>CM073505.1:36345000-41345000 GCA_037074495.1 Acacia confusa
ATACATTTAATTTTGGATTTTTTTTTGATACATTTAATTTTGGATTTGATTCAAAAGAAACGTGCACGCTTGACATTCCTATAGCCCATCAGTCCAGTAACAAATTCAAAGATATTGGTGGCATAAACAACCAAAAGTTTTCAAGAAGCCTTGCTTTTCTGTTTCTACCTAACATTTTGCATTTCATAAGATGGCGAAATCTATTAACCAAAATGAAAATGAGAAGCAGAGGAAAAAATCCCCCGAAAATTTTAGAGTTAAGTATCAATTTTGTCCCGGAAGTACGCACCTACGAGCAATTTTGCCCTGAAAGTTTTCGGCGTAGCAATATTGCCTCGAAAGTATCAAAACGTAACAATTTTCCCTCCGTTAAAAACGCTAACGGTCAACGTTAGGGTTTTTAACGGAGGGGCAACATTGCTACGTTTTGGCGTAGCAATGTTGCCCTTGAAGTACGTGCCCAAGATCAATTTTACCCCTTCGTTAAAAACCCTAACAGTCAACTAATGGTTCACGTTAGGGTTTTTAACGGAGGGACAACATTGCTCCTGGGCACGTACTTCCGGGGTAACATTGTTACGTCGAAAACTTCCAGGACAAAATTGCTCCTGAGCGTGTACTTCCGGAGCAAAATTGGTACTTAACCCAAAATTTTATTGATGAGAAAGGTATGAAAATATTTATACACAAAAAAAGGCACAGGAAACCAGTTGACTTTTCCTCAATTTTCCCTGAGAAAAATAAACAGAGGGCTCGGAGAGATGCAAACAAAACAGCCAGCAACAGAAAACCAAAAAGGCAAAAGGCTATATTCACCTAGTCACCATCAATGGGGTCGCCAAACGCAACAAACCCCTTTCAGGATCATCTGAACTTTTTTAAGAAACAAAATGGTGGCCACTGAACTGAACTGAAGCTGTTTATATACAAATTTATCACAAGTTAAACAACTTTAAAAAGTATGAAATATAACAAAGATTACATACATACAAGGGCAGAGACTAGAGAGGCACAGCAAATTTTCCCTTTTATCCGCTTCCTCGTTGATGATATAATTATGAGTTGCAGAGAAGAAGGAAAAACTTTTTGGGAGCTGATAACATCATCTCCTCCTTCTTCTCTTTGATTGGATCCTATCTTACTTTGTTTTTTTTTTTTTTTTTTTTTTTGCCGGTGACTTGTTTTTACTTCAGGGGGCTTCTTTAATGCTCATATCTACCATTCCAACTGAACTAAAATCTCCATCTTCAGTGTCTATGGTGGATTGGGAATCAATGCCAGACCCAGCTTGGATTTCCTTGAACATTGCCATGACTTGAATCATTGTGGGACGCCGCCATGGTCGATCATCCAAACAAGCACAAGCAACTTTCAAGTGTTGTTGAAGCTCATTCTCAAGACTAGGATCCTCTTTCAAGAGCTCTGGATCAAAAACTTCATTCACCCTCAGTTTCACATGTTGTTTAACCCATCCCACGAGATTATTGTCGTCGCCAAAATCCGCTGAATCCGTTGGGCGTCTCCCTGTTAGCAGCTCCAGTAAAACTACACCATAACTATATACATCCCCTTTGGTGGAGCATCTAAAGCTCTGATAATATTCAGGAGGAACATAGCCAGGGGTGCCTGCTAGTGTGCTGACACTTAAATGGGTATCCAAAGCACTCATAAGCCTAGCCATACCGAAATCAGAGACTCTGGAATCCAAATTCTCATCCAGCAATACATTACTGGACTTCATGTCTCTATGAATGATGTGTGGGATGCAATTATGGTGAAGAAAAGCCAATCCTCTAGCAGCCCCAATGGCGATTTTCCTTCTCACAGCCCAGTTCAGCTTGACCCTGGCCTTCTTCCGGTCGTGCAAAACGTCTTCTAGACTTCCGTATTTCATGAATTCGTAAACCAGGAGTCTCTCTTCCCCTACCTTGCAGTAACCCAGAAGGGACACTAGGTTGCGATGCTTGATTTTGCCAATGGTTTCCATTTCAGCTGTGAATTCCCTGTCACCTTGACCACTATGTATCAGTTTCTTGATAGCCACAACAATTCCATCCTTCAGTTGAGCCTTGTAGACATCACCAAAACCTCCAGAACCAATAAGACTATCATTGTCGAAGCCATTAGTAGCTTCAAGGAGATCTCCAAAGGTGAGTTTCCGGATGGGCTTCTCAAATGCTGCAAGGTTTATGCTGAGTGCTTCATGGGCACTCAAAAGCTTCCAGTTTGTATTGTTGCCAGTACCTGAATGAGAATTGTTTTCCATGTAGGCATCTAGTGCAGCTTCCTTCTTCTTCCTCCTCTTTCTGGTCTCCAGGGAAATTATAATTGCACCAATGACGCAGAATAGGGAGAATAGCAATCCAAAAGCCAAACTAAGAGCAAGAGATGCTTGCCTCCTGCGAGATTTCTGATGTTGAGCATCTGAACCCGATCCTAAGTGCCCCCCACATGGAGCAAGAGGGTATCCGCAGAGATCAGAATTATTTGCAAAATTGTTGGGAGAAAAGGTTACAAACTGAGCAGAGTCAGGAATCGCTCCCCACAGAAGGTTGTTTGATAGATCAATTTCAGAGAGCAAGGAAAGGCCAGTCAAGGACTGTGGAATTTGTCCTTCAAGCCTATTCCACGAGAGATAAAGTATGTCCATTTTTATTGCCTTCCCGAGCTCCTCTGGGATATTTCCAGTTAGGTTGTTGTGACCCAAATTCAGAATATCTACGTAGTACAAGTTCCCAATCTCTTTCGGTATACCACCCGACAACATATTGTATGAAAGATCCAAAAAAATCATAGACCCATTATTACTAAATGTAGGTTGGAGATTACCACGATAAACTCTAGTGAAGTTACAGGGATTCCTTGTAGAAATTCTGTTCAACTGCTCAGACTTGATCCCAGCAAACTCTAGTAAATTCCCAGCTCCATGGCATGCCTTGCTGCCATCATTCTTGATATACACATAAGTTTTCCCGGTTATGAAATCCACAGTGATTTTGCCAGATTGCTTGAACAATTCAGGAGGAATTGACCCATTAAGGGAATTTGTATTTAGATCCAACCAGATCAAACTGCGACAATCACCAAGTTCCGGTGGAATCCTCCCAGAAAATGAGTTATTGCTCAGCTTCAGGATTGCAAGATTGGAAAGCTGGCCAATCCAAGCAGGAATCTCCCCGCTCAATTTATTATTAGACAAGGAGATCCAATTCAAGGAGGTACAGTTTCTTAAACCAGAAGGAATATTCCCTGTGAGCTCATTAAAATCCAAGAGCAAATTCTCAAGGGTCTTAATGTACCTGAGCTCTTGAGGTATTTCACCTTCAAGCTGGTTTAGCCACATAGTCAAACCACGAAGCTTCGAAAGAGACCCCAAGCTAGAAGGGATAGTCCCCTTCAAGAAGTTGACACTTAAATCCAATGAAACAAGCTCAGAACAGTTGCTGATTGTGGGGGGAATGAAACCCGTGAGCCCGTTATTCTGCAGGAATAATTCTTTCAAATTGTTCCTAGGATCTTGACATAGCCCTCCAGGTATTGGCCCCGAGAAGTTATTGGAACTCAAATCCAACGATTCCAAGCTTGTGAGCTTCGACAGATTATCCGGCAAATTACCGTCGAAATTATTGAATGAGAGAACTAGCTTCTTCAAGCTGCCCATCTCCACGAAAATTTCAATCGGTAAGTCACCGGAAAACTGGTTCTTAGATATATCAAACAATTCCAGCGAAGAACAGGCGCTAAGACCGCGCGGAATCGTACCGGTGAGGGAGTTGGAGGAAAGATCGAGCTCGACGATAGTGGTGCAAAAATCCGCCAGTCGTTCGGGAATCTTACCATGAAACTTGTTGCCTGCGAGATAAAGGAACTGCATAGAGTCCACCGGAAGCGACGGAACCGGACCGGTGAACTGGTTGCTTGAAACGTTAAGGTGGCTAAGCTTCTTGCAGGTAGAGAGAACAAGGCCAATGTCGCCGAAATACTTGTTAGCAGAGATATCAAGGTACTCTAACGCCGAACATTCACCGAATGAAGGAATAGCGGCGGAAAAATTATTAGCAGAAAGGTCCAAATGCTGCAATTTCTGGCAGCTTGCGAAATTGATTTCTCCGGAGACCTTGTTTCCTCTCAGAGCCAACACTTGCATATCGTGGCAACCTGGAGATAAGATCCAATGGAGAACATTTGGACCGGAAATATCATTATTGAAAGAAATATCCAGGACTTGGAGATTGAGTTTCAGGCCGGTGGAATCTTTCGCGGAAAACTCAAAATCATTATTAGAAAGGTTAAGAGATTTCAAACTTGAACATGGGCTGAGATAGGATATGTCCGAAACAGAACCAGACAATTGGTTCTGAGATAGATCTAAACTGCTCAATGAGGCACCACACTGGAAAGCACGCGGAAGCACAGAAATGGTACCAGTAAGATTGGTGTGCTTGAGGTTAAGAGCTTCCAGATGGTCGAGTGTGAGAAGATTGACAGAGACGATACTGAAGTTTGTGTTCAAGGAGATGGAGCTGAGGTCTATGGAATAAAACCCGGTTTGCTGGCAGGAAATCCCAGTGAAAGAACATGGGTTTTGGTTTGGGAGCCAGTTTCGGAGCAGAGATTGGTCTGAGAGAGAGGACTTGAAGTTGATCAACGGTTGAGGGGAATCTGGGAAGGCTGAAAAAGCAGAGGATGAAAAGGGAGATTGGAGAGAAAGAACGGCAAGGGGGAAGAATATGAAGAAAGAGAAGTGATAACTAGTGGGGGACTTATGAGGTTTCATTGTGGCTGAGGGTTGGAGAGAAGAAGAAGAAGATGGATTGGGTGGGTTTCTTATGGGAAAAGGTCTGCCATTAGAGGGGGAGCTCTGGAGCTCTGGTTCAGTGCAGAGACAAGAGAATGAGAGAGAGAGAGAGAGAGAGTCAAAAGCCGTAAGAAAGAAGAGAAGAAGGGTATTTATTAAGTCCAAGGGAGAACACAGCTGTTGCTCACACACCATGTGGCTCGCTCTATTTTTTTTTTTTTTTAATAATCTTTTTCATTCAATTTCGTTTCCTTCAGATTTTACTTTAACTAAATTTACCCTCTTCTTTTGCCAAAAAAAATGAAAAAATTCCAGGATCTCCTAGTATTGTTTTGTGATTTGTTCCCCCACCTTAAAATATTTCTTTTTTATGTAATCTTAAATTTGCAATTGAAAAAATATTCCAAGTGTTAGATGCACATTCACTTAAAGAACTTTTAGGGAGTTCATTATAAGGTTTAAATTGCTCCTAGAAAATTATTATTTGCAAACAAATTTATTGAAAAAGTAACATTTTAAGAGCATAATTACATCACAAAATACTTTAAAGTGTCAAATGCATCATAAATTATTTTAGGATATTAGATATATCTGAAAAAATACTTCAAATACTAAACACGCCTTAAACATTTATTCATAATAAATAATCTTATTTAAAATATTGTTTGGCATTAAACATGGATACCTCCTCAACAAGAATTTAAACATTAATTTACCATTATATGAAGAATTAGCCCTTTGTGGCTCGATTGTTTTTTAATTGAAGAAACACTTACATGAGATTATTAGTGAGATTAAACTCACAACTCCTTATTATAGAAAAATTTCCATATTACGAAGTTATAAGATTATCTGCAAGCTTTTGTTGTTGCCCAAAACAATTACAGGCTCCGGCCTCCAGGCATATTATAATTTTTGTTTCATATATAATATTTTGTTTTAAGTTTTTGACTAATATCAAGCGCCTTAAAAAAAAAAAAACAAATCAACTCACAGTGATTCCCTTCGATCTTGCAGTGCACCAAATCTGAAATCTAGAATTAGATAATTAATTTATAAATTTTTTAAAAAATAAATTTATATGAGTTTTCTTAAAATATCTCATTGAAAACTCCATTAACAAATATACTGAATAATATTTAATAAAAATATTTTTTTAGTCTATTAAATTTTATATTAGTATCATTGTCACTGGTAATAAATTTTATGTTACTATATATTAGTATATTAATTTTTTCTTCTAAATTCTTTTATATGTTTTTGCTTAACCATATTCTAGAACATTGATTACTTAACTTTCTCCCTCTCTTAACTGGCTCCAAAAATGAATTTATGTTTTTAGTAAAAAAAAATATTTTTACTTATTTATTGAAAAAATTTTGTTAATGTCTTAAAAAATCTTAAAAAAGTCTTAGAGAAAATTCAGATGTTAGAAAAGTCTCATTAACAACTCCATCAGTTGGATTAACAACTTTTATTTTTGGGATTAATAACTTCATCAGTTAAATTAACAATTTTTTTGAACTTTTCTAATATCTGAATTTCATTTAAGATATTTTTAATCTATTAAGGAGCTAAACCAAAATTTTCCCATATTTATTTTGGGAGAATGGAGGTGAGGAAGATAACTGATAAGACACAGTGATTGTGAATGTGTAGCTGACAAACGGGAGTGGCAGTTTGCAGGGTGAAGCAAGCAGCAAGGAATGAGCAAAAGGAGGCATGTAGACTCCGGCTTTCCTCCTCTGCGTTTCCCGTCCGCTGCCTAAAACTATGTCGTTTTGGCACAAAAAGAGGTGCCTCTTTTTTTTTTAAATATTTCAGAAAACTGTGGGTGCTGAAAGATACTTTAAGACACTTATAGGTAGCAAAAAAGTATTTTATTATCTTAAAAAATTATTTTAGAATCTTAAAAAAATATTTTAAGGTACTAACTGATACTAAAAATATACTTTAAGATACCGATTTAGGATACTAACTAATACTAAAAAAACTATTTTATGATCTTGAAAAATTATTTTAGGATCTTGAAATATATTTTGAAGATCTTAAAATAATTTTTCAAGAACATGAAATATTTTTTCAGTACCAATCAGTATCCTAAAGTATTTTTTTAGTATCAGTCAATATGCTGAAATATTTTTTCAGGATCTTAAAATAATTTTTCAAGATCATAAAGCACTATTCAATATTTTTTTCAGTACCTGTAAGTATCTTAAAGTATCTTTTCAGCACTCACAGTATCCTAAAAAAAAAAAGAGGCACTTGTTTTGGGGTATAGGAGGGCTGCAGATGGAAAACGCCGAGGAGGAAAGCCGGATCCCGTAGAGTCTCTCTCTAACTAATCAGATTTTACAGTTACTTTTATTTTTAACTTTTTCCCTCATATTACGCACTAAAGCTCTCTTTTTTTCATAATTATAACGAGGGTAAAAAAAATTAATCCTTCAAACGTCTAATAAGTGACAGTATAATATATAATGTTTTTACTTTTCACTTCTCAGTTAAACTTTACTGTAATTCATTCATTTTTCTTTATTATCATTCATTGTCTAATCACCACAACTCTCCAATAAATATTTTTTTTATTATTAAACAATTCTATAATAAATAGTAACTCCTTTCTGAGAAAAAAAAATAGTAACTCTTCCTATCGCCCACATTATCTACCTCTACGGTTCTATAACTGTCAGCTCCCCAGGTTTTACGATTATTCGTGTCATTCAGACCCAAAATTTCTCTTTGTTCCATTATTGATCAAACTTAATTCATTTTTTAGATTACAATTTTTATAATTTAGTGTCACATTTTTAAGTTTTAAACACTTTTACGGTGAATGACATTTTAAAATTTAATTTAAGATATTAAAAATCTTTTTGGTTTCCATTTGAATTTTCTATTTATATATTTTATGATATATGAGGGGTAAACCTTACAATAACATTATCATGGTGATTGCTAATATAAAGTTGATCTAGTATTAGAATCTTTTGGATCTCAAGTTTGATTATCAAAAAAGTCATTTGTGTTAGAGAGACAACAGCCACAAATCTTAAACCTAATATTGAATGAAAATATAAGAAAGATATATTATCATCATGATTGTCATACAATGTGGAGGTTATAGGTACAAATTTTAGAAACTAAAAGGCTATATACATCTATTTCTCTTTAGATTCCATCTTGTAAAAAGCCTTGTACCATAAGACTTCCTTGATATATATTTATTATGCATGAATAGTTTGATTTTTTAATAAAACAATAACAAATACCAAGCCCAATTGCTGAAGTTAGTTTTACACACACACACAAGTGAGGTTAGTTACACGATGTGGTTATCCTCTATTAAGAATCAAATTTTTAAATAATTTGTTAATGAGAAGGTAAGGTTGTGAAACTCACAAGTGAAAGCAAACTATGACATTGATGTAAACTTTTATCTTGAACTTAAATAGTAAATTCTAAGAGTTTTTTTTTTTTTTTTATCAATGAATATGTGTTAATAGTGTATTATTAAGAAATTAAAATATAAAAATTGACAATAATTTGATTCAAATATATTTTAAATCCAAATAATTAAAATTAAACCTATCAACATTTAAAATGTATTACGCCCTATAATGAAATTTCTATTAAATTTGAATATAAAGCGAATGAGTGTGATTAAATAAAAAAAGTTAGCACAAGTCTAAAAATGAATTAACACAATTTTTGTAAATTAAAAATGTAAAAAAATAAACTCAATATGTGAACTCGTAATATTAAAACAAGTTTATAATTAACACAAGTTTAAAAATGACTCAATTCGATCTTGTAAAGTTTAAATATAAAAACGATAAATTCAAAGGATGATTATGTATTCATGAAATACGCTTAACATCAATGCCAAAAAGGTATCGCTGAACAACTTTATTAGTGATTCTTTTCAATATTCCTCTACCTTTTTTATCACCCATAATCATTTTTTTTTCCCACAAAATATATCTATTCAAAATGTATTCTATAAAATTACTTTTCTCACCTGTTTCCTTAGGTTATTCTAACAAGTTAATCATAAGACACTCTTACATTACCCTCTTTAACAACATGTTCAATGACATTTTTTTTTTTTTACATTTAATTGAATTACCTCAAATATTTTTCTATTTTTTCATATATATTAATTACTAATGTTATCATTTCTTATATAATTGTTTAATTATAAACTTTAGTGATGACCATGTAATTAAATGCTAATAATCATAAATTTAATAGATATGTGTAAATTGAAAAATATCCAAAAATCTAATGAAACACACACACATATATAAACCTCAATGTCATTTATAGAGATTTGTTGGTTTATTTTAATTTAATAATCTAAATATGTTATATTAAAAATTAAAACTTAAATATGTTTTGTCACAGTTATCATTTGATTCTACTACATTAGCATTTTTCATTAGCAATATTAGCAATATTAATGATATAAAATCTAAAGTATACTTTATAAAATTAAATGGCTAAAATTATATCTCACTTAATATTTTAAGAATTAAAAGTATATTTTTTTTTCATATTTCAAATTAATTCCTTACTTCCCTTGACGACTGGTAAGCCGGAATAACAGTTCCTATAGATTTGCCATTCAGTTAATCGTTAAATTTGTTCCGTTGGCGAGAGGGGAAAAAAAAACTTAATTCCATCATAAGTCCTTATTTATTCACTTCATATTTCCGCCAATAAAACCGGTGCCACGTGTCACAACAAATTTTGTACCGAAAGCCAAAATGTACGGTTTTGGGGGAAAAAAAATCTAATAATGAACTTCACTCAGTTGTCATGCAGAGAGGCTGACGCGGCTGTCAGTCTGTCACCATGTCATGTTCTCCCCTCCCCTCCTGAAACAAAAACATGTTATCTCTCTCTCTCTCTCTTTTTATTAATCCACTCCAAATAATAAAAATAATTGATCACATCATAAAATTCAATAAATTTTTAATATTTTATTAACTACCTTAATATTAATATTATATTAATTTTTAATCTCTTATTATCCCTAAAAAAACAGAGATATATAATTAACATTCAATACTCCTTTAAACCAATAAATATAACAAATATCTTATGAGAAGACTCAAAGATCCTAACAAGTTAATTAGTGATCCAACCAAATGAATTATATTTATTGGTGTTATGGAGCTAATAATGAGGTTCACTCATAGAATGGGCCAACAAGGGGTTCTCCGTATCAGAATCCACATAAGATCTCAATTAACCTTAAATTAGGGGAGATTATAACTAATCAGATATAATTAAGGATCTTGACCAAGAGTGGCGGCACCAAACTTGGGACATACGGCATATAGGGCTAACGGATTCAAACCCCCAGGTAACTCTATAAATAAGAGATAAACCCTAGAAGTATGGACATTTTCTCACCGTTATTATTTTGTCGTCATTGTGCGCACACACCACCAATTAGGCGAAAACTATATTGTTTGCACAGTGATTCACGACATTCACTAGTATCTAACTTATAGATATTTGACATTCACTAGTACCTAACCTATAGATATCTAGGAGAGCACACTGATCTAATATCAACCTACTAGCTCATTGTCAAGACATCTGTGTTCTTATACAGAATAATGGGTCAAGTAGTAAATTTGTTTTGGAAATATACGCCTAGGAGCAATATTGACTTAGAAGTTTTTTTAGGCTCAATGTCATTCTGATAGTTTTAAAACGTATCAATGTTATCATTTTCTTCTAAAAAGTTAATGGTCAATCTTAATTTTTCAATGGTCGACATTAATTTTTTAATGGTTTTGGATAACATTGTTACATTTTAAAACTTCTGGAGTGATATTGAGACTAAAAAAACTTTCTGGGCAACATTATTTCCTAATGAAAATTTTTAAAACAAATTTACTACTTAATCCTATATTATTTGACAACAATGATTTTTTTTTTTTTTGGGTAGAAATAGAATGCCCCGTATATAAGGTCAAGGAGGGAGTAGTAATATATAATTTTCTTGAGTGAAAACCTAATACACTCAGTCTATCACGTACGAGTAACAATTTATTTATTTATTTATTTATTTTGTAGAGGCCCATTTAAGCTAATAACAGCGGTGGCAAGAGATGGATGATTTCCTCTGCTTCTCATTGGTGTGAATACCAAATAGATCGATAGAAATATGGGCACTCAAAATGGAGGCAGGTTCTTTAATTTTTTGAAATTAATATTTGGCACTTTCTCTGAATATATTTTAAATGATAATCGGGTATACCGTGTTTGTTAATAATAAAATAAAATATCGCTTATAGCTAGTGCACTTATTAAATCTAGATCGTGTTTTTTAATTAAGAAAATTGAGACCTTTATACTTTTTTCCCCCTTAAATCAACATAAAATTATGAAATTTATAGTAAAAAGTAATAATATTTGTAAAATAAAATAATTATGAGGGGCTTTTTCTTACCTGAAAATGGGGGAGTATAATTTGAATGGAATTATTATGTAGAGTTTACACTTTACACTCATGGATAAAAGGGGGAAAATTAAGTAATAATGAAGAGGGAAAATAAATGGAACAGGGACCTGAAACTGCCATGAACACGTGCTGGTGTCCAGAGCGATGACGTGGCCCAATAAGACCGAGGCCGTATCCACCGCCATCAACCCCTTTGAACTGTCGCTGTTACTGTAGCTTCATCACCGTTAGTGAATATTCCTGTGATTATTCCGCCGCTTTTGAACCATGGTTTTAAAAGTTTTTTAATACACTCTTTTCACATATATAGTTTGTATATCGTAAAACTTATTTTCTAAAAATTAGGTACTTTGAGGTTTTTTAGTTGCATTAGTAGGTGCAAATATGACTATAATTTTTTTTTTAAAAAAAAGTTGTGTCTAGAGCTATAGAATTTTTTTTGAGTATATGATTTTTTTTTTAAATAAGGTAAAATGGATAAAAACTGTTAATTTTGGCAATTGGGCAAATATCATTACTTTATGTAAAGAGAAATCTTGTGAGCCCAGATTGAATTAACGGTTTTGTTACTTTTACCTCATTTTAAAAAAAAACTTATATGTATTTTTGCACTCAATAAAATTTTATGTTGGCAATTTTAGGAAAATAATAAAGGTAGATTTTCACTTTAACATCCCCATGCACATTGTTGTTATTATCAATTTAATATAAACATGCAGATTTCCAAACTCTCTTATATATATATATATATATATATATATATATATATATATATATATATTCACAATATAAGCATTATTATTCTTGAGGGGAAAAAAAAACATATAAGCATTATTATAATCATATCACCACCTCTTGTTTTTAATAAAAAAGTTGGTTGACTTTTGGGTTAAGGTGTAACTTTACTTACAAAGTCTTTTCCGAGAGGCATGGGGCACGAATAAGTTTTGGAGAGTGAAAAGATATCAATAAACAATTTAAAATGTGCGAAATCACCAAAAATGTTAAATTTCACTAAACATTGTTAAGGTTTTATTCTCTTATAATTTAACGGTTGTTTGGTCAAATTTAATGGTTTAGGTGAATTTACACCATTTTAAATTGTTTATTGGTATTTTTGTTCATTCCAAAACTTATTGGTATTAGACATTCATCGGGAAAAACTTTGTCACTAAAATACCTTAACCCTTTGACTTTTTTTAAAGAGATTAAAGAAGTTAAATAAGTTACTTAACCATAGCATGTATCATGATAACTCGTTGTGAGAGTCAGTGGAAGACAATGATGGAAGGACTTTCCATAACTTCTTTGTGGTTCACTTCTTCCTCTATGATGCATCTGCCCTATAATGAGATCGTGTCTTGTGCTTCAAAGACTCAATATGATTCCAAGTATGCCCAAAATACTTTTACAGGAAAATTAGTTTAGAAAGAAAACTATGATAAAATGGAGTATTTTATAGTTGGTAATATAGATTGGGCATCGAAGCTCAACTGGCTAAAAGTGGTGAATTGGATTGGAAAAAATGAGACTTCTGTGAAAATGAATCTATTGAACCGATGCCCATTGGCTAAAAAAAAAAAGAAAAAAAGAAAACACATTGGTTTTGTTTGAACCCATGCTGCATTTGGCTGTTTAGTATGAGGAGAGGACAATTTTTGTTGAGTTGCATTTAAGAAAATTAAAGAGGTGGGGTTAAAAGTTATCTCATATATTCTCTATATAAATATTTTATAAACCCCATTTTTCATATTTTTTCATACCCAACTTGTAAAAATTTCCCCTTCCCATCCCCTCAAAATCCATCCAACCATGTTTAAGAGTAATTAATTAAGAGGCGAGAGAGAGAAGAGGTGAAGTGTTTTTGTTTTTATTATTTGGATTAATATAATTTTTAATCCCTCAAATTTCATTTAATTTAAGATATTGATCCCTATAAGTCATTAAAAGCTTGAATTATATCGCCATTATAAGGACTAAAACTAAAGGTGTAAAACTTAATGAACTAAAACTAAAGTGAGGACAAATTTGAATTATATTAAACCTTATCTTTTTTTGTGGTCGAGTAAGAACGTTAGGTAGGAAATTTTGTTTTTGTTTTCTATGCCATTGGTAGGTTGGAATTAAATCAGTAGAATTTGATGATGAGCAATTAGGATTTAGGAGGATCATCAATGAGAGGACACCACACGTGCACCTTCACGCGCAACAAATTATTGAAGGCTCTGTGGGCCCCACTTCATTCTAGTGTGACATGGGCCCCACATTTTAGATCATTAACTTCCAAAGCAAGTGCTAAATATAAGGTTCTCTTGATTAAATAGAAATGTAGAAAATTTTTGAATTTGTGACACTTTTTAAAAAATAACCCTAGATGTGATCATTAAAATTCAATGGTCAAAGATAATCAATAGGGCTATTACAAAACTGAACCCGAAATTCTTAAATGAGTCATATATTTTAAATTGGAGGGATTATTATATAAAAAAAATAATTCAATTAATCACTCGTACACTTTATTTCTCAAAGCTTAGAGATAAATTAAACAATTAATCACCAATCACTCAGATATGAACACAATATGACTAAGCAAAGGGAGGGCGTGCGCATGCGGGTAAGTTAGAGGAAACAGTTAATGAAGTGCTTTTATTACATAGTTTGTGATATGAAAGCCTTGGTGGGACCTACCCTCTTTTTGGACTTTCTTTGATTCAAATAAGCAAAGGACAATACTCTATAGTCAATTCGGATGCACGAAGGATATCACCTTTATTTTGAGAGTGACCCTCATTCTCTAATTATTATTTATTACTACTGCTTATCCTAAATGATTTTTTTTATAAATATTTACGAAGTTAAATAAATTTTTTAAGTATTTATATTTATTATTTTTTTCTTAAACTAATTTGTATGACTTATAAACTAATATATAATATAGGAGGGGTTATGGAAAATTTTGTTAAGGGCATTTCAATACTTTTAATTTTATATTTTGAAATTTGAGCGTTTTAAATGATTATAATTTTTAACCTTCTCCATAAATATTTTTTCCTTACATCCTTTATTTTAATTTTCCCTTTATTAAATATGTGAGGCCATATATTAGGCCATGTACCATAAACATATGGTCAACCTGGCCTGGCCGTGGATATAGAGTACCTTTTGTCTTGTCTATATATTTTTTCATACATATTGATTTCTCAAATAAATAGATATTATATGAGAGTATTTGTATTTTTTTAATAAATAAAACTAATTTCCATTCTATTCTTAAGTTTTTTCAAAAATAATTTTATTAAATTATTTGGGTATCGAGTCGAGCCTAATCCGATCTTGGGTGTCTATGGGTTGGGCATTGAGTAAAAGTCAAACAAAGCTAAGTCCATAATGGGAAAACTCCTAATAATCATTTTAGATATTTTTTCCTAATTTGCTTTATAAACATAGTTGCTTTGGTTAAAATAACCATGATACTTACTTTTACTTGGGTGAGTTGCCACCTAAACCAAAACTCTTGATATTTATCGTAGCCGTTAAGCGTGAACTTTAAAATTGACTATAAATGACCTCATTATATAAGATTTTAAATAAATTATCATTGGAATGGCCCTTCATGCCAAAAAATGTTAATAGAAACAAAGTAGCTGTAATAAATGATTTAGAAGTATATTTTTTTTTTATACAATTCGTGTCCTATGCTTCATCTTGGCCTTCGGATATTATATGTTTGATCTCTGGTACCATAGTCTCTTTCAACATTTACTAGTGCAAAAAATTATTTTGAGACCACCTCATTTAGAACGGAGTATTGACAACCCGGTTTTAAAGAAATGATCGGTAGTAATTTTGTAAATATAAAGAATTTCTTCTACAGCATTAATTTTTAAGACCGCCTCATTTACAGCGGATGATTAACGCTTCGGTCTTAAAGATATGACCGGTAGCAATTTTGTAAATATTAAAGAACATCTTGAACCGTATCATTTTTCGATAGGTCTTAAATATATTATTCAGACCGCTGAAAAAAAACAACCACTCTTCAAATATTTATTAAAAAAAATTGAAATATGAATTACTTTAAAGAGAAATCTCGTAAAGCCCGACTTATATTTTATGCGGTGCAAAATAGCATGGAAATTTTTAAAAATAATTGTATAAAACTTTTAAGAACGAACATAAATAAATAACGTTCTTAAAGTTAATATTTCTAAGAGTGGACATAACTTCTACCCGGTACTAAAAAATGAAAAAAAAAATTAAACTAATAGTTTATTACATTTGAGAGCGGACATAATAAAAGGACATTCTAAAATGTTAACCTTTAAGACCGTCGTTTTGTGTTTCTCAAAACAACCGCTCTTAAAAAATTTATTAAAAAAATTGAAATAATATGAAATTATTGAGAAATCCCGTACAACCAAACTTATATTTTTTGTTGTGCAAAATAATAAGTAAATATATAAATAAAATGGTATAAAACTTTTAAGACTAGACATATATAAATGACGTTCTTAAAGTTAATATTTTTAAGAGTGGAGTGACTTCTACCCGGTACTAAATAATGAAAAAATTTAAACTAATAGTTTATTACTTTTAAGACCGGACCTAATAAAAGGACATTCTGAATTGTTAACCTTTAAGACCGTCGTTTTGTGTTTCTCTGGTCTTAAAATTGCCTACTATATTTCTCACGCGAAACATTAACTTGTGTCTTACGTCTTTCTGTCTGAACACTGAAACCCCTATTCTTGTTGCGAAACACTCAAACACCTCCTCCTGTTGCATTACATCTCTTCCTTGCAAACTGTCACCATCATCTGTTACTCTCTCATTTGCTCTTACATTCCTCTCTTGCACCACATCTCTCAACCTCTTTTCTTGTTTTGAAAATGGAGGAAACGAGTGTAGTCCTGTTCGTGAAATACCAGTTGATGATGTGACTGGTGTTAGTCAGAACGAACCATCTCCTTCTCAGAGTGAGCCTCCTCGTAACCGCCCTGCACACCGTGGTGGTAAAAGAGGCCCCACCCGATTGAAAGAGCTTGCCTTAGCGTGGATTGTTGGTGAAAAGCTCGATATATAGTTTGATAAATATTTAGCTCCTTACGGCCCTAATAAAAGTAGATATACTAGTTATGTCAGCTTACTAGCACGTGCAAGCTAAGCATTTTGGTTGACGAGTGGAAAAATGTCGACCAAGAGAAGGTGAAGGATCTTATCTGGGCCTCTATCCGACTTACGTACAATGTTCCTCACGATAAGAAGTTGAAAATCAAGATATTGTTGTATTGTGCTGATCGCTACAGGAAGTTTAAGACCCAGTTAGCAAACAACTATATTTTTTCCGAGATTCCGGTTGGTGAGCCTCGCCCTAATCCTTGCGCCAAATATGCCTTTCTTGATGAAGCAACATGGCAACAATTTGTTTAAAAGCGGACTACTGAAGAAGCTTTGGTGAGTCTATATTTAATTTTTTGTCCCTTCTTGTATACTTATTAACCTGTGCGGATATGTGAATGTTATTGTGTTCATTTATGAGGTCGTTAGTCAGGTTGCTTGCTTAGGAAGGTATTCTGTTATAGTAGGTCACGTAGACATTGTTGTTAGTTAGTTAGTATGTTAACTGTGTAATGGTATATGTGCAAACTGTTATTGAAACTTGACTGAGTTGAAACCAGTTATGATGAATGAATGAATTAACTGAGTTGGTAGCAGTTATGCAATTCCCTTTCCTCTGTTTCTCCTAATTTATTATACAATTCTACATCTTCCTTAACAAAGTCTTGAAACTTGATGAAGTGAATTTGACTAGTGTTTGAATCAAGGTCTGTAATTCATAATGAATAGTTGTTTTCGATTCATATTCACAGATAAGAAGACAACAAGCACAAGAGATTGGGAGAAAGAATGATTGCCTACATACAGCTTCTCGCGGCGAATATGAAAAGGTCAAAAAAGAAAATATTTGGTGACGCTTTGGGAAAAGGAAGATGAACAAATACAGAAAATTTCCAAACCAAAAACTAGATTAAAAGGAGAGAACTCACAAATGACAAATTGGATTGAAACAATTCCAAACTGACCTAAAAGATGAGATTTTGAACTATGAAATTGACTCACTAAATGTCAAAAACCTTAAAGAGAATCTTGACGAATAGAAGCATAACTTTTGAACACGAATAGATACAAGAAGAAAGCACAAAAACCAACATAAATGGAAACAAGAACATAAAGGATGACCTAAGTTTATATCCAAAGATCTGATACCAAGATGGAGCGAAGCCACAAGGGGAGATCCCACAAACCCACAACCAATATGAGATATACTTACACCAATAAAGCTAAACAAATATCTACGATCTATTTGAACCATTGAGCACAAAAAAACAAGGACCCAAAATGTTGAAAGATGCCATAAGGTATTTAAAGATAAGTATTCAAAAACCTTAATTGCATTAATTGCAACCTAGAGATTCAAGAGTCTTCAAATTTGATGTAATTGCATTAAATGCAACATAGAAAATAACAACTAAAACTTAATACAATAAACTAGGGAAGCCAAAATTCAAATTTGCAAACTATATAATAATTTTTGCACAAATATAATCCACAAAATATAATAACCATTTAAAGCTCAAAATGTGCTTATCTAGGCCCAAATGACTCCTCTCATGTGTAGTACTTGGTCCAAGCTCTTTCATTTGAAGTCTCCAAGCCCAAAATTCAACTAACAGCTCTATTTTTAGCACAATTGAAATTAATGATGTCCTTGGAATCCTCATATAGCTTTATTGATTCAATTGTCATTTTCTTTTCAAAAGTATATTGAACTAGCTCGATCATGCTTTCTTAAATATTTTAGCTTGTGCTCTTGTGATTAGTCTAGCTTGAATTTGAAAATGATCAATTGATGTTGAAGAGTCTTCCTTGAATTTGTAGAGACAAATTGCTAATTTTGGATCGCATTAAGATGACTCTTTCGAAGCTAATATCTCTTTAGGAGATGACTCTTCTTGAGCTAATGGCTCTATAGGATATGCTTCTCTGGAGCTACTAACTTTTCTTGATTATCCTTTATTTGACTACCTATATTCTTATCTCCTTTTATCTTTCAAAAATTTTTATCTTTAGAATCAATGGGCTTTCCATGCTTTAGGCGTGCTTTAAATTCATTCATAATAGGTTTTCTTTCAGGGACATCAATTCTGATACGAGCATTAGCCTCTAGAACATGTGACTTTGTCACTTTCTTTGGGTCAGTAAATGCTTATGGCATTTGATTAACTAAATTATGTAAATGAATTATCTTTTGAACTTCTAGTTCACATTTTTTTGTATGAGGATCAAAATGAGTTACTGATAATTCATATAAGCTAATATATTTACCTAACTACTTATTTTTTCCCCTGATATTGGAAAAAGTGATTCATCAAAATGACGATCAACATATCGTGCCGAAAACAAATCTCTTGTAGACGGTTTTAAATATTTTATAATGGAAGAAGATTCATACCCAACATATATTTCCATCATTCTTTGATAACCCATTTTGGTGCATTGTGGTGATGCTACTGACACATATATTGTGCACCCAAAAACTCAGTAGATAGGAAATATTAGGTTCCTAATAAAAAATCATTTGTAAGGAGGAAACCTCTAGATAACTTGTTGTTCTAATGCAAATTAAAGTTGTTGCTTGCAAAATGGAATATGCCCAAGCAAAAATTGGGAGATTAGAACTCATAAGTAAATGTCTTGAAATTAATTGTAATTATTTAACTAATAATTTTGTAAGTTTATATTGCATATGAATATGAGCTACAAGATGTTAAATATTAATTCCTAGGGACATACAATATTAATATTCATTAAAAGCTTGCAAAGTAAATTCACCATCATTATTAAGATGTATTGTATTTTTTTGATAAGATAATTAAGATAATATGATCTTAATCCAATCAAATAAGGAAGCAATGTCACAAACTCTAGGTTGTGAAAAGATAATAAGAAACATGTAACCATTTAGTTGATGCATCGATTAAAACCATATGGTAATTAACAGTCTATATGGTGGGTGTATTAGCCAACAAATATCTCCTTGTATTGTATCCGTTTTAGAAAAGTGAGAGATTTACTTTTTATTTTGTTTGGTGAGGGATGGATAATTAAATTTCCTATGGAACATGCAACATATGAGAAATAATGGAATTTTTGTATTTGTTTACGCTTCAATGTATGTCCACATGAATTCTCAATTTAGTTTTTGCATTATGATTGATCAGGGTTGGTCTAACCGGTCATACCAAACATTTAATTCATTAGTAAACTTCAAGTTTATATTGGTAAACTTATGGTTTATGATAACATGTGTTTTAGGTGTGCTTAAAAATGTATAGTTCAAGCCAAAATAAAAGGCATGAAAATGTTCTAATGTGTATTTTCTACTAAAAACTAAATTTGTGATATTAAGACATTCATAATTATTTTTTAGTTGTTGGTTCTATATAATATCCATTTCTTCGGATATCTTTGAAACTCTATAAGTTTCTTTTATACTTAGTAGAATAAAATGCATTATTAATGTATAATTTTGTTACTTCAAGTAACAAAATATTAGCTCTTTTGTAGCTTTCAATCAAATTTATACTACTAGATATAGTCTAAACATTATCCTCTCACATTGTCAAGGAAGAAAAATCTTTATCATTTCTAAGTATTGTGTGTGATGTTACATTATCAATAAGGCATAAAGTCTTTAGACCTTATATTAATAAGACTCATTCTTGATTAAAAGTAACATGAAAATAAAGAAGAGCATAGTTAAAAATAAAATACACATGACAGTAGCAACTTTAAACATATTAAATCATAGCATTTCAAATAAACCAAGATAATTTATACTACGAAATTAGCAACATCCAAATGGGAAATATCCATTCCACGACACTAAAAAAATGTTAGCCTAATCAACATGATTAATTTTAAGATTTTCCCACTTTGGGTGGGAATGTGAACCACTACAATTACGACCACGACCACGTTTGCTCCCTTGTCCATAGCCTCAATTAAATTCATTCATTACTACATCCACTTGTGGGAATTCAATTGAGCATGTTAGATGGGATTTATTTTGAAACGAAAGCTCATTGTTTTGTTTGGCTACATAAAAGCAAGAAATTGATTTAGCATATTTCTTAAAACTGCTTTCACAATATAACTAGTGCAAGAGCAAATTGAATACACCCATTTATAATGAGCTTTTGGAAGCATAACCATCTTCTAGTAGTTATACATCTCCTTTAATTTGTTCTAAAGAATAAGGGGGCCTTTTACAACAAAATATTCAATTTTGAGGTCTTCAAGCAAATGGTGGTGTAGAAAAATCATGGGTTAGGCATTAAAGATAAATAGTTCTTGTCAATAATGACATGGGCCATTAATTTAGATTTCACAAGATTTAGAATAGTTCAAACTAATCAATAAAAAAGAATTTATAAAATATGAAATATAAAAACACAATATAATAACACAAACTATAATAATAAGAAATTCGTAAATAAGAGAAATAATTCATAAAGTAATATATTGCAATAAAAATTAAAACTTTATAGCTTTAGACCATTTAGTTCTCATGTGTTATGGCCAATGATGAGAAATTATTATATGACTTTTGGCCATATAATAAAGAATCAAAAAAATATGACATCTAGCCATATTGTAAGATAGAAAAAGGTGTATGGCTTATGGCCATATAATATCAAGATAGAAATCAAAGGAATATGGCTTATGGCCCTAATATCAAAATAAGAAATCAAAGTGATATGACTCTAGGTCATATATTTTCAAATCAAATCAATATGACTCCAGGTCATATATTTTTAGAATAAGAAATTATAGCAACATAACTTTTGACCATATAATTTTAGAATATGAATTTAGAGGTATATGGCTTTTAGCCATTCTAAAATAATCATATCAATATTATAGAAGAATTTGTAAAGGAGATTAAAATAAGTATAAAAATAATAACAATCTCTAATATTAGTCATAAAACAGATGTCTAAAATAATTGGTAAAAGGATCTCTTTAATACCATATAGTGACTCAAATTATCTTGGATAGATTAAGATTAAATAAAGATACGGTAAGAGAAAGTAGAGGAAATTGTTAAGGCAAGTCTGAGAGAAGTATACATTTGTGAGAGTTATTGTGCCGATAACATGTTATGAAAATAAAAGAAATTTGAGATAAGAGATAGAAAACAAAAGTAAGAGAAGAGAAAATTTAAGAGAGAAAGAGAGTAATTCTCATTCGCTTGTGTGTGTGATAACAATGCTTGCGCAAAGCCTTTATTTATAGGCATTCAAGAGTCTTACGCCAAAAGCCATAGTTATATAAAAAAAAACACAATTTGGAGAGCAAATTTACGAATTAGTTTGGAGAGCAAGTTGGTTTGGATATAAATCAATGGATATCTACATAATTAACATGGAAGCGGCTAGGGTCTACTTCTCTTAGGATCCTCTTCCATCCACTTTTACCAGACTGCGCCGTTTTGGCGTAAAAGTAGTGGACCTCAGGCTCTTTTTTTTTTTTTTAAATATTTTAGGATATTAATGGGTGCACTGACCAATGCTGAAAAATATATCATTATCTTTAAAAATAAATTCATAGTACTGAATTGTATTAAAAATATACTTGAGGATACTTTTTAGTACTGAAAAAATACTTCATGATCTTAAAAAATTATTTCAGGATCATAAAAAAAAATCAAGGTACTAATTGGTACTAAAAATATATTTTAGGATATTTTTTAAGATCCTAAAATAATTTTTTAAAATCATGAAATATTTTTTCAATACCAGTCAATATCTTAAAGTGTCCTTTTAGTACTAATCAGTACTCTGAAACATTTTTTTCACATCCTAAAATAATTTTTTAAGATTATGATATATTTTTTCAATACCAATCAATATCCTAAAGTGTCCTTCTAATACTAGTTAGTACTCTGATTTTTTTTTCACATCCAAAAATAATTTTTCAAGATCATAAAGTAATTTTTTTATGATTATGATATATTTTTTCAATACCAGTCAATATCCTAAATTGTTCTTTTAATACTATCGTAAAGTAATTTTTTAAGATTATGATATATTTTTTCAATACCAATCAATATCCTAAAGTGTCCTTCTAATACTAGTTAGTACTCTGATTTTTTTTTCACATCCAAAAATAATTTTTCAAGATCATAAAGTAATTTTTTTATGATTATGATATATTTTTTCAATACCAGTCAATATCCTAAATTGTTCTTTTAATACTAGTCAGTACTCTGAAATTTTTTTTTCACATCCTAAAATAATTTTTCAATATCATAAAGTAATTTTTCAGTACCAGTCATGATCCCTAAGTATAATTTTAGTACCAGTTAGTACTCTAAATTCTTTTTTCAAAATTTTAAAATAATTTTTAAAGATCATGAAATATTTTTTTAGTGCCAATCCGTATTTAAAAATATCTTTTTAACACCCATCAGTATCATTATATATATATATATAAAGATGGTGTTCACTATTTTTATGTCAAAACGGCATAGTTCGGTTGAAGTGGATCCTAAGAGAAGAGGACCCTAGCAGCTTCCAATTAACACACTATTTTTCACACTGAAAGGTTAGGGTAGGCGTATTATGGCTTTGTTATTCTTGGAGAGCTGAATTCAATTAAGTGGGACCCCATAGCAGCTGTATTAAAACCTAACTTTTGAAAAATAATTTCATGAGCCGAATTATCTGAATTTTTCTATCTACAATTTCAACTTTTTCTATGCCTCAGAATCTTTTAGGAATCTCAGTTCAATTGAAACGCTTATCATTGTAGCCAGCCATATAGGCTAAATTAATCCGAAGGACTTTTCCTTTTGCTACGGCCATATTCGGAAGCAATATTTAATCCTTTGTTGGAGGGAAAAAAAGGGCAAAGTACAAAATCAAGTCGTGATTGCGTCATTATGTTTGATTTATTGATCAACATTTTAGACTTGATAACAAAGAAAATATGATTATTTTATTTAGAACTTGATATTTTCTTTTTATGTACATTTTGTTGTATATGATCTTTATTTGAGGTATTTTTTTATTATTCATATTTTTGTTCCTTTGAATAGTACATTTTCGTTATATAAAGTTATTAGAGCCATTGATGTATTTTTATAATTTTTTTTTACATTAATCACATTATGATAATACAGAGTAGGGTAGAACGAAAGAGTGAAAGAGATTGGAGACAAAATATTTAGAGAAAAATGATAAATAAATACCATATGAATTTTCAAATTTTAAAGATGAAATTCCAATTTTCAAAATCCTAAATCAATATTTATGATCAAAATAAAATTTTGAAATGTGGGTGTTTGTACAATAGTGCCCCTTACTTTAAAAAAAAAAAAAAAACCTTCCACCATCGCCCGCTTTCCAGCCACTAGAGTTCCATGGGTTTGTTGTCAGTGGAAAAAGAAAATTATATATCTTATATATTTATTATTTTAAACTAATTTAACCGATATTTTAATTTGCATAGTTTTGATTGTTGCAATTTATGAAATGAACTCCATATCAGTGTTAGAATAAAGAAATCTAAGAACAATAAATTAGGAATAAAATAGTAGTAAATTTATATAATAAGTTTATTAAGAGGATACCACCAAGTTGTTGGTTGAAGTGGTATGTAACCTTACCCTATATAAAAGAGAGATTTAAAGTTCAAATCTTAGGAACTAATTTAAAATCGAGAAAAACTATAAAAACCTCCAAAATAATTCTTGTTTTATTTTATTAGTAATTTTCTTGACCTCATTTTATTTAGTAATTATACTGGGTTCCTAAGTTAGTGAGTACTTGATTGATTTGTCTCAAGAGTCAAGAGTCAGTATTATCTAGATAAGAAAAACAAACACTAGTGCATGACACAAACAAACCTATAGAGGACCATAAATAATGACTAGGTTTAGATGAGTACAACAGATTTCAACCTAACCCTTGTAGTGGACACTTGACATTACACAAGAATCCCTCCAGGTGCTGGCGTGCTTGTGCAGTACAAGAGTCCTTAAATAGTGAGATGTCAAATAAAAAAGACCTAATTTTTACTGTTTTAGAGAGAGAAAGAGAGAGAGAGAGAGGGGTGAGAGAGCATATGAATGCATCATTCCCAGTGAATAATGAATGTCTCAGAAGAAATTCAGGCTTTTTCTTATATTACAGTCTCTGGCTTTTTGCCTGTGGCGCTTAAGTGTAGTGTTGGGCTTAAATACGGATATCTATCTTTCTTATTCATTCAGAGATCTTTGTTTGTTGTTGTTGGGACCATCAAGGACGACGCCACTGAATCTTCTTCACAGTATTAAAACTCCCACAAAACACACTTCAATTATTCGCCTCATTACGGTACCTTCAACTCCACCTAACTCTTTGTTTTTGCATTTACTACTTCCACTTTAGTTACTGCTTCTTACATTATTTACATCACAACTTTTTGTAATGCCCGTTTCTGTTTGGGTCCAATACACTGTCCTGTAATGTTTCATACATGAGAATTCTCCCTCAAGTATTGGGGTGTAACATCCCAACCTCAGAGGATAACAGGGCCAAAAGTGGATAATTTTGAGAGTGAGTTGTTGGGGTGTTACCACTTACCATTGTTACTAGAATTAGACTCAAGTTGATGTGTCAATGGTAATGCGGACTCCGTAAGGTGGGTCGTGAAGTTCAACATTAGCTAGAAAGGGAAACAGGAGACGCTTTAAAAGAGATTGGATCACTTCTCATCTCATCACATTTTAAAACCATGAGGGGTAATGAGACATCAAAGTAAGGAATTTTAATAGCGAGACGTTGAGATGTTAGTGGGTTCATCCACATGAAAGCAAGTCTAAGAAAAAGTTATTGTTTTCTTGTTTGAGAGCTAAGCGCTGCCAAAGTATTAAATATTCATTTTTTTTTTTGTAAATGAACATGAGTCATTTTTGTTTTATCTTTATGATGAGTTTCTACTGTATTTGTCTGGGGGGTTCAGATTCATAGGAAAATGTGGTTATAAATTAAAATGAGGAAGTTGTTTGAATGAGTTTGGTTTCGGCAGTGTTAGGCAAATGGAGACAGGTTTTGGAGCTTAAAAGGGAATGTTGTCATATATGTTTGAGAATATATGAATGTGATATGATGTAACATGTTGATACGGTGTCGTTCTGAGGTAGAGAAAGGCTCAAACAAATAAGCATGGTTGTCGTGAGATTTGAGTATTTGTTTCGCGCATCTTATAATTTGATCATGCCAAATGGTTTTTGTCTTGTTCTTGATTCCCAGGTGGTTCCTCAAATCAATTTTGTTCAGGATATGGCTAAGGTTTTGTCTTATGTAAATATGCTGTTTTCTCATTTCTTTGTTTCTTTTTGTTTTTAAGTAGATGTATCTTTTTTTTAAAGATAATTTTGTTTGAAACACTGTTGACAACTAAAAATTAGTATATCCCTATCAATATGAATTTGAATTTGAACTCGCAACGTTATGAATTGACTAATTTCAATCCCTCATAGCATGTTTGTTTTCTGGTTTCTGTATCCTTTGTCCAGCACTAAATGTTTTCTTTGTTTTCGTTTTATACAAAAAGGTTTGGGGAAAAAATGTTTTCTGGCTTCAGTGTTTGTTTATACGATAACATATTGTTTGGCCCATGATGAAAAGAACGGGCCACATCTTTAAATGTTGGATCCATATTTTACTATGGGCTTTTAATAGGTAAAAAAAAAAAAAGGACTCATCACTCCATCGCTACGTGGCCTTTTCGTGTTTTCCCCCTTATGGTATAAAGTCTGTATGGTCTTGTTCAAAGCAGCCTGTTTATTGTTAAAAAAATAAAGCAACCTGTTTGAAACCAATGGGGGTTAAGTCTAATAGAAAGGACTAATCCCTCAAAACGTCATAAACCCTCACTAAAAGAGGTATCCACATTTAATCCCCAACAGTACCTTGAATAGGATTATCTCCAGGATACCTATGCTTAGCGGCAGCCGCCCCAGGGGGGGTTGTGGGGCTATTTGAATAAAGGAAACATTTTTATTACAAGGAAAAAAAAATGGGGTGACATCTTTGTAGGGGAAAAAATGGAAGATAATGGACGCTGCTCATTTTTCTTTTCCTTCATTCTATCACAGGTAGTTGCAGACTAAAGATGTAAATGTCCTTCCCTCGACTCAGCAACACATTAAAAAAACAACAAATAAAATAAGATTTAGTATCTATGAATTAATAATGATCGAGGGATAGCTCGTTAAGAAGGTAATGAGAATGAAAATAAATAAATGATCCAAAAGCTTAATCCCCTTCTCTTGACTTGTTCTTGCTTAGCTGATAGACTATACCTTTTCATCATCATCGGGTTCAGATGAAACTGGTACTGCACTATAATCTGGTGATTTGGAGGTAGGAATTGATAAGCTACGACGCTCTTTCCCTCCAGGCTTAGAAGAAGCATTGCCGTACCAGATCATTCCCAGTATTGCAATGATCATACCTAGAACTACTTGGAGATTGAGGCCTTCCTTGCCAAACAGAAGGAACCCCAATATGAGGACCAGAATTGTTTTCATGTGGCCCAGGACTTGGAATGTCACGGCTGTGAACCGGCCGATGCAGATGAATTGGCTGAGGTTTGTCCCAACCGCGATGCAGCATGATAGGATGATGAAGAACTGCAAGAACAATTCAAACATCAGGGGACATAGACATGAAAATGTGTCATTATTGGACAGATTTGGTTAAATTATTGATACTTCAAACACAGGATGCTTCAAAAGAGAGTGCCAAAAATTCAAAGGAATTGGTGGTGAAAGTGAACCAAAGCTAACAAAATTGCAGTGAAAACAAAAGAAAACTTGTATGAAACTTCATATTAAATAATTCAGGGGATCCAATTCTGAATAAATAGATTAGGCTCATTTTTGGTAAACCCATATAGCATTGTAAATGAAAAAGGGAAGTAAGGAAAACTTACAGTGGATGCCAGACCGTAGTTGAAAGCATCAACACGTTTGTTTGTCAACCAGTAGTCCACAAAGGGACCTAATAACAGCAGACTTGCTGCTTGTGCTGGGGCAGTATGGCCCAACAAGTTAAACGATCCAAGAGAATACTTCCTCTGAAGAAAATGTACGAACTGCAAAAGAACATAATGTAAAATGTCAGCTTCATACAATCTCGATCATGATAACAAATGAATGATGAAGTGACTACTGCAGTGAGCTATAAGCTTCATAGGAAACCCTTTCTAGTCAAAATCCATATGTTGAAGAAAATTCGTATAGATCTGTTAAACTTGGTTACAACTTTGGCACACAAAATTGTAAAATGTAAAACTTAACTTCCCTGAATTATCGCAAAAAACATAAATGTGCTTTAATTAGAACTTATTTTTAAAAGCAAATGTCAGGTTATACTTCCAGTGTAGTGGAGAATAAGAGAATGATGAAGAAATGAAGTATTGGATGATGACTGAGGTATTTAAAAGCTAGTTCTAACTAATACATAACGTTTTTACTATTTGCAATAGTTTAGAGGGCTAAGTGTTACATTTTAACATTCGTGCATCAATGTTAAAAAGAAGTAATAGCTTAAGGGGTTATAATGGTTCATGCTTTCAATTTCGTCAATAATATGCTAAATAAATTCTAACACAAGTCTCAACATGTGGTTAAGAACATGCATGTAAAAAATCCACATGAACCAAAAATTTTGCATCTGCCAACTCTATAAACAGGAATTCATTTTTATCATATACATCTCTCTAGTAAGATTCTGGGTTTAATTAAGTGTTACTTACATACTGCTGCAGTGCGGTGCTCCAAACTGCAACTACAGCGGCTACAAACCCCTTAGCATTGACGCTTACATCAGTGACTGTACAGACAGCAACACCAAGGAGAACCAATATAATGCTAAGCTTTGTGTCCCTTGAATATCGCACATTGTCCAAGACAACTTCCAGGAAACAAGATACTGGAATCATACTCAATTTGGCGATCTGAACATTTCAATCAAAAGCCGATGAATATTTTAACTTCTGAAATCTGTTAAGAGTGTCCAAAAACTTATAGTTCTACCAAGTTACCTGATAGAATCCAACCGAGTTCCACATCAAACTCACATTCATTCCAACAATTGAGAAATTTGCAAATAAAACAAATTTGATAAGATCGGGTAATGGAAGACTAGAGGTCTGGATATATCCCAGCCACTTAAGAAAGGTCGTCAACAAAGTTGTCATGGCAAAATGCAGACCAGTTAATGTAGTAGCTGGAAAACCACAATAAAATGTTAGGAATAGTGCAGAAGTATAGAGCTTGTAATCAATTTGCTGTCATTCATCAGTTGCAAAACCACAAGTCACACTTCAAAGAAGAGATTTTTATTTAATCATCATCTCTCTTTTAGCTGCAATTTATGCCTCTTGGCTATAGCCGTTGTACAATGTGCTTGTGATATTTTTGTCCTTCCAAATCTCAAAAGCAAAACCATACAAGTGGATTATTGCTTTAGTATGGATTTTCCAGTAAAACCTTTTACAGCATCTCACATCCAACAAAATTTTATATAAACTTTACTTATTCATTAACATTTGGTTCGCTTTACACTCTATCTCTCTCTTTCACATAAGCAGTGTTGTTGTTTACTAGCATTATTCATTCATTGTCATATGTTCAACTACCATTAAGAAATATTGCAAGCTTATTTTAGATTATTGGGAAAAAGGAATTGCATTGGACACAGGGATTCAATACTAGACACATCAATTCATTTTAACTTGAAGCAGCAATTTCATTTGCACATAAAGAGTAAAATCAAATTGTGGAACAAACTCTTTAAAGTCTAAGCATAGTTTGCCATTCATCTTTCATGATCCCTCTTCTTCTTCTTCTAAGTCCATTTCCATGCTTTATCGCTTTTCTGATTCCATTTAGGTGGTTTATATAGTTAAGACATAGCACAACAGCCTCTCACTCACAAGTGTCAAGCAAGTCCGGGAGCCTAAGGTCTAACCACATTAAAGAGGTTAATTACCAAGACGGAGGTGAAATTCAAAATCAAAACCAGCATTGCCTATTATATGAAATATGCCAGGAAGAAGCATAACATCGATATTTTATTCATATAACATAATGATAAGAATCATGCAACATGTAAGTACAACCATGATTCATCAAAGATTCAAAAGAGGAATTAAAAATGGAAAGTAATGATAGGAACATACCAAAAGTAAAACCATATTTAGCCATCAGGGCTTTATTCACCATGATTATTCCTACAGATGTGACCACATTGAACAACCATGACGCTGCATCAATGGAAGCCTTCTTTTCGCCCTTGCTTGCAGAAGACATACTGAACTAGAGATTCTAATATGTAGTGTGGATTCTTCACTCGTCTGCCTTCATGCAAGGTTGATCCCTGAGCTTTAATTCCGAAGACCTTATCTGTATGGACAAGAAGGTATTAGAGCTGACAATCAAATCGTAACACTCTCTCACTGATCCACTGCAAAATAGCCATGTCAAAATTGATACATGTCAAGAAAATGTAAAATTAAGCAGTAAATCCTGCACAAAATTAAAAAGTAGTTTTAGGCAAATAAAGTAATAAACTACTACAAACCAATGGAACATGTGAGCTTTTATCTCATATTCAAGGAGGCTGGAACGTAAGGGAAAAAAAAATAAAGAAGGAGGAGAAATATATGAAATCTGATCCGCCATCCTTTTTTGCATCCAGAGGTTAGACAAAACCATATGCTAATACTATTGGCACCGAAACAATTGATTCAGGCATTATTACGACAAGCTACATGTTCCATTCTTTTGGATCAGGAGGGGGGGGGGGGGGGGGGGGGGGGAATAGTACGAGGACACAAGCACCAGGTCATGACTATTTTGATACTGAATTATCATCAACGGCAATATGAAGTTCTAATAGAGCATCCTAACATACCATTAGCTGAATCTTAACAATTTAAAGTTAACAAAATGACAAAGAAAAGAAAAGAGGAGCCATGAAACCAAAGCGGTACAGCACGATCCTCAGATCCAGTAATTCTATGTATAGTTAAGAACCATAGATTTGAAATTTCAGAACTCAGAACCATCAAATTGTCACGATTCTCAGCTCAGGAAATGACTTACGGAAAAAGCAACTCACAAACTGAGTTCTAACACAGATCCATAAACCACAACCAAGAAATACGGAAGCGACACATCATCAAAAACAAAAACACATAAAAACTTGCTAAATACGACGACGTAATCACAAGAAAAAACACGTAGAATCGATGAACATAGCTCGTTAAGCCAATGAATCAAAGTACCTCTCACAGATGATAAGGCAGACGGAGACGTGAAAGCAATGGACGAAGCAGGAATCGAAGGAAGGAAGGAGGTAAAAGCAGTAACAGAGAAGAGAGCGAGAGTTCCTCAGGGAGAGAACGAGAGAGAGAGAGAGAATCTCCAAGAGGATTTGGAATTTTGATTATTGTGGAGATCGATTGACGGATTGGTCGAAGGATTTATAATGGAGGAAGAAGTGGCCGCTTATATAAGGCGTCAAGAATCAGAGATCGCAAGAAATGGGAAGGAAGGTGTGGGCGTCGCGTTGGGTTGGGGAAGAAAGCAGAAAAAATTGAACGCACCACACAGAGTAAACGGAATGTCACGACGAATAGTCAATGTTACACTTTTAAAATAAACATTCCATGTTTTCTTTCTTTTCTTTTTCTCTTTGCCATATGAAAGTCGGATTTCCAAATAATTAAACGAGATATAAATCTAGTACTGCAACTAGTTTGAGGTTGAATTTTTTATTCTAAATATATAAGACCTTTTTATTTTATTTTATCTCTTATATTTATTGCTCCTTTCGGTTCTAACTATAAGACAAAGTTAATTTTTTAGAAGAAATTAAGGAAATTAATTAAATCACTTTAGAGTACTTTTTTTTTCTTTTTTTTTTCTTCAAACTAATTAGTTTGACTAATAAACTAATATATGATCTAAAAATACACAACATATGAAATGATTAAGTACCTTATTTAGTTTCATTAATTCCTCTAAAAAAAGTCAATTTTGTCTTATAATTAGGACCAGGGGTAGTAAGGTTGGTCATTGACTAGACGAGATTGGGTTTGGCCTCAACTTGAGGTCTAGTCCTGATAAGACCTCGGGTTGGATAAGTCAGCTTGAGGTATGGTCTAGTCTAGCACTAGCTTGAGTTCGGGCTAGACCAGACTAGTCCAACTGGACTGCTTGGACCAGTCCAGGCAGTTAGGGACATGTTTATTTATTTACCTTCAAGCTTTCAGCAGGGACACGAGTCACACAACTACACATTTGGCAGAGGGTAAAAGAAGTCCATGGCAGTCAATAATACAAATATCTCACTGGTTTAATTTTCAACATGATAAATAGAGTGCAATAAGTTAACTCAATGTCAGAACTTGGCTGATTCAAGTTGGGCTATTTCAACAAAGAAATAGAGCACAACAAAATTCGTACGCAGAGCAATATGACCGAACAAAATTCAATAGAGAAACAAAGCACAACAAAATTCCCACATCTCACTTAGAGTTAGTTCCAAGACTAGATTTTGTTGAAAGAATCGATCGATTTCTTCGAGTTCAAATTCTTACGTAGAGCAAAACAAAATTCGTACCTGATCGTCAACAGACTGAGGGGGAAATGAGGAGAGGCACCTGGATCTAGAAGAGCCGAAGAGGACGGAGGCAGGAGAACTAAGGACTAAGTCGAGGCTCTAAGCCAAGGAGTGACCACTGAGTGAGGTTGAGAGCCTCTAATAGTCTAAGCGCGAACGTTTGATGAAGTGCCACATGCAGATGTTGGACAAAGTGCTGAGTGTGGACGCTGGACAGAGTAAAGACGAAGTGCCTAAGTGCCATCTAAGAGATTGACAACAAGTGTGGGTTTATAAGAAACCCTAAGGCCCAAGTGATGAAGTGACAAACTAACAATTAAAAAGAAAACGGGCTAGACTAGACCAGATTGATGGATTTGGTCCCTTGGCCCAAGCTCCAGTTCAGCCTGAGCATACCAGTCTGGTCTGGTCTACTTTATGTTGTCCTAGACCAACTGTTTTTTCACCTGATCGGGTCGAGTCAGACCGGGTTAAGACAGGTCAGACTAGACCTTGGGTTTTTTGATCATCCCTAGGAGGTAGTATATGGTCTAAGATGGTGTTTCGACTGTGGATCAGATAGTATAATAGGAAAGTATTTTGTTTTTTTATCGACCTAATCTTTCAAACCATGGAGATGATGAATGATAAGAAAAGCCAATGAGTTCTTATTAGAAAAAATTCTAGTAAAATACCATTTGATCTTAGAAAACCCTAGAAGGTATGTTAATAAATAGAAAGGATAAATAAGTCTCTAGGAAAGAATATGGAATTTTGAATTGTTGCGCTTTTACTAAAATGCCTCTTGAGTTTTTTTTTTTAAAAAAAGAAAAAACCTTCACCGCTGCTGGAGCTCTAGCGGTCAACTACTTAAGCTCCAATGATAATTTGAGTCATTGAATTAATTAATTGAGTAATAAAATTGACTACTTGAGCTTCTTAAGTTATATCAAGCATCATCAATAAGTTGAATAAAGATGAGGATAACTTTAGTATTTGTAGTGACAACTTGAATGTAGCCATTAACAACCTCGAGAGCGCAAATTGTCAATCGTTATATTCAAGTTGTCATTACCTTTATTGAACTTGTCAACCTCTATAACTATTTTTTCAGTATGTAATGATTTTGTTAAAACTATTATGATTTTTGTCAAAACCATTACTCAATTAGTTACAACCAAAAACTCTTTCTTAATCATTTTACAGATCTGGCTTATGCCTACTGCGAACCACTACACAAAACAACACCGTTTTGGCACAGTTTCACACACCCAAATTCCTTCTTTTTTAAAAAAAAAATTCAATCTCTGTCGAGAGTAAAAAAATAATTCATAATACTAAATAGTACTGAAACAATTCTTTATGATCTTGAAAAAATATTTTAGGGTATTAACTGGTACTAAAAAGATATTTCAAGATATTGAAAAAATAATTCATGATGTTAAGAAAATTATTTTTGGATCTTGAAAAAATAATTTAGATATTGACTTCTACTAAGAATATGTTTTAGGATATTTTTTGGATTAAATACCATTTTTGCCATAAAAGTTTCCTTAAGGAGCATTGGTCACCTAAAAGTGTTTTTGGTCTCATTTTTGCCCCGGAAGTTTAAAAACAGATCAAATATGCCCTGGAAGTCTTTTTTAAGACTAAATTTGCTCCAGAAGTGTTTTTAGAAGCAACTTTGTCCTTGGAAGTTTACAAAAAAGAGCAACAATTCAACAGTCAAGATCAACGGATGGGTAAGATTACTACGTTTTTAAACTTTTAGAGTAAAAATGAGACCAAAAAAACTTTTGGGTGATCAGTGCTCCTCAAGTTAAACTTCAATGGCAAAAATGGTATTTTGACCCATATTTTTTCAAGATGCTAAAATAATTTTTTAAGATCATGAATTCTTTTTCAGTACCAATTAGTATCCTAAAGTATTCTTTTAGCACCAATTAGTACCTTGAAATATTTTTTCAAAATCATGAATTATTTTTTAATATCAGTTAGTATCATAAAGTATCCTTTCAGTATTTATTAGCACCCTCAAATATTTTTTTTAGTAACTCGAAATATTTTTTCAAGATCCTAAAATAATTTTTCAAGATTATAAAGAATTTTTTCAGTATCATTCAATATCCTAAATCGCTATATTCAAGTTATCATTTCCTTTATTGAACTTGTCAACATTTATAGCTATTTTTTAGTACCTAATGATTTTGTCAAAACCAATACTCAATTGGTTACAACCCAAAAGTCTTTGGCAATTATTTTATATATATTGTCCTTACTGATTTTGTCAAAATTATTACTATTTTAGTCAGTCTAATTACTGAATTGGTCACAACCAAAAACTCTTTATTAATCTTTTTACACATTTGTCAGAACTTACGGATTTTGTCAAAACCGTTACTTTTTTAATCAATCTCCTTACTCAGTTGGTCACAATCCAAAATTCTTTCTCAATTATTTTACACAATAATTAGAGCTAATACTCAAAGCTAGAAAATCTCACCTTCCTTCTTCAACCTTCTTCTCCGCCATGGATTCGCCCACCAGACTTTCCTACCAAAGATGAGCTTTGCAAGGTGGCTAAGAAAGCTCCTCCACCCATGGCTGAGAAAGCTTTGCTAGGTGGTCAAGGCTCACTGCTGGTATTTTGTTGGCCGAGACAGCTTCACGAGGTGGAGAGGGAGAAGGGACAAGTTTATTATTGCCACTACCAAGAATCTTGCATTCGCCATCAAGGATCTTCCATGACCATTGTCGAAGGTCACGAACCACCACCATCAAAAGGCAATGGCCATTCTCCCATCCTCATCACCACCATCCTTCATCTCACCTTTGTCGTCATTCGTTCATCACCAACACCACTATCGTCCTCTTTATCTCCGTGGTTAGATGTTACAAGAAGTCGATCGTGCGAGAACAAGCATTTCCTCTGTGAAGTCAATGAGTTTCCTTCAACATCATGCGCTGGTGATACTAAAGCCACCCTATTGCCCTCGCTATTCCCGATGTTGACGTCTTTTGCATTCTCGATACCTACACCAAATCTAGAAAATGATGGCGCACAACCCATTCTTATACCTGGATTTAGAGGCTATGGATGACAAGCCCACAGTAGGAGGTGATTTTTAAGATTTTCCAAAGGATCTGATGCAAGAACCGAGACTATGAAAGAGGAGGGAGTCAGTGCCTATCACGCCATTGAAGAAGCAGAGGGAAAGATGAGAGAGAAGAAATAGTGAGAAATAGAGGGGAAGACATTTAAATCTTTTACCACAAATTTTGATATCCCATATTCCTACAGAGTGCTTATTTGTCCTTTGACTGATTTAATAGACATTTTAGGGCTTTACAAGTTCAATTGGTATTTAGGTTTCATTTTCCCTTCTTATTATATATGTGTAACCTTTATCATCAAGAGTAATTGGCTTCATTGTTCATTTTTTTTTTAAAAATAATTTATAGAGAGGGAAAATCCCATATAATATGAAGAAGACAAATCAGTTACTCTAATTTTACAAATGCCATGTCACATCATATATACTAAAGTCGGATTGATAAATCTTGGCAAATGACTTTCACTACCCTTCTCTGAGTTCGTCTTCTCTCTCCTAAAGATGGCTCTTTCATATTTTTTTGTGTCTCTCCCTCCACCCCACCTCCCGCGTTCTTCTTCTTCTTTAGAATATATGATGTGACATGGCATTTGTAAAATTAGAATCATCATTGATTTGTCTTTTTCATATTTTGAGAGTATTCACCTGGGCTTTTTCCTTACAGAAATTATGTCATACATATTATGAGTAATTAATTTAACTTATTTAACATCGACAAATTAAATAAATAGGTCTTATTGAAAAAAAATTGAATAAATATGTTTTACATTAAGAATAATAGGAATATTATTTTCTTAAAAAAAAATATCTCGCATTGATTGATGTGTATATATATTCCTATGGTTATGTCTCAAATATAAATTTAGTGACAATTAAGTCTTTTTTTAAAAAAAATATACTTACAAATTCAGATTCAAACGTTGGAAATTGAATTATAGCTATAAAATGAGAGTTATACTAGAAACATAAATATCTAATTTACAATTAAAACACCTCATTTAATTTGTAGTATAGTTTAGATTTTTTTTTTTGAGGGATCTTATGAAAAAATTATCAGGGACTTGAGTATAATTAAATTGACACTTCGGAAATCCATTGTTATTATCCTCTCATATATTTCAAGCTTTTGATGGGAAAATAGGTTGATTTGGGTAAACTTCTATATGAGAAATTACAATTTCCAATTCAAGCGATAGAATGAATAATAAGCTTTGTTCCACTAAACGGTGTATGAGGATGATTTTATTCTATCAACAACTAAATCTTATATAAGTTGTTGATTAGAAAGTCTTGGTCAATAATGACAAATAATGAGAAAGCAAAAAAGTATAAGAAAATAAAGATCCATTTTAGTGAATAAATTTAACTACAAAGTACTTTTTAGATTAAGGACTGATATAGTATAATTTATATAACTTGTTAACCTAAGTTATATAGGGGGTCAATATTACTAATTGGTCATGAGTACTTACATACTTCTCTCGACCTATTTCTTAAACATCGTCAAAATTAACAACTTTCTGATTTTATTTTTATTTAATATATATTATACAACAACAAAGTCAATACAATAATAAATTAAAGTATAAAATTATATATTCATTCAAAATATGTCTCTCCGCCTTATAAATAAAGACTAAAAAATGTCCTCTACATCTACTCTATAAAAATAGCTCTACAGAAGCAGTATTGTTTGTATCAGGTTCTGTAAATATATAGATAAATATATCATCGAATATATCGAGCGTCCAAATAAAAACCTCACATTTTTAAAGATATTTAAAGAATGTGTTTAGTATCATTAGAATATATTCATATAATTAAAATCATTAACATAACTAGATATTAATTATTTTTGTAATTAATAAGACTAAGTAAGAAATTACTTCTATAACTTTAACAAATATAAAGATCATTGATGGATTAAATAAACAATCCTTATTCTGAAGAATCAAATTAAAAGTAGACTTGTGGACCAAAAAAAATGTTGAGAAAATTATAAGAAAATACCATTTGAATTTTAAAATAATAAATAAATAATTTTATAATAAAATAAGTTGTTAATTGATTTATTGTTGTTGTTAATTCCATTATTTTTGTTGTCAATATGATTTTGAAATTCAAGTGGTATTTTTTGTTATTTTTCCATTAAAAAAAAATTAAAAGTAGACAATTTTTATAGAAAGAATAAGGTCAAAATATACTTTTAGTTTTTTAAGTTTTACCTGATGTATATTATTGATCTCTTAACTTTATAAAATATACTTTTAGTCCTATGTTTTTAATGAAAATTGTTGACGCAATAAATTCAAGTGATGATTATGTGGCGGACAAAACATATTTAAGTTTTAATTTTGTTAATATCATATAATTAGATTATTATTAAATTTAAATAAACTGACAAATTCTTGCAAATGAAATCTAGATTTTGATATTTAGATTATTAAACTAAAATTTTGTAACACAATCGAGGTTTTGATATTGACTGCCTCATTAGTTTTTTTAGAAATTTTTTAATTTACAAATATTTTAAATTTAAGATCAATAACATTTAATTACACAGTTATCATTTAAGCTTACACAATTATTACTTAAGTTTGTTGTATCAGTATTTTCTATTTCTAACATTAATAGTGTCAGAATTATATGAACAAATTAAAAGTATGTCTAAGACAAACTTAAAGAATTAAAAATATACTTTAGTCAAATAATAATGATTAGAAAATTCACATTACATTAGTTATAATTATACTTGTTGGTAAACAATATGTACATATTCTTGAAAATAAATTACTGTCAAATTTTGAGAACTTAAAGGTATTAAGAAAATTGGAAATTTTCCTGAAAAATAATTATCTAAAATTATAAATTCTGTTAAATTTTAAAATGAGTTCTGAACTTTTTTTAAAAAAATTCCTGTTCTTGAGATTGTGTGTGTGTTTTAAAAAAAATTAAAACTATACTTTAGTCAAATAATAATGATTAGAAAATTCACATTACATCAGCTATAATTATTCTTGTTGGTAAACAATATATTAACATTCTTGAAAATAAATTACATTCAAATTTTGAGAACATAAAAGTATTAAGAAACTTTGAAATTTTCCTGAAAAATAATTATCTAAAATTATAAATTCTGTTAACTTTTAAAATGAGTTCTGAATTTTTTTTTAAAAAAATTCTTGTTCTTGAGATCGTGTGTGTGTGTGTGTGTGTTTTTTTTTTTTAAAATTAATTCCATTTTCCCCCAATAATTAACAAGTTGATCCATTAAATTCAATGGACATTTTGACATTATAATTTACTCTCATACAGTCTGAGAAAAAAATGATTGTCTATGTGGAATGGAAAACTCAACTTGCTAAGGCTTTTAAATGTGATTTATTTGTGTTCCTTTCTTTCTCCATTGCAGCCTTAAAATCTCAATGTGAGGTCGTTTTCTGATTTCCATTGCTTTTTCTTCTTGTCCATGTGCTCGTTATTATCGAAAGGAAAACTTTTAAGTGAGTTTTTCTTGTAATTAATAATGAATTTTGAGGAAATAAATTAAGTTATAATGTGTCAATCAGGGAATTATTTTTATTTTGTTGGTTTTCAAACTTTAGATGTAAAGACAATGATGGGTAGCTCTTAGGAAAAGTATATGCCGTCAATAATAAATTGACTTTGCCTCTGTAATTTATTCATTTACAGTGATTTTAATCATTCATTTAATTATCTAATATCCACCTTATGCACAAACTTTAATTAAATTATTACCGAACTAAATGAAAAAAAAAATTAGAATTATACAAAAATTAACATTAGTTGACCAAAAAAAAAAAAGATGTTCAACATTATATGATATCATAGTACTTATTTCTAATTAAATTACGATAAATGCATTTTTAAGCGTTATTTTGTTCCATATATAACTAACTCTTATTTTCAAAATTTTAATCTTATTTTTAAATTTAAAATAATTTTCTTGAACATCAAATTGAATTTGGCTGGAAGATAATATATTAAATTTAAATTTAAAATAGTTAAGTCTTCTTCCAATAAATGGATGTATTTATCGGCAATATGCTTTCATTTTTCTTTTCATAATTGTTGTGTTCACTCCTAGTGTAATTATAACCATATGTCACCTTATACTTTAATTAAAGGGTAAAAGAGCAAAAATACATATGTAATTTATCTTCAGGAGTGCCCAACACCATATGTTTTTTTTGGGAAAAAAAATACGCACATGGTTATCTTTTTGAAGCAAAAGTCACATCCCACCGTTATGTTACTGTTCACCGTGATGAGAGAGAAAGAGATGAAGTGAATAGTAACATAATAGTGAGATGTGACTTTTACTTCAAAATGGTAACCACGTGCGTATTTTTGCTAAAAAAAAAGTATATGGTGCTGAGCGCTCCCGGGGTAAAGCACATGTATATTTTTGCTCATTTACCCTTAATTAAATTATTAAATAATATGATACAGATAAATAATTAGGGTTTTGGATGCATCAAATTAAATATTACTGCAGGGTAATAGGTGCTGTTGAAAAATAATTCAAGGTACTTGAATGTCACAAAAATTAATTTAGGATGTCATGTGCTGATGGAAATAAACTATAGCGTGTTGAGCACTTCTTAACCCTTTTATCTGTAAATGACCTGAAAGTTTAACGAATTTATTTGCATATAATTCAAAGTTTGGAGGTTATACGGTTATACCCATACATAAATTCTTAATGGGTATAGAATTACTACTTTGAGATTATTTGTATAAACTTGAGTGTTTATGATTAATTTTTAAAGGTTGAGGATGTTATTTGAACATTATTCTAAATTGAGGAAAGCTTTATATAATTTAAGTTAGAGTTTAATATTTTTGCTTTTGCTGCAGAAAATTTTTCTGTCATGCCCACATAAAAATGAGTATGTCCTATTATAAAGAGAAGATGAATAAAATATTCGTGAACCTACTAATTTTTATGTGAGTGAGGTAGAAAAAATATTTCCATAATAAAAATATAAAAAAAATATAAACTCCCTCATTTCTCATTTGCTCCTAGAGGATATTCTTCAAAAAAAATCGTTCAAGCTTCCATACAAAAAACAAAAATGCATAAAAAAAACTAAGGGAAAATTGCCCATAAATTCCTTTTTGGGAATCTATTAGCCATATGAGACTTGAAATCATTTATAAGAGAGAGGCCCTTGAGTGTCAATATATTTGAATGTAAAAAGACAAAAATGTCCTTAATGAAAACATAGATGAGAAATGAGCATTTAATAATAGATAAGAAAGAAAAAAATTTTGTGGCTCTTCTTCTTCTCTCCTCGCTCTCGATCGCTTGTTGCCGTTGATCATCGTGGATTTTGTTAGAGCTCCGATTTGTTAGTAAAGGTTAGGGAGTTGAGTTGTCTGAAGGCCTTCTTGATATTTTATTATAGGGCCCGTTTGGATGGATTTTTTTTAAAAAAAATATAAAAATAACTTTTTTAATACAAAAAAATATATTTTTAATTAATTTATGTGTTTAGATGACATTTTTTTAAAAAAAACAAGTGTCATAGAAAAAAAAAAGAAGCTAAAATGTTGCTTTTTTTAAAAGCCCTAATTTGGAGCTTTAAAAAAAAGCATTTTTTTAAAAGCCTATCCAAACGGACTCTTAGTGGAGGTGACAGTCGCTTTATTCGTTTTTGGCCCAGCTTTTTTTTTTATTGCTTTGTGTGAGTAAGGAACTGCTAAATATGCTTGTAGCTTCATTAGCTTTTCTGCTTTTCTCCATTATCCTCAAGATTAAAGTGTATTAGGGAAGATATTTTGTACATATATTTTGTACACAGGGAAGATTGTTTGCACACAAGAGAAGATCAGTTGCATTAGAAAAAGATATATTACACATAGAAGATTGTTTGCACACAAGAAAAGATCTGTTGCACATATGAAAAATTGTTCGCATGCAATGAAGATATATTGCACAAAAGGAAGATTGTTTGTGAAAAAGCAAATAGCAAAACCATTAACACATAATTCATACATGCATCAATTAATGAATGATCAACACTCCAACAAACTCACCCATTGTGAAGGCAAGGTCAGTTGAACACGAATTATTTGCAGCATATATAAATTTGATGTTTCATTCCAAGAAGACTTATTGCAATACCTAAGACATGTCAACTGGCTAGTTGTCTATTGAAGTCAACTAGCTCTACTAAACACGCGAATCAGTTCAATATAATTTCTAACCAGAAACATATGGAGGGAATGAACACGTTTTCATCAAAGTATCAAACTATTTCAATAAATAGGTATCGGCTTTGCTCGAACGTAGATGATACCGAATCCAACATTCAATCATTCACTAAGGAAATTGATTAAAATTTAAATCACTGCGCCAACACAGACACTAGGAATTTCAACAATTAAAAAAAAATTATCGACGCAAGAAAGCCATTTACCTTCACTGTTACAAGAAATGAATTTTACTTTCCTTAAAAATGTCTATTTTTTTAAAAAAGGGAAATAAAAAATAAAGGCAATGTCATTTTTGTAATTCTTGTTACGGACAAGTATATTGGGCTTCACCAGGCCCAAAGCTAACAGGGTCCGCCAACAAAAGTAGAGAATTATCTGGTAAGATATTATCCCTATTATCTCGCTAATCACCATAGGCCATACAGATAGTGGAGCGGTTGCGAGTGGGACCACATACGGAGTAAATAGCGGATCAAGGCCCCAGGTACACTTTATATATATACGTTAGTGTGCACTCACAAGGTACGCATATGCTGTTAACTCAACTTTATCATTCAAGCATACACAGAGCACACACCCCACTCCCTTTGGCTAGACGCCTAGTATTATACTGAACTACATGGACTTTGATCCCTGATAAGGGTACGTAGGCCTTGGGACTCAATCCTGTGACAAGTATGACCTTATTGTTCATTTACAAAACATTGGCGCCGTTTGTGGGGACGCTAAATTGCGATTCTTGGAATAATGAAGCAGTTAAGAATGGCAAATACTAGAAGCCGGAATCAGGCACCTCGTCAGGAACAATTAGAGCCATTGCCGCTCACAAATTCCGAAGCTATGATACAAGACGACTCATTGCCACTGGATGTGAATCAAGTCCTGGTGGAAACAGAACACAAACCTGCTGATAGTGAAACACCTCTGGCTCCCGATAACTAAGTTTTGTAGCCGACACAACTGTTACCCGTACTTCAAAACCCTCCACAGGAGTTCTAGATTGAGGATCCCGACGTTAGTCGTCTACAGACTGTAATGGAAACAATTTTTAAACGAATGGAGGACATGGAAAAGCGCAATGCGCTACAAAGGGAAGCCGACGTTAAGCGTCTACAAGAGGATATGGAGTGCATAGATGCTCTATGGCGACTTGAGGAAGGGCAAAGACTCCAGCAGATTCTAAACGAAAGGTTTGGTAGATAAGAGATTAATAATCAGAATGTCGGGCGAGATAAGGGTAACCCAAGTCAAACAGAAACAAAAACTCGGCAAGAAAATATAGCTGAGGCGGAGCTGAGTAACCTCGAGCATGAAGAAGAGACACAGGGGGAGCCCCGCGTTAAAAGGACTCGGGAAGAGGAAGTCCAAAGGATGGCATGGCTGGAAGAATGAATAAGGTAGTTGGAAAAACAGGAGCAAAGCAACGGCCGGGATACTGATAATCTCAATGCCACCACGGTAACACAGCAGGCGGATGCAGGAACGCCTCAAAGTGCTACAGATCTAGATGTGCCACGCGCCTTGGGAAGGCAAATGTTGGAAACTCGAGGCGCTGAGAAGATGCGAGGTACAGAATCACAAGAAATAACCCCGGCTAACATAGAAACTTCGGAGAAATCTCACGCCGGTGGGGTGCAGGGACCTTTTGTTGATGAGATACGAATGACGAAATATCCTAAGGGTTTCGACTTAAGGGATCTACCGAAATACGATGGAACTCAGGACCCGCAGGTCCACCTTAACAATTTTAACATGGAAATAATGGTGAAAGGATTTGAAGGACCAATAATACCTTGGCTATTCGCAGGAACATTGCGAGGGGCAGCCCAGTTATGGTTCCATTCTTTACCATGGAAATCTATTTGAGATATGGAGAGCTTCGGCCAAAAGTTCTTGTTAAACTTCGCAACAAGCAGAAAACAACCAAAAACTCAGTTCCAGCTAGGAAATATAAGACAAGGTCCTAATGAGACATTACAACAATACCTTGAGCATTTTAAAGATGCCGCCCTTCAGGTTCCAAACTTAAAAGAAGACGTGCACTTGCATTTGGCAATCTCTGGCTTGCATGATGACTCTCGTCTTAAAAGGTCAACAGTGAAAGATCACGTAACGACATTAGCCGAGTTTAGAGATTGTTCAAAAAAATATTTGGAACTCGAACAGCTAGAAATAGCCAGCCGAGGTAACATTGGACGAACTAGGAGTCCACCTCTGAGGAGTAAGGACCATCAAAGTAGTTCAAAGTCGGATAGCCGAGGACGGACATTGGCTAACAAGCATCGAGGAAACAGACCAGAAGGGAAATATGACCAATATACGCCTTTAAAAGTGTCCAGAGAGCGGATATGGAGAGAAGTTGCCTTAACCGAAATGAGAAGGGCAGAACGACCCTGGACCATGCGACACAAGGCCGTCTTGGACAAGTCCCGGTACTGTGAATTTCATGACCAACCTGGCCACACAACAAACCAATGTTGGCATTTGAGGGATGCTCTAGAAAGGTTCGTCCGGGAAGGCAAGTTGCAAAAATATGTGATTTATACTCAGGGACACCCAAGTAATAAACGCCCTGGGGAGGGTGAAATAAAAGTCCTGAGAAGAAGAAAAAGAAGAGAGAAGAAAGCGACAATGAGTTTCCCGAAGCAAAATTTGATTGTTTTGTCATCAGTGGAGGACCTAGAGGCGGAGGCGATTCACAAAACCAGTGTCGTAAATATTTGAAGGAGGTATTGACAATCCGAGACCGCCCATATTTCAAAAGGGAAACAAAGGAGCAGGATAGGCCGATACTCCAGTTTCACCAAAGCCAACCTAGAAGATGTTGTCCCTGGTCACTACGACAGCTTGGTGATAACCGGCACAATTCTAGATTGCAAGGTTCACAAAATCATGATCGACAACGGAAGCTCGGTGGACATCCTTTTATGGGAAGCGTTTCGAAAGATGAGGCTGAACCCAGACGAGTTAAAACCATGCAAAACAACCTTAACTGGTTTCAACGGCCAGGATACTAGAACTAAAGGTTGCATAGACTTAAAACTGACCTTGGGTACTGAAGAGGCTTTTAAATCTGAAGTGGTGAGATTCGTAGTTGCTGACTTCCCATCCCCATACAAGGTCATTCTTGGAAGACCAACGATCCATAATTGGGACATGCTGGTGTCCACAAAACATCAAAAGGCAAAAATGATCGGGAAAAAGAATAAAGTAGTGGTCATCCGAGGAGACCAAAAAGAGTCGCGACAATGCTACTATGATTCGGTGAAGGGGAATAAAGAAGACGCGGCTTCTTCCCAAACTATGGAAGAAAAAGACGTCATTCATTTGGTTGAGTTGGACATGAGGGTGGAGGAGAAGATTCAAAGGCCAGAACCTAATGGAGAATTGGAGGACTTCATCCTGGGCAATAGGTTGGAACAAGCCACGAAAATTGGAAAAGAATTAAACACCGAGGTTCATTGTGCACTAGCAGAGTGCTTATTGAAGAACGCCGACATATTTTCTTGGGGACCAGCTGACTTACCAAATAGACCCAAAATTCTGTTGCCATAAACTGGCCATTCGACCGGGCTCTACCCCAGTCGCGTAAAAGAAAAGGAAGATGGGCCCAGACAGAATAGTCGCTCTTGAAGAGCACGTCAAAGAGCTTCTAGAAGCCGGCTTTATAAGGGAGGTCCAGTACACCACTTGGTTGTCAAATGTCGTGCTGGTGAAGAAACTCAATGGCAAATGGAGAGTCTGCACGGATTATAAAGACTTAAACAAGGTATGCCCTAAAGATGCTTTTCCTATGCCTAATGTTGATCAGTTAGTGGATAGTGCATCAGGTTTTAAACTCTTATCCTTAATGGATGCATATTCGAGGTATAATCAAATCGCCATGCACCCCGAGGACCAAGAAAATACGACGTTCATCACGGAAAGGGCCAATTACTGCTACAACGTCATGCCTTTTAGATTGAAGAATGCCGGAACAACATATCAACAGATGATGACGAAGGTCTTTGAAGACCAGTTAGGAAAAAATATCAAGGTTTACATCGACGACATGATCGTTAAGTCGGAAGATCAAGAGCAGCATATTCAGGATTTGCAACAGACTTTCAACAAGCTACGGGCACATCGAATCCGGTTTAACTCGGCCAAATGTGCTTTTGGAGTTCTGTCAAGAAAGTTCTTGGGTTTCATGTTAACCCACAAAGGAATCGAAGCCAACCCTGATAAATGCCTAGCCATTTTAGATATGAAGACTCCTACATGTTGAAAGGAAGTCCAACAGCTCATGGGAAGGCTCGCCGCATTAACCGGTTTCTCCCAAAATCGGCAGAAAATTCGCTCCCCTTCTTCATGCTGCTCAAGAAGGAAGCTATTCATGAGTGGAACGCTGAATGCGAGGCAGTTTTTGAGAAGATAAAACAATGCCTTGTAGCCCCACTAGTATTAACCCAGCCCTGACGGGAGAAATCCTGATCCTTTACCTAGCGGTGGCCGATGAGGTTGTAAGCATGGTTCTGGTGCGAGAACCAAAGGAGGGACAAATGCTGGTATACTTTGTAAGTTGAGTTCTCCAGGGGGTTGAAGCACGGTATCAAAGGCTTGAGAAAATGGCTTTCGCATTATTGATTACGGCCCAGCGACTGCACCAATATTTTCAGAGCCATCTTATTGTGGTTTGAACTAACCAGCCAATCCGACAAATACTGCACAAACCTAACTTAGCGGGAAGGATGACCAGCTGGGCAATAGAATTGTCCGAGGTCGACATTAGCTATGAAGCCCGACATGCAATAAAATCTCAGGCTTTAGCCGACTTTGTTGCAGAGCTTACTTCGACAAGAGAAAGCATCGAAGCAAACACCCAGTGGAAGCTATTTGTAGACAGCTCTTCTAACTCAACTGGAAGTGGGGCCGGGGTAATCTTGGAAAGCCCAGAGGGCGTGTCCATCGAATATTCCTTAAGCCTTGGGTTTAAAACTTCTAACAACCAGGCTGAATACGAGGCCCTTATAGCCGAGTTACTCCAAGCAAGGGAAAATGGAGCTCGGAGAGTGCAGGTGTCCACAGACTCCCAGCTAGTGGCATCACACATAAATGGGTCCTACCAAGCTAAAGGATCTCTACTCGTCAAATACCTTAGAAAGGTTAAGTCTCTCATGGTTGACTTTGAGGAAGTAGAAGTAAGGCACATATCGCGGGGGGACAACACAAGAGCAGACGTTTTGTCCAAACTCGCCAGCACTCAAGGAGCCAGAAATCACCGGACTATAATACAACAAAGATTGCAAGTTCCGACATGTGTAATGATCATGAAAGATATGGATGATTGGAGGAAACCTATCGCTGACTACCTGGAGCGACGAATTCTACCAGACGAATCCATAGAGGCCAAGAAGCTGATAAGAACGGCGGCGTCCTACGTGATGGTGGACGATCAATTGTATAGGAAAGGGTTACATGCGCCAATGGCAAAATTCCTTGGCTCTGACGAGGCGGAATATGTGTTAACTGAGATACACAAAGGCATCAATGGACATCACATGGGAGCCAAGGCAATAGCCCGAAAGGCTATAAGGGCCGGATATTACTGGCCGACATTATCGATAAAACGCGAGGAGTCACGTTCGAAGGTGTGATAGTTGTCAGAAACACGCTAAAATCATTCAAACTCCTCCATCCGAGTTGAAATATATTTTGGCACCATGGTCGTTCTATAAATGGTGACTAGATTTGTTAGGACTATTTCAAAGAGCGCCAGGGCAGTTATGATGGCTGATAGTCGCAGTGGACTATTTTACTAAATGGATTGAAGCTGAACCGCTGTCTTCCATAACGTCGGCTCAGGTACAGAAGTTTATGGCAAGGAATATTATTGCTCGTTTTGGAATCCCGACAGAAATTGTTACCGAGAATGGAACACAATTTGCAGACAAAGGATTTAAAAAAAATGATGGCCGACTTCCAGATTTTTCAGCATTTCGCATCAGTTGAACACCCGCAATCTAATGGTCAGGCTGAGGCAGCAAACAAGATAATTGTTGACAGCCTTAAAAAGAGAATGCAAGAGGCCAAAACTGACTGGGTTGAACAACTATATGCTGTGTTGTGGGGATATCGGACTAGTGTTCAAACCGCCACAGGAGAAACGCCTTATAAGCTCACATATGGATGTGAAGCTATGATACCGGTGGAAGTCGGGCAACCATCATGGAGAAAGGAAAAGGCCTTATCTGAAGAAGAGAATAATGAAGCCATTATGGCTGAGTTAGATCTCATAGATGAAGTAAGAGCCATTGCACATTGCAGGAACTTAGCAGCAAAACAACTCGTCGCGGCAAAGTCCAATAAGAAGGTCAAACCCTGCTCCTTCAGTAAAGGCGACCTAGTGCTAAGGAGAGCCAACATAAGCTACAGAAACGCACGAGAAAGGAAGCTAGCTGGACCTTACCGAATTAAGGAGGTACTGGTGCACGGAGCGTACAGGCTTGAAACCTTGACTCAAAAGCCAGTAAAGAGAACTTGGAATGCAGACAAGCTGAGAGTATGTTATAGCTAAGAATGTAATCCCTATGATACCAACGCGGTTCAAAGAATAAACTTCTTAAGCAATTTGTTTGTTGTTTCATGGCAATTTTCGTAAAGTGTTTATTTTGTAAGTGACATAGTCGCCACCTTAATAAAAAACCGACGGGAGTTAGTTATCTCGTCAGAATCTTACGGCCATATGATGATAACTTCGTAAATGCCAAGTAAGACGGTCGCGCCACCAAAACCATACGAATTCAAGAAAAAGAGTTATGAAACCTATTTTCAAATGAATTATATAAGGTTGTACTAAAACGATAGGCTCGTTAAGTGTTATTAAGTTAATGCATACAAAAGAAAAATGTCGACATTCACAACACGGATTTACGGAAAGGAGTCCATGACCCATTTTCGACAATCCCACGAGACGATCTTTACAGCCACAAAGCCCGCTTTAAACCCTACGAGAGAAGTAGAGGCAAGGCCTATGAAAGCACGCCCAAGATAAAACCCTTTGCACCAGACTTGACCAATCCGGTTTGGTTAAGATTTGGGTTGACCAAATTTAAGCCATAAGGTTGTTAGTAACTCAGAATAGAGCATGAAGGGTGATAAAGCAAATAGAATTTGTTAGTAAAATCACAATGCAAAAGTAAACTCAAAAGGAAAAATTCCATTAATTGATAAAACTCAATTACAATGGGAGATATCCCAGTAGAAGTCAAAAAACAGTATGGCCTATCCTACCACGCCAACAAATTCAAGCAATCGCACCAGCATCTGGAAGAGTAGGGGGCCGAGATTCAACATTATCAGTAGTGTCTCCTCTTACTCCAGATGGGCCCTCCCCAGCCGACTCCTCCAGAGCACTCGCAGTCATAATCTTCCCGTCCTTCACCACCCCGTCAAAACGATCGTCCTCAAGATTAAACGTGGTGTTAGGATTGAGGAAGATAACCTGCGCCAGGGCGTTGTTAAAGGACTCCTCCACGCCTTTTCCCAGGTCGGCGATGTAGGCTGCGTCAGAGACCATCTGATCTTGCAAGCTCTTCAGGCTAGAATTAAGACGAGATATCTTAGCGGCGTCCTCAGCATGCTTCTGCCTTACGCCTTCCAATTCCAGCTGTACCGCCCTAATCTTCTCGTCGGCAACTTTCCTTGCCTCTTTCGCCTCAGCGACAACTTTATCCTTGGCATCCTCTGCCAACTTAACTGCAACCTTTACCGCCGCTTTAATAGCCTTAGATCGTTTGGATATAGCAGCCTTGAGTTTGACATTCGACTTAGCCCATTGAGCCTTGAAATAGGCCACAGCCTGAGGAAGCCCAGCATCACGAAGAGCGAAATGCTCGATGTCCATTAGCATGTCTTTCTCTTTAGAAGATAGCGGCAAGGGCGTGAACTAGCTTAAAGGAGGGCGGATACCATTGTGAACCTCAGAGTCGATCGGATTCTCAAACATAAATGATAGTGAAGTATATCGGCTCGGAGAAGGAAGGGCCGCAGAAGGGGAAGAGGTAGCACCGCCAACAATTGGAGACAAAGACAAAGGCGGAGCAACTACTTTGGTAATTGGCTCAGTCGGTGTTATGGAAGACTTCTTGGGGGTGGAACTGAGCTAGTTTTCTCGGCCTCAGTTGCTTTCCGCTTTCCACCAAGTTTCTTCATGAAAGCCAGCACTGCCAGAGCTGAAGGCTTTGGCGGCATAGTTGGTTCTACATAATAAGAAACAATCAATAACCTGATAAAATAGACAAAGTAAGAAATATCACTACAAACTCCAAGCATACTTGTTTTTCTTTTCTGTTTCTTTAAAGGAACAGATAAGTACATCCCAGCGTCGAAAGGCCCCATTGCCTTGCCGAGATCCCTTAGCAGCTCCTTATCTTTCTCCTCTTCCAGGGTAAGTTTGGTTATTTTCGAGCTAAAGGTGTTGGTTCCTAAATTATGGTGGTCGTGAGTTCAATAAAGGGGAAATCTTTCCTCTAACTCCCTGCGGTCGTTTAGGCGGAGGAACCATAGGACCTGGGAAGGAATGGCTTCAACCTTAAAATAGGCCTACTTAAAACCCTTGAATGACTCTGTGTAAGGAGGGAACAGTTTCTTATGGTGGATACCCCGAAGATGGGTCCATTCAAACTCCAGGGGCTCTTCTTTGGTCTTGTAGGTGTTTACAGGGGAAAAGAAATGGAAAAATAAAGGAACGGTATAGGGTATTTCCTTTTCCTTGCAAAAATTCTCAAAGCCAAGAACGTAAGCCCAGCTATTCGGATGCAATTGTGTAGGGGCTAGGTGTAAATGGTTCAAAATCTCCATAGTAAAGTCAGAAAAAGGGAATGAAGCACCCAGAAGGGTAACCACGTCTCGGTACATGAAAAAGAAGTGAGGAGATTTCCCGACACGCCATGACGCTACTGACTCTCCTTCTAAAGGTAACCGAATGGTATACCCCTTGCCATCTCTAAGAGTAGGCCCCCTAAATTCTTTGCAAGTCATCTTGTTCAAGATCCCAGTAACCTCTGGGCATATAATGAAGTGACACGGACTAAGGACTACGTCGGTAGAACACGATTCTTCAGCCACCGACCTTTCACTATTCTGAGAGGAAGAGGTCATCTATACCTATATAAATAAACAAGAAGCAAAGATGAGTTAGATAGAAATATACCTCGGCGTGCAGGCATGTGATGCAACGCACTCTTCAATGTTAGGATGGGAGCAGATCCGTGAGTACAATTCCTAAGCACTGTCTCGGCCACCACCTCTCGACCAAATATGACAAAGGCAATAGCCTCATGTTGACAAGTCTCACAAGAAATGACTAAGGTTAGACGGACTTTACTAGCAGTCAAAGGCCGCGAAGCTGAAATAGGAACTGCCCTAACAGGAGACGAAGGCCTAGTGGCCAAACTGGGAAGGTCTCTAGTGGATATGAGAGGCCGAGATAGGGAAGACGGAGAAGCTCTCGGGGGAGGAGAAGGAGGAATTCTATGGCTACTCCTACGGTTACCACTCCCAGAAGTTTTAAGAACATCTGTAGCCGTGGCTGCCTCAGACTTACGAGCACCATACAATCAGAATGCAGTTTTTTCGGGCATGTTTTTAATAACTTCCCAATCTTCCTCCGAAATAGGCCTACCATAAATATTTACGGGTATATTTGGGTTTTTATCCATGAAAAGTAAAGAATCCCTCAAGAAAACCCAGAAAAACAATGCTCAGCACACAGAATCCCAGGGTGGTAGCTAGAGATACCCAGAAATGCAACTAAGTATGGAAAGAGCACAATTTTCACAAAAGAAGAAGAAAGGGAGAAGTAGCAAACACACTTAAAGCAAAAACCGATAATGAAGATGTACCTGGGACAGAAGAACTTGCTAAAGATGAAGAACGAGACTTGGACTTGGAACGCTTGGGCTTGCAGTGTTTTCTTTTGATGATAACAGGAAACTCAGAGCGTAAAAAAGAAAAACACCGCGACATTCATGTTACAAAGAGACGATTGGAAGAGGCAGTTTCTAAAGACTCCAAAGGGCGCGAATGCGAAACGACGAGACCCGTGACGTCAGACAGATACTGAGGAGTAGGTACAGCTGGCGAAACCCTAAAGCAAATTGCAATCATAAATCTTGAAAAGTCGTGAACATTTAATGAGCGCGAAAACCAAAGACGGCTGGCAGAGAAGTGGATGGCGTCAGTTTCAATACGCCGCTACGCATCCCAATACCTCAGAATCACGAGCGCCTATTTTTAAGGCGGTTCCAATTTATACCCCAGACTTGGGGGCAACCAAGGGAACAAGTGCTAGAGAAAAGTAACTCGGCACAACATGATAATGAAAGTCGGGGGATAGTGAAAACCTCGGCAAATGAGTTAAGTCGGAGAACAGAAGGGGTCAATCTCAATTAAGAATGACGAAGAATTAAAAATTTCGTCCGAGATAACGTGGACTTAGTCTCATATTGTGAAAGCGAAACCAAGGATGGGTCAAAACCGCTTAAGCTCGGTATGTCAGAAGCCTGAAACACCGAGCTTGGGGGCATCTGTTACGGACAAGTAGATTGGGCTTCGCCAAGCCCAAAGCTAACAGGGTCTGCCAACAAAAGTAGAGAATATCTGGTAAGATATTATCCCTATTATCTCGCTAACCGCCATAGGCCATACAGATAGTGGAGCAGTTGCGAGTGGGACCACGTACGGAGTAAATAGCGGATCAAGGCCCCAGGTACACTCTATATATATACGTTAGTGTGCACTCACAAGGTACGCATATGTTGTTAACTCAACTTTATCATTCAAGCATACAAAGAGCACACACCCCACTCCCTCTGATTAGACGTCTAGTATTATACCGAACTACGTGGACTTTGATCTCTGATAAGGGTACATACGCCTTGGGACTCAATCCAAGGACAAGTTCGACCTTATTGTTCATTTACAGAACAATTCTATAGAAAAATTTTGAAATATTGAGTGTCCCTTTAACAAAAACAGATGCCAAAAATATATTTTTGATGTTCTAATTTAGAAAAAAAGGACTAAAAAAGTAGGAACTTTTGGTATCTTAACTCTAAAAAAGACACCAAAAGTTTGCCAAAAGCATTATTTTTGGTGTCCCCTTTAAAATTTGAATGTAAAAAATGATCTTTCAACATCCCCAATTTAAAATTGGGATGCCTAAAGTAAACAACAATAACAACAAAAAATTGATGCACAAAAGACAAATCCTATTCTCCTCTTACTTCCTTCGATGCTTGACTCAGCCTCACAAATTAGACGATTCACCTTTCAACCTCACTCCCACTCTCATACTTCTTTCTCCTTTGACCATGAGTGCCATGAGAGTAGCACTAACTAGAAGCAACGGTGGAGCCAAGCACTAACCCCACGGTGGTGGAAGCAACGACAAGTACTAACCTTGTAGTAGCAGCGATGAACGCCTATCTTCATCTTCAATCACGCAAGGGTGAGTGCTAACTTTCATATTTGACAATGATGATTAACGATGGTAGAGAGATTGAATCAAGCTATGTGATAGTGAGACCTTTAATTATACCATTTTTCACATTTCGTCCTTGTCTCCTTGCTCCCTTATCTTTATCCTTCACCTTAATGGCTTCAATCTAGTGGTTAAGTTTAGAGGCAATAAACGTAGATCTAGAGCCAAATCTTATAAGGAACTTGATTTTGATTTTGTGGTTCATTTTTCTTATTTGATTTTAAGCTATATCTAGAGCCAAATCTCATGATTTTGGTTCATTGATTTTGATTTTGGTTCACTCTCATTTTTCTTCTTCCCCTTTGACGATGATTGGTTTTGGCTAGGTTTTTCTCTTCAAATTTTCAGTGATGGTGGTGACAAAGGCAGGACATAAAGGATGAGAGAAGAAGGAAGTGTCCAAGGCTGGGATCCATGGCTGATGAATGATTGATAGTGGTGATGGCAACTAGGTTTGTAAATGTGAGCATGAACAATGTCTTTGAGGGAATTTTCATTTTTCTTAAAAAAAAAAACTTACAACGTCTGTTTTAAAAAGGGATGCTATAAGTCTCTTACGAAGTCCCATTTTTAACGGACGTTATTCTCAAGTTTTACTACATCGTTCACATAGGCGTCTCATATAAGGGATATAGAAAGACTTAAAAACAAAAATTTAGAAGTTTTTTTGTAGTTGTGCTTCCTCGTAGAAAACAAGTTTCTCATTCTCAATCAAATATCGCTAATAACTTTTTACAACAGATTATGAAGATATATTACTTAAAGTTATCAACTTTCAGTATTCCCCTTTCACCCTCTCACTTTAATCGACTAGATTTCACTAATTGAACTATTAGGTTGCAAAACAGTTCAACAAGGACCTTATTACTAGCTGTTGTCGCCTCGGCGAGTAACACATTCTCAGTTGAATACCGTGAATAGTGTTGACCTTTTGCTCGTCGCCACCGCCGCCTCTCCCGTTTGGTGTCACAAGGAAGTATACCAGACTTCTTCATTGTCCTCATTCTTATGTGACTTTCTCTTTAAATCTTGCTTGTGATCGTTTTTCTTCATATATGTTCCTTTGTTTTATACTTTTATTTCAATCTTTTCATTAAGGGTATTTTTGTCTTTATACTTTCAGAAACATTGACACTCAAGGGCCTCTCTCCTATATATGATTTCAGGTCCCATTTGGCAAATAGATTCCCAAATAGGGATTCATGGGCAATTTTCCCAACAAAAAAAAAAAAAAAATCACTTTTTAACTATCTAAAAACATTAAATAAAAGTTATTACTAATTCATCAACAGGACTTCAAAATTATCATCACACACTACTTAAAACTTAAAAGTAATTCTAATAATCTCTAGAATAATTATGATTTATAAGATCTTTAATTTGAATATAATTTTATTCATTTTAAATAGTATTTACCCAACTATTCTAAAGGACATCGAAGCCTCATTATGCAAAAACGGAAAATTTATTGTGATCTTGGTGTTGGTGGCTTAGCTTTAAGATCTTTTTTGTTTTAAATAATTCCTTCTAGCAAAAATTGCAACTTATGTTTTATTTTTCTTGGTCGAAGTATAAAAAAAACGGCCACTCATTAATCAGTCAATATCATACCTAAATTATTTTAATCCGACATTATTGACAACGACCAAATTTATTTCATCCGCTAATCTCGTTGATGTTATTGATGTACTGTTATCGTTTTCTTCGATTAATTCCTAAATTCACGAGTTAAATATTCTTATCTGAAAATTATAAGGATTATATTAGTTAGAAATACCGAATCTGATTTGGCCAGAATTTTCATTTTTTTACAAAAGAAATCCTTAAAGTTACAATCAAGTATAAAATAATATAAAATCTGTCACATTCAATACACAAATCACAAGCAAAGAACAATATGTCTTTCTTATGATTTGATAAAATATTTTTATTTATTATAATATTCTCCATGTAATCCCTTAAAATCTAGTCAGCTTTTTTTCCAACCTTGTTACAAGATATTCGAGTAAATTAACTAATTCGGCTTCATCCAACAGAGATCCATTTAAAGGTTTTGGGTGTCCTAATAAGAGATTTTTCTATACCCATGGATTGAACTTGATATTAACTAATTAAAAGGTGAAGATACTTATCATTAAGACCAACCTTTATCGGCTATTTTTCAGATTTATTTTTTACTCGTTAAATTCTTTCTATAGATTTTGTTTCTTAAAAAGTTTCTATATTTCAAAAAGGAATAAATATTAGAAATTCTAAAATGACTATCTTTTCCATGCATAACAAGAAAACATACATACATACATTTTTTTTTTTTGTTTAGAAAAAAGATATCTAGTTAGAATGATAAAATATTTATAATTGACTAGCCAAAAAAAGGTTTTGTTTTATACTTGTGATTGAAACTCAATTGAATTTGGTGTGAATATAAGCAATTAAGCTTTTCCTCAAATATACGTAAACTTGCTTTAAGGCACATGCAAGTAACCTCATTGCAGGGCTATACTGAATAGGGAAAAATTTGTAGGGCTATACCAAAAAGAAAGTACTATATATATATATATATATATATATATATATATATATATATATATATATATATATATATTTTTTTTTTTTTTCTCATCTTGAAGCCAACCCACGTGCAATGCTTAGTTTTAGATCTATATTCTTTTGTGCGTGAAGTTTTTAATTACAATGGCTTTAAACATGCCATGTTATATATGTTACGGATTAATTAATTACTGCCTGGATCTTTAATTTTTGTGAGAGATAAAAAAAAAATCAGGTAAGTTATAAATTGAAAATAAAAAAGTACAAAGACATTTACCGTTAAAGAGATTCTCACACTTGTTTATTTAGCATTAATCAACAATACCGATAAAGATTATTAGGATCGTCGTCCATGCTATTGTATTGTTGTGACTTTGTTTTATATGGAATTTTCCATTCATTTTATTCTATTTTTTTTGGTGCAACTATATTATACGCCTGCTTGGATCTAACCTTGATCCTCAAGAAACACTTTTAAAATTATATAGTCTTTAATTTATTGTTGATCACAGATAGTTGTAATAAAAACTGTAAAAATGATGTCTGCATCATTTTACAAATCTCCATATGGAAACCAATATGTGAAATTCCTGGAGTCTTTAATGTTTCATGGTTTTTCAAGTGTCATATTTTTGCATTAAATCTAATTACTACAATTTTCAAGTCTAAATGCTGCATTTTAAAAAAATTGAAAAAGTAAAAACAAATATATGGAATTTTATTAGAGTGTGTGTGTGTGTGTTTTTTTTTTAAAAATAATAGTACTAACCCGGTTTAAAATATAAGATATAGTTAACATTTTTAGAATATTAAAAAAACTAATTAAATTACTTAAAAATATTTATATTTACCGTTTTTCTCTAAAATATTTTGTTTAACTTATAGACTAATATATAATTTAATCATACACTACTTAATATGATTAAGTAACTTATTTAGATTTATTAATCTCTCCAAAAAATGTCAATTAGACCTTATATTTATAATCAGAGAATTAGATCTTATATTTATAATGAGAGGTAGTAGTATAATGACATGTTATTGAAACCGTATTAGCCAGTTCAACCACGAAACTGCTGAACTGGTCATCTAACTGGTCCGATCTGATTGATTTAACTGGGGCTCAATATTTATTTAAAATTTTCTAATTTTAAAAATTCATATATAATTCTAGATATTTCCAAAAATTACAAATTAAGACTATATGAACAACTTGAGATGTCTACTTTCTAATACAAAAAGAATAATTAAAAATATTATCAATTGATCCTAAAAAAATATCAAACTCTAAAATTATTTCAAAAAATATTATCGTTGAAGTTTATTTTCTCACCGGTTTAGCTCTAGATTAGTCAGATTTGACTCACTAACCCTCGACCCACTACCCTGACTGGTTTAGTAACTGGTTCGGATTAATAGCCTACTATAATCACATGGTGAGATGATGGATGGCATTAATTAGGCCAGGAGTTCGTATGAATAAAGGCATATTGAACATTTAAGACCTGAATTTCGCCACTTATTGTGCACAAAGATGTTATGCTTAATTTTTTGAAAAAGTAATTATTTCATTAAAAAAATGCACCTTGTATTTTAATAATACGGTTTTGAATCTTCAAGCAACCAAAGAATGAAAGCAAGAGGAAAAACTTGATATTATCGTAATCTATTTTTGCGCCACGTGTTTGGCTTTATTTTTAAAAAATATATTAATTCCATTATATGTGTGTTATTAAAAAATACAGAGGGAGAGGGCGACAAGTCATTGGATTAAAGCGCATAGATAATCCTTAACCTCAAAAAAATGAAACCCAATAGTTTCATGCTACTTAAGTTCGAATTGTGTGTGATCTCCTGTTTTTTTTTTTTCCTCTTTAATATATAAAAAGTCAAAATGATACTCCCTCCAATTCTGACTATAAGGTAAAGCTTTGTAGTGCAATTTGTTTTATATTTAAAAGTGGAGGTAATATTAATTAAAAAGATCTACATTATAGAGTTTTAATAGTAGGAGGACAACAAGAAAGAAAATCATAAAAAGAATTAGTAAATGAACTAAACACTTCAATTTTCAAATTAGAAAAAGAAGAAAAGAAAGCAAGAATATGCTCTACAAAGATGTCTCTTGATATGACTAAGGAATTTGCAAGTCCTGTTTCATCGAAGCCATAATCTTTAAAGGGGCCGGGCAAGACCAGAAAAGAAGAAAAAAGAGTTGACAATCCAGCAAAAAGTAGGCTTAAGACATTTATAGTTGAAGAAAATGTCGCCCCTATTTTTCATTCTCCATTGAAAATATTGTGGCCGTTGGCCATAAAAAGAATTGTATGATCTTATCTTTAATGCTGTCACTTTTATTTTATTTAAAAAAAAAACAGTTTATCATTATTTAAAAATTATGGATTACAAAGTTTTTAAATTTGACGACCATACAAACAGATTGCCCAAACCTCATCATAATCAAGCATGCAATGCTAATTATGGCACAGAATCTTATATATGTAATACTATGGGTGTTCTTTCAGTTGTGAAGCCAAATAAGCAAAGATTATTTTGAGCTGCAGTGCTTAGAAATTAGCCTTACTTCCCAATATGTGCTAGGCTTAGTAGAAGAGGCTTTGACGGTTTAAACAAGATGTTTTGAATTTGAGCTTATGTGAATGTAGATGACGTTTTTGGGGGATTTTGTTGGAAATTATGCCCTAGGGTTAGGGATGGAAATAGGCCAGGCCAGGCTTTGGCTAAATAGGCCTGAGCCTGTAATAGAGGGGAAAAGCCTAAGCCTGGGCTTGAGCCTGAATACAGGTTTTTTTTTAGGCTTAGGCCTGAGCCTTCATAAGGCCTGGTTAGGCTTGAAGCCTTTTTAAAGGCCTACTTATGATGTAGGCCTTTAAAAAGGCCTCATATTACAGGTCTTAAAGGCTATAATTAATTAATATAATAATATGTATAAAATTATAATTAACTAATTATACTTAAAATTAGAATATAAGAATGAAAAAAAATTAAAATTGTGTTATTTATATGATATAAATATTATTATATTTATTTAATATGTAAACAGGTCAGACCTTAACAAAAAAGGCCTGACATAAATTTACATATTTAGGCCTTTAAATAGGCCTCGGCCTGGCCTTTTTAATAAATAGGTCAGGCCATACCAGGCCCTAAATAGGCCAGGTTGTAGGCCGCCTGATAGAGGCCTGGCCTATTTCCATCCCTACCTAGGGCCAATTATTATATTTTAAACGTTATTGTTATTTAAAGTATTTCTCCTTTTTGTTATCTTATTATTTATATGTTTATTATGATGATTGTATTCTTAGACGTATCATAAAGATTGTCTTAAATGTCATTGGTCGGTCATCTATGTCGGAGTAAAGATGAAATAAGACCAATATGACTTTGATTAAGTATGGAGATACGAATCAAAGTTTTTGGCACTTGTAAAAGTATAAGGTGCTAGACTAATCTACTATGAGAAAGCTGCATGGATTAAGTCATAAGCTTATCTCATATATGACCACGTCAGAATGCCCTTTGACTTGAGATCATCATGGATTCCTACATGAGAGTTGTTAATCTTTGACCTAGTTAAAATTCACCTTTGACTGGATGATGTAAAAGCTTCGATTGGGATTAGTGGTTTTCATGCAGAGAAATGTGAATGATCAGTTTGGGATTTGTTCCTTACATTTGTAGAGAGATATTACTGGGCCCTTCGATGAGTAAGTCTGAGAAAAGTATGGCTATATTACGATGGAAAGGAGTTTCCATTTCAATTGTTAAACTACTCAAGAATCGAGAAAATAATGGTCAAGAATAGGAGGATGACACTATCCATGCTTCATCCTTGACCAAATTATCGCGTAACAAAAAGGGATGTGGCATGGTTGTATAATAGGTTGCATTGTATTATCGATCCTCATATGAATTGGGTAGTCATAATGTTTTGCTAGAGGGCGCTTGCGACTTATGGGCTGATACAATGTTGACCTACTGCCAATTTCATGTGGGCCTACAAGGTCGCACACAAGAATAGCTCAACACAAGTTATAATGTCCAGATTCATTGAATCTAATATATGTCTAAGATTTAATAAATACAACGTTTAATCTAGAGAGAATATATATATATTATAAATTTGAATATATATATATATATATATATATATATATATATATATAGTATTTGTTTTGTATTTAATTTATTTGATAAATTAAATAACTAAAACTAATAGAGATATTATATCTCAGATTTAATTTATGAAAATAAATTAAATAAGGTGTCTTTTAATTCGGATTAAATAAATAGATTAGATTAAATATGTTGGATAGATTTAATTAATATTATTTTAATCCAATTCAAATTTCAAAATTAATTAAGATTAATTTTGAATATATAATACAACTTATTAGGGTTGGAAAACCATAAGACAGTAAGTAAGACGTATTAGAAAAGGCCACAAGAGGAATCCTAGAGAAGTGAAAAACGTTAGTGGCGCTAACACGCTGCCTGTATTGGGATCTTATTCATGAGGATACTGGTAGAGGGAGCCAATTCGTCAGTTGGGTCCTAGTGATCAAACTGTAATAGGAGCTGAATCACTAAGAGGGGGTGAATTGGGGATTCAGAAAATTTTCTCGATTTCGCCTCTTACGGTGATTGACTGAATGAAATCAGTGAGTAGGGAAAAATAGCGATGCACAACAGTTTATACTGGTTCGGCCCAACTCCTTGGCCTACGTCCAGTCCTCAGGCGCCCTGAGCTTTTCACTAAATCACTTGATTGCACACTCTGTAACTCTGAAGCAATTCTCTCTCTAGAACTTGCTCCCCCTTACAAGTTGTAATCGATGACTTTCCAAATCTCCAAGTCCCTCGACTTGAGATAACTCACAATCAATCAAATACAATTGATAAAACTCTTTTACAGAGTAGATAGATGATCACTGAAGCTCTATAGTGTCAACCGATACTCTGTACAAGAAAGCACAACAATAAATGAACACAGTTAATACAATTTTGTTTTTCAGCTCAGTGTTCTGGTAGAGACTTGAATGCAGCTCTATTTATACTTAGAGAGACATTAATAGCCGTTGTTTGCATTCATTTGATCGTTGGAGAAGTTTCCTTTCAGTTAGAAGCAATTTGGTCCTTTCTCTCTCTACACTTGTGCTTGTTTCTTGACTTGTAGGATAGAGAGTATCTTTTAGTCATTTATATCCGTTGCGATTGTTAGTTCTTGATTAAATGAAGGTCTCTTTATCCTTTTTCCACCGCGTAATGTTTGGTAGGTGAGACTACAGCAAGTTTGGTGGTGTGCATTTAATGCTTTTGACAAGACATTGCTTTATGTAATAGCAACACCTTTAATCTCTTTGAATCAACTGTAATTAGGTTGAAATACACTAGCAAACACATTAAACATATCTGGTAATGATGATAATTAAAAATATAAATCATTTAGATCATTCCATAAACATTACACAAATTTCACAAATGAGGTTTATAACTTATTCAATTTTAAGAACCTCTTTGCTTGGCCCAATACTTGAGTATTCTAGTAATACTCGAGTTTTCATTTGAAAAAAATATTTGAATTCTGGAGCTAAGTTGGAAAACTGTCTTTTCAAATTCCAAACCGTAGTTCTCAAAACTGTGGTTTTCCAAACCGAGGTTTTTCATTTTCAGCAAAAAACATTTGAAGAGTCACATAGGCCTAAACTCGAGTATTCATGTCAATACTCGAGTTTTCCCTGATGGAAAACTTGTGATGCTCTTTGTAACTCCCAATACTCGAGTATTCATTTGAATATTGCGGTATTGACCTAAGATAAGTGCATTGAGCTTTTCTTTGAAACTTCAATACTCGAGTTTTGTTACTAATACTCGAGTATTGCCTCAATCTACAAGTTTTCAACTTCTTGAGACAACTCTTCATTCTTAATTTCACAATTGATTGTTATCATCAAAACCCATAGAGAACTAACACAAACAAGACATATATGAAAGGTACAATTTTGATTACTCGAATTAAATGCCATTGATAGATTCATGATTGTGATTTAATTTTTCTTTTGGTTAATTTCTTCCACTGCTTGTACGAATTCCGACAAGACTAACTCCAATCAAATATGATGACAATGCTCAAATGTTGAATGTGATATGCATATATAGTCAAATAACTAGTATGTGTATAAGGAAACAAGCATTTACTTATCTGTTTCCCCTAATTATAAATTATAGATGTATAGTTCTAATGAACTAATTCCACATGCTGTAAAAAATGATAGTAATATTTTTAACTTTGTCAAAGAATATTATTTTTTAAAAATTTTTTTACATTCATTATAATAAATGCTGCCCACAATTCCTATAGAACATAATGAACCAATAATTGGAGAATGACAGGATAAGAAAAAACTCAAACATATGAGCTAGCTGATAACTAAGAATAATTTCTAACATAAATGATTAAAAAAAAAGTGATCAAAGAAGTGACAACATATTTTAAAGAAGTGACATTTTAAGAAAATTAACACATAATAATCAAAAGGCTAACTTAAAGAATAGACTATGATACAAGATCTCAAATAAAATTAGAATCTCAAATATATAAGGGAGATATGTGTAATTTACATAAATAAGATGAGTGGTTAGTGTATTTTGAAGAACCGGCTAAACCCAAGAGGGGGGTGAATTGAGTTAAGATTAAAAACTTGGAATTTTGAAAATCTTTTCGCTTCTTCTAAATCATCAGTTAGATATTCAAATAAACATATACTAGAAATATAAGAGATAAGGGAAGAGAATATGCAAACTGTGATTTATATTGGTTCGGCCCAATTCTTGACCTATGTTCAGTCCTCAAGCTTCACTTGAGATTTCCAATCCACTATCTGCTTTCAACTTGATTACATGTTCTGTACTCGAAGTAATCCTCTCACTAGAATTCACTCCCCCTTACAAACTGTAATCAATACACCCGCTTGATTACACAATCTGTACTCGAAGTAATCCTCTCACTAGGATTCACTCCCCTTACAAGCTGTAATCAATACAAAGTGTTTCCCACTCAAGATCACCCAATCTTGAGTAACTCTCAGATGAAATGTTTACAGATAAATCTTCTCTCTCTCAGAAGTGATATCTGTGTTTTGACCGTTGCGAGCATTCAACCGTTGGATTGATCTTCCACTTTAGAATATGACCGTTGATTGTCTTTGGGAAGTAGCCGTTAGAGCTTCTTAATTCCATGACTTAGAATAACAACTGAAATAAGAATGTTTTTGTCTGCCACAAACTTTAGTTCTGATTGTTGCTCTATTTTCTGAGGCACATTTAATACGTCTGCCATGTCGGATTGCCTTTCGTTCAAGCACTCAGATTAACACGATTAATCAACTGAAACTTAATAGAAAATGATTAAACATGATATAAATAAGTTCATATATGATTAATAAATAATACATAATGACCCATTGATTTTATGAAATCGATTAGCGACACTGGAAAATCACATAACTGAGAAGAATTCATTCTCGAGAATTACTTAAGTCATTCTTGAGAATTACTCTGATCAAGAATGGTTATGGAAACAAGATAGCTATGCTCATTCTCGAGAATCATCTAGCATTCTCGAGAATTACTCTAATCAAGAATTGATATTGACACATTCACGCTCATTCTTGAAAATCATGGTATCATTCTCGAGAATCATATGTCCATTCTCGAGAGTCATCTGGCCATTTTCGAGAGTCACTTTGATGGAGGTTAAAAATTGAAACACAACCCAGTTACACTCATTCTCGAGAATCATTGAATCATTCTGGAGAATCACTCTGATGGAGAATGTATGTTGAAACATAACAATCATGCCAATTCTCTAGAATCATGGAACCATTATCGAGAGTCATATATGAAGTTGCATCTGCGATAGCAAATTTGTTAAACCACTCATGCTCAAAAGGCTCTTCAAGTCTTCTTTCCAATTCAAGAAGAATTTGCTCCAAACTTGTTGTATTTCATCCGTTATCATTAGATGAATAGAGGTTGTTCTTGACCAGTGTTTTTTGTAGCATCCTGAACAGACTATCAACTTCAAAACATCATATATCTCTCATTTGATCTTTGTTTTATGTGATCTTGATGTTTTTGGAAAGTTATGTGAGTCTAGTTTCATATGCCACTAATTTTAGCTCATTCCGATGTGTATTTTGTGGGATATGCTCAAATTACCAAACCTTGGTCAGCTGTATGATGGTAACAATGGGGCAACTTCCAAAATTCATAGCTCTCTCATATGATCTTCTTTGGACTTGATTTTTTTTCAAAATGACACATTGCATGTCTAGTTTCATCCAAAATTGGTTTCATCTCAATCCGATCACTGGTTTGGGAGATATCATCAATTTACTGAATGTCGCCCAGGTGAAATGTGAACAGAGTTGAGCATAGTAGCTGAAATACGTTGATTCTTGAGAATCATAATACCATTCTCGAGAATCATACTATCATTCTCGATAATTACACTATTATTCTCGAGAATAACTGAAATTTATGCCCAAGAAGCAACTGTTCATTCATGGGACTATAGCAATTGAGCTGTAGCAACTCTTATTGATCAGGAAGCTTGAATTTGCTTATTTTAACTCTGAATTGAGCCGTTTCAACTTCTGTTTGATCACATAGACTTGAATATTGATATTCTCATAATATTTAACAAGTTCTTCTTTCTTCAATCTCCATTCTTGATCATTCTTAATTATTTAAACTTCATATCTACATTAATATATAAGGATTAATCAAAGTAGAAGATAAATGTTGTGTGCAAGCTTTTGCTCTGAATAATGGTATCTATATAAGACATCATCAAAACTAATCATAACCAACATATTTTACTCTTTTAAATAATATAATTTTAATTTTAATTAAACAATATAATTTTAAAATTTTACCACACATTACGTAATAAATATCTACAATTATTAATTATAGAACAAAATGAAACTCACGATAAACAAGAGAATGATAGGATTGGGAAATAAAATATTCCATTGGCTCCTAAATATAGGAATTACTAGTTAAAAATTACAGTTGATTATAAATGTAACATTATTATTTTTTCTCAAATTACTTATATTTATTACACATATTTTTAATGGTAGCCAAAATATGTGTGTAAGGATAATTTTCGATATAAAGATAAATGATTAAAATAAGTGGTACTGTAAAGAAACCATCACGCATAACAATGATAAATAACTAATTTAATTCATTTTGTTAATTTATATAAATTAACAAAATGTAGCTCATATATTTAATACTGCATGAAATATAAAAAATCCAAGATATTGTATACTCCCTCAATCTAAAATTATAGAGACTGTTTATCCTCCCTCTTGTTGTTAATATGACTTAGTTAAATTAAGAAAGTTAATTGAGTTAATTAATATAATATGTGTTTTCTAAAACACCTTAGCATCTTTTTTAATTTCCTTACACCTTCCCCTTATTGATTACTTGATTATTGTTAAGAGAACAATAATAAGAGTAAATTAAAAAAAAAAAGTTGACAAACATAAAAATATCTTATATTTAAAACAAGTCTCTAAATATTTCTTATATTAAAGATCAGAAGTACTATTTATTATTTAATTTTTTTTTTTATTCTCTCCAAAATCTATCCTTAGTTAAATGTAGCAGAGGTGAAAAAATTGGCTCAATCTGAAGGAAATCATGCAGAAGCTTTACAGAATTATGACTGAAAATTTATATACTTTATAGTAATTTATAACATAGCTTTGTCCCCACAAGTAACTGTGCTTATTAAAGAAGATTCTTAAAATTTCGGAAAGAAATGAGAGAAATTTGGGTCCTATGGAAAAGGAGGGAGTAGCTACAGTCCACTTGCAGTGGACCAAGTGGACTGTAGCTGCTCCCTCCTCCCTCAATGAATTTTTTTAAAAAGCTCTCTCTCTCACCCTCTGTTTTGAGAGGGAGAGAGAGGAGCAACGGACGGTCTACTAGCTGCTCCCAGAAAAGGATGAGGGCATTTCAGTATTTCAGTAATTTGGATGAGAGCAAACTTTTATTATTTAAAAGGATTAAGTAGTAAATCCGCCTCAGAAGTATATGTTGAGGAGCAATGTTACCCTAAAAGTTTTTTCAAACTCAATTTTAGCCTAGAAGTCTAAAAACGTAACAATGTTGTAATTTTTCATGAAAAAAACTAACGTTGATCGTTAAAAAATTTACGTTGACCGTTAATGTTTTAACGGAAAAGAGTAACATTACTATTTCTTTAGATTTCTGGGGCAATATTAAACTAACAAAAACTTGCAGAGCTTGATCCCAGGCGTGTACGTTGGATGCGGGTTTGCTATTTAATCCTATTTAAAATAATAAAAATTCGAATGATCTGATTTCGTGGAAGAACCACCTAACCTGATACCGAATTACCGACAATCACGCGCTTCTGTCGAGCCCCACCCCAATTGTCATGATATTAGTTATTTGCCGCCATTTTCTTCACGCGCTTGAACTTTCAACGTTCAATTTTCCCACTTGGCGACTTCTTCGTCTCTCTCACATCGACTCAGCCTTCGTTTTTCAACCATTCCTCTACTTCTAGAAGATCTAGCCAGCTAACTTCAAGTTTATGCATCAAGTTTCGCCTCCTCGTTTCTTCGGTAAATTTGATCTAGTTTTCGCTTGCAGATTAGATTATCATTGATCGGCAACGTCGATGAAACCAGCCGTTGATTTAATTCACAAGAAGTAATTAATCTCGCATGACATGCTTGATTTAATCGCATTAACGTTCCCTTAGATCTGTTGCTTGCTTCAAATCCTGTCCTCTGATTTTCTCAATTCTCGGGTTTCCCATTATCGTTAATCAAATCTGGGTTTTGGAGTGCAGAGGAGCTGTTTCGGTTGAACTTGTTTGGTTATGATTGAAATCCTTTGGATGCAGAAACAAATCAAGATTAGGCTTCTGATCTCTACAGTTTCTAATCTGTGTAACTGGCTTTTGATAACTGGAAAAATAAAGTGACAGTGCTATATTTGAATTCACTGAATAATGATCAGTGTTTCTGGAACTTTATCTGCGTTTCTTTGCGATTAATTGCGTCATTTGGTTGATGTCTGGTATATCCACTAAGATGTCCGATACGTTCAATTATTCAACGTAACTACGAGGAGTGAAGAAGCTGCATATGGAACGTGTCTTCATTTTCGGTTTGTTTGTGTTTAAGTGCTTTACTGATTTTGTAGCATGTACATTTGTTTTAATCCTGTGAACACGTCTTGTAGAAATTGCCTCCTTATGGTCGTTTTATGACGTAATTGAGTGATCTTTTGGTGGCATTAGTATTCTTATGTCCTAGAAGACAAACTTTTACTTTAGCAGTGGCAATGTTGATAGCTTTCCATTCAGCACAATTCCAGCTCAAGAATTTGAATCCTCTAAAATTGAAAGTATATAAAGTGGGACATGTATTGACTTAAGAAAGAAAAAGTTAGAGGGAAAAAAAATTTTTAAGCAAAATTTTACCAAATAAAATAAACTTCATGTAACTTGTAAATGAACTAAATGTGTGGATTTATTATTACTTAGTAAAAAAAGTTGTTAAAATCTAATGAAACATAAGAAACATTTTAACAAAATTTGTGAATGACATGATAATGTAAAATTTTTACTTAGTAAACAAATATGTTAAAATCTAATGAAATGTAACGAATATTTTAACAAAACTTGTGAATAATATGTATACTTATTATTTAGTAAACGAAAGTTATTAATATTTAATAAAAATGTAGTGAATTTCTTAATACATATTGTGAATTAGCTTAAGTCAAATTAAAAATTAAATTATATATCGTCAATGGTCGCCGGCAGGCAGCGGGGGAGGGATAATATTATTTTTTTCAAATGAAATATAATCAGGCTCAATACTTGTTATTTTTAAAGTTCTTTATATGATACTTTCCCTATAATATATAAAATTTATATTTTATTTAATATTTTTCATTAATTCTCCAAATGCAAATTAGTTATCTGGCTTCATAGCTTGTATATCAAAGACCGGAGGTACTGCATTCTAACTGCTCAAATTTCAAAACCACTTCCTCAAAAAGCAATTTACATGCAATTATGAACCTGTTAAGATGACTGACGTCCAAAGAAATCAGCGCCATCCTCCACATCATCTGTTCTAATGCTTCCCCTTTGTGCCATTAGAATCCTGTATACTCTCTTTGAACATACTTCACCTAATCTTCTGTCGCCACCAATTAAACCTTCTGTTTTCAAGTCTTTGAGCAGAAATTCCTTTTCATGTTCCTGACAATGCCATGATATTACAAAAAACATACTTATTTGATACGCAAATTCTATCGTGAAACAAAGGTGAATGTAACCAAGACAAAAAATTTCAGCGTGGTCAATCGAGAAAGATCGAATCATCAAAGTGAACAAAGGCAGTAACACATACCGATTTATTTGGATCCATATAAACACTCAACAGTGACTTCATGGTTGGGTATTTCTTCCAAATAGCAATAGCAAATCGTGGTTGAACCTTAGGGATGGCAACCAAAGCTTTCAACCTGGTCATACGGAAGCCAATATGAGGAAGACAAATAATATATAAAGCAGAAGGAAAGCAGAAAGTGCCCAGGTGATAGGGCTCCTCACTCCAGTAATAATGATTATTAAACAAAAAAAAAAACACAAATTATAATACCTTTTGGTGAAGTCCTAACTGACCTCCACTCCAGCAAAGTATTATTTATTTTTGTCATGTTAAAATTAACTTGTGTTATCATGCCACAAATTCAACAAATGATTGATTTTGTAACAAATACAGCATGAATTTGCCATTAGATAAAAGAAGGGACATCTCCCTGATAAATGTAAATAAGAAAAATGAAGAAAAGCTTCCTGCAATTTCCCCCTAATACATGTAAGCTAGTGTCAAAGAAGGGATTATTTGTCTTAGTGCCAAAGTAGTGGGTCTGATCCGACCAAAAAAAAAAAAAAAGTAGTGGGTCTGAAGGCAAAAACGTGGATGTAATCAGTACAAATAATAGGTCCCCAGTTACATGTCAGTGAACAGGCTGCCTAAGTTAGACTAATCGGCAACTAAGAAGAAATGATATCTAAGATCATGTTCAATTTTCAAATGTGTCAATAGGAATTAAAAAAACAAGACAACAAAAAATTAACCAGGGATTATTTCATACTCACCACATGTTTTTTTTTATTAAATTGCGGTCAAGTGAGTCTTTTGGGACAAGAGACCCATTTGCGTTTACAGACAATCGAGTCAACTTCTTTCTGCAGTTTAAATGCATGAACAGCTGTAGAGTCAAATGAAAAAATCCATAAAGGGAACAACTGATCTAAAAAATATTCAGTGTTAAAACCATGTACGATATGTGATGGATTGTGGTTAGAAAGGGGAAAGAAGAGGGAGGGAAGAGAGAGAGAAAGAGAGAGATCTGAATAGCACTCATAATCGTTCCTTAAGCGTACCATCTAATTACAGTCAACCCCCTCATGTAGGTTCTGACATATTCCCCTCATTAATGGTCACTAATGGCTATTAGTATCCCCCCAACTACTACTAACAAATATAACTATGATATCTTCTAATAATTACAATTTACACATCAAGATGTTAAATTTGATTTGGCACCAAAAGTTACTACAGTCGATCCAGAAAGCAGTTAAATCTTCTCCTTGTATATCTTGGTGGGCAGGTAATTGTATGGCCGTGTACTACAGAATACAGTTATAACAAAAAGTAGATAGAGTAAACTGGTTTAGGAATGATTTAATAAAGAACAATTCAGCAAAAAAAAAATCAAAATTACAGTTCAAGTGAAATGCACCTAACAAGTTTAAAGAAAAATTTTATCATACTATTATAAGACCGTATTACTATGTGGTAGTGAATGTTGGACATACAAGAAAAAATACAATTCATAGTGACTTTATTCAAGGAAGAGTTGGCATGGAATTTATTAAGAAGATGTTGACGAAAAATCATTTAAGGTAGTTTAGACAACAATAGAGAAGGTCGAGGAAGGCTCTGGTGATGAGGGCTGAACAAATGGTTTTTAATCCTGTGAAGAGAGGTAGAGGGAGACAAGAAGAACCCTTGACAAAGTTATCAAACATGACCTCTTGGTGAATAGTACAACTGTACAACTAAAAAGTAGGTTATTGATAGAACACAATGACACGGTGTGATCGGTGTAACCAACCTCACTTAATAGAATAAGGTTTGTAGTTGTACAGTACAAGTCAAATATAACTTTCCATTTCAAGATGCATCTGAGTACTTTAGATATAAAGGAAAGATCCATACCGGATCTCATTCAAAAATAATACTTTGCTTTGTTTGATAATTTATAAGTAGTAAGTAATGGCTTAACAGCCACTCAATTGATTCATCCACAAAGCACAATTTACTTTAGAGTTATGGAATACACTAGTCATTAGAGATACTCATGTAAAAAGAGGTCATAAGAAAAACAAATAACAGTTGCTTCAGTAATCATGGAAAAAAACGAATTTAAAGTACATGCTTTATTCTTTCCTTTTTTTTGGGCTGGGGGGTGTGGGGATCCTATGGATGAATTTTGTATGAGACAGGAGTGTTCTCATGCATTCTCTAGTTTTGCATAAAAAGTGTATTTTCTTGCAAGCATTGACAAAGTTCAAATTCAAGACCACAAAATAAAAGCTTCAAGTACCTAAATTGGCAAGATGCCAGGCTGCACGTCAATCCAACAACATGTTCAGCGAGTTCAGCTTCATCTACACACTGCCTAGAATGTACTTTCATGAAATGAGTTGTTAACTTTGCCAGCAGCTACAAAACAATTTGCAATATAAAATAAATCCGTTTTTCAACACAGGCTAAAAGATTATAAAGAGACACAATCCCAAAAATGTTGAATATGTAAGTTATTTAACCTCTTCAACAGGTGGACGCTTCCAACAACTATTATGTTCTGGGTTCTTGTATTTTTCCTGATCCCTAATATATCATAAAATCACTATCTTGACTGGAAAAACAACAACGCAAAAAAGAAAAGAAATATAGACAACTAATATACTACCCATAAATCACTAGGATTGCCAGAAACCATTAGCACAAGATAACCCAATTCATGAAGCCACAAATGTCTGATCAAATTTGAGCATATACCCCTGCTACTAATACTAGATTGCAAGAGAAGTCTTCAGATCTTACCTACCTTTTATTAATGTAAGCCATTAACCTGTTGGTGAGGTAACACACTGTATAAGTCGGATAAAGACTTTGAACGCTAGAAAGGTGATCCAAAAGAGATTCATTGGCGATTAGGTCACAAAATTTGTCTGCCTCATGAACAAGTAATACATAAGGAATCTTTATACTTTCAGTCAAAAGCTGCAATAAATAAAAGAAGATATCCATAAATGTAAAATACTGGCAGAGATGGTCATGTCAGAGAAATACTTTGTGTAGGCGCCCACTGCACACAAACGAACCACAAGCATTTCTCACCTGTGAAATATGTTCTGGAACTTTCATAGACCACAAAATTGATCTCTCAATTGGATTTGAAGTTATATGGTACGTAAGCCCTTTCTCAGCAAACCTAGTAAGTAAATGTCCTGTTGAGAATAGGAGTGCATACTAAGAAAACAGACATGAAAGAAACGACATGAAAAACTATCTTAGTTTTCAATAAAGACAGAGTATGGTCTACTAGACTTTGAAGAATTAATTATATACTAGGTTTATCTTTCAATCAAAATAGTTTAAGCCGTTTGATAGGACTTGACTTCAAGGTTATATATCTTTAATTCATTCTCCAATTAATCAGTACGGAGCTTTTAATATATTTCAGGATTCCTTTTATTATTTTGCCTTTCTTTTTTTTTCTCTTCATATTTCATTTTTTCCCTCGTTCCCTAGGCTTATACTTGAATTTCAGAGACCTCACATTCACAATTTCATCTCTCATTCTTTTAATCAAATCATCATTTTTTAAATTCTTCTTACTTTTGTTTGTTTTTGTCCTCTCTAGACCCCACCTGGTGTAAGCCTTGTGAATTGAGTTGCCTTTTTTGTCCTCCTCCTTTTCTTTCTTTTCTGGTGTCCCAAATCGAATGGCTCTTAATATTAGTCTTGTGTCTTTCTATCAAAATAGCTTAAGCCATTTGATAGGATTTTCTTTTAAGGTTATGTATCTTAAATTCATTTTCCAATTAGTCAATGGGTTGATTTTAGTATATCTAATATGGTCACTCTTGACACAGGTGTCCTAGTGCTTTTTGAAGCGCTGTTATTTTTAATACAATGTTCAACATATAGACACAGACATGAGTCATTTTAAGTATTGCCCGTGCTTTGTAGACAGGAAGAAGGGCATACCTCCAATTGAACCGGATTCAACTACTTTAGCATCAATTTCAGCCACAATAGATTTTAATGCAAACTTTCCCTTTTCCCATTGTTGCTTTTCTTTCTGATTTTTTTTCAACTCTGCTGTTTCAGCCTTTAGAGCTGCTTTTCTCAACTTCTCTTGCTGTACAACAAATATACATGAGCTGTTATGCATTGAATGATATGAACATTAACCAATACTGTAAGTTCAAACGTACCTCCTTCATTAGTTTATTCTCCTCCATTAGACGAGCTCTTTCTTCTTTTGTTATTTTTGTTTTCCCCATTTGCTTGCTCGTGTTCTTATCAGAAATTTTGGATCTTTTCACTTTTTCAATATTCTCTTCCTGCTCCATGTCCACGCTAATATTATCCTTACAAAGATGGCCATGTATCTGGTAACACATCGTGAGACAATCCCATAAACATAAGGTTGAACACATGAAATTTGATAGATCCTATAAAATTAGGATCTAGTAGAACAATTCAAGAACCAGAATCTGAAATTCTTGACCAACAAGACAATACTTTCAATATATATTTTCTGCATAAAAACTCTGTTTACACCATAGGACTATATATAAAAGAACTTAACTGTCATGAGCAACTGCAAATAACTTCCTAAGGATAAGATACACCTAAGCATAACTTCCTAATAAGGCACAACTTCCTAATAAGCCTTATCCAAACACATAAGCATAACCTCCTAATGCATAACTACCTAATAAACAGACTTATCCTATTCCAACTGCCTCTGCCTTTTCCTTCTTGAATAAACCAGCAATGGTGTACGGTCAATTGGGGCTGCTGGTATCTTATCAATACTTCCCCCTTGAAAATGAGCCTTGTCCTCAAGGAAGTGAGGAAGTTGTGTGGTAGATGGTTGCCAATTAGATTCTTCAGGTGGTTGAGTAATTCCTTGAAGCTTATATTGCTTCCCATCAAGCCAGAACACCATGAACATCTTTTGCCAATTAGCTTCAACAGTATTTAAAGAGGCTAGCCACTTGATTCCCAGCACCATATCTATCCCACCGAGAGAAAAAGGGAAAAAGTCATCATGAATAGTCAAACTTTGCACCTGAACTTCTAAATTTCTACAGATGGCATTGCACAAGATGATTGAACTATCCCCAACCTGTACTCCAAAAGTCGATAATTGCTGCGTTTTAATTCCTAGGTCCATAACCAAGTGGTTGGCGATGAAGTTGTGGGTTGACCCACTATCAATCAAGATGAGGATTTCTTTGGACAACAACAGTCCCTTGACTCTCATCGTGGTTGCTGAGTCGCGTGTAGCAATATTTCAGCCATAGGAGAATTGTCGCAGAGTGCTCCGTCGAATGTCGGACTGAACTCATCATCGGCTTTATCTGTTATTTCCATAATCTGTAGGGTAGATGAATTACAGCGATGAGGGGAGGATTTTTCACCGCAACGATAACAGAGCCCTTTTCCCTTCGTAATTGCCGATCGGCATCAGAAATATTCGGTTGTGGCGAGTAGGACGGAATTGTCGAATTACTAGAAAATCCTATGGATAACGGAGCTCGGTTTCGATTAGCATTTGAAAACTGATTTTGAGAATAACCAATTGCTGCTTGCCTGAAATCCGTCCTCTGCGTATTTTCATTAGTTGTGATAATTGATTCATAAGGGTGACGTGGCACTGTATTTTTATTCTCAATAAATTGGTTACTCCCTTCACTGCAGCGAAAATAGGAATATCTTTGAGAAGGACGTAAATTCTGTTGACTCTGCAACTTGGATTCAAACTCTAAAGCCAAACTTGCAGCTTTGTATACGGTTCTGGGTTTTTGAATTTTTATATCAGCTTTCAATTCTTCCGTTAACCCATGAATAAAAATTGCTAATAAGCAATGTTTAGGCCAATTCTGAACCCGGGATGAGCGACGAATAAATTCTTTTCTATAATCTTCTACTGTTCCAGATTGTGATATGTTGCAAAGAAAAATATCTGGGTTCTGAAATTTTGTGGGGCCAAAATTATCCTGAAAGATTTCAATTAATTCTTCCCAGAAGCGAATGGTTCGACTTGAAGAAACCCAAGTGAAAAAATCCAGGCATCTCCTTCTAAATTCATTGCAGCCACTTCAACTTTCACATCTTCAGGTGTTTGATAGTACCGGAAGTATTTTTCCGCTTTCATAATCCACCCTCTCGGGTCTCCTCCTTCAAATTTTGGGAATTCAACTTTAGTGAAGGGCCTCCTATATGACTGTTTAAACCACCCTGGATAATCCGCTTCAATTTCTTCATATTCCTCGGTTTGTCTCCTTATATATTTGTTCTCTTGTTCTTCCATTGGCTTTTTTTGTTGCCTCATCTCCTTCATCTCAGCATCCATACTTTGGATTTTGTTTATGAGAAAAGTCATCTGTTGAACCAAATCTTTGGCTGGCTGTGTAATCTTTGGTTCCTTAGATGATTCTGCTTCATTACTCATATGATCAGTTGCTGCTTGTTGTTTCTTGCGATAATGTCCCATAATGCACAGAAAATGGTCCCAGAGAAAGGAAGGCTCTGATACCAAATTGATAGATCCTATAAAATTAGGATCTAGTAGAACAATTCAAGAACCAGAATCTGAAATTCTTGACCAACAAGACAATACTTTCAATATATATTTTCTGCATAAAAACTCTGTTTACACCATAGGACTATATATAAAAGAACTTAACTGTCATGAGCAACTGCAAATAACTTCCTAAGGATAAGATACACCTAAGCATAACTTCCTAATAAGGCACAACTTCCTAATAAGCCTTATCCAAACACATAAGCATAACCTCCTAATGCATAACTACCTAATAAACAGACTTATCCTATTCCAACTGCCTCTGCCTTTTCCTTCTTGAATAAACCAGCAATGGTGTACGGTCAATTGGGGCTGTTGGTATCCTATCAAAATTCAAGACCTTAAGCAAGCCCCCGATCATGACAAAAACAGAAAAAGAATATGCATAAAGAATAAGATTATACAATATACATGAATTAAAAAAAAACTTAAACAAAGGAGACAAAAAAATAATTACCAGATTATCATCTATTGGTGAAGTTGTTGGATTAAGAGGGTTGTCCCCATACGTTTCAGTTAAAGTAGCATTCGCAGATGATGTATGTACCTCTGCAATTTTTTAATCACATAAACAAACCAATTGATATGATGAGGAGAAAGTGCAAGTAGTCCAAAAGCATATACCAGGAGAACTTCTGGAACACATAAACTCTGAAGTCCTTCTTGAATCTCCTGAAAAATCCAAACATGAATCCCTGGTCTTGATCTCATTTCCTTTGTCCATTCCAGAATTTTCCAACTCATTGTCAGATTCCAAACATATCACCTTGCTAATTCCTGGATAATAAACAGAACACAAACATATTATCAACTAGGTGTTCTAAATAAGAGGAGCAAACTGAAAGTAAAAATGAATACATATTGATAAAACAACAGAGAGACCAAAATCAAACTAAAATGAGAAAAAACTTTCTCAACGTTAGCAGGTTCCACTACAGAACCATACCAAAGGGAAGCCAGAACGTGCTTAATCATATCTAACTATTGAAATAAACTAGTGCATGCAGCCCTATATCTAAGTTTACAAGTAACTGACAATGGATACAAATTCTGAGCGCGTAAAGGTTGAGGTAGTCGAGAAAAAAAGCAGCGAAAGGAAATACGAAAAGTGCATTACATGCCCTTTCTAAAACGCAGAGCAAAGAAAACGTAATTCAATGTCACTTCGAAGTGCACTAGATTAAAATAGTCCAGCAATAACTCAGACTGCACCTAAAAAAAAAACAACATTTTAAACTAGAAACACAAGTAGACCAAATTCACCAAACAGACATCATACTCAAAGCATTCCTATAGTTGCACAAGTACACCGCATCCGCTTCATTAACAAAGAAAGAAGAAGAATTACACAAAATATCCAAAATGCACAAAAATATACAGGTTACTCGAGCATCATTCTATTACCCAAAAAAGGACAAAAAGGAAAAGAAATTAACTGACCTGTGATGTCAGGTTCGAAAGTTGAAGCCCTAATGCGGGGATCGGAATCGCATGAAGCTCTTGTACATTTGACAATTAAGACGTCGGAACTAGACGGAGCGGAAAAAGGAGTCTCAGGAACAAAAGAAAGTGTGGACGAAGAACCAGGTTTCTGAGGGGTCGGGTCATCGTCGAGAACGAGAATGGTCCGATTTGGATCGGAATCAGCACGGCGTTTCTTGGAATGAACTGTGAAAGGCGTTGAGAAGTCATAGTGGTCTTCTCCGTCGGACAGAATGATCGGCTCAGGCATTCTGTTATCGCCGGAAGTCGCAGTGTACGCCACTGGCATTCCGCTAGATTCTGGTCAGTCGCTCCTTCGAATAATGCGCGGGATCGTCGACTAGACTTGTTTGGATATCGAGATAAGAAGTCCCGGTTGAGAGTTAACTGCAGTTGAAAAGGTTTTTTTTTTTTTGGTATAATGCAGTTGAATCGTTTTTTTTTGTTAAAAAAAATTTTAGGAAAGGAATTGGGTTTACCTGAGTTAGATTTCTCTCATCATCTTTTTTTCATTACCCCTCATAATCTCTAAATCACATCTGTTTAATCAATAGAATATTACTTTTAATTTTTTCTCATTTTCTCAATCAACGGCCTATATTTGACCAATGAGAGAAAAAGAGAAGAAGGATAAGGAGAATATCTCCTTCCGGGTTCACCCACAATCTAAGGACAAGGCGAAATCTAATGCAGTTTTTTTAAAAAACAAGAATTTTAGGAAAGAGATTGGGTTCACCCATGATCAAGGCAAAATCTCCCTTCAGGTGATACCAATGTTGGGCAGAGCGAGCTGTCTATTACTCTTAGGCATTTACCTAAGCACCTAAGAGTTGCTAGGATGCCTCCCCTAGCTCCTTTGGTGAGAAAGTTCGATTCCTTTGCCAGTTGAACCCAAGAACAAGGGGTGAAATCTAATGCAATTGAATAGTTTTTTTTTTTTTACCAACGGAAGTTGACTCAAGTGGAAGGGACTTGGAGCCCTTATACAAGGGTCTCGAGTTCGAATCCTTATGGATGTAGAAAACTTCTATGGAAGGGTCCCCACGTTTGCGCTTGACAGAACCTCGATTCGGACTAGTTAGAGCAAAGCTCAGGTGAACCAGGTGCAATAGTAAAAAAAAAAGTAGTTTTTTTTTCTATAATACAGCTTTTTTTATACATAATGCAGTTTTTTTTTTTTTTATATATAAACAGTTTTGGAGGGGTTCGACATCAGTCCTCAACTAAGGTCAGGGCAAAGCCCCGAGCTCTATAAACACTTACTGGAGACTTACGAGATCACTTAACAAAGGAGTTCCAGCAACGAACCCGTGACCCAAGGGCCTAATTTATACATAATGCAGTTGAATCGTTGAATCAGGGATTTAGCGGGATCTCGCCTATGATGGGCTCTCTCTCCCCCTCTGTTTTTTCAGTCCAGCATGTTCGAATATCCAGGATCTATTTAGTCATTAGGGTTTTGGCCCAAAATTTTTAGTCATCAAGGCCCATTGTAAATTTAGAGGTCCACATGCCTACAAAATTGCAAGGTGAGATTTGGATGGCACGTTGTGATAATAAAAATTGTATAAAATCACCGACGAGAGTTGAGACTAGTAAAAGAGACTATTCTCTCACAATGTGGTAAACTAATATTTAAATTTTTGTTAAAAGATATGCCTACATTTAATGTTTGACCGTGTTTCAAATATGACTACCTCCAATAAAATGATACATGTGCTTAAAAAAAATTGTATAAAATCACAATCTTACATAGATAATCACATAATTTTTTTTTAACTTATATGCTTACCAATGAGAAAAAATATAGAATTCAACTTGGTCGGTTGATTCAAAACTCATGATCATCAGGAGACTAATTCATTAATTTAATTGCTTGATCGACGGACTTTAAGTGAGAAAGAAAGAAAACTCTGGACTGTGAAAGTAAGTAAACGACTTAGCGACTTGAGTGTGCTGACTGAGCTTCATCTTATATAGAGAGCTCAAGTAGTTACAGAGAATTGTTAGCAGCAAGAGTTATACCACTGTCAATATACATTAAGTTATAGTAGAAGCCACGTGTACCACTAAAAGCTGTTAAAATGGGTTCAACTCATAACCTACGGGTTACGAAAAGGTTTAAGGTTTGGGGTTTTGGGCCCAAACGGACTATCCCCGTGGGTTAGCTCATGGGTTTGGGGGTTGGTCTGCATTTTTTTTAATAAATGTTGAGGTGAATTTGTGAAGTGATCTCTAGTATATTATATTGAAATCTACTAGCCAAAAGTGTAAAGAAACCTAGCCCATTTCATTCTATCATTTTGATAAATTTTAGGATTTTTTGTAACCAACCTTTACAGCTTATATATAAGTTATATTATATGCATTAGAATGTAGTATATAAGGCAGATCCAATATAGTAAAAAAAAATAGAGGAAAAAGTTTTTTAAAAAAGAAAAATTGTGTGGGCTACAAGCTGGCCTGCAAACCTGCACATGTGGGTTAGGGTTAGCAAATTCCCAACTTGTGAAAGTGTGAACCGCACAAGCCCACACTGCATAGCTTGTGGGCCGGCCTAGATTCTTAGATGTAGTACCACGACATGTAACATGCTAACAAACTAATTCCTGACTTCCTTCCTTAAGCGAAGGGGTGCTTTCACAATTCTAAGCTTGGTACGAAGAGAACAGGATTTTGTGTGACAAAGAGCCTTTATGAAACAATAAGCTACTTGCTCAGCTAAAGGTTGATAACCCACTATTACTTTTTTAGCTAGAACTTGATCTCAAATAAAGTGAGCATCTAACTCAATATGTTCAGTTCGTGAGTGAAACACTAGATTGTTAGCTAAAGCCTATGTACTTGTATTATCACACCAAATTTAAGAAATTCTTCTAAGAGGAAATTCAAGCTCTTTTAGTAATGACTAGAGCCAAGACAATTTTGTTGCCAAATCAGTTAAGGCACGATAGATACCTGACTCAGTGCAAGAACGTGCAACAACTAGTTTTTTGTGTGAATTCCAAGATGCTACAGAATGACCAAAAACATGCAATGACCTTTCATAGACCTCCAATAATCAAGGCCACAAGCCCAATCTGCATTAAAATAACCTATAAGGTTGAGATTTTTAGACCTTCTAAGTACACAACCCATGAGTCGCAGTGCCTTCGAGATACCAAAAAAAGCCTTTTTATATCTTGTCAATGGAGTGAAGAAACCAACTTAACTTGTTCACTGCATAAGCAATGTCAGGCCGAGTTTGAACAAGCTATCCCGACAAGTATTTAATATACCTGCATGATTAGGGTTTAACCATAAGAGACTTTTGGTTAAGTTTGAACAACTTTGTACCGCGGGCGAGGTCATTGAGGCTTCTATGCTTTATGCATAATTCTTATTTTATGCTCATAAACAAGATGAGCATGTAGTGCTCATTCCCAAATAAAATTCGCATCCTTTATTTTTTGAAAAAAAAAACTCCATGTGCTAAAAAATAATTAATTTAAGATACTGAGTGTTGAAAAATATTTTAAATATTATGTGCTATTGGAAAATATTTCAGGATACAGTTTCTATGAGAAAAATATTTCTAAATATAGGACAGGAAATTAATTAATTTAAAATACTATGTGTAAAAAATATTTTAGGGTGTAGCATACAATTTAATTCAAATAAATAAAAATACATTTAAAAAAATGATCCTCACCCTAAAATTAATGAGTGAGCACTACTACTTATTTTATATATGAGTATGGAATGTGAGCCTCTTTATACACAGTGGCGGAGCCACGTTGACAATTGGGGGGGTTTGGCCCCCCCTCGAATTTTTTGTTTTTTGACAATTCAAGTAATTATTCATATTTGATAAATTTGAAGTGTAATAATGCCCCTCATATTTGACATTTGACGGCATGTGTTGATACTTATTTTATTTATTTATTTATTTATTTTTGTTTCTAACTTACCCTTAAACTCTTGTTCAGCGCCTTCCTCTCTCGCTCTCAATCACTCGCTCTTCTCCTTTACGCCGGCCACTCTCCTTTTCCTCTCAAGTCTCAAATTTGTCACTTTATTAGTCTCCTCCTTTCCAATCTCTCTCTCACAAATGGTTGAATGATTGTTTAATGCTTTATATTGAAAAAGATGTATTTAATAGCATTGATAATAAAGTAATTATAACGGAATTCCAAAAAATAAAGTTTAGAAAAATGATATTGAAATTATTTTTATTATATTATATTTTGTTTATTAAAAAAAAATTCAGAGACGCTGCCTCCGAATCCCTGACCCCAAATCCCCCTTTAGTGTCCCTTGATAAAAATTCTAGATCCGCCTTTGTTTATGCATGCATGTGTAGTAGTACTAGTACAAATAGTAGTTTGCGGGGAGGTTATGAAGTTGATGTTAGTTAATTACGCGTATTAATAAATTAAGGGGACATTGAATTGGAAGTGCAAATAAATGGGAAACAAAGCGTGATTAGGCGGCTAATCAAGTGAAGCCACGCGCAATTCCGGGAACCAAACAGGGGCAGCAAGCACGTGACGGGGCTCCGAATAAGACAACAAAGAGGGATCGTATGTGTCGGTGGAACACGTGGCAGATAAGACGAAGGGGGCCCTACCCGGAAACCCGGACCCAAGAGACATGGTCACATTCTGTAGCCTCTGGGGATCCCTTTTGTTTGGGATTTCACTCTTCTTCCACACTTTTTTGCCCAAAAAAACAAGTTTTCCTCTCACTTCCCAACCATTCTCTTTCGGCCTATTTTCACCCATTCAAATTCATTTATTATTTTTTATAATTATTATTTATCGTAGAGTTAAAACAAATTTATGATCATATGAGACTAGTATGATTCTTTACCAAATCTTTATTTAATTATTTTTTCTTGAAATATATATATATATATATATATATATATATATATATATATATATATAAAATGTGTAATCATTTATATAAATGAATAGATTTTAATTATTCTTTCTCGATTTTTCTAATTACGCTAATATTTTAATCATTATTTATTGTCAAATGGCAGAAAGCATTTTCAACACCTTAGATATTTGAACCAAGGTTATTAAATCCAAATCGACCATTGAATTGGTTGAGGTACTGAATCAAGGGTCAATAGGTTGAATCGGATTCAATGAGCGGGCTAGACTATTAAGAAATAAAAAATTTTAAAATAATATAAAGTCTCATTATACTATCATTTTTCCAAAATTAACTCAATACCTTAAATCACTAGTAAAATAATCATATACTTATCTAACATTTTTTACAATTTCTTTAACATATTGACATCATAGTATTAATCCACCGTCCAATGACACTTTCATCAATAATCACTAATTAAGTATGCTTTCAAGAAAATTATCAAAATAGATAAATGATAACAAAATATTTCTACAAAAAATTCTTTAATCACTAAATTAATAGTCATTAATACAAAAATTATAATTAATTTTGACTTAAATTGCCATCTACAAGTTATACCCCATAAATTCTTCATTTTTTTTTTAAAAAAAAAGCTCAATCGGGTCAGCTCTTGTTGCTACAATACCAAATTTTGAATATGCCCAGATCAGTTTCATGGTCGGTCCACGGTTTCTAGGTTTGACAACCATAATTTGAGTGGGTCTTACTAATTAGAGACAAAATGAGTAATCTTCCCAAGATAAAAAAAGAGTTCATGTTTTATAATATCTTAAGTTTAAATCACTGATTCCTATTTATATCTCACATCACCCTCATTTATTTAGGGTTGTTTGGTATGAGGGATTTCAATGGAAAGGAACGAGAGAGAAAATTTTTATAAGTTGAATTTAAAAAAAAAAATTGGAGAAGTATCATCATACCAAATGAGGGGTTAATTATATAAATTGGACTTGAAGAGTATTGATATTTGAAGTGTTCCAGTCATTCCAATCATCTCAACCTGATATCATATATTTTGATCCCGGAATCTCTTGTGCTGTTCAGGATTAGGTTTGAGACTACCTGAAACCTAGGACAGGAACCGATATCACCCTTGTTGAAGAGAATCCACCACACTAGAGTTTTTTATATTGATTTCAGATGATCAAAATCCTCTATTAATGTACCCCATTAAAAATCCATAATTTCCTAAATCACTCTCACCTCTTCTGCCCCTTTTCTTTTTCTGTTTATAGTGCATGAAAACGAGTTCATGATTTTATCACTTAAAATAATAGAGACTATAATTAAGAACTGACTTCTTTAAATAATAACTATCAATGGTTTTGTAACTGATCAGTGGGGGATGAAAGCTTTCACATGTAAGTAGAAGGTTATAGGTTTGACCTTGTTCATAACCTCATGCCGTTAGCACTTACCTATTTGAATATAAAAAGATGTGTAATCTCACAATACGAGGCAAGTTCAGTCAAACATGTAATAAGTGAACCACTAAGCATATATCAAATGTCTCAAGGTTCAAATTCTGGGAATGCAGCAGAATTATGGGAAGGACAGAGAGAGATAGAAACGAAACAAGAGAAAAGCTGAGTGGGGGTCTGGGGCTAAACTTTCAGTGACTTGTGAAACTTTGATTCACAAAGTTTGGTTTGTCCATTGAGCTGTCCCTAACTCTGTCATCTCCATGAACCGGACCCCCCCACCCTTTCCCTCATTGCTCTGAGCCGCCGGGCCAACCAGGCCCACCGGCCACCTCTGTACCAATACCATCCACCATTTCCCAAAAAACCCTTCACCCATCAACCTCATAACTTCTTATAATGCTACCTTTAATGCCTAATAATATTTGTTATAAAACTGAAGGAATTCTAGAGAGAAGTCAGAGGAAATTCTAGAGAGATGAAATCCATTCAAGTGTAATGAATAGTTACAGGAGACCTCTATTTATAGAAGGATGCAAATAGTAGATTACTATGCGTATATACCATGTCATCCTGTATTTGGAGATTATGGGTCAATGGACATCCACATAATAAGAATATTCATAACACTCCCCCTTGGATGTCCATTTATGAATGTGCCTCGTTAAAAACTTTAACTAGGAAAAACCCAGTGGGATAAAAACCTAGCCAAAGAAAAGAGTACAACATCCATTAATACACTATCCAGTGCTGCCTCATTAAAAACCTTTCTAGGAAAAACCCAGTGGGATAAAACCCAGATAAGGGAAAAAGAGTACAGCGTGTATCGTCTCCCCCTCTTGATTACATCAGTGTTACTCCCCCTGATGACTGCATTGCTTCAATGTCTTTCTGAGCATATTATTCTTTCTGTCATCAAATATTCTGTTAGAAACGCCCAATTTGATTGTTCATTATATACCTGCAAGATCTAAATCTGTCAAGTAAAGTCATAATAATCTTTTCATAAATATATATGTGCATATAGAAATTCAATAAATGTTTATTCAGATAATGATGCTATATGCACTATCATCTTTTGAGACATATGTGTTTCTGGCGCCTTATGTGCTTCTAGCACATACAAATATATTGTGGCTTATGATCCTCATTATCATTCATTGCAGCATATGCTATCATAGATATTATTAACGTCGACTTCATTTTCAGTCCCATCGGATTTCATTCATAATTTATTGAAATCTCATTATATTCACATATATTAGGTACCTAGGTCTCTCTTGGACCACAATACACTTTTCTTGTAATATCTCTTCTGGAGATAACATCTCATCAAAAGATAACTCTTCTGGAGCTTTACTTAATTATCCTCGACTTGATCATCTATATTTTATAGCTCCTTTTCTCTTTCGAGGATTTTTATCTTTATAACCGATGGACCAGCAACGCTTCAGGCGTGCTTTATAACAATTCATATAGGAGCATTTGCAGTTGGGACATGTGACTTTGTCACTTTAGGTCAGTAAATGCTTCTGGCATTCGATTAACTAAACTCTGAAATTGAATTATCATATTGAACTTTTAGTGCACAATTCCTTGTACGATGATCAATATGAGCCAATGATAATTCATTCTAGTAAATCTTTACCCAATCTGCTTATTTTTTTCTCCCCCTCATCAAATCATCAATTTTCTTTGTATATCCATCTATGTGCATTGAAGTAGATTAATAATCATTGCACATTTAAAACATTTTAAGATGGAATTATTCTGGCTCCTGACCAAAAGCCAAATTTTACGGGGAGAATTCTGTTGACTTATATAATTGCTGCAAATATACACAACATATAAATTTTGTTCTCATAATCATTGATCTATCCATTCATGGATACTTTAATACATTATTTCTGGATCATTCAATCTGGAAATTGCGCGCATAATATATTGCAAACTTCTGGTTGCAAACATCACTGCAAACTTTGCAGCTTTATAATCTCATATGTAAACTTTCAATTTGATATATTTCCAGAGATCCATTTCCAATAATTATTTCTATCTGAGAACATGCAGCACATAATATATGACTCGGATGATCAAACAAGTCATGCCAACATTTCATATGATTTATCATCAAATCTAATATTCATTTTGGGGAATCAACATAGAAACATTCACAAAGAATTATCAATGCATAATTTTGTTACTTCTGGTAACAAAATTTCCATTTTCCAGAATCAACAAACAAATATATATTAAATACAAAATCATCAGGTGTATAATTGCAGATTCACGAGCGCAATACTGTGTAATCACAGGCGCATCACTGTGGAATCACAGGCGCAACAACTCAGATTGTCGTATGCATATAAAGTCAAAAAGATTCCAGGCTCGTGCTTTATAGGGAGCAAATCTGTAGAGATTTAACAGGACTACGCAAATCTGCAGAGATTCAATAGGATTTAATTCAACTATAAATAGAGGAAGGCAAACGAACATGCCTCACAAACACTCAAGCATCTGATAATATCAACTACCAGATACTCACACATATTTCTCTAAATTCTATTGCCATGGCAGGACCAAGCAGTTTTATCCCAGTTTCTGATACATCCGAAACAACATTACTTGATGCTTTGTTGTATGATGATCAGCATAACATGTCATTTACTTCTTTGTTATCTCCTAATCCCTTTGAAATGTTTATTCCTCCTTCTACTATTCCTCCTTCTGCTTCAAATGTACCTACTTCTCCCCCTAGAACAAGTGTTCTTCCTCAATCTACAAGGATTGAAGGTACAACTGAAGCAGGTTCATCAAGGAGGCCTGTTAAGAGGTGTAGAACTATGGCAGAACTAATGGAATCTACCAATCCAGTTCAGCCAATAGTGTCGGCAGTTAATCAACCAGCATTCACTAGCCAGCAAACTATCATCAGTTTGCCAGCAACAACCAGCCCGACAACAACAATCAGCCTGCCAACAACCACTAGCCAGCCAGCAACAATTAGCCAGCCAACAGCTACAAGCCAATTAACAACTACTAGCTTATTGGAATGTAGTTGCTGTCATGTTTTACGGGAAATTATTCATACCAACGGACTTCAGTACCATAAACTTGAAGTTCACGGAAGAAGAACAGGTATGATTACCCATGCTGTTTTATTTGAAAAAGTACAGGATAAATCTTATAATACTGACAGGCTTCCAATGTTTGATTTCACAAAGAAAAATTTTGAAGAAATCAAACAATTTCTGACACAGTATTGTATAGATTTACAAGCATCAGGATATATCTTGATGCGTGATCCTGTATTAGCCTATCATGAGGTTCTCTGTGTTGGTTCAGAATGGGCTATAAATCCAAATGACCTCCATGGAAGTTCATTTCAAACCAATATTGAACACTCATTAGGCAAAGGAAAACAACCTGCAGTAAGTATACCCTATGATACTTCATCCCTTAACCAGGGTGAATTATATAGGTTATCTATGGAGCAAAGAGAAAGAATAAAGAAAACAACGCTCCATGATTTAAGAAATTATTTTCACTTAACCCTTGATGAAGCGAGTAAACAATTAAATATGTCTACTCACACCATACAAAAAATCTATCAAAAAGGAGGGTTAACTGAGTGGCCACACAAGAAGCTCAAGAAACTTATGACGCAAATCTCGATATTACGAAGAGCTTTGCCTCATCTGGATCCCATCTCAAGAAAAGCAAAAGAAGAAGACATTAAATATCTTCAGAATGAGATGATTAAGGTTTGTAATGATGTTGAGCCACTCGCTATTAAACTTTGTTGAAATAATATTTCCTTTTGTTTAATTATTTTGTTTATGAATATTCCTCTCCCGTATTCACAAAAATTGTTATAATCATAGAAATCACAAAACAACCATAATAATATATTTGCTTCATTCACTTCTGGGAATGAAGTTGGATAAAAATTCATGATCCATAACTCACTTATTTGTTTGATCATGGCAAGAAATTAATCCATAATATTTCTTGACTTTACCACAATATTTCTACTACAATAGCAAATTGAATATATTTATTTATAATATCAATCATGATCATACAATCCCTTGTCTCATAATTTAAGGGAATATTTAATGCCAAATATATAATTTTGAGACCTTTATACAACTGATGGCATACAAAATTTATGGATCAAATATTGTTTCATAATTTGTCACTTGTTATCAGGCTAACTTGCCTCTTGGCTTCAGGCTATCTTGCCTCTGAAATTAAGGCTATCTTGCCTCTTGGTCTCAAGCCAATTTATGCCTCATCTCTCTATGGTATTTTGATCTCATAATATATATGGCCTTTTAACAGTTTATCTTCAGGATAAATAAAATATAAACATAATAAAATAAATAGATGGAACCCACTAATATGTATATATTAGTGTCGTTGCCATAAATAATAAAAGGGAAGGGGGATTTATATAAAGCAGTAAATAAATAAATAAATGGTGCCCACTATACTAGTGTTGCTACCATGAAAAAGTAAATAAAGCAGTAAAGAATTAAAATAAAATAAATGGGGCTCACAAAGTGTCACCACCATAAAAGATAAATAAATGCTGGATAAAAATAAATAAATTGAGCCCACTAATAGATATTAGTGTGCCTCCATGAAGAATAAATAAATGCATAATAAAATAAATAAATGGAGCTCACTATTAAAAAGTGTTGCCGCCATAAAAGATAAATAAAAGTAAATAACATAAAAGTAAATGTTAGTTACAATAAAAATAAATGCACAAAAGTAAATGTTAGTGACAATAATAAAATCTCAAATTAAAACAATTAAAAGAGAAAATTAAATCTAGACTTTCAGGAGTCAAATTAACAATAATAATAAAATTATATATAATTAATCTAGACTTCCAATCTGGAGTCAAATAAATAACAAATAAATAAATAATAAATAATAATAAAATCTCAGTTTTTTTTTTTTTTATTTATTTTTATTTTTTTTAGAGAAACTGTCGGCAGAAACAGTTTTTTTTTTTTTTTTTTTTTTTTTTTTTTTAGAAACTGTCGGCAGAAACAGTTTGTTTTTTTTTGTTTTTTTTTTTAAAATCTGTCAGCACAAACAATGATTTTTTTTTTTTTTTTTAATAATATATAAGATGACAAAAGAGAGACTTCACGTGAAGGGGGTGCAAATTTTTAGTGAGACATGTAGGGTCCATAGGTTTGAATCTGAAGGGAAAAGTAGGAGCTTGTAAAAGAATGGAGAAAATAATCATGCAGACACCGAACTAACAAACAAATAGAGAAAAGTGGCTAATAATTAATTGTACATAAATAAAGAAAGAGGAAGCCATCACCGGATTGAGGATATCTCCAGCGACAGAAGGCGGTCAGGTATGAAAAGTAGAGAGAAGTAAAGTTGGGTGCTCGTGGTGGTCTTACTCCTTCGTTTATGATGCCTCTGAGAAGTAAGGGAGACACACCTAGATCTAATGTTGAGCAGAGATGGGGGAGAGGGAAAAATAGATCTGAAACTGAAACTGAGAAGGAAGGGATGAGTTTGGTGAAAGAACGCATAGAGATCTGCAGAATGAAGAAAAGAAGAAGGTAGAAGCTATCAGCCAAAGGAGAAGCCATCGTGCTGATAACGTGTTATAAAACTGAAGGAATTCTAGAGAGAAGTCAGAGGAAATTCTAGAGAGATGAAATCCATTCAAGTGTAATGAATAGTTACAGGAGACCTCTATTTATAGAAGGATGCAAATAGTAGATTACTATGCGTATATACCATGTCATCCTGTATTTGGAGATTATGGGTCAATGGACATCCACATAATAAGAATATTCATAACAATATTAAATATATTTGGATTCTTCATATTCATTCATTTTATGTCTAATCCCATATTTCTCACTTTGTTATTTATAGCCTTTAGTGATCCTCTTTAATTTATTTAATTATTTAAAGTCATGTATTTCTCAAATTATTTATAAATAACTTCTAGAATGTTTTACACAAATCAAGAAAAATCTTAAACTCTACTAATTCTGTTATAACATTCAACAATTTTTTAAATTTATCCCTCTTGAATATACGTTATAATATAACGTATGATAATAAAATCAATACAATAATAAAGAAAGGGTAAAATTGTATATTCATACAAAAAGAAAATTTATTAAGGTGCCTTGTATAAATGGAATAAAAAATTTATGGCAAGTAGGTTACCCAAGTTCATTAAGTAGGATCAAGCATCAACCCATCAAGACAAATAATAATGTACATTTTAAAGAATGCATATAATTATACTACTTCCTTTAAAAATACTTACATACTCTAAGAGTGACATATTATCTATATATATTATGACTAATTAAAATATAGCAGTTCATCTTATTTTAATTCTAGATGATATATATATGAGTCAACTGGAGAAATTCAAATTTTATGATTTTTAACAAACAACTACTCATGGGAGGGAATTGCATCTTCTGTTTTTCTAAATTATGAAGTTTATATTTTTTAAAATTACAAAATTTGAATTTTTTTCAAATGACTCATATGCCATGCAGGATTAATAAAATAAGATGAGTTTTTATATTTTAATTAGTCAAAGTACAAATGAGGTAGCACTTCGGAGTATATGAGCATTTCTCTTACTACCTTCCTCTTATCCCTAGTATAAGACATATTTACTTAATTAATATAACATGTATTTTCTTAAACATCATAGTTATCTTACTTAATTCACTCATTCAATTCCCTCTCATTCTTAATTATTGTTGAGAAAACATTAGCATAAATAGCGACAAATTAATAAAATATTGATAAATATATAAAAAAAAATGTCTTATATTTAATATTAAAATGGAGTTTTTAAATATCTTCATATTAAAGACTAGGCGAGTAACAAAATTACACATCACACCTTTATAAAATATATATGAAGCGATATTTACCAACCAGATCAACTAACGGCCACTTTAGTACGCATATGGTATAGCATTATGGGGCCATATAGGCTTAAAAAGTTATATACAAAATCTATTGAGGCTGATAGGGTTAGGTATTAATTAAGTAGCCGAAATGATTATAAATTATATAATAAATTCATATGTCCCAAAAGTGTACAAAAGTTGCCAATATGTCAAACAAGGCGTGATTATTGATTGTCAATTCCTCATCTTCTCGTTCATCGTTGTTCTATGTATGGAAATTAAACAAGCATTTTCAAGAGAAACCTACTTATCATATACAGTGTCTGTGTTTCCTACTAATGGCCTAGCTGTATGTCTTTATATAATTAGTTAAATCATTAATTCTTAATCATTCTTTTCCATCAGAGACAGGCCCCTTTCTAATTCTATCTTAATTAGCTCATGAACATTATTTGGCAAGAGAGACAATTTGTGTTTAGTTTATAGAGAAAATCAAAGAGACAAAGTAACCCCACAGTGAGATTATATCTTAGCGGCAAACCCCTCTCCCACGTGATTTTTCCATACTTAATACACTGTAAATCGCCTGCTTTCTGAAATATTGATAAGTCATTATAATGATCGAAGCCCATCAATGTCGGGTTATCTGATCTATCTATCTTACTAAATTAATTAATGCGTGGTTTCCTGTCTTGTTTAATTAAATATATATTTATTACATTAAGATCATTGCCTGTGTGCGTGTGTGCAATGTATTCCTACTTCCACTAATACTAATTAATTATATGTTTTGGATATGTTTATCTTTGTGCAGTTTGTCAGAGAAAGGTTCAGCTTTTGAACTTGTGAAGCTTTATACTAGTCTCCCACCATTTTCCCATTTGTGAGTGATCTTCATAAGTTTTGTGTGTGTGTGTGAGAGAGAGAGAGAGACAGCACTGTTCATCTCAGATGCCTGTGTGTGCGCGTGTGTTGCGAAGTTTCAAAATTTCACAATTTAAATGAGATTAATTAGCAAGAAGCCAATGTTTCAATGATATTCAACTTCATCAATTGTTTCAATGTGAATTACCAGTAGTATCAAAGCTCTCTGTATATGGGAGATCACAAATTCAAACCCGTTTATAACCTAAGTCTTTTGTTTATTATGATGATGCCACTGATATCCAACATTTTTTCTGAATTCTATTATCAAATATCTGAGTAACCAACTAATCCGACTTCACTCGACAATTGAGAGTGTCCCAGGCGAACTTTTCTCCATCTCCAAGGATCAACTCAGTGCCAGCTGGTCAAGGCGTCAAGGTACCTACCGTCATTGATAACCTAAAACAATGGTTGGTCTTTAACACTAAAATAAAAAGAATTCATGAACAATAGTGGGTAAATATATACATACTATTAAGAGCCATGGTTTCTTGGGTATGTAGAAGGATAAAGCCTGAATTATAGGAGCATATATTAGGTGAACATTTGCAAATGTTATCGTCTTGTACTGAGGAAACCGTGTCTTTATTCAAACAACATTAAATGAGAGAAAGAGATGTGTCATAAATTGTCTGTGTGCATATGTAGCATCCATATCCGAGTCAGGCGGTCAGATCAGTACATTTATGTTTCTCTTTTTCAATTTACCCATCATGCTTGTTTTTGATCCTGCACAGATTCAATCCACTTTTCATACTTATATAGTTATATATGCACAAAAGAAACAACCAAAAATAAAAAAAGAAAAAGAAAAATTATGGACCTCAAATTATATAATAACTGTTGCAATGATCTGATCTGTTGGGTTGCATCAGAGGGGGGAAAATAATACACACACACGTTATGTAACATTGATCAATTTAATTGCTCCCCTTTTCACTTTAAAAATATACGACTGTTTTATTTTTTCATTTACAGATAAAACTATTTGTTCTGTTGTAGAACAAAATATTTCGGATATTTCGGACTTAACCTAGGATTAAATCTCAAGGGCCTACATACTCTTGAGAGGGATCAAAGTCCACGTAATTCACTTGTTAAGAATAGACTTATATACGACTGTTTTATTTTTTCATTTACAGATAAAACTATTTGTTCTGTTGTAGAACAAAATATTTCGGATATTTCGGACTTAACCTAGGATTAAATCTCAAGGGCCTACATACTCTTGAGAGGGATCAAAGTCCACGTAATTCACTTGTTAAGAATAGGCTTATAATCAGAGGGGAGTGAGGGTGTGTGCTCTGTGTGTACTGAATCATAAAAGCTAGAGTTAGGGCGTATGTACTTTATTAGGGTTTCTATCCTATTTATAGGTTTACATAGGCCGTAAATTGGTGGGCTTTTGTTATCTTTTCGTTTAAAGATATAAAATATTTTTTAATGATAAGATTCTTAATTTGTGGGTATTTATGATCTTGATAAAGATATTGATAGATTATTTAGGATTTGGATAGATTATTGTGATTATCCATAAGTTGTTGCTTGTTGAGCCATCCTCATAATGAACCCATAATTTGGATCCATAACACTATTTAATGGCAATAAAACAATATCGATTTTGAATAGTTAAGCTTAGGTTTTTTAACGGGTGTGACAACATTAAATAATATGTCTTTAAACTTCCAAGGTGATATTAAACTAAAAATACAACTTTCATCAGCACATTGCTCATGAGCTAAAATTTCGGTGGAAAATTTGATTCTTGACCCTTTATGCTAATATATTTTTTGTATAACGAACCATGTAGGAACATGATGAGAAATGGAAAAGATAGAGGGTTTCTTGTGTGCAAGGTAATTAGGGACACTGTTTTCGGAGCAATTGCAAGTGTTGTCATTTTCAAGGGAGACACTGATTTGAAACCTTAATTAGCTAGCAACTATTCTTTTTCCTCATTTTGTTGTTGTTGTTGTTGTTTTTGTCATCCTATAATATTGGTAACTAACTACTCTCGACTATTCTGCCTATAAAAAGAGTCCAATCTACCACATAATCTATATCTATTCATCTGCAAAAGCTTTAGTTCTCATCACTCCTCATCAATTTTATAATATTCATGGCTATGTCAACTAACAAGCGTCTTCTTCTTATAGCTTTTGTGTTGCTTTGCTTCATCTCTCTCACTGCCAAAGGTAACCCTAAATCTATGCTTTATAACTTGTAGCTAGCTACTACACCCACACACACACCCACACGATCTCTCTTTTCACCACAAACATGCATGAAACATTATATTTAAGAATAATATATGGTATCAAAATACAAGATATAAATATAACTGTTACAAGAAGTTACTTGATTTGTTATAAATTTGAAAATGCAAGCATGTTGAGAGATGAAGAACTAATTGTTCATTGCTTGCAGGTCGAACTTTGCGAGAGAGTACACCTGGGAATATTAATAATAATGAAGAAGATGAGAAGGGGTATAAGAGTAATATGTTCAGGACGAGCAAAGCTGGTGGAGAGAAAACAGCAGATAATAATACTACTACTGATGGTGACTTCATCACAATGGATTACACTCCCGCAAAAAAGAATCCTCCGATTCATAATTAAATCACTCACTTTATTAGATTTTATATATATATGCTTCTTTATCGTAAAGTATATTATCTATTATTGGGTTTAGAGAGAGAGACAGAGATTTACTTTATGCATGTATAAAAACAACCATTTTGATTCAAGCTCTAGAAATGCAACGGTGTTAAATACTTGGTGGTAGAGCTTTGTTATCTTTGTGTTCCTGCCCAGCTCAATCTAAATTAGTCTGGACACTTGATAAATCTTTCAGTTAAAAGGATGTAGGTCTAGAATACCGGATGCTCCACGTAGGAAAAAAATGATAGCCATATGGGAAGAACTCAACTGAGTTTTTGGTCGATGTAATCATCAGTATTTCAAAGTTGGAGGGGAGAGAGAGAGAGAGAGAGAGAGAGATAAGGCCATATATAATGTTGAGAAAAATGAGAAGATGTATCAGAAAACTAGTGCAAAATCAGAGAGTGCAGTATGCTTTTTGGCAAAAGTTGGGGATGTATCACCAAAAGCATATGCTTCATATATGCTTGAATATTAATGAGCATGGGACCTTAATTTCCATCAATTATTTTTGCTATTATATTACTTCATCATTGGATCTGGATGAATTTTTTTAATCAATCCAGTTATAGAATAGTATTAATATTATAAGCTATAAGCACATATATATGCTGAAGGTAAATGAAACAGTATGTGTGCGTGTCTTAAAAACCGAGGGGCCCAGTTGTGCATTACATGAACGTTAATAAGTATAAATAATATAAAATGGGAAACTTCTAGCCATAGCGAGAAGGCTTTTTCTTATCCAAAATGTAGGTAATTAATCCAGGGTTGCTGATAGCGCCGGCGATGTTAGCCTGCTGTGTTGATTCCTAATTTTCTTCTATTTAGGCTTTGCTTTTATTTCCGGTGTGTATAAAAAAAAAAAAAAAGTGGTGTTAAGAAACTTTCTTGCATATCAGCTCTCTCTCTCTCTCTCTCTCTTATATATATATATATATATATAAAATTATGCATTAGGGATATTTAAAGTTATGAACTCGTAATAATAATCATTACATTGATCTTAAGCTAATGATCAGAAACCAAAACTTAATGAAGGAGATAGAAGTGTACGTTTTAAACTTTAAATAATTTATTGTAAGTTTAGACAATAATGCAATAAATAAGGGTGTACTTGACGGATTTAGATTCTCTCATTATCCTTCTCTCCTCTTCCCTCAGTATCCTTCCATCCAGCCGTTCATTTTCCTCTCCTCTTCCATCTCAAATTAACTTTTAGTTGATATCAATGGTGCAGATGAGGGAAACTGATGAGGGATACTGAGGGATGAGGAGGGAAGGATACTAAGAAAATAAGAAAATCTGCTTTCGTACTTGACAAGAATTGGCATTTTTTTGAGTTGGTTTAATTTAGGATATAACCAGCTTATCTTAAGAAATGTGATATAGTTTGGGCTGCCTATAAATAGTATGTGAAACTGAAGAGAGTATCTGATTAAGATATTGATATGATATAGAATATGAGTGGATATGTATAATTAATCGATTGAGAAATTTTGAGAGAAGGACTTGACCACCGATACCTTTGGTTAATTTATTATTATTTTTTTCCTTACTTAATTTAGTCCCACTACTAATAATTCAACCAAATCCATAAGTGTGGGTTCATAGACTTTTAGTACAGTGAAAGCGTTTTTTTAAGGCGAAAATGGAAATGGAAATGAGTTTTTAAAGTATATTTGGTATACTTCACCAAAAATGCCCCGGAGGCAAAAACAAAAACCTCCCTCGATCCCTAGCAAAGCCACAACCACCGCCGGACCACCCACAACCACCGACGGAGAATAGTAACCATCCCACAAACAAAGCAAAAAATTGGAGAAGAGATGAAGAACCATCAAAGTTGGAGATGTATATAGATATTGACAGTTATCCATAAGTCAAAAAGACAGAAACAATAACTGTGATATGCAATTAATATTCGTAATTTATTAAAAGAATCATCCCAAAAATGTGTTGCTTGAAGAACCGTTGAAGGAAAATCGCGACCTCAGTTTGTGATTCCAAAAAGAAGGAAAAGGAACTTCAAGCAAGCAACACCGTCGTCGGAGATTGCTCTCCCTCTCATGATTTCGGTGAAGCTTCAACCATCTTGTCTCCACTGACGTCTCATGTTTGGTATGAGTGAGGAGAGTTGGGAAACTTTTTTCAAGTAGGATTTTTTTTTTTTAATAAAAAAACAATAGAGGAGTGGTGTTTAAAGTTTATAATTAATTTTTCTTATTCTTTTATCTTACATCTTATCTTTTTTTAAGATTTTTAATCCCACTTCAATTTTTTTTATTTTTTATTTAAAAAAGATCCAACGTTAACTAAATTTTTTTTCCCTATCCTCTAAATCCCCCGTACCAAATAGCAGAAGACAACAATGATCGAAGTGCATCAGGCTTTGGAGATCAACAATGGCAAGAATATTGCATTGCACTATCGCCGTAGTTGTAACGTCCTCTCTGTGGTCATTCTAATCATCACTTGACAAGGGTAAAATGATCCAAGTTTTAGCTTCCATGGATATATGATGGAACTGACTTCCACATGAAAGTGCATTCAATGATACCCAACGACATGAAAGTGCAAATAAATAGATTTTACTTCGTTAAAAAACATCCATTTTTTTTTAAAAAAAAAGAAGTAAAAAATAAAAGTTGTTGCATTTTTGAAATTATATATGAGAATTTTGACATATAAGTATCCCTTTAACAAAAATAGAACTTTTGACATCTCAATTTAGAAAAGGAACTCCAAAAGTAGAGAATTTTGGCGTCCTAACTAACTCTAAAAAAGATGTTAAAAGTAGAGTTTTTGGAGTCAAGAGAACTATTTTTGACGTTCTTTTTAGAATTAAGATGCCAAAAGTGGTCTTTTAATGTTCCCAATCAAAAATTGAAATGCCTAAAGTGTCCCACGTGTATCTGCTCTATCCTCCTCCCTCGTTCGTGCTCCCACCTTTCTTACCATCCTTGCTTTGCTAAAAAAATTTCCCTAGCCTCCTCTGCTCCTTCGCCTTAAGTTCGAGTTCATGACACTCGACAGTCCCCCACTTTGCATTCTTTCTTCTTTCTCTATTGACCATCATTCTCCATCACAACTCGTCATTGTGGCTTGTTGTGTCTCTTTTATTTCTCCTTGTTGGCGCTATTTAAAACCTAGCAACTGGCAAGAAAAACCCAGCGACTATGGTTCCTTGTTGTGTCTCATATCCGACGTTAACGAAGGAGGATGATGGCGAAGGTGATGGAGGATGACACTTCAACTGTAGATCTATGACAAACCAGAGCTTTTCTTCTCCCTCTTCAGATCTATGACAGAGGATGGCCCTTCGACATCAAATCTTCTTGGTCTTCTCCATTCTTGCTTAGTTTGCTCTTTCTTGCCTTGTTCTAGTGGTTCTTGCCTATGTGGTTTCTTTGATTCTGTTTCATGATTTTCTTAGTAGCTTTTGGACCTTCTAAGCAATATTGTTCTCAATGTCTAACGGTGGTTTCCATAGAGTTTTTTTCCCCCTCAATGACCTTCACATCATCTTCCATGACTACTTCATCCAAGGCTGCAATGCTTCCATCTTGTTGGACGCCACCCCTCCTGGCAACTAGAGCAAGAGAGACTCTAGATCCAACGGCGGAATCCGCCCAGAGGCCATAAAGATTTGTTTTTTAAAAAAAAAATCTTGCGGCGTCCTCTTTTTAACAAAAGTTGTTCTTAGATTTTATTACGTTGCTCACATAGACATTCCTCTAGAACCTCTTTTTAACAAACGTTGTTCTTAGATTTTATTACGTTGCTCACATAGACATTCCTCTAGAAATGGATGTAGAAATAGCCCAAAAATATACATTAAAAGTGCTCTCTCTAGTAGTGCCACTTCCCTGGGACCATAAATTTGCAACTAAAAAATGTATATTTTGTAACTCTTTAAAGGTAATAAAAATAAACGCACACACGACTAGCTGCTATTTAAGAAAATAGAGGGTACGGAAATAAGGGATTTAAGATATTATAATTATTTTTATTAAAATTAAAAGGTTAAATGACGTTTTTACTCCTAAACAATTTTATGAGGAGCGTTGGATATCCAAAACCATACGTTGGAGTAAGGCTGCTCCTCAAGTATGAAAATCATTATAATATCACCCCCATGACTAACGGATATTAACGTTGATAGTTCACTTTAGATTGACTTTGGGTTAAAAAAAAAACATTTTTGCGTACCCATAAAGTATTTATGAAAGATAAACTGAAACCCTAATTAAAATTCAATAATTTAGAGCAACATTGATACCCTTTTTTTTTGTCGGACATGTTGCATCATGTTTAGGGTATTATATACATGCATGCATGGTTGCCAACTAGATACGAGTATTTATTAAGAAAAAGTCTATCAATTTAAACTTACTAATGGTACAGTTAAATGTTATATATAGTACTACTGTTTTTTGTGAAACTATCTATCCGGTGTCTTTTTGGGATCCTATGGCTAGGTATCCAAATAATCGATACTCTCATTTCAACGTTTGTAATTGCCCCTCTTAACTATCCTCACATGTTATATATACAGACACTTGTTAGTGAAAAAAAGTAAGTCAGTCCTATAACTATAGTCAGGGGATGGACGCATACGAATAACCTGTGACAATGTTGTTAGTTCATAATTTGTGTAGGCTAACAAACCATTTTTTCACTAAAGAATCCTTAATTGACTATAATAAACATGTTTTGACTTTGACCATTAGCGTAATTAAGTTTAAAGATTTTTTTTTTTTGGTTGACCAATTATAACTTGTAATAACCCTAATTGATCGTTAGTATGAGTTTGTATATATGTATACTTCTTTTACTGATAAATAATTTGTTGGCTAAATATAACACCACCTGAAACACAATGCCGATGTTTCGATGGGAAAAAAAGAGTAGGGATACCACATTATATTATTGACCTTTAGGGTACCAATTACTTTTGTATGAATGTTTTAGGGCAAAAATTCTCTTTAACAAAATGATTGGAAAAAAAAAAGGAGCCAAAGGTTGGTCAGTGGTTTAAAACAAAACATAGGAATAATTAAAATACAACTAAAAAAAGGGAAAGACAGTCTTAATGGTTAGCAAATACAAATAATGTGAATGATTGCATGAGATGGAGATTCGAATCCATGCATATCAATTCTTCATTTGCAACTCATAAGATCAATGATCTTATGAGTCACAAATGAATGGTTGGGATAAGCTCTTGCCATCTTTTATTGAATAGTCGAACTCTTACTTAATTATCACAAAAAAAAAAGAAGGAAAAATGCAATTAGTCAACAACCAAATGTGAATGGTCATTTATACCACATCTGGTCCTTATTATAAGATTTTATGATATAAATTACACTAAGAACAAGATGTTATATTAAAGACTACAGATAACATTTGTTTTCTCTCTTTGTGGTAATTATTTGTGATTTTGCCAAGGTAAGTGACCCGTTGTGCTGATTCTTTGAACTGTTAAAAAGTCATCAAACGGATGTTAATACTGTCATCATAAATATTCTTTTTGTGGAACTTAGAATGGTTCTGTTAGGAGATTTCAGTTTTAAACCTCCTTAAACTAGCTAATCTATCCCTGAGTGTTTTCTCACGATCTTTTATTTTTAAATAAAAAATACTTGTGATATTGTGGTAATAGTTAGGCCACGTGAATTGGATGGTAAGAGAGGGATCAAGTCCACTTGGAGATGCTTCCCTGATAGAGCCAAATTAATTAATGAGGCGTTAAGTCGTGTTTGGCATGTGCCTAAGAGGCAAGGGACAAGACCAACCCTACCAAGAACAAGATCCCATGTGAAGCCATAGAAGCCACTGTCCATGTTGTCTTTACTCTCTTCCAAAAATTTCTCATTGTCTTACCTCAAAATTATCCTTCGCCTCTCTCCTTTGTCGGCCTTTTTTCCCTCCATTCATTCCCCTCCTAATTCATTTTCACTAAATAATTTTCATGATTGACTCACCTAATCTCTCTCTCTCTCTCATATTTTTTATAACCTTCATCATGCCACCCAAAGTATCTGGGGTTTTTCTGGATCTACTATCAGATATTTGAGCAATCAATTAGTTCAGATTGAAGCTTTGTAACTATGATGCCTCTTCTCTCAGGGGTCTTTCTAAAAAAGGTGGGATTTAAACTCAGTTCGCCCAATTTGTAATTGATCCCCACTAGACTAATTAAGTAACCCTTGATTCTTTCTCTCATTGTCATACTCATACGTAAAAACAAGAAGAGAAAACAACAATGTTTTCGATCCACCCCTTTCGAATGATTAATTGATACTTGCTCCGAAATTATATGTACAGACTTTATCAAACTGGTCAAATCATGTTTCCCTTTGAAACACACACACACACACACATATATGTTGTCATGTTTTGCGATTTTTCGTCAAGGTGCATGTATTTATTGTCCACAAAACCCTAATGTATGTAAATATGACGCTATATATATATATATATATATATATATATATATATATATATATATATATATATATATAAGAGTAAATATCTGTGATGATTTTGATTATAGTATTGATTAGTCTAAATTTTCTGCACATGATTTGTGATATCATCCGATAGAAGAGACGTGTGTGTGTGTGTCTACACACACATACACACACCATGTTCCTCAGTTTTCAATATTTACTTCGGGACCAGAAGGTACGTGGCAGCATGGAACTATATATTATATTTCTTCAACTATTAGATATAACTAATAAATGCAAGGAATGAATAAATTTAGTTTGAGACATCAAATTAGTCAGAGCGTGTGATCTTGTATATGTGTGTGTGTGTATTCAAATTATATAATCTTTTAATATATTTTTTTTGTTGAACGATCTTTTAATTTTTAATCATGAAGCCATCAGTTAAACCGAAGAGTTAATGAGCTTTGCTTTTCAGATCATATTTAGAATATAATATTCCAATTGATATCTACCATATATATATAGTAAAAGTTAAATTGACAGACATTCATGATTAATATGTCTTTGCTCTAGGACAAGAGAGATAATCTCAATATGTGATGATATTTTAGGATCTGCATGCATATGGAGAGTTTGTGTATAACTCAAATTCACGTATTACATATAAGTGCAGTAGTTGAACAATATAATGTACGATTGGGAAATAAAATGTTATATATTTGACGTCGGTTAAAAATGCATTTTCCCTACCATATTCAATAGCATAAAGGTTAATGATAAGCACGTGATTTAAATCAAAAGAGAGAATCAACATTCCACACACATACACATATGTGTATGTACACATATTCATTAAACCATAAGACTTTCAAAAAATGATAGTATTCATATAAATCATCAATAGTAATGTAGGTCTTAATTAATTCCAAATATTCCCACTTCTACATGTATTTTTCTAGGATATATATTTTAATAGGTTTTGTAGTGAATAAACTTGAAAACTAATTAAGAGAAAATGCGTATATGTTAGGATGATTAATTAGGATGACAAAAAGTGAAAACATTTGAGAAAATGCATAAATATTTTACATCATTAATAATTGTAGATAACAACAATGAGTTATCTAATAAAAAAATCTTAATTTTTTTTTTTAAAGAAATCCATCATATTCCAAAATTTTGGTGAAAATATTAATAAATGCAAAATGAAGAAAAGCAAAGGTGCCGTCTATTTCAAGGCAGACAAAAACAGACATGGTGACACTTGTAGGCCATATACTGTTCATATAATATAATATTATACTTCTCCGATCCTAAATATATGATATAGTTTGTTGCACTTCAAATTATATCCTATCTTTAAGACTAGAGGTAGTACCAAATAGGACCCCTTTCTTCTCCTATTTAAAGCCATTTCAATACACTTCCATTTTTCATATGCATATCTATCTTCAGAAACAACATAGATCACAAATTAAACCTCAAGAAACTTCAATATATTTAAAGATCAAGCTGAGATGGCTTCTTCTTTAGTAAACAAACGCCTTCTTATTGTGGTTTTCTTCATCCTCTGCTTCATCTCCTTCCAAGCTACAGGTACTTAAACGATCAAAAAGATTATTATTATGTTATTGCATGTTTATTGTTATTATTGTTGTTGTTGTTATTTGTTTTAATTTTTTCTTAGTTTAGAGATTGATTGAATTTACTTTTTCTGTGTAGCTCGAACATTGAAGGAGAGAAGCAATATTACAGGGATGGGAGACGAGACAATTAATGGTGGTGATCATCAAACGTTTAAGCCAAAAGCCAACAATGAGGCTAATAATAATGCCAAGGGTGAAGTGTTTTCAATGGATTATACACCTGCCTCAAGGAAGCCTCCAATTCACAACTGATTTTATATATATCTCAATAATAATCTAATTAATTAGTCTTATCTAGCTCTCAGATTTTCCCTTGTAAAATACTACAGTATAATTTTGTTATTTACTATAGTGATCGTACTAGAATGCCAGTGATATATATAAAGTTTTGGTTTATTATATATATATATATATTCTACTTCATCTTACTCTATGTGTGTGTGTGTGTGTGTGTGTCGTGTTTACGTGAGAACGATGCATGTAACGTAACTGAATAAATAGAAACTTTTATGTAGGATATATGAAGTAGCGTCCATATAAAAAGAAAAAAGGGAGATAGATAAGCAGCAGCTATATAACTTTTATAGTTTTATTTAAACGAACTTGATAAATAAATCTGCTCCAAGAGTCATTAAATTTCCTGAATCGTCAATATGTTTTTCTTGGGATCTATTATTTATTTTTGTGGCAGTTCAAAAAGGAATATTCTCCCATAAAAAGGGAACACATGAAGCGGCAATAAATTGATTAAGTGAACAAAAATGAACTTGTTGATCATCAAGTTTAGCAGATCTTAAAACAAAACGCAAGAACATATATGCATCATCTAAGAGAACTTGATGTCTGGAAAAATATGGCTTCTTGATGTTACTGAAATCACCATTATATAATTTTTTTTTTAAAAAAAAAAAATTCAGCCATCTTTATCATATGAAGTAAAGACTAAAGAGCAGTTGTTAACAGTTCTTAAGCGTAGTCTGAACTGATTTTATTATACATACCACCAGCAATTTCGGAGTCCTAATTTATAAATCACAGAAATGATGCAATATAGGGATTCCAAAATACAATATCACTTGGATTTTGTGGCTCCAGTTGCAGTAATCAGTTTAAGGGAAATTTCTCAAGTACATGTAATTTGTAAGCCAAGTGAAAAAAAAATCCCTAAAATGTGTGATGAAAGTGTTAGGACTCTACTCTCACACTATGATGATTTCTTTTCTTTTTTTCTTTTTTGGTATGTGCACATAATAAGGCCTAAGATAGAGTTTATCTCCCAAGAGCTTGTGTTCTTCACTGCAGCAACTATTGCATTGACTTGGTCCAGTTCTTCTGAGTTATTGCATCATTCATGGCTAACACTTTCAATCCCCTTTTGGCATCTTTAATTGCATATTCTGGGCCAGTGGCTAGGATGAGATGGGACCCACTCTTCCTCATATAGAATATAGTTATATTTGATCGTATGCATATCCCTTTTCAGTTCTCGGGAATTTTCTCATAGAAAAGCAAGCTGGCTTCTGCAGAAAGCACAGTTTCCTCTGAAACAGAATGCACCTCAGTATCTGAAACACAAAACCAGTGTATTTGAGGAGTCTGATCCTGATTTAACTGGTCATCAGAAGAGTTCGATGATTCCATTCTTGCTCGCCTATAAACGATATAATGCCCACTACCAGCCCTTCCATAGTGTTCCACAACAGAGACAAGTTGGTACAAACATGTTTCTTCCGAAACCGAATCATTCAATACACCCACCTGCACCCAGCACAGTATGATAAAAGATTTAAAAAATAACAAAATTTCATGGTTCATTGCAAAGTACATTAAATCAAGTTTCAACAACACCACAGGACTAACCTCATTGGCGAACTGAGTATGTGTATTTCTATGGATGGTTTCTGAGGAGCCTCTGTTGCAGAGAAACATGGCGTCACCAAGAAGTGTCTGTCCATTCTCAGGGGAGACAAATCCATTCTCTATGTGATTCGCTGAATTTGAATGTCCTATTCTTGATCCATAAATGTCATTCAACTCCAACATACTTCTCTCAGATTGAAGGATATATTGACTTGACATGGGATTACTTCTATTAGTTTGCAGCGTTGTTGGCAGTGTTTGTGTATCGGCCTCCTTTATCCTTATTCCTAGCTTGCTTGTTGTGAATGGGAACAAATCCAAAATCAATGGAAAAGAAATATGGCCCTGAAGAACCATTTCCACCATCAAGATAACATATCATTGCATAAAATTCAAAGAACACCCATAAATTATCCTTCTATTCCAGTTCTGGTAAAAGTTTAATATAACTAATATGGCAGTCAAAATTCATGCCCATTTTCTTCAAACTAGATGAGTTTTAGGGTATTGGGTAGAGATTAAGGGGAAGGACAAAAGAAAAGGAAAATTGAAGCCTTTATGAATTAAAATCCAACGTCAAAGATCCAAGTACCTGCATTTTGGCTGGTTCTCCGAGAAAGTTCATAGAAACTCTTTTCAATTGGATACATAGAATCTGCAATCATATAATCAGACATATCAGTCCCTCAGATATTGAACTACAAGAGTACAGACCAACTGACAGTTTGTAACCAAATATCCATATTGAATTTTATGTCCATGGTTATGGGCATATGCAGGGACAAAAATCTCACAATAAACAACAAGAAAACTTTCCAAAACACCAAGAATCAAGAACTCTAATGCAATTCCTGTTCAAACCATGAGTTTATGAATCTCACTGCAATGAAGTCATAAGCATTGGAGTTCAATTGATATTGAGCTTTATACTAACTGATTAATTGATCTAGTATTGCATGAACTAATAAGATGTCTGGTTGACTCAAGTTGTGACTAAAATCTCTAACAGAGTGCAGATAGAAGATCAAGTATGCATACCCTTGGACATCGAGCAATACTTAGTTGCTTCAGAGTATGGGAAAACCTATTTGACCAGGGTAACTTTTCAAGATCATTAAGCTTTCGGCAGTTGCAGAATTCTTCTTTAGAACATCTATTGAGCTTGCCAATTTCTGTCTGGGTAACAAAGGTCAAAAAAACACATATGAACAGAGATATTTAATCATGTAGCATCATTATGCCCTCAGAAAACCCTATCTATCAAACCCTCCGGTGACACAGGAATTACCTCATTCCGTCCCATTAAAGATAGATACTTTATTGCAGCATTATGCCAACAGTGGCTGCAGTGATAGTTCTCAACATGTTCAGCAACTATGAACTGCCTCAGACAATCCACCAGTGTATGACCAAGTGGCTGTTAGCATCAAACGATCAGTAAGTCATTGGAGGCACAGCTTCCACTATCAATGGATTAATAAAGTAATTTGGCGTCAATGATACTTGGAGGCATAGGATGCCACCATTTTGGTGATAACACATACCACTAAAAAAAATTAAAGGAATTTCATCTTTTCTGAATTTTTAACTTCATAAACTCTAGTAAAATGTTAATTGTATTTGTAACCTTTTGGTAACTTCCAATCATCATATAAAAATAAGAATCTTTAAAGTAAGGTATTAATACACCATAGGATGTGAAATACCAGCGAACCAAACTATTTCAACATTCGTAGACATACAACGGTGGTAACACCTGTAACTTTATCAACTCCTGTAAAAATCTAATTGTATTTGTACCCCTTCGCTAACTTCCAATCATCATATAAAAAATAAGAATCTTTAAGGTATCTAATACACCAATGGCTATAAAATACCAGTGAATCAAACTATTTCAACACTTATAGACATACAATGGCCAAACCACCAGTATGCACTGTTGAAAGTGGCAAACAGTCAAAAGATTCAAAACTCAACGAGATCTGCAAAATGAAAAAAGAACAGATTGTAAAAGAGGTATATAGCCATAATCAATTTAAATATAAGATAGAGAACTTCATCGACAACTGATGATTTAATTACCAGCCTGGCATGTGACCGTGTATCTCTCAAAAAGATGCTACAGACCCAGATTGACCAGTAAGTCATCAAATTAAATGGAATATTCGAAATAATTAATAGTAATTATTTCAGTCATTCAATAAGTTGCATGAAGCCCAATGTTTGAAGTAATTAAGAGTAATTATTTCGGTCATTCAAAAAGTTATATTTAGCCATAAATCTTGTCAAAGCAGTCCAAGAATCTAAGCTGACATGAGAACATTGTGATCTTAAAATTTATCTTAACCACTATTTTATCTCTTACCAAGCCAGCAGCAAAATGCCAGAAAAATAAAAAATCAGAATAGGATCAAGACTTTTTTCTAGATCCCAAGTCATGCTCCTCAACTCATAACCCCAAGTCCCGAATCATAACATTTCTCTTGATCCTGAGCCAGTAAAACATAACAACCTTTATTCCCCGTACAGTTTTCTACCAACTAGCACTGATGTTAACCTTAAATGTTATGGCTTCAAATCCAACAGTTTCAAATCATTTTGGCTGCAAGTTCATAAAACTCCTTTTCTGAAACATAGCCCAACTGTTGACCAGTTATTACAAACAAAAAAAATATCTGAATCCTAATAGCCAGAGAAGTAAAGCAGTAAACTTAATTATGGTATCAGTTGGAAGCATCCTAAACTAGCATGCAGAGACAATGCAGCATATACGCATATGCATGTCATTGACCAAAAAGCATTATACATTGCAACTATAGTTTCCTTCAGGAGAGCCTCATGAACCTGGGATGAACAGCTTTGACAAGTTAAAGTGCTACCAAGAATCCCATCAAATGGCCCAAGAAACAGCTGTTGCCATCTTTCCCGCTCAGTCGGCCAGACCCTCTGTTCTGGAGAAAGGATTCTACAAGTAGAAGCAACACCATCTGCTAAAGAACTTGCTTTTGGGGCATAAGAATCTCCAAACTCTTCTCTCAGAGAGCATAACAGATGATTAAATGCTTCAGCAGCATCCTGCAAGGGAAAAAAATTAGTATGAGTGATACAGAGAGCTAAAGCATTATTTGGTTCACAAATTATTAAACAAACACAATTCTACCTGCTGGCTTGTGAGATTAAAGTTTGGAATGTAATCTGACATGGCAAGCATCACCTTTTGTGGGTTCAATAGAACCTTTTCTGCACTAACAAAGCTCAATTCTGCACATTCAGAACAACAAATCAACTCTCCCACATGCTTATAACATGATGGTTTACCAAATTTGGTGCAGAAACTGCAACTACAAAATATGATGGCTCAAGGGCAGTATTGCTCCAGAAAATTTCAAAGGACTTCAACATCCACAAATTATCATTTTTGAAAACATAAATCTACAAAGAATGTCAGGTAAAATAGTAGGGTAGGAAAAAAGAGGGTGAAAATGGGGGTTTCAAGAAATCAGATCCTTGTATAAAACTGGGGCTTGGATTGAAATTTTTCGCCCAGAGGCAAGCTTAAAATACAATCTAAATTGTAAGACAATAAAATACGATGAGGAGAAGAGCATAAAATAATTCGGGCTGCCAAGAACTTAGCTTTGCTACAAACTGAAATAAAAGCCTCCAAGGCACAAAACTTTTAGACAAAGAAATGTGATTGAAGCAATTCACTTGGTAAGGTACTACCTTCAAATAAACTAGCTAAAGCAAATGTAAGAGGCTTCCGTGATTTGGAGTCCTCAATTCCAGATTCTTGGATCAAGCTATTAAGAAAAGTCTGGAAGTAAGAGCAGCTAGCCAAAGTCTGCAACGAATCTCAACTTAAATCATTTGCCCACAGAGAGGGGAAAAAAGGGAATTGGAAAGCTAATGTTTGACTTTCTGGTTCTCCTTAGTGCTAATAGTAATACCCCATTCAAGGTAAATTCTCAAAAGCAAGGATAACAAATAAACGGGAGAAAAGAATATTTAACGAACAAACCTGTAAAACGACATTAAGGAAACAATTGTTCCCAAGGTTTTGCAGCCCTGGCACGAAGAACGGCTTCTCCGATCCATTCTCTCCACCAAACGGCCATGGGAAGCTAGTTGGTATCCCCATTTTGCCTTCTTTCACTGCCAATATTGCCCCAATGATACTTACAACGGCAGCAATTGATACACTTATATCAGAGGCTATAGGCCAACTGATCTGAGATAAAGTTTGAAACCTATGCCAAATAGTTCGACTCAGAGTAGCCAAATATACAGTGCGTTCCATTCCCATTTAAGCGACCAACTTGGATTTGTTTAAACTCTCAGAGACAGCAAACAGAGCAACTGGGAGCAATGCAATGCAAACACGAATTGTAAATTTCAGCACTGAATCACTTGCAGCAATAGTACTAAACGAACAAGAATTAAAAGAAACATTGAGAAATCAAACAGTGTATGGAAACCCTCGGATGATTAAGCTTAGCGCCGCAAGCGCTCAAAATTAAGTCTTCAAATTCCAGTATAACTATAGCGGAAATCAACCTATAAAAGTTTTAAGCAGTGTTCATTCGAAATTTCTTACTTCTAAGGGTTCAAGAATCAAGATTCAAGTGCCATCAAATAACAAATATAGACTTGCCCTCCCTAGGATGGGAAGAAAAGTTTGGTGGAAAGAAAATGGACTTGGCTTACATCCTTTTTTGCTGCCTCAGAGTACTGAGCATTGGGGTTGGAAATCCGCTAGGCCCTATCTAACAACAACAGGACCTACGGTCTAGTCTACTTTAAATCTAGTCTAGCTTATTTAGTAAATAGGTCAGGCCTAGGTTTAGGCTTATCATTAGGCCTATTTAGGTAAACAGATCAAGCTTATTTTCATAAGGCCTAGCCTTTAGGCCTACAGACCTGACCTATTTAGATTTTTTTTAAAAAAAATGTTTTATTATGCATAGTCATATATAATTTAATCTAAATTAATTTTGTAGATTATTTATAAAATTAATAACTTATTCTTAACCTTAAATTTTACATTTCTCTATTTATCAATAAGCTTAATATTTTCATTCATCAATTGATGACATCTACTTCTCTTTTTTTTGATCGCTCGAGGTGTCAATGCTAGCTCACTACTCCTCCCTTGATTTATGTCATTTGATGTAACATAAAAATTGTATTAAGTTAATTTTAGTGATGTCCAAATGAAAATGATCAAAATATGAGAAGTTTGTCTCATTTTCTATAAGAAAAATAAGAGGTAAAATCTAGTTTTATATGTCACATGTCGTTCTTGGTTGATTTTAAGAAATATATCTCCTTAGTCAATAAATAATTGATTTTTCTTATTCCTACTTGCTCAAAAATTGCTGGTATTAGGTGTTATTTTCTTTCACTTACTAACTATTTTATTTATTATAAGAATGAATCCTTAAACTTTTTAGACATAACGTACGCATTTAAATAGGTTTGATGAATTATATATGGATTTAGTATATATCCTTTAAGACTATATATATAAAGACCTACATTTTAAGTAGGCCTTTAAATAGGCTTCAGGCCTTGTCAGGCCTTCAAAAGGTCCAGACTCAGGCCTAAAAAAAGGCCTACTCACAGGCTTAGGTTCAGGCTTTAGATTCTCATCGCATACCCAAGCATACTTAGTTAAAGCCTAGCCTAGCCTATTTCCACCCCTACTCAGGTCTAATGCGCCTGCTGCCTTATACATGACGTTTTTACGACAAAATGGTCATTTTTAAAAAAAGAAAAAAAAAGTAAAAAGATAATTTAATGTCCTAAAAAAAATTTTCATGAACTTAAAAAATTATTTCAAAATCTTGAAAATATATTTCAAGGTATTGGTTAGTACTAAAAAGATACTGATTTATAGTAAAAAAATAATTTATGATCTTAAAAAATTATTTTAGGATCTTAAAAAAATATTTTAAACTACACTTTTAGTCAAAATAAGAACAATAAATATTTTTTCAAGATCCTTAAATAATTTTTTAAGATCATAAATTATTTTTGTAGTACTAGTGAGTATCCTTTTAATACTAGTCATTACATTAAAATATTTTTTTAAGATTATGAAATATTTTTTTAGTATTATCTAGAATCCTGAATTATCTTTGAAATCTTTTTACTATCTTTCAATGCTTTTGAAATATATTTTTTTTTTTTAAAAAAAAAGGACCAGGTGGGTGTGTTTTGTGGCAAAAACGACATCGTATAAAGTAGCGTACGCAGCGGACCCAACAGTAGCAAAGCATATAAGCCATGTCCAAAGAAAATGAAATATAAGGAGAGAGAATTATAAGAAAAATAGAGAAAGCGTTGTCTGTCTCCCTACTTGGATGAGTGAGAGAAAGCTAAAAGAAATAAAATGACTAAATATTTAATAACTAGGCAAAAAAAGTAAATATTTAATTACTAAAATTCCCTCCCTATATTAAGATGACCACATTTAAAATTAAATTTTAAATATCAGAATGACACGATCATTTTGATATTAACATCATTAAAAAATTTAAATAATAAAGATATATTTTAAAACACAAAATCTAACCAAAAAAGATTATTTCTTAAGGTAAAAAAATAAAAAATTGATCATTAATTTAAAATTAAATATAACAAAATAAAATAAATAAATTATACATCATCCAACATTATTGGTAAATAATAAAAATACAATCTAAGAATAATAAATATCTAATAAAAATGGAAAATAATAAAAATGGAAATGTAATAAAAAAAATAAAAGCATTATTGGGGAAAAAAATAAACCTACAAAAATTAATAAAGCAACTTTTAATTTTATTTTTTTAAAAAAATACAACTATGCAAAGAATGACTCTAAAAAAAAAGATGTTGCAGGAGAACTAATGTGGTGGGGGGAAGGTTAGCTGTTAAGGGCAAGTTGGGTATTATATTTTATTCCTCAAATTTCTCCACTTGTGGAGAGAAGTTTTGAGAGGAAAATGGGGTATGGAACTCAATGCTATTTCTTCCCAGCTTTTCCTTTGAAGAATCCAAGTTACAACTTGATATACAAGAGGTTGCAACCTCGTATCAGATGTTATAACCCATAAATGTCATTTTGTGTCCGCGCGCGCACGCAATCCATCATGAGAAGTGTAAAATATAAGAATTAATTCCAATTTCTCTTCATAGTATCAGAGCTGAAGAAGAGAAATCATATTTTTTCAGAGTCTCACCAATCCTTCTGTCGTCAACTGTCCATCGCCCTCAAGCTCATCAATGGTAGTGTCTTATGAACTAGTCTGTCCATCATAAAAGTCGATAGTCTTGACTTTGTCCAATCTGTGCAGGCTAGACTCTTTTGTGGTTGTCTGTCACCCTTGTCTCAGCGCTTTTTGGGCTCTTTGTTAGCCTTTGTCCCTGTCTCTGATCCCAGTGTCAGTAATCTTTGTTGTGTCTCCAATATTCCTTTGTCTCTGCCTCTGATCAGACCTTCATCTCTGTCTCTCGTTCGACACCACAAATCTCTAGAGCTCAATCCAGAAGTGCTACGAAATTGAATAGACCAGAGAGACAAGTTTCAACACTGTGAGAATCACTGAACCAGTGCCTTCTCCTCCACGCTCCACCTTCCCTTGCTTGGCGCTTTCACAGATCGAAGGAAAAGGAGAAGGTGAGAAGAGAAAGAAGAAGAAGGTGAAGAAGGCTTGTCCATTCCGTTCTCACCTCTCAGTCTACGACGCAAGAAGAATTTGACCTAAAAGGTTGTTATTAAACACTTCAGTTTTGACCAGGACCAAATTGACATTCTTCAAATTCAAAGACCAAATTATCTTTCTTCAAATTTGAAGACCAAACCTGTTAATATTTTTTTTTTTGTACTTCTAAAGCAGATATCTAAACAGGTTTTGGCTAAATAGGCTTGAGCCTGTAATAGAGGGGAAAGGTCTGAGCCTGAATACAGGCTTTTTTTTAGGCTCAGGCATGAGCCTTCATAAGGCCTGGTTAGGCCTGAAGCCTTTTTAAAGGCCTACTTACGATGTAAGCCTTTAAAAAGGCCTCATATTATAGGCCTTAAAGGCCATAATTAATTAATATAATAATATGTATAAAACTATAATTAACTAAGTATACTTAAAATTAGAATATAAGAATGAAAAAAAATTAAAATTGTGTTATTTATATGATATAAATATTATTATATTTATTTAATATGTAAACAGGCTAGGCTTGAAGGCTTACAGACCAGGCCTTAACAAAAAAGGTCTGACCTATTTACATATTTAGGCCTTTAAATAGGCCTCGACCTGGCCTTTTTAATAAACAGGCCAGGCCATACCAGGCCCTAAATAGGACAGGTTGTAGGCCGCCTGATAAAGGCCTGACCTATTTCCATCCCTACTATTAGCCTATTTCAGAAAGCATCATAAGTCAAAAAAAGCCTATCAAAAGTAAAAACTTGTTTTTTTTTTGGGTGTTTGGGAAAGATTTACCATGTGATGGGCTTCAAGGGCTGAAGCAATTGAACCAAACTTATGAGATCCCATCACAGTAGCTCAGGCCTTTTATTTTTAGTTTTTTTTATCCCAAATAATCACATTACACACACACACACATATTTGATACATGTCATTTTCAGTTATTTTTCATCTCAATTATATTTTCAAAAGCTATTGCCAAACAAGTGCCAATTAGGAAAAAAATCACTTCTGTCACTGCTATCTTAAATACAAATCAAATCAGGAAAAATCCAATAGAAAAAAAGGTTACCAGATGCAAAAACCACTTTTACCACCGCTATCCCAAAAGAGTCTTATGTCTACTATCTCTAATGCCTCTTCATTAAGTGTCGCGATCCGGTTCTAATGATATCTCTATTGTTTTCATTGTTTTTGAGAAACTTACCAATGACAATTATTGGGAATGGTCTCAATCCATGATCCTAGCTCTCTGTAATAACCTAATTTTCAATGTACTATAATTCCTTGAAGTAATGTATATTGTCAATGGAAATTTATTGATATGAAATTATATTTAAATAGTTAGAATGCCACTTGAAAGTTATTTTTCTAATGTCATATTTGATTAAGAGTGTGGATGTACAAGAAGGGATAGGATATTTGTCTTGTTGGAATTTTTCTACTAAATGGTAAAATAAGTGTAAGGAAGTGATAAGTTTTGAAAGAAAAATTGAATCCAATATATGGAATGTATTTCGACCAACATGGAGGCGAGAAGAGGATAAATAATACTTGATGCAAAACATACCACTTGTCATGCTGGGGTATATACACATACATCCTAAGCTAAGAAATGAAATAATATGGCATGAAAAGAGCCTTAAAATTTCGAACAAGGTAAAAGGGAGAATATTAAATTGCATAAGGACACATGTTATAAAGGCAAGAAATATTATTCTTAAGAAGATTATTTATTTAAGTATTGGAGTTCTTGCCATGTGTACAAGGATGGAAGACTATGAAAATAAGTCATATTAACACTTGATAAAGATTCTTCATGAAGCTCTAAGCTTATCTTCTATTTCGTTCCAAGAAGGAAGGGTGAGAAAATAAGACAACAATTCAAGTTAAAGGTGTACCAAGAGCTATTATGTGTATGACCATTAATTGTGCCAAATATAAGGCTAGGGAGATGACAAGTTTTAGACATAAACAACAAGCTTTTAGGAGGTGATGTGTTCAATCAAAGGTAAAGGAGAAAGGAATTATGGGATTTTGACAAGTAAGCATGAAAGTTAAGATTAACAAGAAGCCACTTATGCCTATTTTTTTTTGAGTAAATGTGCAAAAATATACATGTGTTTTACCTTCAAAAGTGCCCAACCCCATATGCTTTTTTTGGGTGCAAAAATACCCATATGGTTACAAAATAGGTGCAAAAGTCACTCTTTCCGTTAAAAGGACACATGTTGACTGTTAAAATAGAGATTTTGACTAACATGGATGGTGATTTGATAGATCAGGGTGAGAGAATCAGGAGGAAGAGACCAGTGAGGATTTCTGATTGGACGATGCGAGACTCACTCTTGGATCCTGACGAGAAGGCGACAATGTAAGTTTCGTAGTACCTATTTGCAGCCACAATAGCTGCCTCTGGTAATAAGCATACCTCAAGTGTTCTGATTCTGGGGGATGATAGAAGAGGACCAACAAGGGAGACATTGAATCCTTGGTACTCCATTGATTCCTCTTCTTGTTCTTCGTTTTCATCAGATTCAGGTATGGGGTTGAAGCAAGCAACAGAAGTGGGAAACATTATTAGAGGCTCATCATCGTTATAGATTTTCAATGGCCGTGTTTTGATATCTCCTGTGAGGTTGTATGCTCTGTTTTCATTGGCAACTTCATCTTTCTTCAGTTGCTTGTCGGTGCAGATAGCCAACATTGGCAATTCCTTCCACTTTGCTTTGCAGATTGGGCAGATATGTATGTGCTACTCGATCTCTCTGTCATGCAATCGATTCCCACCCCCTTTAATTTGACCAAACAAAATTTTGATTTTGATCTATGAGGTTCTCTCTCTTAATCCATCATATCCCTCCCAACAACTCATTTATAATATCTGCTGCTTACTAAACTCTCCTTCCACTCTCATTACTCCCTTTTTTTCCAGTCTACCAAACGCCGCAAAAATTGCTCAACCTGTAATTAACCACAACTGCAAGCAAACAATTAATAAAGTGCCTATTCATTATTTCTGCCTCATTGTTAATATCAGACACGCATGAACCAGACTTGCCTCTGATGGGTCCTATAAAGTGTAGGAAGCTTCTGTTTCTTTGGCTACTTTAGACACAAGAATTCCAGCCCCATGGCCTCTCCTACGTAACACCTGAATTATGGGATCCAAGTTAGTGGAATATATATAAGACGACATTATATACAACCAAGAACCATTGCTCTCTTACAGCGTTTGTTTACATTAAAATCATCCTCGTCAGTTCGGTCGTCCCCGATGTAGATGGGAAACACATCCTTCGAATTGGTGAATCCTGGAAATTATAAGATGAACTATTATTTATAGCTATGAGAGAGAGTGATATATAGAAATATATATTGCATGAAAACTGACAACTCACCAAGCGAACTTAACAAAAACTCAAGAGCTTTGCCTTTGTCCCATTTGATGGTTGGTCGGATCTCGAGCACTTTTCTGCCTTCTGTCAGCTTCAGTTTTGGGTACTGATTTAGAACTAGTCGCACTTGCTCCGCCAGTGCACCCCAGCTCTGAGAAACATTAACAGAGTCAATGCTTAGTCTCTGTTTCCTGCACATTTGGATGACACCTTGACATTTACAGCTAACCTAACGGACATCCACTGCATTAACATTTTTTTGTGACTTTTGCACCTATTTTGTAACCACATGGGTATTTTTGCACAAAAAAAAAACATATGGTGTTGGGCGCTCCTGAGGATAAAACACATGTGTATTTTTGCATCTTTACCCATGTTTTTTAGCCACACATTTTACCAACCAAAATGAATTTCAACTTGCCACTTGTTTTGCATGTGAAATGAACACATAAACATTGATTCAAATGAGATTGTAATTCTTCAATAAGCCAATATCTTTAGCTTTACGTGGAGACAAGGGAGAGAAAGAAGGGTTAAGAAAATATATAGTACTTAGCACATGCATAAAAATCTTAAGAAGGGTGTTTTGGTAAAATGACAAAAAAGGTTTTTTTAGACATAGGTCCCACCATTTATAAAAACACCGCCTACGTTTCTAATGTTGTATAATGTGTGTTCACATCGCAAGTGTACAAGTCATGTAAGTAATAAAGTGATAAATAAAAAACCATTTTCATGAGAATTTATATAACAAATTGGTCAAGCAAAAGGCTTAGTGAATTTAATTAAGTTGAGTTAAAACAAAGTTTTGATGTGGAATGAGAATTTTTAAAGACTATTTTTAAAACTAAAAATTGATAAAAGCAATTGATTTTTTGGATTTCAAGGATTAAATAAAACCTAGTATTCTTCTTCCCGTTTTACATTTCATAATACTTAATTAATTTCCTCTCTATTAGTTTTTAAATACAAATATGTGTTAGTCCAAGGTTTAAAATCAAGTTTCTCTTCTCATTAAATGCACAATCTCTTGGTACAATTAATGAAAATCAATATTTAAGCAACGACTTTAGTGTGACAATGCAAGATTAGTAAATATATCTCTATTTTACCAACAAACAATCCATTTATCAAGTAAACTTCAAGACAAGCATGATTTTAATCAAGTTCTACACCTAGATTAACTTTCTCAAGACAAACCCAAGTGAATAAATCAACTAAATGAAGGCCAATCACCTAGAAGCAGTAAGCCAAAGCTGAAATCAACACACACACACACATACATTTATCTACCAAAAGAGAGGAATATCTAAGTATTAATCCATACAAAAGGTCAAAAGAATCCTAGACTAAAACATTTAGCTACTTATATCCAAATACAAAGAGATTCTAATAATAGTTATTGAATACATGAAGAAATAAAGTGGAAAAGAGAAGAAGAAAAGAGAAAGAACCAAGGTAAAAATCCTAAAATCTCTCTTGAGAAGAGTACTCAAGCCTCTAAAATGCTTCAAATCTCTCTCCCAAGCTCTTCCTATGGCTGCTCAAATGTTCCTAAAAGTGTAGAGAATGTGTTTTTCAGCCGTTCCCTTTAGGTTAAATAAGGTTTTTCTGCTTTTGTAGTTAAAACGCGTAGCTACACTTTTTCACAACTGGCTATGGCCAGTTTGTCGAATTGCTGCGGCCAGTTTACATAGAAAGCTATTTTTCTCAACTTGCCAGAACAAGTTTGTCAACTTGCCGCGACCAATTCTGCAAGCTCCTTCAAACTTTATACTGCTTTATTGCCTTCACTTCTTTCCTTGTTTCTTAGTTCTTATAAAGCTTCAAATCTTGTCTCTATCCTCCCACAAAAGAGGGAGGAATTATCAATTCTCAATTGAATCCCAAACTCTATAGGATATAACAAGAATTTCTTTGGTTTTTGCTTGACACTTTGATGTGCACATTTTCTTCTATATACTACATTTCCTATGCATATTTTGAACCAAAAATATTTAAAAATACATAGAAAATGTGCTAGAATGTTGTCAATTTCTAAGAGTTAACAATGTGTCGACAAAAGCAAACAAACATAAGAGAGAAAAGAGTGCACTAAAAAGGATAAGAGAAAAGGAAAAGAAGGAAAGTCAAAGTTAAGTTAAGTAGGACTATGCAAGTCATGATGTTCCTTCTAAACCTCTAATGTATGCATGTGGACCTAATAAACAAACCCTTGCTTGGTATTTTGGAGGCAAGGCCGAAACATAAGGGACCCAAGGAGAAAGAAGAAAGTTAGCCATACAAGAGGCACAAGGCAAGTAAGTAGCCATCTTAGCTTCTTGTACTTGTTCTTGATGGTTTAAGTCATAAAATCTATTTTCTTTTAGTTTCTTGAGATTTTAAAGGATTGAAAACATAAGAAGAGTTGTTACTTAAAATTTTGAAAATGGTGTGGGATTAAGGTAGGAATATAGTATTGGAAGCCATGAGATTAAATTATGAAAAGTTTAAAACTGTCAATCTTGAGAATTTGTATGGCCGTCAACTTGTGATTTATTTTCGGACAAGTAAATGATATCCAAAAATTATGAAATTTTCTAGAATTAAAATAGACATAATAATTTTTATTTTGATGGGTAATTCATAATTTTTGGAGTTGTATACAAAGGGATATGAATTTTTGAAGTTGACATAGGATTTTGGAACTTTGATATGACTAGTGATGGTATTTGAATTATTCTAGAATTATATGAATTTTTTTGGTCACTGGTAATACTTTTATGAGAAAAATATATATATCAAGGGTCACATCACCTTTGGAATCACCTAAATTGGAGTTTTTTTAATAAATAGTTATGAATTTTTGAAGTTTAGTAAGAAATTCTAAAAGGAAAGGAAAAGGTTTGAAAATGAAGGAAAAATGGTCAAAGATATTTGTCAACTAGATAAGGTTAGGAACGAGCCTTTAAATGATTGTGGAACCCTCTTAATATATTTGGAGGTATTATGATATTTAATTCAAACACCTGATTAATGGAAAGTTTGCATAAGTGGAAAAAAGTAACGTTCGTGATTATATCATTTTAGGAATCTTCAATTGTTGGGAAAATTGTGCAAGTATTTCAGAATTTGCTAACATCGGTAAACTATTAGGTAGTGACTTTAATCTCATATGCTTTGTATATCCGCGTATGCATGTTTGTATCATAATTTGTGATTCGTGTCTTAGACACAAGTATATTGCATTCAATTGCTTTTAGGTTGAGGCCCAATTATTGTTGATTTTTCCCAGCTATAGATTTGGGACTTGTAGAGTCCTGTGTTTCGTAGTCTACATTATTTGTGATGTTGTGTTGCATTATGTGACTACGCATATGCTAAATGTTGGTTTGTTATTTTTATGAATGTGGTAGACTATCATACATTAATTATACTTTGAATATGAGATTAACAATTACTCTGGAATTCAACTTTGAATCCTAGATCATTTGAAAGATTCAGGTAAAATACATAGTAAGGATTATGGATCTAAGAGTAAAGCTGTGAGCATTAAGCTTTGATGTGAGCTACCGGGGCAGTAGATTGTTGGAGAAGCTTTTGTAATAGTTTAGTTATATTTACTTGATGAGCTATGAGTGTATTAGTTTAATTTTGGATAACTGTATTATAAATTACCCTAAAGGAGTTTGGTCCTAGTATTTATTGGTGATATTGTTATTATGATTATCGACATTTAGCCATCTAAACTGATTTATATATTATGTTGCACTATTTAAGTTAATGAATGATGTTTATTGGAAGGGGAGTGACACTCACTGGAAGGGATAAACTTCGATATATCACTGGCGAAGCAATAAAGCTCTCAACATTAGAAACCAAGGAGTTTAAAAACTGGAAATATGATAATGCATTGGTATCCTCTTGGTTGATCAATGCAATGTCATCCTCACTTAAGAAGATTTTCATGTATCTTCCTTCAGCCTAGGAGATCTGGGAGGCTCTTTAAGAGACATGCAACACCATTAGGAGCTAGTCCCACATATTTGATGTGAAGAAAAAGTTGTGGCAGTTTAAGCAGGAGCAAATGTCCATTGATGATTACTATCTTGAAAAATTAACACTTTGGCAAGAATTTGATGCTCTAAAAAATAAAATCCATCATTACACAATTGACGCCTCCTAAGACTACAAAGAGAAAGAAGAGGATAGAGTTTATGAATTGCTAGCTGGTCTAAATGTGATCTACGATGATGTTCAGGCTCAAATTCTCAGTCAAGCATCATTGCCCTCTGTGCACAAAGTTTATTCTATTCTGCGTGATGAAGAGGATAGGCACAAATCAATAATTCAGAATCATTGTAAAAAATCGAGACACATAAAGGATACTTGTTGGGATCGACCATTTCGTGATTATTGTAAGAAACTGGGGCACACAAAAGATACTTGTTGGGATCTTCATGGTAAACTTGTAAACTGGAAACCACAAAAAGGGAAAGGAAAAGGCTATATGGCCGAAGTTTCCAAAGTTAGTGGATCCTCCCAGGATGATCAACTGAGTAAAATTATGGAGATGCTAGCCAAACTTCAGAATACGAAACAACCTACTGCTTTAGTAGTGAAACAAGGTAACTTTTTTCAAGCATTACCTGTAATAAAAAGTTTGTGTACAGGAAATTGTTGGATTGTTGACTTTGGTGCCTCGGATCACATAATTGACAATAAGATTCTTTTCTCATCTTATACACCTATCACCAAGGGAATGATTGTGTGGATTGTTAATGACTCATAGTCAGTTGTCATTGGAATAATGTTAAAATCTCATCTACACTTACTATTCATTCCATTTTGCATGTTCCAAAGTTGAAATGTAATCTACTATCAGTGAACTAGTGAACTAATTAGCTAAGGAAGAAAGATGTTAGGCTAACTTCTTTGCTACTTACTGTTCTTTTCAGGATCTACTGGTAGGGACAACAATGGGGAGTGTTAAAGAACTTGATGTTCTTTATTACCTGGATGAAAGTGAAAGTCATAGGGTTCCATCTTGCAATAAAGTGTCTCTCCCTAAGACTAGTAAATTGGAATTGCGGCACAAAAGTTTGGGGCATCCTAATTTCAATTACATGTATCAAATGTTTCCCACTTTCATTTCAAATGAAAATGCATATATTTTTCATTGTGATTCATGTAAAAAGGCTAAGCATCATCGTACTTCATTTCCAAAAAAATCCATACAAACCATCTCAACCTTTTTCCACTATTCATAGTGATTTATGGGGACCTTTACGCGCACCAAACAAATCACAATAAAAGTAGTTCATCACATTTATCGACGACTATACTCATGTTAGTTGGGTTTACCTATTGAAAGATAAAACAAAGGTGTATCAAACCTTCGTTACCTTCCATAATATGATCCGAACCCAGTTCCAAACCCAAATACAAATCCTGCACATTGATAACAAGACTGAATACTTCAATCAGGCCCTATCCACCTATCTAACAGTCAATGGCATTGTTCACAAAAGCACTTGTCCTAATACACCCCAACAAAATGACATTGTCGAACGGAAAAATCGTCATATTCTGTAAACAACCAAAGATATTATGTTTAGTAGCAATGTTCCTAAATTTATTAGGACGATGATGTCCTCACTGCAACCTTTCTCATTAACTGAATGCCAAGTAGACCATTGTCTTATAAAACCCCACTCCATTTTCTACATACGTATTTTAACCTTCCATACCTTGAAAACACTTTACCACTCAAGGTGTATGTATGTACATCATATGTCCATCTTTATCATACCAACAAACTTGATCCCAAAGCCCTCCTGTGTATATTCCATGGCTATTCTCACCATAAAAAGGTTACAAATGTTATAACCCCATCTCCAAACATCTTTTTGTAACTTGTGATGTTACCTTTCATGAAAATATTCCTTATTACTCCCCATTTGCAATTCAGAGGGAGAGTGATAGTGAATTCTAGATAAAAGAGACACATGAAGTGACTATACTGTTTATATGCCTAGTCTCACTCTAAATACCTCTGATAATTTTGATACTACTGATACTCCTTATAACCTTGATACTGTTAGTAGTGTGCCAATGCTAAGGGGAGACATAAACAAGTGAGGTAATACCTACAGACGAAGGCACAAGAAGGGTAATGAGCCACAGCTTCTTAGTACTCACCAAGATTCATAAGCGAAGGCAATTCCAGAGGAAATAATGGTAGTCGAGAATTCTGATCTTGACCTTCCTATTGCAGTAAGAAAGAATCCCAAATCATGTACTCTATATCCATTGAAAAAATTGTTTCTTACAAGGCCATTTCCTCTAAATATAGGGCGTTTGTCTCTCATCTTGATAACATCAAGGTACCAGACACAATTGATGAAGCTATGGCTATACCTGAATAGAGGCAAGTTGTCTTGGAAGAAATGGAGGCCCTCAAGCAAAATAAGACATGGGATGTAGTAGATCTACCACGAGGAAAAAGGCATGTTGGGTGTAAGTGGGTATTCATTCCTAAGTACAAAGTTGATAGAACACTTGAGAAATACAAAGCTAGACTGGTTGCTAAAAGTTTGACACAAATATATGGGGAAGATTACACAAAAACAGTTGCACTAGTAGCCAAGTTGAACACACTCAAAATTCTCTTGTCTATAGTAGTAAATTTAGACTAGGGTCTCTAGTAGCTTGATATAACGAATGCCTTCCTTAACAGAGAACTCAAGGAAGATGTCTATATGAAGTTGCCTCTAGGGTTCCCAGGAAAAAAGACTAACCAAGTATGTAAGTTAAAGGGTCATTATATGGGTTGATGCAATCTCTACATGCTTGGTTCGACAAGTCCTGAAGAGACATGGATATACTCAAGGATAGAGTGACCATATGTTATTTGTTAAACATCATAATTGTAAGATGGCCATATTAATTGTGTATTTTGATGATATAATCCTTACAAGAAATGATGAGGTAGAAATCAATCAAATCAAGGTAGCCTTATCATGAGAATTCCATATCAAAGATCTTGGAGAGATAAAGTATTTTCTTGGGATGGAAGGTGTTCGATCTAAGGGAGGAATCTATATTTCCCAAAGAAAGTATGTACTTGACCTATTAAAGGAAATAGGGATGACAAGCTGCACACCTAATGACATACTTATACGGATTGACAAAATAGATAATGAAGCATATCTTGGTAAATTTGTGGACATGAGGAACTACCAACGAATAGTAGGCAATTTGATATTCTTGTCTCATACTAGACCAAACATTGCATTTGCAGTCAGTATGGTCAGCCATCATTCTCATAATCCTAAATAGAAGCATTTAAATGAAGTCTACAGGATCCTTTATTATTTGAAGGGATCCCCAGGACCTAGCTTACTATTCAAGAAGAATGACAACCGGAATGTAAAGCTATTTACTGATGCAGATTGGGCAGGTGATCAAGATGACAAGAAATCCACGTCTAGATATTGTACTTATGTGTAGGTAATTTGGTTACTTGGAGAAGTAAAAAACAAAGTATAGTTGCAAGAAGTAGCGTTAAAGTTGAATATAGGGTTGTAGCGTTAGGAATCTATGAAGGCATATAGCTAAAGTGGATCCTTGAGGATTTAAGAAAGTGCATAAATCTACCGATCAAAGTCTATTATGATAACATAGCTATGTTAACATCGCTCATAATCCATTTTCATATGATAAAACCAAACATGTTGAGATAGACAAAGATTATATGAGAGAAAAAGTTGATGAGTTTATCATTGATTTAAGGTATATACCTTTTAAGGAGCAAACCGCAAATATTCTCACTAAATGACTACCTAAGTATAGGTTCTAATACCTGATTGGCAAGTTGAACTTGATTGACATCTACAGTCCAACTTAAGGAGAAGTGTAGAATCCAGGTTACAACCCCTATCGAGTTGTAACCTTTACGAAAGGTTACAATCTCTACAAGGTTGCAACCATTACGAGAGGTTATAACCCATAAATGTCTTTTTTTTTGTGCGCGCGCACGTGCACGTGCGTGTGTGTGTAATCCGTTGATGAGAAGTGTAGAAGACAAGAATTAATTCCAATTTCTCTTCATCCTTCCTCTCTTATTCTCTCTCCTATCCAAGTAAAGGAAAACTTATCTCCTCCCCGTTTTCCATCCTTTTTCTCTCATTTTCTCTCAATCCAAGCAAAACATTAGTATCGAATGGGAATGGCCAGGGGAAAAATTGAAAGGTGGAATAAAGAACATTTTGTAGATTGTGAGACTCAACACGACACTCTAATATGAAGAATAAACTTATGGTGTGTTCATGAGCAAAAGGTGACATAAGAAAAGATCTGCAATCGAAAATACAACAAGAAGGTGTTAGCTGTTGAAGATCACCTACCTAGTGTTTGTAGACTTCGTATTGCTTAATTTGAAGTTTAGTATGGTCACTCTTACAAAGAAGAGAAGGAGTTCTATACCATGACTCTTGCCTTCCCTTACTAATACTAAATTGCAATCATTCCCTCCCTCACATGCATTTACAACAAATTCTAACAAAGACTGATAATCCCTGGCTATTCTCAGCATCTTTACTAGTAGTCCTTCTTCTTTGCATTCTAACTAAGATTATGCACATTCATGTTATCTCTTTCTAACTTGGTAACAATTGGCCTTTTCTTCTAGTACTACATATCTATAGATTGAATCCTTTTAAGGACCTCTTATTATGTAGGTGTTGTGATGCTACTAAGGTTAAAGAGTTGTCGCTTCATTAAAGCTAAAGGAAAGGCTATAGAGTTAGATTTATCACCAATTCCTGTGTGAGACTATATATCTCTAAACTTTCAAACTGATTACATTCTTATTCTTAGTTCTTCTATTCATTTTTGCCTTCGTTCCAGCTATAGTCTATTAACGAGTGAGTAGGGAAAACATACGTAAGGGAATACTAGCATTACATGGAGTTTAATAATAGGAATATGACTCTTCCTAACTCAAGTCAAGCAAAGCGTAGTGAGGAAGGAAGGGAAGAACAACTAGAAACTAGCTAAGAGAAGTACTTATCAGGACTTCTCTTTGGAGCTTGTTTTTGTCCCCAAGATTAAATGTGTTAGAGTTGTTGCTTTTGCTTCACCTTGCTTGCTTGGGGTTGTATCCTCAATGTGGATTGGAACTTATCTATTTCAATAGTTTGCTATAACTACTTAGAGCAGTTTTGTAGTTAAGGATATAAGCTAGAATATATGGCTCTTTATTTAGGACTTTTAGAATTTTTTAGGACAAAAGAGTAAGGGTAAAGACTACCCAATAGTCTTACTGGCTATTTAGATCATTGCTAGTAAATATTTTGTTTTGATAGTTTGGTTGGTGGAGATGGATCCCAGTCTTCATTTATTGGAATTTGATTTGCTTCCTTGATTGGTCCCATATAGCTTTCCTCTAAAAGTGGTTGAACTACTACAAGATTTGGTCCAACTTCTGTCCTAGATGTATAGTATTAAGTGTTGTGTTAAAGCAAAAAGGTTCAAGACAATACTTAGAGAAAGTAGGTAGTAACTTTCTGTTCTCTTCTAAGGGAGGCTTTTTTTTAAGGTTATTTAAATGGTGAAATAATGACTATTCCTCTGGTTGGACAAAAAAAATGCTTGCTTCATGATCGAACAACAAATCTTAATTGAATCTCATAACTAGGTTTCTTAGGTCAAAAAACTTCTTCTATTGCATGAGAAAGCGCTTGAGACTTAAGTTATTAAGCTACCTCTCAAGGACAATGAAAAAGCAAACCCCCGAGATGATGGGTGCAAATCAATCATGAAGAGGCTATAGGCCTTAAAGAAATATCTTGGATGGGTGTTGACTTTCATTTCATCCAAGTCTTTCACGAAACTTCAAACTTACTTCTTTTGTTAAGTCTCAGCTTTTTTGCCATGATCTTCTCAGTGGTTCAGGTAGGAGCTATAGTTGTTTCATTCCTATTCGTAGTTATGATGTTTAATATTAAAATAGTGGAGATTCATAAACAAGTATTGCGCTATTTACTAGTGAGTGGTATTATTGGATTGATCCTTTGGTAGGAAATGTTCTTCATTTTAGATAATTAAACCATTCCATTACTACCAATCCAAAGAAATACAACCTTTTTGAGATATACGATTTATGCCGAAAAGGTACGAAGTTGGACTAATTTGGAAGCATGAGGCAATTTACTTTAGGTTTAAGGTACAAAAATGCACATGTGTTTTACCCCAAGGAGTGCCCTACACCTTATGTTTTTTTCAGGTGCAAAAGTGATTATGTGGTTAAAAAAATGGGGCAAAAGTACCCATGGACCGTTATCTAAAGTTAACGTCCATTATTAGAGCTGAGGTGGCACTGATTTATCCATTAAACACCGCGCATATGTTTCTCCTTTGTTTTCTTCCATTCTCCATAAAAAATGCAAGGTCGTTAAAGACAGTGAGCGCTGCGAATTTGCAGAGGCTGGACCTTTTTCTTCTTCAATTGGAACGAGAGAGATAAGGGTCGATAGTGAGAGAAGAAGACCATCACTGCACCTCCTCTTCCTTCTTCCCTTCTTCCTTCCTCTGCATCATTTTCAAGCTAGAGAGAGAGGGAGAATGAATGATGGCCTTCACCACTGATGATGATCCCCTACTCTTTGTCTCACTGTCATTTCTTCACACCTTCATTGCTGGTGATCTAAAAATGTGAGGAATAGAGCAGCAAACAATATGAACGTTGAAGACTAGAAGAGGGGCATCGTTTTCAATGGTTATCAAGACGGAAAGGCGAGGAACGATGGTGGATGTTTGAAGGTCATCGGCATTAATAGAGGGTGGAAGTTCACCAGAAAACTTAAAGAACTCATAGGAGGATCAAAGCACTTCGTTGGAATTATGGTTTCTCGCTAAATCACAATAGAAGGCTGACGATGGCAAAGGTTTCTCTTCTTCCTCCACCAATCGCATCTCTCTCTCTCTCTCTCCCGGTGTCTTTGTTTCAGTTCGCCAGAGAAGAAGAAGCTCTGAACTTCGCAGCCTACCCTGTTCTATTGGGTTGCTCTCTCTGCAACTCCTCGTCGGAAATGAAGAAGGTAATGATGAATTGAAGAAGATGGCGACGGATCAGAGGTTGATTGGACTATAATCAACAAAATGTAGAGAAAGAGGTCGTGATGGTAATTGTGTCAATAAAAAATTATTTGAAAAAATGTTACAAATATGATTTAAATATATAGCATATAACCATCTTAATCTGTATAGATGAAATTGGTGAAGTTTTGGGAAGATTCAAAGGGGGCTGTAGAAAGAACTGACTTTCAATGTGGAAAGTGTCTCTTGTATGGGAAAGGACAAATAAAAATACAAGAACAAGAGAGATCAGAAGCAAGCAAGCAAAAAAACGATATTACTCTCGCATCTCTCTTAAGTCCTTCTCGTTCGACTACGTTCATCTCTTCTAATCAACCATGGGCGCATTGCTTCTGGCTCTCTCCAACTTCAAGTTAATCGCCTCTCCTCTCCTCTCTCTCTCTCTTTCTTTCTGTGAAATTCCTTTCTCTAATTCTTGTTTTTAATTTTCTAGCTAGTTTCTTTGTTAATCATACTCAACGGTGTTGTTGGAGCTCTCGCCTATTTGGTTCTGTCTCTTTCAACTCTGTCTAGCTTCTTCTCTCTCTGACGATGTGGGTCGCTGGCGACAATGGCGAGGAAGATGAAGACCGCCGGTGACTGAAGAAGAGGAAGGAGGAGAGAGAGGGAGGAAGGAAGAGGTGATGTATAAAATCTTGTCCAGTCAGCAGCTTTTACTCTCTTCAACGTCCACATCATCATCTAGTCATCATTTTTAAGTACAAAAAAAGTCAACTAACGGTCAAAGGGTATTTTTGCTCCACTTTTGTAACCACATAGTCACTTTTGCCCCTCAAAAAAACACTTAGTGCTGGGTGCTCTTTTAAGTAAAGCACATGTGTATTTTTGCACCTTAACCCATTACTTTATACCTACTATTTTTTCTAGTTTTTAGTTCTTAGTCTTATTTTATTAGTAGCTATGGTTGGGGTTATCATACTAACTACGCATAGGACTACTGTGGTGAAAAGATAGTATGTATTGAATTTCCTTTGATTTTATGAGGACTATAATGAGAAGGATGACAAACCCACTCACGATCTACAAAAAGGAAAGTAGCCTGGAATATTGGTTCAAATCCAATTTGTGAGCACATGAGCAATATGTAGAGGAGACCCTTCCTTCTATGAATTGTTTATTAGTAGTACATTTATGATGCTTTCTCCGAATTAAGGGGGATGGCCTTCCAAGACCGACTCCATCTAATTCCCTAACATATGGGGATAGAGCCAATCCAAGGTACATAGGTATGAATAGACTCTCTTGGTAGGCAGTCTTCTTTATATTTATCTCATGATATAGACTATTATTGGTCAAAATCCTCTTGTGGCAAGTGAAGCAATCGAAAAAATAAATAAATAGTAGGTATAGTGTTGTCCTACAGAGACTGTAACATCAAATATGCAGCTAGTAATTGATTGAAAGTTTCATAAAGGTAACAATTATGATGGTTGTTTTGACTATTGCTACTAACAAACAAAATAAACAGTAGAATCGAGAGTTCGGTTAAGAAACTTAGATTTAGAATAGACAGAGCTCTGATTTTATTTTAAGTTGCATTAATCCTCCAGATTGCTTCTATTGCATTGCTATAGCAATTTGCTGCACAACTTCCAATGCAACAGCTAAATGCTTATCGCAATGTTATTTAGTTAACCTACTACTAATTTGTATAGAAGCTTCCACAATCTTGTACGTACATCCCTTACTCTACTTCTTACATATTCTTATGGCGATTTTCGAGCTTATAACGTCAATTTAACCTAGGTGTATTGGGTATGTGAGGTAGACCCATTCCTATAGCCTATAATTTAGATCGAGCCTTACACAAGCTTGCCTATATCACACTGCTTAACATAGGTCTAACCCTAACTCTTTGCCAGTAAGCTAAGGCCACCATTTTTGCTTATTAGCGGCCAACTAACAAACAAGACGTTAAATCACAATTAAGTAAACTAAATTTATTGAATTGAAACTAGCAAACTGGGTTCATATAATCAACTTAGGAATCCATCCTCACTCAGCCAATGGAAGTTTGGTTCATGACTGATGAGGGAAACACAATCAAAATGATAGAAAGATGACCTTTGGAAAACAATAAAAAGAAACAAAATAGAAAAGGTTGTCAAAGTATTGACGGTACAGGGGACGTCTTGTCATGCCATGCCTCTATGTCTTCTACAATTCCATCTAACTTCCATCTTGAATTGGTCTCTCTTTAGCTCTTAGCAGGGTTTAGATTTCTCTCAATGAATCCAGTTCATACTTTGAGTTACGTCTTCTATTGCTCAGTGTTGACTGCCTTTTTAGGTTTAGTTGTCTTTTCCTTTTATAATGAGGTTTTACGTGCCATGCGTCCAATAAGCTGGGCTTTCCAATTCTGTTAGGCCTAACTCCTTAGATTGGGTTGATTGATCCTTTCTTTAATGGCACGAGATTCTGTAGATCTTCTATTTGATTCTCTACATCTTTTGTTTTCTGTCTCTGTCAAGTGAATTGGCGTCTAAACATCCAACTCAATTACTTGTATTTATTTCTTGAAATACTCTCGAGAAAAGATCAATGTAACATAGCACATGCCAATTCATCACTTTTGATGCTATAGCATTATGGTGCTAGTTCAAAGCAAAGATCCACGATGTTGTAGTATTATATCAGTTTTGTTATGTGATTTCATAATGCATTAAAATGTTACTTTTTTGTTTTGCCTATATTCAGAATAATTTTTAGAATCCCACAACTTACTTCATCTATCCCCTATTTCCATATGTGCATGATTTTTAACATATTTAATCAGATCAAACGCATTCAAGCTCAGTTTTATCATGCAAAACAATCATAACACATAGGAAATATATGACAAAAATATGACTTATCAAATTCCCCCATACTTATCTTTTTGCACTCCTGGGCAAAAAAAAAAAAAAAAAAAGAAGATAAAGATAAAAGGTATAGCAGACTTAACCTTGTAGCTTTGCTCTTGCTCGAAGAATCATGTATCTAGTTGTCATCTCAAGTTCAATTTTATGTGTAAACAATCTCACTGACTAGCACTAATCTAACATTATATAAGGCGTTGCTCTAGTAGGAGCATCCATAAACTCTCAGGTAAACTATTTATCACTCTGTCACATTGGGGATTATTTTCACTCAACTATACTAATCCAGACTATCAATAGGCTTATCAAAGTTCTATGGTATATTATTTTACAACTGAGTTGACTTGTATTAAAAAGGGCTTCCGAGGGTTGTAATGTTGGGGGTGACTTAAATGAATGGATTGTTAGTTCTCTATAAGTTCTAATGATGACTGACAATTGTAAACACAAAGTGAAATTTATCTTTGAAAAGTTGAAAAACTTACTATCAAAGACAAACTCGAGTTTGAACTAGACAGAGCAAGCTTAGTTTTGTGAACAAAAAAGAAAACTGTGGTTTGCATTTATAAACTATAGTTTATAATAATCAGAGAGCTATCAAAGTTTTTCTACATTCAAACAAACTTGAGTTTGTATAAGTAAACTCGAGTTTGTGGAAGACAGAAACACTTCAAGATTTTAAAATTAAACAAGCTATAGTTTGATATTCTTAAACCTCGATTTTTCACCCAACAACTATAAAATTTTTTTATGCTTTAAGAGAGTTGGAATCAAACCGAGAGTCTTCAAAGATTTTATGTTCTACATAAAATATGGCTTACATCTATAAACTCCAGTTTGTATTTACAAAAGAGTTATTAACTTTTTCTATAAACTTAGAAAACTCAACTTTAATAATGTAAACTTGAATTTGTACCAGGCAGAGAAATTTCAAAGTTCTCCACTTTCAAAAGAAACTCGAATTGAGTCTTGGAAACTCAAGTTTATGTCAAACAGAGTGCTATGTTTTATTTCTTGAACTTGAAAACTCCAGTTAAGCCTTGGAAACTTCAGTTTTGAGCTTTAAAGATTTAAACTTGATTTCTCATCAAAAGTGAGAAACTCAAGTTAGTCGCTAAATGACTTAAATTTGCTCATATGCTCAAAATGAATTTCAAACTTCAAATCGCGATGGTCATTCCTAGAATGAACCAAACTAGAGTGTGATACTTAATGACTCGAGTTTTGCATTATTTCAAAATATGTTTAAAAAAAAATATGAAATACGATGGTATGAACAAACTCCAGTTTGTTTATGTAAACTCGAGTTTGCATCGAATAGTTTGAAACTTTGATTTATGAAATTTGCAATTTGATCCTACCTGAAACTATATACTTCATGATTTCTCTTTTTATTATTCCATGATATACTTGATCGATTTGCTCATGAGTTTCAAATGAATTTAGCAAGGATTAATGTGAAATCAAATCTGGGTTAAATGCAATTAATGAAGAACAAAGAACAAGCCTGAACTTTCTCCTCTATCCTAATGGTTCAGCTCAAATCATTACAGATTGTCTAGATCACTCTCAAACGGTCAAATAAAGTTAATGGAATGACAAGAATACTAGAAGACCATCTGCAACAACTAAATCTAGGATTATAGCTAAGAATTGAAGAAACGGAGAAATACATGCAACTGTCATATTCCAAATATCAAGTTGAACATTGAAGATTCAGAGAGAAGAAAATGCAAGGGCTAGTCTCCTTGGTTGATTACAAATACCCAGGAAGACTCGAAGAAAAACAATAGCAACACACGACTACAACTAATTATATTCTTGTTTGATTCTTTGTTGTGCATTATATTATTTGAACTTCAGTGTTTATTCATATTTGCACTTTAAGAGAGTTTGTTTTTTTTTTAAATCATTCGATTACTCTTTTGAGAGAACTCAAGGTTGTGGAACCTGTGAGTTGGGTTATTTAATTACAAGTGTAAGGGGGAGCAAGTCCTAGGTGATTAGGATTGCTTGAAAGTTACATTGTTGTAATTAAATGCTATTGAGATAGTTGAAAATCCTAAAAGGTATCGGGGACTGGACGTAGGTCAAGGTTACGACCAAACCAGTATAAATCTTACTGTGTCAAGCTTTTCTTCCCTTGTCTTATTAAACTCTGTTTTTAGTTTAAAACTGGGTGTTTTTTAAAACAATGTTTAAAATCCCCAATTCACCACCCCTCTTGGTGATTTCTTCTATTTACATGGATGATGTGAATAAAATGGACTTACTACAGTTCGATGTCAAAAGAACTTGTAGTGATACATAAATTTAGTTCCTAGCATTGCTTCTCTACTGCCACTCGTGCTCTCAATTCTTTTGCGCAAGACTTTCTTCTTCTTTTTTATGAACTATGAGTATCACTATGTCGTAGCATTTTCTGTTGCGGATAGAATATTGTAGCATTATCAACATAATTCTAAACTGCATTGTTTGTCAAGTTATGCCATAGTAGTATATGAAGGCCCAAAGGGTTTAACAATGGGAATGTGATGTGAGTGGTTTGTGTATGAGATTTAGGGTAGAACACGAATGCCTTAATCATGTGCAATTCTACGCAGATGCAAAATGGTTTAAATTTAAGAATTAGGACAAATCAAATACAGTGCTAGATCTAGAGAGCATGCTCACTGAATTTAAAAATTAAGGGCTAAAAAAATCTTTCTGTGTGGTTTAATTCTGTATTTCCGATAACTATTGCTCTACCTTACACATTGCTCAGCCCAATGTCATCAATTTCCCAAGCTACACAGGTCATACTTAAGATGACTCTATTCTACATAATTCTATAGAAAGTTACTCTATTGCTAAGTTGTTTCTGCTCAATACAGTTCGCAAAAGTTTAAGATTAAGCTCAATGTTTGCAAAAAGCTAATTGATGGATTTGGGAAAGTCATGCAACACACATAAAAGTCACACATAAGCACCTCCCTCATACTTAAATCCTACAATGTCCTTAGTGTAAAGGGTAACCAAACCGAAAAGGGGCATTTGACAGGGCAAATCAAGTAAAGGGTGTGTGGTATGTGTAGGCACAAAGAGAGCAAGAGAAATGCACAAATGGAGAGCATAGAGAAAACAAAGAAGACCAATGAACAAAAGAAAAGGAAGAAAAATTTTTTTTTAGCCCCTACTGCTAGTTAGCAGAGGGATAGAGACAAAAAAAAAATTAGAAAATGAAAAAAAAATAGGTTGGGTCAACATAAAGATACCAAAAAGACAGGCCTAACCAAAGTTTCACACTGCACGTCTGCCACATAGGCAGTTTCGTGGAAGTTGTGACTTCATCATTCACAACGATCTCCTGCTCCATCTCCTCGGCGATCTCCACTATTGGGCTTTTACCCTCTACGCCGTTTGCTGGAGCCAGATGAATCACGATTAGGTGAATCGTCCATTGACCCATTTATCTCGAAGATGGCCTCAGGGAATGATGGCAGGGGCATATATTTAGGAACCTTAGCCTAGAGATTGGCGGCCAATATCCAATCATGGTTGGCGATATATTGCCAGACTATATGCTGCTGAAGGAGCAGGGTGGAGACTTGGCGATACAGGGTGGTGAAATAGGGGTTTCTACAAGTAGTAAAGGAAGGGCTTGCTAAGGGATCGAGTGGCAGTACACTTACCAAAGTAGCCTTCAGCTTTTGATTGGTTATGTAGTGAATCATTGCTAGAGAGATAGGGGCCAACAGTTGGAGCCTCTCTACAGTGGCGTTAAAAAGTACTCATACTTCACGACAGAGTTTGGTGATGAACGCAGGGAACCACAGGTTGCCAATGGTCATCTTTATGGCTACAAAGAGCTCGCGATAGATCAACACATCCATATCAATAATCTTGCCTTCCAAGAAGGAGTAGAGCAAGAAGGCCTCGTCCTAAGAGATTGTTTCTGTATGTAATGTTAGGAGGAGGCAGTAGCGAAAGAAGTAGAACTAAACCTTAGCTTTAAGCTGGAGGCGGCAGCCAGGGAAGGAGTAGGAACCTTCCTTCAAAGTGTGCTATTCAAAGCCAAGGATACAGAGCCTAGCAAGAACTTAAGCAAGTAGCTTTGAGTCATCGCCTTTCTTGAGTAGGTGGCATATTCATTATCAAAAGGTTCCAGGCCATATATATGAAGAATGTCCTTTGATGCTGTAGGAACTAACTCTTTATAAATGGCGATGAAGTATGGCAATCCTTCAGCATAATTGACTCATAAGTCCAGGACTAAAGGGGTGATGACTTTTGTGGGGCTAAGGAAAAAACTTTTCTAGTAGTGGTCACCAATAAACTTCATCATGTAATTAGGGTAGGAATCTTGTTCAAGTGTCTCGACGTCGAAACCTCATTCTGGGACTAGGGACTTATCAGTTTGGAGGGCTTCAAACCAAGAATCGACCTCCCTGGTAAAGAATGTTGGAAGGCTGGTCATGGTGGTCGAAGAGGTTTTATGGTAGACTCCTTTCATGTGACCATCTTTGAATTAAGGCTAAAAGCTGTGAAGGGCGAACAAACGAGAAACTTGCAATAGAAATTTTGAGGTTCTTGAGTTCAGTGGTGTGAGCAAATTAGAAGGGGGTGTAGCCTTTATAAGTGGAGAGAGGAATATGAGATTAGGGTTATGAAAGGTGAATAAATGGATCAAAGGGGCTAAGGTGAGGCAAGTGAGCAGATTGAGTGGAAGACATGGAGGTTGGGAGTTGAGTCATCAGTGACATTAGAGAGATAGTATGTGGAGTAGTGAAGTTATGGTAGGCGGTTTTGGGGGCTGATGGATAGTTGAAGAGAGAAAGTGATTTGTATTGGGAAGTGGTATGGAGGGAAAAATTGAATGCTGGGTCGGAACCTGTGGCCCATCATTGATTGTATACCTTAATGCTAATGGAAAAAACGCCTTATTTAGAAGCATCTCAGAAAAATTGTTGACTCGAGGCGAGCACCTATGAGTATTGCTATAACAATTGCGTACTATAGCTAGGTAGCCTTGATATCTTCTCATGTCACTCCCCTTGCAACCAAAACTTTATGGGACCCTGTTTAGCTATACCTTAGCTCTCATAGCCCTCCAATTTGCTGTCTTTCACAATTTTTTTACCACATCTCTCCTTAGAATTGCGAGGGACAAAAACAATAAGAAAAGAAGAAAAGTAATTAAGGATAATTTGGGTTGCCTCCCAAGAGCTCTTGGTTTTGAGTCTTTAGTTTGATTTGGCCATGTTATTTAGCTTTAGTGATGAAAAGGGCTGATGGCCTTCCCCTTATCCTCATTTCCATCCCAGCAAATTTTGAACTTTAATTCATTTAGTGGCCTTAATATTAGCATTTGATTTCTTTCATTTGTCTGGTGTTAGCTCGTGTTAGTAGCATTCATAAGCGTAAGGGCGGAGCACTCTTCCACCTCGTCAATGTAATGGATAGCCCTTAAGACTTTAAAGGTTACCTGCTCATCATTAACCCTTATAGTGAGCTCGCCTTTTTCAACATCGATTAATGTTCGGCTGGTAACTATGAATGGTCTTAAGAAAATGATTAGCACTTCACGATCAGCCTTGAAGTTCATAACGATGAAGTTGCCAAGGAAGATGAATTTATCCATCCTTACCAACAATTCTTCGATTTTTCCTTCTAGGTATACTATAGACCTATCCACTAATTACAAAGTCATCGTAGTAAGTCTTGCTTCTTCCACTGCTAGTTTCTGCAATACTAACATGGGCATCAAGTTTATGCTTGCTCCCAGATCACAAAGTACCTTACCACAGTAGTTTAGGTCGATGGCATATGGGATTGTGAAACTACTAGGGTCCTACAGCTTTGGAGGTAGCATATTAAGCAGTATAGCACTACTCTCTTCAGTCATTGCTACTGTTTCAAACTCACCCTCTTTTTGACAAGATGTCTTTTATGAATTTAACGTAATTAGGCATTTGTTCAGGAACTTCAACTAGAGGAAGGTTAATATGTTGTTGTTTCAAAACATCCAAGAATTTCTAGAATTGCTTCTCTTGGCTTTGCTTTTGCAACCTTTGTGGAAAGGGGCCTTACTACTTCAGCACTTATAATAGACTTGGATCTGTAGATTCTTGTGGCGGCTTTGCTATAACATCGTTTGACTTCTTGGGAGTGCATGAGTCTGGCCTAGTATACTCTAGAAATGTTGTAGCATTGTGTGTATTGGTACTTTGTTGCGGCATAAGAGCATTCTGCTCTATTTCTTATGCTTCTTCAGCAGCCTCTCACCCCTTCTTTGTATGCCCTAACATTAGCTCGATGTCTTCAACAAGTCTTTTTGTCTGTCCTAAAACCTGCACAAGCTTGCCTATCACACACTTCTTTATAGATGTTTAACCCTAACTCTTTTCCAGTAAGCTAAGGCTGCCACTCTTGCCTATTAGTGGCCAATTAATAAATAAGACGTTAAATCACAATTAAGCAAACTAAATTTATTGAATTAAAACTAACAAATTGGGTTTGTATAATCAATTTAAGAATCCATCCTCACTCAACTAATGGAATTTTAGTTCATAATGCTGGGATCCGTACAAGCAACGGAAGGATTTCATCCATTATTAATTGACTGAAGGGCCGTAAAGAAACCCTTGAAGAGAGACGTGAGACGCAAAAACTTGAAGGCGCTAGCATGCTGCCGTCCTTATTGGAGTGTTGTTCGGTGTGGATACTGGTAAAGGGAGTGGATTCTTAATGTCGACTTCTAACTGATCGAATAGATGCACACGAATATTCGAAAGGTATTGTTATAATATCTAACCTGATTTAAATTCCAAGCCCCAAAGACGTTGTTGAAAATGCACACAAGCATTTGAAAGGTACAGTTTTAAAAACATTATATTGTTTTAGAAAGATTGTTTCATAAAAAAAATTTCAAGCACTAGAGACGTCGTTGAAAACGTGAACGAATGTCCGATCCATATGACCAACACATGATGACACACAAACGAACGTGGTCGATGTCGTCCGAGCATGTTTGATGTCCGATCATCATCAAGCGTGTCCGACTCCAGCATGACCGTCATTTCTGATCTGAACAATTCAGAATGTCACAGACCTGAACGTGCGATCTAAACACGAACATCACAGATCTGATTGTGATCACCGGAAGTCCAAAACATCTGATATGAACGCTTGAGAACGTCGTCTACGTTTTTAGAATGTTCGATCTGAATGCTTTAGAACTACATGAAAATGGCCACAAGTTCCGACTAGCTATCTGTATGTAACCCTAATGCAAACTATCGTATTCAAACGCATACTAAGATTTGGTTTATCGTATATATCACATATATAATCACACGTATAAACCTAATTTAAACACACGGTTGACCATGCTCTAATACCACTGTTAAGATCTGTTCATGCAGCGGAAGGATTTCATCCATTAAAATTTTACAAATCCTATGAAGAGGATCTGTTAACAACAGCATTCAAATCAATTAAGATATTAGAACCATACCTTTTTGAATGCTCGTGTGCGTCCATTCGATCAGTTAGAAGCCAACTCTATGAATCCATTCCCTATACCGGTATCCACACCGAAGAGCACTCCAATACAGACGATAGAGTGCTAGCGCCTTCAAGCTTTTGCGTCTCACATCTCTCTTCTAGGGTTTCTTTGCGACTCTTTAGTCAGTTTTTAATAAAACCATATCATTATCTTATAGTAGAAACCCTAAAGGCTTGTATTAAAAGTATTCAAAATTAAACTTAATTAATCTTGAAATCTGAATTTGGATTTAAAATAAAATTAATTAAATCTGTTTAACATATCTAATGTAATTTATTTATTTAATTCGAATTAAAAGCCAACAAATTTAATTTATATTTATAAATTAAATCTGAGATACAATATATCGATTTAAATTAAATTTTAGATATGATATCTCTATTAAAAATTTAAATATGAGATACAATATCTCTATTTGTTTTAGTTATTTAATTTATCAAATAAATTAAATACAAAACTAATATTATTTATTAAATAATAATATTATATTATTTTCAAATTACACACACACACACACACCTTAGATTAAACATTACATTTATTAAATCTTAGACATTTCTAAGATTCAACGAATCTGGACATTGTTGCTTGTATTGGGCTATTCTTTTGTGCAATCCTGCAGACCCATAGGAGATTGGTAGCGGGCCAATATTGTATTTGCCCATAAGTCACAAGCGGCCTCTAACAAGATAATGCGACTACCCAATTCATATGAGGATCGATGACACGATACAACCTATCATACAACCATACCACGTCCCTTTTTGTCATGCAATATTCGGTCAACGATTAAGCATGGATAGTGTCATCCTCCTGTTCTTGACCATTCCTTTCTTGATTCTTGAAATGTCTAACAATTGAAATGGAAACTCTTTCCATCGTAGTATGACCATTCATTTCTCAGATTCACTCATCGAGGGACCTGGTATTATCTCTTTACAAATGTGAGGGACAAATTTTATCTTGACCATTCACATTCCTCTACATGAAAACCATTAATCTTGATCAAAGCCTTTATCATTACCTGGTCAAAGGTGACTTTTGACTAGGTCAATATCAACGACTCTCATGTAGGAATCCATGATGATCTCAGGTCAAAGGGCATTGTGATGTGGTTATACATGAGAAAAACTTATGACTTAATCCATGCAGCTTTCTCATAGTGGGTTGGTCCAACATCTTATACTCTTACAAGTGCTTATGACTTTGATTCGTAACTCCATACCTTATCAAAGTCATACTAGTCTTATTTCATCTTTGCACCCGCGTAGATGATCGATCAGAGACATTTAGGACACTCTTATGATATATCCAAGGATACAATTACCATAATAATAAGCATGCAAATGATATGATAACTAAATGGAGATATAATTTAAATAAAGTTAATGTTTAAAGTATAATGACTTGCCCCAAGGGCATAATTTCCAATACATGACTGATGAGGGAAACACAATCGAAACGACAGAAAGATAACCTATGGAAAACAATAAAAAGAAATAAAACAGAGAAGGTCGTTGGAGTATCGACAACACAGGGGCGTCCTGTCACGCCACACTACTATGTCTCTTTAGCTTCACCTAACTTTTGTCTTGAATTGGTCTCTTTGTAGCTTTAGGTAGGGTTCCAATTTCTCTCAATTAATCCAATTCATAATTTGAGTCACGTCCTCTATTGCTAACTGCTGACTACCTTTTTAAGTTTATCCGTCTCTTCCTTTAATAATGACATTCCACGTGTCGTACGTCCAATGAGTGAGGCTTTCTAATTATGTTAGGCCCAACTCCCTAGTTTGGTTGATTGATCCTTTCTTTAATGGCGCGAGATTCTATAGATCTTGTATTTGATTCTTTGTATCTTTTGTTTTTCATCTCTATCAGGTTAACTGCTGTCTTAACATCCGACTCAATTACCTATATTTATTTCCTGAAATATTCTCAAGAAAAGATCAGCGTAACACAACACATGGAAATTCATCAATTCTAATGCTATAGCATTGTGGTGCTAGTTCAAAGCAAAGATCCATAATGTTATAGAATTATATCAACTGTATCATGCGATTTCATAATGCATTAAAATATAACATTTTCTTCTGTCTATATTCATAATAGTGTTTAGAATGCAACAACTTACTTCATCTACCCCCTATTTCCATATATGCATGATTTCTAACATATTTCATCATATCAAATGCATTCAAGCTCAATTTTACCATGCAAAAATGTCATAACACGTAGGAAATATATTATAGAAATATGACTTTATCAACTATCTTTGAACTTATCGTATTGAGCATTCTAGTGTTTGTGCTAACATTACTGAGTTTGATATCAGAAGAAACTTTATAGCTATCCCTATCGGTTAAGCTTAATATTCTAACAACGAAGCAATTGAATACGCTTGAGCAAAGCGAGAGGAAGAAGGCAAGCATAAGCTTTAGTTTGAATTAGGATGATTACTTCACTATCCATAGGAACTAAAAGATGGCTAATTGATAGTAAATATCATCACTGATGGTATGATGAGTACCACCTCATTAGCCTAGAAGCTAGAAGATAAGATTGGAATAGCATTACAAGTTGAAGGGAATTAATGAGCTTACTTGTACCTATAAACTGAACTTGCTTTCATTAGGGATCTTCTCAACACAGAGGGAATCAAACACAGGACCCTCGATCGGGACAAGGATACATGAATTGACATAATAATGTTGTGGGCAAACTACATACTGCTTTAGATAAAGAGCAGTAAAGAGGTGATTGTACTTTCATTTTAACTGTATAACCATTTGCATGAAAGAGATGGATGCCACGACAACTTCCTTGGTTGGTTAGAGATAAGGTGGAAATTAATGAGACACATAGAAGCAATCCCATTACACTTTGAGTGTGTTCAAATAGACTTCGCTAGGATATAATTAGCACTAACTCAATAAGCACAAACAAAGTTCTCATTATGTGGTTTATTAAAATTTTCCTCCTTAAGGAGGACTTTGTTTGCGTTAATATTTAAGTATAATGAATCTATTCTCCTTATCGCCTAATGCAAAATTGAATCATGTAGGGGGGAATATGTTCTAACCAAGTCAACTTTCATACATCACTTGTATAGGAAACCATCCTATACAAGTGAGGAATGATAGTTGTGAAGTTTTTTTTTTTGGTCGAAATAGTTGTGAAGTTTATAGGTATTATATTATATATAGGGACTATAATCTTGCATTATAGTAGTTTATATAACCAATACAAGTGCTTCGTGTAATATTGACCACACAACCCAAACTATTATGCTACTCATGTTGTCGTTAGAAGTAATGGAAATAACTTCTACCTAGGAAATGATACCCTAGATGGTGCCATGCCATGCTTCCTCAAAAACTGGAACTAAGCCCTTACAATCTTACGCTGACCAGCTTCTATATTTGTCCTTCCTTTCTTTTTCCTAGCTCACCGCCCTCTTTAATGCTCTCTTCACTGGTCACTTCCCTACTGACTAGGCAAGAGCTTTCTTGTTTGTAAAATTAATTGATAGAACAGATGTTATTATATAGTAGATATTAGACTGTCAAGCGATGTTGAAAGGTTGCTTTAGTTAATCCTAAAAAGAAAGTTGCTTTAGCATGCAAAGAAGAAAGGTTGCTAATGAAGATGCCAAGAATGGTCGGGGAATATCGGTCTTAATTAGAATCTATTGCAAATGCATGTGAGGTAGGGAATGATTGCAACTTAATTAGTATTAGTAAGGGAAGGCAAGTGTCATGGCATGGAACTTCTTTTCTTCTTTGTACAAGTCTCTAAGGCTCTGCATTAGAAAGAAGAAGTTGCTATAAACAGAGTATGGTGCTCTTGAATGCCCCGTTACACCCTTATTCTCGACTCTAATGCTATTGATTAAACATATTGGATCTTGCCATTTCCAGGAGCATTGATGACAAGAATTGTCTAATACGTAGTACCTGATTGCCCACAGGGGTTGTTCTCTTTGTGGGATTGGAGATTTTAAGCCACTCTATGGTAGCTTCGGCAAAATGTTATTTCTTATTTTTTATATTAGAAGATAAAGGTGCAATACATGCTATCTATAAAGAGAATATGAATGCTTGCTTTCAGAGGTTATGCAATCATTCCTTCTTTACACTGAGGAAATGGGCTTCCATTTGTAAGCACCCTTGTAGTATAGATAAGGCATAAACCACATAAACCATATCATCAATCAATTTATGGGTTCGCTTTCAACACTCAACAAGTTTGTGTAAACAGTTGTCCAAATCGATTGGCAAAACTAGCCAACTGGTCTACGCTCCCGATCCCAAGTTGACATGATTGCCACAAGTAAGCGTGATTACTTTTTCAATCGTTGATTTTGTCTAATGCTCGAGGTAGAAGCCTTTGATTAGTAGGGATCAAAGTGTAAATTTGCCCGAAAGTTTTTGTTAGGGGGCAATGTAGTTCAGGCAGGTTTTTTTGCAAAAAGTAGCAAGGTTATCTAAATTTAATGTTAGTTGTTAATTTTTTAATGATAAGAGACAACAAAACTTTTGGAGTAAAATTACTCCTTCGTTAAAATCTCTAGGATAAGTTTATACCTTAACCCCTATTTATGGTCTTTTGGCCGGGTATTCATGATTTTGGCTCCTTCTACAAGAAACCAAGCACTTTTATCTTTGTTTGTTTGTTTGTTTTTTTTTTTTTTGCCATGAATCCAGCTCTCTTATTACACTTGAATGAATGAATGATAAAGTCATTATTTTGGGAGAACCCCTGTGAGCTAAAAACATGGGGTGTGATTAGTTGTAATCATGACAAGGCAAAACAAAACTCATCTCCAATTGTTTTAAAATTATTATCATTTTCTATACTAAAACTTTGTTATCATTTTTTTATATTGAAATTTTCGTTAACATGTGTTTCAGTAATTCTGTCATGTATTTTTTTACTACAGGTGGCTACTGTTCATCATGGCTATATGACCACAGATTTAAACTTCACCAACTACATTAATGGATTGATCGATGACGGAGAGATGTGTGAACAGAAAAAGATAATAAAATGTTTATCTATATTAAAATTCTTTACAATTTACAAACCAAATGCAAGTTGGATTAACTTATTTTAAATGATTTTATATTAAATGGAGTAAATATGTCAAAAAAAAAAAAAAAGACTCATCCCTGCCTACACCTGGCTGGCGCATACTTTATTTTTGTACTCCTATATTCTTGTTTTTCAAAAAATCAATATATACTGTCATAAAAATAATATTTTAATTTATTCATATTGAAAAAAGAGCACATCTAAATTACCAGGTAAATGCTGATTATTATTGTTATTTTTTTAATTGGAGATTCATTTGAAGCGGTACAGATGAGTGGGGTGTGTCTAGTCATTATTAGGAGAAACTGTTTAAATACTCTTGACTTCTTTAGGTATCATGTTATATTATTTTCCCCAACGAGATACATACCATGTTATTTGTACTTTACTAGGAATCTGACGAAGGAACGTAATACAATTATAAGAGAATTAAAATCATACCACTAAAAATATGTATAACTTTATGTGGATCTTTATAATATGTTTGCTAATCAAATTTTAATGACAAGGCACAAGGAGGGTACTTGAGAGTAAAGTCTAATGTCTTTTTAGATGTTGAGAATAAATGATAGATTTTCTTTTAAAATCGTCATTGATATATAATTCAAGTTTGAATCTAAGTCAGGTTTGAATCTCCAATCACTTTTTTTTTTTTTTTCATTTTTTAAATGAAATGAATACTTATCTCTCACGCCAACACCAACTTACCTTGGTAAAAACAACCTTATTTAAATGACTTGGGTTCTTATTGATTACATTAGCCTATATGTTCCAAAATATGAAAAATAATAATTTTGCTTGAATATTGGAGTTACACATATATTAGTGTTTATTATTTAGTAGGGTTTTGTAAAAATTCGTTAGTGTATTAAAGAATATGCTAAAATTAATAATCTATTAGTTGAGGTAAGAAGTTTCAGCATAAATGTTTCTTTTGATATTCGAACTCGAGACTTAAAAGCAGGGGAAGGAGGTCTTCTTCTTATCTTATTTCTCTTTTTTTCTCATTGGTTAAATCTGGGCCGTTGATTGAGAAAGCGGGATAAAAGTAAAAGTAGTATTGTATTGATTGGACGGATGTGATTTAGAGATTATGAGCGATAATAAAAAAAAGGATAAGGAGAGAAACCCAACCCAAAAGCAGGTCTCTTACATCATTAGATCAATTTTTTATTGGTAAAATTAATTATTTAATGACTAAGGTGGGGGTATTTTTATTCATTTAATTTATTAAAAAAATATTACATATATATATTTTTATAATTTCATTAATTAGAAAGGCCCACTGGGCGGAGGTAGCTAGGCCCATAGCAACGCGAGGCACCATAAAGAGTGACCGATTTCCTCCCAAGCACGTTTCGTTTCTTTTTGACGAGTATCGGCGTCCGTCTGAATTGGAGAGATCTCTCGCCCACAACAATGGTATGCACCTCTTGTTTTGCTCCTCCTTTGACTCCTTTACTGCTTTCAGTTACTCTTTTCATCCATATGACTTTGAAATTCAAGAACGATCCATGCCACTAGAGATCTAAATTTTTTGAAAAAATAGTTGCTTTTTTCTTCGTCTAGCCCTATCTTTGAAGTCGTGAACATCAAGCTTAGAGTTGCTGCTTGCCTGCTTCTCCCTTTGTTTATGCTCTAATTTTTGATTTCGATAGCCGGAACTGATTCTTTTTGTGAAATTATAGGAGAGCACGGGAAATTTAGACGCCAAGATAGAGCAATTGTTGAATGTAGAGAAGCAGATGAGGCTCTCCGGTGACGTTTCCGGCACTAAAAAAGCTGTCACTGAAATTTTGCAGCTGTGCTTTGAAGCACGAGCCTGGAAAACTCTCAATGAGCAGATTGGTCTCTTGTCGAAACGGCGTGGTCAGCTTAAGCAGGTAAGTACTGGCACTCAGTGCTGAATGATCGTCTTAGGGATATATAATAGCTTTATAGAGGTTGTTTTTCGTCTTAGGGATTTAGATGCTGCCTGTCCTTGTTTAGTTCGCTTCAAAATTGGTGGTTGTTGATTCGAAATGCTTAGGGATTTAGATATTTTATCCCAGTTGTCTATTCCAAAATCTTCAGTATCTTAGGGTGGATAGTTTATATGAATTTTGTTGAGAACCAATGGACACTGTACAAGTAAGTGCAATTAGGAAAGCTTTGGATTCTATTATCTTCATCCATCCTTGTGACAAAAATTTTGCATCTATGGACAATGTCTCTTCATGCTGGAGTCCTAAGCTAGAAGCTTGTTCATTTTGTTGGACTGTGATGGTAATGTAATTTTAAATCAATAGTCTCCTACTGTTTAGTTTTACACGTGAGCAGGGTATCTTTTAAGCTTGTGCAGCGGACAAGTTATGATTTTATTGTGCAGTTAGATGTTGTCTGCAGTTCGTGTAAGCTGTTTGAGAAAAATGATATGGTCCTTTACTAACAAGGTTATGTCTTTTTGCACACAGGCTGTAACAGCAATGGTCCAGCAAGCTATGCAGTATATTGATGAAACACCAGACCTTGATACTCGTGTAGAACTCATCAAAACTTTAAATAGTGTATCTGCTGGGAAGGTGAGCATTTTCTGTTTACACTTTTTGTTAAAATAGTCATCCTCTGGTACAAACATGGTCTGTACTTTTAAGATGTTTAGTCTATGCATTGAATTTTTTCTTTTTCTTTTTGCTAGATATATGTTGAGATTGAGAGAGCTAGGTTGATAAAGAAACTTGCAAAGATTAAGGAAGGACAAGGACTTATAGCTGAAGCTGCTGATCTGATGCAAGAAGTTGCGGTCAGTGGATTTTTTTCATGATTTTATGACTTTGGAATCCCTCTGACTCTTAGCAGAAAATAATTGGTACATTTAGCTGTCAGGGGACTTATGTTTGAGAAATCTTTGCAGGTTGAAACTTTTGGTGCCATGGCAAAAACTGAGAAAATTGCTTTCATTCTTGAACAAGTATGATGCATTCTTCTCTGTTGCCAAATTAGGATATTAATTTTACGCATCAATTTCAGTTTGCTGCAAATGCAATTGTGTTGTTTCATATTTGACAATCTTTTACATTAAACTTGTAGGTTCGTTTGTGCCTAGATCGCCAGGATTATGTCCGTGCACAAATACTTTCAAGAAAGATTAGTCCAAGAGTTTTTGATGCAGATGCATCTAAGGAGAAGAAGAAACCTAAAGAAGGTGATAATATGGTCGAGGAGCCTGCTGAAGATATACCCTCCCTGTTGGAATTGAAGCGAATTTATTATGAACTAATGATTCGGTATTTGCATCCCTATAAGCTGTTGTTGTGCTATAGAGTTCAATCTTGGTTTACATTACTTATGAATGCTGTGTCTGAATTTTGGTTGTTTGGTGTTTCTGTGATTTCATTTATATACCCTACATTTAAATGTACGACTGGCTCTTACCTTTTGCCTATTCTCTTCTGTTAAGATTTGGGAGTATACTTTTTTATTTGCTTAAACGAAGAAAAATCTGTAAATTTTTCTATTGGATTCAATAAGGCGCTTTCAAGAGATACCAGAATAAGGACATTGGCAAAAGTACTGTGACCTTTGCAATCTGTGTATTAATATAGTTTATGAATCAAATGTATACAACAACAAAGCCTTATTGCACTAGGTGGCGTTGATTACATGTGTAACTCAAATTTACATTTGCAATAAACTTGCCCAGGTTCCTCCTAAAGTTTTTGCCCCTTGCTTTTATTTGTTTGAGTTTTCTGCAATGTACTCTGGAATATAAATGCTTCCAACCCCCCCCCCCCCCAAAATTTACATATTAGTTCTATGATATGTAAAGGGTAAATAACTATTTAGGTTAGTTAGTTAGGAAGGGATTAGTTAGTTGTTAGTAACTAAATGGTAGTTAGTGGGATTAGTAGGTCTAAGAGTTATTACCTATATAAGGCATATAACCCTTCATTGTAATGCTATGCTTTGACTTTGATGATGAATGAGTAAAGCATCACTTTCTGTTCTTCCCCTCTCTGTTTCTCTTCTCACTTCTCTGAATTCTATTCTAGTCCATCTTTCTCTCTTTCTTTCTATACAGAACTACAATTCTGTATCAGTGGTATCAGAGGATTCGATCCTCCGCCCTCTTTCGCTGTTCTATCTGATTCTTTCTTTGTTCTGTTGATCATTCTTCAGTCCAGTTCTTGTTTCAAGATTCACTAGAAAAAAGACAAAAAGAAAGTCCAGAAGTCAAAACAGAACCCCACCTCAGCAAAATCTAATTCAGCGATTCAGGTTGTAGTGGGAACACGTCTAAATAATTACGGTAAGCATCAAGAAGCACTGTTGGGCGTCTGGCGTTGATTGATTCAAGATTCTTTTGCTCGTTCGAAGTCTGGTAGAGGTTTCCGTCGAATATTCTTCCAATTATGTCGACTGATTCTGGGATTTCGCTTGACTCTGGTTTGCGTCGAATTCTGATTTCAGCGACTGGTTCAAGGTTTCTGGTTTCGACGCATAGTTAATTTCGATTGGTTTCCGACAATTCTTGGGCAGTCGTCGTCAGTTCTTGAAGGTCGCGGCTCTGTTTCAAGGGAGTCACGTCGTTGGCAAAGATATGAGTTGCGTCGCCTGATTTTGGGTCAATCTTCTGTATCATCGGATTCAAGGCCTCGCTTGTCTGTGTTGTCGATCTGCTGCTATCGGGATTCAAAGTTCTTGGAGTCCCGGAGCAAATGGGTGCTGGATCCTGATATGGCAATGGGCTGGTTTCTGAAGTTTTGGAAAAAAAAAGGGTTAAAAAAAATAATTAAATTTTTTTTTCCTGTTGTTGGTATGGGACAACAACTGGGAAAAAAAAAACACTTCCTTCCTGTTGGTATGGGACAATGGCTGAAGGAAAAGAAAAAAAAAACAATTCCTCTTCTTGTTGGTATGGGACAACAACTGAAGGGAAATCAAGGCTCTCCATCAAGATTTGTATTTTTGTATTTTGTATTTTTGTTTTTTTTTTTTTGAGATTTGTGTTTTGTTGTTTCACATCCTTGAGGGCAAGGATGTTTTGGGAAGGGGGTACTGATATGTAAAGGGTAAATAACTAATTAGGTTAGTTAGTTAGGAAGGGATTAGTTAGTTGGTTAGTTGTTAGTAACTAAAATGGTAGTTAGTGGGATTAGTAGGTCTAAGAGGTATTACCTATATAAGGCATATAACCCTTCATTGTAATGCTATGCTTTGACTTTGATGATGAATGAGTAAAGCATCACTTTCTGTTCTTCCCCTCTCTGTTTCTCTTCTCACTTCTCTGAATTCTATTCTAGTCCATCTTTCTCTCTTTCTTTCTATACAGAACTACAATTCTGTATCAGTGGTATCAGAGGATTCGATCCTCCGCCCTCTTTCGCTGTTCTATCTGATTCTTTCTTTGTTCTGTTGATCATTCTTCAGTCCAGTTCTTGTTTCAAGATTCACTAGAAAAAAGACAAAAAGAAAGTCCAGAAGTCAAAACAGAACCCCACCTCAGCAAAATCTAATTCAGCGATTCAGGTTGTAGTGGGAACACGTCTAAATAATTACGGTAAGCATCAAGAAGCACTGTTGGGCGTCTGGCGTTGATTGATTCAAGATTCTTTTGCTCGTTCGAAGTCTGGTAGAGGTTTCCGTCGAATATTCTTCCAATTATGTCGACTGATTCTGGGATTTCGCTTGACTCTGGTTTGCGTCGAATTCTGATTTCAGCGACTGGTTCAAGGTTTCTGGTTTCGACGCATAGTTAATTTCGATTGGTTTCCGACAATTCTTGGGCAGTCGTCGTCAGTTCTTGAAGGTCGCGGCTCTGTTTCAAGGGAGTCACGTCGTTGGCAAAGATATGAGTTGCGTCGCCTGATTTTGGGTCAATCTTCTGTATCATCGGATTCAAGGCCTCGCTTGTCTGTGTTGTCGATCTGCTGCTATCGGGATTCGAAGTTCTTGGAGTCCCGGAGCAAATGGGTGCTGGATCCTGATATGGCAATGGGCTGGTTTCTGAAGTTTTGGAAAAAAAAAGGGTTAAAAAAAATAATTAAATTTTTTTTTCCTGTTGTTGGTATGGGACAACAACTGGGAAAAAAAAAACACTTCCTTCCTGTTGGTATGGGACAATGGCTGAAGGAAAAGAAAAAAAAAAACAATTCCTCTTCTTGTTGGTATGGGACAACAACTGAAGGGAAATCAAGGCTCTCCATCAAGATTTGTATTTTTGTATTTTGTATTTTTGTTTTTTTTTTTTTGAGATTTGTGTTTTGTTGTTTCACATCCTTGAGGGCAAGGATGTTTTGGGAAGGGGGTACTGATATGTAAAGGGTAAATAACTAATTAGGTTAGTTAGTTAGGAAGGGATTAGTTAGTTGGTTAGTTGTTAGTAACTAAAATGGTAGTTAGTGGGATTAGTAGGTCTAAGAGGTATTACCTATATAAGGCATATAACCCTTCATTGTAATGCTATGCTTTGACTTTGATGATGAATGAGTAAAGCATCACTTTCTGTTCTTCCCCTCTCTGTTTCTCTTCTCACTTCTCTGAATTCTATTCTAGTCCATCTTTCTCTCTTTCTTTCTATACAGAACTACAATTCTGTATCAGTGGTATCAGAGGATTCGATCCTCCGCCCTCTTTCGCTGTTCTATCTGATTCTTTCTTTGTTCTGTTGATCATTCTTCAGTCCAGTTCTTGTTTCAAGATTCACTAGAAAAAAGACAAAAAGAAAGTCCAGAAGTCAAAACAGAACCCCACCTCAGCAAAATCTAATTCAGCGATTCAGGTTGTAGTGGGAACACGTCTAAATAATTACGGTAAGCATCAAGAAGCACTGTTGGGCGTCTGGCGTTGATTGATTCAAGATTCTTTTGCTCGTTCGAAGTCTGGTAGAGGTTTCCGTCGAATATTCTTCCAATTATGTCGATTGATTCTGGGATTTCGCTTGACTCTGGTTTGCGTTGAATTCTGATTTCAGCGACTGGTTCAAGGTTTCTGGTTTCGACGCATAGTTAATTTCGATTGGTTTCCGACAATTCTTGGGCAGTCGTCGTCAGTTCTTGAAGGTCGCGGCTCTGTTTCAAGGGAGTCACGTCGTTGGCAAAGATATGGGTTGCGTCGCCTGATTTTGGGTCAATCTTCTGTATCATCGGATTCAAGGCCTCGCTTGTCTGTGTTGTCGATCTGCTGCTATCGGGATTCGAAGTTCTTGGAGTCCCGGAAGCAAATGGGTGCTGGATCCTGATATGGCAATGGGCTGGTTTCTGAAGTTTTGGAAAAAAAAAGGGTTAAAAAAAATAATTAAATTTTTTTTTCCTGTTGTTGGTATGGGACAACAACTGGGAAAAAAAAAACACTTCCTTCCTGTTGGTATGGGACAATGGCTGAAGGAAAAGAAAAAAAAAAAACGATTCCTCTTCTTGTTGGTATGGGACAACAACTGAAGGGAAATCAAGGCTCTCCATCAAGATTTGTATTTTTGATTGATTCAGATTTGTATTTTTGTATTTTGTATTTTTGTTTTTTTTTTTTGAGATTTGTGTTTTGTTGTTTCACATCCTTGAGGGCAAGGATGTTTTGGGAAGGGGGTACTGATATGTAAAGGGTAAATAACTAATTAGGTTAGTTAGTTAGGAAGGGATTAGTTAGTTGGTTAGTTGTTAGTAACTAAAATGGTAGTTAGTGGGATTAGTAGGTCTAAGAGGTATTACCTATATAAGGCATATAACCCTTCATTGTAATGCTATGCTTTGACTTTGATGATGAATGAGTAAAGCATCACTTTCTGTTCTTCCCCTCTCTGTTTCTCTTCTCACTTCTCTGAATTCTATTCTAGTCCATCTTTCTCTCTTTCTTTCCATACAGAACTACAATTCTGTATCATTCTAGCTGTTTGCACTATTTAAGATATTCCTTATGTCTATGCTTTATTTGGCTTGGTGCTATGCAAGTATGAAGCAATAGTACGATGATACTGAAGTGATACTCATAATGTGTACACATTGCTGTATTGAATACTAGTTTTGAAATGGGTATGTTAAAATACATACTTATTTCTCCACCTCCGGAGAAATCTCTAGCTTTAGATTTGGAAGTTTTGAACCTAAACCTTAATGGAAGACAACCATAAAGAGGCCCAGAATAACTAGAGTTGCACACACGCCTATGATATCATATATATAACTAGTTTTCTATGAACTTTGAATTCGTATCTCAGTTGGTATATTATTTAGAATGTTCTTTATCAATTGTTCTTGTATAAGTTATTATTTATTGCATATAATTTGCTTTATATATGATATAAATTATCAGGTTAAAAAATTATGATATACTTGTATGATTTGAATTTGTTGTTAGTCTCCATTTGTAGCATGTTTTTTGCTTCATGATTCAATATCCTGTATTCTCTGTTTCTTAACATGCTAATCTTGTGATTTATAGATATACTGGTTTCTATTTATCCTTGTAGGTATTATTCTCACAACAATGATTACCTTGAGATTTGCCGTTGCTACAAGTCTATATATGAGATTCCGGCTGTCAAAGAAAATCCAGCCCAGTGGATACCAGTAAGTGTTTCTTCATATATTTATTTTTCTAGCAAGTTTCTTTATCTGCTATTGTTAAGCCTTGTTATAATCTGACATTATTTTTTGGTCTAAATTTCCCCCTGCCAAATGCCATAGATCCTGAGGAAAATATGTTGGTACTTAGTTTTAGCCCCACATGATCCAATGCAATCCAGCCTTCTCAATTCCACCTTGGAAGATAAAAATATGTCTGAAATTCCGATGTTCAAGTATGTTATCCTGATCTTAGTCTGTCTTGCTATCTTTCTCTCTGCTCTGTTTAAGCACTTAATATTTATTTGTCATTTACATCTGATATTTTTTATTTATTTTATGCCATAGGTTGCTGTTGAAACAGCTGGTCACCATGGAAGTCATCCAATGGACAGGTCTTTGGGATTCATATAAGAATGAGTTTGAGAATGAGAAGAACTTGCTTGGAGGATGCCTGGGTGACAAGGCAGCAGAAGATTTGAGGGAAAGAATTATTGAACATGTAACCTGACTGCCACTATGACATGCTTTTAGGCCTCTTGTTTCCTTTTGGGTTGATAGGGATTGTGGGACATGTGGCATTTTGTCTTAATTTCCACATATTATTTGGCACGCAAACATTCATGGTTTTTTCCCCTTGGCAGAACATTCTTGTTGTGTCGAAGTACTATTCGAGGATCACTGTGAAGAGACTTGCAGAGCTTTTGTGTCTTAGCATCCAGGTTTGTAACAATAATTTTTGATTTTGTGCCGAAAGTGTTGTCATGATAAATTATTGGTTTAAAATGGCATCTTAGTCATATGTGATGTGACTAATATTGCGATAAAATAGACAAATTCATGCACAACGTAAACTGAGGAAAAAGGAGGAGCTGGGGTTGGTAGGGATGAATGATGTGTTACTTTGATTATGAAGATGGTCATTTTGCTTATTATTATAGTTTGTCTAGTGGGCATGATTCATTTTCACTTGCATGCTTTGAAATGTTCTGATGCATTCTAATATGTTGGTGGATGTACTAATTAATTTTCTTTACAATATTTAGGAGGCCGAGAAGCATCTCTCTGATATGGTTGTATCTAAGGCACTAGTGGCAAAGATTGACAGACCTTCGGGTATAGTTTGTTTCCAAACTGCCAAGGATAGCAACGACATTCTAAATGCATGGTCTGCAAACTTGGAGAAATTGCTTGATCTTGTGGAGAAGAGCTGTCATCAAATACATAAAGAAACCATGGTGCACAAGACTGTATTGGGAATGCTTTAAAAAGGTTCGTGTGAGCAATTCATCCTCCACTCTTGACTTGCTTCAAATTTCCTTCAAGTCATTGTTTTTTTGAGGGCCTTGGCGGTTTCTTTCTTGTTATGACACTGTTTTCCCTGGAATGGCAGGTTGTTACCTAACAGATGCGGTTTTGGATTGAAGTTGCATGATCAGGATGATTATCTGAATTGCCTCTGGTTGTTGGGTCGGCGTGGAATAGCATTGATCGAAGTTCCTTTATCAATTTATTTTGTCTCAGGTGTTCAGGTAGAGCTGGATAGATGCTTTTTTAGTACTGAAAGTAACATTGTTGTATACTACTTGGACGCATTTTGCCACCGACTAATGGCAGTGGTGAAAAATTGAGTGCCTGTCCATTTATATTCTTTTTAGTTAAAATTTGTTTCTTGGTATCCTATTTTCTCTTAACGGTAAGTTGATTTACCCACACTTTCCCATTTACTGCGCTGATTTGGAGTTCTGAAGCAAAATTTTCTGTTCTTTTATGGAAGATGGAATTGAGTTAAATGGTGATAATCTCATTATTAATATCTTTAATTACTCAAAACATTTTGAAAATGTGATCTATGTTGCTGCCCTTAAACAATAGAATAAAGCTTTTTTATTGTTTTCTGATTATGTAAAGAATGGTTTAGTTACAGATGACATAGCAAATCAATTTCTGATTGATAATCGGAGCTCTACAATATTGCGGTCTTTTATGCTTCTGTTCAGGGAAATGAAATATTCGCCATTGCGTGGAGATGAACTGTATTTTTTTTTAGGGGGCAAACACCAATCACTTGAGATTATAAACTGAATTGAACTCATGATGTCCCTAGGATACCGCTCGGACCGTCGACTAGTCACAACAGTGGCTTATATTTTGCCATTAGGCCGTTTCAGCAGTCAGACTGCTTTGAGTTGTTATTTACTTGTCATTGACTTGGAAGTTGCTACCGAGCTAAGATCTAAAAAAGTTTTATAAAAATCAGATGGGCCAACATAAAAGGATTATAATTTTTTTTTTTTAAAAAAAAAAACACACACACAAATACGCAAAATATTTTAACTTTTTTTTTACTCAATTTTCACTCATAATTTTATTATAAAATAAGTTAATCCCTGCCGCATGTTTTGAAATGCAAAATATTTTAATAGTACTCAAATTTTATATTTTCTCCAACACTCATTTTTTATATTACATAAGTTATACTCCCTTCGGTCCTAATTATATGACAACATTTGAGAGTTGGTTTTGATCCTAATTATAGAACAAAATTTAAATTTTTGTCAATTTTTTCCTAAAACACCTATATTTTATTCTCTCAAGTGTATTTAGTTTTTAGTAAGTATATGCATTTAGGTGCATAGAATTTTCCATTCAATAAAACTCTTAAATTGTTGGATTTTAATTTGTTTATCAATGAGTTAACATTAATTTATCAATATATATATATATATATAAACACACACACACACATATATATATATATAAACACACACATATAGACATACACACTTATCATATAAATATATGTGTGTACATACTCATACACTTGTGTGGGTGTATTTGTTTATGTACATGTGTGTGGATGCCTGTATACATGTGTGTGTTGGGGGGGGGGGGGATGTGGGGGTTTCTATTTGTGTGTAGATATGTGTGTGTATGTGGGGGATGTATGTGTTTTTTTTTTGGGGGCGGGGGGAGGTTGTAGATATATGTGTGAGCGCGCGCACACACATACATATGTGTGTACACACACATATGTATATATAGCAAGACTATCAATTCAATTAAAAAGTATGGAAAAGAAGATTTTAGGTTGAGGAGTTATGTTAATGTCATTGAAAATTTATATAAAAGCATTTTAGGAAAATGAGTGAAATTAATTGATTTAACTTCCCTCCTTAATCTCCTCAAAATCGGTTAAATATGTCTTATAATTAGGACCGGAGGGAGTATATAATTATAATTTTAACAATTTTTATTTTGTTTAATTTCAACAGTGTCAACTTATATAATTCAGCTGGGAAAAAAAAAAAACTAATCTAATTCAAAATGTATTTTTGGTATTTAAATTTTATTCATGATAAGTGATATGTAATTAATTTTTTTTAATTTCATCTTGTTAGATATATTTTGTGAATTTGTTAATTTTTTATCAAATTGGATTAAGGCCTTCTATCTGCTTAATGATGCAGTTGATTTTTCTTCATGCTCCACTATAACTTATGTAATATTTCTAATTTTTATCAATATCTTCTTGCCTTATAATTAAAAATATTAAATTAGATTAAGGATTAATTATATTTCAATTATTATTTATTTATATAATATTATTTTAATTTAATTATTACATTGCCGACTCAATCGGACAGCCCATGACCCGTTGATCTTTACTGCTCAACATATAGTCTGACTTTTAGAACATTGGTTCCACCTACATGGATAGAGAGAGCTTTAAAATCGTTAGGCTACAAGTAAGAAAATAACAGTTTGTATTTTTTAGATTCAATTAATGTTAAATTAAAAGCGAAGACTAAGGATTGTCAAAAGTTTTGTTCTAATAACTGATTGCAGTAAACACGAATAACATAAAAATTGTTTTTTTTTTTTTAAATGATTGAAAAGTATGGGTGGCATTAGAATATTGATTAATTGTGGGCATTGGGCGACCGCTGGGTTGCTTGTAAAGGAATGAACACGCAACTGAGCTGCGGTGAGTGAAGAGTGCTATCAATAACGTACTCATCATTTTCACGAGTAAAGGCAAAACGATGCTTCAAAGACACAAACTTGGGACTTTACTTTGCTCAAACGCAATATAATGTAGAATTGTCGTCCAAGGCTCTACTTCTTGTAGAACATCGTTTCACACTGTCTCTTCTTCTGCTAATTAAGAATTAGGAAAAATTGTACTAGGTCCGGAATTTGAGAAAATACGATAAATTGGTCCATGGAGATATTAAAATTGTGAAGTCCCATAGAACTTTTTTGTAATATTTTTCATATGTGAAAAGATACAAATACCCCCATGGAGGCTTATAGACTTGTCAACATAGTCATATGGACTTGTTTAAACATGAATAAGAATATCATGAATTTTTTCTTCCGCATCTATCATCAATTTCAAAGACATTTAATTGTACTTCAGTTTGAGTAATAAGCTCTATTTTTTGGTAAAAATAATAGGCTCTATTTCATGAGTAAGAATATCATGAATTTCTTCTTTTGCATCATAAACACGTCCAATAAAAGAGCCTATAAGACCAACTTGAGGCCCTACAGGGCTGGCCCTTTTAAGCTTGATGTCATATAAGGCCAGCCCTATAAGGCTTATTTCATTTAACTCCTCTAATTTTCAAGTCTGGCCTTTGAAGGGCCAGAGCCTAAAAGAGCCGGCTCGACAGACTCAATTCAATTTCCTGACTCTACTTATGGATTTGTAAACACAGACACAGGAGAACATTTGTGTCTTTTCACATGAAAAATATTGGAAAAAAGTTTCACTGGACTTCACCGCAATTTTGCGATTTCAATAGACTATTTTTTTCATATTTTTCCCTCGAGAACAAGGTGCAATTTTCTCTTAAGAATTAGTCGCTTGCGTAGGTAGCCAAACACTGCCTTATATATTTTATATATAGTTATATATGCCATTTCGTCAGCCTAATGTTCTTCAGTGTCAAACACTTGGGACCACCTGTCTTACGTGGCTGTCTAGTTGGAGTATAGACAAATATTTGCATGCATCCCAAATATTAATTAATATACATTTTGTGTCAATGATTTGAACGTAACTGCCGTAATCTCTTCCTACACAAACATCAAAGGCCAGAAAGATATGATATGTTTTTTAAATTATTGGTAATGGTAATGTGCCGAATTTCATACAAAAGGCCAATACTTTAAATTTGAATATAAGTCCTTCTAATTAATGAAATTTTTAAATAGGGATTTTTCGTCAATTTTCTCTATCAGAATGTGATTACTACCCGCTACATACAAACTTTACAAATTTATATACAATAGCCAACAATAATATTAAATAATGAAGGTGTTAATGGGGAGGTGTAAAAAATAATTATATGAAAATATCAATTAATCTATTGTGGATACATGAAAAATAAGATAATCATTTTTTTTTTTTTGGAAAGATTCATTTACTTGATAATTCATAGGGAAATAATGTACGTAAAATTTGACAATTTTTTCATGGGTTTAATGCAGAAACATCTTTTCTGACGCACTCACATATAAATGAGCGGGCCCCATTGTTAAAAGGAGAGAGGAAAAAAATAAATGGGTTTCACCCACTTATATGTGAGTATAGCAGAAAAAATGTTTCTGTCTCAGAGGCAAAAACATTAAACCCTTTTTTCATATAGTTATTTGACTTGGTTAAATTTGAATACCATCAGGTTTAATGTGGGTATTCTCTCAAATATATTTTTATCATTTATACAAATTCAAAATTTTGTGTTTAAAGAGTAAAAGCTCGTCCCACTATATTCAAGCTGCCTATGGGTAAATTGGACCTTTTTATCATGAAAAAAAGAAAGTAATAGATATATAGATTTTTCTCCTCTATAAAATAATAGTTCAATATAGAAGGGGTATCATTAGATAAACTTTATTTTTTTCTCTCAATGATTTATTAAATAATAAAATCATGTAACTAATCTTTTACAAAAACATTTTGTAAGTATCATAATTAGTTAAAACTCCTACCAGTTATAAAGATATAATAAGAAGAGTGTATTCTTCGAGCAAAAAAAATAAATAAATAAGAAGAGTGTATTAAAAAGAAAAAAAGATGTGTGAAGAAGATGAAGAATGCGTTGAGTTAGAGAAATTTTGTGATGTTGTGGGTAAAAAGCCACATTCAAGCTCACATATTTTTAGAGAAAAATGATTAAGTTGGGTTTTATTAGTATGATTTTACATGAGGTTAATTCTTGTGGCCTTCACAACTTGTATTTGGGAATATGAATATTTCATGTTGTGGTGGTCATGAAGTTCAAAAGCCTAATGCGTCCGCTCAGACTTGGAGAAAAATTGCTCTGCCTGGCTCTTAAAAAAGCAACCTGAAAAAAATTGGGCGTAATTGAGCTAGGTATTTCTGTGGGTAGGGCCGAGCATCAGGCAGGTTATGCTTACCCATTTGATCCTGCCAAGTTATTATGTATATCATTATATTTTATATAAATATTTATTATAAATCCAGTTATATGTTTCTTCGGCTCTTCCCTTTATCTAATTGTAGTATTGAATTATTCATATCAAATTTAACAATTTTGTTACCATATTTATTATGGATTATGGTTGTTATTTAATTCTTGAAGTATGGATATTTGTTAAGATATATGGTAATTCTTAAATTTCAAGACTTATTTTGAAATATTCCAAAATGTGGAATTATCAAATGCATTTGAAGTTTATATTATTTAAAGCAAAGTTAATACATATAGTAACTACATGAATATTTATGAAAGTTAAATGAAATTATTTTTTTCCTCATGTGGATAAGACAGAGCGTTACCACTTGGGTAAGGATGCCCACTCTACCCAACCCGCCTTAACCCAACTCGAAATAGTTAAAGCTTTTACCAAATATGGTCGGGCATTGAGCTGCAAAATGCAGCCCGTTCATCCTTTAGGTGAGGGTCTTGTCTTGCCCATGCCCACCCATAATTTCAATTAAGAAGAGCTAAAACTATGGTGTTTTGCAAGTGCAACCGCCACTAGCCCCATGTTTTATTGGGAAAAACGATTATAAAAAGTAAATAGAAAAGTTTATAAATCTACTCTAATGAAACAATACCAATTAGATGTTATATTTATAAACTAAAGGAAATAAAATTTAGTATCCTCTCTCATTTCACAATTCACATAGTTGATTGCCTAATGTAATGTAGGAGTTCTATTATGCAATGTTATTAGAAAGTAGACATTTCATACTTTACATATATAATTTTTGAAAATATGAAAATTATATATAGATTTTTTAAAGTCAGAAAAATTTAAATAAATATTGAATCAATTAAACCGATCCGGTTGTTGAGATAGTCGGTTCGGTCTAGTTTTTATAACTTGACTATTGTATCTCACATTCTTAACATTTTTGTCCAACTTACCCAATTAGATATTCTCTCAACAATAACTAATAATACAAATACTCATTCATACAGAGATATTATACTGCACTTGACGAGACAAACAATACCAAATTGGGTGTGAGCCTGAGCCAGAAGTTATGAGTGAGTGCTCTTTTTACCATGATCCTCGAAGGTAAAAACTGTGATTTAATATCACATTTTTAAAATAAAAAAAATACTTTGTTAATTTCCTTAACGTAGTTAAATTGGTTAAGCAATGAAAGTAATAAATAACTCTCCATACAATATCGAGGAGTGGCAAGATTGATCAGCCTCCTCTCCCTCTCTCTCTCCCCATTCTAAAAATGAGAGAATATTAAAGGGATTATCAAAATCCATCCCTTCTATAAAAAACAATCCTTCTCGTCCCTTGCCCCTTGCACGTTCAATAAAACAACACTATATGTAAAATGAATTGATCCTTTATGATTAATGTTTAAAAAATAAAAAGAGATTAAATGATTAATCTAATAATTATTGGATCATATAGAGGAAGAAGAACTATGACCCGAAGCTGATGACCATGCTGATGGTAAGTATTCGGACCTGCTTTCCTGGCCCGTTTCCAGTATGACCCAACCCGGAAACGGTAAACCTCCTTGCTGAGAGCTAATGGAAGATGCCAACGTCGAAGACGGCGACGATGACAAAGCTGACGGCAATGCCGATGACTGCAAATGATGAGCCATTGAGGATGACATAACAGTCTGATCATAATAGTTCATCGGGAACTCCGAAAACTGCGGGTTGCCATAAAAATCACCGGTCGCCACCGCCGGCTGAGGACTCATGAGAGAGTGGTGGTGATGGTGGTGAAGAGATTCCGAATGAACAATCGCCTCAGCCGACGTCGGAATGGACAAAAGGGTAGTTGCAGAACCTGAATCTGTCAAATGGGTCGTCGTCATCGGAGGCGGTGCAGGTGGAGGTGGAGGTGGTTGCCGGAGTCTGACATTTTCAGGGAAATTAAGCTTGGCCTTGTTGCCTCTAAAACGGAGGGCAGCTTCGTCGTAGGCCCGGGCAGCCGCCTCCGCCGTGTCGAAAGTGCCCAACCAAACTCGGGCAGCTTTAAAAGGATCTCTGATTTCAGCTGCCCACTTGCCCCATGGCCTCTGTCTCACTCCTCTGTATTTTCTTCTTCCTTCTTCTGAAACTCTCACATTCTCTGTGTTAGAGCTATATTCATACGTTTGAACACTCTGCCCTCTTGAACCTTCTGCGGCAGCAACACAAGCTTATTATTTTTCCTTGTTCATTAATCAACAATAATAAAGACAGATTTGTGCTTGAAAATGGTGCATAGTTTTTTTTTTTTTTTGGCATTTAATCTTTTTTTCCCTATAGCATTGTGAATATATGCACAACATTCTCCAGATGCTGCAAATTCAACTAATATATAATCCAAATATTCTGGAATTATTCTTTTAATATATTCTGAATTCTAATGAGTGTTCAGGAATTTTCAAACAAAAGGTGAATCAAGTTGTGTTCTAAGCATAAAAACAAACACCGAGCTATCAACCTCCCAATTTGGAATTTTTTTTAAAAAAACAAAAATCAGAATTTGGGAGTTTAAATAAATAAAAGGTAAAGAATAATAGCACGAACCTGTTTGGATAATAGCAGTGGAAGACGAAGAGCCTCTAACATTATCTTCCCTACTTCTCTTCAAAACAGAGCTACCACCATAAGACGAAGAAGACGAAGTCGGCGTCGTCAAATCCGACGGCGAGCTTAATGTAACAGAGCCCCCTCCACCTCCACTTCCACCGCCACCGCCACCGCCACCGCCAGAAGTCTCAGCAGAATCACCGGGAATATCTCCCGCGACGACGTGGGTCAAAGCAGAGATTATAGTAGACATCTCTCTGTCTCTATCCATACCAGGGAAGACAACTTTGTTGTGTTCATCAACAACGTTGTTGTGATTGTGAGAGTTATTCGCAGGATTCGCCACCTTTAAGAAGAAACACATGAAACAATGAATAAAGAAGAAGAAGTATGCAAGGGATTTGATTACTCTGTTTTATTTGAAGGCAAAATGAAAATGATGGGAAGAGCAAATCTAGACGCACATGAAGATTTGATATTTATGCACAGAGGAATTAATACTAAAAAGGAAGGTTTCAAATTGGTTACCGTCACTGAATAATAAGAGAGTCGGCGTCAAAGGGGAGAGAAACAGAAATATTGCTTCGTTAGCTTCAAGGAACCTTATTTTTTAAAAAATTATATTTAGTTAAATTAGATAAATATCAGGCGGTTTGAAAAATTCCTTTTCTCTTTCTTTTATATATATATATATAACCTAATTATTATTATTCAAATTTTGAGAACAATTATTTGGGATCTAATAAAATTATGTTGAATTGGAAAATTATCGTGTTTAAATTTTTATTTATAAAGTTTGAACTCTCAAATTTTAATTAAGGGAAATTATTGCCCTTTCTACTTGAGTTAATCATTATTGATTGTTTTCTTTTTGGACGTAATTATTTGATTGAGTCAGATTCAGCATTATCAAACCTAATTAAATATAAGTCTTCCATAAATACTTTTCGCATTCTCATACTTGAACTCCTTCAAGTGCTTATTGATCTTTCTTTTTTGCTATATAAAATAAATGTAACCATTACAAAGAAAAAATAGTTTACATACATATTGGATCTCAAATTAGCCTAAACATTTCTTAGAAAATATATATGATACTTATACGTTAAATTAGTTTTTATTTTTAATTTTACAATGTAATTTAGCCACCCCTTCTCTCAAAAATGGTAGTGGAGCCCCACATGCATCTCTCTTATTGATAACATAAGGTATAGATAATATAACCTCTAGGAGGCATGAGATGCCAAATGAGCTATGAAACTCTTGGCACCCCCTATAATAATATACGATATGGACCTTATGCGTAATAAAAAAATCTAAAAAATGAATATCATCATGACGAGTAAGGATAAATGGTTTTCTTTTCAATAAATTTATATCAATATATAATTAATATTTCTTCGGTTGCACTACAAACTTAGTTTTACATTTAAGAGTGGATGCCTGGAGGTTGTATATATACTATAAAATTTGTAAGAAATTCTAATATTTATAAACAATAAATAATGTGGCACACCTTAGAATCTATAAGTAGGTGATGAAATAATAATAACGAATTAATTGAGAAGGAAGACTAGTGACATTTTGTGCATGAGGTTTGGCACATATTATATTCCCCATAAAAAAGGTACAAAAGAATTAACTCTTATAGATATCAATAGGAGTTGCCCCCAAACAAACAAAAAACATACTCCCTCCCATATTTAATATAAAATCTATTTATCTAATTTAATTAGGTTTAAAAAATTAGTTAAATTAGTTAATATAACATGTAATTTTTGAATACACCCTAGTTAATTTTCCTAATTCGCTCTCCAAATAGGAGTAAATTAGAAAAATATTATAAATATTAAATATAAAAAATATATTTTATATTTAGGATATAGATAAGCTTTCTAAATAGATCTTATATATTAAAGACTGGGAGGAGTATTAATGGGAAAATTTTGTATGTAGTTTGAATTAAGATGACTAGGAATTTAATTATGAGTCTTGAGAATCAATTAACATAAACAAACAAAAGAGAACAAGTTGAGAAGGAAGACAAATTAAAATGGTCAAAATGTTCAAAGGTAATGGGCGAGATGTGGATATAACCAAATTGACGGTCGGTAGTTCAACTAGTTCTATGGATATCAAGCTCAGCTAACTATTTAGTCGGCATTGGGATTCCACGGCCGACATGTTTCCTCTTTTATTTTATTTTTTCTCAATTAAATTTTATTTTATTTTTTTAATAAAAGACTACTATATTACTCCCTCCAATCTTAAATATAGGAGTTAGATAATTAATTTATAAATATTTAAATATTAATTAAGTTAATTATTTGTAAGAAAATATATACATTGATTTCTCCAAAATATCTCTTTTAATTATTTATATTGAAACTAAGTACCTCTATGGAAACTCTGTGTTAATATGTGCAATCAATATAGATATTTAAAAAAATTATAAATTTAGAAAATAAAATAGATTTAATCGAGTTTCTACATTTAAGAACAAAACAAACACATTAACTAACTCATAGATTTAATACTAAAGAAATTACCTTACAATTACATAACCACATAAAAGCATACTAGGGTATAATTAGCCTGTTTATCTTTTTCGGCAAAAGAAGTAGACTATTTATCTCTGTGGTTAAAAGGGAAAATAGATAAATAAGTAGCATATTTATTTAATTCAAGAAGCCCTCCTGCAATTATCAAGGAGAATAAGTTAGCAAAAGTGATTAAACATTCATTTTATGAGCCAATCTAGAGAACATATTGGCGTATTAATTTCATAAACTCTCCAAATAATTGCGATATAAAATGTACGTGTATAATAGTAGCGTTACTAATAATAATAATAACACCCGAACTATTGGATCATAATATTAAAAAATAATAATAACAACAACAATTATAAAACCTCTTACTTCCATTAATATAATTTCATCTTATTCTATATAGCAATGGATCTCTTCACATACGAACATTCCTTGACCTCTCGTTTACTCATTTTTTATTATATATATTTATAGAGTTTGAATTTTAGTATTCATATCCCATTCTTGAGAAATTTTTGTGTGAATTTAGTTTGCTATGTCTTTTTAGTCTAACCCATTTAAATACAATAACTCAACTCTCATGTGATTTCACAAGTAATAAAAAAATAAATCTTGTGAAATTTTTTAATTTTATTAAAATGTCAACTAATATCTAGGAGGTATATCAAATCATCTTATGTGTTCTTGTAATTTTATTGGTTAAACTATAAATGACGTGGCAACCCGAACTCACACAAGAATTTCTGTCCATTCTTATTATCTCAAGATAGTTGAGTCATTTTTCATCCCATCTTTTGAAATCTTCCTTTCAAATCATCAAATTACATTTGTTTTAGTCAACACATTACATTTTTTTTCCCTATAAAGGATTAGTATCTAGGGAAAATTACGATTAAATACCAATTAAAATTTCTAAGCTTCAAAAAGTCTGTTAATAGTTTGAAAGTACATGAAGGTGACAGAGATCAAATTGAAATTTTAAAATATAAATGAATTTAATATTTTGCTCTCAATTTTTAAATAAATAAATCTCACTGGAGCACCATTGACTAGAATGAAAGTGTAAAAGTGGGATTCAAACCCACCCCACCCTCATATTAGAGGAGTTAGGTGGCCATTGGGCCACCAAAATTCCTTTGATCGATATATAATTGAGTTGATTATATATATATATATATATATATATATATATATATATATATATATATATATATATATATATGTATATATATTATGACTAACATTTTTTTAATTATGAAACACTCTAATGAATCTCATTACAAGTGTTGTAAATACCATTGATAAACTTATTAATCTTATTATGATTTTTATTCACACTTCTCAAATGTTGGTGAACCTAGACTGGCATGTTTTTACTTGACAAATGCCTTTATCAAACTCATTACAAGTCTTCTGATTCATAATAGGAATCACAAGAGCAATAAGAAATTTAACAAGATTTGTAGTGAGTTTCGTGAGAGTGTTTCCTAATAGAAATACTATTGTGAATCTCATTACGAACTTTGTCAAAGCCAATAAATATTGGTGAATCATGCCTAACTTTTTTTTTTAATCGGGAAACACTCTTGTGAATCTCATTACGAATCACAAGACTTATAATGGGTTTTGATAACAGTGTTCGTCAGGTGAAAATATATCAGTTTTGGTTCATCAACATTTAAGCATCATGAACAAAAGTAGTACTGAGATTAACAAATTCATCAACAGTATTCATAAGACTTGCAATGGGTTTAACAAAGGCGTTCATCAGGTAAAAACATGTCAATTTGGGTTCACCAACATCTGAGAACTATGAACAAAAGTTGTAATCAGATTAACAAGTTCATCAATAGTATTCATAACACTTGTGATAGGATTCAAAAAGAGCGTTTACATATGAAAAAACATTAACCAAAAAATGTGTGTGTGTGTACATATAAGGAGCTTTGATTGCCAAATGACTACCTAGCTCCTCTAATATGATGGTGGGGTGAATTCGAATCCCACCCCTCACACCTTCATTTAATTTTTTGTTAAAGACAAAAAGTCAACCCCACGAAAGGGGGAAAAACCATCATCAAAGCTCTACCGACAGTTAGAGCTCAAGCTACCAACGGTCAGCTGTAGTGGTGCTCAAGCGATACTCATTGTTTTTTTTTTAAAGAAAACTAAGCATAGAATGGTAAATTTACTAAAATTTTAAAATCTCAATTTAATTCCTATAACTTTTATGTTCTTTCAAAATGTTAATAGACTTTTTGAGGTTTAGAAATTTTAAATGATATTTTATCATTATTTTCCCTAATATGTATGCGTCTAGATATTCAACTTTCAAAATCTTTTACCTTCTAAACTAAATAAAACATGTCATGGAGGTTAATTTTGATCATAAATATAAGATTTTCTATTTTATCTTTTATATTTATAATTGTTTTAAACTAATTTATATAAATTATAAACTTGTATATTATATAATGTTATATATAAATATTTTATAAGATTATGTCACAAATGTTATTTTACCTTAAATTTGATAACTAGGTCCTATATTAATGATTAGAGAAGTATTATGTATGTCTTTTTTTTTTTAAAAAAAAAAAGATAGCGCATAATTTGACTCGAGTTTTGACTTTTATCCCTATGTGTGTGTTTATTTTGAATATATATATATATATATATATATATATATATATATATTAATTTTGGGTTCTGATTTTCATTTACCCTTTTCTCCATACTGTTTTTGAACTTAAAACTCCACAAAATAAAAGAATTTTCGGATTGAAGTTTGAGAAATAGTCAACCCAAGCAAATACATATATTAGTAGAATGTAGAATAGTATGGAGGGGATTTTTTCTTGCTGGTCAAACAATATGGAGGGCAACTCTTAAAATATTATATATATATATATATATATATATATATATATATATATATATATATATATATATATCTCAGCGCCTTCAATGGACAATTTGAAATAGACGTTGATTTTTCTATTAAGAAAAAAATTATTCCTTTTTGCGGGGTTTCTCAAGTCAAACAGGGTTACCTGAATAGGAAAGAAAAAATTAATTATTTGGGGTGAACTAGTTTAGCACATAGGTGGAACCAACTAAAATACAATAACTTGATTTAGCACCTTTTAAATATTAGTTAGCATATTAATATAAATAAAATATTTCAGGAGATTCACTCTTTCATTACATATGAAATCTTAACTAATTAAGTGATTCATTTTTTAAAAAGAATAAAAATATGAAACATATGAGCAGCCAGCTATGATTAATTTTAGCTGAGTTTTTGTATTTTAATTGGTCAGACCATAAATGATATACCAAACTGGGTCTGGGTTCATCCAATACTTTCTTCTTTTGAGATTGGTAATGTGAATTGAACTGATTCTGTTTCAAATTTTGTTGACCACAAAATGACTATTCTCTAAAACAATGGCGTGCTGCTTTTTGGAGTTTAAGCCTTCGATATATACTCAATTCAGCTATCTAAACTTAGGCGTGTTAATAATTGAATTATATTTATATTCCCGAAGATTTTTATGATTACTTGTAAAAGTCAATAACATTAAATTTTTATTTTTCCTATAAACATTCTTGTTAATTGTCTTATATAAGGAAATGACATAAAAAAAAATTAAAGATAGTTAGGATAATTTCATTTTAATTAAAGGGTGAATTTTAAAAATATTAATGAGTTTTTACAATTTTAACAATATAACTTACTTTTTTCAATCTTTGTGAAAAAGTGAAAAATGACTCATATTAAATATTAATTAGAAAAATATATCGCTTCATTAGGTTTTTAGATTTTTTTGATTTACACTTACTTTAAATTTAGGCTTCAATAAAATTTAATTACACAATCATCACACTTAAGTTTGTTGCATCATCATTGTCCGTTAACAACATTAATATTGTTAAAATTATATGATCAAAAGTATACTTTATAAAGTTAAAAAATCAAAAATATATTTTACATAAACTTAAAAAACTAAGTATATTTTATGCTAAATAAAAATGGGTAACTAATAAGCTATATCACTATATGTATATAACTATCTGGTATTCAATATTAATTACTAAATTGAATTTGAGAGTCGAATGTTCTCAATATAAGTTTTTTAATCTACAAAGTTTAATTAAAACACTCAATCTTAGAATAAAGTTCCTCTCATATATGACTCAATCATTGCGGTAAGAAAATAAGTTTTAATTTCTAATATTACAACTTGAGCTGTAATTTGTCATTATGCGTGATTTATAAAGAAAGATGATTGAAAAGTGTTAATCAATATCTCTCAAGACCTTCCTTTGATAAATCAGATCGCTATCATTTCAGGGTTATTGTCAGGTTAAATCCAATTAATGTACGGACCAAACCGGTTTACCGATCAATTCACAAGTTTTCGGATTGAATTGGCAGATCTAGTATGAGTTTAATTATATTGATTATTACTGATTATGTATATCCATATTATGAAAATAAATATAGATAACATTTTAAAAATATAACATTTGCATTGGGAAAAAAAAACACATGAAGATAAGAAGGGTTGACCAAATTTTGTAGTTTTGGGGATTGGTAGGGCACAAGACGGCATGGGAAGAACATTTATTAAAAGATCAAAGTCAACGTTCCTTCAGTCAAACTGTCATATCGTCGACGCGTTATAACATCTTCTTCAATCTTCGGTTCTATTTAGTTCAATTTATGAATTACTACAATATGGATTTAATTAATTGGTGTGCCACCACCTTAATCTGTCTTTTCTTTTCTTTCCATTTTGTTTTCACATAATCATATACTACGAATTAAATAAATGTTTAAAATATTTTACATTTTATTAAGATGTGCGTCCTTTTTTTTAAGAAAATAAAAATATATAACCAGAAATTTTGAGGGGGATGAAAAGATAAAAAAAAATTTGTTTTTAAACAAGAATAAATTAATAGGTGAGTCAATGTTGACATGTTGCCCCTTAAAATCAACTAATTTTAATTCCACTTCAGTGCATGGGTAGTGACAGTGACCCTATTTCAGTGTTCTTTACGCTATTGGAAATTTTCGTGCACAGCACAAAAAGCGAACCAAAATAAAATAGAAAAAAAATATGTGAAAGGCCCTTATGTAAAAATTTTGGTAGTCAAGACTCAGGAGGAGTTGGTATATTTTGAAATACGGGTATTATGGAAGGTTTTTATACAAATAAATAAATAAATATGCGGAAACGGGTATTATGGAGGGTTTTATGCAAATAAATAAATAAATTGCGGAAAATACAGCATACGGGTATTATGGAGGATTTTATACATACATACATATATATTAATATTGTCAAAAATTATTAGTATAATTGGTAATGAGTTGACTCTTACTAGTCATTAGTTTAAATCTCGTTGTTGATGTGAGTTATTAGTGAGTAATCTGTAATAGCCTCTTTTTTTTTTTTTTTACCAAAAAAGAGAGATGGAAAGTATTACTCAAATTCATGTAGAAATACAATATAATTGTTGAACAAGAAATTTTCACCTATTTTCCCAATAGAATAAATGCTTGGATAAAATGAATGAAACTCAAAATATTTGAAGTGTGGTAAGAAATTATATAACTTAGATCATGCATTAAAAATATTCTTCAAGTAATTTATATTATAAAGTTTCGAAGGGGGAAAGACAAAAAGAAAACACAATAAGTCATATTTAAGTATATTAATTATAAAAGTAAAATTGATAAATAAGTATTGACTATAAATAGAAGTAGAAGAGTACTAAAAAAAAAAAGTAAAATGACATGAAATGATCAAGTGAAAGGCCATGCTGTGGTTTTGTGAAATACTTCCTCCCTTGTATGTACAAGATATTCTTTTAGGAAAAAAGCGCACCAGTTGAAATGTATTGTCAATTATTATACTCTTATGATTATTACCCTATACTTTTATAAGTAACAAGACTTATTTAGAATTTATTGGATCTCACAACATTAATTAACTATTTACTCTTTTTCTTTCTCACATTCACTTATTATCTCTATTAATAAGATTATTTTTATACATATTTATCACTTTTAAATAGTTTTAATATTTTTATCCACATAATTTAGCTATTTGTACTTCATAAAAATAATTGGGGCAAAGTCAGAGAAAAGAAAAGAAAAGGGAAATTTGCCAAAATAGTCTAAGAAAAAAAAATTTGTCAAAATAGTCCAGGGCTAAAACATTTTGTCAAACTATACCAGTTTGTAGCGCTACGTCAGATGGCGTCACACGTGGCGCCACTCTCGTGACTTGGCACGCTACAAAGTGGCACCGCCACGTGGGACGTCACTTGTAGCGTGCCCACGTGGAGCGCCACATATTAAAAAGAAAAAAGAATTGCTTTTACAAGGCGCGTTAGCGCCCTGCAAAAGCCGCTGCATTAGGGCAGCTTTTCAGAAAAGCTCCCTTGATGCAGCGAGGGCGTGAATAATTCACGCCCCTTACAGTAACATGGGGTGTGAATTATTCACGCCCCATGCAGTGTTTTTTTTTAAAAAAAAACTCATTTTCCTCTTCTATTTAAACCATCACTCATTCACACACATTCACATATTTATGATATAATCCGCGGGAGGGAGAGAGGTTGAGAGCAATTGTGAAGAAAGAAGGAAAGGAGGATACAGCAGTTGAAAGCTTTTTTAAGGTATGTTATTTATTGTATAAGATTATTTACGTAGCTAAATTAGAATGGATTAATAAATGTTCTTAATAAAATGTTTTGTATCTCTTTTTGTCTCTGCAATGATGGTAGTCTTGTGTCGGTTACAAAAATGCTAGAGTTAGAATTTTTGAGAAGTTCTAAGTTTTGACAATAGAAGACTGTATTTGTGTAGTGATTGACTAATAATAAATTTAAAGCGGTTTAGATGTATTTTTTGTTTTTAAGAAATGTAAAACTAATTTTTACATTTAAAAATTTTAACATCGTTGTATTATAGGATATTTTTTACCGATTAAATGTTATGCAAATAGTATATTTGGATTAATAGAGATATTATGGAAATTTTAATCGGGTTAGTTTTCAAATTATTTAGTAGTACATTAGAGAAAATACCAAAGTAGGATGAGAAACTTAAATTTAAAATAATAAGGCAATATATTATAAATGTTATTTTTTCTTTTAATTTTTGTTTTTATTTGTTAATTTTGATTTATTTTACTTAAATGAATTTGTATTTGTTGAATAATTTTCATTAGTATAATATAATTTTTATTATTTTTGTTATTATTATATGTTATGAATTTTAATATTTAAAATAATTTTTTGTTCTTATCATTATATTATTTTCGGTATTAATGAATAACTTTGTTTAATTTTACTAATTATGAAATTTGATTTTTTTTATTAATTTTTATGATTATTATAGAAATTTCTTTTTTTTTAATTTTCATCATTATACAAAATGAATTTTAATTTTTTGATTAATTTCCGTTAGATTATATTAAATATGTTATTTTGATTATTATTAATAATATTATTAGTTTGTGTTTTTTATTAATTTTCGTTATTATTATGTACTTTTTAAAAATATTACACATGATGAATTTTGAGTTTTTTTTAATTTTATTTATTATTATATATGTTTCGTTAATTTTATTATTATAATATATTATATATTTTAATTTGCAGATTAATTTTCGTTATTATTAATTAATTTTTAATAATCTTACATATATATGAATTTTGAATTTTTTTATGAAGTTTAATTATTATTATTATTATATAAACTTTGTTATTTTTATTAAAATATACTATAAATTGTAATGTTTAGACTAATTTTTGTTAGATTATATTACATATCTTATTTTGATTGTAATTATTATATATTATGAGTTTTCAAATTTTTTATTAATTTTCACTGATATTAAATAATTTTTTAAAAACTTACATATTATGACTTTTGATTTTTTTTATGAAGTTTTATTATTATTATATAAACTTTGTTATTTTTACTATTAAAATATACTATGAATGGTAATGTTTAGATTACTTTTTGTTAGATTATATAATTTTTAATAATTCTTATTCATTTATTTTGTAGAGAATACATAATTATTCATCTGTTGAAACAGAAGGAGAAATAAGAGGAAATCAATATCCATAATTTTCATCTCCATCCACTTCTTGCACTTTCATTTGGTCTTTTTAATCACATTTTGTTTCTTCATTTCTTTGTTTCATTGCTTATATACATTGAGTTTCTTCTTCTGATTAGTTGCAATTTGTGTTATGGTTTGATTTATGTGTAATTTTTTCTTCTTTTTTCATTCTATAATATAGGGAAAAAAAATGAATCCGATTCATGCAATTGTATATTATAATGGTTCAAAAAATATCGGTGCAAACGGGTTGACCTTTGAAGGTGAAAAACGAGCAATATATATTGTTCGAAGTATGTCATTTGCAGATTTAATTGAAAAGATCCGTCAGAAGCTAAAGCTGCAACAAGAGCAGGTAATATCTTGTGTGACGGTTAGAGTTCACATTGAGGACGACAAATATACCGGTATTGAGATGGCCGATGATGAGGACTTGGACATGTTTTGTGAAACATTTAAGGAAAATCCTACAAATAAATTTGCAGAGTTCTATGTGGATATCAAAACGTCAGAGGAGGGTGTACCAATACAGTTTGATAGACTCCACCTTGGTAATGAGTCATATTATATGACTTATTTTGGTACACGTCATCCAACACATTCTACCAAAGCGCACGAAGAAGAAAACAAGTATCTGGTAGATAAATATGACAACGAGGACGAGGAAGAAGAAGAAGATGAAGACACATTATTGGCAAATGACGCTGATGGAAATGATAGTGATACATATGATGAAGAACATGGTAGTGTCATGCCACAACATACTAGCATGTTACCATCATCAGGTTAGTTATGAAGCTGTATTAATTTATATTATAATTTTTTATTTGTTAACATGTTTTCACATAAACAGTATTATTTGTGAATTTGCAGAAATTACACCATTTTGGAGCCAGATTCCGCATTATGACGCCATTCATAATGATTACCCGCATGAGGATATACTGGATGTCAAAGGCTTGGGCCGGGGACCGTGGGCGAGAGGGGACGCATTATATGTGAAACAAGAATTCGAGTCCAAGAGTGATGTCCAGGCCACAATAAAAGCATTATTGCATGAAGGTTCATCATGAAGGAATAGTGGATAAGAGTAATACAACCACCTTCTCAATGAAATGTCAGAATTATGAATAAGGTTGCCCTTGGAGAGTTAAAACAATGAAGCTGAAGAATGACAATGCTTGGATGGTGACTAAATGGGGTGGGAGTCACACTTGTGTCAGCACAATTCTCTCCCAGGATCACACCCAACTTGATTCTAAAATAATATCTGAGGCTATATTCGGTACGATGCACAATTCCATTTATCCTCAAGCGAATTTATTATTGATTGTCAGTGAACATAAATAACATTCATGCTTTGCATTTATTGTGATTGGTTTTGCAGACATGGTCAGGGAAACACCTTCGGTACCCGTGGCACTAATACAAGAAAGGATAACCGGAATGTATGATTATCATATTTCTTACACAAAGGCATGGAAGGCAAAACAAAAGGCAGTGGCTAAGATTTATGGTGATTGGGACGATTCATATGCATTCCTACCAAGGTGATTTGAGCACATGTGCTTATTTTCTCCGGGAGCCTCTTACCATATTCAACATGGACCGTATATTGTTGACCGGCAGGTTGTTAATGGGGTTGTTGTTTTTCAACGAACCTTTTGGACCTTCAGTCAATGTCGTGCGGCGTTCGACTGGTGCAAACCGGTCATACAGGTGGACGGTACACATCTATACGACAAGTATAAGGGGACATTACTGATAGCCACCATCCAAGATGGAAATAACGAGATCCTGCCCATTGCTTTTGCAATTGTTGAGGTGAAACAAAGGAAGCATGGGAGTATTTTTTGTATAATATACGACAGAATGTTACTAATAAGGTCAGTCTGTGCCTCATTTCTGATCGACACAAAAACATAATATCAGCGGTCAGGAATCCAGCACTTGATTGGTAGCCTCCTTATGCGTACCATGTGTTTTGCATACGTCATATTGCTAGCAATTTTGCTACCCGCTTTAAGGACAAGCAGTTGTAGAAAACCTTAAAGCATTTAGGTAATATACTCTCAATGATGTTGATTGAATTATTTTTTAACCTTTATTGTATGTCACGAATAACGTTATGTCTTTCTGTCTTCTTTACAGCGTATGTGCCAAGCAAAATCCACTTTGATGAATTGTATGCGCAGTTCTGCGGTCATAGCACTGAAGTGGCCAAATGGATTGAGAGAATCCCAAAAGAGCAATGGTGTCGGAGTTATGATGAGAAAGGACGAAGATATGGTCATATGACAACCAACCTGTCCGAATCAATCAATATGGTTTTCCAGGGAGCTAGGAACATGCCAATAACGTCGTTGGTGAAATGCACATATAAACGACTTGCTACTTACTGGGTTGAAAGAGGGACGAAAGCACAACAAGACACCATCAATGGAAAGTATTTTTCGAGCGTTATTAGAGAAACATTGACTAAGAATGGAAAGAGAGCAACATCAATGCGTGTACAGGCTTACGACCCGGCGTGGACTACGTTTAAAGTCAATGATCAAGGCGATTCATACTCTGTGAACTTGATCGAGGGGAAATGCCAGTGTGGGAGGTTTCAAGCATTCAAATTTCCTTGTAGTCATGTAATTGCTGCATGTTCGGCTGTAGCCCATGATGCGCACCAGTACGTGGATCCGGTATTCTTGATCTACCACATTATGCAGGTTTACTATTCATAATTTCAGCCGATCAGAAGTGAAGACGGAATACTGCCCGCTGACGGACCCAGGATTATCCCCGATGAATCAAGATTGCATGGTAAGGGGCGCCCTAGATCTACCTGCATTCGGAATGAGATGGATGAGGTGGAGGTCCAACCTAGCTCCAGTCGAGCTAGATGTACTATATGTAGACAGACTGGACATAATAGGCGTGCATGTCCTACAAGGCATGTAGTTGATGAAAGACAATAATATTTAATATTATATTTAACCGTACATTTTGTTGAATGTAATGATAGTTATTTATTCTTAATCTCATTTGTTCATTTTTTTCTTAAGCCATTTTTTTTACTTCATTTATTATTTTACATTATTTTCTCATTTTATTACAAAATAACCTAATATTGTCACGAATAAAGTTGAGTGATTTGTTTTAGCTTCTCCATTTATTGATTTCTCTAACGTACTATATTACTTAAATAAAGTCTGGAAAATAAAACTTACAAACTGATTAAATACAGAAACAAGTACAATAAATTGATTTAACAATTGTAGCAACTATAACATAAAAAAAGTGTGGTCATGATGGAGGAGTATAAGCAGGCCACTGTCTTGACCGTGCATCACGATCAGGGTTCCTCTTAGGGGCGTTAAGATTGTATTGAAGGCTGAAATCCTCTTCAGCCACCCGTATGAAGTCATTTGCAGTATCCGCCGCGTAATCGCCTGTACGGTGACCTGACTGGTATGGACTTCGGCTCGAGCCGGGTGCATCAACCGGAGTGATATGGACTCTGACTCAGCCCCGCACTAGCCACATCACTGCTGCATTGTCCATGATCGTATGGCTAGAAAGCACCGGCGCCTGTAAAACCTTAGTCATATGGCTGCTGGTATGCACTAAACCCAGTGAAGTCCGTCGGTGGGCTGTTCGATGGCCACTGATACGTCTGATGACCCTGTGTTTGGCCCGCAAACATCGACGTTGGCAGTGTGCCGTAACCCAGCATGGGGGCATACATCGCTGGTGCCACCGGTGGGTAATATGGAACGGGTGGCAGCATCGCCGGTGTCACATGTGGGTACGAAGGCATACATGGAGACACATGCGATGGCATCTCTGTAGGGGAGTGTGCCGTAGTCTCTAGATGCTCATATGGTGACGTCCCCCCTGAAAAGTGCTCTGGGTCCCACGTAACAGTCGTATATGCCATATTGAATCCTAAGGGTGGCCTGTATACACCTCCACCACGAGGACTTGCATGTGGTATCTCATATGCTTGTGGAGGATGCTGTACTCATCGTTTAGCGATTCCATAACCCTCCCTTGCATGAGGCGGGACCTCTATACACGCATCGGGTACACCAGCTAACACTCCAATCGGTGCACCAGGACTAGGCTCGGCTACCCGTCCAAACTCTTTAAACGTGGTAAGCAACTGTTGACAGATCTTCTGCACCACCCTCGTATTGAATTCGGCCTCAAACTGGGGGGAACACATCCACCAAATCCACTCTACGTTTTCGACCTGCAGCTGAACAATAAAGTAAATAACATCACAATCATATGAATTAAGTGGTAAGAAAAAATAAATAGGCAAACAAGATAATTACATACCACATGCCCGAGCTTTGCCACCTGCCTCGTCATAAACCTTTGGGTATGGGTGAAATACCACGTCATGTACTCCGTGTTCGGGGACATCGGCCCCTCCTGTGGATCTGTAGTGAAGATGTGCTCATGCCTTGTGTTCCAATACTAAATGTAGCAGTCCAGCTTCACTGTCCAATCTCCAGTGGCCTTACCGCGTAAGGTCAGATCGTGAGCACCTCTAAGTTGTGTTGCCGCGTCGGGGATGTGTTACTGCATGCCAAATTGCCGCATGCAATGATCGGGCTGGTGCATCTCGACCATACGGAAAGCAATTATGGGTGTCACCACCCTCCACATGTCCTGTGTGTCAACATTTGCACCCATAAACTCATACCCCGCATCTAAATGTGGCTCCCATGTAACCTACACATGTAAAGGAGTATAAGCATATATATCACAAATTAGTTTAATCTTCATGCTTTTTCGTAAGCTCAACTTTATTGTACATACATCGTCACGCCCCATCTGGTCAAGCTCTATGTGGTATGTCTTTAGATCATGGTACACCGACCGCAAATGTACACCATTGAACCTGCGATGAGGAGGTCAACAACATTAGTTAAATGACCTTCCAGAAAAGAACACAGCCAATCAATTACTACACTCAATCAATTTATTCAGTACAGATATACTGCTTCCATACCTGTGTCCATAATGACCACCATCGAGACTAGGCTCTGGAATAGGAAATGATATGGGAGGAAATCTGGACCAAGCCCATATCTACAACAACAACAAACAACCCCCAATATCTTTGGCTGAAGCTGTCGTAGCCTGGCATAGCTCGCGAAATAGTGTAGCGAGTACAGCAGACCCCTAACTGTGTAATACCCTAATTTTTATAATGCACTTAAAAAATATATTTAGATAAATAATACCTATTGAGAATAGGTGAATATGAGGTCTCAAAATGTAATATAATTAGTCTATTGTCAAAGGAGAATTGTGAAAAATTCTAAAAGGCATGAAATAATTATTAAAAATTTAGAAAACATATTATCCTCAATTTAGACAATTAAATAAATTATTTCCATTGAAAATAAAAAGAAGGAAAACTAAAAAGTATTCTAGAATGGAAATTGATTCCATAATTTTCAAGATTTTACTTAAAGGGTGAATTAACAACGTTAACAAAATTGTTGTGAGGAAATAATTAATTTTAATTAAGAAAATTATTAGGAATTATTAAAGGAGTAATTAAGTAATTTTTGGAAATTTTACAAGGTCTAAATCCATGTGATTGATTAGGAACCAATAGGAAATTTTGGGAGAAATAAATATAAGATAAATAGGATATTAAGATTAATGGAAAAATTATAATTATATATATGTGTGTGTGTGTGTGTGTGTGTGGCCGAAAATTAGGCCAAAAAGGAAAAAAAATAGAAAATGGGAGGATAAATATGAAAGAAGATCTTAAATAAAATAATAATATAATTAAAACATGTGTTAATTAGATAATAATATAATAATCAGAGGAAAAATGAACAGGATAAATGATCACGGATAGAAAGTAATTCCATTGCGAGATTCTGGGAATGAGTTAGGAAAAACTAGAATATATTATTGGTCAGTGGATTTTTATCCAGAAGTTAGTACCAACCGAAGTTATTTCTGAAACCGGTCGCGAATACCGAGGATTTTCGGCAGATAACGGAATGTCCTTACTGGGAGTATAAGGGAAGGAGAACCCAGTATTCTTAAAGAGGAAGAAAAGACCTTCAACGTATTGTTCTCGGAATTTTAAGGTGTTACGGAATTTCGTGAACGGGACACCGAATCAGGGATTTATCGGATAAAGTAAGAGGATGATGCAGCAAGGGTGACATCACTTTTGGAAGGGGGAGGACAGCCAAGACACATGGAAGGCCAAGATTAAACCACCTAGCAAAAGTGCGATCCTACGGTCAGAATTCAACCAGACAAAGTTCAGCGAAATTACGAAAATGCCACTCCCTTTTTCTATAAATAGCTCTCATTTCTCTCCACACCATTCTCTCTTGTGATTTTCGAAAATCTAGAGGAGAAGGAAGAAGGAGGAGTCCGGAGAAAAATCCCAACGAAGCTCTGAGATACTCGGAACACCGAATCGCTGTTTTCGCTGTTTCCGCTGTCACCGCCGTTAAGCCGCTGTCAAACGTGCCGTAATTTGACGGAAGTGTCAAAAATCGTCAACGGAGGTACGGACGTGTATTGTAACCTTAACACTTATGCTGCTTATATACATATATATGATAGACATGCTTAGATACTGAAACTCTGCTTAGGGTTGTCAGTTATACTTACAGCTTGATACGGATTATAGTCTTGATAATGCCGTTGGGTTTGCCTAGCGCTGAGGACACGATGGGCCGTCGTGGCACTGGATATGTGCAACCATTATGTGGGGCTTTACATACTGCTTTGTGCTTATGTTCTGCCATTATGTGATCATGCATCTGCTTTGTGCTTATGTAGTGATATACTGCTGTTATGTGAATATGTTCATGCTGTTATCAATATACTGTTATATTTGAGCATAAGGTTAACCGTTACCTGAGATCCAATTGGAAGTTGGATCTCAGCTGTAGCTTCAGGGTCAGGAGTACAAAGGGGATGACAATAGAGGCAGGTGTCCGGTGTAGGAGGGCGGAAGAAGTTTATCAGTTTATCTTTGTATATTCTGTTTAACACTATCTTCTTTTGGAATGACTGTATAAGAAAAACAAATTACACTATGGTTATGCATTTTTGGATTCAGATACTCAGTTTATGAAAATGCTCAAACTCTGATTACCGTGTTTGTTTGTTTAAAAAAAAAAATCCGCTATTTTAAGTGGGATGTTACAAACTGTATGTAGCAATCTCCGTAAGGTCACCGTCCAGTAATGTTTTATATCGGCAAGGTACCTCATGGCTAGACTTGTCACACAACAAAAATCCATCGAATAGGCACATAAGGTAGGCACATGTGTACAAGAGCTGACCCTCCATAGTATCTGAGTGATCGTCCCAGCGGCCCCAATGGGCAGCAAACCACCTCATCTTGATGTTTCCGCTAATCAAGTGCTCGTTGCAGGAAGTAAGACCCATATATTCATGCATGACTGCTCCCCAGTTGGCATGCGTCCTATCGGAAACTACTCGACCCTCAGTGGACAGATCTAAAATGGCCTCTACATCTTATAAAGTAATGGTCATCTCACCAACTGGCATATGAAAGGTGTGAGTCTCCGGCCTCTACCTCTCAACCAAAGCAGTAATAAGGTCTTTGTCAATCTGCACCAACATAAAAGTAGAGATCAAATATGTAAACGTAATCATTATCTGTAACATGTACAAACAACTTGACGAATATGATTAATTACATTAAGAATAAAGCATACTGAGAGTCTATTCATGCGAGACATGTGCCAAAACCCTGCTCGGCGAAGGTGCTATTGCAACTCTTGTGGGATGTCATCTGGGTCATGGACATCTCCCGGCCCTTGTGCGGCTCGCCTTACCCTCAAGGGATCACAATCTCCTTCATTCCACACAACTTGTGATCGGTGTGACTGCTGCACCTCCTCATCAAGAACTCCCCACTCTTTGGGCCCGAGATGAATTGTGTGGTCGAGTTGATAAGCCATTTGACTAACACAAATTTACCCTCACATAACACATTATTAAGTTACTAAGTATTTATTATGTAAATACTTTAATCTAACAATGAAAATTCGTATTATGTAATAATAATAATCAAAATAACATATATAATATAATGTAGAAAAAATTAATCAAAAAATTAAAATTCATAATATTTAATAAAAATAATAAAATTAGCAAAATTTATGTAATAATAACGAAAATAGATTGAATAAATTCAAAATTCTTCTTAAGTACAATTATTAAAAATTATATAATCTAACAAAAAGTAATCTAAACATTACCCTTCATAGTATATTTTAATAGTAAAAATAACAGGGTTTATATAATAATAATTAAACTTCATAAAAAAAAATCAAAATTCATAATATGTAAGTTTTTTAAAAATTATTTAATATCAGAAAAAATTAATAAAAAAATTTGAAAACTCATAATATATAATAATTGCAATGAAAATAACATATATAATATAATCTAACAAAAATTAGTCTAAACATTACAATTTATAGTATATTTTAATAAAAATAACAAAGTTTATATAATAATAATAATTAAACTTCATAAAAAAATTCAAAATTCATAATATGTAAGATTATTAAAAATTAATTAATAATAACAAAAATTAATCTGCAAATTAAAATATATAATATATTATAATAATAAAATTAACGAAACGTATATAATAATAAATAAAATTTAAAAAAAAAACTCAAAATTCATCATGTGTAATATTTTTAAAAAGTACATAATAATAACGAAAATTAATAAAAAAATAATATTATTAATAATAATCAAAATAACATATTTAATATAATCTAACGGAAATTAATCAAAAAATTAAAATTCATTATGTATAATGATAAAAATAAAAAAAACGAAATTTCTATAACAATCATAACAATTAATAAAAAAAATTAAATTTCATAATTAGTAAAATTAAACAAAGTTATTCATTAATACCGAAAATAATATAATGATAAGAACAAAAAATTATTTTAAATATTAAAATTCATAACATATAATAATAACAAAAATAATAAAAATTATATTATACTAATGAAAATTATTCAACAAATATAAATTCATTTAAGTAAAATAAATCAAAATTAAAAAATAAGAACAAAAATTAAAAGAAAAAATAACATTTATAATATATTGCCTTATTATTTTAAATTTAAGTTTCTCATCCTACTTTGGTATTTTCTCTAATGTACTACTAAATAATTTGAAAACTAACCCGATTAAAATTTCCATAATATCTCTATTAACCCAAATATACTATTTACATAACATTTAATCGGTAAAAAAATATCCTATAATACAACGATGTTAAAATTTTTAAATGTAAAAATTAGTTTTACATTTCTTAAAAACAAAAAATACATCTAAACCGCTTTAAATTTATTATTAGTCAATCACTACACAAATACAGCCTTCTATTGTCAAAACTTACAACTTCTCAAAAATTCTAACTCTAGCATTTTTGTAATCGACATAAGACTACCATCATTGCAGAGATAAAAGGAGATACAAAACATTTTATTAAGAACATTTATTAATCCATTCTAATTTAGCTACGGAAATAATCTTATACAATAAATAACATACCTTAAAAAAGCTTTCAACCGCTGTATCCTCCTTTCCTTCTTTCTTCACAATTGCTCTCAACGTCTCTCCCTCCCGCCGATTATATCAGAAATTTGTGAATGAGTGGTGGTTTAAATAGAAGAGGAAAATGAGTTTTTTTTTCTAAAAGAAAAAAAACTCATTTTGGGGCCTGAATTATTCACACTCCCGTTGCATTAAGGGAGCTTTTCTGAAAAGCTGCCCTGATGCAGCGGCTTTTGCAGGATGCTGATGCGCCTTACAAAAGCAATTTTTTTCTTTTTAATATGTGGCGCGCCACGTGAGCACACCACAAGTGGCGCCCCATTGCGCCATCTGACGTGGTGCCACAAACTGATCTAGTCTGACAAAATGTTTTAGCCCTGGACTATTTTGACAATTTTTTTTTTCTTAGACTATTTTAGCAAATTTCCCGAAAAGAAAAAGATACCCTAAAAGGGATTAGTGGGTAAAAAAAGCAGAGAGAGTGGGACATTATTTAAAAGAAGAGTATGTCACTTGTGGAAGTGTAGCGTAGCTTGAGGAGGATAACTAAACAGTATTCCATATGTTTTATTTTATTAAAAAAAAACTATCAGACTTATTCTAATTTATAAAGAACTTTTAATATTTTTCTCAACACTTTTTGTTGGTTTCCTATTTTAATCTCATTTCGCTATTCATATTATCGGTATCATTGTATTTTATTCACACATATTCTCTCTTTCACTTAAATAAGGGAATATTTGGCAAAAAATTACATTTTTATTTTCTCTAAAAAACTTTTATATCTATTGAATGTTTCTTAATTATAAAAATGAAGAAATTAAAGGGAGTAATATTATTATATATACTCATCCAGTCTTATTTACAAGTCACTTTTAGCATATTTTACACATACTAAAGATTACCTTAATTAAATTTCTTTGATTCTATGGTAAAATTCAATAACTTATCAACTTTATCCCTATATATTTGAAAAACTTTTATATATAGGGATGAAGAAAGTACTTTTTACCCTTATTGTATTGACTTTATTCTCATTAGGGATATATATATATAGTATTGACTTTATTCTCATTAGGGATATATATATATATATATATATATATATATATATATATATATATATATATATATATATATATCCCTAATGAGAATAAAGTCAATACAATAAGGGTAAAAAGTACTTTCTTCATCCCTATATATAAAAGTTTTTCAACTGAATTACGAGATTCTAAAAAACAGTTAAAAATAATTAAATGTAATAATTATGTAGGAAATTTAATTCTTTCCTAAAAATACCCTTATTTATGAATGAGAGAGAGAAAGTAATGATAAGAAAATGATGAAAGAGAATGTAAGTAGAATAATACTCACTCTAGTCCTTATTATAATATACTAACTACCATCAATTTTTTGTCTTTATTATAAGGTATCAACTACCTTTAATTAACTCATTTATTACTATTTTTTATTATGCTCTTATTTTAACTAACTCATTTAAATCTACATCATTGAAGTAAAGGTAAAGTTGTAACCATTTATTAATTTTAAACTAATTTAACGACTTAACTTCTATTCATTATTCTGCAAGATATGATAATTGGTGTCTTATAAGAAAAATCATAGGGAGTAGTTAATTGAGGGCAAAATGAAAAAAGTGCATTTATTATTGAGACAAACTTAAAAGGGATCTTATATTAAGGATAAATTTATTAAAGAAAGTTCTTCAATATAGAGAAGGTGGGAGTACTATATTTATATGAAAAATTTAGGATAAAAAAAGTTTATTTTGTCTCTGCCTCGTAAATACCACCACAGGATCGTTTTCTGCACATTTGAATTGAAACAACACAAAACCACTAGGAAGTGCAACAAAATTCAAAGTTTCAACTTTCAACCATCAAGTGTAATTAATTCCTCTACATTCATTGAAAAAATACCAAAATTATAACCTTCATTATTTAGAAATACTCAAATGGCCCAATGATTCCAGATATTTAAATTTCAACTTAAGCTTGCCTTCAACTTTAATTTTAAATAAAACGCCATATAAATTTCAAGCCTCACATGATTCTCCTTTGAATAGATATCTTGGAAGAACGCACGCATATATATCCAAAAAAAAAAAAATATATCATCTCTAAACTCAAAAAGTATATAATATATGATCTTTTTTTTTGTTATGACGTGTATTATTTTTTGTATAATAATGAAAAGTGATGTAATTACCAATGATAGTTGGGGGAAAAAAATTGGATCAAGTGAAAAAGATTCGATTTTTAAACTCAAAATGGAGAGTTCAAAATTTTTAAACAAGAAAATCAAGTTAAGAAAGTTATTTTCAATTAAACTAAACAATATTTGAATATTATATAATAATATCAGATATCATATAGTTGTATAATAATGTATTAAAAGTAAGCCTTTAAAACATGAATATCGTATATGTTTTTAATTCACAAAAATAATTAATTTTTTATATTTATATTTTTTGGAAAATAAAAATTGTTATATCCTAAAAAAAAATGCTAGTGAAATTTCCGGTAAAGAGATTGCACATTGGATATATAAACAGCATGTCATAATTGTGATATGAGATATAGCAGCCTTGAACATTTCTGTTTATTATAATAAATATCCACTACATAATTAATTCAAATGAAAATTAGTAATTTCTTAAAGGTCTCTTAAGATTTCTAACCTGAGAAGATTCTGCATTGTGTAATGAGTCAAGTATACTTATATTCCACAGGTAAAAACAAATGTTGTTATATTTTACCAAATCAAGATTACACTTTGCATTATATTCATATTTAATTAATTTTAAAAAAAAAACTGCACCAATAAAAAAGTACTAGGTTGACCATTCCCGGCTACAAGACATGAGTTCCCCGTAATTATATGGGGTGGGTTCTAACCCTTCTTCTCAATACTTGAGGAGAGGTTAAAATATATATATATTTTTAATGAAAGTCACAAAAAATTATTTAATTAATGCAAAAATATTTATTTTCATTTAAAACATAAAATAAAACAAATTTCATTTTAAGTTCAAAATAAAAATTTTAAGGCTTTTCAATTAATATTATTCATTAAAGCATCAACATAAGCTAACAATGATGAAAAATGCTGCTAGGCTGTTTGGATTACTAGCTTTTTCTACGATAACTTCGAAAAAAAGTTAGTTAACGTTGTCAATTGATTTTGGATCTGTTTGGATTGAGCTTAAATTTGCTTAACTTAAAGCTCAAAAAGCCCGTTAAGGAAAAAGCTCAACTTCTGAACTTTTTCCAAAAAACTCTCAGTTTTTTGACATGGCCCCGCCACTTTTACTACCATCAATCCAAACAAAAATCATTATCAATAACCTGACTTTTTTCCTATTAAGTTTTTTTTTTAAAGTTAGATAACTTTTAAGCCACCGTTCCTACCGCCAACCCAAACAAACCCAGTGTCTCAAGTCTCTAACTCTTGAGTTTGCATTCATTTAAATATAGAAAACGCGTTTGGTAAAAACAATTACTTCTAATTGGTCACGATAATGTTTAAATCTATTCTCAAATAAATCTAACAATATTTAAATATGATATCAGTAGTCAGCGATATCAAAAGAAGTATTATTGGCTAAAGCATTTGGGTCAAAAACAGTTTATATATGTAAGTATACTTATTATGACCGAGAAGAATTAGCTAAAAGCCTAAAACTAGAGGCGGTGATTAATTCTCAAGTTGACTCTTCAATTAATTGATTTTGTGTTTTTCATGTCACACACTCTGCCTTTTATCAAACTCTCTCACTGACTTTTAGATTCCTCAATCCAACTAAAGAAACAATCAATCCTATTCTTATAGTACTTAACATATTTACCTAAATTCAAAATAAATTACTTAATTATAACTCATACGACATAATAACCTCCTAAAGTGCTTCTATGCAATACTATATTATAAGTCAATTTTTTCACTAATAAATTATGTTTCAATTTATACATTAGACAAATTAATTTTAAGACAAATGATAAAAATAAGAAATAAAATGGAAACATATATTACATTTATGACAGGAGGAATACATGATATAAATCATTTAGAGAATAATTAGTATTTCTTTATCAATTTTGCCTCATGATCTATGTTTAAATATAACTCTTTATATTTGTATCTCTCATTAAAACCTTATTTAATATGGGCAAAATTAACTATCATTTTTTTAAAGATACACATATATATGTAGCTTTAATAAGTTAACTATTATTTTTTGGTTTTAGAGAATTAGTTGAAATGACTTATATCAGAGCACAGCAGAGGAAATATTACCTTTGTTTCTATTACTCCTATAGTCTTATTTTTTTGGCAAAGAGAAAAGGTTTTTATTACCTATTTATAAAGCAAATCATTAAATTTTTTTATATGAATATGTTATAAAACTGAAGGAATTTTAGAGAGAAGTCAGAGGAAATTCTAGAGAGATGAAATCCATTCAAGTCACATGAATAGTTACAGGAGACCTCTATTTATAGAGGGATATAAAAAGTAAATTACTATGCATATTATTATACATGGGTCCCATATCATCTTGTAATATTTAGAGATCGGGAGTCAATGGACATCCACATAATCAGTATATTCATAACACTGCCCCTTGGATGTCCATTTATGAATGTGCCTCGTTAAAAACTTTAACTAGGAAAAACCCAGTGGGATAAAAACCTAGCCAAAGAAAAGAGTACATCATCCATTAATACACTATCCAGTGCTGCCTCATTAAAAACCTTTCTAGGAAAAACCCAGTGGGATAAAACCCAGATAAGGGAAAAAGAGTACAGCGTGTATCGTCTCCCCCTCTTGATTACATCAGTGTTACTCCCCCTGATGACTGCATTGCTTCAATGTCTTTCTGAGCATATTATACTTTCTGTCATCAAATATTCTGTTAGAAACGCCCAATTTGATTGTTCATTATATACCTGCAAGATCTAAATCTGTCAAGTAAAGTCATAATAATCTTTTCATAAATATATATGTGCATATAGAAATTCAATAAATGTTTATTCAGATAATGATGCTATATGCACTATCATCTTGAGTCCTTTTGGGACATATGTGTTTCTGGCGCCTTATGTGCTTCTAGCACATACAAATATATTGTGGCTCATGATCCTCATTATCATTCATTGCAGCATATGCTATCATAGATATTATTAACGTCGACTTCATTTTCAGTCCCATCGGATTTCATTCATAATTTATTGAGATCTCATTATATTCACATATATTAGGTACCTAGGTCTCTCTTGGACCACAATACACTTTTCTTGTAATATCTCTTCTGGAGATAATATCTCATCAAAAGATAACTCTTCTGGAGCTTTACTTAATTATCCTCGACTTGATCATCTATATTTTATAGCTCCTTTTCTCTTTCGAGGATTTTTATCTTTATAACCGATGGACCAGCAACGCTTCAGGCGTGCTTTATAACAATTCATATAGGAGCATTTGCAGTTAGGACATATGACTTTGTCACTTTAGGTCAGTAAATGCTTTTAGCATTTGATTAGCTAAAATCTGCAAATGAATTATCTTTTAAACTTTTAGTGCACATTTCTTTGTATGAGGACCAATATGAGCCAATGATAATTCATTTCACTTTATCTTTACCCAATCTGCTTATTTTTCTCCCCCTCATCAAATCATCAATTTTCTTTGTATATCCATCTATGTGCATTGTAATAGATTAATAATCATTACACATTTAAAACATTTCAAGATGGAATTAATCTGGCTCCTGAACAAAAGCCAATTATACGGGGAGAATTCTGTTGGCTTATATAATTGCTGCAAATATACACAACATATAAATTTTGTTCTCATAATCATTGATCTATCCATTCATGGATACTTTAATACATTATTTCTGGATCATTCAATCTGGAAATTGCGCGCATAATATATTGCAAACTTCTGGTTGCAAACATCACTGCAAACTTTGCAAATTTATAATCTCATATGTAAACTTTCAATTTGATATATTTCCAGAGATCCATTTCCAATAATTAATTCTATCTGAGAACATGCAGCACATAATATATGACTCGGATGATCAAACAAGTCATGCCAACATTTCATATGATTTATCATCAAATCTAATATTCATTTTGGGGGAATCAACATAGAAACATTCACAAAGAATTATCACATAAATATTCACACTTGATATATATCATTATCATTCTCCCCCTCAAGTGTAAGACCTTAAAAATTAATTTATGGAATTTCCATACAATATTCCATGATAATAGCATATATGATATCTATTTCATTAAAATTCCACAGATTTCTAAATGCATTATCAATGCATAATTTTGTTACTTCTGGTAACAAAATTTCCATTTTCCAGAATCAACAAACAAATATATATTAAATACAAAATCATCAGGTGTATAATTGCAGATTCACGAGCGCAATACTGTGTAATCACAGGCGCATCACTGTGGAATCACAGGCGCGACAACTCAGATTGTCGTATACATATAAAGTCAAAAAGATTCCAGGCTTGTGCTTTATAGGGAGCAAATCTGTAGAGATTTAACAGGACTACGCAAATCTGCAGAGATTCAATAGGATTTAATTCAACTATAAATAGAGGAAGGCAAACGAACATGCCTCACAAACATTCAAGCATCTGATAATATCAACTACCAGATACTCACACATATTTCTCTAAATTCTATTGCCATGGCAGGACCAAGCAGTTTTATCCCAGTTTCTGATACATCCGAAACAGCATTACTTGATGCTTTGTTGTATGATGATCAGCATAACATGTCATTTACTTCTTTGTTATCTCCTAATCCCTTTGAAATGTTTATTCCTCCTTCTACTATTCCTCCTTCTGCTTCAAATGTACCTACTTCTCCCCCTAGAACAAGTGTTCTTCCTCAATCTACAAGGATTGAAGGTACAACTGAAGCAGGTCATCAAGGAGGCCTGTTAAGAGGTGTAGAACTATGGCAGAACTAATGGAGTCTACCAATCCAGTTCAGCCAATAGTGTCGGCAGTTAATCAACCAGCATTCACTAGCCGGCAAACTATCATCAGTTTGCCAACAACAACCAGCCCGACAACAACAATCAGCCAGCCAACAGCTACAAGCCAATTAGCAACTACTAGCTTATTGGAATGTAGTTGCTGTCATGTTTTACGGGAAATTATTCATACCAACGGACTTCAATATCATAAACTTGAAGTTCACGGGAGGAAGATAGGTATGATTTCCCATGCTGTTTTATTTGAAAATGTACAGGAAAAATCTTACAATACTGACAGACTTCCAATGTTTGATTTTAGTAATAAAATTTTTGGAGAAATCAAACATTTTCTGACACAGTATTGTATAGATTTACAAGCATCAGGATATAACTTGATGCGTGATCCTGTATTGGACTATCATGAGGTCCTTTGTGTTGGTTCGGAATGGGCTAAAAATCCAAATGAACTACCGCGGAGTTCATTTCAAACCAACATTGAAAATCCATTAGATAAAGGAAAACAACCCGCGGTTAATATACCATATGATATTTCATCCCTTAATCAGGGTGAATTATATAGATTAACAATGGAGCAACGGGAAAGAATAAAGAAAACAACACACCATGATTTAAGTGATTATTTTCACTTAACCCTAGATGATGCGAGTAAACAATTAAATATGTCTACTCACACCATACAAAAGATCTATCAAAAAGGAGGGTTAACCGAGTGGCCACACAAAAAACTTAAGAAACTTATGATGCAAATCTTGATATTACGAAGAGCTTTGCCTCATCTGGATCCCATCTCAAGAGAAGCAAAAGAAGAAGACATCAAATATCTTCAAAATGAGATGATTAAGGTTTGTAATGGAGTTGAGCCACTCGCTATTAAACTTTGTTGAAATAATATTGCCTTTTGTTTAATTGTTTTATTTATAAATATTCTTTCTCTTGTATTCACAAAAATTGTTATAATTATCTAAATACAAAATAATAGTAAAACAACCATAATCGCAATTTATTTATTGCTTCATTCACTTCTGGGAATGAAGTTGGATAAAATTCATGATCCATAATTCACAGATTTGTTTGATCATGGCAAGAAATTAATCCACAATATTTCTTGACTTAATCACAATTTTGCTACTGCAAGAGCAAATTGGATATATTTATTTACAATCAACCATGATCATACAATCCCTTGTCTCATAATTTAAGGGAGTATTAAATGCCAAATATACAATATTGAGGCCTTTATACAATTGATGGCATACAAAATTTATGGATCAAGCCTTATTTCATAATGTCTCTTGGATTCAGGCTAACTTGTCTCTTGGCTTCTAGCCAATTTATACCTCATATCACTTAGGCCAATTTGTGCCTCATCTCTCCATGGCATTTTGATCTCATAATATATATGGCCTTTTAACAGTTTATCTTCAGGATAAATAAAATATAAGAATAATAAAATAAATAGATGGAACCCACTAATATGTATATATTAGTGTCGTTGCCATAAATAATAAAAAGGGTAGGGGAATATATAAATTGTAAATAAATAAATAAAAATAAAAGGGAAGGGGTATATAATGCAGTAAATAAATAAAATAAATGACTGGAAATAAACGTGCTAAATAAATAAAAAGAAGATGAAATAGGAATGGTAGTAAACTCACAGCGAGACCTATCTCATCCAAAGGTAAGAAAGAGGATGCATATGCAAATGCAAATATATATATAATATATAGAAAGCAGTAAATAATAAAATAAATGGTGCCCACTAAACTAGTGTTACCACCATGAAAAATAAAGCAGTAAATAAATTATAAATAAATGGAGCCCACTAATATATAGTGTCGCAACCATGAAAAGTAAATAAAGCATAATAAAATAAATAAATAGAGCCCACTAATAGATACTAGTGTGCTGTCATGAAAAATAAATAAATATAAAATAATAAAATAAATGGTGCCCATTATACTAGTGTTTCCACCATAAAAAAATAAAGCAGTAAATAAATTATAAATAAATGGAACCCACTAATATATAGTGTGCTTTTATGAAAAATAAATAAATGTTAGTGACAATAAAAGTAAATGTTAGTAAAGTTAATAACAATAAAATTAAATACACATAAGTAAATGTTAGTCACAATAATAAAATGTTAAATTAAAACATTTAAAAGAAAGAATTAAATCTAGACTTCCAATCTGGAGTCAAATAAATAATAATAATAATAAAATCTTAAACATAAACAATAAAATACTAAAACATAATATATATATATATATATATATATATATATATATAAATAAAAAAAAACTAACACTATTCATATGTTATATAATAATATATATCCTTACCTTATGTTTCTGTGGCTAGCTTGTTTCGGTGGCCCAGACTTATTCAATTAATGAATATAACAAACAACAAACAAATAGAGACGTGAGGAATCAAACAAAAAGCATCAGGTGTTGATTTAATGAAAGGAATCTTTTTCTCACTGTGCTTGCCGACAGTTTCAGTTTTTTTTTTTTAGATAAAATAATAAACATGTGGATAAAAATCTACTTACCTTCTTACCCTCTTTTATAAAAAAAAAAAATAATAATAATAAAAAATAATAATAATAATAATTTTTTTTTTTTACTTCCCAGATGATTTGGAAATCCTGGTTGAAATTGTCGGCAGCAGAAGCAGCAAGGACAGGAATTGGAAAAGAAGGAATCTTTGACAATCACCAAAATCGTCACCAAAAACTAAGCAAACAGAAGCTTCTTCCCAAGAATTCCGCACAGCAGCCGTGGTTGAGGCGTGGATGATGCTGCAGGTGCTGAAGGTGGAGGATATGCCGGAGATAATATTTGCTTGGGATTCACATGCAAAAGGATACAGTGACGAAAAGTATAGAATTAGGATTGGTGGTGTGAGTGAACGTGAAGAGGATGAAGAAATATAGAAGGAATGGAAGTAGATCTGAAACTGATCTGGTCGAGAGAAAGCAAGAAAATGAAGGATCATGATGAAGAGCAGATAAATTAGTAATAAGGATCAGCTATCAGCCGAAGGAGAAGCCATCGTGCTGATAACGTGTTATAAAACTGAAGGAATTTTAGAGAGAAGTCAGAGGAAATTCTAGAGAGATGAAATCCATTCAAGTCACATGAATAGTTACAGGAGACCTCTATTTATAGAGGGATATAAATAGTAAATTACTATGCATATTATTATACATGGGTCCCATATCATCTTGTAATATTTAGAGATCGGGAGTCAATGGACATCCACATAATCAGTATATTCATAACAGAATACCTAATTTTGTCATTTGTTTATTATTATGTGGACTTTATAATCTTGGAATATTGTGTAAGGACTAAGGAGTATTAAATAGAAATAAATTTGAGAAGTTATAAAATTTTAAGATATAGTCAATGAGATTTCAATGTTTCAAATTTTTCATGATACTGGCGAAATATGTTGAAAATAACTTATAAATAGGATATGAGAAGTACTCACTTCATACCTATTTAAAATTTTGAATTGGTTTGTTCCTTTTTACTCACTATGGTCATTATTATAAAACATCAAGTAACATATATTCTTTATCTTTTTTAAAATTTACTTGCTAAATTTTCAATGAGCATTAAGTTTTTTTTTTTTTGGCATGCATGCTCATATTTAATAAGGGTGGTGGGAGGGAGCAATAATTAATATTTTTCTAATTTTATTTATAAGTCACTTTCAGGATGTTTCACGCAAACAAACAAACAAAAACCCCTTAAACTTCATTAATTCTGTTATAAAATTTAATAATTTTTTAACTTTATTCATATTTAATATACTACATATAAGAACAAGGTCAACAAACTAATAAATGAAAGGTAAATGATATATTCATATAAAAAATTTTAACGACTATGACTTATAAATAGAATCAAAAAATTTCTTCCACTTCAACCTTATAAATAAGATTAGATGAGTATGATAAGAAAGTTTAATATAGTTATTAAGGATCATACTGAAAATTAAGTACAGATTTAATGTTTTTATTGATGTGTGTGAATTAGTTAGAATTGAGTTATACTACAATAAGGTTGGACAAAAAAAAAAGTTATAACAAGGACAAAGAGAGTATAAGAAACACTTGGGACTTCTGAACACTAAATTATTCTAAGTGAATTTGATAATGAAAAAATCTCTCTTGCTATGTATGAAAAAAAAAAAAAAAAGTCATCTAGTTGATACTCAAATTCTTCATTAGCCAACCTAATTGTAATTATAATGGTAGGCTTACCGGAGTTTGGCGGTGCTTTTAATGAGAGTTGGGGGGGGGGGGGGGGGAATGTCAACTAGGCTGACAAATTAATTTTAAAATAAAAATGAGTACTTAAAAAAAAAAAAAAACTCGAATCTCACTCATCCGTGCAAGCATGTGGTATATTGACATTTGGAGGTAATGAGAGAAGAGGACGAAAAATGAAGAATGAAAATTAAATATATAATATTGTACCGGAAAATAAAATAAATATTCAAAGCGGCACCGGAAAAGGAGAGAAATTTGTGCATCCATTAGTATTATCATATTACCGAATCTTATCAGTGTAACGTCTAACTGCTTTCAATTCTTTCTGGTGAGAGAGAATATGACAAAATAAACCTTTAAAATCTTAAAATTGTATTTAAATCTTATGAGACTTTTTTACAATAAATTTCAATTTCGTTGACAAATCTATTAGTGTCCATTAACAACTCTATGGGGGCTACATTGACAAGTTTATGGACATCCATTAATAAGTTCATAGATATCTGACCATCAAAACTCATTACAAAAATGTTTTATGCGACTTAGATGTAATTTTAAATTTTTAATGGACTATTTTATTATATTTTGTTTTGTCCAGGACCTAAATATAATTTTCCCATTCTTTTTTATACCGAAAATTTTATGTGAGTTAGGGCCTGTAGGGGAGGACATAGCTTTGGGGATTACAAATCAACTTCTTATGAGTTAAATCAACCCCTATTATAGGAGCAACTATTACAAATATAAGGAGAAAAACTATAGATTCAAAAAATGAAGAGAATTAATATCTTATATCCAGAATCAAATATAATTAACTAGCTCAAATATTCAGAAATAAGAGGGGTATTTCTTTTTAGTATATTAATAGGTACTAAAAATAATATAATATGGAAGTTCTCAACTAATCTTGCTTTTGTTTTATCAAATCTTTAAACTTTTGAGTCGTATTGATTTATTGTATGCATAAAATTGTGTATCAATTAATGAAATAGTATTAGATAAAGCAAGAGATTCTGCTTGAGAAATTCTTGAAGTTGAGTCACAAGTTTGAATTAGATTTAGATTAGCTATAACTCCTTATATACTACAAATGATAAAACGAATTAAAGTGGCAGAGAATGCGGGTTATATATTGTTTAATCATTAATTAATTATCAATTAAGGTTAATTAAGGAAATGTCAGCCCAATAAAGTCGGCCGGGCCGGCTCCATTATTAACAAGTTGGTTAGTTTGAATTTGAAATTAAGACACTTGACCCAGTAAAGGGATTGAGGCTGAAGGTCCAAAAAGAACCAATGAAGAACCAACACTAAACTCAGAAAAATCCAAGTCCAAGATTCTTTTTCTGGCAAACATAGCCTTTTCAACGGATTCAAATTTCAAATCCCTTGCATAAAAATAATCTCATGTCAACTAACTCTCCTTTTTTTGAGTTAGTAAATAAGGTCTTGATTTCTCTATTTTTCTTTTTTCATGTGGCTCTCATCTTTTACCCTTTCATATTATTAAACCAAGATCTAATGGTTCATGTTTGATGTTTTATAAAAAATATTATTATATTAGAGAGAATAACGGGAAGGAAATGAAGAAAATGATGAAAATAAAATATTAAACAGTACAGAGCAAAAATACATATGTGTTTTACCTCGAGAGCGCCTAATGTCATATTTTTTTTTTTCGAGAAGAAATACACACATGGTTACGTTCCCACCGTTATGTTACTGTTCACCATGAACAGTAACATAACGGTGGGAACGTAACCACGTGTGTATTTTTACTTCCAAAAAAAGCATATGCTACTGTTAAACAGTACATGAGCAAAAATACATATGTGTTTTACCTCGAGAGCGCCTAGTGTCATATGTTTTTTTTTCGAGTAAAAATACACACGTAGTTATGTTCCCACCGTTATGTTACTGTTCACCATGAACAGTAACATAACGGTGGGAACATAACTACATGTGTATTTTTACTCCCCAAAAAAGCATATGCTGCTGAGCGCTCCTAGAGATAAAGCACATGTGCATTTTTGCTCTTTTACTCAATATTAAATGTAAACTATTTAGAGTTTTGTTCCTTTTTTTTTTTTTTAGTTTTGTTCCTCAAACTATATCCATAAAACAAATTTATTAGGAAAGATCTACATTTTCCCGTTGATATACCAATATAATTTGGGTGAGATGTTAGGCGAATTTGTGCAAGGGACGATATAGCATGTCCGGTAGTGTCAGATTTATATTTTTTTTATATTTAATATAAAATATATTTAGATTAAAAAAATTAATTAAATTAGTTAACATAATATTTATTTTCTAAAACATCATAGTCATTTTCCTTAATTCCTCAATGTCTCCTCCTTCTTAATTATTGTTGGAGTATCAATAAAAATAAATTAAAAAATGATTACCAAATATAAAAAATATATCTACTATTTAAAATTAAGATAAACTTCCCAAATATAAGGAGCTATACCATAAACGCATTTATTAATTAGCTTCACGCATCTGACATATTCTAATATTTCATGGCTCATCATAAATCCCCATTTCAAAAGTTTTAACAATGCGTCTAGACTCTACAGTGATAAATTTATATTTATATTTGAGATTTAAAATCTCACATTTAATATTCATGTATTTACAAACTTTAGTTACATGCCACATAAATCCTAATGAAAATGATTTTAGAATACTTTAATGGGATTCACACTTGAAACAATTATATTAAGGTGAGTCCTAAAATATTTAGGTCAGAGTCAGAATTTACATAATAATAAAATATATTTGGATTTGGATCCACATCTTAAATGAATTTTTCAATATTTTGAATCGTTCAAAGTTTTCTTAAATTCATGCCCATGCATGTCTGGCCACCGTCAAACTCTACCGTCGTGGCGCCGCCGTCAACTTGCAACAACAGCTTCCTAATCCTTATCCACTATACAACTTGGTTATTCCTTCCTATAATTTTATGGGGAAAAGATAGAATTTTTTTTAAAAAAAAATTGTAAAATCTTAAATCAGATTTGTTATTAAGGGGTGATAAGAGAATGAGAATCTCGATGAGCAATTCACAACTCAATTTTTAGAAAATACATTATTTGAAATTTTGTAAATTCCAAATTCTTTTTCTATCTTTTTTTCCTAATTTATTGTTATTCCTTTTTATACTTATCGTCAAATTATTCGATCAAAATACAATAAATATTATTCAACTATAAATTTTGTAAACCTATTCGCAGTAATTTGATCATTAGTTAACGAAGAACTACTTAAATACACAAACATGCAAAATTAATATTTAAAGGAATGAAATCTATTGCCTCCTTTGATAACTTTAACCATGAGAGTAAAATACTCCGTCATCTTTTTTAGTTTTTGCCTTTATTATACAGACTCCCCTTTATTTTGAAAACATACACTGTACTTAAGAATATTCAAAAATTAATGATTCTTAGAGAATTCTTCTTAGAAACTAGTGAAAAAGTTTCTTCATAGTCAATGCCATATTTTTGAGTAAATCCCTTTGCAACTAGTCTAGCCTTGTAACATTCCAAGTTACCATGAGAGTCACATTTGGTCTTAAAGACCCACTTACAACCAACTCTCTTACATCCTTCTAGTAACTCAACAAGATCTCAAACATCATTTTGCGTCATAGATTTCAACTCATCTTTTATGGCATCTAACTACTTATCACCATTTTCACTATTCATGGCTTGTGAGCAAGTAATTGGATCATCCTGAATACCCAAGTCAAATTCAGACTCTTATAAATATACCACATAATTATAAGAAATAGCGGTTCTCTTTTCCCTCTGAGATCTTTTTAATGCTATTTGTTGTGGTTCTTCTACAATGGGTTTATTCAGTTCATTAATAATAATGTCATCATGAGTAGTGATATCATTCATTTGTTGTTCTCCATTATTATTAAACAGTTCAATAACATGAGGAACAACAATTTAACATTAATGTTTTGAGTCATACATATCACATATTAACATGCTTCAAAAATTCAGACATAATTCATTCAATGATATCAATGTTCACTTTTGGGGACCCACTAATATGCAACATTCAACTATAAAGATGCTATAAAAATTTCATATAATTTGGTTTGATGCATATCCCAACTAGAAATATTTATCATCTTTGGATGTCTAAATACAACTATAAGTATATGGACAATACCAACATTTATGTTTAATTATTATAAAAACAAATAATCAACATTTTGGTTGATCCATAACCTCCTTATAATAACAAACTTTTAATTCACCCACAGCATAAACATAATTCATAGCATCAAAGTTATGGGGAATTTGAAATATCACAATAATAATTAGAATTAAAATAATTCATAAGAATTTGGCCACTTTGGTGACTAACAAATCCACTATACTTAATTCCAAAACTTAAATGTTTAATATACAATTGCTATTCACAATATTTAAGTAATTTATATTTTGGATCAACATATAGAGACTTTAACAAATAATAATTTGTTCCTTTTCTAAACCATCAATATTAGGTAACTATAAATGATCCAAAATTAAATTTTAGAACACCTTTTTTTTCTAAAAAAAATGAAATTCAGCCCACAAAATATGTACATAAAAAACTACTCCAGCACCTATAATAACATAACGCATGCAATTTTTTTTTGGGAATATCATTTCTGCCTTTAAGGCAAAAAAAGTTTTCTGCCTTAAGTCAAAACTACGTCGTTTTGGCTCTTTTTTTGTTTTGTTTTCTTTCCTTTCCTTTTTTTTTTCCTTTCATCTCTTCATCTCTTCATTTAAAAGAGAGCCAAAACGACGTAGTTTTGACTTAAGGCAGAAAACTTTTTCTGCCTTAAAGGTAGAAATGATATTCCCTTTTTTATGAAATATTTGCTTCAACTTAGCACAAGATCCTATAAATATATTATGTGGCCATCTATTCTGTGGGCCTTGTCTTTATAAATGGCTTCACTTTCATTCCTAAGTCATGAGAATGCCTAGTTTGTAAGGCCCTAATCGAGGAGAAAAATTAAACAAAGTTTGTCCCTTTATATGGAAGAGGAAAGACATCAATTGACCCACGATCAAAATCTGTGCCAACTGTAAATGGCCTAAAAAAAATGTATAGGCCGAAAACACGTACAGCCTAACCATTTTTAGTCTATTAATAGACCTAGTCCAGCCCAATAACATATTCCCTTCTTGTATTCGAAACATCCCATATGCTTATACTGCCTTTTCTTTTAGTTTTTTTAATTTATTTATTTACATAAGGTGAAACGGTGCATTTCACCTTTCTTCAACCTCCAACTGGGTTATTGGAAACAGGGCTTGAAAAATACACGCCTATTGTATAGCATTTCATTGTTTTGCTCAATTCAATAACCAACTCAATCATGCAGGAAGCAAAATTGATGCAATAATCTTCTAACAGTATCATTAAAATAAAGGCAACCGCTCTTCGATTTCATGATAATGATTCGAACGCTTGGAGAATTCAGGGAAATGAACGAAAGACAAAATACAGAACCAAGGATCTAAATTGATTATCTAGGATTCGATTGCCACTCATACCGCAAGGGAAAAAAACTAAAGAAGAGAAAATACAGAACCAAGGATCTTCGATTGCCACTCATACAACGAGAAAAAACTAAAGTATGAGAATTAAGGCTCTCTTATGCCAAATATCAGTAATGGCCAGAATTTTATTTCCAAATATTTTCATTCGGCACATAGTAAACTCTAAATAATTCATGAAGTTTAGTTTTCTCATGTTGCATCAGAAAACTAATATTCCTACACACATGAAATGGTGGAACCCACCCACCCACACACACATATGAATTCATGTGTGTGTGTGAGTGGGTCCCACCATTTCATATGTGTGTGACATGAGAAAACACTTCTCCTACAAACATGAGAAGTGTTTTTTTACATAATTCATAAAGCAAAAATAAATACAGTCATATGCATTTCTATTTCAAACAAGAATCCCACACAAAACAATATTAATATGTGTATTTTTTATTCAACAAATCAACATTAATGATTTGAGATTCATTTCACTCCTTTCTCATACTTTTGAAGCTTAATAAATTCATTCAAGAACAAATTCAAAAGTATCATTTATTTATTAATACAAGATTCATAATTAGAAAACCATAAATTCTAAAACCAAATGCTCTGATACCACATGTAAGTTTTTCTATAATTTCATGCTCAAACATCAAGTAATAAGAACATGAATAACGATCTTAAGAATTCATGATTTTCACAATAATATAGGTTTAGTTAAGATATACTAACCTTTATCCATAATTACGGAATCGATACTTCATAACACGTAACTTGCAATGTAATAATTGAAACTTTTATCATTCTCTTTACCCTTCTTTACACGTTCTCTCTTCTTGATGGAAAAATAGAGGCGTCTATTATGGTCAGAGAGTGAATGGACAAGTTTCTATCCTTTAAATAACTTATGTATCCAAAAGACATGTATATCCTATGGATATGATTGCTCCCATCAAGCAATCAAGAAACCTCTTCCTAAAAGTCATTTACCAATAGTCATTTAGCCCATTCATTAGTTATTAAATCATATATATTTATCACAACCACATGAGACATTTCTTACATCTGGTTCGTTGGTCTTTTTCAGCTATGAATCACAAGTTTAAAAATTTTGTAGCCAATGTGAGGTTATTGATCTCTTGTCCTTGACTATTTTTGTCAATAAATTTGAAATGCTTATGTTATGATAAATATGGAAGTGTCTAGCTAGTGTTTTCTGAAAACAAAGTTGTGATATAAAAATAGTCATGGAGGATGCATATAAATCTGTCCATGAATTGTGCATACATTATACTAGCCGCTCGTTTATTCTTCTTGATGCATTTTTTTATTTAACACCATCTCTGTTTTTCCATGCATCTTATGAAATTTGATGTTTGCCACTCTACTTTTTTTTCCTGTAAATAATGTGCTGCTCTACTGTCCATGAATTATGCTATTATTTTTTTTTTCATTCCTGTTTATTTGTCTTTTATGATGAGTCTCTTGTTATAGTTATTGTTTTATCTTTTTTATTTAATCAACTATATTTTTTTAAAAAAAAATTAAAAATCATCTAGAATTAAATTGATTATGACAGTGCCTTTTAATTAAGCACTACATTATAATTCATTGTTAAAGAAAACAAAAAAGCCCAATCACATAAGTAAAATGTAAACTGAAGATATATAGCAAGTGGATTTTCTTCACACTGGTTTATATCAAGTTGCAATAGAAGATTAAAGAGTTATTTTTTGTTGACATAAGTAATTTGTTAGTTTTCATGTTTTGATGATGAGACAACATTATAACATTATAAAGTTCTGATGACAAAATAAGTTCTGTTGTCAAAATAATAGAAATTGCATTTCAGAACCTTGTTGCTACATAAACTCGAGGTTGATAATTTAACCTCGAGGTTATGCTCTAACTCGAGGTTTCAATAGAACCTCGAGGTTCCAAGTCTTAGTGATCTCTTAATATTTCTCGTGACAACCTCAAGTCTTGAAAGTCAACCTCAAGGTTAGTCCAAAACTCGAGGTTATATTAGAACCTCGAGGTTGAGTCACTCTGTTCAGCCAAGTCCTTCAAATACGATCTTCATAGACATATCAAAAGAACTTCAAGGTTGGGAATTAACCTCGAGGTTTTGATAAAACTCGAGGTCATATAATCAACCTCGAGGTTTAAGGAAATCCTTATGAAGTCTTTTGCACTGAGTCTAAACCTCGAGGTTGTGTTGTGTAACTCGAGGTTGCTTAAGAACCTCGAGGTTGATGGTCATTGAACTGATATTCCATTTTGAGTAGCTTCTGCAATTGATTATATTCATATCTGTTCTTACTTTCATGATGGTGTGATTACCTTATACTTCCATCACTAACTATGATTTAATTGTGTTTTTATCATGAAAGGTTTAGAATTCTTATGCTCTGATCAAAAGCAGATGATGATGTCACTAGCATTTATTATATCAGAAAAACAATTACAGAGTGTGACAACATGCTTTCAGAACTCTAACGGTCAAAATATGTTAAGCGGAACATTCTCTTGAGGAGTAAGAATGTTGGTCAAGCAGCTCAGTTCTTTAGGAAATTCAAACTACTAGCAGATAGCGCCAAAATGCCAACGGCCAAGTGACCTCCGCCTTTGCTTGCCAAAGTTACGAATGAAGACAACGGTTGTATCAAGATAACGGCTAGCTTACAAGACAACTATAAATTGAAGAAGCATTCAATTGAGCCACCTACCGAAACTCTGCACATTTACTCTGAGTTATTATTCCTATCAGTTTCATTACTTCCAATATCTTATCTTCGGATATTTCTCTGTACTTCAGTGATCATATATTATCTACTCGTGAGGAGTTATTAAACACTTATTATTTCATTCAGTTGATAAAATCTTAAGGTTAAGGAACCTTAGGTGTGGGTGTATGATTACAAGTAGTAAGGGGGGGTGAGTCCGTGAGAGTGAGGATCATCCCAAGTTATATTTGTAATCTCTGAAAAGTTAGTGAAAAATCTCAAGGTGTTCTTGGGGACTGGATGTAGGTCAGGATTAGACTGAACCAGTATAAATTGCCCTGTGTCTTTAAATTTCTGCTCGGCTAGTATCCTGCTTTAATTCCCAAAAATTTTGACTAAGCCTTTAATTTTTTTTTAATCACCTATTCACCCCCTCTAGGTGATATTCCATTTTCATAATTGTGAAGTTTCCTAATTATTGCATTATGTGCAACTGTGCTTTGAGTAATGACTTTATGCTCCTTAAATATTTTAGGTTTTAGAACACAATGTATTACAAAATGTGTCACGTTGATGGCTAGATAATAAATCCACAGGAAAGGATTGTTGTATCAATGTTTAGTCACTGTCTAAAGGATTCATTGTGTGTGAATACTTCAATGAATATAATGTATGTTTTAGTTGACTTTGATTTTTCATAAATGGATTATTTTACAAAGTTTAACCGATGATAGAAAAGTTGCTAATATGAATATCAAGGGGCTACAGTTGTTTGTATTAATTGTGATTCCAGAGTTTTCTCTTTATTTATGTACAAAAGAAGAAGGCGAAATGAAAAGGAGCCTTTGATGGCAAGGAACTTATGGCAACTGAAGTGGTGAGCTGAACTAAATGTGAATGTGTGTTTATTTGGGAATGTTGTAAACATATTTGTCATCTAACTGTTTTCACTTTTATTAAACAAAAATGCTTCATGGAAATACTCTGGAGAGTTAAGCCATAGTTGTTACAGCATGAGGATACAATTCCCAATGAAGTTACATGGGATAAAGTTGATGAAAGGACACATTAGTTTCTTATATGTTGTTTGTTTAATTAATGATGAAGTAAGATGGTTGACTCGATTACAACCTTGGTATGTATTTTCTTTCAGGGACTTTTGTGGGGTTCATGTGCTTTCATGGTTGCATATGTGTGATGAGAAAGAGCAAGGTGATGATAGAGACACCATGCCATTCTACTCCATGGAAGAAATTCATGAAATGAAGGTTAGCTTCTTGTGGTGGCTAATTACTCATCCTCACAACATCCATAGAGAAAAAGTGTTGTCTTTCCTCAAAGAGTACCACAAGCGGATTAGGAGACATTAGGCAGCAAACTATTAGGTAGATAGGTTGACTTGTTATGGGCAAAAACATAACGTTCGTTGTATTTAGGACACATGTTTATTCCATCAATTGTTGTGTACATGTGAATTTGTATTTATGACAAAGTTATGAAGAATTTATTTTTGTGGGAAGGTTCATTTGTATTGATGAAAATGATCTTCACAATTTGGTATTGTGTAAATGTTCTTATGATGGTTACTTGATATTTTTAATTCAATGACAAGAAGAAATATTTTTCTACCTCTATGCTCTTTGTTAATGGTATGTCAAGAAATAGAATAATGGAAAATAATTCGTTTGGTAAGCAACTATATTTTTTCTCTCAATTACAATGCAGTCATTAGACGAAAAACATTAAGGAAACATATAGAAAGAACAAACCCAAAAAAATCAAGTTAAAAAAAACGCACTTGCAATAGACATGTAATACTTGATTTTCAAAACTACAATACATGTATATCCAAAATTTGTATGACTTCCTTGACAATTGTATCAATGGGTGTTAACAAGTCCATTATTGAATTTTAACAACTATATCAGTGGGTATTAAAAGTCCATCATTGACTTTTAAAAGTTACAAAGTGGGTGTCAATAACTACATCAGGAGGTGTTAATAAAAAGTTTATCAGTGCGTTGCAACAAAGTCCATCAGTGGATGATAACAATCTCATCAGTGAGTTTTAACAAATCCATCAATGGGTGTTGGCAACTCAATTAGCGTCGTTTTGTCAATTGCATAACATGATTGGACAATCATAACACAATTTAAATATATGAATATATTTGTTTTTCCAACTGCATTTTTTTTACAAGGTCATGTCATTACATAAATGACATCATTTACAAAAGAATACTAATTGTCATAAATGAAACTTGGATACAATTGTGTATTATATTCAACCTTCACTTACATTAGCAAATGCAAGTATAAAGAGTTAATTACAACATCACACAGCATCTCCAAAAATCATATGGTTCTTTGCAGCAAGACTTACACTTCTCGTTCTTCCATTTGACCATTCATTCCTGGCAGTCTATTATCATTATTCTCATTTTCTTTAATGTACACACGACAATTTTCTTCATTAAATCGTATTAAATGATCTACCCCTTCATCGTTTATAAGATCCACAAAGGTAAATGTATTCTTGCTAATTTTGAATTTCACGAAAAATTTCATTATTTAATTTTCTAATTAAAGATGATATAATTCTTTACAATTCCTCATGTGTTGTGTTTTCTTTTATGCTCTTGTTCTTATCATACCACCAACATACTTGTTTTCCTCTCCTCCACCATGTACAAAGTTCTCCCCACATGAATGAAACAAAATAGATTGTTCCCTGAAATACTAACCATCTTTAATTCCAATCTGCAACATAAAGTCAGTATTAACAACTTTACCAGTCATATTAGCAATTATAACTGTAGGTATTAAAAATTATCTTGTTTCAAGTTTTTTGCAGCAAAAGTACCTTCATCACATTCAACCATTCCTACTAAAAAATAGACCTTTCTCTCTATTTTCATGCCCAAAAACATAGCAACCGTTTATTAACCCATCCTACAACATACAATTCGTATTAACAACTTAAGTAGTCGTATTAACAACTACAAATATAAGTATTAATAAGTATCCCATTTCAAAATTTTTACAGCAAAAGTACCTTCATCACATTCAATCATTCCCACTAAAAAACAAACATGTACCTTTGTTTCTATGCCCAAAAATAGAGCAACCTCTTTTCACCCTACCCTATAACATACAATTTGTATTAACAACTTAAACAATCATATTAAGAACTACAACTATAGGTATTAAACACTATCCCATTTCAGCGTTTTTGTAGGCAAAATACCTTCATCACATTCAACTATTCTCATTGAAAAACCAACCTTTCCCTCTGTTTCCATGCTTAAAAACAAAGTAACATTTTATTAACCCTACCCTACAATGATTAATGACCAACTACAATGGTGATGATGACATCTTCATCAAAATTTTAGCTTTTCTCTTACCTATCTTTTAGCTGATAGTAACATAAATGAGCCCAAAGCTCCAACCTTGCAGCCAGCCACCCTTCAATCTGAAAGAAACGAGCATACACAGTAAAGAAAAGCCATCTTAGTTGAGCCTCTAACACATTTGATGAAAACGGCATGCATGTAATTAGAACACACTTTTCAACCTTGGATTTTCAACCTTGATCATTCCCCCTCTTCTATGGCCCGCTTTCTCCGTTGTTTCCTTTCTCAATGATCAAAACACAATGCGCCAAAACATCTTCCCTTCCTTCTCCTTTTTTAACCCTGGGCGCCAATGTAATTTCATTTTTTTTCATTATTACCCTTCAAGTCCCTTGAGACTTTTCTGAGAAACTTTTTTAAAATTTTGTTGCTTTCTTAGGACCTGGGGGGATTTTCCCAATAAAAAAGAAGTCCATATAATTAGAAGTCTAGGGAGGAGAGTAGAAGATAGGGGAAGGATTTTGCTCCCCTACACTTAATTAGGAACACATCCTAGGAGAGTAAAAAAATTTTTGAAAAACAACCCCCACCTCCCAAAAATGCACCCCAAAAGAGATTTCTTGGCTTGTATTTGCCCATTATACCCATATTAACTTTTAATATTCTCAACCTACCATTTTTCCCTCAAACGCTGCTCTCCTCCGCTACTCCACGCCATCACATCATGTTCTCCGTTAGTTTTCGTCCATATATTACGGCGTCACGTCTAGTATGTAAAACAACTTGAATGGAGAAGAGATGGTGGACGGATCTGGGGGTTGGAATGAGAAGGAAGAGATGACAGTGGAGGAACTGGTTGGTCTTGTGGATTTGGGATGGGATAGGAGTGATAACATTCTCTGGTCGTCGAACAGGGCTGCAGCAGCAGCAGCATCAGCATCTTTAGCTTATCTGGTTGTTCCAGGCTTCCATCGCGCGGGATGGGGTCATCTCTCACGTTTTTTCATTGTAGAATTAATGGTACTTGACTTTTTTTAAATAACAATATTGTATTATTGTATATGTGTGTGTATTATAGGTATTAAGTGTTATTGTAATTATATTTGTTTAATCTTGATAATTATAAAATTATAATTCTTATACTAAAAATATTAGGAAAAAATGGTTAAAAGTCTTTGATTGAAAAATTATTTGGGTATTGATATCTAGAATCTGTGGTCCTTTTAAGAGAAACATATATGTAGAGAAAATGAAAAAAATTACACACCACGAAACCTTATAACTACAATTCATGCAAGGCCATTTGCAATTAGTGGAAAGACATTTATATTTGCGTTATAACTTAATTTTCATACAGCAAAATGTCATTCACAATTCATGGAATGTCAATTACAATTCATCTTTCATCTTCTATTCTAATAATTTGCATGCCATGGTTCACCTTCATCTCCTTCTTTGTCTCCCTCTATCATTAAATCTATCTTGACTTGCCACTACAAAATATCTACTTTTTTTCCTTTTTGAAATTTGATTTTTGTTTTCAACCAAAAAGGTGGAGAAGGGAGGGAGTGTCATCAAAGATCTAAGGGGCGAGGGAAGAAGTCAAGTACAACAACGATAAACAAGATCATTAGATCCAGTGTTATCAAACTCGGACCGGTCATCGACTCGGTCGGGGTACTGGGTCAATGGGTCACTGGTTGAACCGCATAGCTACAAACCGGTCTTGAAAACCATACTATATTTATAAATTATACAACTATACCTATATATATATATATATATATATATATATATATATATATATATATATAAAGAGTTTATAGGTCGTGATACTGAGTTAAGGGTTAGTGGGTTAGACCGGAGTTAAACCGGCAATCAAATTGGTGATAATTTGAATTTTTTCCTTACCCTCTTCATTTTTCATCTTTAAAAAAAAAAAAAGTCATATTCCCCTCTTGACAAGCAAGAGTGTAGGACGTCAAATCTCAAATTAATTGATTCATCCAAATTGAAATATCCAGCACCTCTTCCTTCCTTCTCTCCCACGGTCACACATTTAGACACAACCTTTTTAGTTCAAATTTGATTTTCAGATCTCTTTCTCTCACCCTCTTCACCACTTCAAATCTTTTCTCTCACTCCCCTTCACTACTTCATCTCCTTGGCTCCTTCTCGTTTTCTTCCCTCCAAAGAATATTGCTCCTCCTTCATCTTCCACATCATCATCAGCGTCTTCCTTGCTGATGTAGAGCCTTGAGTCCCTTGACATTAAGAAGTATGGAGGTATAAAACTCGCTATCCATGGAACCTTCACCTTCTTCTTTCTTCATCATCCAATGATTCACTCTCTCTCTCTTCGACAATCTCCCTTCCTTCTTGTTCAGTCGCTTTTTTCAAAAAAAAAAAAAGATCTTTCTCAGCTGGTTTAGGCTCAACAAAGTTTAAAAAATATATATATATATGCACGAACCGGCCAGGTTTCACAGACCCAGCCGGTTCGCCAGTTTTATAAAAAACCGACGGTCGAACCGGTTGAAACTCTTTTTTGCTTCTTGTCCGATCCTTTGACCGGCTCAGACTGGTTGGGCTCCCGGTTCGCTGGGTTCCGGGTTGACCCGGCCGGTCTGAGCCAGGCCTGATAACACTGATTAGATGGTTTTATAAGATAGAAATCACCATCATTGGTTGTCAGAATTATTGTTGTTTGGTAGTAAGAGAACTGTTGGTGGAAAAAGTGAAAGCACTGATGTAGATCTTTATTTTATTAAAGATAAAGTGGTCATTTCATATAGTTATTTTTATCTCACAAAACACCTCAAGACTTTACTCTTTTTCTAGGTCATATCCCCCCATTAATTTCTTAAATAAGGATTTATCCCCTATTTTCCCTAAATATTATTTTATCAAACATTTTTAAAAAAATAATCACTTATATAAAATAAGACTAAAATTGTTCATATAAAAATAGTTTTCTTCCTCTTTTTTTCAACCAATTCTAAACTAAACAAGGTAATATTAAAATTCTTTCATTTCCTTCCTTTCTCATTAATCCAATCAAAATAATATTAAAATACCTTCTCCTCTCAGTCAAACCAAACAAATCCTAAGACAACAAAATTATGGTCAAAATATTTTACTCTAAAGATAATAACATCAATTGTATATCATATGCAAAAATACCAGTTTGACAGATAATGTTCTGATACATTTGTTTAGCGTGCACAATTCTATTTACTATGTAGACTCAACTATGAAGAGCACAACACTACGCAATATTATCACGCGAAACTAACACTATATACAAAGTACAGGACATCATTTTAAGCTACAGACAAGTGCATAGTATTTGACTAATGAATCAAATCACGCAAATCCTCGAAGGTCGTACTGCTATTCTTGTAATGATCAAAAGGTAAAACCCCAATGTTGTTCAGATGATACCATTTCCAAATATAGTAACTTCTTAACTTCCACAAGCCAAACAGTCTTCACGGTTTGTCAGAGAACACACCATTTGTGCCATCTTGGTACCATCATCTTCCTCTTCTTTGTCCTCCACCTTTGCACTTTCCTGCATTTGCAACGGAAATCTTTTTCTTAGCAACACAAACACTACCAAAACAACAACAAAAAACAAAAAAGAAATGAAACATTAGATTATAATGAACTTTTCATACCTTAAGAGCAGAGGTATCCACAGTGAACTTGATGGCATCTGCTGCAGCTCGGGATCGGAGATAATACATTCCAGTCTTCAGACCCTATCAAACAAAGACAGATGTCAATAACAATAAAGTCTCAACAAGAAATTGGTCATAACTTGAGCCAGATTTCAAAATACTTCTGAAAAATAGAATTACACACCTTGGACCATGCATAGAAGTGCAAGGAAGTAAGCTTTCCAAAATTGGGTTGATCCATGTGAATGTTTAAGCTTTGACTCTGATCTATGTAGCATCCACGATCAACAGCCATATCAACTAAATTCCTTTGCTTGATCTCCCAAACAGTTCTGAACAATACAATTTAGATGTCAGTAAGAATGCATCATCACCACCTTTGGGTTGGTCAAAAATAAAGTCAGTTTCATACTTGTATATGAGTTTCAGCTCATTGGGTATTTCTGGGATATTCTGAACTGAACCATTTTCATAGATGATATTATTCTTGATTGCAGGAGACCACAGCCCCATCTCAGTTAAGTCATGAAGAAGGTGCTTGTTTACCACAACAAATTCACCACTGAGAAATAAACAGGCAGAAGTTAGAAGGCAAGATAGCGCATTAATAAAACTAGACAGAATAGTTTGGGATATTGAGGACACAGACCTTATAACTCTTCGACTATAGATATTAGAAGTATAAGGCTCAAAACACTCATTGTTTCCAAGAATCTGGCTGGTAGATGCTGTTGGCATAGGGGCTACAAGAAGTGAATTTCTCACTCCATTCTTTGATATCATATCCCTGAGGACATCCCAATCCCAAAGCTTTGAAGGTACCTCACCCCACATGTCCGGCTGAAGAATTCCCTGACCAATGCAAAAATAATTCAAGATACTAGAAAGTTAAAAACTATCTGCCAAAGTACGTGTAGTTTTCACTCATGACCTTTGATCTGAAAGAGAGAAAATGATTTCAGTTATATACATATGTATGTATACCTTGCTCACAGGACTCCCACTATATGTTTCATAGGGACCTTCCTTTGCAGCCAATTCAGAAGAAGTTTTTAAAGCATGATAATATATAGTTGCAAAAATCTCCTTGTTCAGCTGCTGAGCCTGCATTCCACATCCAAGTAAAAATATAAAATTGAAGTACATCTAACTTAAAGTGGACACAAAAAACAGCCTCAAGAAAATGATTTACCTCTGGTGAATCAAATGCCATGCCAAGCAATATGAAAGTATCAGCAAGACCCTGAACTCCTATACCAATAGGCCTGTGACGCATGTTTGATCTCCTTGCAGTTTCAACTGGATAGTAATTAACATCAATTATTTTATTAAGATTGGTCGTCACCACTGCAGTAACCTGACATCAGCCAAAAGCCCACACAACCATTAAAAGTCATGTAAAGACATATCAGCACAAGAAAAAGAACACAGGTTTTTCCTTTCTTTTTGCTGACTTGCCAGCAAAAAGCACCCATCTCAAAACACCATTAAGGAATTTTAGGAAGACGTGATTTAGATAACAGTAAATGGTACCTCTGCTAGTTTATCAAAATCAAAATATCGATTCCTTGAGCCTCTGCTTCCAACAAGCTTTGATGGATGAGACTCCATTGGCACACCCTACAATAAGCAAGATAATGAATTCCAATTTGGGAGAAATCTTGATTAAAAAAAACAAATAGAAGTTGGTCTAATGGATAAAGCATGCTAGAGATGCCCTACCTTCTCTCTTACAAACCGAGGCAGGGCAATTGATGCCAGATTGCACACAGCAGTTTCTGTTGGACTGGTATACTCAATTATCTCAGTACACAGGTTTGAAGACTTGATTGTTCCTAGATTTTGCTGGTTACTTTTCCTATTGCAAGAATCCTACAAAAGAAAAACAAAAACAAAAGAACTTAGCAAGTGGGGAAACTACAAGAGAGATTAAAGCAGAAAACTGTAGCAGAAATTTAACAAGTCATGGTAGATCACCTTAAAAAGCATGTAAGGGGTTCCAGTTTCAATCTGAGATTTAAGAATTTCGAACCAAAGATTCTGAGCCTGAACAACCTTTTTTGCTTTTCCCTGTGTTGAGACAAAAGCACATATGATAAACATCACAGCAATAGACTAGAAGGGTGCGGTCAAAACATACAATAAATATCCTACACAAACCAAAAGTGAACTTACTTCTCTTTCATATTTTAGATATAGTTTCTCAAAATCTTCACCCCAACAATCTGCCAAACCACGTGCTTCATTGGGACAAAACAATGACCATTCTCCATTACTCTGAACTCTTTCCATAAAGAGATCAGGTACCCATAGAGCAAAGAACAAATCTCGAGCACGGTGCTCCTCCTGTAATGATAGGACCAGTGCATGAGCAATAGTTATTTAGACTAAATTAGTATATGTAGAATAAACCATTAAAAATAGCTAGGACCATTTTTCCTTGATAAATATGAAAGAATGCATCCAATTTCTCATTAGCTCATTCATACCTTTCCATGATTTTTTCGTAACTCCAAAAACTCAAATATATCAGCATGCCATGGCTCCAAGTACACAGCAAATGCACCTACAAGTGCAAAGTTTATAATGGAAAGGCGTTTTTACAAGAACATAAGAAAATGAATTATTTCATAGAAAATATACCTTTCCTCTTGCCACCCCCTTGATCAACATAACGAGCAGTATCATTGAACACACGCAGCATTGGAACAATACCATTAGATGTCCCATTAGTTCCACGAATATAACTTCCTGTGGCTCGAATATTGTGAACAGAGACCCCAATTCCTCCAGCTGACTTGCTTATGACAGCACACTCTTTTAAAGTATCATATATACCTTCTATGCTATCATCTTTCATGCACACAAGGAAGCAACTACTCAACTGCCAAAACACATAAAAGCCAATGTTAACACCTTATTGCCATACTAATGAAAGTAACATAAAAAGAGCAACATAAGCAAAGGTTCACAGGAAAATGAGATAAAATGAATTGACAGAGGGCAGAAGCAAAAGAACTAATCAGACCTGAGGTTTTGGAGTTCCAGCATTGAAAAGAGTAGGAGATGCATGAGTGAACCATCGCTGAGACATCAAATGGTATGTCTTGACAGCAGAATCTATGTCATCTTTGTGAATTCCAACAGCAACCCTCATCAGCATGTGCTGAGGTCTTTCCACAACCTTCCCTTGAACCTTTAGTAGATAGGATCTCTCAAGGGTTTTGAAACCAAAATAATCATAGTCAAAGTCTCTGTCATATATGATCTCACTGTCTAAACGAGCAGCATTCTGCAGCAAAAAAGGAAGCGTCACAAACGGAGGAACACCGACATAAATTAAGACATTAACATCCAGGAATGAACATAAATTGCGCATTGCAACCAATGATACGTACTGCACATAGACGAGCATGGGTAAGAAAAGATACCTTCATAATCAATCCATAGACATCATCGGCTATAAGGGAAGCCTTCAAACCAGATCTCTCATTGAAATGATTGTACATAATTTTGACCCTGGAAACACCAGATTGACACTACAGTTAACAGATCTGCAAGCCTAAATAAAGTAAACATGAATACCATTTCAAGAGATACTTACGTCTCAGAAAATGACTTTTCAGTGTTCTTGTGGAGATTAGAAACAGCAATTCTAGCAGCCAACTGCATAAATGATCGTGGAGAGAATCAAAATCATAGATCTAGTGATATCAAATTGAAGGCGAGTCCACTGGCAATCAAAACGTCATTCGATCTAAAATCAAACACCGAAATCATAAGAAGGGAGGAGAAAAACTCACGCAAGCATAGTCAGGGTGGCTAGCAGTCATCGCAGCGGCGGTTTCAGCAGCCAGTTCATCGAGTTGACTAGTGGTGACACCCTTATAGACACCAGCGCATACTTTTTGCGCCACCATGACGGGATCACAGTGCTCGATGCTCAATCCATAACTGAGCTTCTTCAATCGCGCAGTTATCTTGTCGAAATGGACCGCTTCTTGACGTCCATCTCTCTTCACGACGTACATCATCTCTCACGAAGCACAGATAAGCGTTTTTCTCTGGAGAATTTCTTCGAACAGGTTAAGCGCACAAAGGCACACAAGTTAGACGAGAGGATTTGGCGGCAATATATAGTGGATAATGGCGGGTGAGGCGTGGTTTTGAAATTTGGAAATTAGGGTTGAGTGCTCGATTAAGCTTCCTGTGGAAGTTTGCAATTTGAAATTTTCCCGCCAGATTGTCCGTGGTTTCGAATTGAAGGAGCTGGCCCTTATCTTTTTCAGTTTTCCCCCTTTTTATAGCGTGGACTGTGGTGGCGGGTAAATTGGGAGGGAGCTGACCATGGCCGTCTCCGCAAGGGGACCGATAATAATGAATAAAGTTGCAGGTGTTATAAAAATAAGAAAAAAAAAATAAGATATTCATATGAGAGAGATGAATTGGACTGTGTTTGTATCATCTTTTTGAAATCAGTTTTTACAATTTATGAAGTAAGTATATGAAATAAGTTTTATCTTAACTTATAAAAAAATGATTTCTGAAATCATGATTTCAAAATTACACAAACATTTCTAAAGAAAGATAAGAGAGAATTTGGAGAGAAAGAAAAAGCAATACCACTTTATATAGAAGGCGATTCTTTAAATTACATTTCAAGGGCTACACAAGAAAATAAATCTATATAAGTGTGAAATAGGTTATATAGGGAGGTTATATCATTTAAGCATGAGAAACTTCTAAGAGGATATTCATTTCTAGGTTATATTGATTTAATTGAAAAGCCTCAAAAGGCACTCTTGGAAGGCTATTGAGATCCCCTAAAATATGACACAATATTTATAATACTCCCATTTAGATGTATATAAACAAATAAATAAATATTGTATCTCATTAAGACCTTACTAAAAAATCATATGGGACAAAAACCTAGTGAAAAAAAAGAGAGAGTACATAACACATATTAAAGTTATCTCATTAAAAACCCTCAACAAAAAAACTCAATGGGACAAAACTTTGGTTAAGGATAAAAGAGAATATTATGGCTTCTACTTCTCCTAATAATAATATTATATTTACTCCCCTAAACAACATCAATTTACTCCCCTGATAACAACATCACTTAAAATGTATTTTTGAGCATATATATCTTTTAGCCATCGAACTATAAATAATGCATCCTCACCAAATGTTTTGTTGAAATGTCTTCCTCTAACATATCTTCTAGATATGTTAAAATGTCAATATATTTTTCACTATCCTGTGCACTATGAAAATAATAAAGAAAACTTATTTTGAAAATCACCAACATGTTCAACTTGTTTTAAACAAAATGTTCTCATGCAATAGTATTGTATAACTACCACACCAAATATCAATTTCAAACAAAATGTTCTCATGCAATAGTATTGTATAACTACCACACCAAATATCAATTTCATAGTATCCATAGCATACCTATAGGAACTTCTATATTAGCATGATGTGAGTATTCAAAAAATATATGGTACTTCTAACCTATTAAATTCAATATATTTTGCAAACAAAATAATCACAACAAGAATATGTGCTTTTGATATCATTAAAGCATTCAACGCTTTATATATTTTGCTTCTACTGTAATTGCCTTGTTAGGGTTACCTGCTTGGCCGATGGATGGCTCTTGAAGGTGGGGTGAAAAACTGATCTTTCGCAGGAGTGGTTCAAACTTTGTGGGATGGGGAACTAGCTTATGAGGAAGTGGATGCGGCTTCGAAGTTGGATGATGAAATAACTCAACAACATAACACAAAAGATATAATGGTTTTCTCTTTATCACAATGTTTCAAACAAATAGATTGGGGTCGTTGGAGACAAACTCTTGTTGTTAAAACCCTAGGAAATAAGTTCACTTTTATTATATGCGAAAGAGATTAGAGGCCATCTGGGCGAAGAGCAGTAGAATAGTTGTTATGGTGTGGCAAATGGTTTTTATTTGGTTCGTTTTGAGTCCTTGATGATCTGAACTTGGCAAAAACTAAAGGATCGTGGATGTTGGAAAACCATTATCTTGCAGTTCAAGAGTGGAGTCCAACGTTGGATACGACTATGGGTGGAATAAGTAAGGTACAGGTGTAGGTGAATCTTCTAGCTTTCCCACCAGAGTTTGTTAAGACAAAGTTATTGATGGATGTTGGTAATTTAATTGGAAGATTTATTCGGACGTATTCAGTGGCCACAAAAGTTGTTGGGGTTGTTTCACAAGGATATGTGTAGAAGTAGATTTGTTTAAAGAGCTAGAAATGCATTACATTCTGGATGATAAAAAAAAGGGATATTGTGTATGAAGGGTTAGAGGTTATTTGTGCGGAATGTAAGGTATATGGCCACTACTCAGATAAATGTCCAAAGGTGAAAGTTGTTGTGACCCATAATGGTGAGCGACATAAAAAATCTATTGTTGGGATTTGGCAAGTGGTGGGGAATAAAAGGGGTGCTGACCAACATGCTATTAGTGATGCTGATGTTTCAAACAATGATACTAAAAATAGGTTCTTGGCATTGTAAGAGGTTACTCATCAGGAGATGGAGGAGGAAATTGCCTAGACTCTTAATACGATTGAGGCCGTTCCAGTAGAGGTGGTAGAGAAGCCTTTTGTTATTGAACATATGGTTGTGGAAGTGAATACGAGACAGAAGGAGGTATAAATTATCATGCAAGGAAAGGAGTTGGCTCACTACATTCCTATTAAGGGTGTTGTTCTCGTGGAGGATCCGTTAGATGAAGAGGTAATTAAGGATACCTTACCACATAGTCCATTGAATGGATTGACACATGTTTTCCAGGATGTAGGGAATATTGATATGGTTGATGAGGGGCTTTCTCATGACAGTACTTCGACTATTGCTATTATAGCCGAAGCGAGAACATCAATCTCTCTTGTGGATGGTGTTGAAACTCTTGTTGTTGAGAAGGGACATGATAATGTGGTGGTTGACATTGGTATTACGACTTATTTTGCCAATGATAATGTGAGTCCTTGTCCTATTGTGGAGCATAGGATGAGAGATTCCCTAAACATCTCCCCTTTGCAAATTTATAGGCCTGTACTTATCGACACAGACTGTAGGTCATAAGAAGAAAGGTAGATTGGTGGAAAGTGGCAAGGCTAAAGTAAATGTGAGAGTTAGTGGTAAAGCGTCTTAGTTACACAGTTTCACGTGTTTCTCCCCTAATTTTATCATGATTTAATTCCTCATATGGAACTGTATGGGGCGGCCAATGTTAATCTCGATCATCAGTTGAGGTTATTGATCTCAAAGTATCATATTAAACTTTTGCTTTTAGTTGAGACGAGAACCATTAGGGAGAAGTATTTGAAGTTGCATAGGAAGATTGGGTTTGATAGCTCTTTTGTGGAGGAAGCGCGGGGATTTTTTGGAGTGATATAAGTCCTTTGAAAATCTCTTGATGTTCAAGTTTGTATTTCGACCACTGCTTTTCAGCATGGTCACATGATAGTGGATGTTCTGGGCCACGCTTTTAATTTTACTGCTATTTATAAGACTTATAGAAAGGAGGACTGTAAAATTTTTTGGATCATCTAGACAATATTGTAGGTGCTACTCTAGATAAATGGTTGGTTGCTGGAGATTTTAACGAAATTGTGAATATGAAGGAAAAGAAAGGGGTCAATATTGCCGCTATTGGTCTTTGTAGGTGTTTCAGAATAGATTGATGGAGTGGCACCTGGATGATATTCAAGAGTCAGGCATTTTTAATACCTGGATGAGTCCAAAGTGGGGTCATTTAGACTATGTTTACAAGAAGCTTAATTGCATTGTTGTTAATGCTTCTTGGTGGATGTCTTTTGATAAAGCTGATGTGGTTAATCTTCCATGTTATAGCTCGAATCATTCTCATATGTTGTTGAGGTTGTCTGGTCCTTTAGAGGGTAAGCATGATAGACCTTTCCATTTTTTGGTAAATTGGATGAATCACTCTGAATTTCCTGCTTTTTTGTTGTCCAAATGGAAGACCTGTTTTGACCTCTCCGTCGTATTAGCTCGATTTGTTACACCATTAGGTCGTTGGAATCGAGAAGTTTATGGTAATATTTTTCGAATGAAGAATAATCTAAGCTCTGAATTGGAAATGTTGTAGTAAGAGCAGCTCTCTTGGGTTTAAAGGAGTGGGGGTGTAGGAATAAGTTAATTGAGATTTTACAGTAGGAAGAGTTGTCTTGGCTCCAAAAGTCTCACCACAAATAGCTAACTGAGGGGGATCGTAATACTAAACTCTATCATCTTAAGACTGTAACTAAGAGGAGTTTTAATAAAGTTGTCAGGTTGAGAAATGATCAAAATATTTGGGTGAACAATGATGATCAACTTAAGTCTATGGCCCTTTCTTATTTCTAGAACTTGTTTTCGGATGGGGAACTTACTCGTAGGTGGCTTACTTCCATTTGGCCGAGTATTTCTCATGACCTTCTGGATGGATTATATCGAAGTCCTTCTTGTGAGAAAGTTTGGAGATGTTTGTTTTGTATGGGAAGCTATAAAGCCCCTGGTTTGGATGGATACCCCGCATTGTTTTTTCAAAGACAATGGAGTGGGCTTCGCTACCATATTATGAGATTGATTGTAGATGTTTGGCATAATCTATCTCATTCGTTTCTTGAATTCTACTTTGATTTGTTTTAATTTCTAAAGTTTAGGTGTTGACATCTGTGTCTTAATTTCGTTCGATATCATTATGTTTAATTTTGTATAAGTTGATCACAAAGTTGATCGTGGGGTATTTGCAGTTGATCATGAAGGTTGTCATTTTTCCTTTCCACACCAATTTTGTTCCCCATAGGCAGATTTACAATAACATTGTTATAGCCCAAGAATTGGTCCATACAATGCACAAAATACGAAGGAGACAATTTATGGCAATTAAGTTGATCTGGAAATAGGCGTATGATCTAGCAATTAATGAAGGCTTCAATGGATGACTTTTGGATCTTATAATGTGGAAATTGTGTGCTCAACATGATTTATTCAAACAATTTTACAAACTTCAAGTTGTAAACTAATAGTAATTTTGCATATAACCATCTTATAGATACATATATCAAATTTATCAAATATTGTATAATTTATATGCTATTTGAATGGGCTCATATATATGACTTTGATGTATTTCTAGAAATGTAGAGATTCATTCTAGATCATAACTAGTGATATTCTCATAGTCAATTTTGTTTGAGAAAAAGCAACACATGATAATTGTTGAATTATATAAAATATTGGCTATTTATGAAGAATCTTCTAGTCCTTTAATGGATATCAATACATAATTTTCAATAGTTTGTTAAATCATATTGGTGCCTTAGATGATCAAACAAGTCATGATAATAATAAATTTGTTTGGATTCGTAAACTTTTGGTTTACTTAACCAATAATAAGCTTTTTAGTTTCTATAACATATTGATTCAAAATTTTAATTTGACGTCCATTTTTGAGAGATTAATTAGGCTTTGTAGAAGAGTATATGAGTAGAACTTTTCAACATTAACGCACACTTACACTTTTATTATAACAATCCCCCCCTCAAGTGAGTCATAAAAATATACTTCCCTTATACATGAATTACTAAAACGATGATCAGCATTGAGCGGGTCAATAACGTATATTGAGCTTGTTTGGTACAGTTTATGGGAGGTTCAATCGAGCTTATTTACTATTTGAATCGAGCTCATGATTTTTTTCATGTTTGGATAAAAAAAAATTGCAATTGAGCTTATAAGTGTTTAAGTGTTTATAAGCTGAAGCAGATATAAGCTAGTTTTTCTAGCTTATATAAAATACTTTGCAAACTCATATAAAAATTTATATAAAATACTGTGCAAATTTTGTAATTAAGCATTTTTCATATTTTTGGTAATTTTATTTTAAATTTTATTTTATAATTATCTCAAAAGTCACTTATGTATAAGTCATTCCAAACAAGTTTCACAATTTGACTTATACCTAAAAGCTATTTATGAAATCATCAATCCAAATATAAATCACATTTCACAATCTGACTTTTACCCAATTTGACTTTTACTAATCAGACTTTTCTATAAATCATTTTACCCACCGACATCTCAAACAAGCCCAATTTCAAAACCCAAATACTTTGTAGTTCATGTATAATAATGGATTTTTAATCCCATTGGACTATTACATTGAGATCCTTTAGTTATGGGCCAAAAATCTAAAACACACATTTGTGTGTCTATACACACACATGCATGTATGTATATATATGGTTCATAATTTTCATTATCCACCCTTTTTCCACTCACAAGATGAAAAGAACTCATGCATATTAGTTCTTTAGGGATTGTTATAGATTATAATATGACCGTATAATTTCAATACTAATTAATAATTTACTCCAATTGTTATCTAACAAGAAGATAAGCATACCTCTTTAATAAAACAATCTTTACTGGTTACGAGACATGCACTCTGTATTGAGAACTGAGGAATGGTCATGAACGAAAAAACATGTAAGTGACACATAAGAGCTTCACATGACTTTGGAAGTAAATACCTCCCTATAATCTGATTCAAAATTTTGAAGAGATCGAATTTGCAAGCCAATAAGCAAATTCATGTCAACCTGAAACTAAATCTTCATAATATAATCCTTTATAACATAACTATCTTTTGACATTAATTATAGAATAAATATAATTAAATGCATGTTAGATACATATTCAAAGTATGAAAAGTTTCAAATTTTTTGTCACATATTTTCTCAACACCGCCTTATTGACAAACTCTCATTTTAGATATATTTTGTAACATCCCAAAACTTCTCTATTGACTTTATGAAGAAATTCCAGAGAAATTTGAAGAGATCCAAATCACAATACAATGATTTATGATGATTTTAGTGATTAAAGTGAAATGAAAAAAAATTTAAGATCAATGTGAAGAAATAAATAACAAATGTGACATAAATATATGATTTTGTTCACAAATGCCATATAAAATCAATCTAATTCCAATATATGTGTGTGTGATCAATACTTCATTTCATGTCAGGAAATCTGTACGTAGATGTGCCAGTACCACTTTTGCTACGCCAAAACATTTTCTATTCCCTTAGTAACTTAATTCCACCTCAAACAGCATGGTACCAAGACTTATTAACAATGATTGGGATTCAACTTGAATTGAATAATCTACCAGTTTTGGAGAAACATTGGTGAGTTCATATGTGATTTAATCTAAATCAAGTTAAATAAAGACATGCAAAAACTACAACAAAAGTGAAGGACAATTATGCAAGCGAGAAACTCAAAGTCAGCCTCAAAGAAATGCAAATAGATATTCTCATTAAAAAAATACTGGTCCCTAAAACTATTATATTCTGACCTCTCATTGACTCTATAACGAAATTCAAATTCTTGTCTCACTCCCATAATAAAAGCATAACAGAGCAAAGTAATAGCTTCCCTGATATGAGAGCCTAATATATGATCATTTTCAAAGGAACATTGCAAAAATGCTTAATTGGCTTGAAGGTGGGAGCGTTTTTTTTCTTCCACTTCTTGACTGTGGGTTCGAACAAGGCAATGTCACTGTAATCAAGTAAGACTTGAGGGAGAAGATATTGTCAGCAATTAGCTTAATTTTTCTTTCTTAACTAATGTCATGTAGTTAGTTAAACTAAAAAAACTTCAAATACTTATAATAAAATTTAATTTATATAATCAATAAAATCACAATAAATTCAAACTAATATTGAATAAGATGACACAAATAAGATATAAATGGGAAAAATATGAATAATATGTAATCCCTTTACCCTTTTAAAGGGATCCTAATTTGGAACCATGCCCTTGTTGGACAATATATAAATGATCCGTTTAATTTGCACACAAATGGCACAATAAAATACAACAACATTATGACAGCCATTTCGGCTATTTGATTTCATAACCATTTTTGACATTTTCTCATGGTCATTAATTAGTGGTTTTATAAACATTTGGTCCCACTTTCTATAAATTCATGACCATTTTTCTTGATGGCTTTGAGCCATATCATCACAACCCTTGCTCATAATTCTATTACAATAACCATGGCAATTGGCAACATTATCTTCTTTAAAGGCCATGAATTTGCTCTATCTTTCATTGGCATGAGTTTTATCACATACTTAGTCTTCACGACTAGAATAAAATTCTTGAGTTATTGGCCTTCAAGGTATGAAGATACAATTCATAACCGTCAAATTGTTAAGAGTTCTTTTGCAAATAAATGTCATTTCTTAATATCACTAAGTGACCTTTTACAAAGTAACCAAATTGAAAGAAATATAGTTTCTTACCATAAAACCTTAAAATAAAAGGTAGCAGGGTTGATGGCCATCTCAATATTAAAGATATTAATAAGGGTTAAGGTGTAAAAATACACATGAGCTTTTTCCCCAGGAGCGCCCAGCACCACATACTTTTTTTAGGAGCAAAAATACACATGTGGTTATCATTTTTGAGCAAAAGTCATATCCCACCGTTAAGTCATTATTCATCGTGATGAAAGAGAAAGAGTTAAGGTGAATAGTGACTTAACAGCAATGAACAGTGACTTAACGGTGAGATGTGACTTTTGCTTCAAAATGGTAACCACATGTGTATTTTTGCTCTCAAAAAAAGCACGTGGTGCTGGGCGCTCATAGAGAAAAAGTTCATGTGTATTTTTGCAACTTAACCCTATTAATAAATTGATATCAACATTCATAACTATAATCATAAAAGCAAAGTATTTATACTTTAAATAAATAAATATATATAAAATATAAGGCTAATATAGGATGTAATCTTACTGTGATGAGCAAGAATCTTCACTCGATCAACAACGAATCCTTGGGGAGAGTATGCCACCTCAAGATGCTTTGCCTTGGTATAAAAGTTGTAGAATCCCTCGATGGGGATTCACATATTTGCTCTGCAATGGACTTCTTTCTTTATGGATAAATTTAGCACCCTTGACATTATAGTCAACAATGCCAGAATTGTTGGATCACCTTGTAAGGGGAGTATTCCATGAAATAACTTGATAGAGTGTTGTGCAGATAACGTATTATAAAAATAAGAAAAATATAAGATCTTGAGTGGAGAGATGAAGAGAGAATTGGAGAGAAAGAGGAACAATTTCTTATTCATATTGATTGCTTACAATCACTTGATACAAGGCCACTATTTATAAGCTGCAAGTCTTTAAATTACATTTCAAGAGTACACACAAGAGAATAAATGTACATAATTGTGAAATATGTTATATTGGGAGTTTACATCTATTAATCATAAGAAACTTCCAATAGACTATTCATTTGCAGGTTATACTGATTTAATTGGAAAACCTCAAAAGACACTATTGGAAGGCTATGGACATCCACCTAAATATGAGAATATTTATAACAACAAGTATTTTGTCTTATGAAATGAAATTTATGAGACACTATTACCCAAAAAAAAAACTCTTTTAATATTCGGTTTTAGGCATTTTTTACGTCCCTTTTTAGGGGATGCCTATGTGAGAGATGTGATAAAGTCTAGGAACAACGTCTGTTAAAAAAGGGATGCAATAAGAGACTTACAATGTCCCTTTTTTAAAAGGGGATGCCATAAGAGCTTTTTCCCCTAAAAAAACCCAAACTTGTTGCTCTGGAGCTTCAAGTCTTGGAACCTCCAGAGCTTCAAGAATCCTGTGGAACTGCTCTTCTCCCACCTTCGATTCAAAACCTCCGTCATCTTCTTGTTCGACTACCTATAGTATGATCCCACCAGTGGTAGTGCTATGTTCCATTCGAAAAATTCATAGACCTTCAACGTTGGCGATGAAATGTCCTGCCGCTGCACAAAGAGTTTCTTCAACGATGGCAGGAGAGAAGAAGCGTCATTGTACTCTTGAACAAAGAGAGGGAACTTAAGACAGATCTGGTTGTTGTGAAATAGATGGATTTGGCCATCGTGAAATAGCTCATATTAGATCTGAAGTCTACAGCGTGCTCTCTTTCCTTCTCTTCTCCCTCCTCACTCTCGCCATCGTTCTCGTAATTATCCTCTCCATCAGGCCCAAGAAGGCTTTATTCGAGCTTCAACAAGTCACCATGTACTCACACTCATACAAGACAAGATGCAAACACTCACCGCCCTTGAGAGAAGACTTGAGGGAGGGAGTGACGAAATATTAAGGAAAAGAGACATAATGAAAGTGTCAACTGTTAAGAGGCACGTTGGGTTGAAAGGAAGCTCTTGAGACTATATCATTAAATTAGAAAGTTGAGCAGCAACTTATTATCAAAAGCGATTGTCAATCACAGCAGAAACAAATGGTCTTCAGCGTCTCCTACATAAAAATAGAAAAATGAGATTCTCTACAAATTTTTGTTTCAAAAAATGATGCATAGAGGAGTGAAAAGTACCATAGAGAGAGAGAGAGAGAGAGCACACTGATGGCTTAGAGGAAACAGAGGAACTACAAAATAGTTTGAAGTATCCCAACCTCGTGTTTAATTAGCTAATACACACACGCCTCTAAAAAATAGTGCCTTCAGCGTCCCAATTTTAAATTGGGACAATAGCCCTACTTTTGGCGTCCTTTTTTTTATAAAGGGATGCTCAATATGTCAAAATTATCTCACACCATTACATAAATACCATAGCCTTTATTTTTTTACTTCCCCTTTTAAAAAATAGACATTTTTTGGGGAAGTAAAATCCATTTTTTTAGTAGTGATAGTTGGCCAAAAAAAATGAAATTTACAGAGTATAGGAAACTAAAATTTTTTTATAAAATGGATAGAACAAGAAACTTAAAACAAAAACTAAAGAAACTAAAATGACTCCTAAACATTGGACTAATGTTTAAAGCATGAGGACCCAAGATCTATAAACTAGAACTTCGATTAGAGCCCCTTTAGCAAGGAAGTTAGCCATTTGTTGTGATCTTGCTCAATATATTGCAGTTCAACCTTCCAACTCCTCTTCAACATTTCTCTCACTTCAGTGAGAAGGGACCAATCTTCATGCATGTCAAAAACCTCATTCAACATTAGCATGAGAGCTTCTTGCAAGTCACTGCACAAGCAGACGCTTCTAAAGCCTCTATCCCAAGCTCTTTTAAGACCTATTAGGCATCCTCAAATTTCTGCAATGAGAGAATCCCTTGAGTCCAAATTGAACTGAAAGCCTTCTATCACATTCCCTCGGTTGTCTTTTATGACATCGCCGTATGCTGCTTTAAGATGAATGTGAGAGAAAGCACTATATACTTCTATCCCAATATACGTTATTGAACCTATAAATGCATAAGGATGATAAGAACTGGGATACTCCGTCAAATTAGCCATTTTAAGGTTTTGGGAGGTATTTTTCAGGTTGTGTAGGATGGCCTCCACCTTTACTAAAACTACCCCAAGACCACTAGTTGTATTAGCATGTGTTCTCTCATTATGATCTAGCCAAATAAACCATCAAAATATAATAAAGAGCCCTTTTAGTAGGTCATTTTTGTCCTTATATTATGCTTTAAGTTTAGTTGCATCCATTCATGAATAATACCAGAGAAAAACTTACTATAATATTGTAGGTTAATCACTACTATAGATAATGCTTTTAACTTCCATTTTTTTGGCCTTTTAACATCTAGAAATAGGAGGACGCCTATGCCAGGGACGTAGTAAAGTCAGGATGCAATATTTGTTAAAAAAAGGACATTGTAACAGACTTATAGCATCCCTTTTTAATAGGGTATCATAAGGCTCTTTTTCTTAAACAAAAAACCCAAAACAGACAGAGCGTCTACTCTGTGAACTACAATAGCCAAATAGCAATTCAGAACGTCTTGAGAAATTACAGATATGGGAATTCAAATTCAATTTGGAAGCTCTAATACTAACCACGAACGCTAGAATGGTACACTGAGGCTGAACCATACCTAAAACTAGTTGTTACGGGAATAGACACGGACATGCCGGCAGGATGAATGGTAAGGTTAAGGCTATTTCTCATCTTTGTATTGGTTACCCCTTTTGTATCTTTCCTCATTGCCACCTTGTTTTAGGCAGCTTTGAAGTCATATCTTGCAATCAATCAATTTATCAGATTAATGGACTTGGCGGATGACATAATCACTGAAAAGGGAGACATAATTATTTACTATGAGAATATGATCGAGTATGGTCTTTTAACAGACATCGTCAGTTTTGATCTTCCTAAATTTCTTTAGATATGTTGTCAATTTATCATTTGTATGACCTTAGCTTAGAATTATCAGACACCTTAGTGAGCTCCATATTGTAGACATTATAACAGAGGAAGCTTGTCGTAGCCACAATCAAACTGGATTTTTGGATCCAGATGGACCGTATAGCAAGTACCCACGCTTCCAATCAAACATGAATTTTGGAAGCCAAAGAGTGAAGCTTCGCTTCTCCTCCAACAAGTCTTGCACCGTCTTGACATGGTGAGTCTACGAGAGGCAGTGGCTGTTAAATGTGTTGTAAACGATCTAATTTAGGGTAATGGTGTAGGAAATATGATTGGAAAACTTGGACTTAGATAGGGTGAGGCGACGACAACCAGATACGATTGAGTTGAGGTAGAGATGAACATGGTGGTATAAATCATTGAGGTCAACGCCACAGTAGCCATTGAATTTAGGGATTTTGAATTAAGAGTGAGGAGAGAGGAAATCTGTAAAAGTAAGGCAAGACATTCTGGAGTACGGTGAGTAAATGAAAAAGTAGGGCAGACAATTTTTGGTGTCTGTTTTTTAAAATTGGGATGCCAAAAGACTTTTTAGGGCATCCCAATTTTAAAAAGGATGCCCAATATGTCTAAATTCTCATTTATAATTTCAAAAATACCACTGTTTTTATTTTTTACTTCATTTTTTGAAAGAAAAAATGGATTTTTTTAGGGAAGTAAAATCCCTTTTTTGTAGTAGTGAATAATCGATTCATATAGTTGTTGTAATTCTTTGCAATCTCTTAAAGCATGCAAACCATCTTCAATATGGCTATTACAATTATCACAAAGTCCATTGAGATGAAGGTTCCTCTTGAGTTTAACTTTGTTAGTTGTAAGCCTTTCATGCATCATAATCCATGTAAAGGTCTTGCATCTCTGCAGGACTCTTAATTTCCAAAGATCAATCCATCTACTAGCAGGTGAATCCTGGTTTACTGGGTTAGAGAGTGGTATGCTAAGCAAATTATGAATTCTCTACTCTTATCTTATCTCTATCGAACCCTTTCATTCTCATTGCTATCTTGAACCCTTTGGATCCCATCAACAACCTTACTTCGATTCTGCATATTCTAAATATGTGTTGTGTTGCATCCGTACTTTTCTCTTACCACTCGAACCCACAATGAGTTCTTATCATTCACTAGACCCCAACCAAGCTTCATCATGAACGCTTAGTTTTATTGTTTATTGTGTCTTATGCCAAGGCCACCTATCCTTCTCTCTCTATACACCACATCTTACGAAACCAGATGGATCATCATAAGATCCCCATAAGAAATTACGAGATCTCTTCTATATTTGGTCATAAGTTGGCACATAGAGATTCAATGTTTGCATAAAGTATGTGGATATCGCTACAATAACTGATTTGATCAAAGTGTCTCGGCCAGCTAAAGAGACTCTTGGTACTTGCAAGTTACTCAATCTTCTTTAACTTTATCAATTCTGAACTAGTACGCTCCAGATACAATGAAACTCCCAAGTACTTTCCTAGGTTCATTGTTTTAGTGAAATCTAGGGCCTTGCTCATTTGAGTTGCTCTGTTGCAGTTCACATTTTAAGAAAAGAATATCTTTATTTTTCTAAAACTAACTCTCTATCCGGAAGCATTGCAAAACATGTCCGTAAACTTTTGATAATTTCCACTTGCTCTATATTCACCTCTGCCAAAGGCAACAAATCATCAACAAAGAATAAGAGTGAGATAAGAGGTCCATTATTATCAAGTTTAATTGGCTTCCATTAAGTCAGTGATTGGCAATATTCTCTTCCTAACTAATATACGCTAATTTCTCTATGTCGTTCACAGACAAATAAGGTGAAATGAGATCACCCTAATGAAGGCTATGGGATGGAGAAAATTCAATGGCTTTAGTTCCTTCCCTAAGGATTTGCATAGATTAGGAGGACATATAACATTAGTGAGTCATTAAGTGCATGGATTGATGCGTATATATACCTTCCTGTAATCATAATATGTTGATAAATGTGAGGAATTAGTAGAGTGAGTATAATCTAAAGTGTATGGAGTTGTTTAAGGTTAATAGGTACCTAGCCATAAATAATAGAGTTTTCTTTAATGAGGATTAAGGATATAAAGTCACTGAGGGTCAAGATAGACAAATGGTAAACTTGAGTATGACCATTTGTACTTATAGAGCATGAGATGTAATTGGAATCCTATGTGAGAATGCAATATGAGCTATGTACCAAGCTAAAGTGGATTTTAAAACTTAAAACACACAATATTAACACAAGGAAACATATCTTTCTAGCTATAAAACAAAGGTGCAACCAATGAGGGGGAAGCAATTTTGGGACGCACATACCTTCCTCCCAATGCAACCACTATCAATTGCAAGTTTACTTGGAAGACCACAAAGAAAGAGAGTCCGAACATAGGAAGCAGAAAGAAGAAAAAAGAAAGGTAAGAGTGTTCAAAATTAAAATAAAAGGAATTAAGCATGACAACTGTATCTCAGCCATCTCAATTTCCTCAAGTTGAGAAATTAAGCAGGAGAGGTAAGAGCAATAAATGCATCATCTACAAACAAGAAGGGCATAGTAAGACTACTTGTAAAGAGGTAAGTATTTCATCAAATTTTCTTACTTTTGATTTTTTTTTTGGGATATGTGACCTTAAATATAACTTTACTAATTTGTTTAGGTGCCTTAATCAAGTAACAGACCTTGACAAATAAGGAACAAGAATCCTTAGCCATCATAACAGGCACCACCTCACTCCTTACAATCCTTTAAGCCGCCGCCCCAACTTAACTAACCCTCTCAAGTTCCAACACCACCTACACAACCCTCTCCAAATACTAGCCAACTCTCTCAAGTTCCAACAACACCCACGTAGCCTTCTCCTGATACCACTCAATCATCTCAAAGAAATTCTATAAGGAAAAAGTGTTTGTATAAGCTAATAACTCTATGTGGGATGAGTATATGTTATGATGAAGACATTGGCAGAACTGTATACAATGTATTTTACCCATTTTCCATTCATTATAATGTAATTATGCCATTTGTAGTTGACTTGATATTTATACACACAACTGACTTCTCTTTCCCATTAAGAAGCTTGGTCTGAACTCAAATGTTGTCTTTCAAGAGGTTACCACATAAGATTATATGCATTGCTATGCTAACCCTCAAATTAAATTTCCTATCCCTAATGAGTGGGAATTCAGATAAGTCCAGGGGTGCAAGCTCGAGTGCAACAAAAGGTTCCATGATGATTCAATTAAAGGGCTATGGTACAAGTATATGTCACTATTGCAAAAAATAGATTTTACTCCCCTTAAAAACATTTGTTTTACATAAAGGAAAGTAAAAAATGAAGGTGATAGCATTTTTGTAATTATGTGCTGTAATTTTGACATATTGGGTGTCGCTTTAACAAAAATAGAAGCTAAAAGTCTACTTTTGACATCCCAATTTAGAAAAGGTACAACAAAAGCAAGGATTTTTAGCATCCTAACTCTTAAAGAGACATTAAAAGTAGAGCTTTTGGTGGCAAGAACACTACTTTTGGCGTTCCTTTTAAAATTGAGACGCCAAAAGTAATCTTTTAGCTCCCCAATTTAAAATTGGAACACCTAAAGTAAGTGCTTTGGGGTTCTTTTCTTTCTTTCTTTCTTTATTTCTCCTCTCTCTAGATTCTCATCTATCTCCCCCTTTCTGATCCCTCAAACCCTCAGCATTTTTCTCTAGTTCTCTAGTAATCATCCTCCTCCCCTCTCCTTTGTTATGGAAATTTCTTCCTTCTTTTTTAGGTGTGAAAAATTTAGTGATTAACCTTGTTTAGTATTTTCTTTTGCAAATTGCTAGATCCTCGGCGAGATAGGACTCATGACAATTGAAGAAAATGACTGAAGAACATAGATGCCAGGCTCTATGCCTATGCTTTGTTCTTGAAATTTCTTCCTTGTTTTTTAGGTGTGAAAAATAAGGTGATTGACCTTGTTTGGCACTTTCTTTTACAGATTGCTAGATCTCTCAGTGAGATAGGACTCACGATGATTGAAGAAAATAGCTTAAGAACATAGATGCTAATCTCCACGCCCCTGCGCTAACAATTGTGATTTCTTCAGTAGTTTTGTGATGCTAGATCTTTATTCCAAATGCTACAGAGATTTACAGCTTAAGAAGCAACAATCCTCTTCTGCTAACCTGGTTTTCAATCAAACCCTGGTTCCTTCGCTGTCCGCAGCACATAAATCAAAATCATCTTCATTGTTTTTCTAATCTTTTGATTGGCTTTGCTGATGGAGCTTGTGGAAATAAGCAAATTTATAGGGTGTTTTTGCAGTAGCTTGTGTTCGATGGTGGTTTTGAAAGATATGGATCTTGCTACTCTTATTCGCATTTTCGGTGGTAAGAAAAACTTGCTCTCCCTCTTCTTCTTGTTATGTTTGCTTTGATCTTGTCCATGGATTGTTCTGCAACTATTGGTTATGTTTTTCTTTCCTATGGCTTATAGGCTTTGCTGCTACAAGAAGGGAGGCGTTAAGTGGTAGGTAACCACTTCTCTTTACTCTTTGAAACTGACGATGTAGATCTAAAAAAATTGTAAAATATGAAGATTTTTTTTTTTAAAAAAAAAAACTTTACGGTGTCCCTTATTAAGGAACGTTGTTTCCAAACTTTACTACATTGCTCATATAAGCGTCCCCCTTGAAACGAGACTTAAAAAAGGCCTAAAAATGGATGTTAAAAGTACTTTTTGTAGTAGTATCTCCAAATCAGCTTCTACATGCATCCCCAAGTATGTAGCGGAGGGGACAACTTTGTGTCACAACCTCTTAACTCTTGGCACAAAGATAGAGAATGATTACAAGGAGCAAAAACCTTGCCAGAAAGTTTACTACTTAGTATCATTAGTATCATATTTAGTTAGACTTTTGTGTATTCATCTATTTTGGAAGCTTTTTCTATGCCATCAATGGCATTGAGACCATTTCTCTAATCGATATTTTGCCATGTGAATGGAAATTTTGTTTTGTATTGAATGGCATTGGGACCATTCAAAAGGAAGGTCATAGGGAGGTCTTAAGTTCTTTTTGTTTGTAAATTGAATGCCATTAGGGCCATTTAGAAGGTCATGTGAAAGTCTTAGGCAATTTTTGCTTGTATATTTGATGCCATTGGGACTATTTGGGATGTCATATGGAAGTTTTAAGCACTTTTTGTATGTATTGCCACTAGTTTATTAATGGAATATGTCATGGATTCATGCTTTAAAATTTTGTCTCAAATTTTGTTTGCATTCTATATTATATTATCCTTTATTTGTTAATAACCAACACATGTTCTAAATTGTTTAAATGTATCAATGTATAGTTTGAAACAAAAAAAAAAAGGGTACATGACCATTTACAAGGAATATTTTTGCCAAAAAAGCCATTATAATTGTCAGACTATGACCAAACTTCCAATAACAACCAATAAACTTATCCCTTAATCACATCATACATCAACTACACAAAATATTAACTCCATGGATCCCCTATAACCGCATACTACTTTTGTATATATAGAATACACATCCACGCTCATGTTAGTAACAGTATTTACATTGCAAATTTAAGCTTAATCATCTCCTTCCTAAGTTCACTTTCATGGCCTTGTGTCTCCCTTTAAACTTTCTGAGCTTAACATGGATTGTGTCAAGCTCTTCATAAAACTTGTTTTTGTCCTTCCCCTTTAATGCACTATGTTCTCATCATAAAGTTTGTCTATGTCATTGAGTATCTCATGTATCATAACAGTCGGATTTGGATTCGGTCCTCTGCCCCTTCTCGTTCACTGCCGTCTACTGCGCTTAAACTGCGTCGTTTTGACGCAAAAACCCACAGATGTTGCTTTTTTTTTTAATACACACACATATTTCAGGTATTGTAGGTACTAAAAATATATTTCAGGATACTGACCAGTACTGAAAAAATACTTACTCATACTTTATGGTCTTAAAAAATTATTCAGGATCTTAAAAAAATATTTCGGGGTACAGACTGGTACTAAAAAGATACTGACGGATACTGACTGAGGATATTGCTAGTACTAAAAAAATACTTCATTTGAAAAAATACTTCATGATCTTGAATGTCAAGATTCTAAAATATTTTTTCAAGATCATAAAATATTTTTTCAGTACCAGACAGTATCCTCCGTCAGTATCTTTTTAGTACCAGTCTATATCCCGAAATATTTTTTTAAAATCCTGAATAATTTTTTAAGATCATAAAGTATGAGTAAGTATTTTTTCTCTAACGGTTAGTATCCTGAAATATATTTTTAGTACCTACAATACTTGAAATATGTGTGTGTATTAAAAAAAAAAAACAGCATCTGTGGGTTTTTGCATCAAAACGACACAGTTTAAGGGCAGTGGATGGCAGTGAACGGGAAGGAGCAGAGGACCGAATCCAAATCCATAACAATCACCCTCTCATCGAAGTCACCATTATGCCAAGATTAGCCACATCTCACATCCTAAAAAATATCAACACAATCATTCAAAATCACCGACCACACAACATGAACCATCCTCAAAATGTTAACAATCTTACCTGGAAGTAGAGTTGGGAATCAGGGCCGGCCCTCCAGGACCAGGAGTAAGAAAAACACATGTTTTTCAAAGCCTGGCCCGAGAGCACCAGGGCCAAGGCCGGCTTGCAGGGCCCAAAAATTACTATTCCAAATTTTAATTATTTTTCCTTCACTTTTTTTTTTTAAAAAATATAATTAGTAAATTACAACACGAATCATCCAATAAATAAGCACAGTCACTAATTCATAATCAAAAGCAAACTATGTTCACAAATAACTCACATAAACATAAAAAACATATCACTAAGAGATATTAGTACAATGACTATTATTGTCATCATCTTCGTCACTATCATCAATTTTAACGACATTTGATTGGTCTTCACTTTTAGTAGTAGTCTTTATCTCATGAGTAAGAATATCATGAAATTCTTCTCCTGCATCATAAATACATCCATAATCTTTATTTACAACAATTAATAAATCAAATCATAAAATTAGAGTATAGTTATCATGTATTTGTAGTTAAATGGATAAATAACTCTAACAAATACAAAAAATATATAAATTTAAAAAGAAAAAAAAAAGCTACAGTGAAAAGGGCTTGAGGGTTGGCCCGAGGCCCTTCAGGGCTAATTTCAAATATCTCGTCCATTTTCCAAATCTGGCCCTTAAAGGGCTAGGGCTTAAATGGGCCTGGCCCGTTTTCCCAGCTCTACCTAGAAGTAGTTTCAATAGCCATTAGGGATGTAAAAAGGCTAGGGGCCTGTGGCTTGGTCTGTTAAAAGCCTGGTCAGGCCTGGCCTGTCAGGCTAAAAGGTTAGGCCAAGGCCTCTTATGAGGCCTGTTTTCCCTTAACAGGCCAGGCCCAGGCCTGATAAGAGGCCTGATAGGCCTGTTAGGCCGGCCTGTTTATATTATTAATATTAATTTATGTAATTTTGGCCTGTTTTTAGCCTATTTAAAGTAGGTCTGTTTTCGGCCTATGGCCTGTTATTTATATTATTAGTATTAATTTATGTAATTTTGGCCTGTTTTTAGCCTGTTTAAAGTAGGCTTATTTTCGGCCTGTGGCCTGTTAGCTTAATTAAATAAAAAAAATAAAAAAATTATTTTTTTAAAAAAATATTGTTTTTTAAAAAAACAGGCCTTAACAGGCCACAGGCCAGTATGTTACAAAACAGGCTTGGCTTGTTAAGGGTGAAGCTTGGCCTAGACTGGCCTGTTTACACCCCTAATAGCCATAAAACCTCCTACTTGAGTTTCCTTCTGCCTATGCAGTCCATCGTAAAGCCAACAACCTATGGTGACATAACCTCTTAAGACCTTCATAATCCTCCTCATGATTGGGTTGTCACAACAACTCCACCCTTCTTCTACATATTTTCGGACTCAAGCTTAAAGATGATGTTGTCAGCCTTCCTCTTGATTGCTCCCCCTTTTGATGCTTTATTCACTTTCGTCTTCCTTTATACACAAGCGCCAATAATTGAATATGTCAGCCAGAAGGTTAGTGTCTACTTTAATAAAGAGACCAATAATTCCATCTTCCCTGCTTGCTATGTCTCTAAAGGCATTTGAGAATTAAGTTTTACATGGATATGACCCAGGCACAATATTACAACAAATTATAGAACATTTGGTTTCATTAATGTCGTTGTCACTTTCACACCGTTTTTGAAAGCTTATAATCACTTTTACACCTAAGATGAGTTTATGGGGCTGAGTGCATATTGGTTATAAGTTTATGGGTATTTTTACACTTTAACTCTAAAAAAACAACACATTTTAATTTTATTCCACCCTCTATTTTTTGTTGGAAAAGAGTAAGAAGAGCATCTTTCCTGTAAGACCACCATCTTTTCCATCTCTCCTCTAACATCGTATTGGTCACAAATCAAAGGCGCAGTCAACAATGGTAAAGCTTCACCCTTTGTTTTGCTAAGTATAATTGAAAAAGATAGCTCCTCCAATAGATCAGTAGGCCCTATTTTGCCTATCTTGAGATGCAAGTCTCATCCACCTGCTACGTGGCCTCCAACAAGAGTCATCTTGTTTAAGCAAAAGTAGGAAATAAACTCTAATTAATCATAATAAGTACAATTGACTCAAATTAATCATAAAGAAATTCAAAGGAAACTTCACCCTTAGCCTCTCATATAAAGTCAAACCCCCCTCCCAGCATGCCAAACGAAACTTCACTCAAACACCTCACCTCTCCCATTCCTAATTCCTGAAAAATGCTTGAGCTCCCAATGAACTAAAATTTCACTCAACACCCAGTCTCTCATTCATTAGTCTTATGTCTCCATTCTCTCACATTATTTGATTAATTTGTTAACAATTTTTCCTTATTTGATTAGTATATATTTTTCTCTAGATTTGGTCAAAGATAATTTGTAATGTCTTTTGTCTCCAATTTTCCTCCCTTAGAGGATTAATTTGTTAGCAGCTTCCCTTTATATGTTTTGATGAAATGACGTTTAAGTTTTGGTCGTTTTCCTAACATCTTGTTTTCACTAAGTGATGTATATTGACATAACAATATTCTTCTTACAGTGTATACTTTTGAATATCTGAACACTATTTGTCTTAGTTTGTACATTACTATTGTGTGTAGTTGATGCTCTTAGGTGGTGCTTGAAAGTAAGATTTCAATGCTAATAATTGTTTCTTTCTCATGTTATTGGAGCTTTACTTCATGGAGAAATTGGCTTTATGAAGATAGGTTTTGTACTCTATTCCTAATCTACTCTTGTGTGTCTTATAAGAAACAACTTGAAGCTTCATTGAGAAATTGGCTCTTTTTATTGTTCTAAAAAGCCTCAAATGCTAATTGTGAACTATGGGTTAGAAATTTGTTTATGCAGATATTTATCGATTAGAGAAATGAGGGTACAATAAGTAAAGGAGTTCAATTGAGTAGACTCATCTAACTAAAATTAGAATTTTAGCATTACCTCAGAACTATTCATGATTTATATATTGTTTTCAAGATGGTTTTATATAACAAATTTTCTAGTTTTTACAACAAGCATTATTTACTTCCCTTGAAATCGTTTTCTTGAGTTAGTCTCTTTGGCCTTCTGCTATAGTTATTCTCACACTATAATGTCTGATTCTTAATTATATTGTAGGCATACACGGTGGAGTTAGAGGTAGGTACGAGTCACCTTAGACAAAAAAAAAATGTTGAAAGAAATTCTGGTATAAGAGATTTTTAGCTTAACTCTACATACGGTATATTCATGATGATAATTATTGGTCTTGCGTTTTAACAAGCTTTGTTTTATTATAATAGGGAATAAGCTAAAGCTAAGCAGAAGAGAAAGCAATAGTTAAGAATGATCGACCTTCATTTTTTACCCTTTATTTAAATACATATATAAATGAGATTATAAGCCAAAAAGTGACAAGCAAGCGAGCAAGCTATGTTTTGATGTCTTGTGTTGTGATTTGTATAGATAGTGTGGAAGAAGCATGCAACAAAGGGTTATAAAAGAGCAGACAAGTTTAAGGCTGTGAGGAGGACAATGAGTTTGACCTGATGATGAGACATTTAGTAAATAAAAACACAATCTAGTTTGTGCTGATGGATGTGATGCTTCTATGAGATATCTATATATACACATAGCTACAAGCTTCTATTGCTATATATATAACCCATTGCTAAAGGCCTCTTCTGTAATTGGCTTTTTATGTGTCATAAATTATTTTAATAGAGGACAGACAATGAGACATAACAATCTCTTTCTCTTTCTCACTCTCTCACCAACACAAAATATATGTGCATACAACAACTGCCAACCTTTTTAATTATGTCAATACACACACAACATGAAGTAAAGCTCCTATAACATGAGAAAGAAACAATTATTAGCATTGGAATCTTACTTTCAAGCACAACCCAAAAGCATCATACACAGAAAAAGTTTTCATTCACACCCAAAATATTGATCAGATAAATAGTCACAATGCCATTAATACATACAAAATGCTTCCAAAATAGATGAATACATAAAAGACTAATTATGATACTATGTAGTAGACTTTTTGACAATGATCTTGCTCCTTATAATCATGCTCTATCTTTGTGCCAAGAGTTGAGAGGTGATGACACAATAATGTCCCTTCTATTGCAAACCTGGGGTGCATATGAAAGTTGATTTGGTTGAGACACACTTGTACCATATCCCATAAATTGAATCCTTATGGAACCTTCTGTTGCACATGAGCTTGCACCCTTGGACTTATCTCAATTCTCACTCATAAGGGACAGGAAATTTGATTTGAGGGTTAGCATAATGATGCATATAATCTTGTGCAATACCTTATTGAATGAGAACCTCCAAGCTCAGAGTAGGGTTACTAAATCTTGTTTATTTATTATCTACTTAGTGCTTGATCACCATTAAGTATGAATCTGGAGAATTTTGATTACTCTTGAGAAAGAAATCGTAATTGGACCATTAGATTGAGTAATGTGGGATTAGAATTTATTCAAATTTGCCATTAGGATATAAATATACCTAATGGATCCATATAATCATATTAGAGTGAAATTAATTTATCATTGCCTCTCGGGGGTAATAATATTAGGGATAATATTTTTAACCTGAGAGCGGGGGTGTAAGTGATTAGGAGATACTAACATATATTAATACCCTAGATTAGCAAAATTGACATTGAAATTCATCAATTAAGTGAAAAAAGGGTTTATAAAGTTATTAAGGGATTCATAACTCTGGGTTGCTCTTTTGTTAACTGTGATAGTTAGTTAGTTTTAATTTGATTTGAATTTCTTTTCACTCACTTGAATTCAATTTGTTTTGCTTAACTTCAACCAATATGTAAAATCAACACTCGACCGGTTTAGGTACTAAGAACGACACTTCTCTCTTTACTTTATTACTTGATACAACCCATGCGCTTGCAAAGTCATAGGCTATATAAATTTTGCCCCTATCACCATTCATGCAAATCACCATGAAAAATGAGATTTAAAAGTTAGCATCTATAATTTCACCCAATACTTCTCACTTAGTATAGTCTCTCATAATGTGTAAAGTGTGTTTCTCTTTCACACATATGTAAGAACGTGAGCTAACAATTATAAGTCTTCTTTGAGCTCTCAAGTAGTTTGTAGGTGTTAGATATAATTAGTTTTGATGATGTCTTATATATATGCCATAAGAGCAAAAAGATTGAGTAATATGTTTATCTTCTCTATTGATGAATTCTTGAATTTAATGTAGATGAGGATAAGGAAAAGGAAGAGAAGAAAAAGAAGAAGAGGAGAAATTGAAGAAGAAAGAACTTACTAAATGGAATATTATTATTCAAGCTTTTGGTTGATAGATTTTGGGATAATCAAGAAGAAGAAGAGAGTTGGAAGATGGAGGAAGTTGATATTCAAGATCAGCTCAAATATACTTGTGAAGAATGTTCTAGAGGATTGAAATAAAGAAGGAGTTGAATTATGGAGCATGTTCAAGAGATGTGATTTCAAAATGAAGAAAAAGAAAGAAGAGGAAATATTGATCAAGTTGGAACTTGGAAAAAGGAATAACTTACTGAAGATATCATTATTCATGTTCCAAGATTGATTATAGAAGTGACCACAATCAAATGGATGTTAGAGAGGGTCAATTCAGAGTTGAAAATAGCAAAAATCAGGTTCTAGAAGAGAATACTCGAGTTTCCAGGTCAAAATTCGAGTATACACTTACTGCAAAAATTTTCTTTTGGATGAGAAAACTCGAGTTTTGAAAACTAGAGTTTGGGAAACTCCAGTTTGGGAGTCAGAGTCAAAATTTGAGTATGGGAGTCAATACTCGAGTATGGAACTTATATACTCGAGTTTGGGGTATTTTCAGCTTCTCTCGCGTTTCTGGACCCAACAATACTCGAGTTTCCTCTTCAATACTTGAGTATCCAGCTTGATCAGCAACTCTGTTCACCTCTATTTCACATTCAGCTTTGGGCGAGGTCTGGTAAATCGATGATATCTCCTAAATCAGACATCGAATTAAGGTGAAATCAAATTTGGATGAAACTAGACATCCAATGTGTCATCTTGACAAAGTTTCATGCCCAAAGAAGATCAAATGAAAGAGCTATGAATTTCTAAAGTTGGATCAAATATCTACGCCACATATAAGACCAAGCTTCAATGTTTTGAGTGTAACTCACAATCTACAAATCGAAATGAGCTGAAATCAGTGGCATTGGAAAGAAGATTCATAAGGATTTCCATCAATACTTGATTCAACAAGAATGAAGTTTAGACCAAAGAGATATGGTCTTCAAAAGCTGACTAATGAGTCAAAAGACAACTTACATTCATCAGATCATAACGGGAAAAATCCAACGAGTTTGGATTTGATTCTTGATGCATTGGAGTGAAGCCACAAAGAGCTATATGGGGATAGATGGTTTGCTAATTTAGAAGCTATATCAAGAACGAAAGCAACCAAAGACAAGAATAAGTTGAAAACTCGAGTATAGCTCAGACAGAGAGCAATGAACGTTAAAGGAACTTCAATACCAGAGTATGCAAGTCAATACTCGAGTATCGGACAGACAGAGACGAATCTAAAGTAATGAAACAAGCTCAATACCGCAGTATTCAAGTCAATACTCGAGTATACATCGTCACTTCAGAAAATTCAAGATTTCGAAAATCTTGATTTTGATCCAGATCATCCAGATGATTATCCAAATGATTTGTAACACTTATTATCATCATTTATATAATTTGTGGACATGTTTCAGATGATCAAACGAAGGATTACATGAAGATCAAAATGCTGAGCTGTCAAGTCTAAGAAGTTGAAATAACGGCTATATTTCCAATTGCTACATCCTCAAACGGTTATACTGTCAACGGCTATATTCTCCAACATTCAGAACATCTTCATCTATAAATAGAACCAGATTCAAAACGCAAGATGATGATGAAGAGAGCTTGCACTGTCATAATGCCCAAATCCTGAATTTTCTACACTCTGTTTTTCCATTGCTTATCTTGTGTATCATATAGAATGTGAAATCAGTTGTAATGCACTTCAGTGTTTATCATAATCACTTCTTTGAGAGAAGAATTATTGTAAATCACATTTTCCTGAGAGATACTCAAGGTTGGGTGACCTTGAGTGGGAAAGTCGATTTTATCCCTTGGGTTGTGAGGGAGAGTCTCTGTGAGAGATTGTAAAGGCTGCACAAGTGCCTAGACAAACTTGTGGGGTGTAAAGGCTTTTCTCTTGTGCCTGGTTAAACAAGGAGATAGTGGAAATCTCAAGTGGAGCTTGAGGACTGGACGTAGGTCAAGGATTGGACTGAACCAGTATAAATCTAAGTTTGCACATTCTCTTCCTTAAACTCCTTTATTTCCAGCATATATGGTTGAATAATTGTCAATGTTTTATAACTCTTTCCTGTCTTACAAATTGATTTCATCGAATTGCAAAAAGAGTTTCAAAAAGACACAAGTGCTCATCTTCACCCAATTCACCCCCCTCTTCGGTTCAGCCTGGTATTTTCAGTAGGTAGTGTATCATGTGTCACTTTCTTAATCCTAGTATGTTCATTCCATAATGGTAACACCTAAATATTTAACATTGGTTTGAAAAGAAACTTGCATTTTCAAACTGAAAGTTTCCATTAAATTTTCAAGTTAATGGGATTAAAGATAGTTTGATAGCAAGTAGAACACCTAAATATTTTCCTAAATCAATAGTTAAGCCAATTCCAAGCTTTTCACTCAATTTTGTAGCTTTATTATTAAGATGGATATGAAGAGAGCAAAATGTCAGAATCTAGTATTTTGATGATAATAGATCTTTAGAGTATTGTTTTGTAGGAGAAAAACTATTTTGAAAACTTAGATCATATTTGAAAACATTACTAAGGCTAATTACTCAAGTGATGTGAAGAGACTTGGCCGAACAAGTCACTTGAATGATGTAGCCCAAATTTCATCACTTGAAGCCCACTGCTAGTAATAGAATAAGTGTTTTGAAAATCTTATTTGATCATTGACGCCTTAAGAAAATTCTGTCATTGAGTATGCATTGGATAGTGATCCATTATTTAGTGACATCACTCGAGTGATGACCCATTTTTCAAGGATCACTAAGATATTAGATAATGATATGATGAATATCAAGAAGTCATTGAGCAAACACTGGATGATGATGATGAATTTATTTTTGAAAAATCTAAAGGATCATTAGATTTAGTAATTGAGTGATGAAGTATTGTTACTCATAACTGGCTAGTCACCCGACAGTGATATACTATTCATTTTGCCACTAAGTCCCGATCACTCAAGTGAGGAATTGAGTGATGCTAGTCATTAGACAACATTGGATATTGAGACACTACTACTTTTAAACATTAAGGAAGATCACATGAGTGAATAGTGGAGTAACACAATTCTTTTACCATCACTAGCTAGTCACTTGATAGTAATGCACCATGTGCACATATTTTGAAAACTATTAGACAATGCCTCTTTAGCGACATAGTCTTGGAAGACTATATCACTCAAGTGATAAACTCTCTAGCTTCAAAACAATGTCTTTGATTTTTTTGTTATACTCTTTCAAATCACTCTTAAACGTGTTTGTTTTGCTTCCAATTGATTCAAATACATTACTAATCATCTTTAAGGACAAGTTTTAAGTAATTAAACATGGATAATACTCAAAATCACAAATTTTTGTGTCAAAAACATTAAATACAAAAGCCACCTCATCCAATCCAAATGCATTTTAAACTCCAACAGCTATAACAAGATTCTAACAACTATAATCAAAGCTTCAACAATCATTAAATTATTCCAACCTATAAATATAAAAGCATTCAAGGTGGAGCTAATAACCCACCATTTGCATTTACTGCACAATTAATTTTCTAAATATTGTGCTTTATTTTACCGATGTTCTTGGATTTCAGTGATTATCACATTTATTCTTTAAGAGAGATTGTTATACCTCATTTATTACACTTTAGTTGAGTTGCTCAAGATAGTAGGATATTAAGTAGGCATTGATCACAAAGTGTTAAGGGAGCGAGTTGTCTTGGAAAGAAACTTTCTTGTACTGAGGCATCAAAAGCCCAAGGAATTTTGGTATTATAGTGGAAATCTCGGAAGGATTTTTGAGCAGCTTGATCCGGTCCGATTAAATTGTCTTGAACCAAACTTTTTTTCTCAGACCGGGTCAAATTGGACCAACCAGACCATCGGGTTTTTTGAACAATCCTATGTTCATCTATCTTATTCTCTTTCAATGTTATCTTTCTAGCTCTAACCTTTTTTTATTACTTTGGTTTAAAGTCTTAAATTTTTAATATTACCTAATTCTTGATTGAAAGAGTTGTCTAACACAAACGAATTTGGACTTTATACTAATTAACCCTTTGGCCTATATATAGCAAGGCAAGATTCCACATCATATAATGAAATCGGTTAAAACTCTTACCCGTCAACGTGATGGTTCATGGTGGTCTACTTTGGAGAAGGAAGGAAGAAAATGGGCATTTTGAAAAGCAAGTCATACATTGATTTTTAGTAAAAGTAAAGATAAATTACTCCAAAAGATCCAATAACTTGATGTTTGAAAAAAATACCCCAAGAAGAAAATAAATGTTAACTAATACATTATGTTCATTGCATTGGACAGTTTCCACACTATGGAAATGTTATTTACGACAAGAGATATACGTACAGGTTGGCCACTAACAATGTTTCACATGGGTTTTTTGAGATTTAAACTCAACTTCTATGTCTTTATTATTATTATTGCTGGTTTCATCTTTTTTACCTTCTTGTCTGTTAGATATGTGCCAACCCTTATTTTGCTCTTCATTTCAAGTTGTTGTTTGGACCGAAGGCTCTGTTTGAGCAAGATAACTCGATTCAGTAATATGATGGGTACGTTGGCCCTTTGGTCCAGATTTAAATGTCGTAATAATTATTTTTTAAAAACAAATTAACATTGGACCCAAAAAAATAATAATTAAATTAACGTGAAAGTGTCCTTTTTTTCCCCTTTCCCTCTTTAGATTCCAAACATATGTTTCATAACATATCTTATGTGTCCGAGGGAAGGATCTAGACTAGAACGACCGAAGTATCCAATCGAGGTCTATCCCGGGAAAACCCCCAAACCCTAGAATTTCCGATTTCTGAAGCCCACACTGTCTTCATCTCTACCTCGAGCGGGTGGGTGAGCTTGAGATTGCGAAATTGAACAAATTATGGACTTTGACGAGTACGATTACCTGGAAAAGACAGTGGAGGAGCAGGGAGGTCAAGATTTGACGAAGAGCAAGGGAAAAAACGATAAGAGTGAGAGGGCTTACAGGAAGCGTGATGTCGACGATGACGTTGACGGTGAAGACAAGAAGAGCAAGAGGTCCAGGGGCGACGACGAGAATGGGTCGAGGAAAGATCGTGAGGACCGCGAGAAAGAACGTTCTAGTCGAGAAAAGGAACGGCATAGGAGTAGCAGAGACAGAGAGAAGGATGGTGATAGGGAGCGAGAGAGGAGGAGTAGTAGGGAGAGAGATAGGGAGAAAGAGAGAGATAAGGAGAGGGAAAGAGAGAAAAGGGATAAAGAGAGGGATAGGGAGAGAAGAGACAGAGACAAGGAGAGGGAAAGAGAACGGGAGAGAAGGGAGAGAGAGAAGGAGAAGGAAAGGGAGGAGAAAGAGAGGTCCAGGAGAAGCAAAAGTCGTTCTGATCGAGATAGAGAAAGAGAACGAGAATTGGAGTCTAGAGACAGCCGGTATTTGTCTTTCCTGCTTCATCTTGTTTGTGAATTTTGTTCTCCTTGTTACTTTTTTCTTGGTTGCAAGTCCATACGATGCATTTATGTTACTTGCCATCCATCTGATGAGCCTCATTAGCTGACGACGCAACTATAAATAACTGATTCCCGAATTGTTTGTGAAAGCACGGTGAGCAGTTCAGTTACTGTTTTATTTAATGAAGTTATCTTTTCCTTATATCTGTAGTGATTTTACTCTGAAAAATCACTTAAGGACATTGGTTTAGCAAGGAGTCAGATTAGGCTTAATTAACGCGTTCTGAAGTTCTTATTTTGATCGAATGAATGAATGCATCTTTTTCCCTGCAGTGCCTTGACTAACCTTTGAAGGCTCTTGGGCAATCAAAGTGAAATTTAGAGTCGCAGCTCTACATATTTTTATTTATCTGATGTGTGTACATATATAGGAGAAAATCATAGGTGGTTAACCTATTATGATCACTAGAATCTCTCATAGAATAGGATTATTTGCAATCCTAATTGTTGACATATTGTCACAACATTTTTTATGGGTTCTTTTGGTTCAGCCTTTATCTCCTTAAGAAGTGGCATAACCCACACACCTTCACATACTCCAAGGGATAATGCCCAATATTCAGAATCTGCTAAGCTTCGTGAGACTAATGGCTGTTTTTTGCTCCTCCAAGTCACCAGATTACCCCATACACAGGCACAATAACCAGTGATGGAGCATTTATCAACTTTTGAACCACCCCAATCGGCATCAGTGAACAATTCAACACCTCTAGTGCTTCCTTTTTCAAAAAATAATCCTAAGCTTGGAGTTTTTATTAGGTTCCGAAGTATCCTATCTATTGCTGTCATATGCTCTTTTTGCAGGTTGCTTGACAACTGACTTACCATACTTATGGGGAAACATATGTCAAGTCATCTGTGAGATAAGTAAATCAGTTTTCCAAATAATTTTTTGATATCTCTCTTGATTTACTACTGTACCATCAGGCATCAGGCCTATTAGTTAATTTTTGATTTAACTCCATAGGAGTATGGGCTAGCCTTGCCCCCAACGTTCCAGTCTCTTTAAGGAGATCCAGGTCATACTTCCTATGTGAGAAACTAATTCCTTTATGAGTTCTTGCCACTTCCATCCCTAAGAAGTATCTCAGTGGGCCAAGATCTTTTATCTCAAATTTTGATGCTATATTTTTCTTTAGTATTATGATTTCTTCTTCATCTCTTGTTAAGACAATATCATCAACCTATACAATGAGAATTGTTCTTCCATCTTGGTCCTTTATAAACAGCGTATCATCTGCTTGACATAGTTTATAACCCCAAGCCTTGATGGCCCGAGTAAATCATTTGAACCATGCTCTTGATGATTGCTTCAGTCCATATAAAGACTTGCAAAGCTTGCACACTTTGTTGCAATTTTTTGAGTTTCTTAGTCCCAATGGAACCTTCATGTATACTTCCTCTTCAAGATCCCCATTTAAGAAGGTGTTTTTCACATCCATTTGATGGGGAGGCCACTCTAGGTTGGCTGCAAGAGATAGCAAAACCTTTATGGTGTTAAGTTTTGCTACAAGAGCAAAGGTCTCTTGATAATTAATGCCATAAGTTTGTGTAAAATTTCGAGCTACTAGTCGGGCTCTGTACTTATTCACACTCCCATCAGCATTATATTTCACTGTAAACATCACTTTGCTGCTAACCAGGGGTTTCCCTTTTGGGTAAATTAGTGATTTTCCATGTTCCATTCTTATGTAGAGTTCTCAATTTCTTCTTCTATCGCCTGTTTCCACTTTGGATAAGAAACAACTTCATCAAAATTTCAGGGTATGCTTTCCCTCTCAACATTAGCTACAAAATTTTTCGTGTGTGGTGAAAGTTTGTTGTATGAGACATACCTAGCTATAGGATGTTGAGTGCAACTTCTCTTCACTTTCCATAAGGCAATAGGCCAATATAGATCCTCAAGACTTGTCTCAGGCACAGGATCATGAGTTTGCTGAGGTGTGGAGCTGGCATCTTCCGCATCATGTTGCTGCTCCATGGCTATATTAGGTTCGTCCAACCTAGTCTCATGTTTCAGATTCAGAAGTCAAGTTAAGAGGCTCAAAAGGATTCACTGTTTGGAGTTCAACTGTTTGGGGTCTATGTTGGTGCTATTTCTAGGAGTTTTATGCACTGAGGTATTCAAATCAAGGCTGTTTTGCAATGGAATCAGAGTATGGGACAGATCTTGGAACATAATTATTTTTATTAGAAGAAATAGATGAAGAATATGGAATATGTAGTGGTGTTTGGAGTTCATTAGTAGGCTGTCCAGATGAGAAACCATCAAGCTGCTGATCATGTTCAGTTTCATAAAAAAGGCATTCACTTCTACTCTCCCTCTGATTGGGTGGTTTTGAAAAATAAGGTTGGTGTTCAACAAATTTCACATTTAAAGTGACATAGAATTTATTCGTAATTGGACAAAAGCACTTATAACCTTTTTGAGTTGAAGAATAGCCCAAGAAAATACAGTTAAGAGCTCATGTGTCTAGTTTACCTCTCCCCTCATTGTAAACAAAAACTGCACAGCCGAAAACCCTTTTAGAAATAGAATTAATAAGCGGGGAATTTGGGTAAGTTTCTGTGAATGTTTGAAGAGGAGTATGAAAATTCAGTATTTTTTAAGGCATTTGGTTAATTAAGTAGGCTGAGGTAAGAATAACATCCCCTAAAAATCTGCTAGGAACATTACTTTTAAACATAATAGACCTACCTACCTCAAGGAGGTGACGATTCTTTCTTTCAGCCACTCCATTTTGTTGGAGAGTATGTACACAAGAAGTTTGGTGATGTATGCCTTTTTTAGTCATTTTTTTTTTTAAAGTTTGAGTTTTACTCCTGACCATTGTCACTTCTAAGAATTTTAATAGAGGTTTGAAATTGATTTTGACAAAATTATAAATTTTTTTGGAAAGTGTGGACACCTCAGATTTTTCTTTCATTAAAGCAACCCATGTTAACCGATTATGGTCATGAATAAATGTTACAAACCATCTAGCTTTAGAATTTTTTGCAACCTTAGAAGGGCCCCATACATTACTATGATTGAGTGTAAATGGATGAGAGGGTTTTATAAGAATGAGAAGAATATGAATTTCGAACTTGTTCAGCAGATTGACAAGAGTCATAATAAAAATCTGAAACTGATTTATTACTAATGTTTGGAAACAGAAACCGCACAGAGTTGAGACTAGGGTGGCCTAACCTATAATGCCACAATATAATGTCTTTAGTAGACATGACAGAGAGCACAACATGAGGTTTATTTGAGAGTGATCCTCGGATGTAGTAGAGTCCATTCCACACTTTAGCATTCCCAATCACCTTGCGCAAAGCCAAGTCCTGAAAATTGCAACCAGTTTTGTCGAAGGTTACTATGCAGCTTAGATGATCAAGTTTTATAGATAACAAGTTGCACTCAATCTTTGGAACATATAAAACATTTTTTAAGAGAATGTTTTTAGAGATAACTACTATGCCCGAACCTAGAACTCTTAAAAATTTTCCATTAGCGACTTATATTGAATTATGCTTAGAGTATTCAGTAAAATCAGAAAACAGCTCTTTGAAATCTGTTATATGGTCTGTTGCACTAGAATCCACAAAACAAATATCCTTGGATATAAACATACCACTACGAGGACATGTAAGGGTAGTACCTGATTTGGCTAAGGTAATAGAAGGGGTGTTTTTCTCACAAAGTTTTGCTGAGGAAGATTCATTATGTTGCCCAGAATCTTTCTCAAAACCATGAGTTCTTCGGTGCTTAAATTATCACCTTCAGTTCCAGGGGTGCTAACCCCCAGTCCTTTCTTATCATAACTTCCTTTTTGCTTCATGTTGGGGGCTTGTCGTGTAATTTCCAGCACTCTTTGGTACGTGACCACTTTTATTACAATGATCACACCATTTTGCAGGCTTTCTTGTCTTCGTATCTCCTTGATTTCCACTAATAATAAGGGCAGAGTAAGAGTAACAGACTAATCAGGACCATTCATAAGTTTCATACTAGTCTAATCGTTGCCACAACTTCACCAGAGTAGTACAGTATTAACAAATGTCTCACCCTAATATTTCTCTCATAGTGCTCGTTTGACTCAGTTGATTGCACCAATATTCTCGTGGTCAGAGAAGGTTCTTCGGGCCGAGTCCCAAATCTCTTTGGTGGAAGTAGCAAGATAATTTTCACTTATCTCAACGGTCATGGAGTTCCCTAACCATGCCATAGCCATATTATTCTCTGCACGCGAGGTCTCAAATTCAGTAGAGTCGGTTGAAGGTGGATCTTTGGTGAGATACTTCGCCTTCTTTCCCCGTATGTACATCAATGTGTTCTAGAACTATTGAAGATAGTTGTTTTCATTCAACCGATGTGCTTTCATTACTTGGGAGAGGGAATTCAGTGCTGCGCCAACTAGACCTGATGACAATGATGATGTTGCACTTGGTTTCCCATATTATTTGGTGTGTCAGTCTTTTTTTGGGCTCTCTGCAGTTGACGAGGAATGATGATCTCCATTGCCAACAATGAAGACTCATGGCTGACTGTTTAAAGCTTCCTTATATGTCATTGAGCCGATGGCTTGGCTTTGATACCATGAAATTTAGAGTTGCAGCTCTATATATTTTTATTTATCTGATATGTGTGTACTTTTAGGAGAAAATTATAGGTGGTGAACCTAATCTGATCACAAGAATCTCTCCTATAATCAAGGAAACAATAATTTGAAATTTAAACAAATTTGATCACCTAACAAATTAGGGAAATTAGGTTTTAAGTGAGAAGGGCCCATAAGTGATGGTTAGGCCCATTCCAGCACAATGCTATGAGTTTGTTCACCCTCCTTGCCATCCTTATTTTTTCACAGGTTATAGAGTAATTTTAGATCTTAGATTTAGAAAAATGGCGCTGCAGATTCCTTGAGTTTTGGTTTTTTAATCTACAGCAGTACCCCTTGTCCCCTATTATCTATATATATGTATAATATATTATATATGATCAAATTGAAATGGTCATATTCTCGTAAGTAATGCAAAAGTAAGCTTGACCTACAAGTACTACGTTTTTGAAGTTATTTGTTGATTATGTTTTAACTTTAACGTATGTTTGTGCTGGTGATAACACCCGATTCTTTTGTGTTGCTTTCACTTTCTTGCCGTTCTTTCCACCTTTTTCCTTTTAAGAGTATATAATAAATGATCTGTCTATCTGGTTGGAAGAAACTCCTTGAAGGGCCATTTTTGGATTGTGTTAGCATCAAAACTTCCTCTATCATATTACTTTGTACTATGCATGAAATTGAATCCTGCATACTATTACTTGAGGATGATGTGTATTAACTTATCCATGCATCAGTTGTGTAAGAGGCAGTTTGGTTTGAGGGAGGGGGAGGGGAGAGAGAAAAATTATACCCCCTTCTTTACAAAAAAACCCATGGAAACTTTTTAATATTCCTAAAATATACTCTCAACAAAAAAGAATATTCCTTTCATTAATGACAATTTGGTCTATTTCCTTCTTTCCACACCCTCCCCTCAAACCAAACACACCCTAAGTGTTGGTGACCTTCTCTACTGTGTCTGAGACTTATACATTTGTGTTGAAATTTCCTACTTTGAACTTATTGTTTAATCAATAACTAGGATTTTTTTCATTTGATCTTGATCATTGAGTCTTATTTTGAATAATATGATAGGATTGCAACATGAACAACTCTGATTAAATTTTCACACAAATTTGAGGGGTAAATTCTTGGACAGAAGCACCGATTGGTATGCATTTATTTGATTGAGTTCTGTTTTGAGCTTGAAGTTTGAGTCATTGAGATGTTATAACCTCTCTGATTAAGTGCCATCTTAAAGCATCTGTTATTTAGATTTTCAACTTTATATCCTTATATTCTTTATATATCAAATTTGGCCAAGGCTCATTTTTTCTATATAATTTGTTGCATACGCTAAATTTTATTTATATTGCAGGAGATTTAGGGATAAGAAAGAGGCTGTGGAACCTGAGGCAGATCCAGAAAGGGATCAGAGAACTGTTTTTGCATACCAGGTTGAAGGGTTTGCAATTCTCTCTTTTTATGGTTAACATTTAGATACTTGATATGCATGACTGATGATTTCCATTTTTTGCTTTTGATAATCATAGATGCCTCTAAAAGCAACAGAGAGAGATGTTTATGAATTCTTCTCGAAAGCTGGCAAGGTTAGATTTTAATTTTTTGTAATGTGTACTTTAATGGTGTTCTGTGGTGATGTGTTAATTACTTGCATTGGGAATCCTATTGTTGCTAGCTTGCTGATAAAACTATTGGTGCATCTGATTTCCATACTATTGTTGCTAACATGTTCGAGATTATGTTAAAAGTGTAGTAAATGTGAATTATTTTGCTGAATTTGGTTGCTGTTGCATTTAGTTTCCTTTGCATTCAGTTTCTATTTGTATATCGACTTTCCTTGAGTCTCATAATTCTATTTTGGTCTATTGAGTTGGCTCGAATCTCGATTAGTTAGAGTCAAATGTGGCTTTAGATATGGATTGTTGGTCAACAAGCAGCCTTATCCTACTAGGTAGTATCCCACTAGGTAGAGTTGGTTGTATGGATCACATGATGCTATAGCACTCTATCAACGACCAAATCTTTAGATATATTGTTAACCAAAAGGGTTCCGTTTCAATGACTTCATTAAGTGTTTTCTTCGGTTTTCCTTTGCCCCTTTTCAGGGAACTTCATATCATATGATCTACCCTCTTTACCGGCGCCTCTGATGGGCTCCTTTGTACATGTTCTAACCATCTCAAATGGTTTTCTATCATTTTCTTTGCAATAGGTGCCATACCTACTCATTCTCTGATGTAATCATTACAAATCTTATCTTCTATTGTATGATTGCAAATCTATCTCAACACCCTCATCGTTGTTACCCTACTTTATGCTCTTGTCTCTTTAGAACCCAACATTCACTACCTTGTCATGAAGAAAGAAAATAAATTTTTTATGTCACATCATATCTGTGTGAAGAAAGTCAGGTGGATTTCTTATGTGTACCTCTATCATTTGAAAATATAATGTGGGAGTGTATAGAAATAGGAGAGAGTAGTAGGGAAGAGAAGAGAAAGAAGAGGTCAGGAGAAGAGAGAAGACAAGAGAATGCTTTAGTCTATTATTCAATCATACTAGGCCTTATATAGGCATTGTCATTATTAGAATCCCGCCCCTGGCAGCCTTATTGAATTAGTAAGCCACCCTAATTACTAACCTACCCCTACTAATCAGTGACCCTATAGACTTGCTAAGCCACCAATTTAACTACTAATTATTCCTAATATCAATTATTATTATTATTATTACAATAACCATATCAAAATTCTTAAGAGGTCTCTGGTGAATTTCTTATTTTTACCTCTATTGTTTGAAAATTCTTAAGTTATATTCTGTTCTAATGTTTTTATTTTCAGGTGAGGGATGTTCGTTTGATCATGGATAGGAATTCAAGGCGGTCTAAAGGAGTTGGGTATGTCCCATCTAATTAATAGATTTACTTTATATTTGTGCCCTATTATGGTATTAGGATATGAATTTTAAGAATCATATTTAACTGTATTCTTAAATGAACTAGCATTGCGATATGATGAGGGATGATGGGAATACCTTGCTCTCATGTTTAATCAATTCATGCTGCGTGCCCAAGGTAGTATAACATGACCCTTTTTTCCTTTCCCAATTTTTGTCCTCTATGTTTGCCATCCAATGAGGATATCAATCTTATATGATGAGCCTTCTCATTATTTTTGCTTCCCTTATGATTTGAAGGCCTTCTGTGCTAATTATAGGTGGGATTTTGATGAAGTTGATGCTAAATCTCATTGGAGGAGTTCCTTTGTTTTAGTTTTTGCTGGTTTATTGTTGGATGTGTGACCGATGGTAGGTTTTTTGATGATGTGTGTGTGGATTTTATGATGTCGCTGCTGTTTAGCTCTTGGAATCAGTTGACAATTAATTTGTCATACAATGTCATCTTCGTTGACAATTAATTTGTCATCCAAGGCCAACTGCCTCTCAATAAGTTGTTTTTTTTTTGGGGATTTGATCTGCACGTGAACATAATGACATGGAGACGACTTGCTACCTAAGACTTTCTAGTTCTATGGTTATTGTTGGTGTGGCCAATCTCACTATATCACATAATTGAATTATTGTAATTTATGCTTTAGGTTTTTCTACCTTTATTATCTCACTGACTAATACTTTCTCTGCATGAGTCAGATAAACAAAAGAAACTCGGTTAGAACTGTCTGCACTAGAGTTCTTGTTTCTCTATGCTTTATGCATTGTAAGTCTTAATTTCAACTTTTTGAATGTTATTGGTGTGGAAACTTAAGTTCTTGGTGTGGATGCAGGTATATTGAATTTTATGATGTGATGTCGGTGCCAATGGCAATTGCTCTTTCTGGCCAACTGCTTCTGGGACAACCTGTAATGGTCAAACCTTCAGAGGCTGAAAAAAACCTTGTTCAGTCTAATACCACCAGTGGAGGTGCAGGAGTAGTAGGACCATATGGAGCAGTGGACAGGAAACTGTATGTGGGGAACCTTCACTTTAACATGACTGAAGGTCAGCTGAGAGAGGTAATTGGTTCTGTTCATAATATTTTCTGTACATTGACTTATGAGGGACGGGCAAAGAGATATATTTGTCATGAATTCTCTTACTGTTGATCAGGAATACAAAGGACTGATGTTTGTGGGACTCTCTTAACACATCAAACTTCACATCCCTTCATTACAAATTAATGTTTTCTTGACACTGGAACAGTGGATCAACATTAATATATATAAGTAGCATGTCGATAAGTGGAATCTTGATTTATCACTTATGAAATTTTGTTGTTTCTTCTTTTCTGGTTAGATTTTTGAGCCGTTTGGTCCAGTGGAGCTTGTTCAGCTTCCCCTTGACATGGAGACAGGACATTGCAAGGGTTTTGGCTTTGTACAAGTTAGTTATCAACTCTGTCAGACTATTAAAGATGCCCTCATGGATATAGTAGTGTTATTTATCCATTTTATTTATTTGGACAGTTTGCTAACCTCGAACATGCCAAGGCAGCTCAGAGTTTGAATGGAAAATTAGAAATTGCTGGTAGGATTATCAAGGTAGCAATCCTTATCCCTAGTGTGTTCCAATGTGTTGATGATCACATTGCTAGCTCCTGTTATTAATTCTGTCTGTCATCCTCAGGTTTCATCGGTAACAGATCATGTTGGAGGTCAGGATACAACTGCGAAATCTGCAGATTTGGATGATGATGAAGGTGGCTTGGTAAGTTGAAACTTATTCTTTGAAGTGCTGCGAAATTGCTTTGCTGTGGATGACTATAATTGAAATTTTGCCAAAGAATATTGCTGCCTTAGTTAATACTAAGAAACTGAAAATGTTGGTGAATAGTGAGTATCTAATTTACACTGCTTGGCTGGGTGGAATTGGGTTTTAATATTACTCAATTCTGTTCATTGGGGTGCATTACGATAGCTAGGCCGGGTGGTATTAGAGAGGATTTATTTAGCTCGACAGTAGAGGAGAGGTAGGAAGTGACTCATATAGCAATATGAGGTAGGAAGTGACTCTCCCTTTAAGGACACTTTCAAGATAGTAGGGAAGGTTCAAAGATCTTGAGCAAAGAGAGAGGAGGTGATAAACAATAGTCCGAGGATGGGAACTTGCTTGAACTTCGGGGCAGAGAAGACTTTCCTCGCTCTGTAATTAGAGAGAATTGAAAAACACTCGAATGAAAGGAGAAGAGCGTAGGCAGCTGAAGCGAGAGGGTGGCTATGATTATTGAAACATTTAAATTAAATATTGGCAGATTGCCAAAACCATTTCTGTATGAGACAAGTATAATGAAGTTTTAGTGCTTTTCAGAATTGACGCCTTGTATATTTTTGGTAAAAAAGTGCTCAATATTTTTCTTTGCTTTCCTGCCATAATTGAATATATCAGACAAATCCTAAGAATATTTTCATAGATTAATGTTTTTTTTCCGTTTCTCTTGTTCATCGGGCTTAAATTTGACATAGCTAGCATTACTTCAAGCATCCCTTCTTTTCTGGTCTGGTTGCATGTCTATTTTCCTTGCTCCTTGTCTTTTAGTTTGGTCCTTGAGTAGGATTCAGTTGTCCTGTTTCTTCTTTTCCTCCTTCTGTACGTATTTAACAGTAGCCTCTTTTTAGAAAAGGTAGTTGACTGATGTATTATGCTTTTTATATGCAGTCATTGAATGCTCAATCAAGAGCGATGCTCATGGCCAAGTTGGATCGCTCTGGTATTGCTACAAGGTTTGTCTATAATATCTATATGTATGGACGCCAGTGTGTGCTTCTATCTGATTTTCTTGTTTATCAATTTAACAAATATGAAATGCTGCAGCATTGCAGGGTCTATGGGTGGTGTGCCTCTTGTGAATGGCTCGGCCCCTGCTCAGCAGGCTGTTAGTTTGCCAGTTGGGGGTCCAGGTATAGTACCTGCATCAGCTCTCCCAACAGCCATTGTGCCTACCCCAGGAGCAGAGCCAGTTGGAACTCCCAGCGAGTGTTTGCTGTTGAAGAATATGTTTGATCCAACTACTGAGGTAGTGAGGTGCCTTTTCATGATATGCTGTGCAATTTTGTGTAGTAGTTTTGCCTTTTGTCATACTGATACCTACTTTTATAAACAGACAGAACCAGATTTCGATGATGATATTAAGGAGGATGTTGCAGAAGAATGTTCTAAATTTGGTCGGGTGAAGCATATTTATGTTGACAGGTAAGTTTCTGAATGCGTACTATTCATCCACATACCTGTCCGTGAATCTACTGGGTTATTTTTCCACTTTGAATGGAAAATGCAAGTTATGTGCAACTTCTGAATTGGTCCATCTTGCGTGCAGAGATAGCGCAGGTTTTGTGTATCTACGGTTTGAAACAGTGCAAGCAGCAAGTGCCGCTCAACAGGCAATGCACTTGAGATGGTTTGCCCGCAGGTTGATTTCAGCGGTGTTCATGGTAATTAGCGTACTGCCTTTATTTGTTTTTCATGTTTGGTATCTTAGAAAAAGGTGGGAGGAACAAAAGGAAAGAGAGTGAGAGGGAAGTTGAGGGACAGATCTGAATATTCTAAATGCTGAAATTTTCTATTCCTGCAAAACATAGATAATAAATAGGGAAGCAGCACTGGCTATTCGAAACAGGTTCTGACTAGCTGTAAGCCGGCTATAACTTGGTTTCTTGAGGCGAACTGTTTAACCTTATTCATGCTTGGATTGATATACCCATTTATTAGGCGCCTTGATTATCATCATATGTCGCTGATCTTTTTGTATAAATAAAAGTTTAAACCAGTCTTTGAAAATTTTGTCTGTCTTTTGCAGCAACCGCAGGTATATGAAGCGAAGTTTAGAGGAGAAGCTTGAACAAGTGCCCGACATTTCATATTATTGGATGAGTGCTCAGTAACTGAGTTATAGTTTTGGTAAACTGACGCATGAATTGTATTCGATGTAGCAAATTGTGATTTCAATTGGTCGAGTAAAGAATCGCGTTATCTATTGGTGACATTAAGAATCGTTTTGGCATAGTCCATCTTTATAATTTCACTATATTGCTCTTCATTTTTTTTCCCTCCTTTTTTGCCCTCGAACATCAGGACACTATTAGGTCGTTATGCCTGTTCACACGGGATGTTAAGTAGCCGTCCTAAGTAATATTCCCTCATGTTCTAATTATAAGACATAGTTACTTTGTTTAGAGAGATTAAAGAAGTTAATTAAATTATTTTAGAGTATTTTTGTTTCTATTTTTTTTTCAGATTAATTAATTTGACTAATAAACTAATATATAATCTAAAAATATACAATATATGAAATGATTAAATGATTTAATTAGTTTTTTTAATCTCTTTAAAAAAGTCAACTTTATCTACTGGAGGTAGTATCTTTTAAGGTTTCTAGTACGAGTTTTAATTCTAATTATGAGACTTTCTCCTACTTTTATAGGATCTAATTGGAAAGTTGACTTTAGTTCTAAATATAATAAATATTTTTTTGTCTTTATTTCACCAATAGGGCGTTTGATATAACATGGGAAAGGAAAGAAGGGAACAAGAAGTTAGCGCCAGAAGTTGAAACTCTTGGACAAGACTGAACTTCTGAATAATACTCTTTATGGACTGCAAAAGTTTACAATCATTCTTATATAGACTTGAGACTTGATACCTGATTGGTACAAGATAATGATTAACTTAACTGACATAAACTGCAATAAACCAAATATAACTGCCCCCTTTCCCTATCAGATATTCAGATCCTAGGAACAAAGATAACTAACAACAACCATCTCTAAGCTCCATGTTTTCTCGTGGAATAAACGAAAAGGAGGACGTGGCCTTCTATTTTTATCCCCCGAAAGCAGCCTTGTCGTCGAGGTGAAATGGGGGAACTTAAGTAGTAATAAGATCATATTGCTCCCAGCTGCATTGTTCTGATGGTCGTCCCTTCCATTTAACAAGAAGTTCTACTTCCTGTTGTTGGCCAGAGGAATCAGTTGAACCATCTGCAATTCTGGATGGTAGAATCTGCTCCGGGTCTAGTTGAGCTTCCCAATCAACATTGATAGGTAATGGAGGTAAGAAGGATGAATTATAGCCATGTGCCTTCTTGAGCAAAGAAACATGAAAAATAGGAGGATTGAGAGGATGCTTTAATCCGTATGCCACTGAGCCAATTCTTCACAACACAGGATATGGTCCGTAAAATCTTGGAGCTAGCTTTTCAAATATATGTCTAGCCAATGAACGCTGCTGGCAGGGATGAATCTTTTGGAATACCTTGTCTGCATGTTGAAATTCAACTTCCCTTCGGTTAGAATCCGCATAATTTTTCATCCGATCTTGTGCCATGACAAGATTATTATGAACGCCTAATTTTGTCTGGGCCCCATTCAAAAAAATAATAAAAAACGAAAATAATCTCATTTTTTATGATCAAGGTCCAAATTGACAATCATCATTAAAGCGAGGAAAAAAAAAACAAAAAGAAAATCCTCCCATTGATGATGATCGGGGTCCAAATTGGTTATAATTATTCAAGGGGAAAATCAAAAAATAAATAATAAAAAATGAAAATCCTGTTAGTGATGACGACTAGGATTCAAATTGACATTAACATTAATTAAAGGAAAATAAAAATAACAAAATTATTTCATTGATGATGATTTTGGTCTAAGTTGGCAATCATTATTAAAAGAAAAAATCAAATAAAAAAAATAAAAATGAAAAAAAAGCATTAATGAGGCAAAATCCTAGGTATTGTCTATTTAAAGTGGAGTACAAAAGAGAGCAAGACACACAAGAAGTTTTGATGAAAAAGGCTAAGTGAGAAAATGTAGAGAGAATCTAATACACTTGTTCATCACATGTTCTCTTATGGCTTAAAGGGAAGGTGTCACTACTCTAGATATAGGTTGTTGATTTGTTGTAAGGGTGAGCTTTTTTGTATGCCAAAGAAAATCTCGTAAGAGGAGAGAGGATTTTCTCAGAATCCCTCCCTCAGTATCCCTCAGAAGCTTCCAATTCTGTCCGTCCAAGCATGAATCCCAAAAATGAATGCAGTCAAGATTAAAACAAATCAACGGCCTTGATAAGATTTTGAGAGCTTCTAAGAGTAAAGCTTTTGAGATAATCTGGACTCCTCATAAGAGATAGAGGCATCAATATATCCAATTGCCTTTCACTTCTCCTATTTCGATGGTCAAATGATGGAGCTTTGATCCTCTTGATACTATCACTCATGGATGGAATAGAAAAGTAATGATACTTGCTTGGCCTTAATGTTGCATGTGGTGGTGCATACATACTTCATGTTTTTTTTTTATATTGTTGTTTTGCTTTCTCTCTCTCTCACCTCATCTTTTGTGCAGCACATGGTCATTTTGCTCACAAAATGTTGAGAAATAATTATCCTAATCATGATCTTCCTTGTCTTCTACTGGTGATAGGTGTCATGCTTAAAAGATTTTGATTTCATGATCTTCCTTGGCTTCTAATGGTGATAGTTGTCATGCCTAGTAAGGTGATTGTAATTGCCTCTTGTTTATTATGTGGTTCTATCATTTTATCTCTTGTTGTAGTGGATTGAAAGCATTAAAGGTATACATACATTCTCACCATGTCTTTATTGATTTTCTTGCCATCTTGAACTTTCTGCTACAAACGATATGATGAGAATGTAATTTATTGTTTTTCTAATGAACTCTCTCTCTCCCCCTTTTGTAAATAAAAAGTTTTAAAATAAAAAAGCAGAGGTTCTTTTCTTAAAATAAACGAATTTGGTTTTAGATGAGAAAATAACAAAAATGTATTTTTAAAAAAATAGTAAAAAATACAAACCAAACAAAAATGTTTTTCTCAGATAAATTAAATATTTTCTTAAAAGACACCAATTAAGTACCACACCTTTCTACCCGATAAACTATGTGGGATTTAATCCCTATAAAGGATACACAATCTCTAGGCTTTCATTCTGGGTCAAGTACAACGGTGTAAATAAATATTTCTCTAATTAGGAACAAAGATAGCTAACAACAACCACCTCTAAGCCACATGTTTCCTCTTGGAATAAACCAAAAGAGGTGGCACCCTTCTATCATTGTTTTAGAAAAAAAAAATGTTATATTAACTATTTTAATTAATTTCTTAATCCAATTAAATTAGAGAAATATGTTTTATCTTAAAAATCAGAGGGAGTATAATTTAATTTGGGCTCGACAAATAATTTGGATTTTACTAGAGAATGAAAGAGTGGAAAAAGCAAATGAAAGTGGGGGGAGGAGTTTGAGTTAGCGCTTAAAAGATATGTTTATATAAATCGAGACAGAACTCTTTTACTTATCTCGTAATCGTAAATTACGTTGGAAAAATAGTTTATACCACCAACTCAAATATGCACAATTCAACCATGGTTTAAAGGTCTTCCAATTGCATGTATAATCCCGTCATTTTTTTTTTGTCAACTTATGGGACTTTCTACTTAAAACACCATGTAATGTTCCGAATAAGATTACCTTAAATATAGATAATGATAAGAAATAAGAAATAATTACACATGACAAAATTTGGTTTTTTTTTTTTTTTTTTTTTTGTGAACTGGACCTGATTGAGGCAGATGGACACAAGTTATCCTTTTTATAATAAGATAATTATACGTTAAACAAAATAAAAAAAATCTCAAATACTTAAAATTATATATTTAATTCAATTATTTTCCGTTAAATCAAAATAATTAAATTTCAAATTTTAAAACAAGTTAATGATAATTAATTATATGATAAATAATGGGTAAATAATTCAATTATTTTAATTTGATTGTAAGAGCCTACATAAAATTGGTTAATTTATTTTTCTTTAAAAAAAATAATATACAAAAAACCTTCCTGAATTTTGGGAGTGTTGCGAATCACCTCTAGCACCTTTAAAAGTATAAAACTAAAACCCTGGGTAAAAATACAGAAAAAACCTTAATTAATTAATTAATTACCAAAATGTCACTAAGGCAAAAGTATTAACCCATTTGCCCCCTGTAATCGATTACATGCCTTATGTAATCAATTACTGGGGGTCAGTTCACATTTTTCTCATTTTTTGCATTATGTAATCGATTACGTCACTGTTTAGTAATCGATAACATAAAATTACATTGTGTAATCGATTACACCAGTATGGTGTAATCGATTACACCAACTGCAGAAGCACAATGAAGAAAAGATTTCGAATTGGTGCATGACGAAACTGATTTTCAACTTCTTTTTATCTACAAATGCGACTTGGGGAAGGTCTTTTTGCCAACAATTAATCGTTTACACTATGCCTAGTCCATCTATGTCCCTATATCCGTTTTTCGTCCTACGACATATCATTTGCAAAATTCATCACCTCAAATCATATGAACTGAAAGCATAAACATTCATAACTAAAGTAAATGCTCAGTACAACTTCACCAAGTCTAGAAAAAAAAATTACAAGATCCAAATACAAACATCATGTCCGACAAAAAAAAAACATAGCTATCTAATCTGCATCCTCCTATGAATCCTCCTCCTCCTCATTAGAGACATCAAACACCTGGTCCTCCTCTCTGGCTGCCTCCTGGTGTTGTCCGTCCTGTAACTGCCGTAGTCTGGCCTCTAACCCGTGCATGCGGCTCTGCATCCACCGCCACCGCTCATTCTCCTTCTCAACGTGGCTCCTCTACTGCTACTCGTGGCTCGTCCACTGCTTTCTCTGTCAGAGGTCCATCTGCCTCATCAATAGCATGACGTCACGGAGCGAGAATCCACCATCCGGCTCAACCATCTCCTCATCCTCATCATCGTCATTGTCTGGCATAGGGACCTCAGGATGAACCACGGGGGGAGCAGGTGGTGCATCGTCCTCGTCAGCAGTAGTGCATACCCAGACACCCTGATCATTATGAACGATCTTGCACTGCTCCAGTAAGCGCCTCTCGAAGACAGCGTTCTACTGCGTCTATTCCACCATCTCAAACATCTGCATCGACACACGGAAGTGGAACAATATACGGTGGACTAGGTAGGCGAATGGGAGGGTGGCGTTCTCCTTTTATTTCACCTTGTACATCATCGTTTCCAGTTCACCGACCTGGCGTGAAGGATGGCCCACATGATCGGGATATCAACCTCCAACACCCTAGAGTAGTTGTAGGCTCGGGGGAACAGAATATGGGTCAGCACGTAGAAAAGGATCCGTGCATCCACAGTTAGCTGGCCTACAGTGAAAAGGGCTCTCTGACCTAAAGGCCTACTAATATCGTTGACGGCGGCAGCTCAGTTATATCCAGGCAGGTTGACATTGGTATCCCCATTGTACAGAATGGTGCCCACCCCATCAAAATCATATCCCAGCATGTGGGCCCATATTAGAACAGTCATCTCTATATCAATGCCGCAGACGCGTGACTTCAGCACTCCATTGATGTAACTGAGGTTATGGTAGAAGGCTCTAACCATATCCTCTAAGTAGGGACTGATGAACTCCGCCAAGCCATGTAGATGCGAACCCTCCACCAGTGGGACTATATCAAATCCCTCATCTGCAAAAAACTGCATGTCTAGTGACTTGGGCTTGATCATGGGTCTTCCCACAAAGTGCTGAATGAAGGATCTGTGGGATGCTATATTATTGCACAGGAGAATTTCGTATCGGAGATCTGCCAGGCCTGTATCACCCTCCATCCGTGCCTTCGAATGTCTCTCGGTCTGAGGGTCAACTCATCTGCGTGGAGGCATGATGACAATAAATACCTACAAAGATACAATATAAACCATCAACAAACATGAAACAAACACAATTAATGGCATAATCACAATGCATGATCAATATCGGTCAACGGAGATTATGTAATTGAAAGAAAAATGCACAATCAACAATCAAACTCCACGTAATCAATAATCTTCAACATCCATACACATAATAAAATGTAATTTGTGCTTCAATCCCACTGTTTACATCAATTTCACATGAAACATACACACATTGTTTCCGAAACGTACAAAAACATCAATTTAATCTGTTACTTGTTTAAAAACAACAACAAACAATTCAAATCAATGATCAAAACACTACATACCCAAAGAAAACAAACCCTAATTGACTACATGAACCATATCTTCAGAAAAACGGAGAAAATAGAGACAAATTCACAATGGGTATTGAAAACCTACCGAAATCAATGCAAATGAGAGCAAATCTTTGATTTTTCCTCAACCCACGGCTTGAATCTACAGCTTTCCGGCCGAAAATCACAATGGAGGAGAGTGGGGGAGCCCTAATCAGTTAGAGAAATGAGAAATGAGGGAAAATGAGGCGTTTGGCCTTTTTAAAAACTGATTCCACGATATGTAATCGATTACGGCCCGTGCCGTAATCGATTACATCGCGTGGTAACTGCCACATTTGCCTTTTAATTTTATATAATCGATTACGCCACTCATCATAATCGATTGCACCATGGAAATTTTATGTAATCGGTTACTGAATAGTGACGTAATCGATTACATAGTGTAAAAAATGAAAAAAAGAAAAGAAAAGAGATCTTCCCCATGTAATTGATTACATAAGGCATGTAATCGATTACAGGGGGGCAGATGGGTTAATACTCTTGCCTCAATGGCATTTTGGTAATTAATTAATTAATTAAGGTTTTTTCTGTACTTTTGCCAAAACCCTGAAGTTTCATAGTTAAATTTAACCGTTTGTGCCATCTCACTTTTTTTTAGTAGAGTAATTTGCCATATCATTGTAACAAATGACACTTAACATTGACATGAAATTTTAAGTATTTAAATTTTTTATTAAGAATTTAAAAATGCTAAAGCTATAGTATCAATTCTCTGCTAGAATTTTGAGCCAAAAAAAAAAAACACTCTGCTAGAATAGGTTTTCTCCCCATCTCCCGATTATCAATAACCATTTTGTTTGGAGATCTCATTGATTGCGGTGGAGGAAGGCGATCTCCTAATTGATGATGACCTTTCTACAAATAGATCTCCTGGGAAAAATTCTCGAATGAACCATGATAACCTTGTTAGCTCCCTTGTCATTTATTTTAGGCTAAAGTCCTCTAAATTTTATATAAGGCATACTTTGGTCTCTTAACTTTATAAAATATACATTTAGTCCTAAAACGCTAATACCATTAATATTGCTAACGGAAAATGCTGACGTAGCGAACTCAAGTGACGATTAATATCATTTAATTAAACAAATTTTATATATTCTTCAATTTATCCCTATTTTAAATTTAAATTTAATAGCATTTAATTACACAATCATCATTTAAGTTTACACTGTCATCACTTGAATTTGCATTTTCCGTTAGTAAACATTATAGGACTAAAAGTATACTTTATAAAGTTAAGGGACCAAAAATATATCTTCTGTAAACTTAAAGGACTAAAAGTATACTTTAGCCTCACTTTGGTTGATGGTTGGACCAATTTTGACCATCCGGTGCGATTTGGTTCAAAAGACATTGTTATAAATAGGAGTGTAGAGTAGCAAATTTTGAAAATGCGTACATTTAATAGGGGTAAAGTTAAAGTTTTATTAAATTTTTGTAAAGTTAATAAATTTTAAGATTTTTCTTAGTTTCGAGGAACCATAATGAAAGTAACTTATATAATAGAGACCATAGTGGTGTATGCCACCACGTTTTTTTATACTATGAGAATGTTTCTTGCATGCTTGAAAAGCATAATTCATATTCCTATGGTCCCATTTTTCAGGCATAGAGCGAATATTTGTTTTTTTATTTATAAGGCACATCATTAATTTTTGTATATGAATGTACAATTTTATCATTCATTTATTTTTGTGTAGATAGTTATTTTCTTAGAGAGTGTATATATAGTTGAATAAGTGTAAAATTGGAAAGTTATTGAATTTTAATGTAGATATAATAAAGTTTAAAGTTTTTCTTAGTTTGTATGAAACATTAGGAAATAACTAGATCATTAATAAAATATATTTAATAGATAAAATTGTATTTATTATTTAAAAATATATTTAAATTTATATTTCCATATATTAATTTAGTATAAAGAATTTGGATGGAAGGATTTAAATTTTATATGTATAATATGAAATTATGTTTGTATAAGTAAAAGAGATAATAAATATGTATAAATATAGAAATTGTTAAAGAAAAAAAGGAAAATAAAATAAAAGAATTAAAGTAAAAAAAAATTGATTGGGGCGGGCCCACGCTCATATTATTTATGTTGTAACTCTGACTTCTTTCCTCACAAACGTCCCTAGTATATAACACACAATTTATTAAAAAAAAAAAAGATGATGGGGTCTACGCTCAACCGAAAGCTGAGGCCTTTACAGAGTCTGGTGCAGTGAAATAAAAATTGGGATTGTAGATTTTAATAAAAAAAGGTCACTTTTGAGGGAAAAGTGAGATGAAATAAAAGCAAATTCAAACACATTTCTTTTGTTTTTTTTTTTTTCACTGGCCTTCTTTCCAAACAGGCCCAACATGATCCGAAAACTCTCCAAACACGCACAATATTGCAGACCTATAATATAAGAGCGAGCAAAAATAACTCATTTATATTTGCAAAAGCTTGTAAATCTTCTATTTCAAGACTATTTTTCAGCAACGTCAATCACAATATCCTGTGATTCGCATGTGAGATTTGTATGCGGTTAGATCAACATTTTCAAAGCGACATTTGTACAAGCTAGAGTTTGTAGACTTAAGCTTAAAAATTTATTATGAGATTTTGTTTGAATGCTTTAAGAAAAACAATTATAGAGCGTTCGCGAGCGTAAACTTTCACAAACCTTAGTCACTGACCATGGCAGAGCCAAACGGGCTGGGCTGAACGTGATTTTGAGCATTCAAATTCAAACTTGAATTTGAAACATTAAAGCCTTGGTCGCTTGGCGTCAAGTCTATTTTTTTTTTTGTACTTTTTATCAGTCTGATTCTAAATGTAAAACATGTCTTGTAGTGCAATTTATCCTTTGCAATTCTTTCATTTCTTGTTCTACCTTTCATTCAAGGCATTTATATGTTACCACACAAGGGTTGCTCATGCATCCCACAAAAGCTACAAAGGTACCACCTCCGATCCTAGCATAAGACCCAATTAATTTCTTTAAAAGAGATTAAGAAAATTAAACAAATTACTTTAAAAATGTCTATATTTATATATTTTTTTTCTTCAAACTAATTCGGTGACTTGTAAATTGTATAATCCAATTATATACAATTCATAATATAATTAAGTAATTTATTTAACTTTTTTAATCTGTTAAAAAAAAAATCAACTAAGACTGATATTTAAGACTAAAGGTAGTAATAAATTGCTTCTACGCACACCAAAACAAGACTCCTAGACTCCTCTTACATAATACACCATAAAACCACTTCCAAAAAGCTTATTCAAAGTCCAAGCTAGTGATTAAAAGTTTTATTCGGGAAGTACATAAAAGACTCCATAATAATTCAAAGATGATCAAAACTCTGTCAAATTCTATGGGTACAGACTACAGTTTGTCGATGCAACATCCACAGATGTCAAAATTGAAAGAATTTATTAACAAAATTCCTATTAAAAAAGAAATTGTACACTTTCCATTTTATGTTATATAAAGGAAATATACCTAACCTGCCACCTACTTAAAATTGGACCAAAATTTATGACTTGGTGACTACGAAAGAGAAGGTCAAGGAAAAAATAAATTGGGCAAAACTGCAAAGGACGAGGCTGCAAAACTAAATCCCAGACAAATACCAAAATATTAGCAAATCTCAGAAGGAACTAAGCAGATGAAAACCAACTTCCAACTGAAAATATACACGACAACGAGCGATCCGCTTCATCATGCAGCAACACCACGACCTGCTCCATCTAATCTACTATTACGACCACGTCCGCGGCCCCTTCCCCTTCCACGGCCACGCCCTGCAAAACCACCTGCAATAAGATTTGCCACAATGCACACTAAGTCCCTACGAGAGGATTAGCAGTTTCATTTTGTACGAGACAAAAAAGAATGGAAAACGTTTGTGGAATCAGATTAGATAAATTTTAGTCATTTTCATCACAAGCATGACCTAAGAGATACTGCTGCATAGCAAACAGAATTATGAAAATACATGACAATGACTTAAAACAAACACCGCCATTTACCATGATATAGAATTGAAACAAAAACAACCATTTATTAGGCCAAACCCACCAGGCATAAACATTTTTTTTTGGGGGTGATAAACAGAGTTACATTGAAAATACAATAAAATTGCAATCTAGGCACAACATTTATCTTCCATATGTATAGGAGACAGGGTGCCATCAATATGTAAGCTTACCACGTGGTGCAGGAGGTGCATCATATTCAGCATAATCATAGTACCCAATAGACTGGCCCCCATAGCCCCGTCCTCTACCACGACCCCTTGCACGGCCACGTCCTCTGCCACCATACCCTTGCCCACCATCCCATCCATCTCCATAATATTCTACGCCTCCATTGTAATTTCCTAAGTACATGAAACAAGAGAATTTTTATAATTCTAGACTACACAGCCATGAGCCAACTACCGTTAAAGTGGTTGGTAATACCTCTACCCCTGCCCCTGCCCCTTCCACGACCCCGACCCCTTCCTCGCACCATTCGTGAGCTTTCTGCATCAGATCAAATTTAAGTAACTCATGGCATAGTAGCCAAATATGCATTCTAAGTTTCAATCAAACAACTATCCATTCACCTCCTTCCTCTTCATATTCATTTAAAGGTTTTACTTGATCAGCTGGAATCGGAGGTTGATATCTACATGAGAGGATCCTTTAAATGTTAGGCAACAGTAAAGTTCATATAAACAGTTATCATGTGTTAATGCTGCATCACCTGAAAGGATGCAAGAAAACTATGGAGATACAATGATATGGAATGACATCCCCGTGCAAAATGCCTTTGTTTGAATCCCTCTTTATTTCCTAAATTACCTCAAGCAACTAATTACAAAACCCCAAATGATAATGGCATAATCCGACATCTCAACAAAATAAGAAATCATCCTTCTCATCCAACAGGATAAGTCTTCGGTCTTCACAGATAAAAAAAATAAATTTGTATTCAGACATGAAAAAGCAGTGACAGTCCAGCAGGGGAATCAACCAACAGAAAGCAGCATTGTAAAGTGACAGTGAACAAACACCAACAACCAGAACACTGCAAAGTTTTTGAAATTGGACTATTGGAGTGTTTTATTTCTACAAGAAATTTAAAAGTTAGAACCAGAGGACAATGAGAAAATATGAACAGGCGTGTCAGCATAGCAGCCATTTATTCACAGCCTCTTAAAGTCAATATCTAACGTATCATACCTAGTCCCCAACACAGCAACAACGAGACAGAAAAAATTAGTAGTCAAAACAAAAAATCTCACCTATCATAATTAGATAACAAACACAAGCCTCCAATATTTAAAACTTTAAAATAAAATCCAGGGGACATTCAGTCATTTCTGAAAAGACAATACAGAAGGCTCTAAAAATCTTAAAAACAACGAATTTATAATTTATAAAACTGGAGATCTGATGAATACTGAAAACAATAAGACCATGAACTCTGTTGAACTGGGGGAAAATAATTAATTTACTCAACAATGTTAAAAACACTGATCTCCAATCCCCAATTCGCCAAACCATTTACAGCCGTCATATTCTATTGCACATCCATAGTAAGATATGGCTAACACATTGGTGCATTAACCATTACCAATGCAGAAACAAAGTGGTGGCACATCAATTGCTGTTTGCTCAATACATTTTCTGAAAAAATTAACTCAACACAACAGAAAGGATTATAGTACACCTATGTGCTACGGCTATCATAATGACAGAAGAATTAAACGATAAAAATTATGTTGCAGGCTCATAAAGCAAAGCAGCAATTACAACATCCATCAGTAGACGTCAGAAGCAGCCAAAAAGATATTTTATATATAAGCTCAAGTCATGATCCATAACTAAAATTAACGAAGATAATCTTAACCTATGATGTATGGCCTACAGCATTGAAACATTTACGCCATTACAACAGAGTATCTAAGAATAATATTATTCATGTCAGAGAGTATTAACGATTTCTTACCCAGGGGAGGATGTGTCCAGCTGTTTCTTTGACAAAGTAATTGTGATCATTGAAACATGGCGAGTAGTCTCCAAACTGTGGGAAAATGGAAAGACAAAAGGGTCATTACTCTGCACCAAAAAAAAAACCATTTAATAAGGAAGAGAGAGAATAAACAATTTCATACGGAAGTAAGCCTTCTTCAAGAGGCTCCCATGTGTCCGTGATATCAGTTGAACCAATTGCATTATTTTGGTGCAGACCAAAAATTCTTCGCTGAAAGGAGGAAACAGATTACTCTCCAAGCAAGAGAAACCGATAAACATAGAACCAAGCACTAACAGCATAAATATAGAGGTGCGTGCCGTCCCACCTTGATCAGTTCAGCGATCATAACAGTCTTATTGATAGCCCTGCCCATAGCTTTTAGAACAATTTCATCAGATCCTTTCTCCTACAGAAAATTCAAGAGTAAAATAGAGAATATAAGTTGAAAAGATAACATAATGGCTAAATCCTAGATAAATCAATACATCCATGCAACCCAAAAATGATTTCATTTTGCTTGTGAGGGTGGGGGAGACAACGCCCGCAAAGAAAATAAATTTGAAGGTGGTAAGTTTTCTAGAGTCTAAAATAAATCAAATATAATACAGAGGTTCGACTAGGCACTAGCCCTCCTAAGAGGAAAAGAAAGATAGAGCACTACTCTCAATTTCTCACTCATAAGCATGAATACAGCACATAAAATTATAGGTAACTTAAAACCCCGACGTTAGAGAAGTTCTTCCCCGAGAAAATAACACTGAACTCATAGTTTGCTATTTGAATTTGGATGTGGATAACGGAAATACCTGGAGAAGAGTGGTGGCGTAAGTAATGTAGTTTCTCATCCTGCCTTGAGTAGTAATGCGTATCTCATTCTCGTTAATAGGAGTCTCAGCCTTGGGCTTCTCCACTCTCTGATATCTATCCATCTGTTCCCAGCGCCAAAATCCCGAGTTTCAGAAAGGATGTTTTAATAACGTTCAACGATCTCCACACACAATCAAAATCAAAGTATGCCTTCTAGGGCTTACAAGTTAATCTTACCTTTTGTGAGTGCGCAAATAGGAAGCAAATGCCTGAAGATTCGACCAGAGGGGACAACAGAACCACTCGCTCCAACGATCCTTGTGAGATTCGGTGTTGATTTGAAGTTAGACCCCGAAAGCTTCGTACCACACCAATGGAGTAGGGCTGAGAGATCGCGCTCTTATCGCTGAAAGGACCGCCAAACGCAAACCCAAGAAATGGGCTTAATGGACCTACCACAAACATTTGGGCTGTTTTTTTTCGGAACATTATTTGGGCTATCTTTCACTATCTGATTTTTTTATATAAATTTGTAGTAATATATTTCAAGAAGAGAGCCAATAAAAGATGACACAGATGGTAAGGAACGAGCTCAAATCCTAAAAGGACGAGGGTTCAATTCCCTCTACCATTGTGAGAACTTTTTTGGTAGGCGGTCTCGTAAGTCCCTTATAAGTGCTCAAAAAGCCCTAGGGTCGTATCCTAGCCTTGGTAAGGGATCGATGCCAAACCCATCTAAACTCTCTTATTTCAAAAAAAAAAAAAAAAAAAAAATCAAGAAGACAAAAATTAGAAGAGACAATACATAGAATTATGGCTAAAACACAAAAACCCTCCCTGAATTTTGGTTGTGTTGCGAATTACCTCCCCCGCCTGTAAAAACTTAAAAATAAGGCCCTGAAATTTCATATTTTGACCATTAACTCCCTGCAGTTAAGATTGCTGTTAAATTTAATGGTTTGTGTTAAGATTGCTATTAAATTTCATAGTTTGTGTCATCTCATCTTTTTTGCTTTTTTGCTATTGAGCAATTTGTTATATCACTATAATAAATGACACTTGCTATTAAGTGTTAGTGTTTTATGACTAAATGTATATTTTATAAAGTTAAGGGATTAAAAATATGCCTTATATAAAACTTAAAGGACTAAAAGTATATTTTAGCCACCAAAGTGGGAGCGGTTCATTTTCTTACTTTAAACCTGTCGAGCATTGAGCTGTAGGGACAGCCACGCACTGGCTTTTGAGCCGGAAATTGGAACAAGTTGAAGAGAACCGGCTGGATTTTGGGTTGAGGGAAAAATCACAATTTGAAACATGAGAGGAACCACAAAATGACGGGCAAGAAAGAAAGATGAAAATCAATAATACGAGAAACTACAAAGATCAACTCATTAACTAATTCAGATCTAGATGTGAAATAAGATTTATTTAAGCTTCAAAATTACTGTGGTGGATGCAGAGAACGTCCGTCTTCAGATTAGAACTTTGGAAAACAATGGAACTAAGGAAGAAAAAGTTTGTTTTAGAGGATGTGAGGTTGCGTTTTTTTCATTATCATTTTCTTATCGTCTCTCATAAGCTCTAAATCATATCCATTTAAAATATGAAATTCACAATATTATTTTATTTTCTCTCTTTACTTCCCAATCAACAATCCAGATTAGTTGATGAGGGGTAAGTAGAAAAAATATTAAGAGAGGATTTCCTTTCGGAGAACATGAATCATGGATGCTAAAATTGTGGGAATTTTGATTGTGATTATATTAATTAAAGGGAAAATCCCTAATAAAAAACTTTAAAAATGTTAAAAAAACAAAAAGGTGTTTTGAATATTCATAAGCCGAGAGAGATGTTAAACTTAATTTTTCTTTATTGAAATTAAAAAGAAAAGACAAATTTGTCCTTACATTTTTTTATAAAAAAAATTAACCCCACTGCTAGAGCTCTTATGGGAATATTTGGCCAGAATATTCCCTTAGAGAATAAATATTTCCAAAGTGATTCAACCCTACCACTTGTTTGCACAAAATATGTTGGTGACCATTGGGCCACCAATGACATTCAATATAAATAATGCAAACAAAAATATATACATTAATTTTTTATCTTTAACCCAAGCCCATTAAAAAGTTAAAATAAGGAATTAACAAACAAGTCTAGATAATGATTTCACAACTTTTGTTTTTTAAATAAAAAAATTCCTATACTTTTTAAAGCTATTTATAAGTTCAGATAAGGAATTGACAAGTTAATGAATTCACAACTGTTTAAGTATGAATTGCACTTACTATCTTAAATTATTTACAAGTTTAGATAAAGAATTCACAAATTTAGATAAGAAATTTATAAGTTTAAATAAGGAATTAATAAATTTAGATAAGGAATTTATAACTTTCGTTTTATAAGTAAAAAATTCACTTACTCTCTTAAGCCATTTAAAAGTTTAGATAAAAAATTCACAAATTTAGATAAGACTGCAAATTCAGAATCCGCATTCCAACTTGATTTTTGGTGCCACCTATCATCCAACTTTCCCCACAATACTAAACCATCCAATTCACAAGTATAAACAACATAATAATTATATTTTTCTATATAAAAAACCTTCAAATGTATGAGTATTCACTATATATTTGTTTAAAGTAAAAACCTACCATTAATCCACTTGTTTCCTTTAGCGCACGCATAAATAGCTAGATTCATTGTATTTGTTGTCTTCACATATCAAATAAATTTCAGAAAAGACATACAAGATAAATTTCAGAAAATATATATACCCAAAAAATTAGAATGAAAAATGTTGTTGTTTAGCTATTTACATAATCTGTGCCCTTGTTTGAAAAAAAAAATCACCTCATTTCTCTTTTAAATTAAATGCTGATAATCTTGTTTTAATCTTTTAGAGAATCAAAATAAAATCAGAATTTTGCCTTGTATTAATTCATTGACATACCTTTACTTTTAAGGTTTAGCTAGGGTTTATGGTTTTTTTAAAAAAATTTTAAAATTGTGAATTCTTTATCTAAGTACTTGTGAATAACCTGAAAAAGTAAGTTGATTTTTTACTTAAACGAAAGTTGTGAATTCTTTAACTAAACTTGTGAATTCCTTACTTCAATTTATGAATGGCCTAAGGGAGTAAGTGAGTTTTTTTTCTTTTTTTTTTTAAACTTAAAAACGAAAGTTGTGAATTCCTCATATGAACTTGTGAATTCGTTATCTAAACTTGTCAATGGCCTGAGAGAGTAAGTGAATTTCTTACTCTAAAAACTAAAAGTTGTGAATTCCTTATCTAAACTTGTCAATTCCTTATCTAAAGTTGTTAATGAGTTTGTGTTAAAGATCAAAGATTAATATATATTTTTGTTTGTACTATTCATATTGAATGGCGGCATTATTGACCCAATGGTCACAAACATTTTATGCAAACAAGTGGTGGGGTGAGCCACTCCCACTACTTTGGGAATATTTATTCCCAAGTCTCATTGGAGCTCCAGCCTCTATTGGGGCCACCAGAGTTCTAGCGGTGGTGGTTGGTAGGGATAATTTTCTTAAATAAAAAAATATATAAGGACAAATTTAACACTTCCTTTTAATTTCAATAAAGAAAAATTGAGCCTAACATTTTTCTGTGATTATGAATATCCGAAATACCTTTTTATCTTTTAGTATTTTTGAAGTTATTTATTAGGGATTTCCCTAAATTTAAACTACTTTTTCCTTTTTCACCCCTATTAAATACACATTTTATAGTAACCCTCACTCATTACTAATTCCCTTTTGTTTACTCATTTATTACACATTCTCGCTCATATTTATACTCATTCTCTCTTCTATATTTTTTCGTAAATAAGGGCATATTTGAAAAAAATATGACATTTTGGATACATTTATTTATTTTTAATTAATCTTAACCGTTAGTTCGTTTAGCGCAATAAAGATAAAAATTGCTTATAAAAAACCTGGAAGGAGTAGTAAATAAAGGGTAAAAGTGTTTAATGATTTGACTTATAAATATGATTAAAAATCCTTCTCTCTTTTCCTTATAAGGTGTAAATAACAAAAAACAATTAATGACATGACTTATAATTTAGAAAAAAATGTCTTCTCCCAAACTTATTTATGCGATAGAGGGGCGTGTATAGAAAGAGAGAGAGAGCCATTCAATCTCTAGTTAATATTTATTTATATATTCCAATATCCTACACTAATTAGAATGGCTTTGGGTGCTTTCTATTAACGTAATTTCGACAATTCTTTTATCAATTAAAATCAATTTCAACTCCTTTACATAGTGTGTGTGTGTATAAAAAGGGAGTGGACATCATTTTGTCAATGAGAAAGAAGGCTGCTTAACTTATAGTAAAAGTACAGATGTGTGAGGAGAACATCAATCTTGCATATAGATAGGCCATGAACAATTTAAATTTGAAATGACTGGGATTGAAATCAGAGGAAAAAGCATATAGCTAGGCCTTTTTTATTTGATGGCATAAAATTAAATCATTGATCCAAAAATAAAATGAGTATGCATTGAAAAAAAAAACCAGATTTGGCTATAAAAAGGAAAAGGACCAACATTACCTATTTTAATTTGATAATCAAGGCTTGTCTGTTCAATTTTTAACGAACAACTCAACTTATATTTCAATGACTACACTACATTATTGTGGGTTGATACTTTAATTCACACGAATCATATACGCAAGAAAATCCAGTTCTTGCAAATGAAGAAGTAAGAACAAAAATAGACAACCAAAACTTCAATGTAAATCTAAAGAAAGTGAGATTGTAAGAGAAGCTTGGTAATTTCCGCAGCAAAATCTAGCTTGCGATGAAGTAATAATATGTCAATTTGATGTACTTACTCATGTCCTTAATATACCTGATTGGGAGTTGATCTTGATTTTAGATATAAGAAATAATTCCAAAAATAATAATCTATGTGTTACTGCTTTCGTGTGCGCTCGCGTGCCTTATTCTAGAGATTAGAGGGAGTATTTTTTACGCTGCTAACCTTACACTAGAATCAAAATAATTGTCACAAATCGAACCAGCAATAAGTGATAATCACAGTATGATTTTGTTGATGATTCTGGTTTTATCATCTTCAACAATAATAACAGGCATGGTGGCCATGTAAATACTCTCAAGCGATCGATATTTCTTCTGCTTCTTCTTGTGCCTATCAGCAACAACCTCGTTATTCCCGAAAATCTCACGAATTATCGTACAAGTCTCACCGTTCAAGCTTCGAGTTTGACCCCCCTCTTCTTTTTCTTCGTCTGTAATTCTCTCATTCTTCTTCTCGTCTTCGTCACCGCGAAGCTGCTGGTGAGCCGATACGACGTTGTTGCTCACAGTAGAACCCATCTGGGTTTTGCTTTTGCATGATGAAGCAGACGCTTCAGCCATATTCGCAATTATCAGTGTTTATGGTTGATAATAATAATTAGTAATGAGAGTAATCTGAGACTCTCTATTTTGGTGGTCTACATATATTTGTGTGACTGTGGGAGAGCGTGTTCTTAAGGGTACGAACGCGTTGATTCAGAATTGTCTAATAACGAGAAAGTGCGACGTTGGTTCGTTGAACATGGCGTGTGGGTTTCAGAATCATTTATAATTATTAAAGCGTTAATTAGCCTCAACAAGTTCTAAATTCTGAGAGAAATGAAATATTTTAAAAAAATATGGATTTTGAAAATAATTTGTGCAAAAATTCTAGATAAGTTTGAAATTATTTTTGGAATTATTATTTTTGGATAAAAATAGATTTTTAATTAATAGTTTTATTTTTGAGATGGAGTAGGGATTTTATTCCATTAATAAAAAGAAAAATATTTTACTACTTCCAAGTATTTGGTCCTGGCGTTTTAATTCAAGGTCATCAAATTCCTCCTTTAAATTTTTGTTAAGCCTGAGATTATGAGTTTAAATCCTTTATGAGTATAATCCACGCGTGAGCTATGAGAAAAAATGTTATTTTTTTTTGTTAAATTCACTAAATAATCTTTTTTTCAATGAAAATATATGGAACTTCGTTAATATAGTAGAGATTCCTCACAACCAAGGTTCTCAACTAGTAAAATAAATCCACATATTATTGTATACTAAAATTTACATCAAGTCGCCGTGCTATGCCTATTCATGAATTTTAAATAACATTATTAGTTTTTAGATTTGATTAATGTGGAAAAGCTTGTGCAATTAACATAGAATCTCAATGGCTCAAATATTGGCGGGGCTAAGGATGGATGCTTCTTGCATTAACAAATAATTAAATAGCGATATAATTTATTGAATAGAATTAATTCTTAATATGAATGTAATTAGGCTAGGCGTGATGTGTTGTCTTTTTCTGTTTGACGCTATTAGTCCATGATTTTCTTTGCCATCTATTAATCCATGAATTGAAATCATATATGTTTTGTTGTCTTGTATGGAATATATATAATACTTTAAACCCCTCAACATAGACTGTGTCTTCATTATTTCTATCTCTGATTTACAGTTATTTTCAGTAAGTTTTCAAATTAAATATTAATTGAAATAATTGTTTTTATTTATTCATTTATTACATCTCATCTTTCTTTCTTTGTTTTTTTTTAAAAGATTGTTCAAGGCATAAGGGTACATATAATTAATCTCTTTTGAGGCTTATAATGCAATTTTAGATCCCTTGGACTAGAAATTTAGTCGTAGTCGATCCGTTGGTTAACTATCAAAATACTTTTACTTTGACTACTTTTGGCGTTGGCACTACTTTGACTAGTCAAATTAATTAAACAATAGTAACATTCTATACTTTACAACAACAACACACTACCACTTTTGGCCATTAATATAAGAGTTAGTTGAATGTTAAATTTGGCACTTAATATAATAGACGAATATATCCATTATATATGTCTCCTTAATTTATAATTTTTTTCTCAAATGCGTTCCTAATAAATGCATATATTAAGGGTTTTCTATCCAATAGTAGTCATGATGAAAATGTCATTTTAGAAAAACTAACATATATTTGTTACAAAACACTGGCATAACTAATTTCTTTAATTTACCTAAATTAGTCAACTATATATTATGTTAAGGATTAGAGGTAATCCCTCCAATTTTTAATATAGAACATATTTAGAGAGTTCATTTTTATTCTAAATATAAGACATATTTTTCACATTTGTTAACATTTTTCAATTTTAACTTTATAGGTGCTCTCTTAATAATAATCAAAGAGGATAATGAATAAAAGAATTAAGGAAGATGACTAGGATGTTTTAAAAAATATACATATTATGTCATATATTATAACTAACTTAACTTCTTTAATCTTATAAAATTAAAGAAATAAGTATTATATTAACAACATGATGGATGGAGTTTACAGCTAAATATACTTGGCTTTATTTGGTATTCCAAAAGGACTTTGAATGGACTCAAAAACAACATAAAAAGGAACAAAAGGTCAGCTTGAGAGATCATATGACTTGTTCATCTTTCAATCAAATTAAACAAGCTTTCGTCAGCTTTTTCACCAGAATTATTTGACCATTTTATAGAGAAACGCTCTCGAGTCTTATGTTAGTCTCACGTACGTGTGAAGACAAATTTCGAGAATATCCAATTAAAGAAAAGAAAACAAATTCCTATGGTATTTCGTCATGTTATATATATATATACATTTTAGAATATGAAGAATTAGAGTAACGTGTAAATAAGAGCCTCTAAATATTGTTAAATCCGTAAGTAATTAAAAGAGAGTACATATGCTAAAGTCTAACCCTATAAACAAATTAAGTCTAATATAATCAAATATTAAATCTAATAATGTCTCAGATTTATACTTCTAAGAGATATAGAATATATTAAATAACAATATATAATATAATATCAATATCAATATCAAATATCTAACACCCCTTCAACCTCAAGATGGCTTGATAGAAAGCAATTTGGGTTTGCCTACTAAAAACTAGAAGCGACGAGCAGTAGGTGGACTAAAAGTAACAACTTGGAGCAAGTGTCGATATAGATGGAACAAAAATGATGTCGAGCTGATATGGATGAGCCAGGCAAAAAAACCAACAACTTGGAGCAAGCATCAATCTGGATAGGGCAAAAACAACGTCAAGTTGATTTGGATAGAGCTAAATGGTCTTTAGGTCTGAGCGGAACCAAACGGTCTAAAGATCTGAGAAGAATAAGGTGATATGCGGGGTCTTAAGATTTGGATTGAGCTAGATGGTTAAAAGATATGGGTGGAACTAGATGATTAAAAGATTTAGACAGATTTTTGGGATAAAACAATACACTCTCTAAGAAACGAGTCTGCAAAGGAAAAACACATGCGTAGTGGCACCCACAACACACTAGACAGAGGAAGGTGACCAGAGTTAAGAACCCTTTCATAGGCCAAGACGACAGAGAGAGTGACCGAGATGTGAGGAAAAGCCAATCTTGTTAATGAAAAGAAGGTTCATGAGTGTTAATGTCTACGCTCTAGGAGGTGCAAACAATGATAGTAGATCTACCTCTACGGATGAAAAAGAATGGATGGTCTCTATTCTTCTGCACAATTATCAAATTGTGATGTCGTCCATTCTTCTGCACCAAGGGCTAGGGGTGGCCCCCTATTTTGTTTTTGTTTAAAAAAAACTAAACAGTCCCAAATTATTTGTAAAGAGTATGAACATAAAGTTAATGATAGTCATATATATATAAAAACAAATACCAAGGGGCTATTGTAATAAGAAAGAGGTGGGGTCCTTTAACTACTTTCAATAACTTATGATAAATTAAAGTATTCAAAATTATTTCTTTTCATTAAATTTTCTTCTTGAAATTTATTGTACTTGATTTTATCTTTCTAATGATACTATTTTTAAAGTATACTGATTAAAGAATATTTTAAAATTAGGATTTTAGGTAAGTTTTGAGTTTTTTAAAAAGATAGCTATTGAAATATAAATGATGATTAAAGTTAATTTTAATCGATTTACTTTTGTCATTAATAATATTTTTAAAATAATATTGGTCATGAAATAATTTATGTTTTTTGTGATAGAATTGAAAACCAATTTCTTGATGATTCTTTGATTACATATATTGAAAAAAAAAATTGTTTTAAGTTTTAGCATGGAAATACATAAAGTAAGAGTCAAATAAAGTAATTTTAATTTCTGTAATATACTTCTTTCAATTTTTTTGCATATTAGGTCTGTATCGTATTTTAAATACTTTTATTTATGATGTTGTGTTTTTTATTTTCACCCGTCAGTAAAATTCCTGGGTCCGCCCCTATTCTGCACAATTATCAAATTGTGATGTCGTCCATTCTTTTGCACAATTATCAAATTGTGATGTCCGTGCAGATCGTTCGTATCTAGTGAAAGATGACTGATTGAATCATATTTTTATATGAGTTTTAATGATTAAATTGGGATTCTTAATACATTTTGTCATAATTATTGAGCTTAAAATGCCTTTCTTGTGATAAACTGAGATTAAGAGTAAATACATGAAATTAGGATTAAAAACAGTCAAAATTGTCAAAGAAATTATAATTACTCTTAATCATTGATTTTTCAAAGAATATTTGATGTTAGATTAATCATTTTTATTTTAGATTCCTGAAAAGATTAAATCAAATTAAAAAAAAAGGGGGTTTGATTTCAAATTGTGAAAGTTTTTGAGTTTTCATTTCAGTCCCTCTGGAAGTTTTAAACTTTTTGCACTTTGGTCCCTTGGTCAAAACGCAAGTTTTGACCAAGGGGTTATTAGGTTCAGCTGGACCAGAGAAGGGGAGTGGGGGAGGAACAGAGAGAGGCGGCTGGAGGATTCAGAATTGAAAAAAATGCGAGGAACAGAGGCAGGGGCGGTGGGAGGATATTAGAACGGAGGGAAGAATCAGAGACGCGGAGCCGAGAGTTGGAAAAAAACGAGAGTGGCTGCTGGAAAAGAAAAAAAGGAGAGAACGAAGGAAAGAAAAGGAAAAACGAAGGGAGACTGTACCAGAGAGCCGAGAGCTGGAAAAAACAGTAGAGGCTGGCGAGAGTTCGAGAGAGTTTGAGAACCGAAAAAAAATCTCCATCTTCTTCTTCATCATCGCCGGACTGAGTTGGAGCTAGCCGAAGTATTTTTCTGCAGTTTCCGGCGAGCTTTCTGCAGTTTCCGGCGAGCTTCTTGCATTTTCCGGCGAGCATTTTCCAGATTCCGGCGAGTATTCTTTTTACCATGAGTGGCTAATCTTCTGGATCTTGGTGATGAAGAATTGTTCTTGAGCTTATTGGATTACATTAGGGGAGTTTTATCTATCTTACTGTTAGTCTAGGATTATATATTTGAATTGCTAAATTTTGATATATGATTCTGGAACTGAGATTAATGGTAATTATCTCTGTTAGTTTGATATTTGTAATTGAGATTAGATTTTGTAGTGTGATTTTTATATGTGAATGAATTTCTTTGTGGTTTCAATGAAGCTATGTTGATTAGCGTGGTATTGTCTAATTAATGTAGTTGATTTGTACCCTTTTGAGGGACTGTTTAGTACTCAAATTTAGAAGTCTCATGTTGCATGATTCCAATTTCAATTACGCATTAAGTGGGCTCAAACAATTTCTCAAGGGGTAGTAGTTAGCTATGGTTATATGAGCTACTATTAATTGAGAATATTGGACTCAAGTGGTATCTTGAGGTTTTCCTTAAAACTTAATGAATTTTAACTCCCATAATTTTTTTAAGAGCAAGGATAGTCATTTCTTCATTACCAAGAGCATTCACCATTAAATTTTCTATCCAAAGTATTTTTCGTTATTTCCAAAAAGACTAAAAAAATATAGGAATAGTTTCTTTATTTTTCTTATGCATTTTAATTAGAGAAAAACTTATTTAGGAACCCCAAATTTCTAACCATGTTTATATCACTTAGTTTATCTTAGGAAATACAAAATAAATTTGGCTCCTTGATTAAGAGAACGATCCCGAGTTAATTGCACTGTATTGCACTTAATTCGTGGTAAATAGTGATTCGACCCGGAGGCGACTAAGGGTGAGGCGAATCAATGACTTTGTGAACTTAAAAACTTAGTTGCAAGAATCAAATTTTAATTAATATGAAATATTATCACGACAAAAAAAATATAACTTAAAATATTATATCAACAACAAATTACGCTATGTAATTTTTAAATAAAAATTAACACCCTCTGGTGCTCATTAAAAATACATGATAACAACTTAACATTAATAATGAAATAAGTTAAAATTATTCATTTCTCAAAAAACATTATAAGTACTCACAATAAAAGTCGTTTGTTAGAGGAATTCTTATATATAGTTAGTTAGGGATATTAGGTAGAAACAATCAATGTTTAGAATAAAACATATTATTTAATGAAACATGCTAGAAGTAATTTGAATAACTGCAGAATTGAATATAGTTTTTGTTTAAATACACATAACCACATCTTGTCATGCTTGTTAGTTAGGGAAGTTATATTAGGTAGGAAATCAATGGAATCAATCTTAATCTATAAACCTATTAGGCCAATGATATCAAACTCCACTAATAAGCATGAGTCACAAAACGTCATCTCTTTTTAAACAATTCGCCTTCATGATTTCTATAAATATGCCTACAAAGCCAGTAGCTATATATAAAGAGAAAGAACCAAAATAAATGTTGAACTAAGAACCAAAATAAATGTTAAATTCTTAAATTCTTTGAGTTCTTAAGAAAACGAATAGAAACATCGCACTAAAGTGCAATAGCAAGGAAAGGAAGGCAGGAACACATATAGGAGGAACTCAATTTAATTTCTTACCAAGGAAGTAAGAAATCAGAATAATTTAAGAATGCCTCTTCCTCTTCAGAAACTAATATGGAAAGGAAAAAAAAAAGGATAAAAACATAAATATAAGATAATAAATGAAAACTTTTGACTAAGACATAGGGAAATCAAATGCTGTGACGGAATTTGCTGGACGTGTGACGAGCATTTTGCTGCTTGAATTATCAAGTGCGGTCGTTTTTGGTACAACCTACAAAAAAAAAAAAAAACAAAAATAATATAAGTATATTTAAAAGGATATATAATTTCGAAATGCTTTTATTTACTAATGGTTAAAAAAGAAATGCATCACTAATATTTTTAGGAAAGAAATGCATTTCTTGGCATTTAAGTAGTGTTCTCACATAACAAAATGTCAATATGAAGAAGAAAATAATCACAGGGGGCTCTGATGTGAATTCTGTCTTTGTTGCCCCACTAAAATCCACGTTCTCATCCAAACCATTTATTGTCATCTTAAACCTTGATAAATTATTATTAAAGTTCACCACCTGTATACGGCTAGTGGAATCATTTAATTAAATTAAAAACCATATAAATCATCTATACATTACCTTGATTCTTAAATAATTCTTCTTAGTCTCTTGATTTTGCCACCTAATTGCAGTTGCAAGAAGTGTAGATGGAGCTTCTAGTTTTGAATTTAAATATGTTGCTCCACTTGATGTGGTAAACATTTGTTGTAGCCAATAACTTGGAATACCATAACTTCGATGAGAGTCAAACATTATTGCGTCAGGTAACCAACTGCAAAAGTTCATAAAAATCATCATCTTTCAGTCTTTCCCACACAAAAATAAAAAATATATATAATGAAAAGTAAAAAAGAATAAAAGAAGAAAAAAAATATTACCTCTTAACATTTCTTCTCTCATTTGTACTATAAAAAAGTGGTGCATAACTAACCATTTCCATCAAGTCACTGTATCAAAACGTCAGAAGAATTAATAAATAGTTTGAATATGGAGTAAAAAAAAACAAACACATTAAAGAAATAATATTATTATATATAGTTAAAAAAAATAATAAACCTGTTCTTTTCTAAACCCATTCGAAATCCAGCTTCACCCAAGGCTGATAAAAGAGTTCCATTCTTAGCATCATGCTTTCAAACTGCATACTCACTAACAAAGGCCTTTGCACGAGTATGATTTTGATGAGTTATGCAATGAGGAAATATTCTTGGAAGAAGTATATTTATGGTAGTCATAAAAATCCTCAGGCATCTTCAAGGGATGCTGAGTAGCATCACATTTTGTGATGATTTTGATGTCTGGGTAGTAATGTTTGATAGAACTTAAGGTAATTTTTAAGATAATTAGACTTAGGTTGTCGCAGTCTTCATTTCCAATAGAAAAATATGGTAGATTAAAGGGTTTAGGATGTCCGAGTTTTGCTCTTAAATTGCCCCACTTTGGTGTGACGGGACCTCTTGCAAACTCTATTCCATCTAAAGCTTCCTACAAAATAAAAAAAGGGCATGATATTTTCAATAATGAATAAAAAGTGAACTTTTATATAAAAAAAAAGATATGAAAAGTCATAATTCATACTTGCACAAAAGGACCAATAAAGGATGGATCCACTTGTTCATGATGACTAATACCACTGTTAAATACCCATATTGGGAGTGCGTTAAGATCCTCTGCAAGCTGTTTAAAAATAAAATACAATATGTGTGTGTAAATAAATATATAAAAAAAATAGAGAAATCAGAATTAGAAAGAATAAAAAACCTACATGCTTGAAGAAATTCTAAATATCCAAGGCCATCATCAGTCCAATAACCACATATACAAATAAAGTGACCCAGTCTTTTTTCCCATGGTCCGACACTCTTTCCATCTGAATGCATTTCTCAAATGATCTCCTTCAACAAAAGTACCACCTAATATATGATTTGATATGGAAAACAGTTATGATGAAATCCAACACAGATTACTTAAAATAATTCTTTTAAAAAAGATTTTTGTACCCAGAAATCTAAGAAATCTTGATTTTAAATCTGCAATCATTTGAAAAAGGTCTTTTTGAAAACCATGTCCCTGGATTTGAAGAAAATAAAACAAGTCATACAAAAAAAAAAACAATAAAATGTGCCGTTTTATAATGTTAAAATCAAATATTTTAAACTTGTGGGTGTACAGGGGCATAGCTACTGAGACTTGATCCAACCAAAAAATTCCTTATTTGGTTGTTGTTATTTGGAGGCCTGATTTAAAATCTGACGCCTTAAGAAGTAGCTCAATTTTTCCACTTTGGAAGATGCTTTCTATACCAAAAGGGGGGAAAACTTCAAAATAATGTATGGTATTAAACATATAGGAAAATAAATATTTTAAAATTAAATTAACATGTATTATTAATACCCTGTGTAATACCCGAAAATTTTTTATCTTAAAATAAATAATATACCTTAAATATTCTATGTGCATAAATAATACCTGTTGAAAATAGGTGAATTTGTGATTTCAAAACTAGTGTCATAATTACCTTATTTCCAAAGGTGATTTCTCATGTAATTAGGAGAAATAAAGAGCTAAAAATCCCTAAATGAATTTGTAGGTTATAAAATATCCTGAGAATATTAATTATGATAAATCCTGAGAGGCAACTAAATATTTATTAAAAATTAGAGAGTATATTGTCTCTAATTTAGATAATTTATGGGATTATTTTCCTTATGAAATAATAAGGCAAAATTAAATATTATTTTGGGGAACATAAATTGCCCCATGATTTTTAATATTTTGCATGATGCATAAATTATCAATATCAGTAAAATAGTTGTAAGATAATAATTAATCTCAATTAAGAAAATTGTCAACAATTGGTAAGTGATTAATTAAATAATTAATGACTAATTGTTTAGACATAGATAAAGGAGATAACCAAAATTAGTTATATGAAACCTCTAATTTGATATTAATAAACAATAGAGGGTCAAGATTAGCATAAAGAATGTTGCTAATTAATTAATAAAGATTAAGAAAAATATTTTGAGATTTAGTACATAAAGATCCCAAATCCTAAAAGAATTGTTAAGTTCGAGATTAAGGCACTAATTAGGTTTGAAAAATCAAATTAGATAAATTAATAATTATTAAGGGTTAAGATGTAATCTTGAAAAGCAAAGATCAAAGGTTAGGATTATTCAAGTAATTTTAAAAGCCTAAATCCATGTAATTACTTATGGGCCAATAGGGAAATTTTGTGGAAAATAAATATAAGATAAATGGAATATTATAATTAAGTAAAATAGGAAAAAATAATATATATGTATATGTTTGTGCTGGCCGAAATTTTGGTCAAAGAAGAGATAAGCATTAGGCAATTAAAAATCTAGATATTGAGCTTTCAACCACATGTGCAATTGAAGTCATAAAGGCATGGAAGAGGATAGAGAGAAAAGGGGTGTAGGTGGCATTTTTTTTGTAAGAGGTGTAAGGTCAAGATTTAAGCTTCCTAGTTAAATTAAATCCAAGGGTTAGAATTGGATTAGAGTTGCAAGGAAGTTAATGCATGGTTGGCTATAAATAGGAGGCTTCATGCTTCATTTTTCTTCACACCAAATCACACTTCAAGAAAGGTGATTTCTAAGTAGGAGAGGGAGGAGGAATCTTGAAGCAAGAAGGAGAGTCTTCAAGAGGTAAGTTCTAGCATTTAAATTTCTAGTCTTTAGTTTTTATAAGTTCTTAGTATAAATGTTAGTTTAATCTAGAAAATTAGAGAATAAATTCCTATACTTGTTTTTAGACCTCATTGCATTGAAAAATGTCTGAAGAGATAAAAACATAATAAGAAATGATGTTTGGAAGTCCTTAGATTAAATTTGTAAGAGTTGTCGAATTTTCGGTTCTTAAGTCCTTGTCAGGCAGCGAAAAAGATGCTATGATTTTATGAAGCAAATGAAGTTATAAAATCATGAAATTCTCCAGAAATAAAGTAGACATGTAGGGCTTTCCAAATATATAAAATATACAACATTTTGATCTCTGGTCAAGGAGATATGAATTTTTGAAGTTAAGTCATTTTTGCTGGAATAAAATCTGGGCCACGTTGAGAAAAATTAAAACTGGGAATTATTCTTAGTGTTCTAGATTCTGGGAATATTTTTCCTCAAAAATAAACATCCCAAGGATTTCGGAGAATTTTACGGATCCCCTTTTCGATTTTTCTAGAATTAGTTATGATTTTTCAAAATTAGACGAAAATCTGCCCAAAATGCTGAAATCATTGTTTTCCGAAAATTTAGGGAATAAATTGGAAAATAAATCCACCAGGGGTAAAATGGTCTTATATAGCCAAAATATCTCTTAAATAATATTTTTGAATTAATAGAGATGATATTAACCTTATAGGATATCTGTGATCACAATCTGTCAAAACGTATGGAAAGTCATCAACGAAGGTACGTTCGCGTACTGTAACACTAACTCTGATACTTATTGTATGCTTATATGTGATAGACAACTATACAAGTGATTTGTATAGATAACTTTACATGTGATGTGTATTGTTAACATGAATAACTATACATGTGAATTGTATAGATAACTGTACATGCAATGTGTATTGTTAGCATAGATAACCTTACATGTGATGTGTACGGTGGATATATTAATCTTGCATCTGTTATATACTTATGTGTTGATTAATGTTGTGATGTCATACATATATTGTTTACATAAGTATGAGGTTAACCGTTACCTGAGGTTCGATGCATGGACCTCAGCTCTTAATATAGCTTCAGGATCAGGAGGACTGAGCACCAAAGATAAGGGCAAGCAACATGCTTAGAGTCCCGGTCGAAGAATTTCTTTTTGGACTTGTATTGCCATATTAGTAAATATTCAGACATTTGTACTGCTGTATAAGCAACTAGGTACCTCAACAGGATGTTTATCAGATACTCGCCATTTTAAATTACTCCGATGCTCTACTCTAATGAAAGTACCTTATTCCGCATTTGGAAAATGGGATGTTACACCCTGATATTAGTAGAAGCCAATTCTTTTGCATGTGCTCCCACTAATGCAACTTTGAAATTAATTGGTTTTGATACTCGTACCTATAAAGCTACCTTATATTTCTTTTGCTCCTCAATATTCTGAAGAAATAAACTATAAAAATGAATTGTTAAAATCGGGGTATTATATGGAAAATAAGGATATAAAATAAATATTAAAACGATATAATCTCACCATGCCCCAAAACCCAGGGTTAGAGACTAACCCCTGTTGATGAATCTTTGAGGATGACAAGTCTTACTGCAATTTCATTACGAGGAAAAGGAGAAGATCGCTCAGTCGTGACGCTTATAGTTGATTCATTCCCAATAAGTGACCATGGGAATATGTTTGATGGAAGTTGAGTACCACCGGCTTCAAAACCTTGATAGAAGTAAGTATAATCAATATATATATCGGTGAATAATAATAAAAAAAAAACTGAAAACAATAATTAAAAAAAAAAATACTTTACAGTACCTCTGTTGTTGACAAGCTAAACAAATAAATAAACAATTCTAAACGGGATATGCAAAGATATCATAATTCTAAAAATCAATAAGTAATACATTACTTCTTATGATTGTAATTAAATCCAATACAATTTATTATATCTTTTCTGTATATGGTAATATCATCAATAAATCAAGGGTTAGATTGCCTCTAATAGGAGGATACATGTGCTTAACAAAAAAAGAAAAGAAAAGAAAAGAATATAAATATATGTATACCTTACGCTCGTATTAGTTGTAACTTTCACAACTCGTTTATCTAAATAAATTTCATCTCCAGATTTTAACATGTTTTTTAAAATCTTAAAAATAATAGAATCTGAAAAATAAATTTGTAATTAGTTTGAGAAGCTACTCAAATCAAAATAATTAAATGCAATAGATGAGAAAATGTCATAAGAATTTGAAATTATATGGAGATATATTCGGAAAAAATGGGAATAAGGGGAAATGATAACAAGACAAAAGAGAGAGCTTTATCATACGAATTCAAATGTATTATTTTCTCAATGAATCATCTGTGCACAGTGGCTATACATTATATAGAAAAGACGAGCCTATACCATAGTGCCATGTGCAAGTGTGATGAAGAATGTAGAACAAGTGTGAGGATAATTCAATACTATTTAGGCTTATCTAGTGTATGGGTTTTAGGATTCCCCTCTAGTCGAACTGTATTGGAAATTAACCGCAAAGATGGAAATGGTTTGGTGAGAATATCAACAATATGATCTTTTGAAGAGACATGAAGTATGCTGAATAAACCAGCGGAGACCCTTTCTCTAACAAAATGATAATGCAGGGCAATGTGCATAGCACGGGAATATGTGGTACCAAGATTGTCACAATATAGAAAGGGAGCATCTGGCAAACATATGCGAAGTTCATATAGTAAATTTTGAAGCCAAATGAGCTGACTATTAGTTGTTGTGGCAATTGCCTTATACTCTGCTTTGGTACTTTATTTGGCCACGGTAGATTGATTCTTGGAACTCCATTTGACCAAATTAGAAGAAAAATAAATATCATAACCAGCCGTGGAGCGACCATCATTAGGGTTTCCTCCTCAATCAGCATCAGAAAACACAGATAATATTAGGGAAGATGAAGGTTTGATGTGAAAAGTAAACTGGGAGGTACCACGTAGGTAGCGTAAAATACGCTTCACTGCTGTCCCGTGTTGATCCTTGGGGTGGTGCATGAATTGGCAAACTCGATTGACTGCAAAGCTAATGTTTGGTCTGAGTAAAGCTGAGATATTTAAGACTGCCGACGACACTGCGATAAAGATGAGGATCATAAAAGTATGAACCAGAGTAGGTAGTGAGAACAAAATTGTTTGCCATCGGTGTGGACAGAGGTTGAGCATTATCCGTTTTAGACTTTGTCAAGATATCTTGAATGTATTTTCTTTGAGACAATAAGAGTCCAGTGGAGGAAAATAATACTTCAACTCATAGAAAATAATGAAGTTTCCCTAGGTTCTTCACAGGATATTATGTACTCAGAGACTTGGATGAGATCTTGAATTGCAGTAGCACAAGAGCCAGTGACAATTATATCATCAACGAAAATTAAAACATAGAGCGTTACATGAGAATTGTGACAAATAAAAATTGAGGAATCTGTCTTTGAGGCGGTGAATGCAAGTTCAAGAAGTTGTGAGCTTAACCGTGCAAACTAACTAAGCTCGTGGTTCTTGTTTGATGCCATAAATTGCACGACAAAGTTTGCAGACATAAGAAGGACGATCAGGGTGAACAAAATCTGGGGGCTGCTGCATATACATCTTCATTAAGATAACTGTGAAGGAAGATCCACGCAAAATTGCAATGGTGAGAATGAGGCAAATTATGGCCTGCTTGACTACAGGAGAAAATGTGTTAGAAAAACGAACACCCGATTGTTGACGAAAGCCCTTTGCAACAAGTCAAGCTTTTAGTTTATCAAGCTAGGGTGGTACGACATGAAATTTGGTTCGGAATATCCACTTGCATCCCACTACATTCATCTAAGGTGAATAAGGAACAAGATCCCATGAGTGTGTCGAGACCAAGGCATTGCATTCTCCAGCTCGGATCTTCCATGGCTTGGTTGGCTGTGGTAGGAGTAGGTTTCGTGGGTCCCAGGGTGCAGTGAGAGTCGAAGGTAAGGGTCTTGGATTTGAATATATTCGCTTTGAGCGGGTGGTCATAGGATGTAAAGAGGAGGAGGGAGGTAAAGTTTCTGCAGGTTCGGAAGTTGCTGTACTATATATATATATATTTTTTTTTTGTCAAAAGGAAGTTGCTGTGCTAGTAGAAGAAGAATTTGAGATCAGCGAAGAGAGAGTGGTAGGTGAAGAAGATGATGAGGTGGACGAAGTGTGAAAAGTAGGTTCAGGTATTAGGCTTGGTGGGGTTCAGACAAAATAGGTGGTAAAGTAATGGTAGAGACTAATAGGGAAATAGTTGTTAATAAGAAATGATGTTCCTTGATAGATAGAGTCGACCTTTTGGCTGGTGACGACGAAGATAGACTTGATGATTGGTGGCATATATATACCAAAAAACTAGCAGTAGAAAAAACATCTGTCCAATATTGTAGAGGTACTGAGGCGAGATGCAACAAAGCCAACCCTGTTTCGACAATATGGTTCGGTGTCGTTGTTCAACCATACCATTTTGTGTGAGTATGAGGACAAATGATCTTGTGATTAATTCCAAAAATAAGTAAATCGTTATGTAGAGACCGAAATTCTCCGTCATGTCAAATATGATTAGTTTTGATGATGTTAAATATGGATATCAAATATTAAGAGTAAACAGTTACATAATATATTTATCTCCTACATTAACTAACTCTGTTATATTTGATATATATTAGTTAAACCAATATTAGAAGATATCAAGTTAAATTATGGAGAATGATCAAGAAAATTAAAAAAGAAGTTATTGAGTTAGATTGATCAAGAGGAAGAAGAAGAGAAGAGATTAAGAAAGAATAACTTACAAAATATAATGAGAATATCAATATTCAAGTTCATAGATTTGATGTTAGAAGTCTTTATGATCAAATGAAAGTTGGAATGACTTAATTCAAAGTTAAAATATCTCACCTGAAGCTATTTCATTATCACTCGAGTCACACTTCATTATCATTTGAGTCACACTTCATTATCACTTGAGTTACACTTACATAAGTGATTTCTACATGTTTCACTTGAGTTATATAAGCTCTACTCGAGTGATTCTTAAGTTTTAGTATACTTTGTTCATCTTTGTTTTTGTTTAGTATGTTTTCATTTACATATTTTCTTCCTTTATCTCTTTTATTTATAGCATTGATTTGTTGAATTGATTGTCATTTTATGGCTCATTATCTTCATAATTGTTATTTTCACTAAGATGTAAAAAAGATTTTTGAAGTTTTAAAGTTTTTATCTTACACCCAATTCACCCCCTTGGGTGTCAGCTGAGTCTAACATTTGATATCAAACCAAGGCTCTTGTTTAAAGGGTTTAATTGTCTTGGAAGTTATCAATGTCTAAGCTTGAGTATTACTCATTTTTAGAAGGTTTTGACTATACAATTCCATCTCTTTTAAAAGATATTGATTTTTGGTTTTGGAAAGCTAGAACGATGAGTTTTATTAAAACATCTGATTTTGACATGTGGAATGCTTTTACAAATGCTTTTGATTTCAAACCAAGTAAGGATCAGACTAAAAAATAAAAGAAAGTGTTTTCATTGAAATTAGAGCAATGAAAATTTTATATAATGCATTGACCGAAAATGATTTTGAGAAAATAAAATTTTGTTCTTGTGTTAAAGATATTTGGGATACTCTTGATTCTATTTATGCTTCTAACAATTGTGTTGAAGTTGAAAGTGTTGATAGTTCATTAGATTTTATAAATTGCACATCTATGAGTGATGAACAAATGGAAGACAAGACGGAAGAAGGCCATGTGAAATAAAATAATGTTTCCATGATCCAATCAACACAACAGAATAAGAGAAAGAGGATTTCCAAGAAGAGCTCATCATGGACGATTATGATGAATCATTATCTTGAGCTCAAGATGCACATGTGGTAAACAATTCCAATTATTCTTATGTGTTTAAGAAAAATGATTTTAAAAAATTGCATAAAACTATTTTCCAACTAATTATTGATTCTGTTATTGAAAAGAAAGAATGTTTTCAATTATGCTAAAAAAGCATGTGGGAAAAAAGAACTTACAAATATGAGTCATTTGATATTGCTTCCACTCGACCAGTCCTATATTTGTAAAATTATTCATAATAAGTATATTTCTATTATTTGTAATTATTGTGAAAAAAATGGCTATATTTCTAACACATGCTATATTAGGAGAAATTCTAATATGAGAAATGAATTTGTTTGGGTTCCTAAAGGCATATAAAGTCTAGTACTAACATATAAGGACCCAAGTATAAGTGGGTACCAAAATATCCATTTAGTGACCCATATTTGCAGGATGATTCAAAAATCAATGGACATAAGGGGAAGAAGATGAAGATTTCAAGAGTTTCCCATAGTTCTAGAAGGAGATTGACACAATCTATATTAAAAGGGAGAACTCATGGAGAATCTATTGTTGCAACTTTATGTTCAAATCATGAAAAGCAATGGACATTAGTAAAAGGAATATGTTCTACCTCAAGAATAGTCTACCATTGAGTACCACTCATATTTTGAAGGAAATACAAAAAGGAGGATATCTCAAGCATCAAGTAAAAGACTCATGTAGTTTAGATCTTTTGAGAAAAGGTCACCAGCACCCAAAGCAAGGGATTCATAGTATCAATATCATAGAAAGATGTAGTAGGTAAGCAAATACAATCCTCTAAATACTTAAGGTAAATGTATACAATAGTAAAACCTATAACATTACTATTTCATCTTATGGAATCACTTTCTCCTTCTTCATAGTACTAGGGATGATTGTGATGAATTGAATGAAATATTTTCATGTTCATGTGTAAAAGATCAAATATGTGTAGGCTGTTATCATGAAAAATGTCACTTACTTGTTGAGTTTCGGAAGAAAGCATTTAGTGAAGAGGTTGATTCAACCATTGATCATAATGCACCCTCTTTTACTATTGATGATTGTAAGCATAAGCATTGTAAAAATGTTGAATCTTGTATGATGCCACTGTGGTTGATGTGAGTGAGAAAGACTATAACCTAGAAAAATATATTTCTCTTGATTCCAATGAATTGCATGATAGTTTAATAATGGAAGATCCAGTTGTTTTGATTGATGATATTGCAAATGAAAATAAATCTTTCCATATGATTCCTTCTTGTGATTTGCCGCCCTATATAGATAAGAAAAATGATTATTTTAAAAATTTAAAAGTTTTGGGTGGTAATGCTTTGAAAAATTCTCTTATTTCTTCCATTCTTTCTCCTTCAATCTCTTGTGATTGCAATGATGATATGGTGTGCCCCAACACTAAGTTGGATTCCGCACCTTCTATTTGCAAACATGAGATTTTTCAAAATATAATTGTTTATTTGACTTCTATTGATGTGATGGGAGTAGCATTGATTTCCTTGGATGTGATAGTTACTTGGAGAGTTTAATTCCTAAAATGCCTTTAATATACTTGAAATCTCTCCATGTTTCTATTTTTAGATGGGATACTGTTGTTTGCTTGTCTTCCTTGCAGGTATAGTCTTGGAAAGGTCCTTTGTGGTACCAATTTCTACCGTACATTCTTAGACCTCTTTCAATCGATCTTGAACCACCTCCATCAAGGAAAATCAATATTGGAGAAGATGTTTTTAAAGACAAATACATGATTCTCATTGGGGATGAGAACTTCTCCTTTAAGTGACTCAAGATCTTCTAACCAATATTGTCTCTTTCCTTACTTATTTTCTTCCTAATTTGTATGATTACTTGAACTTAATTGTTGTATGAGGAAGATAAGCGTGAGGGAGGGGGCACAATTCAATAGAAAAAGTAGAAATAATGTAGTTTAGTAAGTAGAATAAGAACTCCATATGTATGTTTTGCATTTTTTTTTTTTTGCCACTACCTTACTTGATTCACATTGTGCCTTGAAATTCAACTTCTTTATCATTCTCTTTTGAGTGATTTTTCCACATTGAGGACAATGTGTTGATTAAATGTGGGGGAGGGGAATACATTTTGAATCTCATTAATTGGTTGTCTTCAAATGAAAAAAATGCTAAAAACGCTGACCTATTCCCCTGGTCAAAACGTGTGATTTGACCAAGGGACTAAAATGGAAGAAACAAAAGGTTGAGGAGGGACTGAAATGAAAACTTGAAAATAACTCAGCACTTTTCAGTAATTTTCTCTGGTCCTTCAAAATTTTCACATTTCTTCCAAAGTTCCTACAATGCAAAATTAAGCACAAGGTAGTATAAAAAAAATCCAAGGAATCAATTGCAAAAATAAATTGACAAATTATGATAATTTCACCCCTAATTACGTTTAATGCAATACAAATGTCGCTAGCTCAAATTAGTGCTTAATCATGCAATAATATCTCAGAAAATAGATCAAGAATCCCAATTTAATTATGAAAAATCATATAAAAACATGGTTTAATCAATTAGTCAATCAATTATTAGAAGATATCAAGTTGAATTATGGAAAATGATCAAGAAGAAGATTAAGAAAGAATTTATTGAGTTGGATTGATCAAGAGGAAGAATAATAGAAGAGATTAAAGAAAGAAGAACTTGCAAAATATAATGGGAATATCAATATCCAAGTTTTTAGATTTGATATTAGAAGTCTCTATGATCAAATAAAAGTTTAAATGATTTAATTTGAAGTTAAAATACCTCACTTGAAGCTATTTCATCTTCACTTGAGTCACTTTTTACTATCACTAGAGTCACACTTCATTATCACTTGAGCTACACCTCCATAAGTGATTTTTACATGTTTCACTTGAGTTATAAAAGCTCCACTCAAGTGATTATTAAGTTTTAGCATGATAGAGATTCGGTAATTTGATCATATCTCTCTCATAATACAAATTTTATTGAGGTGAAATTTATTTCATATGAAACAAGACTCTTATACGATCCCTAAATTTGGTGATACCAAAAACTCTGTATTTTGTGAATACATAGTAAAATATAGAAGTGAATATATGTTTCGGGATTAATAGTCTATTGTTTATTTTTCTATCCGAATTTTACTTCGAAGCCAATAGACAATGGTTAAATATGTGACTACATTAAATTGGCTAAAATATGTGACATAAAATCACATAAAATAATGACTATTTCCAATCTAAAGGAGCCTAGAAAGTAAATGAATGACACCTTGCGAAATTGGTATATATTGACAATAAGTTCTTGACACATGAACTTGCACTAATAGAGATTAAAGGCTAACATTTCTTAATCCCTAATGAGGCTATATTTTGGTCTAAAACAAGAAGTAGAAGACAATGAAAATTAGTAGTTGTTAAAGGGAATAAAGATCTTAGGATTTAGTGCATTTTATGCTAAGTTAACACATATCAAGTAAGGGATAAATATCTAATTCATTTCTATTCAAATTATGCATGGGTCTTCAAGCTAAGAAAGGCAATCAAGTCTTCCTTGAGGGGCCTATAATGTCGACCAAAATAGGGTTGAGGAAGATAAGATGAAGCTTGATGAATAATACACATAAGCACAATGACAAGTGAACCAACCAACCATGTATTGATATTTGGTATTAAAGGACACCTAAGCCCTAATTTGTGTCACCAAATGACATCATAAACTTGTCCATTAATTCTTGATTTTTGGCTGATCCCATAAAGTAAAGGAGAAGCCAAGATTTCAAGATAAGATCACATGTTAATTGAGCCAAAAGCTTCTAGAAGCTTCTAGAACTTTCTTGAGCCAATGGAGGAAATAAGACCATAGGAAGATGACACATGACAAAGCAATCTAAAGGCCCTAAATGAGCCATATATTTTGGCCAAGCATGTGAGGAAGAGAGAAAGATGAGAAAACTTGGTGATTAATCCAAGAAAAAGAGATATTTTGTAAGGGTAATTTGGTCGTTTGACATGGTGGGCCCACAAGAGGCTTATCTTCCATTTATAAAAACACATGGTCCCCTCTTGCATGTCATCAAAATATCAAACACTCATTTGCCACAGAGAGAGAGAGAGAGAGAGAGAGAGAGAGAGAGAGAGAGAGAGAGAGAGAGAGAGGACAAAAAAAAAAGAAGAGGAAGGAAGGAGGAAAAACTCAAAAATGTTATGAATATACTAATTATGTGGATGTCTATTGACTCACGGTTTCCGAATATTACAAGATCACATGGGACACGAATAATAATTTACTACTTGCATAGTACCACATGGGGCCCACGCAGTGTTAAAACTTCTCACACCTCTCTCAAGCCGCCCTCGTTTCTTTTATTATATATTAAATGTATATATTGTAAAAGGTGGGAATTACAGTTAAAGACCCATTTTCCTTCTATAAATAGAGGACTTCTGTAACTATTCAATATATAGTGAAATGAGAATTTCTCTCTCTATAATCTCTTCCCTTATTCTCATCAGTTTTATAACACGTTATTAGCACGATAGCTTCTTCTCCTTCGGCTGATAGCTTTTACCAACGTCTTTCTTCAATTCTCTTCTCATTCATTATTCAATAATCCAACAATCCCCATGTCTCCCTCCTCACACTATTTTCCTCATCATTCTCCTCACACTAACCAATTGAGTCTTCTGTGTTGATCATCACCTTAAGCCCCATATGGGTGCCGGCCACCGTGGCTCTGTTGGTTTTGGCTGTGAGTATCTTTTATATTTTTGGATTTGGGGCCGTTGCTGCTGCAACCGTGATGTGGTTGCTGGAAAGAATGGAAAAATGATAGGAGACAGAGAGAAGAGAAAAAGGAAAAGAAGAAAGAAAACATATGAAATTTTATGGGCCTGTGTTTTATTAGTTTATTATATATTAAGAGAAAGGGGAACATACAATCGGAAGGTTTGAAAATATTTGCTTACAGCTCACATGTTTTAAATATAATAGTAATATATTATAATAACTATAAAAAAAAAATTCTGCCGACACTTGAAGAAATCAAACGGACTAATTATTCATATATTATTAAGAAGAAGAATTTATGACCCTCGACAATCCAGGTTAGTAGTGTTTTCAATTTTCTTATTTATATTTTATATAATCTTTATTATTGTTAATTTGACTCCATATTGGAAGTCTATATTTAATTTTTTCCTTTTAATTGTTTTAATTTAAGATTTTATTATTGTTATTAACATTTACTTTTATGCTACTAACATTTATTTATCTTTTATGGTAGCAACACTAATATTAGTGGGCACCATTTATTTATTTTAATTTATTTATTTTATTTTAGATTTATTTATCTTTTATGGCGGCACACTAGTATATTTACTATTGGGTACCATTTATTTAATTTGATTTTAATTATTTACTGCTTTATTTATTTTTCATGGTGGTGACACTAGTATAGTGGACTCCATTTATTTATAATTTATTTACTGCTTTATATCCCCTTCCTTTTTATTATTTATGGCAACGTCATTAATATATGCATGTATATTAGTGGGTTCCATCTATTTATTTTATTATTCTTATATTTTATATTTATCCTAACCATAAATTGTTAAAGGCCATATATATCATTAAATTAAAATGCCATGGAGAGATATGAGGCATAAATTGGCCTGAGATTATGAGGAGGCATAAATTGGCAAAGAGATAAATTAGCCTAAAGTTAAGAGTCAAGTTAGCCTGAAGCTAATAAACAAGTTGGCCTGAAACCAATAAATAAATTATGAAACAATGCTTGATCCATAAATTTTGTATGTCATCAGTTGTATAAAAGGACTCAAAATTGTATATTTAGCATTAAATACTCCCTCAAATTACGTGACAAGGGATTGTATGATCATGATTATTATTATAAATAAATATATCCAATTTGCTCTTGTAGAAGCAATATTGTGATAAAGTCAAGAAATATTGTGGATTAATTTATTGCTATGATCAAATAGATCATTGAGTTATGGATCATGAATTTTATCCAACTTCATTCTCATAAGTGAATGAAGTAACAAATAAATTCATTATTATGGAAATATGATTGTTTTACTATTATGATTGGTTTTCTATAATTATAACAATTTTTGTGAATACGAGAGAAGAATATTCATAAACAAAAGACAATATTATTTCAACAAAGATCAATAGCATGTGGTACAACTCCATTACAAAGCTTAATCATCTCATTCTAAAGATATTTAATGTCATCTTCTTTTGCTTTTCTTGAGTTGGGATCAAGATGAGGTAAAACTCTTCTTAATATCGAGATCTGCCTCATTAGTTTTTGAAGCTTTTGTATGGCCACTCTGTTAACCCTCCTTTTTTATAAATCTTTTGGATGGTGTGAGTACTCATATTTAATTGTTTACTTGCTTTATCGAGGGTTAAATGAAAATAATTTCTTAAATCATGGAGCGTTGTTTTCTTTATTCTTTCTCGTTGCTCCATAGTTAACCTATATAATTGACCCTATTTAAGGGATGAAGTATCATATGGAATATTAACTGCGAGTTGTTTTCCTTTATCTAATGGATTTTCAATGTTGGTTTGAAATGAACTCCCACGGGGTTCATTTGGATTTTCTGTCCATTCCGAACCAACACAAAGGGCCTCATAATAGGCTAATACAGGATCACGCACCAAGTTATATCCTGATGCTTGTAAATTTATGCAATACTGTGTGAGAAAATGTTTGATTTCTCCTAAATTTTTATTAGTAAAATCAAACATTGGAAGCCTGTCAGTATTGTAAGATTTATCCTGTACATTTTCAAATAAAACAGCGTGGGAAATCATACTTGTTCTCCTTCCGTGAACTTCAAGTTTATGACACTGAAGTCCGTTGGTATGTATGATCTCCCGTAAAACATCACAACAACTATATTCCAATAAGCTAGTAGTTGTTAACTGGCTGGCAGTTGTTGGCTGACTAGTGGTTATAGCTGGCTGGCTGGTGGTTGCTGCCAGGCTGATAGTTGTTTGCTGGCTAGTGAATGCTAGCTGATTAATTGTCATGACTATTGGCTGAACTGGATTGGTAGACTCTATTAGTTCTACCATAGTTCTACACCTCTTAACAGGCTTCCCTGATGAACCTGCTTCAGTTGTACATTCAATCCGTGTAGATTGAGGAAGAACATTTATTCTTGGGGGAGAAGTAGGTACATTTGAAGCAGAAGGAGGAATAGCAGAAGGAGAAATAAACATGTCTAAAGGATCAAAAAATAGTAAAGAAGAAAATGACATGTTTGTCTGATCATCATACAACAAAGCATCAAGTAATGCTATGTCGGATGTATCAGAAACCGGGATAAAATTGCTTGATCCCGCCATAGCAATAGAATTTAGAGAAATATGTGTTAGTATTTGGTAGTCAGATGTTTGAGTGTTTGTGAGGCATGTTCGTTTGCCTTTCTCTATTTATAGCCGTATATATTCCTATTGAATCTCTGCAGATCTGTGCAGTACTATTGAGTCTCTAAAGATCTACTCCCTATAAAGCTCTTGCGTAGAGCCTTTTTTACTTTAAATTCATACGACAATCCGTAATGTCGCGTTTGTGATTCCATAGTATTGAAATATCGCGCCTGTGATTCCACAGTATTGCGCTTGTGAATCTGTAGTGATATATTTGATGATTTTGTATTTTACAATAATATGTATTTTGATTGTTGATTCTGGAAAATGGAAATTTTGTTACCAGAAGTAACAAGATTATGCATTGATAATGCATAAAGAAATCTGTGGAATTTTAATGATATCTATAGAAATAGATATCATATATGGAATATTGTATAGAAGTTACATAAATTAATTTTTACGGACTCACACTTGAGGGGGAGAATGATATATATCAAGTGTGAGTGTTTGTGTACTAATTCTCCATGAATATTTATGTTAATTCCCCCGAAATTGATATTAGATTTGATGATAAATCATATGGAAAGCTGGCATGACTAATTTGATCATCCGAGTCATATATTATGAGCTGTTTATTCTCAAATAGAAATGATTATGAGAATATTATTGATTATGATTGGAAATGGATCTCTGGAAATGTATCAAATTGAATGATATAGGATACATGTGAGATTATAAATCTGCAAAGTTTGCAGTGATGTTTACTATCAGAAGTTTGCAATATATTATGCGCGCAATTTCCAGATTGAATGATCCAGAAATCATATATGAGTAAATCAATGTTTATGAGTATCCGCCTCGCAAGTGTACGAGTCGTGCAAGTAATAAAGTGATAAGTAGAGTATCGTCCCACGAGGATTAGTGTAACAAATTGGTCAAACAATGAATTTAGTGAATTCAATTTAGTTGAGCTAAAACAAGCTTTGATGAGAAATGAAAATATTTAAAGACTATTTCTAAAAATAAAAATTAATAAAAGCAAATGATTTTTGGATTTTTAAGGATTTAATAAAAGCCTAGGATTCTTTTTCCCCTATTTGCATTTCATAATATTGAATTAATTTCCTCTCTCTTAGTATTTCCATACATATATGTGTTAGTCTAAGGTTCACAAAAATTTGACAAGCTCTCTCAAGTCAATATCAAGTTTCTCTCCTCATTAAAATGCACAATCTCTTGCTACAATTAATAAGAATCAATATTTAAGCAACAACCTTAATGTGACAATGCAAGGTTAGTAAATATATCTCTATTTTACCAACAAACTATCCATTTATCAAGTAAACTTCAAAACAAGCATGATTTCAATCAAGTTCTAGACCTAGATTAGCTTTCTCAAGTCAAAACTAAGTGAAGAAATCATCTAAATGGTGGACAATCAATTAGAAGCATTAAGTCTAGATTAAAATCAACACATATAAATATTTATATATTAAAAGAGAGGAAAATTCAAATATTAATCCATACAAAAGTTTAAAAGAATCCTAGAATAAAATGTTTAGCTACTAATCCAGATCAGAGCAACAAATTCCAGGTTCAGATTCAGAGACATATGGTGAATGAAAAGAAATTGAAACTGGACAAAACTAAGAACAAGAGTAAATAAACCAGCAACAAACTCTCAAAGTTCTCGGCTCCCCTCTGATTTTTGCCCAGCCGACTCCTCCTCTCTGTTCCTTTCCGTGTGCCTCTGCTCCGTCTCTTCTTCTGTCTCCAGCCGCGTGTTCTGTTCTTTATTCAATTCATTCTGCCTCCCGACTTCTCGGCGTCTCTGTTTTTCTTTTCTGTCCAGCGCCCCTCTTTTTAATTTGTCCACATGCCTCTCTTTAGGTCATTCATTCCTCAAATGAATGAATTTTGTGGGCCAGCTCCAATTTCTATTCAATTCTCCAAGCCCAAATCCAGTTCTTCGTGTCAGCTCTCTGGTCCAATTCATTAGCCATTAATTAGTTGACATGAAGCCCAATTTCAACTGCTCTCAATTCTGTCCATATCTCTGCGTTTTTAGCATGTAGGTCTCCAATTCAATTGATTAATTGATTTCATCCGAATTGCTTGATCCAAACATTCTCCTCCTGATCCATTTAATTCGCAAATAAGAGACATTCAATAATAATAATAATAATAATAAAGCTAAATAGTTTTTTTTTTCTTTTTAAAATTTCTAATTCCTATTATTTATTTCCTAAACTCAAAAACATTTATTTTAAATTGAAATCCCATAAATGATGTGTCCAATTTGATTTCTCTTAAAATCTTAAGAAAATCTCTTTAATTTAGTATTAATGATTTCCTAAATATATCAAAATATACCTCAAATCTATTAAAATTAGGAAGTCATCAATGAGAACATTGTTTATATGTGTATCTTTGCAGCAATTATATAAGTCAACAAAATTTTTCCCGTAAAATTGGCTTTTGGTCAGGAGCCAGATAAATTCCATCATCAAAGTTTTGAATATGCAATGTTTATTAATGCACACAGATGGATATACACTGCATGATTAGATGAGGGGGAGAAAAGAAAAATTAGCAGATTGGGTAAAGAGATAAAGTGGAATGAATTATCATTGGCTCATTTTAATTCTCGTACAAAGAAATGTGAACTAAAAGTTCAAAAGATAATTCATTTGTAGAGAATGCCAGAAGCATTTACTGACCTAAAGAAAGTGACAAAGTTACATGTCCCAACTGCAAATGCTCCTATATGAATTGTTATAAAGCACACCAGAAGTGTTGCAGGTCCATCGGTGTAATACCCGAATAATTATTTATTTGGAATATTATATTGATAAGTAATACCTATTGGAAATAGGTGAATATGAGGTCTCAAACACCTTATATTGAATTTATCTTATTATTAGGACAATTTCTCTTAAGAATAAATAATGTGCGAAAAGGTCCCTAAAACATTAGATAATTTGCAAATAGGTCCCTGAAATATTTATGGGTTATAAAATACTCTAAGAAAATTATGATAAAATCCTAAGAGGCAACTAAATATTTATTAAAAATTAGAAAGTATGTTGTCTCTAATTTAGGTAATTTATTAAATTATTACCTTGGAAAAATTAAAGGAGAGAAATCAAAAAGTATTGGGGGACCATATTGGACCCCATGATTTTTAATATTATGCATGATGCATAAATTACCAATGTCAGTAAAATAGTTGTGAGATAATAATTATTACTAATTAAGAAAATTGTCAACAATTAGTAAGTGATTAATTAGATAATTAATGGCTAATTGTTTAGACATAAATAGAAAGAGAAAGGGTGGAGATATTTGTGAGTTGTGAGTGTGTGCGTGCCTAAGTGTTGTGCATGTGTGTGTGTGTAGTAAAAAAATAAATATCTAGATATTATTTGATTATAATAGTAATATAAATGGGATATTTTGTAAAGAAGTTGATAGGATAAATGAGAACCGATAGAAAATAAATCCTATATCAAAATATGTAAACTAAGTATCTAACATAAGGACTTATTATAAACAAGTGAATTTTTATCTCAAAGTGGCCTATCTCCAAAGTCATTTCCTTAACCGACGAAATGATCATGAGATAAGACCAATAAGATATTTTGTGGAATTAGGGCAGATGGTAGAAATGAGAACTTATAGAAATAAAATCATAACTTGAAATCCGAGGATGAGTTGGTAAAAACCAGAGTATATTATGAATCAGTGGATTACTATCCAAAAGTTGACGTTGTCCAACGTTGTTTCCGTAACCGATGGCGTTCGGCTTAAAATCTTCAGCAGGTTACGAAATGTCCTAAATAGGATCAAAAATTTAGTCAACCCAAATATTCTTAACAAGGAAGATTACATCTTCAGCAAGTTGCTTCCGAAATTTTGGGATTTTTCAAGATTACGCAATTAGAACATTGAACAAGGACTTTATCGGTAGAAAACTTCTTAAACAAGTGTGTGACATCACCTTGGTGACTAAGGATGACATCATCTTTGAGAGGTGTATGGCCAAGATCTTGCCACCTCCAAGAAGTGCGATCTGACAGTCAGAATCTAATCAGGGAAAGTTCAAAGGAATTACCAAAATACCATCCACTTTTCCTATAAATAGCCCTTCACCTTTCTCTTCATTCTTCACAAATCCTAGAGCTTTCTAGAGAGAGATTTTAGAGAGAAGGAGGAGTATGTGGAAATAGCAAAGTGCCAGGTAATTTCTTCGGTCCCTAGACTTTAGTTTTAGTGTTTCTTTCGGTAGTTGTAGTAGAAATGTTAGGTTGATCTTTAATCTTCCAAGTATGATTAGGAATCATGTTCTAGGGGTAATTAAGGTATGAATTTTGAAAATCATTATGGAGTTAGAAATATGTCAAAATTCTGGAAAATTAGAGTCAAAGTAAGGAAGTTCTAGTAAAATTTTGCCGATTAGAGAGGTTAGGGGTAAAATGGTCATTTATGACCAAAATGACTTTTATAATGTTAGTTATTAATTACATGCGATATTATCCTTATTAGGATATCTGAGATCACGTACCGCTGTTACTGCTGTTGTGCCGCCGTCGTACCGTTTTCCGTCTAAAGTATCAAAATTCGACAACGAAGGTACGTTCGCGTACTGTAACACTAACTCTGATGTTTATGATATGCATGTCTGTGGTATGCATGTTGTATGTATAGAGTGTTTATACTGTGGAGTGCATATAAAGGTTAGAGGGTATCTATAATGTTGGAAGCGATATGTCCATATGCTGGGAGCAATATGGTTGCATGCTGGGATGATACATATGCATTGATTGTGATAGATCGTTTATATATGCTGTTGATGTTGTGGTATATATCGTCCGTATATTGGCTGGTTACTAGAAGACCCAGTTGAAGACTTCCTTTTGTTGTTCCGGCGGAAGCCTTTCCATTGTTGTTTTACTTCACTTTTGAACCATGCGGTTACTATACCGCTATTGTAACCAACCAGACACACTACGGTTACTCTTCCGCTCAAATGCTCTACTCTGATGACTTGAAATGATTTTAAATGAAAAAAAAAAAAATTATACTGCTTTTGAAAAGTTGGGATGTTACAATTGGTTTTAAAGATAAAAATCCTCGAAAGAGAAAAGGAGCTATAAAATATAGATGATCAAGTCAATGATAATTAAGAAAAGTAATTAGCTCTAGAAGAGCCATCTCCTGAAGAGATGTTATCTCCAGAAGAGATATCTCTAGAAGAGAATATTGTAGTCTTAAAAGAGATCCAGGTACCTAATATATGTGAATATAATGAGATCTCAATAAATTATAAATGAAATCCGATGGGACTAGAAAATAAAGTCAACATTGATGATATCTATGTTTATATGATAACATATGCTGTAATAAATGATAATGAGGATCATAAGCCATAATATATTTGTGTGCCAGAAGCACATGTCCCCGAAGGACTAAATATGCAATGTAAGGCGCCAGAAACTTATGTCCTCGAAGGACTAAATATGACAGAAGCATAAGTCTCTGAAGGACTCAAGATGCTAGAAGCATCAAATTTTCGAGAATAATCAATTAAATAAGTTTATTGCATGAAGCAATCATAGTGTATATAGCATCATTATTTGAATAAACATTTATTAAAGTTCTATATGCACATGTATATTTATGAAAAGATTATTATGATTTTACTTGAAAGATTTAGATCTTGCAGGTATACAATGAACAATCAGACTGGGCAGTACAAAATCAGATTGGATGTTTCTATATATGTTCTATAGCGAACAATAATTGATGACAGAAAGGATGATATGCTCAGAAGAACATTGAAAATAATGTAATCATCAGGGGGAGCAAATCTGATGTAATCAAAAGGGGGGATGATACACGCTGTACTTTTTTCCCTTATCTAGGTTTTGTCCCACTGGCTTTTCCTAAAAAGGTTTTTAATGAGGCAACACTGGATAGTGTATCAATGAATGATGTACTCTTTTCTTTGGCTAGGTTTTTATCCCTCTGGGTTTTTCCTAGTTAAAGTTTTTAATGAGGCACATTTATAAATGGACATCCAAGGGGGAGTGTTATGAATATACTGATTATGTGGATGTCCATTGACTCACGATCTCCGAATATTACAAGATGACATGGGACACGCATAGCAATTTACTATTTGCATAATACCACGTGGGGCCCACGCAGTGTTAAAATTTCTCAAGCCGCCCTCGTTTCTTTTATTATATATTAAATATATATATTGTAAAAGGTAGGAATTACAGTTAAAGACTTATTTTCCTTCTATAAATAGAAGACTTTTGTAACTATTCAATATACAGTGAAATGAAAATTTCTCTCTCTATAATCTCTTCCCTTATTCTCATTAGTTTTATAACAAAAAACACAAAGTAAGTTGTTCTTGTTATTGGATAATCCATCTTCTTATACTTTCCATGTAACATCCCGAATTTTGGACTTTGAAAATCAAGAATTAATTATGGAAAATTTGGCCTTAAGGAATTTTAAAGATTTAGAATTTAGAATTTAAGATATATTTTTCATAAATTAAGGATAATTAGTTAGAAAATAAATTTTGGCCCAAACATTTTAAAGACAATATTGTGGCCAAAAGAAATAAATTGGGATAAATATGGGGTGCAACTCACATACTTCCTATATTCTTAATTAAAAAAATAAATAAAAAGTAATTAATTAATTATATATATAAATCAATTAAATAAACAAATTAAACATAGGAAAACATTTTCTCATGTTATAGGAAAACCATTTTTTCACGTCACACATATGAAATGTTAGGACCCACACACACACATATTAATTCATATATGTATATGTGGGTCTCACCATTTCATATGTGTGTAGGAAACTCTTTTTTCTCATGTAACATGAGAAAATCAAAGCCCATTAAACATGCATACGGGATATTTTCCTTCAAAGCCTAATTTGATGGATTTGGTTCTGATTCATATTGCAAGGGCACGTGTTGAACTTTTGACTTGTGTGGAGCAAGGAAAAATGCTGCCCATCAAGCCAAGAGTTCAAATGCAAGTTGATGGATCAATGGCCCCATAACTCGATAACCCTAGGCCCATATAAATAAAGACATAACCAGCCCAACTCATATTCATCTCCTACTCTCTCAGCTCCCCGAAAACACCTAAGCATATCAGCAAAATCAGAAAGAAACAGATCACGCACAGAGCAGCAGAAAATCATATAGAAGCAGCGTCTTTTACGGATAAGCAACACAGAACCTTCCATGCTTCTTGAGCCCTGCGCTATTGTCCTCTGGTTCATGCTTCTCTTTAGACTGGACCGAAGGTCCCTATATATTGATGTTCCTTCAGCTCCCATTCATTCAGCGAAGGAAAGACAGAGTGAGAGCCAGAGAGTGTGATCGAGAGGCGGAGAGTGTGAGTCTTTCATTCTTATCCTTTCCTTTCCTCCATTCACGAGCAGAAGATAGAAAGAAGAGAGAGAGTCTGAGAGATTAGAGAGAGGGAGAGAGGAAGCTGAAACTCATTTGGTGCTCTGCTCATTGACGGAAAAACTGAGGAGCATAGCAGCAAGATATCTTCATCCTTCAAGCTTGATCTTTGAAGGTGAGTTTCCAAGCTTCTTCCTCTAGTTTCATCAGTATTCTGTCGATGGGTGGGAAGGTTAAACAAAAAGGAAAAACCAAGCTTAGACATTGAAACCAAAACTGAAAGTGAAAACCAAAACAGGGGCTGTCATTAACGTTAAATATGTAAGGGAAGGAAAGTTTTCTGTCATGGTTGAACCAACTTCCCACTGTTTTAAAGAATATGGGTTCGGGTTCCATTAAGAAAAAGCTGCAAAGAGACTTCTGGTTTGGCTAAATGGTTAACCAAAAAAAAAAAAAATCGTATATATATATATATATATATATATATATATATATATATATATGTTGTCGCTGTGAAGTGTGTGGATTATGCAGTGAGAAAGGAGGTATGTAAAGAGAGTCTAGGTGTGCATGTGTTGCTGTCTCTTACGGGTCTTGCGTTGGTTTTGTTTTTTTTTTTCCGTTTATTTCAACGTGAAGCATATCATATATATGTATGTATGTATGTATATGTGATGCATGAGGTTGAAGATCTTTGAACTAAATGTATATCCGACGTGAGTGTGTAGGAATATATGAAGAAAAGAGACAAATGTCATTTTCTGGAAGATTGAATTTTTCAGTCAGAGCAACATTCTTTGTTTAAGCCAAAATTAGGGCAAATGACCTTCTTTGACCCTGAAATTTTATGGGCATTTAGTAGACATGCCAAGCTTTCAAATAAGCTTTGGTTCACCTCAATCCGATGTCTGTAGCTCAAATTATGATTTTTGAAAGATGAGTCAAAATCTGAAAACGTTTCAGTGTTATTTCTGGAGTCAGCAAATGACGTTGACTTTTTGACCAAGTAAGTGAATTTATAAAATTATGAAATTTTCCAGATTTGTAGTTTGATAGGCAATTTGTTACATTTCGATAAGTATACAAAAAGTTAAGAATTTTGGAAAATAAATTACAAATTTGAAACTGTTTCTGAACAAAGACAACATTTTTTAAATCTGGAGATTTTCTAACATGTATTGTGTAACGCCCCTATTTCCAAAGCCACTTATGGAGTTCAATTATGATCCTAGATCTCTTATTAAACTAATTCGTGTGTACTTATCAAAGTGTAGACGTTAACAGATCAGAGTAGAATACAACAAAGAGCGTACTTAGGCGTTTGGAGGACTGAGTAACTGATTTCATATGCACAGATATATGCTGGTTAATTAAAATTCTCGAAGGAATAAAAGCGTGATACAACTTACATTCATTGCGGTGATCTCGGGTGACGTGTTAGATTACAGTAATCCGAAAGGTTCGACCAAACTCGTGCATATCCTTATCCCAAAATGTAACTTTTTTCGAGCCTTTACGCGTGTTGCTTACCTTCACCTCCCGCTCTCGATCCTCCTGATCCTAAAGTTAGGGTAAATTCTGAGATTCAATGCCCATTGAATCTCAGGTAACAGTTAACCTTATGCTCAAGTATAACAATATGCATGATATATATTCATTTACATTTCAGCATATAACTATACATAGCATGCAACACATGTATCAGTTTATATCTCAACAATACCTCTATATAACACACAACCCATATAAGGTCCATATAGTTTGCACATAAACCAGTGCCACGCCCCGAAGCGTGTCCTCAGCGCTAGGAAAACATCCATACGACATTACCAAGACTGTAACCCATTTTCAAATTAAAGCTGAATGTATTTAACATGGTGACCTAAGACCCAATCTTAGCCACATAATCTAAGATCTAGTCTTGTCCATGACTATATCAATCATCACATCACATATAAAGCATACAAGCAACATAAGAGTTAGAGTTACAGTACGCGTCCGTACATTAGTCTTTGGCACTAGTGGTACGTTCACCTTTCGGTACTAGTTCCAAACCTCCTCGGGTATCCTATAATACCATCATCGCATTATTAATATCCTAAAAGATGGCCTTAACATCTTATGAGATGGCCTTTTCCCTATTGACCTTTTAACTCCCGGTAAATTTTATTCCATTATCCCTTTTCAATTTATTATTAATCACCACTAACTCTTTTATTTAGATAATAATTTCCCTTAACAATAATAATTTTTTTATTGTTGTTGTTGTTGTTGTTGTTATTATTATCCCCAATAATAATAATAATTCCTTATTTATTATTTTCACCATTTCCCAGTAATAATAATAACATCTGTTATTATTACAACTATTATTATTATCATCATTAATCAATTAGAATTAATAATGACCAACCTTTATATGAGAATATAATTAAATGTATTTATTTAATAATTCTCATGGTTTTCCAATACTTTTTCATAATCTAATGCTAATTATGGTTTTCCATGTTATTTAATACCATTTCTACACAAAATTGTGCCTTGACACACCACATACAATTATAGACATTAATTACCTTATGTCTAATACCATAAAATAAAATTTACAATTAATAAATTAGAATTTAATACATAATTCATCTTTTTAATAAATATGTTTAGTAAAAATACAAATCATTATTTTTAATAATAATGACAATGACATATAAAATAAGTAGTAATATGGGTACAATAAAATGCTTCTTTCAAACCTCAGCAAAATATATGTACACACACCTATTTCATAGTATTATTATTATTATTATTATTATTTATTATTATTATTTTCCTTCCTGCTTTCCTGAATCAGCGTGCATATTTATATATGTGAAGAAAAACACTCCTCTCCATGCCATTCATATATATTTCCAGCAGCATCACACGCATTTAGACGCTCATACACCAGCAAAATCACGTGGGTCACCTTGGTTTGCAAATATACATATACTCTTCAAAATTTCTTTTATGCATTCACAATGTTTTGAACAAAAACAAAATGGCGCAATAATGAAAAGCTTATGACAGCAACTCATATCTATTATAATAACATGTCTCCCCTCTTCTATACGTAGACACACAGTAATATATTTATAAGTTGAATAATATAATCTTTACGTCACAAAGAACCGACGTCAACAAAAGAAACTTCAGTGTGTTTTTCTTTAAATAGTAACCCTGAATATTAACTCTTCTATTTCTTAGCTTAAATACTTTCTCAAAGTATCACCTTATTATTTTAACTATTGCTAGACACTTACAAGACCATACAGCAGCATTTTGACATATGCAGAAACTATATAGAGGCGCAACACAATAGAACAAAAAATGAAGCAGCAACTTATTTCTTCTTTCATTGTAATACCCGATAGCAGTAAGCATTTGACAGAATACACACACACATATATTTATTAACTTGCTTCTTTTAACATTCAAGGTTTCAGCGTTTTTCTTCTTTTTCTTTTCTTTTTCCTTCGGTAGACTCACAACAGAGCATCTCATGCAGTAAAACAAAAGAAGGAAAAGCAACACACACACATATACTATGCCTCATGGAAACAAAACAGGAAACAAGAATAAATCATCGAGCTTCCCAAAGAGAACCCGATAACAATCAGCTCCTATTTAGCGGCATTTTAGTTTTGTTTTCAGTCTTTAAAGTTCAGTTTTAGTTCAGTTTTTTCCCAGGAAAAACCGATGACCATGAATGACCAAAGCTTCAATGTTTAGTTTTCAGTTTTTTAGCTCCCTGTTTTCTTTTCTCTTTTGGTTTCGGTTTCAGCAAGATTTGATTTAACTCCTTTTTAGCTTCATGCTACGTGAGTTTATGACAGAAAACGAAGGAAGAAGAGAGTATATCACTTACCTTCAAAGCTTCTGTCAGAACGTTGAAGCAAGTCGCTGGTTGGTTTCCTCTGTTTTCGGCAACATAAAACAGAGATAATGATAGCTTCAGTTCCCTCTCTCTCGGTCTCTCCCTCTCTTTCAGACTCTCAGTTTTCTCTTCCTCGTCTCACTCTGTGTTTTTCTCTTAAGCTCTCACGTTGACAAATGAACACAGCAGCAAGACTAAGGCTTAAATAACAGAACTCCGATCCAGTTCAAATGGAGAAACCCAATGGGTAATAGACGCTGGGCTCATGGCTCGAGAGGCATGGCTCCTTCTGATCCTTCTGACTTTCTTCTCCATTACGTGATCTGCTTTTCCGTAACGGGCGCTGAATGGCGTGATTTGCTTCTTCATTTTGACGAGTTTGACAAGCTAATGGATATTAGAATATATATATATATATATATATATATATATATATATATATATATATAAGTTGTGTTTTGGTTTGGGCCGAAATGATGCAGCTGATCTATGTATGTGCACTCTTGCTGCTGCAACTCGTGAGGCTGGCTGCTGAAATAAGCAAATTTCTGATCCATATTTATATTCTTCCTTTTTCTGCTGAGCTTTACGTGTTGGGCTTGGGATATTTGGGTTTTGGGCTTGGGATATTTGTTTTCCATTCTTTCATTTCATTCATTTACATTTTTTTTTTAAATTTATCAATTAGCTTATTAATTCTTTTCCCCAAAATAATTTTATGGAAAATACACTTTTGTTTTCCATAATTATTTTTCAACTAAATCTCATAATTAAATTCCCATAAAATATAAAATTCCAAACTCCCAAATTTGGGATGTTACATATTGGCTATTTCTATTATTTTTGTATGAAACTAGACAAACATGTTAAGAGACATATGAGTTTTGGAACAACACCATTTCAATTTTTATAGAATTTATTATAAATTTTTGAAGTTAGGTAATAAGACAGACTGTTTTCTAGAAATGATTCTGGACAGTGGTAACGTTTTTGCAATCTGGGAATGAATGACATGTGATAAAACATTGAAACCAATTTTCATAGAAATTAGACTTAATAAGGAGTTCATAGGTTTTTGAACCACCTAAATCTGTCGTCTAGAACTCCAGTTATGGATTTTTGAAGTTAAACTATGAAAACTGTTAAGTTTGTATTCTTATTTGGATAATGCTTAAGTTTTTGAAATTTTAGAATTTTTCTCAGTGATAAACTAACTTGGTGACTTTAATTTATGAAAGAAGACTTATCAAGGAATAAATATAAATTGGAATCACTCCATTTGGAGTTATATTGACCAAGTTACAAATTTCCCAAATACCCGTGGAAATCAAAGGTTAATTTCTGATAAGTCTTAGGATAGTCACCTAATTTGCTAATTGTGCTTAACTTTCCAAGTAAAGGTTTCTTGGATAAATTAAAAAGTTAAATGGCTGAGAATATATTTATAACAATAGAATATAGAATTCATAATAAAGATTATCCAATTGAGGGGAATAAAAAGGGTAAGCTTTATGGGTCGGTAAGCATAATATGATTAAATTGAGTAATGACCCGTCTCCAAATATTATAGGATTTATACATTTCCGTTGAGCTCTTGGATTAGGAGCAATGTTATAATAATTAGCTTAGGCGAGAGGTAACCACTTTCCACTTTTTATGTTATTGATATGTTTTCTATGAGTATTTTCTGAACTGCTTATGAATGTTTTAAATAGAAATTGCCTTGTGGAATTTTTATGAGTTGATATACATGCTTTTATATGATTTGGGAACTGAAATATGATATTATGGCTATTGTGAATATTTTGGAAAATCTCCCGTTGAATTATTATGATAATGTTGGGATGGGAAGGATTGGAAGAGAATGAAAAAGTTATTTCACCACGTGGTAAGGCTTCCATTGTGCACGATGGTTGGCTTATTATTGTCCCAACAGTATAATGAGGAATTTGCCCACCAAAGTGATGGATTTACGCCTCGAGACTTGCTCGCCAGAGTGATGGGCTTACGACACCTCACTAGGGTAAAGTAGGAAAAAGACCTATGGTCTGGGGCAGGTGCTCTGAGGATTTTGGCCGGTCCTCATCACTTGACTAGTAAGTTTTTGAGTAACCAGTAACATGGGTGTGACTTAGCCTATGGGTCTAGTCGGAGGAAATAAGACGGTTTGGTTGGATTGATTGGGAGGGAATTATGTTCAAAAAGTTTTGTGACACCCGATTATGATATTTCATAAGATTTTGTGATATCAATATTGGTGAGGCATATTTTTAATATTTGGTTACATAAATTGTTCCACTTGTCACCTTACTAACACATATTAATATTCGTAATAAGTTGGACTGATGGTTACCAAATTTTTTCAGGTGATAGTTCACGTCCGAGTCCATTAGGGAAGGCCATAGAAGCTTAGGCTACTCTGTTAAAAGTAGTGCTTCTGTCTCTTTTGGTTTATGTTGTAAATTTGTATATTGCCACATTATGACTCATCATGCATACTCTGATAAAAATTTTAAATTTTTCGTAAATTTTGAAGCACCATTAAGTTAATTACCTATCTAATATTAGGTTAATTTAGTTAATTAAATGGTGGTTGTTTCATTCCATCAACCTCCAACCTTGATAAAGGCACTTTATCATGGTGATTTTAGTAAGGAGACCTTGAGTTTGGAGGAAGGAGAATAGGGACAAGTTGCTATACAACACAAAGATATAGTAAGTTGGTAAAGATTCTAACTTTTCTTTGTGATAATTATATGTTGGTAGCTGTGAATTTGATCATGTTGTCTTGGAATTTAGAGGCATGGGATTCTAAGGGGACATGTTGTCCAAGATCCTAAGAATAAGATCCAACATCATCAAAGTTCAAAAGACTAAGTTTTAAAGAAAAGTTATGGCCAAAATCATGATTTTATGTGAAGTTGGTCAAAAGGTGATTTTTCTTGTTTTTTAGCCAATGATTTGGTCTAAGCAAGAAAAGTGTAAAGCTAAATAATTTTCATGATTTTAAGGTCACCAAAGGGTTTGAAACGAAAAATATAGTGGAAACATGGTGAAAAATTATTTTTGGAAATAAAAGATCAAAGTTGCACAAGTTGGGACGGAAATCTGCTAGATTTGAGTTTTTGTAGAGGCAGTCAACATGTGAACAATTTTTGACTGATCAAATGATATCCAAAAATCATGAAATTTTACAAAAATAAAGTAGACATATAGAGATTTAAACTGATAGGTAAAACATAATTTTTGGAGCTCCGTACAAAGAGAAATGAATTTTTGAAGTTGGACCACATTTCTGAAAGTTCAATCTGAGCAGTAGTGGTTGTGCATGGATTTTGACTGATCAAATAATGTCTAAAATCCTAAAACTTTCTAGAAATGTAGCAGTCAGAAAGAGAAATTTTTAGAGTTTTGCACTAAAAGATATGATTTTTTCAAATTGTTTTTGGACATATGATATGAACAGTGATGAAAAATATGTAAATTGGGAATGACTCGAATTTTTCAAGTTTCTGGAAATGTTTTTTTTCATGAAAATATGCATTTCAAGGGTTATGTAGAATTTTGAAGTACATCAATTGAATTTTTGTGCATTTAATTATGATTTTTCAAATTTATTGAAAAATTCTGGCAGAAAAGTTAGCAATCCAAAATTTAAGGGAAATAAGTTAAAAGTTGGATAACTTGTCCACCAAGGGTAAAAGGTAAAAAGCGGTGAAAATAACCCTTTAAGTATTATTCTAAGTAATATGGTATTTATTACAATATCATATAAAATATGGGATAATTAATAATGCGGTCGTAATATTATAGGATTTCAAGGAAACCCGAGATTGTTTCCAAAAGACAAGCATATTACTAATTACGTGAGGAAAGGTTCGTTCACGTATAGTAATTCTAATCTCATGTGTCTTATGTGCTTATATATGCTTGTTTGATTTATGATTGTGGACTCGTGACTAAGACTAGGTCTTAAGTCATGCGTTTTGACTAAGATTGGGTCTTAGGTCATACTTTTTGTTTTCATTTAACTAGCTGTGGTTTATTGTTTGGGTTAAATACCATTTTTGCCATGGAAGTTTATCCTGAGGAACACTGGTCACTTAGAAGTTTTTTTTTCGTATCATTTTTGTCCCAGAGGTTTAAAAACATAGCAATTTTGCCCATCCATTAATTTTGACCGTTGAATTGTTGCTCTTCTTTAAAAACTTCCAGGGGCAAAATTACTCCTAAAAAACTTTGGGGCAAATTTGCTCCTAAAAGAAACTTCCAAGGCATATTTGCTCTATTTTAAAACTTCCGGGTGACTAATGCTCTTTAGGGTTAACTTTTATGGCAAAAATGATATTTAACCCTTTATTGTTTTTTATATGATAATGCTACATGCTTGTTTTCCTAGCGTTGGGGATTCATGTCTGGGACACATAGCACTTGTGTGTGCTTTCACCGTTAATGATACATGTGCTGCATGCTATTGTAGTCTCATTGCAGTGTGTTTGCTAAATGTTGTATTATTCTCAGATTATGAATATTTATCATATATTGTTTATGCTTGCATATGAGGTTAACTGTTACTCTAAGATTCAATTATCAATTGAATCTCAAACATGTTTTGTAACACCCTTAATTCTATACTACTGATTATGTATATAAATACGTAGTATATATAAATATCATCAGAGTAGATTGATTGGGCGTATGTGTTGGATTAAGTGGATAAGTAACTGTTGATACATATACGTGGCTACAAATTTAAACTAAATGTGGCATATCCAGTCGGTAGAATAATGGTACAATAATCTAAGCATTTAAATACTGAATATTTAACAATACAAATATAGTGCAAAATAAAAACTCTAGCTGAGTCTTCACGTGTGCATCTTACCCTTTATACCGGCTCCTGATCCTTCAGATCCTAAAGATAGGGTCAAGTTTGAGATTCAATACCCATTAAATCTCAGATAACAGTTAACCTCATGTACAAGTAATAATTTGACCAAAAAAAATGTTCAAGTAATAACAATATATATGATAGATATTTATTATATTCAGTAAATAACAATATATAGCACACAATAGATGTATGTTAATAGTAACAACAACAATATTTAGCACACAACAAATGCATGCCAATAGTGTTTGCACTAACCAGTGTCACGAATTCACGAGTTCTCAGCTCTAGGAAAACATACAGTGGTATTATGAAGACTATAACCCACATCAAGTTGAATCTACAACTAAACTAAATATAAATAGATATGTGACCTAAGACCGAGTCTTAGTCATGGTGCATGATCCAAGACCTCGTTTTGCTCATGACTTCATGAATCAAACAATCACACACACACACACACACACACACACACACACACACACACACACACAAGACACATTAGATTTAAAGTTACAGTACGCGTTCGTACCGTTCTTCGCTTGGTACAATTCTCTTTCAGTACCGATTCCTGACTTTCCTGGTATCCTATAATACCATTACTGCATTATGATATTATAATAAATACCATATGACTTATAATCACATCCTAAGAGATAATTTTGCTACTATTAACCTTTTTACCCTTAGTGGATTCATTATTTCAATTTTACTCTTACATTTCCTTAAAAACGGGATTTCAACATTTTTGTTCAGATTTTTCACTAACTTTGAAAAATCATAACTAATTGTAAAAAAATTGAATGATGTGATTCCAAAGCCAAAATTTTCATTGACAAGTATATATTTTTGGAAAAATAATGCCTGGAACTTGAAATTCCTAGGTCATTCATAGTTTTAATTTCGCTAACCATTGTTCTAGTTTCCAGTTTTGAAAAATGGCCTAACTTGGGAAACTCACATCTTTTTGTACAAAACCATAAAAATTACATGTTATACATAAATGGAAAGGCCTTCATGTCTACTATAGCTTTGAAAAACTTCAGGATTATTAGACACCATTTGGATGGCCAAAACCCATGCATAACAACCATTGTTTAGATTTAACATCCATAGACAAGGTTAACTTAAAAACTTTGTATCTCCTTGCACAAAGCTTAAACGTTACAAATTTTATATCAAAAGAAAGCCTTGGATATCTACTTCATTCATGGAAAATTTCATGATTTTGAAAATCATTTACTATATAAAAAGACGTCCTCACAGTGACTGATTTTAAAAAACTAAAATTTGGGATTTTTCCCAACTTTTACTACTTGGATCTTTTGACTTCAAAAATTATTTCCCAACATGTTTTCCACTCCATTTTGCATTTTAAAAGCAATGGAGACTTCCAAACATGAAAGCAAATTTATCCTACAATTTTCTAGATTAAACTTCTATATCTACTAAAAACTAAAAGCTTAAGATAAAAAACTTACCTCTTGAAGTTATTACTCCTTTTTCTTCTTGCTCCTATGGATTTCTCTAACTCAATCAGCTGTGATATGAGTTTTTGGTGTGAAGAATGAAGAGGGGAATAACCTCTATTTATAGGAAAAATTCAAACTTATTTGGTCCCTAATCTTATGGAATCATTTTCTCCTTCTTCCAATATTTGGTCTTAACAATCCCATCTTAATTTCTTCCTGATACAAAAATGTATGACTTTTAAGACTAATAATTTATATTAGGTCTTAAAAGTATGGCCTTATTTGTTTTTAAAAAAGTAAGACTTTTTAAGACTAGTTTTTTTATAACATCCGATCTTAAAAGTCTCACTAAAGTTTTTTAGTTTCTTCTTGATACAAAAAAGTAAGAATTTTAAAACCTATTTTTTTTACTATATCTGGTCTTAAAAGTTTAGTCTTTATTTTTTTTATACAAAATATTAAGACTTTTAAGATCGGTTTTTCACAATATCTAGTCTTAAAAGTCATTTTTAATTTTTTTAGACCTTATTTTTATAACGTCTGGTCTAATTGTTTAGGTTTTCCCCCCACGTATGATCTTTCTCTTATCTACCATCCAATATATCCAAAAACCAAAGAGAAGAGAGGTAGGGATGAATTCTTGATGTGGATGTAAGGTTTGAATGCGTGAGAATGCCGATGGAATTTGAACATAGGATTAAGGCTAATTTTGTAAATTTATAAATAATTTATAAACTATTTAGATAATATTATATATGCTTATATAATGGCATAAATCAAAAAGTTAAATAGGGCAGGCCACCTATAGGCTTGTAGGCTAGGCCTTGTGAAAATATGCATGACCTGTTTATCTAAATAGGCCTTAGCCTGAATCTAATCTATTTACTAAATAGGCTAAGCTAAGCTTTATGTAGGTTAGGCTGTAGTTCTCTACTAGAGGTCTAACCTATTTCCATACATAGAAGGGGAATAGAATAAAATTATAAAATAAAATATTTTAAAATGGGTATATCAAAACAAAATCTATTTGATTCAAGGAAGTTATCAGTAGGCAAACCAAGAACGTGGACAATTGGTGTTGTGGGTAGTTATCAGCAGGCAATCTTAGAAAGTGTACAATTTTCAGTAGAGAGAAAATTCAAGGAGATTACGTAGCACGCTGTAGTGTGTCTGGTTTCAGTCCAACTTTTAAGAATAAGATATATTTGGTGTTGAAGGCTTGGGAAGCAGAATCATAATTGAAAATAAAAAATAGATGTGTAGTGCTAAGTAGGATGGAACCAACTCGATCAAAGATAAGTTACTTGTATGCACAAGTTATCGTTAGAAAATGAAAAGAGGTTATAGCTATGTCATCTTCGATTTTAAAATGTAAGATAAAGTTCTAACGGACGCTTTTATAAGAAAAGGTCAAGGGTATTAACAAACAAACATATAGTAATAAGAAAGACACAAGAAAAGGTCTTCGTGTTACATATGTTGAAAAATAATATTCATATGAAGACAAGAATGATCAAAGGATTATATCAAAAAAAAAAAAAAAAAGAATGATCAAAGGATGTAAATATAAGGTCAAATCTAACTAAAGCTTATGATCTACTACCGCCTGCCATTGACAAAAACTTTGATCTCAATTAACTTTGATGGTTCTGTGCAGAGCATATTTTCTTCTAACAAGACAGACACACACACTCTCTCTCTCTCTCTCTCAAACACACACACACACACACTCAGCTCAAGGTCGTATTTACTAAAGTTTAAGATAAATGTGCAATTAGTTCATCTTGCTAAAATAGAGACTTTATTTTTACTTTTATTTCTTTAATCTATTTCATTCTCATTCTTCTCAGCAATCTGATTAGGGGCAATTCAACTACTAAAATTTGGAAACTAGTTATCTTAAATATTCATTAAAAAAAATGCATCTGATAAATATATTTGAAAAATAAATAAAAAGATAAAAAGTAAATATGGAGATGATAATATTAATTCCCTTTTTTATAATAACAGATGAAGGTCAACTTCCAATGGACGCTTTCATAAAGAAAAGTTCAAGCGGTTGGTAATTATTGAATAAAAGTTCACCAAAATATCAGGAAGAAAACAGAGACAATTTAATGATCGCTATACAAATAATACTGTCTTCACAAGCTGTTAGACACACAGCTAGCCTGTTTTTGCATGTGTTTGCATCATGATTGAATGTGCTTAACCACCTTAATCGCGCTTTTAAGTGTTTTTTGAAAAATTTGAGATGTTTGGATAGCTTTGGGCCAAAAGCTGCTTAAAATCTTTAGCACAGGAAGAGGTGCGTGCTTATTATGATTAATATTTGGGAAAATCCCCATCATATAGTAACACCCTGAATTTTGGGTCTAAAGGCTTGTGAATTAGCCTATTTTTGGGAGACTACTAGGCCTTATTTATGAAGAGTTCAAAGTCTTAAGTTTAGTATGAGGAAGGATTTAAGATAATTAGCTAAAAAATATTTTAGACTTGGGGAAAGGCTATGAGATATTATTAAGAGGAAAGACTTAAAATAATTTAGAGCATTATCTAAGAAGCTGAAAAGAAATAGGAAAAATTATGTGATAGGATATTGAAGATGTGAGAATTTATTAAAGGATTATAAGCAGTGTTGTTAAAACGTAGAGTCTACGTAGAAACGATAAGGGTGAGTAAAAACGTAAAAACGTAAAATCGTAAAACGTAAACGAAACGTAAGAGTTTACTACATACTACAAAAAAAATAAAAATTCAACATATATAAAACCTAAACACAGCAATACATTAAAGTCATCATAAATTTAAATCCAAACACTCAAAGAAATAATTAAGTTCATAATTTAATGTGATTTTTCATAATTAAATTGGGATTCTTAATGTATTTTCTTAAAAATTGTAGTAATGCCCCAAAAATATTTTAAACTTTTCAGTTTAGTCCCTCTTTAGAATTTTGAATCTTGCATTTTAGTCCCTTGGTCAAAACGCACGTTTTGACCAAAGGATTAATTAGTCTTCATCTTCTTTCCTCCTTTCAATCTGAATCTGAGACAGACCCGATCGAAGATCACAAAGCTGAGAGCACCGCGTGAGGCGAGAGAGGGGCGAGCTTAGACTTTCAGTCTTTTCTTCCTCCACATTCTTCTAAGTCGCCGGCGGCCTCCACCCTCACCACCAGCGCCACCGGTGACTTGAAACAGAGGGGTGAGAAACTGAAGAAAGAAAGAAGCATCAGCTTCGATCAGCGAAGAAGAGGAAAGCCAAAGTAGACTCAGAACGGAAAAATCGCTGTTTCTACCATTTCTAACGTTTCAGCACATCGTCTCTACCGTTTTAGATTAATTTCCGTCTCAACCACCGATCTGAAACGTTTTTCGTCAGAAAAACGTAAAAACGTACGTTCCAACGTTTTGGAACGACGTTTTAACAACATTGATTATAAGTATTATGTGTGGAGTTTCGTTTTTCTTGTTCATTCAACATGTAAGCACCATACTTTAGTATATATATATTCTCTATTCACTTCATTTTGCCATAAGACGAAGGGAGTAAGAATGAAAGGATAATTATATTGTATATGTGTGTTAAGTACGTGTTACCCAATTTAAGCAAGTGATTGTGTGTGAGTGACAAGTGTCCTAATTGGTGTCAATATGTATGTGTTAAGTGTGTGCATGCGTGTTGCTTATAGGTGTTAAGAAGTGATAAAATGTTGACGTGTGAGTATATTGTAAACGTGTGTGAATATTGCGTGTTGCCTATTCCTTCATATTCCTCATATTGATTTCGTTAATGATTCTTTTTCCTATTTAACGCCATCTTGTTTAATGCTTTGACACCTAAGACACACATGTGTCTCTCATTTGTTCCCATTTGTTATAAACAAGCCACGTGCCCTCACCATATTTCTCATTCCTCATTTGATTAACTCATTTGGCCAGCATATATTTAAACCTCTCAATTTATCCATCTCGGATTCCAGCACTATTCTCTTAAGACAATCAGAAACATAAGACGCAAGATTGAGAGGGAAGGCAAATATAAGAAAGAGAGAAAGAGAGTGAACGAAAGTGAAGGAAGGAATGTCGGAGAAGAGAGGTATAGGGAAAGATATGAGTAAGGTAGTAACTTTTCTCTCACATATTATGTATATCTTTATATGCTTGTATTTATCATTGTATGTATTTATATAAATACATGAATGCTGAATGTGTTGTGTGATTGATATGTATAAGAAATGATTATACTTGCATGTATTGTGTATACATGGTATGTGAGTGATGGTTAACGTTACTATTGGGATTCTTTCGAATCTCAGAAGAGTGTTCTTGAATAGCTTTATTATGCAGATAGAGTAAGAAGCTCGAGTACGAAGAAGGAGGTGCTGGAGGTACTGATCAAGTTGAAGAGTGAATTTTAGTTATGGGAATTATTGTACTAAGTTGTCAATGTATTGTACAGAAATAGTAGCTCCAGTGACAATTTTTGTTCTAGCAAACATTTCTGTATACAAACTCATGAATAAAAAGGAGCATTTTGGAGGGGCGTTTCACATAGTCCAAATTATGAAAATATTGTTAAAAAAAGTCCCAAAGAAAAGTCACATGTTAAAAAAGGCTCTAGGGCATTTTCTAGTATTATTTTAGAAAACGTTAACAACATCAGATACCATTAACAATTAAATCATTATAGTTAACAACTATATCTTAACAACTAAATCAGTACCCATTAACAACTATATTAATATTTGTTAACAACTATATCAGTATTCATTAACAACTACTATTTCTGAAATAAAACCAGAAAAGGTCTCGGATGTTTTTTGACATGTGACTTTTTTTTAGGTTTTTTTTGACAATATTTTCATAACTTAGGCCCTAAGGGGGAGTTTCCCTTAAATTTAATTAATTAATTAATTAATTTTATTATTATTTTTTTTACTGTTTTCTTGTTAACCCTGAGTTATCATTGATTCTCTTCTCTCAGAAGTATGTCTTTATCTCTTTTCTCAGAAACCAAATTGTATTTTCGAGAAAAAAACAAAAAAAAAAATTGTATGGGACATATGATCTAATTAGTTATGCAGCATTATTGTTAGAAAATTTAAATTTTTATGATTTCTAGTTTATATGAATTTTTAAACATTAAAAATATTTAATTAAGAATTTTAGTATTTTCAAAAGTTTCTAAATAATAAATTAAATTTTTTATTTGTTTATAATTTTAATTTTTTCTTAAAATTATCACAATATATATATAATATATATGTGTGTGAAATATTTAATAACATTCATCCTATTTTCAATCATTTTCTATATAAACTTTCTTTTCAAAATAGTTATTCAAATTTAAAAAGTCACTTTTATAATCATCAGTCTAAATATAAATCATATTGTACTATCTGAATTTTACTCTATTTTATGTTTGCAAAAATTATATTGAAAAAAAGTCATTTTTAACTAACATGGATTTGGTCTAGCGGAATGTCTCACTAAATCCCTTTAAGCCTTGAGTTTGAGTTTCAGAAGAAACAAACACTTGTATTATAAAAGGTAGCTACAAATCCCAAACTATTGGATGATAATGATGAGAAGAAGCCACTTTTTATGTATACTGTGGTTAATCCAAACACATATGTGCTAAAGGACCTACCTACCGATAAGATCGTTATATTAATTATGCCAACAAAATTCAAATACAAACTCTTAAAATATTACCTATCATATGCATTTTGATGACAAACTACCATAAAACAGTAAGTAAAATTACTCTTACGATCTTTCTGTAGGGTTCATGAATAACCCCATTTAACTGCACTTAACAAGATAACCATTTTACTCACTTAAAATTACTATATCTTAATGCTTTAACCATGTCCGTTAACGTATGTAGTACTCTTTATTAAGACATTAGTGAACCTTTGTTTCCAAAGAGATTGCTTTTACATTTTGCTACTTAACGTGTCAACTTCCATACTTACGTGAGCATGAGACATTAACCGAGCCAAAAATTTAATTATACACTGCACTTAATGTGTTAACTATGCTCTTAAAGATTACAAGATTCAACTGTACGAGGATCTGGTAAGAGGTATAGATTTAAGAAAATTATAGAGTTGAGGTTAAAAAAAATACTATTAATGAATTTTTCTTGTTATTTTATTCTACATATTTCCTTTATTAAAATTTTCTAACCCCACTTCTCTAATTATTTTAAATCCACCCTCCTTCCTGATGACTTCCTAATTTTAATAGATTTGAGGTATATTTTGATATAATTGGGAAGTCATTAATATTAAATTGAAGAAATTTTCTTAAGATTTTAAGAAAAATCAAAGTGGTGCATTATTTGTGGGATTTTCAATTTAAAATAAAAGTTTTTAAGTTTAGAAAATAAATAAAATTTAGTTTTATTATTAGGACTATTACTATTATTAATTTAGCTCCTTTTATTTTATCTTTTGTTCTCAAAAGCACCAAGAGACCATTTAGCATATGAGATGAATGATTTATGGATTGGGCTAAGTGGACTCTGGACGTTTGGGCAGATGAATTTGGGCTGATTGGAGATTGAATGGAAATAGAAAGTGGCCCACGGATGAATTGATCAATTAACTCAAGACCTAAAGGCAAAAGAAAAAAAGAAGGATCAGGACAAATTGAATCAAAAAGAGGCAGCACGCAACAGCTGGGCCCACGGCTTGGATAAGAAAGGGATTGGAGACCGAAAGAAAAGGGGGACGGAACGACAATTAATCTTGGGAGGCAATACGCGAAGCAGAGACGAGCTGAGAGAACGAGAGAGCGCCGCGACCCAGGACCAGACCTTCGACCTCCACCACTGTCGCCGGCGACCACAACTCCTCCATTACCGCCGGTGGAGCTTCAAAACTCAGACAGAGGAGAGACACGGAGAAGCAGGAAACGTGACAGCTGGAGACAGAACAGAGAAGCTGAGGAAGGAAGAAGCTGCTGCTGGTTCCTTTGTTCTTAATCTTTGTTTTGTTAATTCATTTGACTTTAGTTTCAGTTGCAGCTGTCACTGTGTGTTTCTAAATCTGAACTTTATTGATGCTATTCTGGATTAAAGCCATGAGTTCTGTAACTCGAATTAGACTCTCCTTATATTTGGATATGTTAAGTAGCTAAACTTTTTATTTTAGGATTCTTTTAACCCTTTTGTATGGATTAATACTTGGATAATCCTCTCTTTTAGTAGATAAATATTTATATGTGTTGATTTTAGTCTAAACTTAATGCTTCTAAATTGATTGGTCACCATTTTAGATGATTTATTCATTTAGATTTGACTTGAGAAAGCTAATCTAGGTGTAGAATTTGATTGAAATCATGTTTGTCTTGAAATTTGCTTGATAAATGGATAGTTTGTTGGTGAAATAAAGATATATTTACCAATCTTGCATTGTCACATTAAGGTTGTTGCTTAAATTTTGATTCTCATTAATTGTAGCAAGAGATTGTGCATCTTAATGAGAAGAGAAACTTGATATTGACTTGAGAGAGCTTGTCAAGTATTTGTGAACCTTAGACTAACACATATATGTATGGAAAATACTAAGAGAGAGGAAATTAATTCAGTATTTTGAAATGCAATAAGAGGAAAAAGAATCCTAAACTTTTATTAAATCCTTAAAAATCCAAAACTCATTTGCTTTTATTAATTTTTATTTTTAGGAATAGTTTTTAAATATTTTTATCTCTTATCAAAGCTTGTTTTAGCTCAACTAAATTGAATTCACTAAGTTCATTGTTTGACCAATGGACGATACTCTACTCATTACTTTATTACTTGGATGACTCGTACACTTGCAAGGCAAACACTTCCCCTCCAAATCTCTCATGCCAAACAGCCTCTTAAAAACTATAGTCATATATTTACCCAACAAAATACTCAACTTTCATTCAACGTAAATGATCATTACTACTACTTTTCAAAGTTTATCTGACGTCTCCAAGCTAGACAAAACAAATCATACAAGCACATAAATAACAAATTTAAAATCATGGGTAGTGAATTTTATGAAAAACTCTAATTCCCTTCCAACGAGACTCCGTATAGAAAGTAGGATCGTTTTGTGTGTAGACTCAAAATTTGAAGTAATGAGAATGACCTCCATGACCAGGAGCTTCATAATCCAAAACCCTATCTATATAAACCCTCACAATCGAAGCTTCCACATCATGAATCACATTCAACTGAAACCATTTGTCCGATATACATGGAACTAGAACTGGCCCCCTGTAATACGCCAGCGAATCATTGTATGTCCTAATCATCAAAGTCGTCGCGCGTGGAGGATCTGACCCGAACACTTGCATAATGCAAAACCTTGAAGTACCACTAGGCTATGTTGCACCGATACCGACACGAGACACGAGATACGACACGATTCGACACGTTAATTCTAAAAAAATCTAAATTTCGACACGTTAGTACACATTTTGATATATATATATATATATATATATATATATATATATATATATATATATATATAATTTATATTCAAGTTCAATATTTCATAAAATTCTAGCCTCCAGCTTTGGTTTATCGTAGATTCGACCTCATTATAAAAGTTGTGCCTTCTTTTTAAAAAAAAAAATACAAAAGAAAAATTCATCATCAATTCAGTAATATTTAAAGTCACGCATATTTTTAAAAAAATAGGAGTGTCGAGGAGTGTCGGATGGAGTCGGAGTGTCGGACGGTGTCGGAGTGTCCGACGCGCATATTTTTAAAAAATAGGAGTGTCCGTGCTTCATAGCCACTAGGTACGTATCCATGCCCTTCAAATTGCCGCACTCCTGAAGAATAATCGTAACCCTACAACAACATAGCTAAGTACCATCACCTTCTGGATTCTTTATATTCGTTAAGTCATATATAGTCAAAAAGAGAATTATACAAATGTGATTATAATACACACACACACACACACGAGGCTTACCTGGATTTTAATTTCTGATCGAGGCTTAGTAGGGCTGTTTTTGCTGAGAGGTTTGTCATTAGAATATACCCAAAATTTGTGTACTCCGTCATAGAAGCTGTACCTTGAGCTTACTGGTAAATCATAAGGCTTGTCATGCTTGAAATTGGAAGTGTGGAGAGGGAGTTCAGTGAAACCTAGGGTTAGGTCAACAAGATGGGAGGTCCTAACAATTACGAATAAATAAGAACAAACAAAAAGTAAGCTCAAAGCAGTACTCTGATAAATAGATCCCATGTTTAAAAGCAGACAGATATAAGGTTGTATTAGCTGAGAATCATGAGATATAGCTAGTAGCCTAAACCTGTGCCTATTTATATCAGGTGTTGAAGGCCAGAAGCATCAGCATAATTGAGAATATTCCAGGATTTAGAAATATTATATTCAGCCATAATTGGGGTTCAAGAATTATAAAGTTAAGGTGAGGTTAAGAATTGAGACAAGTTTCATTTAGAAATTATATTATCATGAGAAAAGGTGTGGTTTGTAATGCGTGTCATCTTCAATGATTAGATTTAACAAACATTACAACTTCACCTGAATAATCTTTTAGAATAGTTATGATGATAAAAAGAATATATATATTACTTTCAATTTCACAAGCTGTTATACATATTAACATTAAGACAAGGAAGATCACAAGGTCCCAAATATATATGGTCATAACAAACGAGAGCTTAACCTAGCTAGCTAGCCTGCGCACTGGGTATTCTTTTTATTGTAAAGGCTAAAGAGTTCTTTCTTATCCAAATTTTTTATTTAAAGCGTTGGTATCATATTGATCAGCATCTCAATTTTGTTTTTTTTGTTTTTATTTTTTTTTGGGATTTTGGGAGTGACGGCTATTGTTACGATGAAAAAGCCGTTTCATAAGCATCCAAACAACTGAAAAATTCAAGTACAAAAAAAATGAAAGATAGTTTTTTCCCCAAAAATTTGATGCATCCATTACAGTTGAGAATAGCTTGTGATGTATCAAAAGAAAGCTCTTGATATCTACTTAATTTCTGGAAAATTTCATGTTTTTTGAAGATCATTTACTACCTAAAATAACTCCCTCAAAACGACTAACTGTACTTCAGTGAGACTGAAATATGGAATTTTCTCAAAATTCACTATTTTGATCCATTAATTCTAAAAATTATTTCTCACCATGATCTCACTCCATTTTGCATTTTAAACATATTGGAGACCTTAAAAACATGTAAATAAATTTAATTTACAATTTCTTAGATTAAACTAAAATTTTACCCAAATATAAAAGCTAGAGCTCAAGAACTTATCTCTTAAAGTTCTTACTCCCTCTCCTTGCTCCTATTTTGCCTCTTCTCTCTAATTCAATCAGTTTGATTTGAGTTTTGGTGTGAAGAAAATGAAGAGGAGGAGCATGTATTCATAGTGGAAATCAAGCTCCTAACTTACCCTCGTAAGATATTACACTTTCTTAACATAATCAACAAGTTGTTCAACCTTTATCTCCTCCACAAGGCCTAGGATGTTTTTTATGGCTGATTTAGGACCCTTGGATTGCTTTTACATGTGTCAAACTCTCATGGCTTGTTAGTTCTAAAATATGAAGATATTTTAGCTTAATCACATTTGCTCTTATCATCAAAATATTGGATATCTTGGCTTATACTCACCCCATGCGTCCAATTGGAATTGTGGATGTAAAGCCCGACCCTGAGGGCCTTTATTTACCAGAGTTATCGCGCATATGCATTGAAAAGATTTGGACGACTTAATTGTGGACTAAAAGTTTCTAAAAGTAACTTAGTTTGAAAACATGAGGATAAATTTTTCGCAAGCGATATCTATCCCATAGGGAAATCTTAATACAATACTCCAAAAATAACAAACATATGATAAACAAATTAATACAGTCTAACTCCTTATATCTTTACAGAAATCTCTTCTGTTGTAACCCTTATAGCTATATCTTTCCTCTTGATCCCAATCCATCACCTATCTCTTTCATACGGTCTGGAGTTCAAATGAATGAACCCCAAGGTAACAGTTAATCTCATATGCAAGTATGAAATATAAATGATAATAGATAACATGTAACATCCCAAATTCCATGTTCGAAAATCGTGTCGGTCGACACTTAGTTTTAAGAAAATCAACAGAGTTTGAGATGCTACAGCTTAGAGCACTGCAGAAGTGGATAGCGTGCGCTAATATTCGGACAATGAGTATCTGATGTAGAATGCCTAGACATATGATGATGCCTCGACATAAGCTGATATATTAAATATCCCGAAGGAATATTCATGTGATACAATTTACAGAGATTAAATACAATTCTCTGATAAAGAAAGTCTTAAATGAGACCTATGGCTTGGAACCTAATATCGGTTAATCAAACAATTTGGCCAGGTCAGTGTTCAATCTAATGGGAGTCTCACCAACTCTATGGCAACTTGTGACAACCCACCGATGAACCCTTCCTTAGTTTAAGCACCAAATAGTCCGAAATAACTTTGTTAAATCCGTGCCAGAATACTCTGTCAGAAATTAAGTCCTAATAACTTCCACCGACCTTCGTCTTCGACCGCTGCCTCTTTACGGCTCTTTCCACCGGCAACTTTTTTATCCCGGTTTCTTCCCTGTACTATTCATTAAGACTGAGGTCCAATGCCCATTGGACCTCAGGTAACGGTTAACCTCATGCTTATGTAAACAGTATATGACAGTTATCACATATATAAAACATAATCATGATTTCAAATCAACATGTCAGGCGATAACAAAACACAGCCACTGCAATATGTATGTTACCCCAGTCTGCACATAACCAGTGTCACGATGGCCTATCGTATCCTCAGCGCTAGGAAAACTCAACGGTGTTATCAAGACTATAACCCGTATTCAATTCAGTATATCATGAGCAATTTCAAAACAGAGTATCAACATGTGAATACAACTATCATATATAAGCACATCATAAGCATAAGAGTTAAGGTTACAATACGCGTCTGTACTTTCGTTTGACGGGTTTTTGGGTACGTTCGTCGTCAGAACACGTGCACAGTTTATCCTAAAAGGGTAATATCGTTTCTATTAATTCACAAAAATTATTCCAAGAGATATCTTGGCCACAATTGACAATTTTACCCTTAGTGGACTTTTTCCCAATTATTTCTACATAATTTTCAGAAAAAAAACGCTGGTGCAGAATTTCTGGGCAGAATTCCATCCAACTTTGGAAAATCATAACTAATTCTAGAAAAATCGAAATGAGGATCCGTAAAATTTCCCGGAATCCTTGAGATCTCTACTTTCAAGGAAAAATACTGGAACTTACCCAGAACTCATGGATAATTCCCAGTTTCCACAATTCAAACCGCTGCCTAGAGTTTCGCCCAGAAAATGTAGCCTAACTTCTGAAATTTATATCTTTTCGCACAGAACTTCAATTGACACACTCTTTATATATTTAGAAAGCCCTACATGTCTACTTTCACCCTGAATTTTCTCAGAATTTTAGATCATATTCTTCATAAAATACCAACGTTTTTACTACTGACTCCAGAAATAACTAATTGATGAAATTTCGCCAGAGTTTCGCTATTTTAATCATAATCTTCTGGAAATTTTTGCCATACTTTTTCTTCATCATTTTTTTGAAATAAAGACAATGGAAATCATAAAAATATGAAAATAAAACTGGAATTGGAAGATTGATGATCAAAGCAACATTTTCTAGCATTTCTACTTCATAAACTAAGAACTTGAACTAAAAGACTAAGAGCTCTCTTACCTCTTGAAGAACACTTGCTTCTACTTCTTGAAGCTCCTCACTTTCTCCCTTACTCTCTATATTTTCGGCCTAGCTTGAGGAATTGGTGAGGAAATTGTGAAGAGGATAGCCTCTATTTATAGGCAAAGAGGGGTTAAAAATCTAACAACTTCCATTTGATCTTGGCCATTGATATTTGCTTGGAGAAGAGGCAACAATCTTGTTCCTCCACCTCATTAAAACCGTCCCCCTCTCCCCTTTGGCTCTTAAGTTTTGTTTTAATCACTTACTTTAACCAAATGCTAATTTAGTTAAGTGTCAACTAATGTTTTTCTTCAAGATCTAATTTCACTTTTGAAATCCTAATTTTATAACTAGATTTATGGTGATTTTTAATTTCGCAAAACACTTAGGTATGAATCCTAAAAGTTTATGAAAATGACTTTGAGAATAGCCAAGTTGAAGCTCATAATTCACTGAGTTCAAATATGTACTTATCTTCAATACTTAGTTTCAATATTTCAAGTTATGATTTAATTCTTATGGATTCTCATCTAATTTAGCTAATTAAGTAATTACTTGCTCCCCAAGACAAACGACTTGCCCTCTAAGTTATACCAAGCTTCTCACTCACACTACTCAATTGACTTCTCTTTTATTACACTTACACACTCACACAACTTTTGACCACACACACTCCCTCCCAACACACACACAATTCGACACACACACAACACACACACACACTTGCCTTGGCTTCTTTCACACTCTAAACTATTTATGCTATAAGTTTGCATATTTAAAATAATTTGTTTCTTCTTAATTAGTGCCCAAGAAACCGTCCCCTACCTCTAAATCCTCTTTAATCAATTATATTTTAGTTGCTCTCACATGTTTAAGAAGAAAATTCTCTCATTGGTCCACTTAGATTTTAGGATTTAAGGTTAATATAATGTGTTTTTTTCCATTAATTGAGTAATTTATTTATTTCGATTATATAGGGATTTTCGCCCCTTATAATAACCTTAGGGGTTATTAATTTAATCCAAGTTATTATCCTTATCATAGTGTTTTAGATGTTATTAGGCTTAATTGTAATAATATAATTGATTATCAAACCAATTATAATCTTTATAAATTCATTTGACTTTTCATTGGCTAATTCATTCTCTTTGGCTTTGGCTTAATTATTTTCCAAATATAATTATCCCTTATTTGATTCTTTTAATTTGTCTCTAATCATCTTGAAGAATTATGCAACTAATTTCAATTAGTGCAAACTTTGTTAAGGATAATTGTGAATAAATAACAATTAAACTAAATACTTCCCTATAAATAAGAAATCAATTAAAATTTAGAGACAACATACTCTCTTAAATCATGTCCCATAATTAACCTTCTGTTAATTGATTCTAAAGGAAAATTGCCTAACATTAAATTAATAATTTACACAAATGAGATCACATATTCACCTATTGTAGTAGGTGTTATTTATCAAAATATAATATTTACATGTATTATGAAAATTGGGGTATTACATAACATGTTAAGCATAAAATAATTCACAGTAACAAATCGTACCGTAACCGCAGTTAACAGCCAAGGACTGTAGCCCTTCATTTATAGTAAACAAGTCGTACTGTAATCGCAATTAACAGCCAAGGATCGCAGCCCTGTTTTAAGACACACAACCCTATGGGACACATAGCCCTAATTTTAGGACACACAGCCCTTAATCTATAGCTAGGATATAAACATGTAAACCATCCAATAAACATGATCAGTCATACATGAATACTTACATACAAGCTAATAAGATAACAGTTACCCACCTCAAGCTTGAGTCCTTAACTTTATCCGAAGGTGTTGGGATCGGTAAATGTGTCAAGGTCTGCCTAAAATGTTTATCATTGCCGTTAATCACTTATTCGAATTGCAAAGAAACTAACTATGCGAATTAGTTTAGAGGATTAATAATGGTTATTGATCCCTTAAAATTCCCCTAATAATAATAATAATTTTTAATTATTATTATTATTATTATTAGGGTTAATAATAATAATAATAATAATTCCTCGTTTATTTATTATTATTATCACTCCTTTCAATAATAACAACAGTATCTGTTATTATTATAATTATCCTAAATTCCTAGTTGTTGGATATAATTAAGTTTTGATGATGTCTTATATATATGCCATTAGTAAGAGCAAAAAGATTAAGTAATATGTTTATCTTCTTCATTGATTATCGTATTTAATGTAGATCAATCTAAGTTAAGGTCAATCAAGAAGGAGATAAGAGATTTTAGATTGAAAGAGCTGAATCAAGAAGAAAATGATCAAGAAGTATTGAATGATAAAAAGAAGAAGATCAAGGAGGTCGAGGATGTAGATGAGGATAATGAAAAGGAAGAGAAGAAAAAGAGGAGAGATTGAAGAAGAAAGAACTTTGAATGGAATATCCTTATTCAAGACCAGCTCAAGTTTATCTATGAAGAATGATTGAAAGAAAGAAAGAGTTGTGAAGAATGATCAAGTGAAGAGAAGAAAGAAATAGAAGATCTTGTCAAAAAGAATGAGAAAAATCAATTTACAAGGTCTTAAATTGATATTACAAGTCTTCACAATCAAATGGAGGTTGGATGGGTCATTTCAGAGCTAAAGACAGTGAAAATTGGGTTCTGGAAGTCAATGCTCGAGTTTCCAAGTCAAAACTCGAGTATACAAGCTTACTGGAAAAATTTGCTTCTAGACAGAGAAAACTGAAGTTTTGAAAATTGCAGTTTGGGAAACCACAGTTTGGGCGTCAAAGAGTCATAAATTGACTATGAGAGTCAATACTCGAGTATGAAACTTATATACTCGAGTATTGGGAGTTTTCAGCTTCTCTCGCATATCTGGACTTGACAAAACTTGAGTTTCCAGTCGAGTTTCCAGCTTTATCAGCAACTCTGTTCACCTCTGTTTCACATTCAGCTTTGGGCGAGGTCTGGTAAATCGATGATATCTCCTAAACCAGACATTAGACTGAGGTGAAATCAAATTTTGCTGAAACTAGACATCCAATGAGTCATTTTGACAAAGTTTCAAGTCCAAAGAAGATTAGATGAGAGAGCTTTGAATTTCCAAAGTTGGATCAAATATTCACGCCACACAGAAAACCAAGCTTCAATGATTTGAATATAACTCTCAATTTACAAATCTAAATGAGCTGAAATCGGTGGCGTTTGAAAGAAGACTCATAGGGATTTCTATCAATACTTAATTCAACTAAAACGAAGATCAAACCAGAGAGATATGGTCTTTGAAAGTTGACTGATAATTCAGAACGCTGCAAAAATGATGGTTAAAGAACAACATTCTTTCATCATATCAGAACGGCCGAATTCCAACAAATTAAGATCTAATTCTTGTTGTTGTGGAAAGAAGAATCTAAGAGCTATATGGAAGATAAGTAGCTTACCAAAATTGGAGCTATATCAATCAAAGAGCAACAGAGGAGTGGAAAAAGCTCGAAAACTCAAGTTTACACATGAATACTCGAGTATGGCTCAGACAGAGAGCAATGAACGTTAGAGAATCTTCAATATTCGAGTATGGAAAGCAAAACTCGAGTATAGGACAAACAGAGACGAATCTGAAGTGATGAAATAAGCTCAATACTGCAGTATTCAAGTCAATACTCGAGTTTACAGAGTAACGTAAGAAAAATCAAAGTGACGAAAATCCTGAATCTGATCCAGATCAACCAGAAGTTTACCCAAATGATCTTTAATACTTATTATCATCATTTACATCATTTGTGGACATGTTTCAGATGATCAAACAAAGGATTTCATGGAGATCAAAGTTGCTGAGCTATCAAGTCCCAAAAAGCAAAATAACGGCTATATTTCCAACTGCCACATCCTCAAATGGTTCAGATTACAACGGCTATATTCTCCAACATTCAGAACATCTTCATCTATAAAAGAAGCCTCATTCAAAATGCAAAAAGGTGGAGGAGTGAGCTTATACAGTCATAATGCCAAAATTCTGAATCCTCTCCTACTCTTTGTTTTTCAATGTCTCATATTTTATTATATAGAAAGTGAAATCATTTGTAATACGCTTCAGTGTTTATCATAATCACTTCTTTGAGAGAAGATATATTGTTAATCATATTTTCCTGAGAGATACTCAAGGTTGGGTGACCTTAAGTGGGAAAGTGATTGTGTCCCTTTGGGTTGTAAGGGGGAGTCTCTGAGTGAGATTGTAAAGGCTGTACAAATGCCTGGACAAACTTGTAGGTTGTAGAGGCTTGTTTCTTGTGCCTGATTAAACAAGGAGATAGTGGAAGTCTCAAGTGAAGCTTGAGGACTGGACGTAGGTCAAGATTGGACCGAACCAGTATAAATCTGAGTTTGCAATTCTCTTCCCTTAACTTTTTACTTATATCATACATGTTTGAATGATTGTTTATAGATTTATAACTCTTTATTATCATTCAAACTGATTTTACTGAATTGTGAAAAGACTTCAAAGTTTGCAAGTTTTTATCTTCACCCAATTCACCCCCCTCTTGGGTTCAGCCGGGCATTTTCACTAGTAAGTTTCTCAATATTAGCCAACACAATTCATATTATTCTCTAAGTAATTATTTTTCTCTACTTTTCAGTTTGAAAAGTCCAGATTCAGTGTTTATTTCAAAAATCCACATCCAGGGGTTTAGACATCCAAATTAGGTGGTTCAAAATTTTATGAACTCCTTCATGAGTCTAGTTTCTAGGAAAATTGATTCCAATATTTTATCACATGTCAAAAATTCACAAAACTTCTAGACGTAATCACTATCCAGAATTTTCTTCAGAAAACAGTCTGTCCTGTTACCTAACTTCAAAAATTTATATCTTGAGTTCTAGGCATTGGATTTAGGTGGTTTAAAAATCTATGAACTCAATAGGTCTAGTTTCTAGGAAAATTGGTTCCAGTATCTTATCATATGCCAATTATTCCCATTTTTCAAAAACATAACTATCATTCAGAAAATGTTTCTGTTCTATAACCTATTTTCCAAAATTCATAACTATTTTTATACTTATCGAAATGCAATGAATTATCTATCAAATTAAAGCTCTATGTGTGTACTATAAATCTGGAAAATTTCATAATTTTTTAAGTTTTTTTACCTACCCAAAATGTCACGTCATTTTCTTCCTCCAGAATGATACCAAAAACGTTTTCAGATTTTATCTCAACTTCTAAAAATCATAACTGGAGTTGTAGACCTTTGATTGAGGTAAACCAAAGTTTATTTTGAAGCTTAAGGAGAGTGCTATCTCCTATAAAATTTTCAGGGGAAAAATCAAACGTTTGCACTAGTTTTTCTTCACTTAAAAATCACTGTTCCAGCACCAAGTTCAGGTTTTTTGTTTTTTGTTTTTTCAGAATCAGCAAAATGCAACTATAATTAGTTTATAGCAAACTCTCTTCTCTTATCTTTGATAGCTACGGCATGCATCAGCTTTTATACATAAATATATTTTGTTCACGCCCCCCCTCCCAGTAAGCATGTGTTTGTCTTATATGTATATATATATCCAGGAATTATCCACTGACGCAAGGCATGCAAGTTGGTTACTTAATACGCATATCAGACCCTTCCACCAAGGCATGCATTCCATAGATAGATATATAAAAGTTATTTATACACGCATGCCATCACGTCAATAGATGCAGTAGGCAAAAAAAAAAAAAAGGTCCCTGTTTTGCATTTTAGTTTCAATAGTTTTTCCCCCCTTCCAGCAAGCTTATTATGTGTACACACATACACCGCCAACACTATATTTATATAGATAGCAGGGATCAGTTTCGACTTGGAGACATGTTTAGCGACTTCCGTACGTAGGAAACAGGCTGAATCCTTCCCTGTTTGAGTTATCATATAACAAGGAATATGAGCTAAATTTAAACTAGTTCCCAAAGGCTCCAAACTCATAAACTCTCGACAGCAACGTATATACATAAGCAACAACCCTTTTTTTTTTCCCATATCCTTTTCAATGGTTGTGTTCAGCGAGATATATATACATGACAGTAAGACAAACGCAAGGTTTAGAGAAAAACTCAGAGACACAATTTTCAGTTTCAAACTGAAACTGAAAACAGGGGGTGTTGCATACTGAAGCAACACCCCCTGTTTTCAGTTTCAGTTTTCAGAAACTTTATATTCATGTTTGCAATGGGAAAGTGATAGAGAAATTCAGGAGGAAGAGAGGCTCGATAATTTACCTTCATTTTCAAGCTTACTCAATGCGCAATGGTTGCTGATGCACTCCCCTGATCGCGGCAGACTGAGCAGAAGAGAATGGTTATTGTTATGAATCTCTTACTCTACTCCTTCTGCGTCTCTCTCTCTCGGCCGAAGGGATTATAATTAGGGAGGGACTATGGTAGGTTATCTGTTGCTGACGTGAGGGGAATGGTGGGGTTGATTTTTTTTTTTCCACTGCCAACCGTTCCCGTGCGCCGTGTATCTTTGCTTTTCTTTTCACATAACCAGAACATTAATGCAGCTGTGATTTGTTTGTTTGTTTTTTTTTCTTTGCTGATATACTTCCTACTTCTCACGTGATGGAGAAACTGATGAGTTTAATATATATGTTTATATGGGCTTGGGTGATGTTTCTTCATTTTTTTCCCCCTCAATGTCTACGTGTTTGGGCCATGAATAATGAATGGAGAATTTGCTTATTCTTCATCTGAGATATTATATGGCATGGCCCATAATTATGGTTACGTGTTGCATAGGAGCAAGTGGCTTAATCCTTAATGAAATTAAGAGGGGAAAATGATGTTTGGGTTGTGAGACCCATTCATAATTATCTCACTTAATCATTTTTAAAACTTTTATTGGTAATTTGGTCCTTAATTTGTGGGAAAATATGCCTTAAATTCTAATAATTATTTTCATAATTATTTTAGAGCAAATTTCACAATTTAATTTCCCATAAAATATTTAAATTCCAAATATTAATTATAACATTTATCCAAGCTAAATTTCCCATAATTAACTCCACCATAATATTTCTATATCCTCAAAATATAATCTTCCCAAATTTTCAAGGTTCAAAATAATGTTAATAATTATCTTAAGCTTTTCCTCATAATAAACTTAAGACTTTTGGACTCTACTAACTAGAAGCCTTCTTATATTAGTTTTATTTCCAACCTTCTAGCCCAAAAATTTGGGATGTTACAGTGGACTTTTCGGGTTGATTATGAATTCATTTTAATGACATAATCAAGGCCTTAGGTGTTCTAAAACACCACATGTCCATACCCAATTGGTTTTCAATTAATCAAGAGTATTTGCATATGTATTTTATTATGAAATCTTATCCAAATCCTCCTCCCACATGTGTGGAATGTTTTTGATAACTTTTTTGGCAGATTTTATGATGTCAATTAATGCTACAAGATAAGTCTTTAAATGCCCTTTAAACTTTTTGTGTCTTCTTTGCCCCCCCCCCCTTTTTTTTAAAAGACTAACTTCCCCTCTAAGAGGATTTTTATTGCCCTCTTAGATTGAAGACACATGCATGCTTATATTGGATAAAAATCAATTAAGCATTTATCCCTTGCTTACTATGTGTAATTTTGGCACAAAATGCCTTAATTATCATACATTTAATCCCCTTAAATCTCTAATTATTTTCATTGTCTTGTACCTCTTATCTTTAGGCCAAAATGTCACTAATATCTCAATTAATACAAGGCAACTTGCCAATTAGTGTTTGCTAATTGGTTTTAATTTGATTAAGTGTCTTCATTCCTTTCTTGTCTCTCTTTAGGATTTAAAATAGCTATTATTTTATGTGACATTTTTGTCGCATTTTATAGTCACTAAATATAGTTACAAAATTAACCATTTGTTAATTAATTCAAAAATAAAATTTAGATAGAAATACAATCAATTGATTATAATTCTTTGAGACGTATATTTACCTTTATATTTTTCTAATTATTCATCAAAATACAAAGTTATCCCAAAAATTGGGATGTTACACTTCATCTTCAATATACACAGAAAACAATAAATATTTCCACCCAGAAAAGCACATATTACATTAAAAAAAAATGAATAGGAAAATACGATAAAAACGAAGATGGAATATTTGAATGTAGCAATCTAATCTGTCCTTTATTTTAACTTACAATAACTATCAGTAAAAACGCTTAAAATAACTGATGACGTTATATAGCTTAGTGACATGAAACTTTTTGTTACAGATTTGAGGTTCCATCTTGACATCTCAAGTGAATAGGTGAAGGATTTTGAAGAAGAAAAGTGATAACCATTGGTTGCAAAAGTCAAAAGCTGCCACATTATATTCTACTTCAATCAAGACCCTTCAACTTTTTATATTTATTTCAGAAGCGCAGGACTCATGATCTTCGTTGTAACTAATTCTTTATGGAATTTCTTTGGGGTTTAAACTTAAATTAATTGAACCCAAAAGGTTCAATAAGATTAGGGCATTTCTCACGTCTTAATGAACATTGTGTAAAACTTCTAAATTGTTTACCCGTGGAATAACCCTTTACGTACGCCCACAATAAAATTTGAACTTACACGTTTAGCACATGAGGACTTAGAGATAAATCTTTGTTACGTTGGCACTTTTTTGGATTTTCTTAACTTGTATAAACTTCAGAAATTTCGATCCTAAGGCTCACCTTTCTTCTCTCTCCCAATATTCATGGAATATAATTTCAAATATGCTACGAGTTAGATTAATATCAATGCAGATAATGCCACGGAATTAATATTTTTAGAAAAAATTATTTTTCAAATCCTTACAATCTCATCTTGTTTTTAATTAGGTAGTTGTAGCCCCCCCCCCCTTTCCCCCCTTTATTGTTGGTCCTTATAGTTTCTTCAATTATAGATACTAGTCCCTCCCTACACTTATAATTTATTACTAGCTCTAGTTTTCAACACAAGACATATTTAGAAATTTAATATCAGTCCTAAATATAGTCCGTTTGACGGTTCTCCTCCTGTGCATTCTCCTGTGCATTCGCTTGCTGCAATAATTCAAAGAATAAATAGTTTGTTATTTTAAAAAAATGGAAGAATCAATCATTTAAACTTCAAATTAATTTACTCTCAACATACCATCTCACTGTAGGTCACAACAAACGTCTTGGATCCTGCCGTGTGATGGACCGTCTGGAGTGCCCGGCTCTTGGTGTTCCTTTGGACAAAGCATGCGATAAAATTAATCTTGTGAGATTATATTAATATCAACTGTAAATTAATTGAAACTATATTTATATTTTTAAACTACATTTAAACAAAATTCATTTACAAAAAATTTAAACCATAATTAATTGAAAATGTACCTGTGCATATACACTCCTCCTACACTGGACAAAAGTTGCCCAGTCATTGGGGTCCACGCCGTCTGGGATGTTCTTGATCAGCTCTTGTAGGGGAACCGTCCCATCTCCATTCCTCTGGGTGTAACGATTCCTCCGATTCTTTCACCCATCCCCTATCTTTAGCAAAGTGTACCTCTTCGTCTGGCCTCCCATGTTAAACTTTTTCTGTATCATAATTTAATTACTAATTAATTAAATAATAATCAAATAAATAAATAATCAAATTATAATCAAATTATAAATATTAACATGTAAAATTAAATAAAGCAACACAACTTATCTAGACAATGTAAGTAAATGCCTTGTCCTTGTTCTTGACCAAAACACGCCTCTAATCCTTGAAGTAGATCGGGAACCATGCCTAATTCCCACCAAATTCAGACAGGAATTGATTGAATAGGTGACCACCGTTGGTGATCGGCTGGTCCATGTCCGTGTTCTAGGGAACTACTACATGAGGCCCCTGCAACAAAGTGATTCCGGTAACATCCAACGTCCTCTTGCTGATGTTCCCATGTGTATCTGCACAATTAAAAAAACATTTAAACCATGTTTTTATTGCTTTTAAATATAATTTAATTAAATGTAAGCAAAAAAAAAAATTAAATTTTCTCAAAAAACTAATTACATTTACCTTCGACGTCCACATTGTAACACCCCAAATTACATGCTTGAAATCATGTCTGTTGACACTTAGTTTTAGGAAAATCAACAGAGTTTGAGGTGCTACAGTTCGAGTAATATGGAAACAGATAGCATGCCCTAATATTTGGACAATGAATATTTGATATAAAATGCCTAGACATATGCTGATGCCCCAACATAAGCTGGTATATTAAAATTTTCCCGAAGGAATATTCATGTGATACAAATATGAGAGACTTAAATACAGCTCTATGATAAACCAAGTTTTTAAACTAGACTTATGGCTTTGGAATCCAACGCAGTTAATCAAACATATTGGCTAGATCGGTGTTTAGTCTAATGGGAGTCTCCCCGTCTTTCACGGTGACTTATGACAACCCACTGACAAATCCTTTCTTAGTTTAAGCACCAATTGGTTTGAAATAACTTTATTGAATTCATGCCAGAAACTAGGCCCTAACAACTTTCTTTAGACCTTCGTTTTCGACCGGTGCCTCTTCGCAGCTCTATCCACTTCACCTCTTCTCGGCTCCATCACCTTCTCAGATCCAGGTCTCTTCCCTGATCCTTTAGTCAAGGCTGAGATTCAATACCCATTAAATCTCAAGTAACAATTAATCTCATGTTCAAGTAATAACAATATATATGACAGATATTCAATACATTCAATGGACAATACATAGCACAAAGCAAATGCATGTCAAAAACACCATACATAGCACACAACAAATGCATGTAAAAACACCATACATAGCACACAACACATGCATGTATGACTATGTTTGCACATAACCAGTGTCACGATACTCACGTGTCCTCAGCGCTAGGAAAACATACAAACGGTGTTATCAAGACTATAACCAACGTTAAGCTGAATCTACAGCTATCCTGAATGTAAACAAATATGTGACCTAAGACAAAGTCTTAGCCACGGTGCATGACCCAAGACCTCGTCTTGTCCCACACTCAACATGAATTAAACAATCATATATAATCATACAAGACAAATAAGAGTTAAAGTTACTAGTACATGAATGTACCTTTCACTGCGCAGTTACCAATATGCCCGTCTTTTGAATCCGACCCCGGCCTTTTCGGGTATCCTATAACGTTACTGTCGGAATATTTCCTTTTCCATATTTTGTATTATATTAAAATCAATACCATATAACTTGAAATAATATCTTAAAGGTTATTTTTACCTCCTTTGACCTTTTAATCCTTAAAGGATTTGTTCTTCCATTTTTACCCTTACATTTCCTTAAAAACGAAATGCTGGATTTTTTGGGCAGATTTTTCAGTTACTTTGAAAAATCATAACTAATTCCAAAAATATCTAAATGAGGTGAAACCAAGGGTAAAATTTCCCTCAACAAGTCTATTTTCTGGAAAAATAACTCCTTAACCTTGAAATCCTTGAGTCATTCCCATTTTTAATTTTTCCAACTATTGTTCAGATTTTAGCATCCTGAACAAGGGCTAACTTCAAAAATTCATAACTTCTTGTCTAGAGCTTAAAACACTACAAATTCTATATATTTGGAAAGCCCTACATGTCTAATTCATAACTAGAAAATTTCATGATTTTTAAAGCTCATTTGATATATAAAATACTAGCCTCTTTGTGACTGACTTAACAGCCCAGTTTTCTGGAAATTTTCAATCTTGTTCTATAATTACCAACAATTATTCCCTAACATATTTTCAATCTAATTTTTGTTTTAAACCCATAAAATACCTTAAAAACATGTAAATAACTCTACTTTACAATTTCCTAGAATAAACTACAATTTTACCAAAAACTAAAAGTTTTAGTTCAAGAATTTACCTCTTGAAGTTCTTGCTCCTTCCTCCTCCTAGCTCTAAGATTCTCCCTCACTCTCACTTCTTAGAAATCATCTACTTGGAGTATGATTTGGTGTGGAGAGAAATGAAGAGGGAAGGCCTCTATTTTTAGGAAAAACTCAATGGCATAAGTGGTAATTCTCCTAGAGTTCCAAATCTTCTTCCTGCTTTTTATCCCTTGGATTCAAACTTGCTCCATAAGGAGTTCATATCCACCATCCACCTATTGGACGAAAATTGCTTCCATTCCCTCACCCTTGATTAATTGTTCAATGTGTCAACAATCCAATGATCAAAGGTTTCCATTGGTTGGTTCAATTATAAGAGGATTTAGCTAATTTAAGGGATTAATTAGGACCCTTGGATGCTTTTACATGTGCACAAATCGTAGCCTTTGATTGGAGTTGCCTTTGTTGACTTTTCAAAGTGATTAGCAAGGCTTAATTAACTTCTTAATTAAATGCTTAAAGCTTTCTTAAATATAACCATCATTGGTTACTTTAATTAATTGAAAACTTAAACTTAATTAATCTCAAAACACTTGGTTCCCATTGGCTAGCCAAAATTGTTGACTTTTGGGGCACAAATATTAAGCTTTAATCATGTGATTAATCTCCTTCTTTATTGCTAATGTCTTAGGTTAATTGATTTGCTAATTAATCCAAGTTATTAAAGCATTATTAGCAATTTAATCTTCATCAATTAATCCCTTGTCCTTAGGCTAAATTATAGCCCATAAATAATGTCTCATAATTAACCCTTTGTTAATTAATTCCAAAGTGAAATTTGGATAAGAATATAATCTATAATTCTTTGAGACACATATTCACTTTTGTATTTTGCTAATTCATTTACCAAAATACAATATTTACATGTATTATGAAAATTAGGGTATTACACACAGCAAATCCGGTAGAACACGAAGATGACGGTCGGGGGTCCCCTTGGTCCCACTTGTTCTCCCAGTCGATAAACTGTTGTGCCTAGCTCGCTGAAAAGTTTATCTCAATCTCTTCATTCTCATCAAGGTCGCTGCTTGATAGAGTGGCGCTTCATTCTTCGCCTACAATCTCTAGGGCCTCCTCCCTTGGGATTGGTTCATCGGCGAAGAGGTCCTCCTACTCACTCCCTGTTTAAGGGGGCAGAGGGAGATTTACAGGATCACACTCTCTCGCACGGCCCCGTCTACTGCCACTTCCTCTCAGGACGGCCTTACTCCGTGAAACCCCTTTCCCTTTGTCTCCGTTAACCATATTTTTTACCGTACAAAGAGAAAATCAAAAGTCAAAACAGTTAGAAATGAATAGTAGCTGAAGGGAAATTTTGTTAATAGCGCGTCTTTTTGTAGCGGTTCTGTTAGAAAACCGCTACAAAGTAAAACAACCGTTGCGGTTAACATAACCGCTGCATAAACTGCTACTAATGTACCTTGGTCTTTGTAAAACTTGCAGCGGTTATCAAAACTGCTACAAATTGAGAGACATTTCAGTTTCTGTAGCAGTTACTTGTCAAATTGCTACTAATTGTATCCTTTTGTAGCGGTTACACCATAAAATCACTACTAATTAGTTTATCAGTCTATTAGTTTGACTAATAAACCAATTAGTTTGGTTTTTTTTAAAAAAATCTGATAAGTGTACTGAAAATAGTCCAACATGCCCGTAAAAATTGGGCTTTAGTATAGCCACCGTTATCCCTGTAAAGACTCAATGGGTCATTTTAATGAGAGACATTTTATAGAGATAAAGGTGGATATCATAAAAACCTAACCTTCGGTCGCTTGTTAGACGATCTTCAAAGGAGTAGAAGTCTTCACGTCAGAGAAATAACCCAATTTGGCCTGTAACTGAGTAACTGCCTTGGCTTCAAGGATGAGAGGCAAATATCTGCAGCCATAATCTATTAGGATAAGAGATCTGAGCTATAGATTTTTGCCTGTCTTCGACTACTAATCTGAGAGAGTTTACTTAGTTACTAGTCAGATTCGGTGATTTCTCGGTATTTTATATTTGTTGACATATGAACAGATTAGTTTATATAGGTTAAATATTAGTAGCAGTTGGGGTAAAAACCGCTACAAAATACTAGTATTTGTTGTGGTTGAAGCGTCACCATATACAAATCACGACAAAGTTGAGTTCTTTCGCTTTCTTTTAGCGGTTACTCACACGTAACCGCAACAGATAAACCATTTGTAAAGGTTTCATATAAGTAACCACTACAAATTAACAAACTTTGTAGCAGTTTACTGTACAACCGCTACTAATATTATTTTTTTGGCAAAAAAAAGCCAAACTAATTAGTTAATTAGTCTTTTAGTTTCACTAATAAACCAATTAGTTTGGTTTAAAACAAATTCTTTCTGATAAGTGTACTGAAAATAATCTATCATGCCTGGGAAGATTGAGATTTAATATAGCCACTGATCTCTCTGTAAAGACTTTGGCTCATTTTGATCACAGATATTTTACAAAAAGAAAGGTGGCTATAATAAAAACCCAAACTTCAGTCGCTTGTTATACGATATTCAAAATAATCGAAGTCTTCACATCAGAGAAAAACCAAATCGAGTTGTAATTGAATAACTACCTCTGGCTTCATGGATGAGACAGGCAAATATCTGCAGCACTCATCTCTCGAGATAAGAGATCGGTGCTCCAGTGATCTGCCTATCTTTGATTACTAAACCGAGGTTGTTTATTCAGTTACAAGCTGGATCCGGTGATTTCTTTGTATTTTATAATTGTTGTGATGTACGGACATGTGACTATATATAGGTTAAATATTAGTAGTAGTTATGTAGATAATCGCTACAAAATGACAGTCTTTGTCGCAGTCAGGGCTTCGGTTTTCGTTAATCGCAACAAAAATGTGTCGTTTAGCTAACTTGTAGTGTTTATCCTAAGGTAACCGCGACAAATAGTTCGTGCCTTTTGGTGCCAACTTTGGCACCACATTGGTAGCGGTTTTTAGGAAAAACTGTGACAACATAACCGTGACAAATATTTGCGCCCTTGCGTGTAGAGCCAGGAAATCGGGCTAAGCCCGTCGGGCCAGCCCGTTTAGGCCCTGACCCGATAAGGGCTGGGCCTAAAAAAATATAAGAGATAAACAAAATTGGCCCTGAAGGGTCGTGGGCCGGTCCGTTAGGCCCTGTTACTGTATATAAATATATATTTTTTTAAAAAAAATTAAGCCCCAAGTTGGGCTACTTATTTATTTGAGGGTCTCAACTCAGTCTCAGCCCAGTTTGATCCGTCTGGAGCTCTGGAGTGACCCAAAGAAAAAAGACATTGAATCAAATATGAAACTCACTCTCTTCATGTCTGGAGCAAAAATCACACTCACTCTCAACCTCTCAGTCTCACGCATGCACGACTCGCCCAGTCGCCGTCATCGTTTCTCCTACTCCACTCGACCACTCCTCCAGTCTTCACTCTTCACTCAATCGGTCCTTTACTCCTCCTCAATGTCGATTGTCGAATGCGAGGCATGGGTGGGTTAGGGACTTAGGGTTCTTCTTCTTCAATATTCTCCAGATCCAGCAACTCGCACGGCGTGAGGTCTCGTTGCCCTAGGAAAAAACTCAGTCTCAGTCCTCAGTCCTCAGTTCCTCACTTCCCTCCTCGATTCCTCCTAGTCGGGCGTCCGTCACTCAGCCTCACAGCCAGGTTCCTCCGATTCTTTCCTCTTTTATTCTCTTAATTCGATTTTATTTTCTTTTTAATTTGAGTTTCTGGATTCATTTTGTTTTGATTTTAACATCGATTACTGAGGCATTTCATTGAGGGTCTGTTTGATTTTAACATGGATTATTTACCCATGAGTTCATGACCTACAAATAATTGAGGGTCTGTTTGAATTTGTAGCTAAAGAAAGAAGCACTAGGCATTTCATTTACTGAATCAGTATATTCCGTTTCTTCCATTTTTGCTGTATAAATTGTTATAGTGGTTCCTGTATAATTGTTTTTACTCAAACAAACCTGCTTATTTTAGTTGGGGGTCGAAATGCTGAATGATAAATAGCAACAAAAAGAATATTAAGGGAAAAAAGAAGAGGTGTGCGGTGGGATCAATCAATACCTGTTCAACTACAACTTCAATCTAGATTTAAAATTTGTATGTTATGATTTTTAAATTAGGTCCGTGCCTTATTTGACGTCTATGGTCGATAATTATTCACACTGATGATAATATGAATTTAATGAATCTCAAGACAAAACTCTAATTCATTCACTGTACTAGGCATTTCATTTCATTTCCTATTTGTTTTCATTGTAGACTCCTCTGTTCCATGTCTGCAAATTGTCTTCAATGTGAAAAACAAAGATAGGTCCACCAATTCCATCAATTTGTTCAAAGATACCCTTTAACTAAGTAGATATTGATTTTTGTCCTGTGATTATTACTGACTGTGATTAATGTTTTTGTATTCTTGTGAAATTTGTTCAAAGATACCCAATCTGTTGGATAATTTGAGTAATTGTCTTGCCTAGATATTAATATCGATAACGTTTATTTGATAAATTAGAACTTTGATTGTTGTATTTTATTAATCATATTTTTCCGGTGCCCTCGGGCCCTGCGGGAAAAAACCGGAGGAAAAATAGTTAAAATCTGAAATAGTGATTTCCCAGCCCTGCGGGCCGACCCTAGCTCTGGTGCCCTCAGGCCGGACTTTGAAAAGCAGGGGTTTTTCTTATCACAAGCCTTGGAGGGCCGGCCTTGTTAGGCCTTGGCCCTTCATGAGCCGGCCCTAATTCCCACCTCTAATTGCGCGCTAAATTGGCTCCACATTTGTAGCAATTTGTTTGGGAATAACTGCTACAAATATTGTTGCAAAATGACCTGCGCTTTGGCACCAATCCTCCGCTATGAATTTGTTGCAGTTTGAGCTAAAACTGCTACAAATACATGATTTAGTAGTAGTTTTTTGTGACCGCTACTAAGTGACTGCTAAAAATCATAGTTTTTTTTTTTTTGTAGTGACAATACAACTGTTTGTGCCAACTAATACAATGATTTACTATATTGTAAATATTTAGACCTTTAAATATACATTGACCTAATATTTTTAATAAACAAGTCAGATCGTAGGTCGCCTGATTGGGACATGGACTAGTCATAGGTTCGATTATTGGCAACGTGTGGTCATGAAAGTGGGGAAGTTCTGTCCCTAAAATTTTCAATCCCTTGATTGGAAACCCAATGCTAGGGGAGGTGGTTTTGCACAAATTTCACTTTCATGAAACTCCTAATCCAAGTTTATCCCCAGTCCCTCATACCAAACAATATAATTTGGTTTAATCCCTAACTCAATCACAATTCGTCACCGCTATTAGCCGTGGATACCCCTAGGCTTACAAAACAAAAAGATATGAAATAAAAAATTCAAGAAATAAATATATCATAAATACGGAGAGATAATGAGAATATTGTTACAAAATATTTTAAAACTTAACTTCTAAGCATGAAGAATCAAATAAAGTTATAAAACAAAATATTATTAAAATTAGTCGAACTAATGAGGACAACGTGGCTATTAATTGTTAGAGATATGGGGAGGTAGTTAAGTCGGAAGTCTTAAATATAGAGGGGGTCAAGGGGAATAGAATAAATCTATAAAATGAAATATTTTAAGAATACGTATATCAAAAATAAAATCTATCTGATTCAAGGAAGTTATCAGCAGGCAAACCAAGAACGTGGACAATTGGTGTTACGGTAGTTACCAGCAGTCAATCTTAGAAAGTGCTCAATTTTCAGTAGAGAGAAAGTTCAAGGATTACATAGCAGTATAGCACGCTGTTGTGAGTGTGGTTTCAGCCCAACTTTTAAGAATAAGATATATTTGGTGTTAAAAAATATCAGTGCTAAGTAGGATGGCACCCACTCGATCAAAGACAAGTTACTTGTATGTACAAGTTATCGTTAGAAAATGAAAAGATGTTATAGCTATGTCATCTTCAATTTTAAAATGTAAGATAAAGTTCCAACGGACGCTTTCATAAGAAAAGGTCAAGGGTATAAATTAAACAAACAGACATATAGTAATAAGAAAGAGAAAAAAGAAAAGGTCTTCACGTTACATACGTTGAAAAATTATTTTCATGGCCGGTTGATATATATATATATATATATATATATATATATATATATATAATTGCGATTTAATAAAATATTTTAACACTTAACCGTACAATAAGTTCTTAAAAAGTTACAGGGATATAATAAATATTACAACTTCCACGAGCTGTTATACATATGAAGACAAGAAAGATCACAAGGATGTAAATATAAGGTGAAAACTAATGAAAGCTTATGATCACAAAGGTGTGTTTACTAAAATTTAAGATAAATGTGCAACTAGTTCATCTTGCCAAAATGGAGAATTTATTTATTTTTTCTTTTATTTCTTTAATCTATTTCATTCTAGCTCATTACATACGTTGAAATATTATATTCATATGAAGACAAGAATGATTACTGATCGAACCATATTAAAAATATGATTTTTTATAATTAGATTGAGATTCTTAATGTATTTTGTCATAGTTATTGAGTTTAAAATATCTTTAAAATATCCACTCATGACCACCTCCGATCCACTTAAGAGGTCAAGGTTCAGTTCCTTCATGAGTGCTCTGTTTTGGGTTCCGAAACAGAGAATTTACAAGCCTATCGTTGTATGCATGGATTTTGAGGTTCTAAAATTATTCATATATGTTGTTTCAGCGGAGAGAGTCAGCAACCGTAAAACAGCGAGAGACGCAGAGGAGAAGACATATTTCTATCTATAATCTATCTATAATCATCATTTAAATGCCACTAACTATTTATCACAGGGAAACATGAACCAGAACTTTTACACAGATTCACAAGTCAAAACCTCAAAACTTCACTTCAACACACCGCAGTAGCTTATGCGCGTGTCATTAGAGTATATTTGTATTTTATCATTTTCTTCTCTTCTCTTCTTATCTAAACCAACGCTATACCCACTTATCTTAATTCCATAAGGAAACAATAACAACGCCACTCACACTTCGAAAAGCATACCAAGGAACTCGAACAGCAACATACAAAAGCATACATTCTTATGCAAATCTCATAATTCTCTCATACAAGCTTTAATCTATGCCAGACCATACCCATCCCACAAAGTAATTAATGTCTCCCTCTATCGAAACAGGTTTCAATCGATATAATCACTCCAAACAACCACGATTGAGGAAAATTAAGGTGGGAGAGTATTTAGGAGACTTACCTAAACATAAGAACAAGCTTGCATGTAACGTTCGAACTCTCTTCTGCCTTAACCGTCTCTCCCTCTCATTTCTTTCTTTATGTTTATGTCTCACTTCCCTCGGCCTCTCACTCTTTCTTAGTATTGGAGCATCACTCAATATTATGCTTTTAATTTCGTCGTCCTCGGGTAGAGTGTGTTTATTTATTTATTGTCTATTTTGCTTCTACTTTAAGCTAAGCACGTTAAAATAATTAACTGCACTGCACTGCATTTAATTGATTTCAGTATTAAATATCGAGCGACAAACATTACCACACAAGATGCAGCTGCCACAAAAACGGATTGTAAATTAATTGATGGAGAGCAGAGCTTGCCATAATCTGCATTGTGTAAGTGTGTATATCTATCTATAATCTATCTATCTCATTCACAAAAACACATATTTCTCGCGCCCATTCCATCTTTATACACGACACGCCTTTCATTCTCCATTCTTGTTTCTCTGGGCTTCAAGATTCCCCTTTTTTCCCTTTCTCTCACGGAATTCTTTTTCTCTCTGCTTTTCCTTTCCCCAGCTGGATTCAGGTTCAAGCTGATTTCTTTATGTATTCACGTTTTCCTCTCTCTCTAGGGACTCTGTTTCTTTCCCTCCAGGTTTCCTGATCACCACTGATTCCTCGCGTAAATCTTTCCCTCCTTTTTTTCTTATAATAATATCCCACCTTTTTCGGCATTCTTTATCATCTCTGACAACCTCCGACATTTTCTCTCGATTCTTCAAACCCAAATTCTATAAGAAAAGGTAGGTGTTTGACTAGCCCAGAGACGCAGCTGAGTGAGAGAGAGGGAGAGAGAGAGAGAGGGAGCTTCATCCTCCTCTGCTCATAGCACCGTAAAACAGAGGAAAAGCCAGACGCCATTGTAAGTTGCCATCATCTTTTCTTTTCTGTTCTTCGCTGATAAAACGCAAAACAGGGGGCTGTTAGAAGAGTATATATATATATTATCTATCTATTGTGCGTCGGGTGAGTACTTTCTTTTAATTTCTTCCTATATGTGTGTGTGCGCCGTTAGGATTATGTGTATGTATTTAAAGCCAACTGTCATCGTTTTCGTCTTGTTTAGCTGTTGCGTCTGGATTTCTTTTGCATCTGTGTTGCTATGAGCAGAGGAGGATGAACTCGAGTGGGAGGATAGTGAGTGGTTGGAGGTGGTCATGAGTTGATCGGGAATGAAGTGGAAGATGGAGACGGTGAGAGAGAGAGAGAGAACGAGTTTAGGAGAGATAGAGATAACGGTCAAAATTGAATAATTTAACAGTCAAACATTTATTATGTCACTTTTACACCTATTTCATAACCTCGTTGTTACTTTTGTTCCAAAAAAAAAATATATATGGTGTTGGACGCTCCTGAGAGTAAAATACATGTGTATTTTTGCACCTTTATCCTTAAAATAAAGGACCTAAAGAAAATAATTTTTATTATAAAGGACCATAAAAATTGTAATTATTTAGAAGAACCTAACATCATAATATAAATTTAAAATTATTAAATTGCCCCTATCAAACCTTCTGTATTATCTCTTATATTTTTTATTAAAAAATAAATAAAATTAAAACTGAAACTGGCCATGATGATATGATCATATCTTTTTTTCTTTCAATATATTATTTAATTAACAACTATTAAACTCATATTTTTCTTAATTTTTTTTATTTTTCACCAATTTATATCATCAAGTTGTCTGATTTATATTATCAATGTTGATATCAATCAAGCTCTTTTTATAAATATAAAAAAAATAAACTTATTTCATATTTTTCAAGATATAATTGGTTAATTAGATTTTTAAAAAAATTTTATTAACATTACATGAATTTTTTAATTAAGAGACATAAATTGCTTCTAAAACAAAAATAAATCATACAAGCTTTCTTAGTTTGACAAATATGATAGATTATAAAAGACCTTGAATTTTATTAAAATTATATAATTCAATTTTTAATCAAAATTTTTTTTGGATTTTAAAAAAATATAATTCTTACAAATTGAAGATGCATAATTGTTTTTTCATAGATATGTATTCAAGTTGTGAAAAATGAAAATTGAGAAAACTATTGTTTAATTTAATGAAACGTAGAATTTTGTATTAGTTTTAAATATAGAATGGGGAAGAGAATGTAGGAGAGAATGAGAAGATTTTGTTAAGGGCATTTTAATACTTTTGATTTTATATTTTTATATTAGGTCCTTCTAAATAATTACAATTTTATGGTCCTTCTTCATAATTATTTTTTCCTCTAGGTCCTTTATTCTAAATTTCCCTATTATATTTTCAAAAATGAATAGGAAAATAAGATAAAAACGAAGATGGAATGTTTGAATGTAGAAATCTAATTTGTCCTCTATTTTAACTTACAATAACTAAAAATAAAAACGCTTAAAATAACTAATAACGTTATATAGCTTAGTGACATGAAACTTTTTATTAAAGATTTGAGGTTCGATCTTGAGATCTCAGGTGAAGGACTTTGAAGAAGAAAAGTGATAACTATTGGTTGCAACTGTCAAAAGCTGCCACTATATTCTACTTCAATCAAGACCCTTCAACTTTTTATATTTGTTTCAGAAGCCCAGGACTCAATCTTCTTCGTAACTAATTCTTTATGGAATTTCTTTGGGGTTTAAACTTCAATTATTTGAACCATAAAGGTTCAATAAGATTAGGGCATTTCTCACGTCTTAATGAACATTGTGTAAACACTTCTAAATTGTTTCAAACTCATGCAGGTCATTATGAATATTTGGTAATGCCATTTGGTTTAACAAATGCCCATCTTATATTTCAAGCTATTATGAGTCGTATCTTTGAGGATTTGCTTCATAAGTATGTACTAGTATTTTTTGATGATATACTGGTGTACAACCCTAATCTTTCCTCTCATATTACTCATCTCCTCTCTGTGTTCATTATTTTAGGGGATAATAATTTTTTTTATCAAGAAATCTAAGTGTACATTTGCAGCTAGAACTATAAGTATTGAATATTTGGGGCATGTAATATTCAAAGGAAAGGCTGCAGTAGATGCCTCTAAGTTAGAAGCAATTCAAAAGTGCCCAATACCAAACACTATTAAAGAAGTCTGAGCTTTCTTGGGATTGTTTGGGTGCTATCGCCGTTTTATTCAAAAGTGCCCAATACCAAACACTATTAAATCTTATTTTTTAGAATTTTGTGTAGAACAACCCCTTAGAGTTTTATGCCTCCAAATCCTAAGAACTCCATGAACAAAACCACTTTAGGTCACAAACATAGAATATCACTATGTTGAGCTTAAGATCTTACCAACTTGGCTTGATCCTTGTATATTGCGATCAACTTGCTTCTCCTTCCTCTCTTCAATATTTTCGGTCTTCTCCCCATGAACAGCATGAGGATACACTTTTTGTAATACCCGGATAATTATTTATCCAGAATATTATATTGACAAATAATACCTATTGAAAATAGGTGAATTTGTGGTCTTAAAGTGTAAGATAATTAGGTTATGATCAAAGGAAAATATTAAAGGAATAAAGGAAATTAAGTGCCAAAAAGGCTTTAAAATGTATTTTAGGGTCATAAAACATCTTAAAAGAATTGTGATAAATTCTAAAGGGCAATAAAATAATTATTAAAAATTAGAAAGAATATTGTCCTTAATTTAGACAATTTAATAAATTAATTCCTTTGAAAATGAAAAGAAGAAAAATTAAAAAGTATTCTGGAACCATAATTGACTCCATGATTTTTGATATATTACATGGGACATAAAATACCAATGTAAGTCAAATAGTTGTGAGAAAATGCTTAATTCTAAATAAGAAAATTGTCAACAATTAGTAAGTAATTAATTAAATAATTAATGGCTAATTGTTTAGACATAAATAAGAAAGAAATAGAAGGGGAAAAGATTTGAGTATGTGTGTGTGAGTTGTGAGTGTGTGTGTGTACCTAAGTGTTGTGCGTGTGTGTGTGTAGTAAAAAAAATCAAGAGGTGTGAAAGGGGTTAAGGATTTTTCAAATAATATCATGATATTTTGTGATAAAATAATAATATAAATAAGATATTTTGTAAAGGAGTTGATAGGATAAATGAGAAACGATAGAAAATAAATCATATCTCAAAATATGTGAACTAAGTATCTAACATAAGGATTTATTATAAACAAGTATATTTTTATCCTGTAGTGTAGTGGGCTATCTCCAAAATCATTTCCGTAGCCGGTGGAATGATTATGAGAAAAGACAAAAAGATATTTTGTGGAAAATGGGCAAATAGTGTAAATGAGAACCAATGGAAATTAAATCCTAACCAAAAATCCTTGAACTAATTAGTAAACATCTGGACATATTATGAATCAGTGAATTTTTGTCCCAAAGTTGGTGTTATCCGAAGTTATTTCTGTAACCGATAGCGCTAGTTCGGAAATGTTCGGCAAGCAACGGAATGGCCTGAATGGGATCAAAAACTTAGTTAACCCTAGTATCTTGAAAGGGGAAGAAGAGATCTTCGGGGCTTTGTTCCCGGAATTCTAAGATTTTTCAAGATTAAGCGATTAGAACACCGAACAGGGACTTTATCGGTAGAAAACCTCTTGAGCAAGTTGGTGACATAGGATGAAGTCAGCATGGTAAGGTGTATGGCCAAGATCTTACCACCTCAAGGAAGTGCGATCCGACGGTCAAAATCTGATCAGGGAAAGTTCAAAGGAATTACCGAAATTCCATTGCCTTTTTCTATAAACAACCCTTTCATTCTCCTTCATTTTCTCACCAATTCACTTACCTAGTTCGAAATCTAGAGAGATGTTAGAGAGAGGGAGGAGCTTGGAGGAAGGAGTAGCAAGGTTCTGGGTAAGTTCTTCAGTTCCTAGTCTTAAGATTCTAGCTTCGTTCGGTAGTTATGGTAGAAATGCTAGTTTGATCTTTTAGTCTTCCAATATGTTGTTGATATCATGTTTATGTTTAAATATGGTATTTATTTCGAAAATATGATGGAGAAAGAGATATAGCTAAATTTTGGAAGATTAGAGTCAAAGTAGCAAAGCTCTGGCGAAATTTTGCCGATTAGCAAAGTCAGGGGCAAAATGACCATTTTTGATTAAAATGCCCGTTATGATATTTATGAGTTAATAGATCTCGTATTACCTCTAGGAATATCCGGGAGGCCCGGAGTTGGGTTAAAAAGGCCGGACGATTGGACATTACACAGTGAAAGGTACCAGCCATCAAACGTACCAAATATCATCAACGAAGGTACGTTCGCGTACTAGTAACTTTAACTCTAATGTGTCTTGTATGATTATATATGATTGGTCAATTCATGTTGAGTGCGGGACAAGACGAGGTCTTGGGTCATGCACCGTGACTAAAACTCTGTCTTAAGTCACTATTTATACATTCAACTATATACGGATTATAGTCTTGATAACACCGTTGAGTTTTCCTAGCGTTGAGGACACGATGGGCCGTCGTGGCACTGGTTGGTGCAGACCGGGATAAACTTTACATATGTTGTGTGCTATGTACTGTCGTGTTGTGGTAACTTTGCATCTGCTATGTGCTATGTATTGTTAATGCTGAAATGTTATAAATATCTGTTATATATATTGATCATACTTTGTATATGAGGTTAATTGTTACCTGAGGTCCAATGGGTATTGAACCTCAAATCTGTCTAAGGTTCAGGAAAGGAACCGAGATAGAGGAGGTACCAATAGATGAAGCCGTCAGAAGGCACTAATGGACGGAGCTGGGGAGAGTCACCGGTCAAAGCAAAAGCCGGAAGAGCGTCCACAGAGTGTTCATTCTGGCATAATTTAACGAGGTTATTTCAAACGGTTTGGTGCCGAAGGCAGGGCTAGTCTATGTGGGTCAGTCAATAAGTCGCCGTGAACTCGGTGAGACTCTTATGATAGACACCTACCTGACCAAATTGTTTGATTAATTGAGTTAGGTTCATTGTCTCAAGTCTACCTACGGCTTGGTAGAAGATTGTATAGTTACCATGTAAGAAATGTAATTATACAAAGCTCTGTAATGTATCACATAAATCTTCCTTCAGGAAAATTTTAATACACTACAAAAAAAAATTGATTTTTTGCAACGGAAAAATTCCGTCGCAAAACAGTTTTACGACGGAATTTTTGACGGAATTCATCCGTCGCAAAAAAAGTGTCGTAATTGCGACGAAAAATTGAAATTCCGTCGCAAATTTCGACGGAATTAAATTTCCATCGCAAATTTTGAAATTTGCGACGGAATTTAAATTCTGTCGCAAATTTAAAAATTTGCGACGAAATAATTTTCCGTCGCAAACCCTTGGGGTTTTGCGACGGACATTTTTTCCGTCACAAAACTTAGGGGTTTTGCGACGGAAACATTCTCCGTCGCAAATCCTAAGGGTTTGCGACGGAAAATTATTCCGTCGCAATTGCGACGGAAGTAATTTCCGTTGCAATATGTTGAATTTTTGCGACGGAATTAAATTTCGTCACAAAAATTAAAAATTTTTTTAAAAAATTAAAATTTTAAAAAATCAGAAAAAATCATTTTAATAAAAAAAAGTTTTAAATTTAAAAAATCAGAAAAAATATTTATAAATATAAAAAATTAAATTATTAAAAAATATATAAATTGCATAAAAAATATTAAAATAGAACTGAAAAATATATTTTTTAAATATGAATTTATTATTTGTAACACCTCTCCCTCCTAAAAACAACAAAACTGAAAAAAATTAATAATTAAAATATTAACCTCAGAATAAAAATAAAATTAGATAAAATAATTATAATCATTAACACAAAATATTAAAATATTAAGTACTTATAAATTAAATATAATAAAAAAAACATATTTTTATACAGATCTGATTTTTTTTCTATGATTATAGTTATAGTTATAGCCACGATTGTAACCACGATTATAATTATTTCCATAATTATATAGTTATGATTATAGTTATAGTTATGATATAAATTTTCTTGCCACGATTATAGTTATAGTCATGATATAGCCACGATTATAGTTATAGTTATAGCCACCACTATTTAAAATTTATGAATATTTTGACAAATCCGATAAATTCCAACAGGTTAAATTATTTGATAAATAACAAACATTATTAGATGACAAATTCCATGGCGGCTACTGCTGAGAGCTAGAGAAGCAGAGGAATTTCTTTGCGTGGGAACAAAGTAGTGAAGGAAAAATTATATCAGAAAATATGGATGAGTAAAAAATATTACCATACGAATTTTGGGGGGAAAATTAAGGAACACTCATCTTCAAAACGTGATTTTTTACCACTTTTTTGGGGGAGGGGAGGGGAGAGAGAGAGAGAGGGATGTAAAAGAAAAAGAAAGCATTGAGCAACGAAATAGCCGAACCAAGCACTAATGGATGTGTTTTATTTAGATTTATAAATCTACAGAAAGCTATTCACATGCAGCATGTTACAAAAGGCACACTAATCAGGTTAGGAAAAATAAAATTGAAAAGAAAACACATACTATCTCAATATCTAATTTTGTTCTAGATTTTAATTATGAAAAATAAACAAGAAAACAAAAATCTGCAAATCTATATGAAATTGAAAAGAATGAAGGAACAGAAGTCACTAACCTGGGGAAGAAGAAGAAACAACACTCAGATCCCATGTGACAGAAGAAGAAGAAGAAATCAATGAAAAATGAAAGAAAGTAATGAAATGAAAGAGAGAATCAAAGAGGGCGGGGATAAAATAAACGAATGGGAGATCTTTTGAAGTTAGCGGCCAAAAGGCCGCCAACTTACAACGGACACGTGGTCCGTCGCAACCCCCAACGGGGTTTGCGACGGAACACATGTCCATCACAAAACCCCAAGGGGGTTTGCGACGGAATACAAGGTCCGTTGCAAAACGAAGGAGTTTTCTGTTGTTTTGCGACGGAAAATTGATTCCGTTGCAAATTCTTCTTTTTTTTGCGACGGAAACTTCAATCCGTTGCAAAAAAAACAAAAATTAAAAAACTCAAAATTGCGACGGAAAATTTTCCGTCGCAAATCACCATTTTTCTAGTAGTGATATACCGGTTTATGTCAAGACATTAACATATGTCTGGACATTTTATATCAGATACTCATTGTCCAATTATTAGTGCATGCTATCTGTTTCCGCATTACTCTAAGCTGTAACACCTCAAACTCTGTTGGTTTTCCTGAAACTAAATGTCAATCGACACGATTTCCAAACACGGAATTTGGGGTGTTACACTTTTACTTAAGTTAAAGAAGAAATCATGAACAAAGGACCTATCATAAAGCAAGACTTACCTTATGTAACCAAAGTTGTCTCCTTTTTTTCCTTCTCTATTCTCCACGACACACACTCTCTCCAATCGCTCATATGTGTTTTCAATTTAGTGTAACATGCAAGAAGGGACCATCTCCTTAAATAGTGGATGGCAAACCCCTTGTGGGCCCCACAAGTTAAATTACCCTTTTACCCTTGCAAAATATCACACTTCCTTAACTTGGCCTTCAAGTTTCTCTTCTCTCTTCTCCTTCCTTGATCAAAAGTGTCCCCCTCTTCTCAATTTTGGACCCTTATATTCCTACTTCACATGGCATCTCCCTATAACTTGTGTCCTTTAGTTTCTAGATGATTGTTAGCTTAATTTAGCTTAATTTGCATGTGTTTTATCATAAAATATCTTAGATATTTATCATGAAAACTTGGCCAATAATCCTCCCATTTGCTAGCCAAATTGGAGGATTTTTGGGGAAATTTTTGTGATGTCATTTGATGATATAATTAAGGATTTAGTTGACCCTTAAGTCCAAGTGTAATTTATAGTTGGTTTGTTACCATATTTAGGGCATTTGAGTATTATTCTTTCAAGTATTTTTGCGTTTTGTTTTGACCTTATGCATTTTGAAAACATCAGCCCCAATGAGATGTCTTTATTGCTTTTTATCAAGTTGAAGACATATGCAAAGTTTGGACAAAAATCAAGTAGGTGTTTATCCCTAGCTTGACATGTGTAATTCTGGCATAGAATGCTTTAAGTACTATCTATTTTATACCTTTTCTTGCATCTTTTGGATCTAAAATAGCTAAATTTTATGTGATTTTTACGTCACATTTTATAGTCTCTAAATGTAGTCTCATAATTAACAATTTGTTGATTAATTCCAAAGTAAAATTTGGATGAAAATATAAACAAAAGATTATAACTCTTTGAGACACATATTCACCTTTATATTTTACTAATTATTCTTTAAAATACAAGGTTTATGATAATAGGGAAATCAAGGTATTACAACAGCCCCTTAAAAATATTCATATATTTAATTACCCAACTAAATACTCAACTTTCAGTCAACGTACATGATCATTATTACTACCTTTCAAAGTTTATCTGACGTCTCCTAGCTCACACATAAATAACGCATTTAAAATCATGGGTAGTGAATTTTATGAAAAACTCTAATTCCCTTCCAACGAGACTCCATGTAGTAAGAAGGATCGTTTTGTTTATAGACCCCAAATTTGAAGTAATGAGAGTGACCTCCACGGCCAGGAGCTTCATAATCCAAAACCCTATCTATATAAACCCTCACAATCGACGCTCTCACGTCATGAATCACATTCAACTGAAACCATCTGTCCCATATACATGGAACTAGAACTGGCCCCCTGTAATACGTAAGTGACCCATTGTAAGTTCTTATCATCAAAGTCGTCGCCGTTGGAGGATCCGACCCGAACAGTTGCATAATGGACACTCCTGTACTTCCACTTGGTACGTATCCATGCCCTTCAAATTGCCATACCCCTGAAGAATAATCGTAACCCTAAAAGCAAATCGTAAAACATTACATTGTATCTTATACATATATACTCCCACCAACAACTAATTCTCTTGAACCAATGAATGAGAGTTAAGTCATTAAATTTATCCTAAATTGATTTTTTTTCCCAATTTTAATCCTCTTTAAATGAAGTGACTTAATTTTTCAACTTTGAATCTCAATCAATAACAAGGGCAAAGTGAAAAAAATGTAATTAATAGGGTGATTGGTGCCTTATATTTGGAACCAAAATTATTTGTTCTAATTGGCGAATTTTAATAAGGACCAAAGGTTTTATTTGAAAACATAATGATACATATATAGCTTTGATCTCTCAAGTTTACCCTCATCTTGATTTTAGTCTCTCAAATTTCAAACCATGGGTTTTGGTCCCTTAAGGGGTAAAATGGTCAATGTCTTTATTAAGTTATACAGAGCATGTTTTAAATGGAATGAAACTTGAAGTACCAAAACTAATGATTTAAAACTTGAGGGGCTAAATTTAAAATAGGGAAAACATTTTCTCATGTAGGAAAACCATTTTCTCATGTCACACACATATGAAATGGTGGAACCAACATATATATATATTAATTCATGGGAAAAACACTTCTCATGTTGTAGGAGAAGTGTTTTCTCATGTCACACATACATGAAATAGTGGGACCTATATATATATATAGTAATTCACATATGTATATGTGGGTCTCACCATTTTATGTGTGTAGGAATCTTAGTTTTCTCATGCAATATGAGAAAACTAAACCCCTTAATTCATATATGTATATGTGGGTCCCACCATTTCATGTGTGTGTAGGAGACTTTTTTTTCTCATGTAACATGAGAAAACCATAAAGCCCTTTAAAATAAGGGTAAACTTGAGGAACTAAAGATTGTATTAATGTGTGTGTGTAGAGGAGGCTTACTTGAATTCGGACTTCAGACCGAGAACCACGGCTTTTTGGGCTGAAGGGTTTGTCTGTGGAGTAAACCCAAAGCCTGTGTACTCCATTTTGGAAGCTGTACCTTGAGCTAACAGGTAAGTTATAAGGCGTCTGAAGTTTGAAATTGGAAATGTTGAGAGGGAGTTCAGTGAAACCTTGGGTTAGTTCCTCATCAGGATCGGAGGTTCTAACACTCACTAATAAAGAAGAAAAAAGAAGAAAGCTAACCATAGCATTGTGATAAACAGATACCATGTTTAAAAGCACAAAGATGTGTGTTTGTTTGGGTGGAGGGAATAGCCTAAAGCTGTGCGTATTTATATTAGGTGTTGAAGACCAGAAGCAGCAGCATCATTGAGAATATTCCAGGATTTAGAAATATTATATTCAGCTATTATTGGTGTCCATGAAATATTGTATAAATTTTGGATGCATCTGTGTGAGGGTTTTCACTTGGAAATAATAGAATAATAAGTTAAGAATTCTGTCGCATCTGTATTGAGACAAATTTCCTTTCGAAATTATATTATCATGGCCGTTTATTAACAATGATGGTTTAAGACTTCACCGATATATTGAAATGAAAAAAACAATTATAACAAGGATATATAAATATTATTTCCACACAAGCTGTTGTAGAAATTAAGACAAGGAAGAAACATCATCACCAGATTTCAATTATACTCGTAACTAATAAGAGCTTATATATGAACCTAGTAAGGCCGGTTCATATTAGCGGACATGTCCTTCTCAATAGAGAGAGAATGTGATATTATAGATGGTCTATCGTTAAAGTGATTTGATGTAAACCAACACGAGAAAGTTTGGCAGTGTAAGGCCTCTCTAGATCTATCTAGGTCTCAAGTTTAAGTCTTATATGAGACACTTATGTTGGGAAGGGAAACCATAAATCTAAACCTCGAAGCTGAATACAAAAAAAATGATATGATGTAAGAAAGTAAGTTTGGTTATTGCTACTATTCTGCTCGATCCTATTTATAGTATGGTAAGGGTAAGGAGAGAAGGATTTTTTTGGTTTATTTATAAGTTACATTGTTAACTTTATATATATATATATATATGTATGTATGTATATGTACATTTTTACCTTTTATTTGACTTTATTCTCATAGGTTATAATGTACCACTCTCTTTGACGACGACGACGACGACAATAATAATAATATTGTACCCTGATACTTATTAGAAATTCAATTTATCAAAACTTTTTGGTCCTAAATATAAGTTCACATTGAGAGTGGTTAATAATTGTTTTCCAATTTAACCCCCTATTAAAATGTAGGTGAAATAAACTGTATAACATTTTTTTAATACTCATTATTAAATAAAGGCAAATTTGGAAAACCTAATCAATTTAAGTGTAATACCCAGATAATTATTATTTGGAATATTATGTTACAATAATAAAAATGTCCATTTTATGAAGATTTTGGTCTCAACATATTGTATGATTAGTCTATTTCCAAAGGAAAACACTAAGGGAAAATTAGAAGAAATTTATTGTCAAAAAATATGAAAGATGCACTTTAGGGCCATAAAACATCCTAAAGAAAATTATGAAAAATTCTAGAAGGCATGGAATGATTATTAAAAATTAGAGAGAATATTGTCTTTAGTTTAGACAATTTAATAAATTATTTCCTTTGAAAATAAAAAGAAGAAAAATTAAAAAGTATTCTGGAACCAAAATTGACACTATGATTTTTGATATTTTGCATGGAGCTTAAATTATTAATGTCAATAAAATTGTTGAGAGAAAATGATTAATTTTAATTAAGAAAAATATCAATAATTAGTAAGGGATTAATTTGGTAATTTTTGGGAATTTTTATAAGGTTACGAAAATCTAGGAAGTATGGAAAGAATTGTTAAGCTCATGGTTAAGGTGCTAATTAAACTTGTAGAATCAAATTAAGTAAATTAAATAATTAACAAAGGTTAAGATGTAATCTTGAAAAGTAAAGATCAAAGGCTTAGGATTATTTAAGTAATTCTAGAAGCCTAAATCCATGTAATTACTTATGGACCAATAGGGAAATTTTGTGAAAAATAAATGCAAGTGAAATAGGATAATATAGTTAATAAAATAGGAAAATAATAATAAATATATATATATATGTGTGTGTGTGTGTGTGTGTGTGTGTGTGTGTGTGTGTGTGCTGGCCGAAAATTTAGGGGAAGGGATAAGGATGATGCAAAAGTGATATTAAGATATTTGTATAATAATAATATTATAAGATAAGTTAAATACTATTATATTAGTAAAAAGTAAACAGGATAAATGACCACAGATAGAAAATAATTTATAAAGTAGAATCCAGGGATGAGTTGAGAAAAACCAGAGTATATTATTGATCAGTGGATTTTTATCCAGAAGTTGGCGCCGACCGGCGTTATTTCTGTAATCGGTGGCGGTTACCGAGGATATTCGGCAGGCAACGGAATGTCCTTAATGAGAGTATAAGGTTAGGAAAATCCAGTATTCTTGACGAGGAAGAAAGGACCTTCAGAGTGTTGCTTTCGAAATCTTAAGATTTTACAAAATTTCGCAATCGGGACACCGAACCAAGGATTTGATCAGATAAAGCCAGGATGAGGTCACTAGCATGACGTCATCATTTTTGTCTTCTTGTGGGGGGGGTCGGCCAAGATGTGTATGGTCAAGATCAAGCCATTTCAAAAAGTGCGATCCAACGGTTAAAATCTGTCCAGACAAGTTCACAAAAATTACGGAAATGCCGTTCGGATTTTCTATAAATAGCCCTTCATTTCTCTTCATTCTTCACCAATTCACACACACTCCTAGAGAGAAGTTAGAGAGAGACGCTCTGGAGGAGGAGTAAGAAGTTCATAGCAAAGCTTTGGGTAAGTTCTTCGGTCCTTAGTTTTTAGTTTCAGTAGTTCTTTCGATAGTTATAGTAGAATTGCTAGGGTAGTCTCTAATTTTTCAAGTTAGCTTAGATATCATGTTTAGGAGTAAATATGATATTTATCTCAGAAATAGGTTAGAGGAAAAGTTATAGCAAAATTTTGAAAATTTAGAGTCAAAATAGCGAAACTCTGGCAAAATCCCACCAAGTAATCAAACTAAGGGCAAAATGGTAATTTGTATCTAAAATGCCTGTTATGATCTTAAATATTCATATCGGTTGTAATACCCGGATAATTACTATCTGGACTATTATGTTACCATAATAAAAATATCCATTTATGATGATTATGGTCTCAAAATAGAGTATAATTGGTCTATTTTCAAAGGAAGGTACTAAGGAAAAATTATGGAAAATTCAAGAAAACATGGAATAATTATTGAAAATTTAGGAAATATATTATTCTTAATTTAGACAATTTAATAAAATATTTCCTATGAAAATAAAAAGAAGGAAAATTAAAAAGTATTTTAGAATCAAAATTGATTCTATGGCTTTTAAAATTTTGCATAGGGCTTAAATCATTAATGTTAATGAAATTGTTGTGAGAAAATAATTAATTCTAATTAAGAAAATTATTAGGAATTATTAAAGGATTAATTAAGTAATTTTCAGGAATTTTATAAAATTAGAGAAATTCAGGAAACATAAAAAATAAAATAAATATAAATAATAATTATTAAGGACCGAAATTTTTGGCTAATTAAATAAATAATAATGGTTAAGATATAGTCTTAAAAAGTAAAGATCAATGGTTTAGGATTTTTCAAGAATTTATGAAAGCCTAAATCCAAGTAATTAGTTATGGACCAATAGGAAAATTTTGTAGAAAATGAATATAGGATAAATATAATATATGTGTATAATTTATACACATATATGTATATATATATATGGTGTGGGCCGAAATTTTAGGGGAGATAAGGATGAAGAAGATATTTGAATATAATAGTAATATAGGTTTAAGCATGTGATAAATAAGTAATAATATAATAATAATTAAAAGTGGACAGGATAAACGAGAACGGATGGAAATAAAATCTTACATAGAAAACCGTGAACTAGGTTTCTAAAGTCAGGGTATCTTGTGAACGAGGGAATTTTTATCTTGAGATGGCCGGTCTCCGAAGTCATTTCTGTAACCGACGGAGTGATTTGGAGATCCGAATAGGAAGATATTTTGTATAATTAAAGCAGATAGCCAAAGAGAGAACCGATAGAAAATAATTCTGTTGTGGGAATCTGGGGATAAGTGGGGAAAAACCAGAGTATAATGTTAATCAGTGAATTTTTGTCTCGAAGTTGGCACCGGACAACGTTATTTCTGTAGCCGGGCACGAATACCGAGGATTTTCAGCTGATAATGGAATGTCCTCAGCGGGATCAGAAACTGAGTTAAATTAGGTAATTTGAAAGAGGAAGAAAAGATTTTCAGAGTGTTGTTCCCGGAATTTTAAGTTTCTACGGAATTTTGCGATCAGGACACCGAATCAGGAACTTATTAGATAAAGCAAGATGATAAGGTTTGATGATGCAGCTAGGATGAGGTCAGCAATTTTGTCTTTTAGGGGGGGAAGAAGTCGGCCTAATAGGTGTAAGGCCAAGATCAAAGCACCTAGCAAAAGTGCGATCTTACGGTCAGAATTCAACCAAACAAAGTTCAAGGAAATTACGAAAATGCCATTGAGATTTTCTATAAATAGCTTGCATTCCTTTTCATTCTTCACCAATTCACTTACAATCCTAGAGAGAAGTTAGAGAGAGAAGCTCTGGGAGAAGTTCATAGCAAAGCTCTGAGTAAGTTCTCCGGTCCTTAGTCTTTAACTTAAGTAGTTCTTTCGGTAGTTATAGTAGAATTGTTAAAGTAATCTTTAATTTTTCAAGTTAGTTTAAATATCATGTTTTAGAAATAAATTTGATATTTATCTTAGAAATATGTTAGAGGAAAGATTACAGCAAAAATTTTGAAAGCGTAAAGTCAAAACAGTGAAGCTCTGGCGAAATTCCGACAAAAAGTCAAACTAGGGGCAAAATGGTAATTTGTACCTAAAATGCCTGTTATGGTCTTAGATATTCATACTGGTGATATTATCCTTATAAGATACCCAGAATCATGAACCGTTGTTTCCGCTGTCACCGCTGTCAAATCACCGTCGTACCGCCGTCAAACGTACCACAACGCTACCGAAGTGCCCGAAATCATCAACGGAGGTACGGACGCGTATTGTAACCTTAACACTTATGCTGCTCATATTCATATATATGGTAGACATGTTTATATATTGAAACTCTGTCGTGGGTTGTCAGTCGTACATACAGCTTGTTACAAGTTATAGTCTTGATAACGCCGTTGGGTTTTCCTGGCGCTGAGGACACGATGGGAGATCGTGGCACTGGTTTATGTGCAGACATAGTGTGGGGCTTTACATATTGTTGTGTGCTTATGTTCTGTCCATTGTTGATCATGCATCTGCTGTGTGCTTATGTATTGATGTGTTGTATTGTTATTAAGATTATTTGTTGCCTATATATGATTTATTTGAGCATAAGGTTAACCGTTACCTGAGATCCAATTGGGAATTGGATCTCAACTGTAGCTCCAAGTTCAGGAGGATCCAGGGTGGAGGAGAGCGGCAAGTTGCCGATATAGGCGGATTGGAAAAGCTTATATGTTTTAGCTTTTGAACTATTTAGATATAGTCTTTTTGGAATCAACAGATGACTGTATAAGGATGATTACACTATGGTTATGTACTTCTAGATATTCAGTTACTCGTTTAATCGAAATGCTCGACTCTGATCACGGTTGGTTTGAAAAAAAAAATCGGTATTTTAAATTGGGATGTTACATCGGTGATATTATCCTTCTAGGATATCTGAAATCACGAACCGCTGTTTCTGCTGTTTCTGCTGTCACCGTTGTCATACCGCCGTCATACCGCTGTCAAACGTACCATAAGTAGGCGAAAGTGCCAGATATCATCAACGGAGGTACGGACGCATATTGTAACCTTAACACTTATGCTGCTCATATACATATATATGATAGACATGTTTATATACTGAGGTTCTGCCTAGAGTTGTCAGTTATACATACAACTTTATACGGGTTATAGTCTTGATAACGCCGTTGAGTTTTCCTGGCGCTGAGGACACGATGGGCCGTCGTGGCACTGGTTATGTGCAGACATGACGTGGGACTTTACATACTGCTTTGTGCTTATGTTCTGTCGATTTTGTAATCATGCATCTGCTGTGTGCTTATGTAGTGATTTACTGCTGTTATGTGTTTATGATTGCTGTTGTCCATATACTGTTTTATTTGAGCATAAAGTTAACCGTTACCTGAGATCCAAATGGAAATTGGATCTCAGCAGTCGCTTCAAGTTCGGGAGGGTCAAGGTGTGAAGATAGGGGCAAGCAGACGATGTAGGATGCAAGACGAAGTTTTATGTTTCTAGTTTATGTATTTGCCTTCTTTTGGATATTAGATGACTGTATTAGAACAATTACACTATGGTTATATATCTTTAAGGTTTAGTTACTCACTCGCTAGAATGCTCGACTCTGATCACTAGTTTAAAAAAAAAATTTACACTGTTTTTCAAATGGGATGTTACATTAAGACACATTAAATGTCTAAAGTTCTATTTCTTTGTATGCGAGATTTAGTCAAATGGACTTATAAAAAGGACTAGATTAAAAAGGGATAAAGTTCTAAAGTTGTTGAATTTTAAGTCAAAGTTAATGAAGTTTAAATTTTTTTCTTACTCTGTCTAAAACATGTTGAAAACAACTTATAAGTATGACATATGTGTGTGTTGGAATTTTTGGATCCGAATCAGCCCTTGATGGGCTGGATTAATTAATGGGGAAATTAGAGTAAATCCTAATTAATTGGTTAATTAATTAAGAGATTGATTAATTAATACATCGGATGAGAAAATTGTGATAAATCATGAGTCATCTAAATAACTAGATGATATGTGTGTACGCGCACATGTGCGTGTACGTGTATAGTTATAAAATGAATCAAAATTATTTATTTTATATTCATTCTACTGAGTCAAGAGAGAAGTTGAGAGACTTTCTTATCTAATGGTTCTCATGGGTATTTTGAGTTTCCAATATACCCCTGGCTCACTACTCTAAATAAAGGGCCTCCCTATCAATTCTACTCACTCTCAGTCATTTGAGTTTTGTAACTCTCACTTTCTCTCTATTTCTTTCTTGTGTGATGCTCTGCTATGCCTACTAGTCCAAACTAGTTTAATATTTTGCGTAGGTTACTCGGAGGGTCAATTGGTGGAGCTTCAGAGGTTTGACCTAACCCGAACATGGATCCATCGAATACACTTTCTCCCTCTTAATTTTCCGACATTGGTGTCAGAGTCGTGTTGTTCTTGAGGTTGTGTTGTGTGCTTAACCATGTTTGTGTCTCACCAAATTTATTTTGTATTCCACTGTGCACGTGCTATTTTTTTGTACACATGATTGTATGATTTGAGTTAAGGTGCTTAAATCATATATGTTGAAATATGTTTGTGGCTTTTTGTGTGTGTGTGTGTGTGTTTTTTTTTTAATATATAATTGATTTCGTTCATATATGAAAATTATAAACGTTACTTGACGAAACACTGATGACTGAATGAAAACTAAAAAAGTGTGTCTTTAAGAATGGAGCCTTTTGCGTGAACAAATGGCATTATTGAGCAGAGCTCTCCGAGACAATTCCAACGACTTCAAACGAAGCTCGAATGAGTAAGATATGGTCGTTGAAAGTTTCGGGTGGGGGCGGGTCTACCGTTGGGTACAAACCGGGTTGAATCCTACCTTACCCATGTACACCATTTTGGCCAAAGGGCTAAAACAACATCACTTCAATGTAAAAGGGGGCGTTGGGTTTAACAATGCAGCGCATTGGGTTGGATAAACCGAATCAGTCGACACCCATCTAATTTGGTCAATTGACCTAGTCGCCATTTATTGCTAAAAAAATATATCCAAGATTTTTTATATGGCACGTGCGCCCAGTGGGAGCCCCTGGTCACCACGTGACACACGCCATCCAATAAAGGACGACATTTACACTGTGTTTGGTTTGAAAAAAGGGTGTGGGAGGGAAAATTAAGAGAGAAATTTTTTCTCTCATCTTTACAAAATTGCTCATAGCAAATTTTCAATATTCCTAAAATATTTTCTTAACAAAAAAAAAATTATTCTTTTCATTAATGGCAATTTAGTCAATGTACTTCTAAAAAAAAATTTCCCTCTCACCCTTCCCTCAAACCAAATATAGTCTTAGAGATTAGCCATCCAACGGGCCACCTCTAAGGTTTATGGACTGCCGAGAATAGGGAAAGCTTAAAATTTTCCAATTTCTCGATATTTTTCTATCCTGACACCTTCTAGCTAGTGGCGTGTGGGACCTTTGTTTGAGATGTGGGTTATTCCTAAAAATCCCTAAATTTGAGAGCTTTAATTTGATATGCAATTTGACTATATTTAAAGCATGTTTGGATCTGGTTAGAAGCATAAAAGTGTTATTATGCTTTTGAAAAATCCTAAATACCTTCATAATTGAACCCTTAATTCACTTTTATTTTTTTGGACACTTTAGTGTAGTAATTCAGGGGATTTCAATTATTGAGATGAATGATAATGCTTGTATTAAAATGCCTTAGTAATGAAAAACTGTTTATACATGTTTGTATACACAATCATAATATGCACTAATATATAGAGAAAATAATGATATACAACGACTTAATAAGAAAAGCTTATTAATAATTAGTTAAACCTCACAAGCCTTCAACATAGGAGAGTTTAAGGCTAAGGAGATGAATCAAGCTTCTTCTTTTTTCCCTTTCAAGTGTTGTGAAAACGGAATTGATCATAAGGGGTGCCTGAAACATCTCAAAGGATATGATCGTCATCTAATGGATGTGAGGCACTCTACAAACCACATCCAAATGAGTGGATGACAAGGTTGTAAACAAAACTAAAAGAAAATGGCAATATACTACATATGTTCATAGGGCCAGATGGGCCATGAGATGGACCAAGGCCAGATGTAGAACAACAACAAGAAGATATAGCTTCGGTGTCTGAATGTTCATTATTAATTGAATGATATTCTTTCTTTATTATTGAAGTACTGAGGTGTGATGCAACAAAGCCAACCCTACTTCGACAATGGTTCGGTGTAGTCGTTCAACCATAATATTTTGTGTGAGTATGAGGACAAGAGATTCTGTGATTAATTCCAAAATTAAGTAAATCTTTATGTAGAGACCGAAATTATCCACCCCATTCTGATTGAACTTGAATTAAAGAAGGTTTCTACAAGAGCTTTAAACTGGAAAAATATTGACTTGACTCCACTCTTAGACTTAATAGGATAAAGCCAAATAAAATGTGAAAAATCATCAACAAAAGACACATAATATTGAAAGTCATTTATAGACACTAGTGGGGAAGGACCCCCTAGACATCACAAAATACTAATTGAAAAGGAAGCTTGGAACGTTGAAGGGTCGATGGAGATGGGAGGCGGTGAATTTTACTGGAGTGACAGGATGGACATTGGTGTGACGATGATTTTGTAGACACTAGAAGAGAATGACGCTTGATAACTTGGTTGACAACACGATATGCATCCGCCTAGACGTTAGTGCCACTGAAGGAAGGAAGAACGAACAGATGAGTGAGCTTGAGGTGAGAGGACCAGATACAAGCGTTTAAGATTTGAACCTTGAAGAAGTTGTCTCCTAAATTTGTTGCCTCGTCCTTCACACAAAAATAACTAGAGTGAAACCCAAATAATACATTGCTATCACAGCAAAATTGATTGACATAAAGCAAAATCTTAGTAACGTCAGCGACATATAAAGTATTACAAAGTAACTGGTTGGTATAAGGAGATTTTAAAATGCATGAGCCTCGATCGGTGTTTATTGCTAATTAGCATAGTATCATTCCCACTATAAAAAGGAGAAAATCCAAGATTCAAGTTTGAAAAACTATTGGTCATATGGTGGGTGGCTCTAGTGTCTGGAAACCAAACATATCATCCATTGAAGAATATTCAGAGTAGTGAGCTGCAATTGAGGGAGGTGGTGGACCCTGTAAAGCGTGGTTTGTACGCTAGTAGCATGTTAGTCCTAGATATCTGTATTGTCTGCACAACTGGCGCGGACCATTATCTTTATCCAGATTGTATTAAAAATTTTCATTTGCATCTGAGGATCAACCCCACCAGGGACGGAACTTTGTAGATACAAGAATCCAAAATAAATAAATAAATAAATCAGATCTTTTTTTAAAGAAAAAAAATTAATATAATATAAAATTTATTTTTGACCCCGGCCCCTAATTTTTATTTTTAACACTTTTCCCTTTTTCTTTTCATTCCCTCCCACTCACTCTAGGCGTACGCGGCACGCTTCCTATAAGATTAGCAATGAATCATTTTTTCTTTATACATACAATGAATCATTTTTAACTCCACCATCTTTACCTGGAGAACACGCCTATTTTTCAATTCCTTCCGTGTACGATGAATCATCGCTAATCCCTCCACCGTCTTTGTCTGGAACACGCCTATTTTTCTCCTACTCTCCCTTGATATTTGATAACTTATTTGTGATTTTTCGGCTCTTGCTCGTTATAGTCTACAAGTAAATTCTCCTATCTTATTTCTTTGCTCTGATTCTGTAATACCCTAAAATTTGACTTAGGGTAAATATCATAAATTGGTAGAATATACCTATTGAAAATAAGTGAATATGAGGTCTCAAACACCTTGTATTGAATTTACCTTATTATTAGAACAATTTCTCCTAAGATTAAATAATGTACGAAAAGGGTCCCTAAAACATTAGATAATTTGCAAATAGGTCCCTGAAATATTTGTGGGTCATAAAATATTCTGAGAAAATTATGATAAAATCCTAAGAGACAACTAAATATTTATCAAAAATTAGAAAGTATGTTGTCTCTAATTTAGGTAATTTATGAGATTATTTTCCTTGGGAAATAATGAGGCCAAATTAAATATCATTTTGAGGAACATAAATTGCCCCATGGTTTTTAATATTTTGCATAATGCATAAATTATCAATTTCAGTAAAATAGTTGTGATAAAATAATTAATCCTAATTAAGAAAATTGTCAACAATTAGTAAGTGATTAAATAAGTAATTAATTGTTGATTGTTTAAATATGAATAAAAAGGAATATCCAAAGTTAATTATATGAAACCCCTAATTTCATATTAATGACCAATGGAGGGTCAAGGTTGGCATAAAGAGTGTTGCTAATTAATTTAGTATAATTAAGAGATATATTAAGTAAATTACAAATATCCTTAATAGAATAAGCTTGCACTAATTGAGATTAGTTGCACAATTCTTCAAGATGATTAGAGACAAATTAAAAGAGGGCTAATTATATTTAAAAATAATTAAGCCAAAGAGAATGAAATAATATCTTAAGTAATTAAGTCTAAATCTTTATATAATTGAGTTAGCTAATAGCAAAATATAATTAAGGAGCATGTAAACACTTGATTAACATGATAATTAAGAATTGCTAATTAGTGTTGAAAAGTCAACAATGACACCTAAGCCTTGATTATGTCATCAAGATGACATCACAAGAGCACATGTGTATGAAAAATGAGAGGAGGTGGCATGTTCATATATAGGTGTAGGGATGAGATTTTAATTTCCTTCCTAAGTTAGATCTAAGGGATTAGATCAAGTGAAAGTTGTTAGAAAGTTAACCATTAATTTGCTATAAATAGAGAGCTCTCCTCTCTTCATTCTTCACACCAAACTCATACCAAAGATTGGAGAGTTTAAGAGGAGAGTGAAGCAAGAATGAGGAAGGAGTTCAAGAGTCTTCAAGAGATAAGTTCTAGTTCTTAAATTTATAGTCTTTAGTTTTTATAAGTTCTTAGTATAATGTTAGTTTAATCTAGAAAATTAGAGAATAAATTCCTATACTTGTTTTTAGGCCTCATTGCATTGAAAAATGTCTGAAGAGGTAAAAACATGGTAGGAAATAATTTTTGGAAGTCCTTGGATTAAGATTATGAAAGTTGTAGAATTTTCGGTTCTTAAATCTTAGACAGGCAGTGAAAAAGATGCTATGATTTTATGTAACAAATGAAATTATAAAATCATGAAATTTTGCAGAAAGAAAGTAGACATGTAGGGCTTTCCAAACATATAAAATATGCAACATTTTGATCTCTAGTCAAGGAGATATGTTTTTGTGAAGTTAAGCCATTTTTAATGGAATAAAATCTGGGCAACGTTGAGATACGTAAAAACTGGTAATGACTCACTAATTCTGGGTGAAAATGAATATTTTTCCTAAAAAATAGATATCCTAAGGGTTCCGGGGAATTTTACGGATCCTCATTTTGATTTTTGTAAAATTAGTTATGATTTTTCAAAGTTACCAAAAAAATCTGCTCAGAAAACTCTGCACTACGTTTTTAAATAAATGTCATGGCAAAGTTGTAAATAACAAATCCACCAAAGGTAGATGGGTAAATAGAGGTGGAAGTATATCTTAGGATATTATTCTAAGTGATATGGTGATATATTAGGATATCCGGGAGGTCCAGGGCCGGATCCAAAGGTCAGACGTTTGACAGTTACCAGGTGAAAGGTACGGACGCGTACTGTAACTCTAACTCTTATGCTGCTTGTATGCTCTATATGTGATGTGATGATTCATATAGTCGTGGACAAGACTGGGTCTTGGGTCATGCACCGTGATTAAGACCCTGTCTTAAGTCGCTGTTTATACATTCAGCTATTATGTGAAAACGGGTTACAGTCTTAGTAATGCCGTATGGATGTTTTCCTAGCGCTGAGGACACACTCCGGGGCGTGGCACTGGTTTATGTGCAAACTATATGGACCTTACATGGGCTGTGTGCTATGTAGAGGTATTGTTGTGATGTAAACTATGACATGTGTTGTGTGCTATGTATAGTTATATGCTGAATTGTAAATAAATATTTGTCATACATATACTGTTATACTTGAGCATAACGTTAACTGTTATCTGAGGTCCAATGGGCATTGGACCTCAGTCTTAATGAACAGTTCAGGAAAGAAACCGGGATAGAGAAGGTGCTGGTAGATGGAGCCGTGAGAAGGCACCGGTGGACGGAGCTGGGAGGGGTCACCGGTCAAAGCAAATGTCGGAAGAGCGTCCTCAGAGTATTCATTCTGGCATGATTTAACAAGGTTATCCCAAACGGTGTGGTGCCGAAGGTAGGGCTAGTCTATGTGGGTCAGTCAATAAGTCGCCGTGAACTCGATGAGACTCCCATGATAGACACCTACCTGGCCAAACTATTTGATTAACTGAGTTAGGTTTATTGCCCCAAGTCTAGCTACAGCTTGGTTGAAGATTGTATGATTACCATGTAAGAATTGTAATTGTACAAAGCTCTGGATTGTATCACATAAATATTCCTTCGGGAAAATTTTTAATATACCAGCTTATGTCGGGGCATCATCATATGTCTGGGCATTTTATATCAGATACTCATTGTCTGAATATTAGCGCACGCTATCCGTTTCCGCAGTATTCTAAGCTGTAGCACCTCAAACTCTGTTGACTTTCCCAAAACTAAGTGTCAACCGACACAATTTTCAAGCATGGAATTTGGGGTGTTACAGATTCAACTCCATATTTACTTTGTCTGGTCTTGATTTTTTTCCAATATAAGAAATTGCCTAATAAGTAAATCTCTTTGAAATGGTAATTCATATTGAAAGAGAAATAGCTAACACTTTCAGTACTGATTCAATTATTGATGATTTTAAATCATTAAAAGAGCGAAGAGCATTACTTTAAGTGAAGATAATTTTTAATTGTTTCACTTAGTATAGTATTTTATTAATTTTGAATTATAAATTACATTGTTAACTTTTAATATTTTGATATATTATATAGCAAGCAATCTTCTGGGACTTCCTGATATCTTCCCATTTTGTAATTGATATGACATCCATACTAGAGACATGTATGTTATCTTATCATTAGAATTGTTAAAATACTTTTATTATAAATCTGAATATTTTTTTTCTTTTCTTATACATTTTATATTCTTTTTTTCTTGTTTATATTCTTTTGTTTTTTAATACATTTAAATCTTTCTTAAAAAAAAAAAAAAATCGCCCCCGAATCCCCCTGCCACTATTTGACCCCTCAAATATTTTTCCCAAGCTCCGTCCCTAAACTCCATGATTTCCTCTGCCTCGGAACGATCCTCTGGTATATCCTCTTCCATTGGTAAAGTTTTTTTTCCATAACCTTGACCACTATTATGCTCATATCCAAAGTAATCAGCATGCATGCCTTGATAAAAATCAATGGACAAGTTACATGACACTGACAGCATTTGCACTAATTTTGGTTGGAAGAGAAACCGAATTTTGTTGACTCAAACGTTCTTCAATAGTAATGGCTTCTACAGTCTGAAAGTGTCTTTGGTTGGAAAGAACGGTTACTAATAATTTCATAATCTGACCCCAAACCAGCAAGCAAATACGTGATGAAATTATTATCAGATACAAGTTTGCCAACGGTAATAAGAGAAACAGCTAGAACGGTAGCTCTTTAATAATATTGTTGAATTGATTCACCACCTTTTCTGAATATAGTGAGTTGCTGGTGAAGAAACATGATTTTGGCTTGAATCCTCGTGTAAAGGGTTAAATATCATTTTTGTCATGAAAGTTTAGCCTAAAAAACACTAATCACTTGGAAGTTATTTTGGTATCATTTTTTCCCCGGAAGTTTAAAAACATAGCAATTTTGCCCTGGAATTGTTAGTTATTTCATAAAATTGATTTATTTATGTTAACATGTTCTTCAATTTGCCAGCTAATTTTTTGTTAGGAAGAACCCTACACTATGGAAGACATTAATGCGCAGAAAGATCTTTTGGTGGAACACCTTCCACAACATATAGAAGATGTGTAGATATGTATAAAATGTTTTTTTTACAAAGTGTAGTGGTTTAGAAATACTTGTGAAAATACTTGATTATATTAACTTATGAACTTGTACTCACTCTCGTATTAGCCAAGTTTAGATAACTTTTATATATATGCAAGGTGTTATAAAGTAATATCACTCAATTTTCTTTATTCTCTGTTCTGGAAATTGGTTGTTTATTACTCAATTTTCTTTATTTTCTGTTGTGGTTTTGTATCTAAAAAAATGATATCATTACTAAAAAACATGAAATTTGCGACGGAATTTGCGATGGAATTGTATTTCGTCGCAAAATTGCGACAGAAAAGTTCAACCGTCGCAAGATAGCAATTTTTGCGGCGGAATTGGATATTCCGCCACAATTTGCGGCGGAACCTATTCGGCCACTGCAAAATGCGGCGGAAACTTCATAATCGCCGCAAACTACGGCGGAGCCGCAATTTTTTGCGGAGGAAAACTTTTTTCCGCCGCAAATTGCGGCGGAAAAGTAGGTTCCGCCACAAATTTGCGGCGGAACCTCACGTTCCGCCGCAAGTCGTCGGTGGGCAGATGCCCACCGACAATCAAATTTTTGCGGCAGAACCCACAGGTTCCGCCGCAAGTTTGCAGCGGAACCTACAATTTCCTCCGCAAATTGCGGCGGAACCTGTGGGTTCCGCCGCAAATTTTGTTAAAAGCAACCCCCCCATTTTCATTTCACCGATCTCTTACTCCGTCTTGCTCTTCCTTCTTCCTCTCTGCGTTTCCATCATGCGTCGTTCAGTCTAACCTCCAGTTCAAGCACCCCGGTGAGCTGTCCTTGCTCTTCTTTCTCCACTTTAAGATACCCTTCAAGAGGTATGCATTCTTTCTCTTCTCCTCCTTGACAAACTGCTCTTATTTCTTGAATTTTTTAAAGCCGACAGTACATATGCGTTTTTTTGTCTGTGTGGATCTAGATGATATAGCTTTATGGACTACTTTATATGCTGATTCCTTGTTTTAATATTGAAAATATATTCTTTTATTGTTAAATGAAAAATGCGAATATGTGTTAAAATTTGGTATATAAAATTTAAATTGTTATAGTGATATGGAGAATATTTAAGGTAATTGTTGATTTAAGTGGACTTTGTTTGTGGGTTATTCTTTTTTTTTATTGTTATATGTGTAACCATTGTGAGTGAAGCTAATAGAGGCACTCAATAAGATTGATAGAAATATGTAATTTAGCCTATATTATTACTCAATACTAGTTAAGTGATTAACATTATTTTAATATAAATTATAAATACTAAATATTGTAAATACAACTATGTAAAATTAAATATAAATTAATGAGTAATATTAGATGTAATATAAGAAATTCATATATTTATAATTTTTTGAAAAATAAATAAATAACTTATACAATAAATTTATTTTATGTCGTATATATAAGTTAATTTAGATAATATAAACTAAATATACGTTAGAATATATTTAAGAAATTTAAGAATTACGTTAGAATAAATAATATATATATATATATATATATATATATATATATTTAATTTTTTAATTTATGTATAATATATTTAAGAATTACATTTTGTGTTAATTGTTACCATATATTATTAAAAGATATATACATAAAATATATACATAATATATATTTACATTAAATTAATTGTTACTAGATATATAATTATAACAACAATAAAAAAATTATTGGAGTTTGTATATATTTACATGTTGTGTCTTTAATTTACTAATGAAATAATTTTACCATAAAATATATTTAACAATATTTACATATTAGTAAACAAAAAGTTGTAAAGTTACAAAGTCCCAGGTCACAACTTTACGTCTTTTATATCTTTATTTATTGCCTCTAAAAAGATAATTATAAGATTGCGTACATATTAAGAATGGGCCTGCAATCAACAGGTAGTTTTAAAGTATAAAAAAAATAAATATGTTATCTATCACTTAGTTTTAATATGCAGGTATTCAGTGTCAAATTTTCAACTTAGTTTTAATATATAAAAAAATAATTCATTTAGTTTATAAAAATTTAATGCTTATGTTATCTATTACTTTATATTATAATTATTTGTAGATATAATTTGTAAGTTTGACACAAATAAGAGTAAAAAAATTATGGAGAGAATTAGTTAAGTGTATTTGTCACTTAGGTTAGTAGTTGAATTAATTAGTTAGTATTATTGTAAAGTATCCGTGCAGGGTTGGGTTGGGTTGGGGAAGTATGGAAGGCAATCGTGATAGGAGTTGGATGTACAATCGTTTAACTCAGAAAAAAATGACTTACTCGAGTATTCTTAGACGGTTTGGAAGAGTTCATCCAATTTGCTTTGGCGCACACAACTAATTCAAGTACCTCGATCAGTTGTCCGTGTGCGAGATGTAGGTGTTTGGAATTTCATGACGCAGGAACGGTCAGAACCCATTTGTGTAGAAAAGGATTCATGAGGGATTATGAATGTTGGGTGCATCACGGGGAAGTCCAACAGACACAAAGCGGTTATTACGGAGACAGTACTCATCGAGTCAACCTTAATCAATATCAGCAGTTGGTGATGGATGCGGCGGGACCGTCGATCGGCCAATATTTTGATCCCGTGACTCATGCTGGACCTTCATGCATGGAAGAGGAGACCGGTATGCATAATCAACCATCACACATGGGAGAGGATCCTAATCCAGAGGCCCGTAGGTTCTATCAAATGCTTCAAGATGCCCAACGTCCTTTATGGGAAGGTTGCGAACACATTGAAAATAGTGAATATTCTTCGCTATCGGCTACCCTAGTAACATTAAGCTTGAATACTGATCACCATATGAGCGAGAAGAATTACAATGAAATAATGCAGATTATGAGTAAGGTTGCTCCCAATGACAATAATTTGCCGAAAGATTTTTACCAAGCAAAGAAAAAGGTGAAAGAGTTCGGGCTTAGTTGTGAAAAAATCCATTGCTACCCCAACGGATGTATGCTCTATTACAAGGATGATGCTGAGCGGAGTACTTGTAAATTCTGTTCACATGATAGGTACAAGAAGATTAAAGGGAAAACAACCACTCAACCATTAAGCAAGATGTGGTACTTCCCCCTCGTGCCCAGACTTCAGAGATTGTATTCGTCAGAACAAACAGCTGCTCACATAAGATGGCACTGAGAGCATCATAGGGATGAAAAAGTTGTCACGCATCCATCTGATGCCGAAGCTTGGCTGAAATTTGACGAGGCGAATCCATCATTTGCAGCCGATCCCCGTAATGTTCGTCTTGGTTTATGCTCAGATGGGTTTACTCCTTTCAACCAAACCGGCAGGGTTTATTCCAGTTGGCCTGTGATTGTGACTCCGTACAACCTCCCACCATCCATGTGTATGAGAGAGAGTTTTTTTTCCTCAACGCATTAATCCCTGGGCCATCCAACCCAAAAAAGAAAATAGATGTGTACCTCAGGCCTTTGATAGACGAGTTGAAGATGTTGTGGAGTGAGGGGGTTCTTACGTATGATGTATCATTGAGTCAAAATTTCATCCTGCGTGCTGCCTTAATGTGGACGATAAATGATTTCCCTGCATATGGGATGTTGAGCGGATGGCAAACGTCAGGGAAGCTTGCATGTCCGATATGTCTTGAACAGAACATGGGGTTTAGCCTGTCATACAGTCGCAAGGTATCTTGGTTTGACAGGCACCGGCGATTCCTACCCCTCGATCATCCGTTTAGAAGAAACAAAAAAGACTTCAGCAGGAATGTGGTTGAACGATCAGCTAAACCTCGTCGTTTAAGTGGGCAAGAAATATGGGAGAGGGTGAAGCACATTCAAAGTGTTGAAGAAGGAGCTGCTTACAGTGAGCCTGAGGGATATGGCGTTCAACATCATTGGAACAAACGCAGCATCTTTTGGGAGCTACCATATTGGAAAGATCAATTGTTAATACACAACCTCGATGTCATGCATATTGAGAGGAATGTGTTTTGTAATATTCTGTACACCGTCATGGACACCAAGGGTAAGACAAAGGATACAGTCAATGCAAGACTTGACATACAACAGATTTGCAGAAGGCCTTCTTTGCATTTGGTAGAGACTGCACAGGTCGGATTTCCAAACCTAGGGCGTCGTACACCTTAAACAAAGAGCAGAATTTAGAATTGTTGCAATGGGTTAATAGTGTTCAACTACCGGACGGTTATGCATCAAACTTCTCAAAATGTGTGGACTTGAACGAGGCGAAGTTACACGATTTGAAGAGTCATGATTATCACGTTTTCTTTCAGAGATTATTGCCGTGGGCCTTCAAGGCACTACCAAAGCATGTATTAGATACTCTGACAGAGTTTTCCTTCTTCTTTACAACAATTTGTGCTTCTGAACTTAATGTCGACAAGTTATGGCAGTTGAAGGAGAGTGTGCCAAAAATGCTATGCAAGTTAGAGATGGTGTTTCCTCCTAGCTTCTTTGACTCAATGGAACATTTGCCCGTTCACCTGGCGTACGAAGCAAGGGTAGGAGGTCCGCAACAATATAGGTGGATGTATCCGTTTGAAAGGTAATATATATTTGTTTTCGCTGTGATTAATTCAAACACATTGTCACATAGGTTATAAATACTCTCTAATTATCCGTTGTAGGTTTTTACGCACACTAAAATATAAGATCAAAAATACAAGATACGTTGAAGGATCTATTACAGAAGCATATCTGGTCGAAGAGGCCACCAAATTTGCCTCATACTATTATCCCCCTGAAGTTATATCAAGATGGAGGGGGGTACCTCGCAACGATGATGGCGGTGAAACGAGTGGTCAAATATCAATATTTAATTATCCTGGCCGGGTCATTCGAACAAATTGTAGGTCAACTCTGGAAGGAAGCGATAAGAAAGTAGTGGAGTGGTACATTCTAAACAATTGTGAAGAGGCCGCCCCGTACTTAAAGTAAGATTTCATCTTTTCAGTAACTGCTACGGTTTAAAGTATTAATTTCTTTCTTTTTGTTACAGATACTTCTCACAATGTGTCCGATCAATAAATCCTTTGATCTCGGATTCCGACCTCGATGAATTCATGAAGGATAAATTTCCTCATTGGTTACGAGACAACTTCGCGCAAAAAACATGGAGTTCAGCTTATGCGTCAGCTCCCCATGATGTTGTATGGAGTTTAGCTTACGGGTCTGCAACAGCTGTTACCAGGATCAAAAAATATGTAATCAATGGGTATCGGTTTGTAACTGTTGATGCTAACGGAAATACGGAAACTTGCAATTACGGTGTATGTTGTCGAGGTGGCCAAATTGACGGGGTGGAGTACGACTACTACGGCAAGTTAATTGATATAATTCAGCTGGATTACAAGTGGGACAAGTCAGTGATTATATTTAAATGTGAGTGGTTTGATAACAGTCCGCGTGGTACAAAGGTGGACAAATATGGAAATGTTGAGATCAAGTAGTCACGGAGATATGCAGTTAGTTATGACCCATTCATTCTTGCTCAACAGGCGGAACAAGTGTATTTTACATCATACCTTACATCCCGTCAAGAGTGGGAGGGAGTTATCAAAACCAAAGCACGAAATATTATACCTACTTCAAAAGAGTCAGAAACAAATGACGACATGACTGAACCCTTCCAAGCGGATGTGGAACATGTACTTGCTGTAAGTAATGTCGAGGATGATGTACCTTGCAATGTCTTTGATTCCACTAGAGACTTAGAGCTGATTCCTATCCAAATTGAGAATGCGGAATCAGACGATGAGGAACAAGTGGGTTACTCTACTACTGAATCTGAATTCGACGATTATAAGACGTCAGAGGAAGAACAGGAATCGTCCAATTGATTTAAGTTAGTTATTTATGAAGATCTATTATATTTGATACTCCGTTGCTTAGTCATTATTGTGTTAAGTAAATTTCTTATAATTATATATATTTTGACATCATGTTTATAAGTGTTCAGAAATGGAGCATCCAGGAGACAATTCAGGTAGTGGATATAGTAGAAGTAGCGGCCGAGCCCGTCCTATCAGAGGGGGTAGGCCGACATCATCTACCCCCCATGTAGTCAGAGGGCTTAGCTCTTCCCCGGAGCTTCCGCCTCTTTATTTTTCATCTTCACCGCCTACTACCGACTCTGTTATGGGCGATATAGGTGAACCTTTCACTTATACATATCCACCACACCATTAGGCAGAGCAGGTTCAGTTTATGATTTCTGACTGAGTTACATATATTTTGTTAAAACATCTATGTTCTACATTTTCAATATACTTATTCTTTCAGTACACTGCATCGCCTCATAGCCAGGGCGGGCAAGCTAGTTCCTCCAACAACCCAGTCTGGGGATCCATTGATCCTGCGATAGGGAAGATGTGGATCCGTCCTGTAGGGAGCACTGAGTAAGTCATGTAATGTTATGATTTTTTACCTTTAGTTTGTATGCTACTATTTGCAACATTCTCTTTTTTTTTCAGGTTTGATCCTTATAAGCCGGTGGCGGATTTCATGGTCGAGCAAATATTTCGTAATTTTGATCAACCTTGGGCCACATGGAAAGCGATTCCTCAGAGCCAGCGAGATGTTTGGTTCACTGAGTTATTGGTAAGTTATGTGATTTATGGTTATTAATTTTTTATTCTCATCAAAATGCAAACTAATTAACTACTTGTATAATTTAGAACACTAATTATTTAGTATTGTTTTTCAGGGAAAGTTTAGCTGCTTGCCCGAGCATCTCCCAAATTTAAAGAAGGCTTAGAACTTCAAGGGAGGCAAGTGGCTGTCTGATAAATTATATAAATTGAGACATGAAAAGGGAAAAAAACTTGGATTCAGCCTGAGGTCACAGGCCAGTTATTTGACAAGTGGGCCACCGACGAAAGATTTTTGAAGCAAAGTGTGCAAAATAAATTAAATAGGTCCCACATGGATGGACCGTCATATGCTGGCGGCAGCATTCCAGTTAGTGAGCATCGACGAAAGATTGTAAGTATACGCTATTTTCTACTTCATCTTTCAATATTTTGTACTTAATCAATAATTAATTAATGATTATCATTTGTGTTTACAGGCAGCGTCTGGGGAAGTTCCTGCAGATTTGATTCCTTGGACCACCTTTGAGCGGACCCATACCCAGCCGGTTGAGGGTCAAGGCAAGCGTTGGATTAACGCCAAGTCCCAGCAATTCACGGTGAGATATTAATTACATTTATTATTTGTTTCAAACAGTAATATCTTTCTTTCATTTTATATGCATTATTTTTGTTGTATGTTTGTGCTTGTAGGAGACCTATTAGCAGCTGACGCAGGAGAGAGACTCACAGATTCAGAGCGACCCATCGTCCTCTTATTCCGATAACGAGAGTATCTTCCTTCAGGCTGCAGGCGGAATGGACAAGAAGGGGAGAGTCTTCAGGATGGGTGCTTCTGCCAGCCAACTGAAGTCGACTTCGAGGCGCTCAACCGGCAGTAGTAGAGGTGGTCCTGAAGGTAAACTTATACTTTTGCTATCAATCGCAAACCATTACTCTCTCATTCATTTAAATGAAGTAGGACAAATAAATTGACTTCATAATGTTGGTTTTGCAGAAAGTAATAGGGTAAAGACGTTAGAACAGACGGTGAGGGAGCAAGGGCAGATGATTAGTGAGATGTGAGCACTTCTCCAGTCCCTATTGAAGGACAAAGGCATGGGGCAGCCTCCTGGTGGTGACGATGATACTGGTGGTGACGATGACCAGACTGCTGCTGTTTAGAGTTTTTAAAAATTTATTTTGGAACATTATATTTATAATATTTTGTTTTTGTAATGTAAACTCGTATGATGATTGTACAATTTATTTTTATGATATACAATTTATTTTTTTTTATAATTTTTTATGATTTTTTTTTATTTTTTGGGATTTTTTTTATTTTTTTAAAATAATTTTTAATTTTGCGAGGGAAAAATTTTCCCTCGCAAAATCCTTCGTTTTGCGAGGGAAAACTTTTTTCCCTCGTAAAATATGATATTTTGCGAAGGAAATTTTGCCGCCGCAATTTTTGAATTTTGCGAGGGAAAACACATTTCCGTCGCACATTGCGATGGAAAATTTTTCTACCGCAAAATTAGAATTTGCGATGGAAATTTTTTCCACCGCAAAATTGGAATTTGCGAGGGAAAATTTTGTCCCTCGCAAAATGAGAGATTTTGCGAGGGCAAATTTTTCCGCCGCAAAATTTCAATTTGCGAGGGAAATGAAATTTTTCCGTCACAAAACTGATTTGTGAGGGCTTTTTTTGCGACGGACACTTTTCCGCCGCAAACTATTTTTGCGATGGAAAATGCTTGTTTTGCGACGAAAAAATTCCGCCGCAAAAAATCAAATTTCTAGTAGTGTTATATGGATAGAAAAATGAATTTCCTTTTAAAAAAAAGAAAATAAAAGAAATATAGATAGCTAGTTTTCAGCAAACAATCATTCAAATCACTACTAGAAAATTGACATTTTGCGAAGGAATTTGCGATGAAATAATTTCCATCACAAATTTTTGAATTTTTGCGACGGAAATATAAAACCGTGGCAAAAAACCGGAAATTTGTGACGGAAAAAAATTTCCGTCGAAAAAAAATAAAAAACAAATAAAATAAAAACATTTTTTTAAAAAAATAGCGACGGAAAACTGATTCCATCGTTGGCCCTGGCCAGGGCCAGCGACGGAAACATCTTTCCATTGCAAGTTGGCGGACATTTTGTCCGCCAACTTCCCTTCCCCCTCCCCATTTGAGCTCCCCAGTTTCAGTCCGCCCCCCTCCCCCACAAGCCCCGACCCCCACCCTCCCTTCCAGCGAACGGAGCGCACCCACGGTGCCATCCCCTCCCCGGCGCCCAGCCCCATCCCGAGCCCCCCTCCCCGCGCGAACCAGCCCCAATCCCTATCCCCAGGCGACCCAGCCCCACCCGACCCAGCCCCACCCGATCTCCCCCCTAAGCCCCCAATTCCGGCAACCCCACCCCCCACAAGCTCCCCCACCGTGGACTTCCCCCAACGGCTCTTCTCCTCCTCCTCATCGGCCTTTTTCTTCTCCTTTCTTTGACATTTTCCGGCGACTTTTTTCGGTAAGCTTCATCTTTTTCCTCTTTTCATTGTGTTCTTGAAATTCATTATATGGAAAATAAGAGGTTATCGTTTGTATAAATTTAATTGTAATACTCTTATTTTATATTTATAAAATCTTAAGTTTCTCTTGTAATTTCTAGAATTGATCTGTCTCCTAGAAATAATTATAGTAGACATGAATTGATGAAAACTGATATTTAGATATAAGAAAATTAATTAGGAGGTTTACTATTTGAGATTTGAAAGTAGAAAATATGAGAGAAAGATCTAACTCTACATTTAATTTTATAGTAATAAATATAAGCAAAAAGTTAATAATATTGATTCATAATTTGCTTATTTATTTAGATTATGGTTATTGTTTGGATAAAATTCCATGATTTTTTCAGTTATTGGGTTTTATTAATGTTTATTAATGAGATTGATGAATTGTTTTAATCTTTTATTGTATTGTTTTTTTATGGTTAAATTTTTGTAATGAAAAAATTGTGTAACAAAATTATGATATGCTATTGGTTGATTATGATACATAAATCTATAAATAAGAAGATGTTGAAATGTGAAGAGTATAGTGTTGATAAAAGATGTTTAAGATTAAGACAATGAAATTAATAATTGATGTAAAGTAGAAGCAGAAATGAGTGCCCTTAAAAAGTAAACAAATTTGTATGTTAAAAATTAGTAGAATTAGCTAGTTGATATAGAATATGTATTTATATAGAATATATATTCTATTAATTATAATTTTTTATTTTATTTCAGAATTTCATATATATATTGTAGAGTTCTAAAAATATAAATATAATATGAATGTCATATTTTAGATTTTTTTTCTTTTTTTTTATCAGTGAGAACATCCTCAACATGTTATAGTTATACTTGGATAATTTGTGAATTTTTTAACATTTATTATTTAAATCTACAAAGTAATTTTTATTCTTTTAGATTAAACTTTGTTTAATTTAAATCAATTGACATTAAATTAGTTAAACTTTTTATATTTAGCTTGAATTGATCGTAAATAGCATTACTTCGATATTACATTATTTATAACCAAATGCTTTAATTTAATGGCAATTGGTTGACATGAGTGGCCAGTTATATTGGCCACTTATTAATATTTGCTTCATGTTGTTTTGTTGACTGTGATATCTCCCCACCCTTTATATTTGCGTAGGGTTAAGTTGTAGAAGTATGGACGGTCATCGTGATAGGAGTTGGATGTCCAATCGTCTAACTCAGAAAAGAGAAATAACTCGAGCATTCCTGGACGGTCTAGAAGAGTTCATGCAATTTGCTTTGGCGCACTCACCTAATTCAAGTAGACACATCGCATATCCCTGTGCCATATGCAGGTGTTTAAAATTTCAAGAGTATAACACGGTCAAAATCCATTTATGTAAAAAGGGATTTATGGACGATTATGAATGCTGGGTATACCATGGCGAAGTCCGACGGACACCGAGTGGATATTACGGGAGCAGTAGTCATCGAGGCAATCTTAATCAATACGAACAGTTGGTGATGGATGCCGCGGGACCGTCGATTGGTCAATATTTTGATCCTTTTACTCATGCTGAATCATCACACACGCAAGAGGAGACCGATACGTATAATCAACCATGTTATATGGGAGAGGATCATAATCCGAAAGCCGAAAGGTTCTACAAGATGCTTCAAGATGCGCAACAACCGTTATGGGAAGGTTGCGAACACATTGAAAGTAGTGAGCACTCATCGTTGTTGACTACCTTAGCAACACTAAGTTTGAAGACTGAAAAATTGTGAGCACAGTCATTTTCTATTTCAGTATTTGATATCTTGTACTTTGAATTAATTAACTGGCGGTCAAAATTTGTGATTGCAGGCAGCGTCTGGGGAAGTTCCTGCAGAAGATGTTGAGTGGGCTACCTTTGAGCGGACCCATACACAGGAGTCTACCGATGGTAGTGGGCGCCGCTGGATCAACGCCAGGTCGCAGCAATTTGCGGTGAGATTTTTATTACTTTTATTTTTCGTGTCAGGCAGCGACATATTTATTTCATTTCAATGTTCTTATATGTGATCTTTTTTTTTCTGCAGGAAACCTATCAGAAGCTGATGCAGGAGAGAGACACCCAAAGTCAGGGCGAGCGCGCATCCTCACAGTCCGATAACGAGAGTTTATTCATTCAAGCTGCAGGAGGATTTGACAAGAAAGGGAGACTCTTTGGGATGGGTGCCTCTACGAGCCGGCTGAAGCCTACGCAGCAACCCTTACCACGCAGTGATGGTGCTAATTCAGGTAAATATAATAACACTTTTCTACATTGTTACATTTCCATTCCATCTTCCTTTTAAATGAAATTAGAGAAAAATAACTCACTCTGCTATTTTGTTTTTTTTAGATGAGGTTAGGAGGCTGAGGGCGTTGGTGGAGGCACAAGAGGAGATGATACGGCAGCAATGAGAAGAGCAGCGGCAATACCAAGAAGAGCAGCGACGGTACCGAGAGGAGCAGCAGCGGACAAATGATGTGGTAAGGCAGCTGCAGCTTGTACTTCAGTCTAAGGGTATTTTGCCGGCGCCTGGTGATGACGACCATCCTGGTGGTGATGACGACCATCTTGGTGACGATTATGATGATCATGTTGCTTCTTTATAGATTATGTTTCAGTATTTGTTGTTCGCAACTTTAGAACATATGTAAAAAATTCTGTATGATTTTTATTTTAAATTTTTATTATATGCAAAATTTATTTTTAATTTATTTTTAATAATTTTATTTTTCTATAAATATGTTTTACGTTTTTTTTTTAAATTTAATTTTTTTATATTTTTTATTAATTAGTATGTTATTTTTTTATTTTTTTATTATTTTGCGACGGAAATCAATTCCGTCGCAATTGCGACGCCTTTTTTGTGACGGACAATTTCCGTCACAAATTCCGTCGCAATTTGATTTTGCGACGGAAAATTGCCATTTTGCAATGGAATTTTTCCGTCGCAAAAATCGAATTTTTTTGTAGTGAATGGTCACTTACAACGATTGTTACCCATAAATCAATTGTTGTAAGTGATCATTTTTTAAAAAAGAAAAGAAAAGAAAAGAAATATAGGCGACTGGTTTAAAGAAAATAGTTATTGTAATGGTCAACTTATAATGATTATTACTATTAAATCAGTGGTTGTAAATGATCATTTAAAAAAAAAAAAAAGAAATATAGACAATTGGTTTTCAGCAAACAGTTATTGGAATGGTCACTAACAACAACTATTTTTGTAATTAACCATCGTTGTAAGTTGACTATTATAATGACTATTTGCTTAAAGCCACTTGTTGTAGGTCTCACTTACAACAATTGGTTTATGTATAATAGTTATTGTAAGTTGACTAACAACAACGGTCTAAAAATCAGTCGTTTATGCTGATACTTTTCAACAACACTTAGATACACTACCCTTTAAAATAGTCGCCATATAGTCCTAAGAACGGACGTTAAAAATGTCTTCTATGATAATGCGAATAGAATAGAGAGAACAAATTGATCTTGTTGAAACCATTTTAGGTATTCTTTGTTTGGAAGACCGGATGGGAGTTTTTAAGGAGGAGCTGAGGTAGCTAAGGTGTAGGGAGAGGAGGTGGTGCAAAGTGGTTGGTGAGGTGCAATAGAGCCTGACATCTTTACAGAAAAATTTAATGCTTTAATATCATATTCGGGAAAAATGGCAATCAGAGTAAATGATAATAAGATAAAAGAGAGAGCTCTGTCATAGGATATCAAATGTATTATTTTCTCAATGAATCATCTGTGCACTTTGGCTATACATTATATAGAAACGAGCCTATACAGAACTGTGTAATTGTGTAAAGTGTGATGAAGAATCTAGAATTTTGACCAAAAAAACAAAGAAGAATCTAGAATAAGTGTGAGGATATCTACAAAACTGTGTATAATGGAATCAATACTATTTGGGCTTATCTTGTGCATGGGCCAAGATATCATACAATTTAAATTTATTTTTCTGAACGGGGATATGCAGAGATATCATAATTCTAATTCTAGTTTGAGGATTTCTACGAAAAATAATCTAGTGCTCGATTGGCTTGTTAAAGCTTTATTGAAGGAATCGTGCTAAGAGAATTGGATCGCTAGACCAGTTGCAGCAGTTGATTTTGAAGGAGTGTGATTCTTTAAATTTAGATTGTGGTTAATTTTTGGCGGTTTTTGTTTCAGTTTGCCTCTTCTTTTACTGGTGTTTTTTCTTTTCTTCTCTCTTAGATTAGATATCATCCTAAGTAAAGTAATCCTATTCAAGACATTCCGTAACTAAATGTGGGCCACTTCTTTCAATATGGTGTTTTGGTTTACTTAACTTGTTTTGTGCTCCCTTTCAAGTTTAATGATACTTTCTACGATTCTTTTTATAAAAGTTTAAAACTTAAATTGTTTATAAAAAGAGTCAAAAGTTATATGAGCGTTTTTTCCCCCACATTAGTAATTAAATCCAATATAATTCATAATATGTTTTGTATACATTCTCTAACCACTAAATTAATTTTTCATAGAATCTCAGAAGCATTAAAGGATTAATTTGTTTATCTTGAATCTATTTAATCAATTTAAATTTACTTCACACCCCTAGGCAGAAAAATATTAAAAAAAGTTCTATATATTGCATGCTAATATCATCAATAAGTTAAGGATATGATTGCCTCTGTAATGAGGATACAAATATATAACATACTAATCACAATTGTTGACTCGCGCGCTAAGGGGTGAGTCCTTTTACCTGTAACTCCACTTCTCTACATAATAGTACACCTATATATCTATTAAGGCTAAAGTATACATTTAGTTCTTTATGTTTGCTTCAAGTATACTTTTGGTTCCTTAAGTTTGTAAAGTGCACATTTGGTCCCTTAATGTTAACACCGTTAGGTTAGTTTAACGGAAAACGCTAACATAACAATTTGAAGGGATGACTGTACATTTTAATGCTGACAAATCATGCTTACATATTAATTCTTTAATTTACTAGGTTTATATTTTAAAATAAAAATAAATCTGCTAAAAAGAAAAAAGCAACGCAATCAATCATCTTCTTCACGCATGCTTATCCAAACCCAGCGACTTCACTTCCATTTCTATTCCTCATTTACCTGCAAACAGCTGCACCTTCCTTCCACTTTGGCAATACACAAGATCTAAAGCTAGTCGATGGTTTTCAAGCTTTCTCTGTGAACTCCGTCTCCGAGGTGGAAGACATCACCCATCACCAAGATTGTTCATCAGAGGTGAAGAAAGTCGCTAATAATTCCTGATTATGAGAAATTATTTGTTCTGATAATTCCCTTTTCTTTTATGGATGAAGAAATCGATGGACGGGAAGATATGAAGCACATATCTAGGATAACAGTTGCGGAAGACAGCATTGTCGATGGAGTTAAGGCTTCAGATTAAGGTGAGATTTTTTTCCATTGCACCAAATCTTTGAAATTGTTTGTTGGTTCTGTGTAGGAAATGCTATAATTTTTGCTGTTGGTGATAATTTTTTTTGGTTGAATCTTTTTTTTTTTTGCCGGTGGTATGTGATAATTTTCTCATAAGCTGTCTGGGCTGATCCTTTCATTGGATTTTAGCTATCCCTCTTTGTGGTCTATGATTTTTTTTTCGATTGGGTTTTGGATCCCCTGACGTTCTCTATGTGTGTAATCATTTTCTAATGTATACTGATGGCATACTTGGGTCATTTGTAATTGAAGCAATTATTAATCGAAGAAAGAAGTATCTTCACAATATGACTTTCTGCATGTTTGCTAAGCCCAATGTTGTGGTCTCAGGCATCTTATCTGAGGGTCACAGTATATAGACTCAATATGTATTCATATTGATCTCTTGAGAATGATAGCAAACAAATCTTCATTTTTCTGTCCTGCTTGCAGCAACCTGATCTTCTGAATGATAGCAAACAAATCTTCACTTTTTTGTGTCTTGCTTCCTGAATATTCTGAGTTCTCTTATGGTTGTTTTTCTGAAAGTTACTTGTCATATCTAGGTGCGTTGTTCAAAATAGTGATCGGTATATCACTCACCTTCAATTTCATCTTGTATCAAGTCGTTTGAATGTTCATCAACTTTTGGTTGAGGAAATATATTTTGGTTCAAGATGAATGACAAGGAAAACATTTTGCTCATCCTGTATAATTTAAGCAATATGTATATGCTTAGTTCATTTTGTTAGGAAACATTACATATAATTTTTTAAGATAGCTGTTTAAAAAATGTAACTGATAAATTAAAATTCTACAAGTCATGCTTTTATTCTGGATTTTTAGGATGTTCATTTTGAATTCTAACTTACTGTTCAGTAGTACTTGTAACACCCCAACTTTTCAAAAACGGAATAATTTTTTTTTTTATTTAAAATCATTTCAAATCATCAGAGTAGAGCATTTGAGCGGAAGAGTAACTGATATGTATATATTCAAAGTGCCAACCATAGTGTGTCTGGCTAGTCACAACAGTGTTACAGTAACCGAGTATTTCAAAAGTGATGTACAACAACAAAAGGAAGGCTTCCGCTGAAACAACAAAAAGGAAGTCTTCAACCGGGTCTTCTATGTGGGCCGCTTGCCGCTATCCATGGACCTTGGTCCTTCTGACCCTAAAGCTATATGGAGAGCTGAGATCCAATGCACCAGACCTCAGGTAACGGTTAACCTCATGTTTACATACACAATATATGGACGACATATACCACAACATCAACAGCATATGCAAACGATCTATCACAACCAATGCATATGTATCGCTCCCAGCATTCAACCATATCGCTTCCAGCATACAGACATATCGCTCCCAGCATTACAGATACCCTCTAACCTATATATGCACTCCACATTATAAACACTCTATACATACAACACACATACCACATATATGCATATCATAAACATCAGAGTTAGTGTTATAATACGCGAACGTACCTTTGTTGACGAGCGTTTAGTACGTTGACGGACAACAGCGAAATGACAGCGGAACAAGATTACTGATATCCTATAATGATAATATCACGTCTATCAATATTTGATATCATAATAGGCATTTTAGGTACAAATTACCATTTTGCCCCTACCCTTACCAATCGGTGGAATTTCGTCAGAGCTTCACTAATTTAACTCTATTTCTCCAAGATTTTAACATGTCTCTTCTTCCAACATATTTATGAAATAAATATCATATCTATCCTAAAACATGATATCTAAATCATACTTGAAAAACTAAAGAGCTACTAACATTCCTACTATAACTACCGAAAGAACTTAAGACTAAAGACTAGGGACCGAAGAACTTACTTGGCACTTTGCTATTTCCACAGACTCCTCCTTCTCTCTAAAATCTCTCTCTAGAAAGCTCTAGAATTTGTGAAGAATGAAGAGAAAGGTGAAGGCTATTTATAGAAAAAAGTGGATGGCATTTTGGTAAATCCTTTGAACTTCATCTGGTTAGTTTCTGACTGTTAGATCGCACTTCTTTAAGGTGGCACGATCCTAGCCTTACACCTAGCATTTTGCCTTCAAAGTAAACAAAATGATGTCATCCTTAGTCACCAAGGTGATGTCACACACTTGCTTAAGAAGTTTCTACCGATAAAGTCCTTGTTCGGTGTTCTAATCGCGTAATCTTGGGAAATCTCAAAATTCCGGAAGCAACTCGCTGAAGATGTAATCTTCCTCATTAAAAATATTTGGGTTGACTAAATTTTTGATCTCATTAAAGACATTCCGTTGTCTGCCGAATATTTTTGGGCAACCATTGTCGGTTACGAAAATAACGTTGGACAACGTCAACTTCTAGATAAAAATCCACTGATTAATAATATACTCTGGTTTTTACCAACTCATCCTCGGATTTCAAGTTATGATTTTATTTCTATAGGTTCTCATTTCTACTATTTTCCCTAACTTCACAAAATATCTTATTTATATTGTTATTTTATCACAAAATATCATGATATTATTTGAAAAATCCTTAACCCCTTTCACACCTCTTGACTTTTTTTACTACACACACACACATGCACAACACTTAGACACACACACACTCACAACACACACATGTATATTATATATATTTACTTTATTTTTATACTATTTTAATTAATCACATTATTCTCTTAATTTGTGCTTTAGATAATTAGCCAATAATTACATAATTAATCATTTACTAATTGTTGATAATTTTCTTAATTAGTAATAATTATTATCTCACAACTATTTTACCGACATTTGTAATTTATGCACCATGCATAATATTAAAAATTATGGGGTCCAATATGGTCCCCCAATACTTTTTTATTTTTCTCCTTTAATTTTTCCAAGGTAATAATTTAATAAATTACCTAAATTAGGGACAATATTCTTTCCTATTTCAAATAAATATTTATTTTCCTTTTTATAATATTTTCATGGTATTTTATAACCCATAAATATTTCAGGGACCTATTTACAAATTATCTAATGTTTTAGGGACCTTTTCGCACATTATTTATTCTTAGGAGAAATTGTCCTAATAATAAGATAAATTCAATACAAAGCGTTTAAGACCTCATATTCACTTATTTTCAATAGGTGGTATTTATTAATATAATATTCTAGATAAATAATTATGTAGGTATTATAGTACTCCTATCACATGGGTGATTTTTCAGTCAATATCATTTTTGGTCTATTAAAATCTTGATTGGATGTTTTTGGTCTACTCTCTGTCAGACAATATTTATTATTTTTCTATTTGCATTATGCTGTTAATCAAGAACTGAAACTACTCTTTTTCAATATTTAGCTCACAATATCTTGTGAAATCCAAACTAACTTTTGTACAACGTGCATCAAAACTAGTCCGCTTGCTTTTAATTGCTTGATGCATGACTGCGCTGGTTTTGGAGATAATTGTATTAAGAGCATTTTGCTAAGCAATTTTGTTGAACCATATATGTTGGTCTCTTGTTTATATTGTGAAATGTTTGTTAAGGATGATGAGAAAATTCAGATTTTGAGGTTTGTATTTAAAATTTGTTCATGGATTGTGTATGGGGTTGAACAGTTTGATATTTTTAGTTTGTGTTTGAATTCAGATTTTGATGTTTAATTTCCTCCATGTTTTCCTAACACAATCATTAACTATAATAATCATTGGATTGGGACCCAATTTATATGTCTCCACTACCCACTTGATGTGCGTAATTGTTCACTTCTTAATGGTTTATTATTATTTGTGTTGGAAGCCTTTTGATTTATAATCGGAAATATCATGTAGGCAGCAACTTTTTATTTGAGCATCAGTATATTATAACTATAGAAGGGTTTTGATTGAGAGATCAGGAAGCATGGACAAAGTTACAATGACAGATTTTGAGTTTCATATTGAACTTCTCTTTAGCAAATGAGGGGCACTAGGGCTATGTTCTAATATAGCTTTCTGTTTATAATTTTTATACTTGCTTGATAGTTAAAAAAATGAATTTTCAGGAGAAAAGATACAAGAAAGAAAAAGCAAAGGAGCAAATATGCAGAGAAATTGAAATACGCATCTGTGGTTGCAGAGGAGATACGCACCAAACTATTAACCTTTCAAAAGATAGGTGTCGAACATATGACTATGGATCTGATATGCTGAGGCTGCCGAAGAATGAATGTTGAGAGATTTTTCTTCTTTTTTCATAAGTTTATAACAATCAAGGTTTTCATATCTAGGGCTTCAAGTTTTCAGAATTTTTCAATTTACACATATTTTAAATTTATTATTAATAATATTTAATTACACAGTCATTACTTAATTTTTTACAACCATCATTTGAGCTTGCCATATCAGTGTTTTCCGTTAACCTAACCTAACGGTGTTAACATTAAGGGATCAAATATACACTTTACAAACTTAAGGGACCAAAAGTATACTTGAAGTAAATATAAAAGACTAATTGTATACTTTAGCCTATCTATTAATTTATGCATATGCTTCCCTATAGCTAGAAATTTGTCAAGCAACATGAAAATGAAATTTGAATTCTCCTAATATATCTAAATATCTCAACGAATTCTTCAAACTAAGTTGCCTGCTACAATAATTCTTTGATTCACGATACAACTTATTTGGACAATAATTAATAATTTTTTTTTACAATTTTGCCTCTAACTTATATTTTTAATTGAAGAAAGGGGATAATAAATCTGCATGTCTTAATAGTTTCAACCAATTTTTAATTAGGTCCGTATAGTTTTTTTTTTTTAATCAAGTCATTATACTTTCACCTGTTTTTAATTAGATCCATGTTGTTTTTTTTTTCTTTTTATCTGGTTCTTATTATTTCACTGGATTATTAATCAGACCCCTGTAGGTTTTTTGATTTTCATTTATTAATTTAATTGAGAATAAAAAAAAGAATAATATTAAAATATAATTTAAGGGAAAGTGTGATATTGTATCAGAAATAGATAATTTTAATTAACTTCATTTGTGTATGCAAAGTGTTTATTAGTTAGAATTCCAAGGATTAGAGGGAGTATATATACATATATAAAAAGGCTTGAGTGGCTTCGAATTCCGGAACGAATTTGTGTACTCCTTCATGGAAACTGTATCTTGATCTCACGCGGCCAAGTAAGCTATAAGGCTTAGGATGGATCTGACATTGGAAGTGTTTAGTGGGAGTTCGAACGGTGAAAAATATATATGGAGGTAATGACATAACCTGAATCTATCTGCATACTTGTATTTCTATTTAAGGCTACAATATACTTTTAGTCTTTTAAATCTCACATGAGGTATACTTTTGGTTCCTTAACTTTGTAATGTATACTTTTGGTCATATATTTCTAACACTGTTAATGTTGCTAACAGAAAATGTTAACCTAACAAACTCAACTAATGACAGTGCAACTGGCATAGTCTATTTAAGTTTTAATTTTTTAATATAATATATTTAGATTATTAAACTAAAATAAACTGACAAATCATTGCAAATGAAATCGAGATTTTGATATTTAGATTATTAAACTAAAATATCTATATTTAGATCATTAAACTAATTTTTTTAATATAATCGGGGTTTTATAATGACTATTTCATCAGTGATTTATATATTTTTCAATTTATGCATGTTTTAAATTTTAAATTAATATATTTTAATTATATATTTAACACTTAAACTTACATAGTTATCAGTTGAATTTTTTGCGTCAATGTTTTCTGTTAGTAACATTAACAATGTTAGAAATATAGGACAAAAAGTATACTTTATAAAGTTAAGGGATCAAAAATATACTTCATATAAGCTTAAAAAACTAAAAGCATACTTTAGCTTGTATTTATATATACTAATTCAAGCCCAGTGCATAGGTAAAAATAGGGAAATCTTTATATTTGAAATCCATTAAAATGAGTTGTTGAAATTATCACACACACACAAGACATAACATCACAAAAATAAAAAATAAAAAATCTTTTAAATAATACTAAATATCTTGTTTGTAGTCTGTATTATAATAATGATACGTTATATTTTCATTTAAGTCATGAACAAGTAAAATTGGATAAAATTTATCATACATACATGCACACACACACACATATGTACATATATGTGTATGTACATACATGTGTGTGTATTAGAGATAGGGATAAGGGTTTAAAATAAAAGAGCATCGGACATCTTTTAAATGTATTGTAAATATTTATACTCAACTTAGATGATTATTTCTGCACCATAAACAAAAAATGAAATCCTCAATTATTTTTGTAAAAAAATTTAGAAAGACTATAACGGGAAATATCCCATTGCATTATAGGAAGCACGTGTTTTGGTTAGCATTACTAGATTGGACCAGCAAAGGTCATAACTTACCCAGTTAATAAAATAATATTGAATTATAGAACTCACAATATGTGACAAACATAAATTATTGAGCTATGAGACAAAAAATTCAGGGCATTCACAAACACAAAAATGAAAATCAAATATTGTAAATCACACCATAAACAAATACACATGACATATATTAGTAAAATATTCCTGAATATTGCTAAATGCACTTTAGAGATATTGACTACTTAAAAAAATTCGTCTTCTTCTAGCATGAGGTGAAGCGATTCTTCACAATTCACATAGGTCATAGCAATAATATGATCTTGTTGCTCTTGCGAAACCAATTATTGCAAAAATTGTATGTTGGGCTGTGAGCATATGCCAAGGAACATATGACACATATTTGATAACACCATTTGAAGCTTTTAGTGATAGCTTCATATTTTGATTACATGTGTTAGTCATAACCATGAAGACTTATATATATATATATATATATATATATATATATATATATATATATATATATATCACTAACCACCGTCATTGACCAAAAACAAAAATACAACCCTACATATCCTAAATAACATATAAATCAATTAAAATTTATATGTTCCTAAATATACATATAATATATAAGAAAGTATCTTTCTTTTACATATATCGAGTATGAACGTCTGATAAATGAGTTGTGAAAATCAGAGGCCAGAGGGTGTTAGTCCCCTCGTTATTTTAAAATAAACTATCCCGGAAATAAATCACAGTCCCAAAAATGTGTAAAGATCCATATTGAATTTCCCTAGACCATTAAAAATAGAAAAAGAAGTAGTGGATGATCAAATTTAGAGATGATGAATCAGAACGGTCAGTAACCTCCTCGACTATGCCAAAACATCGGAACTTCCATATGTCCATTCAAAAAATATTATTATAGATATATGAGTTACTTTGGCCGTTAATCAAATAAAGAGGACACTTGGCGCGTTTTACTTCTTGAAAAATTAAATAAACATTTTAAATTTAGAATGTGGAGGCAATCGAAACAAAGATATAAAATAAAAAGAAGTAAAGATATAGTCATGGATTTGATCCTGACTATGTGTGGAAAGGGTCTTGTGGACAACACGCTCTGTTTAATACAAAGCATTGAACTTCAATGGATTAGGATTAGGATTGAGACTGGAGGTGGGATTGTGATTGGGGTTTTTACTTTAAAAATACGTTTGGTATGGAGTAAGAGTAAGAGAGAATGATTTCATTAATTTTATATTATAAAAAGCCATTTATTTTAAAAAGACTGAAATATGCCTGCTCTAAATCCCAAACTTGATCTACAACCAAATATAAATTTTATATATAAAAAAAAAAAAGTTTTAGTTTTCTCATGTTGCATAAAAAAACTAAATTTCCTACACACACATGAAATAGTAGGACCCACATATACATATATGAATTAATATATGTATATATGGGTCCCACCATTTCATATGTGTGTGTGACACGAGATAATTTTTTCCCTACAACAATATTAATCCCATAAAAAAAAACCATATATAAAGAACAGAACGTAAGGTAGAAGCTAGCATTCAAGTTTTGAGTTTCCTATGACAATTTACCGACTTCATTCGTCAAGAATCAAATAGTACGCACCAGGACAAAGAAGCTAAATACAATTGCTAGGTTGCGTCTGTTGTGGGTACAAGCAAAGTCAAAGACAAGCAGGAATGAAGCTATGAGCCTGACAAGAAAGGGAATAGCCAGATATCAGAGTTACCTAGCGATTGTATTTGGTGAAGAAGGATGAGCCCTAGGTTCAATTGGGAGGGTTATTTTTCTTTTGGGTCCTCCCAATCCAAGTTATCCCCAGTCCCTACTACCTAAACAATACAATTTGACTTAATCCTTAACTCAGTCCCAATCCCTACCCCTAGTCGAGGGGGTCAACATTGCTACCGGCAGTGGATACCTAGAGCTTACAAAAAAAGAGAGATATAAATAAAAAGTTGCAAAGTAAATATATCATAAATAAGGAGAGATAATGTGAATATGGTTACAAAATATTTTAAAATCTTAACTTCTGAACATGAAGAATCAAATAAAGTTATAAAACAAAATATTACTCGTATTAAAATAAGTCACAATAATGAGGACAACGTGGCTATTGTTAGAGATATGGGAAGGTAGTTAATTCGGAAGTCTTAAATATAGGAGGGGAATAGAACAAATTTATAAAATAAAATATTTTAAAAAATAGGTGTATCAAAAATAAAATCTAGTTGATTCAAGGAAGATAAGTTGCTTGTATGTACAAGTTATCGTTAGAAAACGAAAAGAGGTTATAGGTATGTCATCTTCGATTTTAAAATGTAAAACAAAGTTCAAACGGACGCTTTCATAAGAAAAGGTCAAGGGTATTGACAAACATATATATAGTAACAAGAAAGACAAAAAAGAAAAGGTCTTGGTGCTACTTTGCGTTACATAAGTTGACAAATTATATTCATTGCCTACCATTAACAAAAACTTTGATCCCAATTAACTTTGGTGTCTCAGTGCAGAGCGTATATTTTCTTCTAACAGGACTCTCACTCTCACTCTCACTCTCACTCACACACACACTCTCTCTCTCTCAGCTCAAGGTTAAGATAAATGTGCAAATAGTTCATCTCTTGCTAAAAATGGAGGCTTTATTTTTACTTTTATTTTTTAAAAAAATCTGTTTCATTCTCATTCTTTTCAGCAATCAAGCGAACTCTTAATTAGTGGCAAATTAAACTACTAAAATTTGGAAACTACTTATCTTAAATATTCATAAAAAAAATGCATGTAATAAATATATTTGAAAAATAAATAAAAAAATAATAGTAAATATGAACAAGATAATATTAAATCCTTTCTTTTTATAACAGATTAAGGTCAAATTCCAGTGGACTTACGCCTTCATTAAGAAAAGTTCAAGCGGCTGGTAATGATTGAATAAAAGTTCACCAAAACATCACAAAAAAAAAATAGAGACAATTTAATGATCGCTATATAAATAATAGGGAAAATTTCATATAAATACTATATGAATTTGTAAAACCCTAGAAGTCCACTGAATTTGTAAAATGACTCAGAAGTGACAAAGACCTATGAAGAATATACAAATTTGGGTGAAATTACCTTTTTCCCTTAGTTTTAAATAAATAAAAAATAAAAAAAATACCCTCGCTAGAGAGCCGCCGCCAACTGGGCACGGGCCGGGGGCCACCAACAAGGGGGGTGGGGGTTTCTTTTTGGGGTTTAGGAGGTTTTGTTTTAAAAATAAAATAAAATAATTCATTGAAAGTTGTAAATTCCGTTTGTGAAATGTTAATTCTTGTTTCAAGATTTGTAAATACTATTGAAAAAAATGTTAAGAAGAATATATATATTTGTTAATATAAATATATATTAAAGGAAGGGTAAAGGTACAATTTTACACATAACTTTTACCCTAGGAAAGGGAGTGCCCAACACCACAACCTTTTTTCTGAACCAAAAATACACACGACGTTACGTTTTAAGAGCAAAAATACCACGGGCCGTTAGTTAACAAGACGTTGACCGTTAAGTCTCACAAAATGAACAGTAACACTAGTGAAATTACTATTTTGCCCCTACTTTTAAATTTTTTTAAAAAAGAACACTAAAATAAACCCTCCCCGCTGGTAGGCCCCACCACCGACCACACCGCCGCCTTCCCCTACTAAAATTTTTTTAGTAGGGGAGGCTGGAGGTGGGGAGGGCAGCGGCTGGCGGTGGTGGGGCCCACCAATGGGGAGGGTTTATTTTAGTGTTTTTTTATTTTTTTTTTTAAAACTAGAAGCAAAATGGTAATTTCACCCACGTTACTGTTCATTCCGTCAGACTTAACGGTCAACGTCTGGTCAACTTACGGCTCATGGTATTTTTGCTCCCAAAATGTAACGTCGTGTATTTTTTATCCAAAAAAAAGGTCATGGTGCTAGGCACTCCCTAGAGCAAAGGTTATGTTTAAAAGTGCACACTTACTCTTAAAGGAACCCAGTTGGGCCACTTGGCCCCATGGAAACCTCACCCCCACACTTTCAATGAATTATTATTATTTTTTTAAAACAAAACCCCCTAAATCCAAAAAAACTCCCCACCACCCTCGCTGGTGGTGGCCCTCCGGCGAGGGTATTTTCATTTTTTGTTTATTTATTTAAAACTAAAGGTAATAGGGTAATTGCACTCGAATTTGTATATCCCTTATAGGTCCTTGTCACTTCTGAGTCTTTTTACAAATTCAGTGGGCTTCTGAGGGTTTTATAAATTCATATGATATTTATATGAAATTTTCTCTAAATAATATTGTCTTCACAAGCTGTTAGACACTCACAGCTAACCTTGAGTGTTTGGATCCATGATTGAATGTGTTTAATATACTAAATCGTGATTTTAAGTGCTTTTCAAAAAATTTGAGATGTTTGGTAATTTCACTCGAATTTGTATATCCCTTATATGTCCTTGTCACTTCTGAGTCTTTTTACAAATTCAGTGGGCTTCTGAGGGTTTTATAAATTCATATGATATTTATATGAAATTTTCTCTAAATAATATTGTCTTCACAAGCTGTTAGACACTCACAGCTAACCTTGAGTGTTTGGATCCATGATTGAATGTGTTTAATATACTAAATCGTGATTTTAAGTGCTTTTCAAAAAATTTGAGATGTTTGGATTAGCTTTTATCCCATTTGGTTTATGGGCCAAAAGCTACTTAAAATCTTTAGCATAGGAAGAGGTGTATATGCAGTCGCTCACTGCTTCAGCTTATTATGGCCATTATGACTTTTAATATTTGTTAATATTTTCTTGTTAACCTGATTTATTCTTGATTATCTTCTCTCATGAGTGCCGCTATCTTTTTTCTCACAAGCCAAATTTGTACAAGCCATATAATCTAATTAATTATACAGTCTTATTTTGTTAAAAAAAATTAAATTTGTATTATTTCTACTTTATATGCATTTTTATCAATTAAATATTTTAGTATTTTAATTTTTTCTGAATAATAAATTAATTTTTTTATAATTTTTTTTTCTTAAAATTATCACAATATATAATAAATTAATAAGATTCATTTGTGTGTACTATTTAACACGATTCATGTCTTTTTCATTCTTTTTTTTTTATATCTATACTAGCTTTTTAAAATAGTCATCTAAACATATTTCAGTCTTAAAAAGTTACTTTTACTTTTGTCAATCTAAACATAAATTACATAACACTATCTACTTCTACTCAATGTTACATTTGCCAAAGTCAAATTAAAAAAATGTTACTTTTAACCAATAAAGAGTTGGTTTAGAGATATATATAAGGAATGCTAAATCTCTCTCAGTTTTGAGTTCAAGTCTCAGATGAGACACTTGTATTAGAGGCAACCACGAATCCTGTACTGCCAAACAATAATAAAAAAATAGCAAAATTTTACCACGGGGAGTCCAAACACATGTGTTATTAAGGACCAATTACCTATCAATAAGATCTTTATATTAATGTAAAAAAAAAAAAAAAAAATCAGATACAAACTCTTAAAATATTACCTGTCATATGTATTGAATCACTTTGTTTTGATGACAACAAAATTACTATATAATAGTAAGTAAAATTACTCTTAAATTTTTTCTGTAGGGTTCATGAATAACCCATTTAACTTCACTTAAAAAGATTGTCATTTTACTTACTGTGTGAAGTTCCTCTCCTCACAAGTTTACATTAGGTTCTTTTTCTTAAGTGCTTGTTATATGCTTCTTCCTCTAATTAGAGGGTTGAAGACTTTTTTTTATGTATTTTATTTATTTAGATTAAATTATATGTTGTATTCCTTTTTTTTTTTACACATAGTATCTTAAATTAATTAATTTGCTATCCTGTAACACTAGCAATATCTTAAAAATTAATTAATTTGAGATACTGGGTGTAAAAAAAAATTAGGATGTAGCATACAATTTAATATAAATAAATAAAATAATAAAGAATGAAATAAAAAAAAAATTCCCTCATACCTCTAACTAGACAAAGAAGCACATAGTAAGCACCTAATGTGAATTCCTCTCGAATTCTTACAACGCTTTGGAAAATATCTTAACGCTTTAACCATGTACGTTAACATGTGTAGTGAACCCTTGTTTTCTTTTTTAGCTCAAAAAGTGAACCTTTGTTTTCAAAAGGGATTGCTCCTACATTTTTCTACTTAACGCGTCAACTTCCATACTTAACGCGAGCATGAGACATTAACTAAGCCAAAAAATTGTTATACACTGCGCTTGATGTGTTAACTATGCTCTTAAAGATTGCAAGATTCAACTTTACGAGGATTTGGTAAGAGTTAGATTCAAAAAAATTATCGAGTTGAAGTTATCAAAAATACTATTAATGAATTTTTCTTGTTATTTTATTTTTATCCTTTCTCTATTAAATTTTTATAATCTCACTTCTCTATTTTTTTTAAAAAAAAAAATCCACCCTCCTTCCCCTCCAAATCTCTCATGCCAAACAACCCCTTAAAAACTATAGTCATATATTTACCCAACTAAAATACTCAACTATAATTCAACATGATCATTATTACTAATTTTAAAAGTTTATCTGATCTCTGTTAGCTAGACAGTACAAATCATACAAGGACATAAATAACCCATTTAAAGCCATGGGTAGTGAACTTTATGAAAAACTCTAATTCCCTTCCAACGAGACTCCATATAGAAAGTAGGATCGTTTTGTGTGTAGACTCCAAATTTGAAGTAATGAGAATGACCTCCATGACCCGGAGCTTCATAAACCAAAACCCTCACAATCGAAGATTCCACATCATGAATCACATTCAACTGAAACCATTTGTCCCATATACATGGAACTAGAAGTGGCCCCTTGTAACACTACTAGAAAATCCATGTTTTTCAGTAAAACTTTTCCGTCGCAAAACAAGCATTTTCTGTCACAAAATCTTTTTGCGGTGGAAAAGTATCCATCACAAAAAACAACCTTATAAATTACATTTGCGACGGAAAAAATGCGTTTTCCTTCATAAAATTCAAAATTTGTGAGGAAAAATTTTTCCTCGCAAATTATGATATTTTGCGAGGGAAATCTATTTTCCCTTGCAAAATGCTGAATTTGAGAGGGAAAATTTTTCCCTCACAAGTTTCGGGATTTTGCGAGGGAAATACTTTTTCCTCATAAATTCCAATTTATTTTTTAAAAAAATATATGAAAAAATAAAATAAATTCATAAAAAATTATGAAAACTTAGAAAATAAAAAGACTTGTATATCATAAAAATAAAAGTTATAAAATTATTGAATTCTAAGTCAAAGTTAATTAAGTTTAAATTTTGTTCTTACTCTGTGTAAAACATGTTTGAAATAACTTATAAATATGACATATGTGTGTGTAACTTTAGGATCTGAATCATCTCTAGATAAGCCAGATTAATTAATTGGGAAATTAGAGAAAATCTTGATTAATTGGTTAATTACTTAAAATTTAATTAATTAATTAATCGGATGAGAAAATTGTGGATTAATGCCTAAATTGTGAGTTAGCTAAATAACTGAATGAGATATCAATTACACACTCACGATACCCGGATCCAAACACATGGATCCATTGGGTACGCTTTCTCCCTCTTATTTTCCAACAGTGTCAATGTGTGTGTGTGTGTGTGTGTGTGTGTGTGTGATATACATGTATAGTTATAAGGCGTCTGAAGTTTGAAATTGAAAGTGTTGAGAGGGAGTTAAGTGAAACCTAGGGTTAGTTCCTCATCAAGATCGGAGGTTCTAACACTCACTAATAAATAAGAAAAACAAGAAAGCTAACCATAGCATTGTGATAAGCAGATGCCAGGTTTAAAAGCAGCAAGATGTGTGTGTGTGTGTGTGTGTGTGTGTGTGTGTGTGTGTGGAGGGAATGGCCTGAATCTGTATGTATTAGGTGATGAAGGCCAGAAGCAGCAGCATCATTGAGAATATTCCAGGATTTAGAAATATTATATTCAGCAATAATGGGGTCCATGAAATATTGTATAAATTTTGGATGCATCTGTGTGAGGATCTTCACTTGGAAATAATAGAATAATAAGTTAACAATTTTGTCGCATCTGTGTTGTGTTGAGACAAATTTCCTTTCCAAATTATATTATCACGAGAAACCGGGGAAATCTCATATAAAGCTATTTAAAATAGAAAAATTGTAAGTTGAGTTGGTAAATTCAATAAATCTTTAAATGAGCCATTAACCCAATTTAGGATTTTAAAATATGGGTAAAATAACTTAATACACCCTCTCCTCTATCCTCATTAAAGAGTTTTATTTCTTCCCAACTTATATTTCCCAATATGTGTAAATATCAAAATTAATTTTAATACAACAAAATATGATTCATCTACAGATCAAATAAATATATTAACTATCATCAGAAGAATAAAAACCTACAATAGTATGAATAAAGGGTTCATTTTTTTAACATATTTTTTTTAAAAAAAAACTTATAATATATGTCGCTATAAATATATGTCACTATAAAAAGGATATACTTTGCTAAATATATTAATTAAGTATAAATTTTACTATATTTTTCACACACACATATATAGGTTTTTTTGAAATTTTTTATATTGATGTAAGCTGTTTAATGAAATTTTAAGCGATTTTACATCTTTTCTAAAATATCTATAGAAGTATATGAAATTTACACACCGCTTGTTAAAAAAATAATAATTAGTATTACTAATTTCTATTAAAGAATGAAAAACTTAAGAATTGAAATATTCACTAAATTATTTTTAAAAAAACTCACATTTATGTGTTAAGGAAAATTATTCTGGTTTAGATTAATTTTAGAAAAATAACTTTTATTTTAATCCATTTTTGCAAAGGATGAAGTCCATATAGGTTATGTTTTTCCCCTCACCTGATAAAAATAACAACTTTATTTTTTTTATCATTAATATCAATTAATTGATTTTCAATTAAAAATTATTTTATTGATATCAATTATATTAATGGCATGTCATACTTAAATTATTTTTTATTATCCTTTTAGAAAAAAAATCATTTGATTTAGTATATATTAATGTAAATATATAAAGTAATAAAGTCATAAAGCAATAATAGTTTTTGAAGAGGGGAGAAAAGAGAGGCCAACAAAAAAGAGGAGGGGCATTGAAAGTCATTTTACATAGATTTTGAAATTCTAAACTAAGTTAATGACTCAATTAAAGATTTATTGAATTTATCAACCTAATTTAGAATTTCTCTATGTTAGAAAGCTTTATATGAGATTTTCCCAACAAAAAAATGTGGTGTTTGTAATGGGTGTCATGTTGGTTTTAAAGATTGCTTTAAAGAAAATTCTAACGGATACTTCAATGAAGAAAAGTTCATCGGTTTGGGGGACTTACGCGCCTAGCGGATACTAAAATCATCGCCGTTTATTAACAATGATGGTTTAAGACATCACCGATATATTAAAATTAAAAAAAAAAAAAAAACAATTACAACAAGGATGTATAAATATTACTTCCACACAAGCTGTTGTAGAGATTAAGACAAGAAAGAAAGATCATCACCAGATCCCAATTATACTCGTAACTAATGAGAACTTATATATGAACTTAGCAAGGCCGGCTCAAATCAGTGGCAATGTCCTTCTCACTAGAGAGAGAAAGTGATATATAGATGGTCTGTAGAAAAGTGATCTAATTTAAACAAATATAGAGTTGGTCTAGCGGTATAAAGTCTTGCTACTATAGATTCCTTTAAATCTCAAGTTCGAGCATTAGATGAGACATTTGTGTTGGGCGGGAATGCCCGAGCCCCGAAGCCGAATATTGATTGAAAGTATTTAAAAAAAAAGTGATCTAATGTAGGAAGCGAGTCTGGTTATTGCTACTACTCTGCTGGATCCTATTTATACTATTGTAAGGGTAGAGATAGAAGGAATTTTTTGGTTTATTTATAAGTTACATCGTTAATTTTTTTTTATATGAATATACAATTTTACTTTTTATTTGACTTTGTTTTCATAGGTTATAATATACTACTCTAATCCTTATCATAATTTCCATTTATCAAAACTTTTTGGTCTTAAATATAACTCTACATTAAGAGTCATTAATAATTGTTTTCCAATTTAACCCCCTATTAAAATATATGTGAGGGAAATTATATATTTTTTAATACTCATTACTAAATAAAAGCAAATTTGGCAAACGTCAATTTAAGACATATTAAACATCTTAACTTCTATTTCTTTATATATGAGATTTGGTAAACAGACTTATAATAAGGACCAGATTAAATAGAGATAAAGTTATAAAATTATTGAACTTTGAGTCAAAGTTAATGAAGTTTAATTTTTTTCTAACTCCTTGTAAATCATGTTGAGAAACAAATTATAAATATGACATCTGTGTGCGATGGAACTCTTGGATCTGAATCCGCCCTTGATAGGCCGGATTAATTAATTTGGAAATTAGAGTAAATCCTAATTAATTGGTTAGTTAATTTAGAGATTAATTATTAATAAATCAGATGAGAAAATTTCGGATTGTTGCCTGAACCGGGAGTAAGTTAAATAACCGAAAGAGATCAGTTACACGCACACATACACCAAGATCCGAACATGCATCTGTCGGGTAAGCTGATCCGTCGGCCATGCTTTGTCCCTCTTAATTTTCCAACAGCGTGTGTATATATATAAATATCATATACATGTATATCGTTATTTGAACAAGCTTAACAGCCATTCTTAAGCATAGTATGGAAACAAAAGATGAGAACAACTACTTTCTGAAAAGTTTGATATTCTTCCAACGAGATTCCATGTAATGGGAAGGGTTATTCTGAGTATAAACCCCAAACTTGAAGTAGTGAACGGCGTGTCCCCGACCAGATCCTCTGTACTTGAGAACTCCGTCAACGTAAACCTTAACAATGGAAGCATCAACATCATGGATGACGTTGAGTCTGAACCATCTGTCGTAAATGTTATGAAGCAGAACAGAGGATCTGTAATATTCGAGAGAAGCATCATAAACCCTAAGCTGAAGGGTTGTAGCAGCAGAACTTGCACCAAACACTTGCATTATGCATACCCCTCTTGTTCCACTTGGCACGTAACCATACCCTTCAAATTGCCATACTCCTGATGTGTAATCGTGTCCCTTCAATTTTCATAAGAAATTGCAGATATTCATATGCGTGAGTTACTATACTTCGTGCGATGACGCTTCGACTAATAATATAGTTTGAAATTAATTATACTTTTGACTAATTATCCCCTTCTGAATACTCTCTCTTTACTTAATTAGTATAAGAGCTACATACTTAATCAATTTATAGATATTAATGAAATTCGTTCCGGAAAAAAAAAAAAAGCAGCAAAATTAGTTATTGGTAACAAATATAAGAATTGATTTTCATATAACATCATATCCTATTTAATTATGACTATCCTTGGATAGAAACTTTCTAATATATGCAATTAATAAAAATATTTTAGATAACAATTATAAAATCGGAAAATAAAGTTGATAGATGTCTCATATTTATTACCAAATCTAATGCCAACTAGCTAACTATAAGGAGTAGATGGAAAGATGTATAAGCATACTTAGTATTCACACCAGATACATATAACACCTCCATGTAATCAATATCAATTCATCAATATATATACATTCCAAAGTGCTTCAACGCATCACTGCCGAATAACAATAGTTTGAACAGTAAATTTCAAAACTTCACACCCTTTTGCTTTTATCAGTTAATTTTTGTTCTATTTTAAAACTATCTCCTTACTTTCATAAAACATGATAACGAACCCTCATAACTTTAAAGTCTATGTAAATAACCCCAAACTATAAATATTTTATTCCTTAAACTTTATTTTCTTATGCATATATAACTTTCCTCAGACCTTGAGTTAAAAGCAGATTAATTATTTAATTAGCTTAAACTTTAAACCATTTGCTGATAAATAATAAACAGAACTAATAGTATGAGAGTTATCTACGTAAATGTAAAACTTCAGAAAGGTTCGTTGTAAAGTTTTAAAGGTTAAGAGAAAGTTATATACATTTTTGGGAGATTTTTGTATAACTTGGCCTTTATTTATTAAATAAGTGGTGAATCTATATTTTTTATTTAAACAGAGAAAATAGGGGGAAACAAAAACATTGTGGTAATGAGGGCTTACTGTAATTCGGATCTCTGTACGAGGTAGCGTGTGGCTGTCGGGGCTGTGAGGCTTGTCTGTTGAGTAAACCCATAGTTTATGAACTCCATTGGCGAAGCTGTAACGCTGGTTCACAGGGACATTATAGGGTTTCTGAACGTCAAAATTTGAGTCGTGTAAAGGAACAGGGGTGAATCCTTGGGTAGGATCCACTGCTTCGCACCACACAGAAACTTGAAGGATCATCAGTTTCAAACCAATCACATGTAACATCCATAATGGCACCATTGTTAATTATTGCTTCAGCTTCCAGATATGTATTGTAGTATATATATCAATATCATATGCATAACAAACGCGAATGAATATGAATATATATAGAGAGAGTATTATGAGAAAGAGAAGAATATTGCCGGATGATAAAACATATTAAGACAAAAGAAAGATCATAGGGTTCCTTTTTTTTTTTTTTGGCAATCATAAGGTTCCGAAATTAAGATCAAAACTAATGAAACCTTAAATTAATAAACTTAGTAGGGAATAAAAGGTATACTTTCTTTTTTTTTTTTAATTATAATGAAATCTTTCTTGTACAAATTATTTATTTGAAGGGGGCTATCGATCATATTAGCACCTAAAAACACTAGCCCAATAAACAAAAGACGTTAATTTCATTGACGGTGCTTTCTTAAAAAAGCCATTTCATATAATCAATATAAAGAAACAAATTAAATGAGGACCTGGCTAGGTTTTGGAAACTTTGAAGCATATATATACTTCTAAGAGTTCCCAAAATTTAATTTCTCTGTATATCACATATAGTATAGAGTATGGTCTACTAAGATTTATGTCTCTCTCACAATAAGTAAATAAATAAATAAGAAAGAGTGAACCATGGATGAGGTTCACTCTGAAGCATGTTTTGTCCGGCGTGGCATGCACGTAACTAGCTATACGCTCTTATTGCCACGCACACCTGATGGTTCTCTTCATAATTCGCAAGAAATATTTATTTCTTATTATAGTATAAGTGATGATAATTCGACAGAGAACATAATTTGCAACTCTCATCCCCTACCTTGATCATTTAATTTGAGTGACTACTTCTTTCATTTCACGTTTAAAAATGTTTGAATATTCGAATGTAGAAGTCGAAATTATTTTTTAACAAAATTTGAAATTATTCAATATCATAATTTCATAATTAAAGAGATTTTATCTATCTATCTATCCATGTTTATACATACATATTCATACATACAAATACATATATGTGTGTGCGCGCGTGTGTGAACATTTATTTTTGCCCCTGACATATGCCACATGACCGATTATCCTTAACTTTATTATGAAATTCTCTCCAATAAAACAAACTTTAGGTAATGAGTTGAATTTCAGGGGGCTAACATTTACAAAGGTAATTACTGATTACCTACGTAACTGATGAGATTATTATTATTATTATTATTATTATTTTGATAAGGATGAGATTATTATATTGATAACACAATTCATACACGCAAATAAAATACAAGTCAAATCTTTATTACCCAGTAAATTAAAATACAAAGCGAGCCTCATTGGCAAAAACAAAAACAAAGTGGGCCTCGTATAGAGAAATTGGATTGGTAGCCTGTCCAAATTATTTATTGAAAGAGAGGCACTATTCATATTTTGATGATAAGAACAAGTCATTGAAACAAAAAAAGAGGCTAATTTCTGAAAAGTTTGATATCCTTCCAACGAGATTCCATGTAATGGGAAGGATCATTCTGTGTATAAACCCCAAACTTGAAGTAGTGAGAGGCCTGTCCACGACCAGCTCCGTTGTATTTGAGAACTCCGTCAATATAAACCTTAACATTGGAGGCAGCCACGTCATGGATGACGTTGAGCCTAAACCACCTGTCGTACATGTTTTGGAGCAACACAGGGGATCTGTAATATGTGAGAGAAGCATCATAAACCCTAATCTGAAGGGTTGTTGCAGAAGAGCTTGCTCCAAACACTTGCATTATGCATACCCCACTTGTTCCGCTTGGCACGTATCCATACCCTTCAAATTGCCACACCCCACTTGTGTAATCGTGTCCCTTCAAATTTCCAAAATTAAAGCAAATTGAAGATGATTGATATATAGAGAGGGGGGGGGGGGGGCATATGAGCTTACTGTAATTCGGATCTCAGTCCGAGGTAGAGTGTCGCTGTCGGGGCTATGAGGCTTGTCTGTAGAGTAGACCCATAGCTTGTGAACTCCATTGGAGAAGCTGTAACGCTGGTTCACTGGCACATCATATGGCTTCTGTACCTCAAAATTTGTACTGTCTAAATCAACAGCCATGAATCCTTGTGTTGGATCCACTGCTTCGCAAAAAACACAAGCTTGAAGGATCATTAGTTTCAAAACAATCACATAAAACTTCCATAATTCCACCATTGTTATTATTGCTTCAGCTTGCAGTACACATATATATCACAATACTTTTAGTTTAGCTTCTCCAATCTCCATCACTTGCGTGTGTATATAATAATAATAGATATAGTCAAAAAGAGTGGCCACATTATTGTAGTCAATTAATTGTGTTGAAGTCAGAGCGTGTAACATATGTTTACGCTGTGATTTCTGACTTTCTTTCTCCCATAATAAATACCACTGTAGTCCTATTTATAAATTCATTTTAATTAAATCATACATATCAAAGAAAAATAGTTAGCTCAATAATTATGAGGTAAATTTTCAATTTTGTTTTTATTTATGAATGCGTATCTTTCAACTTTTTCTTTTCTTTCTATTTTCATTGATACAATTAATGTGAACAAAATTATTACAACCTCATTAATTACTTGAAAGAAGACTTATAAATAAGACTAAATTTTTTGGTCAAAATGAACTTATAAATATGACCAAAGTGGTATATGTGTTAATGACCAGAATAAATAAATAAATATGTGTGTGTGTGAAGATAAAGTCAGAAGAAAGGAGAATTTTAGTTAAGTCCACAAAGACCAAATTTATTTTAGTTAAGTCTCATAACATTTTGAAATTTTATTGTACACCCAACTAAAGGCCAAGATGAAAAAAAAAATGGTAATATTGATTACTTAGACCACTAAGTTCTCCCCCATATAACTTATTTTTGCACACCATGTAATATAAAAGAAATATTAATAAACACTCAACTCTATCCTCTAGTAAAAACTCCAAGCGAAGAGACCCATTTCCCAAACCTAGTTTTGGTACCTATCTTAAGGATAGGCACCATTTGCCTATCTCATCTAGATCATTAGGATGATATCTGGATAGTCTAGATTTGATTTTTTTAAAATGGTAATTTTTTAATTAAAAAAATCATTTTTAAAAAAAATTAATTAAAAGATTATTTTTATTTTAAATTTTCTACCCATTAAAAAAATTAAAAAAATAGAAAGTAAAAAAAAAAATCTGGACTGTCCAAATCTTATCTGGATGGTCCAGATGAGATAGGTAAATGAGGCCTATCTTTGAGATAGGCACCGAAATTGGATCCCCCTTTCCCTTTCCTGCACCAATTCAGCTCACTATACCGAACTAGAACACCACAAACATCTGGAAGAAAATAAGATGGTGATTGTGTGTATATTTAAGTTAGTGTAAGTTGAGATAAAACTTTTGCCACACACTTACCTCTTAAAACATAAATCAGGTGAAAAGAAGGCACTATATCACTCTAAAAACATGATGTATGGAATTTTAAGAGATTAACCACAGGGAAAAAAAACTTTTTGTGTTTTTGGTTTACGGGCTTGGGAAGGAAGGAAGGGACACTAATTTTCAAGGCTAAATGCCTGTTTAGAAACCAACCAAAACTTATATTTTATCTAAACTGAAATAGAACTCATCTCACACATTTAACTTGTAAATTCAAAACTTTTTTTAAAGTTTTTCAGAAAGGTACTAATATTAACCTCAGACCAAACACACACCTTTTATTCCCATTGTCCACTCCATCCTAGTATCCTTAACAGACATCAGATGAAACATATGGCGAGGAATATCCATATCAATCTCCTCAACGACGCAGTCACGTATCAAAGATCATATATATGGTACTCGATCCCTGACAAAGCCCTCACCACCATAACCATTGTCTACAGTCAGGGGTGGATTCAGAAATTAACTGAAAGGGGGCATTATTGGCGGGGGATTCAGGGCGAAATTTTTTTTAAAGCAAAGTTTTAAATACATTAAAATATATATATATATATATATATATATATGAAAGGAAAAATAAAGCTAAGTGTGGTTAGAAATAGCGAGGCTAAATATTAAATAAATTCAAGTATATATATTGTAATAACAAAAATATATTATAATAATTACAATGTCATCCTTCTAAGTTTTATTTTTTGGAATTCTATCATAATTGGTTCATTATTAATGCTATCAAATACATCTTTTTCAATATAAGGCACTAAGCAATTAAAGGAGAGCACTTCTCTATTTTGCTAGGTCATAAAAGAGCAAGGAGTAAAGTCAGACATGCGGTTAGGAAAGCATAGAAGTGGAATTTTTTTTTTTAAAAAAAAAACATAAATAAATGAATGAACCTTCTAATTTAAATTTTTTTTAAAAAAATAAACATAGATTATTAAAAAAAAAAAACAAGGGTGGGCACATGCCCACCTTATCTACTACTTGGGTCCGCTCTTGTCTACAGCAAAGGACTCCAAACAAAAGTATTTCCCCTCACACAGAACATTCGAGAATCGTTGAATAACATTATCACCACTTAACCTCACAAACATCCTTGTCCGCTACATTAAACATCAATTTCCACCGTTAAATATCAATAAACATAGAAAATATCAAGTAAAGAAACATCATGATGTCGTATCCTTTGTTGTGGTCGAAAACGCATGAATCCGTTCGATAAAACTGCTCGTCTATCATCAATGACTGCCACGTTTCATGCATCAGAAGTTGGATTTATGTCATTAAGCCTGTTCTAATGTAGAACACAAGAATACTTGGACTTGGCCTGGGTTGAGATCCCAGGGGCCTACGTACCACAGAGTAGATCAAAGTCCACGTAGTTCGGAGGTAGACAATAGGCTAGTGATAGCCAGAGGGAGTGGAGGTGTGTGCTCTGTGTGAATTGAAGAGCTAGGGTCTCGAAAGTGTGTACCTTGTGAGAGCTTTCACCTATTTATAGACTTACTTGGGCCTCCCCTCCTCGGCTTCACTATCTTGTTGTCTTTAAAGGATATTAAGATAACGTATCCTTATTTTGTGGGCAGTTGCAATCGTGGTAGATACTCTAATAAACCGCTCCTTAATTCAAGGGGGAGTGGTTGGGATTATAACTAGAGTCCTTTGACTGGGCCTTTTAATCATTGGGCTGGGCCTGCTCGTAATATTTCTGTAACAGTTGCCCCCCAGCCTGGTATCTAAGTACTCTAAGCTGCCGGGGTGTATTTGCCAGGCCATGATTTGTGTGTTAGTCCGATCCGCCCAATCCTGAAGTTTTGATTTTAGACCGCATTCTACCCATGTTTGCTTCAAATTCTTTCCTCTATCGAGGTCAAACATTTCCGGTCTCGGGTTACCCCGTCCATTGTAAGTTTTCATCCTGGTTTATTCGGGTGGGAGATAGTTGCCCCCATTTGAAGAAGCATGGGGAGGTCGGCCTTGGTCTTTATGATCGGAGTCCGGCCTGATTTTGACCGATCTCGTATTTTAACCGAGGTTCGCGACTGGTTTGCCTATTGATCTGGCATATCGCGAGTTCCCGAGTTGGTAGGTGTTATCATTACCTACTGCTAGCTGGCCTCTGCAAGCCGGCTTCATAGCCAAGGTGACTGCTCCATTATCCTTGGCATTCGTGCGCATTCAACACGGGCATTAAATGTGCACGTCTTTTTATGGCCACGTCATTGGCCTCATACGGCCTTTTGGGCCTTCAGCGGTTGGACTCTTGGGATGTTCAAACATCTCCCCTCCACCAGTATACATAGCGTTTATTTTCCCTCTTTCCACACTTTTGAAAGCGTTAAGAATTGTTTTTGTTGTGCAAGAGAGAACTTCCGCATTCTTACCTGTTCCAAGGATCTTCCACTGTCGTGGCTCGTGCATTTCCTCTCCCTCTAACTTATTTGAAATCAGGTATTTCCTTGTTTCCTATTTGGTTTTTGCAGTTGTTTCTTTTTTCTTTCTTGGTTTTTTGGGTAGGCTCCTGTAAGTTCTTTCGAGTTTTCCTTCTTTCTGGGTTTTATTCGTTGTTTTCATTTGATCTGGCTGCACTGTTCTTGGACTTCTTTGAGTTTTGGTCTTTTTAATTCTTCTTCTTCACCCCTAGGTTTTGGGTCCCCTGTTTGTACCTAACTCTGCCCCTTCTTTCTTTTCTACTTCCTCAAAATGAGCCACCAAGGGTCTTCTTCGTCTTTCAAACCAGACGCCCTTTCCCCAGAAGAGGAAGAGCTTCTTCAATGCATGCCTCCCCAGACAGCTTGGTAGCTGTACGGGAAACCCTTAACTGAGGAGTAAAAACTGGAGAGTGTGCTCCGCGGTTATGGTGGAGTGGTGGGAGAGGGTCAAATCGACCCGTTCTTTCTAGAGGTAGATTCAGGGGTCGGCCTTCCTCGTTAGGACCTGTAGGCCGAGGTCGGTCCCAATCGTCAGAACCCGTAGTCTAAGGTCATGGGACCGGCCAGGTTAGAGCTTCATCCTTAGAACCACCTTTCGAAGGTCATGGCGGGGGAAGGCCTCCGATGCCTACCGCTTCTTTGACTTTGCAGGTCGGACCCCCTACTACTTTGATTCGACCTAGTGGCTCGTACGAGAAGTGTTCCTGGCTTGTTTCAAAATCTATGATGGTGGGCCGGTCATGGGAAGCTAATGAGATAGCTTCACGATGCCGGCACGTTCCCCAGCAAGATGTCTCAGCCGTACCCGTCCATTCTGATATACTAGCTTTAGGTATCGCCTTCCTTCTTTCTAATTCCTTTCTGTTTTTGCTTTTTTATGTAGTATGTCGGTTTCTCCCCATCCCGTCGAGGATTCCGGATCCATGGAGTTGGCGTCAGCCCGTGTTCCTCATCATGTGATAGAAAAGTATGACTGGGTTGCAACTGGGGTACTATCCAGGCTTTCCTCCGTAGCATCCGACCAACTTGCTGAGCTCCCATTAGGGGACCGGAGTCATTGCTCCCTTTCCCCTCCTGCTCCTGATGAACCGGTGTGTGCTATTCGGGAAGGGAATGAACGTTCTTACTTCTTTTTTTACCGAGATTTTGTCAGGAAACTTGGCCTTCGTTTTCCCTTGACCAAGTTTCAAATAGACCTTTTGAACATTCTGCATCTGGCCCCCACCCAAGTTCATCCGAATTCCTGGGGTTTCATTGTCGCTTTTGAGCGGCTTTGTCGATTCTTAAACCGTACCCCTACTACCGGGGTGTTTTTCTATTTTTTCAATATCCAAAGGGCTCGCCAACCCGGTGAGCCTGTGAAGAAAAAGGGTTGGGTTTCTTTCTGGGGGAAACCAGACAAGAAACTTTTCCACGTGGCCACCAACACCTGGAAAGGCTTCAAGACCTCCTTTTTCAAAGTCACCGCCGAACCCGGTCATAAACCATGGTTTCTCCACGATGCTGACTCCACCTCGGTGGAGTTGGCATTTCCTTTATATTGGTCTAAAGTTCATTATGATCAAGACCCGAAAGTTTTTCTAACCTCGGATGATAACCTAGAGCCGGCTGAGATTACGACCGTGATAGCTTTGGTCGATCATGTGGCCGAGAAGGACGTCATTGACGCCCGAATTTTTATCCAGCAGTCGGTGGAGGAGTTATTCCCACCACATATGGTTTTCCTTAGATGTTTTCTGATATTTGATATTTGACTTTTTAAATTATGTCCCTTGAATCTTTCTTATCTTTTCTTCTTTACTTTCCTTTGATAGATCCTGAGATGGGGAAAGTCTCCTATCAAGAGCTGGCCGATAAGCTCCGCGCCAAGGCCAAGAAGAAGGGGGAGTCCTCTTCTCAGAAGAAGGCGGTGGTTGCTCCTTCGCCCAAGAGGATAGCTGTGCTCAAGAAGAGAGTTGCCTCTCCTCCGGCCTCCGTAGACCTCGTTACCCGCAAGCGGTCGAAGTCGGCCATTACCTCCTCGACTTTGACTGCGGAGGTAGGTCCGTCCTCTACTTTTGAAGCTGGCGTTCCAAGCGGCACCTCTCCACCTCTTCCTCCCCGGCAATCAAGTCTTCATTCGCGGGGTGAAGTATGGACTGACGAGGTTTCGGACTAGCTCAAGCACGCTGTGAAGCCCCCTAGTAAATATTTCAACGCCGATGTTTTTGCTGACTCCGACCTAGATCACCTGCAGGTCCTGCAAGACCACTTGATGGAGACGGCCGGAGTGCTGGACGCTTATGCTGCCATGAAGCATAAGTATTCCAAAGCTATTGCCGAACTTACCAAGGCTCGGGTTGAGAGGAAAGATGCTGCGGCTCGGCAAGGGGAGGCTGAGGAGGCGTGCCTAAAGGCCGTGTAGGCGCAGATAAAGGCGGTGGAGGAACTGTCGAAGGCCCTTGCTGATAAGGATCTGGCCTCCACCTTGTCAGGCCCGGGAAGACACGCTGAATGCCTCGTTGCGCGGTCTGCAAGGCCAATATGTGGGCGTGGTGAAGGACCTGAACCTCGCTCATTCCGACCTCGACGCTTACAAGGCGGAGCTAGCAGCGTCTGCTGCTGAGGTGGAGAAGCTGGAGGTCATGGTCGTTGACACGGCTGCTGAAGCTTTCAAGGAGTGCCTGGCCCAAGTCCGAGCTCTAAATCCTGATATCACAATGAATCTCGATGCTGTGGATTTTAGAGCTTTGGTAGTGGATGGGCAGTTTGTACCAGCGCCACTTTCTCCGGCCGAAGAGTCCGAGCATCACATGGAGGGTGACCGAGCTCTAATTGCTGAGGAAGATGCTCTGGCCTCAAATGTGCCCGACTCCTCCATGCCTGACCAAGCCCGACCCTAATGTTGTCTTCCTTAGGAGTTTTCATGTTTAGTAGCTTCAGTCTTTACTTTTGATTTGTTTTTTGTAATCCGGGGCGTATGCCCCAAAATTAATACAATGACAATTTCATCCCGGTTCTTCCGGGTATTTCTAGAATTTTTTGTTTTCTTCAATTTGTCAATTTTTATTTTCATCCTCTAAACCAAACTCGCGTTTAATTCACTTGTTAATGAGTAAAGGGAAACGTAATCCGGGCACAAAGCTCGGTTCTTTTTATTAGACTTGGCCACAGTCAAGATATTGCGCAGAGTTTGCAAGATATTCCACCAACGTTCATAAACGAGCTTGTTTACTAATAATCAGGCATTTTAAATAAACAGATGATTTCACATAATCACCTAAGTACTTTAGTGTGTAAAGCACTAATCCAAGATGGTAGCCAATTATCACATGTTCAGGACTTAGTTATTTGAACGTAAGAGCCTAAACATTTCGACCTGATCAGGATCAGCATGATAACGACAACACCATACCAGAATATTTGTTCCGATGCATCGTAACATTCATAAGATTTGTTAACAAACCCTATGATAACCGGGCTCGCGAAACCCTGGTTTCACTAATTGGATTGCCTTTGCTCGACTGTTTTTGCATTTAACAAACAATCATCTGGTTGTCCTATAAAGTAGGCCGCCTTCATTATTGATTGAAATAGTTGCAATTACAAAGAAATTTAAAAGTAAATGGAAAATAATGCGCGAAGGCAGAACAATCCTTAAATAAAAAAACGGTTCTCAGCCACCGCTGACATCCATTGAAACTGAAAAGTGGTTCTCAGCCGCCACTGACATCCGCTGTATCCGAGTTCCGTGTTGATCTCGGTTTTTAACTGTAGTAGATCCTCAATTTGTCCGCATTCCAAGTCCGCTTAATGGGTGTGCCATCCAATGCCTCAAGGATAGAGGTTCTGGGCCCCATTTTGTCTGACACGCGGTAAGGACCTTCCCAATTTGCTGCAAGTTTTCCATCCCGAGCATTTTTGTTTCTGATATCCGCTCTGCGAAGTACCAGATCACCCTTTCTAAACACTCGTGGCCTAACTTTGCGGTTATACTTAACTGCCACTAGCTGCTTTGTTGCAAGATCTCGGCAATGTGCCGTGATTTTGGCTTCATCAACAAGGTCTAATTCCACAGCTAATCGTTTGTTGTTATTGAGCTCTCCTTCCTCCATGACCTTCGCCTTTCTCCATAACGTTTGCCCAATTTCAACCGGGATCATGGCCTCACAACCGTAGGTCAATCTGAAAGGTGTCTCTTGGGTCGCAGTTTGGACACTAGTCCGGTATCCCCAGAGTACTGGATAAAGTTGCTTAACCCAGTCATTTTCTGTGTTTGTCATTCGCTTTTTAAGCCTGTCGACAATGATTTTGTTCGCTGCTTCGGCTTGCCCATTGGACTGTGATTGCTCTACCGAGGCGAAATGGTGCTTGATTTTGAGTTCGGACATTAACCTCTAGAAGCCTCGGTCAATGAATTGAGTTCCGTTGTCGGCGACGATCTCAGCTGGAATCCCAAATCTTGCCACAATGTTTCTTTCGAAAAATTTTTGTATGCGAGCGGCCGAGATGGTTGTCAGAGGCTCGGCCTCGATCCACTTAGTGAAGTAGTCCACTGCTACAACCAGCCATTTCATTTGCCCTATAGTTGGCTTGAATGGTCCTAAGAGGTCCATGCCCCACTTGAAGAATGGTCATGGAGCCGTGATGGATTTCAATTCGGCCGGAGGTGGCCAAATTATCCGAGCATGTTTCTGGCAACTTTCGCACTTTCTTAAGTACTCTCTAGAGTCGACTACCATTGTCAGCCAATAATATCCAACTCGAAGGGCTTTTCGGGCCAGCGCCTTAGCTCTCATATGTTACCCATTGATCCCTTCGTGTATCTCTGATAACACATACTCGGCCTCTTCTGGGTTCAAACACCTCATCATTGGAGAGTGAAGGCCCTTTCGATACAGCTGGTCATCAACGACTGTGTACATTGACATGGTTCTTGCCATCTGCCTGGCCTCCATGGGATCTTCCGGGATAATTCCTTTCTCCAGGTAATTTAGGATAGGCTTGCGCCGATCATCTGCTGCTGCGATGACCATAATACAAGTGGGCTCAGTCAAGCTTTGCTGTATCATTGTTTGTTCGATGATTTCTCGGGTTTTTGGTACTGGTTAGCTTCAATAGGATGTCCGCCCTCGCATTTTCTCCCCTAGGGATGTGGGTGACTATGACTTCGTCAAAGTCGGCCATAGCCTCCTTGACTTTTCCTTGGTATTTAATTAGCAAAGGTCCCTTAGCCGTATATGATCCGTTGATTTGAGCTGCGACCAACTGAGAATCGGTTGACAAGTAAATCCTCCTGGCTCCATTATCTTTTGCCTGAGACAGCCCGGCCAACACCGCCTCATATTCGGCCTGGTTATTGGAGGTTTTGAAATGCAGTTGTAGGGAGTGTTCCATAGAAACTCCTTCCGGGCTTTCTATTTTGATCTCTGCTCCGCTTCCTTTAGGGTTCGACGATCCGTCGACGAACACTTTCCAAATATCGAGATTGGCCTCCGGGATTACCTTGGTCGGTACCAATTCTGCAATGAAGTCGGCCAGGGCCTTGGATTTAATCGCATGCCGGGCTTCGAACACAATGTTGAACTCAGACAGCTCGATAGCCCAACTAATCATTCTTCCAGCCAAATCAGGCTTATGCAATACCTGGCGTATCGGCTGACTTGTTCGGACAATTATTCGATGTCCTTGGAATAAGGGCGTAGCCTTCGTGCCGTAGTCAGGAGTGCGAATACCACATTTTCCAACCTTTGATATCTCAGCTCTGAACTTTGCAAAGCCCGGCTTGTGAAATAGACCGGCTTTTGTTCTGCTGATTCTTCCCTTATCAGCGCGGCACTTACCGCTTCTGGAGCGACTGACAAGTATGACACTAGGTCTTCTCTGGGTTAGGGTTTTGATAGCACAGGAGGTGATGATAGACACTTCTTGATCTTATCAAAGGCGGCCTCACATTCCGGGCTCCATTCTCTATGTTGTGCTTCTTTCTTGAATAACTTGAAAAATGGGAGTACACTTTCTGCTGATTTCGGCAAAAATCTCGTTAGAGCGGCCAATCTGCCCGTCAACTGTTGCACTTCTTTTTTGTTTCTTGGGGCAGTCATATTGAGGACGGCCTGACATTTATCCGGGTTGACCTCAATTCCTCTGTTAGTCAAAAGGAATCTGAGAAACTTACCCGTGGGAACCCCGAATGCACATTTTGTCGGGTTGAGTCGGATACGGTGGGCCCGAAGCTTCTCAAATGTTTCTTGTAAATCTTGGATATGATCGGGTCACCTGATTGATTTCTCGATCATGTTGTCGATGTAAACTTCCATGTTCCTGCCGAGCTGCGCTTCAAATACCTGATTCATCATTCTTTGATAAGTGGCTCCGGCGTTTTTAAGCCCGAAGTGCATGACGTTATAACAATAGTTGGCCTTATCTGTGATAAAGGTTGTCTTTTCCTGGTCCTCGGGATGCATGGCTATTTGGTTGTAACCAGAATAAGCATCCATAAACGAGAGCAGCTGGAACCCGGAGGAGTTGTCGACCAATTGGTCTATGTTTGGCATAGGATAAGCATCCTTAGGGCACGCTTTGTTGAGATCGGTGTAATCCGTGTACACCCTCCATTTACCATTAGGTTTTTTGACCATTACCACATTTGATAGCCAAGTAGTGTATTGGATTTCCCTGATGAATCATGCGTCCAATAAGTCCCTTACATGCTCGGCGAGGGCTACTTGCCTGTCCGGAGCTATTTTCCTTTTCTTTTGTGCAACCGGTGTACAACGTGGGTTTATCGTTAGTTTGTGGCAGCAGAAGGTAGGGTCGACGCCTGGTAACTTTGAAGGTTTCCAGGCGAACACATCTCTATTCTTCCATAGCAGTTTTTCAAGCTCGGTTTTCTCTTGCTCAGTGAGCATACTGCCGATCTTAGTTATTTGCCCAGGCTCGTCTCCCAGCTGGTAATTCATGAGCTCTCCATCAGGCTCTGTTTTCATCAGCTTCGCTTCCTTTCTCACATCCAATTCTACTACGTTCATCGAACTCGGCGTGGATATCGCCGGGTTTTGAGTTCTCTTCTACCGCGATGATGATGGCCCGGGTTCATTATTTTTTACTATAGAAAAGTAGCACTGTCGAGACTCCTTCTGATCCCCTTTGATGGTGACGACTTCATTTTTTCTACTCACCATTTTTAGCTTTTGATGCATAGTTGATATTAGCATATCCCAACTATGAATAGTTGGTCTGACTAAAATTATGTTATAGGATGAGGGGAAATTTGCAACAATGAATTTGACCCATTCGGTCTTGAAAGCTTCCTTAGATCCTAATGTCATTTTCAGCTCTATGCATCCTTTGGGGCTCGTGTCTTCTTTGTTGAACCCGATTAGGGTTGTTCTGCATGGCTTTAGATTTTCTGGATTGAGGTCCATCCGCTTGAAAGCGTCCCACAGGATGATGTCAACCGCGCTGTCGGGGTCGATAAATATCTTCTTTACTCGACATTTGCTCAGGAGGCCGGTTATAACCAGCCCGTCTTGATGACTTGGGATCACATCCCTTAAGTCTTCCTAGGTGAAGAATAACTTCGGGGGTTCTACTTGCAGCGGTTGCGGCTTGAAGGAAGGTCGTCCCTTGATGGTTAGGACTTCCTGGAGATATTTCTTCCATTGACTCGCTGTGTTGCTGCCTCCTCCGTAATCTCCACTAATGACGTTGCAATCAAACTCCGCTTCTGGGAACTCGTCCTCGTCGTCATTCTTTCTCCGGTCCTCATCTGGCTTTCTTCTTTGAAGGATCGGGCTCTTACTCTGTTCTGCCTGCTTGCGTTTGCTGCCTTTTTGCCCTTGCGTCTTGATGACGTATTGACGCAACTTTCCATCTCAGACGAATTTCTCTACCGCATCTCGTAGGTCCCAGCATTCATCTATCGTGTGCCCGGGTCCATTGTGGAAGTCGCAAAACCGAGATCGGTCCAATTTGCCTTGGTTATATAGTGGTCGTGGTCGCTCCACCTTTCTCATCTCGATCAGAGCCACTTCTTTCCACAATTGAGAACGTGGGACATTTAAAGGAGTATATTTTTCATACTTCCCCTCATGCCTTCCTACACGTGTTTTTTGGTCCGAGTTCCTGGATCGATCTCTCGACTCCTTATCCCTTCCTTTTGGAGGTGGACTTCTTTGTCTTTCCTTTCCCGGCGCGTTGGCTATCTGCATCTGCTCGATATCCAGATATTTCTTGGCTCGCCGATGGAATTCCTCCAAAGTTTTGATCTCGCCGAATAAGACTGACCTCCCCATTCTAGATTCGCTATCCAAACCCGAGATGAGTAAGTGTATGTGGACGCTTTCTGTTAATCCTTGGATTTGCAAGGCTGCTGCCTTGAAACGATCCAAGTACTTCTGAAGAGTTTCGCCGGGTTGCTGCTTGATTCTGTCTAACGTGTAGACCGACCTAGGCTGCTTTTTGCTTGTTGCAAAGTTTAACAGGAACTTCTCACTCAGGTTGTTGAAGTTGGTAATAGATTTTGGAGGTAGAGTTCGGATCCAGACTTGTGCGGCCCCTCGCAATGTTGAGGTGAACAGCCTGGATATGATTGGTCCCTTGAATCCTCGAACCAACATTTCAGTATCAAAGGTATTCAAGTGCGTTTGAGGATCCTGACTTCCGTCGTATCTAGGGAGGTCGAACGTATTGAATTTCTTTGGGAACTCAGCTTTTGTAATTTCATCTGAGAACAGGCTGTTGTTCTGTCCTCTGTCCCCATACCACATCTTGTGCTTTCCAGGCTCTTCTGGCCGAATTTCCTGATTTTCCGAGGCATGGCTGTTTTTCCTAACCGTCCGAGCTTGTTCTTCCCGGTTCATATCCCGGTGGTTACTCTGTTCAGAATTCTTCGTTGATACTACTCGGCCTTGCTCGGGCTGGTTGACTTGCGGCGGATCAACAGTTTGTTGATTGGTTTCTTCATCCTCGTTTTGTTGATCATTCCGGCGTTCCTTCTGAAGAGGGTCTTGCAGTTGTTGGAGGATTTGGTTCATCACCTCGGTTATGCGATCAATCTTTTGATTTTGGAGATTGTCGCGTTCTTCTACGTTCTCGATTCGTTTGAGCATTGATCCAACAATGTTATGTAGCAGTTGTATATCCGAGTTGCCAATCTGGAATTCTGATGAGGAATTAGCCTGGTTAACATTTTCCGGCGTTTGCTCTGCTCATCCATCCTCAAGCGGAGGGTTCGAGTTCGGTGGTTCCTCTATTCGTTCCTGATTGTTTCCTCGAACATCCCCCTGTTGTTGATTCTCATTAGAGTATTGTTCTTGGCCTTGCTCGTGTGCGGGCGGGTGGCTTTTGCTTCTGGTATTGGCCATCGTTGGTCACGAGAATAGGACTTTATGGTCCCCAAGGTCGGCACCAATGTTCTAATGTAGAACACAAGAATACTTGGACTTAGCCTGGGTTGAGATCCCAGGGGCCTACGTACCACAGAGTGAATCAAAGTCCACGTAGTTCAGAGGTAGACAATAGGTTAGTAATAGCCAGAGGGAGTGGGGGTGTGTGCTTTGTGTGAATTGAAGAGCTAGGGTTTCGAAAGTGTGTACCTTGTGAGAACTTTCACCTATTTATAGACTTACTTGGGCCTCCCCTCCTCTGCTTCGCTATCTTGTTGTCTTTAAAAGATATTAAGATAATGTATCCTTATTTTGTGGGCAGTTGCAATCGTGGTAGATACTCTGATAAACCGCTCCTTAATTCAAGGGGGAATGGTTGGGATTATAACTGGAGTCTTTTGACTGGGCCTTTTAATCATTGGGCTGGGCCTGCTCATAATATTTTCGTAACAAAGCCCAACCCATTGATCAGCCATTGACAAACTCAGAGAGAACAAAGGGAGAAGAAACGAAAAGAGAGAAAGCACTTCCAGATACCTCAGCATGACAAATGAAGTCCAAGGAAAATAGCCATAATCATAAAGACTCAACACTCCAATCGAAACCCTTTCAATACAATTATGAACCTCGTTGGAAATGTTGTATCCCATTAATTAACCCAAAACGTCAACGGAAAACACTGATCTATTCGTATGACACATTTGACTTTCATATAAGCATAGTCGCATCGAATGCTCATAACCTATAAATATAGGCACACTCAATGCCTATCCCAAGCACATTATAACCTAACCTAAGTATTGACTTTTTTTTTTTTTTTTTTTTATCGAAACCTAACCATAAATGAAAGTATAACACAGAATGGGATGCAGCCCAACGCAGAGCCGATATGGTTGGAGAATATGATTCGGCTAAAACGGCTTATGAGCCGTATAATAGTGAGAGGAGCCGGCTAAAGAAACAGCTCCATGAACAGTAACGACCCCTATAGATGTTAGGGAAAATCAAACTGACGTTTTCAAAGACTAAAATTAATTACAAAAAAATCTCAAATCAGAATCTCATTATAAAAGAATCCCTTAAATTGCCAAGATAACAAAAATCTTTAATAATTGGAAATATTATATTAACAACTGAAAATGCTATGTTAACAATAAAAATTGTCACAACTTAAAAAACTGTATTAATAATTTGTAAAGCCGTATTAACAACTGAGAATTTTTATTGTTAACATAACATTTCTAGTTGTTAATATAGCATTTCCAGTTGCTAAATGATTTTGTCATCTTAGGCAATTAATTACAAAAAATTCTCAAAGACTTTTTTATAATGAGATTTTGGTTTGGGACTTTTTTATAATCAATTCTAGTCTTTAAGACACCAGAATAATTTTCCCTAGATATTATATTGATGTTAGTCAACAAGGGCTGGTTAAATAAATAATATATAATCCACAAATTATTAAATTTAATGCTAAATTTTGTATAAAGTTCTTTTTCTTTGGTGGGCTGATTTCTAAACTTCTACAGAATTTTTGGGGTTGAGTTCTCTTATAAATCTTTTGTCACATTTTTCTTAGAATTTATTTTCACCCTCCTATTAAAAAAAATGAATTTTTCAGATTTTGTATGTTATAAAACTATTATTTTAAACATAAAAATATAAATTTAAACCGTTACAAATTTATCTACATCTTTGAAAATTGCAACACAAAAAAATTAAAAAAAAATTAAATTTTAATAAATAATAATAAAAATTTAAAAAAGTATTAAATATAAATTATTCATTTTTTATCTAAGAATAAAGGTGGGATTTAAAAAAAGAAAATAAATAAAAAATAATTCTAAAAAGCATCCTCTAGAATTCCGTTGCCAATGTGCGTTGGGTTCATCTCCCTTGGAAGGAGAAGTTTGTTTCAGACTCCTTGAGAGAGAGCACCCAAAAAAAGGAAATAAACGAGCAGTCTCGTTACCGTCATGCACGTACCACGCGTCCACGCGCATCACCAAAACTAGTGAGTATTTCCTAATTCTAAAACAAAATTAGGAATTTGGGTTTTGGAATATACTTTTTCCTTTTCCCATTATTCACCCATCAATCGCCTACCCCCAACTTTTCCAATTTCCCCAAAAGATTCTCACAAATTTTCCCGGAAATTTGTTCTCTCGATTTGATTTTTATCGGATTCTTCTGCTTCACAGTTCATCCTTGTTGTTTCGCCATACCTTCAGATCTACTCCCTTTTCTTGCTCCATTTGGCGCGTATTCCTTTTGCTATTCACTGTTTTTGCCGTTTTTTGATCCGTACCTCGTCATTACTTCGTCAACGCCGTTAAATTTTAGATCAGATGGTGTAGGATCAAGACAGAACCCTACTGTTTCAAAAGCTGAAGGAACCTGGAATTTTCATAGATTTTTGTGCGATTCTTTTTCTTCTAAAAATTCTTCTTTGGTCGTTTTCAAAAGCTGTGAACCTGGAATTTTCACAGATTTAGTGTTCGGGAACAGGTATGGATTTGGACGATTTCCGATCAATATTGGAGACGGCCGGTGTGGATGTGTGGATGTTCATCGACACTGCAATCGACGTTGCTTCCATTGAGTACAACAACGAGTTAAAGCGTCGAAGGGATCGAATCGTTCAGCGTCTCTATGAAGCCACTTCAGCTCCTGGACAGTGTCGGAATTGCGAAGCGATTCGGCTTAAATCCAGTGGCCACCAAGTAAGCTCTCCAATTGAGAAACAGAGCACTCCTGAACTGAAAAGAGATGCCTCACCGGTAACGCCGCACTCTAACGGTCAAGATGACGACGATTTCGGTCTTTACGGAGGCCTTCTTGATGATGAGCAAAAGAAGATTCAAGAGATTAAAGAGCAACTTGAGGATCCTGACGGGGTTTAGCTGCTTGTTTCTTTTTTCTTTTCATGTCAATTACTCTCTAAATATTCCATTTACACTTGATTAACATGTTAATTTGTTCAATTATTTCATCAGCCTGAAGATTATGTGGTGGAGTTGCTACAGAATCTAGCGGACATGGATATTACATTCCAAGCGCTGAAGGTAACTTTGTGGCGGCAACGAGTTTTCTTTTGCTCTTAGCATGACCTTTTTAATTTGTCAATGTTGGTTAGTCTAAGCGTTTGGACTTCTGTAGGAGACTGATATTGGCAGGCACGTTAATCGTTTGCGCAAGCATTCATCCAATGATGTTCGGAGATTGGTGAAGCTACTTGTCAGGTTTTTCGTAGATCCTAAAATTATTTGATTAAGCAAATAAATAAAGAAGTTGAAATTTCACTGAGGGATTAATTGCAACTATTCCTCTGTTCCTGACCAGGAAATGGAAGGAGATTGTAGATGAATGGGTGAAGGTAAATCAACCTGGCGACTTTGCTTCTGTCATGGGTAATCTTTTTTAATCTCCTTTTGTAAAAATTTGAGTCAAATTACAATGTTGAGAGTTGAGACTAAAACAAACTTGTAATTAACGTTTTTGGCAGCTAATGGAGATTCGCCTATGCAGAAAAACACGCCAAACGGGCACAGTCAGGTTAAAAAATATCTCTTCATGTATCTTTTTTCCCTTGGAAAGATGCCCCAAAAAATTATGCTTTGTTTGTTTGAGCTTTCTAATGCTCCAATTCACCTTGCAGATTCCTGATTTTGGATACTCGCCTAATCCGCACTGTAAGTATGGTATTTGTCTATTTGATTCAAAGCTTATACAATTCAATCTCTTGTACCTGATTGTTAATTACCAATCTGTTTGTGTTTCCTGCTCTTACAGATGGGAGTTCTAGTTCAGAGCGGAACTATTCAGAAGCTGAACCAAAGCCAATGACAGTTTCTCGAAGAGTACCACCAAAACCAGCAACCCTAGTGCCTATTCCTGCTTCTGCTCCTCAAAACGTATGAATATGAATTATAACCATTTTGGAGTCTGACTCTAAATTTGGTTACTGTAAATACCGAGGATGAAAATAGAAATTTGGAGCTCATGCAATCAAAATACTAACAACTTAAAACCCAGAAAAGCAATAAATGTCGAGTTTGGCTCAGTTAAGTAGCACGCATGATTTTGATCAGTGTTTTAGATACTGCGGGAGCTTAAGTAGAGCTACCTTCTTGGGGATTTTTTTTTTTTTATTAAAACAAAAAGGTTTGGAAAGTGTAGCGAGTCTGCTGACCCAAAGCTAAATGATTGCAGAGAAAGAGAGAAGAGAGAGATAGTAATTTTGAAGCGGACAGACTTGCTTCAGCAAGAAGGCGGCTTCAAGAGAACTACAAAGAGGCTGAAAATGGTGGAACCACTGTTCCTAATTTAATGTGATTTTTGTTTATAGTCATTCTTAACCTACCAGTTTTGGCAATGGCTATACAGGGTACTGACTTGCGATTGGTGAATTTTTTGTATAGCCAAAAGACAAAGAACGATCCAGGTGATGGACCTCCATGAGATCCCTAGACCCAAGAAAAATGCCTTCTTTGCAAAGAACAAGTCTAGCGGCGGTTCTCAGGCGAGGCAATGGTAACAGTACACAAATTGCTTGTTGCAAGTGGCAAATTACGTGTATTATACAGAAAAAAGGAAACGGAAAAGAAAAAGAAAAAAAGTAGAGAACATTCGGGTGTTGCCGGTGAAAACATAATTTATCCGGTTGACAATTATCTATCTTTTTTGGGGGACAAAAATAATTATCTATCTCAGAATCTCCTTTTTTGTCCCCCTTTTTTTAAATACCCTTTTACTCTGATGGTGTTTTATTTGGTAAAAATATAAATATTTTTTGTAGAGATACATGAGAGCGACATTTGCATTATTATTTAGGGTTTGTTGGAGACAAGGAGGGGTGGCTTAGAATTTAGAATGTGGACGTTTGGATATTTGGTAAGGTGAAGGGACGGTGATAGGTGAGTTGAATTAAAATTAATTTGTTTTGTGTCTGGTGGTGACACAATTAAAAATAATGCCCCTTTTTGAAAACTCAGTTTCCTAAGCAATTGGAAGCGAGGTGGGTCTGATTTGATGAGATTCTTGCATGTGCACCACGCCCTCAACCACATGGCCCTTACCTAAGGCCTAAGGAATTACGTTTTCGTTTTGTTTTTCAACTTTTCTTTGCCTGAAGGGATGACCTATGATTTTACGTGCAACCCCAAAAAAAAAGTCTGTTAATTTTTATTTTTTTTAGATTAAGGCCTCTGTTTTCCCTTGTTTTTTATAAAGTATAGTTAAAAAATTAAAATCACACTTTTGTTAGAAGGTAAGAAATAATAATTTTGAATCCTATATTTATTTTGTTGTAGGAATTACTATTAAATTTTTTACTTTCATGTGTATAGGGATAAATGATAGAAAACCACATAATAGATTTTTTATATAATGAAATGCAGCACAGTAAAATAAATACAGAAATAATTTTCAATATCGTTATTTTTAAGTAAATCATTAACCAGAAAATTGATTTTTAAAAAACTTATAATGATTTAAAATTTGAAATGATTTTAAAAGTTTCAATACTCCTTTTTAATTTTATACAAAATTAAATATTTAAGCATTTAACTTTCTATATATATTTTTATTTAGGTCTCTTGATTTGTTATTGTGTTGGTTTACTCCTTGAACTTTAATAAAATTAAAATATCAGATGTTCACAAAAAATTATCCAATATTATTATATTAAGTTTAATTTCTAAAATTATAATGATTGTTTAAAAAAATATATTATTTGCGACTAACAATAAAAAAAATATTTTATTAAATAAAGGGATCAAAGGATGAAAGGAGTCTAGAAGAAGAAAAAATAAGAGATTTTTTTTATTTGTTATCAAAATTAGTTAATAAAGAAACAATATATTTAATTAATGTAATAAAAATTTACACACACACACATATGTGTGTGTGTGTCACCTTCAGATTTTGTTTTTTTGAAATAAAGATGGGACTAAAATATTTTTATGGGAACAAATAATTTTTTTGGAGGGATGTAAGAGAAATTCTTATAAGGCATTGCATGTAGTTATCTCTTCTAAATAACATTATCATTCTGTGTATCCCTAGCTTGCGCAAGAAAAAATAATAAAATCTACATGTAAGTGGGGAAAGCCCTCAGCATCACGTGATGAATGTCAAACCAAAGAATAGATGTATAATTGTTGTTATACTTGTTGAGATATATTATAATTCTTATTATAAGACATTAACTAATAATTCTTATAATTGATGTATCATCGTAACAGAAATTACCTTATGGAATAATTTAGGAAACCCCTTTTTAATGCTAGTGGGCGGTATTATTAAAAAATAACAAGTACTACCACAATAATATATTATTTGAATTAATACAAAATATCTATCTCCATAATCCCTAAACCTAATCTTGACTACTCCTCTTCAATCATCTTAAATCACACAACCGCCAAAAAGTCCCTGCCTCACTTCCTCTGGCTCCATGCTGAATTGACCTCCTCATTCCCTCATACACATGGTACTGCTTTAATCAATTCTTTAATGCTATCCGTGCTTCATTTCCTACCATAGGATAAGAAATGGGTTTTGTTCCTCCTCTAGATCGAGTTTATGGGGGTGGCAGTTGTAGGCTCATTCCTATTTTTAATTACTTTTGCTTGAGATGTGCATAAGTTGATATACTCATGAGGACTCCTTAGCAAGTATTCAATCATAGACCTAGTATGGTTAAAAAGGGATCTATACTGTTGATCCTATCAAGTGAGAGCATGAATAGTAAGGCGGCATCATACTCATTTCACATTTGCTATGTTTTCAGCCTTAAATGTCTTTTCCATATTTTTTATTCCAATTCCTTTGGAAGCAAATCCAAATCCTTTATTACTCCTAAATGCATCTTTCGTATTTTGTCTTGTTTGATAAATTTAGGGTTAGGGTGTAAATTGGCCAACGAACTATTATCCGATAAGCATTTGACATAAAAAAGTATTGAGGGTATCTTAATTATCAATGAACAATTAAAAAGTAAGAAAAAAAAAGTACCAAATAACAATTAAAAAATAGCAATTATCACAATTACGTTAAAATATTAGACACTGGCAAAGGATGGTGGCAGAGACACTGGAGAAAAGAGCAATTATGCCTTCTTGTTGGATAAAGAAAACTCTCATAGAGATGGGACCCACGTAAGCAGGCGTCATGGCAGCAACGGCCGCCTCCTGTGGCATCGGAGGGATGGAACTAGGGTGTAAGGTGAGTGTCGGTTGAAGGCTGTAGACTGCTAGAACTGCTGGATTTGGTTTTCGGTGCATGATTCTCACCCTGAAATTGCATACGGACCTTGATATGAGTACAAGAAGGTGAGTGGAACACCCAGCAACAATGGAAGCTTTGGAGACGCCGACGTCGCCGACACTGTGACAATCAATGGAAGACAAAAATGAGAGGGAGACACTAAAACAACAACGGAATGGAAGACAAAAATAAGAGGGAGACACTAAAACAACAACGGAGGGAGACACTAAAACAGCAACAGGATAGTTTAACAGTATTGTATTTTTTTTTTCAACTTTTTGTGTTTTTTTTTTTTGCACTTTTTAATTGTTCATTGATAATTAAGGTACCTTCAATACTTTTTTGTGCCGGATGCTCCTTGGGTAATAGTTCGTTGGCCAATTTACACCTTAACCCATAAATTTATGATTTCTTGGACATAATTATCATGATGAAATTTGTTAGTATGGATATTTCAATTCCTACTTTTATGTTACTTTTATAACAGATTTATGTTGACATGTATTTTCTTACTTTTGTATTGTTTGTTAGCTTTGTTTTCAAATCCTCCTTCCCTTTAAATATTAAAGGGTTAATGTATAAAAATATGTATGAGATTTTCTCAAAAATGCACCCTACATTAGGGGCAAAAGTAACTATAAATTTTTAAAATAGGTGCACAAATACAAATTAACCATTTGTTGACAATTAGTTTGAATTTTTTAAGGCTTAAAGTATAAAAATACATATGAGATTTTCCTGAAAATGCTCTCAACAAAAAATATATATTATCTCTAACACAATCTCATATATATTATCCCTAACTATATCTCATATATATGCTCGTTGTTTTATAAAATAAATTTTGAAGATAAAATATTATCTCATATAAAATAAGGAATTATCTTAGTTAATTTATTTGGAATTTGAATCCCTATATTATCTCATATATTTTATCTTCAAAATTTATGACTGCCCCCGAGATTTAGTCGACTAAGTCACAGGACTTAGTCGACTAAATGTCGTGGGCAGTTAAAAAAAATTGAAGCCTCGAGTTTTAGTCGACTAAACCTTGTCTTAGTCGACTAAATAGGGGCACAATGGGAAATAGGTTGGAAACAGGGGTACAATGAGAAATAGTTTGGAAACAGGGGCATTTTGATAAATAGTTTCTTAAAAATGAGTATTTTGGGAAAAAAAGCCGTGTCTCATAGACTTGGTAACACATGATATCTTTTTATTTATTTAGTATTATTATATTTTGCTGCTACATATCATGTTGTATTATAACCAACATCGTTATTGGCCTCATCCTCCTAACAAAACCATGTTCTTTACTTTGAAAATGCCGAATGACAACTAAACATACTGCTTGGGATTGCAGTGAGAGCCCTAAAATTGACTGTTAAACCATGTAAGTTGATTTTGACTCTCAACATACTCTTTGAATTAGTGATTGACCAAATGTGTTTATGGTTGAAAAGTTATGATAGAGGAAAAGTTAGAATTTGTAGCTTTACATCTTGTAACGTGGAGAGAGAAAATGAAAAAGATAGGAGAGAGGAAAGTGAGGCATAGGAGGAAGGGAAAAGTAGTAGATAAAATTGTGGGTCTCATCTTAATTTGCAGTGTGTTTGGTTTGAAGTGGAGGGAAGGAAGAGGAGGGGAAGTTTTTACCAAAGAAAGCCCACATTTTACATGATGGAGATTGCGACCCAAACTAAGAAAAATACAAAACAATGATGTAAATGTCAAGAAAATCAAAATTCTCAATGGTCCCCATGACACTCCAATTGGTCAGACCTAATAACATAACTCAGGCGCGTGGTCCAAGGCCTTATTGTTTAGATGCGTGTCCCAAGAGTGTAGTTCAACTTGCTCAATTAAAGGACAATTTGGTCAGGATTTGGGAAAAATTTCTCTCCTCTCCCTTCCCTTCTCTTCCCTCAAACCAAACACACCTTTGGTGGGAAAAGGATAATATTATTTCAAAAAAAAAAAACCAATAACCTTGTATAGGAAAAGATAAAATTATTCGAATGAGCCCAATAATTTGATATTTATAAATGTATCCAAAAGGAGAAAAATTAAATATCAAAATTGAGAAAATGTTCTCATATTAAAAATTTAATTGGTATGAATGATCTGATAATTTTTTATGCATGGAGAATAATAAACATATTTAATTGAGTATTTTAGTGTTTTCAAGTTTTTTCAATAATTAATTAACTATTTCTTACTTTATATAATTTTAATTTTTACTTTTCTTTTAAATTATCACAATATATACCTATAATATATATGTATTATTTAATAAGATTCATATCTTTTTCAATCATTTTCTATCTAAACTTGTTTTCCAAATTATAATCCAAACAAGTTTTAGTTGGAAAAAATCACTTTTGTTACCAGTAATCCAAACGGACCATCTTGAATAGCCTCCAATCATGTTCATTTTAATTTGTCAGGCACTGAAACATTTTTATCAACCATGGAGTACATAAATCTTCTACTTAGTCATATGAGAACTTTTCGCCAATATGAATTAGTATAAAAAGTAAGTTCATCTTACAAAATTTGGTATCATGGTATAATTTTCTATGTTATTGAGGGTTAGAGTCTAGTTCATCCTACATCAAAAAGCCTGTCATAGGTGTGTTATCCATGTCCAAAGGTCACACGTGCTTATAATCAACTCATTGACGTCTTCTTGAAATTCTATCACTCTTTGCCAACCATGCATAATCAACTATGATAAATTTTCTCAATTCATTTTCTTAACAAAATCCAACTCATAATGTGCATGTTGTATAGCTTTTAGGAGGAGAAATCGAGCTTATTTATTATTTCAATTAGGCTTATGGTTTTTTTTTCGTTTAGGTGAAATTTTTTTGAATCGGGCTTATGAGGTAAAAGCTTTTTATTTGAAAAGTCATCTTTTTTTACTTATGAAGTAAAACTCCTTATTTGAATTTAACTTATATATGGAATACAAGTTATTTATACAACCACCAATACAAATATAAATCATATTTTATAATCTGACTTCTAGTCAATCTGACTTTTCCATCAGTCATTTTTCTCACTAATATCTCAAAGAAACCCACCTACTTCGGAACAACAATCAAGTCCAGCTTGTTCCTCTTTTATGTTAGTGAGCACTTACTCCCAACTTCACCATCTTGTATCAAATTAATCTTTCTAAACAAATTCTTTTACTACCCTGGTTAACTTCTCAAGACAATGAATGACAAACAAGTAATTACATTGAATATAGTTTAATTAAGCTTCTTGAAAATACTCATTAAATAAATTAAGTTGACCTAAAAGTTGAAAATATGAGTCGAGAGTCAGCTTAATTGGTTTAATGAACAGTAACTCAGAAAGGAGACATCCAATCGACTCGGCTCTATGAATGGTTACTGGCAACACTTATCTAAGATATACAGATTAGCATATATAAGAGCCAAGTTCTTCCTACACCACTCGGTATCCGAATCTAGTTCGTTTTATATCATAATCAACTCATTCGTGTCTTCTAGAAGTACTATACCTCTTTATTTTTGTCAAATCAATGCCCACTTAATAAAATAATCATTTCTAACGAACATGCTTGCGCAAAGGAAGCATAATCATATGAAATTGCCAAACTTGGATAATATTTTTTAAGTATGCAATTTTTGTCTAATTAAAAAGCACTTAACATAGGTATCAAACTCTTTACTATCGTAAAAACTGGCTGAAATAACCTGCAACATTCTTAAACTTTGTTGGAATGCAGTTCATCAACTCGAAGAGGTTGTAAATTAGTCATCTTAGCTTAAACATTGCTAATTAATGATGACATTTTCAAATGATTTGTACAAGATAAGTTATGAAATTCAAGATTTGACCAACAATTCTAGGCCACACACTAAAGAATGCATGCGACTCAATTTTATTTTATTTTTTTCTCTTCCGGAAAGTAATAAAGCAATGAGATAATTCAAATTAGACCCAGAATTATGCAAACACTAATTGTTGGTATAAGACAAATAAAGTATCTTAAAAGCATACATATTGCTGAAAAAAATCTAAAATCCATTCAAGATTATAATTACAATCTACCAGAAATGTGGAAAGTCTAGAGCACTTGGTAGATACGTTCTAAACTTTCCACAAATGTGTCTTTATTTTCACATAAAAACAATAATATTCCCTCAACAAAGTTGTCAAACTCATGATTTTAAGCAAACTCATGACGGTGATGTAAACTCGAATCGTAAATTCGTAAGAGTTTACTTTTATTATTAAATATGTATTACTAGTGTATAATAAAATAATTAAAATATGAAAATGACAAAAATTTGATTTAAATATATTTTAAATCTAAATAATTGAAATTAAATCCATCGTCATTCATCATTTATCATATTTAACGAAGAAATTTCTATATAAAATTGTTGAGCATGATCAAATAAAAAATATTAATACGAGTTTAAAGGTAAGTTAACATAATTTTATAAGCTAGAAACGTAAAAACAGGTAAACTCGGTGCATAAACTCGTGAGTTTAAGCGAGTTTACAAGTGGTACTAGTTTACTAGTGACTCGACTCGTTTTTGTAAGCTAGAAACGTAAAAACAGTAAAATCGGAGAGTCAACTCGTGAGTTTGACAACAATGTCCTTCAACCCCCTCCCGTACGTCACAATATATTGGCAAATTTATTATGGTAGTAATTTTCATTGAAGCTAGGTGAAGATGGTCACGTACTCACATCACGCTATGAGTTCACGAACACTGTAAAAAGAGGCTGCCACATGGCACGCTATGGTGCATTCTTGAGTCTCTGCATTTAGAAATATCACTAAAATACATAAAGTGATAAAAACCCTCCTGAAAATTGCCATGTCGTTTAAAAAACAACCTTTGACAATTGATATATAATTTTAAATATTCTCTAATAATATACAATCATGTGTCTTTTTTTTTTGAGTGCTTATAGTTAAATGATAATAATTTAAAAATAGAACATATAGTCACATATGATTGGATAACTTAACGAAATAGATATAAAAAATTTGACATAAACATTTTTTTAAAATATTTATCTGACCATGTCTTTTTTAAATAAAAAGTCTTAAGAATATAAAATCCTTAAAAAGGCATTTAAAAAGTTTATTTGACCATGTCTTTTTCAAATAAAAAATATACAACATACTTAAAATTATGTGTCAAATGTCAAGTGTCATTTCATGATATATAATAAAAAAAATATATAAAAATTGTGACATGGTAAAAATCGTTAATTTTAATGGTAATTGTAACTTTAAACAGGAAATATTAAGGTTCTTAATTTAAACTTTTAAAGAGGTTATGTTCAATTACCCCAAAATTAGGGGTTATGTAATTAAGCCAATAAGTATTCATGCCTTATGATCACCTTATTCTTTCATTTCCTTTCTTTTTTTCCTTCATACTAAACATCCAATGCAACAAGAGGGTAGAAACATGATTTCTTCAACATACCAAACGCTTTTCAGTCAAAAATCACCTTTTTCAAAGAAGCCTCTCATCATCTCCCCCTCTCTATCTACCCTAAAAATAAAAAAAATAAAAAAAATAAAAAAAAAATCCTATCCTCCCAAACAGTTATAAATAATTAAGAAAAATATATAGAGGGAGATCGTACTCAAGTTACTCAAAAAGTGCCTACTATTTGGTGTTCTTCGTTCCCATTCATAACTTCCTCGGCCTTCATGATTCACACACGACACATCCCTGTTCGCCCATTTCATCTAAAGCTGAGGGGCGTGGCGAGAACCGACAAATAATTCTTTCAGGGTGGCTTTCCCTCACTTCTTTACGTCGAGAGGCTGAGCTAGAACCTACCATTATCCACTCTACCTGATCAAGCAGTAAAACAAGGCCATTGTGGCAAAAACTCGCAACTCGCGTTATGTAAAGAAACATGCCACAGCTCGAGTTTGTTAGTAATCCTAATTCGCTAGAATCTATGAACGTCAGGAGATTTTCAACCTCGCATCCTTAACTCATCTGACTTCCTCAAATTCTGTAATATTCCATCGATCAGCTCGTCCTTCTTTCGTGAGTCTGGGTCAGCAACAAATGAATAGCTCTTGTGAGGTTTTTGCTTCTCTATATGCATTGCCCCTGAATGAGTTTTGGAAAGCACTCCTGCAGTGGAATTCCTGGATGGATTAAAACCACCAGTTAGACCATTGCTTTTGGTGTCAGTGTTTTCTGACTGCACACTACCCTCTTCTTGGCTTCTGTAAAATGACTCCAGAGTTTGCAAAAGAGAACTGTCTTCCACATTATGTTTTGACCGTACCTCCTCTTCTGATTGAGTTAGACAAGAGCTATCTCCTTCGGATTCAGAAGAATCATCATCAGAAACTGAAGGTTCATAATCAGGACGTATTGAGGCCTCCAGCTTTAAAGCCTTTTGCCTTGATTTTGTTTCCAGGTCGCTCTGTTTGGGATTGCTAACTGAGACAGGTCCTAATTCCTCCCATGCAGCGTCTTTGCGATCTTCTTTATGGCATGAATCAGATGATTCTCGATCAGAATCCAACACTGCACCACTTGAATTGTTCACTGAAGTATTGAGAGTTGAAATTTCCATGTCAGTAGAAAAAGCGGGATGACCAGCAGGAAAAATGTAAGAAGACTCTACTCTCACTCCAGGCACAATCTGTAACAAGGTTGCCAACTTTTGATAACCAAGCTTCTGAGCATCAAGAGGATAGCCATACCTCTCCAGGAAAAGTTTTGGTATCATACCCATATTACACCCATCTGAGTGTTCCCTCACTATGTCACTCACAAGTTTCTGAATATCTGCTAATATGTCAGTTCTAGACTTTTCAGTGTGCCTATTTTTAATGGCAGGTGAAGAAACTCCAGCTTGAGGAACACTCTGATATCTTTTATCGATATCACCATCTGATGATTTTTGCAAGGTGCTCTGTGCTTCTTTGCTTAGAAAAAGAGATCTCAAGCCAGTTGCACCAAGCGATAGGCCCACAGGGTTCTTCCCAGCTTGTAGAGTGACCAGGAAAGGAAAAGTCAGAGAAGGCCTTTCCTCCAACCATTTTTTCTTATATATCAACATATTCCCCAGTTGAAGGAGATCATTTTCACTAAGAGAACTAAGAGCCTGGGGTCCATACTTCTGAATTTTCTGCATCAGATCCTTCCTGTCAAAACAGCGTAATGTATATTATTACTTAAACACTCCACCAACAAAATACTTAATGCATAGTAATGGTAAAATTCTTCACATGAGCTGTAAATGGTTATTATTCTCACTAACTTGTTTTTAGAATGGGAGATTAGAGTCGATCCTTTGGCAGAAAAAACAAAAGATTCCATGTCACTCCAAAAGGTGCCACTAGAAAATAACTTGGGCTCTACAAAATAATTCACTTTCTGTCTCGGTTCAGATAACTTTGGCTCCTCAGAGTGACTAACTGTTTGTTTCTGTTTTGTGAACTCAGACTCTTCAGAATGAGAAACTGTTTGTTTCAGATCTGATGAATCAGAATCTTCAGAATGACAGGTTGCCTGGTTCAGGTTTGAAACCTTGGGCTCTTCAGTATTACTGAGCATCTCATTCGGTTGATCAGTCAAATTATTTGAGTTTCTATGATTTTTCCTGAAAGGCCACCAGCTGCTAATCCAAGCAAAGAAACTTCGACGTTTGCCAAAATTTTTGCTGTTAGTTTCAGTGCTTTCACCAATGCTTTTGTCAGTCACGGATTCATCAACTGGCATAGAATGACAAATGTGACGAACTGCATCAGATTCCTTTATTGTGGATTTGTCATACTTGTCCTCAGCTTTTAACTCCCCAGAAATTTCATTTGAAGAGGCATTCTTCTCTGAAACTGTTTTGCTTTGTTCAGTAGAGTAATTCTCTGAAGTTGTATTTTTCTCTGCGACACTCAGACTTACATCACTAGAGCTAAAAATTTCATTCTCCTTCAGAGGCAATTGACTCTCAGTTGCATGTGCATTAACCACATCCACAAACTGTTGGACCTTTTCTGGGACCTGAGATGAATCCATTGAAGGTTTCACTTCTGCATCCCCAAACGCCTTTTCCACCTCACCACTTAACTTTGAAGTAGCCAGTTGGTTAATGTCAACATCAACAGATACTGTTGATGGGTTCAAATCTGCATCCCCCACCACTTTTTTGACCTCACCACTTGACTTTGAAGGAGCCACCTGGTTCAACTCCTCACCACAATCAGATAATGTTGATGACAAAGAACTGCTATCAAAGGGTCCCGGACATTTTTGGGGGATAGAATGAACAAAAAGTAAATTATCAGGTCCAGGCCGAAGTTGTATATCTGCTACTGAAAAAAGAAAGCGGGTAAACTTTTTATGACCATAGTAGTTTTTATCCAAGAAAATACCAGCTTTTGATATCTCTGCTCGAAGGTCTGATACAGAGATACCTGTTGGGTATGAGTTCAATATTTCTCGAACTTGCCTCACAAGAGCCTTTGGAACTGTACGTAATTCCAAATCTGAGATAGGTGCAGATATCTCCTTAATCTGTAACTGCTCACCATCCAAGAAAGGGTCTTCAAGAGTCACCTTATGGTGCCCATACCAAGAACCATCCAAACCATCAGGAGGATGATTAAAGTGCTTTCCATCAAGATTTTCCCCCCTAATTAATGAATTCCAATGCCACATTATAGTTGCTGCATTGCAGAGAACATTAGGAGCCCTTGCCGGTGCTGCAAGCAAGATATTGTAGTTATCCAATCTTAAACGGTGCAACATATCAGCAAAAGCCCTGTTATCAGTAATCAAAAACAGATGTGCTGGTGGAGGATTTTTAGAAACCCAATGGATAAGATCAACAAGAACAGATCCATGAGCAGGATTTTTTCCACCTGAAATCAAGCAGTGAAAGGTAAGAATATTTCAAAAAAGTTAACAAGGATCCAAGCAACAAACAAGATGCAGAGGAAAGTTGTCTAACAGAGATGCACAAGAGGATAACAATTCCCATCAAGCTCCCTTGCCGCCTAAAAAGGACTATTTTGATTAATTACTTTACAAATTCAAACTTATATTTAACATCTACTTGGTACTAATCTCAACAAGCAATAGCCTTTTAAAAAAATAAATAAATATAAACTAGGATAGATAGGATGGTTTATAGTTCAAAATACCAACTAGAAGATAAAGGAATATTATAGACATGATGTACACAATATAGAAGATTCATCTAGAGATGCATAAGTTAGGTATGACAACTGCCCTCTTCAGCAAAAACGCGCTAGTATGAATGCCATAAGATAATCAGCTTTTGTTTATTTTTGTGATGCGTTAAATAAACAGTTTGAAACAAAAATGTAAACGTTAATCATTTGCTACAGAGACAGGATTACAAGACGAACAATTGGGAATGTGAACCAAATTTATTCCAGTGGAAGAGAGAGCTTCCTGATTGGCGGTTGAGAGTCGCAAGACATCACCAAAAGCCTTGATTTGAAGTGGCCCCTTCATCCCTTTGGTCCTAAGAGCTTTTGTTAGCCAGTGTGTGATTCTATAACCATTGACATCAGCAGGTAAATTACAACTATCGAACTCCCACCACACTGAAATTGGTACATTTCGATCATCTCGTGTTTCGTCATCACGGGCTCTCAAGAATGAATGATTATATGACGACACTGAGAAGTGACTAACTTGGAGGAGAAGAGGCCGAGCTGATGGCGAGGAGGAACAAAAAGATGATATAAAAGTGACATTTTTAGGGAAGAGAAGCTTGATCATAGTGGCCGAAATCAGAATGAAAGAGAAGATGGGTGTAGAACTAAGATGGCGGTGGAAATGGCAAAATTTTGTGTCACCGACTATCACAGCTCGCAAACCTCACCAACTGTGTCACTCGTGTTCCAGTAAAGCTTTATCAATCGCAAAACTCAGAATTTGCAGTAAAGGGAACAATTTTCGCATCTGAAGCCCTGTTGGGAAACTTCGACTTCTGAAGCTGAAATTTGCGGCTGAAGCCCTAATAGAGTTTGCCGCCTTGCAGGTTTGTTCCCAGAGGAGCCGCCATTATAGGGTTGTGCATGATGCCAACGAGCCTAGTGCGCCAGCTCCCCAGCAAAAAATGGCTCCGCCAGTCTAGGAAAAAGAAGCCTAGAAAAAATAGGCATAATCTTGGGCATTTTCTCAGGGCTGCGTATCGGGCAGGTATGCCACCCTGCCCATTTGGCCCTGCCCAGTGTGTATATATTTGATATAAATAATTTTTATGTAATAGTTAATAAACTTATATTATGTTGTATATTTACTAATACTTTAATATATTCATTGAGTATTTGATCATTAGTCCATTATATTACTAATAATGTCTTGTATTTAATGGACTATGGATGTTATTTAATTCTTCGGGCATGTGTATTTGATTATTTGTTAAAACATATGGTAGTTTTTTAATTTCAAGACTCAAGTTGTAGATTTATTTTGGAATATTTTAAGGTATATAATTATAAATTACATTTGAAGTTTACAATATTATTTATCAGGTATAATTGAAAAAAAAAATTCTCACATAGAGTGTGGTAGGATATCATCATTTGGGCATGAGAAGCCCGCCTTGCCCAGCCCATTATTGCTCAGCGTAAAAATTTTAGGGCTTCTATTGGGCAGGGCTGGGTACTGGGCTGCATTTGACTGCCCAGTGATTCTTTGGGCAAGGCATCGGGCATGGGTCTCGCCCCTACCCAGCCCTGCCCATGCTCACCCCTAGTGGCCAACAAGCTAGCATAACTGTAGCAGCACTCAAACGTTTTGCAGGCCTAAAGTCACATTAATTAATAATCATAGTTATTTTCTTGACAAATAAAAAATAATCAGTTACTTTAATTTTAATAATTAGATATTGGAAAAATTAATTCTTTAGTTCTTATATATTTACCCTATTCTTATGCCTTCATTACATTTTTACTTGATTATCATGTCCCTTTTGAAGATTTCAATGTTTTTTTCCTTAATTATATGCATTAGCTCCTAAGCTCTAAGTGGGTTAATTAATGGTGACATAAATGTTGACTAAACAACATATAAGTTTTCACAAAATAAAAATGGAAGAATTTAAAAAGAAATAAAATGATAGGATAAAATTATTTATAATGAACTTACTAAAAATATTTTAGGTTCATAACTAATTGTATCTATGAATAATATGTACTCTGATTGATTTTTACTTTATTTGCATCCATTTGCAAGACATGTGCTAAGTCTGAATGAAAGTCATACTATTATAACGACTAATAATTATAATTGAGAAAACTATTAAAAAAATGTTAAAAATTAAGGAAAATTATGGGAAAAATCAACTTAGGGGGAAATCAGCAATGCCCATGGTTAAACAGCAGTTTTCATCTATGGTAGAACTTCTGTTCATCCAGGGCAGATAAGCATCCAACTTTTTTCAGGGATCATAAAACTGATGATTTAACCATATGTAAGAATCAATAATTGAAACAGATTTATCTGAACAATGCAATAAGTAGACATAAACTAGAGGCAAGTTCATGCATTGATTGAAGAATAAGCCAAACGCACATGGTACAATGTCCTATTAGCAATCCCCTTGTATAAAGGTGGTGTTGGGTTCAATATCCCACCGGACCAGCTTGTCCTCCTTTCCAACTCAAAAAATTAAGAGTAGGCCAAATTGCTATAACTTAAGACATGTAAAGAATAGTGATACAAATGATTAAATTGATCCCTGGATCTGCATTTTAACTTCCAAAATCTTTAAGCCTTGCCAATAATCTCTATACTAATTCATGAATCATCACTTCCCAAAAGTCACGCTCCACTAAGAGGAAGGATTGCTGTAATAATTACCTCAAATAGGTAGTACATCAATAAACCCTCAACAGCTATACGTACACATGCAATTATATGGCCTAAACTCAAACAATTTTTCAAAAGAATCATAATCTCTCATGAGAGAAACCGTTTCACTGACATGAAACCAACCACAATCTTAGTTCCATGACCAGTGAAACTATGCAACGAGCACCATCTGAGTTTGTGGGTAGTAAGCCTAAGTTAAAGGATCCCAAAGTTTCTGCTCTAAGGTACTAGGATCCCATCAGAGTGTCTTAGTAATCCTAAATCACAAAAATCCCATAATTTCTATTCTGAAGTGGAAGGACCTAGCTTCAAGATATATATGAACTCCAAGAATTGCTCAACTTGGTATCAAGCCATCAGACATGAAAATGCCAAATTTTTTTATTCTCAAGAGAGTTGAAGATACCAAATTTCTTTTCTCATGAGTCCCATAATTTATATTCTCAAGTACTAGGACTCCACCTGGCTAACTTAATAATCCCGAGTCACAAGAGTCCCGTAATTTCTATTATGAAGTTATAGGACCCAACCCCACTTCAGACATTCTGAACTCTTGGAATTCCTCAATTTGGCATCCTCAAGTCATCTGCCCTTTCCAAGCATCGTAATATCCCTTCAATCAGCTCCTTATTCTGGTGTGATACTGGTTCATCATCAAATGAAGAGTTCTTCTTATGCTTATGATTCTCTTTATAGCTCCCTAAATGGATTCCTGAACTGGTAGCAGGGGTGGAAATCCTTGGTGCATTTAAACCATCAGCCAGACCAATGCCTTCTGTATTGGCCTTCTTCGGATTCACACTATCCTCCCCTTCTTGACTGCCATAGATTGAGTCCAGATTTTGAAAAGAACTATCTTCCCCATTGAGTTTTGGCTCACCTTCCTCATCTGATTGAGTTAAACAGGAATGATCTCCTCTGGAATCAGAAGAACCATCGTCCGAGAGGCCAGGTTCATAATCAGGATCTATTGCAGTTTTCAGCTCTATTGCTTCCTGACCTGGTTTTGACTCCAGGTCACTCTCATCGGGATCCCTGACAGAAACAGGCCCTGATTCCTTCCATGGGGAGTCTTTCCAATCATCTTCAGAGTATGAATCATAAAATTCATCCTCTGAATAGCGGCACACTACATCATTTAGTTCTGTCTCTCGTGGTTTGAGAATAGAAGTTTCCTTGCCAGAATCACGTGTACCATGATTTGCAGGAAAGACATGGTCATACTCTGATTGAGTTAAACAGGAGCTATCTCCTCCTCCCAGTTCGGAATAATCATCCTCAGAGAAATCAGGTTCATAATCAGGATCTATTGCTGTCTTCAGCTCTATTGTTGTCTCGCTTAGTTTTGATTCCAGGTCACTCTCGTTGGAATTGCTGACAGAAACAGGTCCTAATTCTTCCCATGGGGAGCCTTTTCGATTGTCTTCAGAGTGTGAATCATAGAACTCATTCTCTGAATAGCGGTACACTACATCACTTGGTTGTGTCTGTTGAATTTTGAGAGTTGAAGTTTCCTTACCAGAATCACGTAAGCCATAATTTGCAGGGAAGAAATGACTATACTCTGTTGTTACTCCGGGCAAGCTCTGTATAAGGAGAGATAACTTGGAATAATCAAGCTTCTCAATATCTAAAGGATAGCCATACTTCTCCTGAAAGCGAGTTGGTATCAGACCCATATTACACCCATCTGGGAATTCTCTCAACAGCTCATGCACAAGTTTCTTAACATCAGCTAAAATGTCAATTCTAGACTTCTTAGTGTGTCGTTTTCGAGTGGCAGGTGAAGAAACCCCAGCATGAGGAACACTCTGATTTTCATCAACTTCAAATTCTGATGATTTTTGCAAGTTACTTCGTGTTGTTCTACTTGGAATGGTACAGAAAGGAAAAGTTTGAGAAGGCCTTTCCTCCAACCATTTTTTCTCAGATATTAGCAAATCCACCAATAGAAGAAGATCATTTTCACTAAGAGAGTGGAGAACATGGGATCCATACTTTTTAAAACTGAGCGTCATTTCCTTCCTGTCAACAAAACATAATGCATATTATTACTTAGAGACTCTTTCACCACATGGCTATATAAAGAATATCATAAGAAACTGAGAAATTCTTGCAACTATCTCTGGAAACACTGTTGATTTACTACATAGCAAATGCAATTTTTTTCAAAATGAGCTATAAAGGACTGTTATCCTAACTAACCTGCTTCTTGAGTGGAATACAAGAAGTGTTCCTTTAGAGGAGAAAACAAAAGATTCCACTTCCCTCCAAAAGGAACTACAAGAAAATAACTCCGGCTCTCCATAATGATTCACCGTCTGTCCCACTTCTGATAACTCAGGCTCCTTAAATTGATTAGCCATTTGTCTCTGTTTTAATGACTGGAGCTCTTCAGAATGACCAACCCTCCGTTTCAGATTTGACAACTCAGGTTCTTTAGCATTGCTAACCATCTCATTCTCATGAGCAGTCAAATTATGCGTGTTTCCAACTTTTTTCCTGAATGGCCACCAACTTTTAATCCAACCCAAGAAAGTTACAGGTTCCTTTTTTGTTGGCTCAGCATATTTGTCATCGCCATTTAATTCTGTTGAAGTAGCCACATGATTCAACTCCTCATTTTCAACTTCTGTGGATGCTACAAAACTGCTTTCAATGGGTTCTGGAGATTCTTTGGGGACGTAATGTGCAACAAGTCCTCTACCAGGATGAGCCCGAACATGTACACATGCCACTGATGAAAGAAACAGGGAAAACCTTTTATATCCATAGTAATCTTTATCCATGTAGATACCAGCTCTTTCCAACAGAGTTGGAAGAAGTGATAAAGAGATGCCGTTTGGATACAGATTCAATATCTGATGAAGCTGCCGCACAACCGCCTTTGGAATTGGGCGCACGTTCAAACCTGATGTAGATTTAGGGAATTCCTGAGTTTGTGAACGTGTAAATTGCTTTCCATCTAAGAAAGCGTCTTCAAGAGTAGCATCATGATGATCACACCAAGAACCATACAAACCATCAGGAGGATGATTGAAATGTTTTCCATCAAGATTTTCTCCTCTACGTAATGAATTCCAGTGCCACACTATAGTTGCTACATTGCAGAGAAGATAAGAAGTCTCTAAACCAGCAATTAGGATGTTGTAGTTATTCATTCTCAAACGGTGCAATACTTCAGCAAAATCCTTATCACTTGAAATTAGAAACAAATGCGCAGGAGGAGGATTTTGGGAAACCCAAAACATGAGGTCAATAAGAAGAGATTTATCAGCACTATTCTTTCCACCTGCAACCATGTAGTTAGAGACAAGATAATTTTGAAATGTGAACAAACGGTGAACAATACAACAGTGAAATTGCCGTGAGAACTATAAGCATAACAAAAGAGATGCAGGCAAGAACAAAAAATTTCGTCCTATTTCGTTCATTTCGTTCACTCGCAGCCAAAAGCATGTTTTTTTTTTCATTACTTGTCCAATTCAAAATGACATTTAGCCTCTACACAGATCAATGGACTTATAGTGGAATCAGCCAGCCAGCTACAGAATAGTGGAATATCAAAATGAGGCACCAACTTTCGAAATTAACAAAAATGCAGTAATATAGACGCACTATCCGGATAGTTCCATTAAATTATCCGCTTTGAACTACTATGATATGTGTTTTCCCCACCTAAACAAATTCTAACAAACAAAATAGACCAACCTTTAGGAACATGGATGATTTTGATCCCAGTGGACGCGAGAGCTTCCTGGTGGACCCTTGAGAGCTGATAAACGTCACCAAATGCCTTAATTTTAAGAGGCCCCATGATCCCTTTGGCTCTAACTGCCTCCTTTATGAAGTGATGAATTCTAAGAACATTCACATCAGAAGGTGGATGGCAATTCTCAAAATCCCACCAAACTGAGACTGGTATAATTCGGGATTCATGATAATGGCGTCTAAGTAAGGAGGAGCTACTCAACGAGCTAGGGAAGTGACAAATTCGAAAGATAAGAGGACGAACTGACGACAATGAAGAAGAAATGGATGAGAAAATGAAGATATTTTTTGAAAGCACGCGTCTAACCATGGCGGATAAGCTCAGAATCAAAAGCTTTGAAACTCAGATCATAGAGGAGATGAGCTTGGAAGTGAGAACTGAAAAACCCTGAACCCGGCGAGGGTACATCATTTCAGAGAAGCTCCGCTCTTCTGTTCAGTCGAACAAGGCCTTCCTTTGGGCCTTCCGAGTGCTCAGATCGCAGGTCCTTCTTTTTAGGCTAATTTTTTAGGAAAATGTATGTCATCTCGCAAAGTAGCAAAATAATTTAAAAAAAGTTCAAGAAACATTCACATGTCAGAAAAGGTCTGACATTATTTCAAAAAAAAAGTGTACGGATATAGTTGTTAATTGCTACTGATGTAATTATTAATGGCTACTAATATAGTTGTTAATATGTAGTTATTAATTAGACTGATTTAGTTGTTAACGGAAACTGATATAATTGTTAACCGCTACTGATATAGTTGCTAACGCTTTTTGAAATAATACCAAAAAAGGACCATGTGAATGTTTTTTGGGCCTTTTTTGAAATTATTTTGCTACGTTGGGCCCTGACATACATTTTCCCTAATTTTTTAAGCCGACATGTGTGTGTAATAATAATATTAATAAAATACATTAATATATATTAATAATAATAACTAATAGCAAGTGGTGCTGCCAAAAATTGTGTGGGTTAATAACAAGTTTTGATATTAAATATCATTTGAACTTATAAAACTTAAATAGTCTTTTAACACATGGAAATGAAAAAAATTGCTCAAGGGACTAACATAGGATTTTGAAATGTTATCTTTTTTATTGAAATGTCCCTCATTCTTTAAAAAAGAATAAAATAAAATAAAAAAACCCTTGCTAGCATCAAAGCTCTTCCGCTAAAGTTCCACCAGCCAACGAGCCTCTAACGGCCAACTGTCAAAGCTCTAAGGACAACCTAAGCAATGAATTGTTTACTTGAGCTCCATAAACTTTATCTGGCATCATGACAAATTCAATAAAGACAATAACAACTTAAATATAACGATTGACAACTAGCGCTCCTAATGTTGTTAATGGGCTACACTTAAATTGTCATTACATTTATTTAATTTGTCAACAACGCTTGATAGAACTTAGAAAATTCAAGTAGTTAATTACATTACACGTTGTCACCAGATTTCTAACCATTACCGTCAGAGGTATGTTGATTGGCAAAACTCTAGTGGTTGCAATGGAACTCGACACTAGCGATGGTTCTTTCTTTTCTTACAAAAAAAAAAAAATTAAGGGTCATTTTGATAAAAATACAACATTTCAAAATCCAGAATAGCCCCTTAAGACTTATTTGTCCTTTTCATATCTTAACAAACCTGTTTTGGGTTTTTCCTTAAAAGACATAAATATTATCCTTAATTCAAATGATATTTATTATGTCTTTTTTCACACAAAAAATAAATAAATAAACCAAAAAAAAAACTTTGTTCTAGGCTTCTAGCTGATTGGAACAAAGTAAGGATAATATTCTTATACGAATGCATCATGTTACGTGTTATGTGAAATTATATGGGAGTATGATGATATTCATCAAAATCAAGGATGAAGTTGAGAATGACCTATTTAATTTATCTAAAAATTTAATTGTTGATAGAACACAATAATATTACGTAAGATTTATGTAATGGACTCATTTAATGCCTAATGGGATGAAGTTTGTTGTTATTGTTAATTATATTCGACATGATAAAAAAGAACAATTTTTTTTATTCTTTACCTTTTTTTTATTGAATTCAAGAGAATATCACGAATCGCATTGAATCTTTTTTTTTTTTTTTACATTAAAATTTTGGAAGGGTTCGACGCCAGTCCTCTACCAAGACCAGGGCACGGCCCTGGGCTCTATGAGCACTTACTGGGAACTTACGAGATCGCCTACCAAAGAAGTTTCAGCGACAATAAAAGAGATCGAACCCACGACCAATCGCATTGAATCTAAATCAAAATATATACACACAAAAGTGCATAATGTCGCATAACAATATGGGCTTAAAAGATCAAGAGTCCTCTTGGCACCCACCTGTCTCTTAAATAGAAGGTCGAGGGATCAAACTCTCACTTTTTTTTTTTGGATATATAAATTTTAGGAAAGGGGTTGGATTCACCCACAATCCAAGAGCGGGGTGAAATCTCTCTTCCTTTTAAGTGATACCAATGTTAGGCAGGGCGAGCCTCTATTACTCTCACATATTGATTTGTGGATTAATGGAAAAAAAAAGTGTATATAAATATCTTCTTCTTCCTCAAATCTTATTTAATCCTAATAGATCTGAAGGGATTTAATATTTATAAGTCAAACGTTCATATCTTCAAGTTTAGTTGTGTCATTTACTAAACAAATTTTAAAATCTAAAACTTCCATATTTACAAATTGTAATATAAACTTGATAAATATGGGTTTATCCAGAGGTTCCAGAAGATGGAGAAAGCATGTCATGGGCCTATTTGGGCCTTAAATGCTTCCTGTGATTGTTGGGCTTCATAGTCCTCACTTGATTTTTCACGTCTTAGCCTCTGCTTGCATTTTCTGTTCACTGCCATTTCCTTCAATTTTCTCTGCTGCCTTGTTACTGTTTTGTGTTTCCTCAGACCATTTGTGCTTAGCCTCTCTCACTTGTGATTCTTGTTTAACTCCTTCATTCACTTCATTGTTTGACCCCTTCTCTTCCCTTTTTGATGCTTCTTCTTCCTTCAATTTCTCTTCTCGTTCGTTATTCTCACTTCCAGTCTTTGTTTTTTCATCATCACCCTGAGAAATGACAACGTATTGAAACAAGTAACCATTTTACAAATTTACTTTGTATATCGTAAATCACGTTAGAAAGTAGCCCTTATTACTAATCCCAAATAGGTAGCTCTCACTCTAACCATCATAAAATATACTAATAGGAGCATCGACCAAATTATTATTATATTGAAAGACCTTGGCTAGTTTATCAAATGAAAAGTGATTCATCATCCATGTATATACAAATAATATCAGTTACTCTCTCTAGTTCTTAATATAAAACATATTTACATAATTTCATTATATTAAAAAAGTTAGTTAAGTTAATTAATACAACATGCATGTATTTTCTAAAATACCACAGTCATCTTTCTAAATTCTCTCATTCCGCCCCTCTTTATTAATTGTCATATTATTGAGCTAGGAATCATCAACAAGGGTAAATTAAAAAATTATTGATAAATATAAACAATATGTCTTATATTTAAGATAAAAATCAACTCGTCAAATATATCATAGATTAAGAGCTAATATTTATAGTGGGGTTTTTTTTTTCTCCCAACCATCACAGGGTTGTAGGACAAAGTTTAATATGTGCTTCACACACTTGTTTAATTGAACTCAAAAAATTAATAAAAATGGAACCTTTTTACAATAAAAAGCATTAATAAACGTTATATTTTTCATTCCAACACATCAAACACTTTGTAAGATGTACTAACTTCTGTTATAAATGTAGAACCTAATTTATATTATGTATTCACACATTCATATATACACTTGCCATCTCATTATAGGTCCTTTAATTTTTTAATGTTTGTTTAATCTCACACACACACACACACATTCATCATAGTTGATTGCGTGATTAATTAGGGTGTCCTTAACTAATGAAAACCACAGATGCATGCATAAGCTAGTGTGGTACGTGAAACCAATGGGATCCAAACAATTTGGGTCCTCCAAATTAAAGGAATCTCCTGCTTGCTCTTCATAAATAAAAAGGGAAAAAAAGTAGTTTTGATTTGATATATGTAATGTTTAGAATGTTCGTAAACAAAGAGCTAGAAGCTATTAGCCAACCGTCTATCAGAAAGAGACTGAGAAAGATAAGCTAACCAAATGCGGTCAAATATATTCAAATACATGAAATCAAAGGTCCTTTTGATGCCGAAGTCTTTGAAGCTAGTGGAGTGAAAGCTTGTTACTCTGAAGTCACAGGTCTAATCCCACTTATAAACTCATGTCGTTAGTGTCTCTCCCTCTAATTCAAAAAATGAAGAGGGGAAAAAAAAAATCCCTTCCTTTATGTTGAGCCTCAACGTAGCACCTTAAATCTTAATCTAGCTCAAGTAGAGCCACATATTTTAACATTACAAAGTATGGAACTCAAGAACTAGTGCTTATCGTAATTATTATAAGTCATGTGATGTAAAACACTCACATACGCACTCACATATAACGTAGAGCAGAGGTGATTCAGGAGAGAAACAGATCGAAACAGTGAGGAATAGGGAGAATAGATCAGAAATAGAGGAGGAAGGGGGATAAAGTGAGGGAGAGGAGGGGAAATGATTAGAACTGAAGGGGAGAGGATAGAACCAGAGGAGATATAGAGATCAAATGGCTCAATGTTTTTCATTCATCAAAGTCTGGTAATTTGTTACATGAGTGATATGAGTTATTTATATAGAAGGAGATTTCCTTCTTATTAAGAAAGCAACAACTTGTAAAAGCTTTCTTTCTAGGAAAGGAAAATCCACTCGCCTCTACCTTTTCTTTTCTATCAAGAAAATCATCAATTTATTTGATAAAATATTAATGAAAGCATCAACTTGCAATCTACTGAAACAGAAATGAACAAAATATATAAAAAATCAAGTAAATTTCCTTCCATAGGAGGATTCTTTAAAATATCTGTAGAATATCTCATTCTCATATTTCATAACTGTGGTGCTTATATTTAGTGCGGTGAAATCTACACTACCTTTAAAAGTCTAAATGTAAAATTTTCAGCTAATGAATTTTAAGTTAAAAAAAAATCAATTTTTTGATATATTGAAGGTTAAGAGAATATCTTTTTTTAAAAAAAAATTGGCATTGAAATAATTTTTTTCCAAACAAAATGAAAGTGAAAAAAAAAATCTGAATCATCTAAATAAGAACCGGATCGGATATATAGTACGTATCGGTGATGAGCTCATAACTCTACTTAGCACTGAAACTCTCGTTCCCTCCAAGAGATAGAGACCGACAGTAAGCTTATATGTCTGGTTTCAAATAGTAATTAACAACTACTGAAACCAAACGCCCAAAAAAAGTGATTTACCAACTTTGGAGATTCAAAGATATTCTCACGTACGTTGCTTTGATCAAAACCCTACTTTGACCAAAAATCTAAAAAAGCCATATATTATGAAAAAACGAAGAACTGAGAAGTAGCTAGCTAGTAGGTACCTGATGGAAGAAGGAGCTGAGAGAAGGACGTTTGTTGGATTGGTTGTCGAGATCCACGACGTGGAGGATCTCATGGAGTACTGAAACTTGACCACCAACTTCATCTTCATGATCAGCTTGAGGTTGATGATGATCAGATTCAGAGATGGCGTCTTCATTATTATAATTTTTATGACCAACAACAGCTTCTGGTGCTGTGTTGTGCTCATCATAATATTTCTGGTCCTGTTCCTTTACCACTCTGGGCTTGCTCCTGCAACCTCCCATGTCTTAGCACTTTAATGGGACTGATGATCAGTAGCACTAGTATTTATGAACTCAAACAGAAAGATTAGTTGATGATGGACAAGTACAGTGGAGCCCACTGTGGTAGGAATAGATTATTTAGTTGATTAGATTATTACAAACCACCTAATTATTGGTGGCTTCCCCCATTTCTCCTTCACGTTACAATGTTTACGTAATCCTAGCTACTACTTCAATTACATTCTACCCCCTCATTTATTTCATATTCATGTCTGATGACTCCACAAAAGGAATAACCTCCTTCCTATGTTAATCAATTATATCTCTATACTCTCTTACTCTTTAATATAAAAACGAGTTGACTTTTTTTAGATAAGTTAAAAAAGTTAAATAAATTATATTATATATTATATATTATTAGATTATATATCAGTATAAATCAGACAATTTAGTTTGAAAAAAAAATCATAATTAGAAATACTAAGTTATAACTTAAGACGGGAGGTGGTATAACTGTTGAAAATTATGCCCTAGGGGCTAATCATTAAATAACTTCTATATTTGATTTATAAAGATAAATCCATGAGTTGATTTATAAAAATAAATCAAATCAGCTGGCTTTTAAATTCGCATTAAATAAATTGATTGGATTGAATCAATTAGACAGATTTAATTTCCAATTCAATTTCAAAATTAATAAGATTGATTTTGAATATTTAATGTGGTCCATTAGGGTTATAAATACCCTTAGATTGTAAGTAATTTGATTACACACACAAGAAAATTGAAGAGCAACAAAAAAAAAACTCTAGAAGAGAGACGTGAGACAAAAGCTTGAAGGCACTAGCACACTGCCGTTCGTGTTGGAGTGCTGTTCGGTGTGGATACGGTAGAGGGAGTGGATTCGTAAAGTTGGCTCCTAAAGATTGATAGATCAAAAAGGTGTTAGCCCACGAGTTTGCAAAGCACGCACTTGAGTTCATATAGGTACGGTTCCTAATTACTAACCCGATTTAAACTCTATTGATAGATCCTCTTCTTGGGATTCGTAATTTATTGGATAAATTTTGATTCCGCTGCGTGTACATATCCTAACAGTGGTATCAGAGCCAGGTCAATTGTGCGTTTAAATTGAGTTTATGTTCTTAATGTGATTATATATGGAATATATTGTGCATTTATGCTTAACCGTATTTTGTATCCGTTTATATATATATTATGATTATATATGGGACCTTGGTTGTTTCATGTTATGCTGGAGGAATATAATGACACGTAATAACGTGTCAAAACGTTATATATAATATTTAATATATTAACATTTTAATATTTAACGTGGTTTAATATGTCTTGGCCGTTTCATGTGATATTGACATAATATATTAACGGTTATGTATAATATATAATAACTTAGGTATTATATTTTTTATATATACACACACACAGTCAACATATTCCTCCTCCAATTATATATACGATTAATATATAATTGGGTTTCTAATTATTCTAATTATTAATTGATGGGAATTGGGAATTGACATCACGTTATAATTATCATAATTATTAATTGATGGAATTGGGAATTGGCATCACGTTATAATTATTATAATTATTAATTGATGGAGAAATCATGACATTTTCTTTCATATTATATGAATAATTACTTGTTGTGATTTACTTTCAAATTGTTTGGGTATGGTGAACAACATAGCTTTAGTTTTTACAATGATTGTAATATTTAAATATGGCTTACGAGTCATATCTCCCTCTAAATATTATTGATATACATTTTCTTCTCATCTCACTCCCCTCGAATGTTTAAACGAGGTTTCTCTTAATGTAATTTTCTTTTCTTATTTAGAGAAGTCCCCTTATTGGCTTGAGAGGATTTTAGGTTAGGTGAGCTATGTTGTGTCACGTTTTAATTATGCTTTTGATTAAATCATAACATGTTTATTTTGCGTATTATGCGTTGCTTGTATAAGATATATACAACTATAATTGCATTCATATTAATATAATTAATTAGATTAAACCCTCCAAATGAAATCTTAAGTCGTAATGCCGTCAATTAATGGATACTTATCAAAGCCTAGATCACTTATTTGTATGTTCCACCAAAGTAGATGCACTTGAGTTATCTTGGTGAGACAAGAGTGGGTAATGGTAATACTCAACATTCATTATTGTCATGACTTAATTAAGATTATTAAAACGGTTTTGGATTTCAAGGAATTAGATGGACATGCCAAGTCATATGATGATAGGATCCCATAAAGATCTAAGAGTTACATGTGATGTAATTGGCAAAGGAGTTGCTTATCTAAATAACTTGATTTTAAGCGTCCTACCAAAGCGGACTTAAATTTAAGCCACATATGGATCTTAGCCCACTAATTATAATGAGGGTTGTTGATTCAGTGGGAGATTATTAATTAACTTTGCATATTTTTTATTTATAGAATCATGTCGACTAGTAACACCGCAATACTATCACTGTGATCAGTCTTTGAGAAGGACAAACTAAATGGGACCAACTTTCTTGACTGGTTTAGAAACTTGAGAATTGTTCTCAAGCATGAAAGAAAGGGTATGAAAAAGAAAGGTAAGGGAAAAGGAAAGGGTAATGGCTCAATTGGTAAGACCAAAGAGTCAAACAGGCCCGAAACTAAGCCTGCAGCCAAGAAGGCAAAGCCTTCGAAGGACGGGGTTTGCTTCTTTTGCAATGAACTTGGTCATTAGAAGAGGAACTATAAACTCTATCTTGAAGATTTGGAAAAGAACAAGAAGGATAGTGGGGCCATCTCTTCAAGTATTTATGTTATAGATATTCATTTTTCTACTTCCTCTACATGGGTATTATATACTACATGTGGTTCTCACATTTGCACAAATGTGCAAGGTCTCTAGGACAGTAGAAAATTGAAGAAGGGCGAAGTGGACCTACGAGTTGGAAACCGAGCAAGAGTTGCTGCTTTAGTCGTAGGCACTTATGAATTAGTTTTGCCCATGGGCTTTTATTAATTTTGAACAATTGCTTTTATGTTCCTGCTTTAAGTAGCAACATTATTTTTATTTCTTATTTGGATAAGGAATGTTTTACTTCCATTACTAGGAATGGTAAATGTTTTATTTATCATAATGACATTTTTTATGTTGATGGTGATTTGCATTTTGGTCATTATTTACTAAATTTAGAACATCCTAATAATGGACGTATCTATAATGTGTCTACCAAAAGGATCAAGTCAAATGATTTGAATCCGACCTACCTATAACATTGTCGTCTAGGCCATATAAATGAGAAACGCATTTCAAAACTACATCAAGTTGGATTTCTTAACTCATTTGATTTTGAATCATTTGATACATGTGAGTCCTGTTTATTGGGAAAGATGACAAAGACACCTTTTACTGGGCATAGTGAGAGGGTCATTGATTTATTGGGCCTTATACATATTGATGTGTGTGGACCAATGAATACATCTGCCAGAGGAGGTTATATGTACTTCATTACATTCATAGATGATTTTAGTAGGTATGGGTATATCTATCTAATGAAACATAAGTATAAATCTTTTGAAATGTTCAAAATATTCCAAAATGAAGTGCAAAACTAACTTGGCAAAACAATTAAAGCACTTCGATCTGATCGAGGTGGGGAATATTTAAACCAAGAGTTTATTGACCATCTTAGGAGTTGCGAGATCATCTCACAACTAACTCCTCTAGGAACGCCACAATGGAATGGTGTTTTTAAACGGAGGAATCGAACTCTATTATATATGATTCGATCTATGATGAGTTAAATAGATCTTCCGCCGTCTTTTTGAGGCCATGCCCTAGAAACAGCTGCATTCATACTAAATTGTGTTCCATTAAGGGTAGTTGAAAAGACACCATATGAGATATGGACTAGGAAGAAACCTAGTTTGTCATTTCTTAAAGTTTGGGGATGTGAGGCTTACATTAAACAACAAGCCTCTGATAAATTATCATCCAAATCCTCAAAATGCCTTTTTGTGGAATATCCTAAGGAAACTAAAGGATACTATGTCTACAATCCTACCGATCACAAAGTGTTTGTTATTTGGAATGGTATCTTTTTAGAGAAAGAGTTTATCTCTAAAAGAACCAGTGGGAGTAAGGTAACCCTTGAAGAAGTTTGAGAGTCACAAAACAACGTAGAACCACAAATGGAAATTAGAGAAGACTCATAACAAGTTGATGAGACTACTCTAGTAACACAAGGCCCACGAAGGTCCGATAGGACACGGCAAAAGCCTCAAAGATATATACTTCTAACTACTAGAAGTCGTGATATCTTGCTTATTGAGCAAAATGAGCCAACTACCTATCGAGAAGCCATAGTGGGACCAAACTTCAAAAGATGGCTAGATGCCATAAAGTCTAAAATGCAATCCATGTACGACAATAAGGTATGGACCTTAGTCGATCCACCTGAAGGTGTAAAAACTATTGGGTGTAAATGGGTTTTCAAGGAGAAAATTGACATGGATGGCAAAGTAAGTGTCTTCAAGGCACGATTGGTTGCAAAAGAATTTGCTTAAACTCATGGTGTGGACTATAATGAAACCTTTTCCCCAGTTGCAATGGTCAAATCAATCAAAATCCTTCTTTCCATAGCAGCATATTATGACTATGAAATATGGCAGATGGATGGCAAGACAACCTTCCTTAATGGAAAGCTACTTGAAGATGTGTACATGACACAACCTGAAGGCTTTGTGCGTCCAGAGAAATCCGGTAAAGTTTGCAAGCTTCAAAGATCCATTTATGGATTAAAGCAAGCATCTCGGAGCTGGAATCATCGTTTTGATGAAGTGGTCAAAGAGTTTGGATTCATTCAAAACATTGATGAACCTTGTGTTTACAAGAAGGTTAGTGGGAGCACAGTTGTATTTCTGGTGCTTTATGTTGATGACATCCTACTCATTGGGAATGATATTCCTACCTTGTAGAGTGTCAAGTCTTGGTTAGGAAAGTATTTCTCAATGAAAGATTTAGGCGAAGACACTTACATCCTAGGGATCAAGATCTATAGAGATAGATCCAAGAGGCTAATAGGCCTAAGTCAGAGCACATACATAAACAAGATACTGCATAGATTCAATATGCAAGATTCAAAAGGGGTTACATGCCCATGTCTCATGGCATCTATCTCAGCAAGGATCTGTGTCCTAATACACAAGATCAAAAGGACCGCATGAGTAAGATTCCATATGCCTCCGCCATTGGATCTATCATGTATACCATGTTATGTACTCGACCGGATGTCTCATTTGCCTTAAATATGACCAGCAGATATCAACAAGATCCTGGTGAGGGTCATTTGACTGCTATCAAGAATATCCTAAAGTACTTAAGAAGGACAAATGACTTGTTTTTGGTATATGGTGGATTGGGTGATGAGCTCTGTGTGACTGGTTACACAAATGCGAGGTTCCAAACTGACCAAGATGATTTAAGATCACAATCTGGATATGTATTCCTTTTGAATGGTGGTGCGGTAAACTGGAAGAGCTCTAAGCAGAGCACTGTAGTAGATTCTGTAACAGAAGCTGAGTATGTAGCAGCATCGGATGCAGCTAAGGAAGCCGTTTGGATTAGAAAGTTCGTTACTGAACTAGGGGTTGTTCCTACCATCTCAAATCTAATAGACTTGTTTTGTGACAACAGCGGGGCTATTGCGCAGGCCAAGGAGCCTAGGTCACATCAAAGGACCAAGCATATACTCAGGTGCTTTCATATTAGTAGAGAAATCAAGGATAGAGGTGACATAAAGATATGCAAAGTACCAGGAGAAGACAATGTTGTTGATCTTCTTACTAAGCCGCTTGCACAGATTATACATGAACGTCATATGAGGACAATGAGAATTAGGGAAATTAATGATTGTACCTAGTGCAAGTAGGAGTATTTTGTTGGAAAGGCTAATCATTGTACTTTAAACATTATTGTTTTTTAAAGTATTCTCTTTTAGTTATCATTTCATTTGCATGTTTATATTAATAACCGTATCCTTGGATATATTTTATAGATTATCCTAAATGTCCCTAGTTGGTCATCTACGTGGGAGCGAAGATGAGATAAGACCAGTATGACTTTGATGAGGTATGGAGATACAAATCAAAGTCATGGGCACTTGTAAGAGTACAAGGTGCTAGACCGACCCACTATGAGAAAGCTACATGGATTAAGTCATAAGCTTTTCTCATGTATAACCACGTCACAATGCCCTTTGACCTGAGATCATCATGGATTCCTACATGATGAGTCACTAATCTTTAACCTAGTCAAAAGTCACCTTTAACCGAGTGATGATAAAGGCTTGAATTGGGATCAATGGTTTTCATGCAGAGTAATGTAAGTGGTCAAGATGGAATTTGTCCCTCACATTTGTAGAGAGATAATACTGGGCCTCTCGATGAGTGAGTCTAAGAAATGTATGGCCATACTATGATGGAAAGGAGTTTCCATTTTAATTATTAGACTACTCAATAATCGAGAAAGTAATGGTCAAAAAAAGGAAGTTGACATTATCCATGCCTCATCCTTGACTAGATTATCATGTGACAAAAGGGATGTGACATGGTTGTATGATAGGTTGTATTGAAAATCGATCCTCATGTGAATTTGGTAGTCGCAATGTCTTGCTAGAGGCCGCTTGCAACTTATGGGCTAGTACAGTATTGGCCCGTTGCAAATCTCATGTGAGCCTACAGGGTCGAACACAAGAACAGCCTAACACGAGCTATAATGTTCAGATTCATTGAATCTAAGATATGTCTAAGATTTAATGAATACAATGTTTTATCTATGGAGGATATATATATAATGATTGCACCTAGTGTAGGTGGGAGTTTGTTGGAAATTATGCCCTAGGGACTAATCATTAAATAACTTCCATATTTGATTTATGAAGATAAATCAAATCAACTGGCTTTTAAATTCACATTAAATAAATTGATTGGATTGAATCAATTAGACAAATTTAATTTCCAATTCAATTTCAAAATTAATAAGATTGATTTTGAATATTTAATGCGGCCCATTAGGGTTATAAATACCCTTAGGTTGTAAGTAATTTGATTACACACACAAGAGAATTGAAGAGCTACAAAAAGAAAACCCCTAGAAGAGAGACATGAGACAAAAGCTTGAAGGCACTAGCACGCTGCCGTTCGTGTTGGAGTGCTGTTCGGTGTGGATACCAATAAAGGGAGTGGATTCGTAGAGTTGGCTCCTAGAGATTGATAGATCAAGAAGGAGTTAGCCCACAAGTTTTCAAAGCACGCACACGAGTTCGCATAGGTACGGTTCCTAATTACTAACCCGATTTAAACGTTGTTGATAGATCCTCTTCTTGGGATTCATAATTTATTGGATAAATTTTAATTCCGCTACATGTACGAATCCTAACAATAACATGCTAGTTTGTGAATGAAAATAGGCATCTTAGCGACAAAGTGTTTTTAGATATCCTTTTAGCAAGCCTTGTTTTATTCCTTTTTTTTTTGGTCTAAAGTGGAAAGGCCTTAGACATGGAGGACCAACAAAGTCTAAAGAAAGTAATAAGTTTCTACAATTTTGAAAGGATGTTTTTTGGGGAGATATATAATAGGATTTTGGGGTATGTACGTACCTCAAATTTCAATACAACGATTGAATTGCCCACATGAATTCAGATTTCAGACTACCACCAGTCACAACTCTGATCGCACAACACATTAAAGAGGAAAAGAGCTTTCCAAAAAAGACAAGAGGGGGAATTATTTTGAGAGTTACCATGTGTACCCTAGTATTGTGACTTCCATGTTTCTTTATCACCAGGATAACTCCTAGCTAACGATAGTGAGTGTTTGAATAGTTCTGAAATCGTGATTTTAGAAGTTATTTTTTGTAAATTGAAATAAAATCCCTCTCAAATGCTTACTTAATAAATCATAAAAACTATTCTCCAAAAAAATAATCTAAACACACACAAATCAAATGATTAATAATTAGGGACAAACTTCCAAGCCTATTTATTCAAACAGGCTTTAGCTCTAATCCACCAATAGCACAGGTATAACCCGAAAGAGATCCAAAAGAAAATGGTTATATAGAGGAAGAATCAATACCATGAGTGTAAGTGAATGTGTATGCCTATAATTTTGTTCTTTTATATCAAAAAAAAAATTATTCAAACATTACGTGAGTAAAAAGATACATAAAAGGACCATGCTTTTACGAGACCGTCTAATGCTTATAATTGAAATCTAAATAGAGTAATTCTCTACAATCCTTTGAGTGGATTTCTCCTTGTAAGAAAAAATTGGTAATCTTTTCTTTGGAAGGTGCAAAGAAGTGTCTTTAAGGCTTTTTTATGCGAGATTATGAGTTCACACTTCATATAAAGAGTATAACAAATAGCAAAGGTGTAAATATGACAATAAAATTTTGGCAAAAGAGCATATAGCACTATGATACATACATACATACATACATACATACATACATATATATATATATATATATATATATATATATATATATATATATATATATTATTTGCAAAAATATGCATCAAGTCCTTAAGAGGTAAAAAATAACACACATGTTAAACCCTTAACGTCCGTTACTTTTTCCTTTTATGGGTCCCATTTGCCTTCACAAATCCACTTTCTCTCCCTTCAACTTCATCTTCAACCACTCTCGTCCCTCCTCTCCCTAATGCCCGTCACTTTTTCCTTTTATAGGTCTCATCTGCCTCACAAATCCATTTTCTCTCTCTTCAACTTTATTTTCAACCACTCTCGTCTCTCCTCTCCCTCATGCCTCTGACAGAGGAGAGACGAGAGTGATTAAAGATGAAGTTGAAGTTGAAGAGAGAGAAGGTGGATTTGTGAAGACAAATGGGACCCACAAAAGGAATAAGTGACAGATGTTTAGGCCATTAACATGTGTGTCATTTTTGCCCACTCTTAAAAGGCTATATGTTTTTGCACCTAAAAAGATATTATTGTGCTAGATGTCCCTTTGTCAAAACTTTGTTGTCATATATGTGTTGGATATATGCTCTTAGTCACTTAAGCCCTATTGGGCTTTAGTGAGACCAAAGCCCATGAGGCTTAGGGTTAGGTTAAGTCTTGTACTTAATTCTATATATTCTAACTTACTCCTACTGTGCCTTAGAAGGGATAGCTCATCAGAAATAGACCTAAGAGGCAAACGTTCATCATCTGAACGGTTGCCCACACACCCACCCCATCCTACTCGAGAGATAGTCTGGAAGATCGGTCATAGAGCGAACGAGGACTGTTCGTGCAGAGGCTTTCAGACTAGTTTCATCTTTCCAGGTAATCAAAACGATGAAGGTTCTTATTCTTCTACATCAAATTAGTTAAATACGCTTCCATGTTTTCTGATGATATTCATACAATTGGCATCAGAGGCAGGTTGATGAGGAAAAGAACCCAGTTTTGATGTTCTTTTATCTATCATGTGATTCTTTTTGAAAATATAGCATCCTTTTCTATAATTGTTATTTATTTCATGAAGATTATTCGTTTACAATTCTTATTTAATATTAGTTTTAATTTTAATCACTTTAATCCATGGTTAGATTTTCCCTGTATTTCTTGATTTGTAACAAGGAGGCTAATCCCATATGATTAGGTTTCCTCCTTGCTGTTTTTACTTTATTTTCGGAATTTCTATGTAAATTATGAATTTCTGGAAAAGTTGGAATCAAGAAATTGCAAAAAGATGAGCTTTCAAAGCTCACGGGAAAATTTTCGTGGACCTCAGAATTGGACGAACCGTATATCGTTGGAAAGAGAACGGAAAGACGAGCAAAAATATAAAAACTCCATCCCAAGAATCACCGTCACGCGCCGCCACAAGCTTCTACGTGTGGGCTTCATGCGCTGGTGAAGAATAGGCGCATGAGGGCGCGTGAGGAGGAATTTTTCGATGTTTCTGGCGGCCGTGATCTCGTCTTCCCGTGGCAGTCCTTCCCCTGAAGTTTCATGTTGATATGACTTCGGTTGACGGCGTGGCTTCAATGATAGCTAGGGTTTCTCTTTTGTGTCTTAGGGTTTTTAGCTAAAGATTGGGCTTTTGGGCTTTTGGGCCCATGGATACCCTAAGGGGCTTGGAGAAATACTATGGACTTGACAATAGAGAAATTCCAAAGTTGTAAATTTTTATCTTTTTATTTTTATAGGAAAGTCATAGATTAAAGTTATTTGTTTAATTATTTATTTAATGCTTTTATTAAATAGTATGAATTATATGTGCGATTAACATGATTAGAAATAACATACCATATAGAATAGGAAGATGTCATATTGTTGCATAGTCACATGCCATAATTGCATAGTAGTTATATGTCCTGAATCGACTAGTATGATAGTTATTATGTGTGATTATTTAGGCTTTCCACTAATTAATTATCAATTATTATGATTTTTTATATTAAAATATAGAATAATAATTGGATTAATTAATTATGGAATTGAAATCTAGATTACCATTAAATTAATTATCAATTATTATGATTTTAAATTAAAATCTAGAATAATAATTGGATTAATTAATTGTGGAATTAAAATTTAGATAAATAATCTAGGAAATTTCCTAAGAGAATTGTAATTTTGAGTAATTTGTGGGTTATTTAAAATGGTTATGTGAAGGAAATTCTGCCAATCATGACTAAATTTTATATACCTACTGATTTCTCTAAATTGAACAAATTCTTGGAAATTGAAAATTCTAAATTTAAAATATTGAATGGGTGAAGGTTTTAAATTAATCATTTAATTTTAAAACCTACGAGCTCCAATTGTGGGTTTACTAGTGAAATGGTTATCGCTGAAGCCCCATCGGATAAGGATAATCGGATTTCGCTAGATTAAACCCTAATATTTTCAAAATTTTAGTAAAGTTTTGCACGGCCCATCGTCGGCAATACTTAGACACTAAAGATAACTTTGAAAATAAACAATGGTTAAATACATTCAACTTTGGTAAAATTATTAACCCTCCCATCGAGGTTCTGACAATGGAACTGAAGGCCCAAATTAACAATATTGGTTTTACAAGTGTCTTGCCCATCGTAAGTCTTGTAAAGATAACTAATGGATTGTTAAACAAAAAACAAATAGTAGTTATTAGAATCTACTAGCCTTATCTGTTTGTTGTTAATTATAGTTTGTAATTAGTGTGCTTTTCTTTATTTTTCAGAAAAATGTCTTCATTCAATCCTTTAGCTACAATTTTGAGTCAAAAACCTATGGATGGTACAAATTACAAACAATGGAAAACTAATTTGGATATTGTTCTTCAATATGAAAAGCTCAACTTTGTTCTAACTACTCCAAAGCCAGTGCAGCCTGCTGCAGATGCGTCTGAAGCAATTCAGACTCAATTTCAGCAGGAGAAGGAAAAATGGCAGAAGGCGAATGTGGAGGTTCGCTGCTATATTTTGGCCAGTCTCGCTAGTCACCTTCAGGAGCAAGTAAGCATGATTGAGAGTGGAGCAACAATGCTCCAGACTCTTGATGGCATGTTTGCTACGCCTAGCAGCTCTGCAAGGCAAAATGCGCTGAATGCAGTCACCAAGACAGTGATGTCTGGAGGAAGTGTGCGGGATCATTGTCTGACAATGATAGCAAACTTCAAGAAGGCTATTGACCATGGTATCAAGTTTGAACAAGAAGTGAAAGTTGACCTTCTCTTACAATTACTGCCTGAATACTTCAATCAATTCAAGATGAACTACAATATGAATAAGATGAATCTTGATCTCACTCAACTGATGCACGAGCTTGAGAGTACTGAACAGTCTCTAATCAAGCAAGGAAGTGCACTTTTTGTCGGTGAGGGTTCAAGGGGAAACCCAAAGGAAAGAACAAAAACAAGAAAAAGAAGAAATCAGGTACTCCAGTTGCCAAAATAGTTGCAATGAAGCAGTTAAAAGGCAAGTGCTTCTAGTGCGGACAAAAGGGGCATTGGAAGAAAGATTGCCCACGTATGAAACAACCAGGTATCAGTAATTTACTTGTGATTGAGGCTTGTTTAGTGGAGAATCATGATGATAAATGGATCGTTGATTCAAGAGCCACTAACCATGTTTGTTACTCTTTGCAGCGGTTCAAGCATAGCTTGCCTGTAAGTGAAGGACAAAGAGATTTGAGGCTTGGAAATGGGGAGCTTGTGTCTGCACAAGCAGTGGGACAAGTTGTTTTATCTTTTGATAATTGTAGAACTTTGGTTTTATAAGACTGTTTATTTATTCCAGAATTTCAGAGGAATTTAATTTCTGTTAGTTGTTTGCATAAACATGGTTTGACAGTTCAGTTTAATTCCTCAGTTTCTATAAGAAGTTCATCTTCTTTTATTTGTTCTGGTATAAATTTTAATGGTCTTTATTTCCTTAGTCCTATTCCCTGTTAAGTTAATCATGTTGAATTAAAATATGTTGAGCATATTAATTCATCAAAGAAAAGAAAATTTTCAAATGAAACATATCTTTGGCATTTGAGATTGGGTCATATTAACTCTAACAGGATACAAGGTTTGGTCAAAAGTGGGATTTTAAAATCCCTGGACTTTGAACCAATACCAGTATGTGAATCTTGTTTAGAGGGCAAAATGACCAAGAGACTCTTCAAGGCTAAAGGAAAACGTGCCACACTTCAGCTGGAATTGGTACATACTAATGTAAGTGAACCAATAAATGTCCAAGCCAGAGGCGAGTATCAGTATTTCATCACATTTACTGATGATTACTCTAGATTTGGACATGTGTACTTGATGCGTCACAAGTCTGAAGCTTTTGGAAAATTCCAAGAGTTCAAGGCTGAGGTAGAAAAGCATCTTGGTGTTCAAATTAAGACTCTTCGATCTGATCGAGGGGGTGAATACCTATCTGGAGAGTTCAGGTCTTACCTAACTATAGAGGGGATAGTTTCACAATTATCTTCTCCAGGGACACCACAGCAGAATGGAGTTGCTGAAAGGAGGAATAGAACCCTTTTAGAAATGACAAGATCTATGCTCAGTTATTCATCTCTTTTTGATTCGTTCTGGGGATGTGCCTTAGAAACTGCTATGTATCTATTGAACTTAGCACCGTCTAAATCAGTTTTAAAGACACCAATAGAATTGTGGAAAGGGTGTAAGCCCTCCATGAATCATATTCGGATTTGGGGTGCTCCGGCACATGTCTTGCAACAGAAACCAGATAAAATGGACTCGAGTACTGAAGTATGCATGTTTATAGGTTATCCTAAAGGAACCAGAGGTTGGTTGTTTTATAGTTCAAAAGAAAAGAAGGTCATAGTAAGCACTCACGCGACTTTCTTAGAAGAGGACTATATGGCAAATTATAAGCCAAGGAGTAAGGTTATTCTTGATGAGTTAGTCTCAGATCAAGTTTTACCGCAACCTCAGGTGGTTCCAGCTTTTATTTCTGTGGTTGTTCAAAGAGGGGAAAATATACCTGATGAACATACACAGGAATCACATACAGAACCAGAAGTTCAACATGATAATGAAGTTCGGCATAATGATGATGTTCAGCATGATGATGAACTTATGTAAGAACAAAATCATGAATTGGTTAATCCACTTAATGAGGTTCCTCATCCAGAAATTGTTAACCCACAAAATATGGACCCCCCTGTAGATGCACAAAATCAAGTGCGACAAAGTCGTAGTGGGAGAGTGATTCATACACCTGCAAGATATCTCTTGTTGGGTGAGTCAAATCAGGATGTCATCTTTGATGAAGATGATGATTCCACAAGTTATGACGAAGCACTAGGAGATGTTGATGCTCAGAAATGGCTTGAGGCTATGAATCGTGAAATGGATTCTATGTATTCCAACTCAGTTTGGTCTCTTGTAGATGCACCTGAAGGGGTAAGACCCATTGGATGTAAGTGGATTTACAAGAGAAAGAGAGAATTGGACAGGAAGGTTGAAACCTTCAAAGCTAGATTGGTGGCGAGAGGATATTCCCAAAGGGAAGGTGTAGATTATGAAGAAACCTTTTCGCCAGTTGCCATGCTCAAGTCCATCCGGATTCTCTTAACTGTTGCAGCAAATCTTGATTATGAGATTTGGCAAATGGATGTCAAAACTGCTTTTCTAAATGGAAATTTGGAAGAGGAAATCTATATGTAGCAACCAAAAGGGTTTATAGCCAAAGGACAAGAAAAAATGGTATGCAAGTTGCAAAGGTCCATTTATGGACTTAAGCAAGCATCTAGATCATGGAACATCAGATTTGATCAAGTCATTCAGTCTTATAGTTTTGAGAAAAGTCCTGATGAGCCGTGTGTGTATAAAAGGATCCAAGGTAATGCAGTATCTTTTCTGGTACTTTATGTAGATGATATACTCCTTATCGGAAATGATACAGAGGTATTGTTAGGCATAAAAACTTGGTTGAGCAAGCATTTTGATATGAAGGACCTGGGGGAAGCCAATTATGTTCTTAGTATTAAACTCTTACGAGACCGGAAGAATAGGGTTTTGGCATTATCACAGGCTAAATACATTGACAAAATACTTGCTAGGTTTAGCATGGAGAATTCCAAGAGGGGAATTATAACCTTTAGGCATGGGATTCATCTCTCTAAGAAGCAATATCCTAAAACTCCTGAGCAGAGAAAACGCATGAGTAGGGTACCTTATGCTTCAGCAGTAGGTAGTTTCATGTATGCTATGCTATATACCAGACCAGACCATCTGCTATGCAGTGGGAGTAGTGAGCTGGTACCAATCTGATCCTGGAGAGCAACACTGGGTAGCAGTTAAACATATACTCAAGTATCCACGGAGAACGAGAGATTATATGTTGGTCTATTCTAGTGGGAGTCTTGAAATTATTGGTTATACGGACTCAGATTTCCAAGGAGATGTTGACTCAAGAAAATCCACCTCGGGATATGTGTATTATAACATCTCAAAAATTTGGGAAACTTAAGTTTAAATATTATAAGAAATTTAAATAATAATTATTTAAATTGGCCTTCATAACTACAAAATAAGGACTAATCTTCTTTAAATTATTTTGTAAAGAATAATAATTTAAGGAAGTGATTAATCTTGGCCAAAAATATTTAATAATGCTCAAAAAGGAAATTAAGAAACTATAATCTTATTTAATCTCAATTAAATATGCATGAGCAAGAATTGTTTCTTCTTTGGGTCCAAACCGACAGCCAACACCTATAGCCCTTTAAATTATAACCCAATAATCTCCTCCAAGCCCAACCCACCTATTTCACCAAACCATTCTTATCTTCCCTCGTCGGCTGTCAAAAGTAGAAGCAAAGATTACCAACTCTTCATCATCTCATCAAGCCGTGAAAGACAAAGAAATAGAAACCAAATGGAGCCCAATACTCATTCCAAATCTTGGCCCAAATTCATACACACCAAACCCAACTCATTCTTTCTCCTTATCGGTTTCTCTCTCAGACCAGTCAAAAGAAAAGAAAAACACAGAAACAGATCAATCCTCCTAACCTTCACACAAGCCTGCAACCCGTCACCATTCAGAGCAGATTTTCGGCCTTCTCCTACTATTCACGCAAGACCATTGACCTCCCTCTCATGCACGAAAACACAGAAAGGAGAAGCAAGTAATCAGAACCTTCCATACCTATGATCAGTCTCGAGCCTTGCACCATGTAACCCTCTGGTTCTTGCCTATCGGTTAACCTTCTCCTCCTTTCTATATATTGACTGCCTTCGCCTCTTTCATTCTCCCTTCATTTTCTTTCTTCACATCGAAACAGAAAACAGAGACAAGAAGCAGAGAAGAGAAACCGAGAGTGAGAAAGAGAGTGAGAGGAAGAAAGAGAGAGCATTATCTTCTTGCTCTGTTTTGCGTCGTCGGAAACAGAGTGGGAGTCGAGAGAAGGAAAGGAAAGAGAGAGTGAGAGCGAGAGTGAGAAGAGAGAGGGAGCGAGAGACCGAGACTGAGCTGGGGAATAAGAACTCTGTTTTGGAGACCCAAAACAGGAGAGGTTTCAGCATTTTTATTAGTGTCTTAACGTCATCTAACTAAGGTAACCTTCTGAGCCCTGTGTTCTTTCAGTTTTCATAAGCTTTCCCGACGATAATCGCTAAGCTTGAAGCTTTAGGATAAGACCAATGAGCTATGTTTAAGGGGGTGCTGAAACAGGAGCATTTTTGTATGGTTTCACTGTCATGTGTTTGTGCAAATTGAAAACAGAAAACCGATGGGCTGTTAGTGTTGTTTGTTTTCTTTGAAAACCTGTTATGAGCATATAAGTATGAAAAATCTGTTTGTGTGTGTTTAAGCAATGGAATGAAGTTACATAAATGTTGAGAAAGGGAAGAATACGTGCATGCATCTCTGGATCTGTCTTGCTGTTATTTTTCGTTGGCTGCTTGCTGTTATCTTTGCATGAAGTTTTTCGGTTGCTGCAAGTGTATTGGTGTGTCTTGGATCTGTTTTTTTTTTAACGTGGAATGGAAAAAGGAAACGAAAGGATGAAGGCCAAAGAAAAGCATAGTTACAAATATATATATATATATATATATATATATATGTGTGTGTGTGTGTGTGTGTGTGTGTGTGTGTGTGTGTGTGTGTGTGTGTGTGATTAAAACCTAAGGATTATGTGTGTGTGTAAGTATATATGGCGTTTGATTCTTTGCGCATGAAAAGAGGAAAAGAGAGTTACTGTGTGATGCTTTCTTTTTGTTTATTGTATGATAGTATAAATATATATATTATTAAGTTGAAGAGAAAAGAAAAGAAATAAATAAAAGGGTTGTTGTATGCGTGTGTATAGGTAGAAACAAATTAAGATAAAACAACCTTGCTACAAGATATATCTATAAGATAGTATTTGATTTAACTTATCCCTATTATATAGGATCTAATCAAACTAATATTATCTCACCTATAATATCAGTTATAAATAAATAATAAGATTATCCAACTTGTTCCTAAATAATAGGAAGGTAAAAATAATGAAATAAATCAATATATTAGAGGTTATTTTTCTAAAAAAATAGGAATTGATTTAATTTGCTCTTAAGGAATAGGATCTAAACTAAGTAATTAATTCCTAAATTATCTCACTTATAATAAATAAATACTTTTATAATGGATAATAATTTGAAAAAAAAATATTATCATGAGAAGAAATAAATAACCAAATGTATAAATAATAATAAATAACATTATTATCTAATTAAAAAGAGAAATAAATCATATTATTGGTCATTAAGGGAAAGAGGTAACAAATATTTTGGAAACCATGATAATCATTAAAAATATATTAAAATCATATTTTGGTTGGTCTTTAGTAATTTTATTGGTTGATAATAAATAAGTAAGGGGAAAATAAATAAATCAAAAGAATTACTTGTGGAGAGATAATAATAAATGGTAAAGTAACAGAATAAATAATAATGGAAATAAATAATGAGAGTATTATTATTGGTATATTTTTAATGTTATGAGATGATAAATTATAATTTTTAATATGAAGAATTTTAAGATGTTATTAATTGTTAGTAAATTGATTTTGGTAGATTGAATTGTGGTGTGTTGATCTCTCATTTAAGGAGTCGTGTGCTAGTAGTAGCTTGGGCAAGAGGTAACCACTTTCCACTTATTATGCTATCGATATACTGCTTTTGAGTATTTTTCTGACTGATTATGAATGTTTTAAATAAATTTTTGCCATGTGGATTATTTTATGAACTGAAATTATTTGCATTGAAATATCATGATAATCATGGGAAAGGGACGGATTGGGAGGATATGTGATATTATTTTCCACCACGTGGTGAGGCCTCCATTGGTGCAGATTGGTTGGCTTCTTATTGTCCCACCGGTTTATTGGGATCAGCCCACAGTTTATAGGGCTTACGACACCTCCCTAGATTAAAGTGGGGGAAAGACCCATGGTTTGGGGCAGGTGCTCTGGGGATTTTGGCCGGTCCTCATCACTTGACCAGTGAGCTTTTGGAGTAACCAGTAACATGGATGTAACTTAGCCCATGGGTCTAGTCGGAAGAAATAAGGCGGTTCAGCTGGCGTAAAGGGAGGTATTTGGGTATTGTATATATTACAACCGATCATAATACTTTGTGACACCCATTATGATACTTATTATTATTGTGATATTATATAATGAGGATGTTGATGAATTGTTTATTTGAGTTCAACTGTTTTAATCCATTTGGCACCTCATTAGCACTTATCGATATTCGTAATGAGCTGGACTGATGGTTACACAATTTTTCCTAGGTGACCAGTCAGGTCCAGGTCCTTCTGGGAAGCAAGCAGAGGTTTAGGCTACTTTGCTGCTAAGAGTAGGACTGTTGAGCTTTTATAGTATGTTTTGGATAACTGTATATTGTCATACTTTAGGGCTCATGGTGCATACTTAGCATATTTTGAAAAATTTAAATTCCACTTTAAACCCTTTTATATGATTACTCTGACAAACTCTGATTTATATAAGATTATTTAGTTAATTAAAAGGTAGATATTTCATGTATACCCTTAATGGCGGTGCCATTTGTTGGAGAAGTGTTAAACAATCATGTGTGGCTGACTCTGCCACAGAGGCTAATATGTAGCTGCTTCTGAGGCTGCATGGTTAAAGAAGTTCCTAACGGACCTTTAGGTGATACCAGGTGTTGACTGTCCTATCACACTTTACTGTGACAACAGTGGGGCAGTAGCACAGTCCAAGGAACCAAGGTGTCATAAGAGATAAAAACACATAGAGAGGAAGTACCACTTGATCCGAGATATAGTTAAAAGAGGAGATACTGTGGTAGCAAAGATAGCATCAGACGAGAACCTTGCTGACCCTTTTACTAAGAGTTCGCCAGAACGTGTGTTCGAGAGGCATGTTACATCTATGAGTCTTAGGAGGATTCCAGATTTGCTATAGCTTTAGGAAGTTGTTATTTCACTTTGGTATTTTGTGTTTCTTTTCAACAAGACATTATGACATTGCAATTTTTCTGAATATTAATAAATGAGGTGTTTTATCATTTATATCGCACACTATTTACAAACACTAAAGTCCGGATCAATTGTGGAGTATATGATCATATGGATACGTTCATAGAGGACATGGTCATAGGTTCTCACAATTGATGAATAAGTTCACAGCTATTAAATTAAGTTGGACACTTTGTTTAGGCTGCAATATTTTATGAAATGGTTTTGTCCTAATCATTATAAAATATTGGTGTGAGTTAATACTTACATTGAATGGATCAATGAGAGATTTGATTAAGGTTGTTCTTTCTGTCATAAGGAATCAAATCTCCAGATAACTATAGTCATGTAGTTACTCTTAATCCTAAGTTTATTTTAAATAGGTAGTCGAATAGTTTTCATTCTTTGATTTACCTACAAGTGAGGTTTGATCTGTATGACAGCCAATAACTTGGTATTTTGGGATTGAGACTATTTAGTTATCGGTGTTTATAAGATAAACAACATGAAATTTATAGGAAATGTCCCCCTGATATGTTTCAGTACTTGGATATTGAAGACACTGGCCAGTGCATGTAATCCATTAGAGAAACTATAATAGTCAAGAGAATAAATAATTGATTGAGTTACAGAAAACTAGTCAATCAAATTATAGACATTCTATAAAGGAGTAATGCATATTCATGTTATAAGTGTCATTATTCTTGGAGATCACGTTCGGGCTTTTAGTGGAGTAGCACCGAACTAGATAATCTTTTGTAGATTATCATGAGCCTTGATGAATGACAAATGATGGATCACCAGGCTAGCTCGATACAAGGGATGGGGTATATGATCAGATGATGATGGCTCATGGGCTACATGATCTTGGGTTTACGAACTCAAGTTTGTATCTTAAAAGAGCAAGTGGGAGATTGTTGGATATATGCTCGTAGTCACTTAAGCCCTATTGGGCTTTAGTGAGACCAAAGCCCATGAGGCTTAGGATTAGGTTAAGTCTTGTACTTAACTCTATATATTCTAACTTACTCCTGTTGTGCCTTAGAAGGGATAACTCATCAGAAATAGACCTAAGAGGCAAACGTTCATCATCTGAATGGTTGCCCACACACCCACCCCATCCTACTCGAGAGATAGTCTGGAAGATCGGTCATAGAGCGAACGAGGACTGTTCGCGAACTGTTCGTGCAGAGGCTTTCAGACTGGTTTCATCTTTCCAGGTAATCAAAACGATGAAGGTTCTTATTCTCCTACATCAAATCAGTTAAATACGCTTCCGTGTTTTCTGATGAGATTCCTACAATATGTACCTTTTTCTTATAATAAATGTGCTGAGTTGGGGAGAAAAAAAGAGAAGGAAAGATCCTTCAAAGTTATAAACGGTCTCAACCTCATGAACAAGTTTGGCAATCCATGTCTATATAGTGCTTGTTTAGAGTCCCAATTAGGCATCTTAAAAATATTTATTTATGTAAATTGAGACAAAACTCTTCTTATATACTTACATTATACATCATAAATCATAATTAAGAATTTACTTTTGAAAACTCCAATCATCATTCGGATTATATAGTCACATGTTTCTTCCTGAGTAATCATGTTGGTTATAGTCATAAGCATTCTCCTATTATTGTTCCTTTTTTTTGTTTTTTTGTGAACTCCTCCTATTCTTTTTCTTTTTTTTTTTATAATAAAATTTTAGGAAAAGGGTCGGGCTCACCCACAGTTCAAGGATAGGGCGCTTTGAGCCCAGTCCGCAGGGGATACTGGCCAGAGAGTACACATGCTTTACCTCTACCAGCATTACCACTGTTTCCTAGACCCTTAGGATGCCTCCCCAGCGCTTTGACCAACGCAGGGATCAAACCCCCTTCCTAAAATTAAGGAAGACCAACCCCACACCAGTTGAACCTAAAGACGAGGGTTCCTCCTGTTCTTATTCTAGGTACTTCTCACAGTGAAAATTCGAACATGAGTTTGTCATGGAACGAGGGACTAGCCCGTTCGGCAATATCTAGCCCATGTGGTTCTTTCTTCACAGTTGTTGGTCTCTGTAAAATGAATGTAATCTAACAATAAAATGGGCTTGGTGACGGACAGGGCCCATGCAGGAGAATTTACGGCGCCGGCGGCAACTCCATCTCCATGTGGCGGTTGCTTTGGTGAACGCCAACAAAGCGTGCGGAGTCACCCTCGGACTCGGGCTCGCTTCACCTCAAAGTCTGGCATCTATTTCCGTCACTCATTACCCCCTTTTATACATGGCAGCCTTCTTCTCTGTCAAACCATCCTCTAAAGTCAAGCCTTTCTTTGGATCTGCCCGATTCGATATGCAAATATCCCGATGGCGAAACGTGTTATCGCTCAAGACTTACCTGATTCCTTCACCAAAACTAGCATTAACTCATTCTTCCTCGGCGTTTCATTCCACTCCTTTTTGGTCTCAGAAATGGAAGAATAAATCCAATTCCGTGAGTTTTTATCTCTTTCATCGGTTAAGCTTTTATTTTTCTGGCTTGCTTGACGTCAGATTCTCAATTTTGCTTTTCATCACAAAATGGAACCAAATGGATAGACCACGTGAGAAACGGGGGCGCCTCTGAGCAATATGAACTAGAATTATTATACTGTGTGTTTAAATTGTCCTTGGGGTGGGGTTTCTGGGTTCAATTTTTGGTTGAAGCTGCTTCTGAGAAATTTTAATGCAGAAATTCAGAGGTCACTTAAGATATTGTTTTCGATTTTGAAAATGTAATTTAAATACAGAAACTTGAGAAAACGAAAGTGATTGCACCTACGAATTGGCCGCTGTTTTAAAGCCATTATTTTCTTCTGCTTTTAATTCTGTTTGCTCGTCGCTCATTTCTTCTTTGATGTGCTGCTACATAATCATTGTCCATTGACCCTGAAACTTTTCCCCCTTCTTCCAAGGTCTGTTTGGTAGCCGTCAGAAAGCATGACAATCACAATATTTTTGCAGAATGCATGAAGTCAACAGACATCTAATGTGCAATTTCTGCATGTAGCTTTAGGGTCTTTCATGAATTTTAAGTTTGTTAAGTACAAGTAATTCAGGGGACACCCTACTTTTGTTACATGATTACATTCATGTGGTTGTGAAGAGTGGTGATTGTTTCTGGCACTTCAATCCTATGAATTCCATGCAATTCAAAATTCGTATTTATTACGGGCATTAGATTTTGGCTGCTTAAATCATAACCTCTTAAACTCAATTCTCTCTGATGCCAAAATTTTAACTTCAGAATCATGTCAGATTTGTAGTGCGTGAAAAGCGCTCAGATGCAAAGAAAGCTCTGAAAGATCTCCTTTACAATAGTGGGTCCTCCCAATTTTCATCTCAGGTATGCTTTTGAAGATTTTCATTATGTTGAGAATTCTTGTTATTCCATCTTTTAGATACCTTTTTATATTGTTTGATTGCTGCAAGTCTTCAATTGCATGATTATTTATTTGCACATGCCCTTGGTTGCTCAATTCTCTTGGCGAGGGTGTCTGAGTCTGAGTAAAGTTTGTGGGTTATGGACATGGACTACAAGTCCAAGAAGGAGCTGCTTTTGCAGAAAACAGTTTTCACGACTGAGTTGAATCCTTGATCCTCAACTGGTTGACGCTCCCCATACATAGTGTTTGGTTATGGAAGAAGAGAAGAAAAGAAGCAGCAAGAGAGAAACCAAAGTAGGCATTGGTCGGATTTTGTTTCAATTCCTTGTGACTCAGAATAGATCGTGACACTAAACTTTACAGTCAGTTTTGATTGCTTAGTAAACTGACTACTAGCTAAGGGAAGCTAATCAATCAGATTTTAACTACTGTCAATGGAATTATCTGCACTGTCAATCATAGAGACTCTGAAGAGCATAGTTTTATTTTATGTTCGGGCAGACTAAGTGCCTGTTTGGAAGATGCACGAAATCTAAGTTTTGCGCAAGCCGAGACAAAACTCTCCTCATATACTTACCTCGTACTACGCAAAACTTAGATCTTGAAAGGTTTCCAAACACTACCTAAGACCTTCATCTCCACTCATTTGAATTGTGTATTTGCTTGGAGCTTAATAGCTTACACTTTTCTGTGTACTACAAATGCTACCTATCAACAATTTATCATGTTCACACGTTTTGTTTTGTGCTTTTTACCTAGAAGAGAGAAACATGGAGACTTGAAGAAGATCAAAATTGGTGTGGAGATCAAGATAATCCAGGTGACCGTGATAATAAAGGCCGTCCAAAGTCTCGTCAGCGGAATGGAAGATCAAGAAGGAACACAAAAGGTGAGTTTTTTTGTTTGCATCTATATTTCTCCCCTCCCTCACCTGCTGCAAATACATTTGTCTAACGAGTTTCAGGTATAAGTTGGGGACTAGATGACAAAAGTGCTGTTTTGGATATCCTATTGGTTGGGAACAACACATCCAATGATTTGCACAGTTTTAGAGCGTAGTCATTGTAGTTAGGCATTGAATTTTAAATAATTTGAGCTTGTTTCAAGAAGCTAAAATGAAGTTTTCAAGTCAAAATTTATGTGCATTTTACTTGCCTAGCCATTGATGAGCATATGGTTGTACCAATTCAGGGAAAATCAGAAGAGAGAGTTTCTGTGAGGACAAGGATGGTCCTGACACAATCTACTGTACAAGGTTTGGTTATAGATCGACAACCTGGTCCTTCTGCGATAGGCAGGGATCTCCATTTGAGGATTCAACGTCTGGATTTGATCACAGGAGGGAGAGGGAGCACTCAAGATGGGCAAATAGAAGTAGAACTAGAAAGTGGACCCGTGCAAGTGATGATGAGTCTGCAAGTGATGTCGAGTCTGATGATGACATCCATTCGTGTCGTGTAGGTTTGCTTTCTGATAGAACTATCCTTGGTCTGCCTCTCACAGATCCTTTAAAGATTGAAGATGTTAAAAAAGCGTAAGTGCTCCTTAGCATCATTTAATCCAAACTCGACACTTGAGGACAATATCTTGCCTCATACATACACTCATAAAAGTTATAAATTACTGATATCTTTCTTTGCAACTGTAGTTTCCGATTATCAGCTTTAAAATGGCATCCTGACAGGCATCAAGGCCCTTCCCAGGTGAGATAGACATATTTATGCCTGGCCCTTTCTACATCTTTAATAAATACAAAAGTTGGAAATAGAGTTGCAAACTATACCTAACTATAGTTTTAGATGGACCCTTCTGATGAATGTTGTTCGTACACAATACCAGATGCTAAGTTCTTTAGAATTGGCATTAGAAACCATCAATGATCTATAATGTTTAAGGAAAAGGGGAAATAGCACAACAATATGATGATGATGATGATGACAAATTTATTTGTCAGTTTTTCTTGCTTTATTTTATGTGCAAGCTGGTCTCAGAGGGCTGTTTTTTAATTACTTTGTTGCAGGAGTTGGCTGAAGAAAAATTTAAACAGTGCGTGAATGCGTACAAGTCGTTGTGCAGTGCAATCTCCACGGCGTAGTTGGCATGTTCTCATTGCAAGAGAAACGGCTTGAGTCACACACAGTAGCTAACAACCTAACACTACTACTGCCCAGAAGTGGGCTAATGTGCCATTAAATTTATTTCTCAAAAAAAAAAGGAAGGAAAAAGGGTCGGAATATTAAACTGTTGTACGTATTTATTGATTCGGTGTACAAATTTCAAATTCAGTGTACATTTTTTATTTTTCCATGCATAGATTTCCTATATTCCGGACGTTTGTTCGGGGTCCAGAAGACATCCTTGAAGCTCTTTTTAATGAATTTACATCTCAACCTCTCAAGAAAGGTGGATTTTATTTTGTTTTTTCTAATGTACAAAAGTGATATATTTTTTAGTGTGAAAATTAATTTTTTTAAAAACAATATCAGGAATTCAAGAATTACAATTACGTAATGTAATTTAATATCGTAGAATGACACCAGAGGATCATGCTCCAGCAACATACAGATAGGACAAGTAGAGCTTTTCAAGGAAAGAATTAATTGCAAGTTGTCAACATACAGATATTACAATGACAAGGACTTCGTAAAAAAAATCAAGTGAAATTGTAGAGATATTAATTTTCAAATTATTATTGGGTTAAGGTTGCACAAGAAGTTGTCTGTTGTCCGAAAAGTTTGTTGGGTTCAATCAATGTTATCTTAGAAGATTTCAAATTATAGCAATATGACTCTGACCATTAGCCATATTAATTTTATTATTATTATTATTATTTTAAGACTTTCATTCATCCACATAGAATCTAAAACAACATTGTTCCTCCTACGCGACAGCTGTAAAATTGGACCTTAACATATTATTTAAATAAACAAATAAATATCACTAATCACGGTTTAAATTATTGTTCAGCTCAAATTATTAACGAGTAATTACATAATAAAAATATGGTAAATATATTATATTTCCGCTTTTTTTTGGTTACAGGAAAAAGTATACTTGTTTCCTGATACCTGATGGGGCAAGCAAAAGCCACCTAATTTATTGGAAAGTTGTTCATTTGATCATATAAGTCAAAGAGAAGAAGGAAAGCAGAAAAAGTGAAAAGGTGTGATGGGGAGAAAGAGAAAGAAAAAGTACCTGTTTGTGCTGAAAATAATAACGCTTCCCCACTCACTTTCATACAAATTCATCATAATCTTAATCTAATGGCTAGATCTGATGTTTCCGGATTGGAAATGGATACAAATTTGAATTCAATTCAGACATGTGGATCTTGAGATCTGCCACAGAAGCAGATCTAGAAACAGAGAAGAACAACAGAAGCAGATACCATAAATCCGTAGATCAAGATCAAGAAGCCGAAATGGAGAGCCCAATTTCTCTTGAACTTGCCGAAATAGCTCTCGGGAGGTTCCTGGTAGTGAATCTCGAACTCCTCGTCTCCAACTCCGTCGTACTCATTCCCGCTCTGCAATTTCATCTTCATCTCCCTCAGCTTCTCGGTTGCTAACCCGAGGGTGAGCTTGTGGCATCGGCGCTGGTACTTGAAGGCGTTGATGCAGCGGAGGGTCTGAGCGACGGAGACGTAGAAGATGAGATGGGCTAGGGAGAGGAGGGAGATAGGGATCCAGCAATGGCGGCACTGGAGGCGAGAGGAATTAGAGAGAGTGAGGAAGACGAGGCTGAGGAAGATGAAGAAAATCTGGAAGAGCTTATGAAGCTCCTTCTTCTGGAGGTCAATGGCTCGCTTCTTCTCCAGAGTCTTCTCGAAGTGAAGCTGAATTATGGTATTCAAGGCTTGCAATGCCGTTTCCTTCTGGTGGTGGTGGCCCTCGTAGTCCGCCATGGATAAACGAACGAAGGATCTGCAAGCAGAAGAACGTTGGGGATTTTAGGATATCGAGCAAGAAATAATTTTTTTGGGGAAAAAAATGGTGGGGGAGTAGTAAAAAGCAGTGAATCAGAAACGGCGAAAGATTTGAATTGGGTTGGTTTTGATTTTGAAGTGAGGGGGAGAGAGATAGAGAGAAGCTCGAATCTCAATGCATTACCCCACTGGGCTAAGAAAAATCCAACGGACGAAGAAGAAGACGAAGCTTTTTGATTTTGGCAGTGAGCAGAGATGATGATTGAAGTTGGGGAGGAATGAATGAAGTCGGTCTCGTTTTTAAATTGTATTGTGAGCGCACTATACATCTTTTTTTATATAATAAAATTTTAGGAATGGATCAGACTAACCCACAGTCTAAAAATAAGACGCTTGGAGCCTAATCTATAGGGGATACTGATTAGAGAGTACACATGTTTTCACCTCTATCAGCGTTACCATAGTTTCCTAAATCCTTAGGATGTCTCCCCCAACGTCTTGACCAATACAGGGATCGAACCCCAACCTAAATGTAGAAAAAACCAATCCCACCGGTTGAACAGGACGAGAGGTAGAGGTAGTGAGCGCAGTATACATGTTACTCTCATTTTGTGTGATTTTTTTTTTTTGGTCAAACATTTTGTGAGACTTCACATTTATCTTATTTTACATCCAAAGCTGTCATTCATGTCTGAAGGATTAAATTCTGTTTGGCAGTTGGATAATTGAACCCGTGATCATTTAATGAGTCTAGACAATTATTTAGTAATCAACCATACTTAAAATTGTATTCCCTCCTATCCTTGATATATTAACATCTAATATGAAATAGATTTTTATCTTAAACATAGGACATAGTTATTATAATTGTTAATATTTTTTCAAATTAGCATTATTTAATAAAAAAGAGAATTAAAGAGGATAATTAGTATATTTTAGGAAAAACATGTTATATTAACTAATCTCTCATGTTCATAATATAGGTGACTATTAGAAGAAAGATATGATGTAAAATATAAGTCACACCCAGTTTAATTAATTTTTTTTTTTAACCCATGTGATTAATACTCACTTTCTGAGTTTGCACACTCATTATATGTCCGCCTCTCTAAAATAATATTTCCATTGCAATTAAAAACATTTCTCAAGAAGGTTAATAGTGAAAAGAAATTTATATTTTACGACATATTAAGTTATTTAATTATCATTTTTTGTTTCCTGTGATATAGTTAAAATTTCATATATTATGGATTGGAGGGAATACCTTAATTAAATTCATTCATTTAATTAAATTAAGTAAATAGGTTTTATGTTTAAAACCGGAAGGGTATATAATTTAATTAAAATATACAAAAATATTTATATGAAAAATAAAAATGAATAATATTTAAATAAAAAAAGACATTAGCACACAAATAAATGGGACATTCGTGTATAAACCTCAATAAAACAAAACTATAGCCCCATATGACCGACCGTTATTTTTTCTTTGGGCTCAAAATGACATCATTTTAGATTCAATAAGAGGGGAAAAAAAATAAAATTTTAACTAGGATCAATCTGTTTAAAACTCTTGACAGAACCAATTGGATACTAGTTAATCAATTCATTGGTTTGATTGGGCAACCCAAAATCCCAGATTAGGTCTTAGATCTCGATACTATGTTAAAAACTTCACTATAAATAAAAACCTACAACTGTCAGCTTGGGAGGAGCTTGAGGGGAGCTGCTCGTATATTAGTGCTTACTTCTTTGATCAATGGTGAGCTTAATTGAGCCAGATCTTGAGCCTAAAAGACCAGTTTTTGTATTATTACATTCGATCCTAATTATAAGATAAAGTTGACTTTTTTTGGAGGGATTGAAGAAGCTAAATAAAATACTTAATCATTTCATATATTGTGTATTCTTAGATTATATATTAGTTTATTAGTCAAACTAATTAGTTTGAAGAAAAAAATAAAAATACTCTAAAATAATTTAATTACTTCCTTAATTTCTCTAAAAAAGTCAACTATGTCTTATAATTAAGATTGGAGGGAGTATTTTTTTTTTCATAACTGGCATACCCTTTATAATCATAAATTATAAACAATTTAAACTTGTAACTTCACACTTAATAAACAATTAAAGGAGTTTGATGTTATGAGGCTAAAAGACCCAGATTGTTAATGTTTGGATTAGTTTTATAGACAATAACCATTAGTCAATAACCATTGGAGGTTTAACCTAATTAGAAAGATAACTAATTTCTAGTTTTGCTTTTATAATCAACCATAGTTTAAAGCTTTCATATCAAAAAAAAAAAAAATCATATTAATATAGTTGCTCATGTTAGTCCAATATATTTTATTGGAAGTAAGAAAAATTTTAAACCTCTAGCTTAAAACTTGTTAACTTTACCCCTATTTAATATCTCCTATATTCAATAAAAATACAATCAACTCAGTAATAAATAAAGGATGAAAGAAGTAATGATTAACACAATATGGCTTACAAGACAATCATCAATCCTAAAATTACCCAATTAATAATCAAGATGGCTTACAATTACACTTTTACATGCACAAACATTGTAAAAAATGGACTTTTAGGTGAGTGAACAAAGATTACACGTACACCCAAAATCTTCAATCTCTAGAAATGGAAGGAAAAGAAAGAAAAAGTTCGACCCTTTTGATCCAATTTTGGAGAAAGAGAGTGAAACTTGTTGCGCCTTCATCTGCTGCCATGATTTTAACTTTTAAGCCTCCGACTGATTGGCGCCATGATCAGCGGCGGCGGGTGGCCCATCTCAGAGATTCTGCAAATTTAATAATAGATCAATATTCGGATATGAATTCACGTGCGTTAAATTGATGGATTTGCAGGAGCCAATAAATAAAATATAATGTGAATGCAACTTCCAAGTCTCAATATTACAACGACCACCTTCAAGCTGTTCACATCAGCACAAATATCATGGGGTTACACAATTCAAAGAGTTAAATACTGCATCAAGCAATACAGCCTGTGACTTTATTTCACCCCCATGGCCAAAAAAAAAAAAAAACTTTATATCACCCCCACAGGACACTCTATATCAGCACGCATGCGTCAACATTAACTAACTTAAATTATAGTAATTATGTAATGATATAAAAAAGGTGTTTAGGGAGGTTTAGATATACACAACTTTATCCTACAAGAAAAGGGGGGCTTCCACAAGTTGAACCGTGATCTCTATATCACATGAAAACTATAAATTTTTCATGTATTTTTTTTTATAGACAAACACACACTCTTCTATATAAGGTAAGAGCTCAGAGCGCATACTAAAGAAAATCTAATGAAGATATTCAATGATGTACCAAACAAAAAACACTGCCATGAGATGGGCAGAATCAGATTTAAAACAAATTTCACAAGAATAAGGCCCCTTCTCACTCTTCAACACATGATTACCACTTCATGATCATGAATATGGGGTAACACACTACTGCCTCCATTATTCTAATCCTCCTTCTCTGTCAGCATCCTCTGATGATGCCTGGGACTGATCCTCCATAAGATGCATTAGTAGCTCCTCAGGTTTCAGTTGATCTTTAAAAGAACTAGCTGAATCATCCACCTTCTCATTATTAGGCTTTTCACTATTATTATACAGAGCATCCAGCTGGTGAAAATAAGGACATGTTTTAGAACTCTCAGGCTTTTTCTGGTTTGTCATCTTCATCCTCTTGAAGTATTTGTTCATATTCTCCCATTTCTCTTTGCATCTCCTGGCACTTCGGTCGTATCCAAGTTTTTTCATTGCAGAAGATATCTCCTCCCATATAGGAATAAACCCTTTAGCCCCATTTACTTCATTTTCCACATAAAAGTTTGTCTTCAATCTAATCAAAGCTTCCACTTCATCTTTGGGCCATCTACAGGAAGATGGACTAGTCAGTGTGAAATTCCCACCATTTCCACATTCTTGCTTTTCAATAACACTACTTCCTGCATTATGATTTTCTTGCTCGTCCTTATCTAAATCATTTGGAGGTAGGTTGTCAGGTAATTCTATTGTCCCAATTTGTCCTGTGAACTTCCTCAGAAGGGCAAGCACTGCAGCATCTTTCGCTGCAGCAATTGATCTTTCTTGAGCTAAAAGTTCTCGCTCCCTCTTAATCCTTGCTAATTCTTCCATCTTCGATGCTTCCTCTCTTGCAATTCTATCTTGTTCACATTTGATAAAGATCTCCATGAAGTTCTTCTGCTGCTTCTCTTGCTTCTCTAGTACTTTGCTCATCAACCCCCCAAAATACTGCGTCAGTTTCCTTTTCTTCTTTCGAATATTTTCATCCGCTTCTTGGATCAACGGATGGGTAGTTAAACTGGAGGGTTCACTAGAGAATCGTATAGAATGTGCAATTGAATCTTGAATAACATTGGACAAATCCATTGGGGTTGTAGTTGTTGCTATGTTTTCCACTTGTTCATCATTCTTTTCGGGGTAAGGATGTTGAATTGCACCTCGAATAACATTGGATAAATCCATTGGGGTTGTGGTTGTGGTTTTGGCTGTGTTTCTCGCTTGTCCTTTATTCTTTTCAGGGTAAGAAGAGTTCATAAGAGGTTCTAACAACTCAAAGAATCGGTAAGTCTTTCCGTTGGACCGGCATTCTTTAATCTTTCTGCAGTACTTGTACACGTTTTCAAACTTCTCCTGGCATTTCTTAGCACTCCTATTAAATCCTAGCTCCCCTAATCTCCTGAACACGGTTCCAAAAACCAATCATAAGTTAAATAGAAAATTTAAACCATTTATAACCAAAAAAAAAAAAAAAATCTCAACCATTTCAAAAATAGCCCAGTTTAAAAGAGTAACATTGTAACAGTCAGTGCAAAAACTGGAATTTTAGAGCGAAGGAACTTACTTTCTAGATAAATATTCGAGAGAGAAATTGCACTTGCAATTCACATTCACAAATTAACACTTGAAGCACGCAAAACCATAAATTTTTATGAGCTGAAATTTTGCGGCATTCTCTGGGGACTTTTATCGAACAGGAAGCGTATGAATGTGAACTACTGACCTGGAAACTTGTTCCCAAAGATTAACTTTGGGAAATGTGTCCCTGAAAGCAGCGTCCATGTCAGACCTTATCTTAAGCAAAGCTTTAGTTTCTTCTGAAGGCCACCGGCCCCCGTTGACATTCCGGTGAACATCTTCGGCTGAGACTATTACCTGTTGTTGGTGGTGTCCATCAGACACAGGCTTATCACCACCGTCCTCTGGGTGGCTTCGGTGTTGAATGGAGCTTTCAGGTAAACTCGAATTCTCTAGCATCTGTTTAACCAGATTACAGCCGCGATGAGTTCTGAAGTAGTAAACCGACGAGTGAATCGGAGGAATTGGGATAAAAAGGAAGTGATTTTCACGGTTTTGCGGTGAGAAGTTAAGTAATTGAATTTACTTCGTACCTGTGAATTTTTTTTTATCTTAACTGCATTCATAAAAATAAATGGGGTAAGGTATAAAAATACACATAAGCTTTTTTCTTATGAGCAAAAAATACATAAGTTTTTTTTTGAGTAAAAATACACACGTGGTTACCATTTTGGAGCAAAAATCACATCTCACCATTAAATCATTATTCACTATGATGAGAGAGAAAGAGATGAAATGAACAGTAACATAACGGGGGTGAACAGTGACTTAACAGTGAGATGTGACTTTTGCTCTAAAATGGTAACCACGTGTGTATTTTTGCTCAAAAAAAAATTATGTGTATTTTTGCTCCTGAGAAAAAAGTTTATGTATATTTTTGCACCTTAACCCAAAATAAATTAATAATCATCACAAAAATATGTATACTTTCTAATAAAAACTATCAAAATAATTAGCATTAAATAATAATGGAACTGTAATAAATATTGTAAATCGCTAAATTATTCTTTACCGTCTCCAATTTCAAATTTTAATTAATACTATAATCATATCATATCTTCGACCAAAAAAAAAAATCATATCATATCAATTTTAATACATGTCCTAAAGAGACCCAAATGCCTTATACCATGTACCCTTATAACCTTGTTTATAAGACAAAGGATAAGATTGTCACACTCACCAGTTTATATAAAAATGCAAACTTAAATAATAAAAAAGAGTTTATTTTTATTAATAAATAGATGTTTAAAATATATAATTAAATGATAAAAAATATAAAAATTTTAATTCAAATTTGATTGAAATTCAATCTTTCATTATCCATAGTTTAACCTACTCAACAACTAAAAATTATATGAAATTCATATATAAAGAAGGGTTTAATGTTTCTGCTTTTACTACATAAACATTTTGTTTGCCTTACTAACATAAAAGTGAGTAGATTCTACTAATATTTTTCTTTCTTTTTTTTTTATAAAGGGGCCCACTCACTTTTATGTGAGTAAAGCAGAAAAAATGTTTCTACAGTAAAGGCAGAAACATTAAACCTTATAAAGAACATGATCAAATTAAAAAAACTAACACAAGTTTATAGTGAGTTAACACGATTTTTGTAAGGTACTTACAGAAATGTAAAAATAGTAAACTTGTTGTATAAACTCATGAATTCATACACCAAGGCTATGAGTTTTAGAGCTTGTTGACATAGTTTTATAAATTAGAAACATAAAAATTAGTCACTAGGTTAATTCACTAATTTGATAGTAACGACAAATAGAGATTTATTTGGTTTTATTTATAAGTCACATGATAAAATTTTCACAAGAATGAATTATTTTACTGAATTATTATTTTCTTGAAAAGTGTTTTGGGGGGGGGGGGGATAAAGTTAAAAACAGAATCAGGGAGATTCAAAGTTTTTCTTATTGATCGTGAAGCATGTTAGGAAATTGTTGCAACAAACACTTTCTCCGTCGATTTTGGAGGCCTTTATTTTGTCGATGAGCTTGTTTGGAGCGAGTGGTGCCGGTGGAAAAGCTCGACAAGGAAAGAAACGCACTCGGATGCCATTTGACTAAGCGTTTAAGTGACTGGGCTTTTCCGGAGAAGCTTGGTGCTTCAAAAGTTGAACCTGTGAGAGTTGCTGCAGCGTTGGAGCGTGCAATGAGAGAGAGTGAGAAAGACGAAACAGAGGAAGCCATGCGTGAAAGACAAAAAACTTATGAGAGAAAGAGAGAGTGAACAACTAGCTATGCGTAAAAGAAGAAGAGAATCAGGGAGATTCAAAGTTTTTCTTATTCATCGTGAAGCATGTTAGGAAAGTGTTGCAACAAACACTTTCTCCATCTGTTTTGGAGGCCTTTTTTTGTCGATGAGCTTGTTTGGAGCGAGTGGTGCCGGTGGAAAAGCTCAACAAGGAAAGAACAATAGTCGGATGCCATTTGACTAAGCGTTTAAGTGACTGGGCTTTTCCGGAGAAGCTCGGTGCTTCAAAAGTTGAACCTGTGAGAGTTGTTGCAGCGTTGGAGCGTGCAATGAGAGAGAGTGAGAAAGACGAAACAGAGGAAGCCATGCGTGAAAGACGAACAACTTATAAGAGAAAGAGAGAGTGAACAACCAGCTATGCGTAAAAGAAGAAGAGAATCAGGGAGATTCAAAGTTTTTCTTATTCATCGTGAAGCATGTTAGGAAAGTGTTGCAACAAACACTTGAGAAAATTATAGGCATAAAAATTAGACTTTTTGCTAGCAGTTGTGTCATTTTTTACTCCCATTTTAAATGTCTATAATTACTTTTACACTAAGTTTAATGATGTTTTAACATATACTGAGTAAAAGCTTTTATGTGCACTTGCCCTTTATACAAAATTAACATAGTACAAATTATTAATAATGCAAGTCTCACCATAAAAAAATAATGGATGTTATTTTAGTGGTTATACAATTTTTACTCTATTTTTGAACATTTATAAGTACTTTTGAACCCAAGAAAAGTTTATACTTCCTATAGTCCTTAATATAAAATATATTTACCTGATCTAATTCAATTAAGAAATTAACTGAGTTTGTTAATATGACGTATATTTTCTAAAATACTCTAGTCATTTTCCCTAACCCCCCGGTCCCTATCCTCATTGATTGTTGTTGGGAGTATAAATAGAGATAAATTAGAAAATGTTAACAAATAAAAAAAAATTATCTTAAATATCAACTATTTAAATATATCTTATATTTAAGATAGAGGGAGTAATATTTGGCACACTCTAAGTAAAAGTTTGAATACCCCTTTACCATTAAATCTATTACCACTCAATCTCACTGCCATCATTGATACTTTTGATTGACGATGATAGCTATTTCAAATTGCCAAATCTTAACCCTTTTACCAGAAGAAGGTACTGCACAAAAATATTGTTGATTATCTCATGGCTTATTTCTTAAAAATAATTAAACAAAGCTATTACATTGGCTTATATTTATGCTCCAGAGTAATTAAAAAAAAAAAAAAAAGATAGACATCACAATACAGTCAAATAATTTATTATTGCGTTTTTATCTCTTCAATTATACAATCTGTGCATAGTCAGAGAGGATCTAGCTTAGCTTAATACCACCTGACTGCATACATCAGTAATTAATATTGAAGAAGGAAAAGAAAAATATATGTATTTGGATTCAAGTAATTCAAGAGTTTTGATCTTGAACCCTCTCCAGCACAAAGATATTGCCTTTGTCATCCCTTCCTATCCTCATTGTGTCATCCACATATCTATCACATTTATCATAGTAAGAAACAAACTCACCCTCAACAACCAATCTCAATGTCAAGCAAATTTAACTTATTTTAATTTTGATAAAAAAAAATTAAAAAAATAAATTCAATTGACTATGTACCATTTCCCTAATAAATAATTTAAATTCAAGTGAAGCATGAGAAAATAAAAGCAAAAGCAATGTTAGGATACGTGATGTCCAGCCATCCCTGTGGATTGAAGATGCTCAACAAAACATCATAGTTCTTCCGAAACAAATTCATTAACTGTGCATTCACAACATTCAATTGACTAATTAGCAGCAAAACCCTCATATGATCAAACATTATACTCCTCCGTACTAAATATAAAACAAAGTTGATTTTTTTTAGTTATTAAGAAAGGTAATTAATTACATAAAATATTTATATTTATCTTTTTTTTTTCAAACTGTTTTGCCTAACTTATGATATATAATCTAAGGATATACAACATATAATATGATTAAATTATTTGTTTAACTTCCTTAATCTCTCTAGAAAAAGTCAACTATGTCTTATATTTAAGACCGGAGGGAGTATTATTCAACAAACATGATTTGTAACACACGACTTCTTCTGCCATACCTGGTCTGGAGTGATAGTGGAGCTTTCAAAATTAATCTCAACTCTCTGTGAATCATGACATAACATGAACCAAATCAAAAATCAAAATGTAAGTTCATACCATCAGCTCAATAAGTACTATCTCCGGTCAATCAATTTGGGTAGAATAAGAAAATTAGTTAAATTAGTTATTTATAAAAAAATGTGGGTTTGTTTCTTCAAATTACATGCAAAAATCTCTCATGCAATCAATAAGGATAGTTTATAAAAAAAATGATAAATACGGGAAGCAAAGTGGATTGAGAAGTTATATTTAGGATTGCATCCAATCCCCAACTAGCTTAGCTTTTATATCGGGGACGAAAAGTAATAATTTCGAAATCACAACATTCACTAGGCGAAGAAGACCTTAACTGTTGGCGAGGCGATCTTGAAAGAGGCCTCTATACTAAGTTGTCCATTCAACAAACTCAACCCCTTTGCGCTGAACTTGATCACATTCACTGCTTTGCTCTCCAATGTTGCAGTCACCCATGTTCATCGTTAATTAGTTAAATACAAACAAACACTAAAATCAAATGCTTATATATGTGTGTGTGTGATGTATATATACATACCTCAGCTACATCAATAATCTGGAAGAAATCATCCAATGAAATGAAGTCTCTGAGGCCCAACTTTGTTCTCTTGGAACCCAGAATTGAGATTGTGCTATAAACAAGTCTCCAGCAGCCAACCATCTTCCAAAATATAAAACAACCTTTGAAAGAAAGCTCATGATAAATGATTGTGACTGGCACTGTTAAATTGTATTCAAATCACCTTGTCCAAATGGAAAGTAGGATCTGGGGTTGGATTCACAGATTCTAGCTGCTTCACTAGAGTTTCAATCTCAGATTTCTTGGCAGAAGTGATTCCGAAAATTCCCCTGTTAATTCCTTCAAACATTGCCTCAATCATATTTCCAACACATTCTCCTTTGTTTACAACAAGAATAATCACAGTGAGTGTAAATACCTTGCACAGCCTCGTAAAGTGAAGTTTTGGTGCAGGAAATTGCTTCTTCATGGTCACCTAGCAAGCCAAAGCTTTGTTCTGCAACTTTTGTGATAGTGATGGGTCTGAATCCAAAAGGGGTCTCTGCAAATCTTGATGAAGTGTTTGGTTTTGAACGAGGGCTAGGTGAGACATATCCTTGGAGCTTAGTGATGTTGTTGTTCGTGGTTCTGAAAATGAGAGGGTTGAGATGGGAATCAGCCATTGATGGGTGAAGTAGCTTAGTGGCCATTAAACCGAAAGCTCAGACTCTGAAGTCTGAAATTGGGAATTTGGGAACATGCTGATAGTTTCGGTGCAGTCGTTTATCGGTTAAGTTAGAGGTTGAGGATAAGACCACAAGCCAAGACTTGTGGTTGAGATTTTGCCCTGTCCTTATCGTGGGGGTGAGAGAGAAAGAGTTCCTGTTACACTTCAGTATTTAATTGCTCACTTCAAAAAATTGCATATCTCCACAATAAAATATGTATGAATAACAAAATGGTCTGTAAGAAGGATCAAACCTCTCGTAATGTGTGACAAAGTAAGATTTAAATCTGATGAATAAGCCCTATTAAGATTAAGAGAGACGTCCACATTTAGTATCCAACAAGCCTTAAACATGATTGTCTCAAGAATACTTGCAACAACAAAAAAAAAAGGGTAAGAATCTAAAATTAATTGTGATCTTTTAAAATAATACTCAGTAAATCAATAGTACTTGTAATGAGAAATAATTTTGAGGAGTGCAAGCCAGCTTCACCTTGATAATTGAGGCATGAATGAGACAAAGACATGGTCCTTTAAAGTTCAAACAAACATTTCAAGCCTAAAACAACATTTAGGAATTCTCGAGTAAAAGAAGTAAATGTCCACTAATGAATTGATTGACTGAACATGTCGTTGTGGAGGATAGATAGAAGACAAGAATATATCAGACAGGCCAATTTTATTGCAAAAGAAGGAGCACTAGAGAAGGTTATCCTTTATCAAGCACAAAATTATGATCATGTTTAACTTGATTTACTTATTAAATCATCGCACACATGACTTCAATCCAACCAAAATTACCCTTATAAAGATAAATGACAGTTTAGATTCAGAAGATTGTGGTATTGATGGTTAGATCTTGACAAAATTTTCTAAGAAATGAGTTTTAAATATCAATTCAAACGATTGCAGATTTAAAAGTAGAATTTGTTTCTCTAACATGAATTACAAAATTACAATGTACGAGATAGTGTGTAAGATGAGTTTTATCTTGACTTACGTGAACTTAATTTTTTAACGCTAATTCAAACAAGCACTCAAGGCATGGTATTTAAGTTAAAATATAATTCTCAGATTTGAATTGATATTCTTATTTGTAACTATTTGAATCAATATTTAAAATTCATTTTTTGGGACCAAACTTAGATTAATTCAATTTTTGGCGCTTAAATATCATTCCCCAAATTATAAAAGGACTAGGGGGAGCAATAAGTTATTCGGGTGTCAATCTATTTACAGCTTATAGCCAAGTGTTATGAAAGTTTTTCTGTAAGTGGGGGGTTACAAATGCCATCCTGTTTCTAATTCAAGGTTGTTAGTGCATATCACTCTAAATAACAAACAAAAAAGAAATGAGTGACAAACAGTCAATCCACATAAGCAAGATTCCTCAATCAGTTACCTTTTCACCGTCTTAGCTCTCATTTTTTACCATCCTCAATTGTACAAGAAAGTAGCAGTATCTCTTACATGTAGTACTATTTCACTCGAGCTCAATTTAAAAGACAATGCTTAAGCAATCTTTCTCGGGTTAGGTGTGATACTGTACTGCTCAAACAATTTACTTTACCAAAAATCAGACATTCTGCAAATTCAAATACTAGTATGGTACTATATTATCATTGGCAGATAGTTGAGTATTAATGAGGTTCCTCCGAACTAGAATCGACAAACTTGGGATTCTTATTACAATAACCGACAAGCATAATAAAGCAGGTAGATTTTCATCTTTTTTAATTTATCAAAGCTTAAGCAGCAGCAGCATCAGATTTGGTGGACTCTTGCTGTTGTTTCCACTGCTCTGGGGTCACAGCTTTCTTAATAGAGAGAGCATGAATCTCTTTCATCTCCTCTTCCAATGCAGCATTCACCATTCGATGCCTCTCGAGCAGTCTCTTCCCTTCAAATTGTTCTGATACAATCTCAATTGCAAAGCTAGCTCCACACCTGATCGCCACATCAGTTTAATTTAATTGAGAGGTAGAGTAAGAGGCAAAGAAAACAATATATATAATAAGTCACACCATTCACAAATAAAGGGTCTGAGATATGGTACAAAGTAAATCTCTTAGCTGGAAAAACTTACCCTCCAGAGGTATCAATGACTTCCTGAAACACAAATGGAAATAGATAAGTTGCGGAGAAAAGGTTTCATATGGGCATATGCTAACAAGAAATTTGAGCACAAGATAATCAATTAAAGCAGGTATATGAATTGCAGATAGATAACGTTTCCATCTTTCCATGACTTTTTTTTCCTAGTAATGAGAAATCAATGCAGATAAAGAACAGTCCTATAATTACTGTTTCCATCATCATGATAGTTAGTCCCAGTGAAATCATTCAAGAGTGAACCACAAATTCAAGGTCATTCCTCTAGAAATTTGATTCATGTATAGTTCTTCATAGGAACGTTTTCATCAAGACATCAGATAGACAAGAATAATACCATATAATGGGATAACTAATAATAACCCTCAGAAAAAGGGAGAGAGACCTTAATCACCGTTGCAAGGCTACCTTTAAAACTAAACTTACACTTCTATAACACTACAGGTCATTAAGGAGGGGAAAAACGAGAGTGAGCAACCAATATAAATGGCAGACTACAATTGATATTCTCACTTTAATTCTAGATTGCACGTTACATAAGCAAGGGTGAAGGGGGAACATGGCTTTACTTCTTCCCTGGGGCATAGCTTGGGAAATAAAACACAGCCCAAGTTGAGCAATATGGCTGACATGACTAACACTTTAACAAACAGACTGGCTAGTTGCAAATTTGAAGAAAATTTGCTTTGTGCTGACGTATTGTTCCACAAAGCAAAAACCAGAAGGCCAACTAACAAATAAACCACAACAATATGCCTTCTAAAGTGGGTTTGGCTACATGAATCAAAAGACACTGTTGTATTCTATCAACAACGAACTCTTCAAATAACATGCAAATGCACCATGCAAAAAAAAAAAAACAAATTAACCATAAGTCAAGACGCAAGGCATATGTGACCAAAGATGCATTTGAACCCAAAGAGCTATAGTAGAACTGGTTGAATCCAACAGTTTCCTTAAGATTGAAAGTAAACACCAATAAGGAATGAAGCAATGACCAATACTGAGGTAGTTCTGTTGTGAAGCACCAGCACTACAGCAAGTTTGAAGATTAAGTAAACAAAACCAAGGTGCCTGTTTAACAGTGAGACACGTGCAAATGGAAGACGGTGGGACCCATCATCTTAGTCTCTATGAAGTTTATAGTACCAGTTTATAGTTCTAGCAGGCAATGGAGGAAAATTAAATCACTGATTTGATGGTCAACATGGAATACTAGTATTTCCAAGCACAAGGCCTGACTTTCTGATCAGCACATGAAACTTCACTTGTGAAGTATAATCTCTCTCCCTTCTTTAGGAGAATCTCCTTGCAATTATAATCTTTAAGAAAGATGATTTCAGCCAAACACACTGGATCCTATAAAGTCTAAACTCCAAACAAACCAACCCAACCCATAAATACAATCCCAGTTCCAGGATAAGGGGTGCAGATGGAACATTTTTTAAAGGGCATTCACTATTCATTCTTTTTCCTTTACGTCTTCAGGTCCAGAACATCATGCTTAAAATCCATAGAATTACAGTAAAAGTGCAATGAAGCAGGTTGCTAAATTTACTTTCACTTAAATATTACGATGGAAGAAGAGGGGTACATGTTTGTGGAATAAAAGTGCGCATTCCAGGGACAAAAACTTGGGAATTGCATGACAAAGACTAGTTCAGACCAGCAATTTGATTACTCATGTTCGTTATAGCTTTGCAGAGACTTTTTTTGTGGCATACACTTGCTTCAAGCATACTAACCAGAAAGAAATAATGAAGAAGACGATAACGGTGCAGAGAAAGGATTCGGAAAACTTACAATATGTGAGGGATTCAATTTGGCCTTCAAGGAAGCTTCAACTTGGTCCTTTGATACTCCCATCTCTTCCCGTCTTCGGCCTTCTTGTTCTTCAGCAGTCGTCAATTCTGATATTTCAATTTGATATTTATACTCTGAAACGGAATCGAATAATCAAGTAATAAACTTTCACAACTACAGCAAAAAAGATGAAAATGATGGCGCAAATAAATATGGGTTGACTTTTCTCATTTTCTCCTTATCCTTCTTTTCTCTTCTGTTTTTTTTTTTATTATTGGATCAAGATCATAACAGTTCAGATTTAACATATTATATATTTAAATTTAAGATAAAATTATAATAATATTTTTATTATCTTTTTAAGATAAAATTATAATAATATTTTTATAATATATCAAATCTGAACCATTGAGATCTTGATCCAATAGTAAAAAAGAAAAAAATAAGAAAAAGGAGAAAAGTCAACTCTTTTTTTTTTCATGCTATAGAATTGATACGGGAATTAGTGTGAGTAATAATAAAATATAATATTAGAATTTAATATAAAGAGTAGGAATAATAATAAAAATTATTTAAATTTTAGAATAATTTTATTAATTTTAATTTTATTAGTTTGTAAGAATTATTAATTAATATTTTATAATAAGGTTCCGAATATAACCCAAGAAATTTTGGCAAAAACAAAATAATAAGAATAACCCAAACAATTACATATACTGCTTTGTATGAAAGGTGGAACCCAAAAATATTAAAAAGAAAATGATAGCCTTATGGAAAATTGAATTTATATTATAAACCCACAAATCCCACTCTCATGTGGTAGAGGGGTAGTGATTCATTTCTGGTCGAGCTCACCGTCGAACGCCGTCCACCGTGGTCAGCCCTGCGTAGTTGTTTTCCGGTGAATAGTGAAGAAGGTATGAACCCTAGGGTTTGTCTTCATTTGTTCAATCTGTCATACTAAGGCATCTTCGTTTAAGTATCTGGAACAAAAATTTAGCGGGTATGATATCAAATATGCATATCTTAAAGATTTCAGTGGGGGCAGATGTTTCCACTGAGTGTAATATAGGTCCACCTATTTGAATAGTTATTTGCAGTTTCGGTATATATGTACTTGCTTCGAGTTCAAAATGCAGTTTCGGTGCATTTATCTTACTTAGCATTTGGCTTCTGAGAAAATTCTCTTGGCTTTCATTTCATTGTCTTGACTGGGGTTGATTTAATCAAATTGTGGTGTAGTTTTTACTTGGATCAGTATTTTTTTTGCTGCTTTTTCTAATTTACGCTATCTGACTATGTTTTTTGTTGAATGTTTCTCATATTTAATACTGGGAAATGGGTATGAGAAGAGTGTTTTAACCAATTGTGAGGATTAGAGAGGGGGCGGAAACAACGAATGCACTCTTCTACTGTCCTGCATGGTGACCATCTCTAAGCTTGTTCCGCTGCAGGACTCTAGATCACGAAACTGATAATTTATATTGTACTTAAACCCTTAATGACAATGATTTTACCAGTAAAATCAATATGCTGAGAAGGAGACTATGTATTCTCTCATCAATGTTTGGAAATTCAATTGGTGGCAAATCCGTTCACAGTCATGCTCGCCCATCTGTACAATTTCATCTGCCGAGGCATCCTCAATCCCTTGGCTCTCATGCAACCTTTAATCATAATGGGCTCATGGATTCTCATGGTCTTAGAGCTTACAGTCTTCTGAGCTTGAATGATCTGAGAGATAAGGTGCCAAGAAAACAGAAAACCAGGAAGGGTCGTGGGATTGGATCTGGAAAGGGTAAGACTGCTGGGAGAGGTCACAAGGGTCAGAAAGCCAGAGGGCATGGGAAATTGGGTTTTGAAGGTGGTCAGACTCCACTTCGACGAAGGTTGCCAAAACGTGGATTCAAAAATCCTTTCAGCCTCACTTTTCAGGTACTCATTTTTGTATTTATACATATTTGTTGCCTTTCTTCTGTTTGTAGTGGGACGATTGTAATTCAGAATGTGTAGCATCTGTGACACCTTGTAAAGAAAATGCACCATTCCCAACATTTAAATTTCATTCTCTAACAGGAGCGGCGTGAGGGATAGTGAGTTATGTTAGGGTTCTGAGGACCTATGATGAATGTGTGATTGTTGTGATAAGTCTTTTTCTTCTGTTACTTCCCCTCCCCCTCTTGTCTGTTCTCTGATTCTTCCCCTTTTGTGCTTTCTATTTCCCTTTTCTATGAGAGTTGTGGCCAACTACTATAATCGAACACTAATGGCCATTAAAGCATCTAAATATGCTGTCATGTTTGTTAAACTCAAGAGTCTTTCGTGCAGTGATTGTTTGGAGATGTAGAATGTAGATATGGGAAGTCATCTTGGCTATCTTGATGCGTATTTGAATTTTGTAAAACTTTTGGCCATAATTTGATCTTTTGATGTGTTCTTTCATGGGAAAAGCCAACTATGGCTAGAGCCATTGACGTTGGAATGATTGAATTATTTGTTTCCTTTCCTGTTTCATTCTCCTGAAATTCTTTGCTATCTGTATAAATTTTAATTTCATCATTTATCGTGTCTTGCAGCCAGTGGGTTTAGGAAAAATTGCAAAGCTTATAAATTCAGGGAAGATAGATTCATCTGAACTGATTACAATGAAAACACTCAAGGTCTAGTCACTGTTTCTTCATTTTGAATTAAATTGATTCACTTCACTTGCTTCCTCTCATTCTGGTCAGAATTATTACCATAGGATACAGGGGCAATTGGAAAGCAGATAAAAGATGGAGTAAGATTGATGGGACGTGGTGCTGAGCAGATCAAGTGGCCAATTCATCTGGAGGTAGACTTGATAAGGACTGTTATTTCTTGAGAATCATGATCATACTTTTTGCTTCCTAACTAATAAAATGATTTTGCAATTTTTGGCCTGATCACTTATCACAAGTGTTGCTTGTGTTAAGTAGAAGTAGGCAGATTCTAACATCAGTAATTGGGGTGATTTAGGAAGGGTGTATGTGTTTGGTTTCTTAGAAAGTGGAAGAAAAGAAGACTTGAGACTGCGTCTAACTGGATACTATTTTTACAAAGAAAATTGCCATCGTCATCACTAATATATTTATGAAATCTGTAAGAAGCCATGCAGTTCAGTGTAGCTTATGTCAAGTTTTGTGCAAATTTATAGGCCCATTCAAGTTGTCCAAATTTTTGTAGGGTTTGTTTGGTTTGATTTGGAGGGGAGGGAAAAATTTTGTGAGTTAAATTTTAAAAAATTGGAGAAGTAGGGTTAAAATATTTGAATTAATTTTTCTTACTCTTTTGTCTTACATTTTCTCTTCACTAAAATTTTACAACCCCACTTCTCCAATTTTTTTAAATTCAACTCACAAAAATTTTCACTCCTCTCTCCTCCCGTCTAAATCTCCCATACCAAACAGTCCCTTAAAGAAATCAGATTGAAGAGTTTTGCATTAATTTTTGTTAGTCATCACAGTGTTCTTCTTTTTCTCTGAATCCCTCTTGTTCTTTGAACTTTGAAGGAATTTTAAAAACATTGAAGTGTTTTTTGGCTGATAATCAGTTTAGCCTTTTATTTTGCTAGAAGGAATCTAAGATGTGTTCCCTGCTTAGATAAACTCTCAAAAAGTACTTGAATATCATGATGGCGCATTGTGCTTTTGTTGATGCGTATCAAAAAATGTTCTGCAAAATATGTCTTGTGTAATTCTTTGAATTTACAGGTATCAAGGGTCACTGTAAGGGCCAAGGAAGCAGTTGAAGCAGCCGGCGGGTCTGTTAGAAGGGTATATTACAATAAGCTGGGCTTTCGTGCACTCTTAAAGCCAGAGTGGTTTGAGAAGAAGGGAAGGTTGTTGCCAAAAGCAGCTAGACCTCCTCCCAAACAAAAAGATAAAGTTGACAGCATCGGTCGGCTCCCTGCTCCAACTAAGCCGATTCCATTTTCGGTTGAAGAAAAGGAAGCACCTTTGATTTCATAAGCCAAAATATTAATAATAAATCCCATGAGGTGTGGTGAGTTCAGGTTGAAACCATAGCATATCCATTCAAACATCCGATGATGGAACGAGAAGATTTTGTTTGTTGTGATTATTTCAAGGCACAGTTGTTGGTTACTCAGATAATTTAGAGCTTAGTTCTTACTTGTAGTATTTCAGTTGTAATTGGAACTTTTTAAATGTCTAGGGAAGGAAAAACAGCAAGAACTAGGCGAAGTTTTCATTTTTATTTTGGTCCATTTTCCTTTGAATTCAAATTAAACTTCTGCCTTTCCTTTTCTTTTTCTTTTTTGTGGTGTTGTTTTGTGACACTGACTATGCAAATATTGGCTTTCAAGATGAACTGACCTACTCAGAAATCATCTGGAAGAGCACTCGAATGGATCAAGGGAGAAAAACAGGGTTTTATTGTTTTGAAATATTGTAATTGGCATCAATTCTCACAGATAATCTTGTATTTAAATTTGTATTCAACACGTTCGCATTTGTCAATTAATATATTCCTCATGATACAGTTTTGGAAGGGATTTGGAGGGACCTTGTGGTGGAGATTTTTGTCAGTAGTGATAATATGCTAGCATTACTTTTCAGTTGTTTTAAATTGCGTATCTCTAACGAAAACTCTTAATTTATTGTTAATCACTAGTGTGGGATTTTGAATAGTGCAACTTTCGGTTTATTTTGTTTTTAATATATGAAGAGTTTTCTTTAACCTTGTACAATTTAAACACACACATGCATGCATATGAACATGTCAATGTTAATCTTAACCGTTTTTAATCTTAAATGGTGATGGTGTGCGCATTCGTGTCCTCCTTTCAAAATGTCATCTAAAGTCCATTAAGGAACAAACCAGAACAGCGTCACTAGTCTTGGAACAAGTGGGAAGAGTATTCTCTTCTTGTTTGGGCATTGGACATGTTGCCCAACATTGTAAAGCAGATTCTAATTTCCAATCTCATGTCTTGGTTTCGATGGTAAGGCCTCAATCAATTGGTGTCAAATATGATTTTCACTCTAGGATTTTTTTATATATATAATATAAAATGGTGGCAAGTGTGCAACCACCCCGGGTTCTGGAATAGTAAGGACGACCCTCCCAACAATGTGGTAGCTCCATATAAGGCGGATTATGAGTGGTTTTACTGCAGCTCAAACCCTAAACCTCTTAAGGGAATCCAACACTACATTCCGCTAAACCAACCACATGTTGGTTCCACTCTAGGATATATGTTTCTGCTATTTAGGTTGACTAGGTTGACCAGAGTTAGGCTCGATCCATATTGCTTTTCACAAGAGAGAGAGCATATCATTATGTACTCATTAAAGGTATTTTAGACTTTTCACATTTAAAATTTATTACACAAATATCTCGTGGGATTTCACTATAAATTTGAAATTTCAATGAATCTTTCTGTTATATTTTCTCTTGCTTCAGACTTAATGCAAATTTCTCAATAATCAAACATATATATGGTTTATATAGAAACATATATAATTGTTATATAGATATGTACTTTTTAAATAATCCTGGTTATGTTTTTCTGAAACAACTTCTATGAATTTAGGTATTGGTGGGGGCTATATGGCCACCACTAGTGACCAAGGGAAACGGAATAATTGGAGAGGGACCAGCAAGAAAGAATAATCAGACAACTAGGAGTGAAAGGTAGGATAAAAAAATATGCTGTAATATTCATTATATTTACAGTGCTATTACTTCAATTAATGTAATTATTTTTATTTATAAATAAAAAATATATTTTATTATTTTTTCTATTTTCTCTCTGTTTCATTATTTTTCAAGCAAACACATTAGGAAGGGGAAAAAAGAAGAAGAAGAAGAAGAAGAAACACTAGAGTGAAATATGATTCTTTCTCAGCCAGAGAAGACCAAGGATAGAGAGGGATTGATGCTCTTGTAATAATGGCTTTTGTATTTTATATCTTTTTTTCAAGTTCTTTAATATATTTTTAACAAAATAATTTATAATACAACAATTTGGAGTTTTTAAAATGATATTTCATCATAGTATTATTGTTATTCAAATTTATAAAATGAAATAATTTTGAAAAATATATTCTTAATTCTTAAAATTATTGCTGATTACCTTCTCAAACAAAGTAAAAATAGCAAACAAACAACAAGTAATAATTAATTTAAAAATTTAACAATTGAACTGCATATGTTTTTAAGATTTAAAATTAAATAATTTATTTTTTATAAATTAATTCCAATAAAAAAATATATATCTTATTCGATTCTTCATCTTAGATCTCCAGCAACAACAACAACAACAAAAAAAGATGGGAAAATATCAATGAAATCTCAAGAAAGAAAAAAATATTAAAAAAATCTCAATCCCAAATCCCCTCACAAAAAAGCCTCATAGTTAAAATGGTTTTTCATGTTGTAAAAATGGCTTTATTAATTATTAAATTGTTTCTATGAAAATTTCGTTGTCAAAATAGTTTTTCATGTTGCCAAAAATTCTCTAGATTTCTAAAATTTTACACGTTGGAGAAAAAACTAAAAGAATTTTTTACAACATGAAAAGTTATTTTGACAACATTAGAAACCATTTTAACAACAAAAATTTCAAGGGATATTTCAACAATTAATAAAGTCATTTTGACAATAAAAATTTTTTAATATTGTAATTCTGTAACTTATTCACAATTAATAGAGAAAAAAAAATTGCCCTAAAATGTTTTATGAGATTGAGGTTTGGATTTTTTTTGGGAAAATTGATTACAGGACCCAAGGAAGCAAAATAATTACAAAAAAAGCCTAAGAAACATTCACATGCTAGGGCCTTTTCTGGCATTTTTTCAAAAAAAAGTGTACGGACATAGTTGCTAATTGCTACAGATGTAGTTGTTAACCGCTACTGATGTAGTTGTTAAAATGTAGTTGTTAATTAGACTGATTTAATTGTTAACGGGGACTGATATAGTTGTTAACCGCTACTGATGTAGTTGCTAACATTTTTTGAAAAAATGTCAGAAAAGACCCTTTTCTGACATGTGAATGTTTCTTGGGCCTTTTTTATAATTATTTTGCTTCCTTGGGCCCTGTAATCAATTTTCCCATTTTTTTTTTATGTTTTTTCTTTACCTGTATTGATATGTTCCCCAAAAAGATTACTTGGTTAGATAAGTATTCCATAAAAAAGCACTATCAAGTAGTACAACTTTAAATGAAAATAGAAAATATTTTTTGGACAAAGCAACAAAGCAAGGAGAAAGAAGGAAAATAAAAAAAGGACCTGCATGAAAGCCGAAATGCGCTGAAAACAAGAAACCTAGCTCGCAATTCACATCGGAGCTAGTTGTGGTTTCGCACTTAGCATCAATTATCGAAGTGTTGCTCAGTCTTCTGCTTCGAGTTCTCTGTGTGTGCGCATTAAGTCCGGCGGAGACCCCGCTCTCATTCCTCTCATTCTCATCCTCGGCCTCCACGCAGAGCCTCTCTTCCCATTTCTCTGCTTCGCATCACCGCCAAACGCCGCTCCTCCCTCCTCACAAGTCTCCTCCTTCGCAAGGTTGCTTTCAGGAGATCTGCTGGTTCGTACCTCTTCTCTACTTCTCTGTATTTCCTTCGGAGCAATCAGCGACGCTTCAACGCTTCTCTGGATTTCAGTTGTCTTCTGCTTCAGTCTTGTTCGACTCTCGCTACAACATTCGTGTACTTTGTTTAAATTTAATTTTTGGTATATTTCCTTTTGTTATGTGAATAGTTTTTCTAGTACTTTTTTATATTTGTTGGCTGAGTTTTGGGATTCTCTGTTGGATTCTTATTAATTTTGCTGGGACTCTTGTTGCCAATCTTTAATCTCAATATGTAATGAGAGAGAAACTTTATTGTTTCTTACTTGTGTTGAAACTTGAAAGCCAGTATTTTATCTACTTCCTCTTCTCCCTTCTATACCTTAGTGAACAACGTTTTTTTTTCTTTTTTAGCATATTGGTTAAGTGGGCTAGCAAGGCAATGGCGACAAAGGCTTTGAGCTTTGTTGTTTGCGACTTCGCAAGCCGATTTGATTCGAAGTTCTCACCTTATCGTCCAAGGGCCTCCACACTCAGATGCTCTGTCCATTTCTCCTCTGACGCCGCCACCACTGGTAAAGCAACCTCCTACCATATATTGTTTTTTGAATATCTGTTTTGAGCCCAGTCGAATCTTGTTCCAATATTGTCTTGCTCTGCCTCTTAATCATTTTCTTTCCCTACCATATCCTGTCATTGATAAATTTCTAGATATTAATGGATTGGGTGGTTATTTTACGTTCTATAGACATAGTTGTGACTGCTTTGAAGTTCAAATTTCAATTTTCTCAACATATGTGAAGCCAACTTCTTTACTTTCTCCTATTTTTATCTCTGAAAGTAAACTATGAACCACAGTTCCAATTAATTTGGTAAATGAAGCTTATGATCCCTTTCATTCTTAGAATAGTCTTTTTTCAGTAAAATATCCTCTTTTTTCCATATATTACTACAAAGAGAGTAAAGAAATTTATGCAGTTGTATTGCCTGAAACATAGGTCAGGAACGAAGGCCCTGAGAAAATTCAGATGCTAGACCTCTGCTGGCGAACTGATTAACCTGGATATAAGCATATTAATAAAAAAAAATATATGCAAATATTTGTCTGTGAAGCCAGTGATGCTTTGAACTTCAGATTCTCTTTTCTTGGTCCTGGTGAAAAATGTGTGCATCAGCAATTGAATTCTATCACTGATGAATTCTGGATCTTGATGCATGTTGTCATCATTTTTATGATGCGTTAACATATTTGCTACTATCCCAAGTTCAAACTTCAGTTTTCCAAAAACGTGTGAACAAAAATTGATGGAATACTACATCAAAAATTTAAGTTCTTGTGCTTCTTCTCTGAAACTAAATTACTCACTACACTTCCATTTGATTTGTTATAATGAATGGTACAATTCCTTTCATTCCCATAATAATCTCGTTCAAGTGAATATCCTTTTTTCCCTCTGATATGAATGAAAAACAATTCTTGTACTATTGCAAAGTATAAAGAAATTGATGTAGCTTTATTACCTGGAACTTAGGCAAGGAACAAAGGCCTTGGAAAAATTCAGATGCTAGACTTGCGCTGGCGGATGGTTCAATCTGGAGAGCCAAGTCATTTGGTGCTTCCGGAACCCAAGTTGGCGAAGTTGTATTTAATACATCATTAACTGGGTGAGATAGACCGTATATCTTGATATGCTGACCAGCAATTCATTCACCTTTTTTCAGTGGATTAGTTCCTACATTTCATGATCTGTTATGCATTTGCGCTCCAGGTATCAAGAAATTTTCACAGATCCAAGTTATACTGGCCAGTTTGTGCTGATGACAAATCCACATATTGGCAATACCGGCGTAAATTTTGGTAAGTGAAATGGTTTATATTCTAAATTTCTTGAATTTTAGTTCTAGGAAGGCATTTAAATTATTTTTTGAGCATTTCCTGGCAGACGATGAAGAATCCAGACAGTGCTTCCTTGCCGGTCTAGTAATCAGAAGCTTGAGTATTAGGTTCTTTTCTGCTGCTCTAGGTGTATTTCCCTTGACTTAGCTCTACTTAGTGTACCAACACTTTCTTTCATGTAAATATTTTTTAGTACTTCAAATTGGAGATGTGCAGAACCTCTAGGCGATTATTTGGCAAAAAGGAATATCATGGGAATTTGTAAGTTTTTATATATTGACTGCCGAAGTGGTTTCGAGAAGATCATTGGTCTATGCATGTTTTCAGATTCTGATATTGATTTTGGTGCTTCCTTTGTGATGAAACAGATGATGTTGATACCCGTGCAATCACACGTAGACTAAGGGAAGATGGAAGTCTTATTGGTGTCTTGAGCACCGACAATTCTAAAACAGACGAGGAACTACTTCAGATGTCTCGTTCTTGGGATATTGTTGGTAAGGATGCAAATCTTTGAGATTGTAAAAACATTTCCATGAGTAGAAGTTCATCGCTACTGCTTCATATATGCAGGTATTGATCTAATAAGTGGAGTATCATGCAAAGCACCCTATGAATGGGTTGACCAAACAGCTCAAGAATGGGAATTTAACTCCAATGGAAGTCCTAAGGAGACCTTCCATGTAATTATACATATTGCACTGTTTGTTCCACTTATTTATGGTTGACAATGAGGTGGTTTAATTTACCCATCATTCTGGTGACCAAATTGCAGGTTGTTGCGTATGATTTTGGAATCAAGCTTAATATACTTAGGCGCCTAGCATCTTATGGCTGTAAAATCACTGTGGTGCCATCTACATGGCCTGCATCAGAAACTTTAAAGTTGAAGCCAGATGGAATTCTTTTCAGCAATGGTCCTGGCGATCCCACTGCTGTTCCCTATGCCCTTGAAACTGTGAAGAATATTCTGGGAAAGGTGCCTATTTTTGGAATTTGCATGGGCCATCAATTATTAGGCCAGGCATTGGGAGGTAAAACCTTTAAGATGAAATTTGGCCACCATGGAGGAAATCATCCAGTTCGTAACCTTCAAACGGGCGATGTTGAAATTAGTTCTCAGGTACATAATTGAGTTTTTTCTTGAAAGTAAATTATTTTTTTAGATGAGCACATATGTAAAGAAATGAGTCCTAGATTTTTTTTGGGTGATTAGTTACTTCCCAAACATATGCAATTCTTTGCCATAAGTAATATCATATATATATATTGGCAGTATATGCTTCATCATTATTAACTTGACTATAATAGCATAATTAGACCTTCGGTCTTGTTATGAAGTAGAAAATCTTGTGTAGCAACGATATAAATGGAAAAACTTAATCCTTTGGCATCCTGTATTTGGCATGATAAACAAATATCTGTGGTCACATAAAGTTTGTAGTCAGCTGAAAACGAAACTTGGTTATTATCTTTTCCCTTTCCCAGAAATTTATATACTCTTTTAAAATGACAGAACCACAACTATGCGGTTGACCCCGCAACATTGCCAGAAGGAGTGAAGGTCACTCATGTTAATCTTAATGATGGGAGTTGTGCTGGCCTCGCGTTTCCTGCTCAGAAGATCATGTCGCTTCAATACCACCCTGAAGCATCTCCAGGACCTCACGATTCAGATTATGGTATGAGACTTCTAGTTATTACATTTTATGAAAGGTATGTCTATAGGAATCAAAGCTTGTCAATATGCTAATCCATATAGTGATGGAAAATTATGCCAGATGGTGAAATTTCTGGTTGAAGAGCATATTGAGATTCCTAGTTTCCAAGTCCTCATTAGTGCCATTAATTAATATCGTGAAAAAAATGCTCACACTATTTATTGTTAATGCAGCATTTAAGGAGTTTGTGGAGCTAATGAAGAACGAAAGAAACAAGAATCTACATCTGTCTGCACAAGCTGTGAATGCTTAATGCTTTTAAGTGAGCTGCTATCCCGGTGAGGATGAAATGTTAGGCATTAGTCTCAATGACTTTGTAGATGAATTTATCCATCAATGTTCTGCCAAGGTTGATTTAGGTATTTATGGTCTTCCTTATGTTCCTATAGCAAGATTGCCTGAGATTGTTGTACCTTAACAATCAAATGAGGATTCATTCTGTATGGAATTTTTGGATTGAGCAGTTGCATAATCATAAGATCAATTAATGTTACAATTATCTTGTGATCCATACTTCCTAATAACATTGGTCAGTGTCCAACATTAGGCAATCTTTTGGGGGAAAACAGAATTGACATTCTTGCTTTTGGGAGCTTTAGGTTGTGCAGTTCCACCTCTGATAGAATTGTTCGTACCAAAGCATGTAACATTCGAACAGCACATGCGGTAATGTTTCTTTCAGAATAAATTAACCAAACTTGGGGTTTTCCACAGAAGAGTAACCATCTGTTTGTTTTCCCATACTTGCCAGAGAACTCTGAAATCCTACATGCAATTAGCTTGCGTTGTACTCTCATGGCCTAAATATACAATGGAGTTAACTTTTTTAAAGATATTAAGAAAAATAATTAAATTACTTTTAAAATATCTATATTTATATTTATAGTTTTTTCTACAAACTATTTTTATTAATTAATAAATTGATATATAATCTAATGATACATAACATATAATTACTGTAAGAGAACTCTGATAGCCTAAATACAAGTAATTTGCGTGTTACTCCCTCATATCCTAAATATAAGATAGAATTGACTTTTAGATATTAAGAAATTAAATTAAATTACTTTAAAATATTTATATTTATAATTTATTCTTTAAATTATTTTGTTTAACTTATAAACTAATATATAATATAATGATACATAATATATGATATGATTAATATTTTATTTAAATTTCTTAATCTCCCCGTAAAAAGTTAACTCTGTTTATATTTAGAATTGGGAGTAACTTTTTACTGTGATGCTTCTTCCATCAAAATAAAAATATACGGTAATGTTTCTAATGGTATGGTAATCAATAAAATACTTCTAATGGTTTCTAATTGTTTATTTTTCAAAATGTAAACGATGATTTTTTTTTTTTTTTGTAATTAAGAGGCCCTATTAAGTAAATGGTAAAATACTAAAATCCCTTAAAAATGCAATTACAAATAGGAAAGGGTTAAATAACAAATCTGCCCCGGAAATATACGATTGAGAACAATGTTATCCTGAAAGTTTTTTTAAGTTCAATTTCACACTGGAAATCTAAAAGTGGAGCAATGTTACCATTTTCCGTTAAACTAACGTTGGTTGATCATTAGAAAATTAATGTTGACAGTTAACTTTTTAACAAAATATAGCAATATTGCTCTACTTTTAGACTTTCAGGGTGAAATTGAGTCTAAAAAAAACTTTCATGACAATATTACTCCTGAATGTATACTTCTAAGATGGATTTGCTACTTACCTCAGTAGGAAAAGACAAATTGATATTGTTAATTTATTAAATCCCAAGTCATAAGTGTAGTAGAAATTTGGGATCCGGATCTTCAATTCTAACTAAATTACCCTAATTTTAGAGCACAAGTTTTAGGAGCAAATAATATCTATATTTATATTAAAATCAAATTTTACATTATTTACTTCTATTTCATATTTCACAATTAAAAATCCCAAAAACCAACACAACCAAGGATTATTTTGAAATCAATAACTTCCACTTTCAAGGATGAATAATAACATCAACATCAAAACTTATATTGCCAATTTTACTTTTATATTTCATAACTTTATATCCAAAAAATCAATACATGGCTAAAGACAATTGTAAAAGTAAAAAATTCAAAAGTCAATAACATCATTAAAAACTATATTAACAATTTTAAATTCATGAGCAATTTAGTCATTTTACCAGAATTAAAAATTTTGGATTCCTACTTCAATTCTTAATCAGTGATTTAATAAATTAACAGCATCAAATTATATTTTCCCATTTTCATCACGTTGTCAGACACCAAAAAATATATGTCCAGTTATAATCAAGTACACACTTCACAGATCGAAATTTCTACCAAGAACAGAAGGCTTTTAGCAATTGGTGCATATTTCCAAAGCTTGACTACCAACAAAACTACCGTTTACAGATCGATCACCCCCTTTTTTTTTGTTCTTAATGATACCCTAATATATATTACTAAACCACGATGCTAAGAGTAATAGATCAACTTATAATTAAAAAACTAACAACAATCTTCTAATTCGATAAAGAAATCCATTGATCATAGCTAAACAGTCTACAATGAGTGTAAATCACTGCTCATTTTCTCGTATTTTCTGAATATAGCATTGAAAACCTAGATACAAACCACATGCCTTCTTGGGGGCCAAAGTAAATGTCATTAAGCTCTCTCGCCTCTAATTCTCCTGGCAAGTTGAATATCCTTAGGCATGATAGTGACCCTCTTCGCATGAATCGCACACAAGTTTGTGTCTTCAAACAACCCAACCAGATACGCCTCAGCGGCTTCCTGGAGAGCGGCTACGGCACTGCTCTGAAACCTCAGATCGGTCTTGAAATCTTGAGCGATTTCTCGAACCAGACGCTGAAATGGAAGTTTGCGAATGAGAAGCTCAGTGCTCTTCTGGTACTTTCTGATCTCTCTCAGGGCCACAGTTCCTGGCCTAAAACGGTGAGGCTTCTTCACACCACCGGTGGCCGGAGCAGATTTCCTCGCAGCCTTGGTGGCCAGCTGCTTGCGGGGAGCCTTTCCGCCGGTAGACTTACGAGCAGTCTGCTTGGTTCTTGCCATTGTTGAACTGGTATGAAGAGAAGTGTGATTATCGAATTTGAAGAAAGGCTGATAGAGTGGCTATGAGGCAAAATGGTGGGGATTTTGGTATTTATAGATGATCGAGTATTGAATTTTTTGGAGGTGGGCTTCGATGAACTGAGGACTCGGATCGAGGGTTGATCTGACGGTGAGAATTTGGTTATGAGGCAGCACACGGATCGCAGTCTTTTCGCTTGAGACTGAAATTTTTAATTTTGCTTTTTGAAATTTTCAAGCTTGGCGCCATAACTTCTAAGCTAGAGCCTAGAGGGTTTCGTTTCCGAATTTCAATTATCTTTTGGTTTTATTTTTGCTCCCTCCTCTCAGAGGCGAGTTTCAGCCTGCAAATACCGAATTACAGGTCCCAAAAAGAATATTGCCATCACAAAAGGGGAATCATGGGAGGAGAAAATTTAACAAATTTAAAGCTGCACTAGTGCTATTAAATTAGCACACCGATTTAAAGTTTGATAGTTATGTTGTAATCAATCTATAAATTAATTAATATATTTTAGTTATATTTTATTAATTATTTTTTTAAAAAAATGTAGGTAAGTTTCATGGCTATATTGTAATCAAACTATGAGTCAATTAATATATTTTAATTATATTTATTAAGTAATTTTGAAAAAAAACTAGGTAAGTTTTATGGCTTTATTGTAATCAAACTATGAGTAAATTAATATCTTTTCAATGTATATTAAGTATTTTGAAAAAAATTGGGATAATCCCATGAAAAGCTTTTTGTCTTAATTCTAAGAGATCAAATCAGCTTCACCGGTTCCCGACTAACTCACAACTCGCAAGGCCCAACTGATTTCCAAAACCAACCCAACTCTCAAGAAGACCCACTATCTCCATTTTCACATGACCCTTATCCATATTCACAATACCTTACAATACTGTTCTTAAAGAGTATCGACACTATTTTTTTTTAAAAAAAAAAGTCAACACTAGACAACAACATAAACAGTTTCCTCAGGAACTCTGAGACTCAATCCAATATAACTATAAAGTTTACCATGTCAATGTTATTTCAAGGCCCTCCTTAACCAAATAGAGGACATTATAACCTCAATCTATAGATATCTAAATTAAACCACATAATTCATGAAGAAACTTGATCTCTATGATCATGTCAAATTCATTCTGATACACAAGATCCTTAGAAAGAGGCAAGTCTAGAGCATACTAGAATCTTGTGAGATCAAAAAGAAGTTATAAGAAACTAAAGATTATGTCAAATTTATTCTAATACACAAGATTCTCTTTCTTATTTATAGGAGTTTTTTTACAACCTTAGATGATCATTATGGGAGTGAAGAACGTTATTATATAGACTTGAACTTACAGCCTGACAAACTAAAATTATTATGTATTAGTTGTAAAGCAAGACAAATATATACACATGTGACTAAAAACACAATTAGTAAAGTAAAAGTAGAAATAACTTTAATAAAGTAGGCACGACTTTTTAAAATATGGTAGACATAGACCATATGATGATGTGCCAAAGGAACCTTATCAAATTACCATCCAAATTTTCAAATGGGTTCGTAACTTGATGATAAGTTCATATAGTCTTCATCATCATAGTTGAGAATGTCTATGTTGTCATCTAGTGCCAACACTCCTTAAAAATAGTATTCCAGATAAATACAGATTCTAGGAGAATGGGTTGCCCCAGTGGTCTTGTGAAAATGGAGATAGTAGGTCTTCCCAGGAGTTGGGCTGCTTTTGGGAATCAGTTGGGTTATCCTTGTGAGTCAATCAGAAAGAGCTAAAGCTCCTTTGATCTCTTGGAATCAAGACAGGTGAGGATGGCTGGATCAAATTCTTGGTCTCTGGCCTTCTGTTCCATTTGCAAGGATCAGTGGCGGATTTCCATTTGGGCAATTTTTTAGGTTGCTGATGAAAATATTTATTTCATCCGAAGCTTGTTTCTTGTATCAAGGCCATTGGATGCGTATATGGCCCGGTAGATCCTAATTTGAAAAGATGGTGGAATAGTTTGAGAAATTTAAAACCTGTGAATGAGACTCATTGGGCTCTTATAGGTGATTTTAATGAGCGTCTATATCACTCTAATAGAGAAGGTTGGAGTGTTTCTGCAGACTGGGAGTTGAAAATATTTAGATCAGTTATAATAGATTGTGATATGGAGTCGGAAACCAGAGGAGGACATTTTACTTGGAGAAATAATAGGGAGGGAGAGGATTTTACAAAGCAAAAAGTACATAGAATTATCATTAATTGCAGGTGGAAGATGAAAGTCTCAAAAGGGAAGGGTTATATTTCGGATGCTTTAGGCTCTGATCATTGCCCAATTTTACTGGAATGGCAGAAGAATTTTCTTTCTGAAGTTGCTAGAGGCACTCATTAAACATGTGGCCAATTCTATATCCCATGTCCTATTTTCTTTTTCCAAAAGCAGCATTGACTAAGCTAGATCAATTAATTTCTGGTTTTTGGTGGAAAGAAACAGATAATAAAAGTAAAACTCATTGGGTGTCAAGAAAAAAGATCTAAATTTGATTAGTTGTGTGAGGGTTTGGGCTATAAAGATTTCGTATCCTTCAATTTTAGTGGAATGTATGACTCCGAGTGATGCTTTTGACTATGTTATTGAGAACCGACCGGGACATGTCGAGTTTGAATCTGACAATCTTTCCCTGGTTAAAAGCACAGTTTAACCCAGTCGTAATTGTAACATCAGAAAGGCAAGTGTAAAATTTTAGTTGAAGATTATGACAGAAGCAAATATCATAAGTTGATGAACAATTTCATTGATCAAAGGCAAACAGTCTACAGAGAGAATAGATCTGTGTTAATTTACTCAAATTTTCTGGAGATAGAAATTGAAAACCTAAAAACAATCTAATTGCGTTCAAAGAAAGAGTTATTAAGCTCTCTCGCCCCTGATTCTCCTGGCAAGTTGGATATCCTTGGGCATGATAGTGACCCTCTTCGCATGAATAGCGCACAAGTTGGTGTCTTCAAAAAGCCCTACCAGATAAGCCTCGGCGGCTTCCTGTAGAGCAGCCACGGCACTGCTCTGAAACCTCAGATCGGTCTTGAAATCTTGAGCGATTTCCCGAACCAGACGCTGAAATGGAAGCTTACGGATGAGAAGCTCCGTGCTCTTCTGATACTTCCTGATTTCTCTCAGGGCCACAGTTCCTGGCCTGAAACGGTGAGGCTTCTTGACTCCTCCGGTGGCCGGAGCAGATTTCCTTGCAGCCTTGGTGGCTAGTTGCTTGCGGGGAGCCTTTCCACCGGTAGACTTACGAGCAGTTTGCTTGGTTCTTGCCATTGTTAAACTGATTTCTAATGAAGATTACTACAATATAGAACTGAATGAAAACGATGAAAGATTGAAAGGGCAGTGATGGAAATCAAAGTTGGGGATTTTGGTATTTATAGATGTTTAAGTATTGAAATGTTTTGGAGGGAGATGGATTTCCATGAACTGTGGACTCGGATTGCGGATTGATCTGACGGTGAGGATTTGGTTATGAGGGAGCACACGGATCGCCATCGTTTCGCTTGAGGCTGAGATTTTCAATTTTTCTTTTTTAAATTTTCGAGCTTGGCGCCATATCTCCTAAATGAGAGAGTTTTGACTTTTTGTTTTCAAATTACAATTATCTTTTTCGTTTTTGTTCCCTACAAATATCGAATTACCGGGACAAATCTGGGCACAAAAAAATAAAGGGGCTCTCTGTTTTTTGTTTTTGATTTTCAAAACGGTTTTAATAATTGTTTTGAAAAAAGTATTAATATAATCAATGACATGCTTTAAAGGAAAAATGAATTATAACGAAGATTATTCAAACTTGATGGGATAAACATTAAGAAAATGAATTTCATGCAACGATATTTTTATTGAATCCCGCATTTTTATACTGTTCTAACTTTGTTAGAAAACACAAATTGTTAGTAGTTGTGGTCAATTTGTTTAAGGTAAGCTCGCTCAAAAATCATATCATGTAAATAAACAGCCCAAAAAGTAATCCCTCATAAATATATTAAATTTCATATTTGAAAGCATACATTATGATATTAATTAATACATATTAAACGTTTTTTTTAAGCAAATGAGTGGTGGCTGTACTGTGAGGATTCGATACATAATTATTAATTGCAACAAAATTGCTACACATATTCTTAGCCAAATTTCTTCTTTTAGTTGTAAAAGAAATTAGAGTTTATTTGAGTGCGTACATAATAAAATAAGAAACAAATTGAAGCATCAAAAGCTTAATAATTTAGGCTTCACAAACTACAATATGATATTATAGGTAATCTTAAAAGTTATGACTTATGGTTTCATAGTTTTATTAAATATACATTTCATTAATGTTGATCTTCTTTCATGTTGGTATTAAAGGAATCAATTGAAGAAGAAGAATGATAGTTATGATCTAATTGATTATGAGTCATTTGATAAACTAGACTTTTGGGTGGTTGAAAAAAATCCAACTCCTAAATTTAATAATATAGAAATGACAAATTTTGAACTTGAACAGTGAGGGATTTCAAAAGTTTCTAATGATCTCTTCTATCATTTAAGATTATATTCTTGTACAAAAGTATATAACTCTTAGAAATTAACAATATTATAGTACATTTTCTTGTCTTTTCACTTATCTTTGGGTTCAAATTGTGCATATAAAGAGACTAAAAAAAAAAATTAATGTGGCAAAAACAAACTCAAACTTTTGAGAATTTATGACTAAATGCATATAATTAATTGTGATTATTTGGTGAAAGTTCAAGAGCTCATGAGTTCCTCCTCTGAGATGGAAGATGACAAGTTATAAAAGCTCTCATAGATCATAAGAAATTCTAAAGAGAATGAAAGAATGCAAGAAGATAAAGAAAAGAACACTATAGAAAATATAACCTTTCTACTTACCCTTAGGCCATGGATTTTTTGAATCTTGGCTATGTCATAACTGCCTCAAAATATAACCTTTCTACCTACCCTTTGGCCATGGATTCACCATAGCAATACCTTAGCTAAAATCAAATGAAAAAGCATTGTCTTTGTTTGATAATTCACTATGGGTTTGCTATAGCGAACCGGTGGCAAATGCGCGAAACGATGATGTGTGTTTTGAAAATAGAAGTAGAAAAAAAAAAAAAAAAGAATAAGACCTACAGTTGTGCTAAAAATGAGCTATTTTACACTTTTTGAATGACTTTGGAGCAAGGAGACACCTTGGAGAGGAGGCTATGGAGAGTTTTGAAACTTTGGGAGTGATTCCAGTAGAGTTTTTGGAGTTTTAACCTTTGTTTTTCTATTTTTCTTCTCTCTTCTTTACTTAATTTACCATGTTTTTAGTAGTTTGGCTTTGTTTTTCTATATGTTTAAATATAAGTAGCTAAAACCTTTTTTTAGGGTTACTTTGAACCTCTATATGGATTGAATTTATGTTATTCTTTCTTTTCTTGCATTTAATGAAGTATTTTGTGTTGATTTTATCATGTGCTTAATGCTTCTAAGTGTTTGATCACTATTTTGATTGATTTGTTGAATGAGATGATGTTTGAAAAAGATTATCTTTTTTTAAGAAGTCTTTGAAATCATATTGGTCTTGAAATTCTTATATGAATGGATGGTTTGTTAGTTGGAAAGAGATTAACCTAATATTGTTATTAAAAGATTGGGAGATTGAGTCTTCGTGATTTTTTCACTAGCTTGTTACAGGATATTGAATGAGTTTTTTTGAAAATAAATGTTGGTTTTAACTTGAGAAAGTTTTTCCAATACTTGTGAATCTTAGACAAACACCTAATTTTTCATTAAAGTCAGTTAAGAGGAAATTAATTGGACTTATGAAGTATAGAGGGGAGAGGTAATCTTATAGCCTCCTTTTTTTTAAGTTAGAATCAAATTTTAATTTGCTTAATCTTATTTACCTTGTTTTGAACTATAAATTATTTTCACAAATTGAAATACTCGAAATGACTTTGTCCAACCTAATTAAAAGCATAATTGCATTAGTTAGACCACTTTTGCCTTAGTCCTCATGGGAACGACAAGTTTTTATATTATTTATAACCCATATATCTATGATAGAAAAACGGCGAACAATATAACTATGTTTTTACACAACTATTATTAATTAAATTTATTTCATATGTAGGTGATAAAGATATGCATATTCTTGGGGTTCCATCTTTAAATGATGATTATGTTGCTTCTAATGCCTTTACCTTTCCTCTTGTAGCTTCGCCTCCTAATATCTCAATACCTAGAGATTTTAATGATCTTAATGTTGATTTTTGTGTTGAAGATTATTAGTTTAGTGCTTGAAGGATGGTAGGCGATAATACTATTTTACGTAGACATGTTTTGATATTTTGCTATGATGATTGATGAATATTTTGTGATTAGTGCTTCTGTTGTAATCATTGGGTGGTAGTAAATACTATGATCATGATGTCAATTTATCAAATAAATTGTAAAGAATACTTGATAAGTATATGACTATTTTGTCAATGATTCAAGATCTTGAAATAATATTTTATACTTCCTCTGATTTTTAATATAAAACATATTTAAGGAACTGATCCTGATCATAATTATAAGACATAATTTTTATATTTGTCAATTTTTTCCTAATTTATAATCTCTCAATAATAATCAAAAAAGAAAGGGACGAGAAAATTAATTAAGGAAGATGATTAAAGCTCTCAATAATAATCAAGAAATAAACGGATGTGGGAATTAATTAAAGAAGATTATTAAAGTGTTTTAAACAAGACATATAATATATTAACAAATTTAACTAACTTCCTTAATTCAATGGAGTTAGATAAACAAGTATTATATTAAGGACTATGGGGGTATTTGAAAGTTTAAATGATATGATGAGAATTTAATTTTTTTAAAATTTTTTTTTGTTCCTCACCGGTTAAGCTTCTAAGTTGACTTTGATTTGACTCATTAACCGTTAACTCACTACCTCCATAAGCTCAAATGCTGATCCAAGTTTAATAACCTTAAATGGTAGTATTACATTACTAACCCATCATGGCCGCCCCTATCCTCCTTCTCTCCTCAAATTTGAGAAGCAACGATGAAAAAGTAGTTTAAGTTCAATTTGGCATTTCATGGTGAAGCACTTTCTTTACATTGCAATCCCAAACATTACCGCTACAATGACTTTTGAGGAGTGGATTGTACGATTGAAGCCCTAAAATGCGATGCCAAATACATATAGTTCAAAGGAAATATGTTATACCTCAATATTTCACATTTGTGTAAGTTTGAATCCAATAGGAAATTTGATGTCTTTGTTGATGCATAATTTATAAAGACATCTTTAAACATCACAAGACTACTTGTCTCAAGCGAGCAGTATACCTTTGGTCGAACTTGCCTAAACCTTTTATAATAATTGATAAAAAAAGAGTCATAAATTCAAAGGGTTCCAACTAGCATAAACAACTCACAGCTGCGAGACGTGTATTTGTACTCGCGTTTCGAGCCTCAAAACGTGCTACAAAATATAAGAGCTAGAGTGAATCATAGCTTTTGAGATGGATGTGTTTAAAATTTAAAGCCATCCCAAACATGTCTGATAGATCGGTTGCCATGTGATTTGTTTGTGTAGCCACAAATGTTTACAAGTTAATGCACAGTCGGTTAAGTGTCTGTTTGGATCCTCTTATTTTAAGTTTATCTTCTCCTTATAAGTAAAAGTTAGGTCAAACAATATTTTATAAAAGTTCTTATAATAAAAAGAACTTTTTTTACATGAAGAAAAAAGCTAAAAATAAAAAGCTCTCTTAGAAGAGCTTATTTTTTAAGAGAACCTTAGTCTCTACGATGCGACCACCTCTGACGACTTTTTTTTTTAATAAAAAAAACACTAAGCGAAGGTCGGCCACCCCACGCTGGCGGCCGCCACCAGTGACCGGCAACCGTCGCCGTCTCACCTCCGAAGACTTTTTTTTTAAAAAAAAATACCTAAAATACCCCCACCGCCCACCCCAGCCGTTGTTGGCTGCTACTGCCGCCTCATCGTCGGCGACCACCTCTGGCAACTTTTTTTTTATATAAAAAAAACACTAAGGGGAGGCTAACCACCTCACTCCGGCGGCCGTCACCGGTGACCGGCAGCTTTCGCCGACGACCACTTCCAGTGACTTTTTTTTTCTTTAAAAAAAACACTAAGGGGAGGCCGGTTACTACACATTGGCGACCTGCTGTCACTCGCCCCACCGTCAGCGACTTTTTTAAAAAATTAAAAATTAAAAAAAGTGCTTATAACAAAAATTTTATCAAACAGTTTATTTTAAATTTTAGCTTATAAGTAACTTTTAAGCTTAAAAATTTAAATTATCATCAAATAGCTTTTAGCTTTTTTAAAAAAGCTCTTTTTTTTAGCTTTAGCATATAAGTAGCTTTGAGCTTAAAAATAAAAGGATCCAAACAGGCTCTAAGTGGCAAAGACATGGAGCTTTGTATTTAGGCTGATCTGCAATGCTAGTGGGGACTGGATTATATGTCTCACAATTTTTTTTCTTTTTTTATATATAAAAATTTTATCAAAGGGATTGAATCTACAATCCAAGGGCAAAGCGCTTAAACCTACTTTACAGGGGAATTCAGGATTAAGAGTACATATGTTTCCATATCAGTTTGGGTATTAAGAATGCATTTCTTTGCTATTCTAGACATGGCCCAAACAATAAAACGACCTCAGCCCACCTATAAACCAGGCCTACAATTTTGCACATCTGGCCCAATTCATAATCATCGCCAATAAAAATATGCAATTGCCAATTTTCTTTGTAACATAGAGCATATGTATTACAAATGGGTTGGCACAAGTGGTAAGCAACTTGTGTCCCTTAAGCAAGGACTCAAGTTCGAGCCTTGTAAATGCAAAAAAGTCCCGTTGGAAGACTCTCCCACCAAAGTCAGGTGCGCGACGCAGGTCGGATCTGGATTAATCAGGGTGAAGCTCTAGATACCGGATGGGCAACCAAAAAATAGAGCTTAAGTATTTATTATTATTATTATTATTATTATTATTATTATTATTATTTGATATTGAATTTTTAGAAAAGGAGTTGTGTTCACCCACGATCCAAGGGTAGGCAAAATCTCTCTTTCTCCTAGGTGATACCAATGTTGGGTAGGGCGAGTTGTCTATTACTCTCAGACGTTTACCTGAGCACTTAGGAGTTAAGATGTCTCTCCCAGCACATTGACCAACTTTAGGATCGAACCCCTTCCTTTTGGTGAGAGTGTCCAACCCCTTTACCAGTTGAGCTCAAGGACTGGAGGTGAGCATAAGTATTTATAAGCTCATTGATGTGAGAGTCTTATAAGTAAGTGATAAAAGCCCCTTTTTAAGCCTTGTGGCATGCTCTGATCTGTTAAATTCTAAGGCCCAAATAACCAAAACCTCTTTGACCAAAAACAAATGCTTGTCACAATCTCCAACTCAAGATTAATTAGCGAAACATATATAAAAGCCACGCAAATAATTTAAAATAATAAACTTAATATGCAAATTAAAGACGAACATGGATGAATCTAGGCATGAGAATCCAAAGGTTAACAAATCGAAATAGAACTAAAAATGGTACTACTAAAGTTGTGTGATTATATTAATAGTCGAACCCAATGAGCAATTAACTTTGCTCCAATCCGTCATATGAGTGATATGATTATCGTTTGGGAATTGGGACCACCCAGAATATGATTCGCATCGCAGTCACAAGATCCCTAACACCAGCCTAATAAAGCAAGCACAGCAGTCCCATATGATACCAACCATTACCTTTCTTTTTGTTTACTTTTTTTCCTTTTAGGACAACCATTTCCTTTCTTTTCTCTCAAATATTTCTTTCAAGGACGATACTCACAACTTTCAACCAATTAGATTTCCTTTTTCCCTCTCTCTTAAGGACATCTGGGGTCCAAGAATATAAAAGGAGAGACAAAACAATATGTCTGTAAAAGTGCTTTCTTTATAATCTAAAGATTTTAGATAGAAGTTTGGCCTAATGATAGGTGCCTTGGCCTTTAACTAGCTGATATTGAGTTTGAGCCCTAGGTGCTAGAGATGAAGAAAACTCTAGATGAAACATATTGACTCCCTAGGTGGGCTTTTACTGAGTGGAGTTGGATTAATCAGTTGCTTCAATATCTATTTCTCCCTTATTACTCTTTTTGGTCATTATTATAAGGCATTAACTATCATTTCTCACAAACCAAGAAATGAGAGTTAAGTCATTAAATTGATTCAGAAATACTAAATATTTCCAACTTTACCCCTACTTTAATGATATTAATGTAAAGAGTTAGTTAAAAATGAGGGTATAATTGGAAAATAGTAATAAATGAGTTGGTTAAAGGTAATTGGTACCTTATAATAAAGACCAAATTATTTTGGTAGTTGATGTCTTATAATAAAGACCGGGAGTACTTGTTAATAGGATCTAATAAAAGCTATGGATACCAGGGAATCCATAAGAAGAAAAAAGATAATCTAAAAATTTTAAAACCCAAAAAAACCATTCTAAACACAAGAACTTGTAATGGGATTTATTTTAATCCTAAATACAATATGTAAATTCACTTTGTCTCTAAAACTTATAACTTTTTTTTTAAAAAAAAAATTATTCCTATTTATTGCACATTAAAAAAATTTCCATGAAGAAATAATTCAAATGAAAATGATTAAAAAAGTATTTTAAATTGACCAACATACATTTTTTTTTACAAATAATTAATTTATCAGACATTAACAACCATAGGGGGTATTTACTTTGTTATTCCATATTATGTTTCATGGATCAATGCAGCCACGGCTTCATTCGCAAAGCAACTTCACCAATTCACATTACGAACTTCCAAATGAGAAGACTTTAAATTTTACAGACTATATCCAGCTATGCACCCTTCATTGATCTCCAGAGAATAACTGATTCATAAAAGCCCAGAGTTTATGAACGCAAATTGACCATAAAATAGAATTTCTCCATACATTTAACTATTAAAATTAATGTTCCAAGGCCAAAAACACCTTCAAATATGCAAATTTAAGCCAAAAAATCAGAAGCAAATATTAAAAAATACATCACTCCTTTGCTACGAATAAGCTCTTGGAAAAGGCATGGATGAACAAAGGCAAGAAATGCCTCTTAAAACAACTTTCGGCCCACCACTATGAACCAGAGTACCATACAATCAAGCTCAGACTACCTGCCAATGACCGACACCAAAAACCGACTAAGATAATAATTCGCCATTGAAGCATCTTTAGAACTTAGAAGCACTTCCTGTGGACAATGGATGGACCAGACTCATCATATTCACCCTTGGATATCCACATCTGCAAAGAGCACCATGTGTTAGAGATCAACTGATATGACACAGATTGTTAAGAGATGAGTTAATTAATGAGATAAATGTTTACCTGCTGGAAGGTGCTGAGAGATGCAAGAATTGAACCTCCGATCCAGACACTGTACTTTCTCTCTGGTGGAGCCACCACCTTAATCTTCATGCTGCTTGGAGCAAGTGCAGTGATTTCCTTGCTCATTCGGTCAGCGATACCTGGGAACATGGTTGAGCCACCACTGAGAACAATGTTGCCATAAAGATCCTTTCTGATATCCACATCACACTTCATGATAGAATTGTAAGTGGTTTCATGGATTCCGGCAGCTTCCATTCCAATCATAGATGGCTGGAACAGAACTTCTGGGCAGCGGAATCTCTCAGCTCCAATTGTAATAACTTGTCCATCGGGAAGCTCATAATTTTTCTCCACTGAAGAGCTGGTCTTTGCAGTCTCAAGTTCTTGCTCATAGTCCAAAGCAACATATGCAAGTTTCTCCTTCATGTCACGGACAATTTCCCGCTCGGCAGAGGTAGTGAACATATACCCTCTTTCAGTGAGGATCTTCATCAACGAATCAGTCAGATCACGACCAGCAAGATCCAAACGGAGAATAGCATGAGGAAGCGCATATCCCTCATAAATTGGAACAGTGTGGCTCACACCATCACCAGAGTCCAAAACAATACCGGTTGTACGACCACTAGCATATAGAGAGAGAACAGCCTGGATGGCTACATACATGGCAGGGACATTAAAGGTCTCAAACATGATTTGAGTCATCTTCTCTCTGTTGGCCTTTGGGTTGAGAGGAGCCTCAGTGAGAAGCACAGGGTGTTCCTCAGGAGCAACACGAAGCTCATTATAAAATGTGTGGTGCCAAATCTTCTCCATGTCATCCCAGTTACTGACTATACCATGCTCAATGGGGTACTTCAAAGTAAGGATACCTCTTTTTGACTGGGCTTCATCACCTACATATGCATCTTTCTGACCCATCCCAACCATAACACCAGTATGCCGGGGTCTGCCAACAATACTGGGAAACACGGCTCTAGGAGCATCATCACCAGCAAATCCAGCCTGCAAATAGATTTGGACCATATTTTAGAATAATTTTTTAACTATGAAACCAAAATTCATTGATATGTCGATGCAAACAAGTAAATAGGGATGCTCACCTTCACCATTCCAGTTCCATTGTCACAAACAAGGGGCTGAATATCCTCAGCATCGGCCATCTTTCACTAACCTGAAGAAAATATATGATGGCATCAAAAAAAGTCACTAGTTCACAGACACAGAGACATCCACAGCATTCGGAGATCAGTTTTACTCAGAACATCAACATATTTAGGTCAGAACAAGAGGAAACAGCGCCAATATATTATAATTTCTGAATTGGAATATAATTCCGTTTAAAAGCTGCTTTTGAAACAGGAATATCACTATCCGAAGTTCTTAACTTTCAAATCGATCATGGTTTATGTCAAAGGAAGCTCAACGATCAAATAGTAACAAAGATTCCACTCCAACAAACAAATCGGAACAACGAAGTCAGTGATCAAACCAAAATCCTTTCGAATGTATCAAAATGAACCACTTTTATGCAGAATAAAAGCAATCGGTAGCAAGATAAAGCTAACTGCAAAGAAAAATTCACTATTCCGACAGGATAGTAGATCTCAAGTCTCAGCTCTAATAGATCATGTAAAATGATAAGCATCGACTAAAAATAGCAGATCAACTACATCTAATCGATTATTGAAGTCAATTTTAACAATCAGATCAGACGATTTACGACAATTGAGAGAAAGAAAAGAAAATCTGCCCTGATTCGGCAAAGTTAAGAAGCAATTTGAGCAGAAACAACATCTACTGGAAAAGAAAAATGAAAGAAATGTTATCATCAGGCGAGGAATCTGCTTAAAACAAATGGGCAAAATGAAACGCGTTTTGTAAGTTAATCATTTGAAAATAGAATAGAAAAGAAAAGAAAAAGTACAATAATGAATCAAATAGGGGGGAAAATACCGAGATATAAAGAAAAATCACCTTAATTAGAGAGAAAACAAGCGCAGAAGATGTTGATGGAGTATAACAAGAAGCAAAGCCCAGAAAACGTTGGGATGAGAATCTTCGTGAGTCTGCTCAGCAAGAAGCGTAGACTGAGAAATAGAATGAAGAATGAGAGAGGAGAGGGAAACGAGGGGTATATATTTAAAGAAAAAGAAACAGGATGGCGTGCGTAATAAAATAAAATAAATAAATTGAATACAGATTTGAAATTGAAATTGGGTTGGGACCAAATTTGAACAATTTCAGATTTCAGAGTAAAATCATTGGCACCACCAGCAAGGACAGGCCTCGCTGCCTCATGACCTGTTTTTTACCTCTCCATCAGATTATCCCATAATTATGTCGGCTTAAACTGAGCGCCATGCGCCATGTGAGTGGCTTTTCTCATCGGCTCGGCTCAGCCCACTCGGCTTCGCACCATAACATTTCAAATGAAGCTTTGGGGAGGGCGAAAAATTCGATGCTATCTTAGTTTTACGTGTTGGTTTATCTCATTCGTTTCCTTCTTTGCCCTTTTTTTTTATTTCCTTCTTATAATATCAATGTTTGGATTAGGTTTTAAAGAATAACTTTTACTAAATTAATATGTGAAATGAGTTTTGTCTCAACTTATAAATTTTTTTTTGAAACCATGGTTTTGTGATTTGTCAAACATGCACAATATCATATCCACAGTTATATTAAAATAATTATATGATTTAGATTCAATTTTTTATAAAATTATTTCTATAAACAAAATAAATAATAAATTCAAACTATTAAAATTTGATATGTGTGGTACCATTCATAGCATTCCATAAAAAATTAATGGGAGAATTACACTAAGGTCCCAAAGACCAAAAGTATTTACAAAGAGGTCCCCTACCAGATTCCCTTTACACAATGGTCCCAAAAAGTCCCTGGGACCTAAGTGTAATAAAATCAAAGTTGCAAATGACTATTATGCCCAAAGGAAAAACCCTAGCAGTGCTAATAGTTACCGTACAGTTTCTGAAATTAGCAAGGTTACCCTAGCAGAGCGAGAGAGGGAACGACGAGAAGTCGGAGAAAAGGGGGAAACGAGACAAGCGAACATTAGACGAGACTGAGTAAACCGTGAGACCAGACGAGAAGAGAACAACATAGGAGGCATTGCAATCGGGCATTTGTGTCAGAAAAGGTAAGTCGAACACCTCAAATCCGCATTTCCTCGTTCTTCGATTGCTTAGTCCTCATTTTGTCTCCAAATGAAATCCTCATCTTGGGAGGTGCATTTCGTTTGGCAGACATGCATAGATTTTCAGGAACTTTTAGTTTACTCGAGTATGATTCAAACTCAAGTCGAGTATGAATGAAACTGACAATAACCATTTTCACTGAACTATTGAAAGTAGCAAAGATAGACATAATTATTTAGTTGTTAAATGAAACTAGGATGTTTATTTTCAGTGAACAAGAAAATGGCGAAGAAGAGGAGAACGAAAGACAAGGATGGAGATAGAATGGTATTTCAAGGAAAAGAAGAAGAAGAATGAAGGCAAGAAGCTGTTGATAAATGAGAGTGGGTCTATTAAAGAGGCATGGAATGCGTTAAAAGATGAGGAGAAGGAAGAATACAGGAAGAGAGCCGAGAAATTAAGTAGGCGAAAAGGGAGACAGGTTGTACCTTTCCTCACACGGTGTGCCCCAAACCAATTTATGAATGCCTATGAACAGATTAAAAACAAAGCAGATAGGATGGAGAGGCTGGAAAAGATAGGTTTCAATAAGTTGGTTAATATATCTTGTTCACAAATTCATCAGAACTTATGTGATCGCTTTATTGGTGCCTTTGACCTCCCACAAACATCGTCTCCATTCGAGGGAAGGCACTTCCTATAGGCCTTGAAGATGTCAAACAAATTTTGGGGTTACCATGTAATGGGAGGGAGATTGAAAGAGATTGCAAAAAGAACGATAAATCATTTTAGAAGTTGAAGGGACTGTATGGGTCAGTCTCATACAAGACGATAGCCAACCAACTGCTTGAAAGCAGGGATGATGCAAAGTTTGAGAGGCTCTTTGTTATTTATGCATTGGGAACACTTTTGTGTCCTAGCGCAAGCATTAAAGTGAGCGACGCAATTTTAAAGGTGACTGTGGCAACGGAAGAAGATTTTAGTAAGTTTGATTGGAGCACCTTTGTGTTAACTGAACTGTCAGACTGTATTGGAGAGTACAAAAAGAAATTAAGGAAAGGGAAAGTGTCCGGGTGAATGAATATAGGAGGTTGTATCTATTTTCTTATGGTAAGTGGTGGAATTTTTTTGTAATAACTTTCATGTTACCTAAGTGGTGATTGTATTATGCGGTTTATTAACTTGTTATTTACTTGTGATGCAGATTTATTGCTTGGATCATTTTCCATTGGGCCCTCTACAAGCCCGTACACATGATGATGCAACTGATTATTGGGATGACACTAAGGTGAAAAGGAGGGTGGAGACTGAGAAGGACAGCAATCATGGCTTGCTACATGTTGTTAGTGATGAAGCAGGGCAATCATCCACACAAGTCAATCCACAAACAATCTTGACTCACCCAGTAAGTGTGCGATTTCCATGAGATCTCCATGTGACAATGGGTAGAGTGAAATAATTTATTAACTTATTTTATTCATCACACTTTGCAGGAAATAAAGACAACGTATGATCGGATTATGTTTAGGGTGAGGTCCATAGTGCAAGAAGAACTTGTTGCCCTTCAATCAAGGCTATTAAATCCGAAAAATGATGAAGGCAATGGCCGTGATAAGGTTGAAAGTGAATATGTAGGAAGTGAAGAGGATGGCCGAGACAGAGAAAAAGAAGCTAAGGATGATAAAGAAGAAGAAGGGTCTCAGAAAGATGAAATAAATGTTGAGGAGGAACAAGACAAAAGTGAGGACGACGGTCACTCAAATGGAGATGGAATGAATGTGGATCAACCCGGAGATGAAAGTCTTGGGAAGCATCCTTCAAATAAAGATGTAATTATTGTCGACTCACAAGGCCAGGAAAGTGTGGACAAAAGCGACTCAAATGAAGATGAAATTAATGTGCAGGAACATCTTCATGTGAGGAAATCTACAAGGGTAAAGAAACCAGCAATCGGTTCTTCTTGGGTGTTGATAACTATGGGTAAAAAGAGACAAAAAGTTGATGAGCATAAGGAAGCATTATATCAGCTTTGCACCACACGATGTAGTGGAGAGGAGGCTCGGGAGTAAGTCAGCAAGCTTGTGCATTTAATATTAATTTTCACCATGTAAACTAACGTCCCACTCTTGCTTGTGTATCAGGGAGTTTGTAGACATATATGGTGATTTCCTCAACCGTGGTGAACTATATTGTCTACGTCAAAGAGGATGGATAAATAACCGAGTTAGTATGAAATTCGTCCCTATTTTCAATTCCATTTTCTCCTTATATCTGTTGTTTACTAACTTTTTCATATGTCCATTACAGCTCATGTCAATGGTTGCAAAGACATTGGTGGGGGATAAGTTACAGAGGACTGGTAGCGTGAAAAGGCACATTTTTAGTGCAGAGTTAATACTACGAATGTCTAACAAGCCCCAGGAGTGGACGTGGAACAAGCATTCAAAAAAGATCCTCCCTGAACATATTGGGTATAACATCGGTGATTGCGACTTGATTTTTGGCCCCACTTTGCACATGGACCATTGGTTTTGCTACGTTTTAGAGACGAAGACTATGTCTTTCTACACGCTGAACTGGTCGACCACATTACGTATTACCGGTTACAAAATAAGAAGGAGCATGCACCTGGAGAGTCTCAGCCAACAAATAAGCCGAAGAGATTGAGTAAAAGCCAAAAAGAAAATTTTGAAACGAAGGATTGGATGACACGTCGATGTGTAATGACAACGCCTTAACTCAATCGTCATGTTAATTGGCAATTTCCCTTGCCTTATTCCTATTTATTGACTTATTTATTCATTTTTCTGACATGAAGTTTGTGATTTCATTGTTTGCAGAGAGAATGCTTCCACCAAATTCTAAGACATGTTAAGCCAGAACTATTTGATCAAGTCACACACATTCCTCAGGAAGTGAACTGGGCAAAAGTCCATCTACAATGTGACACGTGAGTATTTGTTCCCAGCCACTCATACAAATTTGGGGTTTATTCCCGACTATTTTTCTGACAGATTCCTTTCAAGGATTCTTGTGGTGTCCATGTTCTTACATGGTTACATGGATGAGATGGCTCTGCTAAAGACCAAGAAGGGTATACCATGACCAAGTTTTCCAGCGAGCAACTGCGCCAGATCAAGGTGGAATGCTTGTAGTGGCTTGTATCGCATCAGAAAAACAAACAAGCCCAGAAGGTGCTATCCCGGCTGCCACCAAAATAAGAAGACTTAGACTTATTGTAGAATTAGGATTTGTAGTTTTTGCTGACACATTGTAGTTGTTGTAGTTGCTGCAACTTCATGTTTTTGTATTTAACACAATTGACAATGATGTATGCAGTATGTTGTTCAGACATTTACCACATTAGCTGTTATTTTCTGACCAACTGTTTTGACCTATCGGAGTGTCTATTCAAATACATACCTATTGATCAATGTAAAACAAGTTAATTTAAAACTGCAGTGAACTCATTTTCATTAGTTGTCTCTACTATACTCGAGTAAGAAATTGGTATACTCGAGTAGACTTGTCACATTTAACAGGATATAGCACATTCACCATCTGTACTCGAGTAACAAACTGGTATACTTGAGTAACAACCAACAGGGATGGCATTTTCAATTGTAAACTTGTAAATGATGGCATTTTCACTTGTAAACTTTGGCATATTTACTTGTAAATGGTGGCATGTTCAGCTGTGAATGATGGCATGTTCGTCGTTTGAAGTTGTAAATAAGATCTTGCATATGGACTTGTAAACGATGACATTTTGCATGTAAACACTGGCATCTTTACTTATCAATGGTGGCATGTTCAGTTGTGAACAATGTCATGTTCATCTTTTGGACTTGCAAATAAGGCTCTTGAAGTTGTAAATACGATCTTGCATATGGACTTGTAAACAATGGCATTTTGACTTGTAAATTTGGGCATCTTTACTTGTCAATTGTGGCATGTTCAGTTGTGAACGATGTCATGTTCATCTTTTGGACTTGCAAATAAGGCTCCTGGAGTTGTAAATACGATCTTGCATATGGACTTATAAACGATGACATTTTGACTTGTAAATTTAGGCATCTTTACTTGTCAATTGTGGCATGTTCAGCTGTGAACGATGTCATGTTCATCTTTTGGACTTGCAAATAAGGCTCCTGGAGTTGTAAATATGATCTTGCATATGGACTTGTAAACGATGGCATTTTGACTTATAAATTTGGGCATCTTTACTTGTCAATTGTGGCATGTTCAGTTGTGAACGATGTCATGTTCATCTTTTGGAGTGGTAAATAAATTCTGGCATATTAACTTGTAAATGATGGCATGTTTACGTGTAAACCATGACATTATTAGTTGTAAATGGTGACATGTTCAGTTGTGAATGATGGCATGTTAACTTGGACTTGTAAATACTTTTGGAGTGGCCAACATGTTGTGTTGACTTGTAAATATGACATGTTCACTTGTAAATCCTGGCGTGTTGACTTGTAAATAAGGCATCTGGAGTGTAAATAAGATCGGGCATATTCACTTGTAAAATCTTGGCATTTGAACTTGTAAATTCCTGCATGTTGACTTGTAAATATGGCATCTGGAGTTGTAAATACTGTTGTGTCTTCCTAACATTAAATTGCATATTCACACGATCTATACTCGAGTAGACATATTGATACCGAGTAACATTGTTCAGCAAAGTCTCACCGTTTCACTACTCAAACATCTGTCATCATCATGTGTTACTTATTCTTTGAAATACCCTTCAATCTAATCAAAACCCCATTTGAATCCGTTATGCCGTTCGGTGAAAAGTGACGATTTATCCAACGGTTTCAGTGCCCGACCGTTGCCTCCCTTCATTTCCCTCCATAAATTCCCTTGCATTTGGGATTTCAATCTCACCGACGCCCGTGTAGGGAGTATACATTATCCGCAATGGCTTCATTTGATGATGCCTCATCTTCCCCATCCCAATTGCGATCAGTCTTAAGTATGCCCCAATCTTCCAAACCATTAATGCCCATACCGGTTGTGACGCGGAGTCAGACAGCAACGATGGCATCGATAAAAGAGAAGAGAAAGTCTCTGTCCCAGTCCGAGTCTGAGGATTGGGAGGCTTATGAAGTTGCTGTTGAAGAAGGTCATTCCAAGAGGGTGCAAGATAGGCCTCAGAAATTGTGGAAGGCCGCTAGCAGTGGGAAGCAACCGTCATCCACCACTAACAGAGAACATCCATCTGGTAGTCAGGGAAAAGGAACCGGTGGTGGCCAGAAAAGTGCACTTAAGTGCCCTCCTGGTATGATCAACGCCCCCTTAGTTATCGGTGATCACTATAAATTCAAAGTTAATTATGGGAATCGTCCTTTTTGCCCAACAATGTATCTGGATTTGGGGCATTTTCTTGAGGAATACAAATTCAATTTATCTCCTTGGCTGAAACAATATGAGTCATTACTGTCCATTCGCACCCCATACTCCCCGACAGTTGTAAGAATGTTTTATCACAATATGGTGGTCGCAGAGAAGGAGAATGAAAGTGAGGACGATGTCCTAATTACTCATGTAAAGGGGAAAGAGATCAGGATTACTGCTAAACAGTTGAATACCATTATGGGAGTTATTGATGTTCCTAAAGATCCTCCGACTCTTTCAGATCACCAGTGTCATACTTATTTGCTTCCTGATGCGCCTTATGATGGTAACAGATTAAAATTCAAGCCTACTATGATGAGCGCCACTTACAGAGTGATATGGTATCTGTACACCCAGAATATGGTGCAGAAGGGACAGAGCTTCACCCATTTTGTGTCAAAGGATTATCAGTTGTTCGCTTCTATAATTGTGAAGGAGCCATGAAATTTGGGCAGGATCATCGTCAACGAAATGTCTGCATTTATATCACAAGCAACCACACAACCAAGAGCCACTATTCCATACCCCAATTTGGTGTCTCACATTCTTTACAATCACAAGATATGGTACCTCCTCAATGATGACAAGACAGTGTTCCTGTAGCGGTTTGGTATGGAACATCTGATTAGAATGAGAATTTCCTTCACACATGACCTGAACAAGGCTAAGAAGAAGCATAAGACTGATGTTGTCCCTCAGTCTCTGCCTACGACATCAAAGGCCCCGGATGAGGGCCAATATTCGCATGCTGGTTCTCCGCCTACGTCAGCTGCCACCCCTTCCTTTACCAGTGCTGCCATCCAGTCCATCATCTAGAATGCCATTCAACATGCCATCAACCCTCTAATACACACTGTGACAACTGAGATGGAGAAGTCGGCCAAATTAATGGAAGAAAGGTTCCAGGTTCTGAAAGCTAATCAAGAGCAGATGATGAAAGAAATCCGGGCTTTGACTCAATAACATGGAAGCATTCAGCAACAAAATCCGTCTGATCATCCAAGTGATCATGTGGATGCCACTCTTCCTACTATGCAGACAACCGAGCCAAGTCCATCATCTTTGATTGGTGGTGACACAGGGAGGGCGTGATTTTGGACATTGCACTGACGTATTTATGTTTTTGTTGGCTGGCAGAGAGTTATGAAGTATTTCGTGTCTTTATCATTATTCATTATCAATGTTGTCAGTGTATGTTGAATTTGGAGTTACTATTTATGTACAGACCTTATGGTATTAATGCAATTACGTTTTGGTCATACGCGTGTCTTATATTTCACCCAACTGTGGTGTTGGATGACGGAGGAATATGTCATGGTTGAGCATATTTAGGGGGAAATAACAGTTGCTTGTAAGTGGATATGAGCATGCTTGAGTATGGAATGTGACCGTACTCAAGTATAAGACATTTCTGGAGTGAACATGGCTTACCAGTGATGTTCTGTACTCAAGTATGACGTGGTTCATACTTGAATACAACTTGGAAAAATGCAATTACATCTCCAAACGCCATATTTAGACCTTATGAATATTTACTATTGAAAAAGTCAGATTATGGACGAAACCATGCAAAAGTTGAAGAATTGTAGTAAGGCCTTCAAATGCAATATTGACAACTTGGCCTGCAATATTATCATGTTAATGGTTTGCCACATGTTCAAATGTCTGTGCAGACAAGTGCAGACTTCTGTTTCTTGACATACTCAACATGGAAGAATGATGTAAGGACAACTAAAAATGGCGCATTGACAGCTAAAAAAATTTAATTTAACATGTAAAACCTATTTAACAAGTAAATCAGTAGTGAGCACGGTGAATGCTATATTAACAGCTTACAAAGCTACATTAACAACACATACATACAATTTTGACAGCAACATGACTGTACATTGACAATGGAATATCAAATGAAAGTATTAAGTTGCATGAGTAAGTGGCTATTTGCGCCTACTCATTTCACTTAATATCATATGAAGGCAAAATATCATATATATGGTTCCATGTCAATTTGTATGTTGTAATTACAACAACTTGACCACCCAACAAAATACAAAAAGGTGATACAAGAAGTGACAAAAACTATGTGTATCTAGACAAAATATGGAGACAATGAACTGTTGACTGGCTTGTACTTCTTCTTGTTCAGGTTGGATTCGGATTTTTGCATGTCTTCACACTGTGTCCAGCCTCATGGCATCTCCCACAATGATAAACCCTCTTGTTTTGGAATTGAGATTCAATTCGTTTTCTTTTTGGTCGCCCTGGTTGCCTTGTGGTGATGGGAGGGTCCAGGAATGTCTGTGTAAGCATATGTGTGACGGTCGGAGCATCAGCACGTGGACGGTCATGTGTTGCAACTGGGTTTATGCAGTTGGCATATATTTTCTGTTGCGCAAATATTTTGAAGCACTCATCACAAATGTGTACACATCACCATGAAATTGCTTTATTGCTGCCATGCATGTGCACAAGGCAGACCACTCATTTCCCAAGCCAAACACGTGCATGTTCTTTCACGAAGATCAACATTAACATAAATCACACCATCACCGGACGTAGTTTGTAGCAAGAACTTATGGTCTCCATAGTATTGCACAAGCATATTTTCAGCAAATTGCACGTGAGGCAACAATTTTTTTTCAGTATTGGGTCCAACACCATATTTCTAATTCAACAATCCCATCTTGCTTGCAAGGATTTTTCGTGCCAATTTCTCTCTATGCTCTTGTATTAAAAGAGTGATTGTGTGCTTCCTCTCTTTCAACATCCATGCATTGAAGGACTCCACTACATTAGTGGTGATGTTATCCCACCTCTTGAAGGGAAACTTGCTAAGAGCCCATCGGTTTACATCCCCGTTTGTCTCCAACCATTGTGCCAATTGTGCATTGAACATTCTTAAATTTCTCATCGCATTAGTGAAGTCATCATGGAGCCTTGCATAGGCAATTGCATCAAGTAGCTTAAGTGCAGTCTCTTTGCTTTTGGCAGATCTTCGTCTTACCCCTCTACTAATTTTCAGGAACTTTGAACTATAATTCTCCTTCAAGTGCTGGTAGCAAAAAGCATGTCTGTCACTACCAAATACGTCCTTTACCGCACCAATGATGGCATTATTTCAATCTGAGACGAATGTTATCTGCATTGACCCTGTTATTTCCCTAATAGTCCATAGAAACCAAGCCCATTCATCATATGTCTCACCGTTAACAATGGCATATGCAAAGGGAAACATTTCTTTGTCGGCATCATGTGCACAAGCTGACAACATTGTTCCCCTGTAAGGGCCACTGAGATGACATCCATCTATGTACAATACGTGTCGGCAACCATCTACGAAGCCTGTAATGGAGCAACCGTAAGCAATAAATAGATCAAATCTATTGTCTTGGGAGGCTTGCCACTTTGCAACTGTGTCCGTATCACTTTCCATAAGTCTTTCACATAACCAAGGAATTTCCCTGTAAGACTCTTCAACTCGGTCGTGTATTTCCCTCAATGCTCTTTGTTTGGCCCTATATGATTGCATGTAGGTCGTCTGGACCCCATATTCTGTATACAGGTCTGTCCCAATTTCTATAGTTGTCTTGTCAATATTTCCCCTTATACCGTCCATTACAATAGAGGAAGTCAAGCTGGATTGAGGTCTATGGGAAACATTTAGGGTGTCCTGCGCTTAGTGGATGTGTGCACTTCAGAATGTTCTGATTGTTAAAAACTCTATATCTTGATGTTCTCCCGAGGAATATGCACCCATGTACCATCAACAACCGTCAACCTTGCACTTCACAATAACCTTTTGTTTATTGTTCTTCACAAACTGGTATGAAAAGTTGTGTGCAATGCTGTATTTATATAACTTTTGACGAAGGGCCGAAGCATTGGGAAAAATTTGTCCTTCTCCAATAATCAAATCCCTCCATTTCGTATGATTCAGCTCTGGTCGTCGTGTTGGAACAATTGAGGTACAACATGTCAAAGATGGCAACTCTTCAATTTCACTTAACAATTGAGGGGGAGACATAGACGATCCGCTTGCAAATCCGAATAATTCCTCATCCCTGAAATACACGACAAGTTAGAGTATTAGTTGTGATGATATATGACTCCTCATTCAACACATATACATCACATATTAGGTTTGTTATGACAAATAAACTTACACTTCCTCTTGATGTTCCATTTCAGCATTCATTTGTGCTTGTATGTTCTCATTATTCCCTTTCTCTTCAATGTATACATGAGCATATTCTTCATTGCACCTTATTAAATGATCCACCCCTTCATTGTCTAGAAGATCAACAAATGTATATGTATCAAATCTAACTTTAAATTTCACTGAAATGTCATTACTTTCGTTTCCAATTAGACATGATATCATTCTTCGCAACTCATTATATGTTGTGCCTTCCTTTATGAATTTTGTTCTTACCCTACCTCTAACATATTCACATTTATCACCCCCACCTTCTAATAACTTCCCCCTTATGTGAAAGTAACATAATAGAGTTTTCCCTGCAGTGCATGCCATGTTTCAAGACAATCTGCAACAACACATTTGCATTAACAACTGCAAAAGCCACGTTAACAACAAACAATGCATGTATTAACAACAACGTTTTTAGCCAGCGTTTTATACAACATAAACCATCACCACCTCAACCTTTTTCAATAAAAAACAGAAAAACAGAGCATTCCCCTGTTTGCTTCCCACAAAACAGATCACAATGTAATAAACCCAACCAAAAAACGAAGACACCCTAACAATACTTGATCAAAATCATATCTTTACCAATATGTTAGAATTACTAACCTAGTTACCAGCATATAGTCTACTCACGAGCTCAAGCTGAAACCTTTCTCCAACCCTTGACTCTCTCAATGCAGCCAACATGCAGGAAGAAATTACCGACCCTCCGTAGAGCAGATGACCCATGATAGCTTCAGAATCTCAACTTTGCCGACCATATGGAATTGTGACTTACTTGACTTCCACTTCAATGTCGTACATTCCGTCGACCACCGTCCTTACCGTGCTCTTTACGTTTTTTCCTTTCTCACGAAAGAAACCGTATGCCCGAGCACTCCCACTTCTTCGTTCTTGCCTTTTTTTATCAGTGTGGGCATTATAGTCATTTGCAACTTTGATTTTATTACACTTAGGTCCCAGGGACGTTTTTGGGACCATTATGTAAAGGGAATCTGGTGGGAGACCTCTTTGTAAATACTTTTAGTCCTTGGGACCTTAGTGTAATTCTCCCAAAATTAATTTACAAAATATTAAATGTAAACCATCTATTTTATAATCTATGAGTAGAGATAAGATGATTGGAATAATGAAAAAAAAAACAAAAAAAGAATAATGAGAGTATCTTCTTCCAGTTTTTACCATTTAGCGCCTCAATATGGATGGTAGTAGCTAGTTTTGTTTGATTGCCATGTTAATAAAAAAAAAATTATCCAAATGATAAGGGAAAAGTAGGTGTAAATAATAATTGAGAATTCTTACACTTGTAATTTTGAAAATATATAACTTCTTGAAATAATATTAATTCATGGTTAATGTTAAAAATATTGGAAAAATATCATTAAACTAATTTCTCACGTTCACTGATGCTCTTGTGTCCTTCCTGGTTGTAAGATTTCAAAGTCCATTTTTAAATTTAAATATACTGATTACACACTTTTTTATATTGCATGATTTATAAAGTTTGAAAATAAATTGATTTGATATATATTTGAGGAGGAATGGTCGGTTCTAAGGAGGGACTTAAGTATTGAAAAATTTCAATAATAAGTAAGATATTTTTGCTCTTTGGTTATTTTAGGATTTATTGGTAATTAAATCATTTTTCTGGGATCTCATTACAAATCTTCCTATATTTTCTGGTATGGATGTGCCTGTATTGATACATTTGTATTTTTGGTTGTTCCAATTCTATTTTTCATTATTAATTTTAAGTGTCTGTTAAAACAAAACTAGGGGAATTTTAAGTGTCTTTGCACCAAGCTTGAAAAAATAAGCGTGTTCATAATAATATGTATGGATCAATACAATGTTTAGTTTTTTAGTTTCCTTCCCAAAAAAAAAAAAAAAAAATTTGTTTGCTCAAATTTTGATTTTAGTTCATGTAGTATTAAATTTTTTATTTTGGCCCTAATACTTTCATAAAGATTTAGTTTTAGTTTAATTATAAGTCCATATACTTTTAATGAGTTTTAGCTTTGACCTCTATATTCAAGCATCAATTTTTATAAAAGGATAAGAATTAAAAGCAACAATTTTAAAATTATAAGAATTAAAACTAAAATTCAATCAAGTTATAGGGATCAACAATAATATTAGTAAGACATTAAGTAAAAAAAAATGGAATAACGGCATGTCCTATTATTCTAGCTAATTGTGGGATACATAAAGTATAGGGAAAATTCCAATTAAATCCCTCTTGAATTTTTAAAATCCCAAAAAGTCATGTGAATTTGTAAAAAAAAATGAAAAGGCACGTAGACATTTCTAGGTTTTACAAATTTGAAGGAAAAGACGTTGGTGCCTTTAAAAAAATGAAGACAACAGTTATTACTCCATTCTCATTCAAAATTCCCTCATGTTCCAGCGCTCTGCAACTCAAATCCAGTGCTCTCTCTGCAACTCTTCTTCGTGACGCTCGTTATCACAACAAATTCAAACGGAAATTGCTCCGGCCAGCCGCAGGCGTGCATTCTTTATTCAAATCGCTCACTAGAAATTGGTGGTTCTTTGTCTTCATCTCCACGTCATCATTCCGCGAGTTGGTTTGGGTATTCAATGATCGTCATCTTGGGTTATTGTTGCTTGTCATCGTCTTCATTAGTTTGTGGATTGACTTGGCTCTAACCATAAGATTTCGAACACATTTATTCACTTAGCATTGGTGCGATTTGAAGAAGAGTAATATGAAGTTAGATTTTGAATCTTTTTTGTTGTTTTTAGAGTGCATAAGATGGTTTAGGCTACAAGCAATGTTTGAAACGCATACGTCTGTTTTTCTCGTTCATAATCTTACTAGGTTGTGGGCATTCTGAGTTATAGTGCCACTTTTGTTCATTTTTTAGGCATCTGACAAAATGGCATCTACTAGTGGGGCCAAAAAGAAGTAGGCGAACAAAATGTACATGCTAAAAGGGTACATTTTGTTCCGTAGCAAGTTTTGAAAAGGGAAAGAATTTATGGATTTAAAGGACTTGGTGAGGCAGTCCGTAAAGGCTTGGAAGGCTTTGACTATGGAGGAGAAGAAATTATACAATGATAGGGCCAAACAAGGAAGGCAGGAGAAGAAACAAGGAAGGACGGAGAATAAGAAGGGCACCTCCGTAGTAAGTTTTCTATTAGGGTGCTCTTTGAAGAAATTTTCTAACCTGGCAACATTTGTAAACTCATCTGCAAAGTTAAAAGCAAAGGTGCAGAGGTTAGGATTTGGACCTTTGCTTGACATTAGATGCATGAGACTGCCGAGGGAAATGTTGTTTGCCATAATGAGAACATATGATTTCCCTACTAATCAATTGAGAATAAGGGGGAAGAGTTATGAAATAGAGGGAAAAGATGTGGCTGAGCTTCTTAGGGTGCCACATGGTGGTGAGGAGGTACAAGTTTATGTGAGTGACATAGATCCATTATATGTGGAACTGAGAAAACAGTATGGTAAAATGAAGTATGAAAACATTATAAAAGTGATAACTTCAAGGGAGGCGGGTGACAAGTTTGAGTTGCTGTTTATGTTGCACTTGCTAGGCACCTTTCTTGCTCCAACATCGAGCACTACTCCCAGCGACAAGTTGCTGAAGGTTTTAACCTCAACCAATAAAGGATTCGCTGACTTTGATTGGGCCACATATACTGCGAATGACCTCCAAAAAGAGCTTGGTGAGTATATAAACGAGATAAGAGCTCATAATGATTGTATCTCCTATATCGAAGGGGGTTTGTACTTGTTGGTATGTATTTTGAGGTGTCTTTTGTTCATATATTTTTAAGTCATAAGTTTTAAGTGTTTAGCCTTATCATTGCAGGTATCTTTCGGTGAGCGGTTCCCATTGTCCAAACTAATTCAACATGCATCTGAGACTCCAATTCAGTATTGGACCAAGGACAAGGTGAAGGACATGGTTGGACTGGAGAGGAAGAGCGACATCGGAATTTTATATGCCAAGAAGGGTGGTGAAGAGAAGGTTGAGAATGAGAGTTTGAACACAAATGTTGTGGCTTCTTTAGATCTAGTTAGGGGTGGAAACAGGCTAGGCTAGACTTTACCCTTAACAGGCCAAACCTATTTTGCAACATAGTGGCCTGAGCTTGGCCTGTGGCCTGTTATTGGCTTATTTTTTGGCCCAAGCCTGGCCTGCGACCTATTAAAGAGACATATTTAAAAAAATAATAAATTTTTTAATTTAATTTTTTATATTATTATTATTTTTAATTTTTTTATTTATTTAATTAAGCTAACAAGCCACAGGCCAAAAACAGACCTACTTTAAACAAGTTAAAAACATGCCAAAATTATATAAATTAATACTAATAATATAAACAGGCTGGCCTGACCGGCCTAAAAGGCCTCTTATAAGAGGCTTTGGCCTGACCTTTTAGCTTGACAAGCCAAGCCTGACCAGGATTTTAACAGGCCAGGCCACAGGCCCTTGGTCTATTTCCATCCCTAGACCCAGTAAGTTCTTCCAGCAATAACTGTCAATTCATCATTTCAAATTATGTTAACGACCATTGGTAAATTGTGTGACATTTAGGTTTTGAAGAACTTACATGCAAAGTTGATAGGTATAATCAATCACAGCCATAGAAGGGTTGTTGCTACTGTCAAAGAGGAGTTGTGAAAGGCACAAGTTGACAGTGAAAGATAGCGAAAGCAGCAATTCAGAGAGAAGGAGATCATTATGGTGATGATGGTGAAGGTCATGGTGATGATTACAATGAAGATGGGGATGGTGATGATGATGGCGAAGCTTGTTATGAGGAGCATGCAGCTATTGGCACGTTGGTTACCATTTATGAATTTCATGGGGAAAGTCCTACAGCAAAAGGAGCGACCATCAAAGGTCAGGCATCCATTGGTGCACACCCCGTTGAACAAGAAGATGCACCACAGAGGTCACAGTGGGCCAAGAAGCCAAAACACCAATCCCCTTGGACTTTGTCAAAGCTATTAAAGCGCTAAAGGAAGGTAAAATAAGAGAAGGAAATGTTCTTCGACATTATCTCCGGAGCCTACACAAATGATGAGCGTCAACAGTAAGTTATCAAAAAATTTACTTTCAAGCAATATTCAAAATTATATGATGATGATGTTTCTCTTTTGCAAGATACTCATACAAATAGATGATGAAGACATAACCCGGAATTAGCTACAGACACTAGGCCGAAGGAACAAATTAAGCAACTAGGTAGCTTTCAAACTCAGCTAAAAGTTTTATACAACGTGTTGAACCCCGCTAATCGAAGTGTTTACACATGCAGGTTATGTCTCTTGTAGCTAAGGTGTCATGCTAGATATGAAGAACCAGGGGCAAGTGACCAGGCACATCTTCAATGCAGATTTAATGGTAAGTCTGCATTTATGGACCTAGTATTTATTTATGGACCTTGATAATTTATTTCCCAATGACATACTTGAAATTTTTTGATTATGTAGACCTTATTTGCTGGTAAACAGTTGGGATAGAAAGTTGTTGAATGGAAACACCTACTATTGCCTCAACAACTGGGTTACAACATTGTTGATTGTGATTTGTTAATGGGACCAATGTTGGTGCATGACCACTGGTTCTGTATGGCCCTTGAACCAAGGACAATGAATTTTTATGTCCTGGATTCAATGAGGACAAAGGAGTATATGAGCAAGAAGGAAAGTCGGAAGAAGAAAAGTGCAAATGCAAATCCCCAGACAACAACCATAGATAAAATTTGTAAGTTATAGACTTTGAAGTTCTTGTTACAATTGAGACAAAAAGACACATCTTTAATGCATGTGGGTTGTTTGTAGAGGGATCAATTTGAAGAGATCATCGATCTTGTCAAACCAAATCATTTGGCAAGAGGCCAAAAACAGATATTATACGGCTAACCGTTCCATAACAAAGAAATTTGTGAGTGTCATTAAGTGTCAACATCATTAATACACTGATTGCGATATATTTGTTAACTTGTGTCTTTCTGTGTTTTGTAGGCAACACTGTGGCGTCCGTGTGTTGATTTGGTTGCACAATTGGACTCCTGGTGCAAATATAGAGTATGGGGATGATGAAATGGATGACTATTGGCGGAACCTCATGTGGTATTCCATAAAGTATATCATGTAATACTTCATGGAAAATGAAAAATCGGAGTATTTTACAGTCTATAGGCCTTTTGTTTTGTTTTTTTCCGGTGCTTAAGATAGTCTATAGGTCTGCTAGCTTCAGAGTAGTTACTAAAAACTACACCCCAACCATCGGTCAAATGTCAATGAGTTAAACTGGGATCAATGTCAGGTCAAGCATGTAATAATATACACACACACAGTGGCGGATTTTGAGATAAAGTTTTGGGGGGGCCAAATTTATACTCATTGATTAATTAAGAAAAAAAAATATTTGAGGGGCCCAAATGTATAAATTTTTAGGACAAATGTATACATTTTTTGACCAAATATATATTAAAAAAAATCCTATTTTCATTAAAAAAATTTCAAAGATTTTTTTGCGGGGGCCACAGCCCCCCTTGTAACCATGAAGGTCCGCCACTGCACACACACAAAAATGCATAAAAATACTCATTAAACAATACATATATAGTATATGTTACAATAATATATTTGCGTATAATTGATACAAAAAGAACTAAAACAATTTAAAATTTTGAATCTTATAGAAGGGATCCGAGGAGTATTATTTTTTCATATCATTAATATATTTTTTTATATATCTTTTCATCTCTTTCTCTATTTCCCTTCTCTTCTTCCTCTTATTTCTTCTTTTGCTTAGTAAACTTCTTCATTCTTAGAGTTCATGTGTTTTATATATGCTGAGCATTTTTTAAAAAAAAGCTTTGACCCAGCAGGTCAACACACATCATATGAAATTAGAGTTGGAAATTAGGGCTGGGTCTAGAGACCTGAAAGTTACTATTCAAAATTTAATTATTTTTCCTCCACTTTTTTTTCCAAAGAAATATAATTAGTAATTTGCAACAATTAAAGTCCGAATTTATCACATAAATGTCATCAACATTAATATCCAAACAATACCAATCATTCAACAAATAAATACATTCACTAATTCATAATCAAAAGTAAACTATTATCCATAAATAACTCACATAAAGCATAAGAAATATACCACTAAGCAACATTAGTACGATAACTATCATTGTCATCTTCTTCTTTATTATCATCAATTTCAAAGACATTTGATTGTTCTTTACTTTGAGTAGCAGACTCTACTTCATAAGTAAAAATATCTTAAATTTCTTCTCTCACATCATGAACATATCCGCTAAAAGGCTTATAAGGCCGGCCTTTTTAAGCCTGAAGCCCTACAGGGCTTATTTTATTTAATGCCTCTAATTTTTTAAGTTCGGTCCTTGAAGAGTCAGAACTCAAACAAGCCGGCTTGACGGGCTTGGCCGATTTCCCAACTCTCCATGAAATTAATCCCCGATCACACCAAGTCATCTTCTTCCTTGTTTTCCTCTCCACCCTAACTACAAGTGATTTGGTCTACTCGGCCAGTTTAGGTCTTGGTACTATGCTTCGAACACCTCGCCATAATTGAAGAATATAATTAGTCATTTAATTTATCTGAAAATATTTATTTTTATAAAATTTCTCATATTGAAAGTCGTAAATTACATATTAAACAGTTAAAAATATTGACTTAAACTTTAAATAGAGAGGATGTTGAGAAAAATATATAACCTCAATGTTAAAAAAGACTTAACAGAGGAATTTTGTGTTATTTCTTTTTAGAAAGCGCCTTATAATTAAAATAATTCATTTTTTAAAAGTGTCTTGTAATAAACATATATTTGATACACATACCCATATTAATGTTGTATAGCTAGTGGCATCTCCTAACTTTAGAAAGGTTCATGGTTCTTATGGTCCAGCCATTTAGACCAACAATTGAACTAGTGATGTAATAATTTAATAAGAAATGATTTTATAATAATAATAAATAAATCCATAAAAATTCTAATTGTCAACATATTAACATCACAACATTTGAAGTTTTCAATTCAATAGCACCATATATATGAATGCTATTAAAATATATTTGATTTTTTTTAATGCTCAATTTTTTTAATATTTTCAATGTTGTTTCATCTAATCCAAAAAATTGTGTGGTTTTCTGAAATCCATTTCAATTCTTCGTCTAATTTTGGTTTCCATTTCAATAATGGCTCGACTCTGGTCCAACATTCCTCAACCATAAAAACGGTTATTTTTATAAAACCGAGTCGCTGACGAGTTTGGATAATGATCCTACCGATTAGATGGTCTAGTCTAGTTGTTAAATCCATGTCCATTGGGTAAATGAAAAGGAAGCATTTGATGTCAATAACTTGAAGATATTATACTTCCAACAATTTTGGGCAGAAATTGTTGATGAGGTGAATAAAATTCATAAACAAGTTGTTAATAATAAAATATAATAATGAAGCTAAAAGGGAAAAGATGGTAGCATAATATATATATATATATATATATATATATATATATATATATATATATATATATATATATAAAGAGCTTTTGAAAAAGGGGGAGAAATTTTTAGCTGGCAATATTCGGAATTGAGACACATGCTTGGTTGGCTAAAATTGATGGATGTTGTTGATGATGGCCGGAACTCTCTGATGATTCCTTTGCCTTTAAAAAGCTTTGCATGTGCCTGCACGTGCTGATCTAGCTATTCTCATATGACCTGTGGTTGCCATCTATAATCTATAAATCATTAACTTAACATCATCAATTTTATATTTATTTCTTTATCCATTTTAAGATTGAATTGCAACACACACACGCACCACTCTAGTTCTTTATTTATTTTATCATGTATCCCATTTACTTTGAACTTAAAAATAATCTCTTTTGATACTCAATGTGTAAAGAATTTTTATTTCTGGTAATGAAGATGTTTCTTAGGATATTTGAACTTGTGTTATATTTCTTATAAAGATGAGATGACTTATTATATCAACCAACAACTTGTTGATTACTATGGTTCTTATTTTAAGTTCATCATGACATAAATTTTTTGTTGTAAATATAATATTCCTTTTAGAGAGTTAGAGTTATTAACAATTGCTTTCTAATTTTACCTTATGTAATTCTCGACAGAAAAAGAGAGAATGATTTATAAACCTAGAAAGAGAGATAGAAACTTTCTTTTGATGTCGTATGATAATTAGTGAACTTATAGTAATGACTAAAGTTAAATATATAATTTGGCATGAAATTCACCTATCATATTCCTTCTTATTTTTTTTCAATAATTTCAGATATATTATATGCCTATGTTTTTGTGAATATGGAGGAGACTTCAATTGATAAAAATTGGTGGTTAGTAAAGATGGATTCAACACCTTAGATATGCTTGTACTCGAGTCTCATTATTATTAATAATGGCCTCTCAATCCTTGTTTATTTCTTCTTAAGTATTTGGATTTCTATTTCATTTCTACATATTAAAAATGAGCTAATTTTATAAAGTTGTTAAATTTTAAGACAGTTAATAAAGTTTAAATTTTTCTTGATTTAGGTGAATTATGATAAAAATATCTTATAAATAAAATTAGAGGAGTATTTAAGATTTAAGTGCCATTAAACGGAGGACAAATCTTAAAAAAATTATTTCTTCCGATCTTTGATATAAAACCTAGCTAACTCTTATTCTATCTGTAAATCATTTCTTTTTATTTTAATACTTTTACCGAATATATGGCACCTCTTCTGCATCATATTACCATGTATCCAAGCAATTGACTACTCTAGTTTGAGGTTTATGATGACTTCCTCTTCTAACACAAATGTTTCTTTTAGGACTCAAAAAAATCTAACAAGACAATACACCGCTAAACAAATGAGGTGTTGGTTATGTTTGAATCACTTCTATGTCATTTTTGCATATCCACCAAATTGATAAAATCTTTCACTCTTGCTCTTATTAAAATTTGGTTAAATTATACAAAATTCTCATGAACTTTGAGTCAATTGCGTATAACTCATTGACATTTTAAAGTTTAAATTTAACCCCTCTGACCTTTTATTTTTGAAATATTAATTACCCCTACCGTTAAATGACTGTTATTTGTTTAACAGAATTGATATGTCAAATTAGGAGATGTCATGTGTCATCCTATCCTATGTGGTATCATGTGTAAATTAGTAATTTCTTAAAACCCCCAAACTTTGAATAGTTGCAGATAACCCTCTTAAACTTTAATCAATTACAAATAACCCTCTTGACATTTTAAAATTTAAATTTAACTCCCTTAAAATTTTGATTTATAATAAATAAACCTCATGTTGTTACTTTAATCATTTTAATATATTTATTTATTTCTTACCATCATTTGTCAATTAAAATAGTTTTCTTGTATGAAAAAAATAAAAGAATAATATTTAGAAAATATAAAAATAAAATGTCATCATTTGTGGAACAATTAATTATTTTCTTGGTTCAATTGAGTTGTGATAGTATACAATTGTTGTTAAATATATTCTTGGGATGATTGAGCAATGATAGTTTAAATATTAAATTTTTGTTAGAGGATAGCTCTTGCCTTCTTTAAATTTTTTATTAGTAATGCATTTTTTTAATTAGGGGTTCAACATTTATTTTATATTTTTCTAAATATTATTCTTCTCGTTTTTGCCATACAAAAGAACTATTTTAATTAAAAATGATAGTAAAATTTGTATTAAATTTATTAAAATGTATAAAGTAACAACATGAGGTTTAATATTATAAATCAAAATTTTAAGGAAATTAAATTTAAATTTTGAAACCTCAGAGGGTTATTTGTAATTGAACAAAATTTAGGGGGTTCTCTGCAATTGTTAAAAGTTTAAGAGGTTTTATGAAATTAATAATTTATACATGATGCCATGCAGGCGGACCGCGTCATCTCATAATTCGACGTGACATTTTCTGTTAAAAACATATCACTCTAGTCTTATTTATAAGTCTATTTTGATTAAAAAAAATTGATCCTATTTATAAGTCTACTTTCATGTAATAAATGAGATTATGACAATTTTACCCATATTAATTATATCCATGAAGATAGAGAGAGAAGAAAAAGTTGAAAAATAGCCAATTATAAATGAGGGTACAGTTGAAAAATTTGCCCTCATAATCATTAAGTTAACTAGGGTTGTACATGATGCCCAGGAGTCTAGTGCGCCCAGCTCCGCCCAACAAAAAATGGCCTTGCCCAGCCCAGGAAAAAGAAGCCCAGAAAAAATGGGCATAATCGGGCTGAGCATTTTTGCGAGCGGGGCCGGGCATCGGGCAGGGTATGCCGCCCTGCCCATTTGGCCCTGCCCAGTGTGTGTGTGTGTATTTGATATAAATATTTTTTATATAATAGTTAATAAACTTATATTATATTGTATATTTACTAATACTTTAATATATTCATTGAGTATTTGACCATTAGTCCATTATATTACTAATAATGTCTTGTATTTAATGGACTATGGATGTTATTTAATTCTTCGGGCATGTGTATTTGATTATTTGTTAAGACATATGGTAGTTTTTTAATTTCAAGACTCAAGTTGTAGATTTATTTTGGAATATTCTAAGGTATATAATTATAAATTACATTTGAAGTTTACAATATTGTTTATCAAGTATGATTGAAAAAAAAATTCTCATATAGAGTGTGGTAAGATATCATCATTTAGGCATGAGAAGCCCGCCCTGCCCAACCCATTTTTACCCAGCCCAAAAATGTTAGGGTTTCTATCGGACAGGGCTAGGCACCGAGCTGCATTTGACTGCCCAGTGATTCTTTGGGCAGGGCATCGGGCATGAGTCTCGCCCTACCTAGCCCTGCCCATGCTCACCCCTAAAGTTAACCACCTCTCCTTGATATGTGAAATTTGACTAAAATAGACTTATAAATAAGATAAGAGTGGTAACACTTACTTAATAGCATGTGTAATAGTTAAAAAATGAAAGGTCAAAGGTTATATGCAACTGACCCATAGTTAAGGGGGTTTTGTATAATTTAACCTTAAAATGTTTATCCCTCCCTACATTTATAAATCATTCTCACCCCTTTCTCATCTTTATCCCTTTATAATAGAAATTAGATAAGGGGAAATTGAAAAAATGTCATCAACTTATATTTTGCCAACAAAGGTTGATCAAGTTGATAAAGGTGGGATAATAATTATAAGGTTGTGGATTCAAATCACATTGATGTAAGAACCTTATTGGTACATAATCTGTAAGTATTTATATATACGCTCTTTGAGCTCAGGGCATAAATAAATTACTTTAATCTATTTATATTTATCATTTTTTTCAAACTAATTTGTTTGACTTATAAACTAAGATATAATTGGGTAATTTATTTGACTTTTCAATCTCCCAAAAAAAAACTCAGTTGAGTCTTATATAAAGGACTAGAGATATTGTAGAATTGGATCGGGGTTTTTACAAAAAAAAATCTTACTAAAAAATGTGACGATTGGCATGAACAAAAAAGGTGAGGTGGATGCCATATAACCCTATCACATTTGCATATTTAATAAACAAATGTTAATAGTTAGGGCTAGTTGACGAACAAAATTACCTTGTTTTTGAAATTTACAGGCTATATTTACTGTCTCAAAAACTTTCAAGCACTCAATATCCACACACAAAAACTTCTGGGGCATTTAACCCGTTTAACCCTACAATTTATTAAAAGAATATGACTTGGAGTTTAACCCATGCTCCTCTATATTTTAAATAAGGGCAAAATTAAAAAGTTGTTCCATACCCTAGTAAAGTTAACAAGTCAACTGTTGGTCCTTAGTTCTGTTGTTCCATACTTTCACCACACATTCTCGATAGTCCAAGCACCCCCACCTCTACTCTCACTGTCATAATTCAATAATCATGTGTATTCTTTGTCAATAACAAACCAATTTTTTTTGGAAACATTTCCTAAGTTTTCTCATATCACTCTTGTTCCACCTAAAAGTCACTCCTACCTCATTTTCATAGGGTAAAAAATGTATTAAATTAATAAAATCTTTCACATTTACTCTTGTAAATTTTTTTGTCTCCCTGTCCATTTACAAATAATTTTCACCCCTCTCTCATCACACCCTTCATTAATAGAAATTAAATAGGGATAAAATTTAAAAAATATTATTAATTACCCAACTAGTGACTCATATTTAAAATCAAGTTTTTCTCATACAATTGACTTATATATACAACCGGCATACAAGAGTTAAGCATCAAATTTTAACATAACCACTTGAACACACTTGTTCAAAGAAGAAGAATTCCTTCCACTCACAACAAACATATGACTCGAAACTTTTATTTTTATTTTTTTAAAGAAAAAGAGGATTGGAATCCGTAAATGATGCCTCCATGGAAGTTTGAATATTGCTAACGGATATTCTAAAGGTGCCATATCAATTATTATTTTTTAATATGTTGCTGTCAAGTTAGACATTTAAAACATTTTTGGACCTACCTTCAACAAATCCTTCCACACACAAAAATCAGAGAAATCATTGAACTTTGTGTGTTAATTTCTTTTGGTGAGAAGACTCATATAAATGGCGTTGAGAATGTAGTTCAGGCCAAAAAAAAAAGGGAAGAAAAAAAAAATAAGAAAAAAAAAGTGAACTAGAAGCAAAGATTCAATAATGAGTCGTATAGAGCTAGCTTGAATGTAACTCATTGGGATACAGTAGCATCTTTTTTACAAATGTTCCTTGAAAAAGTGTTGCAAGGATCAGTTCATATCATACAAGGGTTGGTGCATACGTAACGATCGTCTAAGTCATCTCATCCCTGTTTCACTCCTTACCTTACCAACCTTTCCCTGCAAGAAACATATATAACAGCCAAAAAAAGTTTGTTCCTAATAATAATACTCCCTCCAGTCCTAATTATAAGACAACATTTGAGTGTTGGTTTTGGTCTTAATTATAGGATAACTTTTTAGTTTTTGTCATTTTCTTCCTAAAATACTCTTATTTTATTATCTCAAGTGTGTTTGGTTTTTGGTAAGTATATATGTATATGGGTTGTAACACACACACATGCACACACATGTGTATATCTATAAACATCTATATGTATGTATATATCTATGTGTGTGTACACACATATATGTGTGCATATGTATATCTGTGTTTGTGTGTGTCTATATATATATATATATATATATATATATATATATATATCTGTGTGTAGATACATGGTTATGTGTGTGTGTCTATATGTGTGTGTATGCATGATAGATCTATATGTATATCTAGCAAGACCATTATTTCAATTAGAAAGCATGTGGAAAGGAAAATTAGTTGAAGAAATATGTGGCAGGGTTGTTGATTAACTTTTACTTATGTCTTTTCCAAAATCGGTTAAATATGTCTTATAATTAGGACTGGAAGGAGTACTAAATTAAATTATCCATAAATTTCTTCTAATGTATGTAACAAATTAATTAAAGATGCGTGATGGAGTAAAGGTGAATGATTAGTCCTAGGTTGTAATGGAAGGACTTCGGGGTAGTTTGGTTGATATGAATCACTGAGACACCAGATTAAAAAGAAAAAGAAAAATCTTCACCCATTAATAGTTGAGTATGTTAAACAAAAAAAGGTCAAAGCCTTCAAATTTTATAGTCCAGGGCTTAATATAATAGCTAGTTTACTTTTTTGATCAACTTTTTTTTTTTGAAAAAAAATTGAGATTGAGGAAACTAAATATATTATTTAATTATAATATATATTAATTATTATTATATTATATATCAGTTTACAAGTCAAATAAATTAATTTGGAGAAAAATGATAAATATAAATACTTTAATATAACTTATGTAACTTCTTTACTCTCTCCAACAAAAATCAATTGTTTCTTATATTAAGAACTTGAGGTAGTATATGAAAAAGAATAAGGTGAGGTAGTATGTTACTTAACTCTTACCTATATTGTTAGTAAATAGGTGTCCTAAAGACAATCTATTTTGATAAAGGAACACATTTTTTTCTATTTAGTATTTTGTGATTAATAAAATTAAGCATATTTTATTTTTATCATATTTGTATCTCGTTTTTATTTAAAGTAAATATGCGTTTAAAGATAAAAGTCCTAAGAATAGAACATGTGTTTACTCGATGATCTATAATAAGGATCATGATCATGAGGACTTGAGAACACTAAATGTTTATTACCTGAAACTTATTCAGAGTCTTGAATCACTAAGAAAGGGTATTGATGATCTCAATAAGACTAGTACGACATCATCTACTTGTATAGAGATACAAGGTAGGGACCTCATGGAATACAGGCATGTGATGCCTTAGCCGATGTCGTGGGTGGATTTGTTGGAGAACAAATAGCACCGAACAGACCCACCAAAAGACTCCACAAAGATTTGTAGGAAGTATCATTAAATATAAAAAGTCTCTCAATGTTTGGTAGTGCAGATCGTCCTAGCCTTGAAGATGTCATTAAGCACTATGTCCTAAGGTCATACTTTGAATGTACAACTCTATCCGCATGAATATGGGGAAAACATTGTACTCTTGGGTATGACTTAAATGTATGAGTGTAGATAGACATATCGAAAGGATTACAGTTCCCTACAAGGGATTAGTCTTTCACAAGATTAATAGGGCTTGGATAACTTGTAGTTGACTTGGAAATATGTGCACAGTAAGTGATCATGAAGAGTCATGTTCATCTTAGAGTCAATAGAAAAAGATTCCTAGTTTTGTGAAAAAACTATATTTAGTCAACCAAGAAAGATGATACTTTGCTTTCGACTAAATATGAATTACGATGTGAGGGATGATGCCGACACAATATCCAAATTAGAAAAGATAAATTACTTGATTAACTCAATTAATTTTGGAGCCACAGAGCATTGCTAGTGTCTTATGTGGTCATTAGATAACTTGGGTCTATTAAAGAAGTTTGATTAGCTTAATGTTATTTATGTCAGTAATTAATTGGGTCTAATGGGTTACACATAAAGATTATTCTTAATTCCTTAAAAATTGATAATTTTGGGCCAATAATTATTATTAGACTTTCCCGAAAAAATGAGTATATTTGAATTGGAGTCAGACTTTGAGCCCAATCTATTAAAATGATGCCATATATGGTTATCTAGTAGGAAATTAATTTCTCCATTAATAAGTCCAAATATGTTAGAAGGCCAAACACAGTCTTAGGCTATTTTTAATTTTAAATTTGAGATTTAAATTCAAGATATTAAGTTATAAAAGATAATTTGAAATTATCTAATATAATTATATAAATATATGTCCAATAAATATTAGATAAATAAAGAATTAATTAAATAGTTGGATAAGATCCATTATTTTGAATTAATTAAAGATCTGGACAAGATTCATTATTTTCAATAATTAATTCAAAAATCAATTAAAGATTTGGACGAGATTCATAATTTTGATTAATTAGATAATACCAATTAATGGGCCATAATTCTTTCAACCCTAAATTAAGTTTTGACCGTGTAAATTATAAGATTATGAATCTCATAATTTTTGGCCATAACTAGAAAGAAATTAGAGAGTAAACCGTGAAAAAAGATTTGAGATTTTATCAGTCCCATCTTTTGTGGCTGACTTGGTGGACCTAGGATTTTAACTATTAGAATAATAAGATATAATTATCTTATTATTTTTCGGTTAGAAAAATAGGGATCTAGGTTTTGAAAGAAAAGAAAAATATAAGGCATTTGTGTGACTCATATTTCTTCCACAATATATTCTTTTTGAAAGACCTAGAACATTGGCCGAATTAGATAGCTCATAAGGAGCCATTGAAATTCTCAAAAAAAAAAAAAACAACCAAGAAATAAAAGAAAAAAGCTCCATCCAAAGAGAGAGAAAACCTAAGAATGTTGAGTCTTCAACCTTGCATCGCCCCAGAAAGTATCCAATGAAAGAGAAGGAGCTCTCAAGGCAATCGAGAGATAGTTATGTGGATCAGCGTTAGAAGACATCACACACTTTGAGGTCTTCAGTGATATAAGGTAATCCTAAAACCCCTCATGTATTTTAATGAGTAGATTATTCCTTAGAATATCTCATGATCTCCTGTAAGAGTTACAAGAATCACATGGTCAATATTTTTGGGAATACCCATGAGTATTGGGGTAACTCATGAGTACCATAAAAGTTATGGGTTTTCATAAGCACCAATTTTAATCACATGATTAGAAGCCTGTAAACATTGAATGTACAATTTGTTATGGGTTCTTCTGATAAACTTATAGGAACCCATGAGTATTTATTTTAAATATGAGTTTCAACTCATAAGGACCATAAGAGTTATGGATTCTCATGAGTATCTATTAAAACTCACAATTGTGTTTAGAGTTTGTAAATCAAGATAACCATAATGAGTTGCGGTTATTAATTATAGTTTTTGTTGCAAATTAAGAAAAGACAAAAAATTTTATTTTTCCTATATAAGGTCACGCTTGAACGTTAGATATCACCTTATTTATCAACATATGTAACTTTATTTCACTTAAGAAAAAATCAGAAATTATATTTTAGGATTAAAGGATAAAGTGAAATTTTTGTTTTGAGGGTGACCGAAATGTCCTTCATTAATTTTTTACAAGTGTACATGTACATTTTAACAACAAACAATAATAAAATATACAAGTATACATATGAAAATTTACCGTTCTCATTTTACATCATAAGTCATAACAATTAATATAAAAACTTACAAGTGTTCATGAATTTATAAGTATATATATTTATTTTGGCAATCAACAACAAAAAATAACACTAAAAGGGCTATTTCTTGCATAGGATTAAATTAATGAGTAGTAGTAATATATATTAGTTGTAAGAAGGAAAAGGGGAAGGGATGTTGGGACCTGACTTAGCGGGCAAGCACTAAGGAAATTGGTTCGAAGAGAGTTGGTTTCATAATGATTGATGAGCAACGTAATCGTAAAGGGATCAATGTCATGTGTTTGAATGCCCACTCAATTTATCTGGATGCCACAAAAAAGAAAGATTTGCAGCGTTTTTAAATTCAATTATTATTTTTATTTTTATTCTTTATTGTAATTGCAATGAATTGGGGACGATGGAGGAGAAAAAGAGAGGTGGGGACCATACAAAAGCTACCCCACTCCACTAAAATTTCTACATGTCAGAATCCCTGTATGCCTCATAAATAGCTGCATTCGTACAATGTACATTACCCTTTTACACACACACACACACAGAGAATGTTTATAGTACGGTTTTTTCCTATAGTATCTCTTTTTAGGAAATTATTTACCAAAATGTCCATACTTTGAAACTATTTCTCATTATGCTCTCTTTTGGAAACATATTCTCAATCTACCCCCTTTAGTCGACTAAACCAGGGGTTTAGTCGACTAAATTACGGGGGTGGGCGTTAAAAAGCCCACACCCGATATTTAGTCGACTAAACCACTTGGTTTAGTCGACTAAATTTCGACGGTGAAAGTTTTTAAACATCCCAAACGCCGCTAATCGACTAGATCTCCTCCCCAAACCCCTCCCCCATCTCTTTTTCGCCAAAATCTCTCTGAATTCGTTGGTGGATTGCGAAGAGAACTTCAATCAACTTGCATTTGCATCAATTTCGGTGCTAGTAGCATAAAAGAGATGGGGGAGGGGTTTGAGGAGGAGATCTAATCGATTAGCGGCGTTTGGAGTGTTTAAAAACCCTCACCGTCGAAATTTAGTCGACTAAACCAAGTGATTTAGTCGACTAAATGTCAGGTGTGGGCTTTTTAACGCCTACCCCGTAATTTAGTCTACTAAATTTCGAGGGGATTCAAAAAAACTTGAACCCCTCGAAATTTAGTCGACTAAACTCCTGGTTTAGTCAACTAAAGGGGGTGAATTGAGAATATGTTTTCAGAGGAGGGCATAATGGGAAATAGTTTCAAAGTAGGGGCATTTTGGTAAATAGTTTCCTAAAAAGGGACAGTATAGGAAAAAAGCCTTTATAGTACTCTATATGGAAGAAAATATATGGGAAAATATAAATGGTAAACCTTACTCAATCGATTTCCCTGTTTTTCTGCCATTGTTATTTTTAAAATTTAGAAACATATCATTTAAACTTTAAAATTATGTTGATAACAATAATAAAAAATTAATAAAAATAATAAAACAATTGACAACTCATTTTACTAAAAAAAATAACTTATTTAGAATTTTAAAATTTAAATAATATTTTATTGAGATTTTCTCTTTAGTTTTTGTTCTAAGGTCCCATGATTTTAAGTAAGGTTTATTCTTTTCTACCTTAGGTTTTTTTAACAAAATTTCTCTTAGTTTTTTTAAACCAAATTTCTACCTTAGTTGAACGTCTTCTGGAAACGTGGAAAATCTCCTTTTTACTATGGTAAAATTTTGTAATTTTTTTATTCTTATTATACCATAATAGTAATTAATGAACTAATAAATTATTTTGAAATAGTTAAATATATGGTGAAAGGACACGGATGACTTTTATTTAAACTATCAACATGTTTGGGTAAGTAGGAAAAAATACCTAGTGACTTTTTTTTTTAATTAAAAAAATTTAGAAGAGGGGTTGGGTTCACCCACAGACCAAGGGTAGGGCACTATAGCTTTGTTCTTCAGGGTATACAGGACATATATGTTTCCAACTTAGCCTACGTTTCCACAAGTTCATATTATCTAGGATGTTTCCCCTAATGATTTGACCAACTCCAGGATCAAACCCTATTCTTTTTTATGGAAAAGTCTGACCCCTTTACCAGTTAAGCCCAAGCCCAAGAACAAAGAGTAAATACCTAGTGATTTGAAATCAATTGAGATTTTAAGGTAAGTGATTTCGTAATTGGGCTTAAGAAAAAAAAAAAAAAAACCCGTTTTCTCAAAAGCGATGGGACGAGACAGCGCGTTGGGCAAAGAGCGGGGCGTGTTGGGGCATTTAATTACTTAACTGGCCTATTTGCCTCTAGAGAGGGGTTTTTTTTTTTTTAAAAAAATAATAATAATTACATAACTTCTCTGTTTGAAGTGAAGACAAATCTTGATGTCAAGTGTTCTGTTTTAATTACATAACTTCTTTGTTTGAACTTTGAACACAAACAATTTTTTTTTTTTTTTGGTTTTATATTACATAGCTTCCACACCGGTATATTTTTCGCAGCAGGCTTTCACCACAATTTATTGTGATGAATTTTTATTAATACTGGGTAAAATATATGTTTGTGTTAATTTACCTATTAAATATATTTAATTAAGGATTTTATTATTTATTAAATTTTTTAAAAAATATTTAAATCTGTATCTTCATTTATTGTAATATATATATATATACACAACTAATATATATTAAATTTGCATTTAATGAAATTCATGTCATTTTTAATCATTTTTCATCTCAATTAACTTTTTAGATAATCATCTAAACACCATTCAGTTTGAGAAAAAGACACTTCTGCCACCGTCAATCCGAACACAAATCACATTCACAATATGACTTTTATATTATTTTACTTCTGAAAAAGTTAGATAAAAAATAAATAATTTCTTCCGCCGTTAACCCAAACGGACCCCTATATACTAGTGGGCATGCCAATAGAAGGCCGAAGGCTTTTAGGTGGTGTCAGTGAGTTTTAATTGTGTATCCATGTTAACTACCCCTAGTCATTAATATAAGATATACTTATTTAATTTGATTATATTAAAAAAGTTAGTTGCATTAGTTAATGTGACATACATTTTTTAAAACATCATAACTTTTTTTAAAAAAATTCCCTACCTCCCGGTCCTTGATTATTTTTTAGGGAACATCAATATGAGTAGTTTAAAAAACACTGATAAATATGAAAACTATGTCTTATATATAGAATACAAATTAACTCTTTAAATATGTCTTATATTAAAGACGTTATAGAGTATTTTGATATTGGGTCAGTTTTGAATTATGCATATTTTGAGAAAGTTGTTAATTGAGTATTTGCATAAAAGAGTTTTGATATTGGGTTGAAGTTAAATATTAATTATATGTTTCGAGAAGTTTAAGGCCCAAATTGTCAATTTTATTCACAGTTGTAAAGATAAGTCTTGTTTTACATAACCAAGCTAGGCGGGTCGAGTATTCTTCTAACATGATTTGGTATATAAATTAATTAGAAGTGTTTTGTTATCTATGATAGCTTTTAAATGATTAACTTCACTCTTTTCTATCATGAATAAATTATTTTAAATGGTTTTAATCATGATAGGTGTTTTCAAATGATTTGGTTTAATTCTTTTCCATCACAGTTAATTGTTACTCCCTCTTGTCCTTATTATAAGGCACCACCTAACAAGTTTATTTGGTCCTTTTTATAAGGCATTTGCTTGTTCCCAATGAGTATTAATTATTTTTTTTCCATGTATGCCCCTAATTAATAAAGGTAGTGGGTGAGAGTAATAATTAATAGAATATTGGAATTTAGTGTAATTAATAGGGGTAATATTGAAAATTACTTAAATTCTATGACAACTTTATTGACTTTAATTGTTTTTATTAGTATGTGAGAATTGTTAGTTGGTGCCTTATAATAAAAACCAAAGGGAGTATTTTTAATTTGTTGAGGAACTCATTATAACTATGGTAACCCCTATGGCCTATAATATAAATTACTTCTAGAAAAATGATTTGGTTATATAGGTCAGTTGGAGAGCAATCAATACTTACTCCTTTGGTCTTTTATATATATATATATATAAGGAAGAGAAAGAGGCTTTTTTAGTCCTATTTATAAGGCACCTCATTAAAGTTTTGAGGTGAATGTAAAATTTAATCATTTACTAATTATTATGTTGACTTTATTTTCATTTGGTATGAAGTATATTAAATAGGGATAGAGTCGAAAAGTTGTTAAATTTGATGGCTGAACAAACAAGATTTTCAGGTTTTCTTTAGTTCATATGAAAAATCTTGGAAGCGGTTTATGAATAGGAACAAAGGAGTATTTGTCAATTTTTCCATTATAATTAATGTGTAAATATGACTCCTTGTATTTTTCATTCTCCTTGAAAAAACTCATTTAATGTGGGTAATGTTGATTTTTTTTAAAAAAAAAATTTCAGACAAATTTAATGAGTTAACTAACATTTTTGTTATTTTTATTTTTGATGAATAGTTAAAATTACTTACATCATTGTGAATCAAAAGGAGTGTTGTGAGGCAATCCAAGAGGTGAAGGCCAGGCATGTCTCAAACAATGCCTTCCAGTAGGATTGGAGGCTGTGGAATGAGTCTACCGGGAAGTAACTTCCTATGGCACCATCGGAGGTTGGTTCCAACTTTTGTGTCCACTCACTCATATCTCTTTCAAATTTACTGTGGCCCAATTGAATACACAAATAAGGGTTTTTTGGCCAATTCTTACCCCATATATTAAGAATAATACAACTTCATTTTTTATTCCATGCTTTATTCTTCCGGTGCTCCACCACATGATATGCCTTCCTTGTTTATCTATGATGGTTTCTTTGTTGATGCACAATTATGCCGCAAAAGTTCAAGTTCTGTGGGATGATTTTTTTTAGTTAAGGTTCAATTTTATCCCAAAGTTTTCAAATAAAAGCTGCGGCATCTAGGAGATTTTTAGAGTTCTATGTCAACCCGAAAGCATTAAGAAGGGAACAATATAATGTCACTTTCGAAGAAAAATTGGACTCGAACCCTTGTTTTGAAAAAACAATTGCTAAGAAATCTCCCATGATATGATGTGCCCAAGGGCTTAGATTATTGAATGGATGTGACTCATTTTCAGTAAATACGTTACTCTTATTCAACTATATGTGATACAAATTTAAATATTTGCAAATATCTTAAAGATAGACAGCACACAACTAAACCAAAACAAGTTGCATCAAGATAGTTGGTACTTGAGTCGTGACACAAATTTGAGGTATTTTTGAACAATAAGAGTGTTTCAGTAATTTACAAGTTTTAGGGAACTTATAAGCATTTCCTGTGGACAATGGATAGACCTGACTCATCATATTCACTCTTGGATATCCACATCTGCAAAGAGCACCATGTGTTAGAGATAAACTGATATGACCCAGATTGTTAAGAGATGAGTTAATTGATGAGATAAATGTTCACCTGCTGGAAGGTGTTGAGGGATGCAAGAATTGAACCTCCGATCCAGACACTGTACTCTCTCTCTGGCGGAGCCGGCCACCAACTTAATCTTCATGCTGGTTGGAGCAAGTGCGGTGATTTCCTTGCTCATTCGGTCAGCCATACCGGGAAACATGGTTGAGCCAACCACCTAGAACAATGTTTCCATAAAGATCCTTTCTGATATCCACATCACACTTCATGACAGAATTGTAAATGGTTTCATGGATTCCAGTAGCATCCATTCCAATCACAGATAGATTGCTGGAAAAGAACCTCTGTGCAACGGAATCTCTCAGCTCCAATTGTAATAACTTGTCCATCAGGAAGTTCATAGTTTTTATCCATTAATGAAGCGTTGGCCTTTGCAATCTCAAGCCATCATATGCAAGTTTCTCCTGTATGTCGTAGACAACTTCCCTTTCAGCAGAGGTAGTAAACGTATACCCTCTTTTATCCAGGAGCTCCATCAATGAATCAGTTAGAACATAGCCAGCAAGATTCAAACGGAGAATAGCGTGAGGAAGTGTAAATCCCTCATAAATTGGCACAATGTGGGTCACACCATCACTAGAGTTCAAAACAATACCTTTTGTACGACTACTAGCATGTAGAGCGAGAACAGACTGAATGGCTACACCATGGCAGGGACATTAAAGGTCTCAAACATGACTTGAGCCGTTTTCTCTCTATTAGCTTTTGGGTTGAGAGGAGCCTCAGTGAGAAGTACAGGGTGTTCCTCAGGAGTGACACGAAGCTCATTGTAAAATGTGTGATGCCAAATCTTTAGTGACTATTCCGTGCTCAATGGGGTACTTCAAAGTAAGAAGACATCTTTTTTGACTGGGCTTCATCACCTACGGATGCATCTTTCTGACCCATCCCTACCGTAACACTGGGGTGCCTGGGTCGCCCAACAATGCTGGGAAACACAGCTCTTGGAGCTTCATCACCAGCAAATCCAGTCTGCAGATATGGACCATGTTTTAAAATATAGGTTGAACTATGAAATCAAAATTCATTTTAAACAAAAGGCCAATTTGCACTTTTAGCAATAAAGTTTTTTACCAAATGTGCAAAAGTAGACATAATTTTTTAAAGATGAAGTAATTTTATCAATTCCGTTAAATTGGTCCAAACATCCTTCCTTTTTTTACATAGGACCCACTTTTTCTTTGTCTAGCTAGTTTTATAACAGATGTATGGGTGTAAACAGGCCAGACGCTTGTCTGACCTAGCCGGTGTAAAAATAGGATCAGGCTCAGGCCTTTTAGGACGGATGTTTTATAATAGGTCAGACCTAGGTTTACTAAGAAGCTTATTAGGCCTGTCATGCTATTAAGCATTTATAATACTCTTTTCGATCCTAAATATAAGATATAGTTGATTTTTTTAAGATATTAAAAAAGTTAAATAAACTACTTAATCGTACATATGTACTATATCCTTAGATCATATATCATTTTCTAAGTTAGGCAAAATAATTTTTTTAAAAAAAGATAAATATAAATATTTTAAAGTAATTTAATAAGTTTTTTTAAGTGCAAATTTGAATATAAACACTAAATCTTCCTCTACTTTTCATTTTTTGATTATGTTTTGTCAACTTCTAATGCTTTCTTATAATCATATTTTTTATTTATCTCAATTTTCTTCCTTTTGAGACTTTTATTTTTTCTTCTCTTTAATGAGTTTCTAAAATATCAATTCAACTTTTTGACTTTTTTTTTCATTTTATTTACAGCTTTGTAGTAAATTTTCTTTTTTGTTTGAAAGTTCTTTGTTCATATATGAAAGTTTAGCTATGCCCTCTTTGGAGAATGAAAGTAGTAATCAGGCTCTAGGCTAGATTTTTTACATGTGATAAGTATATATTTTATAATTAAATAAGTATAAGATTTTGATATATATTGGATTGAATTTATTATATTTTATACTTATTTAATTATTTTTTATATATTTTTCTATCCTTTAATTAATTATAGGATAAAAGTGGATTTTGATATGAATCTATTTCATATCCTATTTTATTTTGCAGGAAATAATATATAAAAATGGATGAGAAAGTATCCACGAAAAATAGCAAGGGATCTGGCATCAATGGTCTGTTATATGGATATTATTGAGAAGGGATAAAGGCGTGAACCCCACTTGAAGCAAGAAAGAAAGCAATAAATAAAAAGATTCATTGGCCGGAAGACTACTTTGGAAGGATAAGATATCACTTTTTTTTTGGTTGATAAATCACCCGGTATCCGAACCCCACTAGGCCGACTAATCCAGATTCGTGTCATGTAGGACCCGTTAGAGCGGCAAAGCTCTCCCTTAAGAGTTTTAAGGCAGCTGCATTCCTTAGGCTTGAACACGAGACCTCAAGTTAAGCTAGTAGAGATCCTTACCATCTCAGCTATGCCCTCTTGAATATAAGATATCACTTTGGGTCATATTTGTAGGAGAGAGCCGCGAGCCCAAGACACCCTAGTAATATATATTGGGTTTGTTTGGAGTGCACTTAAAATTGACTCTTTTTCTGAAAAAAGCCAAAAAAAAGGTAGGTCAATTGTAAAAAAAGTAAAGTTAGGTTTGTTTAGATAACATTGTAGACGTGCTGGGCTTTTTATAAAAGTTGTAACGCACTAGACTTATTTATAAGCTTGAAATCCAAGCTTATTTCCAATCGTACTGGACTTATCCCTGCGGAGCTAGGCCAATTTTCATTTTGTGGAACTTTGTGCTTGGAAAAGCTTTGGGACGATTGCGTGTTGGTTTTAGGGGCATTAGAAGATAATCTTAAGTAGGAAAAAAAAAATCAAATGGAAAGGCATATCAGCCTTACAATAATTAGAGCTCGGCTTGGTACGCCAAAAAAAGGGAGGGAAAGAAGGAAAAATAAGAAAATTCTTTCAGTAAAAATATGTTTCACTATCAAATATTCTTAAAACTCAAGTTCTCACCTGTTTCAAAGTTTCCTGGGAAATATTTTTTAAAATTAATTTACTGTCAACAATTTAAAGGAGATACAGTGAAACTAATATTCCCTAGGCACTTCACGCATACTTGCTGGTGTTTCGATTGTGATAGTTTGTTACAAATTATTACATTCAGTTCTGCAGATTCACACACACTCGCACAAAAAGAAGAGTATGGAATGTGAATTCCCTTTTGTTGTTGTTGAAAAAAAGGATATATGTGAAAATATATGGTTCAGACCAGCTTCTGATTCATACGTGTCGGCAATTATAGCTGTTTCATTCTAAAAGCACCACTCTCAGATTAAATGTTCCTTCCATTGTGCTATAATTTAATTGCCTCCCCATCTTGGTGAGTGTTTTAATTTTCTTTATCTCTGGCAGTTTGCTTTTCCCTTTTCACTCATGAGATATACATTGAATCCCTTATAAATAAAGTTGAGTTTTACTTGGCAAATGGAAAACTTGCTGAAGCAGAGGACGTTCTGGAAGAAAGTGTTAGAGGCACCCCAAGCTTCTGAAATAGTTGTAGATTGGGCGAGACAAACAAGAAACAGGGCTAAGTTATAACATGAATCTCAAATCGAAAATATTCATAGAATCGTATGGAGTTAACCCTTAAGCACACAGAAATTATCCTCTTGATGTTCACTGTTTTCTAAGATCACTCTACATCTTATCTTATATTAAGGAGTGGAGGGGTGGTTAATAACATTTTGAAGAACACCCCCTTTTTATTATACTACAAAATAAAAATCAATTTATATTTTGTGTTATTATTATTATTTTTTCAGGGAGGAAGGTGTGGGAGGCGAGAGAGCGTTGAATAAAAAATAAAGAAAAATAGGCCTAATATCTAATTATGATGGTATCAGATAGTATCAATTTCTCTTTTAAAATATAATATAAGGCATATTTTTATAGAAGCTTTGTCATATGTTTCAATTTAAGCAAAAATAAATAAAGCTTTCATTAAATTTTGAATAAGTCGCAAATAACTCCATCTTCATTATATTCACCTTTAAAAGTTTAAACAGTCGAGAACTTTAATTTTATGTACCCAAAGGTCCCCTTACTGTTTATCTTATTGACACCATTTGCTATATATCACATGAATGAAATGCATGACAAAAGATATGAAAAAGTAATTTATTAATTTTTTTTTCATCATTTACCTAATAAAAATTATAAAACTTATTATGTATTCGCGCCAAGACACCTAAAAGAATGAAACTCGCAAATTCATACTTAAAGAAACACTCAAAGTATGTGATTAGATTCATTATGCCACAAAGTCACTAGCAATTAATTAATTTTAGAAAGAAATTGTCATTTTTTAAAAAAAAATTTAGTTTGTTACCTAATTTTAATGTCTCACCTTAATCTAACCGTTAATGCTTAGCTTAATTTAAGTTTTGATACAAACCATCTTATATATCTATACGTAAATGATTTTTTTAATAATTCAAAAACAACGACGAACCGCATACATTGAGGTTGCTCATATCAACTTGGTTTATATAATCTCCCTCATGATTTAGTAAATTTGAAGTATATTTTATAATGCGTATACAAAATTAAAAATACTCATATATACAAATATTTGCCTTGGGATTAAGTAACCTGGAATCAGATTTAATCTAATTTGCACTTAAGATAAATATATACTTGAAAGCTCCACATAATTAAATTAGAGTGATATTTGTCTTGATTGCACCTAATATAATTGGGTGAGAAATTACATGATTAATTGAGGCAGGGTTATAAGTGGAACAACAAACATTTTTAGCCCCTGATTAAGTTTTTGTATAAATAATTTAGTGGGGATAACATCCAAATAGTAAATATTTTTACATTAGTTGTTGTTAACTTAATTAGCCTGAGAATTTTTTTTGATTTAAATGTTATTTCACTATATTATTTTTAGTTGTTGGATCACTCTCTTGATAAACAATTGATAAGTTCATGTTTGGATTCTCTCTCTCTCTGTTTTTTTTAAGTTTCTCTTCTTCTTATAAAGAAAAGTTAGGTCAAACAGGTTTTTATAAAAGCTCCTATAATAAAAAGAGTTTTTTTTTTTCCTTTTAAATGAAGAAAAAAGCCAAAAGCTTATGAGGGGAGTTTTTTTTTAAGCTCTTGTCTGTCCATAAATTAATTTAAGATTTTGCAAATCACTCTCCAATTGAGAGCATCATTGGAGGGCGAACATAGAGACACATCTTGAACCTTTGATCTTGATCTCGCTCTCATCACCTTCGCACCTCCACTTCCTTCGCCGGTTGTAACATCCCAAATTTAGGAATTTAAATTTAAATATTATATGAAAATTAAATAATGAGTTAAAGCCTATTTTTCCTTGAATTTATTTTAGAAAAAGATTAAGTAAGAAATATTCGTAAAGGATAATTTTAGGCTTAAAAATTATAGAATTTATATTTCAAGGCCTAGGAAAAAATTAATTGTGAAGGAAAAATCCTTACACGGATTTTATTTTTCAAATTATCTAATAATTTCAATTAAATCTAATTGCAAATAAGAATTTTTAAGGACCAAATGGAATAAGTTTCATGGGCTTCACAACAACCCATATATTTAACCTAATTCTTCATTCCATCAGCCCAACACGTGAGAAAGAAAAAGAAACAGTAATGCATATTTCTAAATAACCCAAAGATCCATTCCATATCAGCAAGAAACATAAACCCATTGAATTCTATCAGCCCAATCCATCGAAAGCCACAGCTAGGAAAGTACATAAATATATATCAACACAAAGATTTTGTCTTATCCAGCTAACAAAAAAAAAAAAAAAAACCGGACACGCAAAACAACAGTTGTTTAACAGATAAACCAGATCACACAAGCACAGAAGCAGCGCAAGACCAGTGTGAATGCCATGCTTCTTCAGACCTTCACCATACATCTTGAACTTGACACCATAATATCCCTTGGTTTTCTTCTTTGGTCCGCCAGGTTCTTCTCAGATTGAACCTACTGCTATTATATAATCTATGCTTGTTAGTTTTAATCTTTCACGTTGCAGCAGGACAGTAACCACGCTCCATTGTCTCGTGTCTTCAATAGCACATTCTCTACGGTCTCCCTCGTGTTTGCAATAGCCCATGCTCCACTTCTCTGCATTTGTTATTCCTCTTTGAACCTATAACGGAAAACGCAGAGAGTGAGACTTGAGAGAGGAAGAGACATAAAATAGAAACATAAACGCAACGAGAGAGTGAGTGAGAACGAGAAACAGAGAAGAGGAGAGAGAGAGAGAGAGAGAGAGGACGAAGGAGCTGATCATACAAGCTTGAGGAATCATCCTAGGTGAGTTCCTTGAGCCTTATTCTTCCTATTTTCATGGTTTGAATCAGCTGCATGATGGTTTAGGTAGGATGAAAACGAGCTGCTCTGTTTTCTAGATGAAAAACAGAGAAATTTGTAAGCTTCGGATCCAATGGTATATTACCGCTTTTTTCCATGAAAGTTTGGCAGTAAATAATAGACATCTTAAGATTTAAAACGAGCAAAAGAAAAACTAAAACGGACGTGTATAATGAAAGTTATGATTCTCCAAACTTTAGCTTAGAAACCTGGAACGTTTCTACATTTCCAGAGAGTAGGTCGGTTTGGGGCTTGATTTTCAAATGGTAAAACTTTGAATTCTTCCTTAAAATTTTTACAGTAGATATTATACTCAATGAGATTTAAAATGAAAAAAATAACAACCAAAAACCAAAGTGTAGATTGAAAGTTATGATTTTTCAAAGTCAGACACTAAAACTAGAAAATGAAGTGAGCAGTGATTCTCGTGCTTGATTTTGAAATGGTAAACCTTTGAGTTCTTCCTTAAAATTCTTACAGTAGATAGTAGACTCAAGAAGGTTTGAAACGAGAAAAAGAATAGCTAAAACCGACGTCAAGAATGGGAGCAATGATTTTTTCAAAGTTGAGTTACAAAACAAGAAACGTTTTTGACTGTTTCTGGAATGATAAAAGGATGTTGCATTTTGTGTTAGGTAAACAAATTATAAAAATTATGAAAATTTCTAGATGTTTAGTAGACACATAGAGCTTTAATTTAGAAGGTAATTGGTTGCATTTCGATAAGTATACAAAAATTTATAAATTTTGGAAAATGGGTTACAAATTAGGAATTGTTTCTGAATAGTGACTACATTTTTGAAATCTTGGAATTTTCTAGCATGTATTGGTTATTGGTATTATTTTTTTTATGGAACTAGACATGATAAGGGACGCCTGAGAGTTGGAAGAATACCATTTTGAGTTTTATACAATTCATGATGAATTTTTGAAGTTAGATAATAGGATAGACTGTTTTCTGAAGAAAATTCTGGACAGTAGTCACATTTTGAATTTTTGTGAATTTTTTATATGTGATAAAATATTGGAATTAATTTTCCTAGAAACTAGACTTGATAAGGAGTTCATAGAATTTTGAATCACCTAAATTTGATGCTCAGAACTCCAGATATGGATTTTTGAAGTTGAACTATGAAAACTAGTAAGTTTATACTCCCAGATTGGATAGTGCTTAAGATTTTGAAATTTAGAAATTTTTCTTAGTCATAAATCAACTTGGTGATCTTAATTTTGAAATTAGACTTATCAATGAATAAATAGAAATTGAAATCACTCCATTTAGAGTCATAAAGACCAAGTTACGAATTTTGCAAATACCCGTGAAAATTAAAGGTCAATAGTGGCAATGACATCTCTTAAGATGTTATTTATAAGGGAAATAATGCAGTGATATCATTATAGGATATCTAGGAAAGTCATGAACTAATATCGAAAAGTGAATGTACCGCTAGCGACAGAGACTAAGATATGGACGCGTAGTGTAACTCTAACTCTCATGTTATCTTGTATGCTTATATGTGATTAGATGATTCATAGAGTCATGGGCAAGACTTGGTCTTGAATCATGTACTGTGGCTAAGACTCGGTCTTAGGTCACCTATTCACATACATTCAGCTTTGTGCGGGTTATAGTCATGATAATGCTGTATATATGTTTTCCTAACGCTGAGGACACGTGGAGGTGTGGCACTAGTGAGTGCAAACATTGTGAACATTACATGTGTTGTGTGCTATGTATTGTTGAGTTGTGAACTTTACATTGGCTGTATGCTATATATGGTTAATGCTGAAATGTAATGAATATTTGTCTTACATATATTGTTTATACTTAAGCATGAGGTTAACTGTTACATGAGATTCAATGAGTATTGAATCTCAGAATTTACCCTAGATTTAGGATCTGGAGGATCAGGAGTTGGAGAAAAGGGTAAGCAGCACGCGTAAAGACTCAGACGGAGTTGTAATTTTGGGATAGTATTATGTATAACTTTTGAATATTAGGATAATTGTAGCACTAATGTGCCTACCGAATATACCGCAAAGAATTTTAAGTTGTATTACGCTTATATTTCTTTGGGAATCTTAATTAACCAGCATATGTCTGAGCACATATTATCAGTCACTCATTCGTCCAAACATTAAGCATACTGACTTACTCTGATTTGTTTATACTTCACTTTGATAAATACACACAAATTAGTTTAATAAAAGCTATAGGTACATATATCCCTAGTCATCATAAAGGACTTAGAAATCAGGGTGTTACACCGGTGACCCTCGCCTTCACCCAATAGTCACCGGCGACATCCCTTCTCCACCGCTGTGACAGAGTTCAAGTGTTAGCGGTGAACATCTTTTAGTATATTGAAAGTGGCCGCGAACCAGCCTTCCACATTCATCACCATCACAAACACCACCGTGCACAACCTCCTCCTTTCTCACACCAACTAACACCAACGAATTGTGAAGGAGAGGAAAGTAGCTGCAAAAGAGAGCTCAGATTGAAGAGAAACATAACGGAGTTGGGATTGTGGGAAGGCTTGGCTGCGAACCACCGCTCCCCTTCCTTGACACCGCTGGAAATCTTCGTCCAACACCGCAACAGGCAACTTGGTTCTAGAGAAAAGACTTTGTATTCAGAGAGCCCGCGGTTGTTTTTCTTTTAATCTGAGTTTTTAATTAACTTTTAAACTAAAAAAAATTTATATATTCATTTAACAGCTTTTAACCTTTTTTTTTAAAGCTCTTGTTAATTTTAACTTACAAGTAGTTTTTAGATTAAAAAATAGAGGATGCAACCAGGTTTAAGAACAATAAACACAACTACTTTTCCAAACGGTGGAGGAAAAGCCATTATTCTAGATCCATCACAAAATGTAGGTTCAAATATGACGAAAACTAATTGAGAGGGGAGCAAACTAATAAAGGAACGGAAGATAGAAAACTCCGTGGCCGAGAAAATACATAATCATTCATGGCCAGAAGGGCGTGGGAGTGATTGCGGAACCGGTGTGATAATGGATTTCAAAAGATCCATGTAGAGCGGAAACTGTGCGATTGCGTATAAGGAAAGAGGAAGACAAGTGGCTGCATACAGAGGGAGCACTACTGCTTTCTTGAATCTGTCCTCAAGCTCCAAGAAATGAGCCGCGCAAAAAGATATAAGCATTGAGGCAATGGACACAAACAGCGAGCTTAAGCCCAAAAGAATCTGCAGCGGCAAATTTCTCTTAAAATCTCTGGCTAATTTCCGAGAGGTGAGTATGGAAAGGAACATGATCAGTGCTGTGACCGAGAAGCAGAGCCCAATAAGTGTGGTGATAGCGAAAAGGTCAAACGCCGTCTTTTGTTCTAACGTTTGCTTGCCAGTATCGCGGTTAGTGCTGCCGGGGAGTTGGCTCGACGTTGCAAAGGAAACTCCGGCAACCAGCGCAGCCACCACTGAGCAAGATTCAGACGTATCCTTAAGCCAGTTGCTACTCTCTTTGACCAGCTCTTCATGACCTTTAGTGAAGATTTGTGCCGGAGTTTGGTCTTGTTTATTGCTTAGGTCAAGCAAGTGGGGTGGTGACAACGATATTACATACTGCAATTCAAATTTCATCGTTAAAATACGTGCGTACATGGACGTATATATAATTGGAACGAGTTTAATTTATTGTGAGGATGGCACGTAATTAAACATAATTATATAAAAAATAGTAGATTAGTGACAGAATTGTACGATTTTATCATCAAATAGACTATCATTAATTAATTAATTAGTGACGGAATTCTGTGGCTAAGTACAGAATTCCATCGCTAATTAACTGTAATTTTATGATCGATCTGGTGAGAAAGTTAGTTAATTACCTCATACCACTTGATTTCCCATTGCATCTGCATGGCAGTGCCATGAATCTGCCAAGGATGAGTCTTGAATCTCTCGTACTTGGCTGCTAAGTGCAATATAGTATTTTCGTCAGTATCCACTGACTCAACGAGGTCATCCCAAAGTTTAAGCTTTTGAATTTTTTTAACTTGTTTATGCACTGCCTCAATAACACTGGGTTGCCTGTTCTCCGCTGCTACCTGCAATACATTTTGTCTTTGCGGGTTGGTTTCGCGGATGGCCTCTGGTTTATCCCTCATAATTTTCTCCAGTATTTCCAACACTCCATTTTTTGCTGCAATAAAAAATACTGACTCCCTTTTGGCCGACTCTTCTTTCTTCTCCCCGTCGCCTGCAAATAAATCCTCTGCAGTGGGATCTGAACAGGGAAACAGGATACACACACACACCACTAACCTAGGAATATGCAGCATCCGGTTAAAGCCATGCTTGCAGATACACTAGTTTTGCCTTTGAACAAGCTTGTGAGGAGTTCTCCCAGTTCTTTTGAAACATCAATTTATTAGACAAGAAGAGAACAAAAAGGAGCTGAGAAATACTTTTATTGATTGACTATTTTTTGATTAAAGACTTCCAAGTTTCAAAATTCAACCCGATATCAATGTTTTAAAAGTCGCTAAGCCAAAAGATCAGCGGGTCATGGTTTAAATGGTTGAAATGGTCAGGCCATCTGGTTCGGTGACATAATAATAGAATATAAATTTAGTAAATAATAATTATCTATATATCCTGGTGGAAGTTGAGCTTCAAATTAATTAGAGTCAAGTAGGAAATATAGACTCAAGACCAATGTTGTCATAAAAGTTTATTTTGTCTCAATGTTACCCCGAAAATTTTAAAACATAGCAATGTTGTCCTATTCCGTAAAAAAATCGACCGTTAACTTTTTAACAAAAATGAATAACATTGTTACATTTTGAAACTTCAGGGGCAACACTGAGATAAAAAACAACTTTTAGTGCAAAATTACTTCTTAATGAAAACTTCCATAGAAAATTTGATACTTAACCTAATTATTTGCTATAGATAAAAGGGTTAAGGTGCAAAAATACACATGTGCTTTACCCCCAAAAGCGCCCAGCACCACGTGTTTTTTTTGGGATAAAAAATATATATGTGGTTACGTTTTATGAACAAAAATACCATGACCGTTAACTGACCATTAGTTAATTGTTAACCATGGTGAAATTACCCTTTTATCCTTAGTTTAAAATTTAAAAAAAAAATACCCCACTCCCACCCCTGCCGGTGGGCCCCACCGCCAGTTGTGACTTTTTTTTAAAAAAAATTTTAAAACCATTTTTTTTAAGAAAAAAAACTAAGGGGAGGCCGGGCCCCCCACCCCCCAGCCCGCCCCGCCGCTGGTGACTTTTATTTTTTTTTTAGAAAAAAACTAAGACGAGGCCGGCCTTCCAACCACTGGCCAACCCACGTTGGCGACCTGTCGCCACCGCCCCACCACCGGCGACTTTTTTTAAAAAAAAAAACTAAGGGGAGGCCGGCCTCCCTACGCAGGTCGCTGCTGTGGGGTGGACGGCGGTAGGGAGGCCGGTCTCCCCTTAGTTTTTTTTTAAACAAATTAGTTTTAAAAATTTAAATTAAAAAAAAATTCGTCAGCGGCAAGCAGCCTCTGGTGTGGGGGGTGCTGGCGGTGGGGAGGCCGGCCCCGCCTTAGTTTTTTTAAAAAAATTAGTTTTAAATTTTTTTTAAAAAAAATCACGGGCGGTTGTTCGCTGGAGGTTGTCACTGGCGGCGGGCGACGGCCGGAATGGGGAGGTTGGTGGTGGGGCCCACCGGTGGAGGGTGGTGGGGGTGGGGTATTTTTGTTTTGTTTTTTTTAAATTTTAAACTAAATGCAAAATGGTAATTTCACCATGGTTAACGGTTAATTAATGGTCAACTAACAGCCGTGATATTTTTGCTCATAAAATGTAACCACATGTGTATTTTTTGTCCAAAAAAAAACACATGGTACTGGGCGCTTTGGGGTAAAGCACATGTGTATTTTTACACTTTAACCGTAGATAAAAACTAAAAATAGGATAAAAATATTGAAGGAAAAAAAAACGAGAAGACATAAAAGAGTTGAGATATATTGTATTTAAAAAAATAAAAAGAAAAAAAGAAAAACGAAAAGACCTAAAGACGTGATCCGTGAGGCGTATATTTAGGCGTAAAAGTTTTTTTTTTTTTTTTTGAAAAAATCATATTAAAATATCAATTTAAAAAATAATATAAAAAAATGTGGAATCAGTAGTGGATAAAGTATTCGTTTCAAATGTCAGCTTCCCGCAACTATATATTAAACAGTTCCATCATGTTTCAAATTCAAGCCTGATACATATAATGCTAGAGTTACCTTTTAGTTTGCTCTGATCAACAGGAACATTTTGGGTCTGCTGTTCGTTCTTTTTATCTGCCATATTCCAATGTATAATATATGAAGCTTACTCATCCTTCACATTTATAACGACGGTTTAGAATATAAATCATATTAAATATCACAGTTAATGAGAAACACAACCCAGATTTGCTATATATCAACCTGTGGAGATACAATATAAAATACACACTACTCGTTGGACCGTTAATATAAGAATTATTGAATTTATTTGTATAAATTAAAAAGTTCAGATAAATTATTTAGTTGTAACATATATGATCTGATTTCTTTAGAATATTCATATTTAACATTATATTATATAATAGTTTATAAGTTAAACTAAATTAGTTTTTGAAAAAATGATAAATATTAAAGTTAAATTAAAATGAATGAAGGCCTAATTAATGGTTAGGACCAACCTAGCATATACAATTATACGAGTATAAACTACTACATATATTTGCAGAGAGAGTACTGAAAAATTTTGGTTACATTCCTGTGTGTTTTAATCAGGGACGGACCTTTTTAGAGACAAAGGGAGACCATGGCTCCTAAAAACAACAAAAAATTGTTCAGATGTTTTTAAAATTTTTTTAATATATTGTAAAATTTAATTTTGGCCTCCTCCCATTTTTTTGTTAATATAAGAATTAATATAAAATTTTTTAATTAGTTAATGAGTATATATTTAACCCTCTAAATACTTATCCTAAGATTTACACTGGTCCTAAGTGCCCATAACATTTGGTTTCCTATCTTTGTTGGTATTATGATCACCTGTTATTTCAATTATTATAATGACGGCAGAATTGGGCTTGCTAGCTCCTATATATCTTTTGTAGGGAATTTTAATCGAAAATTTTAATGGGGTAAAATTCGAAAGTTTCATTTCATTTAAATATAATTGCTTCCCCCGTTCCCACTCCACTCTTCTAAAACCTGATGAGTCAATAACTCAATATTAATATTTAATGCTGCAATGTTACGTTAGGTCACATCGTCTACAAGTAAGAGTCAAAAGAAGAAAGGATAGAACTAATGAGGAACGGTGAAGTGAGAAATTAAACCTGTTTTGTGACGATGGATGTCAAAAGGATTGGGAAATTCTTCTTCTTCTAACTTTCCTTCTTCTTCTTGATTGTCATAATCGTCAGATGCATACGGGACCATGGGACGGCCTTGAGAGGCACTTCCACTGCCACCAACGTATGCTGTTTTTTTACGCCTCCACAGTGCCTCCAGTATTGTACCACACCACACGTGCTTCTCTTTCTTCTTCCTTATATGCTCCAATCCTTATTTACCGTACGTAATCATTGAACAACCATAGAGAATTCAATTCAATAAAAACACGATCAATTATTTACCGCAAAGCTATATATGTACGCTGTTAAACATTTATTATTAAGTAGAGAGTGTACCAAAGGCTCCAAAGACAAGCCTAATAAAAAAGGCCAATAATGCTCGCACCAAAATATTACATGTCCGATAATTTGGCGGAACATTTTCATATCCCTCGTCGTAACCCGGGTCTTCCGTATCTGCTTCTTTTCTGGTCCGATAACCTACAACAGAGCAAAAGTTCAGTATCAAATTAAGGAGTTACATCAAACTCATACAAAATATATATGTTTCATAAAGGAACTTGCCCGTCTGGGTTTTTGGTGAGTTTAACCAGTTATTCAAGAATGTGCCTTTGTTCTCTGAGCCCTGTTCCCGTATCATGAATGGCTCCACCATTATGCCTTCCACCAGAAAACAAAACGTAAAAAATAATTACCGTCTGCTTATATAAACAAATCATTTACTGTAGAGAGGGTAAACCTAGTGTTATACTCACAGCTGTAGAGAAGCTTGTCATACCACCTAAAGTTGCTGCAGCTTTTGAAGCCGGATGTTTTGGTGGCCAGGATGTGCAGAGGAGTTATCCCCCTTTCATCAACAGAGCCGACAATCTGGTTTTGGAACAGATGAATGATTTGAAATGCCAACTCTGCGGCCAGTAACATTATATTAATCAATGAACTCATCCATGTATATATAAACTCCAGTCTTTAATATAAGTTCTTGTTTCTAATGTAAATTGAGTACACAAACGAGATCTTGTATTATGATCCAGAGGTATTATTAGGATATGATTATTATAACGACAAGCTAAAATATCATCAGTTCATGAAAGATTTAGAATGATATTACCAAAGTCGTCTCGGCGAATGGTGCAGTGAAGGACAGTGTCTCCATCGCTTCCTCGTCGTCAGGGCCCCACAGTCTTGTCGGCGCAACGAGAGTAAAGATAAAGAAAAGCATCCTTACGGCCATGACGAGCAGCCAAGTAGAGAGGCGTCTCTTGATTCCTGTTGCGAGCTTCGATCAGTTTGCAGTCGGCGCCACCTTGAGCTTCCACTATGCACCGGCACATCTCGACGGACCCTCTGGACGCTGCGCAGTGCAGCGGCGTATCACCCTCGTTATTCGGTAATTCCAGCGCCGATAACGACTTTTTGGATCTCTTGAGTTCTTCCACCAGCTTCTTCACGACGTCGTCTCTGTTGTAGTTCACCGCCACATGCAAGGCGGTGTCGTTGGTGATGTTGATTGGTCTCTTGTGTATCCTGTTGTTTCTTTTGTATTCCGCCACCACCTCCTCCCATTTTCCTTCTAGTGTGTAAAAATATAAACTCTCGGCCTTCAACGAGATATGCATTTTGCAGAGACGACTCTAGGGAGCTAAGGTGGTGGTCACATTTACTCCAAAACTGGCATCTATATATAAGATTAACACCTCCCACATATGTCTCTACAGGAAGCAGTGGAGTCGGCGAAGCAAGAATATATGACATTTCAACGTGAAAGAGCAAGGTATTATATACTTTTGCTCTCTTTTGTGTGTTCACTAGATCACGCTGTTTAATTTTACACAGTTAAAGAGCAAGCCAAAAAAACATATCCTACCACGTTAATTCCGCTCCTTCTTCTGAATTTTGTCATGTTTAAGTTTAAGCCTATAATTGCTTACATAATTTTTTTTTTTTGAAAAAATATAAATTCTGACAATAGCTTCACTGACTCTTATGAAATCACTTCTTTTACCATTTACACACACATGTTGTATATATAGACTGAAGGCAAGAAAAAAAAGAAGAAGCTATATATACATTCATGTTATAATTATTACAGAAAAAGTGAATATGTAATTAATACGGATTTAATCTTTAATCTTATTATGTGGGAACTGAAAATGAAAATAAAAGGTAGGAGTGCCTTATAAAGAGAGAAGGGCGAAATCGATAGTGTTTTTTAGGGGAAGATTTTGATGTAAAGATAAAATGTTATGTGAAATGTTTTGCTTTAAAAATATACATGTAAGAAATTAGTCTAAAGACATGCATAATATTTCTTATAATTTATTAAAATTAAGTTAACATTCTTTCACATTATATAATTTGAATAAAGGAAACTAAAATAATATTATATGTTATTCCAAAAATTGTATAAAAAAGTAATAATATTAATTTTTACATCGAAAATTAACGTAATTAACTATTAATAATGTTCAAAAGAAAAATTAGTACTTTATATTAATCGTCATAAAAATTTAATGAAATTAAAGACAAAAGATAGATGGGGCCAATACTGCAATTGGGGCCGCTCCACTGAAGGCTGTTACCCTACGAGTCAATTAATGAGTGAGAAAAGCGAAAGCAGCTCCTTTAATCATCCACCTTCTCAAATTGCAGTAGAGAGGTCTGGAAATAGAAAGGATTAGGCCAAACATTAGATATGTGTTAGACTTTTCTTTTGGAATATATATATTTCATTTTCCTTTAAAAAAAAAGAAAAAAAGAAAGAAAGCATCTGCCCTTTGGATATATGCCATCTTCCTGTAGTTTGTTCCTTTCGTAAAGCACAGTTTGATTTCTTCTTAAGAATACTCTAGCCACAAGAAGCAAGCTCTCATTTTTTTTGTAAGAAAAAAAAGTTCCGAAATCGATGTCATTCGTAGTTCTCAATTTTGTCTGCCATGCATGCATATACTTTAAATACTAAAATAATATTTATTTGGATTCATGTAAACGCACGGTAAAGAAGAAAGACCACACTCCTTGTATAGATCTTTAATGGCGCTAAATCAGTAGAGATTCACATTAATGAGGCAGCGATTTGGATTGGCATAGGTGCAATTCTCCAAGCCAATGTTGATAAGACGTAGAAATGGTAAAAGTGAGCAAAAACGTAAAATCGTAAAACGTAAACGAAACATAAAAGTTTACTACATACTACAAAAAAATAAAATCTAACATATATAAAATTTAAACACACCAATACATTAAAATCATCATAAATTTAAGTCCAAACACTCAAGGAAATAATTAATTTCATAATTTAATGTGATTTTTCATAATTAAATTGAGATTTATTAATGCATTTTCTTGAAAATTGTAGTTATGCCCCAAAAATGTTTCAAACTTTTTAGTTTAGTTCCTCCTTAAAACTTTGAATCCTTTCATTTTAGTCCCTTGGTCAAAACGCACCAAGGGATTAATTCCTCATCTTCTTTCTTTCTTCAATCTGAATCTGAGACAGACCCGATATCACAGAGCAGTGCGAGGCAAGAGGCGAGAGAGGGGCGAGCTTCAACCTTCAATCCTTCTTTCCTCCACATTCCTCTAAATCGCCGGCGGCCTCCACCCTCACCACTATCGCCACCGGCGACCTGCGAGAACTGAAGCCACGAGATTTCCTTCACCAACACTCACCACCGGAAACGAGAGAAACGGACATTTCTACCGATTTCACCGAGTTGACATGGCGTTTCAGCCGTGTCAACTTAAAATCCGTTTCTACATCCGTTTCGACACGATTTCCGGCCAAAAAATGTAGAAATGGACATTTCTACGTTTCAAATCGGCGTTTTTACAACACTGCTCCAAGCAATTCATAAACGTTAGGTTATCATGGGAGATTTTTATACAGCAATGAAATTTGAAACAAGACAACAATAAAATCATCATTTAAAACTTACCCAAGAAAATAATCATAATTTCAAAAGGTTTGCTGGAGTCATGTCGATGATAACGAAACAGAGTATTATTATTCAGTAATTGGGAGAATCAAGCCGCGTAACTAGACTACACTCGCCTATGTTCATACTTACTGTATGCAACTATACTTTAAACTACCATTAAGTTACTATTTATAAATTCAGTGGAAATAATTTTGATCCTTATTATAACTCTACCTTCATAGTAATAAATGAGAATTACAATTTTACCCCTCTTAATTGTAATAAATTTTAAGTACTGAGAGTAAAAAGGAGATGAAAAATACGCAGTCATAAAAAAAAGACAAACTTAAAAAAAATATCAATTTAACCATATTTATTTAACTATCTTTTAGTATATTGAAAAAATATTTTAGGGTTTTGACTAGTACTAAAAAGGTACTTCAGTGTACTAATTGCTATTAAAAAATACTTCATGATCTTAAAAAATTATTTTAAGATTTTGAAAAATATTTTGGGGTATTAACTAATATTAAAAATATATTTTAGGACACTGACAAAAAGTAGTACAAAAATTTGATTCATATTGTGTTAACTTGAAAACTTATTTTGGTTAAAATTCTTTTCTTACACATTTATCCAACTTTTAATGTGCATAAAAATATAGAAGTTTCTTAGTTTCAAATCACCGACCAAGCTTTGGCCCCAAAAAAAAATCACTGACCAAGCAATTCATTTGCATTAGCAAGGTCTGAATATTTCATCGACAAGATGAAAGAGGGAGAGAATCCCTAACTACATAATATCATGAATAAACATAACCCTAGACGGATCCAGGAATTATACTAGAGGGAAGGCCAAATTTCTCCAAAACTCGTGGGGGTTTTTTTTTTTTTGGTTAAATATCGTTTTTGCCATGAGAGTTTAGTCTAAGGAGCATCATTAGTCACGCGAAAGTTTTTTTTGTCTCATTTTTACCTCGAAAGTTTAAAAACGGAGCAAATATGCCTTGGAAGTTTTTTTTAAGAGCAAATTCACCCCAGAAGTTTTTTTTATTAGGAGCAATTTTGTCCTTAAAAGTTTACAAAGAAGAACAACAATTCAACAGTCAAAATCAACAGATAGGCAAGATTGCTACGTTTTTAAACTTCTGGGTGACCATTGCTTCTTAGGTCAAACTTCCATGATAAATACTAAAGTCAACTTGTAGATTAACGTAAAATCTAAAAATGATCATATATTATCCACGAGGCCTCTTGTGAATTTAAGATATAATGATGAGTGCAAGAAATGAAACTTGAATTGGGTGTATATACCAAGGGTTAAGTAGCAAGTATAGGCCCAGGAGCAATGTTACCAAAATGGAAGTTTTTTTGGTCTCGATGTCATCTTAGAAGTTCTTAAATATAGCAATGTTGCCCTTGTCTAATGGCGAGAACAACAAATGTTTGCCACATAGGATAAGTTGACATGTTAAATGTCATGTGGGAGAGTCATGTTAGAATTCACATGTTGCTTCAATGCATTCTGACCCTGTTAGGTTAGAGTGACAACCATGGTTGTTTAAATCACAATGGTTTGTCTACGATTTGTGGGGCATAAAACATGGGGCTTGATCAAAGAAAAGGAATGGGGGAGTGATGGAGTCTATGATAAACGAGCTCCTTTTACGCATGAATAAGCGTAATGACAGGAATCTAAGGCTAAGGATGAGGGAGGAGTTTTAGGCTAACATAAGGAAGAACAAAATGCGATTGAAGCTAGCTTTTTGTGCATTGTTCATGACTTAGGGTTTTTTTTTTTAGTTTTATTTCTACGTTAATTAAAGTAGGATTTGGGGATTGAATCCAATGTTTAATGTAAGTGTTATGGAGGGGAAAATCTTTTGGTTTGAAAGCTTTGATGTAGTTCATCATGTTTGTGGAATTTTGAGTAATGTTCATATCTTGTTTGCTTGATTTTCCAGATGTGAAGCTTTACATGATGAAACTTTTTTTATTTACCTATGTTGGGTGCTCCTTCCATTATGCCTTTGTCACAGTGAAACTTTGCTGCCTGTTGGCACTTAGTTCGTCCCTTAAGGCTTTATTTGGAAGTTTGGAAGAGAAAGAAAGGAAAGAGATATAGGAAGTTTAGAGGGGAGGAGAAGGAATGGAAATAGAAGATATTTCCTCCCTTTATTTAGAAGTTAAAAAATAGTAAGAGAGGAAGATGAAGGATTAATGAGTTATTTTTACTATTTTATCCTTTTATTTAAAAATTAATATAATTATTATACTTGACAAATAAATTTAGATTTAGATTTTCTAAAAAAAATTATTTATGTAATTTTTATATTCAAAAAATATTTTCTCTCTCTAAAAATATTTTCCCATAAAAAGTATTTTCTCTCTCTAAAAAATATTTTCCCACCCCCCAAAAAAGTATTTCTCTCTCTAAAAATATTTTCCCTACAAAAGTATTTCTTTCTCTAAAAAGTATTTTCCCCTCTAAACAGTATTTTCTCTCTCTAAAAATATTTTCCACTACAAAAGTTTTCTCTCTCTCTCAGAGTATTTTTCCCTCTAAAAAGTATTTTTTTTCCTCTAAAAATTATTTTCTCTCTATAAAAATATTTTCCTTATAAAAGTATTTTCTATCTCTAAAAATATTTTCCATTACAAAAGCATTTCTCTCTCTAAAAAGTATTTTCCCGTCTAAAAAGTATTTTCTCTCTGTAAAAAATATTTTCTCTCTCATTTAAAACATTTTCCCCTACAAAAGTATTTTCTCTCTCTAAAAATATTCCCCCCAAAAAAAGTATTTTCTCTCACTAAAAATATTTTCCTTTCAAAAGTATTTTCTCTCTCTAAACAGTATTTTCTCTCTCTAAATATATTTGCCACTACAAAAGTATTTTCCCCTATAAAAAGTATTTTCTCTCTCTAAAAATATTTTCCCTACAAAAGTATTTTCTCTTTCTAAAAAAATTTTCCACTACAAAAGTCTTTTCTCTCTCTAAAAAGTATTTTCCCCTACAAAATTTTCTCTCTTTAAAAAATATTTTCGTGTGCATTCCAACAATAGAAAAGGAAAAAGAAATCAGAAATAACGAGAGTGTTTTATTTGAATGAGGGTAAAAAAATAATTAATCTATTTTCCCTCTTAAAACCCCCCATATTGTGGAAACTTTATTTTTTTGAAGAATGAGGGCTTTGGGGGATTTGTGAAAATCCCTAATTCCATCCCCTCTTATTTTTAAAACTCCCAAATAAAGGAAGGGACTACCAAAACCCTTCCTTTCCTTTCCTTCCCTTCTAAAATGGAACTCCCAAACAAAGCCTAAGTAGATTATCGCACTATAAGTAATGAATGAAATGTGTGAAAGGAATTTATGTCATTCATCTCCACGTTTAAGAACATCGGCAAAGGCAAAATTTCATACACAAAAATGAACATCATATAAGGTAACATGTACACATAGAGGGTGAATTTGTTATGACTTGATCTAATAAATAATTGGTAATGACAATCAAAAATAACAACACAATACCTGATGTAATGTTAAGTAAATGTAGCATTGCAATTTAACCTTATTAATGATAGATAGTTTGCAACAAGATATGGCATCTTAACAAAAACCAAAACATTAAAATCTTCAAGTAGTGATGATGTGTTTGGAACAAAATAGTTAATCCTAAAGTGAGAATATTTACACCGTATATAATTTATCCAAGAGTCATTTGGTATAACATAAACCAAAACATGCCAACATCAAGTGACAGTGAACAAAAGAAACCACAACTATGGAATTATCCCCTTCCTCTTCTTACAGTGGTCTTCTTCCTAGTTTCAAAAGTATTAATTATCGATTCCTTATGTTGAAGAAGTTTTGAGGTTGTTATAGCATGTTGCCCTCTCCACAAGAGGCTTGGCGGATTGAATGACAGATCAAAAGGAATGGAGGCAGTTGATCCATCACCTTGATACTAGATTGTCTGAGTTCTAAGGCTTTGAGAAGATGAAGTCATACTCCTTGTTTTCCTCATCGTGGTCTCATTTGGGATTGTGAATCTTGTTTCAAGGTCTTGATGCTACTCCATGTACTCTTCAACCATGCCCTCATGTATGGCAATTCAAACTTCAAAAAAAAAATGAGAATAAGATAAGTAATGTAAAATAAAGGATACCCTCATCCCCACACTTAAATGTCACATTATCCTCAATGTGAACAAGTAACAAAAAGTAATGGAAGTGAAGAACAACCATAGCTAAATGTAAGGGTAATATCAATTTCAAAGATTTTGGATTTTTGTTAATTAAACTGCTCAAGTTCTAACATTCACTCAATAGTAATCACAAACATTCATCATATGCATATTCAACTAAGACCAGCACTCATTTCCAGTAATATATCCAGTAATATATCATCAACAATCAAATAAAATAAATTAGAAGAAAACTCCCCTATTAGTCCATGATTTGCACTTTCAATCATTACTACCAAGTAGAACATCTCATCAGGCCTATCAACAGTTCTACAAAATCAAATAAAGCGTCAAATCATATATTGGGTTGCCTCAAGAAGTGCTAAATTTAAAGTCTTTAGTCAAACTTCTCAAAACAACTTCTAATCATAAGTATCAAACATCATAATTACCTTGTCTTCATTCCTTTTCAAGCAACAAGGTGTTACACACAAAAATTGATCATTCAAGTTAATTACTTGTACTTCCTCAATCATAGACAATCGTGGATTACAAGCATTCATTGAATTCAAATAAAGCACAACATGCACATCCTTGCAAATAGATGTAGGCACTTTCAAAAATTTAAAGCATCTAACAAAATCCACTCGACTCTCATCAAAATAGTCAAAACATGTATAGAAGAATCATACATAACAACTGTTGAGACATCCACATCAATTTGATCATCAAAATCACAAACCTTAGGCACTACAACTGGAACCTCTTCTAGACACCCAACATTCTCATCTAAATCAATTTCAAGCTTACAATCACTTTCTACATTATCCATAGTCTCATGCAATTTTGTACCTTCAACTTTCTCACAATAATCATTATTAACACAAGAAATGGTCATCAAGCTTAAGGAATTGTCTTGCCTCATAGTATCACAGGTTGAAACAATTTGACTTACATATACCCCCATATTTTGGGCACTTGACTCAACTCTATTAACAAATTCCTTGTGCTCTCTACTGAATCTCTTTGATGCTTCGACATGCTCCTCAAATAATCTTTCTAAATTAGATTTTTCCTTATATTCAATGTTATGTTCTTTACTATGTGGATAAGAGCAAAAAGGAGGGGTAATCTCATGAGAACATTACTTGACATGTGGCTCCCCAAACTTTTACGGTTAAAAACTTTCATTAGGACAAAATGAGTCATCAAAACAAGCTTGTTCCGATCCTAGTGAAATCGTCTCTCACATAATGACTAGTTGTACTATATGGACAATGCGCATATGAATGACTCCCTCCACAATAAGCACGAGTCATGCAAACATGTTGAGAAGAACCAACATATGGAATATATCCATTGTTTATGCTTCTTTTATATTGCCTATGTTCATTCAAAGAAATTAATAAAGCAATGAACTCATCTTGTGTATGAGATGAAGAATTCATCTCTTTTTCAATATTAAGACTAGTTGGTTGCCATTTGAAATCTTCTTCTTGTTCTTCTTCGACTAGTTGGTTGCCATTTGAAATCTTCTCCTTCTCCTTCTCCTTCTTCTTCTTCTTCAACTAGTTGGTTGCCATTTGAAATATTCTCCTTCTCCTTCTCCTTCTCCTTCTCCTTCTTCTTCTTCATAATTCGCCATTAGATATATATCTATCATAATCACAAATCACTAATTTAATTAGCTATAAGTGCATGTCAGTCAACTCACAACCCTCTCTTAAATATAAATTGTTACGTCTAACATAATTATTCAAGAGGTAACATAACTAAAACATACTCTTCAACAATTATATAGGGTCATTAGATATATATCTATCATAATCGCAAATTCAATTATAATATAATCTCATATTACTTAATCTCATAGCCTAATTAAAATTTTCTTCGTCAAAATAAATCATAATGTTTAAATTCATATTCAACGATGGTCAATCACTAAATACATAAAATTCTACACAAGATTAACCAACCAAAATTAATATTAATTATAACTAAACAATGAAAAGAATGTCTAATCCACTTATAAGTTCAAAGCTCCTCTAGGTTGCAAAGAAAAATTAGCCACACATGGCTTTAATCAAATCCATCTAAGCAAATAGAAAATCAAAGTTCAAATTTATATAGAGAAGGAAAGGAATTGGAACCAGAATTATGTGAAGTAAACAAAACTAAGAAAGTAAACTCAGCAAACACTTCTTCCTCTGGTTCTGTGCTATAGCTCTCGTTCGGCACACAGTGACTGAGGAAAAGAACAAAGGAAGTCGACTGCCTCTTGGTTGTGCGATGATAAATTCGTTCGTTTTCAGGTTTCTCTCTCTAGTCCCTTGCGCTCTGACGCTGATGAAGACGATGAACAATATTGCAGTCGACCTCTCCTCTGTTCCTTCGGCGTCTCTACTCAGAGGATGAAGCTGCAAACTTTGTCCAGTGTATCACCGCCTCTACTTCGCTATGATTAAAGATGTTGAAGATGATGATCATCATAGAACGAGTTGCCGCCTTTTGCTCCTTTTTTCTCACTGTCATCCGGATTCTCAATCTTTTTATTTTCTAGCTCCTCTTTTCTCCTCACTTCCAAATTGTCGCCTACGTCTTAGTTTTCCCATGTCGTTGCTTGAACATTTTAATCAGCTTCCAATTCCCCCAATTCCAAAACGACATCACATTCCTTCCCTTTTTATTTTTCAGTGTCAATCAATTATTATTATTATTTTAGAGGGTGAAATATCAATTTTTCCATGGAAGTTTACCCGAGGAGTACTGGTCACCCGAAAGTATTTTTGATCTTATTATTGCCCCAGAAGTTTAAAAACGGAGCAAATCTATCCTGAAAGTTTTTTAAAGGAGCAATTTTGCCCCTAAAAGCTTACAAAGAAGAGCAACAATTCAACTGTTAAGATCAATGGATGGGTAAAATTGCTATGTTTTTAAACTTTCAGGGCAAAAATGATACAAAAAAACTTTCAGATAATCAATGTTCCTCAGGGAAAACTTTCATAGCAAAAATGGTATTTAACCCTATTTTAAATGAACTTAAAAACTTATTTTTTAAGTTGAAATCCCACAAATGATGCACCCAGATCAATATCTTTTAAAATCTTAAGAAAATTTCCTTACTTTAGTAGTGATAAATTCCCAAATATATTAAAATATACCTTAAATCTATTAAAATTAGGAAGTCATCACCCTCATCATATATGAGGATTTTAGGCTTCATACCAGGCTACACAATGAGAAACATAAATAAGTTAAAGGGTGGAATTGAATAACTAGAAATTAAATCATGGAATAATTGCTCACATTACAGTACGTTTAGAGTCTTCATCAATTTAAACACCCATGCCACTTTCAACCCGAGTCTTATAGAAAGCCCATCCACAATGTGGTTTTGAGTTTGTTTGAAATTATTGGGGGTACTAATATTAGATTCACCAATATGACTAGTGATTTGATTTTTCTGAAACAAAACAATGGGCCCAGCAGGTAAGTAATTTCCATACACACCAGTGCCAATAGTCCATCATGATTACTAAGAGAGATAGAGCATATCAGTGTTTGAAAATAACAAAAGGTCATTGCAGATAAAATGAATAGGCGCTCAGGCCTGACCTATTTCTATGCCTATATCTGACACCTTTTTTTTTTTTTAATATTCTATTACTATTTACTCAAACAATCAACTACTCCAATTTTTGGGTTCGTGGCTTCTCTGTCTCACAAGAATTTCTCCTTTGAGACTCAAACTTGAGGTTCATAGAAATCTAACAGGTCCTTACACTAGTGGAGTCATGTTAGAACTTAGAAGCACCAACAAATATCGAGGGTTACAATATAAGTTTTTTCTGAAGCTATGAATTTACAACATAGTTAAGGGGTTTGGATCTTCTCATTGGCCTTTTCTCATTATCTTTCATTAGCTTCAAATCTAGACCTTACATTTGATATTAATTGCTCACATCAACAACCTATCTCATGAAGATCAACGGTTTGGATTGGATGATGAGAGATGAGGAGAAAGAAAGCTAATGAGAGAATCTTGTTCCCATAGTTAGGCCTAGACAGGGGCAAACCCACAATTTTTGTCAAGGGGGGCACTATTGGGGGATTTGGGGTTGGAGGTTCGCTAACCTGAAATTTTTTTTTAATAATAAAAGTATATTACAATAAAAATAATTACAATATCATCTTTCTAGGCCTTATTTTTTGAAATTTCGTCATAATTGTCTTATTATCATTAATGCTATCAAATACATCTTTTTTAATATAAGGCACTAAACATGTCATGCATTCTAACAAATTTGAACTAACTTCACTAACATGCCATGCCATCTGGTTTATTTGAATACTTCAAGGGGGGTCCATGAGAAAATGTTTTAACATGCATACATGCATTTTCATATACTCTTTTCAGTTATAAACATAAAATATAGTTTATAATGCAATTTACTCTATAAACTATGTCATATATTTAGGATTGGATATTTTAATATGAAATTTATTTTATTAGAACGAATCTTATAGTAAGGATTAGAATGAGTATATTAACACACACAATAGCAGGATTGTTTGTTTTCTTTTATCTTCTTATGGTCGTAGCCAAACACGTTCCTAGGATAATTAGCATGTGCATTCAAACACTTGTTGACGAATTTTTATAACTCTGATTATCATCTCACTTTATATATTTTACAATAAATGAACAAACGCATTAATGTGTATACTATGGAGGCAGCCTTTTCCTTTTATATTCCACTCATACGCCTGGAATAGCAGTACTGTGCGTTTATTTATTTGAACTAATTTTATGTAGCCAGCAAATTCGCCCAGTCTCCCCCCTCCCCCCCCCCCCCAAAAAAAAAAAACTCCCAACGTGGGTCTGCCATTGGGCCTAGAAGGGGATCCTCTCATTTTCCTCTTTCTTATTTTCTTCTCATAATTTCATCTTCACCTTTACATAATGAAATAGATAATTTAAATTTAATATTTTATAAATTAAAATTTATTTACTTTTTTCTGTATTGCAATTATGAACAGTATAAATTGGATTTTAAGAGTTTAAATTTATTCATCTATGTTTATAGTAATAATTTTATAAAATTTTAAATTTGAACCATTTATCTTTTTAATCTAATAGTTAATATGAGATTATAAGGAAAAATGAGAAAAAAAGAAAATGTGAGAAACCCTACCCATGCATCCAAAAACTATGGGTTTGGGCCCAATGATATTGATGCACAATTTTACATTGGCCACCAAAACTTGAAATCCTGTAATCCTTTTTTTTAGTGGAGAAATTTATTTGGTTCATAAATATAAAATTTTAATTCATTTTATTTTCATATTTTGTAATTTTTTTTAAAAAAATTCTAAATAAATATCATTTGAACTTAAAAAACCCTAAAAAGTCTGTTAACACATGGAAAAAAACAAATAAGTCTCAAGGAACTATTATATATTTTAAAATGTTGTGTTTTTATCAAAATGCCTTTCAAATATTTTTTTTAATAAGAAAAGAAAGAGTTTTTTTTAATAAGAAAAGAAAGAGCCCTCGTTGTCCAAAGCTTTGTTGGCCAGTACCACCTTGTTGGCAGGTCTCCGGCTATCAAAGCTTCTGTGACAACTTGAGTAAGGAGATTCACTACTTAAACATCGTTGACAAGTTGAATAAAGATAATAACAATTTGAGTTGAATGTAGCCATTAACAACCTTAAGAGCGCAAGTTGTCATTATACTTAAGTTTCATTACCTTTATTCATTCAACTTGTTAACGATGCTTTATGGAACTTAAATAATCAATCCCCATACTAAATTTGTCACTTGAACTGCGTCAGTGGCGGTGAAGTTTTGACACTAATGATGGTACTTTCTTTTCTTAAATTTTTTTTAGAGGCATTTTATTAAAAGTTTCAAAATTTTAGAATAATCCATTGAGACTTATTTACCTTTTCCATGTACTAACAGACTTTTTAGAGTTTTTCTAATTTAAATAATATTTGTATGTCTTTTTTCCTTTTTTCTAAGCCCTCAATATTAATTATACACATGAAAGAGATTTTTTTATTAAGGGAGTAATATCCAATGCAAATGAGTAAAAATGATATTTAAGAAACTAACATACTTTTTTTCACAAATAACTAACTTAAGTAATTATTTAATATATGTAAATTAATTACATAGCATTTATATTTAGAAGGAAGGGACTATTTGTTTTTTGACCGAAAATACAATGATATCTTGCATTTCAAGAGGGGAAAAAACATAATGCAAATTTCCTTTTTTTTCCCCACAGATTTTACTTGTTTGTTTTAATACTCGAATCAAAACAAAACACAAGCAGAAGTATTTTAATTTTTTAAGAAAATGAAGGTGAGCAAGACTGCAAGATGTACAAGTTAGTTTGGAGGCAGCTTTTAGAGCGTGGGGAAATGATGAACGATGAATGAAAAAATAATAAATAAAAGAAAGTGGAGAAAAGGAGGTTGTGGCATAAAGGAGAACATAGAAACAATACTCAAACGGAGCAAAAGCTAAATAATTTGTTCAGTTTTACAGGGAATACATGGAAGAGGGCGATCATTGTGTTCACCATTTCCAGAAAACATTAGATCCACACTTGTATTTGTCCTTTCCCTCGCATTCCAGCTCCAAATCATCACTAAGGAATGGCACTTTCTGCAACCGATTTCAATCACAATCACAATCCAATCAGAGAATGAACCAGACACGAATATCAGAAATTAAACATTTCAACAGAGATCGACGACGACCTTTTGCTTCGCAAGATCTTGGCAGCCGGTGAAGTTCTCAGGGAATTTGCAGCTCCCAAATTCAACTGTGTAAGCCCTCGCGAAATTCGCCCCACTCGTCGCTAATCTCTTCTTATCATTCAATTCCTACACCACCACAAAATCATCATCCAACGATTAATTAAGCAGATTTCAGGCAGAAATTGAGAAATTAGGGTTGTTTATAATTTAAACCTTGTTGGCCTTGCTTTTCTCGAGGTATTCTTCGATGACGCCGGCGTTTGCAGAAGAAACGGAAACAGCGGTGAAGACGGTGGCGGCTAACAGAGAAAGAGCGGCTCTTCTTCCTTGTGGAGCAGCGGAGGAGGAGGAGGATAACTGAGCCTTGATGACCGGCAATTTGGGAGCAGAAACAGCCATGGAAGTGTGCTTGGGGATGAATTCAGAAGAAGCCACACCAGAAATGGCGTAGGTAGAAGCAAGTACAGCGGAGTTCATGGAAGCCATTGGTGCAGCAGATTAGCGAGGTGATCACAGAGACACAGAGACGAGAGAGATTGTGAAGAAGAAGAAGGTGTTTAGTAGAGAGACGAAGGAAGAAGGTGGTTATGTGGATACGAGATAATGAAGGTGATGAGAGATTGTGGTGGGCGTGTGGATAAGGTGAGATTGCCTCGCTCCTATTGGCAATTCTCAATTTTGATGTTCTTGGTGGTGATACTTCTGGGTCCCACCTCTATTTCACAATGGGTGCTTCATATCTAATGTTCAATCCTCTCCGTTCGCTTCTTGGTCAAAAAACATCACGACCTTTATGTTGATACTTGATAGAGAGAGCAAAGAAAAATGGAAATCAGTACTCTTTTTATTTGGGATTTAATAGTTTATCTGGTCCCAAACTTTTAGGCATATGTATTTAATTTAATTAGATTAAAAAATTATTTAAATTTAGTTAATGTATCATGTATTTTTTAATTCTCAGATTCTCTTTAATTAATATTGAGAGAGAATTATTAGGAATGAATTAGAAAAATATTAAAATTATGTTTTATATTTAGAATTAATATTAACTCCTTAAATATATCTTATATTAAAGATAAGATGATGAAAGTATATTTGGTGTATACTGTAGAAAAGGAAGATTGAATAAACTATATAAAATCCTCGTGTTAGATATCAAGGAAATTGAGTTAAATTCAACTAATGATAAGAAATAATTATGCCTAAACTTTTAGATTTTAAAAAACAATATACTAAATGATGTTGTGTATTGTAACGAATGAAGACCAAGTGAAATCAAACACATCTTTAAATTTTTTTTTTTTTTTTTAAGTGTGAGGTTGTTAGTTCAAAATTCTGTAAATGATATAATGGGCACTTGAATTGAGGCATAAAAATATTACTATATTCAGTTTTTAATATAAGATTTAAAATTAGACGTAATATTTGTTTTCAATTTATGACCTTAAAATTGTCTGGAAAAGGAGTACGAGACTAAACTGTGAAAGCGAAGATTGAAAGAAGCGTCTAAAAAAAAAAAAAAAAAAAAATTAAAGAAGCTTGGCCCAATCTCAATACAGTGAATTAGAAATGATGTATTGGGCTCCCTAAAGTCCTAACAGGGAAAATTAGCGAAAAACTGAGGAATTTTAAGAATTAGAGTCCATTTGTGCATTTATTTGGAATCTAAGACGCACAGTTCAGGGAAATGTATTATTCATGGATTCACTATGAGTCCTTCCAAATCATATAAATATATATTGATTGATGATATTGATGTTAACATATCAACATGCCATTTGAACAAAAAAAACATATATATTATTGGGAGAAATTAAAAAAGTTAAATAAGTAAGTTAACCATAACATATATATATGCCGTGTATTATTTGATTATATATCAGTTTATAATTCAAAAAAATAATTTAGTATAGAAAAGGTGAATATCAATACTTTAAACTAATTTATTTAGCTTCCTTACTTTATTTAAAAAAAAGTTAACTATGTCTTATGTTAAGTTAAGGACAAGAGGAGTATTAAATAATGCCTTATGTGATATATGATTTTGTTTGTAGTGTAATTAGACCATATATGAAGGATTGGAAGCTGTACATTCTTATAAATATTTATCACTTTCCTCCAATTAGAAAATTTTATACTCCTTCATGTCACTTTTCTGATAATGTGAAGGTTTTTTTTTTTTAATTAGGCTTAAAGGTTTTCACCTCTCCCAACAAATACATTTTTTGGGAGTCAAACTTGTGTTCTTGTTCTTATTAGGGTGAGGCCATTTACCCCCTAAACCACCTAAACCAACAGCTTGTTGGTACTTCTTCATGTCCCTAATATATGGGTTAGAGAACTAATTTGTGGATATTAAGAAAATTAGTCAGTTAACCTCTTTGAAATAATTTTGTGCAATCAATAGTACTACCTTCAACCCTAAATATAAGATTTAGTTGATTTTTTTTTTGAAAAAATTAAGGAAGCTAATTAAGTTATTTAATTATATAGTACGTTATGTATCAGTGGCGGACCTAGGATTTTAGGTTTGTGGGTGCACAATTAGTGGTGGGATTGTCCCCGAATTTTTTTTTTAAAGGAAAGTTTTAAAATTGAGATGCTTGTGGTGGTTGATAGGATTCTTAGATAGTTGGAATTGAAATACTATTTGAAGCTTGCTCATTTTGAGATTCGGATTCTGTGTTTGTGGGTTTTAAAATAAGATTTTATCCTTAACATTTTCAACAAACAAAACAATAAAAATCATCTAGCCTATACCTAACATGAAAGAGTTCTAATCCTAATAATTTGAAGTTGAAATAATTTCATGACAAAACAAATATGCAAGATAGAAACAACAGAGACAATGCTATTTAATCACACCTCAACTTCTATTCATCTTCCCCATCTTGTTAAAACTAAATTTATAAAATCTCAAAAAGAAAGGAAATACGTCAAACCAACCTCAGATTTTGAATGTACTAAATCCGGGTGTAGCTTCTTTTGCCAGTTTTTGTACTTGCCTTCTAAAATAATAACCTTAATATCGTAGTTCTTCTCCCTGTTGCAAATTGGGAAAAAGAAAATTTACTTTCGAACTTCTGAAATTATCTATCAAACTATGAACAATTTCCTTAGTTACAGAGTGCAGCAAAAGATATAAAATTAATAAGTGAGAACTGAGTCAGATTGGTAATCTTTAGTGTCTTTTATGTCTGAAGGTATTTATCATAAGATCTCATGGGTCAAATGAAGTGGATGTTGCGCTTGGCCTTCTGTATTTAGATGGTTGTATGAAGCAACATGATTCTAGTAAGTTTCTTATGGTAAAGATGATATGATTTCTCACGTTTTATGAACATGCACTACTAGAAAATAGTGAATTTGCGACGGAATATTTTTCGTCACAAAATTTTGAAATTTTGCGACGGAATTTGAATTTCGTCGCAAACTGTCGCAAAAGGTGGGATTTTTGCGACGGAATTCAAATTTCGTCGTAAAAAGGCGAAATTTTGCGACGGAAAAAAATTCCGTCGCAAAATTTTGCGACGGAAAAAAATTCCGTCGCAAAATTTTGCGACGGAATTATTTTTCGTCGCAAAACCTGAAGGGTTTTGCGATGGAATTTTTTTCCGTCGCAAAACCCACTTGCAAAACCCTTTGGGTTTTGCGACGGATTTATTTTCAGTCGCAAAATTTTGCGATGGAATTTTTTTTTCCATCGCAAAATTTTGCCTTTTTGCGACGGAAAATAAATTCCGTCGCAAAATTTCGTCAAAAAAATAAATTCCTCCTCCCCCGTTTCTTTCTCTCATTCTTCATTTCTTCCCTTCGTTTTTCATTGCTTTCTTGTTCTTCTTTTTCAGTTACGTGGGATCTCAGTGTTGCTTCTTCTTCTTCCCCAGGTTAGTAGCTTATTTTCATTGCTTTCATTTTTCATTGCTTTCTTCTTCTTCTTCTTCCCCTTCCCTGATTTCATTCTTTGTTTTTCATTCTTTCATTCTTCTTCACTTTCTTCTTTGTTTTTCAACTTCCCCTTCCCCATCTAATAAATGAATCATGCTTGTATAGAGTTTGTGCTTTATTTTCTATGTATGTTCTGTATGTATATATATTTTACTGTGTGTTCCCTATTATGTGTGTGTTGTCTGTACATGTGTTGGATGTGGGTATGACTATGTATATGTATGTAGTTTGCTACAAGAGAAAGATGAGTACGTTTGTTGTGAGTATGCAGTGGAAAGAAATAGATATATAGGATCATTTTTATATATTTTTTAAGATTTTTTCATGCAATTTTATATATTTTTTAATAAAATTAATTTTTTTATTTTATAAATATTTTTTTCAAAATTTTTAAATTTTTAAATTTTTTTTTAAAATTTTGCGACGGAATTGGATTCCGTCGCAAACCCCTTTGAGTTTTGCGACGGAAAAAATTCCGTCGCAAAACCCAAAGGGGTTTGCGATGGAAAATTTTCCGAAATTTTGAAATTTGCGACGGACACAAAATTCCGTCTCAAAATTCAAATTTCCGTCGCAATTGCGAGACCTTTTTTGTGACGGACGAATTCCATCTCAAATTTCGTCGCAATCCTATTTTGCGACGGAAAATTGGATTTTTGCTACAGAATTTTTCCGTTGCAAAAAACCAATTTTTTTGTAGTGATGAAAGCATCTGAATTTTGTCTTTTGGTAAAAGTTGAGCTTAGGCTTAGAAAGTTCTTTGTATTGAATGTGAAGCTCTAGGTTACTCACTAGCAACGTCAATATCATATAGTAGTATATTCTTTAAATAAGCAACATTGAGTATATCAAATTTGCCTCATCCTTCCTACAATGAAATTTTAAATGTTGTTTTGCAAGCATAAGGGAAGCTTCATGGTCAATCTTGTGCTTTACCAAAGCAGCTGCAATCCAACACTGATATTTACAATGCAGATGAAAAAAACTTGTCAGATCATGTGAGCATCGCAGGTAAACAAGAGCTCAGCAAAATATGGCACTACTACAAAAAATGTCAAAAACGTCCTAAATTAGAGGCAATAAACGTCTTTTTTGAGAATGACGTCTGTACATGGGTAGTAATATATAAGGCGTCCTATAGTTAAAATAGGACGCCTTATGTAAGGCTTTTTTTTAATATATAAATATATATATATATATATATATATATATATATATATATATATATATATGCATATTCTTATTAGATGCCTCCTCATGAAATCTTTATCTTCAAGCACCTTCCCTGATTAACAGTGTCATTGCCTCTTCGTCCTACCGAAAGATACAGCTTAGTAAGAAAAATGAATGAAGAAACAAAGAGATTACATGCAAAATCAATTACAGAATTCAATTCTGCTGTTGTTATTCACTTCATCGACATCATCAATTGGTAAGAAACTAAAGACTACGAGTGATATAAACAAAGGGCTACGAAACTGAGCACAAACTCAAAGTGTCACCGAAAACGCAGTTCAACACTAAAATAAAACAGATGACAAAAAAAGAAAGGTACCATTGAAGGATTAGGCTTATGGGTTTCACAATACTCATCGAGTTGTTGAATCTCTTGAGAAAAATCCTGGAAATATAGGAACAAAAAACCAGTGTTCGCAAACATTTTCTCTAAGGTAGAGACTGTCTCAGGAAACAGAAAACTTAAATGAGATTGAGGAGTCACGAGAAGAGCAGGGGAAGAGAGAATAGAAGCAAAGCAAGCTAGCGCACCAGTACTGAAAAATATACAAAGCAAGCAAAGCATTTGTCTGTTAGCTAGTTTGGTTGGTTATGAGTGAAGATGAATTAGGAGCAAGCAGGGGAGAGAATTTATAATAAGAAAGGACATAAATGAGTTGGGGAGCGAATAGGCGTGCTGACTCATTGTCTCTTCAAGCACCATCGACCAGAACTGGGGGGAATAAAAAGATCTCTTTCATCTGGACTTTGGGCGTCCTACTTTTAAATATAGGACGCCCAAAAGTTTTAAAAAAAGTTTGGGCACCCTGATTTTAAATATAGGGCGCCCAAAAGTTTTAAAATAATGATTTTGGGCATCCTGATTTTAAACATAGGGCGTCCAAAAATTTTCACGAGTGACTTTAGGCGTCTTGATTTTAAATATAGGGTGCTCAAAAATTTTAAATATAGTGCCAAATTTTTTTCAAAAAATTCCCTAGGCGCCAATAAATTAGCATTAATTTTATGCGCCCTAAATATAAGTTAAAGGAGCCTAAAATTAATTTTAGACGCCTATATTTAGGGTGTCATAAGTCTCTGTCTATACATTTTACTTCCTTTTTTAAAATAAGGACGTCTTTTGGGAAAGTAGTATCCACTTTTTGTAGTAGTGTGGTATACTACTAAACATGAATGTTTGACATATTGGTCACTTAGAACATAATAGGACTCTGCCAACAAACATAACTCACACAACCTAGCAAAATGTCCAAAATGGAGAGCTGAATCTTACTGTGACAGTACTGAATCTGAATACATTGCTTCCTTTTTTATTTATAGGCCTAATGACAGTACTGGATCTGAATCCATTGCTTCACTTTTTATTTATAGGCCTAATGTCTCTACCTTGCCATAACCAACCAACTAACCAACCATTATATCTTTCCATTTCTAGTTATGATTACATGACAGGATCCATCAAAATGTATTTAAAACACATGGATAAGTAAACTTGCAGAATTTGATGGTAGGATTCTATCGCAATCAAATGGGTTGTCAAAACAAGAACTACATAGCTCATGAGAAAGAGAAAAGAATAAATGGCACTCATTCAAAAGGGAAAAAATAACTACTCTAGACAATGTTTCTTCATCGCCAAAAAAGCGAGCTTGTCTAGAAATTATATCCTTTATCGGATAAAAGAACAAGCATTTCAGAGCTTCATTCTATTCCATATTTTGGGGAATAAGAGACAAAAAATGACCTATTAATTAACAAAACAATCCATACGAATACGAAATTTGCCTGCCAATAATGCATTTTAGAGTTTCATTCTACTCGGCAACTAAAACAAATAAAAAACATCTTGAAAAGATATATAAGAGGGGATCTAGAAATTACCGTCTTGCTATTCGACGGTTGAGCGACAACAGATGAGGCAGAGAGCGTGACTGCACGATTTGGAGAGTTGGTGACGAGAGAGGGAACGCAGGGCAGAGACAAAAGAGGGGGGAAAAAGAGAGAACGCAGGGCAAAGATGAGAGAGGGAAATGGGAAAAAAATAAAGAGAGTAACAAGAACTTGGGGTTTGAACTTGTGGCTAAGAGGATAGAGTTGAGTGGTAACTAGTTGCACCCTCTACACACATTGTTATTTATTTCTTTTAAATTATATATATTTTGTGTCTGCACTTGCCCACATTAGCACTAATGTAGGTCCGCCACTATTATGTATGATTAAATTATACATTAGTTTATAAGTCATATAAATTAGTTTGGAGGAAAAAGAAGATAAATATTAATATTTTAAAGTAATTAATTAGTTTCCTTAATCTCCACCAAGAAAATCATTTGGGGCTTATATTTATAATCGAATGTAATAATAGTTTGGGAAAAATAATAAGTTTGAGAGAAAAGATGGATTGCTTTTTTTATATTGAGGACGAATATATAACCCCTCTACCTAACTCTTTTAATAAAGACTGGACGAGAGAAAGTAACGTATATTATATTATATTGAATGTCGTGTATTATTAAAAGATTAAAATAATAGTGGGCCGCGTCGAAATATCTTGAAAAATATCAGTAAAAATATCTTAAAAAATATCTTGAAAAATAATAGTGGGCGGCCCGGAAATTAGGGTGAATGATTAAAGGATACCGATAAGCTCGGAATGTGAGAGGTTTTAATAGGAAATGATACATATGGTGCTAGCTAGGCCCGTTGATTAATGAGTAGGTTAGTGCGTGTTCGTGTATACTAAGACACACTTGGGGTCATATTAGAACAACTTGAGAAGGATATACCAAGGTTTAGGATGAAATGGATCAACTCATCAATAAAGCGTACTAACTTGAGAGGCTGAGGACACTGGAATTACTAATGAACGATATACTTCAATTACCAATGAATGATTATAAAGGTAAACTCAATAACTTGGATTGATCTTAGATTGACTTGAGACTCGAGTTAATGAGAGATGATGAATTCTAGTTTGGCATGTACTCAAAGTCATGAACTTGAGACTAATTAAAGACTTGTATTTATGATTACAAGGATTTTGACTGCTCCAGATGGAATAATTCAATGCAAGTAACGAAATTTATATCATTGATAAACTAGCAAGAATTCTTGTTAGAGGTACACCCTAAAATTTAATTAAAGTTAACTTCACAGTATCACAAGATAATTAAGGAAGTAACTCGAGTTGGATGATGATCTAATTAACTCAGGTTGAGGCAGTAAAACAAGGGAAGTATATATTATGACACATTTAATTATATTATCTTGTGGAACAAATATTGGGTATGATTTGATGCTGCTCTAAAATATCTTGAAAAAGAAAAGTAATAGTGGAGGACTTGGAAAGGATGAATGATTAGTACTTATAGTGAGAATGATAAGGAATGTGACAGGTTTGATTGGGAGATGATATGGTGCTAGCTAGTAGCTAGGTCTAGCTGGTGACTCATGAGTATGTTGGTGAGTGTTTCCTGTAAATGGTACGATATTCCCAGACTTCACCAGAACACGACATTGCTGTGATTTATGAGGTCTTGGCTGTCTTTTTTAGATATGAAAGATGATGACAAAGTGGAGAGCGGAATCTCACACAGTGATTCCACTTATATCTAAACTGACGGCGAATATGGCATTCATATAATATGTATATATATTAATAAAGATATATTTTTTATCATTTTTGACTTGTACAAGCCACTAACTGCATTATTAGAAGGCTTTTAGCCTTAATGTAACCCATATGCAACTGCAAAACGACACCACGCAACTAAATTGTCACAAACTCCTACCATCGATCCCATTATAATAATTAAATTAGTCATTTTCCTTTCGTCAATTATTACTCACTTTTTATCACACTCTCTTCTCAATTATGCATCTAGTTTGTTCTTTTGTCTATGGAAAAATTTAATTTAAAGGTAAAGTGTATTTTCACTTTTAAATTATTTTTTTGGATAAATTACGAATACCATATATAGAAAATTATAAATGATTTTTTTAAAATAATTAATAGTAAAATGTTGTTCACGTTTTTTTTCCTTAATTAAACAAAACGATACACACACACACACAGATGGATCACGACCAAATTGGGGGATTCAGTCTAGAAACAAAAATATATTACAACAAACAAATATGAAACTCACTCAACAACGTTTGAAATAAAGAGAAGAAGAAGTTGCAACCAGCAGAAGACCCAACAAACAGTCCAACACTTCAATGATTAGTTCTCACCCCAAACCAACCGTAATATCACCAAATCAAATACTCCTGAAATCTAAAAATCAAGGAGTACATACTACTTTGTGATATCGAGATAACAAGAGACATGAGAATGCCACCATAGACCAGTCACTCACACTAGTGAACCACGACGTTGATTAGGTTTTGAGTAATTGAAATGGGTCTTTATTATATGATCCTATTGAGAAATTAAAGTGGGCTTACAAGCCATATAGAGAGAGTGTTGATAACTTTAATGGAGTGATGCTAAGAAGGAAAGCTGACAAGAGATAGCAAGCTCCCATAACTACAAAGTTAAAGACCGATCAATAGTTGGCAAACTCGCATGCGCAGAAAGCCATAACTATTTTTTTTGTGCTCTCTTTTTGTGGATGGCCAGCTATTAGTGAGAATTGAAAGACTTCCTTTATGAGTCCATTCTAACGAAAGAATTCCTTTATCTGTCCATTCCAACGAGTTTAAATAAAAGAAGATAACATTGCATTCATTTAAAAAGATATATATATTGCATATTAAGAAGTGAGATAAATATTGCTATTTTACATCAGTGTTTGGCTATCTTTTTACTAAATTTAAGGGACCAATTAATGTGAATTTTTTGCACTGCTTAGGACACCAAACTTTTAGAAAAAATTGTTGAAAAGTTCCACATTCCAAAATTATTTAAAGATGGATCAAGTGCATTTATGTGCAACATATCTTTAATTATATACAAAACAGATGATATGTTGTACCTAATTGAAGAAGAGTTACACATGCTAGCACTACATATATTTTTAACAGTTTTGTGATAATTTTATTGGTAATATGATTTTTTATTTTGCGAGCTGGTAATATGATCGATATCAAGCAAAGCCAACATAAGTAATTCTATGAGAAGTTGAAAACAAATAATATTATGAGAAAAAACACTACTCTAATACGACATTTTAATTTACAATATTGTATGCTTAATTAATGTAAGTCTGCATCCCACACACAGCGAGTATCATATCCATATTATACCAAAACCACAACTCTTACAACTACTCCCGTTTTTAATTTAAGACTTATTTAATTAGTTTTATTAGATTAAAAAAGGTTAGTTAAGTTATTTAATATAACATACTTTTTAAAATGCTTTAATAATCTTCCTTAATTTCCTCTCTCTTTTACTTAATTATTGTGTTAGAGTTATCAAAAGGTGTAATTTAGAGGGAAAAAAAATATTTGAAATATGTCTTATATATATTTAGGGCCACGACCAACCCTTCAATTAGATATCCTGCATTAAGAAAAAATGTAGAAGTATTTCATTAACAATAATTAACAATGCGTTTGGCTTACGCAATCATATATTCGAAGTAGAATTAATTGTGCGAGTGAGGGACACCTTAATTTGTGCCAATTTGTACGATGTGCTGAAACCATGTGTCCCTTTATATATAGTGCACAAGTTTTTGATTTAATACCTCTTTTAGTGACTTTCACTCTCAGCTTCCATTCACTCTTCATTCATTCATTCAACCCCCGTACGCCCACCCACATGCTCCATTATTATTATTAAGCACACCACCACTTTCACTTGGTAATTATGAATCAATCTCTCCACCATCATTCTCAAAAATATAGTTTTACCCAATATATTTATTGAAAAAAAGAATGCAAACTACTACAATTAGAAGTAGCCATAATCATCACTTAGCGTAAATGGTAAAAATTAAAACAACTCAGGATATCTCAACTCCTATATATATACACTTATGAGAAAAGTGAAAACCACTGAAAAAGATCAGATCCTAGTTAATTAAGCCTAGACACTACATTCCTAGGCATAGTGATTACGTACCATGCCTTCTGGTTCTAAAGGTACGATCCTCACAATAGTTTCAGAAGAAGGTTGAGACGACGTGGTTGTCGTTGATGATCTTGACCCTACAATCTTCTGACATGTCTGAATAAGGCAGTGCCTGCACTTAGGGCAAGAAGAATGCGAACTGAGCCACTTGTCAATACAACGAACATGGAAGCCATGGTTACATTTGGGAAGAATCCGAAGGCGATGGCCATTGTTAAATTCGGAGAGACAAATCGCGCACTCTGTGTCTAAACCTGGGAGGTTCAAATCAGAAGAGTATGTCACTGTAGGGAAAGTCTTTAAGGCCTTATTCTTCACGCCGGTGTTGGCCACCAGAGCCGCCGCAGAAGGGTTTAAAGATGAGCCCTCATTATTGTCGAGGATGATGATGTTGGAACACCTTAGGGCACATCTGATGATGGAGTTTAATCCCAATGAGCAGAAGAGCGCACATAAGAGGACAGACAGTACCATGATGACATTTGCATCGAAGTTACCGTCTCCGAGGAACAAAGATTCTGTAGAGGTGTTGTTAGAAGAAGATGATGGGCTGGTTGAGTTGTGAGGGGAGTGAAGGAATAGTAACCTTCTGGAGTAATATTGGCCAATAAGATCATGGAAGATCAGTACTTGAGAATTAGCAGAAGCAGCCATGTTTTTGTGTGTGTTGATGGTGAAGAATTGAGTGAGAGGTGGAGATGGGTTTTGAAGGGATTATATAGAGGAAAGACAGGGAGAGAGAATAAACAGGGCACTTTAATTCACAAAAATCTAAACTAACCGTGAACTCATTAAATATGTTTAAAAATTTAATGAGTCGGTAAAATAGGAAATGATCATTAATTATAGGGATAAAAATGAAAAAAGAGCATTAACTATCTTACAAATCTAATTATAAATTACTAACACCGTGTTCTCACAAATCAAGAAAATCATTAAATGAATAAATAATTTACAAAAGGGTGTACATTTCATTTCACATCCTTTTATTTTTATCATGTGCCCAATCAATAGTAAATAGGGGTAAATATAAAACCTCATTTATTACCCTACAAACAAAACTTTTAAGTACAAATCACTTATGAAAAGGTATAGATTGCTATTTTGAATTATGATATTCTTCTAGAAGGGTGGAGAGAAGGGAGTAAGCATCATTGAAGTGATTTTTTTTGGGAAAATTGATTACAGGGCCCAAGGAAGCAAAATAATTACAAAAAAGGCCCAAAAAACATTCACATGAGACCTTTTCTGGCATTTTTTCAAAAAACGCTAGCAACTACATCAGTAGCGGTTAACAACTATATTAGTCCCCATTAACAACTAAATCAGTCTAATTAACAACTACATCTGTAGCAATTAACAACTACATCTGTAGCAATTAGCAACTATGTCCGTACACTTTTTTTTGAAAAAAATGCCAGAATGACATGTAAATGTTTCTTGGGCCTTTTTTGTAATTATTTTGCTTCCTTGGGCCCTGTAATCAATTTTCCCTTTTTTTTTATTCGAAGCAGTATTACTGAGGTGATGAAGATTGAAGGGAGGGTTGATTAGAAAAATCCTTGGAGGGTGTCTTATCTTGGGATCTCGGTAGAGTGTGAATGAGATATGATTTATGAGAAAATAATGGATGCTCCACGTACTTAGTGGGGATTAATGTTTTTTCTCTGAATAATTGGATTATTATCTTAGGAAAAGTGGGCCCACTGCTTCCACACTAAGCGAAGTAGGATATGCCACGTGTCCGATAGGTTTTGGAAAATCATAAATGATCCTCTGTTACTGTTTGCTGTGGGATTGATCCTACAGGGTTACAATAATTCCACCCTAGCTAGCACTGGCTTCACCTGAGAAAACAAATCCGCCACTACCCAGTCCTGGTAGTGCCTTGGGTTATTCATCGTTGAGAATTAATGACCTCAAAATATGGTTTTCAATTCAAGTTTTGGTACTTGACTTGACAAATCTGTCTTATATATTTTCTTTCTTTTCAATAAAGATTTATAAACAGTTATTATTTTTATTATCAGTGTATATATAAATTTTGTTTTTAGCAACAATGAAAAGATATTTTGTACAAACAATTTTACATGCTTTTAGAATGAAATTATACTAACTCAACTCCTTAGTGTAAAATCTCAAAATGTACCATAAACAAAATCTTATATTAATGATTTGAGATAGTTATTGTTTTCATTCAATGTTTCTTCTTTTAGATTCAAATCAAATAGAGAAAACGACATGAACAGGCTACTCCGTATGGGGGAATTTGTGTCTTAATAACCTTTTCTCGCCATTTAATATCACAACTATTTGATGATGTTTTAATGTGTGAGATTTAATTGTAAATTTTTATTATTTGTAATATAACGACAATATTTTTTACATGACATTAAATCCTACTTATTAAAATATGATCCAATAATTAAAACATTACATTGACAGAAATATTAGTGAAAACATCAGTTCCCAAATTCGTACCATCTTCAATGAAAAAAGGGGGGGTATCATTTTTGTATATTAGTCATTTTTTTTCCCTGTTTTTTCTTAGATGAAGAATTTATTTCATATAAAAACAAAACATCAAACCAAAGAAACGTGGAAGCGACGGAACTCATAATTTGTGACTTGCAGATTGTCATAATTAAAAGATATTCAATGTTAGTCAGACTTTTTTTTTTTTGCTATTTTGTGGATGGATGTGAATTATCAATGTTAATCTTTATTTACATAAATCAGACTTGAATCTGAAAGTAGATTAGACATTTATTAAGCACGCCAGCTCCAGCTGGAAAGTTTGATTAACCCCAGCACAACTAGCTCTTCTAACAATTAACAATTAACAAAACAAGACAAAGTTAGCCAGCAAGCTGATTAATGTACAAATCTTATCTCGTAGTACTTTATAATAAAATAAGCTTTTAAATTCTATGAATCTTTCTTTGTTCATAAAATTGCAACATGTCATGTTAGACGCCAATAATCAGATGAAATCGAATATAAGCAGAGATTCAAAATCTTCAAAAGCCTGCAAGTAGTTAGATCGCAATATCCATTCAGATACTAAATTTATTAATTTATTCATCAATTTGGCAAAATGGGTTGGTCTAGATTATTCTGATGTGCAATTTTAGTTTCAGATTAATACTCCAAAACAAGGATGCTACTTGTGTAATGTATTATCGTAAAGATACGCAGAGACAAGTTGAGAAGCCTTCTCTCTGTTCTTTTTCCTTTTTAATTTAAACAAGATTAAAGCTCAATCAACTAGTAATTAAAAAATACTAGTGATTCATATTAAGAGTTGTTGAAAAGAGGGAGGATAAGTTGGCTTTAAATTAACAAAGTTGTGCCTTGTTTTAGGCGGGACCCCATGTGTGATGCCATGAACCCTTTACTTGGATCTATGTCCTCGTGGTAGAGGTGTTTAAAGTATCCTTCTCCCAACTATTCTAGCTTAGTTCTGAACATTTTGATCCTAGGAATTTCCTGTTCCAACCGCGTCAGAACCTAAAAAATAGGACAGAATTAGGATCATCCTTGAGATCCTGGTCTTACTCTCCTTTTTTTTCTTTATAAATTAAGTTATCCTTTTATTTTATTACTTTTAACCTCATAAATTAAGTCATCATTTAATAAGATGTGTATCACATCTTTAGTTAGAATTAAACTGTATATATTGTGATACTAATCCCATCTATATAATTTGTAAAGAAGATAATGAAGAAGAAGATGGTGATGAAAAAATATTATTCTTCAATTCTAGATTAATTTGTGTAATTATTATGGCTTTGTTAGTTGTTAAATGATCACTTTAAACATTAAAATATGGAGAGTTTAACTAATCCAATAATATTTTTTAAATTTATTTTTTTTTAATAAAAAGTCGGGATTTCCCTGTACCATCCCAGGACTACTAGGATTGGATTGAGATGCAATTGCATCCCAACCAAAAATCAGGACCAAGAACCAAGATTCAAGTATCCCAGTCCTGTCTCAGGTTTTGAACACTCCTACCTCGTGGGCTAGATACCACTATTGCTTGTTTTTTCTCCGAGACCACATGCCCCACACTGAGGGACTCTCCCATTAATTTTTTTTTTTAAAAAATAATACTCCCTTATGTCCTAAATATACTTAATACCTAATAGTTACAACTAATAAATATTATGTATGTTGAGGTAGGAGTCACACAAGGATATAGAACGGTTAAATGTAACGGTTAATTATGCGCATGAGGCAGAATTCACGAAAATAAAAATGTACTAGTTGTAGCTAACGATCGTCATTTATTTAGTGACAAAAATTTAACATTTACATTTTACAAATGATTTATCTTCTAAATACTTATATCTGCGAAGAAAAAATATAACAATCTTCAGAAACAACCATAATCTAAGTCTTTCATAACTCTTCGTAACATTCAAACTTTTAATATCATAGCTCATCACAACCCTTCGTAATCTCATTAGACCTTCATAAGTAATAACCTATAACTCTTCGCAATCCACGTTAGACCACTGTTTAAACTCAATTATTCCTTGTGATTTCTTACTACTTTTCTTTATCGGCCTCATTTTTCCCTCCTTGATCATGTTAAGATCCTAGGGAACTCCTCCACCGTTGCCACCCCCTCCCCCACTACCACCTCCTCAAGGCTTGTTGGTGGTAACAAATGGCTTAAGTACTAAGGATCATAACCACGTCACCCCCTTCGCTATAGCCAGTGCCTCATCCCCCTCAGCCAATCCATCTAATTATATTGCACCAAATGACAAGATGCCACAAGAGAAAAGACCAATAGGGAAGGATTTTGTTGTCATGATGAAGGAGGTCCATAAAGCAAATTAAGAGCTAGGGGAGGAAATTTACTATAAATAGAACAAGAAATGTCAAATTTTGAAATCTAACAAGTTCACAATTTGTTAGATTTCACGATGTATTCTTTCTTGTTCCACCTCAAAGTAAATGTCTATCCCTCTCTTGTAATTAGCTTTGCACCTACTTTATAATAGTAATATCCTTTCTTAGTGCTCTTTTCTCTTATGCCATCTCATTATTTGGTGCAATAGATGGATTGACAAAGGAAGTGGAGGTGCTAGCTAGGACCGAGGGGATGACATGGTTAGGATCTTCAGTACTTGAGATGCATAACAATAATTAAGTAAAACCCGTCACTCAATAAAAGTTCAAGCAAATAAATAACGGTGGTAATTAGTAACCGTGATATTTTGTCTTACCAGAACCACAATTATTAAGCAAAAATCATCATGGAACAACAAATCCGTGATGATTTGAAACCTTTTCCTTTCCACATGATGGTAATACTCTGACTTGGCCTTCATCCACCTTGTCCAATTATAAGAATAAGGATGATGAAGATGACGCTGAACATGACGATAAGAATAGCCGTCCTCATCGTCCTTTTAAAAAAAAACTCGATAATAAGGTGTTCAAAATATCTCTATAATACGAAGGACATGTAATTCATATTTGAGGTGTTGCGCAACAAATGCGAGAAAAATTTAGTAATAAAAAAAAAGGCGTAAAACTGAAGAAAATCCGAATAAAAAAAAATGTTCACAAAAAACTGACTTCCTAGAAATGTTTTAGTGTGTGTGTGTGTAAACAAAATATATAGTGTTGATTAATATTCATTACTTAATATTTTAAAATAATTTGTATTTTTTTCATTAAGGATGTAAATATTATTTATATATCTCTTTAATTTTCTTACCTATATAAAATTTCGTGTATTAAATAATTTTGTTAAATAATAGTATTAAATAATGGTAAAAGGATTCTCTATATTGTATGTTAACCTTGAAAAATAGTTAACATAAGAAAAGAAATTCTGAACAGATTTAACCTTATTTATTATTTTGAACAAAAATTAAGGGTAATATTATGGGAAAAAAGATCGGGAAAAAACAAAAATAAATGGGGTACGTTAAATGTGGTTGAAATTCAATTCGAATTTTGTTGGGAGGCATGGAATATTATGCAAATGAATTTGGACCCCAGTGAAATAAAGTGATGCTGCGTCACATGCCAAACAATTATATTGTTCATTTTTCTCCTGATTTGGACACATTCGTATTTGTGATATGATTCTTGTAGCGACGTCCTTATTATTAAATATTTCCTTCGAACCCCCTATCAATATTACTTATATACTCAATTTTTGGGGTATAATGTATGGCTTTTTAAGAGGTCATTATCATCTCACTATTCTATCATTCATCTTACACCTAAAACACCAGATTTTGTCGAGTCTTGGTTCAAGTTATAAGCATCCAATATAGCTCCCAATGAGATTACTTACATTGAGCAGAGTTATATATCAATATATATCTGGTATACCAAAGAGTCATGCTTTATATATATATATATATATATATATATATATAGAGAGAGAGAGAGAGAGAGAGAGTTAAACTTGTGTGTTCGGTATAATGTGATAAGTGATAGCAAGTGATATGAGTGTTTTTTATATATCAACTGATATCTTGCACTTTTTCTGGATTTTATTACAAAAAAACTGAGCGACTAACTACTCAAATGTTTAGAAACATAGGATTTTAGAATAGCCAGCTTCGCCTATGCTTATTCTTATATATTTTCATTCGTATTCCAAATTATACACCAAACGTAGCATTAGTGTTAATCATATTATAAACCGTAATTATATTTATGAATAAGTTGACATGTTACATATTTAAATATAATGTATCAACTTTTGTGTATGATGGCTTCATTCTAATTATTTATTTATATTTATAAATTTTATCACATATATATAGGTAAATAATTCAGCCTAACATAGATAAAACAAATTAAATAAGTAATTTTCCTCAGTTTTAACATCCATTACTACAAAAAAATTGATTTTTTGCGACGGAAAAATTCCGTCGCAAAATTCCAATTTTCCATCGCAAAATAGAATTGCGACGGAAATCGTCCGTCACAAAAAAGGCCTCGCAATTGCGACGGAAAATTGAAATTCCGTCGCAATTTGCGACGGAATTTAAATTCCGTCGCAAATTTTGAAATCTGCGACAGAATTTTGTTTCCGTCGCAAATTTCAAAATTTGAATTCCGTCGCAATTGTGACGGAAAAAATTCCGTCGCAATTGCGACAAAAAATTTTCCGTCGCAAATTGCGACGGAATTGAATTCCATCGCAATTGTGACGGAATTTTTTCCGTCGCAATTGCGATGGAATTTAATTCCGTCGCAAAGAATAAAATTCTTTTTAAAAAAAATTAAAATTTCAAAAAATAATTTTAATTAAAAAATAAAAATAAATTTAAATTTAAAAAAAGAAACAGACAGTCTAGACACGAATAATTTAATTAGTTGAATATAAATTAATGAAAATTCGAGTCTCTTGACAAGAAATTTCCCACCAACAAATACTTTGACATTTTCATATCTTTGTAATTAAAATACTCATGACTACAATTAGTATTTGCACATAAAAAACTGATAAATGCAAATAAAATATAATAATAACATATTTACAGAGAACTTAGTATATTTTTTGAGATTTTTTTATACGTGACTAAGAAATTCCCTTGTCTAAATACTATTTTTTCCATCTAGACCATTAATTTTTTATGTATGATGGCTAGGAAAAAAAATTCGAATGAATGGTTACTCATTGAGCTAAACTATTTGTATCCTAAAATCATTCTGCAATTTTTCTTGGATGACAAATTTAATTTTTAGAAAATTACAGCTCAAAATATTATTTTTTGTTTTAAACTATGTATCTATTAAATTAAAATTGATACAAAAATTTAAAATATAAAAATTTAATTGAATATGTCCCACCCAAAATCAATTTAGATAGTTCAAATGAAGATTGACAATGCTCATCTTCAACGAACGTGCGATGTGCTTCCCAAAATTTTATAACCCTTGATTGGATATAACTTTATCTAGTTTGTTGTTCTTCATCTAATTTGACCTCCCATACATAACTAATTTATTCGGAACATAATACTGAAGGATACACAGTCACACAAATTTAAAATTTTATTATGCTATTTATAAATAGTAGGAAGACAGGCTGGGAAAAAAATAGAGTGACTCGTGAAAAGAACAAAGGGAGTAAATAGTATCCCAAACTCAAAGAAACCTCACAAAATTTATCATTTCAAAAAAAGAGAAAGAAAAAGAATATAATATCCTATGATATGAGAATCCAAATCACAACACGTACATGTCTACAATTTAGTTTCACTCCTATCTACGAATTTCTGAGGAAAAAAAACAATATGAGAAAAAAAAAATCTAAGAACTCAAATAAAATGCTTACACGTTTGAGGAACGGTTGAGGCAGAGAAACAAGAGAAAAGGACAGCGGAGGCTCAAATTGGAGGAAGAGAAACTCGGTCGGCAGTGGTTGAACGACGCGAGGAGCAAAAACGCTGGAGGCATGCGAGGCAAGTAGCTTGAAAGCAAATGAGAAATGGAAGAAGACGGATATGCGAAGATAAAATGGTTAAGTAACTGAAGTTTGCGACGGAATTTATTTTTCGTCGCAAAAAGGCGAAATTTTGTGACGGATTTTTTTTCCCGTCGCAAAATTTTTGCGACGGAATTTATTTTCCGTCACAAATTTCATTTTTTAATTATTTTTTCTGACAAAGTTTTTTGCGATGAAAAAAAAATTCCGTCGCAACATTTTTCAAATTTGTGACGGAAAATAAATTCCGTCGCAAAATTTCACCTTTTTGTGACGGAAAAAAATTCCATTGCAACAAAAAAATTTAAAAAAATTTTGACGGAAAAAAATTCTGTAGGTTTTGCGACGGAAAATTTTTCCATCACAAATCCTCATGAGTTTTGCAATGGAAAAAAATTCTGTCGCAAACCCTCATGGGTTTTACTTCTATTATTGTCCATTAAGGAGATGAATAAAATATATTAGAGATTATAGGATTTCATATACTTTGCTTAACAATCTCATTTTCATGTGAACACACCTAAAAAAAATTAATATACTACATCTTCTTTTTTTAATTAAATTTCAATCAATGCTTTAATTTAATATTTAGCAGATAAAAAGTCAACAAATGCCCCCCAAATTAACATCGTAGAGTTAAGTTTGCATATTAAAATATTTATGGTATAAAATTCTTCAACCAAGTTGATTTAATCAGCCAACGTTGCTTTTCAAATAATTATGCGCTCACATGGCTACAAAAATATAAAATAATACACTACTATATTAATGTTTTTCCCCCAATTTTTAATTATGCACAAAAATGATGTGAAAATAAATTACAATATCATCAATAGAAAATGACGATGAACAATGCCAAGCTTTATTTACACTTACATTGAGTGAAAAATATTAAATTAAGATAATTATGAAATCACGAAGATAATGATATGATCCAACTTATTCTTAAATAATAGGATTTGAATTAATTTGTTCTTAAATAGTAGGATCTGACTAACTAATTCTAATATTATTTAATTTATAATATTGGTAGCAAAATAAAATTAGAATTATTATAAATTAAATAACATTAGAATTAGTTAATCAGATCCTACTATTTAGGAACAAATTGTCGGGCTCATTGAAAAATAATTTAAACTGTCGACATTTAGTCGACTAAATCTCAATTTAGTCGACTAAATCCTGAGATTTAGTCGACTAAATGTCGAGCTCACTGGAAAAAAAAAAATTTTGAACTGTCGACATTTAGTCTAAATCATGGGATTTAGTCGACTAAATGTCGAGCTCATTAGAAAAAAATTTGAACTATTGACATTTAGTCTAAATTCTGGAATTTAGTCAACTAAATGTCGACATTTCTAAAAAAAAATTAAACCTCCATTTAGTCGATTAAGGCCCTTATTTAGTCGACTAAATGGGGGTAGAGAGGGAATATGTTTCTAGGGAGGGGTATAATGGGAAATAGTTTGAAAGTTGAGACATTTTGATAAATAGTTTCTTAAAAAGAGGCACTTTGAGAAAAAAACCGTTTAGGTTGTCTCCCAAAAAGAGAAAAAGAAAAAAAGATACATATGGTGTAGTTTTTGAGCAGGCAATACGTTGATTTTGCACGAACTCTGTATATGTGGGGACGAGCTTGAACTTAAAGTATATATGAGTGTGTAGACACTCACAAATGTCACAATCAAAATTTTATATAATAATATTAAAATTAAAGCTAGGGTGAGGGGTTTTCTTATCTTGGTCCAAGTGGTGTGTTTGTGTGTGTGATTGATATATATGTGTGTGTGTGTGTGGTGTTCACACACACAAACACACCACACACACACACAAGATACAACTCCAAACCCCCAAAAGTGATCATTTTATTATTCAATATCCTCAAAAGCGTAAGATATATATATATATATATATATATATATATATATATATATCCTCAAAAGGATATATTCAAAAGCGTGTATATATATATATATTGAATAATAATATTAAAGTGATCATTTAATTAATAGTTATTCAATAATTTTATTGACTTTGTGTGTGTCAAATATATATATATCCTCAAAAGCGTAAGATGTAACTCTGTAATTAATTCATTACAAATTAATTAATTTTGTATTAATTTTTGTTAAGGGAATATCTATTTGGAAAATCCAGTTATTGACTTTGTTGAGAATTAATCTTGTTTGATTATTGACTCATGATATTTAGATAATAGAAGTTTATTGATATATATATATATATATATATATATATATATATATATATTGTGTGTGTGTGTTTTCACAATAACTAGGCCAACAAAGTTTAAAGCTGGTCAATAAAAGTTAGTACCCTTTCAAGAAAGAGTGCTTAGGTCTTAGGGATTTAACTCTTATCCTCTTTTTTATCTCAATCGTTGGATTAAAATCTAAACGATTCAGATTTCATCTTTTATAAAATGTTACTTTTAAATATATTTTAACAATTTAATAATTTATTAATATTTTTATAAAATATGAAATCTGAACTGTTCATATTTCAATTAAACAGCTAAGATAAAAAAAAAGGATAGGAACAAAAGAGGATGGGAGCTGAATCCAAACCTTAGAGCATGCAAGTTTAGAGCAACAATCAGTATGTAAATATTGAAAGTTGAAACTACTCAACTTAATTTATTTCTATTTATGGATATGAAAAGCTTCATTACTACGAATGCATTGTGTTGTTCAAATTCAAATGTAAAGATCAAGCCGGAGGGCACATGGATCAGCATTATATCACGCCATGTCCTTTTTAATTTAAAAATAATTCATATTCCTCAAATAATGCAAGGAGACTATTATGAGGATAATAATTTTTTTATTACGTTGATAATAATTATCTCATTATTATATTTTAAAAAATATCTTTTTTATATTTTTATATTTTGTGACATCTTATATATATATGTTGTATAATCAGTATTCACATTAGTCATGATTAACAAATCATAAGTAAAGGAACTAATATTTAACTAATATGGATTAGCAAATTAATTTTTTAGAAAACAATAAAAGAAATCAATTATCTGAAAAGAAAGGCCCTTTTCTTCCCTTTTTTTGTTGCCCTTTTCTGCTTTTCATGCCCTTAATTTTGTCCTATATAATATGTTTCAAACATTTTCCCCTTTTTAGTATCCACTTTTTTTAAAAAAATTAAATACCCCTTATTCTCTTCAATTTTGTACTACCTTTCATTATTATTTAATTGCCTCTATTTTTAAGCACACGACTTTCATGGTTCCGGAATAATCTGCCAACTTCTAAAAATAGCTCTTATTATTGAAAAAGAATGCAAACTACTACAATTGGAAGTGGCTAAATTAACACCTAAATAAAGAATAAATGGTAAAATTTAAACAACTCAGAATCTCTTAACTCTACATATACACTTATGATATAAAAAGAGTCAGAGTGAAAACTAAAAATGATCGCCTAGTTAATTAAGTACGTCCCTAGCTAGCTATAGTTACGCACCATACCCTCCGGTTCTAAAGGTTCAATCCTCACAATAGTTTCAGCCGGAGCAACAGTAGAAGAAGGTTGGGACAAGGACCTCGTTGATGACCCCACAATCTTCTGACATGTCTGAATAAGGCAGTGTCTGCACTTAGGGCAGGAAGAATGCGAACTGAGCCACTTGTCAATACAACGAACATGGAAGCCATGGTTGCACTTTGGAAGAATCCGAAGCCGATCGCCATTGTTAAACTCCGAAAGACAAATCGCACACTCTGAGTCTAAACCTGGGAGGTTCAACTCAGAAGAGTATGTCACTGTAGGGAAAGTCTTCAAGGCCTTCTTCTTCACTCCCTTGTTGGCCAGTCGAGCTGCGGCCGAAGGGTTTGATGTCTCGTTGTTATTACCTTCGACGATGATGTTGGAACACCTTAGGACGCATCTGATGATGGAGTTTAATCCCAATGAGCAGAAGAGAGCACATAAGAGGACAGACAGTACCATTATGACATTTGCATCTAAGGTATAACCATCTCCGAGGATGGAAGGTTCTGTGGAGTTTTGGGGTGAGTTGGCGTTGGAGTTAAGGAATAGTAACCTTCTAGAGTAATGAAATTGATGGCCAAGAAGGTCATCATGGAAGTTCAGTAACTGAGAATTAGTGGAACCAGCCATGTTTTGTTTGTAGATAATGAAGAATCGTGGGTCAAGGTCTACGATCGGTTCAAGGGATCGATACGATTATAAATAGGAAAGAGGTAGAGAGAGAGAGAGAGAGAGAGAGAGTAGTGAAAGCGTTATTATAATGATATAAAGGGGCTTTGGTTTGATTAGAATATTCCTAGGAGTTTGAGGGAGTTAATCTTGATGTATCATTTGTAGATGGAGAATGAGATTTGATTTAGGAGAAAATGGAGTCTCCACTCGATCAGTGGGGTTTAATTCTTTCTTCTTTTTTCCTGATAAATTGTATAGTCTTAGGTCCAATTGACAAGCCACGTGTCTGATGGGTTTTGGAGAATCATAAATCTTATCATATAGCTAGATGTTGCTTGATCCAACGATCCCATCACTAGCTAGCTTTACCTGAGAAAGGGATCGTGCAGTGTCAATTCATTGGTTTCTAGCAAGTGCTTAGTTAGGGCATTGTCCTAGCTAATGGCAAAGATTCCTTCCATGGATGTCAACCAAAAAAAGGGATTAAAGAAAAATAAATGCCTTTCATGCATGATGAAGGTTGTAGAATTTGATCCTATAAAACTAGTTTTGGCTCACTTTCCAATATAATTCCCTTAAAAAGGAACTGGATGAGCATGGTTTTTAGCGTATGTACAGAATAACACTTGACAAATTAATGTTTCTTACGTTCACATAGCCAATTTAGCTGTTTACAAACTTTGTAAGTTAATTATAGACGTGTTGCACAAAAATGTTACCCTGTCCGGTCTTTTTTTCTTCTTTTCTTTTTCATGTAAGACTTATTTTTCTAATTTGATTGTATCAATGATTTTTTTTTTTTTGGTGAAGATTGAGAAAATTAGTTAAGGATTCCATCTGGAAAAAAAAAATGGTGAAGGTAGTTATTATGATATGTTTTTATTAGAACATCATAATCATCTTACTTAATTCTATCTATCTCTCTTTTTTTAGTTATTATAGTTGAGGAAGCATTAATATGAGTAAATTTTAAAAAAAAATATGGACTTATATAAAAAAAATCAAGTATTATATTTAGGGTCAAGATAAGCTCTATTCTACATTGAGGACTTGATAGCGTAATAGCTAATTGGTTCTTGTGAATATCTAAATAAAGCGTTCTTGAAAATAGTATATGATTCTCTTACACAAGAGGCCAGGTTTATTAAAGCTTGCAAGTTAATTATGAAAGTGTTACACAAAACTGTTAATAGCTAGTTAATATGTTCTTCTAAATATCTAAAGCATTGTTGTTAGTTGTTAATTTGTTTTTGTAAACTATTAATTATTTGTCCTGCAATCCTTATTTTTCTCCTTTAATTTTAGGTTTTGGTCACTTGAATTTTTTTGAGTTCACATGTTGGCCCTTGGAACATAGTTTTAGGATAGATAAGCTTTAATGATTTTCAACATAACCAAATTAAACTTATAGTTTATAATTAATCAAACTATGATGGGGATCCATTTCTATAATTAATTATATAAGCAAATTAACATTCTTCTTTTTGATGTTGTGGATATGGATGCATTAATCTTTAGTTGCTTCACTCAGATATGATCATATGAATATGGAAGATTAGACATTAATTAATTAATCACTCCGGATTAGCAAACCGAATATACCAGTAAATCAATATGAAGTGATTTGCAAGCTCAAAGCGAGCTGTAAAGTTGATTAACCCTAGCACCAGCTTGCTCATTTAATTACAATAATTAAAAAATAAAAACAAAGGTGGCTGGAAAGCTTTATAGTATATACAAGATACAAATCTTATCTAATAATAATAAAAATAGTTTTGTATATTCAGTGACTGTGATGCTGGTACATAAAAATGCAATATGTCATGTTAGACGCAAATACATAATCAGATTTAATTTTAAAAAGAGTCTGAAGAGATTATTCAAAATCTTCAAAGCCTGCAAGTAGTTAGATTGCAATCCGTTGGTATATTAATTTACTAAATACTAGTGCATCAATTTGGTAAAATGGGTTGGTCTAATGCTCTGATAAGAAACTTGTTCTTTTGATTTATGGGTACTTTTCGGCTTCAAAATCTCGGATTACTTATATAAAAGATTTTTTGTTGTTGTTGGTGTAACAATGAGGCATAAAGGCTAATAAAGTAGAACAAAAACAGTAAAGAAAACAAACACTTGTATGTAAATTATTTGTATTGAAGAAGATACATCATACACGGCGTAGACAAGTGGAGAAGCCTTATCTATATCTCTCTCTTTCCTTTTTATTTAAGAAAAAAGTTCAATACTAGTAGTAATAAAAAAAAAAAAAATTGCTGATTAATATATTTTATTAATTGTTGAAAAGATGGAGGATAAGTTGATTTTAAATTTAAAGTTGGCAAAGGACTTGTAGCCTATGCTCCAGTGGTATGAGACCTCTCCTGCGACGTCACAGATTTGATCTTGATTGTTAACCTTAGGCTCTAGTAACTTCCCCTTTAATTAGAAAACTTTAAGATATAATTTTGTCTTGGAAATAACCATTTAAGAGAGCTTTGTATGAAGAAGTTTTTTTATGAGTAATTTGTTTTAGAAGTAACTAAAAGGTACCAATTTTACCCTTTAATTTTTTTGTTAAAATGTAAACAATTAGTGTCAGCTTTTTAACTATCAATATTAGTTTTTCAACGATTATAGTGATTTTGTTCCTTTTTTTTTAATACTTATGAGATGAAATTACCCTCAAATAAAACTTTTAGATAAGAGGCTGCTTAACAAAAAAAAAAAAAAATTAAAGTTGTTCTTTTAGTTTTAGGCTGTACTGCAAGTACCCACTACTTGGATGAATGTCTTGGCGGGCTGGATCTCACTATGTTTGTGGTTTCTCCAGTCCCACAAGGCCCACACTGTGGGATACCACATGGAAAAACAGTAACAGGACAGAACCAGAATTTATTTATAAAAACGAGAATTTAACAAGTTCCCATCAACTATTTATAATGAATTCTTCACAATAAAATCGTAGTCTTTAATAAATTTGTATGGAAAACATGTGGAATTTTTCTTGAAGTGAGTGGCAATATGGTAAAAGCACAATATTTACAAATACCAAATTGATATATTGCATCACTGCTACAGAAATCTCGATGTATGATATATGGTTATTAAATGTCATATATAATGTTTATGAACCATCATAAATGCAAGTGCTATAAAAGTTTGGTGCAGATACATTATGGTTCTAAACCACCATAGATGCAAGTGTTATAAAAGCTTGGGGAAGATATATCACAGTCCTGAACTGTTATTTATGACCTATTATAACGGTTATACCTTAACACCCGTCACATAGTGAGTTTGGTGAGACCATGAGCCGCCCATTGTTATGATAATAATTAACAAGTACATGTAAACAACCATCATAATATGTGGTAATACTTTGATGATATATAACGATATCATTTTACAACAATTATTTTTTCAGTAACATACATAACGATTTGTATGTAAGAACTGTGACTTTTGATAAAAATAAGAACTGTAAACTTTTATAATAAATGACGATTTTAATTTAATAACCATGATGAATGGGTACAAGATTCTTCAAGTGAAAGTTTATGAGCTAGTTGATTTCCTCTCTATATATAATCGAACAATAGTACCTTCCACATTTATACAGATTGGGTTGGATCAAGATATTCAAGGCTCTGTGGGGAGAATCACTACTACAAAAAGTAGATATTACTTCCCCAAAAGGCGTCCTTATTTTAAAAAAGGGAGTAAAAAGTATAAGACAAATACTTAGGCGTCCTAAATATCAGTTTAGGGTGCCTAAAATATACTTTAGGAGCGCTAAAAAAGTTTAGGACACCTAAAATATACTTTAGGCGCCCTAAAAATTTTTTAGGGCGCCTAAAGTAGTTAATTTTAAGACTTAAGCGCCAAATTTTTCTCAAAAAATTATCTACGTGGTAAAAATTAGCGCCAAAAAATATATTTTAGGCGCCCTAAAAAAGTTTAGGGTGCCTAAAATATACTTTAGGCGCCCTAAACTTTTTTAGGGCGCCTAAAATAATTAATTTTAAGCCTTAAGTACCAAATCTTTTTAAAAAAATTATCTAAGCGGTAAAAAATTAGCGCCAAAAAATATATTTTAGGCGTTCTAAAAAAGTTTAAGGTGCCTAAAATATACTTTAGGCGCCCTAAATTTTATTTAGGGCGCCTAAAGTAGTTAATTTTAAGACTTAAGCACCAAATTTTTCTCAAAAAATCATCTAAGCGGTAAAAAATAGCACCAAAAAATATATTTTAGGCGCCCTAAAAAAGTTTAGGTGCCTAAAATATACTTTAGGCGCCTTAAAAAAGTTTAGGGTGCCTAAAATATACTTTAGGCGCCCTAAACAATATACTTTAGGCACCCTAAAAAAGTTTAGGGCGCCTAAAGTATATTTTAGGCGCCCTAAATAAAATTTAGGGCGCATAAAGTGATTAATTTTAAGATTTAAGTGCCAAATTTTTTTAAAAAAATTATCTAGGCGGTAAAAAATTAGCGCCAAAAAATATATTTTAGGCGCCTTAAAAAAGTTTAAGGCGCCTAAAACATACTTTAGGCGCCCTAATTTAGGGCGTCTAAAATATATTTTAGGCGTCCTAACTTATACTTAGGGCGCCAAAACTCACGCTCAGGATATAAAAACCCTAAGCTCTTCCCACCAATCTTCACAGCTTCAAGTCCTCAAGCACAGAGCTACTCGAAGTTACATTTCTGCGTATTCCTCTTACTTTTTCTCCTTTTCTTTTTTCGTTTTCTTCCCCCTTTCTTTATTGTATCTATCTTACTTTAAGGAAAGAAATTTTGTGATTTTGTTTCAATTCCCTCGGTGTTTTCTTTTTTAACCCCAACGGATGTTTCCATTTACAGTGATGCTACAACTGTGAAAGGCTCAAAAAATAGAGTTTCATCAAATAATCTTGGTTAGTTAATTATTGCATTTACTTCATTAGTTTATTTTATATATCTTGATTTCCAATTTACAGTTTTTTGATAGTTTGGATCCGTACTCGGAGGAAAACATCGATACGGTTCGAGATGTTTTGGTTGGACATCTTCTTCAACATATAGGTTGAGAGAGTATAGTTTATATGATGTTGTCATGTGTGAATTATAAAATTGTATGTGAGCACTTTGTTGTTGTAGACTTTGTTGTATGTGAGCACTTTGTTGTGGACTTTGTTGTAGAATTGGAGCTCCTTTATAATGATCATTTGAATTGTATGTGAGCACTTTGTTGTTGGAGCTCTTTTAATTTAGAATTGTTCATACAATTACTTAGTTTGATATGTATGGTGTAGATTAAGAAAATTAAAATTATTTCAATCTGAGTTTTCTTTGCTGGAAGCTATTCATAAACTCAAAAGATGTATGTCTGCTTTACTTTGAAAGGCCATAGATATGCCTAGAAAATTTTAATATATTCGTAAGCAATATGAAAAAAAAAATTACTATAAGGCATCTTAAAACATTTTTAGGATGTAAACAGTCTATATAAGGCGTCCTAAACCGTTTTTAAGGTGTAAAAAGTCTATATAAGGTGCCCTAAAAATTTTTTAGGGTAAGTCTATATAAGGTGCCCTAAAAATGTTTTAGGGTGTAAAAAGTCTATTAACTTGCCTTATAACGCCCTAAAATTGTTTTGGGTGTAAAAAGCCTACATAAGGCGCCCTAAAATATTTTAGGGTGTAAAAAGTCCATCTATGGCGCCCTGAAGACGTTTTAGGGTGTAAAAAGTCTTCCCAACGTGTAAAAAGGTGTATATAAGGCGCCCTAAAATGGTTTAGGGTATAAAGAGTCTATATAAGGCGCCCTAAAAATAGTTTAGGATGTAAAAGGTTCATATAAGGCACCCTAAAATTTTTTAGGGTATAAAAAGTCTATCCCTAAAAGGGCGCCTTATAAGGCGCCCTGAATTAATTCAGGGCGCCTTTTATAGGGCGTCCTGAATTTTTTCAGGGCGCCAAAAGTTAACTTTTCTATTACCCGTTGACAGACATCCTTGAAATTTAGGGCGTTAATTGTGTCTTATTTAGGACGTTATTTTGCTTTTTTGTGGTAGTGAATCAATAGCAACTGTTAATGTATATAAATGATAATGTAACTGGTAACCTATACATAATTGTATCTCTTCACAGGAATTAACCTCTGGTAAAAGCAAAGGACTCTCATGAAAAATATATACCCCTATAAAAAAGAGCGAAGAAGGGGAAATGCAAACACTTGAGTCAAGGGTTTGCATAACCCTTACGCCCTTTCTGATAGGAGTATTTGTTTTTTACACCATCTTCCTTTGCTTTTCAAGTTTAATTGCTAAACAGACACAAGGTATAGGTAAACACTTATATTATATAATATATATGTGTGTGTGTGCGCTCGCGTGTGTGTATTAAGAGTGCTATTGATTCTAGCCGCAAAACCCATAAAATCTTGATCTATCCAAATTACATCACTACTCGATGTGAGACGTACTACTCTATTTTCTCTGTGTGTGTGTGTAGACAAGACCAAGTAGCTTAAAAACTTTCACATTGAAGAGTTTATGATTGATCATAATGTTGAATTTTATAGTACTTAATTTGGTGCCACCTTTTCAATAGAAAGACAGGAGACGAACCTTCGGTCAAAGCAATAATGGGGTGTCCAAAAAAATAAATTCAATATGTGACTTGAAGTTGTTTATTCACAGAGCTTGTTTGTGTATGACTTTCGGTAGATCTGAACTAGTTTATTCATAAAGTTTGTTATTGTATGACTCTTATCGGTACACGTAAGCTAGTTTATTCATCACACATATTGACTTTTTTGAAGCAATTTCCAAAAATATGTGGATACTTCCAAAAAATGAGATGGGTAGACAACTTCAAAAATAAAAATCAATAAAGTGTGAACTTTTAGTCAAAGCAATGGGTTGACGACGTCATGTGATGAGAAGGTTTAGTATGAACATTTAATCAAAGCAATTGGTTGACAATTTGTTGTAATAGTCAATGAATCTTTGATTAGAGCAATAATAGGTTTTCCAAAAAAAAAAAGCAAAACTTCAAAAAAGCGCTTTAATGTCACTTTGAATACTTTATTGCGTTATGACTACACCATAGGACAACCTAGCTAGAGCTCACAAAAGATGAAACACGAGTTAGGTCAAGCGAAAGCAACTCTCTCGGCAGTCCCAAAGACAAATGTTGAGGTATTAATTAGCGCGGCTGTTGCTGAGAATTAAAACCAAGGCTTTTTATGGTATGGCTCGACTAAATACGACTCTCGACAACCAGAAAAGACAACATGAGTACTAGGTTTACAATGTTGGAGGATTTTATTCGAACATACTAAGTGCTAAGTGTGTTTTATTTCAGATGCATAAATAGAAGAGGAAGGGTAGGTCTTTTGGCTTGTCGTGTTGAAAACTTTACATAACGGTTGTATCGATAAAACTATTATTTATTCGTTTATATTTATTACAGTTCTTTGTTAATAACCATGAGTCATATTATTGTTTTAAAATATACATATATTATAGTTATTATTTAGTAACAGTGAGGTATATTATTATTATTTTTAAAATTTTCTAGGCAGCTAGCACCTAGATAATTACATTTTTACATTATATATAAAAAATAAAAATAACACCCTCTAGCGACTAGTTGCTTGATAGATGATATGAGGTTCACTACAAATTTAGAAACTTATGTTTTATTCAATTTAAATAAATCAAAAGTTTCATAAATATGCAACAAACCACACATAATCATGCTACTCATCACCAGAGGAGTGACATGAATCATTTGGGAGTATATCAGGATCATGGTGGCTAATCTCATACTCATCAAGAATGAGACTGGCCTTCCTATTCATACTCAACAAATATCTGGCTAGCCTCTGTTAGTTCTTGATTTATGTTTTAATGATAACAAACTTTGAAAAGAAAGAAGACTTGATGATTCAAGTCACTTGAGTGTATGTTCAAGACACTCGAGGGTATCTTCAAAACTATGTCAAAGAAGTCATTCATTTTGCTGTGGATATTATGTTGTAGTCCAATGAATCCTTAAAGGCTTCCAATATCTCAATGCAAATCTTTAATGAATCTGTGGTCTACACTTTGAAAGAAAGGATGAAGATTAGTTGACCAGATGAATGAGAATTTCAAGAGGCTGTTTGATCTTAAGGATGTGGATACCACAAAGATAAAAAAAGATGGAAGAGTTTTTGCATATTCTAGGATTCTCAATTTTTGAGCCTTCTAACTCAGCTTCTAAGCCCTCTATTACTTTTGATCCCCCTCTAGTTTATGCACCACCTAAGACCACCACTATCCCTGAACCAACTACCATCCCCAAGACCACCATAATCCCTATCCCTGAGGACCCTTTCCTTGTCTCTGTTCCCACACCTACTATTACTCCTACTTCTACTCCGTCTTCCATTACCAGCTCTAGTGATCTCACTTTTAAACTTACATCTTCTTCCACTTCCTCCTCCACTGTTGCCACTGCCCCTTCTATTGATGCCTTTAAGGCCATAGTCATTTACAAACCTCTATTATCCTCATATCTTACCTTCCCCACCTTTTTGCCAGATAACAAAGGGGGAGAGTGATTGAGTGTCTGATTGTATGCTTTTATGTACCATTTTTTTTATTAACTACCATGTCTTTATGTATTGCAAAAATATCAATAATATTAACTTATTTTGTAATCTTGTGTTTGTCAAGGATAATACCATACAATGCATCTCATATTTTTTTTCTTTTGATCTCCAAAGTTTGTTAAACATATTTTCAAAAAATTCCAAGTGTTGTCATCATCAAAAATGGGAAAAATGTTAGTTTTAGGTTTATGTTTTGATAACAAAAAACTTGGAAAAGAAAGAGAGTTTGATAATTCAAGTCACTCGAATGTATATTTCAAGACACTCGAGTGAACAACCGTTATTTGAACTAAAACTTGAATATGGAAACTGTTTTAAAGTGTTCTTCTTAGAACACTTGAGCGCTCAAGAGAACACTCGAGTGTTTCAAAGTAATGTAGATGACATTTGCAAAGATTTTTCCTGACACTCGCTTAATTTATGAAAGTATTATGTTTAAGACCAAAGTTCTTAAGTGAACACTAAAGTGCTGGTTCAACACTTACAAAAATATTTCCCGACACTCACCTCTCTTATGGAAGTGTTATAGTGAACACTCGAGGGTGAATATCGACACTTGAGTACAAGGAAAACACTTATAAGTTCAGTACATGACACTCACAAATAAGTGTGATGTCTCTTTCATGATGAGCACTCAAGTGTTACTCTGTTACACTCAAGTGTGCCATTGTGAACACTCGTGTGTTTGGTAGAATTTGAAATCTCTTTAATAGTACTCTATTTTCAATAGTTTTCTATCAGACCCATAATTCATTAGCACTCAAGTTTGACAAAAGGCACACTCGAGTGTAGTACTCTAGTGCTTCTCAATGAATACTCGAGTGACTGTTCTTGCTACACTAAACCTTCGTCTTCGAGAATTCAAATTTATTGATTAACATTTGTTTACAATTGATTAATACTCATATTACTTCTCAATGTTACTAAACATATTTATTTATGAGTTTCAGATTATTTTAAAAAAAAAGAATTACATCAAAATTCTCAAAAGCAAATTTTGTGTCAAAACATTAAATATGATGACATAAATAGAGACACTAAAGTGTACTCAGAGCAGATCAAATGAATATCGCCTGAAGTGCCTATTACGATAAAAGACAAAAGTGACCCAACCTTAAGCAATCCTAGAGCAAACAAAAGGGATGTCATGTAAAGATATGTTGCAATGTATTTGCAGTAAAGTAAAAACGACTGAACCCCAAATTCTTCCAATGATTCCAGTCTATCTCTAACAGAAATGTTGATCAGTTTAACGGAAAGTTTGAACACTCACAACGAAAAGCTTGGACTTTCACAACAGTCAGTAATGGTGTTCAACTACAAATATGTAAGTATTCGATTAGAAGCGAATAACCAAGCACACGATCAATGACAGCTCATTTATTGCTCATACTCTTGTATTATAATATATTTTGATATTTGTTCATCAATGTTTTTATATCTACAATGTGAGAGAGTTATTCGCAAACAATTTGATTTCTGTAAAATCTCAAGGTAGCAGGAGCTTGAGTGTGTTTGTTAGATTACAACTTGTAAAGGGAAGTAAGCCCTAATGAAGATTATTCTGTATTAAATTGCCAAGAACCCGATTAATCTTGGAACAATAGTGAAAATCTTAGAGATGCTCTGGAGACTGGGTGTAGGTCAAAAATTAATGCCAAACTAGTATAAACAATTGTGCACACTTCAATGATATTCTTGTAACTCTTTCTCTTCAATTTGATTATTTATTAACTTTGATTCAAATTTTTAATATTGCCTAATTCACCCCCTTCTTGGGTGAAACGTTAGCACTAACAACCTCCTCACTGCATGGTTAATGAGTTTTTCTTGCTACATCATTGCCTCTACTTGAACCAGAGGCAGAGGTTGTGGAGGAGGAGGAGAAGGGGGAAAAGGAGGTGGTGGAGTTTGTGAAGAAGGGGAAGGAGAAGGATGATGCCATGGATTTTTTGGCAAATCTTCAGCATGTTGTTTCATCTTGGAGATTGAAAGAACAAAGGAGGACAAGAAACATAAGGAAATTGATAGTTTATATAGATTGCAAATGATGAGTTCGAATCATCATTGCACATGTTGGAGGTTGAAGAGGAGTAGTCGTGCGCAATGGTTTGTAATGAAAGGATACTTGGTTCTTGTGTTGATCATTGAAGAACGAAGAAGCTTAGAGTATTCTCATTATGAGCATAGGGAAGGGGAAAGGTTTGGATAGTTTAGTTGACGGTTATTTAAGAGAACTCATTATATTGTTTTTCTGATATAAAGTTGGAAGACAAATCATTTATTTGTTCATCTAATATTTCATGACGGTTTTACCATAAGATCCGTCATGCTTGTGAGGGAATATATGATAGTTAAAAAGTACAATTGTTTTATATTTACATGGTATTCTAATAGGTGATAATTGTTACTTAATAACTGTAATGTATATACCTTTTTCTAAATAAAAAATAAAAATAGTGCTTTATTATGCAACCACCATTTTACAACAACAAAAAGAAAAGATAAAGTAAATAAACAAACTAAAAATAAAAGTTATGGAGATGTTTTAAGAATCTAATGATACATCATATTTTTAATTTTTTAGTAATTTGTCCATCTTTTCATTCAAAGAGAGAACGAGAAAAGTTAGTTCCTTCAAGGACTGGTCCATGCTCCCTTACTTTTGCCAGTAAACCTAAACCATATAATGAAGCTCATAGGTTATGTGGACAGGACCTTCAATGTTTGTTTGTTGAATCAGAAGTTAGCTTTGAGAAGCTGTAATTAAAATATAAGGAAGTGGAGTTCAGCTTTTGGATGTTTATATATAGAGAGTTTTGTGGATTATCAGGGCGTCATATCTTTTAATAGTAAATATCATCATATTTTAAAAATGGTGACGGTTAATTCTTAATAAACGTTATGAATTTAACAATTTTTTAAATTTATTGTGTCTACTATTAATTGCATTACAAACCACAATATTGACTTAGAACCATTAAATATGCTAGCAAAAATATTTTATGGTTTTTAACTGACAAAAGTACGGAAAAAAATCTAATTAATTAATCAATTACCAAAATGTTCTATCTGGAAACTATTAACACATCTGCCCCTCTTTAATTGATTACACGCCATTTGTAATCGATTATACGGTTTAATCGATTACATGACAGGCATGTAATAGATTAAATCGGGCGGATTTTTTTTTTTTTTTTTTTTGCGTATGTAATCAATTAAGCTACATAGCTTAATCGATTACATCACGCCAGATCAGTTTTTTAATCCTCAAAAGTTTAAATATTAAATTTAGATTTTGAAAAATAAAAAATATATAAAATAAAATATTTTCAAAATAAGTACATGAAAAATAAGGAGGGATTATAGGAAAGTGGTTACGAAGAATTTGAAACTATGCTATTAGTATGTCAAGATATCAGGAAGAAATCTAGAATTAAATATTCCGTAATATTAAATTCTTTGGAAATCTAATATATATATATATATATATATATATATATATATATATAAAATATTTTTATAAAAAATAAAATAAAACTTTATTGTGAGGATTACAATGCATCCGGGTATATGAAATATTTTCAAAATAAGTATATGAAAAAGCAAAAGGGTCACAAAGAATTTCTTCCTGATATCTTGCCCTATTAATAGCATAGTTTGAAATTCTTCGTAACCACTTTTCTATAATCCCTCCTTATTTTTCATATACCTATTTTGAAAATATTTTATTTTATATATTTGTTTTATTTTTCAAAATTTTAATTTAATATTTCAACTTCTTCATAGCTGGCTGTACTAATAGCATATTTTGAAATTCTTTGGGACACCTTTGCTTTTTTATATACTTATTTTGAAAATATTTCATATACCCGGACGCGTTGTAATCCTCACAATAAAGTTTTATTTTATTTTATTATATATATATATATATATATATATATATATATATTAGATTTCCAAAGAATTTAATATTACGGAATATTTAATTCTAGATTTCTTCCTGATATCTTGACGTACTAATAGCATAGTTTCAAATTCTTCATAACCACTTTCCTATAATCCTTCCTTATTTTTCATGTACTTATTTTGAAAATATTTTATTTTATATATTTTTTATTTTTCAAAATCTAAATTTAATATTTAAACTTTTGAGGATTAAGAAAACTGATCTAGCGTGATGTAAGCAATTAAGCTATGTAGCTTAATCGATTACATACGCAAAAAAAAAAAACAAATTTGCCTGATTTAATCGATTACATGCCTGTCATGTAATCGATTAAATTGTGTAACCGATTAAAAATGGCGTGTAATCGATTAAACAGGGACAGATGGGTTAATAGTTTCTAGATAGAACATTTTGGCAATTGATTAATTAATTAGGGTTTTTTCCGTACTTTTGCCTTTTTAATTAATAACCATGAACTACTAATTTTTAACTTCATCTTCCTCTTCCGATTATGAGAATGAGGATCAGAATGGTGGTGATTGTCATCATGAATAGGAGGATGAAGGTTATTAACTTTAACCATTACATTTGTGTTTATGTGAATTCCACCTCACAATACTTGACGGTGTGTATAATTAATCATTACGTGTAAATGTTATATATCATTACGCGTCTTCGCCTAAACATACATGACATTTATTAACTGTAACTGTTATGTATTAGGCGTTATGAATATCTAAATCTATAGTAGTGCTGGTACTAATTTGGGATTTGTAGAATTGCAGGGATTGAATTAGTGTTAAGGAATTTAAATTTTTCAAGGAATTTAATTGGGTTTTCTTTATCATAAAAAATAAAATAAAAATAAAAAGATGGTGGTAAAAGACAAAGAAATGGGATAAACGTGGTTGGAATCCAATGAGAACTTGGTGGGGAAACATGAAACATGTGTGATTGAAATAGTAGTTGTAATGCTTTGTCACATGCCAATCAACCAACCAACCCTTCACCTTTATCCCAAATTAGACTGACAATAGTATTTTTCATATAATTATCTGCAGGGACGCCGTTAATGAGTTTTCCTGTCCTATGCATATTATATTATTTATACTCTTTTTATTCACAATTTTTTAACATGTCATACAAATTTGTGTGTGTTTTTATCAATGTCGTCATTATAAACAACATTGTAAAATATTCTAACCACTTCTCTATTTTACTTTACTTATACACACATATCCTATATTTTAAAAACTCCATATAAATTTTCTTTAAAATAAAAAATGTATGTTACATAAACCTCCTTTATATTTTGATATTTTATTTCCACCCAGTCACCCACCTAAACCGTTAGTTAACAGTTAAGTTTGACTTTTGAACTTTTTTTTTTACCAAAATGACCTTCTTTAATATTATAATTATTTAAACAAATACATATGTTTGTGGGCGAAAAAAAATAAAATTAAGTGAGGGTTACTTAAGTGAGGGATATCCTTATAAATACCCCACTGCTCTTATTGTATCTCAGTTATGTCCAGATTTAAATCAGTGTGAATGCAAAGGAATTATTCAGAATTCCTCCTCTCTCTCTCTAATCCTCTCTTTCTCTCACTTTCATCTGAATACCATAACACCCCAAGACATTTTTTACATTTACATAGACTCAAATTCAAGATCTCAAGCTTACAGGGTCAAAACCCTTCCACTAGGAGCAACGTTTGTTGCTACAATATGGCCCCTCCACATTCTACACCTTCTATAATAGATAAGTTATGGGTTTGAACCTATGGGAATGAGAATGACTATGATTGTAGATATGTGTGGTGGGTGTGGTTGTAATTGTCTTCTTTCAAAAACAAAAAATTTAAGGTATCAATTTTTATGTTTGCTATTCATTTGATTTTAGTCACACAAAGTTGTGTATAAATGCCTAGTAATACTTCAGAGATTGAGTTTGAAGTGTTTGTGTTTATACCAAAAGTTTATAAATAAAGAATGATTCAAGTGTCTGGATAAAATAATATAGGGTTAAGGTGTAAAAATATACATGAGTTTTTCCTTCATGAGCGCTTAGCACCACATGTTTTTTTTTGGAGCAAAAATACACACGTGATTAATATTTTGGAGCAAAAGTCACATCCCACTGTTAAGTCACTGTTCACCGTGATGAGAGAGAAAGAGATGAAGTAAACAGTAACTTAATGACGGTGGGATGTAACTTTTGCTCCAAAATGGTAACCACATGTGTATTTTTGCTCCAAAAAAAAAAACGTGATACTGGGCGCTCCTAAAGAAAAAACTTATACCTTAACCAAATAATATATCATATATTGTGCTTCTTTTATGGTCCAATACTAGTGGGTGTAAGATTTCATAAACACGATATTTGTTCAGATTTGAAGGAAACTGATAGATTTCAATTAATATAATATTTGTTCCTTATAATTTATTCTCATTTTGATTTTGATCTAGATAATTTCAAATTATACATTTTAGTCCCTCAAATTTCCATCTAAAATGTTTGTACTTTTTATACTTGAATGATAACTTGGACTATTTTACTCCTCAAAAGGCAACTTATGGTTTAAAACTAAAATCAAAACAAAGAAAAATTATAAGTACCAATAATTGTATTCACTGCATATAATCTTATCTTGATACGGTGGAGCGAAACTAAGCTGTTGTCTTATTAATATTATATACCTCTCTGGACTAAGGCCCCGTATTTTCATCAAAAAAAAAAATATATTATATACCTCTCTCTCTCTCCGCACCCAATCACCCAGTCCATGGTTTATGTTTCTTTTTCTTTTAACATTGGGGAACTGAATAATATATGAAAAGCAATTTGCGTGGAAAAGTGGAAGGAGTTTGATTGGCGTGGTGTTTATAATGATGTGTGAAGTGAGTGTAACCCCACCTAGAGAGTTTGAATCAGGCACCTTGTTGGGAGGGATAACTATAAACACTGAATCAGATATCTGGTTGTAATATCAAAATAAAAATAAGAAATCACAACCCCACCTATCCATTTCTTTTAAATAGAACTTGTTAAAATTGCTCCTCTCCATGCCCTCATGCCCAGCAAATCTAAGGATATCAGAGGTTTTTTAATAACACAAGACCACTGCATCTGAACAAAACAACATTGTCCAGCCATTAAGTGAATTCTTTTCCACCCATAGATTTGATGAACTGCGTGGATTAAGGAAGTGGAGAAGAAATGCACCGGCAGTGGGGAGGCTCCACATCCATTATTTAGAGCAGAAATACAACCATTGTCTGAAACTATGATCCATATTTTATTTGTTTCATAGACATACATAGTGGTTCCAGTGAAAATGCACGAGTTGATGCAAACATGCTCTACAGTCTTCATTACCACATAGTACTTGTAAAGAAATTACATTCATACATACACATATATAAACACAAGTGTGTGTGTGTGGAGGGGGGGATGGGTGTGAGACAGTATCATACCAAGAAAATTTCTCAATCCTATAGAGAAATTTGTGGATCACATGCCCAAACAACAACGAGCTACCCCAGGTTAATGTGTGATCTTCATTCCATAAACAGTTTAGCTCTTGCCACAAGAAATTATGGGGTCCATATTATCTGTCTTCCCTTCGAACAGCATTCGGATCAGACGTCATTTCCATCATCATTTTCTCAGGTGAATCCTCCCAGCTTGCAAATGTCTTCAAGTCAACCTGCAAAAGTGCATAATAACATATTATGCCTGCTTTCTTTTTGATTCATCACAGTGACATTCACAAAGCAAGAGTGGGATCAAGTGCTTTACTTTTCGTCTTTGCTCAGAGAAAAGTTCCTCTCTCTTTTTATATGAATCTTGCACTTTCTTTGCCGCATGCCCTCCAAGTCCACAAACTTCCACTTCTGACACCAAACCTTCAACAGCCAGAAACCCCTGAAAATGAAACATATCATAAGCCAATGAATGACAGCTCAGGAAGCTGGAGTCACTGCACTAGCAAAGTTCACCGTTGCCCAATAGCCATAGTGCTTTAGCAATCCCAGTTCATATTGTTCCAAGTTCCTATAACTCCCTTAACATCTTTCACCATTAGCTTCTTATTAGAAATTATCATCCAGATTACGGTATTTTTTTAGCAAAAAATTTGATTTCATTAAAGAGAATAAACTATATACATCAGAACAATCTGGTAGACTGGTACTAAAAAGCACCCAGATTCTATAAGAGAAAATACCATCAACCTGGAAGATTACAGAATATTTAACAAGAGATGATACCATATAAGACAACGTGCATAATTAGCAACTTCTGATCAATGCATTTAATTACTGTTCAGTTACAAGCTCAACATCAACACAATAGATCTTATTAGACAAAGAATTATACCTGGTCTGGAAGGAGAGGACCGTGCTGGTAAGTCTTGTCAGTAGCATGATGACGTACAGTTACTCTTGCAAAATCTTCATCAATGAATATTCTCTCATTTCCAATAGTTCCTCCAAATGCAATTCCCACAGGTTTTGGATGAGGCTCGTATACTCTACCAGCAGGATGCAAGTGACTATAAACAAAATTCTTTTCCTTCCCTGTCAATAATATCAAACAATCAATGTTGGATAGTTGCCAAAAAATTAGTCAAATCCTCCTCCCAAATTCCCACTCCCCAATAAATTGGAAACTAAACATGTCACTTCCAGGCCCTATTACTTACCAGAAGGTGGGAATACATGGAAGACTGGACTAAGAGCATATAAGCATCCAGAGCTTCCATAGAACAGATCCTTATTTTCAAAACCCTGATTAGTTAGTGCCCCTATAACCCATTTACTAACAATGGAGCTTCCCTCATGGGGTCCTGAACTTGCTGCAACCAAAATTAGCATCGGACCTTTATAACCTTCAACATGAGACCAAAATCTGTTTAGGCCTTTCCCATGAGCAGATGACCTATAACATATTATATATTCCATGTCAAAACCAATCTTCTTCTATATGGTAAGTCTCACAAGAAAAAGGCTTACAAGAGAGAAAGACTAAGAGTCAATAGATAACAAAATCAGACAGAAAGCACAATGTTGTGAAGCAATAGTGCAAACTGAGGTACTCATCCCCAATTTTAGCAATGCCAAGCAGTTACAAAGTATTTGTTTATTCCAGCGGGTGTCCTACACTGTTAAAGCATAAATGAGGGATCAAACTGATAAAAGAATCAAAGATACGAACCTATAAAGAAGTATTTCATCCATTCCATCTTTACTTCTATGAAAACACAATTTCGAGATCTCTTCATTTATTGTACTTCTTTGTGTAAGACCAATTGCCCATGCCCTTCCGGGGATTAAAATGTTATTATCACATTCTGTCGTCAATGAAACATCCCCAACAGAGGAATTAGACGGCACCGATTCATCCTGCCATTGATCAGGAAATTATTCCATCTAAAGATACTTTAGAGCCAGATGCAATAGATTTTTTCTGTCCTATAATAACCATGTCAAAAAGCAGATAAAACTACATTATTGAACCAAAAGAAGTTGGGAAAACAGGGCTCAGGGAGCACAATGACAGGCAAAGTGTATTATTACAGTTCATGCAATTTTTTACAGTAAATGTTTTCAACCATTAATTCTTGGACATAAGCTTAATAGAAAGTGCTATGTAAGTGACACTATACCATATACAATAGTGTACATGTTAAGGGAAAAGGTCTCCAAGATAATCACCATTCCTAGTAGCAGTAACTTAAAAGGAAAATGTGAAGGAGAGCTAACCACAGCCATTGACATCCTCCTAGAATTTCAGAATAAAATATTCAATTATTTGATTATTATCAAATGCTATGATAATGATAATTAACTCAATAACAGAAAGAAACAACTTCAAGGTAGCTGTTTGACCACCAACTTATATAATGATTCAAACTGAACATCTCAATTTGATGAAGAAAAAGCAAGTTTTTATGGAAACAAGAAATATAAACATGACTAACTGAGCTACGCTGTTTGCTTGAAAATGAAAAAGATGTATGGAAGTAGTTGCAGTTCACTCAACAAAGTCAGCAGGAAGGTGAGGTAGAAGGAAAAAAAGGGCTGACACAAATAAATGGTAAGCATTGATTTAAATCGAATTTTAATTTCAACCAATAAATAATCAGGGCAGATAGCTTTTGGACTGATTTATAATAAGCACAGAACACTAGGTAGCTTAACATGTTCCAAAAAGAGTATAATCTTTGGCATACGTAAACACTATCTTGAACAGTTGTCACAAATAAAGATGGCAAATAGTTCAACTTGAATGCAGTAGTTACCCCTGCAGTGGCTTGATTTTGCAGTCTTGCATGAAAAAACTGACTCAAACAATCAGAGAGGCACGGTACTGTACTCAAAACCCATGTAACAAACTTTCCAACAGGAATTTGAACTTCTGAGCTTGAGAAGTTACTATCGCATACATTCAAGCTACTGTCAGTTTTCCCACATGATGTGATGGCTGATAGTACCAAATGATTCAGATTTGGTGGGCTAAGACTTGCTTTGCCTTCTGGGTGTTTCAAACTTCTACAGTCCCATGACATACACCAACACATGAAAAGAAGCAAAAGTACATCACTGGGAAGAAGTGACCCATTCATTGTCCCATCAGTATCATCAAATTCAAACTCCAAATTGATAGGCACATTGGCTCTTCCTAAAGTTGAATGCAATACTCTGAGAAGCATGTTCAGTGACATAGATGCAGACATCCTAGCACAGCATTTATTATAACCTCTCACAAATTCAATCCAAGTAAGTTGTCCTTTAGCAGGCATAAAAAATTGGTCTACTATGGAGGAGCCCAAGTGATCTAACAGAACTGGGAACAACTTGTGGATGTTGCTGGCGTCACTTTGACCATTGTAAACCAAACAAAAGCATTGCTGAAAACAATATGGTTACATGTTAGAAATCAGAGAGAAGAAGATAAAACACTGAATGAATATAAGAATTGTGGGGAACACATTTTACAGAGGATAGCAAGTAACCTCAACAATGCCTTTTTCTCAAATCTTCATCAGTGACAAACTTTTTTGAACATTTATGATGATTCCTCACCTTTCTAAACGGACCCGTATTGAACTAAAGTTCAATTTAATTACAAGTAGCTCACGATGTCAAACCTCATAGTAACGAATTCACAGGTAAGATTAAAGGCTTAATGATTGCCCCTCCAATGAAACCGTGAATGAATCCAACAAAAAAGCCGATCTCTTCTCCTCACATACTTGCACATTGAAGGGTAATTAGCAATGATCTATTGCATTTTGTGGAATATTCAATCACCTTCTTCCCAAGAGTCGAGATAACAGAACAATATAAAGAATAACCCATAAACAAGGAATTCTTTTCTAAAGCCACAATCATCAACTTAAATCAGTTGCCCTGGAGTATTTTTTTTTCAACCGTTGGGAACGCTTGCTCGATTTAACAGATTTCTGAGAAAACAAAAACTAACTTAACATTATTATGATCAGTTACCCTGACTTTCTTTCATCAGAATTAGGCAATTCCTTGCTTCCAAAACTGGGAGAGAGAAAACACATAAAATTGTGAGTTTAGTAGTAATGTTTTTCAGTGCCTGTAAATTATCACGGGGAACGGCATTTGTTTCAGGATCAGCAAGCTTGGAGAAAGCTCTCCGAAGCATAGGAAGAGAACCCGTTGAAGATGCTTCGCTTTCCACCTCCCGTTGTTCCGTCGAACAGCTCTGCACCGTCGAACTGGAAGCCCCCATCGTCTGGCTTTACCGAATTTCTGGCTCCTTGTCAATGAAACTCTCTGCTCTTTCGTTTTTTCTATGTTGCAAATTTGCAATTCCAAGAAACTAGCCCCGAATACAAATCCCGCACCGAGCACGAGTATATTTAATTTCAGAAACGGAATGATCGAGAAATGATTACGTGTGGCTCTCAGATTCAGATCAGTCATAGATGGTTAAACCCAAATGCCGTATTTTTTGTTTAATTTTCTGTTTTTTAAAGGCCAGATCGATCCTGAGCCGCGACGTGGCATTCTTTTTTGGGATGAGTTGGGTAAATATATACTCCGGTCCTTATTATAAAGCACCAATCACCATTTCTCATAAATCAAGAAATGAAAGTTAAATCATTAAATTAGTTCAGAAATAATAAATATTTCCAACTTTACCCCTACTTTAATAATGTGAATTTAAAGAGTTAGTTAAAAAGGAGGATATAATTGGAAAATAGTAATAAATGAGTTGGTTAAAGGTAGTTGGTGCCTTATAATAAGGACTAAAATATTTTGGTGGTTGGTGCCTTATAATAAAGACCAGAGAGAGTATTCTTTAAGTACTTTAATCCTATTTATAAATATTTTTTTATCAAATTACATATATCAAAAAAAGTCAATCCCTCTGATCTTTATTATAAGGCACCAACTAACAATTCTCATATACCAATAAAAACAGTTAAAGTCTTACACACAAAAAAAAAACAGTTAAAGTCAATAAAATTGTCCTACACTTTAAGTAATTTCTAATATCACCCCTACAAATTACACTAAATTATAATATTCTATTAATTATTACTCTCATACACTACCCTTATTAATTAGGGGCATATATGAAAAAATATAATTAATACTCATTGAGAACAAGTAAGTGCCTTATAAAAAAATACTAAATAAACTTACTAGTTAGTACCTTATAATAAAGACCAGATAGAGTAATTAACTCAATAATTATTGAGTAAATTTTTAAATTTGCCTTCATTTATTTATGAAGGGATATCTTTCAATTAAGGGTAAAGGTGCAAAAATACACATAACCTTTTTCCCCATGAGCGCTCAGCACCATAACCTTTTTTTTCGTGCAAAAGTACATATAACGTTACGTTTTGGGAGCAAAAATACCACGGACCGTTAGTTGACCAACGTTGACCGTTAACTTGGATGGAAATGAACGGTAACTCCGCTAAAATTACCATGTTGCCCCTAGTTTTAAATAATTTCTTTTTTAAAAAAACACTAAAATAAACCCTCCCCGCCGGTGGGCACCACCACCAGCCACACCGCCGCCGCCGGCCGCCCTCTCCACCGCCAACCGCCGTGTTGGAAATAAGTAGTTAGTTGAGTTTGTTAGTTAGTTAGCTAGCTAAGTTAGTTAGTTTTATTTCCTCATTTAGTTGTCATCTGTTTGTATATAAATGTGTAAAATGGTCATACGGATAACTCTCTGGTGTAGAATACTCTTTTGGTTGATATATGAAATTCCTCTTTTCTGTCCAAGAGTGATTACTGGAGTAAATAACTCAGTGCAGCAGATTTCAGGTCAAATGCTCAACATGGTACCAGACGCTCCCTGAATTCTCATCAGTTTATTTCCCTCACAGGACCCAGTGGCCCACAAATCAAGAATGGCCCAAGACTAATTATTCGAAGTATCCAGTAGGCTAAACCCGTGGAGCACCCGGTTTGTTTTAACCCAAGAACGGGTTTCAGTTTCTTTTTCCTGCGATAAGAGCATCAAACGACGGGAAGATTCTTGAAGGTTCATGAACCCTACCTCACAAACAACCTCTTTGATTGATTGTGTAATCTGAGGTTTGCCGAAAGTGTTATGATGAATCTTGGACCCAGAGCTCTCGTTTTTTCTGTATTTTATTATTGAAGGTGAGCATTTTGAAGAACTTGGTTATTTTTCTTGCCATTGATCCTTGCGACAAATTAGTCTGCAAGGACTCCACTACTTCTCAAGAGAGTGCTATTGCACTGGTGCCGTTCTTCTATCACGATAAAGATTCCTCATGGGAGACAAAGAATCACGTAAATTGTCTTCTCAAAAGGAGGATAAGGGGGCATCAGGAGGTTCTGAGTCACTTCCATTTTCACACCCTCTGTTCCTACATCCGTCTGACACGCAATGCATTTCAATCATTCAGCAAGTTCTTACAGGCACCGAGAATTACACCATTTGGAGCAGGGCCATGCGAATTGCTCTACTGGGAAAGCATAAGTTGGGCATGATCGATGGAACATGTCGCAAGGAAGATCAGGACCCATCGTTACATGACCAATGGGAGAGATGCAATGCTGTTGTGATTTCATGGCTGTTGAATTCCATTTCCAAGGAATTGGCCAATGGTGTCATTTACTTCCAAAACACGCATCACGTCTGGAGTGACCTTAAAGAACATTTTGACAAGAAGAATGGAGCAAGGATTTTCTCCCTACATCGTGAAATTACTTCGCATCGTCAAGGTCCTACTTCTGTTTCTGTATATTTTTCCAAACTTAAAGAACTTTGGGAAGAACAGTCTGCCTTGGTCAGACTGCCATCATGTACATGCAACACATCCAGAGCATATTCAGACATAATGCAAGAGCAGAAGCTCATTCAATTCCTAATGGGATTGAATGAAACTTACCAGCAAGCCAGAGGCCAAATCCTGCTAATGAACCCACTGTCATCAGTGAACGATGCATATTCTATGGTTATTCAAGATGAAACGCAGCGGTCCCTCTCTGATTATAACCCACCAGCAGAAGACATTGCCATGACTGCAAGGGCTCGTGGACGCGGCAAGGGAAGAGGTCGAGGTGACCTTACCATTGAATGTACTTACTGCTTGAAGAAAGGACATCTTTGAGAGAACTGTTTTCAATTAATTGGCTACCCGTCTTGGTTTAAGGGAACCACTAAGCCGAAACAAGGGAAAGAACTAAGCCAATCGAAGATGGAGAGAATGGATGAGCCAGACCTCCATGTGATGAATACTACAAGCACCGTAGCTCCTTCATTGACCAAGGAACAGTATGATCGTCTCCTTCAGATTTTGCAGAAGGAATCAGATCCCACAATTCATGCCTTAATTGGTACAAGTTTGGGTATCTCTCCTTCTACTTTTTTAAGTCATACCTGCTGGATTTTGGATTCAGGAGCTACTACTCACATGATAGGAAACCTTGCATTACTAGATAACTATGTTGAATATAGTGGACCTATTAAATTTATTAAAATCCCTGACGGGCAGAGGGTTCCTGTTACACACATGGGTTCAGTCAATATAGCTTCTAATGTCAAGTTAACTAATGTGCTTTATTCTCCAAATTTAAAATTCAATCTCATAGCAATTTCTAAGCTAACAAGAGATTTAGAATGTATGACTTGTTTTTTTCCTAATATCTGTGTTGTACAGGACCTTCAGGGTGGAAAGATGAGGCTGACTGGTAGAATGGTAGATGGATTATACATCCTTAAGATTCCCAATAACCCACATGTATTGAGTATTACACAGAAACATGTAGGTAGTGCGCATAGCAGCAAAATGAAAACGCAAGATGTATGCTTGTGGCATAGGAGATTAGGCCACCCCCCATTTTCTGTAATGAAACACTTAGGAATTGTACTTGCTGATTCTGCATCAATGAATGACAAATGTGACATATGTGTCCAATCTAAACAAACTAAGTTTCCATTTACTCCTTCTCATATCAAGACTAATTGTTGTTTTGACCTCATCCATCTGGACATATGGGGACCTTATAAAACACCTACTCATCAAGGTTTTCAGTATTTCTTAACTATTGTAGATGACTATTCAAGGGCTACTTGGGTGTTTTTGATGAGGCATAAATCTGATTCATATGTTTATATTCGTAATTTCGTTGCGTATGTCATGACACAATTCAATGTTAAAGTAAAAAGGATAAGAAGTGATAATGGTAGTGAATTTATGAGTCATTCATTTAAAACTCTTGTACAAGAAAAGGGTATTGTACATGAAACTTCCTGCCCCTACACTCCTTAGCAAAATGGAGTTGTAGAATGCAAGCATAGGACAATTACGCAAGTAACACGAAGTTTAATGCTTCAATCTAATGTTCCAATACAATATTGGGGTGAGTGTGTGAAATCTGCAACATATCTAGTTAATAGATTGCCTTCCAATATCCTTGACTATCAAACTCCATATGAAAGGGTCTATGGGCAGCAATCTGATCTTAAGCATATAAGAGTGTTTGGGTCACTTGCCTATGCAACCGACCTTAAAATACATGACAAATTGCAATCCCGTGCCATTCCTTGTGTATTCTTAGGCTATCCTGACAATCAAAAGGGTTATTTACTTTTAAACTTGCAATCTAATGTGACATTTGTGAGTAGACATGTTAGATTTGCAGAACATGTTTTTCCTTTCAGAGATACATCCCCACGGCAACAAGGTGGAGTACATCCCACTTTAAGAGAGATGTTTTGGTTTGAAACAGAGCCTACCTCCATGCAAACTGATACACCAAAGGTTAAGTATGGTATTACATTAGGGAAAGGTGATCACTAGCCTTATGGATCTGCATCAGATAAAGTTGATGATCACCCCACTAATCTAGGTCATGTTCAGCCTTCCAGGGATAGGAGACCACCTCTCTGGTCCAATGATTATATATGTTCATTTTTGGTTGCCGAAAAGGATAAAAAACATACAAATAAATGTGCATATCCTATTGATCAATTTGTTTCATATACATCTGTTTTTGCTGACCACTTGGCGTTTTTGTCTTCAATTGATCTAGTGCATGAGCCTAGTACCTACAAGGAAGCAGCTGCTGATCCTGAGTGGGTCAAGGCAATGCAGATAGAGATGCAAGCGCTGAAAGATAATCAAACTTGGGAAGTTGTCAAGCTACCCAAGAATAAATGACCTATTGGCTATAAATGGGTGTACAAGGTGAAGTATAACTCTGATGGTAACATTGATAAATATAAGGCTCGGTTAGTAGCAAAAGGATATAGCCAAGTAGAAGGAATAGATTATCATGAGACCTTTTCTCCTGTAGTTAAAATGTTTACAGTTAGATTGGTACTCAAGATAGCTGTTATGAATGCATGGAATCTTTATTAGATGGATGTGTATAATGTTTTTCTGCAGGGAGATCTCCAAGAGGAGGTCTATATGAGGTTACCTCAAGGTTTCGAAAGTGAGGGGGAGCATATGGTCTGTAAATTAAAGAAGTCCCTTTATGGACTTAAACAAGCTTCCCGTCAATTGAACCAAAAACTATCCCAAGCCCTTACCAAAGGTGGCTTTACTCAGAGTAAAAGTGATTACTCATTATTTACAATGAATTGGTATGATGGTGTAGTATTTGTCTTAGTGTATGTTGATGATTTGTTAATTACTGGTGGTTCTGAAGAAGGAATTGCATATACTAAAACCTTGCTGCATGACAACTTTAAAATCAAAGATTTGGGCCACATGAGATATTTCCTTGGTATAGAAATTGCAAAATCTGAAGATGGTGTGATCCTATGTCAACGTAAGTTTGTGTTAGACTTGTTGGCTGAAACAGGGATGAGTGGATGCAAACCACTCAGTGTTCCAATGGCACAAAACATGAAATTGATGCCTTTTCAGAAAGGCAAGAATAAAAGTCAAGATCTGTGCAGATAGCTGGAACAGTATCATCATTTGGTTGGTAAGTTGATTTATTTAACCATGACTAGGCCTGATATCTGTTTCTCTGTGCAGACATTGAGCCAATTTATGCAACAACCGACCAAGGAACATATGGCAGCAGTTAGAAATGTCATTCGGTACCTAAAGGGAACAGCAGGTCTCGGTATCAAGCTAAGCTTTGCAGGAGAACCTCAATTGGAATGTTTTTGTAACTCGGATTTGGCAGCCTGTGGAATCACAAGACGATCCGTGTCTGGATACTTGTTGAAATTTGGAGGATCTCTTGTAATGTGGAAGACCAAGAAGCAAACAACAGTTTCCAAGTCATCTGCTGAAGCCGAATACAGATCACTCAGCGCTGCCACCTCAGAAATAGTATGGGCTCTTAGTCTTCTTCAGGATTTGGGAGTTTCACATCAGCAACCAGCTTTTGTGAAGTGTGACAATGTCACAGCAATACACATAGCAGCAAACCTAGTGTTCCATGAAAAAACCAAACACATTGAGGTTGATTGTCATTTTGTTCAAGACAAATGGAAAGAGAAAGTCATTGATCTTCAGCATTTTAGAAGTCATGAACAACAAGCTGATTTGCTAACAAAGGCAGTTTCCAAAGATGTTCAATTTACATTATTGAGCAAGTTAGGGACTATCAATATGTTTACGCCCCAAACTTGAGGGGGAGTGTTGGAAATAAGTAATTAGTTGAGTTAGTTAGTTAGTTAGCTGAGTTAGTTAGTTTTATTTCCTCATTTAGTTGTCATCTGTTTGTATATAAATGTGTAAAATGGTCATACGGATAACTCTCTGGTGTAGAATACTCTTTCGGTTGATATATGAAATTCCTCTTTTCTGTCCAAGAGTGATTACTGGAGTAAATAACTCAGTGCAGCAGATTTCAGGTCAAAGGCTCAACACGCCGTCCGGTGACTTTTTTTTAAAAAAAAAACTAAGCTATATATATATATATATATATATATATATATATAAATTTAATATTGAGAAAAAGCCCAAAAACGAAGAAGCAGGTCACGCACTGATGCAGCAAGGATATGAGTATGTAAGTAAAACAAGAACCATTTCATTTTGCTCTTAGCCCATATGGAATTACTTTACATCCAATCTTAACCCCCAACTCGTAAAGCAGAAGCAGGTTATGATTATCAGGAAAAGAAAAAAAAAAAAAAGAGATCAGCAGAATTCATGCAACACGCAAACACAGAAAAAAGAAACAACAGTCAGGACGCCATGCTTCTGCAAATTATCCTCAAGCTTTCTCGAGCCCTGAGCTTATTATCTTTCGGAGAATGCCTCTGGACCATCGTGTGTTAGTCTCGGTTGGTCCTTCATGAACTCTATTAGAACAATGTTCAGTCATTCCTTATTTCTTTTCAGCTTCTACCGTGAGAGCTTGAGAAAAATATAGCAGCAGTAGTGCTCTGTTTTGAGTCTTGAAAACAGAGAAGAAAGGAGTGGCTCGTGAGTGAGAGTGAAAGAGAGAGGAAACTGAAAACCATACTTCCTCTGTTTGTACCGTCAAGGAACAGGGGAAACGAATCAGTGTTGCTTTTCATCATTCAGCTTGTTCTGAAGGTAATAGATCAAGTTTTTGCTCTTTCCTTCGTTACTGTCACTATGTCTCGAAGTAGGAAGCTAAGTAGATCCGAAAAGGAGCTTTGCTGAAAATAAAACTAAACTGAAATGAACTCTGCATAAATCTTGAAATGAAAAGCAAAGGAGTGCCGATAGTTTATATCCAGGATAGTGTGTGTGGGTCCGAATATGTATATACTTTTGCTGTCAAAACACTTGCTGTCTATATTTTTCTGCGTTTGGGTTCTGCTTCTGCCGAGAGCAAGTCATGCTGAAGTTTGTTTTTCTGTACTGTCATCGGGTTCCTTGAAGAGAATACATATACATAAGGTTTTAAAGAGAAGCTAGTTGAGTCTATATATGTGTGGTCGTGTTCCTGTATGAGTATAGGAATATATATATATATATATATATATATATATATATATATTTTAAAAAAACTAAGGTTTTCCAATAAAAAACCTTAGTTTAAAAAAAAAAAGGTCGTCGGGAGGTGCGGCGGTGGGGAGAGCAGCCGCTAGCGGTGGTGCCCACCGGCGGGGAGGGTTTATTTTAGTGTTTTAAAAAAATTATTTAAAATTAGGGGTAAAATGATAATTTTAGCTTAAAACTAGGGGCAAATTAGTAATTTCAGCAGAGTTATTGTTCATTTCTATCTAAATTAACGGTCAACTAACGACCTATGGTATTTTTGTTCATAAAACGTAACGTTATGTGTATTTTTACACAAAAAAAAAAAAGTTACAGTGCTGGACACTCCTGGGGTAAATATTATGTGTATTTTTTCACCTTAAACCATTAATTAATATGAGTAAAATTGCTATAATCCCTTTTTATTGCTTAAAAGATGACAATATAACCAAATTTTGTTGGTTAGAAGTGCCTTATAGCCCATATTTTTATTTTATGTTAGGGAAATACATTAAAACTAACTAAAACCTCTCCTTTAAAATTAAAATGATCAAAACTAAAATAAAATAAGGGTAAAATTCAAGAATCAAATATTGTATTAAGCCAATAAAAAAGTCTGTGTATATATATATATATATATATATATATATATAGACAAACACTGAGAGATGCTCGTGTGTAGCGTGTACGCGAGGCGGCACCTTATAGTCTGAGTCTCGGCACAGCACTGGGAGTCCCCCACCACGGCACCGGCGATCTGAAAATTTAAGATGCCGCCGGCGAAGAGGGGCAAGGCGAAGGCTGATAAGAGCGAACCAATTCAATCAGCAAAAGCTGACAATTGGCCTTCTTGTATTCGATCCATGACTCCTTCTTCCGTTGCTATTACCGTCCACGCCAAGCCCGGTTCCAAAACTGCTTCCGTAACAGGTACCCCTCTCGTTTTCTTTTTTTTCTTTTTGTTATTATGAATCTAATTTTGTGTGCTTTGGGTTTGGTTCCTAATCGTTATGAAATTGTAGATATCAGTGATGAAGCTGTTGGAGTGCAAATTGACGCTCCGGCCAGGGATGGAGAAGCAAATGCCGCTCTTCTTGATTACATAAGCTCCGTAAGCTCTTCTTTTTGTTTATTGTTTTTTCTAGTTTATTTTCCCTGAGTTTGATTCAGTTTGTATCTTAGAAAACAAATTTTCTCTGAGGAGAGATTGCGAAGCCCTAATATCGAGAGAGAGCCAACTTTTGCATGTTCATGAGTAGGGGATAATCTTTTTTCTTTTTTTAACATGGTTTAGGAAATCTTCTCGCAATGGTGGAAACGGGAATAGTGCTGGAAGGATACAAAATTCTTGTGCAGTCTTATTCTAAATATTGGTTCTCTTAGGCTTTCTTGCACACAGTTGATTAAATCTTTCTTCTTGTTGGTTCATCTAATTTTATACGGGAATCACTAGCGCCTTTGGTTCTGCTTGGCTTTTGGCTTCTTCCTTGGATTGTCTGGTTTATCTTACCTTCTGGAATTATACAACAATAACAACAAAGCCTCATCCCGTTACCTTTTGGAATTAAACAACAACAACAACAAAAGTCTCATCGCATTGAGTTGTATCAACAACTCATGATATTTACCATGAGATCCTGACTTTCTAGAATCATGATTCCACCACCAAAATGAGCGTCCTTGTATTATACTCCTCTTAAGATCTATTTACTTAATTTGATTAGATTAAAAAAGTTAGTTAATACTTAATATGACTTTTTTTGTTTTTCTAGAACACTCTAATCATCTTACTTGATTATTGTTGAGAGAGGGGGTGATTTTGGAATAGATCAACTCCTCAATCAAACCTTACATTAAGGACTAGAAGGGTATGCTTTATAATAATCTGATGCTGCTGCTTACTTATGTTTCTTTAGATATTTATTTATCCTATGCTCACATTTCAACTTAATTATTGTGGTAACATTCAATGGGTGATTGCAGGTTTTAGGAGTAAAACGGAGACAATTATCAATAGGTACTGGTTCCAAGTCTAGAGATAAGACCGTTATTGTGGAGGATGTTACTGTGCAATATGTTTATGATGCTCTAGATAAAGTCTCAAAGGACCAGCGATGAGCAATCATTGAGTTAGCAAAACATGATATGTGAAGGGATGCCATATTCTAGGACAATCTGACACGTGTTGTTACTTGATTACAAGATACTACCACACAAGAAGTCAGCCAGATTCTGGTCCTGTTTGTTTTCCTGCAGAAGTAATCACTACTTGTTGGTGCCATGGAACACAGATTGTGTGGCTGATCTTGCAATTTAAAGGAAGTAGAGTTTGAAGTATGTGCTTTCTCTCCCTATATGCGGGATTTTGATTCTGATTTGGGTTCCAAATGGTGTATTTATACTCAATTTTATTATCATTAGATGTGAAAATGTCCTTGAAACAAAGACCATGTTGGTTGAAATATGAATTTTAGCCACTGATATGAGGAAATTTTTCTTTTATATGTGTGTGAGTGTGCTGCATTGGGGATTATTTGGATTTAAAAAAACCATTTACTGCTTCCTGTCCAAATTATAGGATCTAGATAATGATTTCATTTTGGCCCTAAATATAATATCTCTATGTATGTACTTTGGCTCTCAAATTGATAATTTCGCCTAAAAGTATCCATATTTGATTGTATATAAAAGAGAGTTTTTATTAAGGGATAGTTATGATACATATAATTACTGAGGATATTTCATGAAACCAATACACTTTATTATAAATAGGGTTAAAGTGAAAATCTGTCTTGGAAGTTTTCACTGAGGAGCAATGTTGCCTTCGAAATTTTTTTAAATTTAATGTTGTCCCGGAAGTTTAAATAATGTAGAATGTTGCCCTATTTTGCTAAAAAGTTAATATTGATCGTTAACTTTTTAATAGAAATAGGCAATATTGCTCCATTTTAACATTTTTGGGGTAACATTAAATCTAAAAAAACTTACAGGTAACATTATTCCCTTGCGAAAACTTCCGAGACAAATTAGTACATTGACCCTTTTAAATAATCAGCTTCCCTAATTTTCTTAACATTCTCAAATTTGTTAATTAACTCTTATATTAATGAGAGGATGGAGTATCTAGTAGTGAAGACCAAAAAGCTGGGGCCAAAAGAGCATTGTGAATGTGCTCATAAGATTTATCTATGGTCAACTTTAGCTAGTATTAGCTCCTTTGATATCCGTATAATATGAAAAACTGAACACACACAAAAAATAAAAAAGATAAAAGAATACCATTTTAACTTTAAAATCTCAAATCATATCATTGATTTCTTACTAAAGTGTTGAGTAAAAAAAGTATTTTTTATTAAAATGAGCTGTCAATTGATACACTCTTATGGTTAATACTTATACTCTTATTGGTAACAAGACTTTTAGTGATTTTGAAACTTAAGTGATATTTTCTTGTTTTTTTCTTTATAAGTAAACTAGCTCATATGAACTAGGCACAGTTAATAAAGCATTTATTGAGTTTATGAAAGATCCTTGAACCCGTCAATTTTAAATAGACACGTGTCAAAGATATGTAGACCCTAACCCATGACTTAAGGTTATGGGTAGATTGAACTGTGACATTTGGTGTCCATCTTTATGTGTCCATCTCTCTATTAGAGGGATGAGCATATTTTTTTTTTAATTTTTTTATATATTGTATTTATTTATATTTAAATTATATGTTGTTTTCTGAAATATTTTTTGCACTCAGTATCTCAAATTAATTAGTTTTCACGATACTGGTGTTACAAATAAATATTACTGAATGTAGGATTGAAAACTAATTAATTTGAGATACTAAGTGCAAAAAATATTTTAGAAAGCAGCATATAATTTAAATATAAATAAATATAATTTATAAAAAAATTAAAAAAATATACTCATCCCTCTAATAGAGGGATAGGCACATAATAAGCACATAAGGAAATGGACATCAAATGTGTACTCTTGAATATGTGACCTCCCTCTTATATGTCACTAGGTTATAAAGTTATTAGTTGCATAGAAAGATTTCATGTTAAAAAAGGTTAACTGCTGTTATTTTTGGGGTGGGCCCCACCCTATTAACAAAAAAAATCCTCCCTTTTCTTGATTACCGTCGGTGCCCTTCGCCCTTCTCTTCCATCTGTCACTTCCTTCTTCCCTTCACCCCCATTTCCATCTCAAATGCAGACGGCGGTGGAGGCACCCTCCACCAGCGGCGACGACACACACTCCACCAGTAGCGATGGTGTAACTCTTCACCAGTTGCTTGAATCACTAATCCATGGCTAAGAGGAAAATCGATGTGCAGACGCAGTGGAGGAAATCGATTTGTAGTGACAAGCGACGGTGGAGATCGATTTTCAGGGGAGAAGGTTTGAGAGTTGTGATTGGAATTTAAAGGTAATAGTGACAAGCGACTAGAAATCGATCTTGCTTTTTGATTTTAAAAATAGGAAATCGATGTTTTTCGCGTTTCACTGTTAAAAATAGGAAATTGAAGGTAATCGATCTTGTTCATGCTATTTTTCGCGTTTCACCATCAAAAATTTTATCATCGGTCAAAAATTTCGCGTTTCACTGTCAAAAAAGTTGATGTTTCACGAACCAGGGAAGAAGGACTTTCGACGGCGATTTTGGAGCGTAAGAAGTCGCCTAATCGACTTCTTGTAATGACGACAACTCAGTGGTGTCAACGCAGCCTGAAACCACGGAAAACCTGAGCTTTTTCGAGGTGATACAATCCTCATCACTGTGCTTTTCCGAGCTTTATATCTTCTTCCATGCTCAATTTCTTCCATCACTGAGCTTTTCCATGTTCAAAATTTTGTCATTCTGTATTTCTTTGTACGCCAAAAATATGGGTTTGACTCGTTGATTTTTTGTCTTAACAATTGGCAATTCTCTGTGCATGGGAGTGTCATCGGAGTGTCTTTTTAGTGTTTCTTTCCTGTTATTTTGTCTATTCGTGAGGTGTTCTGAATCTAAATTTGGCATGGTTTCTTGCTCTTGTATCACGAGGGAAGAAGCCAAAGGAGACGAGGAGACGAGAATATTTTCTTTTTGAGCTAGGGAATTTTGGTATTTTCAGGAGGAGTAAACAGACGTTAGGCTTATTTGACGGTGATGTGATTTTTGTTCCCATTTTAGAAGTAGAAGTTTATGTGTAGTTTTGCCTCAAAAAAAATATGATGTTGGGCGCTCCTGAAGAAAAAGTATATATACATTTTTGCACCTTTACCCAGTATATAATAGTACAACAAGGAAATGCATCAAATGAAAATTGGGTTAAGATGAAAATTTATTCCAAAAGTTTTTTTGTTAGGAGTAAAGTGACCCTAAAAGTGTTTTTGAATTAATGTCACCCAACAAGTTTTAAAATATAACAATATTATTGGTGTATCATATTAAAAAAAAGTAACATTAAATATAAAAAATTGATGTGTAGAGTTAATATTTTTAAGAGTAAGCGGCAATATTTTTCAATTTTAACATTTTTGAAGCAATCTTAAAAGAAAAAAAAGTTTTTGGGACAACTTTGTTAGTGAGAAAGAACTTTTAGAGTAAATTTACATCTTAACAGCGTTGGAAAATATGGCAGGTTTGATGACATACTCGTCCTTGGCAACTAAGGATTAAAAAAACAACTATGCCAACATGAGATAACAAATACCTATTTAATATAAAACTGATGAAAAGTAAATACAAGAACAAGAGATTTTAGAGAGAGAGAGAGTAGAGAGAAGTTCTCATTTCAGTGTAATTTGAATGTTTACAGAAGGCCTCTATTTATAGAAGGAAAATGGGCCTTTAGTGTAATTTCCACTTTGGGTCATTTGATGTAATATTCCCCTAATTACATAACTGTACACTCACGGGAATGCATTCCCGTGAGTTGTATTATTTTGTGTGTGGGTCCCACCAAATAGTAAACTACTATGCATGGTACTATGCGTGGGTCCCATGTCATCTTGTAATATTTGGAGACCGGGAGTCAATGGACATCCACATAATCAGTATATTCATAACACTTCCCCTTGGATGTCCATTTATGAATGTGCCTCATTAAAAACTTTAACTAGGAAAAACCCAGTGGGATAAAAACCTAGCCAAAGAAAAGAGTACATCACTCATTGATACACTATCCAGTGCTGCCTCATTAAAAACCTTTCTAGGAAAAACCCAGTGGGACAAAACCTAGATAAGGGAAAAAGAGTACAACGTGTATCAACTCCCCCTGTTGACAACATCAGTATTACTCCCTCTGATAACATCAGTTGAGATCTTTAAGTCTTCGAAGACCAATACCATAGACAAGCTTCTCAAAGATTGCTTCTGGAAGTGACTTGGTAAATAAATCTGCCAAATTTTCTCTTGAACTGATTTGCTGGATATCTATTTCACCATTCTGTTGAAGATCACGAGTAAAGAAAAATTTTGGTGAAATATGCTTCGTTCTATCGCCCTTGATGTATCCTTCTTTAAGTTGGGCAATACATGCAGTATTATCCTCATATAGAACTGTTGGAACCATTTTACCAGAAGATAAATGACAAGTAGTTCGTATATGATGAATTACTGACCTCAACCACACACATTCTCGACTTGTTTCATGCATTGCTAGGATTTCTGCATTATTAGATGAAGTGGCTGATATAGTTTGTTTCATAGATCGCCATGAAATTGCTGTACCTCCACATGTAAATACATAACCTGTTTGTGATTTTCCATCATGTGGATCAGACATAAATCCAGCATCTGAATAACCAATCAGTTCATGTTTAGATACATTTGAATAATATAACCCCATATCCATAGTACCTCTGAGGTAACGAAAAATACGCTTTACACCATTCCAATGCCTTTGTGTTGGTGCAGAACTATATCTTGCTAATAAATTAACAGCAAATGTTATATCAGGTCTTGTGTGATTAGCAAGATACATTAGTGCCCCAATAGCATTAAGATATGGCACTTCTGGACCAAGTAATTGTTCTACACCTTTTTTGTTAATTACTTGGGGTTGGAATGGATCTTTTTCTTTTATCAAAGATCTTACAACCATTGGAGTACAGAATGGATGTGATTTATCCATATAAAATCGTTTCAAGACCTTCTTTGTATAAGTTTCTTGATGTACAAAGATCCCGTCCTTCAGGTACTCAATTTGTAATCCAAGACAAAATTTTGTCCTACCTAAATCTTTCATTTCAAATTCTTTCTTCAAACAATGAATGGCTTTTGTAATCTCTTCAGGAGTTCCAATAATGTTGATATCATCAACATAAACAACAATTATAGCAAATTCATTTCTCGATCTTTTTATAAAACTGCATGGGCATATCGGGTCATTTTTATACCCTTCTTTCAACAAATATTCTTTAAGGCAATTATACCACATGCGCCCTGATTGTTTCAAGCCATACAGGGACTTATTTAATTTGATCGAGTATTGTTCTCGTGAATTTGAATTAAATGCTTCAGGCATCTTGAGTCCTTCAGGAACTTTCATATAGATATCACTCTCAAGTGAACCATATAAATAGGCAGTCACAACATCCATTAGATGCAAATCAAGCCTTTCATTTGCTGCTAGGCTAATTAAATAACGAAAAGTAGTTGCATCCACTACTGGTGAATATGTTTCTTCAAAATCTATGCCAGGTCTTTGTGTAAAGCCTTGGGCTACAAGGCGTGCTTTATACCTTGTAATTTCACCCTTTTCATTTCTTTTCCGTACAAAAACCCATTTATATCCAACTGGCTTTACATCTTTAGGTGTATGGACTATAGGTCCAAATACTTTTCGTTTTGCCAATGATTTTAATTCTGCATTAATGGCATCTTTCCATAGGAGCCAATCTTTTCGTTGTTGGCACTCTCTCATGGATTTTGGCTCATGATCCTCTTCTTCATTCATCACATCATATGCCATATGATTAGCAAAAATGTCATCAATGTTGACTTCATTACGGTTCCATTTGATATTATTTGTGACATAATTTATTAAGATCTCATTATTTTCATACATTTCAGATACCTGGATCTCTTCTGGGGCCTCAATATTCTCCTCTGGAGATAATTTCACTTTATGAAGTGGCTCATCCAGAGCTACGCTTTTTTCTTGATTATCCTCGACTTGGCCATCTATAATTTTAGCTTCTTTTCTTTTTCGAGGATTTTTATCTTTGGAACCGATAGGCCTACCACGCTTAAGGCGTGCTTTTGATTCATTTGTAATCGGTTGTCCTACAGGGACATCAATTCGAATAGGAGCATTAGCAGCTGGAATATGTGACTTTGTCACTTTCTTTGGGTCAGTGAATGCTTCTGGCATTCGATTAGCTGAATTCTGTAAATGAATTATCTTTTGAACTTCTAGTTCACATTGTTTTGTACGAGGATCAAAATGAGCCAATGATAATTCATTCCAGCTAATCTCTTTATTCAATTGCTTATTTTCTCCCCCTAATGTTGGGTAAACTGATTCATTAAAATGACAATCTTCAAATCGTGCAGTAAATAAATCTCCTGTAGATGGTTCTAAATATTTTATAATTGAAGGAGATTTATACCCAACATAAATTCCCATTCTTCTTTGAGGACCCATTTTAGTACGTTGTGGAGGTGCTATAGGCACATATACTGCACATCCAAAGGTCCGTATATGAGAAATATTAGGTTCTTCACCAAAAACCATTTGTAAGGGGGAAACTTTTAAATAACTAGTTGGCCTGATGCGAATTAACATTGCTGCATGCAAAATGGCATGGCCCCAAGCAGAAATTGGTAAATTAGATTTCAAAAGTAAAGGTCTTGCAATAAGTTGCAATCGTTTTACCAATGATTCTGCAAGTCCATTTTGCGTATGAACATGTGCTACAGGATGTTCAACATCAATTCCAAGGGACATACAATATTCATTAAAAGTCTGTGAAGTAAATTCACCAGCATTATCAAGACGTATTTTCTTGATAGGATAATCCGGGTAATGTGCTCTTAATCTTGTCAATTGAGCAAGTAATCTCGCAAACGCCAGGTTTCGAGAAGATAATAAGCACACATGCGACCATTTAGTTGATGCATCAATTAAAACCATATTATACCTAAATGGTCCGCATGGTGGGTGTATTGGCCCACAAATATCTCCCTGTATCCGTTCTAGAAATGTGAGAGACTCACTTTCTACTTTGGTTGGTGATGGCCGAATAATTAATTTTCCCTTGGAACATGCATCACATGAGAAATCATGGGATTTTGGTATTTGTTTCTGTTTCAAGTTATGTCCACATGAATTCTCTATTATACGTCGCATCATAATTGACCCGGGATGGCCTAACCGGTCATGCCAAACAATAAATATGTCTTTATCAACATGCTTCTGGTTTTCCATAACATTTATTTCAATTGTACTAATATTTGAATAGTACAAACCAGAAGATAACATAGGTAATTTCTCCAGAACATATTTTTCACCATATCTAACAGTAACAATTTGTAGATATTCTTTATTGTCCTCATTTATAGTCTCAATATGATATCCATTTCGACGGATATCTTTAAAACTCAACAAATTTCTATGAGACTTAGAGGAATACAAAGCATCATTAATAACAAATTTCGTACCATTGGATAATATTATTATTGCTCTTCCAGAGCCTTCAATCAATCTTGTATTACCCACTATGGTATTGATGCTTGTACTACAATTTGTTAGATGTGAAAAATATTTCTTATCTTTAAGAATTGTATGTGTCGTTGCACTATCAATGAGACATATATCTTCATTCTTGTGTGCAATATTTGAAATGTCCATGAGCTTCATTAAAAGAAAAGAAATGCATCAAAACATATTCAATATAGAAGATGCATTAAAAACATATTTATTATACATAATTGGCAACAAGTCAGAACGAAACAAAATAATTATTACAATTTTTGCAAAACTTATTTAATCATAAAAATCTTCCACCTCCAAACTTATTTAATCATAAAAATCTTCCACCTCCAAGAGAGACATAACATCATCATTTGGCTCATTGACATCATTATCTTTATGAGCCTTATCATCACATTCCACATTATTAACACTCTTTTTTATAGAGGCTTGGTAAAGTTTCGCTAAATGTTCTGGTGTACGACAATTACGTACCCAGTGTCCCTTCATACCACACCGATAACATTTATGTTCAACAACTTTTGAAGGACCTTCTTTATCATTCTTTTGTCCTTCATTGTTCATCTTTTTCTGGTGGGTATAAGGACTATAATAACCTCTTCCACCATGATAAGGACCATGATTATTTCTACCTCCACGATTTCCACGTCCTCGTCCACGACCACGGCCACGACCACGACCGCGACCATGGCCACGACCATGATCATTCCGTACACTCACATTCGCTTCAGGAAATGGAGAAGATCCAGTGGGAAGATTTTCATGATTTTTCAATAATAACTCGTTATTTTGCTCGGCTACTAGTAAACATGAGATTAACTCAGAATATTTTTTAAAACCTTTCTCATGATATTGCTGTTGTAAAAGCAAATTCGAAGCATGAAAGGTAGAAAAAGTTTTCTCTAATAAGTCCTCATCAGTTATTTTTTCACCACATAATTTTAACTGAGAACTTATTTTGAAAACAGCTGAGTTATACTCACTTACAGTTTTAAAATCTTGTAACCTGAGATGAATCCATTCATAACGAGCTCTAGGCAAAATCACCGTTTTCTGATGATCATACCTATCTTTCAAACTAGTCCACAATTCAAATGGATCTTTCACCGTTAAATATTCAGTTTTCAAACTTTCATGAATGTGGTGTCGGAGAAAAATCATAGCTTTAGCCTTTACTTGAGGGGACGCATCATTTCCTGGCAATATAGCCTTTCCAAAGTCCTTTGCTTGAAGATGGATTTCAGCATCTAAAACCCATGATAGATAATTCTTCCCGGTGATGTCAAGAGCATTAAATTCAAGATTTGAAAGGTTGGAAGACATGATTCAAACTAAAAATAATAAAAATAATTAGAATCATATTATAAAATCTTATTATAAATTAAAACATAATTTAAAGAACGGTAAATAAACATGCTAAGAAAATAAAAATAAGATGAGATAGGAATGGGAGTAAACTCACAGCGAGACCTATCTCATCCGAAGGTAAGAAAGATGATGCATATATTATATAATATATAGACAACAGTAAAAAATTAAGATAAACAAATGGAGCCCTATTAGTGCCACCACCATAAAAGGTAAATAAATGCATAAATAAATGGAGCCCACTAATATTAGTGTTGCCACCATAAAAGGTAAATAAATGCATAAATAAATGTTAGTAACATAAATTTAAATGTTAGTGGCATAATGTAAATATTAATAAAGTCAGTATGGAGCTTAATATCGCCACCATGAAATAAATAAAGCAGTAAGTAAAGAATTTAAATTAAACAAATGGAGCTTAGTATCGCCACCATGAATTAAATAAATAAAACAGTAAAATTAAATTACAAATGGAGCTTAATGTTGCCACCATGAATTAATAAATAGGGAGTGGGAAGAATATATAAACATAAATAAATTACTGTAAATAGTAAAATATAAATTTACCGTGAATAGTAAAGTTACTATTCACAATGAATAGTGAATAAAAATAAATTACTGAAATATTAAATCTAGACTTCCATAAAGGAGTCAAAATAAATAGAAATATAAAATTACTGAAAAAAGTAAAATTAACATGAATAGTAAAAATTACTATTTACTGTGAATAGTAAATAGTAAATAATCTCAAATCTTAACCATGGAACCTGATGTTCAAAATAATCGGTAAAAGTAGAACTTTAATTCCATATCATGGTTAAGATTATCCCAGATAGAAAAAATAAACAAATAGTAAAGGAGATGGTAATAAAATCTTACCTTGGTAGAGTCTTCGTGCTGATAACGTAATATAAAACTGATGAAAAGTAAATACAAGAACAAGAGATTTTAGAGAGAGAGAGAGTAGAGAGAAGTTCTCATTTCAGTGTAATTTGAATGTTTACAGAAGGCCTCTATTTATAGAAGGAAAATGGGCCTTTAGTGTAATTTCCACTTTGGGTCATTTGATGTAATATTCCCCTAATTACATAACTGTACACTCACGGGAATGCATTCCCGTGAGTTGTATTATTTTGTGTGTGGGTCCCACCAAATAGTAAACTACTATGCATGGTACTATGCGTGGGTCCCATGTCATCTTGTAATATTTGGAGACCGGGAGTCAATGGACATCCACATAATCAGTATATTCATAACACTATTCATATAATAAATAAAGAGTCAAAATCCCATGTGATTTTTTATGTCAGTCCTCATCGGAATAAATGAATTTAAGCTAGCCAAACTTAGCATTCGATGCCCAATTTGTTCGTTGGAACTCATGCACCATGTTTACCACAAACACACAGCCCCAAAGCAAGATTCCCACGAGCATTTCAGGACTAACCAATGCACACGCATTTTGAGAAATATGCGTTACTGAGAGAGTTAAAAATCCTTTAATGCATTGTAAGTTTCAAAAGATATTAGTCTCTAAGTCCAAAATATAATTCGCCAACAAATAAAAATCAGTCAATTAAACCATATGGTGGGTGTAGAAGTGTTTTGAGTATAGAAGGGTTTTTTTGGACTTGATAATTAAAAAATAAATAAAACTTGAGCTTGGCTAGCTCGGAAGTCCCTTTTTTAAAATAAATAAATCTGTAATTAATATTAAGTCTTTGGACATCCCTGTCATATTATAACAACTTATAACAAAAAATAATGAACCTAAAGAAGAAATCAGGACTTTATTTTCCTTTAATTTTTAATTTTTAATTAATGCCGTGGATAAAAAAATGGAAAAAAAAAATTAAGTTATAAGCTCACAAATGATAATATATTGGTTTTGAAGTTTTTATATTTTATATTAATATTAATTAAATTTTAAAAACCTATTAAAAAAATCGAATTTTCGGCCAAAAAAATCGATCGTTGTTCACTTCATCCTTTGGGTACATCCGTACATAGGAATCGTGAGGCTGGAAGGGGAGGATAAAAAAATAATGTCTTAAAAAAAAGGATATTTATAGGGACGTATGGATAAGTATAAATAGTCACCGGCTTGGTGAAGCCTAGTTTTCGCCGTATCCGCTTTCCTTCCTTGTTCGAAGAAGAGGAGGTGGCGGTGGCGGTACATCATTGATTCCAATTCCGATCAGGGTTCGATCATTCTTTCTCTCTTGTCCTTTAATCTTTATCCCCTTGAGAAACTTTCCTCTACATTCAAGGTAATAATTCATTAACAAATAAACTGTTTTTTTTTTTTGTCATTATTTCCTCTCTCTCTTGATTTGATGAATGTGATTTTCGCGTGCAGCTGATGCTATTCCAATACATTGTAAATGTGAATTGTTTCTTATTCTGTGCAACATATTCACCTTGAAATTTGTCACAGTAAGCCGTAATCAGGAATTATTTTCTTTATTATTCCCTTTGAATACCTCACATTTTTGTTTTCAATTTGATGATATGTCGAACAATCTGTTGTTGATTTGTGCTACTTCTTTGTTTTTTTGTTTTTTACAATATTGTTTTATGCTTGTGTTTCACAAATGTGTAGGGGTTAGAGCCTAGCAAGGCATAGATGAGTGAGGCGGGGGCAAGCTCAGGGAAGTGTAATGGGCATGCAAAGCCTCCTGATCCTGATGTTCTTGAAGTTGATCCAACCCGTCGATATGTTAGGGTAATATGTTTGTTTAATCTTTTGTGCTAGCTTTTGCTTTTTGCCTTCATCTTCACTTGTTTACCTTGTCATCCTTCTTGTAGCTTTCTGATAAACTCCTATAGAGGCGTGTGTGGAGTGCATTTCCTTCCCTCCTAGATAAAAAAAAAAAGCTATACGAAAGAATATGCTGTAATACTGGGGCACACAATGATAGTGCTCAGATGTAACATTTATGGCAGTTCAGAGTCCTTCATATGAGAATAGGACAAAGGAATTTGTTACACGATATTGTACAGCAGCTGACACGTAGCCCTTGCATATTTGCTATAGATAAGAATGAATATTTACAGTTGTATAATACAAATATATGTATGATTTTATCTTATACTCTAACACTCCCGATCCTTAGACACATTTAGAGGGTTGATTTTGATCCTAAATATAAGATATAGATTTTATATTTATTATTTTTTTCTTAATTTACTCTTATTGATACTCCTTAAACAATAGTTAAGAAGGAAAGGGAATGCGGGGAATTAAGTTAGATGACTGGAATGTTTTAGAAAATACATGTCATATTGACTAACTTAACTAACTTCCTTAATTTAATCAAATTAGATAAATATGTTTACATTAAGGATTGAAGGGAGTAATTCTGTAAAAAGTTTTACAAAGTATTCAGAATCATTATACTTTCACCTAACGGAAGCTGCTTTTTGCATCCATGACAGTATAAAGATGTGATCGGCAAAGGTGCTTTCAAGACATGGTATATATCCATAGTTATTGCCTTACGGGCAATGTGATTGTTTTGCTGTTTATGGCAGTGCTACACTCTTGTAATCACTACCATTCCTTGATTTCATCATTTGTGATTAATCAGTTATAAGGCATTGGATGAAGTCAGTGGACTTGAAGTGGCCTGGAACCAGATTCAGATTGATGAGGTGCTACAATCACCAGATGACTTGGAAAGGCTCTACTCAGAAGTGAATCTCTTAAAATCATTGAAGAACAATAATATCGTAAAATTCTACAATTCATGGATTGATAATAAGAACAAGACTGTTAACATCATTACTGAGCTGTTCTGCTCGGGTAGCCTCAAACAGTACGTTTTCTTTCATTTATAGATCTGTTTTAATCTCTTTTACTTTATAGTGAAATCATACTGTTTCTTTAGTGGATGTGATGAATGATTTAGGTATTGTAAGAAGCATAAGAACTTTAACGTGAAGGCTGTCAAAGGATGGGCAAGACAGATTTTGATGGGTTTAAACTACCTCCATAGTCATGACCCACCTGTTATACATAGGGATCTGAAATGTGATAATATATTTATCAATGGAAACCAAGGTGAAGTTAAAATTGGAGATCTGGGGCTGGCAACTTTCTTGGAAGGGTCTAATGCTGAGAGTATAATTGGTATGTTATTCTGTTTATCACCATTTTACTCTTCTTTTCATTCCCAGTTAAAAACAGCAAACAAATTTTTTATCTGATAAAATAACAGCACAGTTACTTATTTTTTCTCATCACGCTTTTATAAGAACTCATTGACAACATTTTCGATGTTTATTTGTCTTATTTCTTTTTTATTGTAAACTAATTCTACATATATATGTTATTATTGTAGGAACCCCTGAGTTTATGGCACCTGAGCTGTACAATGAAAGTTACAATGAATTAGCTGACATATATTCATTTGGAATGTGTATTCTTGAGTTGGTGACTTCTGAGTATCCATATAGTGAATGTAAAACTTCAGCTCAGATATATAAGAAGGTTTCATCGGTGAGTGTCATGTACTTGAAAATTGATAGCTTTTTATTTTGATCCATAAGTTGTTGCTGAGTACTTTCACACAATATTTGATTTCCTAGGGTATAAAACCCGCTTCTCTTTCTAAAGTCAAAGATCCAGAAGTGAAATTATTTATCGAGAAATGTCTAGTCCCGGCATCTCAGAGAATGTCGGCAAAGGAGCTTTTGATGGACCCTTTTCTTGAAATTAATAGTTTGGCTAGAAATCGTCGTCTATCATTACCCGATATTGTCATCCCTAAATTTGGAGCCTTTGGAGATCGTATTATTATGTCAGAAGGTCCTGCTACTCAACGATACGGATCAAATTCTTTGGATCTTGATGAGACTTGTGAATTACCTGTGATCACTATATATGATGGTTCTGGTGATGCTTCACGTTCTCCATATGTTGAGATAAAAAGGTTGAAGAGAGGTGATATTTTCACTCTAAAAGGTGAAAAAAGTGATGAGAATTCTGTATCAATGGTTGTTCGGATAGCTTTTCAAGGCGGTTAGTATGAGTGTTATGTATTTTTTGGTATTTTTTATTTATTTTCTAAATATGGAAATTGAATTTACTATATGTGACTTAGTTCCAGGCCTTAAAGAAAGGTGACAAGAAATTAATATCCAATATCTCATAATAAGCATCACATAATAGCAACAACTGTGTCAACAATAACTCGGCCTTTTTCTGATTCCCAAAATGATCAAAATTACGTCTATTAATTTCTTAGAAGTCTATTTTACATCTGTTTCAGCATGTATTTAAAGAGATATTTGTAATCCTTTGAGGTCAATTATCTCTGTTAATTTTGTTCGGTAATACAAGTATGGTATTTTACTTGACGGTTGAATCTCAATAGGCCATGCTATAACTTTATGATGATGTATGTTATGGTTATTTCAATGCAGGTCAAGCAAGAAATATTCATTTCTTATTCTACCTGGATAAAGATACTGCTATTTCTGTTTCAAGTGAAATGGTCGAGCATCTCAAACATCTCGAACTTCCGGATCAAAACTTAAAATTTATAGCTGAGTTGATAGACATCATGTTGATTAATTTGGTTCCCGATTGGAAACCTTCTGTAGATATTGCTCATTTAGCTTCAGGAAGTTGTAAGAGAATTATTACTGGACCAAAAGATTTGGAATCAGCAAAACAAAAACAGCCCTCTAAAGATTCCATACAAATTATTACTAGAGAGATATCGCGCTCCATGGCAAGGACAGCCACTTCAGAAAGCCGTTATCACTCTAGCTTAGTTGAATCTTCATCCCATGCCAACAAAGATCATGGAAATACCACTAACATTGATGATTTGTGTAATGAGATTTCAAGTGCTTCTATAACATCTGACATTAACGGGAAGAAGTTATCCTCAGTGTCATTCGTATCTGTGGGGTCAACATTTAATGACTCCAACCTGCCCAGAATACCTGGAGAAACTGAATGCTCTTTTGTATCCACAATGGAAGCGTGGACTGATTATTCTAAGAGTAAGACTTCAGAATTAGGAATTGATGATATGTTGAACTTTCCTAATGTTTCTTCTTCGTCTATCATGGATGATGAGTTGAAAATAGAGTTAGATCTGATTGAACAGAAATACCAAGAGACAATTAAAGAGGCATCGAAGGTAAGATCTCAAGCTATCATGGAGGCCACCAAAAGGAGGTTATCACAGAAGAAGATCCAATCATAAGATAATTACATACAGTTAGTGAGCATTGTTTTTTTACCAAGAGTCAGCAAAACAAGCTCACATATAGTGGTTCATATCTTTAAAGTGTAAGGTAAACCGTGTATATTGAATAAGATTAAATTGATTTTATTAGTTTTTAAGGAAATTTTATTAATTCATTAAACTAATTTAATGATTACATTCACTTAATTTATCTCTAAGTATAACTAATCATTCAGATTTGAATTAACAGCACCAAAAATATCTAATAATAGCACTAAGTATAACCCTTAAATATTATTTATATTACTTGTATCATTTAAGTAAATTCTATTGGCTTTTAACAGGCCTGCAAGTGGTATTCTATTTTTATTTAAAATAAACATTTTAAAAATAAATAGTTCAACTAATCCTTTGAATTAGTTGGAAATATTTTTCTTTTGTTATGAATATACTGATTATGTGGATGTCCATTGACTCCCGATCTCTAAATATTACAAGATGATATGGGACCCACGTATAGTAATATGCATAGTAATTTACTATTTGTATCCCTCTATAAATAGAGGTCTCCTGTAACTATTCATTTGACTTGAATGGATTTCATCTCTCTAGATTTTCCTCTAACTTCTTTCTAAAATTCCTTCAGTTTCATAATACGTTATCAGCACGAGGCAACCAACTGAGCTTCGTGTGGTTTATCCGTCCTCCCTTCTCAGTTTCAGATCTATTTTTCCCTCGTCTCTTACCGTTGCTCTCGTTTTCTCTTGCTCACGTCCAGATCGGACCTCTATCACCATTACCCATCATCACAATTAATCTCAGATCTGGTTCTTTTTCTCCTTCCCTCATCCAGATCTACCATCGCGCCTCAACAGGATTCCACATCGATAACTCCAGATTTGTCATGAAAAATTTTATCCTTCCCTGTCTGATAACTCCATCTTCCTCTCCTTTGAGTTTTCTTCTTCTTCAGCCCTCCATCGTTATTTTTCTTTGCTGCTTCGTCTCGCTTGTGAATCTCTAAATATATCTCTGTTTGTTCCCTCTTTCTTCTTTTATTATTCAATTATTCTTCAGCTGATTCATTTGTCTCTTTCTTTAATTATTGCCCTCTGGTCCAGTCACGCCTCTACTTACTTCTTCATTTAATTAGTGAGGGCTCCACCATAATACAAAATGGTTCAGTACTCTCTTCCCCTCTTGCTTATGCGTCCACCCATATAATATATTAAAAAAAAGTTGGCTGATTTCTATAATTGCACATGGGGTTCTGTTTCTTCGTCTTCTTGTGTGATTATCAAACATTTGAGTCTTCAATAATCGTGGAGCAGGTAAGTTTATCTTATAATATATTTAAATCATATTATATTAAAAAAAAAATTTACCATGGGCCCTTATGTTTATATTATTTATTTTATTATATTATTGTTTATTATTTTAATTTTAATTTCAGATTTTATTATTATTGTTATTAACATTTAATGTTATGTTTTTATGGCCAGAAGCCATATAAATTTTAATTTTCTCATTATGAGATATAAATGGCCTGAAGCCGTAATGCTTTAATTATAATTATTGTCTACTAATATTTATTTAATTTAATTCTTTACTGCTTTATTTATTTTTTATGGTGGTGCACTTTGTGAGCCCCATTTATTTTATTTAAATTCTTTACTGCTTTATTTATCTTTTATGGTAGCAACACTAGTATAGTGGGCACCATTTATTTTATTATTTACAGCTTTGTTTATTTAAATTCTTTATTGCTTTATTTATCTTTTATGGTAGCAACACTAGTATAGTGGGCACCATTTATTTTATTATTTACAGCTTTGTTTATTTAAATTCTTTATTGCTTTATTTATCTTTTGTGGTAACAACACTAGTATAGTGGGCACCATTTATTTTATTATTTACTGTTTTATTTTCATGGTGGTAACACTAGTATAGTGGACTCCATTTATTTAAATTGTATTTACTGCTTTCTATATATTATATATATATTTACATTTGCATATGCATCTTCTTTCTTACCTTTGGATGAGATAGGTCTCGCTGTGAGTTTACTCCCATTCCTATTTCATCTTCTTTTTATTTATTTAGCACGTTTATTTTCAGTCATTTATTTTATTTTTATTTATTTATTTACTGTTTTATATATATCCCCCTCCCTTTTATTATTTATGGCAATGACACTAATATATACATATTAGTGGGTTCCATCTATTTATTTTATTATGCTTATATTTTATTTATCCTGAAGATAAACTGTTAAAAGGCCATGAGATCAAAATGCCATGGAAATATGAGACATAAATTGGACCCACACATAAGATGACATGGGACCCACGCATAGTACCATTGCATAGTAGTTTACTATTTGGTGGGACCCACGCACAAAATTATACAACTCACGGGAATGCATTCCCGTGAGTGTACAGTTATGTAATTATGGGAATATTGCATCAAATGACCCAAAGTGGAAATTACACTAAAGGCCCATTTTCCTTCTATAAATAGAGGCCTTCTGTAAACATTCTGATTACACTGAAATAGAATCTCTCCTTACTCTCTCTCTCTCTATTTCTATATTCTCTTGTTTTTGTTCTCTATTATAAACTGTTAAAAGGCCATGAGATCAAAATGCCATGGAAATATGAGACATAAATTGGCCTGAGAGATGAGGCATAAATTGGCTTGAGACCAAGAGGCAAGTTAGCCTTAATTTAAGAGACAAGATAGCCTGAAGCCAAGAGGCAAGCTAGTTTTAATTTAAGAGGCAAGATAGCCTGAAGCTAAGAGGCAAGTTAGCCTGATGACATGAGACAAATTATGAAACAATATTTGATCCATAAATTTTGTATGCCATCAATTGTATAAAGGCCTCAAAATTGTATATTTGGCATTAAATATTCCCTTAAATTATGAGACAAGGGATTGTATGATCATAATTGATATTATAAATAAATATATTCAATTTGCTATTGCAATAGCTATATTGTGGTAAAGTCAAGAAATATTGTGGATTAATTTCTTGCCATGATCAAACAAATCAGTGAGTTATGGATCATGAATTTTTATCCAACTTCATTCCCAGAAGTGAATGAAGCAAATATATTATTATGGTTGTTTTGTGATTTCTATGATTATAACAATTTTTATAAATACGAGAAAAGAATATTCATAAACAAAATAATTAAGCAAAATGAAACATTATTTCAACAAAGTTTAATAGCGAGTGGCTCAACATCATTACAAACTTTAATCATCTCATTCTGAAGATATTTAATATCTTCTTCTTTTGCTTCTCTTGAGATAGGATCCAGATGAGGCAAAGCTCTTCGTAATATCGAGATTTGCGTCATAAGTTTCTTGAGCTTCTTGTGTGGCCACTCAGTTAACCCTCCTTTTTGATAGATCTTTTGTATGGTGTGAGTAGACATATTTAATTGTTTACTCGCATCATCTAGGGTTAAGTGAAAATAATCACTTAAATCATGGTGCGTTGTTTTCTTTATTCTTTCCCGTTGCTCCATTGTTAATCTATATAATTCACCCTGATTAAGGGATGACATATCATATGGAATATTAACCGCGGGCTGTTTTCCTTTATCTAATGGATTTTTAATGTTGGTTTGAAATGAACTCTGCGGTAGTTCATTTGGATTTTTAGCCCATTCCGAACCAACATAAAGGACCTCATGATAGTCCAATACAGGATCACGCATCAAGTTATATCCTGATGCTTGTAAATCTATACAATACTGTGTCAGAAAATGTTTGATTTCTCCAAAATTTTTATTACTAAAATCAAACATTGGAAGCCTGTCAGTATTGTAAGATTTTTCCTGTACATTTTCAAATAAAACAGCATGGGAAATCATACCTATCTTCCTCCCGTGAACTTAAAGTTTATGATATTGAAGTCCATTGGTATGAATAATTTCCCGTAAAACATGACAGCAACTACATTCCAATAAGCTAGTAGTTGCTAATTGGCTTGTAGCTGTTGGCTGGCTGATTGTTGCTGGCTGGCTAGTAGTTGTTTGTTGGCTGATTGTTGCTATCGGGCTGGTTGTTGCTGGCAGACTGATGATAGTTTGCTGGCTAGTGAATGATGGTTGATTAACTGTCGACACTATTGGCTAAACTGGATTGGTAGACTCCATTAGTTCTGCCATAGTTCTACACCTCTTAACAGGCTTCCTTGATGAACCTGCTTCAGTTGTACCTTCAATCCTTGTAGATTGAGGAAGAACACTTGTTCTTGGGGGAGAAGTAGGTACATTTGAAGCAGAAGGAGGAATAGTAGAAGGAGGAATAAACATTTCAAAAGGATTAGGAGATAACAAAGAAGTAAATGACATGTTGGGCTGATCATCATACAACAAAGCATCAAGTAATGCTGTTTCGGATGTATCAGAAACTGGGATAAAATTGCTTGGTCCTGCCATGGCAATAGAATTTAGAGAAATATGTGTGAGTATCTGGTAGTTGGTATTATCAGATGCTTGAGTGTTTGTGAGGCATGTTCGTTTGCCTTTCTTTATTTATAGTCGAATTAAATCCTATTGAATCTCTGCAGATTTGCGTAGTCCTGTTAAATCTCTGCAGATCTGCTCCCTATAAAGCACGAGCCTGGAATCTTTTTGACTTTATATGCATACGATAATCTGAGTTGTTGCGCCTGTGATTCCACAGTGATGCGCCTGTGATTACACAGTATTGCGCTCGTGAATCTGCAATTATACACTTGATGATTTTGTATTTAATATATATTTGTTTGTTGATTCTGGAAAATGGAAATTTTGTTACCAGAAGTAACAAAATTATGCATTGATAATGCATTTAGAAATCTGTGGAATTTTAATGAAATAGATATCATATATGCTATTATCATGGAATATTGTATGGAAATTCCATGAATTAATTTTTAAGGTCTCACATTTGAGGGGGAGAATGATATATATCAAGTGTGAATATTTATGTGATAATTCTTTGTGAATGTTTCTATGTTGATTCCCCCAAAATGAATATTAGATTTGATGATAAATCATATGGAAAGTTGGCATGACTTGTTTGATCATCCGAGTCATATATTATGTGCTGCTTGTTTTCAGATAGAAATAATTATTGGAAATGGATCTCTGGAAATATATCAAATTGAAAGTTTACATATGAGATTATAAATCTGCAAAGTTTGCAGTGATGTTTGCAACCAGAAGTTTGCAATATATTATGTGCGCAATTTCCAGATTAAATGATCCAGAAATCATGTATTAAAGTATCCATGAATGGATAGATCAATGATTATGAGAACAAAATTTATATGTTGTGTATATTTGCAGTAATTATATAAGCCAATAGAATTCTCCCCGTATAATTGGCTTTTGGTCAGGAGCCAGATTAATTCCATCTTGAAATGTTTTAAATGTGTAATGTTTATTAATCTATTACAATGCACATAGATGGATATACAAAGAAAATTGATGATTTGATGAGGGGGAGAAAAATAAGCAGATTGGGTAAAGATAAAGTGAAATAAATTATCATTGGCTCATATTGGTACTCGTACAAAGAAATGTGCACTAAAAGTTTAAAAGATAATTCATTTGCAGATTTTAGCTAATCAAATGCTAAAAGCATTTACTGACCTAAAGTGACAAAGTCACATGTCCCAACTGCAAATGCTCCTATATGAATTGTTATAAAGCACGCCTGAAGCGTTGCTGGTCCATCGGTTATAAAGATAAAAATCCTCGAAAGAGAAAAGGAGCTATAAAATATAGATGATCAAGTTGAGGATAATTAAATAAAGCTCCAGAAGAGTTATCTTTTGATGAGATGTTATCTCCAGAAGAGATATTACAAGAAAAGTGTATTGTGGTCCAAGAGAGACCTAGGTACCTAATATATGTAAATATAATGAGATCTCAATAAATTATGAATGAAATCCGATGGGACTGAAAATGAAGTCAACGTTAATAATATCTATGATAGCATATGCTGCAATGAATGATAATGAGGATCATGAGCCACAATATATTTGTATGTGCTAGAAGCACATAAGGCGCCAGAAACACATATGTCCCAAAAGGACTCAAGATGATAGTGCATATAGCATCATTATTTGAATAAACATTTATTGAATTTCTATATGTACATATATATTTATGAAAAGATTATTATGACTTTACTTGACAGATTTAGATCTTGCAAGTATATAATGAATAATCAAATTGGGCGTTTCTAACAGAATATTTGATGGCAGAAAGTATAATATGCTTAGAAAGACATTGAAGCAATGCAGTCATCAGGGGGAGCAACACTGATGTAATCAAGAGGGGGAGACGATACACGCTGTACTCTTTTTCCCTTATCTGGGTTTTATCCCACTGGGTTTTTCCTAGAAAGGTTTTTAATGAGGCAACACTGGATAGTGTATTAATGGATGATGTACTCTTTTCTTTGGCTAGGTTTTTATCTCACTGGGTTTTTCCTAGTTAAAGTTTTTAACGAGGCACATTCATAAATGGACATCCAAGGGGGAGTGTTATGAATATACTGATTATGTGGATGTCCATTGACTCCCGATCTCTAAATATTACAAGATGATATGGGACCCACGTATAGTAATATGTATAGTAATTTACTATTTGTATTCTTCTATAAATAGAGGTCTCCTGTAACTATTCATTTGACTTGAATGGATTTCATCTCTCTAGATTTTCCTCTGACTTCTTTCTAAAATTCCTTCAGTTTCATAATATCTTTCTCATTATTTTCAGCCTGCAATCACAAATTATATGTTCAAATTGAATGTGAATTTATATCACATAATTTCTTTTTGCCACATAATATAGACACATATATATATGTATGTATTTATTTGTGTGTACACACACATATAAATGTATGTATATTGGGCTTGTTTGGTACACTAATTTGGTGCCCAAATCAGCCTTATACGTTGTGGGCACTAGACTCATGGGATTTTTTTTTTTTTTTTAATGTTTAGTTGAGAATTTGTTCAAATTGAACTTGTGGACCAAAAGCTACTTATTTGAAAAGTTGTTTTGGGGGCTTTTGAGATCTTTTCAGCTTTTGAGATCTTTTTCAAGATCTTAAAATAATTTTTCAAGATTATGATGTATTTTTTTTAACAGTGTTCATTATCCTGAAATATATTTTAGGATACTAAAATAGTACTAAAAATAATTTTTTTCAAGATTATGAAGTATTTTTTTGGTATCATTTGGTATCCTTGAAAGTATTTTAGGTTAACTATAAGTTACTTATACTGCCATCAATTTAAAGTAAATCACATTACACGATTGGTTATAAGTCATTTTTTTCACTAGTATCCCAAATGCGCGCATTGATGGATCTGTTATATTGCTATGATTAACACACAAGATTAAGGTTTTGATGAGCACGCTTATTCTGGCACGCATTTCGTTAAAAAAATTAATTATTAAAATGTAATGTCTTCTATTATCCAACAGATTTATCATCCGAGGATGCAGTGTGGTAAAACAATATTTTGGCCCCAGGAAAAAAAAAAAAGAAGTAAACCAACATTTTAGATTTTATTGTAATTATTAGTTCCATATTAATAAAAGTGTTTTAAAAAAAATATTTCAAAAAATAAATAATTCCTATATCCTGACAATAATTAAATATGTGTGTGCATTGTCCCTGGCACCAAGAGGTTTTTTTGTTCTAATTTGTGCCTACACATATCATACTAATTTTGTCATTCTAATTTTGCCTTTTAATCAATTCTATGAATTTTTTTTATAAAAACAAATATCTGAAAATTAAATATAAAGGAAGTAAATGTGAGGACAAGAGCATGGTGATTGGATTTTGAATATCTTAAAAGTAAATCTTTATACGCATAATTTAAAATAAATAAATCACATTATTTATAAGTATAAATAGTACGTGATGTATTATATTTCTTATATTATGTTCATATTTATCCAACCATATATTTCTTTTCTTTTTCTTTTTTTCTGAAGAAACGTCAAAATGATATTAATAAGTTTAAAGCAATTACATGGTACCACAAGTAAAAGGGAAATTTGCCACAATAATACAACAAAAAACAAAAAAAAAATGTTAGATTGCGGCACTGTTTAAAGATATTATCTAAGTAGGGCAATTTGCGGCGCCACATGTGGCACCACTGCGAATGTGGTGTTGCCACGTGGCAACACCACTTGTGGCTTTCCCACATGGTACGCCACATTAAAATAAATAAATAAATAAATATATATATATATATATATATATATATATATATATATATATATATATATATATATATGAGTAAATGCAGGGCGCTGATGCGCCCTGCAAAAAGATGCCTTGGGGCAGCAACTAGCTGCCTCGAGGAAGCTTTATTTTAAAGCTGCACCGAGGCAGCAAATTTCAGAGTAGGGGCGTGAATTTTTTTTTAAAAAAATAAAAAGATTTCTTTTGTTGCAATTGCAGCATAAGGCAGGGGAACAGAGCACGCCCCTGCCTTTATTATAAAAAAAAAATCATTTTTCTTCTCCTACTTAAACACACTGAACACACACAAATTTCTCACACACCAACAAATTATGACTTAATTATTCCATCATTAAGATTTATCCAGTCGAAGTAATTAAGAATTCCGAATTGAAAAAAAAAAAGAATATTTATTGAACTATAATAAGTTTTATTGAACTGGATAATCCTTTTTTGAAACACTTTGGTAGTGCTCTTAGATTGGAATAAAAACAAAATCAGAGCATATGGAGCCATCTCGCCGGTTTTGGGCGAGGAGGGATTCGAACCCCTGACACCGTGGTTCGTAGTCACGTGCTCTAATCCCCCACATTTTCAGAGCAGGAGATTTCCAGAGCGGGAGATTGAGAGTATAGTGTGAAGAAAGAAGGAAATGAGAAGACAACTCTTTGAAGCTATTTTATAAGATTATTTAGGTAGATAAACTAGAATATTTTCAACAAGTTATCTGCATAAAATGTTTTGTATATATTTTTGTCTCTGCAATTATGGTAGTATTGTGTTGGTTAAAAAAATGTTAGAGTTAAAATTTTTTAGAAGTTGTAAGTTTTGACAATAGAAGACTGGATTTATGTAGTAAATGATTAATAATAAATTTAAAGCGGTTTAGCTGTATTTTTTGTTAGTTTGAGAAATTTAAAACTAATTTTTAAATTTAAGAAGTTTAAGATTGTTGTATTATAGGATATTTTGACCAATTAAATGTTGTGCAAATAATATATTTGGATTAACAGAGATATTATGAAAATTTTAATCAGTTTAGTTTTCAAATTATTTAGTAGTACATTAGAGAAAAACACCAAAGTAGGATGAGAAAATTAAATTACAAATAATAATTCAATATATATAATTATATTGAATTTTACTTATTTTATATATATGTTATGAATTTTATTTTTTATTTTAATTTTCCTTCTTATTAGTTAATTTTGATTTATTTTACTTATATGAATTTTCGTTTGTTGAATAATTGTCATTATTATAATATAATTTTAATTATTTTTTTATTATTATATGTTATGAATTTTAATATTTTAATTAATTTTCGTTCTTAGTATTATATTATTTTCGTTATTAATAAATATTTTTGAAAAATTTTACTTATTATAATTTTTTTTATTAATTTTGATGATTATTATATAAATTTTGTTATTTTTATGTTAATTATTATATATTATGAATTGTAATTTTTTTTTAATGTGGTGCCACACATGTGGCATGCCACGCAGGCACGCCACAAGTGGCGTCGCCATGTGTGACGCCACTTGTGGAGTGCCATGTGACAACACCACATGCGCAGTGGCGCCACGCCATTTGGCACCAAGTGTGGCGCCACAAATTGCCTTTGACAATATCTGTGAACAGTACCGCAATCTGACATTTTTTTTTTGGTATTATTGTGGCAAATTTCCCCAAGTAAAAGGATATAGAGTATTTCTAAAAACATCAAAAAGGAGGGAAGGGGGAGCTGGAAAAAAAAAGTTACATTAGAAAAAGATCTAAACATAGTGCTAATATCCTACCAAAAATATTATGGTTGTCTTGAGCATGCTTTGAGTATTGATGCTTAATTTGGTGATGATGCCTAAAGGTTTCTAATCTTGAAGCAAAAGATCCTAATGCTTTGTGAATCCAATGGTGGGGTTGCTCCAAGGCAAAGAAGAGGAAATGATGTTGTGTTATGAGTACTTTTTTCCAACAGAAGTTCCATGGAGGGAATCCAAATCCGCAAATAGGAATATGACACATATATTATCTTCTTTCTCTTATTCTATGCAGGATTAGAGTCCATTTATCCATTGATCTATTTTGGTGAAGACGTGAAATTTTCCTCTTTGCCATGCCCTTTGGTTTTTTGGAGAGAAAAAGCTATGAAATTGTATTCAACCTTCCTAATGATCTCTTTGACAACTAGTTTTAGCAACAAACTGACACCCTAATGAATAATTAGATTCCTTTTATGCAGCAATGTTTTTATGAGGATGATTATATCATATAAGAAAAGTAAATTATCATCTTCATAGAGCTGTTGTTGAGTCCTTTTCAACCATGTTTGGAATGAAGATAGATCATCAAAAGCATCAAATCTAATAGAGAGACAATCAAACCAAACAGATCCAACAAATTGATAAGAGATGAAGACTTGATCAAGTGTTTCCTCTTGGTCACACCCAAACAGACAATAATTAGATGTATTGAGATTATATGCCTTTAAGATGTTAGAAGAATGCAATGCCTTATGAAGAAGCTTCCAAATAAGTAGCAATGATTTATAAGAAAGTGAGGTTGACCAGATAAACTTCCAAAAAGAATCGATGGCTAAAGGAGATAAGTTAGAGTCTAACACACCTTTGATGAAAACCATCATTGGGAGAGTAGAAGTTTGAAGAATTGTCTTTCTCGACTAATGAGTCTTTATCAGAGAAGAAAGATATTGGAATGAAATAACTTTATCAGTAATTTTAGGGGAATACAAACTTCAGATCAAGGAAACATTCCGTATTTCCATTTAGCTAGAATGAAATTGAAAGAAGAATGCAGTATATGATCAACCACATTTTGAAAGTTTATAGACAAAGGTGTTGGTATTTTGCTCTCATTTAGAAATTCTATAGGTACTAACTTAGAAAAATATATGGTGTGAGACGCTAAGTTTATGAGTAGTTTTGTGCTTTAACCTTTTTTTTTTTTAATAAAACCATTGGTACAATACTTGTGATTAAAAATAATCAAGTAGAATAAAATTTACCTTTTAGTTTGAATAAGAATATGTACTCCTTTCTACTTATTTACAATATAATTCACCTTTATACCAAATGCCTTTGTTTCTAACATAAGTCACTTGTTTTAAGTAATTAATATTTTTTTATTAGATCAAGGTTTTCTTTTTAAGGCTTAAAATAAGAGTTATAACAACTTCAACAAGTATGTTTCCCGGGATTTTAAGGAAATTAATACTAAAATATGTCTAATTTCTTTTTCTCTCAATTGAAACCTTGGTTAATAATTAATATGACTAAAGTTGGAACAAATTCTTAATTTAAATCATATTTAATGAATAAATCACTATCTATAGTTTCAAAAAAACAAAACGGACAATTATCACATTATCCCCTCATAATCTCATTTCTAATATAATATTTTATAATTTTTTTTTCATTTTCCTGTATTGTAATTGTGAACTGTATAAACCAGATTTTAAAAATTTAAATTTTATAGTATTATAAAATATTCAACTTGAACCATTTATTTTCTAAATTTAGTTGTGTGTGTATGAGATTACGACAAAAGAGAGAGAGAGAGAGAGAGAGAGAGAGAGAGAGAAGAAGAAAAAAGAGGCGAGAAATCCAACAATATTTGAAATTTTAAAAAAGAAAAGAGAAAAAAAGGCGGAATCCTGGTTTTGGCGCCAGAACCAAAAAATTTATGGAAGGGTGGAAGAAGGTTTTGAGGTTTTCACTTTTCAGCTCAAAGGAACAGCGCGGATGTTCCAATCTATCATCGAACAATATTCTTAATCCCAATTCCGGAGAACTTAATTCTCAATCTGATTCACAATAATCGTCTGAGTAATTCTCTATCGTTTCTGTAAATAAAGAAAATGGCGGGACATGACACCGAACTGAAGGCGGCGACTACAGCATACCGGAATGCGAAGGCCGAGGCGAACAGGCAGGAGGAAGCACGATGGGCGAACGTGATAGGAAACATATTGAAGAATAGAGGAGAGTACGTTGAGGCCCTCGGGTGGCTTCGAAGAGACTATGATGTTTCTCTCAAATATTTGCCCGAGAAGCACTTGCTCCCCACCTGTCAATCTCTCGGGGAAATTTATCTTCGGCTTGAGCGTTTCAGTGAGGCTCTAACGTATCAGGTATGGTTCTGGATTTTTTGTTTCGTGAAAGTAATTAGTTTGATTTCCCCTCTGTCACATCAGCAACCCCCGAGGAACTATTGAGAGAAGAGGCTTGAAAGGGGTTTCCCTTGGCTAAGCTGGGCGGAGCATCAGACATCTTGAATGTGGATGATGAAGTATATTCGTATTCCGGCAGTCTCTTTCGTTGATAAATGGGATATTGAATAATTATGCGATTAAGATGCATTTTAATTTTTAAGACTCCTTCGAGTAAGAGTGTTACCCAATCATGCTGTATACTTACTACTTTGATTTTTCAAGTTAATCGCTCTCTGTCTCATTATGCTTTTTCTTTTTCTAATTGCACCGAACTACCATATCGATGGTTCATTCTATTCATTTCACTTTCCTGTTTTGAAAATCGGATATTGAATATCAGTGTACTTTTTGGATATTCGATTTCTTGATGTTTACCCCCCATTCTGTTTTAGAAAAAACACTTGGAGCTCGCTAGGGATGCTAATGACCTTGTTGAGCAGCAAAGGGCCAGCACCCAACTTGGTCGTACTTATCATGAATTATTTTCAAGATCAGAACATGATCATCTTTCAATACGAAATGCAAAAAAGTATTTTAAGTCTTCTATGGAGCTAGCACAGATTCTTAAGGAGGACCCACCAACTAATAAGTCTTCCTTTGTCAAAGAATATATTGATGCACACAACAATATTGGAATGCTGGAAATGGAACTTGATAACTTGGAAGAGGCTAAGAAAATCCTAACTAGAGGACTAGAGATTTGCAATGAAGAAGAGGTCAGCGAAGATGATGATGGGCGCAGCAGGCTCCATCATAACCTTGGAAATGTATACATGGAACTGAGAATGTGGGAAAAAGCTAGAAAACACATTGAGAAGGACATCCAAATTTGTAACAGAATTGGACATTGTCAAGGAGAAGCAAAGGGCTACATTAATCTTGGTGAAGTGCATTACAGGACTCAGAAGTATGATGAAGCACGTTCTTATTATGAGAAGGCACTTTCTCTAGCGAAATCCTTGGAAGACGAGGATGCATTGGTTAGGCAAATTGATGAAAATATCAAAACTGTAAACAAAGCTGTCAAAGTAATGGATGAATTAAAGAAAGAAGAGCAGAACTTCAAAAAGCTTAAAAGATATTTGGCTGCTACAAGAGGCTCAGCACATGAGCGTAAATATCTTCTGCAGCAAAATGCTTCTGTTGATCGCCTTCTTGAGAAATCAAGTATGATCTTTGCATGGGAGAAGGTATCAAATCTATATGAAGTGTGTGTGTGAGAGAGAGAGAGATCATTTTGTTAAAGTCACATTATCTTGTCTCAAGTTTGCAGCGATACTTTAATTGAAATGTTTTGAACTTCTAACTGTTGATGAGGTAATTCATGTTAAAACTTTCCTTTATACAACACCCATTTTAACCATAGAACAATTATTTCTTCTGTACATTCTATTATCGATTTAGGATAGAAGTGATGGAGAAGCATGGGTCTCCAACTTCTTTGTGACATGTTCATTCAAATTTTCAGTTTTACTTTGGATATCATAGGAAAGATGTTCTGTTAGTTTGTGATACTAGTGTTTCATTAAGGACTTGTATTTCTTTCACTAGTTTGTACAGTTACTCTTTGTTAAGTATGCGTGGATGTTAGTAGTTCATTTCTTTCTTAGTTTATAGTTAATTAATTGGAAGCCATACACATGAATTCTACGTGGAGACTTTTCAAAGCTATGTTTATGTGGCTAATTAATAGAATGTCAAATTTCCTTGATGAGAAACTGTTGTGGTGTAGCATTGTGAATTTGCAAAGGAGAAGAAAGAAATAGCAAGTGAATTGCGTGACAATGAAAAACTCAGTGATTCATATCTGGCTCTTGGAGAATCATATCAGAAGCTCAGAAATTTCAATGAATCTATCAAATGGTACAGAAGGAGTTGGGAATTGTACAAAACAATTGGTAACTTAGAGGTAGGTTTGATGCTGTCACTGCATGATTTTAATGTAAAGTTCACATTTTTGTCGTCATCTTAGTGTGACAATAAAAACCCCCATCCAATAGCATTACTTAATTGGTAAATGAGTTTATAATTCTTGATTGCATGGTTTAACGGGATAAGTGACAGTCTAATAGTATATATCTTGCCAAGGAGTCCATGATAGGCATGCTACTTGGTTGATTCTTACTCTTCACTGGTAATGCTTATAGGGCCAAGCACTTGTGAAAATTGATATTGGCAATGTTTTGGATTCTATTCACAATTGCAAAGGAGCACTAGCTGCATTTGAAGAGAGCTACAGGTACTAATATCCATGTTTTTGAAATTTACGGTCGGCTTTATTTCAATATAAAGAATGAAGTGTATGGAAATAGAATTTGATCTCCATCTAAACATTATCCTAGGAGTTGGGTTATTTTGAACACAATAGTCTTTCCCATATGCTTTTGGTGCGCCCATGATTGTGTGAGCATTAATGGGAGACACTGAATTTTTCTTCCATTACATGTGAGAAAATAGCTAGAAAAATTCCTAAAGATAGTGACATGCTATTGTATAATTGTAAATAAATATAAAAGGTAGTTAACTAGTTAAAACTAGGTAGCCGTTATTTAGTTTTAGCCTTAATGTGATCATTAAATCCTTATATTCTGTAAATAGGGCCTTATGCCATTGTATACAACAGATTATGATAGAATAATAGAGTACTATTCATATTTCCTTTGCCTCTCTGTTCTCTATCTTCTTAAACCCCTCTGGTTTCTATCGCCCCTATTCCCTCTCACTCTTTTCTATCTTCTACCTAACTCTGTCAGAATTATGGAGATACAAGATACAACACATGCCTATTAGAGGTTACTTAAACAAAATGATTTCATCTAAAATTCAAGTGATCCGAAAATTGCTATGTCATGAATGCTAAGAATCCTAATAAAGTCTATTGCAGGTGGGGATGTCTTTAGGCTCTAAGTACATTTATTAAAATCGAAAGAAACTGCTAAATAAATCATATACGATAATTTTATGGAGTGCTCCTCTCAAGAGGTTGATATATGTCTAACCATTGGTTGCGCTTTGAGATTCACCTTTCTAATTTAAAATTTAGGGTGAGAATCTCAATTGAAAGTTTAGCTTCTTGAAAGAGAGTTCTCCATAAAAAGACCAAACGGTAATTTAGCCCCAATTGCAATTTCTGACTTCCCCTATTACAACTACATTATTAAGATTATGGATATTAAAATTTTTTGGAATTGCCTGGCCTCTTTAATTTACCAAAAAGAAAATACTTTTCTTGTAAAATCTGTTATATTGCAAGCAGCCAATTTGAGACTGAAAATTGTTCGTAGAGTTGCATACATAGATATGTCCTTGTTAGCTTTTTTTTTTTTTTTTTTTTACAAGGTATCCTTGTTAACTTTTCTTGATTGTTATTCTGATCACTGCTCATCTGACATATGATATCGCAGGATTGCTGTTGAAGCTAACCTTCCTTCTGTACAGCTTTCTGCCCTGGAAAATATGCACTATAGCAACATGATAAGATTCGATAATGAGAATGAAACCAGGTAAATTTTTATGGAAGGCTTATTTTTTGCTGTTAGGTTTGAATTACTCATGGACCCGAGTCAGAGGACCTTCTAGTGAACCTGTGGATTTCTAATAATTAAATTTCAACCTTTAAAGGAGGTTGAAACTTTTAACTGATCAGCTGAAGAAATCAATAGATAAAGACCCTGAACCAAAAGAGATACAAGAGGATTGCTGCTCTGAGACTGATACTGAAGCAGGTTATCTCTCAAATAGTGAGTCTGAATCAAAAATGACTACTTCTCGGGAAGATTGGAATGATGACACGCCCTTGATGTCAGTCTTTCAGTCCAGAAAAAAATCATCCCAAAAAGCAGGTTTCATGGAAGGTTTTGGCAACTCTGTAGAGGAACCTCAGCAGTCACCTAGAAGTTTGCCAAAAACTTCCAGTCAGAAGGCTGTTGGTCTAAAACGTGTCCGTGTAATCCTTTCTGACGATGAGGAGGAGGAAGAGAATGTTGATGAGAAGAAGCATTCAAAGAGAAAGTCATGTGATTGTCAGTTAGAGGACTTCTCTACTTCTGATACAAGTGAGTTTTAATTGTTAATTGATTTAAACCTTAAGACTTTTTAATGCCAAAATTAAGTGATGGACGATACTTTGCTAATTGCAGCAAAGAGTAAAAGAAGTGGCGCCAGTCCCGCTGCTAAAATTCAGGTAAAAAACTTTGAATCATAACTTGAAGTTTGCGTTTTATACTGTCATATTTAATCAAATATAAGCCTGTATATCCATACTTGATTGGCAGGTTGTCTCAGAGTTTGGATCCAAATGTCCATTTAAGGTTGAAGAAAACGGTAGTTCCTTCAAATGCCGGAATCCTCACAGTGCCACAAAAACTGCCAGTAATTCTAGATCTCTGAGCAATGATATAATTACCGAACCTGATATTGCTAGTTGTTCAAAATGTGATACCAATGCCTATGGCAAACTATTGCACCATGCAATCGCGTTTCCCATGAGGCGTAATTTTGAACGAGATGTGAGTTCTGCTGTGATGGCTCCAATACGAAGAATCTACTTGAGATTCATTATTTCATCCAATCCTTTTTGTCACTGTTTCTGACCTATATTCTTTCTAACCCTTCTCCCCGTCCTTTATCCAAGTGCAGCAAGATGTTACTGTCAAGATTGAAAATGACCTGATTTACATAGAAGCAACCTCGTTTGTTGCTAGTGATCAGTTGAAGTCTGAAGTTGCATGCTTATATTATCTACAGCTTCCTAGAGAGAAAAGATCTGAGGGTACGCAATTCCCAATTGGAGTGTTCCTTTTCACAATTAATGTCGGCAAATAAGTTCACCAACCAGTTTGAAAATCTAGTTGTATGAACTCTCACATTATATTCTATATGTCTATTTTTGAGTTTACTCTTTTGTGCTAAAATGTTTATCTGCAGGTTTGTTGCCCATTATTCAGCACATAAAATGTGCTGGAAGAGATCTGGAATCCCTAGAAACTGTCGAAAATCTTTTGCAATATCTGGGAGATGACATGGTCGAAGTTTCCGTTGATGGTATGTAATACAGCAGTTTTATGTTCATTTTAGGGAGGTCAACATGCAGTGGTTTCTACTTTCTACAATTAACGTAGCTTCTTTTTGTTGATCTAATTTCTGGTCAAGAACTGTCAGATTATTTTCCTGATTCAATTGCCACATAATGGATTAATTGGTTCTTGAGATCAGTAGATTAAAATTTTGTCTACTTCATTGTCCTTAGATCTTTCACTGATGTTGCAATTTATTTAAGCATAAGAGGTAGAAAGCATTAAAGGAAGATACATGAGGTATCATAGGCTTGCTCTGTATTGTAGCTGTATCACTTTTAACACTGAATCACTGATGTCAAATATTTCAACCATCTGCAAGTGAGATATTCAATTAATTTTTCCCCATTACAGGATGGGTTCAGAAGCTCTTAATAAAAATGTACATGGACTGCTGCGAAGAGTTGTCTGAGGTACCAAATCTCAAGGTACTCCAGAAACTATACAATTTAGAGGTAAGATGAAACGCAGTCGTGTCAATTCTCTCATTGCCATTTCGCAAGAAAAAGTGATGATTCTTCTGTTTTGGACGTCTTTGTGTATGTTACTCTTGCCATGTATTGTATGGAGGTTAAAATATATGCGGATAACTTGTGAATAAAGTGATTCCTAGATTTTATATATAATGAATATTGATATTCATTCTTTCTTACATTCTTCATGAATGATGGCAAAACACTTATGACAACGACTTCCAAGGCTGTAGCTTTGATTTGGAATAGTGCTACGTTAATTTTTGCACTCGTAGATTCTGCCCAGTAGATGTGATCAAACTTCACAAAGGATAAAAGAAACGTCTATAACTATGACAACATCTTGCATTCATGCATCTAAAGAGGGTGTAAAGAAAAATCTAATTATTTATAAGATTCATGTCTCATCATTATACTTGTCATCTCCTTTCCCGCTATTCATCTCCAAGATACACCATACTCACTTGTTCTAATAAACGTGAGAGAAATCCCGGCCAAAAATTTGTGTCCAGTGCATTGCTATTTTATTTTTTGGTGTACAAAAGGGCCCATGGCCCAGTTACATCCGACAAAACTAGCCCAATATGTCTGTCTAGCTCCAAAGCCATACCGTACTTAGCAAGTTATCTGCACATACTTTAGCTTCTCTCCCAGTTCGGATAACCTTGACTTCCCATTAAACCCTTAAGGAACAACAGGAGCCAAAGAAACCACAACAGACCCCATGATATCAACGAAAGATATGCTGTATCTAGCCTCCATCAAATGATTATAAAACCATGCTTTCATCAACCACACTGAAGCAAAATTTTTGGATTGAATTATTGTTGACTAGATGCGGATCCTGTTCACTGCACAGATCCTGAGAATAAACCATATTGTCTAATGAATAATGCAGTTTTTAGTTAGAGATTTTATTCAGGCATAAAAAAAAAAGTTAGAGCTTTTATAATTTATATTGATTGTGGCTTCTTATTTGATCCCCCAGGTTTCAGATGACGAGATTATTGTGACTGAGTGCGACCTGCAAGATTTGTCCGTGACTCCATTGTTAAATGCACTACTTTCTCACAAAAGATTTGCAATGCTTGATCTCTCTCACAATATGTTAGGTACATGTGGCTGGTGTCTGTGGCTTTTTTGCTTTAGGGCTTCTCATATATGCATTCTGATTACTTCTATGCACCTCCACGAGAAGCTTCTTAGTGTGTGCACGTGCATGCACGCTTCTCAACTCATCTATATTTTGTTTAAATGAGTCGGGCAAAAGGAATACTAAAACCAGAAATATAAAGTATAGATATAATTGTAATCTATTCATTAGTTTTGGCTTTACATGGGATTTCTGTATGTTAGGAAATGGAACGATGGAGAAACTTCAGAAAGTGTTCATGGCATCAGGCCAATCTTATGGCAGCCTGACTTTGGACTTGCATTGCAATCGGTTCGGCCCAACCGCTTTGTTCCAGGTAGGGTTCAATGTGCAAAGATTTTGACCTTTACTTGATTGTCTTTTCTTTCCCCTTCTCCTGTTCAAATGTTAACACATGTTGGAAGGAGATTTTAGGTATGGAATTCAATAGGTGCAATTATCTTCTTTGATAACTGATAAGGGTATCTTACTACCTTAATGAAAAGATATTTCTGGAAATTGAATTCGTGATTGGTTATGCATAAAATCCTCTGAAATACAATCAGCAACCACCTGTCTTATTCCCATTAAAACTTTTGCTTCTTAAGTATTTGAATCAGAACCTGTTGCCCAAAAATAAAAGAAAGTTATAATCCATGAAATTGTTGATCAGTCTCTGCTTAAAAAAATAGAAAGCTTGTCCTTATTTGCTCGACTTTGATGCCATTCCCAATTTGCTAATTTATAATGCCTACATTTTTCTCCCAGATATGTGAATGCTCAGTCCTTTTTGCTCGACTTGAAGTGCTTAACTTTTCTGGAAACCGTCTTACTGATGCATGTGGATCTTATCTTTCAACTATCTTGGAAAAATGTACTGGTAAGCATCATTTCTACACCTTTGTCCTTTTTTTATTGGTTACATCAAGAACCTTGTCCATTATCCACCCGAAGTCCTAACTTTACGGGCTGAGTTAATTCTAGGCCACTAGCTTTGTCTTTTTTAAATATGGCAGTTTGCGTTGTCTCTTGAGGGATGTTGATAGTCACTTCCTCCCCTTTGTTTGTTACAAGATACGGAAAATCTATATTACTATACAGAATACTATATGCAAAAAAGTAGGCTTACCATTACTCTAATTCTCTCGTGTTCTTGTAACTGAATTTCCGCTATTAGACCGTCATAAGTCTCCTTGCCTCTATTTACAATTCTTCTGTTTTGCAGCCCTCTGTAGCTTGAATGTAGAGCGCTGTCATATCACATCAAGAACCATTCAAAAGATGGCCGATGCATTGGACTCTAAATCTGTACTTTCACAGCTTTGTATAGGTATAATGTATTTACTATAATTTTCAAATACCCGTCAGATGCAACTTTTTAGCTCAATGAGCTCTCTCTCCTCTGTCAGGTTATAACAACCCTGTATCTGGAAATGCTATTGTTAATCTACTGGCCAAGCTTTCTACTTTAAAAAGGTAGAAATTAGATTTATATCATCTGTCTCTACGGAGTATCTTCATGTAATTCGCAACATTTATTATGGCATGTAAATTAAGTTCTAGCATAATTAAACTTGTTATTGTAGGTTTTCTGAGCTGAATCTGAGTGGCCTAAAATTAGGCAAACCGGTTGTTGATACCCTTTGCCAGCTTGCAGGGACCGTTACTTTATCAGGCTTAATGCTTGGAAGCACGGGAATCGGAAATGTGAGTGATATCGAAGTTTACCATGTGTTCATAATGTTGTTGATATTACTTCATAACACAAATGTTTGTTCAGCATGCTTACCCCAGTGGTTCTCTGATTCTGATTGATGTTCCTCTGCAGGAAGGGGCAGCGCAATTAGCTCGATCATTGTTCAATGGGACACAAGAATTTGTGAAACTTGACCTGTCTTATTGCGGGCTTACATCCAATAACTTTTTGAATGTAGGTGTTTCTTCATTTTGCTCCATTCTTGAGCTTAAACTGGAAGGAAATCCTATTACGCCAGAGGTTTGTTGCTTGTATATTATCTTTTTTCAATCTTTTATGTTTTTATTCTAGTAATGAATGTTCTTTGGCTGGTTTTGTATAAATATTGTGTATGTATTCTGCATGATATTATCACATCATAACCATTTAAAGTAATTTGTGTGCTTTTATAGAGAAGCATAGCATTTGTATTAAACTCAGTCTATAACTAGAATTCGGGTCCTTTATTTTGCAGAGTTTAAGATGAGTTATGTAGTTAATGACTTGTTAGTATTAAAGTTTTCTATAGATTTTATATTATGTATTAATATATAGATTAGCATCTCGAATTAATTCTAATCAGTTATCATCTGATGTAAATAATCAGTTAATCATTATTTGGTATGCTAAGCTGTCAATTTTTATATCCGTAATGAATACAGGGTAGCAATACTCTCTCTTCTCTGCTAATAGACCCACAGTGCTGTCTAAAAGTTTTAGTTCTCAGAAACTGTCAGCTTGGGCTTACTGGAATTCTCCACATACTTGAGGCACTGGCAGGTAGGCATTTAATCATATCTGGTAGTTATTCATCCTTTTGGAAATGCATTTACTCAATATATATCTTGTTTCTCTATCAGAGAACAACTGCCTACAGGAGCTTAATCTAGCAGGTAATGCTGCTCCAAATGAACTTTCTTCTCTAAAGCATGGCCTTTCAATAAAAGGGTGCTCAGAAAACTTGGAGCAGAAGCCAGATGCTAGTGAATTAAGTTCTCCCATGGAACTGGAAAATACTAAAGAGGTTTATGGCACTTCCAATAATGGCAATTGTGAGCTTGAAGTTGCTAACAATCAAGATGATCAGCCGAGAGTAGAAGCTGCAGCTTCTGGAATTGATGACAGTTGTCTTAGTTCATGTCAAGGAAATAATTCTTCATCTCCCAAATGCAATAATTTAATTAGAAAACTTTCAACTGCTATTGGTCGGGCAAACAGCCTGCAATTACTTGACCTCAGCGAAAATGGTTTCTCTGCAGAAGCTGCAGAACTGTTGTATGGTTCATGGTCATCATCATCATCTTCGCGAACTGGTTCAAGTCACAAGCACATTACTGATCAGATTATTCATTTCTCAACCAAAGAAAATAAGTGTTGCAGAGTGAAGTCGTGCTGCAAGAAAGATTGAGATTTTGTTTCCACTGATCTGACTGTTGTGGCAAGTGATCGTGCGCAGTAATGAAAAGCATGTTTCCATCTGATTATTTATGGATGTGTTCCTCGTTAGTAGTTACTATTTCTTGTTATTTTCTTAAGCTACCTACGGTAGTGCTCGAGCTTCATTTGTTACGTGAAACTTGTATATAAAGCACAATTTAATTGATCATATACATGTGTGTGTGAGAGAGAGAATTGTGGTAATTTGACATTGAAAGTTGGATTCAAATTAGTTCTTTGGAAGGATTGAAGAAAAGTTATATCCATTTAACCAAAGTATTGCATGATGCAATATTATTTCTGCCCCTTCTGTCCTCTTGTATTTTATATTGCAAGCAATTACCAAAACAATGTCATAAGCTAGTTTGTTTAGATGAAATGTATGTGTTTATCAATTACTCTATCAATTCCTTAATATAAGATATATAACCTAAATTTAATTAAACTAAGTTAATGGCATGTATTTTCTGAAATATATTAATCATTTTTCTTAATTCTCTTATTCTTTCTCTTCATTGATTATTGTTAAGAGAATATCAATAAGGATAAATTAGAAAATGATCGATAGAAATAAAAAATGTTTTATATTTAAGATCAAAATGAACTCTTTAAGTATCTTATATATTAATGATTGAAAGAAGTATATAAACTATTTATAATGATTAGCGTGATCACAATAAATCATATATAAATAAATTACATGAATTTTTACCTTTTATTTCGTTAAAAATTATATAGATATATTTTTCGTTATAAAATACTCACAAATTAAACCATCCATAAATATATAAATTAAAAGTACATGGATCGATTTTAAATTTTGTTAATAAAACCATTTTGTGGGGTCAGTATAGAAAGTGTGTATTTATTTATGACATAGTAAAAATATTTTAAACAAAATGAAAAATAAAAGTATGATTTGTTTTATAAATGGTATGGTTTTATCTTACAAATTAGATTCACCTTGATGACAACCTTAGTAGTTAGTTGGGTTTGAATTGGAAAAAATTGGGAACTGACTTCTCTATGTGGTGAGTTTTTTTTTTTTTTAATTATTATTGTTTATATTAAGAAAGTTTTCAACATCAGTCCCCCACCTAAGTCAGGGTATGACCCCAGGCTCTTTGAGCACTTAATGGGGACTTACGAGATCGCCTACTGAATGAGTCACAGTAACGGCAGTGGGGATCGAACACACATCCCTTTAAGATTTGACCAAATTCCTTACCATTTATGTGGTGAGTTGACTCCACTACTATCCTTTTCTCAAAAAGTACACCGTTTGGGTGTAAAATATGACAAGGACTGAACTATTATTTGTTTTAAAAAAATGATATATAATATTTTGAAGTTTTTTTTTTTTTTTAAGTATCTAGTATCTTATAATATTTTTTAAGTAACATACAATATCTTAAAATACTTTTTTGTACTTTTAACCTCTTAAAATATTTTTTCAGTTGTACCTATAGTTTTAAGAGACTGATTGCAATTTTACCTTCAATGTATTTTTTCCGCTTCAAAAATTATTTTAAAATATTAGTTGAAATGTTTTAAAGATGATGGAAATCAATATGTATGTATGTATGCTTTTTCTTTCAATTGTCTCTTTCTCTGGCAAAGAAATCAATGCTTTTTGGACATTAACTATGTAAATTAATTCCACAACTATAAATAAAATGTCAAAATTTTCTGCCTACTTGCCGATATCTTATCCACTAACATCAAGGAAGAGGCAAGCAAAGTCGTAAACTACAGCAAACAAAGTCAAAAAAACAATTAAAGAACAGTTAGTCGTAAATTATCAGATTCGATTTGAATATATATGAATCCGCCATACCATACATATTAGGCAAAGTCAGAATAAAAGACGTACACGAAAGGCAAAAGTTGATTAGAAGAAGAAAATCTGTTCAAGTAACTTAGCATAATGTAATGAAAAATCTTTTCAAGTATGATTTAAGAATCTGCCAAACGATATTAACACATTTAAAATATGAATGAAAGACAGAGATCAGAAAGAGAATTATGGTGTAAAAATACTCTTAAGCTTTTATCTAAAGTATGTCTAGCACCATACATTTTTTGAAGATATAAAAATACCAATGAAAATTGAAAATAAAAACAAAAACGTCACGGCCCTTAAATATAATACTACTCCGTTATTTTTTGTGTTGGGTTGACACTATTTTTGCATATGCATATATAATATGTTAAGTTATATTTAATTGAAATTTTTTCTCTCATCTTAAATGTTCAATAATATTTTTGCTCTTCCAAAAAACATATAATGCTTGACGCACTTTTGTTAAAACCTCACTGATACTTTTGCATCTTACCCCTAAAAGTAAAAATAGAAATGAATGAGATATACCATAGGTGTAAAATCAAGTAACATGAGCTGGTATCTCACAACACAACAAATTGTAGTATTAAATTTCAGGGTTAAGGAGCAATTTGGTCAATAAACTATTACTTCAAGAGCACCCAACACAAATAACTTTTAAATGGATCAAAAATACCAAAAAAACTTTTAAAAACGTGCAATCAACATAACACCATTAGAAAAAGATGACATCTGTTAGAAAAAGATAATGTTCATTATCTAAGGTGCAGATTGGCCAACGAACTTTTACTTCAGGAGCGTCCAACACAAAAAAGTTTTACTTTAAGAGCTCTCAACACAAAAAGTTCATGTGCAATCTACTTAAAATTTGACTGTTATAAATCCTTGCATGGACCCTCAAGCATGTGCATTGGGATTAGAAAGGGTGAATACAGCAAAAAAATCACAAATTATATTAATTATCTTATACTAATTATTATTATCAGTTATCTTATACAATTATTGACTATATATTTGCTCTTTAAATTAAATTTTTGTTGTTATAATTCTTTTCAATCTTTTAGAAATATCACATATTTATATGCATATAATATACATACAAATTGATATTTACATGCATAAATATATCACATAATTTATAAGCCACCTTTATTTATTTGGGTATGTTCTTCTCTCTTGTCTTTACTGATAAAAGGATCGAATTCATTTATATTTATGTGTATAAATATAATTTTTTGCCGATGAAAATTGATATATGACTTATGAGATTAACATACTTATGGATTCAAATCTTATTGTCAATTAAGTAGGTATTCTGGGAGCATTACTTTTAAAAATGGGATGAAAGCTTCTGATTTTGTTTTGGGCAATCGAAAGATCCCATCACATTAACTATTTTAAATTGATAATAAATAAAACTAAAAAATTACTCATATTATACGCACTTAACTTATATCAATAACTAAAAAATCTCATCAGCCATATATCAATTTTTACGCATATAAATATGTAATATTTTTAAAAGATTGAATAGAATTACAACAACAAAAATTAAATTTAAGGAGTAAATAATACAATATTATAATCAATAATTACATAAGATAACTAATAATAATAATAATTAATATAAGATAATTAATATAATTTGTAATTTTTTTTGTTGCATTCACTCTTTCTAACCTCAATGCACATGGTTGGAGGTTCGGGCAAGGATTTACAATAGTTGGATTTTGAGTGGATTACACATGGACTTTTTTGTGTTGAGCGTTTTTTGAGTAAAACTTTTTTGTGCTAAGCGCTCTTGGAGTAAAAGTTCTTTGGTCAATGGTCAATCTGCACCTTAGATAACAGATGTTATCTTATTCTAACAATATTGTGCTGGCTGCACATTTTTAAAAGTTTTTTTGGTATTTTTGATCTACTTGAAAGTTATTTATATTAGGCGCTTCTGAGGTAATAGTTTATTGGCTAAATTGCTCCTTAACCCTAAATTTTATTATAAAATACTATATCCAGTTCTAAATATAAGATTTTGCTTATAGTGCAAAATAAGTCTTATTTTAAAGAGTAGAATTGAGGTAGGATGATTGTTGAAATATTTAAAAGTAAAGAGATGTACTTGTTAAATGGCCATATCCTTATAAATTAAAAATTTATATAAAGAGGTCTATAGAGAGTTATAACCCAGGTCTCTATGGTTGAAGGAGAGGGGATAGAAGGGGAGGAAAAATGATCCACTTCCATCATTTGGTTCAAAATTTTGAAGGGGAGGGTACCCCAAAGTTTTCATCCCCTCGCCTCTAACAGCTCTATTTTGGCTCCCCTCTAAATTTGGGGGTTTAAAGAGATAGCCAAAATTTTAGACTGCTTTACCCTTATAACTTATGTAATATTCTAATAATGCCCATGATGAAAATATTATGGTAAATAAAAATATTATTATTGTTGTTAAGATATTTTATTATAAAATAACAATACACATTACACAAAAATATTAAAATTAAAAATATATTGTAAGAAATAACTCAACATAACATATTCTCATACAAATTTAAATATTATTAAATTAATTTGAATAAAAATATATTTTTATCATTAAAAAATATTATTATGAAATTAAATTTAAAAAATTAAATTTTTAAAAATAAAAAATATTATTATAAAATTTATTTAAAATAAAAAATGTTCATAAATAAAAATATTATAATTATTGAATATGCTAATATAATTTTAAATAAAAATATTATTATGATGAAAAGCAGATTATTTTAATTAAATTTAAAATAATATTTTTAAAAATATATAGTATTATGAAATTAGTTTTAAATGAAAATATGTTATTATAAATAAAAAATACTATTATAGTGAAAAGATAAATTATTATGAAATTAATTTAAAACAAAATACAAATATTATTTTAATTATAAATAAAAATGTTGTTATATTAATTAGATAAGATGTAAATTAATGCATGTAACATATAAATAAAAAATATAACTAAATATATTAGGGTAGAATGGTAAATTGCTATCATTTTTCTCTCCTATCTCATTTTAAACCAAACAAGGGATCATTAAAAAGCTCTGATCACCTCCTCCCCCACCAACCAAACCACACAATGTAACTTTCTCTCCTTTCCGTACATTCCCTCCCCTCCCTTTAAACCAAGCAAGCCTTAAAGGTCCTCAAGGTCATGTCTTTTTAGTTTCTAAAAACATGTGAAAAAGATGTAGTAACTACTACTTGTGAAAGATTTTGTTGGTTTTTCAAGAACACCCTTCATACTACAAAAGTTTAGCTCTTCATGGAAGGGTTATTTATTTTTAAATAACCATTGGTTATTTAAGTTATTAGGTTCATATATAAAGGTTCATGAATTTGACATATGGTTATGACTTTTAATTGAAGATGTACACTCAAGGATAAAATTTGTCTGTCAATCCAAATTGCACTCTATTAGACAAGAATACGTGGAAGTGAATCAAACTTTAAAGAAAAGTGTTGCACACGCTTTGAAGATATTGTACACTACTTTCTTTTTTATTTATTCTTCTTATGCTCCTCATAGATCCAACCCCTCCAACGATATTCATATTTAATGTATCACCATGTATACCTCAAAATAAGCTTATTAAGGTTACTTTTTAGTAAAAGAATTAATACTTATGTTCAAAGTTTTAAACAAAGGAAAGGAAAGAAATATGTGAGAAAAGGGGGGGTTAAAAAGGTTAGAGGAGCAGTGACTTCAAAGTAAATGATGCTTTTTTCATTATCATTTGAGCATACGAAATAATTTGTCATCAACTAATATCTATGTATACTGGATTTGATTCCTCCATCATCATTTTCAGTAATTAACTCAAAAACGTATTTAATTTTCTCCTTAATTAGCTTCCACATGCACATATAATGTGTACATTATACACTTTACATTATTTGGATTTGGTGTTTTATTTTGTTGATATAGTTCATTTAACAGAAACAATGATGAATATATAAATGAAAGGTAATAATGGAGATGAAAATTGAAAGGTTATAATGTACATTATACACTTTACATTATTTAAATTTTTGCCTCTTCATTATCAAAGCATGCACCCCGCAATTTCTCATCATAATAATAATTATCATCTTTTTTGCCCAATTCAACCGAGTAAATATGGGAGGACATCAATATATCGATGGAAAATATATAAACTATGGTAAGTAATACGATCTAACTCCTGTCTTGTACATAAGATCAAGCTATCCTTAAAACAAAAATTTTCTCATATATAGGATCAGAAAAAATACTCATCTATCCAATCCTATATATATGTAAGACCTTTTTTTTCATTTTTTTATATTTATCATTTTTATTTAATATAATTTGTAAAAACAGTATTTTGAAGAGATCATTTCATAGATGTTATAATTTAGTAATTTATTTAACATCTTTAATCTCTCTAAAATAGATAAATAAATCCTATATTAAGTATTAGATAAGTATTGCAAATTAGGTATTAACAAAGCAACTTATTTTGAATAACTTAGTTGAATCCACAAGCCTTATGCTGAGTTAGGGAAAACTAGGTACAATTCATCTCAGTTATATTCTAATTATTAAGTTTTTTTTTTTAAAAAAAATTGATAGGACCTAATTATTAGGTTTTACTTCCTTTGGTCCTTATTATAAGACACCAACTACCAAATGCATTTGGTCTTTTTTATAAGGCACTTGCTTGTTTCTAATGAGCATTGATTATTTGTTTCCATATATGCCCATAATTAATAGGGGTAGCATGTGAGAGTAATAATAATATAATATTAGAGTTTAGTGTAAATAATAGGGGCAATATTGGAAATTACTTAAATCATAAGACAACTTTATTGACTTTAACTGTTTTTATTGGTTTGTGTGATTTGTTAGTTGGTGTCTTATAATAAGGACCAGAAATTTAGTTACTTGGACACATCTTCCCATGAATTTTAATTGATTAATAGCTTTTACCAAATAAATATAAATTTGTTGAAATGATAAAGATTATAGGAAAATTATCAACAATAATGATAATTGATTTATTACTTTTGATGAATATGAAATGGTATGGTGATAATGATTCAGAATTAGGTGGCATGGTAGAATCCATAATTTTGAGTAGTAACATCCGGGTTGTCCACCAATAACACAAGCAATCATTTCTACGTATTTATCATTAACACTTTTTCTACTGAGCCAAAAATTAAAAAAAATAACTGCAAATACAGTCTCATAATGAATCATCTGTAAAAGTATATTATAAATATAAAATGTAATACCTCCCAATGAGTATTGATATGAATATACATGTGTTTTAACCATGGGCTCATCATAAATTTACTTGCCGCCAATGCAATCATCGCAATTATTCAATCTCTTTCATAAGACATCAATGGCTGAACCTTAATTCATAACAACGCGCATGGTGGTGTAAATAGTGGCACCCTTATCTTTTGGCACTGATATATATATATATATATATATATATATATATATATATATAGAGAGAGAGAGAGAGAGAGAGAGAGAGAGAGAGAGAGAGAGAGAGAGTTGTATAATTATCCACAAAAATAGGTTACAATCCCTTGAAACTCTTTTTTATATGAAGATAATTTATAAAAACAAGGTAAAATATATATAAACAAATTGTACCTCTAAAATTCAGAAGACAAATCCAACATTATGACATGATCCGATCCACTCAAAGCAAAACAAAAACATATCGACACTGAAACTCATGAAAACATAAAACAACTCTACAACTGAACAAAGACAATAAAGAAAAACAGTGAGTCAATTTACCACTGCATTTCGTACTGCTACACATACGAAGAACACTATTGAAGATGGGATAGGTGATTAAGAGCAACATCTACTCAATAAGAGTGGAGAGTGATGACCACTAGGTGAGTTGGAAGCAAATTTTCTCCTCTTCCTTCCCTCCTCTTCTCTCATCTTTTCTCATCTCAGTCATTCATCTTAACTAAAAATTAATCTGAGATGGAAAATGAGAGAAGATGAACGGCTGGAATAAGGGATACTGAGAAAAGAGGAGAGAAAGATATTGAGAGAAGCCAGATCCAAATGAGTCACTAGCGTAAAGGGCTTGGATATCCCTTAAAGCTCTTCAAAATATCTTGGAAAGAATAATGTATAATTGTTACATATATATCATGTTAAAAATGATTAATTTTTTTAATCCCAATATTACTTTTTAGAGGCATATATATTTTATTATTAGGAAAATATTTATGGTAAGTTCCTTACATCCATTTCATTAAATTCTCCAATTACATATTGGCATGTATCCAATTTTTAATTATTATTATTTAACAATAAACCCATATAAAAAAATAGGACACATGGTTATATGTGATTGAAAATGTGGTATAGTGGATTTAAAAAATTTGATGTAAATATGATCAATTATATTATGATAATTATTTTTTCTATGAATAATGTTTCCATAATTTTTATGTTTGAGTTGGGCTAAACCCGATCCATGCGCAAACCACAATGCATAGTGAATAAAATAAGTGTAGAATTGCAAATAAATAAATAAAATAATGCCTAACATTATAAGATTACTTGTGCTTTAGATCAAACATTACTTTTTAGAAGCTTCCTTACATTTAGGGTTAGGGGTAATAATCCTTTGGATTAAGGCTTTAACAAGATTATCAATATGTTTATGCTTTTTTTGTATAGATATGCTTAGTTGATTAAATTAGTTCCAATGACTTGTTAGATTCAAGCCTTCAAGTCACATTTCCAAATTCAAATAGTATTTACAGAGATGTTATAGATTACCCATCATTAAAGCATTCACGTTAGTAACAAGATTTGAATTCACAAACTTATGAGTTATGAACTAATAATTTACCAATTGCACCAACATTTATTGTCTTAATATATCAATTACTCTTTTTTTGTTGTTGAAAACGAGGTGGTATCTTCTAACCAATAGTTAAAGACTAATTCTCAGTCACACAAACATTTACCATATGTGCTAGTCATTATTGGCATTATGCTAATACTAGTATACTACTTCTAACCCTTGATATAAAAGCCGGTGGTAGTGTAATTTCTTTTGCTCAAATCGTGGTAGCGTAATTGAGTAAGTTATGACTCAATATTAATAAATCGCCCACTTCTCAAAATAAAAAGGATGGTCCCACTCCAAAGCACACATGATTTAAACCACAAAATCTCTAGCAGAAGATATTAGCAAATGAGAAAGTTGGGTGAGTAGAATATTACATCATCCTGTGATTGAAATTAATTAATCTTTTAGAATAAAAGATTATTAAGAAAAAAAAATACCACTTAAACTTCAAAATTTTAAATCAACCTTGCCGCTGGCAAAAGTATAGATATTAACTACAATAACATGGTAATTGATAATTCATTTTAATATAAAATTATTTATTTGAGATTCCAAAGAAGTACAAGTGGTGCTTTCTTATATTTTTTTCAAGATTATTATTATTCAAAGTAACAATATATTAGCAGTTGGATACTCAATGTTCATTATTTACCTTCTTTAAACGACAAAAGCGGCAAAAGCATGCGTCTTAGGTTTGCAAAACCATCATTAGCTTCCATATTCATATTTTAAAACCCCTCTTCTAATAATAATCCAAATCCAAATGGACATTGTTATTAATTATTCTTGATTATTCAACTAACAGTCCTTTTATATCTCTTCATAGAAACCTTCAAGTCAATGGTCAAGAAAATTAAATGCAATTTTGAAAGAAAGTGAGGAAAAAGGCCCTTCAAACAATATTAGTCAATCAAGTTTGACTATATACGCTCCATTTGTAACTAGTATTAGTAAGCAACATCACATGGCATGGGAAATTAATTAATGAAGCTAAATACTATACTTTTTTATTATTTTTTTTTAAATTGAACTAATTGTACAAACTGACTATAAATAAAGAAACAAGTATATTTAAGTTTTTGTCTTGCTATATTAAATATAGCCGCAAAAACTTTTCCAGAATTGGAATTCAAAGATTTGAGGAGTGACTTTTTTCTTTCATATGAATTTTACAAATTTAAGATAGGATGAAACTTAAATTATAAATGTGGTTTTTGTTTGAATTGACATGATAGAAGTATATCTGTACTATGAAAAACAGGTCTTGGTGGCTTCTTCCTAAAAACATTCTTTAGTCCAAAAACCCATTTAAAAATATGTCAACTCAAACACCTCAATTTGTTCGCACCGTGTTTTGTCCTCTCCTACCGTGCATTTTGATCAGCCCAGCGTTCCCAAATAAGCGAGAAATGCAGCGCTCATATTGGTGATATCGCTGTTTGATAATCCCTTCACAGTGGGAGACAAACAATTAATCATAATTAAATCTCCAGGCTGTGTTTACTTTAATATATATCCCACTCCCACTTTTGTTCCTGGTAGGGATAAAGATTTCTTTTCTAAAAGCTGAATTTTATCAATATAGTTTAATTTATTTTTGTTTGAAGACATTTTCTTTAAAATTTCATAATATATTTAATGCATGTATGATAACCCTATGAAGTAATTAATTCATCTTCCATTAGAAACATTATGAACTAACTTTTTGAGAATTACTTATATAAATTTTAAAATTTATAAAAGATTTATTACAAACATATCTATACATTGGAATTTATGTTCACATGTGTTTAAAAAAAATTAAAAATTTATTAATATTTTATTAATCAGTGATTAAGATGGCACCAAAACACTATCTGGTGGCAAATTTAAATGGAATACAAGTAAGGTATTGGTTTGTCAATCACTTTTGGTTGTGAGATAAAGAAGAGTGTATAAAAAGTTGCAAACTAAGATTAGCATTACATAAAGCTAATTAATCACTTTCAAAGGCCTTTTGCTTTTTTGGTTTTGAAATAATTATTAATTAACTAATAACACAAAGTAACACCTGAAGGATTCAATAATCATGTATATATATTTGGGATTATCATCAAAATTATACAATTAACTGGGGGAAAAAGTAGAGATCAGTACCACTTTTTCTTCCATTGATTTTTAATAATTCGCACTCAAACATTTCCACGTATTTGGCTATCATTGGAAATTTATTTTTGCACAAATCACACAAATTGAAATGAGAAAACTGTAATGATAAAAAATATAAATACAGACAAAATAAAAACTCTTTACTGCTCATAATGTCCTTTCCTTTGGAATCCGATGTTGCTTCACAATATGTAGAGTCTGTCGAAATTAAACCTTTTTTTTTGCCGACGAAATTAAACAAAGTTATTACTTTTATATGTTCCTAATTCCTATTAATAATTACTATGAAAGGAATATAATTTAATTCTTAATATTCATAATCCATCAAAATTTTAAAATCAAAGTAATTTATTAGTAATATACAATTAAATATATTGTTCACAGATGTTTCACAAGATGACGTGCATGTTCTATACAATTTTAAATAATACTATTGCATATAATATTGGCATTAGTTAACGAGAAATTTGTCAATATAATTAAACTAGTTTTAATTATTAACTAATACATGATGTTGGGGAATATATTTTTGACAGTACCTTCGAGCAATTGTACATTTTTCTGTTTTACTTTTAGATTTTAGATATTATTTATTTTGCCCCACTTCTTCACCAATTGGAAGTCGTGATCATGACATGAAATAATGATGCTTGGGCGTTAATTGAGCAAATTTACACATTATCACTACCCAAAAAAGTAAGACTACTTTTTATCATTATACAACCAAAAAAATTATCATTTATTTTTCCTCAATGAAGTGTATTTTTATACCACCCGTGTGGAAGATACCATCAAATTAATTCCTCTCCGAGTTTTATATATATATATATATATATATATATATATATATATATATATGTATGTATCAAATCAAGAAAGTAATACACGCAACCGAACACATGACTCTGAGATCAGATTACCAGAATTTGATGGCATCAGATTCATATGTTGCTTGTTTGAAAGAAAATTCAGAGGGAGTAGGTTTAACTTCTGTGTCTGTAACACTAGAGAAATTATTACGGTATATATGTATATATGATGGTTTTAACTTATGTACCTTATTTTAAGGAACCATATGCATATTAAAAAGTATTAATTTGCTGATGCACACTTAACACCATTAAATTAAAAATTAACTAGAGAGATTAAAAGTGAAACGGGCTCAATAGTAGTGGTAATTTTTGTCAAGTTCATTTGAAAATTCAAACAAACTTGCAAGTGCCACCATAAAGAATGGCATATTGATTTGACTGAATTCATATTGAATGAACTGTTTCCTTTAGCTGAATTGAAGCCAAGAATCCAACCAAATCGATAAAGAGAATACAGCCCTATTATGTTCACTTTATAAATAAATAAAATTCCATCTAGTTTTGTTGTTTGAATTACAAAAGAAAGAAAGAAAGAAAGAAAGAAAGAAAAACGAAGAGGTATACAACAAATAGAGAGAAAATCTATATATCAATTGCTGTTACGTTGTTCACACTGATGAAAATTAGAAGATCATCAAAACCAAAAACGAAAGAGAATTAGATCATTGAAACATATATGGATTTTTCCTGGTCTGAGTAAAAATGGAGAGATCCAGTGTTATAGATCGATCATATCATCTTCATACCCATATTACATATCCTCTATGAAACCGGGGAAAACAAAACAACGAACATATATTTATATATAGATGAATATATGATCATAGCTAGTCATCAAACGTACGTACCAACAATGAGCAAACCTCCATGTACAATATCAGTCAATAATAATAATAATCTCCCTTGTTCCTCTCTTTTTTCCCCAGAAACTTGTTCATGGTGATCTCCAGCTTTTTAAGCCAATGTCATTGTGCTTCCTTGAAGGAGAAGAGTAAGGAATGGGTATTCTTCTGGGCAAGAACCCAAAGAAGTGACCTGTGTTGTGAGATTTTGGCTTCAACTTGAAGACGTTGGTAGTTCTAGAAGCATGAGAGTGCCCAGATATGAAGGCGATGATGATGAACAAGACAACCCACAGAACTAGAATTACAGTCTTTCTTCTACTACTACACACACCCATTGGTCAGCTTAATTAGAAGTTGATGATGAACTGAAATGAAGAAGAAGAAGATATGGTTGTTGAGCCTAAATGGGAAATTTCAATATGCAGAGAGAGAGAGAGAGAGATTGGGTCAAAAGAGAATAGAGATGCTTCTACAAGCTGCAGAACTAATGTTAATGTTTGGAAGGCAGAAAGTTTTGAAAGGAAAGCTTTTTGGAACGGGTCTTTATGGGATAGAGAGAAATTATGATGATTATTACAAATATATATAAATTATTATTATTATAATTATAACAACCAAAACAAAAGAAAAAGAAGAAGAAGAAAGGTAAAAGAGGGATTTGCTCTGGGGGGAATACCAAGAAAAGAGGGAGATTTGTTCACTGTTATGTCATCTTTTTTGTGGTTAGGTTCGTGTTTGGCTTGGGCCCACTTAGTATTAATCATGCATGACCTAGGAAACTGTAGTTTTAGACCCCTGCTTTTTTCACACCGTAAAAATAAAAACAACACTCTTTTTTTCCTTCTTAATTTGAATTTTTAATTTACTGTGTGACAGACAAAAATATTTTTACGAGTTTCAGGATCAGCATTAAGGATGTACACACGAGTCTGTGAGTGTGTGTACTAACTCCCAAGTTGTCAAAACCTATTCCTTTTTGTGCATTGTAGTGTCAAACTTCACTAACAGTATCGATCGTAGTAGTAAGTGAACTGTTTCTATATATTTAAATGTTCCAACTCTACTTTCTGTGCATCTGAACTCAATCTTTCCCCATCCCTCTTGTCTGTTTCCAGTTTCCATTATACCCACTCTCTCTCTCTCTCTCTCTCTCTCTTCCCATATTCACATACATATACCCAGACACCACGTTTTATTTTATTTTATTTTTTTTGTCAGAAATCCCCAATTCATCAATTTGTCTAACACTGTCCAGTATACTCTTCGGTCTAGTGTATGTGTCAGTTTAAAGCTTGATTATTGTGTGGTGTGATTAGATGAGGGTGTTGGGTTACCATTGAAATTTATTTTAGAAGTTTTCGATCGCAATGTTGCGTCAGAAATTTTTTTTTCGAGTTTAATATTACCTTCAAAGTATTAAAAATAAAATGTTCCACTGTCCCATTAAAAAATTAGCTTGGAGTAATAAAAAATTGGTGTTGATTGATAATATTTTTAATATTAAAAGGTAATATTACTCTATTTCAATATTACTGTAAATAAAAGTTTTAGAGCTAATTTGGTTTGGGGGAGGGGGAGGGGGAGGGGAGAAAGAAAACTTTTACCCCATTCTTTACAAAAAAGAAAAAACCATGGAAACTTTTTAATATTCCTAAAATATACTCTCAACAAAAAGGAATATTCCCTTCATTAATAGCAGTTTAGTCAATTCCCTTCTTTCCTCACCTTCCTCTACCACACGCTCCCCTCAAACCAAACACACCCGGGTAATATTATTGTTGAATAAAAATTTGTCTAATAAATTTCCACCTTAGTATCATACTCCCTCTGGTCTTTATTATAAGACACAAACTAACAATTCTCACATACCAATAAAAACAGTTAAAGTCAATAAAGTTGTCCTAGAATTTAAGTAATTTCCAATATTACCCCTACTAATTACACTAAATTCTAATATTCTATTAATTATTACTATCATCCATTACCTTTATTAACTAGGGGCATACATGGAAAAAGATAATTAATGTTCATTGGGAACAAGCAAGTGCTTTATAAAAAGGACCAAATAAACTTGTTAGTTGGTGCCTTATAATAAGGACCAGAGGGAGTAATAAGCAAAGAAGAAAGAAGAAAGAAGATGAGGATCAATGAAAAATGTCAGAGGGGCCCAGAGGAGAGGGTTTAGTCAATGCCTTTCCAATGGAGGAAGAATACATATGGGACTTGATGTGTGTCCCATAAAGAACTCATACCATTTTTTACTTTCTGCTCTTCTTCTTCTCTCTTTGTTTCCTCTTTACTATTATACTTTAGGGTAAACAAGTTTAAAACAGGAAGATGCTGATTTTGAAGTATACACTATATGGTTCTATTATCAGTTTAGATATGACCGTTCTATAAGGTGAATTAGCACATTTACTTTCTCACATGACGCCCATTGAGTTGACATTTGATAGCCATACACACACACACACAACACACGATTTGATTAATAGAAAAGTTAATTTCCAACCCTCTCAAAAGAGCTCATATATATAGAAAATATGCTGTCATGCTCATAAATATTATTTACCTATTCCATTTCCAGCTAGCTATATATGATATATAGGAGCCAGGCTAATCTATATATAGAGGGAGAATTTTATATATATAAACATTGTGTTTGTATTGTGATAAGCCAGAAAAAGAAGGAACAGTAGTAGTAGTATGATGCTGAGATTGGACCCCACTAATGTTAAATTTGTAGAAAATTACAAGCTGGTGCCTCATCACAGATGATGTCTATCGTCTCCCATTTAACTTTTTCTTTTTAACTTTCTTGATTCATGAAATGGTGGTGGGTTCTTATTATTCTCTGGGGAAAATTTTAAAAAAGTTTCAATATTTCACCAGCGCACAGAGCACAATACCAAAACCAGAAGATCATGTTTACTTGTTTCAGTAGTACGTCTATCAATAAAGTAAAATGAAATTTGGAATCATGGTGTTGGTGTTTTTTTTTTTTCCCTATTCTCTTTTTCAAAATTATTATTATTATCAGTTAGTTTCTGCTTTATATCGCTGGTTCTTGTGCAGAGGAAAGTGGGGTGGTTATTACAGAGAGAAACAATTCATCCATATATATGACCAAACATTAGCCATCACGTACGTCGAAGGTAAAGCAAACCAAGGACAAGGTTATTCTGGGTTTTCTATGATTATTTCATGAGCTTGGAAAACACCAAATCATCAAATGTTGAATGTGTTAAAGCAAGCCAAGGACAAGGTTAGTACGTTGCTGATAAAGAATGCATATATGTATGTATATATATATATATACACATATATATGTATATGTCAACTTTTTAATAAATGGGAACTTGCAGATTTTGTGACTGTCCGTATTCCAGCAATAGACTGAGCTGGAATTTGAAAATAAAGCAACGTTTTTTTTTTTATATTAAAAAGTTTTGAAGGGGTTCGACATCAGTCCCCTACCAAGGTCAAGATACGGCCGCGGGCTCTTTAAGTACTTACTGAGAACTTACGAGATCGCTTACCGAAAGAGTCTCAACGACAGTAGCAAAGATCGAACACACATCCTTTTGGACTTAACCAAGTCCTTTACCAACTATGCTAACTTCTTTCGTAAAGCAACGTTATTCAATTAATGCTCGTGAGAAAGATCATAAAATATTACTACAACTTGAAATTTTCTTTCACTTTCTTTCATATCTCACTGTTTCAACCCTCAAGTGGTTCATTATTCATAACATGAAATGAACGTACGCACAGCTGTTGTATACCACGAAATAATAAAGGGAAAATTGACCTGGAGGCCCAATATGTAAACATAATTTCAGAAAAGGCCCTATAGACTTTCCTATACCAGAAAAGGCCCTAGGGTCTTTTCTGTTATTAAGTTATAAGAGAAAATGACGAAAAATGCCCTTGGCATGAACTTGTGCAAATCTTCTCAAATCTTTTCAACTCTCCTCGTCTGTCATTGACAATCTCCATGAAGCTTGCTCTCTCTCTCACACAATTCTCCCCACTCCTTAAAATTCCTCTCTTCATTTCTATCACGGTTCAATCTCATATCTAATTGGAGATCACTTTCTTTCCTCTTCCTTTCCAAGGATCTTCAACTTGGCTAATCTCGTTCTGATAATTTTCTCTCGAAACCCCACCATTTCTTCCATCATTATCTCAAGAAAATGTGGTTCTCTTTCTTATTTTTTAAATGTTTCGCTCAATATGCATGTGGAATCTGCTTTACTAGAGTACTAGCAACGAATTTTTTTCCCTCTTTACCAAATCTCTTGATACAAGATACTGGAATTGATTCTTGAATGCTTTCTTTATTTTTCGAGAATGGTGGAATGAATAGAAGTTGAGCTCGTGTACAATTTTAATTTCAATTTTTGAACATGAAGCTTAGCTAAATTAGTTAATTCACTGGGATGATTTTAATCGAGATAGAATGCTGATTTCTTGTTATTCTTTGCCGTCATTATTTGCGTATTGTTACTTTTAGCCTTTTGGGTCTGGGTATATTTGTCTCCTTTTTGAGAAAATGTTTTTCACTCCATGTTGGTTTTTCAAATTGTGCATGAGAAAAATCAATGTATGTATAGTGATTAACCTCATGAATTCTACCTGAAATATGGCTTGACCTTCTCAAATCTTTGAATTGACGGGCATGAACTTGTGCATATATGACTAGATTATTCTAAAATCTTGAATTTCCATACTGAAATAATTATTTCTAAAGCCATTCAATGCATTTTTCTCCACAAACAATATGTTCCATTGACTCATGTTTTATGGTACCACTTGTTGAGCAATTGAGCTAGGTGTTTTCTATGTTATATTCTCAATTTGGACCATTTCTGCCTTAAATCTTAGGTTGATTTTGTATTGGGAAGTTGGGTACACTCTAAACTACCAACAGGAGGATCCTTGGATATAACTAGTCTTTTAGCTTATCTCAATCTCACAAACGACTCACCAAACTTTGTGGTTGAACTTATAAGGAGTAGTCCAACAATGATGGTCCTCATTTTTGATCTGCCTCCTCGGAAAGATCTTGTGCTTTGGCCAAATGACCTCAAAACATTCTATGAGGATACTTAGCTGGACAAACACAGACAAGTTATTGAGAAAATCCCTGAGGTGAAGCCTTATAACTCTTTCTCGCTTTATATCCAAGCTGCTTCCTCTCAATAAATTTCAATATTGTATTGACTTGGACATTCATGTTGCTTTTCTAAACTTAATTGCTACTGTTTGTGTGTATATGGTACTATCATGAGAGTAAACTAAAGAAGAGAACTAGAAGAATTGAATTCCTTGATCTAAATCATAGTAATAAAATGCTAATCCTCTATTGTTTTGCTCATTAATTGTTGATATATTTGTTGATCTGCTATGCTATAAATGTAATAATTTTGGTCCTTGATTTTCCTGAGATTTTCATTGATTGTTGATCCATTTGATTTCGGGGTCTCATTTGATATGCCATAAATGTAATAATTTTGGTAATTGTGCATATTCTTTTTGTGATGCGTACTATTGCAAATTAAATTTTATGTTTACTTTATTTTTGCTTAGTTACATATGAAACATGTTTTGACATTTTAATTTTTTTTTCCTCCAGCAACTTTTCAAGAGGAGCATCAGGACCACATAGAAGTTGGAAAGCATTGAAGTTGGATGTTTTGTGGAAAATCTCCTTTTTGTTTAAATATATATATGGTTATACCCCATTGGTCTTGCATGGCCTTATTCAATAGAACCTATGTCTACAAACAATCTTAATTTTGTTAATGCTAATTGTTTCTATGGGAAGTTTCATTTGTATTGATGAAAATTAGCTTCACAACTTTGCATTGTGTAAATGTCCTGATGATGGTTACTTGACATTTGAATATGAATGAGAAGAATAATTTTTACTTGCATCTATGTTCTTTGTTGCTAGTATGTGAAGAAGCAAGAAAATGGAAAATAATTTGTTTGTTAAAGGGGGCTGATGGTGTTGCTAATAGGGGGTTGATGGTGTTGCTAATGGGCCTGATAGTGTTATTAATAGGGGCTGATGGTGTTGCTAATGGGGCTGATCATGTTGCTAATTTGACTAATGAGATTGTTAAAGAGGGCTGATGGTTTTGTTAAAGGGGGGTTGCTAATGGGGCTGATCACATTGCTAATCTGACTGATGAGGTTGTTAAAGAGGGCTGATGGTGTTGTTAAAGGGGACTGATAATGTTGCTAATGGGGCTGATAGTGTTGTTAATAGGGGGCTGATGGTGTTACTAATGAGGCTGATGATGTTGTTAATAGGGGCTGATGGTGTTGCTAATGGGGCTGATCGTGTTGCTAATCTGACTGATGAGGTTGTTAAAGAGGGCTGATGGTGTTGTTAAAGGGGACTGATGATGTTGCTAATGGGGCTGATAGTGTTGTTAATAGGGGGCTGATGGTGTTGCTAATGAGGCTGATGGTGTTGTTAAAGGGGGCTAATGGTGTTGCTAATGGGGCTGATCGTGTTGCTAATCTAACTGATGAGGTTGTTAGAGAGGGCTGATAGTGTTGTTAAACGGGGTTGATGGTGTTGCTAATCTGACTGATGAGATCGTTAAAGTGGGTTGATGGTGTTGCTAACCAGGCTGATGGTGTTTTTAAACGGGGCTGATGGTGTTGTTAAAGGGGGCTGATGATGTTGCTAATGAGGCTGATAGTGTTGTTAATAGGGGGCTGATGGTGTTGCTAATAGGGCTGATGATGTTGTTAATAGGGCTGATGATGTTGCTAATGGGGCTGATCGGGTTGCTAATCTGACTGATGAGGTTGTTAAAGAGGGCTGATGGTGTTGTTAAAGGGGATTGATGATATTGCTAATGGGGCTGATGGTGTTGCTAATGAGGCTGATGGTGTTGCTAATGGGGCTGATCGTGTTGCTAATCTGACTGATGAGGTTGTTAAAGAAGGCTGATGGTGTTGTTAAAGGGGGTTGATGGTGTTGCTAATCTAACTGATGAGGTCGTTAAAATGGGTTGATGGTGTTGCTAACCAGACTGATGGTGTTGTTAAAGGGGGCTGATGATTTTGCTAATGGGGCTGATGGTGTTGCTAATGGGGCTGATGGTGTTGCTAATGGGGTTGATCGTGTTGCTAATCTAACTGATGAGGTTGTTAAAGAGGGCTGATGGTGTTGTTAAAGGGGACTGATGATGTTGCTAATAGGGCTGATATTGTTGTTAATAGGGGGCTGATGGTGTTGCTAATGAGGCTGATGGTGTTGTTAAAGGGGGCTCATGGTGTTGCTAATGGGGCTGATCGTGTTGCTAATCTGATTGATGAGGTTGTTAAAGAGGGTTGATGGTGTTGTTAAAGGGGGTTGATGGTGTTGTTAATCTGACTGATGAGGTCGTTAAAGTGGGCTGATGATGTTACTAACCAGGCTGATGGTGTTGTTAAAGGGGGCTGATGGTGTTGACAACACCATCAGCCCCCTTAACAATACCATTAGCCCCCCTTTAACAACACCATCAGCCCCATTAGCAACACCATCAGCCCCTTTTAATAACACCATCAGTCCTCTTTAACAACCTCATCAGTCAAATTAGCAACATCATCAGCTCTATTAGCAACACAATCAGCCCCCTTTAACAACATGATCAATCTCATTAACAACACCATTAGCCTCATTAACAACACCATCAGCCCTACATGTGTTAATTAGGATGATGGTGTTACTAATGGTACTAATGGTTTTGTTAATGAGAGTTGATGGTTTTGACAACCGGGTACTTGATCATATTCATTTTTACTGCTCCTACATACACAACCAACAAAGAGAATATCTACAAGTACCAATTGTGGTTGTCATTCAGATTAAAATGTCAAGTCAACTACATCAACAAATTTACAAAACAAGCTCCTATCAATGAACTTAAGTGTTTTGTACAAGTTGTGTAATCTAATCTATCAAACAACCAACAAAATTAGAAATTCAGATACAAATTTAACCAAGTCAACCTATTTCCATAAAACCAATTAAGATACACATAAACTAGCGGCTCATCTTCCACACTTGAGAGTTCTCGATCATAGACAACACCTTCACTCACTGTGTGTTGGTTGGATGATTGACCAACCACCACAACATGTCAATCTTCAGTTCTCGGATATCATTGGCTTCATATGAAGGCATTGTGTACCCATCCTCTTGCTCTGTGCCGTCCCATGATTGCAGCCGAGACAGGACATGAACACCACACGAAATTGTGTATAAGTGCCACAGGGCAGTTGAAGAATCCATCGATCACTGAAAATGGAAGAATATTTACCACAAAACAATAATCTATATAAATACAGTATATGATATGAATGCTGATCTCCAAAACTCAAGAAATGCATAAAGAATTGAAGCTGAATGCACTAATGATGTGAGATATTTTAATATTATATGGCTTCAAATATTTAAAATTTCACCCAAGTATCATCAAATACCAGAGATTAAACATATGACTATAACAGGTTTAAAAACTCACAATATCACTTCATATAAGGGTCAAGAAAAGAAGGAAAAGACAAAACTTGAAAGCAACAAAGTCCCCACCAACTGGCACACAATTACTACAGAAAAATGAGCCCCCCCCCTTTCATGTTAAATAGTGGTCATATGGTGGGGGAAAGTAAATAATTGCAAAAAATTAGAATTAGAAATGCAAAACTGCTTTTGTTTGTAAATATGTAAATTAGAGAAAAAAACAAGAAAAGTCATTTGTTCTTGACGGGAAATTTAGGAATTAAGAATCCAGAATGTTATTTAATCCTATATATACTTGTTCCCTTCTTCCTTTATCCAAAAAAATAGATAACAATTCGGTCGAAAGATAAACTCTCAAGCAAATGGTCCAACTTCGTCTCCGACCTTTGCAATAAAAAGACACAGAAAGTTTATTTAACTGGTGAAAATTAAAAATCAGTAAAACAGAATGTAATGTTGTTAACAGTGGGTTTAGCAAAGTAATTCAGTAATGCTCAGAATGATGAGACCACAAACAACTAAACCAATAGCAACATTATCCACAGTATCCTAGAGGCATGACTTTGAAAGGAAACATACATTTCTAAAGGCTTCAGGACAGAAATTACTACTGAGCTTGAAGCAAAAATTTTCTTCAAATTCTATTACTCGGAATACATTCATAATTATGTATGATGAGTTAGACAATGTAATTGCTAGTAGATGCATAGGCGAAGAACAGAAATGAACAACAAATAGACTGCTTATTAGTGTCTAATGAACACAAACATCAATAGTAGCAAGTAGCAACAAGTTTAACTAATGATTTCCGAAAAGACACTATTTAACCACTAAGAAATATATCTGGAGGGATAACATTTTCAATGAAAAGGGAAAAAATGATCAGCTTAGAATCATCAATAGCTTCAAGAGTCAATCATATAGTCCATCCACCCATATCATATGAAGATAAGAGTGTATGAAATTTATTAACAATGAACATGTCAAATATATATAAAATATAAAACTTATAACAAGGCACACTATTCACAAGCTGTGAAGTATAATGCATAGGAAATCATGTTTAGTTCTAATTAATTGCTTCATGTGATGAGTTGAAATAACATGACAAGAACAAAAATGATATATAACAGCCACATATGACCATTTGTTTGGTACAAGTCACATATAACAATTTGAACAAATAAAACAAGGGGTTAAAAAACCAGGTGAAAGCATAAAAAAGGAAATTTCTAGAAACCATAAAAAATTGAAAAGGAATTGCTTTCAGACCCTAATAAATAAAGGCCATTGTGCGCTTGCATAGGAACTTAGGTGATTATGTTCCTAATCAATTTAGAAAAACAAAATTACCGTTGTCACAGGAAACATTCATATGGAATAGGGCTTGCAACTCGGACAATTGAATAACCAAATGATGAAAACATAAAAGAAAGTGACTAAATGTATTATATCAAATTACAAGCTTCAAAAACAAGAAAAGTTTGTCATCCTAAGGACAATGCAACGATATAATGCATACCGTTTCGATTGACAAAATGACCTCCATGCATAAGGAAACCCAACTATAAATACATGCTCATAATACCACAAAGCAAAACGTGATTCCTTCAACCTAGCTCCTAATTGTATTCAATGTTAATTGAAAATTAATCATAAATATTCAATTCAATTACAAGAGTCAACACTCGTCAGCAAATGATCATCTTCTGACTTAGAACCAAACAAAACTGGTCACCTCCTTCAAAATTTTCATTGCCAGTTCAAAATTAATCAAATGCTAATCCACAGAATTTTATTTCCAATCCGATTTAACATCGCAAGTCCGCATAACGTAAGGCCTACTACCCTAAATCAACTAGCTTAACATAAACCCCCTTTAAATAAAAACTAATCACACATCAATGATTGATCAAATTATACAAAATTTTCCCCAAGTTTGTCTAAATATATAAGGGGCAGCAGGCAATTCCAAACTTTTATCACAAATAATGCAAATATCTAGAGAAAGATTAGAACATAAAGCCATTTGGATAAATTGACTACCTTTATTTTCTAAAAGGATAGAAGGAAATTGATCATATAAACTAATCGCCATCTATCATATTATGTAAACTCCAAATAGACATAATAATTTATGTAATCATCTCTTTATTTGCTTCAATTTACGGAAGTTATGAGCATAGAGATTCAAAACACAAAGCACAGAGAAAGGAAAGAAATTACAAAGCACAGGCCAAGGAGCACTGAGCAAGAAGAAGAGAGGGATTAACTTAACTTACTGATCGAAGGTGAAGATTATAGAGAACAAGGCAAGGAGAAATCTTTGGAGCGGCGGACCTGCCTGAAACCGTGAATTTATGTATATTAGGGAAAAAAAACTGAAACCTGAAAATTTTACTTCTTTCATCCATCAACTTTTTAACCATGGGAAGAAACCCGTTATACTTGAAATTTCAGACCTAACCGCATTCTGGAGGAAGATGGGTTTCGATTTGTGTTCAAGGAATGGATAGAAGAAAATGAGACAAGCATTTCGGACAGAGAGAACAAGAAAATCAAATCAAAGAATGAAATAACCTAATCACTAAAATGTAGATAGATTTGCCTACAAATTGAAAATCAAACAACAGGAAAGCATTTCGGATATTTGGGCGAAGAACAAAAATACTCACTAACCTTTCAGAGATTTGGATAATGTAGATACACACGACGGGGAGATTTTCGACGGCGACACTTTCAACTTCCCGCGGCGAGACTGGCCGAGACGATCTGGCGGAGTGCTAGAGGGAATTGAGAGCACAGAGTGTGAGAGAGTAGAAGACGATGGACAGCCCAAATAAGCGAGAGTGAGAGCGCGAGAGTGAGAGTGAGAGAGATTCAGATTTCAGTTCTTATTTCTCAGTTAACACAAGGGGCGTTTTAGTAATTTGCTTTGGAAGTTAATACCAGAAAAGGCCCTAGGGCCTTTTTTTGGTATGGTAAAATGTGTAGGGCCTTTTCTGAAATTATCTTAATACTTTGGGCCTCCAGGTCAATTTTCCCAATAATAAAAGGTGTTTCTGATTTTTTTTAATTTATTAATTATAAAAGGAGCTATATTTTTTGCATATAAAATAAAGGAGCTAGCCGTATAAACTCTAGATATAACAAACAGGATCGTGAAAGATTGGAAAAGACGAATAGTTGTTGGGAGAGTTAAGAGGCATATAATTCATCTATCGTCATTTTGAAAGCGTTGACCATACGAGCAGCTTATATAGTATAGAAAATTTTCTGCATTAATATGAAAATTATGTACAGTACCATGTTAATACAATTTACTGCTACTGTTTAAAAAAAAAAGAATGGTTCTCTTATGTTCGTTTCTATCTACAGTATAAGTCACTTCTAATTAATTCACCGCGGATAGAATGAAAAAAAAGGTCATTTGCATCTTTAAAATCTCTAAAAATTGGTCTGGTTTCAGTATATCTTTGCTCCTAATAAATACCATCAATTTTTAAAATATAGACCATCGCTTTGTTGGGAATTGAGAAGAATGAAATATTTGGAATAAATCTCCTAATGTTACATAAACACTTTGGAATATAACATATATAATTTAGAAATAAGTTTATAACAAGTTTTAGCAGTAATTTAACCTTTAAATAATGGGGCAATTATTATGAGGTAGAGTATCAAGAAAAGCACGAAGTCTTAATAACATTTGAAAAATATGCAATGAGAAGTTTCAAAATTAAATACTATCTTTGATCTCAAATATAAGACATATTTTATAGTATAATTTGTACTGTAAATTATATCATATATTTAGAATCGGAAGAGTGTATTCTATAAGGCCTCATAGTAATTTCCCTTGAAATAATTAGTGTGGGTTACTGGTTCAGAAGATGTAAAAACAAGGATGTCAAAACAATATGAGTGGGGGTAAAAGCTGGCGGTATATATGGGCAAGAAGAATTATTTAATTAATAAATATTTAAAAAAAATCTTTGCTTGGATGGAAATAAAAATGCAGCTTCATGCCCAAAACCAGTCCCAGCAAATTAAAACGGCGACCAAATACCCCTGAAAAAAAGCATAGCCACCTACCATTTTTCATTTCACCAAACCAGATATTTTTATCATCAAGATCAAAACATATCATATAAAATCTGTGTATATTTTACTCTTATATTATTCATATATTATGCATACAGTGTGACTCATTTTAAATTTCATATAATGCATAGAAAACATATAACTATTTTTCATTTATTATATTTTCGTTAAATGGTTTTGATCTCTTGTTATTACTTTTCCGCTGAAAATTATTTTCTTATTTTTGTCCTTAGATTTTCATTAATACCAAACGAAAACACATTGCCGACATGGATTTTTGTGTGTTGGTCCACCGATTCCTTTGTGATTTGGGCCAATCAAGATTCTCCAAAGCCCATTTCAAATTCTGCACATACAATCCAAATTCAAAAATCAAAATCATTATTAGCTAAAATACCTTTTTTCAATAAAATGATCAATTATATATAAATGGAAGAAAGTTATACAACTAAGGTAGGTACATTAGGGTCCTGAGTAATGGGGAATTAAAAGCACACTAGGTTTATATAGGGAATAACTGGAGAATAAATAAAACAATAACCAACATAGAGTTGGTCTAACAATATAAAACCTCGTTAACTCTTTTTAGGTTTTAAGTTTAAATTTAGAGAAGATATTTGTGCTGGGAGAAGCGGTTACCGACCTCAAACCGAAAATCAAATGATAACATTTAAAAAATAATAATAATAAAGCAATGAGTTTAGTTAAAATACATTAATTTTTCCTATCCCAAAAAAACAACACATTTGTTTTGTTTTAAGGTAGTGCCTATCCCACTACAAGGCCACACTCACCCAACTACATACGAAAACATTTCAATTCATATTTTTAAAATGACGATTTACAAAATATCTCTGAAGTAAAATAATATAAATAAATAATTAAAGAAAAATTACGCGCATATACTTTTTTTTTTCCAACTTATAAACATTTACCCTCAAAATGGATCAAATAATTTAGTTTATGAATTTGATAGAGATGAATATAAGAAAGAATACAAGTCTGTTAAGTACAATTAATTGACATGGTGACTTTAAAAGATTCCATCGTGATTAATTACGAGTATAATAAGAATTAAAGCAAATCAATATAGCCATCATAGTATAATACTTGGTCATAATAAAAGGAGCTATGAGTCTATGACTATTTAAATTGAAGATCATATATCGCATTTGACATTGATATATAAAAATGAGGGGTAAAAGTTTTGTATGCGCAATTAATAGATGCGGTGACTTTTGATGACTTCGCATTTTCATTTTGATTATAATTATAATTAAAACAGATCAAAATAGTTATAACTATATTATTGTTAAACTCGCGAGTTAACTCCCTGAGTTAATTATTTTTACATTTCTAATTTACAAAAACGAGCTAAATCATAGGTAAGCTCGTGCTACTTATAAACTTAGTTAAACTAAAGAGTTTCTATATCGAATTTATCATTTTTACGTTTTCAGCTTATAGAACCATGTTAATTTACTCTTTGTATTAACTTTTTTTACTTGATCATATTCAGCGGTTATATATATATATATATATATATATATATATATATATATATATATATATCTTTGTCAAATATGATAAATGATAAATGTTGATAGATTTAATTTCAATTATTTGGATTTAAAATATATTTAAATCAAATTTTTTTCATTTTTATATTTTAATTATTTAATTATACAATAGTAATATCTATTTAATAATAAAAGTAAAATCTTATAAATCCACGATATGAGTTATATGAGTTTATGTTGTTGTTATAAGTATATTTAAACTCGCAAGTTTGATAACTTTTCTTATAACATGCATGAGTCTTAGTGGGAGGCTGTGTTCACTTAAGTATAAGATTTCATATTTGAATCCATTTAAATGTAGAAAATATATTTAAAAGGTTATTACTAACTAAACTGGACAATGTTCAAAATCTAACGTTATATTATTATAGGCCAGGTGGTTATATATATATATATATATAAAGCCAAATCAACAAAAAATAATAATAATTTCTTAATTAAAAAAAAAAGGTAAAGGAAGCTGAACTCAACAAAAGTATCCATCAAATCAAACAAAAAAGAAAAAAAAAATATCCGTGGGAATATTCGATTTAGAGTTGAATTATGCAATAATGGCGAAATATATATTTTGGAGCATAACCTTGTTTCTTTAATCTTTTGCTTTATGTCTTATGTTTGGGGTGTATATAAAGTTAAAACAGTTGTAACTCTTATATAACGCTGTTTCGTAATATTCCAATTTATGATTGTTACAATGAACAGTGGAAAATATATTATTTCAGTCATTTCTATAAAAACCTACAATTTAAATTATTTTTGGTTATTTTTATAAAAGATTAATAAGAGTTGTCTCAACATTTAATGAGTTTTTTTATTTATTTATGTTCCTCATTAATTATATATCTTGCATCAATTAAAGGTTTGGTGATGTATTTATATTTATATTATTTCTCTCCCTTAATTGTTTTTTAAATAAGCATATACTTCAAAAAAAAAAGTTATTTCAATACATACTTATTATTTTAAACTAAATTTAACTTTTTAAATTACTTAATTCGGTTATCAAACTCTTATAAATAGAATTGGAGGGAGTATTTGGTCTTTTAAAAAAAGAAAAAATATTTGGGGTCCCAACTCACAATCGTTTATAAGAACAGAACAAGAGACAAATGAAGGAAGTGCGTGAAGAAAGAGGGTAATTAATTCAAAGAGGCAAAGACGTTTTTGAATTTGAAATGAGAACTACAGACAAAGGAACCTAAGAACAAAATAAAACATTTGGAATATATCAATTTAATTATGTTGTGGAATTTCTTGAATAATTAAGTTCGGTCTAACACGACACCCACCACTCTGATCTGGTCAAATTTGAATTACTATTCCCTAATGAATTTTATATTCTGCTATTTTCTCACACCTATATATTTATTTTTTCCTCATCAATTATTACTATTTTCTTCAGATCATCTTCTAGATTCAAGGGCGGCGAGGGATAAATTATTTGAAGAAAATAATTACTATTAACTTATTGGTTCTAATTGATTAATAAAAGCATTGCTACCATTTATACATTTTTTTTTAAAAAAAAATGGTATCGGATTTATTACGATGATATTTTTCCAGGAAATATAAAGGAAGTGATTAAAAATGAAAGATGCATGGTCTAAAGTGAACAGAGTGGTGATAAATGTGTTTGAAATATGCGTTTGTAATTTGGAAAACTGGTCTCTTGGGGATGACAACATGGGACACAAAGTCCAAAAATTTAATGAATCTTTTAATTTTCCTCAAAAATAATAGAGTGCGTTGAAGATTCCACATATATTTACTATTTCGGTCGTCGACAGGATTACTTGCAAATCTAGTTGAGTGGAAAAATTATCAACAACACATACTACGTTGTTTTTATTTTCTTAAATTTAATGAAAAAAATCACGGGAAGCTTTCTTGTACGTTCTTCTTCTTTGTTATTAAATCTTTAACAAATGCTAAATATAGCAGTATAAAATTATTCATCACCAATAAAGTTCGAGCTTTGTAAATAAATAAAAAATCATATTGAACTATCCTGCTTTCATTTTTAAATTTCTTTAATAATAATAAAAAAAACAACCCTTCTTTTGTTGATTTGTCTTAAATGTAAGATACACGGTAATGAAAACAATAACAAGATGAACGTATGGAATCCGACAATATCAGAGTAGTAGTAGAAGACTTAAATCTAAACAGCCCTCGGCTGACCCAAACAAATAAATCTAAATACCTCTTATCGTGCCAGATGATTAAAAACTGGAATCTATAATGCTCTCGATCTAAAACAAGATTGTATTTCTTTTCTAAGTATCCCACTCAATTTGCTGGAACTTCCGGTTCCAACTAATCCGGATTCCGTCCTATGTCGGGCCCATGATCATAGGGTAAGAGCTCCCAACACTATTTTTTTCTTTTTTACACTACAAACCGAAGATGTAGTTAAGAGAGAGTAAGTCTCTTTCCATTTACTCCTAATAGTCGTTGGTAAACAAGAATAATTCAATGATAACTAAAGGCCGTTTTGTTTTCGTACGCCTAACGTATCGACTGTTGGAACACAATAGCAGTGACTAATTCTCTCATACCATAGATTTTTAAAAAATCTTGAGTACAGGCTAATCACATGACATTAGAAAAGGATATCAAGGTTTCTTTTGACTACGAGACATGGCAATTCAATGACAACTAAAGAAAGCTATTGCTAGTCGTAAACCCTAAAGAGCGGTGAACTAAATTTTTTGATCTCTCTCCCTCTCTCTCTCAGCCTCCCGTCATCTTAATTACCTACCCTCAGGATTATTAATGACTAAATGATCTGAAAAAAGAAAATTCAAAAAAAAAATCTAAACTGAATGGGGTCTAAAGTGACTAATGGGTTAGAATCAAGATGTTTAAGGTTTGTTTGGATTAGATTTTAAAGAGTAATTTTTATAATTTATAAGATAAGAATATGAGAGAAATTTTATCTCAACCTATAAAAAAAGGTTTTTGAAGTCACGTTTCAGAGATACCTAAACATTCACTTAATTATACAGCCAATATAATATTAGTAATATATATAACATTAAAAAAACCTGTATATAATGTGATTGATAAAAAGAAATGAAAATTAAAGGAGCAAAGAGGGTTGAAAAAAAGAAGGAGAAAGAGAGGTTGAAAAGAGCAAAGGACGTACGTGACGGGGGAAGTTAATGTGGAGTTAATGAAAGAAGTCCTGACTTATGAGTCCGTGGCACGACACGACACACAAGTACGGTCGTCACATATATATAATACTGATATATAGTCAAAAATGAAACTGGGAAAAAAAAAAAAAAACTCGTCCAATTCAATATTAATCTGTTTTATCTATTGAAATTGCCAGATATGCATATGAAGAAGAAGTGAGTGTGAAAGCCAGCTGGTGCATGACGGCTAACCAAATACGCGTAACGCTGGTCAATATGCCTGCCTGGTCAATTACTACTAGGAATTAAGACTCTAGAATTATTACTTGACTAGAGATAACTATGTTAACAACAAAGTTTCTTCAATCTGGATTTGCCACTAAACCAACGTTGATATTGGGTTAAGGGTCAGTGAGTCAAGAGTTAACCAAGAACCGGTTTCGATGAGAAAAGCAATTTTTTAAAAGAAGTAGTGAATTGGGTTGGATTGATGGTCAAATCGGTCTATCAACTGGTTTACCAATTTTCAGACTGAACCAACTAATCCAGTTTGAGTTTTAGAAATTAAATGTGGTTAACAATAAACTATTCAATGGAGGCACTAGTTGAGTGTCGAATATATGTAACTTAATTCAATGTATATATGTGACGTATGGTTAAGTAAGGCTAGAAAACAAGGGAAAGGGTATGTGATGTTAAGGTATAGGGATGATTCAAATTTAAAATGCAAAGTTTGAAAGATTCAAAGTTGTTTTGCAAGAAGGTGCAAGTGGAGGTCATTGAAGTGCCGTATGGTGCAGACCCACCCAGCTGCCTCCAGTAATGCACTCCACGCTTTAATTCCTTCTTCATACGTTCCACTATTCCACCCTTGTTTATTATAACATAACTCATTTTTACCTAACTCACCCCAAAATAATAATAATAATAATAATAATTAACTCATTAAATCCATTTTAAATTAAGAAAATACTACATCATGTCTTTAATATAAGACTTAATTGGCTTTTTTAAAGGGATTAAGATGAAGCTAAATAAATTACTTTGAAACTTTTATATCCATCTTTTTTATACCAAACTAATTTATTTGACTTATAATTCATGTATAATCAAATGATAAACAACATATATTATGATCAATTAAATTATTTAATTTCATATATATATATATATATATATATCAAAGGACAACCAGCTCTGATAGGACCGGAGGGAGCATGTTTTGAAGGAAAGAGAAAAATACAAGAAGTCACATGTAAGTATTTACTACACAAAATTGACAAATAAATGATACCTACAAGTATTTTAAAATTATTTATTTATTTTTTAATATTTTTAAATTAGTTAATTATATCTTATACTAAGAATTAGATATAATAATTATGTTAGTTATGTTAGAAAAAAGACTATATAATTCATTTAATTATTGGAGTGTGATTGAGTTAGCTAGATTAAAATTAGGTAAAGGCTGAAGATATATAAGAAGTGAGTCCCTTAAATACGTGTTATGCATTAACGTAGATTTAAAATTGAGAAGTTGTATTCAAGTGGGTAACAAATATTGCTCCCTAAGAATTCTTTTTCTTTCTTATTTTTATTTTTATGTTGTTTTTGGATGAGTTGAAAATTGGGGGAAGGGGAATACATGATTAAAGAGGTTTGGTCAAAGTGTGAGAGGCAATAAGTTAGGCGTCTTTGTCGCTGAAATTTTGACCCCAAGTCTCATCTAGAGTTGGGAGGCCCCACGCATTAAAATGCCAACTCTACCCCCACAATTGCGGGTTCATGACCCAGCTCCAAGGTAATTAAACCCGGACCGGTCAGTGAACCGGCCTCGGTACTGGGTTAAGGGTCAGTGGGTTAGACCGGAGTCAACCCGGGACCAAACCGGTGAGGAATAAAAAATTGATAAATAATTAAATTTCTTATCACACAATCCATAATTCTAAATACTACATCTTATTTCAAGATTTTAAATCACTAGCCAAATAATTATATATTTGTCAACTACTCTTTACAATTTTCTTTACAAATTGATATCAAAGTATCATATATCATCTAATGACACTTGAATTTATAATGGAATCACAAAATATTCGCCATAACAAAATATCAAAATAATAAAATTTATATATAAAAAAAAACAGTTCGACCGGGTCAACTGACGGGTTAAGACCGGTTCGACCGGGTCAGACCGGGTTTACCGGTTCAGTCCCGGTTCAAGGTCTTAACCCCAGTTTCTGATCTGGACCGGATCGGTTCCAGGTCTGGTTTGCCGGTTTCCGGTCAGAACCGACCGGTCCGATCCGGTTTTGATAACCATGCCCAGCTCACAAACTTGTGTTTTAATTTTTACTTATTTTTATGCCTTTTCTTAACATGGTTGAAGGTCTGAAAAATGGTCTGAGGTAGAAATATATATATATATATATATTTTGTCTTACTCACATAAAAGTGAGTCAGTCTTTTATCTCTTCTTTTTATAATAGGACATACTTATTTTTTATGTGAGTGATATAGCAAAAACATTAAACCACACACATAGAGGCTTCGTAGCATTAATCATTTCACTCACAAAACTTTAAAAACATAATACATAATTCAATTCAAGAGATAAATTTATCAAATTTGTTAAAGTTTGGTGGAAAAAAAATCAATTAATTAAGGCACATTGTATTACAATTTCAATCAAAAACTTATTGTTGTCAGTTACCTATCTACCAAAACAGGTGACAACATGTTTGATCCTTGAAATAAATTACCATTCAACTTGGGTGGTTCAGTTACAGACCACATTTATATTTAAGCAAATAAATACGAATCATGCTTTTAGCGAAAAATGAGCAAGAATACTTCACTTTCCACAAATCACTACCATAATCATTTCACTAATTTATTTTACTAATAAAATGATATATAATTTATTCATACACAACATATAATATGATTAAATAATTTATTTAGCTTAATTAATTTCTCAAAAAAGTCAAATATGTTTTATATTTAAACTTTCCACACCAATGACAGATTCATTTAGATTAATGGGTATAAAAACTGACTTTCATTCCAAGTCACTTAGTGTGTATAAAAAAGTTAATTAGTGAATCTCATTTACTTTTAATTCTAAACCTAATACTCTCTCTACTTGTAATATGATATACGTCTTGTATCAAGAACCGAATGACTATGATTTTAGTCTCCAAATGACATTATTAAGGCTCCAAAATTTAATTTTGGAATCCCAACAAGTATTAATTAAAAGTTATATTTGCTTTTTATGAAATTAGTGTCACGTATTTTATCTTGTAGAGTCCAAAACCACTTCACATAAGTTCAGCCATACAAGGAGTAAATGGACTTTACCTTCTCTTTTTGTTGTGTGAACTGTGAAGGCAGGTTCTCCGGAATTAATTACTAAGCCCTGCTTTTTCCCAAACTCTAAATTTAATTATATAAAATTCCTATTTTTTTAGGTTAAAAAAGATGGGTACGTGAGTCATAGGACCAAGAAACTTGGTCTTCCCTTTGCAAAGAAAAGTGTGTGGCTTTCGGTGCCATTATGGCTACTCCTGAGTTACTACTTCTAGTCGTTGACTCATTATATTATTATTCGCCCCTCATTTTTAGAGGCTTAGAATAAATATGGGACTTTATAATTATATTCACATCGAAGGATACTTAGAATAAATAATTTAGAGGCTTCCATTACTTATTTCTCAAAAGTTTAATTATAAATGAAATTAAAAAGAAATTATGATAGGTAAAAAGTGAAAAGGTGCTTTTGGTAACATACCCTCCTACTCCACTCACAAGACATCGATGATATTCTCTCATGTCCTTTTAACAAAAGTTGACAAATTAAAATTATTTTGGTATTTTTTATAAGAATTCAATCGGAGTTGTCTAAATATTTAATAAAAAATTTTCATTTTTGCTCCACACAAATTATATATATTATATTAACTAAAGGGTTAGTGATACCTATATTTACTTTATTATCTCTTTTAGTTGCCTTATCATAAATAAAGATATAAGTGAAAAAGAAAATTTATTTCATACACAATTTAATTATTGTTCTTAACTTATTTAATGTTAACTATTTTTTTAAATCGTCTAATTCGTTTACTGAGCCTGAGCTCTTATAAATAAGATCGGAGAGAGTATTTCTCTAATCCCACTTTAAACATTTTTCATATGGATTAAGAAAAACTTTTAATCTCATTAACTTTGTCATAGAATTCAATGACTTTCCATTTCTACCCCTATTTACTATACATAATTCTAAACAAAAACAAAGGCATCACAATAATAAATAAATGGTTAAATTTATACGGTCACCTCAAATTCCTCAAATTATAAGGAGGCGCGGTGCCTTATAATTTTTTTTTTTTTTTGACCTCTCACGGCCCCAGAGTAGAGGGTATATTGCTATGACATCCTCTCAATTCATAAAATATATAAAAATAGAAAATGTAATCTTAATAAGAGACATATAAGACAACGTATTTATATATTTAATTTTTTCCTGAAAATAGGCATTTTCATCTTTTATAGTTGTAAAAAAAAACAGCGTTATTTATTGTACTTACTTGTATAATTCTGTATTACACCTTTTAATCTTTTACAAAGAATTATTTTTTAGGTATTATTATTATCTTTTATATAATTAAAAATTAATATTTACTTAATATTACCTTTTATTTGTTTTTATTGTATGTTTGGTTATTCACAAGGAATATATTTTCAGAGAAAATTTTAAGGAATTCCAAATGGAGTTAAAATTTTTAATTAATTTTCCATACCTTTTATTTTACATATTTAATTTTATTAAAAACTTTATGCTGTTATTTAACCTTTTTAAAAGTTGAGCTCTTTAAAATATCCCATCATATCCCCTCATTTTTCCTTAAATCAAATAAATGGTTATTATTCTCGTGCGTCAAACAGGGAATAACATCTAGTTTTCATATTGATGGGGAAACAAATGCTAGTTTTCACAATAATTTTTAAAGGTATTACAATTAATTCGACTTAGAAGATGACTAAAATATTCTTTCAAGCCGCTTGAAATGAATTATATTGCAATAGGGCTTGTTTTTAAATATTTGGATCCTAAAGCTATTGACAAAAGTCCCTGTAAATTATTGGAAAAAAAATCTTGAAAATAGAAGATATTATACCACTCTCGTGGGATCTATTACGGAGTTGGTATTGGTCAGAAATATAAGATTTATTTATTTTTTCTTAATTTACCATTATTAATTCTCCTTTATTCATAAATCCATAATCAAGTAAAAATGATATGGACAAAATATTTTAAGGAAAAAGCATGTTATATTAACAACCCAATTTTTTAAATCCTAATTAAATTAGATAAATAATGAGAAATAAATTAATCTTTTTATCCAAATGCTTTAAAATTTTCGTATGACTCGTAATTCAAAGAAAACTAGTTATGAAGTAAAGAAACCTCTTATAAATTATGCAAGACTTCGTAAATTATTTTATAATTCTTGCGCTTTATGTTATGCAAAATCTTTTTAAAATGTTGAAGGCAACTTGTGGATTTAGATTTTTTTTTGGGTAAATAAGACAACATTTTGATCATTTTACAATTAAGATTACGGGAAAATCTATATAGGGGCCTAAGTGAAAAAAAAAATTAAAAAGACCCCAAGATTTTGAAAATACTAGAAAATGCTCAGGCATTTTCTGATATAAATTCATTAAAACTTTAGTTGTTAATAGGGGTGGAAACATGCCAGACCAGGCTTCACTTTTAACATATCAGACTTATCCTGCAACATAGTGGCCTGAACCTGGTATATGGCCTGTTTCAGACCTATTTTTTGGTACAAGTCTGGCCATTATATAGGCTTGGCTTGGCTTATGGCATGTTGAGGAGACCTGCTTTTTTTTTCTTATTTTAATTTTTAAAATTTTTATATGATTATTATTATTATTTATTTATTTAATTAAGCTAATGGGCCACTTTTTTTTAATTTTAATTTTTTTTAAATTTTTTAGTATTAATATTATTATTTGATTAAGCTAACAGGGTACAGGCTGAAAACATGCATACTTTAAACAGGCTAAAAACATATAAAAATTACATAAATAAATACTAATAATATAAATAGGCTGGCCTGACAGGCCTAAAAGGCCTCTTATCAGGCTTAAATCTGTCTGTTAAGCAAAAACAGGCCTTATAAGAGACCTAGGCCTGACCTTTTAACCTGACAGGCCAGGCTTGACCAGGCTTTTAATAGGCTATGCCATAGACCCTTGACACGCCTCTAACCTATTTCCACCCCTAGTTGTTAACGGGGCTGATATAGTTATTAATGATGTTAATATAGTCATTAACGTTTTAATGAATTTATACTAGAAAAAGCCCTGGGCCGTTTCTGGTATTTTCAGAATATTGGGACCTTTTTTAATTTTTTTTTGTTACTTGGGCCTCTATATAGATTTTCCCTAATATTTTTTTATAATAAGGAACTTTGTCCTTATTTCTAATTATGAAAATTTGAAGCACTTAATAATAAATACTTCCTCTGGTTTTTATTATAAGGCACCAACTACCTTTAACCAATTCATTTATTACTATTTTTCAATTATACTCTCATTTTTAACTATATCTTTATATTCAAATCATTAAAATAAAGGTAAAGTTGGAAATATTTATTATTTTTGAACCAATTTAATGATTTAACTTCTATTTCTTAATCTGTGAAGGTAGTGATTGGTGGGAGTATGTTTATCATTCAGTCATTTCTGATCAATTTTCCAACAAATCAATTGGAATGATGTCAGAAGGTCGACCAAAGGAACCCTTTGTGGGCCCCTCACAGCGGTCCCCATCATCTTCTCCCCCACGTTCTCATCCTTATGATGCGGTTCTCCATTTTATCCCACGTGTCACCCTATTTTAATCTGGTCCGCTCATCACTCCCGTTTTCCATCCTCCTTTTTCATCCGACGATATCGTTTTACTCAATTCTTTACACTGCTACATGGGATCACTACCCCCCACATCAACTTTCATTAAATTACCTTCGCCTCATTGACCGTAGACCAAAAGGCAAAGACAATGCAACAGAATATTATTTTCAGAAAAATTAAAATAGGGAAAAAAATAAATGTGAACCCTTCTGACGTCACCTACCTTTGACTCTCTCTTTCTCTCTCTCCTCTTTATACACTCCCTCTCCTCTCCGCTCCACTTCCTACCCCTCTCTCTCTCTCTCTCTGTGTTTCCGTTGCTTTCTCTCACTTTCCGGAGGCCAAACGGCGGTCACCACCATGGTCAGGGACGATCTATACATCACGATTCCGAGCTTCTTCCGGTGTCCTATATCCCTCGATATCATGAAATCTCCGGTGAGTCTCTCCACTGGCGTTACCTACGACCGTTCCAGCATCCAACGCTGGCTCGACAACGGCAACAACACCTGCCCTGCAACCATGCAGGTATTGCAAACCAAAGAATTTGTTCCGAACCGTACTCTACAGAGGCTTATCCAGATCTGGTCCGACTCGGTTGCAAACCGAGTCGAATCGGCCGATTCTCCGGCCACCAGAACAGTCCCCTCCCCGGATCAGGTTGTCGACTCTATGAAATACTTGGACGGCCACGGCGAGAACTGCCTCGATTCCTTATCTAGAATTCTATATTTCGCCGAAGAATCTGAAGAGAATCGGGAGTTCCTCGCGAAGTTAGACGGATTCGTGCCTTCACTCGTAGATTTACTCGACAATGTCAATGGCACCGTGGAAATGCTCGAGGGAGTGGTTAATGCTTTGGATGCGGTTCTAGATAAAATCGAAGATCGTGAGCAGTTGAAGAAATTGATGTTGAAGAACCACGATAATTGCCTAGCTTCTCTGCTCCTTGTTCTGCAACAAGGCAGCGCCGGCTCGAAAATTGGATTGGCGAGGATCCTGAGGTTCATCGCGGTGGACGCCGAGGCCAAATATATGATCGCTGAAAAGGAAGGTCTAATGTCCGAATTGCTAAAATCAGTCGCTCCAGACAAGGACCCAGAGCTAATCGAAAACGGCTTATCGTGTTTGATTGCAATCTCTACGCCGAAACGGAATAAGTTGAAATTGGTCCATATCGGAGCTATCAAGGCATTTTCGCAATTACTTTCCGCCTCAAATTCGAGCACTTCCGTAACGGAAAAGGTGCTGAAACTTCTCGAAACGGTGTCGTCAACCAAAGAAGGCAGGTCGGAGATTTCCGAGGACCCGGCGTGTTTACTGGCTGTACTGCAGAAAGTTATGAAGATATCGATGATCGCGACGGAGCACGCGGTGATGATACTGTGGACTTTGTGTTATCTGTTTCGCGATCAGAAGGCGCAGGAAGTGGTGGCAATGGCCAACGGTTTCACCAAATTTCTGATTCTGATGCAAAGCAATTGTTCGCCGGCGGTTCGTCAAATGTCGGCCGATTTGCTCAAGATTTTTCGGGTCAACTCGAAATCATGTCTTTCTTGTTATGATACTAAGACCACTCATATCATGCCCTTCTGATACTCGCCGTTTTTTTTCATATTCTCCTTCTCTTGGAGAAGACTCAGACAGATAAAAGAAGTTTGTAAATCAAGGAAAAATTTTGTTAGTAAATGAAATATAGAAAACAAAAATTCATTTGATGCCAGTCATTTATCCTCTGTTCCAATTTCTGTTTACGAAGCTGAATGAATTCAACGCACTGTTGATATTTACAGAATCACAGTAAAAATGAATGTTTCTTTACCATGCACAACACACAAGAAATCTGGGAGATTCAAGTGTGAAAGATTCTTCATTGTTGCTTTCCTTCATAAACTTTCATCTCCCTGATATTATACATTTAACAGGAGTTTTGGGTTGAGCATTAGGTTGATAATTGATTGACAAAATGGACGAGGTAAGGGCCATGAAATGAAATTTGTCAGACTTCCGCCAGGTTTGGCGTTATTGTTTTCTAGAGTTTTGATTTATGAGGTATTAAGGTTGTCGCTTTAATGATTGAGGCTATGGCTATACAGGTGGCGATGGAGTGGAGTGAAAACAATGAAAGCTTTGCATATTTTCAGGAGGATTGAAGAATAATAGGAATGCCAATGATCTCTTATTCAATGGCATCAAGGTTTACTCATAAGCAAGAAAGAGATCTTTGATCCCATTTATAACATCATGTCGTTAATATTTTACCCTTCTAAATTGAAGAGAAGAAAAAGGAAGGGAGTCAATTAGGACGGGGCTTTATTAGCAAGGAAGGAAGAGAAATAGAAAGAGTGGCGCAAAATGGTGAAATGGGTATGCTTAGGTGACTGTGATAATGCAGGCTTTTGTTTATAATTAATGATTAATTAATTAAGGACTATTTGTTGGTTTGCAAGAAAAGAATGAAAAGGATGGGAATCTGAATGGAAAAAGAAATGTGTTAAAGGGGGTGTGTGTGAGAGAGTGAGAGAGAGACAAAAAAAAGAAAAAGGCAATTGATTAAAATGAAAGGGTTTGACCACTCCAATCCCTACGGCTTACATGAAAACTGGACAAACACTAATTAACGCCCACTTCCCATCCTCCTACATCTTCAATATCTTCATTAATTAATCCAAAAAAAGTGTTCCATAATCTCTCTCCCCAAAAATAAATAAATAAAACAAGCGCATTATTATTCATTCACCTCAAACGCCTCCCATGATCTACAAAAGAAACAAAGCCTATTCAAAGATTGTTTGTTTTGTAGTATTGGATCATGGTGCGTCTTGAGGAATGTGTGGATTGGCTGCAACTAGCTCCCCGCAACATAAAGAAACAACACCCAAAACATAAATAAACAAAAGTCGGTTCTCCAAGCACTATCCCCCCTTTTTTATGTTCCTCCTCCTCCTTTTCTATTCATATACAAAATATCCACACAATTTACTACTCTTATGAAGGCTTTCCGGGATCAATATTTATCTTAATTTTATTATCCTTCTTAAAATTTCATATCTTTTTCACAACTTTACCCCTATTTAAGTCATACTCTATATTTGATTATAGGTTCAACGTTTTTGCCCCACTTACATAAAAGTGAGGGGTCCCATTATCAGGAGAAGATAGAGGAAATATTAGTAGGACCCACTCACTTTTATGTGAGTTAGGTAGATAAAATGTTTCTACCTTAAAAGTATAAACATTAAACCCTTCAATTATCTCTGTGTCAAAGAGTTATAAACCAGACTTATCAAGATCGGGCCATGGTAGAACCCACATGGGTGGCAATCTTACCACCAAGACTACTGCATTCCTATTGGATCGAACCTTGACTTTAGGTTTGTAGGAATCTCATCAGAAAACACGGAAGCGTATTTAACTGATTTGATGTAGGAGAATAAGAACCTTCATCGTTTTTGATTATCTGGAAAGATGAAACGGTTTGAAAGCCTCTACACGAACGGTTCACGAACAGTCCTCGTCTGATCTATGATCGATCTTCCAGACTATCTCTCGAGTAGGATGGGGTGGGTGTGTGGGCAACCGTTCAGATGATGAACGTCTGCCTCTTGGATCTTTTTCTAATGAGATATCCTTGTGAGGCACAGCAGGAGTAAGTTAGAATATATAGGGTTAAGTGCAAGACTTAACCTAACCCTAAGCCTCATGGGCTTTGGTCTCACTAAAGCCCAATAGGGTTTAAGTGACTAAGAGCATATATCCAACAATCTCCCACTTGCTCTTTTAAGATACAAACTTGAGTTCGTAAACCCAAGATCATGTAGCCCATGAGCCATCATCATCTGATCATATACCCCATCCCTTGTATCGAGCTAGCCTGGGGATCTATCATTTGTCATTCATCAAGGCTCATGATAATCTACAAAAGATTATCTAGTTCGGTGCTACTCCACTAAAAGCCCGAACGTGATCTCCAAGAATAATGACACTTATAACATGAATATGCATTACTCCTTTATAGAATGTCTATAATTTGATTGACTAGTTTTCTGTAACTCAATCAATTATTTATTCCCTTGACTATTATAGTTTCTCTAATGGATTACATGCACTGGCCAGTGTCTTCAATATCCAAGTACCGAAACATATCAGGGGGACATTTCCTATAAATTCCATGTTGTTTATCTCATAAACACCGATAACCAAATAGTCTCAATCCCAAAATACCAAGTTATTGGTCGTCATACAGATCAAACCTCACTTGTTGGTAAATCAAAGAATGAAAACTATTCGACTACCTATTTAAAATAAACTTAGGATTAAGAGTAACTACATGACTATAGTTATCTAAAGATTTGATTCCTTATGACAGAAAGAACATCCTTAATCAAATCTCTCCTTGATCCATTTAATGTAAGCATTAACTCACACCAATATTTTATAATGATTCGGACAAAACCATTTCATAAAATATTGCAGCCTAAACAAAGTGTCCAACTTAATTTAATAGCTGTGAACTTATTCATCAATTGTGAGAACCTATGACCATGTCCTCTATGAACGTATCCATATGATCATATACTCCACAATTGATCCGGACCTTAGTGTTTGTAAATAGTGTGCGATATAAATGATAAAACACCTCATTTATTAATATTCAGAAAAATTGCAATGTCATAATGTCTTGCTGAAAGGAAACACAAAATAACAAAGTGAAATAACAACTTTCTAAAGCTATAGCAAATCTGGAATCCTCTTAAGACCCATAGATGTAACATACCTCTTGAACACACATTCTGGCAAACTTTTAGTAAAAGGGTCAGCAAGATTCTCGTCTGATGCTATCTTTGCTACCACAGTATCTCCTCTTTTAACTATATCTCGGATTAAGTAGTACTTCCTCTCTATGTGTTTTTGTCTCTTGTGACACCTTGGTTCCTTGGACTGTGCTACTGCCTCACTGTTGTCACAATAAAGTGTGATAGGACAGTCAACACCTGGTATCACCTAAAGGTCCGTTAGGAACTTCTTTAACCATGTAGCTTCCTTTGTAGCCTCAAAAGTAGCTAATATTCAGCCTCTGTGGCAGAGTCAGCCACACATGATTGTTTTACACTTCTCCAACAAATGGCACCGCCATTAAGGGTATACACATATCCCGAGGTGGATTTTCTTGAGTCAATATCTCCTTAGAAATTTGAGTCCATATAACCAATAGTTTCAAGACTCCCACTAGAATAGACTAACATATAATCTCTCGTTCTCCGTAGATACTTGAGTATATGTTTAACTGCTACCCAGTGTTGCTCTCCAAGATCAGATTGGTACCGGCTCACTACTCCCACTGCATAGCAGATGTCTGGTCTGGTACATAGCATAGTATACATGAGACTACCTACTGCTGAAGCATGAGGTACCCTACTCATGCGTTCTCTCTACTCAGGAGTTTTAGGAGATTGCTTTTTAGAGAGATGAATCCCATGTCTGAAGGGTATAATTCCCCTCTTGGAATTCTCCATGCTAAACCTGACAAGTATTTTGTCAATGTATTTAGCCTGGGATAATGCCAAAACCCTATTCTTCCGATCTCGTAAGAGTTTAATACTAAGAACATAATTGGCTTCCCCCAGGTCCTTCATATCAAAATGCTTGCTCAACCAAGTTTTTATGCCTAACAATACCTCTGTATCATTTCCGATAAGGAGTATATCATCTACATAAAGTACCAGAAAAGATACTGTATTACCTTGGATCCTTTTATACACACACGGCTCATCAGGACTTTTCTCAAAACCATAAGACTGAATGGCTTGATCAAATCTGATGTTTCATGATCTAGATGCTTGCTTAAGTCCATAAATGGACCTTTGCAACTTGTATACCATTTTTTCTTGCCCTTTGGCTATAAACCCTTTTGGTTGCTGCATATAGATTTCCTCTTCCAAATTTCCATTTAGAAAAGCAGTTTTGACATCCATTTGCCAAATCTCATAATCAAGATTTGTTGCAACAGCTAAGAGAATCCAGATGGATTTGAGCATGGCAACTGGCTAAAAGGTTTCTTCATAATCTACACCTTCCCTTTGGGAATATCCTCTCACCACCAATCTAGCTTTGAAGGTTTCAACCTTCCCGTCCGATCCTCTCTTTCTCTTGTAAATCCACTTACATCCAATAGGTCTTACCCCTTCAGGTGTATCTACAAGAGACCAAACTGAGTTGGAATACATAGAATCCATTTCACGATTCATAGCCTCAAGCCATTCCTGAGCATCAACATCTCCTAGTGCTTCGTCATAACTTGTGGGATCATCATCTTCATCAAAGATGACATCCTGATTTGACTCACCCAACAAGAGATATCTTGCAGGTGTATGAATCACTCTCCCACTACAACTTTGTCGCACTTGATGTTGTGCATCTACAGGGGGGTCCATATTTTGTGGGTTAACAATTTCTGGATGAGGACCCTCATTAAGTGGATTAACTAATTCATGATTTTGTTCTTCCATAAGTTCATCATCATGCTGAACATCATCATTATGCTGAACTTCATTATCATGTTGAACTTCCGGTTCTGTATGTGATTCCTGTGTATGTTCATCAGGTATATTTTCCCCTTTTTGAACAACCACAGGAATAAAAGCTGGAACCACCTGAGGTTGCGGTAAAACTTGATCTTAGACTAACTCATCAAGAATAACCTTACTCCTTGGCTTATAATTTGCTATATAGTCCTCCTCTAAGAAAGTCGCGTGAGTGCTTACTATGACCTTCTTTTCTTTTGAACTATAAAACAACCAACCTCTGGTTCCTTTAGGATAGCCTATAAACATGCATACTTTAGTACGCGAGTCCATTTTATCTGGTTTTTGTTGCAAGACATGTGCCAGAGCACCACAAATCCGAATATAATTCATGGAGGGCTTACACCCTTTCCACAATTCTATTGGTGTTTTTAAAACCGATTTGGACGGTGCTAAGTTCAATAGATACATAGCAGTTTCTAAGGCATATCCCCAGAACAAATCAGAAAGAGATGAATAACTGAGCATAGATCTTGTCATTTCTAAAAGGGTTCTATTTCTCCTTTCAGCAACTCCATTCTGCTGTGGTGTCCCTGGAGAAGATAATTGTGAAACTATCCCCTCTGTAGTTAGGTAAGACCTGAACTCTCCAGATAGGTATTCACCCCCTTGATCAGATCGAAAAGTCTTAATTTGAACACCAAGATGCTTTTCTGCCTCAGCCTTGAACTCTTGGAATTTTCCAAAAGCTTCAGATTTGTGACGCATCAAGTACACATGTCCAAATCTAGAGTAATCATCAGTAAATGTGATGAAATACTGATACCCGCCTCTGGCTTGGACATTTATTGGTCCACATATATCAGTATGTAGTAATTCCAGCTGAAGTGTGACACGTTTTCCTTTGGCCTTGAAGGATCTCTTGGTCATTTTGCCCTCTAAACAAGATTCACATACTGGTATTGGTTCAAAGTCCAGGGATTTTAAAATCCCACTTTTGACCAAACCTTGTATCCTGTTAGAGTTAATATGACCCAATCTCAAATGCCAAAGATATGTTTCATTTGAAACTTTTCTTTTCTTTGATGAATTAATATGCTCAACATCTTTTAATTCAACATGATTAACTTCACAGGGAATAGGACTAAGGAAATAAAGACCATTAAACTTTATACCAGAACAAATAAAAGAAGATGAACTTCTTATAGAAACTGAGGAATTAAACTGAACTGTCAAACCATGTTTATCCAAACAACTAACAAAAATTAAATTCCTCTGAAATTCTGGAATAAATAAACAGTCTTCTAAAACCAAAATTCTACAATTATCAAAAGATAAAACAACTTGTCCCACTGCTTGTGCAGACACAAGCTCCCCATTTCCAAGCCTCAAATCTCTTTGTCATTCACATACAGGCAAGCTATGTTTGAACTACTGCAAAGAGTAACAAACATGGTTAGTGGCTCCTGAATCAACGATCCATTTATCATCATGATTCTCCACTAAACAAGCCCCAATCACATGTAAATTACCCATACCTGGTTATTTCATACGTGGGCAATCTTTCTTCCAATGGCCCTTTTGTTCGCACTTGAAGCACTTGTCTTTTGGCTGCTTCATTGCAACTATTTTGGCAACTGGAGTACCTGATTTCTTCTTGTTCTTGTTCTTGTCCTTTCCCTTGGGTTTCCCCTTAAGTTTCATAGAACCCTCACCGACAAAAAGTGCACTTCCTTGCTTGACTAGAGACTGTTCAGCACTCTCAAGCTCGTGCATCAGTTGAGTGAGATCAAGATTCATCTTATTCATATTATAATTCATCTTGAATTGATTGAAGTATTCAGGCAGTGATTGTAAGAGAAGGTCAACTTTCACTTCTTGTTCAAACTTGATACCATGGTCATCAGCCTTCTTGAAGTTTGCTATCATTGTCAGACAATGATCCCGCACACTTCCTCCAGACATCACTGTCTTGGTGACTGCATTCAGCGCATTTTGCCATGCAGAGCTGCTAGGCGTAGCAAACATGCCATCAAGAGTCTGGAGTATTGTTGCTCCACTCTCAATCATGCTCACTTGCTCCTGAAGGTGACTAGCGAGACTGGCCAAAATATAGCAGTGAACCGCCACATTCGCCTTCTCCCATTTTTCTTTCTCTTGCTGAAATTGAGTCCGAATTGCTTCAGACGCATTTGCAACAGGCTGCACTGGCTTTGGAGTAGTTAGAACAAAGTTGAGTTTTTCATATTGAAGAACAATATCCAAATTAGTTTTCCATTGTTTGTAGTTTGTACCATCCATAGGTTTTTGACTCAAAATAGTAGCTAAAGGATTGAATGAAGACATTTTTCTGAAAAATAAAGAAAAGCACACTAATTACAAACTATAATTTACAACAAACAGATAAGGCTAGTGGATTCTAATAACTACTATTTGTTTATTGTTTAACAATCCATTAGTTATCTTTACAAGACTTACGATGGGCAAGACACTTGTAAAACTAATATTGTTAATTTGGGCCTTCAGTTCCATTGTCAGAGCCTCGATGGGAGGGTTAATAATTTTACCAAAGTTGAATGTATTTAACCATTGTTTATTTTCAAAGTTATCTTTAGTGTCTAAGTATTGCCGACGATGGGCCGTGCAAAACTTTACTAAAATTTTGAAAATATTAGGGTTTAATCTAGTGAAATCCGATTATCCTTATCCGATGGGGCTTTAGTGATAACCATTTCACTAATAAACCCACAATTGGAGCCCGTTAGGTTTTAAAATTAAATGATTAATTTAAAACCTTCACCCATTCAATATTTTAAATTTAGAATTTTCAATTTTCAAGAATTTGTTCAATTTAGAGAAATCAGTAGGTATCTAAAATTTAGTCATGATTGGCAGAATTTGCTTCACATGACCATTTTAAATAACCCACAAATTACTCAAAATTACAATTCTCTTAGGAAATTTCCTAGATTATTTATCTAAATTTTAATTCCACAATTAATTAATCCAATTATTATTCTAGATTTTAATTTAAAATCATAATAATTGATAATTAATTTAATGGTAATCTAGATTTCAATTCCATAATTAATTAATCCAATATTATTCTAGATTTTAATATAAAAAAATCATAATAATTGATAATTAATTAGTGGAAAGCCTAAATAATCACACATAATAACTATCATACTAGTCGATTCAGGACATATAGCTACTATGCAATTATGGCATGTGACTATGCAACAATATGACATCTTCCTATTCTATATGGCATGTTATTTCTAATCATGTTAATCGCACATATAATTCGTACTATTTAATAAAAGCATTAAATAAATAATTAAACAAATAACTTTAATCAATGGTTTTCCTATAAAAATAAAAAGATAAAAATTTACAACTTTGGAATTTCTCTATTGTCTAGTCCATAGTATTTCTCCAAGCCCCTTTAGAGTATCCATTGGCCCAAAAGCCCAAAAACCCAATCTTTGGCTAAAAACCCTAGGACACAAAAGAGAAACCCTAGCTATCATTGAAGCCACGCCGTCAACCGAAGTCATATCAGCACGAAACTTCAGGAGAAGGACCGCCATGGGAAGACGAGATCACGGCCGCCAGAAACACCGGAAAATTCCTCCTCACTTGCTCTCACGCGCCTATTCTTCACCGGCACGTGAAGCCCACGCGCAGAAGCTTGTGGCGGCGCGTGACGGTGATTCTGGGGATGAGGTTTTTATATTTTTGCTCGTCTTTCCGTTCTCTTTCCAACGATATACGGTTCGTCCAATTCTGAGGTCCAGAGGTCCACGAAAAGTTTCCCGGGAGCTTTGAAAGCTAATCTTTTTGCAATTTCTTGATTCCAACTTTTCCAGAAATTCATAATTTACATAGAAATTCCGAAAATAAAGTAAAAACAGCAAGGAGGAAACCTAATCATATGGGATTAGCCTCCTTGTTACAAATCCAGAAATACAGGGAAAATCTAACCATGGATTAAAGCGATTAAAATTAAAACTAACATTAAATAAGAATTGTAAACGAATAATCTTCATGAAATAAATAACAATTATAGAAAAGGATGCCATATTTTCAAAAAGAATCACATGACAGATAAAAGAACATCAAAACTGGGTTCTTTTCCTCATCAACCTGGCTCTGATGCTAATTGTAGGAATCTCATCAGAAAACACGGAAGCGTATTTAACTGATTTGATGTAGGAGAATAAGAACCTTCATTGTTTTGATTACCTGGAAAGATGAAACGGTTTGAAAGCCTCTACACGAACGGTTCACGAACAGTCCTCGTCCGATCTATGATCGATCTTCCAGACTATCTCTCAAGTAGGATGGGGTGGGTGTGTGGGCAACCGTTCAGATGATGAACGTCTGCCTCTTGGATCTTTTTCTAATGAGATATCCTTGTGAGGCACAGCAGGAGTAAGTTCGAATATATAGAGTTAAGTGCAAGACTTAACCTAACCCTAAGTCTCATGGGCTTTGGTCTCACTAAAGCCCAATAGGGCTTAAGTGACTAAGAGCATATATCCAACAAGGTTAAGGTAAAACAACTCTTACTAGTTAATCTAAATCCTTGATACTACTTAAATGAAATATTTGATAACGTGACATATACATAAGACAAAAAGACTTCTCTCATTGTCTTATAAATGAGATATGAAAAGTATTATACTACTCTTGTAATCATTAATATAAAATATATTTATCTAATTTAATTAGATTAATTAAGTTAGTTATTATGATATATATTTTCTTGAACATCATATTCATCTTCTTTAATCCCTTCAATCCTTTACCTCTTTGATTATTATTAAGTGGGCATCAATAAAGATAAATTAGAAAAGAAATCAACAAATATGTAAATTGTCTTATATTTAAAACTAAAATAAATCATCAACTATATCTTATACTACCTTTGATTTTAAATGTAAGATATAATTTATAATTCATTTTCCACTACAAATTATGTCTCGGTAGTTAAAATTTCGATTTATCAGTACAATTTTACATTTTTAAAATTCTTTTTATTAAAAGGCTTTTACGGTTTTTTAACGTTATGATTTTACGTTTTACCATTTTTTATCCCTCTTCTTCTGATTTTACATAAAATCTCTATTTTAATTACCTTACTCTTGATGGTATTGCAACAGAGTATATGTATTGTGCGTACATTATAAAGAGAATATGGGTTAGTAAGGTATTGGATCATCGTGTGGGGTCAGTGGTGAGTGATTAAAAACCAGGTAGGGGGGGAGTGGTTTTATAGTGGAAAGTGCCATTATTCGATTGGGTCCCATGTTGGGTATGCATTTACAAGTCACGTGCCAATCCTACCCGTCCTCCTCCTACTCACCAATTGGCTCCATCCGTACGTAATGCGACAAGTCGTTTTTGTAGTTTAGACTTGACCTTTCGATTTTGAAGATCCACACCACACTTACTCTCATTCCTGAGGCTGGGGATGCAACCCCATCTTTTCTCCCAAGAAAATAATAATAATAATAATCATAAAAATTAAATGATTTTTTCCTCAGTGATAGATAACTATAACTATAACTATATGAAGGAATACGTGTATACGTGAGTTAGTTGCTTTATTGATTGGACAAGGGGTGTGGATTGTTTTGACTAAAGACTCATGACAGCATAATATGTGACACAGGGAGAGTTGAATATGGAGCAAAGTGGGGGTGTTTATTCAAAAGATCAATTCAGGAACAGCGAGTGGAGCCCACTGACTTCAGTATGGGAGCAGGGTTAAAAAAGTAAATAATGATAAAAAGGGGGAGGGAATTTTAGGTGAAATAATAAATGAAGAATCTGGGGGTGCATTGGCATGACAGGGTTGGATTTTGGAGGACAATAATGGGAGGGAGAATTTCAAAAAAGTAATAATTTTTTTTTTAAAAAAAAGACAAATTGGTGTTACAATATCATATTTTACATTAAAGATTTTATTTTCATATTTTACAACTTAACTTAAGGCATTTTAGTCATTTATTTACAATTGAGAATCTCAAATTCTTACTTCAGATTTAACTCAGATTTAATAAATTCCTAACTCTAATTTATCTTTTTCATTTAAAATTATATTCTTCTTAAATTTTCCCTAATGGGAAAGAGGGGTAGGCGAGAGCCATTCCCCTTAGAAATGACTGCCTGCCCATCCCCCTTTGGAAATGACTCCTCTACCTCCATTACCTTTTTTAATAATTAAAAAAAAAACTATTTTTACAGGGAGAAAAAAGAAAATAACTTTTCAAAATCTGAAATCGGTTTTATTTTTTGTACGGGTATAAAAATTGACAATTCATTTTAGTAAGAAATTATTGATTTAGGATTTTGAAATTTGAGTAGTATCTTTTTTTTTTTTTTCTTTTTCCTTACTTATAATGTACTTCTTCTAGTTTTAATTATAAGATTAAGTTGACTTTTTTAAATAAATTAATGAAGCTAATTAAATTAATTTAGAGTATTTTTATTTTTATATTTCTATAAACTAATAAACTATATATGATATGATTAAGTAAGTTATTTAGTTTCCTTAATCATTTCAAAAAAATTCAACTTGGTATTATAATTAGGATTGAATGTAGTACTATAAAAAAGAACAAAGATGTGAAAATACTAAGGTTATTAAACGCGGATCAACCATTAAGTTAATGGATTGTATTAGAGTTAAACCAGAGCTAATTCGAGGTTAGATTGCTGAGAAAGTGAAGATTTCATGATTATTAATATAAAATTCTGCATAAAATTAAAAAATGATTTATATTATTTTTAAAATAAAAAACAGGGAACTAGTCGAACCGAATAGGTTAGGAGGTCGTTTTGCCAATTTTCGGCTCAAACAAACCGATTTGGTCTGATTGTAATGACCATAAAAAAAACCTTTGAACTATGTAAATATCAATAACATCAAAGTGATAACTAATTTTTCTAAAGGCAATTAGGTGATTTCACACAAATTTCATTTCTAAGTACTTACTTTAAAGGAATTAAACCATTTTGTAGAGACAAGCAGAAGAAAATGAGAAAATAAAAGGAAGAGGAGAGGAGGATTCACATTTAAATATTGGTGCTTTTTATAGTTCTTTCTCCCTTATTAGAATTTTGCATTAAGAATAAAATAGACATATCTTTGTAATATACAAGCCACATCCTTATTAATTGGATTACTTTTTATTAATTAATCTAATATTTTTGTTAACCTTATTAGCACTAAGATATAACAAGATACGGGTTCTGTCCTTATTTTTTTTTTTTAAAATATTATCTAATTTTTTGTTACGTCAATGAGAATTGAATCTGAATTTTTATCTAAATCTTATCTCATTTTCTTCAGCTACGGTGAAAAGAAAGAGAAAGTAAAGGCTGTGAATCGAGTAAAATGATGACTCAGACGCGCCCTTAATATGATTCCATCAATCTCTAATCTCTATCTCTAATTAATTAATTATTAAATTCTTGGACTTGAGGTTTCGGATATAATTAATTAATTAATTAAACTAAATTCTCCAAACGCAACCCATTGATTAGACATTACTTAATCCTCTCCCCATCCGTACACTATATCTAATTATACAAGAAAACCTTATATCTCCTCTCCTATATTATTAATATATTAATACTATCATATTTACATATAAAGAACTACGTGCACGTATTATTATTTTCATCATAATTATAATTATAATTATTATAATATCACTTCGTATCTAAGGTTTCGTGCTTAATTAATTACTTCCTCTACACACACACACCATCCAAATGATGCTATGCTTTTCCTCCTTGTCACTCAAAATCAAAAAAAAGATGAATAAATAATGAATATATAAATATAAATATATACCATAATGCGTAATCATCAGTGGATTAATTACACCACCACCCGCACTAATGTTGTACCTGCCTACTCAATTAACTGATCTACCTTCAAGATTATCCAACCTTTCTTGTTATGTATTAATTTAACAACATGTCTGATAATGATTAACCTGTATATTGTATATCATGTATTAATATTATTTATTGATCTCGGATTTTTTTTTTTTTTTTTTGGGTTTTCTACAAGCCTAATACTCATGCATAATGCATGTTTGGTAGCCTCTTATAAGTGTTGGGCCGATCTTTCCATTAGGCCCACCAACCAATCATTATATTATGAGCTTGGGGCTCAGATGGTTTGCCTTGTAAATTTCTGTAATAGCCTACCAGGTTCATTGTTAATGAGGTCTGTCTTTTCATGGTTTTTCATAAAAAAAAAAGTACTTTTTTTTTAAAAAAAAATAAAACAATGTAATTCCCTCGTAACCTTTCACTTTTATGCTGTTGTTATACATGTTATCAATTTATATAATAAATCAAATTTTTCTCTAGATACTTGAAACAAGGTATACTATTTGTGAGTCATGATTAATAGTACTCATTTTTGAATTCTACTAGTGCATATAAAATGTATCATCTGATCAAAACTACAGCAAGTTGCATCTCACAAGGTATTTCTAATAGTGTACTTATTTCCTTTGTTTGTTTGTTTGTTTTTTTTTAAAAAAATAAAGGGGTAGGTACTAATGGATTGGGATTGCAAATAAAATCAAGGGTTAAGGTGTAAAAATACACATATGTTTTTCCTCCAGGAGCGCCCAACACCATATGTTTTTTTTTGTGCAAAAATACACACGTCGTTAGGTTTTAGGAGCAAAAATACCACTTCCGTTAGTTGACCGTTAATTGACCGTTAGTTGACCGTTAACCATGGTGAAATTACCATTTTGCCCTTAACCCTTTTCTTTTTTGATTATTTTAAACTAAGGGCAAAAAGGTAATTTCACCATGGTTAACGGTCAACTAACGGTCAGTTAACGAAAGTGGTATTTTTGCTCCTAAAACCTAACGGCGTGTGTATTTTTGCACAAAAAAAAACATATGGTGCTGGGCGCTCCTGGAGGAAAAACATATGTGTATTTTTGCACCTTAACCCTAAAATCAAATATGTGACGTCTCATTTATAAGGAAACTCTCCTGCTAGCCTGCGTGACTATTGGTAATATTACTCATTTCTAAACTCTGGTTAATGCATGAAAAAATTCATGTAGTTTTTTACTTCATTATATTAAATGTTTTAAGGTTATGGTGAATTACATTCTATTTTACCAAAATTATCATCTTGTTATCTTCACATCAATTTCACCAAATATATATAATATGATCTTATAGATGATGAGTTTCATAATCACTCCTTCCTGTTTTTTATATAAAATATATTTACTTAATTTGATTAGATTAAGAAAATTGTTTAAGTTAGCTAATATGTCATATATTTTCTAAAACATTCTAATTATTTCATGATTCTTTTTCATTTCCTCTCCTTTTTGATAAGTTTGAATGAGCATTAATAAAAATAAATTAGGAAAAGATTGAAAAATATAAAAAATGTATCTTATATTTAGAACTAAGGTCAACTCTTTAAATATATCTTATATTAAGAATCGATGAGTATTTTTTTTTTCACATCAAATGTATTTAAAAGATCACGTTGAAACGTGACAAAGAATAAAGGAAAGACATAGATGACAAAGAGCAAGAAAGCTAAATGAAAGCTTGAAGGATAGTACAAGAATGGGATCGGAGGAAGAATGTAATGTTAAATTTGTTATATGTATTGTTGAGAGGTTGCCTGATTATTGAGAGATATGTCATTAGGGGCCACTTTATTGTTTTAGTCACTTTTCCCATTTCTCCATTTAAGGTGCGTGAAATTATTGGTTTTGACTTAGTCTCCCACTTCCTACTATTTCTATATAATCACTCACAATTATTTTCAAGGCCATAAGTTAAATATGGTTTAAGTAAGGATATTAACAATAGGCCTTTTCCCTTCTGATACAACAAACATATTGAAAACAGCGTGGGTCATTCAAACAATTAAATAAGTATGTAATTCAAGAGTGTGAATGGTCTAATCACTACTACAAAAAAGGTCAAAAACGTCCTAAATTAGAGACAATAAACATTTTTTTTGAGAAAATAGGGGTAGTAATATATAAGGCGTCCTATAGGTAATAGATGACGTCTTTTTATAAAATTAAGGATGCCTTAGTTAAGGCGTCCTGAATTAAATTAAAGATGCCTTATTACCTTTTTTTTTTTTAAAAAAAACCCAGCAGATTAGATTGAAGCCCAGGCAGATATTGCCATGTTGTGAGCAGATCCGGCGAGGGAGACAAATATTTTAAGTTAGCTGACAAATATAGTGAATATAAGTTGAAAAAGAAAAAGATTAAAAAGAACCCATTCTCACGTACATAATAAGAACAGGCGAAGATGCTAAAATTAATTCCAATTACCTTAATTTTCCGGGTAGTCGAATGAGATATTCAGGTTCTTCAGCAGCTTGCAATTGATGAAATCACAGTAGCTGATGAATTGAAGAGTGTTCCGTGGTTGAATAATAAAAGAGTTGGACTTGGCCTGGGGTGAAATCCCAAGGTCCTACGTACCACAGTGGTGGATCAAAGTCCACGTAGTTCGAGGGTAAACCGTTTGGCTTAAGATAGCCAGAGGGGGTGGGGTGTGTGTTCTGTGTGAATTGAACAAGTAGGGTTTCTTTTTTCCTTGCATACCTGGTGGCTGCATGTTGGTATTTATAGGGCGTACCTGAAGGCCTTGATCCGATATTCACTCTGCACGTGGCCCCACTTGCATCTGCACGTTTCACAGCGGTTGGCGAGATAGTGGGTTAATACCTTATCAGCCGTTTCCTTATCTTCATGGCTGGATTGCTGGCTTTGGGCCTAGCGGAGCCCAATTCGCCCGTCCGTAACAGATGCCCCCAAGCTCGGTATTTCAGGCCTCTGACATGCCGAGCTTAATTGGGTTAGAACTATCCTCGGTTGTATTTCGGATGAAATCTTTGACTCCTGGTTCTTTACTCATAACCCGGCTCGATTTCCTCTTATTCTCCGACTTACTTTGATTGCCTCCTTTTCACTCGTATCCCGATTCCATCATCGTGTTATGTCGATTTACGTTTGTATGCCATGTGTTTCCTCGACCGCCCTTAATTCAGAGTGCTATCTGGAACTGACTTAGAGATACGCGTGCTCTTGCCCCTTGGCATACGTAGTGTTGTGTTGGCTTGTTTGACACGGGAACGCGTAGCGTCGTATTGGGACCGGTGCCACCCACTCCATTGTCAGCCGTTCTCGGCTTTTGCGCTTCTTTAAATGCTCGCGACTTTTCGAGACTCATGATGGCCATCTACTTTAGGGCTTCGCCAGCTGTACCGGCCTTTTCGTATTCTCTTGACATCACGGGTCCCATCGTTTCGCATTCGCGCCTGTTGGACTATTTCAAATCTGCCTCTTTAGATCACTTCTTTATAACTTGAATGTCGCGGTGTTCTCCTTTTTTACGCTCTGAGTTTCCAGTTTTCAAAAGAAAATACTCACAACCCAAGCGTTCCAAATCCAAGTCTCGATCCTCTTTTTTACCCAGTTCTCTCTCAGGTACATCTTCATCGTCAGTTTCTGTTTCAAGTGTTTACTGTTTTTCCCTTTCTTCAGTGTTTTTTCCCATAGTTAAGTGTGTTTCACGTCATTTGCATGTTTGGGTTCTTCTGGTTTCAATCCTGGGATTCCGTATACTAAACCTTGCATTTCTGGGTTTTCTTGGGAAGTTCTTGAGTATTTCATGGATAAAGACAAAGATATACTTGTAGACATATATGGTAGGCCTATTCCGGAAGAGGATTGGGAAGATATTAGGAACATGCCTAAGAAAACTGCTTTTTGGCTGTACGGTGCTCATCGATCTTCTGCAACCATGGCTGCAGATGTTCTTAGACCTTCTGGGAGTGGTGACCGTAGGAGAGGCCCTAGAGTTCCACCTCCCCCTCCGAAAGCTTCCTGACCTCCATTACCTCAGCCTCCCCTTCCTAGGCTAGCCATTAGGCCTTCGTTTCCTGTTAGGTCGGTTCCTATTTCGGCCGCTCGGCCTTTGTCTGTTAGCGAAGCCTGGCCTAATCTGGTTAGCCCTTGTGAGACTTGTCAACACGAGGCTATCGCCTTCGTCAACCTTAGCCAGGAGGTGGTTGCCGAGACAGTGCTTAGGAGTTGCACTCACGGATCTGTTCCCATCCTAACATCGAAGCGTGCGTTGCATCATATGCCTTCTTCCCGAGGTAGATTTCTATCTAACTCGTCTTTGCTTTTGTATTTATATAGGTATAGATGGCCTCTTCTTCTCAAAGTAGTGAAAAGTCGGTTGCTGAGGAGTCATGTTCTACCAATGCCGCACATAGTGCCGAAAATAACCCGTGTCGTTTCGTTATATGCCCTCGAGTGTCTCGGATACAAAACAAGATGACCTTTGAAGAGTTTAGGGGGCCCACCCTTAGAGACGGAGAGGGGTATACTGTTAGGTTACCTTTAGAGGGAGAGTCGGTAGCATCATGGCGTGGTAGAGATTCCCCTCATTTCTTCTTTATGTATCGAGATGTGGTTACCGTCCTAGGTGCTTCATTCCCTTTCTCGGATTTCACCACGGAGATTTTGAACCATTTGTATTTAGCCCCCACACAATTACACTCGAACAGTTGGGCTTATGTCCTTTGTTTCGAGAATTTCTTCAAGGAACAAGAGATACCTTATACCCTTCCATTGTTTTTCCACTTCTTTTCCCCAGTAAACACCTATAAAACTAAAGAAGAGCCCCTAGAGTTTGAGTGGACCCATCTTCGGGGTATCCGTAATAAGAAATTGTTTAATCCGTTCACCGAATCATTCAAGGGCTTTAAGTCGGCCTATTTTAAAGTAGAGACTATTCCTAGCCAGGTTCCGTGGTTCCTCCGTTTGAATGATCGAGGAGAGTTGGAGGAGAGATTCCCCCTTTATTGGACTCCCAACCATCACCATTTTGGAAATAGGGCCTTTAACTCGAAGGTGTTCAAGCTTTCTCCCGAAGAGGAGAAAGTTGAGGAGCTATTGAAAGACCTCGGCTAGGCGATGGGGCCTTTTGATGCCGGGATGTATTTTTCTGTTCCTTTAAAGAAACAGAAAAGAAAAACAAGTATGCTGTGTCTGTAGCAATGTTTCCTGTTGTCTTATTTTATCACGTTACTGATTGTTTTTTATTGTGCAGAGACAACCATGCCGCCAAAGTCTACAACTCTAGCAGTGCCAGCTTTCATGAGGAAATTCAGCAGAAAGCGGAAGGAGCTGAGGCCGAGAAGATGGGCCCTACCAAGAAGTCTTCTGTCACTCCCGCACAACCAATTACCAAGGTGGTCAAACCAATCACCAAGGTGACTGCACCTCTATCTTCTCCCAATGTAGGAGCTACCTCTTCTCCTACCGCGGCCGTTCTCTCTCCCAGCCGGTATACTTCACCGTCCTTCATGTTCGAAAATCCGGTTGACTCTGAGGTCCGGAATGGTATCCGCCCTCCTTTGAGTTGGTTCACACCTTCACTGCCTTCCGCTGAAGAAAAGAGTATGCTGATGGATATCGAGCATTTTGCTCTTCGAGCTGCCGGGCTTTCTCAAGCTGTGGCCTATTTCAAGGCTCAATGGGCTGAGTCGGATGCGAAACTCAGAGCCGCAGCGTCTGAACGATCCGAAGCCCTTAACAAAGCTGTTGCTAAGGTGGAGAAGGTGAAGAAATCGGTTGAAGAGAAGGTTATGGCGGCACAATTAGAGTTGGAGAACGCGAGACGGAAACATGTTGAAGACGCCTCTGAGATATCTCGCCTTAACTCCAGCTTGCAGAGCCTGCAAGAGCAGACATCCTCCGATGCCGCCTATATTGCCGACCTAGAGAAAGGCGTGGAGGAGTCCTTCAATAACGCTTTGGCGCAGGTCATTTTCCTCAATCCTAACGTCAAACTGAACCTCGAGGACGTCCGTGTTGATGGGATTGTGATGGATGAGAAGATTGTGCCTGTAAGCCCTTTGGAAGAGTTGGCAGGAGAGGGCCCATCTGGAGTGGGGGGAGATACTACTGATAATGCTGAGTCTCGACCTCCGACCCTTTCAAATGTTGCCGGGAATGTTTGACTTGCCGGTGTTGTTTTGATAGGCCGTGTTTGTGTTCCGGCCTCTTTTCTTTTTCTTTCCATTTGTAATTAAATTTGATAACGAATAGAGACTTTCCTTTTTGCATTTTCATGTGCACTGTGCCTTTATTAGCAAATTTCAATCGCTTTATCATCCAATATTCTACCCGAATTAACAATAATACCTTATGGCTTGAACTTGGTGAAACCAAATCTTAACTGGGCCGGATTGATCAAGTCCGGCCTTAATGGTCTTATTTCGGGCGCATTTTAATCGGCCTTACCTATGCTTTCCTCGTAGGTTTAGCACGGTCTTTCGGGCTATAAAGATGGCACCGAGGAATTGTCGAAAACGGGTTATGGATTCCTTTTCGTAATTCCTTGTCGTGGAAGTCGGGATATCCTTATGCTTTTAATGGGCCTATTGTTTTAATATGGCCTTGTGGAATTCATTTGAAAATAGGTTTCAGAACTCTTTTTCGTGAATTCGTGTGGTTTCGACGGTGCGATCTCTTTCGCGACTTTTATGAAGCTATCATATAGTCGAAATATCTTGATAAAAGCTAACGTTCCTCAATTAATTAAAATGGCGACTATGTCGCTAACAAACAAATACTTGCATAGACTACGCTAAAACATCAGAACGAAACTTAACTATAGTAGATTCTCAATTTGTCGGCATTCCAGGTTCTCTTTACTGGTTTTCGGACCAAAGTTTCAAGTTCGTATGCCCTGCGCTTCATATCCTCCCTAATTCGGTAAGGTCCTTCCCAATTGGGAGCTAGCTTCCCTTCTCGTGCATTTTTGTTGCCTATGTCGGCTCTCCTTAGTACTAGGTCGCCTTTGCTGAAAGAACGGGGTTTGACCTTTTTATTAAACTTTGCCGCGACGAGCTTTTTTCGCTGTTAAATCTTGGTAATGTGCTATGGCTCTTACCTCGTCTATGAGATCTAACTTGGCCTTAATGGCCTCGTTGTTCTCAGTTTCAGATAAGGCCTTTTCCCTTCTCCATGATAGTTCCCCGACTTCGACGGGTATCATGGCTTCACATCCGTACGTGAGTCTATAAGGCGTCTCTCTTGTGGCGGATTGAACACTAGTCCGATATCCCCATAACATAGCGTACAGTTGTTCAACCCAGTCGGTTTTGGCTTCTTGCATTCTCTTTTTGAGGCCGTCCATGATCACCTTGTTTGCTGACTCGGCCTGTCCGTTAGACTGCAGGTGCTCTACTAATGCAAAATGCTGATGAATCTGGAAGTCGGTCATCATTTTTCGAAATCCTTTATCCGCAAATTGTGTCCCGTTATCGGTAATGACTTCCGCCGGGATTCCAAAACGGGCGATGATATTTCTCGCCATAAACTTTTGTACTCTAGCCGATGTTATGGAAGATAGCGGTTCAGCCTCGATCCATTTAGTGAAATAATCCACCGCTACTATCAACCACTGGAATTGCCCCGATGCCCTCTGAAAAGGTCCCAAAAGATCTAACCCCCATTTGTAGAACGACCATGGTGCGGAGATATACTTCAGCTCAGATGGGGGAATTCTAATGAGTTTAGCGTGTTTCTGGCAACTGTCACATTTCCGAACATGATTCCTTGCATCTGTTGATAGCGTCGGTCAGTAGTACCCGGCCCTTATAGCCTTCCAGGCTAGTGCCTTGGCTCCTATGTGTTGTCCATTGATGCTTTCGTGTATTTCAACTAATACGTATTCCGCCTCCTCGGAACTGAGGCACTTTGCCATTGGTGCGTGTAGCCCTTTCCTGTACAGTTGGTCATCTACCATTGCGTAGGATGCCGCCGTTCGTATCAGTTTCTTGGCATCTTTGGGTTCATCCGGTATAATTCCTCGTTCTAGGTAATCTGTGATGGGTTTCCTCCAATCGTTTTTGTTCGTTATGATCATCACGCATGTTGGGGCTTCCAATCTTTGTTGCACTATTGTTCGGTTGTTGGTCCCTTGGGTGTTAGCCAGCTTAGACAGTACGTCGGCTCTGGTGTTATTTCCACGCGATATGTGCCTTATCTTTACTTCATCAAATTCATCCATTATAGACTTAATCTTTCCGAGGTACTTGACCAGTAAAGGTCCTTTAGCTTGATAAGCCCCATTTATATGTGATGCCACTAGTTGGGAATCAGTAGATACCAGTACTTTCCGAGCTCCGTTTTCCTTTGCTTGGATCAACCCAGCTATCAGGGCCTCGTATTCGGCTTGATTGTTGGAAGTTTTAAATCCGAGGCTCAAGGAGTATTCAATAGACACACCCTCCGGGTTTTCGAGAATTACTCCGGCCCCGCTTCCTGTCGAGTTAGAAGAGCCGTCTACAAACAGCTTCCACTGTGTGGCGTGCCCTTTTATTGGGGCGAGTTCTGCAACAAAGTCGGCTAAGGCCTGAGATTTTATCGCTTGCAGGGCTTCGTAACTAATGTCAAAATTAGATAATTCTATGGCCCCCAGCCAGTCATTCTTCTTGCTAGGTCGGGTTTATGCAGTATCTGCTGGATGGGTTGATTAGTTCGAACTACAATAGGATGGCTCTGGAAATACTGACGTAGCCGTCGGGCCGCGATTAGCAATACGTAAGCCATTTTCTCAAGCTTTTGATGTCGTATCTCAGCTCCCTGGAGAACTCGACTTATGAAGTATATCAGCATTTGACCTTCATTTGGTTCTCGCACCAGGGCCGTGCTTACCGCCTCCTTGGTTACCACCAAATAAAGGATTAGGACTTCACCCGTTATAGGCTTGGTTAATACTGGTGGGGCTGTTAGGCATTGCTTAATCTTTTCGAAGGCTGCCTCGCATTCAGTGCTCCATTCGTGAACAGCTTCCTTTTTCAGCAACCTGAAGAAAGGAAGCAACTTTTCTGCCGACTTTGGGAGGAACCGAGTTAATGTGGCAAGTCTTCTTGTGAGTTGTTGGACTTCCTTTCGGCACGCAGGGGCCTTCATTTCTAAAATGGCTCGGCATTTATCGGGATTGGCCTCTAACCTTGATGGGTTAACATGAAACCCAAGAATTTCCCTGACGGGACTCCGAAAGCACATTTGGCCGGATTAAGCCTGATTATGTGTGCTCGTAACTTATCAAAAATCTGTTGTAAATCCTGAACATGCTGCCCCTGGTCTTTCGACTTAACGATCATGTCGTCGATGTAAACCTCGACATTTTTTCCCAACTGATCTTCGAACACTTTTGTCATCATTCGTTGATATGTTGCTCCGGCATTTTTTAACCCGAAAGGCATTACGTTGTAACAGTAATTCGCCCTTTCCATGATAAACACTGTTTTTTCTTGGTCCTTGGGGTACATAGCAATTTGATTGTATCCGGAGTATGCATCCATGAAGGATAAGAGTTTAAAACCTGACGCGTTATCTACTAATTGTTCCACATTAGGCATGGGGAAAGCATCTTTGGGGCATACCTTATTCAGGTCTTTATAGTCCGTACATACTCTCCACTTGCCATTGGATTTCTTGACTAGCACGACGTTTGACAGCCAAGTAGTGTACTGGACCTCTCGTATAAAGCCGGCCTCCAAAAGCTCCTTAAAGTGCTCTTCAAGAGCGGCTACTCTGTCTGGGCCCATCCTCCTTTTCTTTTGCGCGATTGGGATAGAACCCGGTCGGATTGCCAACTTATGGCAACAAAATGTTGGATCTATGCCTGGTAGATCGGCAGGTCCCCAAGCAAATATGTCGACGTTCTTCAACAGGCATTCCATTAAAGCATGACGAACCTCGGCACTTAATTCGTTTCCGATCTTTGTGGCTTGTTCCGGCCTACTACCCAGGATGAAGTCTCGCAACTCTCCATTAGGCTCAGGCCTTTGGATTTTTTCCTCCGCTCTCATGTCCATCTCAACTAGATGAACACCTTTTTCTTCCCGAGTTTGTGACGAGGTTGCGTTCTCTTTGTTTCCCTTCACCAAATCGTAGTAGCATTTCCGCGAATCTCTTTGGTCTCCTTGGACAACCACTATCTTGTCCTTTCTACCGACCATTTTTGCCTTTTGATGCTTAGTGGATACCAACATATCCCAATTGTGGATTGTTGGCCTTCCGAGAATGACGTTGTAAGGGGATGGGAAGTCGGCAACTACAAATTTGACCACCTCAGATTTAAAAGCTTCTTTAGTACCCAAGGTCAGTTTCAAGTCTATACAACCTTTAGGTCTAGTATCTTGGCCATTGAAACCAGTTAAGGTTGTTTTACATGGCTTTAACTCATTAGGGTTTAACTTCATTTTTTGAAATGCCTCCCACAGAAGGATGTCCACCGAGCTTCCGTTATCAATGATGATTTTTTGGACTCTACAATCCAGAATCGTGCCTGTTATCACTAGGCCATCGTAATGATCGGGGACCACGTCTTCCAGGTCGGCCTCGGTGAAATTGAGTATCGGTCTATCTCGCTCCTTTGTTTCCTTCTTAAATTGTGGGCGGCCTTGGATGGTCAAGACTTCCTTCAGATATTTGCGACGTTGATTTTTTTGAATCTTTTCCACCGCCGGGTCCCCCACTGATGACACAACAGTCATACTTTGCTTTCGGAAACTCATCATCGCTTTCTTCCTTCCTCTTTTTCTTCTCCAGACTTTTATTTCGTCCCTCCCCAAGGCGTTTATTACTTGAACGTCCCTGCGTTTGAATCACATATCTCTGTAACTTTCCTTCTCGAACAAATCTTTCTATTGCATTCCTCAGATCCCAACATTGGTCCATTGTATGGCCGGGTTGGTCATGAAATTCGCAATACCGAGACTTGTCTAGGACGACTTTGTGCCTCATAGGCCGTGGTCGCTCTGCTTTTCTCATCTCGGTTAATCCGACCTCTCTCTATATCCGTTCTCTGGACACCTTTAAAGGCGTGTACTGGCTGTATTTTCCTTTTGCCTTATTTCCCCGGTGCTGGTTATCCATTGGCCGTCTCCTGATGTCCGACTTCGAACCACTGTGATAGTCTTTATTCCTCGGAGGTGGGCTCCTATTTCGTCCCAAGTTACTTCGGCTGGCCATATCTAACTGTTCGAGTTCCAGGTACTTCTTCGATCGATCTCTAAATTCGGCTAGTGTTGTAACATTGTCTTTTACTGTCGACCTTTTGAGATGAGAATCGTCATGTAAACCGGAGAATGCCAGATGCAAATGCACGTCCTCCTTCAAGTTTGGTACTTGAAGGGCGGCATGTTTAAAACGCTCGAGGTATTGCTGCAATGTCTCGTTTGGGCCTTGCCTTATGTTTCCCAATTGGAATTGAGTTTTGGGTTGCTTTCTGCTTGTCGCGAAATTCAGTAAGAACTTTTGGCCAAAACTTTCCATATCTCGGACTGATTTCCGTGGTAAAGAATGGAATCATAATTGGGCTGCCCCTCGCAATGTTCCCGCGAATAATCGGGGCACTATTGGTCCTTCAAACCCTTTCACCATTATTTCTATGTTGAAGTTGTTGAGGTGGACCTGTAGGTCTTGAGTTCCATCGTATTTTGGCAAATCCCTTGAGTCGAAACCCTTTGGGTATTTTGCTATCCGTATCTCATCAACAAAAGGTCCTTGCACCCCGCCGGCATGACTTTTCTCCGATACTTCGACGTTAGCCCGGGTGGTTTCCGACGTCCCCTTATCTCGAATTTTCTCAGTGCGTGGCGCATCCATATCTGTAATACTTCGAGGTGTTGATGCATCTGCCTGCCGTGTTTCTATGGCGGCATTTGGATTTTCTTCTCGGTCATTACTCTGCTCTACCTCCGCTAAGCTTCCTTGCCGAGTTTGCGTTGCCATTCGACTTGGGTCCTCCTTATCTCGGCCAGCTTTCTGATTGCTGTTCACTTCTCTCCCTAGCCTCTCGTCCAGAATCTGCTGGAGTCTCCGACCTTCCTCTAGCCGCTATAGAGCATCCCTGCGCTCCATATCCTCCTGCAGACGCTTAACGTCGGCCTCCCTCTGTAGAGCATGGCGTTTTTCCATGTCCTCCATCCGCTTGAATATGGTTTCTATTATTGACTGTAATCTTCGAACGTCGGGATCCTCAATTTGAAATTCTTGCGAAGAGTGTTGAAGTACGGGTGACGGCTGTACCGGCCACAAAATTTGGTTATCAAGGGCCTGAGCTGTTTCCACAAGCTTGTGTTCTACTTCCACTAGCACTGGATTATCCTCCGGTGTTACTAACCCGTCTCGCATTCCCGCCTCAGGATTCGCAGGCGGTAGCGACTCTGGTTGTTTCTGCCGGGGTGCTTGATTCCGGCTTCTAGTATTTGCCATTCTCAGCTGTTTCGTAGGTCGGGGAATCGTAATTTAACGGTCCCCACAGACGCCGCTAATGTTCCGTGGTTGAATAATAAAAGAGTTGGACTTGGCCTGGGGTGAAATCCCAAGGTCCTACGTACCACAGTGGTGGATCAAAGTCCACGTAGTTCGAGGGAGTAAACCGTTTGGCTTAAGATAGCCAGAGGGGGTGGGGTGTGTGTTCTGTGTGAATTGAACAAGTAGGGTTTCTTTTTTCCTTGCGTACCTGGTGGCTGCATATTGGTATTTATAGGGCGTACTTAAGGGCCTTGATCCGATATTCACTCTGCACATGGCCCCACTTGCATCTGCATGTTTCACAGCGGTTGGCGAGATAGTGGGTTAATACCTTATCAGCCGTTTCCTTATCTTCATGGCTGGATTGCTGGCTTTGGGCCTAGCAGAGCCCAATTCGCTCGTCCGTAACAAAGAGAGCAGAGAAACAGAAATTAATGTAGGTGTAGGGGTATCTATAAATTCAGAAAAGCAAACGCAAATTCTAAGAAATTTAAAGGAGACGAAATGCAAGATCAGAGGGTCAACACGAAATATACAGAATTTTTTGTTGGGGGTGGGGGGCTATAACGAACCCGTGAGGAAATTGTGAGAGAGATTGACAGAAGTGAGAAATCGTTGGTATAGCACAAATCTTACGGCGAAAGAAATAATAACAACAGGAAAGAAAGGAGAGAAGAAGAGATGGATGTAGTTACTTGAGTGACTCTTCTTTGTTCCGAGAGAAATTCTTCTATTCCGTGTTTAGAAGGAAATTTAGTCAGCTTTGCAGAAGAGAAAATAGAGTTTGTCCTCTTCTCTCTCTGTGTGGGGGCTTCGTTTGCTTTGAGTGTATGTTGCATGGGTATGTTCGACGATTTGCCTAAAATTAATTTTTATACTTAGGCCGGGAAAATACGCTAGCGCCAAATTTTCTTCAAAAAATTCTCTAGGCGCCAAAAAATTAATTTTAGATGCCCTAAACTTATATTTAGGGCGCCCTAAGTCTCCGCCTATACTTTTTACTTCATTTTTTAAAATAAGGATGTCTTTTGGGGAAGTAATATTTACTTTTTGTAGTAGTAAATCATGGTTAAATCGGGGTTATCAAGGTAATATAATTTAATCAAAAAATATATAAAAAAATTTATATCCTAAAAGAATAATATTAAAAAAAAAGATATTAATTCAAATGTAAACGAAAACATTCATGTATAATCCACACATTATATGATATAACAGAGTTGTTAAAGCACAAATATAACAAAATCCAACTCAATTGATATGTCCAAAACTCTTCAGCAAACCGATTACAGGACTGTATACTAGTTCACTAGTTAAACCAATCCAGCCAAATTGGATTTCAATGTTATAAATAGAATCAAAAGAAACATATCAAAGTTACAAAGTTAAAGATTCCTGTTAGTTTCAATTTTCTTTTTCATATTGAGAATTGTTTGGCTCTAAACATTACACAAAATAGTTAACACTACAAAAAGACAAGGAATCACTGACGAAATTCACCCACGGAATTTCGTCGGTGATTCCATTTGAGACGGAATTCAGAGACGGAATTCCGTCGGTGAAAGACTTCCGACGGAACATATTCTGTCTCAAAAAACACCGTAGCTGATGGCTTTAGGGACGGAATTATGTTCTGTGGGTAATCAGCCACGGAATTTGGGACGGAAATATTCCGTCGGTGATCACTGACGGAATTTTTCCGTGGGAAATCAGCCACGGAATTCTGTGGCTGTTCCGTGTCTGTTCTCCCACGGAATTCCGTGGCTCTTCTCCCACGAAATTCCGTGGGTGATTTCCCACGGAATTCCGTGGCTGTTCCGTGTCTGTTCTCCCATGGAATTCCGTGGCTCTTCTCCCATGAAATTTCGTGGGTGATTTCCCACGGAATGCAGCCATGGAATTCCGTGGGTATTTTGTGAGAAATTTTTGAAAAATTTTGCTATCCTCACGTGTTTGTTGACCTGTCTTTTTTTTTTTTTTCATATAATGGAACAAATACATTTTTTAAACTGTTTTTTTTATATAATGGAACAAACTAAAATAGGAGAAATTAATTAAACATGTTCATATATTAAGAAACTTAACAAGTTCAAAGACAAAGTACATGTCCATATAAGTGTCACAATTTAAAGTCACTAGAAGAAAATGGCAAATAATATATAACTAGGCACAAGTTAGTTTGAACAAAAGCAGTAAAGCTATCAACTATCATTTCCGTCGTCTTCATTTGCATCAGTGGCAGAGGGAGCCTTATCATTGGCGGCACGGTTAGAAGAGAGATTAGGTAACTGAATCCCCATTGCTTGCAATGCTGAAATAATAATTTCGTTTTGTTGTTTCAGGCTTGCATAATCTTCTCTCGTCTGAGTTATCTCTGTTTGCCATTCTGGATTGTTAGAATTAGCCATAGTGTTGATGGAAGGAGTTGAGGAAGAAGAACTAATTTGTTCATGTTTAGATCCAAACCCATAGATTCGGCCCTTCTTGTTCTTGTCGCCAGTGACCTCTAACCACAAATTAAGGTCATCCTGATTAGAGTGGACATGACCTCCCTTAGATTGAACAGCTTCCTTTCGCCTCAAAAATTCATCCTGCAAACAAAGTACATAAAAATAAGGACAACATAATATATTTCTTTACCAAATGAACAAAAGCAAAATTCATTCAACAATATAGTTTGATTTTTGATAAACCTGAAAGAATTTTTCCGCCTAGCACCCAGATAAGACATATGCTTAAATAAACTAATATGGTAGAAGCAGGTAGGTAACAATTGTAATCTATTTGGTTTTTCACATTGGCTACTCAGTTTGTAAAACAATAATGGCAAGACAATAAGACATATGCTTAAATAAACTAATATGGAAAAGTAGAATTCATACTCTTCATTGCTATTTGTAGTTCCCCCACGCCAACTTACTGCTGTAATTTCTTCACTAAATTCAAATATTCTGTTTATGGCATTTAAGGAGTAGGCTTGTTCTTCATGATAAAAACTTGGCTTATTTTGCACTTCAAAATATTCCAAGTCATCTAGCTAGTTAAGTACCATATACCAAATATTCTGAAAAGGGAAAAAAAGACAAAAGAAGAACTAATATCCCAAATATGCTTGAAATTAGTTGAAGGACCAGGATAAAACAATGATCTCTAACAACTACATTACAGGTGGTTGATCAGTTAGACAGTTACTAATATGATTATAGTTATAATTTCTTCAAAACCTTTAAGCTAATTCATTTGAGTAATTTGTCACAATTAAATGAAACATCACGATATGGCCATATTTTGTGTGTGGGCAAATGATTTCTTCACTAAAGTGTGTATATTATATAAAAGCTACCTCATATATTCAAATCTCCTCAGCCCACCGAAATTGCAAACAATTCAGTAACCCATATATGTATGCAAGGCCCATATGAATAAGACTCATTCAGCCAAGACGTGAAAAAACATAGTAGCAGACCAAATCCTCTAATATTCCTATATACTCAGACGCTACATCAGCATGCATTTGATAAAATTAATATACATTAATAGATTACAAAACTCCCCAGTAGAGTGTATGGGTTTTATATGAATATATATAAAACCTATATATATATATATATTTACGAAGCTTAGACACACAGCAGCGTTTTTACGACAGCAAAGAAATCAGATGCAGCAAGGCATGCATCAACTTTCATATATAAATTCGATGCAGCATATATATATATATATAGTAAATAATTCATTGTCAGACCTACATTTATAATTATGGCTTTTTCTTTTTCTAGCTTCTACTTCCCATTGCCATTAATTTTCTTTTTCTCCATTTCACAGGAAACACACAATGCGAAGAACTTATCAAACTACTGAATTTATCTAATATCCCATTAATTAGCTAGCATTTCATACATCAGTTAGCATTTTCCAACATTAGGATTTTGCATTAACATTACTCTAAATTTAAACAATTCGTTAAATAAATAAACATAAATGACCACAAGAACTTACATGCATTGCAGCCGCACGATGGTCCGCAAATTGTCCAGTTTTCTCATTATAATGCGTCTTTTTGAACAATTCAAAGACTGAAGGCTCTCTTCCCATATTTGCAGCCTGCATGTATTTTATAAAGTGGTCAATTGAAAGGATTAAATAAATGATGAGTGAATTAGTTGAAGATAAAATTATTACCATCCTCCTCTTGTGCTCGGTGTTAGGAATACTACCCCCTTTATGTTGGGTTCCTCCTTTGCTGGATGCTCGATTGGTCGCTGCTGTCTCACACTTGTGCAAATAGTCTGGTGATGTCCACAGGCTCTCTAACTGATTCATCACTTCATGCGGAATCCACTTAGGCCTAACTTCTTTGTGAAACAAATCCTGTCTGTTTGGAGAAGAGGGGTGTGAAGATTTTGTTCCAGGGGATGGCATGTGAGGAGATGGGACTTAGACTGGAGGAGGGCTAGGTGATACAGAGGGAGAAGATTCCATTGCAGGAGATTGCAATTCAGGGGATAATGTGGGTCTCACAAATGGTAAAAATGGTCTAACTACCCTGGGTATAGATGATGAAGTAGTTGTCATAGGAGGAATAAACAGCCTAGGATGTTGTTGAGGATTCGAGGGTTGTGGAGAACTCAATCGGCCGCTATGACGCTTTGAGCTACGGCTATACATCTATAGATTCATTGTGTAAATTCAGTTAGTAACAAGAAAGTAATAAATAAGACAAACTTGAATGAATAAAAACTGAATCAATTAGAAGTCAATGCAATAAAAGTCATATCAAGAATGAAAAAACAACGACATTTTTAAAGCCTAATACTTTATATATTATCGTCACTGTCTTCATCTCCGTCTTCGTCATCATCTCTGTCTCCGTCTTCATCTTCATCAACATAAACTTCTTCAACATCATCATTTGTATCTTCTTCTTCTTCGTCTTCTTCTTCTTCAACATCATTTTCATTATATTCCATGTGATCCATTGGCATATCCACGTCTTTGTAGCGAATTTCAGATGTAGCAGTGTCTGGTATTGGCAGATTGATTGTGAACTCATGCTCAATTACTGGTAGTATGACTTCGAGTTCATCAACTTGAAATGGCTCCTCAAATGCTTCAGATGCAGGAGTATCAATGATGATATGAGCCTTGATTTTAGTAACGGATAACCAATCTTCCTTCTGACGACAACAAGGATAAGGCATGTAGTATACCTGCATTGCTTGTTGGGCCAAAATAAATGGATCATACTTATTGTACCTTTGTGATGCATGGACTTCAACAGTCCCATATTGCGGATGAACCTTGGTACCACAATTCGGTGTTGGATCAAATCAGTCACATTTAAACAACACCACTTTCTTAACAGGCACACCCAAATATTCAAGTTCAACAATTTCTTGTATAATGCCATAGAAGTCATATTCTTCTTGTGTATAGTTAGTTCCCTTAATGCATACCCCACTATTGTCGGTTGATTTACGGAGGGCAACTTTGGCTATATGAAACTTGTACCCATTGACAAAGTACATAGGCCATGTTCTTACTCTTCTCTTTGGGCCCCAAGCAATATCATGTAAAAATGAATTATCAATATTGTTGACAGGATTTTCAACCTAAGTGACATCAATAAGGCTCATGACAAATAAGGTTTGTTATAGGTAAGTTATTCATAACATTGAGTACTTACATGATCTTTAAATCATGATGCAAATCTATCATTGATTGGAGATTCTATCTCATTATCTGTTATTCGAGGGTCCTCATTCTGTAAAGTCTAGACGAATAAACTGCATATCAGGTTATATGTTAACCATACATATAAATTGGATGAGTTTCAATTTATGGAAATTTAATAGAATCTCTTACTTCATATATGGTTGCACCTCATCACAATTCATTAAAATGAATGTGGTTGCAGCTTTCACATCTTCATCCTCCAAGAAACGTAAGTTACACTCCCTAGAAGGTCTTCCTCGATGATTAAAAATTGAAATTGTTGGCAAATCTGGTTCTCCACCATCATCATTTCTGATAGGTCTTGTTATCCTTGGTGGAACACCTGGCTCAAAGTAGTGTGAGCAAAACATCGTTGTCTCTAGTCAAAGAACCCTGGGGGAAAGACTTTCTCCAACTTGCACAATGTCACAACAATATTTTTTTCTAACAACTCTAGTTGATCGTGAAACAAGGTTGTTGAACAAACTTGTGTAAAGAATTGACTTAGCCCAACTATAGGATTCAAGACATTTTCAGGTAAAGATGCAAAGGCAATAGAAAGCAAGCATTGCATGAACACATGGCAATCATGACTCTTCTTTTCATACAACTTTGCTTCCTTGATATCCACACATTGAGATAAATTAGATGCATATCCATCAGGGAGCTTCAACTTATTCACCCATTTACAAATACGTCGCTTTTGTTTTATATTCAATGTATACTTTGCGATTAGTTTCATCATTCGCCCTCTTATTTCAATAAGTTCATCATCTTGTCGGTAGCAATACTCTTTCACATCCAATCGAGCTTGTGCATTATCTTTTGTTTTCCCTTTTATGTCCATCACAGTGTGAAACAAATTTTCAAACACATTTTTCTCAATGTGCATGACATCAAGATTATGTCGAATGAGATTGGTTTTCCAATAAGGCAATTCCCAAAATATGCTTTGTGTTGTCCAATGATGAGTGTCATTATACCCTTCAATTGGCAAAGTTTTCCCATGCTCAGAGACCTTTGGCATATTTTTAAATCTTTCCCAAACTTCCTCTCCACTTAAACGGGGCGGAGGCACTGATCTCTCGATTCTATTCTTAAAAAAGGATGTTTTATTTCTTCGGAATTGATGGTGTGTGGGAAGAAATTGCTGATGACAATAAAAGAAACTTGTTTTCTGTCCAGGCTTCAATTGGAACAATTTTGACTTCTCCATACATATAGGACATGATAGTCCCCCCATTGTCATCTAACCAGACAACATACCATAAGTTGGAAAATCATTGATTGTCACAATAGTGCAGCACGCATAGAAAAGTTTTGTATCAAAGAGGCATTATATGTTGACACCCCCACACCCCACAATAACTTTAATTCATCTATCAGTGGTTGTAAGTACACATCTATTTTTCCCTTTGGATTATTAGGACCAGGGATGATCAACGTCAAGAACATATACTCCCGTGTCATGCATATCTCGGGTGGTAGATTATAGGGAGTAACTATCACAGGCCAACAAGAATATTTCCTCCCAGATTGCCCAAACGGCGTAAAGCCATCTGAACACAATCCCAACCTCACATTTCTTGGATCATATGCAAAGTCTGGATATGTTCTATCAAAAATTTTCCATGCTTCACCATCAGACGGGTGAGAGAGAACATTGGAACCTCGACGATTCTCATAATGCCACTCATTTCCTTTGCCATTTTTTCAGAAGTAAATAGTCTTTGCAATCTTGGGATGAGAGGTAAGAAAAATAACTACTTCCTTGCAATCTTCTTTTTCCTTCCATTAGACTTGTTAGCAGAATATCTATCCTCACAACAAAATTTGCATTGATTTGCATCAGCATCATCTTTATAATATAACATACACCCATTCACACAACAATCAATCTTCTTATAATCTAGACTTAGCTTGGACACTAACTTCTTTGTTTGGTACAAGTCTGGAAGCATAAGGGTGTCTTTAGGTTGCGTCCTCACCATGAGTTCAGAAACTAAATTAAAGGCATGCTGGGACATGTTAGTTGTTGCCTTAATACTTAATAACTGCAACGTTGTGGAGAGCTGAGATTCCTCACAAACTTCCCACAACGGTTGTTGTGCGGCATGTAATATGTCATAAAATTCTCGTGTTACTATTTGGCATCTCTTCAGTACCTTCATTAAAGTTATCCCTAAAACTCGGCCCTGCTGCGTCCATCACCATCATCTCATACTCACTTAGATGGTTTCCAAGTGCCCCCTATGGGGATTGTAGGCCACCTTGTATTGGAGACATGGACTAATGATTTTTTTCACGTGTTTCACCATGACTAGTCCATACATAATAGTCTGGTATGAAACCCCATTTATAAAGGTGCACCTTCACCTCATCAAATTTTAGATAATACCTACTTTTACATTTCACACATGGACACCTAAGCTCTCCCCATTTTTAAGAATAAGGTGATTGATAAACGTATTCAAGAAACCCTTCAACACCTTGCTCGAACTCTACCGTCACCCATTTAGTACTCGGATTAATTCTGTTATACATCCATCTTCGATGTTATGGGACTTCCATGCTAAGAAAAAGGAATTCTATTTTAGGTTAAGGCTATTGAAGGAAATCTACGTATATCTAAGGCTATTTGGGGAAAAAACATTAGTAACCTCTAAGAAATTATATATCGAAGTGATAACCTTTGAATTCATGTTATTTTACATGCAAAAATGAGTTAAAAAGTTTGTCATTGTCATGGTTTATTAGTTAAATATGTAGTTTCATCTTCATAATTAGTTTTTAGACTTCATTTGTATTAATCTTGGTTGTATTTGGAGTTTGGTTAAAAATTGGGCTTAGATAACATGTTTGTATTAATCTTGGTATTTTGCTCATAATCTGAGTTCTATACCCTCAATGGATTTGAAATTTATATTTTTGGAAAGCTAAGAGAAAGCCCAACAACTTCTATGAAGAGCCCAGAAGCTAAATCAGATGTATAGAGAACCGAATTGGGCTTGGAACACAGAACTGGACACTGGCACTGGATTCTGGACCAACCTACAGTGTTTGATCCATAACTGAAGCTACAGATCTTCAAATTAGGTTCAATTTGCGCGACTGGAAAGCTAAGATACAGGGCTACATTTCATATGAAGACCACAAGGCCTAGAACCTCCTAATTCATGGTGTAATACATGAACTAAGTATCTTTCTAGGGTTATGTATGGAATCTTTATGAAGTTTAATTCTAATTCTGTTTTTAATTACATAATGATTGTCTTGGATATGTTTCTTTAATCCATGCTTAATCCCTTAGTTAGCTTGATCACCTAATGAAGGTTTGAAAGACTAATTAGACCTTGGAAAAGGCTAGGTAGTGAAGTCCATTAATAGGAATAGGCAGTGAAGAAGACACGCAGAAGATAATTAATTTAGTGACAATGATGAGTTTGTAATGAAGAGACAGAAGACAAGAAGTGTCTCCCTCCCTCTTAGCAAAAGCCATTTTGTGGGCCATATATATATCATCACCACAGCCAATAATATTCACAGAAAAATTATAATAATTATAAAAAATGAATTAGTAAACAAAAAACGTCCTTTGCCTCATGACCCACTCTCATCATTCCCTTTATCTTCATCTTGTGGCAAATAAAGTCCCTCCCTTCCCTTGATCATTAGTGTGCCACGCTCCCTTTTCATGCCCAAATCTTATATCTACTCTGTATCACTATCCCTTTTACCTAACCCTCCTCCTCATTCATTTGCCCTCAATCTAAAACTACCATTTTGGTCCTATTTATAAGTCCACTTTCATGTAATAAATGAGACTATGACAATTTTACCTATATTAATTATAACCATGAAGATAGAGAGAGAAGAAAGAGTTGAAAAATAGCCAATCATAAATGAGGGTAAAGTCGAAAATTTACCTTCATAATCATTGAGTTAAGTATCTTTTTTTGGTATGTGAGATTTGGTCAAAATGGACTTATAATTAGGACTAGAGTGGTACATGCATATTCAAAGATTTCGGGCATATATGAAATCTGATTGATCCACTAAAGTACCCATACGAGATCAGAGTACTAACATGGACTTTGATCACTTTATGCGTTAGATTCGTCATACAAGGAGAAAAGGGCAAGAGAGAAAAGTTAACCCAAAGTTACCATGATTTAAGTTTTATATCATAAAGATAAAACTCCTCTTTTATACCCATATCTATTCATACATGTATACAATAGCTCTACTTGAATTAGGCTTTGGCCCTAATCTACCAAGATTAATATATTTCAGTTCGTGCTTTTCACACTTTACAAAACAAGTTTAAAGCTAGTTAGCTATACCTTATCAAATACCTTTTAAATAACTAAAAGTGTATGTGTGTATAATACATTTCAAGAGATTATATTGATGAAAAAGGATATATATGTGTACGTATCAGACAAATCACGTCTCATCCAACAATGTATCACAAATGTTTTCTCCTATATATACTTTTTCTTTTTCTGTGCTGTTGCTCTCAAATGAAGAAAAGAAGAAATTAAAACCCTTTGGTCACATTTCAATAAAAAGCCACACAAACGCACACATAATAATACAAGCAAATATGTGTTTGAAGTTTGAACCAAGCAGCCCATCCTTAAATTATTGTTTGTTTGCCTCTTTCCCTTAAGTGCCTATGTGTCTTGCTCACAGTCCGCAAACTCATGCTTTTGTTCCTTTTTCTTATACAAAATAGAACAAACACCTGACACATGCATGCATATACCAAATCACACGCTGACACATGTATGTATATATATATATTAGCACTATATATAATTGACTTGATCTCAGTAAGTAACATCAGCAAATGAAGAATCATTTATGGCCACCAGAAGAATATATCTTTATAAATATGAATAAAATGATCCTAATTTATGGACCACAAGCTTATCTGTAGAACTTGTGAGCGTGCGTGGAGTTAAAAAAAATATGAAAAAGCAAGTGCACTATACTCTTCGATTTATGTGAACCAGAGAGGTATAAATCATAGAGAGATCTGTGCTTATCTTTAATTAAGAAGTATACGAGGCGATGATAAACTTAATTATTGAGATATATATTGTGGAAATATCAGCAATTAGGTAGGCTAATTAAATATTTGATCTCATCACATGCATTCTAAACGTATATATAATTTGCTGTAGATTACAAGTAATTATCATTAATTTTAACTAACAATAAAGGGATCTTCGTATCTTTCAGGTCAGTCTCCGTAATCATAGACTAATCGATCAGGAGCTATGTATATAAAAATAAATTAAGGAAGACCAAATAATGCCAGAGGCAGCTAGCTAGCAATGATCCAGAGGGTTTGAAAATTATATTAAATAAATTAAGAGAAAATATACGTATTTGTTTGTATCGTTATCGACCTATATAGAGAGGAGGGCATGTGAGTGGGGTCTTTTGAAGGATTTGATTGGCGTGGGGCTGCATGATATGACACAATAAAACAAGCCCCACAAAAGGCCCTTTGGATTTGGTTATTAGCATGAAGAAATTGATTGATTATGACTTCTTCTGTTATGTCTTGTCTGTCCCTTTGATCTGGTCTGTGTTTTATAGCCAAATAATCCTGGTTTAGTTACTCCTAAAAGTTGGATTATTAATTTATTAATTCCCTTCAGAACTGGAAATTGTCCAATAGTGAGAACAAGCAGATATATATCATTTGCTTGCAATATATATATATATATATATATATATATATATATATATATATATATATAATAAGACCATAAATTAAAACGGATAGAAATTAAGTAACATATATAAGCTGAAGGCAAAGGACGCGAACATGTTGCATATTTTCAAGTAAAGAGTGTGTCACATTAGCAGAAATATTGAATAGGGTATTGAAAAACTAAAAAATTATATACATTATTAATGGCCAAAATACCTTGACACATATAAATTGTGAACAAAGTTAAAGTTATAAATGGTCCAGGGAACACTTGGGTACAAACAGATAGTTTTGGAAATTTGAAAAGATTATTGGCTGGTTAGTTTTCTCTCATCATCATATCTCTCGTAATCCTTATGTCCGTCTAATCAATCTAAAAAGGTCATAATACTATTTTGAATCTTTTTTCATCTTTCCAATTAATAACCTAAATGAATTAATGAGAGATAATGAGAAAAAAGAATAAGAAGAAGATTTACTTCCATTATAGGCACACTACTTGTAGTTCCTATGTGTGTGTGTGTGTGGGCATTTGAGCCGTAGTTTGTGTTAATAATGCATTTGCGATACCTCTGAAGTCGTGTCTTTTTGTTGAAATAATGTGTGTGTGTGTGTATGCACGCAGGAGAAGTGATTAGTTAATTATCTTTTTAGAAATTGCGTGGAACACAAGGGATGGCCACCTTTAGGCTTTTATGGGGGTGCGTTAGAAAAATCCCTTGAAGAAGATTTTGAAGAGTTCGAACAACTCACACCGTGTGTTTTTATCTGTCCGTGTATATATATTTAAATGTATATGGCCACCTTTAGGGTTGTCTCTCTCTCTCTATATATAGCGTGAGGCAAAGAAAAAGAAAGATGATAATAAAATTAGAGCAACGAGTGAGGTAGGTATATAGAGAGGAATTAATGATAGGAAATCGATAGAAGATTCAGCGGAGATATGTCCCTCACATTTAGGAACATCTCTCTCTACTTCACCCTCCCTCTACACTTTTCTCAGAGAATATTATTATTAGGACACTAATGAAAAGATTGAACTCGAAACCTTCCATTTACAAGAGAATATTATATTTATACCATTAAACTATAAGGCTTTTGGTATACAATCATTCATTATATAGTATCATTATTAATATAGCCACACCCCTCGTCGTTGGGTCCAACTGACGTAGGGGTCGGTCTTTCTCATCTTAAGGGAGGGGGTTTGAACCCTACGTTGGTCAAGGCGTTGGAGGAGGCATCTTAGGGGTCTGGGAAGCAATGGTAACACTGGTAGAGGTGGAAGCATGTGTACTCTCTGGCCAGTATTCCCTGTGAACTGGGCTCCGAGCTCTGAGCGCCCTGCCCTTGGACTATGGCTGAGCCCAACCTCTTTCATAAAATTGTTTTATCAAAAAAAAAAATATATATATATATATATATAGCCACAACAAAGCTAATTTTATCGATTCAACTTGAATGATATATGGTGCCATTTGGTCCATACGGAGAGAGAAAAGCCTCTCTCCCTCTCTCACATACATTTTGAGGACACGTAGACAACATAGATACCAAGTAGGGTAAAGAGAGGTTATATATAAGAAGACATCAATCATATGCCTTTTCCATTATGTGTCTTCGTCCTCTCTGTGTTTCACACAGTAAGCCTCTCTCACACACACATATATGCTATTAATACTCAAACTTTGGTTTAAATTTAGAGCTGTGTCCTCTTCTCGTTCTTCCACTACCTCCTCTTGTTTCAGGTTAGCTCTCATAATTTCTTCTCTCTCTCTCTCTCTATATATATATATATATATATATATATATCTTCTTAATTACTCTCTGCTTCCATATCCATCTATATATATATATATATATATAGGCTTGTTTTAATTTATCTGTTAAGTCCATATATATACGTATATATAATATAATGTATTAGTCTCTTGTTCCGTGCTGTCTCTGATCTTTTCTCTCTTTCTGCAAAATTATGCTCTCTATATGTTCTTCCATGCCGTGAAACATCTTTTCTCATATTTCATTCATATTCCTATATATATTTCACCTCTGACTTCTTTTTCTGTCTTAGTTGTCCACTGAATACAAATGCACCACACTTCCAAGTGATATATTATTACTTTTTCTTTTTGAAAAATATTTTAACAATAAAACATACATGTGATAGGACTATTGTGGGAGTATTGTGTCTAGTTATTGTAAATATTCTCTATTTATTAGCAGCTATTAGATAATTAGTAATTAGTAGTACTTAGTCTTTATCGTTATGTCCCTCTCTTTTATATATAAGTAGGTGATTGTACCACAATATATATTTTATACAATGAGAATATATTCTCTCACAAATTATTCACAACTATATATATTGATAGACTAACCAAATAAAAAAGTATCCCATTAGTATTTGTCTTGCATGCCGACACGAGCGATGAGTAGTAGTCCCATTACTTTTTACACTTTCACATTCATAGAAGCACTTAATCTCATTAAAAAAAAAAAGAAAAGAAAAGAAAAGAAGCAATGTCACTGTATCCTTGCTTTTCCTTACATAATTTTTTTTTTAAAACAACTTATTAATTATGGTAGGATTTAATAAAATGTAAAAGAATTAAATGAACATGCTCAATGTTACCAGTATAGCTTATTGACAGCACATGGCGATAACAAATATATGAATCAATCCATCAAGTGGGATGAATTAACACACGAGTGTGAGATTCTACCACATATTGATTCCAGCTCGAGCTCATATTATACCAACCCAATAAACAACAAAAACAAATCAAGAAAAAAGTGTCTATCGCTGGAAATCATACAGATTCTCTGTCTACGTGCTCCAAGCTGACTATTTCAATTATTGTTGTGATTTTAAAAAACTAACTAACTAAAGTTATCAAATCAACCTGATTTAAAGCTTACACTCGAAGATTGGAAAAATTTGCCGATTGTGGCCAGATAGATAGATAACAGAGTTGATGAGCTGATTGATAGTTTATGTCAAAGCATCAAAAACTCTGAAAATGGTGTTGGAAGCTTCGATATATGCTAAGTTTCTCATAATTTAATCACCATATATATATATATATATATCATCAATCGTATCATCTCTCTCTCTCTGTTTCTTTCGTCTTACGAACTCTGTCTCAAACAACTATGACTCACTCATGAAACCCCTTTTCATGAAACAGAGATCGATCGTGGCCTCACTGAGACTCTGAGATTCAATGGTTAGTTGTTTCAATTCAATTTCATGACTTTTAACTTGATGGCATTAATATTTCTCATAATTATCAAATGCCCCCAAAAAATTAAAAAAAAAAATTGTGTTTTGGAGAATATTTTGAGGAAAAGTGATAACAGAATGATTCTTTTGATGTCATTTGACACAATAAATGACCTTTCCTCTGTTTTTATTAATAGTACATGATTGAATTGACAACGCCCACAACACAGATCCCTATATATTTATTCAGATTAAGACACGTAAAAAAACGTATTATTATTCTTCATTAATTAATTAATTAATTAGATGATTAATGTGCCCCGATAGCCATAGCTGAACCTAGTGTTAGCTACTAGCAATGGCAGGGACAAAACATACACCATTGAAACACATAGCTCGAGAAATTCAAATGTCAAACTCTTTTTGTCTTTTTTTTTTTTTTTTGCCTATATTTCTGTAAAATAAGGAAAACCTCAAATAGGCGATATAGGTCTTCAGAGTTCTGAGTCGTCGCTTTCGCTAGGAGGGTGTCAGTTCGATCCCTACACATTATATCTATAAATGACTCTGAGCTTTTTGCTGGCAGCCATTTTTGTTTTTGTTTTCTTTTTTTCCCCTCATAATGCTTTTAGAAAGGTTATTAACCAATGATCACGGAATTAGCTGTATCATGAATGCCACATTTAATGTTACTCTGTAATTCAGTTGTATCATGTCCAGAGATTATGATCAATTCTCTTGCTTGTTTAACTAAGTAAAAGCACATTGAAGTAGAATAGTTTTTAAAAATCCTAGCTTTTTCATATTTTTGTGTGTCTCTGACTTTTATGATTGATACTGACCTTTTTTGCGTGTCATTTATTACTCTGTTTGTGTGTGCAGATGTTAGTTGCAATCGCAAAACAAGAAAGGTAGCTTCATTTTCACATTTTTGTATTCCTCCGCTGGGTTTCGGATAATTGAGGGAAGCAGGTGTTTTAGAAAGTGAAAAATTTTCATGTGGGGAATTTGTGTGGAAGTTTAAAAATATGCTGAGTTCTAAAAATGAAGGAGATATTATTTATGATGATGATGTATTCTTCGACTCAATACATTATCTGTTACCTCAAGAGTTTTCTGATTTAGGTTCAAACGAGCTGGATTATGAGATTTGGGTGAATGAACCTCAAAGTGTGAAGGAAAGACGACGACGTTTTCTTGAGGGAATGGGTTTTTCTGGTTTATCAGATATGTCTTCAAGAACATCCTTGGAACCAGAGAGAAGAATTAGGGACAACAATAATGGAGCTATCTTAAATAATGTAGTTGAGAAAGAAACTTCGGAAGCAAGCATGTTTGATGAAATGACAATGTTTCCTGAAGAAGACGTAAGCTTTCATGAAACCAGACACACAGAAGCTGAAGTCCAACAAAGACATGTGGATTTAGATATGGAACAGAAGAAGAAGAAGAAATGGTGGGAGAGATTTGTGAACAAGAAAAAAGAAAGTGGGGCAAATAAGAGTCATAGGATAAAAGTGAGGCAGAACAAGAAGAGGTGGAAGGAGTTAAGTGGGTTATATGTTGGACAAGAGATTAGAGCTCACAATGGCATTATATGGACTATGAAATTCAGTTCCAATGGGCAGTATCTTGCTACGGGAGGCGAAGATGGAGTCGTAAGAATATGGCGTGTCGTGTTACAGGACATATCTAGTGATTGTTTCAATGCAGAGGACAGTGTTGTTACCAAAGTGAAACAAGACATGTTCTGTTCTTGGAAGAAACAGTCAGGTCAAAGAAACCGCCTTGTCCTTCCAAACAAGGTTTTTCAAATTGAGGAATCACCAATGCAAGAATTCTATGGTCATTCCAGTGATGTCTTGGACTTAGCATGGTCTAATTCAGATGTGAGTTATTTATTTTTTTCATTCATGTGATCTTTCATATCGAAACTGTTTCAGCAAATAGTTATCATCCAATCTGACCTAACTCCTAAGCCACCTGGTTGCAGATTCTTCTTTCATCTTCCATGGATAAAACCGTCCGTTTGTGGCAGATTGGATGTGATCAATGCTTAAGTGTTTTTCGTCATAATGATTATGGTAAGATTCTTTTTCTATCAATTACTCACAGAGAAAAACGGGGACAAGTTCCTATTTAGAAATTTTATTAGTCAGAAGAATCTAATATGTTTTTGTTCACAAAAAGGACTGCTACTCGAACTTAAGTCTTTCTTTCTAGCCAATGAAAATTTTAAATAGTGACTTTTCACCGATTTTCCCTATTAACAATGCACCATGGCTAAGCCATACTTTGTTCAAATTAAAACACAAATTTTAAGTTCTGAAACATATACTGAGAATGAAATTGTGGTTGTGTTTCTGTTGTAATGAAAGCAGTGACATGCATTCAAGTGAATCCAGTTGATGGAGATTACTTCATAAGTGGGTCCATTGATGGCAAAGTCAGAATATGGGGGGTGCATGAAGAGAGGGTTGTTGACTGGGCAGATATACATGAAGTAATAACTGCCATAAGTTACAAGCCAGATGGGAAAGTAAGACTAAGGAGAGGATTAATCTTTTCTTCACGATTCTGTGAAACTTATTAACAATACTCTAATCTAATCAACTTTTTTTAATAACTGCTTGTTCTACACAGGGATTTGTAGTCGGCTCCATTTCAGGAACTTGCCGCTTTTATGTTATTTCAGGTATGCTCTTTTAGATTCTCTAGTCATAATTCATAAACCCTACCCCTTCAATCGAAAGGGAAAAAATGACTAAGATTTTTCATTGGTTAGATGAACATTGCAGATTTGAGACACAGATTCATGTTGATGGAAAGAAGAGATCAAGGGGCAACAAAATTAGCGGAATTCAGGTCTTAATCTTAACACTTTTAATAATAATGATGATGGTGACAACTTGTAATGCTTCATTTTGTTAACATATCATAGTTCCTTATCTCAGAGCAAAAAATAGTTCCTTATCATTTCCCTGCAGTTTTCCCAGGAGAGACATCAGAGAGCTCTGATCACATCAGAAGATTCTAAATTTTGCTTATTGGAAGGGATTGATGTTGTCCACAAATACAGAGGTATATAGTACTACTACTTACTTGAGGTTTGAGTCATTAGTAACATTGTACTAGGATGTACGAATTTCAAAAACTTGTCCTTATTGGTTGTAACAGGTCTTCCTAGGTCAGGAAGTCAGATGTGTGGTTCATTCACAAGTGGAAAACACATAACTTCAGTTGGAGAGGATTCTCATGTGTACATTTGGAACTCATGTGACTTACAAAACCCATCACCTAAACACAAAAAATCCACTGGGTTTTGTGAATACTTTTTCTCAAAAGGTGTTGTTGTAGCAGTACCTTGGTCAGGCATGAATACAGAACAAATTGTCCCTACTGTTTTAACACAGTACTGTTCTTCAGACTTGTTACAACCTCAAATGCTTGAAGATAGAGGAAGAGGACAATGTTTTTCTCACAGCAATTGGTTCTCGGTTGATCACACGTGTCGGGGTTCTGTGACGTGGCCCGAAGAGAAGCTTCCTCCGTGGACTTCTCCTTCTGCAGAAGAAGAAGAAGATGCTTATTATAGCCATCATCAACAGAAGAAGCTATGTCCAAAGGATCCTTGGGGTTTGTCAATTGTGACAGCTAGTTGTGATGGGACTATAAGGACATTTCACAACTTTGGACTGCCCATTAGGCTTTAGAAATACAGTGACTATCTTATATACCAAGTTCTTTTGCTTTGTTTCACATATGTAAGCCCTTTTCCCCCAATTCAGTTGTTAGGAGAAAGATTTTTTTCAGCAGTTTTTTTGGGGGTGTGAATATTACATCAATTCACATTAGAGAAGAGATCGAGGAAATGCGATTAGTTTTGGGTTATTGGTTAGACACCTTTCTTTTATATATTGCATTGCACATGGTAAGGTTTCCTAATAAAATGCCATTTTTCTAAAAATTGTTTCTTATATTCAAGAGATTGCCCGTGTAACAAAAATTTGAGATAATTGAAAAACAAGCTTTCAGTGTTCCAAATTTTAAAAAATGCAGAGTCAATATAGATTTCAATTGGGATAGCTAGCTGTGATAAAGTAACCAATGGAGAACATAGTTTACTAATAGTAACAATGTGAACCCTGTTGGAATATTGGCTAGTGAGCATAATTAGTTGTTAATTCCTTCTTCTCGTGCTTATTATAAGCACTAATTAATGATTCTCACAAACTAATAAAAATAGTTAAAGTTAATAAAGTTGTTCTAAAATTTAAGTAGTTTTCAATATTACCCTTACTAATTGCAATAAACTCTAATATTACATTATTATTACTCTCACCCACTACCCTTATTAAGTATGAGCATGCATGGAAAAAACAATCAATATAAATCACTAAACCTCTAAGTGACTTCATCATTGGTCCACATGTCTAAAATCCGTGTGATTATCTCCTTATTCCATTGGCCATATAGATCCAGGTGTAAATAAATATTTTATTATTATAATTTATTCCCATGCATTGTCAAACTTCATCTGAGACACTTTGGAAGTTCATCTTATTGCCATTAAATGATTGTGTATTTCCGATAAAAAATTTTAATTTCCAATTCATGGCCATACATCTGTAACATCTGCTTTGCATTTATTAGTATATATCGTTCTATGCTATTTATCGACTTCATTGCATCTACAATTCTCCCAACCACCTTCAAAATTGTCATTAATATCAGTCTCCCGTGTTCTATATATAGATCGAAATAAAAAAGCTGATCGTGTTACCATTTTGCTTGTGTCAAATATGACCTCTTCTGGAAAGCGGTTCACTGGAGTTTCCCCTTCTAGCGTTGCTTCATTCCTTCAATGTGACTGCATAAGTAATAATTGGGCAATCTTTGCCAAAGTCATTGCTCACTTCTAGGATATTCCACCGACGAGCTCAAATCGTCCGATAACTTATAACGTTGTTCTGACCAATGCTGAGGTAATATTGCTCTTGCATGAATCACAAGAATTTGTTATGTTTAGCTCAATGGGATGCATCAATCATGTTTGTTCGTCTATGATCATTTTTTTTTTTGGCAAACTGATAGGGATATTTTGCGTTGGCCGTTTTGCGTAGGAGAGATATCATTCGGAGACTTTCAGCAATCTTGACACCTGGGTTATGTTTTTTTTTTCCAAAAATTTAGTGTTCAGCGTGGACAAAGTTTGATAAATCCTGATATGATTATTGTGTTAGAGTCCTTTAGTGAAGTAGAGCTTGTACAAGATATCATACCTACTCCAGAAATAGTGTTTCAACCATTGCTTCAGTTTGCTGCACCAACCTCTACTCAATCAACCTTGATAAGTTCATAATACATTTTTTTTTCTGTTTTCCATTAATTTGTTTTTTGAGTTTTAACAATAATAGATAACAATATTGCAAATGTGGTGGGACATGTGAATTCAGTTTATGGAATGGCTGATGTAGTTGTGGATGGTGAGACTGAAAGCCAATTTAATTTTGACATAATGAATGAGAGGTCTGCTTATAAAACTCAACATAACCAAATTTTGCCTTTACTCATCATCCTTTTTTCACTTCTATCTCATATTTTTTCAACGGGAATATATTCTATTGTTGTTTCAGAGGAGCTGCTTCTTTTTGGGCATTCGATAGTTATTCACACCTTGAAAATAAAGACGACATTGTTGTTGCTTTGATGTGGGTGAAGATGAAGAGGCTCAGCGGTTAGTGTACACCTAATGTGTATTAGTTGTTTATGCTTTAAAGATTAAAAATCTGTGTGTAACATACATCAATAATACTGCTAGATGGGGACATAATCTTTTCGAGCCACTGCGAGTTGTCCAAGGCTCATTTCAACTACAACCATCCTGCTGTTATTGAATTTCGTTCTAAGTTTGACGCTGCTATTGCTCGTGATGCTGATGATAGATCTGGATCTTCTACGCCTAAGAAAGGATAATTTCAAGCCTCGTTTGCTAGATGGACGGTGACATTTATTTGTTTGGAACAGTTTAGCTTGGTTTTAGGCTTATGCTTTTTGTCACCTAAATTATGTTGATGTTATTAATTAATTTAAGATAGTTGTTGGTATATTTCCCCATGTTTGGTTTTTACATTAATGACTAACCATCTATACACGTCTATAATGGGAAGTTTAACCTTCTTCATATATAATAAAATTTTACATATTCCGTGTCTTCCATCATTTTCCTTTTTTCTATTATTCTTTTTTTCTTTTTACGAATCCTTCATCTGTCACATGACGCCTCGATCACATTGTGGGTGCGGTTTCTTCTGCTATAACTGCAAAACCGTCGGTTATAAATAAGTCTTCATTATTTGGATAGTCTTTTTCAATCCTAATCTTCTGTCACTTTACTTTCTCAAGAAAAAAAGACTGTAATGTTGCTTGAGATGGCCAACCCTTACCAATTTGTAGCAGAAGGAATTACAGACAACACCTTGATGGTGAGAGTCGATCGTATCATTCACAAATATGTTGAAGTCCCTGCCGCTCTTCGTAATCTCCCAACCATGCAACTTGAATCTGTTGATATGATTGTTTTTGATGAAACTGCAAGTATCTCAAATTAATACAAGTTTGTTTGTGCGTCGTCGACTCATATTTCCCCTTCACTATCGGCTACAATGATTCTTTGGTTCTTTGGCAGTTGCATACATGAATGATGGTTAGGATTATGTCTCTTGAGTTGATGGATAGACATTGTTCGAAATTAATAGAAGGTTGTTGTTATGACATTTCTAAGTTCATTGTGAAAGAGTCAGGAGAATGTGTGCATCCGTTTATCCACATCGTACTCACTAAAACTTCCACGATTGCTCCTGTTATAAATGTCGGCATACCAAAACGTTTTTTTAACGTACATTATGTTGAATATTGCAAATGGTGGGGTCCTGCACATAACAGAGAGGCCATGGGTAATGTTTAATTTTTATTCAGTTCACTCTTGGTTGCATATTTTTATTGGTCCCCAGCTCTTATACATTTACTTTTTTTACATTGAATTCTGTTTAGATGTTTGTGGCATCTTACATTCGCACTATCGTTCTGTCGATTACAAGTTTAGAGGCATTTATTCTCTCGGTTTGATTTTGGAGTTGGAGGATATTAGGTATGCATCCTTTTATGGTTTAAACACAAGTTAATTCATATCAACTTGCGAACTACCTTGAAATCTATACACTGCTGATTTTTATTTGTAGGAAGAAATATGTGGTGTTATGTGTATTGCACGGCGATGCTGTAACGTATATTGGAGATATGTTGGAAACCCTGGAAGAGGGTTCTACGACCTTCATTGCTGTCCAGTACATCCAATTTAGTCGTATCATTGAAAGGGGTTCGTTCGAGATACAATTCATTTTACGTTTATATATTATCAGTTTAAACATGCATTATTTAGTTTTAATGATTGTGTTTTTTCTTCTTATAGGCGTTGACGTACAGAGCTTCCTAGGAGCTAGTCGTGTGTACGTTAATCCTGATTTCCCGGAGTTTGTGGACGCAAAAGCAAGGGTGTTGAATGCATGAAGGAATTTCCTTTTTTTTTCGAGTTTATTTTTAAAGCACTTTTGTTTTATGTTTGTAAGACTTTCTGTTGCATTCCTGGTTTCAAATGTTTCTGTTTTTTAGTATTCTTAAGACTTGTAGCAGCCTTTTCAAATATGAAAACACTGTAACTTTTAATTACTGCTAATATTTGTTAAGTATTTATGTTTACAATGTTTATTATATACAGTTTTCCAATCCTGTTTGGTGATTGATATTCACAGGTTTTTTCAACAAAAATTAATTATTACGAAAAAGCGTTTATGCCAAATATATTTACTGCTATTAAATGCATGACAATTTAGCAGAAGTGTTTGTTTCTCATGGTATACTATTTTAATAATCACCCACATTAACTGCTCGTAACCTTATTTACCGTAACATGTTGTGTTCCATTGTGATATGTTAAACTAAACTAAACAAACACAGAATATTAGTGACCACTGTCTTCACGTTTTAGCAGTTCAGACGTATCAAACTGATATAATTTCGATTCATTATTGGTTCCCTTTGAAATGTCTATTTATAGTAATTACTTTTCTCAACTACTATTTGTGGAACACAACTAATATTGACAACCATATATGAAGTTCTTGGTGCTTGCTGAGTCAGTCATATCGCTATTAATGTAAGCAGAAGACAGTTGGAATACTTCTCCCTCCTTAATAGATGGTTTTTCTCAATCTGTGATATTTGCTTTTTCAACGATTTGTATGAATAATTGCTGCTCCTTCCCCGTAATAAGTGTGAATACATTGGTTATTTGTTTCTACCAATGCGTCCATTAAATGATGATATTAACAGCCCCTCGAAAACTGGATCCTTGCATTTCCTAAGTCAAGTCTTTTTCTACTCTTTCAAGACAAATAGAACGTCTGGAACCAATTCTCATCCCTCTCATAAATGCTTATTCGCTAATTCCTTCATCGATTAGTGAATCGAAGTTGATGGACGTTGAGTTAATAACCCTTTAGTATATTAAATTACTACTTCGAAAAAGTAAACAATTGATCTCTAGCATTAGCATAGGTTACTTTTGTTTCAAAAAAGAAAAAAGGGAAACTCATTTTTAAAATAAATTCTTCATGTTGCAATTGTCACCATTTTTAGTTCAGTGCATTCATTTTCTTAAAGATCTGTCAACCCATTCTTTAGTCAAACACAAGTTTCTGTAGTCAGATGCATTGAGGAACCATATGATGAAGCATTGTTATATCATATTGGAACTCCACTTCCTTGGCAGTAAATGATCGTGAATTGTCAATGAAAAAATTATACTCCCCATGCAGCAATATGTTCACTTGTTTGACTTATTTCTCATTTTCGACGTAATATATATCATTCTATATAAATCATATTGTGCGACAGTGCGATGAACATTTGTTAGCTTAACGCGTCGTGTGTAAAACTCAGATTAAAGTATAAACGTACATCTTTTTACTTTTCTTTTTGCATGTTCGTATGGCATATTTGGAGGGCATTACATTCGATATGACTTCGTCAAGAGTTACTTCATTTGTTGAAGTTGACAACACTACAAACAATTTGTCTATCTGTGTTAAAGTTATTGGTACTTTCTAGAACACTCCTCCTTCACAAATGCATCGCCAAATCACATAGAACGTCGTGCTATTTGACTGTCAAGTTCGTAATTTTTTTTTTCCAGCTTGATATGAATTATTAGTTAACACTCAATTCTACCATGTATATCGGAGATGGTACCTGATTTCTTCTTATCCACTGTAGGGTTACGTTGTATTGGCTATCATTCGTCGTCGTGATTTGATCTGTAGGCTTTATGGTGTGATCGTCCCCGGTTTTTGCTTCATTTTGACCAAATTTTCTGTTGAACGTGGTGCAAATATCATTAATCGTGATCTTAAAATAATAATTGAACCTTTTACGAAAGTTGACTTTGTTAGAGATGTTATTAAGACACCGGACAAGGTCTTCCAACCTTTACTACCCTTGGCTTCATCAACCCATTGTGAATCAACCCTTATAAGTAATCATATTTTTTGCGTATCTTGTTCTTTCTGCGTACATCTATATTTAATAAATTTAAATCATCTAAAATACTTTTTATTAATTTATTAATTAATGCAGATGTAGTAGGACTTGTGACTTTAGTTTACGGTTTAACGGATATCGTCGTGGACACAGAGATACTGTACCAATTCCGTTTCTTCATTAAATATGTAAATTTATATTTCTTTATTCTTGGTGATTAACCAATGTTTTATGTTTTAGTGGGAATCCATTTCATTGCTGTTTTAGGGGATCCCCAGCTTTTTAGGCATCGATAAGCTATTTGAGGGTGTTAGACAAGGATGATGTTGTTGTAGCCTTGCTGTTTGTTCAGAAGGTGATAAGCTATTCGATAAGCTATTATGTTGTTGTAGCCTTGCGGAGGTGGTCCTTATTCGTTTGTCTTATCAGGTAAAATCATCATCTGATCGGAAGCTTATTGCCTCCTCAAGGAAATCCTCCGGTTTATTCTCAACTTTATATTTATGACACGGAAAATGAAATTTCCAACCGCATTTCCACCGTCAGGTTAGTCATCATAACATATCTTTGTCCATTGTACATTATTATTTATAATGGATGACATAATGTCAAACAGATGTTTACAGTTCTTTTTCTTTCCATCCAGCCGCCATCTTTATTTTGAAAATTTAGATGATAGAATCGTGAAGAAATTGAAGGAATGCTTGGATAAGCACAACTGTGTAGTAAGACAATACAGAAGAGCTGCAGAAATAATTAAATAAAATCCCATTACAGATGTTTGCATTAGGTTGATCAGGAATACCAACTCAAGTTGTGTCTCTAAGCAATATAATATTCCAACAGCATCTAAGCTTGCAGCACTTATTGTAGGTGATTTCAACAATTCATACACCAGAAGAGACATCATTGTAAAATGACAAAGTGGAGAATTACAAAGGATTGATGAATTACATATGGCGTATCTACCACTGCAATATCCTTTGCTTTTTCCGTATGGAGACAACGGATATGACTCAACAAATGTACATTCAGAAGAAATGCTAGCAACAACCAAGAAGAAGAAGAAACTAACACCTAGAGAATACATGGAATTTCGTCTAATGAGGAGAAAGTCTGAAATATCAATCATCTTGCATGGACAAAAATTATTGCAACAATTCATTGTCGATGGCTACTCAATGGTTGAAAGTGATAGACTTGACTATACTAGAAAACATCAAAAGGAATTAAGGGTTGACCTGTACAGTGGACTATCAGATGCAGTCACAAGAGGGGAGACAGACCCTTTGTCAACAAGACGGCAAGTTATTCTACCATCTTCTTTCACTGGTGGGGCGCGATACATGATTCAGAACTATCAAGATGCTATGGCCATTTGTGCTTGGTCTGGATATCCAGATATTTTTATCACTTTCACATGCAACCTAATGTGGCCTAAAATTACTCGTCATTATGACCAAGATAAATTGAAACCATGCGACAAACCAGAAGTACTAAGTAGGATTTTCCACATCAAACTACTCAAATTAATGAGAACTTTGAAGGATGAGAAGATATTCGGATCAATTAAAGCAGGTACAATTTTCTTATTATTTAATTAAACTAAATAAAGAAATTTGTCTAAATCATCCCAATTACGACATGTGTTTGATAAAGGATAAATGTAGGCAATTAACTTTGAATCTTACCCCTTAGATTGCTTTATATTGATATTATATAGCAAACATAGTACATAAATTCAGCAAATAGAAATTCTATTAGTGCGTAGATACCAATAGCATCATTTCTAAGTTATATTTAATTTGTAATCATGATATCTAACAAAGTTAATTATACAAATGCAGAAGTATACACTATTGAGTTTCATAAAAGAGGGCTACCGCATGCACATATCATATTATGGTTATCTGAGGCAGACAAAATGAGAACACCGTATGATGTTGACCAATTAATATCCGCAGAGATACCAGATAAAGATACCAATCCTGAACTATATGACTTAATTGGAAGCTATATGATTCATGGTCCATGTGGTAGATCCTCAAGAAGTGCCCCTTGCATGAAAGACAGTAAGTGTTCAAAGTAATTCCCTAAAAGATATCATCCATGTACAATGTTAGATGAAAATGGATATCTAACCTATCGAAGGAGAAATGATGGACGTATGGTGATGAGGAAGGGTGTTCAACTTGATAATCGGTTCGTGGTCCCATATAATTCCAGGTTGTTGAAATTATTTTGTGCCCACTTGAACATTGAAAAGACAAATCAATCACGTGCCATAAAGTACCTATTCAAATACGTAAGTAAAGGGAATGATCAGGTTATCGCTGGTATATATAACAACAAAGATAGTTCAGGATCTGAACAATCATTTGATGAAATTTCTCACTACCTAAATTGTAGGTATGTGTCTTCTTGTGAGGCATCGTGAAGGATTTTTGGTTTCGATATACACCATAGACATCCACCTGTGGAGAGGCCAAGTTTTCATCTTCCTCATCAACAATCGGTTTACTACTCTCAAAGGGATACAATGTCTACACTTGTGAACAACCCTAGGGTTAAAGAATCAATGTTCCTTGCTTGGCTTGAAAAAAATAAAGAAGATCCATTTGCAAGAACACTTACATATTCCCAATTCCCTAACTATTTCACTTTTGTTAGAGAAAGAAGGTTATGGAAACTTCATGAGTGTGGCTTCTCAGTTGGAAGGATGGGTCATTGTACACCAGCTCAAAGAGAACTGTATTATTTTCGTTTGTTGCTAAAAAAAGATTTGAGGGGCGAAGAACTATACAGATATAAGAACTGTAAACAATGTAGTTTATCCTACATTCAAGGAAGCATGTTATGCATTTGGATTGTTAAATGATGACAATGAGTACATAGATGCAATCAAAGAGGCATCATTATAGGCATCTAGAAATTACTTACTGATAAATCCCAATTTTCATATTTTTATCCCACCTTATTCATTTATTTTGGGGATTATTTTAGGCTAATTTGGAATTATTAGATAATATTTATATTGTTAGCCTAATCTAGGAAATAATGTAAATATGAATTAATTATAAGATATTGGGCTTAAATTATTAAATTATTAATATTCTGATTAAACAATATCTCTTGATATATGATAGATTGTGATTTTATAAGATCCTATGGTGCAGATTTTTCAGGATAGCTAAAAGGAAATCCAATGGTGAAATTTTATGGGACTACTTGAATTTTATTAGGCTCAAGTTAATACCCTAAAAGCCCTCTCTTCCTCCTCTTTAATTAACCTAGCACACAGAGCCGCCAGGAGGAGGCTGTGAGAATTGAAGACGCAGAGCAGGAAGCCACAAGATCATATTCATCACGCTGAGCTTCACACTCCAGACCACGGCCGCCACACGCTAGAATCGAAGCTGAAGAACGAGACAAAAGCTAGGGAAAAGAGACGCTGAGGCTGAAGACCGAAAAAAGAAAATAACGCCGCAAGGAAGCCGAAGACGCAGCGCAGAGGAGACGCACAAGGTAGTGGCAATTGAATTAATCAATTGCATTATTCCCTTCCATTCATCAATTAAGCATGGACCCTGCCTCCAATTCTCCATTAATTCATCAATCCTCACACAAGCCAAGTAGCAATTACTATTACACAATCTCCTCATATGGCTTTGATGTGTTTGAAGCTTGGTGAGGAGAATATTTCCATGGAAGCTTAAGTTCTCTTAGGAGGCAACTTGGGAAGAGTATGGAGAAGGCTAAAGTCTAGGGCTTACACATGGAAACCACAAGGGAGTGTTGTTCTTTTTATCTTTTTAATTCAAACTTGAGATTATTTAGTTTTAAAGGATTTCAAGTTGTATTAATTGAGAACAATCTAGTTTTAGATTGTAAACTTATGTCTTTTGGATTAGACTGATAATTTGGAATTTTGTGCTTATTGTTGGACTCTTATTTGCAACCTTTGGATTGTCAATTAGATTAATAATTGAGTTTTCGTTATTAATTTAATTGTTAATTTGGTTTATCATCTTAATTGTTTAATTGGATTGATAAATTATCTGGTTATTCAATTAGATAATTGTAGATAAGATTTCCAAGTTTATTTTGTGTTTGGTTTTTAACAGGTTTAATTAGCCACCGCTTATTCCATTATGAGTTTTTTAGTGGAATAGGTGTTATTGAGCTAGAGGGTTTCCCATGTTCAATTAGGTAATTAAATTCATTAATCTCCTTTTGGTCTTATTAATTGATTTAGGCTAAGAAAGTCAACTCCATGCAATTTCTAAGTTGTCCCCTTCGTCATCATAACTGAATTAAATCATTTTATTTTGTTTTTCTTTTAATCAATCTTTTTATTAGATTTTAATTATTCTCTCATGATAAAACCCCCAAAAATTGCATTCAAATTCATATAGCTTAGTTTCATTCTTATATGGGTTTTAGAGTCAATTGCATTAATACATTTCGTTAGTTAATTGCATATAGGTAGTAGTGTTTGCATTCTAGTTTAGGTCAATTCACATTCCATTGCATCTTTTCATCACCTAAATTTAATCTCAAGAAAACCCACAGCTTGCTCCTTGAGAGAATGACCTAGGTTAACTCTAAACTACATAATTAATTAAGACCTAGTTTAATTGATCGTTTTAACGACAAAAGTAGCTCAATCACTTACGTCAATTTTTCACAAGCATGTTGTTAAGCCATTGCTTATCACAACCTGCTGTTGTTTGGGAACAAACCAAACAGATTATTTGTGAAGATTTGTTATATATTAGTCATGGCGACCAACGTTTTTCAGGTACATCACTATATAAATATTAGAAATAGATGTTTACAAGTACATTGTGTTTAATTACATTCAATTAATGTGTATAAGTTTTTGATTCAACTACTTTTACCAATGCTTGGTTATGAATAATGGAATATTAGCAGTATGAATATTATTATCCAACTATCAACACATTGACGAATTGCATTAGATGTCTATTTTTCATGTACTTAATATTTAATTAATGATTCGTATTAAATAAATTGCTTTAACACACTTTATTTGTTGACAAAGATTTGCATATTTCATCTTCGAATAAAGAAGCTGCAGGTCTAAATATCATTCAACAACTCTTGGTACGCAATGGAAGATGTCTAGATGACTATCCATCGTTGCCAAGACTAGCTGAAGACAATATCCTTGACATATCGAACCAGCTAATTCTTCAAGAGTTAAACTATAACAAGCAAAAAGAGAGCGAGGATTCAAAAAGATTGCAGAAATTGATAACTGATGAGCAAAAAGAAGTTTTTGATGAGATTATGGGAGCTGTTTCTTCAAATAATGGTGGGTTCTTCTTTTTGCATGGTTTTGGTGGAACTGGTAAAACGTTTATCTGGAATGCATTAACAGCAACCATATGAGCAGATGGGGTATCATCCTTAATGTAGCATCCAGTAGAATAGCGGTAGAACAACACATTCAAGGTTTTGTATACCTAGTGACGTCAATGAAGATTCTATGTGTTCAATTACTCATCAATCACCAACTGCAAACTTGATTAAAGTTGCTAAACTAATTATATGGGATGAAGCGCCAATGGTCAAGCGACATTGTTTCGAGGCTGTTGACAAAACGTTGAGGGACTTAATGAAGACCAATTCCATATTTAGAGGGAAATGTGTTGTCATGGGTGGTGATTTCAAGAAAATCCTTCCTGTCATACCGAAATCTGGACGAGCTGAGATTGTAGATGCATCTATCAACGCTTCTTATCTATGAAATGAATGCAAATTACTGTGGTTAACAAAGAATATGAGGCTATAGTCCTCTAACGATCCAAAAGAGAATGAAAAAATTAAATCTTTTTCAAAATGGTTGTTGCTTGTAGGTGATGGTGAAATTGGATTACAAAATGATGGTATTGCGGATATCACAGTACCGACAGAGTTGGTTCTTTATGATGATTGTAATCCGATTAAGTGCATCGTTGAATTTACATACCCAAACTTAATAGAGCGTTTGTTCGAAGAAGATTACCTAAACAATAGGTCAATACTTTCCCCAACCACAGAAAATGTTGACACATTGAATGAGTACATTTGTTCTCTATTGCCAGGAGACGCAGTGGAATATTTTAGTTCAGACTCTATAAATGGCATTGATAATACTAATGAAAGTTTTGATGACTTGTATGACACAGAATATCTCAATGCAATTAAATGCTCTGGGATACCTCATCATAAATTGGTATTGAAGGTTGGTGTACCCATTATGTTAATAAGGAACATTGATCAGGCAGCAGGATTGTGCAATGGCACAAGGCTACAAATCAAACAACTTGGGAAGAACGTCATTAAGGCGAAGGCATTGAATGACACAAGCGTTGGTGATGATATTCTGATACATAGAATGGATATGAATCCATCTGAAAATAAATTGCCTTTCACCATGACAAGAAGGCAATTCCCTATCATAATTTCATTTGCAATGACGATAAACAAAAGCCAAGGGCAATCAATGGCAAATGTAGGTCTGTACCTACCAAGTCCGGTATTTTCACATGGACAACTTTATATTGCACTATCTAGGGTTAAAAGTTTCGCATGTTTAAAAATACTTATATTGAATGATTTCAATAAATGCACTTGTACTACAACAAATGTTGTCTATAGAGAAGTTTTCCAAAACATTTGATTGAATTCATATCAATAAAGTAGTTATTTGTATATAACAACTTGGAAATTTTTGTCATCACATTGTTTCAATTAAATGGCATTATTGTTCATTACGATATATATATTTATGTGCTTGAAAAAAAAGAGTTAGGTCCCAATATTACCTGCAGCGCACGGGTCAAAAGTCTTGTTAATGTTCTTAAAAACAACAAAGTGCCTTATAAAAATGACCAAATACGCTTATTAGTTGGTGCCTTATAATAAAGATCAGAGATAATATTTCTCATATACTCAATTTAAGGCTCTAATCTATATATAGAGTCATTTATTTTATCTATCTATATATATGTAAGGTAGTTTAATCCTCACATACATATAGAGATGTTAATATAGGTATGATTTTAACAAGCTAGCAAAAAGTGTCAAAGAAGTTGTGACAAGCCTGCATATAATATTGATTAATTTAGTGCCATTATCTGCTCATGAGTTCCCAATAATTTTGGGGTTTTATTTTCATTTTTTAAGGAAGGATCTGGTTACCTTAACCGTTAACAAAATTCATTATCTCCTTTTGGTTTTTGTATTTTTTTTATAGGCACAAGTATCCTCTTATTGAAGGTAATCCTATTTGAGGTACTCTCAAACACTAAATGTGAGTACCTACCCTTACAAGAGTTTAAATCTTGGTTTGTCACATTGTGAGAGATTAACATCTTCTATTAGACCTAACTCTGTTGATTATATCTCCTTTTGTTTTTTTTTTATACATAATTTTTAGGAAAGGGATTGGGCTTACCCACAGTCTAAGGGCAGGCGCTTGGAGCCCAGTCCACAAGGGATACTGGCCAGAAAGTACATATACATCCACCTCTACCAGTGTTACCACTGTTTCCTAGACCCTTAGGATGCCTCCCCCAACTCCTTGACCAATGCAGGGATCAAACCCCCTCCTTAAAGGTGAGGAAACCGACCCCCACACCAATTGAACCCAAGGACGAGGGGTTATATCTCCTTTTATTGGTTAATGGCATTTCAACTTTCTTTGTTCTTCTTGATTAACAAACCCAGTTTTGGTTAATTTACTACGTTGGGCTATAGTGTTGGGCTTTGGCCTTTGTGTATTGATTCTATTTCAAACAAGGCCCACAACGTCCATGTCAGCGTGAAATAAGAGTTTCGGATGATTTTACTTATTTAGCACGTGTTAGTACTATTTATTAGGTTGGATAATTTTAATTTATTTAAATAATGGAAAGGCAGAATATTTTTATACAGATTAGAAAAACTTAAACAATTATATATTTTTTTTCTATATTTATTTTTAATATGGATACTAATATTTTATGGCCAGGATATGAATACTAATATTGATAATTACTTTTTTTTTTTGGGAATAAATGATTCCTGACCACTGAAGAAAATATCTAAAACTTGTTATCATCCACAGAGGGTTTTCATTTCAGTATCACTTATTTTGCCGTCGTGTTGGGACCCATATGAATATGGATTGAGGCTGCAAATTTGAAGTTTTGAACCCTTTTCGAAGAGCTTAGTAAGAAATGCCCTGCCTCGGTTTTTTTTTTTAAAAAAAAAAAAGCTACAACCCAAAAGTTATTTTTGTAATTTAAGAAATTATTTAAAATTAATTAAAAATAATAAAAATGTTGCAAATAAATTTTTTCAAGCCTACGCTTGTTTATAATTGGGTAAGCAAAACAGAAAGAAATACAACAATAGCAATAAAGGGGTTAATATGGTTAATATGTTTTTCTACCTTTGAGGTAAAAAAACAACTTTATAACAAGCCAAAAACAACGTAGTTTCTTCCTTATTTCCTCACAAAAGCTTATTTATATGTATTCCTCATTCCATGCTCTTCTTTGTCTTTTTCCATGGAAGTTCTCACAACAGTCATAGATATTCATTTGCTTGCGCTTACACTTTAAATAGCGTATTAGATTGTTAGCATTCTCTCAGTTCTTGTCTGCTGAACGCTAGAACCAAAAAAGCCACTCTTTTGAAATGGGCAACAACTCTGGGATCATCACTAATATCCAGTGATACATTATTTGCCTCCATTTTCAGTTCATTTTGGTGGTCACAACCCACTAGGGATATGAAAACTAACTTTGCAGCTCTGATTTGAGGTTTTGTCTTTCGTGGGTTTCCAACTTTTCTTTTTTTTCCTGTGTAATTTACTGTGGGTTTAGGATTAAAGATAATCAGATATAAAGAGGGGGAACAAGAAAGTGAAACTGTGTCGTTTTTGGCTTGATGCAGAGTTGTTTTTCTGCCTCAAGCTGATATATTAATCCCAATAATAAAATTTATAAAAGTGAGTGTAGTAAGAGAAAAAGATAAAGAAAGATAATAGAGATGCAAAATTAGTTAGGGATAAAAATGATAAAAACACATTAAATATTTAAACATTTTTAAGTAAAATCTTGTAAAAAAATATTAAGACATTTCAAATTTCACCCACTTATAAAATGAACTAGTTTCAAAGCTTATCGCAATGATAAGACATAGTGTGATATACACAATTTAAATAAATTTTCAACGATATGTGTTTAAGATTTTTCAATAATAAATTTTTAATCAAAAAATCATTTTGAAAAACTAATAATTAAGAGATTATATTTATTTTATATTTTGTACATGTTAAAATAATTTTTTTTGAAAAAAATTAAAAATAATAAAAATTCAATCTAAACTATCTAAATGATATGTAAACGGTTTGCAAAGAATGAAGAGCTCTCGGTGTATTATCATTCTCCGAGAGTGGTTCCCTTATGAAAAGAGATTGCAGATGGAGAGGGAGAGGGAATATTTTGTTTTCTGCTAAGGGTACCATACCATACCTTATCTTAATTTCTATTATACCTTTAAGAGAGTTAAATTCATAATCTCGTAGCTCAGAAAGTCGTTTAAAAGTGCTTGGTGTGAGTTTGACTATTTTTCACTATACAAATATTAATTTATTTCATGTTATGTAAAATACGATATAGGGGTAATTTTATTCTTCAAAAAGAAAAAAAAAAAAAATGAAATTTATCCAGAGCGGCAAGGAGGGAATTGGGAGTTGAAGAAGGAGGGTGAGAGCGGCAAGCAGGAGTGTGTTTTGTGAATGATGGCTATCTCCGTCCCTCTAATCTCTTCCAATTCCACTTTCTCTGTCCGTTCTCCGTATTCCTTCTCCTCTCTCTCTCCTCTCTCCCCTTTTCCTCGCTCTTTCAGACCACCTGATTCTTCCTCCTACTTCAGCAAGCTCCTCATTCGCTCTTCTTTATCTGGAATGGGTTCTTCCTCTGACCCCTTTAATTCATGGTATGCCCTTTACTTCTTTTCCTCTCTTTCTCTCTTCTCATCGTCAATTCTTGTTTCTCTCAATTGTTTGGCATATTTCGCAATTTTATTTTATTTTATTTTTCTTTTGCAAATTTTGAGGCTTGCAGTCTAGTTCTTTACTTGTAGTTTAGTTGGATAAATGCTTCTGCGGTGCGACTTATTTGTTGAAAATTAACCACCTTTCTCGTATAAACTTTTTGATCCTGTTTTGGAATTGTCCACCCAATTTTTTCATGTCCAAATGTCGGTGAAAGTGAAACTTCAATGACGAAGCTCATTCGGATTTCAAAATGATTATGATTTAAGGAAAGAGATCATTTCCAAACTTTTATCAAGATAAATTTTTCTAAGTGGCTCTTCAAATACAATTAGCTTACTTCATAACTGATTTTATCTTTTACCGCTGGCAATTTTTTCATTTTACATTGAATTTATTGTTTGGATGGTATTCAATGGGTAATAGAAGTCTTTTTCTGTTTGTTGATCTTCTGATTCTTTTCTTGAGTGTTATTATGGGAGTCCCACTGTTCTTCGTTATGCTTGTATCTGATTCTATTATCAATTACTTCTACTTAATTGATAGTTATTATGGCCTATAAAATTATCAGCATGCAGCCTGAAATGTCATCTATGTCTACCTTTGGACTGTCAATGGACGAATCTAGCAAGCCATCATACAAATGGCGAAGGGTTTTGCTCAAAGTAAGCGGAGAGGCTCTTGCTGGAGATCGCTCCCAGAACATTGACCCTAAGGTTAGGAAGCAAATTAACAGAGAACTAAAGTGACACTATCATATGTTGTTCTCTGGTTTGTTTCTGCGGTATAATTTTGTGTTTCTTGGAATTCAGGTTACTATGTCCATTGCAAGGGAGGTTGCTGCTGTGACTCGCCTTGGCGTTGAGGTGATTATATACTGCATCTTTCTTCTACTAGTTAGTTTTGCTGCTTCTTCCTCGTGTATTTAAATATACTTTGGATAATTATATGATTCGAATTTGCAGATTTCATAGGAACTATTACTATAATGTATTATGCCAATGATTAAACATTCTGCTGGAGAAGGGGGAAATGATTTTTTTTTTTTTTTTATGATAATTGCAACTTAAAGCATTTTCACAAGTAGGTAACTATTTGAGGTCAATGTTTCAGGTTGCACTGGTAGTAGGTGGGGGTAACATCTTTCGTGGATCCTCCTGGGCCGGATCAAGTGGCCTGGACCGCTCATCAGCTGATTATATTGGGTAATTTCTCTTTAATTGGTTAGACCTGTTTGATGTTGTGTCAAAGCTTGTGATTGTGATATCAACATCAGTCCTCAGTATCGACAGCCAAATATTAATGCAATGATGGAGTGACTCTACTATTTTACTTATTGTATCCATTCTATTATTCTATAGGATGTTGGCAACTGTCATGAATGCAATATTTCTTCAAGCAACGATGGAGAGTATTGGCATTCCCACAAGGGTACAGACTGCATTTCGAATGTCAGAGGTTGCAGAACCATACATACGTAGAAGGGCTGTGAGGCATTTGGAAAAAGGAAGGGTTGTCATTTTTGCTGCTGGAACTGGAAATCCATTTTTTACCACTGATACTGCTGCAGCACTACGATGTGCAGAAAGTAAGTAAATGCTACCTCCAGTCATAAATACAGGTGTTAGATTAGGAGTTTACTTTGGTCTTAAATACAAGACCTCAATCCATTTGCCCCTCAAATTTGTAATTTTCTCACCAAAGTATCCCTATTGATTGAATGCACAAAGGAAGGGGGTTTCCATCAAGAATAGTTACAATGCATATGAAAGGGTATTCTAGGCAAATGACTCATACTTTTCCATATAACTAACTTAACTAACTCCTTTAATATCAACAAATAAATCATTTAGCTCTTATATTATGGATTAGATGAAGTATTTTATAGTGAAGTTTTCACAGTAACATAACAATTAGGTTCTGTTAGTTGGGAACACTGTTGGTTGTGGGTTCATCCAGATTCCAGATACCCTTAACAAAAAATACAGACTGTTAAATTTGCTGAGACCCCTTCTGCCTTCCTATAAATACCTATTCTTAATCTTATCTCCATTACCATACACAATGTGAATTTTGCTTCTGTCTACTTATTCTTGTTCCATCGTTTGTTTACTCAGTTAATGCTGAGGTTGTACTCAAGGCAACAAATGTTGATGGTGTGTATGATTCTGATCCAAGACATAATCCACATGCACGTCTTCTGGACACACTTACATATGAGGAGGTAACCTCAAAAGATCTCTCGGTAATGGACATGACCGCCATCACTTTGTGCCAGGAAAACAATATTCCTGGTAAGTCTGGTGGACAAGCATCCACACAAGTTACTTAGTTTATATGTATATTTGTATCAATTGGCTTCTAATGTTATTAAAACTGAAATGCCCTGTGTTGATGAGCTTTCCCTTTCTTCTTCTCCATCTTGTTTTGGTGTAGTTGTTGTCTTCAACCTAAACAAACCAGGTAACATCTCAAGAGCCATTAAAGGTGAGAGGGTTGGCACTTTGATTGGGCCTTCATGCAAGTCTACCATGGCAAGAACATGACCCTTTTGATTCAAGTTCTTCAAAGTAGTGATCAATTCTCACTCACATTCTTATTAATACAAACCATTAAGCTGAAGATAGATGCTGCATTGCGATTCAAGGTCAAATTGGTGCTGATTGGAACTATAAATCTGTAAATACCCTTTCTTTCCATTTTCTTTGGGTTCTCTCCATTGAGTTATTCAACTTTTTTGGAGATTTTATGTAGCATCTCAGAGAGTTAATTAGTACTTCTGATGTTGATAATTTTAGTTAAAAGCATGTTCCTGCACTGCATAGCTTTTATTGGCTTGCTTGCTTTGTTTTGTTTTTTTTGTCTGTGTGATACAGGGAGCTTGGTCTTTTAATGAGCTTAATAATGTCGTTTTATCCATGTAATCGAATCCACCCAGTGGGATAAAATTTTGTTGTTGTTGTGATACAAGGAGCTGTATTCCATAACCGAACAGCAATAATCTTGGGAATATATAGATTTCTGAAAATTCTTCTTATATTTTTCTCCCTTGAGCGTAAACAACAGGGGCGTTTGGGCTATATAATTATTCAAAGCCCATTTTTCCGACACTTGAAATTTGACTAAGGACACGTGTAAAGATTAATGAGCTATAAATTTACTTTCTTTCAGAATTTTTTTGTATGCAAAATATAATAAGGTGAAAAAAACTATTTAGTACATATATTATCATCAATGATAAAACATGCACGAATAGGTATTTTCCACTTTTCTTCTTCGGACAAATCAAACTCATGCCAAAACGATTAACTCGCTGTTATGCACACAAGACTAACAGAAGCCTGAGGATTTTTCCTCCAATAAGCATTTCTTAATATCGGAGGAGGAGGAGTTACTGGCACAGTGGGATTGATTGGACAGAAGTGACAAACCATATGGTGCAAAATTTGTAACCCTTCCGATTGGGTATCCCTGTTAGGCGCTAGACTATGTCTTTGAATTCCTTGGAGTTATTTGCAAAATAATGTGGGCATTGCCTGCCGGCGGCATGTTGGGGAGGCCGTTTGATTTTCTTGATGGTGTGGGATTCTTGGTTGACTATGAGAGAATGTTGTCGATGATGATATTGAAGTTGATCTTCAAGGGCCTCTAAACTTGTTCTTTGGCTGGCGAAGTATTGTGGCGGCGATGGTTCCCATTGTTGAGTGGTTGGTAACGGTTGTTGACTACTCTAGAAGGAGGTTGGCTAGGCTCTTGGATTCCAATTTGACTTTAATTTGGGAAGATGACGACGACGACGGTTATTATTTATAATAACAAGACGATGCTCTTGTGCTTTTTTGGCTTGTGTCATCTTGTCATTCAACATAAAGATGGATTGGCGAAGAGGGTGAAATGGTTAGTTCTTGAGATATATAACAATTAGTAAGTAAAATTCGTCACTTAATAGAAGTCTAAAAAAATAAATCACGGTGGTAATCAGTAACCGCCATATTTAGTCGTAGAAGAATGACAGTTGTTAAACAAGAACTGTTATGAAATAACAAATGCCATAATAGTTCAAAATAGTTCACGGTTATTAATTAAGAACCGTAAAATATTTTTGCCAACATACTCGATGGTTATAAGTTAATATTGTCATTGATTATGCAATTAATGATAGACATCAATAAATTAAGAAAAAAATGTCAAATACATAATGGTTATTAAGAATTAACCATGGCCATTTTATAAAATATGATCTTTAATACTAAAAAGACGCGACAACTTGATAATCCACGAAATCTTTTTTATATAAACGTCTGAAAATTGAACTCCTATTCTTTACGTCCTTTTCAACTTCTCAAAGCCAACCTCTAATTCAACAGAACATAATGAACAGATGCAAGAAAACTTTTGATTCATTATTTGGCAAAAAACCGAAAGATGAACTCCTTTTGCCAACAAACATTGAAGGTCTCATCCACACAACTTACGAGCTCCATCATATTGTCTAAATTTACCCGCGAGAGCAAAGATGCATGAACCAATGCTTGAAGGAACTTACCTCTCTTGTTCACTCTTTGAACGAAAAGGTAGACAAGTTACTAGAGAATAAAGAATTTGATAATACATCATATTTTTTAAAACATCTCTATAACTTTTTATTTTTAGTTTGTTTATTTACTTTGTCTTTTTTGTTGTAAAATTATGGAATATAATCAACCACCAATTTTTTTTTTGTTTTTTAAAAAGATATATACATTATGGTTATTAAGTAACAACCATCAATTATTAGAATACCATACAATTACATAATGGTTGTACTTTGTAATCATCATAAATAGTCTCCCAAGAATGACGGTTCTTGCGGTAAAACAATTATGAAATGTTAGATGAACAAACAAACATGTCTTCCAATTTTATATAAGAAAAACAACTTAATAGTTTCTCTTAAATAACCGTCAACAAACATTTTCCCTTCCCCAGACTTGTGATGGGAATACTCTATACTTCTTCGTTTTTCAATGGTCAATGCGAGAACCAAGTACCTTTTCATTACCCACCATTACATGCGACTATTTCTCTTCAACTTCTAATGTGTGCAATGATAGTTTGAACTGTCACTTCCAATCTATATAATCTCTCAATTTTCTTACGTTTATTGTCCTCCTCTATTCTTTCAATTGTAAAGATGAAACACCATGTTGCAAACTTGCTAGAAAATCCATTGTGTCATCTCCTCCTTCCCCTCCTCCACAACCTCCGCCTCCGCCTCAAATGAAGGCAATGATGCAGCATGCAGAACACATTAACCATCCAGTGAGGAGGCTGATTGGATATTTGTCGAGTATAAACAAGAAGACCAATCTCATTCTTGATGAGTATGGAATTGACCACCATGATCTAGACATATTCCTAGATGGTTCAGGCCACTCCTTTGGTGATGAGTAGTGTGATAATATGTGGTTTGCTATAAATTTATAGAACTTTTGATTTATTCAAATTGAAAGAAACAAAAATTCCTAAATTCTCAACAAATCTCAAATCATCTATCAGGCAATTAGTCACTAGAGAGTGATATTTTTCTGTTTTATTTTTATAAAATATGAAAATGTAATTATCTAAACACTAGCTGACAACAATTTTATTTTCAAAAATAATAACATCCCTTATGGTTACTAACTCATAACCGTGATATATGTATATGTTAAAACAATAACATAACTCACATTTATTAACAAAGAATTGTAATAAATAGAAACAAATAAATAATAGTTCTATCGATACAACCCTTACGTAAAGTCTTCGGCACGACAAAGAAAAAAGGACCCTTTATCTTCTATTTAAGTATCTGAAATAGAACACAGTTGATACTTAGACTGTTCAAACGACCCCCTCCAACATATTAACCCTAGTACTGATGTTGTCTTTTCCGACCGTTGAGAGTCATTTTTCAATCAAGCCCCACCATAAAAAGCCTTCATCTTACTTCTCAGTGACTGCCGAGCTAGTCAATACCTTCACACTTGTCTTCCGAGCGAGTTGCTTTCACTTGCCCTAACTTGTGTTTTTGTTGTTTGTAAGCCCTAGCTAGGTTGTATTTGTAACATCCTTGATGTTTTTGACTAAGAAAGTCATTTGTGGTTTAGTAGGTAATTGAAAATAATAATAATAATATTATTATTATTATTAGTATATTTTTTATTAAAGTTGATTAATTAATAATGATAAATAATATTGATAAGAATATATAAAAAGGAAAGAAAATATGTAGGGAAAATATCTTCATGAAATAATCTAATCAATATTTAAATAGAAAGAAAGAGATGAGAGAGAAAGAATAAATAAATATTAGTATTGAAAAAATAAGATATTTATAAGAGGGTCAAACCCTAATTCTCTCCCTTATAAATACTATATCTCCTTAGTCCATTATAATCCAAGGCACCGCTATCCACTAGGTTTATCTTTCTCCCCTCACACCCTCAGCTGCATAACTCCACCATTACTGGGGTATCATTTTCTCTCCTTTCTTCTTGAAATTGAACGTCCTCTCTCTTATGGTAAATGATCATGTCAAAACTTTTTTGTTTCTTCTTTCTTCTCCATTATTTAATGCTCATTGTCATGTCAAATATGACTTTTCCTCTCTACATTTTATGGAGTGCCATTTTTTTATATATACCACACCCACTTGCTTTATTGCCTTTCTTGTAGATGCCTGAGTACATTTATTTTTATTTATTACCCCTACTCTCCTTTCACTACACCTTGTGTATATATAAGGGAAAATGACACATAAATACCAATTCAAATTGTAAAACCCCAAAATGTCTATTAAATTAGAAAAAGACAAACAAATACTTTGGTAGGAATCTGAGATATCAAAGTTTGAGAGAAAAGACTAACCTTTATTTCTCACTTTCTTCTTCTCTCTCCTCTTCCTTTGCTTCTTCAATGGCACCAACTTCCTCAGTTGTGGATTCACCCACCAAGAATCAGACCCACTATACTCCTCTACACTGCTTATCACCATAATCTCCATATATAAGCAAAACAAGAGGGAAAAGAAAATAGATGCAAGAGTAGAGTCGGGGGCATATATAGGAAAGAGAAAACTAGTTTGCTGCCAGAGGAAATTAGCATGGATAGATCTTCAGGCAAGACCTGATATCCGATTGGGTACGGATTAGGCCTGTCAACTTGGTTCATTGTGAGCTGGAGCTTAGTGGTATGAGAAGTCGATTGCCGAGAATAAGCATTTCCTAGAAGCCGTAAGAACCCAAACTATGAATAAAGAGAAGGTTTAAATCGATTTGATTTGATTTACTATCTACAAACACACAAATTAAGAAAAGAAAAAGAAAATACCACCTAAAATTCAAAATGCATAGTATATGGATTTTGAAGAAGAAGAAAGTGAATAGTAAATGTGGGATTTAACAAAATTCGTAATGAGAATAACTAGTTTTTTAATGGGATTAACAAGTTCAGTAATGTGTTTAACAAGTTCATTTGTCAGGTAGAACTTGTGACACTTTGGAAAAACCAAAATCTAAGCAATATTAACAAAATTAGTAATGAGAATAACAAGGTCTTTAATGCGATTAACAAGTTCAATAGTGGGTTTAAGCAAATTCATTCATCAGGTGGAACATATGTCACTCTGGACTTGTTAATCTCATTACTGAACTTATTAAACCCATTATTGAACTTGTTATTCCTATTACGTCTTTTGTTCATAGTGCTCATATTTTGTTTTCACCAGAGTGACTTATTTTCTACCTGATGAATGCACTTATTAAACCCATTACTGAACTTGTTTTTTCTATTAATGAACTTATTATTCACATTACAAAACTTGTCAAACTCATTATTTATTGTTTATCATCTTCTTCCTCAGTCTCTGTTTTTTTAAAAAAAAACTATTCACCTTCTTCTTTCTCAACCTCCTAGCTTCCTCCAAAAACACCAATTTCAACCTTCCTCCACCTTCACCTCTTTTACTCGCTAGGGACAACTTCTACTTGGCCATAATGACCGACAGCACCATCATCGAGAGGGAGGGAGATAGAGCTCAAACATAGCGATGGGAAGAGGAAGAGGAAAAGAGAGAGAGAGGAGAGAGGTCTAACATGATGTGGGAAGAGGAGGAGGCAAAGAGGGAGAGGAGAGGAAAGAGAAAGAGATGACATAATGGTAAATTTATCAACATTTTAAAATCTTGATGTGTTCCTTGTCACCTTTATATTCTTTACAAATTTTAACAGACGTTTTGGAGTTTTCAAATTTCATATGGTATTTAAATGGCATTTTCTGTATATATAAACTCACTTGCCTTTTTATTTCTTTTTCTATGTTTTTTTCCTCTTGCGTAGGTAGCTACCATTTTTCTACTAAAGGTGTGAGTATATTTTATCAATAATAATCAAAACCCCTTCTCTCACCCCCGATTCGTGTGTGAGCATATGTATATTTTACTGAATATTCATTCATAATCTCTCAATTCCCCTTACACAGTCATGCATATGTATATATGTGGGTATATACTAAACCTAATTCTCTTATACTTCATTGTCATCCAATAAATACATCATCTTTAATCTTTCCATGTTTAAGCATGCTTATTTGTTATGATGAAAATATTGTTTATTGTAAATGATTTTAAATAACACTATATATTTTTTATGATGTTATTTATTATCTTAAAGATGATCGATGATGGATTATTTGGCCAATCATGTTTGAAACTATACTCGTGAATTGAAACTTGTATATTCATGTCAATATCGTGATTGTTTGTCATTGATGCATATGAATGGTGGTACATTTGTGATGAGTTGGATTAAGGAAGAATTTTTATAATGAGATCTCTTTATGTCATCACTTGGTGCACATTGTATGATACTTGTCAGGGCCTATTCTTCCATGTTTCCTTTTGCTGGGATTGGAGCTAAGGACATGTAACACCTCCTTAGTTGTGTTCAAGGAAGAAGCAATAGTCAAAACTTAAGTTCTATACCTTTAAGCGTGTGTATTTTAAGATCTGGTAAGATTGAGATAATCCAGTAAAATAGATAAATTTCTATTGGACTATGTGTTAGCCTATAGCTCCAATCAATGGTATAAGGGTAGACAGTGATATAAGGGAGGCGTATTGCATAATTGCATAGTATATTATGTGATATCTCTTGCGAAAAATGTTTAGAAAATGAAATGATGTTCCATAGTTTTGGAACCTTTTTGGGTAGGGCTGTACATGAAACCCAGAAATCCGGTAGATTTGACCCGACTTGGTCCAACCCAAGTCCAACTCGAGAGAAGGAAAAAAAACCTGAAATGATTAGGACTAGATTAAGTTTGACCCGATAATCGGGTAGGACCAGGTATCAGGCTACTATATCCGACCAATAAGCCTGGTCCTACCCAGTTATATTATATATATTTATTAGAGCCTTCAGAATTTGGAAAACAAAAAAAAAAAATCTTCCCCCAACTTAAAACAATGTCGTTGAGGGGCGGTATATATTCCTAATTTCTTGCTTCTCGCTTTAGCTTTCCCTGTTTCCCATTTGGTCTCTCGATTCGACACAAATGTGCTCATTTTGAAATTGAAACCACCAAACCCTAAAGATCAGCCATCCTCTTTGTCTTCATCTCTAGGATTCAAACCGCCATTTCGTCGGTGCTCATTTTTTAAGAATAGCTTAAGATCGTGTCTTGAAGCCTAAAGATTGTCTGTCGTCAAGTTCGTAGTCAGAGCTTCAAGATCGTCACTTTTCCATCACAACACTCGATAAGCCTCAAGTTATCTTCCTCAAGTTTCAAGTTATCATAGTCACTGTTCGTTGGTCACTTTTCGTCTTTTCCCTTGTTTGCTTGTGATATCCTACATTTCTATTTCTTCATTGTAGGCGACAAACTTTATACGCGAACAATTGAACTGGAGTTTTACTTTTCCATTTTCGTTTTTTTTTTACTTTCCCCTTCCTAATCTGTCTTCATTTCTCTGCAAGAGATGTTGGAAAAGGAAATTATTTGGCTATTAATGCATACAATAGTTGATAAATTTCTAGAAGTTTGTCTTTGAAGTATTTTGTTCTTACTATTTTCTGGTATTTTATTGTTCTTGTAACTTCCATTTTCCCTTGGCATAGCATATTTCACTAATTCCAATACTGTCATACAAAGGCACTGCTTTAATGCTTTATGGAATTTGGAATGGAAGTTGTTGGTATTGGCATACTGCTTTATGATATTGAATTACTGATTAATGATTTTTTGTTGAAGATTTTTTGGTGCTGCTTCATTAGCAAGATCTCGTCACTAAGAATGACATACTTAGTATTTCTTTTTTCTAAGTTGATTTATTCACATTTTCTCTCTATTTAATGTAAGTTGATTGCTGACTTTTCATGTGAGCTCATTCAATTAGTTTGCATGTGATCATCATTTTTTCACTTTTCACTTTTTGTAAGTTGATTGTTGACTTTTATATAATATACTGCATCTGGACATGTTTCTATGAGCTTGATTTTGTTGCTTTCTTGGATCTTGTTTTTAGTCTATATATACTAATATGATGAGCATTTGTTCATGTCTTGCAGGTATATTCTGAAATTGAAATGGGTGAGCAAGATTCTTTGTCAACAACCCCTAATAAAGGGGTCTCTATCACTCCACCATTTGATGATAACCCATTCACTGGGTCTTCACCTTCTACAACTCCTTCTCATAGTCCTATTTTTCCCATACTGCTACCATTACCACCAACTGTAACATCTGTTCCTCCAACTTCTGTAACAAAACCCTCTCAAGAGGCTTAAGTAAATGGGGATGAAAATACTAGGAAGAGAAAAGAACCAGAACGAAGTAAACAAAAAACATATAAAGTTTGGGATCATTTTGTAAAGATATCTCTAGAAGAAACAAATGGAGAGATAAGAGCATATTGCAAGCATTGCAACAATGACTATGCTTGTGACCCTAACAAGCATGGGACAACTTCATCGAAAAGGCATTTGTTGAAGTATCCAAAAAACCTTAACAAGGCAGATAAGAAGCAGCCCCTGCTAAATTACTTGTCAAATGCTACATAAGGAAGGGCCTTAGTTCCACATGTGTATAATGAGAGGCGAATACGCAGGGCCTTGGCTGAGTCAATAATTTGTGATAAGTTGCCCTTTAGGATTGTTGAGAAGCCTGGATTTAAAAAATTTGTGGAGGAACATGAGCCATGATTACATATTCCTTCCAGAATTACAATTGGTAGGGATTGCTGGCAGTTATACCTTAAAGAGATCAAGGTTTTGAATAAGATTTTGAAGACATGTGCAACTCGAGCTTGTCTTACCACAGATTGCTGGACTTCTAATTAGAATTTTAATTACCTATACTTGACTGCCCACTTTCTAAATCCTAAATGGAATCTGCATAAGAGGATCATCAATTTTTCTATGATTAAGGATCACAAAGGGGACACAATAGAGAGGTGTTTATTGGATTGGGGAATTGAAAAGGTGTTTACTATTACAATGGACAATGACTCATCAAATGCCACAACATTATCATATTTGAAGAAGCGTTTGAAGAGTTGGAGGAGGTTAGTATGTAATGAAAATTATCTTTGCCTTAGGTTCTGTGCACATATACTCAACTTAATTGTTTATGTAGGGTTGAAAGATAACTTTGAAAGTATTAGAAGGGTTGTCAAGTCTGTTCGCTCATCCCTGTCATGTTTTGTAAAATTTAAAGCCTTTGCTGAAGCTAAAAAGATTGATACTAAAAGCTTTGTGTGTTTGGATGTGACAACCCACTGGAATTTGACATTCTCAATGTTAGAGGCAACATTGAAATTCCAAAAAGTATTTGATAGAATGAGTGATGAGGATGATGACTATTATGGACACTTTCCCCCTAGGCATGAATTTGAAGAACGTGATTTTTATATGATTGATTCAAGTGAGGTCAGCAATAATAGGCGTGAATTAAGTGATTTCTTCAAGCGAGAACGTGATTCACATTAAGGAAAACAGAGAAAGCATGAAGATTGGAACCGTGCACGTGCCTTCTTGAGGCTCTGCTCTTGAAAGTTTTTCAAGATATCACATTAATGTTCTCATCTTCTATTAACATGACTTCAAACTCCTGCTTCCATCAAATTGTACGCGTTCAATTGCTATTGGAAAGAAATGCTTTGAATTTAGACCCTCTCCTTACTGATATGTCTCTCAACATGAATGTAAAGTATGACAAATATTGGGGTAAAGAAGAAATTACAAACCCTTTATTGATAGTTGCAGTCATTTTGGATCCTCGTTACAAGCTAGCATATGTTTATCACATATTTGAGAGTTTGTTTTATGACACTAAAGTTTGCTTAGCTATGAAGGACAAGGTCCATGACTGTTTATATCGTTTGTTTGATGAATACTCTACCTTTGTTGGTGTATCTTCTGAATCAAATATTGCCTCATCTTCTCCTACACCTCCATCTTCACTAATTGTTGAAGGAAATGTGGAGGATCATGATCCAGGTGTTCAATGGTTAACAGTAGTTAAACAAAGAAGCTCTAATGATTGTTAAACTGAGTTGGAAAAGTATCTTGGTGCATTTGATTGTATCCCTATTTCTACTGATTTCCATATATTGGCTTGGTGGAGAGCAAATTCGATGGAATACAAAGTTCTTTCTTCCATGGCACATGATCTTTTAGTCATCCCAGTTTCCACAGTGGCCTCTAAATATGCTTTTAGCACAGGAGGTCGTGTGGTTGATCAATATCGAAGGTCATTATCACCTAAAATGACTGAGGCTCTTATTTATTCTCAAAATTGGCTTATTCCTAGGCAATCACTAGCAGAACTCACTAAACAACTTCGTGAATTTGACAATTTTGAAGAATCTGGTAATGTTCAATATAACTAGTTCGTTACTTTATCATATCTTTGTAAAAAAATATAATTTTTATGTTTTTTTAAATCTTTTCATATGCTTCATATGTGACTAGTGTTGTAGCTGCTATTATACATATATGGAAGAACTTGATTAAATGCACAATGGACTTCTTATTTTGCTACCGTGAGAAATTATGGACTTCTTAAATTATGTCATCTTTAGAATTGTAGACTTTTGCCTTCTGGACTTTTGGTTATGGACTTCAATTGATATTTATGACTTCAAACTTTAGTTGTAATATGGGTATTTTAACTCTATTTAATATTTAGGGTTAAGGTGCAAAAATACACATGACCTTTTCCCAGGAGCACCCAACACCACGTGCTTTTTTTAGATAAAAAATACACATGCGGTTATCATTTTTGAGCGAAAGTCACATCCCACCATCATGTTACTGTTCACCGCTGTTATGCTACTGTTCACTTAATCTCTTTCTCTCTCATCACGGTGAACAGTAATGTAACGGTGAGATGTGACTTTTGCTCCAAAATGGTAACCACGTGTGTATTTTTGCTCCAAAAAAAAGCACATGGTGTTGAACGCTCCTGGTGAAAAAGCTCATGTGTATTTTTGTACCTTAACCCTAATATTTAAAGTCCTACCCTTTGATTATTTTGATGATGCTTGTTATCTAAGAGTAGGTTATTGATGGATTTGGTATTTAATGCATGAATCTTGATGTCGATGTTGGTTTTAATGGATTAATTGAAACATTCATCTATAGGCAGATGCAATGATGTGCAAGTTATCCTTACAATATTTCGTTAAATAATGAATATTGAAACAACGCCTAAAGAATTGATGAATGATTTTTTTTTTCCTGGTCAAAGGGAATTGATGAATGATGAATATTGATGATATCAAGGGTTTAATTTTAGGATTGAAGATCAAGATTTAAGGTTTCGAATTGATGCCCGTGATCTAAATTGATGAATTATTTTAGGTTCTAGAAAAAAAAATGGTTTTTCATAGAAGAAGGCAACATGGACTGGGCCAGCTAGACTACCAACTCAGTCCAGTCTGGCCCAATCTACCCAACCTTGGAGTGATCGGGTTTCTCTTCGAATAGGATCAGGCTTTGGGTTCACATGTCCAACCCGACCAACCTTCTAGACCAGACCATGGGTTAGTAACCTGCCCGATCTGGTCTGGTTCATGGACAACCCTATTTTTGGGGAGGGTATTTTGGTAACCAAATCAAGAATGATTTTGTGAAAGTTTTTTATGTTGATAATATTAATAAATTATTTTGAGTTAAACTTGATTTTGAAACCATATGTTCTCAATTTTGGTTTGTATATATATATTTCTGAATAACCAATAGTTACGAAGATCTTTGGATCTTATGATTACTATATTTATTTTTTTCAGGAGATTAGTAGGGAGGAAGGGGAGACACTTAAGGAGTGAGTCTTGAGAGTATGTTATATCATTTATATTTGTCATAACCATAAAATTTTTGCATTTTATCAAGTTAGAAATATTTTAGAAATTTATCTTGACACTAAAATTATTTTGGGAAACTAATTTGTCCCTATAAAAATAGGTTTTGGTTAACTAGCAATATTTCAAATACTTTGGTTAAGTATTTTATCATTTGATTTTTTAGGTGTTATAGTATTCTTTTGGTGCTCTGTTCTCCTTGTTCGATTGAGGTGTCTTTGTGAAGTCATAACATGATAAAGCATTCAATGTGACATTAACTTACTATGTTTTTTTTTTGGAAAACCTATTATTGCTTTGATCAAATATTCATTTCCTACTATAGGAAGTTGTTAGCCCATTGCTTTGATAAAAGAATCATACTTTATTGATCTTTTTTAAAGTAACTTCTGGACATATGATTCCTAAGCAAAATACATCTTTTTTGGAAATAAGTGTTATGAATCAATTAGTTCATGCATATCAATGAAAGTCATACATGTACCAAGAGTCATACACAAACAAGCTTTGTGAACAAGCTTTGTGAATAAACTATTTCATGTGACATGTTGAATTTTTTATTGTGAAGTTATGTTTTTTTTTTAAAAAAAATCATATTGTTCTGACTAAAGGTTCCTCTCCTATTTTTCTATTGAGCATGTGGCACCAAATTAAAAAGATATGAAATTCAACATTATGATCAATCAATAGACTCTTCAATGTGAGAATATTTGAGCTACTTTGTCTCATCTCTATATATATAATAGAGTAGTGCTTCCAACTTGAGTGACCGTACAATTTGTATGGATTAAGGTTTTTTTGGCTTTGTAGCTAGAATCAATCGAACTATATATATATATATATATATATATATATATATATATATATATATATATATATATATGTATGTAAGTGTTTACTTCTTTAACAATTAAGTAGTGAAAGCAAAGGAAGTAGGGAAAAAAAATACCCTATCAAAAAAGGCACAGGGGTTATGCAAACCCTTGAACTCACGGGTTTACATTCCCCCCTGCCCCTTTTGAAAGGTGTATAATTTTTTCCTAGAGTCATTTATATTCCAAAGGTTAATTTTTGTGAGGAGACATAATTATGTATAGGTCACCAATTACATTGTTACTTATATGTTAATAGTTGTCATTGATTCTTCCCATAAGGCCTAAAATGTCTTGATTCATGCCAAATTTCATAGTCACGCGGTGTTGGAGGTATTGTTGTTCTATTACACACACACAAATATAATAGTAATGGGCAAATCATAAAACTCCATATATATAATAAAACAACAATACCTCCAAACCTGAATGTTGACGTTTATTTACATTTGTCCATTAATTAATATCATAGCAATGGGTAGATCATAGTATCACTAAACTTCAGTACATAACGGGTGTTATATTATAATCGTTAATAGGTATAAAATAATAAATATTGGTTCAAAATCTAATATATTTAGATCAAGCTTTTATAGCGCCTACATATATGACAGTTTGAAATTAAGATGTATTAACGTTAATAGCCTTCATGGATTGCGATTTCTTTTAGTAATGCATGCAAATGAATGAATTTGTAGCTATAGTTGTACACTTACTATTGTCCCTCCTATCGTTATAGCAATAGCAGAGCTGATTGATATTGTCATTTTGTTGCTGATTAAATGTTGTAGTATCAATAATCCCCTTTAGAGACATTAAAGATGAAACTAGATTAGTCATCTATTAAGGTTGGCATGTAGAAATTCGTCTTGTTCACATTGAAACTAATACTTTCGCATATTACTTAGCTAAGAGGGAAAATTTTTTTCTCATTAATAAACCACCCCCTTTTACCCAATAGGGTAACCTCTGCAAAATTTTTAAGATTAAGAAAACAAGATAAAAAATTAATTTTATTTATTAATAAAAATATAACTACTTTCATCCCAAATACTCATCTGGTCTTATTTATGGAGAGGTGAGAGAAAGTTTATTTTAGTCTTACTTATAAGTCATAACATTAAATTTTTCTTATGAATGTACAATTATACCCTTCCTTTGATTTAGTTTTTATTGAGTGTATCACTCTAGTCCTATTTATAAGTTCCATTGAATCAAAAAATTCGGTCCTATTTATAAGTCCAGTTGTAGAGTAGTAAATGAGATAGTGACAATTTTGTTCATATTAATTATACAAATGAAAATAGATAGAGCAGAAAGAGTTAAACATATCCCTTCATAAATGAGGGCAAAGTTAAAAATTTATTCCATAATCATTGAGTTAACTACCTCTTCTTAGTATATGTAATTTAGTCAAAAATGACTTATAAATATGATCAAAATGGCATTGTATATTAAATAGAAGTAAAATTGGAAAGTTGTTAAATTTTAAGACAATTAAGTGAGGTTAAAGGTTTTACTTTGTCAATGTAAAACTTATTAAAAGTGAGTTGTAAATACAATTAAAATAATATATTTTCATGAAAAGTAATATTAGTAACAAAATAAATCAATTTTTATATAATATCAAGCTAATAAATCAATTTAAAATTTAAATAAAACTAAAAGATTGAATTCTTAGAATATTTCGTCATAATAATAAAGTCAATTTAATACTTATGAGTTATGATTAATTAAACAAGTACTCCCTCTGGTCCTTATTATAAGACACCAACTATCAAGTATTTTTGGTTCTCTTTATAAGACACTTGTAAGTTTTCAAGATGCAATTAATATATTTTTCTATGTCTGCTTATATTTAATAAAGGTAGTGGGAGATGGTACTATGAGTTTAGGTTAATTAGTAGGGATAATATTGGAAATCATTTGAATTTTGTGACAACTTTAATGCTTTTAACTAACTTTATTAGTTTGTGAGAATTGGTAGTTAGTGTTTTATAAAAAGAGTATACAAAGTTAATTAATATTCATGAATGCATGTGTGCATACCAAGTTTGGCTAGATTAGATCTGTTCTCTCAGCTCAACTTAGCGTTTAGCCACACCTATCACATGAACTAATTGTTTTGACAATTTCTCTTGAAGATAACACTTTCAGCTCATGATAAGAAATGATACCAACAACTTAACCAATAACAACATCTCAATTATTAAATGCTAGTGTATAAACACACACATACACACTCAATGAGTGAAGAATGTTGAATTCTCTCTCCCTACCAAAAATTATTAATAGAAGGTTCCTGTGAAGCTATGAACGAGTGTATATATACAAACACTCTCGGCGTGAACGGCTCCTGTTTCTCGGACCAATCGAAGGACTGGCGCTAAAGTTGGTGACGGCGGCGATGACAGTCCCTGTGGTGACACTTCATACAAACACTATGCTCCACGACTGTTGTCTGGTGCCGCCGGTGGTGATATTTTCGGTGGCGACGGTGACTGGAATAATTCCAATAAGTCTCCCAATAAGCTATTTTCTGACATAGATGGGCTCGCATTGTCCATGAGCTGAACTCTGCTTGAAACCTGTGAGAAATTATATGGTGCTGCCGGTGTTGATATTTCCGGTGGCGAAACTGTGCTCAATGTTTGTAATTCCGATGATAAGTCTCCCAATAAGCTATTTTCCCTCACAGATAGGTTCATATTGTTCATGAGCTGAACAGTGTCTGGGAGCTGTGAGAAGCCATATGATGCAGCTTCCTGCTCAAGACATGGTGCCGCCGCTAGTGATATTTCCGGTGGCAACTCTATGTTCGATGACCGCAATAATATTAATCCCGAAGAGTCTCCCCAGAAGCTATTTTCCGGCACAAATGGGTTCGCATTATTTTCCATGGGCTGAACTCTGTCTGGGAGCTGTGAGAAACCATATGGTGCTTCCGGCGCTAAACTTGGTGCCGCCGATGATGACGACATTTCCTGTGGCAACAAAATGCTGGATTGGTGTCCCAATAAAATATTTTGCCTCACAGTTGTGATCAAATCGTCCGTGGGCTGAAATCTGTTTGGGATGTTTGAGAAACCATATGGTGCTCCCTGCTCAAAACATCTTGCCACCGATGATGACATTCCCGGTGGCAACACTATGTTCGATGACTGTAATTTCGATGCGGTAGCCGCTGCGGCTCTTCTCTCTTCATTCCAGTGTCTGAGCCCACAGGCATTGCACAGTGACTGGCATTGCCATTCAAGAAATTGTGTTAATGCAGAATGAGTGTATAGAAAGAAAGAATAAAAAAAAAAAAAGGAAAGTGGATAATGAAATGGATGGGGCAATTAATTAAGTACCTTTGAACCTCTGGGGCCTTTTCTCCATTGGGGCGTGGAAGTTCTGCCGCAATTGGCACACCGATGATCATTGGAGGAGGAGGAGGCACCTTTGCGGGCTTGATTGGAGACGGAACGACGTCGGCCGCCGCCACGCGACGAAGGTTTCTTGATAGTGTGGGATTCTTGGTTGACTCTGAGAGCATGTTGATTATGAAAGAATGGCCACTTTGTTCTTTTACCGGCGGAGTATAGGGGCGGCGATGGTTCCTTGATATGGAGTGATCCGTTGTTGAATCTAGAAGGAGGTTGGCCAGGCTCTTGGATTCCAAGTTGACTCTGGGAAGACGACGTCGACGGTGGTGGTGTTCTTATTCCGCCGGCAGCATGATGATGCGGTGGGAGAAATGGATAGTTGATAGTGAGAGATTCTTGGAGAGGCACTTCGATTCCAAGACGCAGGGGCCACGACGGTGGGGTTCTTCTTCCATCGGTGGCACGATGCGGTGGCTGAAATGGTTGGTTGATAATGTAAGATTCTTGGTTGGCTATAATAGGTGTTTGGCGGGGCTCCTCGATTCCAAGACGCTGGGGCCACGACGATGCAGGTGCTCTTCTTCCGCCGGCGTCATGGAATGGCAAAAATGGTTCGTTCATAATATGGGATTCATTGTTGGCTATAAGAGTTTGTTGCCCAGGCCATTGGCGTTGAGTTTGGTTCTCAGACGACGGTGGTGTTTCTCGGCTGGTGGAATTCCCCGGCGGGTTCATCTTGGACAGTTGATCAGAGAGTCAAGAAAGAGCCCGCTATGCTGAGGGAGGACGATACTGATCAGCAGTACGTACTTTCTTTTTCTACCAAATACTCGCCGGTAACGCACTAAAGCTTTTCTGTTTAATTTATTTAATACAAAACATTTTTACGAAAGCTTTAATTCTCGGTTCATTTTTTTTATAATAAAAATTATATGAAAAGGTTAAAACCTAATAAACTTACAAATTATTCCGGAATACAATAGTATAAGCAATAATGCTTTTTTGAGTTTTTTTCAATGCAGTTAAGTGATCAGAAACTTTCAATTGAAGATGGTTCTCTGAAGCTCGAGATGGATATATAAGTGATTGTGGAGGAGTCATAACAGAGCTTCAAAAACAGTTATTTTCATTGATGGTATTAATGTCATTTGGTTGCTTAGTAAATGTTGTAGTAGCAATCATCCCTCTAGAGACATCACACGTGAAACTGGATTAGTCATCGATTGGGATTGGCATGCAGAAATCCCTATTCACAATAAAATTAATAATCTTATGCATATTACTTAATATAGAAGGAAATTTTTGTATCCTTGAATAATTCCATCCCTTATTATTATAACTTTAAAATTTGTGAATGTGCCTGTTTCATGATATAAGCTTCATAATTTGTCTGAATATTTATTATGTTTTTTAAACTTTACTTCTTGTTAACTATATTTATTGCATTTATTTTCTCACTTAACCTTTACATGTAAGGGTATAGTTAAAAAATAATATATATTTATAGCCTTTAACTAATTTTAACTATTTCTTGATTAACAAAAATAGCTTATTTGAAACTCATGATAAAGAACAAAATGAGTATTAAATAAGGATAAAGTTGAAAAGTTATTAAATTTTAATACCAAGTTAAATGACATTTAAGTTTTTTTTTAATATAAAACATATTGAAAGTTACTTATAAATAGGATTAGGTCGAGGAGTATATATCCATAAAAACAAAATAAATATTTTCTAAAACTATAAGTATGCAATAAGTAAGACTTATTTTTATACAATATTGAGCTAATAAATCAAGGGAAAATGTATATGCGCGTCATTATATTTCAGCTTCTACTGTTAGATATGTGGGTCCCTAGAGTTAAAAACCGGTTAAATAATGCCCAGCGGTTTTTAAAAAGTCCGTTTCGAAGGGGTGAAAATATAATTTTGGCCACTGCCGTGGATTTGCTGCCCAATCTTGTACCTGGGAGAGTGACCACGGTTTAAAACAGACTCATTAAAAAGGAGTCAATAAAGAAACAATACCAACTAGTTATTCTTGCCTGAAAAATGCCAATTAATGAACAGCATTACCAAAACACAAACATAAAGAATTGAGAAATGACAACTATATTCTGCCTTGTGTGTATGTGTTAGAGAGAGTCAGTGAAAATGATAGTTCGTGTCTGGATAAGATGTTAAATTCTTTGCCTACCAAAAGATACTAATACAAGGTTCATGTGAAGCTATTTTCTGATCAAAGCAGGTCCAGATCCTTATGAACGTCTCCGTTTCCGGGACCGATCAACTTTGTTACCGCTGGCGCTAGAGTTGGTGGCTCGGGGGCTGTTGTCTAGAGTTTCATCTGTTAGGCTTGACACTACTTCTGATGGGTCCGGCAATGGAGCCTCCGGTGGATCTCCCAGTAAGATATTTTCCATGAGCTGAACTCTGTTTGCAAGACTTGGTGCCGCCGTTGGTGACATTTCCGGTGGTTGTGACATCACTATGTTGGATGACTGTAATCCCGAAGAGTGTCCCAAGAAGCTATTTTCCAGCACTAGTGGGTTGTCAGTATTTTCCATGAGCGTAACTCTGTTTCGTTCTTCCTGCAAAAAACTTGTTGGCATCACTACATTCGATGACTGTAATCCCGAGGAGTGTCCCAATAAGTTATTTTCCGACACAAATGCGTTGGCATTATTTTCCTTGAGCTCGACACTGCTTCGTGCTTCCTGCCAAAAACTTGTTAGTGCCGACGATGATGACATTCCCGGTGGCAACACTATGTTCGATGACTGTAATCCCAATGCTCTTGTCTCCTCCTCCCTGTTGAGTCTGATCCAACAGGCATTGCACAGAGACTGCCATTGCGATTCAAGAAATTAAATTGTTTGAATGCAGGGTGTATATAAAGAAAGGATAAGAAAAGGGAGTAATTAAATGGATGAGGCAAGTAAGTACCTCTTGACCTGTGGGGTCACATCTCCACTGGGTCGCGTAAGTGTTGTTGCAACTGGCACAGCGACGATCGACAGCGCCGCCACGCCGGTCTTCGTACGGCGACGATGGTTTCTTCATAGTGTGGGATTCTTGGTTGACTCTTGGAGCATATTTTTGAAATAGAAGAATTTGATCTGTTAAGTATTGCTGAAGCTGTTGATCTTTTAAGGCTTGTGAAGATGGACTTTGGCCAGTGGAGGATAGTGGCGGCGACGGTTTCTTGATGGTGTGGGATTCTTGGTTGAATCTGAGAGCATGTTGTTGATGTTGAAGAAGTTTGTCTTCTTTTGATAGCAGAAGAAGTTGATCTTTTAAGGCCAGTAAACCTGTTCTTTGGCCGGCGGAGTATAGTGGCCGCGATGGTTGCCTGATAGTGAGTGATTCGTTGTTGACTCTAGAAGGAAGTTGGCCAGGCTCTTGGATTCCAAGTCGTATCTGGGAAGAAGGCGACGGTTGTGTTATTCTTCTGTCGGCGGCATGGTGATGCGGTGGCTGAAATGATTGGTTGATAATGTAACATCCTTGGTCCGCTAAACGAGGAGTTTGGTGAGGCTCGTCGATTCCAAGACGCTGGGACCGCGACGGAGATGTTCTTCTGCCGTCGGCGGCACGATGCGGTGGCAGAGATGGTTGGTTGATAATATGATATTCTTGGTTGGTTATAAAAGGAGTTTGGCGATGCTCTTCGATTCCAAGACATTGAGGCCACGACGGCGTTGCTCCTCTTACGTCGCCGGCACGATGTGGTGGCAGAAATGGTCCATTGACGATGCGAGATTCTTGGTTGACTACAAGACGAGTTTGGCGCGGCACTTCGATTCCAAGACGCTGGGGACACGGCTGTGGTGTTCTTCTTCCGGCGGTGGCATGATGCGGTGGCTGAACTTGTTCGTTGATAATGTGAGATTCTTGGTTGGCTACAAGAGGAGGCATGTGAGTCTCTTCGATTCCAAGTGGTGCTCTTCTTCCGCCGGCGTTATTCAATGGCAGAGATGGTTCGTTGATAATGTACGATTCATTGATGGCTGTAACACTAGTTTGCCCAGGCCAGTGGAGTTGAATTTGGTTCTGAGACGACGGTGGTTTTCCGCCGGCGGCGGAATTCCCCGGCGGGTTCATCTTGGATCGGTGATCAAAGAGTCAAGATTTGGGCCTCGCAGTCAACTACTTAGAGCCCGCTATGTAGAGGGAGGATATTACTCGGCAAGACCGTATTTTTAAACCAAATACCCTACGATAATTAAAACAAGTCTATACCAAAAAACAATTAAAACAAGTCACCAATAAAAAAAAAAGGTAGTCCCTTATTTATATCGTGCAGAATTAAGATCTGAATACCTATTAAAAGAGATATTTATATTTAGTATCTGAAACAGTATCGAATAGGATTGTCTCTAATAAAATGATACTTATATGTAATAAAAAGAAAAATAAAAACAAATTTTTCTATTTAATTTTTTTAATTTATAAATTTGTAGTACTAAAGATGAAAGTGAGATCTAAGTTTTTTATTTTTAATCAAAGATCTAAGTTTTAATTCTCCGATCAAATTTGGTACATTAATTTTTTGATAATAAAAACTTATATAAATATACTTTTTTGATCTAGTATATAGATAAAACTTTAAAATTCTATAAAACCTAGTGCGCTTATGAATTATTCCCCAATAAGATAGTATATTGTTTATTTTTGGCTTTTTTGCGGCACAATAATCTAATATTTGAGATCTGATTAACAATTGGTCAGTTGTAATAATTCTTTTGAAGTGATTAAAAGCTTCTTCTTCTTCTTTTTTTTTTTTTTTTTGCCTGCAATTAAAAGCATATTTTTAATTTAAACTGCATTATAAGTATGACGCAAATCAATTTGGTTTATCATATAATTAAAAGTAGAATAAATTAAAATTTTAAATTAATAATTTTACCAGCCTCATTTACATGTCTAATAATCTTGAAAGATGGATTGATTTTGAAAATCCAATGGCTTTTTATTTTAAAAATTTTAGTTAATTTCATTTTAATTATTTGAACAAATTATAGATATATTTGTTTTGGTTTAATATTAGGGCATTGGGCACCTTTTAAGACCTGGCTTCTCTCCTTTTCTTTTCTGGCACGCTCCTATCTTTTACCCCTTTAATGACCCTTGAATCAAGATCTAATGGTTTACATTTAATACTATTAATATTTATTTTCCTCTTATAAAAAAGAGGAAAGAGAAGGATGAGAATTAAATATTAAATGTGTATTAATAGCATTAAATGTAAACCATTAGATATTAATCTAAAGGTTATGAAAGGGGTAAAGGATGGACTGAAAAAAAAAAAAAAAAAGAAAGAAAGAAGTTAAGTCTGACCTTTTAATGCTAAAATTTTCTGGGAGCAGTCACCCCTAATAATGCTCAAAACCTGGGTCTCTGCTTTTTTTTTTCCTTTTTTTTTTGGAATAAAAACTGAAGTTCATTCAGTCCTCAAGAGAGTACATTAACAAAAGAGATCCTGGTTTCCCTAGTCAATATCCGCAGCTTGACTTATAGGTAGCAATTAAATAAGGATACAAATTAAATGTGAGTGTTGGTATTAGTTTTTGGAAAATAGTTTTTTTAAAAAAAAAAAAAGTAGTAAAAGTGATGTTTTAAAATAAATTATAAGAAAAAAGTGATTTTAATAAAATGATAGTGTTTGAATATTATTATCATAATAATATTTTCATGCTCAAATTATTTTGGTTCAAAATCACTTATATTAATATTTCAAGATCAAATACACAAAATGATAACCAAAATAAATACAACAGAATAAACCAAATATAAGTAAAAAAACTAATTATCACCAACTAAAGAACGGGAATAGAAGTAGCATCAAAAACTACATAGAACTCCTGTTGATCCAAGGTTAGAAATGACATGAAATAAAGTGTTGGCTGCAAAACTCAGCTATATATAGGGCACATCTCTTTATATGCATCAGCTGCAAATAGAGCGACTACACAGTAGCCTCATTTTGGGGTAAAGAACATAAAAAACCCAACCTTAGAAAGAAAATCAATAATGTCCTGAAGAACACTTCTGCTTCTCCATTGAAATAGATTTGATGACGTCAACCACACACTGAATAACGCCTCTTAATGATGCCTATAGCTAACAAATAGAGCTGGCAATCAAGGCCAGGCCGGCCCTCCAGAACCCGAAGTAAGAAAAACACCTGTTTTTCAAAGCCCAGCCCGAGAACACCAAGGTCAGGGCTGGTTCACAGGGCGCGGAAATTACTATTCCAAATTTTACCTATTTTTCCTCCACTTTTTTTTAAAAAATATAATTAGTAAATTACAACACGAATCATCCAATAAATAAATACAGTCACTAATTCATAATTAGAAGCAAACTATGTTCACAAATAACTCACATAAAACATAAAAAACATATCACTAAGCGACATTAGTACAATGACTATTATTGTCGTCATCTTCGTCACTATCATTGATTTTAACAACATTTGATTGTTCTTCACTTTGAGTAGTAACCTCTAGCTCATGAATAAGAATATCATGAAATTCTTCTCCTACATCATGAAGACATCCATGATCTTTATTTGCAACAAATAGTAAATCAAATCATAAAATTAGAGTATAGTTATTATATATTTGTAGTTAAATTGATAAATAACTCTACAACAAATACAATATATTATATATATATATATATATATATATATATATATATATATATATATAAATTAATAAATTTAAAAAGGAAAAAAAAGTTATAGTAAAAAGGGATTGCAGGGCTGGCCCATGGCTCTCTTGGGCCAGCCCGTTTAAGCCCAAGGCCTATTAGGGTCGAGCCTACAGGGCTAATTTCAAATATCTCGTCCATTTTTCATGGCCGGTCTTTTTAAAGGGCTAGGGCTTAAACGGGCCGGCCCGTTTTACCGGCTCTACCGGTGATCATCATCTTATACCACAACCGCGTCAAAGAGGTAGATCGAAACTCATATCTTCCAATTGTGGCCTTCTCCCTCTGATTTTTGTTGGTTGTAGTATTTTCTCGTCTTTTGGGCGAGTTTTCCCTCTCCCTATCCAGATCTTTCTTGAGGCTGTGAGAGCTCTCCCTTGCTTTTGTGCGAGCAGTCTGTCTTCTCTTCCTATTTTTGTGGTTTTTATGTTGTTGGGCTATGAAGCACCGATACTCTAAAAAAAAAGTTTTCAACGTATCAAACACTTGTATCGGGAACATATTGGAAACAATGTGTTGGAATCAAACACAAGAATCCAGCCAATATTATTTAAAGTAACGCATCGACGTCCCATATCGGGAACGTATTAGAAACATCGTGTCAGTATTGGTGCTACATAGGTGTTGGGCTTTAGTGGTGGTGTAAATAAACAAATCTATGAGATCTTAAAATAACTCCTCTTTGGTTGGAAGTTTGTTTGAACGTTAATAGATCCGATCCTCTTCGAGTGGCTTGGATTCACGTTCTTGGGAAAATGGTTTTATCAATGGTCATTGATGATTTATGCTTTATCTATAATAGGACCATTGTTAGTAGAGCTAGAAAATCGGGCCGAGCTCGTTGGGTCGGCCCATTTAAGCTCAATTTGAAGAGATAGATGAAATTGGCCCTGGAGGGCCGGCCTTGCAAGGTCTCAAGCCTTGGAGGGCCATGGGCCAACCTATTAGGCCTTGCATTTTTAAAAAAAAAATAAAGTTGAAGTTTGGCTTGAGCGCTTCAAATACATGATATTTTTACTCATAGAGCAGAGTCTACTGCGATTAGTGAAACACAATCAAATATTTTTGACATTGATGATAGTGATGAAGAAGATGTGTAGTCATCTGCTGTTAGTGGTACGCTTCTTATATTTTATGTGTTTTATTTGTGGACTGTGAACAGTAGTTTGCTTTTAATTATGAACTGATGAATGTGTTCATTTGTTGGATAATTTGTGTTGCTTGATATTAATGTTGATAATATTTATTTGATAAATTAGAACTTTAGTTGTTGTATTTTACTAATCATATTTCTTTAAAAAAACAGACAAAAAATAGTTAAAATTTGAAATTGTAATTTCCAGGCTTTGAAGGGCCGGCCCTGTTAGGCCCTGACCCTTCAAGGGCAGGCCCTGGAGGGTCAAGACAGCCTTGATTTCCAACTCTATTTGTTTCCCTCTTTTCTTCGAAACGAAACCATTTTGGCGCAAAAATAGAGCTAATTGGAACACCCCACATATGTTTTTACACTCTTCCTATTTATAAGTACTTTTTTTTTGGGGGGGGTGGGGGGAATATTCTTATTTAAATCCACTTTCCGAGGAAAAAAATGAAGGTATTGCTTTTTGACCCTTACTAATGGTAAAGAGAAGAAAGGTGAAAAATACTTATTTATAAATGAGAGTAAAATTATATTAAAAAAAATTGTCAATTTAGAAAAATTGCTTTTTTGTTGAATGCCATTTGGTTGATTGGTAAATGTTGTAGTAGTAATCATCCCTTTAGGCTTTGTTTGGGAGTTTGGAGGAGAAGGAAAGAAAAAAGATATAGGGAGTTTGGAGGGAAGGAGAAGGAAGAGAAATAGAAAATATTTCCTCCCTTTGTTTGAGAGTTAAAAAAATAGTAAGGAGGGAAGATGGAGGATTAATGAGTTATTTTTACTATTTTATCCTTTTATTTAAAAATTAATATAATTATTATACTTTACAAATAAATTTAAATTTAAATTTTCTAAAAAAATTATATATGTAATTTTTATATTCAAAAAATATTTTCTCTCTCTAAAAATATTTTCCCATAAAAAAGTATTTTCTCTCTCTAAAAAATATTTTCATGTGCATTCCAACAATAGAAAAGAAAAAAGAAATAAAAAATAACAAGAGTGTTTTATATGAATGAGGGTAAAAAAATAATTAATCTATTTTCCCTCTTAAAACCCCCCATATTGGGGGAACTTTATTTTTTTGAAGAAGGAGGATTTTGGGAGATTTGTGAAAATCCCTAATTCCCTCCCCTTTTATTTTTAAAACTCCCAAGCAAAGGAATGGACTTCTAAAACCTTTCCTTTCCTTTCCTTTCCCTCCAAAATGGAACTCCCAAACAAAGCCTTAGAGATATCACACGTGAAACTAGCTAGATTAGTCACCAATTGCTATTGGCATGCAGAAATCCCTCGTGTTCACAATAAAATTAAACTCTTATTCATGCCATTTAATCATCCCAAATGTTCCTCCGATCAGGAAAAGAGATGAGGTTTATTTTAATCCTATTTACAAGTCATAATATTAAATTTTCAAATGAATGTATGATTATACATTAATTTATTATTATCTTGACTTTATTTTCATAGGATATATTGTACACTCCCTCCATAACTCCATCCCTTATTATAATAACCTTTACATTTGTGAATGGGCGTGTCCAGAATATAAGCTTCATGGTTTTTCTTATTGCATTTTCTTTTTAACTTTACCTCTTATTAATTATATTTATTTTCTCTCAATTATCATCTTTATGCACAAGGGCATAGTTAGAAATATAATACATATTTATAGTCTTTAACTAATTTTAACTATTTTTTTATTAACACAAATCGGTTATAAGAAACTCATAATAAGGGATAAAGTGAGTATCAATTATAGAGTTAAAGTTGAAAAGTTATTAAATTTTAAGACAAAGTGAAATAATGTTTAAGTTTTGTTTTTTTAAATATAAAACATGTTGAAAGTCACTTATAAATAGAGTTAGAGGATTATATATCTATAAAAATATATATATATATATTAACAACAAAATAAATATTTTCTAAAACCATAAGTATGCAATAACTATGACTTATTTTTATATAATATGGAGCTAATAAATCAAGGGAAAATATATAAGCGCGTCTTTCTATTTCAGTTTCTACGTTTTAGATATGTGGATCCCTAGAGTTAAAACCGGTTAAATAATGCCCAGCAGTTTTAAAAAAGTCCGTTTCGAAGGGGTGAAAATATAATTTTGGTCACTGTACGTCGTGGATTTGCTGCCCAAGCATCTGCATGGGAGAGTGACCACAGTTTAAAACAGACAGACTCAAAAGGAGTCAATAAAGAAACAATACCAATTAGTTATTCTTGCCTGAAAAATGCCAATTAATGAACAACATTACCAAAACAAACATAAAAGAAGGAAAGATAGAAAGATAGAAATAAACACAAACAGAAAGAATTGAGAAATGACAACTATATCCAATTGCCGCATCACTATACAATAATACAAACTGTACAAAATACGATATTCTGCCTGTGTATATATATGTTAAGAGACAGTCAGTGAAAATGATAGTTCGTGTCTGCATAAGAATGTTAAATTCTTTTCGTACCAAAAAGTACTAATGCAGGTTCCTGTGAAGCTTTTTGCTGATCACAGCAGGTCCAGATCCTGATGAACGGTGTTACCACTGGCACTAAAGTTGGTGACGGCGGCGATTACATTCCCTGTGGTGACACAACATACATACACTATGCTCCAGGGCTTTTGTCTCGAGTTTTATCTGTTCCGCTTTGCCCGAACTCCTCCATCTTTGACGCTTCTTCTGGTGGGTCCCGCAATGGTGCTGATGACTGTAATCCCGAGATATTTTCCACGAGCTGAACATTGTTTGCAAGACTTGGTGCCGCCGGTGGTGGCATTTCCGGTGGGAGCGACACTACGTTGGATGACTGTAATCCCGAAGAGGGTCCCACGAAGTTATTTTCCGGCACAAATGGGTTGGCATTATCTTCCACGAGCTCAACTCTGGTTTGTGCTGCTTCCTGCAAAAAACTTGTTAGTGCCGCCGATGATGAAGTTCCCGGTGGCAACACTATGTTCGATGACTGTAATCCCAAAACGGCTCTTGTCTCTTCCTCAAGAAATTATATTGTTTGAATGCAGAGTGTCTAAAAAGAATGAATAAGAAAAGGGAATAATTAAATGGATGGGGCAAGTAAGTACCCTTTGGTTGACTAGTCTTTGAGCATGTCTTTGACATTGAAAAAGTTGTTCTTTTAAGTATTGCTCAAGAAGTTGATCTTTTAAGGCCTGTGAAGATGTTCTTTGGCCGGCGGAGTATAGTGGCGGCGACGGTTTCTTGAAGGTGTGGGATTCTTGGTTGACTCTGAGAACATGTTTTTTATGTTGAAGAAGTGGATCTTTTAAGGCCCGTGAACCTGTTCTTCCGCCGGCAGAGTTTATTGGCCGCGATGGTTGCCTGACAGCGAGTGATTCGTTGTTGATTCTAGGAGATTGGCCAGGCTCTTGGATTCCAAGTTGTCTCTGGGAAGAAGGCGACGGTGCTGTTATTCCTCTGTCGGCGGCATGATGATGCGGTGCCTGAAATGGTTGGTTGATAATGTAACAGTCTTGGTCAGCTATACGAGGAGTTTGGCGGGGCTCCTCGATTCCAAGACGCAAGGGCCACGACGAAGGTGTTTTTCTGCCGTCGGCCGCACGATGCGGTGGCAGAGATGGTTCGTTCATAATGTGAGATTCTTGGTTGGTTATGAAAGAAGTTTGGCGATGCTCTTCGATTCCAAGGCGTTGAGGGCACGACGGTGTTTCTCCTCTTCCGTCGGCGGCACGATGCGGTGGCAGAAATGGTTCGTTGATGATGTGAGATTCTTGGTTTTCTACAAGACGAGTTTGGTGAAGCTCCTCGATTCCAAGATGCATGGGCCACGACGGAGGTGTTATTCTGCTGTCGGCGGCACGATAAGGTGGCAGAAATGGTTGGTAGATGTAGTGAAATTCTTGGTCAGTTAAAAAAGGAGCTAGGGGATGCCTTTCGATTGCAAAACGTTGAGGCCACGACGGTGTTGCTCCTATTCCGTCGGTGGTACGATGCGGTGGCAGAAATGTTTCATTGATGATGTGGGATTCTTGGTTGGCTACAAGACGAGTTTGGCGAGGCTCTTCGATTCCAAGACTCATGGGCCACGACGGAGGTGTTCTTCTGCCGTCGGCGGCACGATAAGGTGGCTGAGATGGTTGGTAGATGTAGTGAAATTCTTGGTCGGTTAAAAAAGGAGTTTGGCGATGCCTTTCAATTGCAAGATGTTGACGACGTGACGGTGTTGCTTCTCTTCCGTCGGCGGCACGATGCGGTGGTAGAAATGGTTCATTCATGATGTGAGATTCTTGGTTGGCTACAGGACGAGTTTGCCAAAGCTCCTCGATTCCAAGACGCGGGGTCCACGAAGGTGGTGTTCTTCTTCCGGCGATGGCATGATGTGGTAGCGGAACTTGTTCGTTGATAACGTCAGATTCTTGGTTGGCTCTAAGAGGAGGATGGCGAGGCTCTTCGATTCCAAAACGCGCGGGCCACGACGGTGGTGCTCTTCTTCCGCCGGTGTTATGCAATGCCTGCAGAGATGGTTCGTTGATAATGTGCGATTCATTGTTGGCTCTAACGTGAGTTTGCCCAGGCGATTGGAGCTGAGTTTGGTTCTGAGACGACGGTGGTGTTTCACTGCCGGCGGAATTCCATGGCGGGTTCATCTTGGATAGTTGATCAAAGAGTCAAGATTTGGGCAACTACTGAACACGGTATGCTGAGGGAGGACGATACTCGTAATACCTTTTTTTTCCCACCAGAAAAAAAAAAAAAAATTAAAGCAAGTTTTTCTATTTAATTTTTTTAATTTATAAATTGTACGAAAGATGAAAGTGAGTTCTAAGTTCTTTTTATGAAGGATGTAAGTTTTAATTTTTTTATAATAAAAACTCATAAATAATTTTCATGGATCTAGTATGTATATAAAACTTTAAAATTCTATTAAACCTAGTAAGCTTATAAATTATTCCTCAGTAAAATAGTATAATTTTTTTTCCTGCACAATAATCTAAAATTTGAGATCTGATTAACTATTGGTCATTTGTAATAATTCTTTTGAAGCAATTAAACAAGCATATTATTATTATTATTTTCCTGCAACTAAAAACATATTATTAATTTAAAAAAATTCAAAAATATGATGCAAATCAATTTGGTTTATCGTATAATTAAACGGAGAATAAATTGAAATTTTAAATTAATAATTTTACCAGCCTTATTTACATGTTTAATCTTGAAAGATGGATTGATTCTGAAAATCCCATGGCTTTTTATTTTAAAATGTGTCGTTAATTTCATGTTAAATATTTCAACAAATTATAGGTATTTTTGTTTTAGTTTAATATTAGGGCCTGGGGAACCTTTTAAAACTAAAATTTTGTAATACTCAAAACATGGGTCTCTATTTTCTTCTTCTTTTTTGGGAATAAAAACTGAAGTTGATCATTCAGTCCTCAAGAACGACATTAACAAAAGAGATCCTAGTTTCCCTAGTCAATATCTGACTTATATATAGGTATCAATGAAACAAGTATACAAAATCCCAGTGTCCATGGAAGAACTTTGGTACATAATTAGTGAGGGTAGCATTTTCCCAGTAAGTGTGCCAAAACAAAACCTGTCAATCATACACTGTAAGTTTAGTATCATTAATACTGCCACTAAAGTTCTATCCAAAATAAAATAATAATGCCTCTAAAGGAAGTTTGTGTTGAATTTAAGAGTAGGGTTATTAAACTAAACAGGCCACTGAACCAGTCAGGCTATTAGATCAATCATTAGAGAGTCAGGCCGCGAAGTTAAACCGGAGCTAACTAGAGGTCAAACCTGTGAGAAAGTTAAGATTTCAGGTTATGAATATGAAATTATAAAAATAAAAATAATAATAATAATAATAATAATAATAATAAACTAAACTGGGTTAATGCCCGGGTCGGACTGATTTACCAACTAATTCTCTGGTTTTCGAGCCAAATTGGGCAATCTAATCCAAGTTTAAAAACGCTTGATTGTATTATTGTCATTTTGTTGCTTACTAATTGATTAGTAGTAGTTAGGGGTGGGAATAGGTCAAGCCCCTATCAGGCGGTCTACAGCCTGGCCTATTTAGGGCCTGGTTAGGCCTGACCTGTTTGTCAAAAAGGTCAGGCCAAGGCCTATTTAAAAGCCTAAATATGTAAATAGGTCAGGTCTATTTTATTAAGGCTTGACCTGTTTACATATTAAATAAATATAATTGAATTTATATCATATAAATAATATAATTTTTTGTAATTTTTTATTCTTATACTCTAATTTCAAATTATATTTATATAGGTTTAAAGTGTATAAAGCCTATTTATGGCTTCCAAGACCTACAATATGAGGCCTTTTCAAAAGCCTATATTGTAAGTAGGCATTTAAAAAGACTTCAGGCCCGACCAGGTCTTATAAAGGCTCAAGCCTAAGTCTAAAAAAAAACCTAAATTCAGGCTCAGGCCTTCTACCTCCATTACTGACTCAGGCCTATTTAGTCAAAGTCTGGTCTGGTCTGGCCTATTTCCATACCTAGTAGCAACCATCCCTTTACAGATATCATGGATATGGGTATATCTAGAAGTTTGTCATGTTCACAGTGAAATTAATACTCTAGCATATTACTTAGGGCCTACTTGGTTTGAAGGGAGGAAAGGGGGAGGGAGAAATTTTCTCTTTCATATTTACTAAATAGCCCACAAATTTCTTTTAATATTTCAAAAATACACTCTTAACAAAAAGAAATATTTTTTTCATTAATGGCAATTTGATCAATATCCTCCTTAAAGGCTCTTCCCCTCTCATCCGCTCCTCTTAAACCAAATAGGCTCTTAGTTTAGATTGCTAATAAGATAGAAGGAAATTTTTGTATTCTTAATTAACCACCCCCTTCTACCTAATAGGCTAATCTCTAAAGAAATTTTAAGATTTAAAAACAAAAATCAAATATTAATTTTATTTATTAATGAAAATATAATTACTTTCAGCCCAAATAATCCTCTGGTAATTTAACCAGGGACTACTAGTCACCTTTTTTGTAGTCTTCACTCTTCAGCTTTTCCCCCTCTATCTAAGCCAACCCTAATTAATCAATATTCTTATTTACTCTCATAAAAAAAATTACTTAAAAGAGGAGCACTGAAGACAAGAATAATTGAATAATGAATAGCTCTGGATAATTTTCTAGAGTCCTGTACATTTCTATTTATAGACAACATAAGCCAATTACATTGTGACATGTGTCCTTATGGATAATTCTAGAATTCAAATGACTCATTCCAGTAAAGCGCTCAACATACAGTAAATACAAAAGCACAGCATACATAATGAATTTATTTCTAACTCTCTCCTTTACTCGTAACCCTCTTCCGCTTCTTCTTCTCCTTTCGGGATGTCTTTGTGAGAGTCTGTTTCTGTTGAAGTTGTTTCATTGGAGAAACGGTAATGCCAAGCTTGTCTCTGAGAAACCAGAACCGTGCTTGGCTTAATGGCTTAGTGAGACAATCTGCAAGTTGAAATTCAATCGGAACATGATTAACTTGAAGTTTCTTAGACAACACCTAATCCCTTACAAAGTGTATGTCAATTTCTATATGTTTTGTTCTCACATGATGTACAGGATTGGCTGCGAGTGCTGCTACACTAGTATTATCACACCATAAAATGGGTATGTGTTTCTGTCTTAGACCAAGTTCGGATAATAGGGACCTGATCCAACTTAATTCCGAACTTGTGTTGGCGAATGATCTGTATTCGGATTCACAACTGGAGCGGGAAACTACCGGATGCTTCTTAGATGACCAGGTGACAAGAGAATTACCCAAAAATACGCAATAACCACCAACTAACCTCCTATCATCAGGGCAAGCAGCCCAATCAGCGTCAGAGTAGGCGGGTAACTCAAGAAGATTAGATGGCTTAATGTGTAAGCCATAATGTATTATTCCTCTGAGATAGCGAAGAACTCGTTTAACTGCCTTCCAATGTTCAGTAGTAGGTTGTGAGAGAAATTTGCTTAGCTTCCCAACACAAAAACTGATATAAGGCCGTGTATTACAAAGATATTGCAAGGCCTCGACAGCACTACGGTATTCAGATGGATTGAGTAGGAGTTCACCAGAATGAGCTGATAAGGATTTGTTGGCAATCATCGGTGTATTACATGGAGAGGCATTGGTCATATGAAATCTGTCCAATAAATCACGGATATATTTGCCTTATGATAGATAGAGACCTGACTTGTCCCGGTGTGCTTCAATGCCAAGAAAATAATGAAGTAGACCAAGGTCTTTCAAAGAAAAAATGTGGTGCAGTCTTGCAGTAAAGTGTTTCAGACTATAGGAGTTACTTTCAATGACTATTATGTCATCAACATAGATTAGAATAATCAAAATTTGAAATTTGTCGAAATAAATGAATAAAGAGACATCACTTTTGGAATTTGTAAAACCCCAAGCTAAGGGAACACTTCGAAGCCTCTCAAACCATGCTCGAGGGGCCTGTTTTAGACCATAAAGGGCCTTGGAAAGTTTACAGACAGCATTAGGCCGAGAGGGATCTATGAATCCTTCAGGTTGTTTCATAAAAACAGGCCCATTCAAAAAACCATTGAAAAATGCATTGTTAATATCGAGTTATTTAATGCTCCAGTTTAAAGCAACAGCAATGGTTAATATGATTCTAATTGTTGAAGCCTTAACGATAGGACTAAAGGTCTCATAGAAGTCAATAACTTCGGTTTGTTGAAAACTTTTTGCCAATAGTCGAGCTTTCCTTTTAGTGAGAGAACCATCAGAATCATATTTGGATTTAAAAATCCATTTGCTATCAACAACATTATGTGTAGGAAGATGAGAGACGAGAGTCCAAGTGGAGTTTTTCATGAGGGCATCAAACTCCTCCACCATTGCTTGCCGCCAGAGAGGTAGCTTGAGAGCCTGTCTGGCTGTTTAAGGAGTGCATTCAGAATTGAAGATCAATCCCACATAGGGGGTTTTGGGCTTGGAAATGCCATGTTTGCTACGTGTCTGCATAGGATGAAAATTAGATACAGCAACAAGAGATCTTAAGTGAGTAGGTTCTGGAAGTATGCCAGGTTCTGGTTCAGGTGTTGAATTAAGTATGCCAGGTTCTGGATCAGGTGTTGAATTCACAGGGGAATTCACGGGAGATTGAACCACATCAGTGGCTGAGAGTAGACCAAGATTGTCAGCACCAGTAAGGCAATTAGAGGTGTGAGTGAGATCAGCTAAAACAGGTTCTTGAGGAAGAATAGTACAAGTTTCATCTGCAATAGGAGGCTGTGAGATTGAGCTCAAGGGACAATTAGTTGCAGATGGTGCAGGACATGAGTTTAATTTTGCAGTATTAGATACACCCGAACAAGAATTGATCACATCTGGAGTTGGAACAGAGAAAATCTCTGTAGACAGGTGTTCATTGATAAAGGGTGAAATGCTTGAGAAGTTGACTAGCTCATCAGTGGTTGATTTATGAAAAACCAGAAAATCATTAGTAAAAGGATAATCAATTTCATTAAAAACATGTCGAGAGATATAAATTCTCTCTGTGGGACTGAGACACTTAAAGCCCTTGTGTGAGTTGCTGTACCCAATAAAGGTACATTTAGTGCTGTGGAACTGTAGTTTGTGCTTGTTGTAAGGTCGGAGACAAGGAAAACAAGCGCATCCAAAAATTTTCAGATTCTTATAGTCTGGTTTCTTCTTGTACAAGTACTCAAAAGGAGATTGAAAAGATAAGATAGCAATAGGCATTCGATTAATCAGATATATATCAGTAGAAAATGCCTCCCACCAATAACAAAGAGGCATGTGAGCATGAGCTAAAAGTGTAAGACCAGTCTCGACAATATGGCGATGTTTGCACTCAACTCTACTGTTTTGAGCTGATGTGTGTGGGCATGAATGTTTGAATATAATTCCATGATCATCAAGTAAAGATTGAAAGCTTCTAAACTCACCACCCCAATTACTATGCAGGGTTTTAATTTTCTGTTCAAAGTAATTTTCAACCATATTTTTGAAAATCTTAAAGGTTGAAAGTGCTTCCCCTTTGTTTTTTAGAGGGTAAATCCAGGTGTGTATGTTGTAGTCATCTAGAAAACTGATATAATATCTATATCCTTCAACAGATTTAATGGGAGATGGACCCCAAAGATCAGTATGAACCAATTCAAGAACATGAGAAGCATGAGACTGTGACACAGGGAAGGGAAGTCTATGGGACTTGCCAAGTTGGCATGAATCACAAAACTGAAGCATTTCATTAGAATTAACTGAAACATTACATTCGGCCAGAATTCTTTGTAAAACATTTCTACTTGGATGACCAAGCTTCCTATGCCAAGATTCTATACTAGATAACTGAGTACTAGTCCTAGTACTATTGTTTGAAAAGGAAACAAAACTAGCAGCAATATGCTTGTCTGGAACTACTTGGTTGCCAATCCTGTATAAACCTGGGGTGTTTCCCTTAGTAGCCTTCCCTTGCAGCAGAATACTATGCTTCTTCTTGTCCTTCACAAAACAACCGTGTGAGTGGATTTCAACAAACACATCACTATTATCACTAGTAAGTTTAAATCCACTGATCAGGTTCTTAGCCATATTAGGTGCAATGAGCACTTTGTTGAGCTTCAGCTTCTTAACATCAGAAAGATTATCACACAGAATTTTTTCATTTCCAGTTCCAGTAACATTCACAGAATTTCCATTGCCAACAGAAATAGAGTTTATACCTGAATTGGTGTCTGGTCCGACATTTTTAGGATTGTTGGTCACATGATGAGTGGCTCCAGTATCAAGGTACCATGCTGGATCAGCTAGAGTGTCAGGAGTAGCTATATAAGCCGATGCAGTGTTATGTTTCTTGGAGCTTTTGAAATTTTGGTCAAATCAACGGTAGCAATCATGAACTTCATACCCATCTTTATCACAAAGTTGACACCAGATTTTGTCATTTTTATATCCACATGTGCCTCTTCCACCAAAGCCACCATGATTGCCTCGTCCTCTGCCTCTACGGCCACGCCATTGATAACCTCGGCTAGCAGTATCACGATTCTGAGAAGAACTTTGAAAGACAAGATTAGCAAAGGCAGTGGAAAGAGTATTAGTAGAGGAATTACTCAATTGTTCCAGACGAGACTCAAAGGTGAGAAGCTTGGACTAGAGTTCAGCCCATAACAGATTATCTTTCTCTGTGAGCATCACAACGATAGGTGTATACTCAGTGTCCAAACCAGCCAAAGTTTGAGTGATAAGGTCTGTTAGTGACACAGGGCAGCCAGCTAAGGTGAGATTGTCAGAGATAGATTTCATCTTCGACAGGTAGTCTCGCATCTTCATAGACCCCTTCTTCAACTGCTGAAATTCACTCTTAAGGAAGGTGATTCGAGATTTCGTATTGGTGCCAACGAACTCAGCCACAGCCTTCCAAAGGGCAGAGGAAGTCTTGCAGGAAGTCATTTGAGAGGCTATACTCATCGTCATTGTGCCAAATAGCCATCCAATAAGGATTTGATCAGTGGCCAACCAGTCTTCTTACAATGGATATGGACATACCTGCTCTGCTGAGTCAAGGATATACTCCGGTGGAATTACTTGAGTGCCGAGAACATGTCCTTCTAGCCGATGTCCTCGAATAATTGGCATAATGGTGGATTCCCATGTGAGGAAATTGTACTGTCCAGCTTGACGAGATTGCCTTGGTTGAGTGAGCTTAGAAGTGGAGTGGATCTAGTGGGTACCTGGGGAAAGAAGTTCGAGCCAGAGGAAAGGCCAGGAAAATGGGTGTAGGTGGGAAGGAATTGTTGGGGAAACTGTTGGGGGAACTGAAACATTGACAGAGGTGAACTGGGTGAGGGAGGAATGAAGGTTAAAATGGGGACAGTGGTGGTGAGTGAACTAGTCGAGTGTGAGAAAGGAGTGGTCGACAGAAAATGTGAGTAAGAAGGAAAATGTTGAGAAGCAAATAGAGTCGATGGTGACGGAAATGGGAAAGAGGTTGGAATGGTGAATGGAACACGTGGCTCAGATGATGTGACGGAGGTGATAGTGGAATCCTGGTGTGAGGGTTGAGTGTGAACAGCTGAAAAACTAGGATTAGGGTTTTCAGATAAGGCTGAGGTGGTGGCTGAGGTTGATTGGCTAGTGTAAATCCCAAAAGATGTCATTTCTAGCTTGTAGGCTCTGATACCAAGACAAGAATAATTGAATAATGAATAGCTTTGGATAATTTTCCAGAGTCCTGTACATTTCTATTTATAGACAACATAAGCCAATTACATTGTGACATGTGTCCTTATGGATAAGTCTAGAATTCAAATGACTCATTCCAGTAAAGCACTCAGCATATAGTAAATACAACAATAAATACAACAGCACAGCATACATAATGAATTTATTTCTAACTACTGAACAAATAAAGAAAACCCAATTAACTTAAATTTTAATGAATCACATAACAAAAGCAGGTAAGTATAAGTTGTTGTCATTTAATAATTAGAATCTAAATAAAATGTTTAATGATTTACAATCTCATCACGTGATGATACTATTGTAGCAATTTAAAAATTTTATGAAGAAAAATTAATCTTGTAGTTATTTATGATTTATCCATGTTATATATAGGGGAATATCGCCCCATGCCCCCATGATCGGTTGAGGTAGTGTTTTCTGTAAATGTGACTGAACAAAAAATGTCAATCTCTGTGCTCTATAAGTTTAGTATCATCATATCAATAATGTCTATAAAGGAAGTTCATCTTGAATTTAAGAGGTTTTTTTATTTTTCAATGCAGTTAAGTGATCAGAAACTTTCAATTGAAGAAGGTTCTCTGAAGCTCAAGATGGATACGTGATTGTGGAGAAGTCATAGCACAGTTGATTGGCTACATTTGTGTTGGGCAAAAGCTTCAAAAATATTACCGTCAGTCATAATTATAAGACATAGTTAACTTTCTTTGTAGAGATTAAATAAGTTAAATAAGTTACTTAATTAATCATTTCATATGTTGTGTATCTTTAGATTATATATTAGTTTATTAGTCAAACTAATTAGTTTGAAGGAAAAAAATAAAAATACTCTAAAATAATTTAATTAGCTTCCTTAATCTCTAACAAAAAATCAACTATGTCTTATAATTAGGACCGGAGAAAGTACGTAGTTATTTTCATTGATTGATTAATGTGATTTGGTTGCTTACTAAATGTTGTAGGAGCAATCATCCCTTTAGAGAGATCACATGTAAAACTAGATTAGTCATCGATTGGGATTGGCATGCAGAAATCCCTCCTGGGATCACTATAAAATTAATACTCTTTTGCATATTACTTAATAAGATAGGAAGATGAAATTTTTGTTTCCTTAATTAACAAACCCTTTTTATCAATAGATTAATCTCTAAGAAAATTTAAGATTAAGAAAACAATAAAAATATAAATACTTTCATCCCAAATGTTCCTAAGGTCACCAATGAGAGTTGGCACAGATGGTAAGGGATTCAGGACTAGGCCCTTGAGTCGTGGGTTCGATCCCCTCTGCCGTCGCTGGCAATCTCGTAAGTCCCCAGTAAGTGCTCATAGAGCCCGAGGCCGTGCCCTGACCTTGGTAGGGGACTGATGTCGAACCCTTCCAAAACTTTTTCTTAAGCAAAAAAAAAAAAAAAGTTACTGAGGTCAAGAAAAGAGAGAAGGTTTATTTTAGCTCTATTTATAAGTCACAACATTAAATTCTTCACAATAAATATACAATTATACCATTAATTTATTATTATCTTTGCTTTATTTCTATGGGGTATACTGTACACACCCTCCATCCTTTATTATTATAACATTTAACTTTGTGAATTGGCGCATCTCTAAATATAAGCTTCATAGTTTTTCTAAATATTTATTGCATTTCTTTTTTAACTTTACCTGTATTTACTACATTTATTTTCTCTTACTTATCCTCTTTACGCATAAGGACATTAATTATAAAAATAATACATATTTATAAAAAAAATTTAATTTAATTTTGTTTTTCTCATAATAAGGGATGAAGTGAGTATTAAATAGAGGTAGAATTGAAAAGTTATTAAATTTTAAAACAAAGTTAAACGATTTTTAAGTTTTTTTCTCTTATAAAATATGTTGAAAGTCCCTAAGTTTATATATATATATATATATATATATATATGAAATATGTAGAGGAGTATATTTCCATAAAAAAATAACATTAGCAACAAATTAAAATAAATATTTTGTAAAACTATAACTATGCAATAACTATGGCTTATTTTTATATAATATTGAGCTAATAAATCAAGGGAAAATATATGTGCTGGTTTTTATAGTTTTCATCAATTTTCAATCGGGTCTTTATTTATTTATTTATTTTTAATGGATACTTTAAGTATCTGCCGTTAGATACGTGGATCCCTAGAGTTAAAACCGGCTTAAGAATGCCTAGCGGAGTCAAGAAAGCCCGTTTGGAGAGGGAAAACGGTTTAAGACAGACTGACCAAAAATGAGTGAATAAAGAAAACAAAACCAATTAGTTATTCTTGCCTGAAAAATGCCAATTGAGAAGGAAAGAAATAGAGATAAAAATAAACACAAACAGAAAGAATTGAGAAATGACAACTATATCCAATTGCCGCAACACTGTACAAACTGTACAAAATACAATATTCTGCCTTGCGTTTATGTTAGAGACAGCCAGTGAAAATGATAGTTCGTCTGCGTATAAGAATGTTAAATTCTTTTCCTCCCAAAAAAAAAAAAATACTAATACAAGGTTCCTGTGAAGTTATCTTCTGATCAAAGCAGGTCCAGATCCTGATGAACGGCACCGTTTCCGGGACTGATCAAGGCGCTAAAGCGATTACAATCCCTGTGGTGATACTACATACATACACTATGCTCCTGGGCTGTTGTCTGGAGTTTCATCTGTCCAGTTTTGCCCGGACCCCTCCATCATTGACGCTTCCTCTGGTGGGTCCTGCAATGGTGGTGATGACTGTAATCCCGAGATATTTTCCACGAGCTGAACAGTGCTTGAGAGATTTGGTGCCGCCGGTGGTGTCATTTCCGGTGGTGGCAGCACTATGTTGGATGACTGTAATCCCCAGATATTTCCCACGAGCTGAACACTGTTTGCGAGATTTGGTGCCACCGGTGGTGGCATTTGCGGTGGTGGCGGCACTATGTTGGATGACTGTAATCCCCAGATATTTCCCGCCAGCTGAACACTGTCTGCGAGATTTGGTGCCGCCGGTGGTGGCATTTGCGGTGGTGGCGGCACTATGTAGGGTGACTGTAATCCCCAGATATTTCCCGCCAGCTGAACACTGTTTGCGAGATTTGGTGCCGCCGGTGGTGGCATTTGCGGTGGTGGCGGCACTATGTAGGGTGACTGTAATCCCCAAATATCTCCCACGAGCTGAACACTGTTTGCGAGATTTGGTGCCGCCGGTGGTGGCATTTGCGGTGGTGGCGGCACTATGTTGGATGACTGTAATCCCGAAAAGGGTCTCAAGAAGTTGTTTTCCGTCACAAATGGGTTGGCATTATTTTCCATGAGCTGAACTCTGTTTCGTGCTTCCGGCAAAAATCTATTTCGTGCCGCCGATGATGACGTTCCCGTTGGCAACACTATGTTCGATGACGGTAATCCCAAAGAGTATCCCAAGAAGTTATTTTCCGGCACAATTGGCAACACTATGTTCGATGACGGTAATCCCAAAGAGTATCCCAAGAAGTTATTTTCCAGACTAAATGGGTAGGCATTATTTTCCATGAGGTCAACTCTGCTTCGTGCTTCATCCAAATACCTTCTTATTAGTACCGCCGATGATGGCAACACTATGTTCGATGACTGTAATCTGGACGCGGCTCTTGTCTCTTCCTCCCTGTTGAGTCTGATCCAACAGGCATCGCACAGAGACTGTCATTGCGATTCAAGAAATTAAATTGTTTGAACGCAGAGTTTATTGAAAGAAATAATAAGAAAAGGGGATAATTAAATGGATGAGGCAAGTATAAGTACCGTTTGACGCCGCCACGCCGGCCTTTGGACGACGACGACCGTTTCTTCTTAGTGGGGGATTCTTGGTTGATTCTGAGAGCATCTTGTTGATGTCGAGGAAGTTGTTCATTTTCGTTTAGCAGAAGAGGTTGATCTCTTGAGGCCTGTGAAAATGTTCTTTGGCCGCCGGGATATAGTGGCAGCCACGGTATCTTGTTGGTGTGGGATTCTTGGTTGATTCTGAGAGCATATTGTTGATGTCGATGAAGTTGTTGCAGAAGTTGATCTCTTGAGGCCGGTAAACCTGTGCTTCGGCCGGCAGAGTATATATATAGTGGCCACGATGGTTGCCTGATAGTGAGTGATTCGTTGTTGACTCTAGAAGGAGGTTGGCCAGGCTCTTGGATTCCAAGTTGTCTCTGGGAAGAAGGAAACGGTGTTGCTCCTCTTACATCGCCGGCACGATGCGGTGGCAGAGATGGTTCGTTGATGATGTTAGATTCTTGGTTGGCTACAAGACGAGTTTGGCTAGGCTCCCCAGTTCCATGACGCAGGGTCAACGACGGTTGTGTACTTCTTCCTGTGGTTGCATGATGTGGTGGCGACACTTGTACGTTGATAATGCGAGATTCTTGGTTGGCTCCAAGAGGAGGTTGTCGGGGCTCTTGGATTCCAGGACCGCCGGCGTTATGCAATGGCAGAGATGGTTCGTTGATGATGTGAGATTCTTGGTTGGCTACAAGACGAGTTTGGCTAGGCTCCCCAATTCCAAGACGCAGGGTCAACGACGGTTGTGTACTTCTTCCGGTGGTTGCATGATGCGGTGGCGACACTTGTTCGTTTATAATGTGAGATTCTTGGTTGGCTCCAAGAGGAGGTTGTCGAGGCTCTTGGATTCCAGGACCGCCGGCGTTATGCAATGGCAGAGATGGCTCGTTGATGATGTGAGATTCATTGTTGACTGTAACATGAGTTTGCCCAGTCCAGTGGAGTTGAGTTTGGTTCTGAGACGACGGTGGTGTTTCACCGCCGGCGGAATTCCCCTGCGGGTTCATCTTGGATAGTTGATCAAAGAGTCAAGATTTGGGCCTCGTAGTCAACTACTGTAGTGCCCGCTATGCTGAGGGAGGACAATACGCGGCAGTACCCTTTTCTTTAAAACTGAATACTCTAACATAATTAAAACAAGTTACCAATAAGAGTTGAGTTGGGACTAAGAGGAAGGGTTTAGTACTCACAATATCATAAACCAATATTCGAATACCCATTAAAAGAAATGCTCACATATATTACCTAAAAATATGTTGAATATGATTGCTTCCAATAAGATAATATATATGTTTAGCAAAACAATAAATAAATAAATAAAACAAGTCTTTCCATATAATTGTTTTTTAATTTATAAAATTTGTACGAAAGAGAAAGTGAGATCTAAGTTTTTTTTTTTTTAATCAAGGATCTAAGTTTTTATTTGGAAAAATCCTATATAAAGTTGTTTGAAATAATAAAATTCCAAATCCAGTTATTAAACTTAACAAATCTCTAATTGAGTCATGGAGGCAATTTGAGATTTTAAAAAATGAATAAAATGACACAATTTCCCTCTCCTAGTCTCCTCTCTTCTTTTAAAAAAGTTATTGTTTTATAAACTTTGTCATACATTGTAGAAGTAGTAATAATAATAATGATGCCTTTGAAAGAAGTTTGTGTTGAATTCAAGTGTGAGAGTGATTAGAAACTTTTAATTTAAGACGGTTCTTTAGTGCTCGAGGTGAATGGATCTATACTGTAAATCGAGAGAAGTTGTTGTGGCAGGGTCATTCAAAGATTAATGCTAAATCAATTTGTGGCTATAGATTTATTGAGTTTATTAAATTTTGTTGGAATGTAAGAATTAGGTAATTTATACTTATAAATAGGACTAAAATAATATGTTTGTGTTGGGCAAAAGGCTTCAACAATAGAATATTTATTTTCATTGATTGTATTATTGTCATTTTGTTGCTTACTAATTGATTAGCAGCAACCATCCCTTCAGAAATATTATAGATTTTGGTATATACTCTCGCATGTTACTTAGCTAAGGTTGCTGATATGAAAGAAAGAAATTTTTGTATCCTTAATTATCCATCCCTTCTACCCAATAAGCTAATCTCTGAAAAATTTTAAGATTAAGAAAACAAAATAAAAAATTAATTTTATTTATTAATGAAAATATAGTCATTTTCATCTTGAGTATTATAAATGAAAATATAATTACTTTCATTTCGATATCATTTTTCTTTATTTGATACTTTGAGAATCATATTATTTTTTACATGGAAAAAATTAATAGAATAAAATATTATTAAAATCATAAATAACTACAGATAAATTTTTCTTCATACAATTTTTAAATTGACACAATTAGTGGGATGATGCATCATAATTCCTAAATATTTTTTTGTATTACGAACAATAATATCATGCAAGGAGCTTGTAAATCAGAAAACATTTTATTTTAATTCTAATTGTTAAATGACAACAATGTATTCTTACCCGTTACATTAAAATTGAAATTAATTGACCATTTTTTATTTGTTGAGTGCTTCTCTTTAAGAGTGTGTTTGGTTTGAAGGGAATTGAGAGAATAGAGAGAATATGTTACCTTGTTTGATTTGTTAGAGAGAAAAGAGGAGGAAAGATCATTTTTTTGATTTAAGAGAGGAGGGTGGTTTAAAATTTTGTCTCCCCTCCTCTCTGAAATTTTAAACCAAACCTAAACCAAACACATAGACTTATGAGAATAAATAAGAATATTGGGGTTGACCCACATAGGGAGGAAAATGAGAAACTGAAGAGTGAAGACTAAAAAGAAATATGCAAAGGATATAATGTACCATTGAATTTAAGCATTTTCATTAACTCCCAAAGGTAATAGTGAATTGTTCAAAAAAAAAAAAGGTAATAGTGAAAAATGTATGTGGTAATACAATAATCAACCATTTACCATCATCATTAGTAGTTTTTTTTTTTTGGGTCTCCCTGGATGCACTAAATAAAACTGCATGGAGAGTGGCAAAAAAAAATGTACCACACGAAGGGATCAACTTCAATTGATAGCCATCAAGTTTATTATTTGAAATTATCATTTAATTGTAGAGGATCTTTGTTTTTTGCTGGCCGAATATAATTTAAATGAAGCGAATCTTAATAAACCAAGGAAGAGCTCAACCAAAGAGTAAAACTGAAATTAAGCTAAGGAAAATATAAATACTAGTTTAAAGGAAAATCATGATGAAAAAATAAAAATAAGAAGAAGAAAAAAAGGGACAAGTAAAATGGTAAGAGTCCAAAGCATATAAAGAAAGCGCTTGAGAAACTGAATTTGAGTATAAACATTCAACAAGCTCTTCATTATTTCATGGACAAAACTAGTAGTACTATTTTCCATATGAATTACAAATATTCAAGTTCCCTTGCAAATATTTTTGTACAAAATGTACACACAAAATTCCACCTCAGTGATCATTCTTTTCAATTATGGAAGCGAAGAATGTTGAATAATAAATTTAAATTCTCTACCTTGTACCTACCCACCAGACTAAAAAAAAATTACTGGGAAAAAAACTGAAAAAAAATAAATAGTATCAAAATTCTTAGTCAAAAGTCAAAGAGACGGAACACATCCGGTGACGCTAATGGCGACAGTATGCTCGCTGACAACAACCCTGACGGGCTCCCCATGAAGTTATTTCCCGACCAAAACGGGCTCAAATCATGCAAAAACGGCTGCGATTCTGCGACCGGAGAGAAATAATCCGGTGGTATTGACCCTAAATTTGCCGGCGTCGGTGAAAGTATTCCAGGGAATTGGCCCACTTCAACCCCTTCCAATTCAGTCATCGCGTCGTTTCCGGCGCTCCGTAATCTCTCCTTCTCCGATGGGCTTGTCTTTTCAATCGAAGCGAGCTTCGCCGCCGGCGAAATAGCTCCGGATCCAGTCGTCTGTTCGTTTCCAGAGTGTAGCCCGGTGAGGCGCTGGACGACGTCCATGAAGTCGTTGACGGGAACACGAAGGACTTTCGGAGACACGGAATAGATTATCACCGGTTGCCGCTGCTGACCGGCATCGTCAGGTGCGGGACGCGGCTGTTGATGAGCGGCGGCGGCATGTGGTGGCAGCGGTGGTTTCTTGATTGTGTGAGATTCTTTGCTAACTCTAAGAGGCGGTGGTCGGGGCCCCTGGAGCTGAATCTGCTTCTTGGACGACGGCGGTGTGCTTCCGCCGGCGGAATTCCCCGGCAAGTTCATGCTTGATGGCTGATCAGATAGCAGAAGATTCGAGAATGAATTTCAGCATCAGAGGGGGAGAGAGAGAAATGGAGGGTATTGAGAAGACCAAATTATAAAAATGTTATCTTGAATCTTCGTGTCGTGAAATATACCAATAGAATAAATAAAGTGGTAATAATAATAATAATAAGAAGCTGAACTAAATATTATAATTGTCTGATAATATTGACCGGCGAGAGGGTATTGACTGAGACCACAGTTACCACATGTTTCATCCGCAATAGACACGCGAAACGACCGCGCTCTTCGTCGCCGCTTTGAGCTCTTGGTATAAATGATTAAGATAGTCTTTAGAAATTTTTAAAATCTAGGTTTAAAATTTAGGTTTACATAAATTAAATTGACATAAAACTCACATCATACATTTATCTCACAGATTTAAAAAATTATTTTTAAAAGATAATCCAAACACACATTAAACGACATTCTGTTTTTTCTCAAGCAAAAGCAAAATTTGAAAAATAAAAACATATATGTACTCTATTTAATTTGAACACTAATAATAAAAATATAACTTTGACAATGAAATTTGGGGAAATTTACAAAAATAATCCCAAAAAAAAAATTGTCAAAATAACTTAATTTGTGGGGCCATTGTACAGGTGGTGCCGCCACCTATTTTTAAAAAAAAAATTTTAAAAAAAATTAATAACTTTGCTACCTGCGCCAGCTTTCTGACAACAGGACGTTAGCCCCCTGTCAGATTTTTTTAATTTTTTTTAAAATATATTTTTATATAATATAATATAATATAAAATATATATTATATATTATAAATAATATAATAATTATATATTAATATGTAATTATCATATTATATTATTAATAATATAATAATTATATATTAGTATTATTTTATATTAATAATATAATTATATATTAATATATTATTTTGTATAATATACATTATATTATATATATATATTGCATACAGTACCTAAGGAAGAAGCAACCCAAATTGAAGACAATGATGACGTACCGAGAGCTAGCTAACCAGCATCTGATTTGAGAGGCAAAAAAACATAAAAACAACAGGATTGTCGAGGAAGATGATGTTGCAGGCAGCAATGAAAAGTAAGAGAGTACGATTATTCTTCGCCGTTCAATTATTATATTATTATAATATAATATAACATATTTGCTTTCGTTCAGTAAGATCACCGATCTGTCCAGAAAACTCACCGTCCATTCAATATTTTCTTCCGATGTAGTCAAGCTGGTCATTGGAGCCATAATTGCCCTCTCAACAACAAATCTAGCTCGCATCTCGCTTAAAATTCAAGTATTCCTAAAATTTGTTGCCACTGCGGTCATGGGTATTGCGAGATTCGAATGACCAAGAATAATCTTATATTAATCATATTAATAATTATTATATAAAATATAAAATAATAATATTATATAATATAATGTATATTATATAAAATAATACTAATATATAATTATTATATTAATCATATTATATATTATTAATAATATATATATTATATGAAAAAATATATTAATATATAATTATTATATTATTTATAATATATAATATATATTATATTATATTATATAAAAATATATTTTAAAAAAATTATTAAAAAAAAACTGACAAGGGGCTGATGCCCCTGTCAGAAAGCTGGCGTAGGCAGCAAAGCTGCCTACGCCAGCTATTAAAATTTTTTTTTTAATATAGGTGGCGTCGCCAAATGGGACGCCACCTAGGCGGCGTCCAACATGGCGGCGCCACGTGATGTGGCGTCATCTAACGTGACGCCACAAATTAGCTTATTTTTGCAAAATATTTTAACAGTAGGTTATTTTGACAATTTTTTTTTTGGAATTATTTTTACAAATTTCCCATGAAATTTGTCCCGATAACATGGAGTACAATGTTTGGCAACAGGGTGGGTCAAGACTTAGGTAAATTAATTTGATCAACTTTCTTAATGTAGTTAAATTAGGTAAATTGATCGTTTATTAAGGACAAGGTTAAATTATAACAATTTATATTATTCTGAAAAACAGTGAATAATAGGATCGGCCTCATCAGCTGTAATTTTGGCCTTGAAACAGTATTTTTAAATGATTTTATTTGTTTTTTTTATTTTTCATACGTCATATTATGGAATTATTTATACGACAGTTTTTAAAGGAACTCCTACATAATTTTTAATGTAGTGAGGTCAAACAAAAGTCCGTGGAGTAGAATAAAGTTGTCTGCTCTTTTTTCGTATTTTGACCATTAAACACGGTCACAGTTTCATTCGATTGACATTTGACAGAAGACCAAGAGCATGAAACGAGAATGAATCTTCTTCCACGGGGATAAATATTTTATATTTATATTTTTGTCTTAATATCTATTATATTCGTAGACAAATTAGGCTTTACCTTTGCCACGTATGACTAGATATAACCTTTTTAAAAACAACATGTTCATTAAGAATAGTGATTGAAGACCTCAGCCGTGGTTTTTCAATCTTGATTTATTTATAATAAGTATATTTAAAGAGTTTTGTTTCAATATACGTAAATAAGCAATTTTGATATCACAAACGCGATCCCAAAAACTGTTAAATTGATGTCTTGATATGTAATTTTAGTAATTTTGTTAAACTGATGTAAATCTCGATCTCTTTTTGATATCTGATTTATTTGTTCTGCCTTTTACTTTATAACAGACGTTTGAATCAATTTAATTAATTGCTAAAATTATTCTGTTTTCTTTTTTTAAAAAAAAATGTGTTTATTTTTGCATCATTCAAAACTTTATCTTGCCAAACCCTCATAACAAATAACTTTGTCGTTAAAATTGTACATTAAACCATTTTTTAATTGAAAAAAAAAAACGAATACCTTAATCTTATGCAGAACAAATTAACACAATGTTAAAGACTTGTTACAATCTCAACGGAAGTGATGAAGGTTAACACAACGCATAGATTTTCCAGCAAATTGTCTCATGATGGAAAAATAAGTAATGATTATATGTTGCATTTAATTTTTAGTTTGTTATGGATTTCTTTTTATTAATATTTAAATTATTAATTATAGTTTCGAAATGGCCATTTATAACAACCTCCCAAATAGTATGTTGCCCTTGTTGACTGCTAAGATATCATAAAAAAATTTAAGAAAAATTAATCCACAAGTTCTTTAGCTTACCTCAATTTTGAATTGGGTTCTTGTAATTAACTTGTTTGATTTGTTATAAGGATTCATATTTGAGTGTAAAAATTATTAATTTTAATTTATAAAATTTCATGGACTTTATGAAATTTTCTTCATTTCATTTTACATCATTTTAACACATGTGCATTTTCATGAGTGAAATTTTATGAAGGTTATAAATCAACATTATCAGTTCAAAACACTAAGGGCTCATATATATAAACCTTAAAGACAGATTTAATATTTGAATTTTGTGTATAAGAAAATGAATTATACACATAAACCATGATTCAAAAGATGAATTATTGAACAAGCTAAGGGTTTAGACACTCACATGTTCGTTTGTTTTTTCAAATAAAACCGAAAAGTTTAATGATTGTAAGATGAGAACTCGTTCTTTTGTGAAAGTAACAATGAAAGGTAACCCTACATGCATCAGAGATAAACGTAAGATTTGGTGCAGGACCAGTGATGACATATCGAATCGAATACTCAAAAGTCTTTCTATTAATTGGACTGACTATTCGGGAAAAAAATAATAATAATAAAACAATAATTTTTTATTTCTTAAATTCATAAACAATCAAATAACCATACACATAAAAAAATTTTATGAACAAATATATTACTCATTCGATTCCAACCTAAAATGTAATAAAATTTTCGATTTTATTGTTATATTTATCATTGTTTTACAAATTAATTTAACTAACATATAAATTTATATTAACCTAATGTTACACATAAGAAAAAGCTAAATGAATTAGGTAAAAAGAGGGGAAATCAACCGTGGACATAAAATTTTGTTACGAACAAGTGTATTACGTACTCATTCAGTTCTAACATAATTTGGAGGTGAATATTGGTTCTAAATATGATATATTTTTTCTATTTTATTATTTTATTTATCATTTTTCTTTAAATTAATTTAACTAACATGTTAATCTAATATCACGCATAAGAAAAAGCTAAATGGATTAAGAGATCACAGTGCGAGAAAGACAGTATAAAAGCAGGGAAAAACAGAGAGAGCTATTAAATAATCATCAGCATATACAAATCGGCAATGGAGGTTCTGGAGGTGAAGATGATGGTTGGCGATTATGAAGGGGAAGATATTTTGTTTCCAAATTGGTATTTTCTCCTTAGATTGGTTTATTTTTGATATGGTTTAGTTTTATTTTGTTGATTTTTCATGAACCGATAATAATGAAGAAGTAGAGACCTTTTTTTTGTTTTGTTTTTTTTTTTTTTTCAAGTAAGGGTGATGATGACAAGGAATAATACGTGGCACCACATCTGACATGACAGAGATACCTCAGCAAAATTGGTCCACAAATCTTGCTTGTTATGACCCATTTGGTAGAAGGAAGATTTAAAAAGAGAAATTAACTTAAGCCTTGTTTGGTACATGGATTCAATGTGAAGGGGGAAAAAAATTTGTAAGTTCCCCCCGTTTGGTACATATTTTAAGCAAATCTTTCTGAGAACCTAAGTTCTTGGACCCATCAATCTTCCTTCATATGTAAGAAGATCAGATCACACCAAAATTGGTGAGATCTCAAATTCCTACGTCACTGTTCATATTTTTTTGACAAGTTTACCCCTCAAATTTAAACTTGGAAGGATTTTTTTTCCCACAAGTTTGAATTTCATAAAAGCATAATTTTTTTTAAAAAAATCATTTTTTATTTTGAATTAATTACTTTTGAGAGTAAAATAAACATTTCCTTATTTTTTACTAACTACTACTCGTCTACTCCTCCATTTTCTTCTTATTAAACAACTTATTTTCCCTCAAGTCATTTTCCCTCATCTTTCAAAATCTTCCTTTCCTTTTCTTTCCCTTAAATTTTCCTTGTACCAAATAGGCCTTATAAAAGGGAAATGAAGGGAAGGGAATATTTTGAGGGATGAGGGAAGATAAATTGTTTAGTAAGAAAAAAATGAAGGGTAGTAGTTGTCTTGAAAGTTTTTTCAGATTAAATGTTACCCTAAAAGTTTTAAAGCGTAACAATTTTACTTTTTTCCGTTAAAAAATTAATGATTAACGTTACTTCTTTAACTGTTAATGTTAGTTTTTTTGACGGTATCGAGTAACATTGCTACATTTTAAAACTTTTAGAATGACATTGAATCTAAAAAATCTTTTAGGCAGGTGAGTTGTGATAAAAAAGAAAAAAGAGAGAGGTTATAATTGATATAAAGTCCTTATTTAATTTTATTGACTAAAAGGGCTTAGATGATTCCACTATGATACTTTCTATCGTTGAAATCTTATAAAATATTACTATTTTATAAGGTTAAGGTACAAAAATACATATGTGATTTTCTTAAAAGGTATTTCTAACACTAAGTGTTTATTTTTTAAAAATGTAAAAATGACTATGTGTTTATAAAAATTGAGCAAAAGTTATATATTCTGTTACTTTATGTTGGTGGGGCCTACATCACTTTAACAGTACATGTAACTTTTACTCCACTTTTGTAACAACATAATCACTTTTACACTACAAAATATATTAGGTGTTGGATGCATTTTTAAAAAAATTATATGTGTATTTTTACATCTTAGCCTTATTTTCTATGTATAAATATAATTTTCAAAGATGTAAGTGAGGCTATATATATTTCAAAGAATACAATCTAGGATCATTAACTTATATTTGTTAGGTATAATTGTTAAATCAAATCTTATCATATATAATTGTATTATTAATAATGGTTTAACCGAATTTAGAAATTGTACCGATATGATTTTTTTTTTTTTTTAAGAAAAGTTCAAATGACAAGATTTATTTTATTTAATGCACGTATACAAATCGACACAACGTTGATCCCATTTTAAATTAAGTTTTCTTTCCAAAATTGATCAAAACTAAAATATTCTAACTAATCATGACCTTTTTTAAAAAAAAATGAAAATGAAAATATTACCTGCTGAATTCATCCATCATCCAAAAAATTTATAACTATGTTTGAATAATCTAACATAAACCCTCCATGTCTTGCAAATTAAAAAACAAACAGTTAAGATTCAATTTTGCCATAAGAGTTTTTGTTTTACTAAGAGCTGTGGCTGGTGGGTTACCAAAAGTGTTTTTGGGATTAATTTCACTTCAAAAGTGTTAAAAATGAAACAAATTCACCCTAATAATTAAAAATTGAGCTAAAAATTTATTAGTAATATTTTCAATAGTAAAAGATAACATAGCTCCATTTCTAATATTTTGAGGGAAATTGGAATTATTTTTGGATAAACACAGTTCTTATGAGAAAACTTCCGAAGTAAGATTAGATTTTAACTATATGAAAATTTTCAAAAATATCATGACCATTGTTTTTTTTTTTTTCAAGTCGCAACATTCCAAAATGTGCCACATCAAAGAGGTATTCAATCACAAACATTAATTCAAAATCATTACACAATGGAAGGGAAAAAAGTTAATGGTGACATAAAATATAATAGTAAATAAAATTTCCATTCATTATAAAAAAAAATACAAGTTTCTTATTTAAAAATACAATTAATTAACACCCAATATGTATTCCCCAAAAATAGAAGCTTTGACGGAATCAGATGAATTTAACAAACTTGACCTATCTATTTATATTTCTTTTTCTCACGTCACTTAAAGTTTTAAAAAGGGACTATGAGGTTTGAAACAGTCTACCACAAGCAATAACAATAGGGTGGGGTTAAAGTGCAAATCCCCCGGAAGTATTTATAAAAGAGTGATGTAATTTTTTTTAAAAAAAAAAATTATAGAAAATTTTAAAATATAGCAATATTATCTTTATTTTAACCACAATCATGTCGACCGTTAATTTTAATAAAAATTACTTACATGATAGACATATATACTTTGAGTTTTCCAACTCATTGTCACATTTCATAATCTCTTTCCCCTTTCTCTATCCCTAAAAAATGCAGGTTTCTTCCTCATCTTCTTCTTCTTGGATCATCACAGCTGTGACCCATGGAGATGAAACCAATAAAAGTATAGTAGATGTGATGACCGAAGAAGAAGACTTGGAATAAACCTTTTTCTTTTCTCCATAAAGGAGGGAGAGAGAAAGGGAAAGGAAGGATGAGTTGTGATAATGAGTTGGAAAAATCAGAGTATTAACTTGTAGACAATTTTAGTCAAGATTAACTGTTAAAGGTAACCTATGGTTAAAAAATGGGCGACATTGTTATATTTTAAGGCTTTCAGAGTAACATTAAAAATAAAAATTCATGGCAATATTACTATTTCACGAATACTTCTATGGCAGATTTATACTTTAGCTTATAACAATATGCTCATTCCATTTAGACCATTCAGTGTTTAAATTATCTATTAATGATTCTTATTTTCAAGAATTTGCCATTTAACAATGGTTAAGTTCAAATGAAGGGACTGATACATCACAACAATATCATGAATCAAAATTAAAAATCTCACTGGTGTGCTTACATTTAATAGTGAACAATGCCTCTATCTTAAATAGGACTGCATGCTATAGGAGGATGCACATGTATAAAAAAAGGTTTGATATTACTCACTAATTTTTTTAGAAATAATTAATTTTCAAGTCCTTATAGTTTCAATCAATTTTTAATTGGGTCTTTATATATATATATATATATATCAGTCCTTATTATTTTATTTATTTTTAATAGGTTCCTGTAATTTTTATTTATAAATTTAATTTAAAAATATATAAATAATTAAAAATAACATTTTATTATACACAAAATAATTTATAAATTTTATTATTGTGTTTCAAATTTTGTGATTATGCAAATAAATAAAAATTATAATTTTAAGAAAGTAATCTAAATATATGTTTAATAGAAAATTTTAAAATAATATTTAAAAAACTTATTATTTGTATAATATTATTGTTATACTATAAAATTTAAAATATTATACGTAATAGTCTTATATTTTATATTTTAGAAGAATATTATGTGACTCTATAAAAAAAAAAATGCTATTAGAATTTACCGGATAAAGAATACAAAAATTATGAGAAGCTAATTAAAAATTATATGAAACTACAAAGACTTGATTAAAAGGCAAAAAAAAAAACACCTATAGGATTTGATTAAAAATAAATGAAAGTATAAGAACTTGACTAAAAGAAAAAAATCTGTAAGGACCTGATTAAAAAGTGATTAAAATTATAACGACTTGGAGATTAATTGTCCTATTTTTTTAATACTACTTATAATTTTTAATATAAAATATATAGTATAAATAAAGAGGTGGAATTATAATTATAAAATTGACCGTGGTGGAATTGGAAATTAACAAAATAAAAAGGATACGTTGAACAAAGCTAAGGAAGAAGCCAGAGACGCACATCTTGGGGGTGTGACAATTAGAACGGCTATAATAACAGAGAAGACGACTCGCACCCAGTGGCACAGTGCGCGTGGTGCACGCATGAAATTCCGTGCGCACTGTGGGTGCACGTTAGCACATCCAATGAAAAGCGTCCACCTCAGCGCACCGTAGCCCTGACTCTCTTTCGTCAATGCCACTCTCCCGCGAGAGAGAGGCACCAAATATGAAAAAGCATTGTTCCTCCATTCTCGTCTTCCTCTAGAGAGCTCTCTCTCCCTGTGAGTCTCATTTGATTCCGATTCTACCCTTGGCTATTCCCTAAATTCCCTATCTGTCCCTTACGTATGGCTCCGGCCAACTCCTCGGCGGCGTCTCAGAGGCTCATCGGCTTCATCCGCCGTACACAAGCTCCACGCCAGTCGTCGCCGCCGGCCTCCCATCCGGTCAAGAAGTATAAGTCATTGACCGAGATAATGACCAAGGCACGATATGCTGTTGTGGAGAGGGATGATTACAGCGATGTGTTGTGTGACCAATGTGGCTCGGGTGAACGCCCGGACGAGCTGCTTCTGTGTGATAAATGCGATAAGGGCTTCCATATGAAATGCGTGAGGCCTATTGTTGTTAGAGTTCCTATTGGATCATGGCTTTGCCCTAAGTGTTCGGGGGAGAAGAGAGAAAGAAGTAGGGGTTTTGTTGTTTTGGTTGGCTTTTTTGTTTTCGTTTTTTCCATTTTGCTGCCGCAGGAAACTTTGCCTGCTTAAGCCGTTTTCCTTGGGAGTCGATAAATGTTGCAATGCCCTTGCGTTTCTTTTCAATTTTAGGTTTCTCTCAGAAGAAGATAATTGATTTTTTCCAGATTCAGAAATGTGCTGATCTTAAAAACAAATGCTCTTTTCCCCAAGGTAATGTGCCATGCTTCATACATTTGTCATCACAAGTAATTGTTGACGAATATAAATGTAGCTCAAATGTTGGGTCCAATTGTTTTATTTAGCAATTAGCATCCGCTGCAGGAATTTGTTTGTAAAAAAGAACATGCATATCATATCAACATATAATCTTTTAATGTTTGTACTAACCTTTTTTAAAGTGCACCCTGCCAGTTTGACTGAGGGCCTGGTATTCTGTGGGAGTTTATGGTATGAGTAAGCCACAACAATGAAGTGTTTTCCTCTCAATTGTGCTGGAAATAAAGGCTACAGCTGTTTCATACAAATAACATAATAATTTAGTTTGATTTTCTAAAGAACATCTTATGATTAGGATTGCCAAATGGACTACTTGGTTGTAACATGCCTTTAGTGGTCGGTTTGATAAGATAACTAATTAAAGCTACATGCTATCTGCAGTTAATGGAGTTCAAACTTCAGAGTTGAATGAATGGTTATGGACTCAAGTTTCCAATCAATTCTTGATAATCTATTACACTCTTTTCATGAAAGTGGCATTAAAATTGCATTTATCAAATGAAATTTCAGGAAAAGATCATCATCTCCTAATTTCCTTTTGCATGGCAACCTAAGTTCCTAAAATATAGTTTGTGAGCCTCTGCTAAGTTGCCTATCATACAAGCTCTCAAGTGTTTTGAAATTTGTCTTTTCTTTGAAATCTCATTCTTTTGTTCACCCTTTTCATTTTATTGTTCATTCAATTCTATTTTTTGTGTGGACCAAATAAGCGCTTAAAGGTAAAGAGGGGCGATTAAATGGAAAACTTCCGAGAGGCAATGGTATGCTAGCTCATTTCTTCTTGAGCTTTGTAAATAGGAAACATGATCATCTGCTCAATGTGGGGATAGGGTTTACGCAAATTTCATGTAAATTCAAGGGCAAGGCATGTACATATGCATGTTCAGCATGTATATTATCATGTTTTCTTGGAAATGTGCTGTTGGTCTTGTATATAAAAAAGGACAGTCTGCTGCACAAGACTTCCTCCAAGTGGGGTCAGGGGAGGGTCATACTTACGCAGCCTTACCTTTGCAAGCGGAGGGGGTGTTTCCAGGATTTGAACCCATTATAGTTACATGGCAGTAACTTCTACCGTTGCTTCAAGGCTCACCCCCTCTTTGGTCTTGTATATATAACTCAAAATTCCCTTGACCGTATGACTGATGCTCCATTTCATTTGATATGTATCTGAGCCACCTGACAGAGTTATATAAACTTATAGTTGGCTTAAACAATAGGGGGCTAAACAAGATTATAATCATTCTCGTCAAATGGAAGCTTAAGTAATTAATGTTTTCTTGAATAATCATGATGTTCTTATAGATTACCTTTGAGTCCTTTGGTACCCATGATCATTAGCTATGGACATGGAAAAGAAACAAGGATGTGTGTTTAGAAATGACCCCCATACGCTGATTCAAAAAAGAGTAATTGTAAGGAACTGAAAATGTTGAGTAACTATAAAAATGATATGATCTACGTTTTAGAAATAAATTGATCATCTACTGTGCTTTCTTTTCTCCTATGCTTTCCATTCTTCCAGCAAGACAACCTTTTATCTCAAGTAGCAATGAGATAGTAGAGAAATGCTAGTAGAATGACATGTGTAGTAGATATATATCCGAAGGAAATAACATTTAATGTTGATAGAAGTTACTGATTGGTTGAATGATTTTTTGCGAGGAAAAGGAAAAGTTTGAATAACATGTTTGTTGTTTCATTATTCAAGTGAAGGAACCATTAGTAGAAAAGAAAGTTGAACATCAATGTGTATAGTGAGTAAAAGTGGCGTGTGATTAGCAGAAATTTATTCTAATTCATATACTTCTGTTCCATTGACTTTTTAGAGAGTCCTTTTGTTACTTCTCAAATAATATATTTAATTTTAAGCTTTGTTTTCATGAATTATTCTTTCTGGTTTTCTAGATGCCAAGAAGCGTAAAAGGCGCACGCCACTGATATTTCACAAGAAACGAAGAAGATTATTGCCGTTTATTCCTGCAGAAAATCCTTCCCTGAGACTGAAACAGATGGGTTCTCTTGCTTCTGCTTTAACAGCATTGCATATGGAATTCAGTGATGATCTCACATACTCACCTGAAATGGCTCCTAGGTCTGCTAATCTTGCCGATTTTGAAAATGGTGGCATGCAGGTTTCAACTAACTACTTCACTCATGGTCTCAGTTTCCTTCAAAATGAGCCTCAAACAAAACGGCTTATTGGAGCAGATGTATCCATCATTGTTAGCTAGTTTGATTGAAGTTTCTTCTCTTTCTCAGGTTCTTTCCAGGGAAGATATTGAGACCTTGGAACACTGCAGAGCCATGAGTAGAAGAGGGGAATGCTCTCCCCTTATGGTTGTTTATGATTCATGTGAAGGGTACCTTTCTCTAACAAATAGATCTGGCAATCAATGATTGAACATTCATATTGATTATACTTGTACTGGTAATTGATCTTGTGATGTAGGTATACAGTTGAGGCCGATGGCCCGATCAAGGATATGACATTCATTGCTGAGTACACAGGCGATGTGGATTACATTAAGAACCGAGAAAATGATGATTGTGACAGTCTGATGACCCTTCTGCTAGCAACTGATCCTACTAAAAGTCTTGTAATCTGCCCTGATAAACGTGGAAACATTGCTCGTTTTATAAATGGCATCAACAATCATACACAGTAAGCCTGCCTCACTTACGCTGAAGTCTCACAAAAAGAAAATTATATCATGCTTCCAGTATTTTACTGCATAACCTGTATTGCTTTGGCGTGCTTTGTAAATAACTCAACATTTTGTAATGATAAAATTTTTTTGGTTGTTTCTTTGTAGAATGTTGGTGTATATATATATATATATATATTTCAAAAGGTATATGCATAATGCTTTTGCTAATTTTAGGCTAACTGCTTAAAATAAATCCAATTTTGTGCAGGGAAGGTAGAAAGAAGCAGAACTGTAAATGTGTGAGATACAATGTTAATGGTGAGTGCAGGGTCTTTTTGGTTGCTACTCGTGATATTTCAAAAGGGGAGAGGCTTTATTATGATTATAACGGTTATGAGCATGAATACCCTACTCATCATTTTGTCTGAGTAACCGTAAATACCTCCTCCTGAGCAAATCTTATAGAAGTGGGATCAATTTTGGATCCTCTTGAAATCATTTTCATTATTTTTCTGAAAAGCCTAACTTATTGTCCCCAAAGATTCAATGATTTTTTTCCCTCCATTGGCTCCCATTGGCAATTAGATGTATTTTTTTCATAGAGAGGGTCGACTGACATATCTGTCTGAGACATAATAGGGCACCTTGAAAATGTACTCCTTTTAGGCAAGTTTCAGTATATGATCTAAGGTATACATGTTTTTGAATTACAGTTGAAAACTTGAAATGAATGAGAAAGGTTCCCAAATTAAGGCTTTTAAGGTAAAGCGCTCTTGACCATTTATTCCTTTCCAAATGATGCGATTATACTTCTCTTTAACTGTGATGGTGATCAATTCAGCATCGAATGCCAACCTATGCCTTGAGAATTAAGGGATATGGAAGGACATGAAAATGCATATTATTTTCTTATCATTGCATTCTACTTAAGAAGGAAAAGTTAATCTACTTGACATGAATCTGTTAAAGTCTTTACATCCGGGCGCTTTGAAGTGCTTTGAATCAGATATCATGACTTGGCCAAGGGGAAAAATCAGATTTCATGTTGAGTAATGAGGTGTCATATAATGAAATTGTTTATTTAATTATAACATATACTTGGATGCACATGCAAGCACACTATTAAATTATCGTATAATAAAAACCGTATGACCTTAATGCTCTCCTCACAGTATAACATTCCCCTACGTATTGAGATGTCATGTCTTGGAATTTAACTTAAAGCGTGCTTAGCTTCTTGCTTCCAGCTTTTGCAGAATTGCCTTGAAACTTCAAGAAAAAATGATGATTTTAAGTTTCTTTCTCTTTGATGGGAGATGGTTGACCCCTTCTTTTGTTATTTCAACTTGGGAGTCAGGGTTTTAATTGATGAGTTTTTTATTTTATCAGCTAGGAATTTCAATGAATGACATGATGTGCTATTCTCTTCTTTTTTTGGGGGGTGGGGGGATCTATAATACTATACTATTCTGGTTAAATTAGGCCTGTTTGCCATTTTACGAAGTAAGAGTGATAATCTTAATATATATATATATATAAGTAGTGCCAATGCCTACTTATACAAGAACTTGCTAATGAATGGGAGGTTACTGGTTTGATTCCGATTGTAACATCAGGCTGATAATGCATACATTCTTTTAAAAAAAGAAAATATAAGTGATAATTTGATTCTGAAATCCTTTAAGAGAATTTGATTTTTTAGATTTTGACTTTTATTAATTTATATTATCTTGTCTTTGACATGCTTTCAAATTTCAACCATCCAAGAATTTCAATGCCTACGTTTCTGAGAGAAAGTGGAAACTACTTTATATGCAATGTCAGCAAATCCAACTATCAATCTCTCGCTTCCACAAATGCTTTATGGCCATAGTACACCATTAAAACTCAGTAATAGTACTAACACAAGTTTTAAGGATCCAAATCATCCAATGCCTAGTGCTTGTTACTGTTTAAGGTACATCCCACTTCATCAGATAACCAAGTACAGCGACAGAGATATCAGAATGATTTTACTGGGTCCGTGATATGAAATATGATCCAGTAGTTTTGTCTGTGTTGTCTCTCACAGGCCACAGCCATATAATTTCTTTCTTTCAATCTTAGAACCTTTTCTCACAATGCCAGAACCTTTTCATGAAGAATGTGATCCTACTCTTTTAGTCCCAAGAGAATTCATATTTTGGCTCATCTTGCTCTCATCCAAAAATTAGTGTATGTTACGTTTCACTTCAGGAATTATTTAAATTAGAGTTTTGATGGTTTTCAAAATGACTTCAAACATATTCTCAAGTATGGGCGTGCATGAATTTGACAGTCGAGTACAACTTGGTCTGGCCCAAACCAGACCACATACGGCTTAAGCCTAAGCCATCCTATCCTGTCCATGAAATAGATCAGGCTCCACTACTCTAGCCCGGTCTGAGGCGGATTTGGCTTCTGCCCGATGAATTTAATATCTGCTACCATCCATTGCGGAAAAACGGTGGCGTTTTGGTGCTTTATTGATCCCTTTTTTATAAAAAAAAAATATTTTAGGATGGTGACTGGTACTAAAAAAATACTTTAAGATATTAAATGATACTGATAAATACGTCATGATCTTAAAAAAATATTTTAAACTGCTGATTGATACTAAAAAAATATTTTAAAATACTGACTGATATTGAAAAAATACCTTATGATTACTAGTCAGTATTATTTTATAATATTGAAAAAATCATGCAGTATATTTTTAGTATTAGTTACTATCCTAAATATTTTTTCAAGAGATTATGAGATATTATTTTTAGTACCAGTTTCAATATCCTAAAATAATACTGATTGGTAATCAGAAGGTATTTTTCAATATCAGTCAATATTTTAAAGTATCTTTTAGTATCAGTCAGCAGCTTGAAATATTTTTTCAATATCCTAAAATAATTTTTTAAGATCATGATGTATTTATCAGTACCATTTAGTATCCTAAAGTATCAATACCAGTCATTACCCTGAAATATAAAAAATTAAAAAAAAAACCATCAATAAAGCACCAAAACGCCACCATTTTCCTGCAGCGGATGGCAGCGGATATTACATTCATCAGACAAAAGCCAAATCCGTCTGAGGCAGCCCTAATTCTTGGTATGAAATTGAAAATATCAAGTGTCTGCTTAAAAGAAAAGGGAAAATCTCGTAAAGAAAAGAAAATGAAAAAAAAAAAAAAAAAAGAGCCTGGCTTTCTTGTTCAGGAGGTAAGAGGAGTCTGATTGCTATAAAGAAATTCTCTTTTTAACTGGACCCAGAAAAAAAAAAAAAAAAGTATTCTTTATGCTGCTATTCGACACATAGATTTTGCATAATTAGACCCATTTTAAAAAGGGAGGAACCATAGTCCAAGATGATACACATTGCCTTATAATGCCTTTATTAATATTTTTCTTCTCCTCCAGATTATGAAGGACCACCCATCTGTAAAATTTTTGTTGGCAGACATGTGACCAGGTGTTTTCAAATATATTACTTTAATGTCCCTTGATTGGATTGAGAATTTTAAAAAAAATAATTAATTGAGACGCTTATTAAATTAGTGCCATTTGGAACACATTAAGACCCCTCTAATTATGGTACCAATAAAAGACGATGAGTTGATTCTCTGGATCCTTCTCATCCCCAGCTTTCTTTCCCAGTTGCTTGATCCAAAGCCTTTCTCTTTTTCTTTTTTCTTTTTTCTTTTTTCTTTTTTCCCTTTATATATTTTTCCACACAAAGAAAAAGTCTTCGCCCCAAAAGGATTGTCTCTTATGGTATGAGGACATCCTCAAGCATCGACCAAGTCATTTCTTGATTTTCTATATCCATCAAGCAATCGTGAATATTTTGATATTTATTTAAATTCTCAACACTCAGCTCACAAGCTCATGGTTTGATTATTCCTACCTTCGGTTCTAATTATAAGACATAGTTGACTTTTTTTGAAAAAATTAATAAAGTTAAATAAATTACTTAATCATTTCATATGTTGTGTATCCTTAAATTATATATTAGTTTATTAGTCAAACTAATTAGTTTGAAGAAAAAAATAAAAATAAAAATACATTAAAGTAATTTAATTAACTTCCTTAATCTTTCCAAAAAAATCAATTATGTTTTATAATTAGGACCGGAGGTAGTATTATTTTAGATAATGTTCAAATATACCATCAAGTATTTTTTTAATGTGCATCTGGCACTATAGAGTTTTCATGGATACAAAAAAACACATAAAGATTACTATCAATTAATTTTTTGTGTGGCTCATGTTGTTTTTTTGGTCACTTATTTAGTTCAGAGCCTTCGATTTCGATTAATTTGAATTCGTCTCGAGTCAGGCTTATGGTTGTGGGGAGAGCTCCGAACACTATTTTCTCTATTTTCACATTTCGAACTAAATACATGATTAAGGAAAAGCAAGTTTCTTATAATTTGTTCTCAATAAATGTTGGTTGTGGCTCATGTTTTTTTTTTTTTTATATAACAAAAAGTTTTGGAAGAGTTCGACACCAGTCCCTTACCAAGGCCAGGGCACGGCCTCGGGTTCTATGAGCACTTACTGGGGACTTACGAGATCGCCCACTAAAGGAGTCCCAGCGACGACAGAGGGAATCGAACCCACGACCCAAGGGCCTGGTCCTGGATCCCTTACCATCTGTACCTACTCTCATATTGTCCAACTCTAATAAACACCACGAAGTGACATTTTTGTATTATTGCAGTGATGTTATTGTTGTTTTTGTAGTAGTTGTTAAGAAGGTTGTTAACATGTACCTTGTCATTATAAAAGTTTTTTAGTTGCAAAAATCTATATAAATATTTTAAAATAGTGAAAAAATACCACAATCATTAGTGTGTTTAGTACCGGGATTTGAGAGGGAGAGGAGGGGAAAGAAAATTTTTATACATTAAATTTAAAAAAAAAAATTGGAGAGATGGGATTACAAAGTTTTAATAAAAAAAATGTAAGATAAAAGAGTAATAAAAATTAATTAAAATAATTTAACTCCATTTTTCTCACATTTTTCTTTTAATCTAGCTCAAATTTTTCCCCCTCCGTTAACTCTCCCTCCCCTCATACTAAGTAAGCCTAATTTGTGTTTATGCCCATACTGTTGAAAAGTAAAGAAGGTAATATCATATTGAGTGACTTTTTGAAACTTTCATATATATTTTTACATTTTAAAAAATTTTATGGTGTTTGGTGGTGAATACCATGGAAGGGGACATTCTCCTTATCTTTTTTCTCATTTTCTCTCATCAGCTAAATCTAGGCTGTTGATTGAAAAAATAAGAAAAAAGTAAAAATAATATCATATTGATTGAACGGATAAGGATGATAAAGAAATTGAACCCGAATACCATAGGTTTGGATTTTAACACTTATTATTATTATCATCATCATTTAAAAAAAAAAAAACAAAAGTATAACAACAAAAGCAGACAGAAAGAAATACGTGTTTACGTTTCCGGTTTAGAAGGATGAGTAGGGTCATTCTTATTCTCATTCATTCTAATTTTTGGTACACGTTTTCTTTTTTTTTTGAGTCAATTGTTTGTTTTACTTTACATTCCATGATAAAATCATGTGACCACAACCCAGGGAAAATTGAATCCAGACCAGACCCTAATTTTGATGTTTTATTTATTATTTTCACAAACGCAGATTCAGAGCAATTATTATTATTATTATTATTCCTTGTTCAAAATCATAACGTATACTGTAAATAGATTGTCCTTGTCTGTTCCATTTTTATCCGTATATGTCTCCCAAACATCAAAGATTGTATCTTCTTAGCAGCTCCTCGAATGTTTTGTTGGATCTTCCTTTTTGAAAAAACAGAATAAAACGCATATTCCCTATAATATACTTAACTACCGACCAGTTTCAATGCTCAAAGTAATAATGAGATCTACACAATCCAAATAAAATTTTAACGGTGTAATTTAAAATTTTTAATTAATAATCTTTTAATTCAAAATCATTTTTTAAGAAACCAACAAAGAGATTGTTTTTATTTAAGATTTTTTATATGTTGGTTATTTTTTTTGAAAAAAATGTAAAAGTTAAAATAAATTCAATCTATATCATTCAAATTAAATCTCAATAGTGTGCGTTGATGAAAGTTTATCATTGTGATGAACAGTGAATTTGGTTCCATCTAACTACTGTTTTTTATTATAAGATACCGATTAACAATTTTCACAAACTAATAAAAATAATTGAAGTCATAAAGTTATCCTATAATTTAATAATTTTCAAAATTACTCATACTAATTGCATTAAACTCTAATATTATATTAATTATTACTCTCACTCATTACTTTTATTAATTATGAGCATATATAAAAAAATAAGGTTAAAGTACGCTTTTAGTCCTCTAAGTTTTATATAAAACATACTTTTGGTCCATTAACTTTATAAAGTATACATTTGGTCCTAAAACGCTAACACCGTTAATATTGCTAACGGAAAATGCTGACGTGGCGAACTCAAGTGATGACTAATATCATTTAATTAAACAAATTTTATATATTTGTCAATTTATCTATATTTTAAATTTAAATTTGATAGCATTTAATTACACAATCATCACTTAAGTTTACACCATCATCACTTGAATTTGCATTTTCCGTTAGTAAAATTAACGGTGTTAAAATTATATGACTAAAAGTATACTTTATAAAGTTAAGGGATTAAAAACATATTTCATGTAAATTTAAAAAACTAAAAGTATACTTTAACCAAAAAATAATTAATACTTCTTAGAAAGAAATAAATATTTTATAAAAAGAATTAAATACATTTATTAATTAATATTTTATAATAAACACCAAAAGGAAGGATGACATTTAACTGTAAGGAAAATAATTGTTTTTGTTACTAATTCTGTTCAATTCGTGTCCTCATCTGTCGCCACTCCCTTGATTACTAACCGTTTACTTCAATATTCAATTTTCCAATGCCATAAAACCCACCCCTCTCGTATATATAAAAATACAGAGTCTCTCAACAACGACATCAAACTGTTGTTGTCATTCTTCTTTTTTTTGCTTTTTTTTCTTCTCTCCTTCCCTTCCCTGCTCACAGGGAAGAACAGAGAGATGGGTAGCTTAGAAGAGGATGAGCTCTTTCGGATGGTACGAGATTTCATTGAATCGGAATCTCCCTCCCCCACAGATTCTTCTTCCTCGAACGGTCTCGCGTTGAGCCATCGAACTCAGTATCTTATTCTGCAGGTTCTTCTCAACGAATTCAGATTTTTCAGACCTTTCTGTGGTTTTTGTATGTGTTTTTTGTGGTGTCTGATATTTTGTTGCTGATTTTTTCGTTAAATTTTAGGATGTTCTTAGGAGTGAGACATCGTCGGAGGCTAAGGTTTTGAAGCATGTGTTGAAGCACATGAAAGGAAGAGATACTAAGAGAAGCACGAATCTGAGGAAGTGGCTTGTCAAGAACCTCAAAATCGATGGCCTTCACGCCTCTATGTGTCAAACATCCTGGTCCACTTCCTTAGGTTGTCCTGCTGGTGGGTCTCTCTCTGTCTAAAAATCAACCACTTTAGCTTCTGGCTTCTCTTTGCTGAGTTGGGTCAGGGTCCTTAGTTCTAGTTCAACATTCAAAATCTGAACTTTGCTGCTAAGTTGAGGTGATCCCTACATAAAAATCCCAGCTTTATAACTAAACTTCGTGTTTGTTGTGTAACACAGGTGAATATGAGTTTATTGAAGTGATGAATGAAGATGAGAATGGAAGAACAGATAGGCTAATAGTGGACATAGACTTCAGATCTCAGTTTGAACTAGCTAGGCCAACACAATACTACAGAGAAATGATAGATTCAGTGCCAGTAATATTTGTTGGGAATGAGGACAGATTGTGTAAGATAATATCCTTATTGTGTTCTGCAGCCAAACAGTCCCTTAGACAGAGAGGTCTTCATGTTCCTCCATGGAGAACAACCAGTTACATGCAATCAAAATGGCTCTCTGAGAATCCAAGAAAGGATTATGATAATAATAATGTTGTAGTAAGAGATCATAGTGATGGTTCTGAAATTGGCAAGTGCTGGGTTCCTCCAATGGTGAAGCCTAAGAAAATGGATTTGCCTTCTGTTGCTTTCTCTGCTTTGTCTTGTCAATTCTCTAACATGAGCTTCAATTGTTGCAATGTCTAGCTAGCTAGCTAGATGGCTAAGTTGTTAATTATAGCCCCAATTTTGGACCTGTTTTTGCTTTTGTAGAGTGAATTCTATCTTATCTCAAGGGATTATATTAAAGTGATTTTTTGTTTACGTTCTACAATAATTTGTTTTGACCAAACAATAATTGACGGTATGGTTATTAGGTTCACAAGGCAAAGAGAGAGGGTGTGATAGTAGTAGTGATTCCATTGTCAGTGTTTATGTGATGTATAAACATATAATTCCCAAGTGACTATATCACATTCTGATAGTAATTTCGCTCGTTCATTTTAAAGCGAATTTTGACTAAGGAACATTCGAATAACATATACTCCACTCAATTCTAAAGTTGATTAGAATATGAAAGTTAAATATATTATTTAATCATATTATATGTTATGTATTCTAAAAGTATAAATAAGTTTATAAGATAGATAAAATAGTTTGGAGAAAAAATGGCATATATAAATATTTTGAGCTAAATTAATTAGTTTCCTTAATTTCTCAAAAAAAGTTAACTAAGTCTTATACTTAAGACATGAGAGATTTGATAATAAGTTTGCCTTTAGAAAATAAAAAAATAAAAAATCATTCCAATCATATTATTTTACTCAATTTGATATTGAATATTAAATTTAGAAAACTAATTTATAGAGATAAAATAATTTATTTATAAGAAAGATGTATTAGTGTTTTCTTAAATATATCTTTTAATCATTTGCATTGAGAGCTATTTTGATGGTGGAAAATTGAAGTCCTCTTAACAAGTCCAATCATTAAGGATAATCTAAAAAAGTTATGTAAATTTAGGAGTAAAACTTATTTGAGGATTAAAATAATGGTTAAGTAGTAAATTTGTTCAAAGAATTTTCGCTGAGCTAGGCATGGAAATAGGCCAGGTCAGGTCAGGCTTTGGCTAAATATGTCTGAGCCTGTAATGGGGGCAGAAGGCCTGAGCCTGAATTCAGGCTTTTTTTTAGGCTTAGACCTGAGCCTTCATAAAGCCTGGTCGGGCCTGAAGCTTTTTTAAAGGCCTATTTACAATGTAGGCCTTTAAAAATGTCTCATATTATAGGCCTTAGAGGCCATAAATAGGCTTTATACACTTTGAACTTATCAAAATCTATATAAATATAATTTGAAATTAGAATATAAGAATGAAAAATAATAAATATTATGTTATTTATATAATATACATTTAATTATATTTATTTAATATGTAAACATGTCAGGCCTTAACAAAATAAGCATGACCTATTTACATATTTAGGCTTTTAAATAGGTCTTAGTCTAACATTTTTAACAAACAGACTTGGCTTGACCAGGCCCTAAATAGGCCAGGATGTGGCCGCCTGATAGGGGTCTGGCCTATTTCTACCCCTACGCCAAGCAATAGTGTTACCTTAAAAGTTTTTATGATCTCAATGTTGTCTCTGAAGTTTCAAAACATAGTAATGTTGCTCATTCTTGTTTAAAAGTTAATCATCAATGTCAATTTTTTGATAGAATAGGACAACATTGCTAAGTTATAAAATTTCTAGACAATATTGAAATAAGAAAAAATTCCAAGAAAACATTACTTATGGGTCATACTTCTAAGACGGATTTCTTACTTAACATTTAAAACAACCCTCATGTCTAGAGGAAGTATTTATTAATGAGTTATTCAATGTTAAGTCATATAGGGAAAACAAAAAAAAAAAAATTGAATGTAACGGGAATGAAGTGATTGTCTCCACTTAAAAAAAATACATTTACCATTAAGAGATAAAAATTGTCGCATATTTAGCTCATACAATACATAACCATGTAAAATCAAACTCTCCTGAAATAGATGTGTATTTGTTTTCCTAAATATTCATTAGGATTAATAGAGATAATCTAGAAAAAAAATTTATAAATTTGAGACAACAAAATGAATTAAGGTGTTAAACGGATAAAGACAATTAAACATCACTCCTATTTGGTACACGAGGAAGTATAATGAAAAAAAATCAGAGAGATTCGTGTTCAGTGTTCACTGCATGGTTGAATGTTGAATACTCTCTGATCTGGAAGTTACACGTTTAAAATTAAAAAGAAAAGAGAAATGAAAGGATATAAATTCTGAAAAAGAAAGTTTGTATCGTTCTTTATTTGACTTTCTTGCACCGAAATTTGTTGTGCTTAATTGTTAGAGGAGCTTGCGTCTATGAATTTGTGGATGATTATTACATGAATTAAATATTTTTTGGGAAGAGTTACTCACATATGAAAATGAATGAATAGGCTTCAGAGTTCACATATATATATCTATTGGCTTCCTTTGGACAATGCATGTGTCTTCCTTACAGACAACGACATTGACTTCGTTGGCTCTCGTATCCCCTTTGAAATCGCATGTTTATCCAGCCCAAGAACTTTTTTTTTCCCCATTCACGTTTTTTTTTTCCAATTTTCTACCCATAAAAGATACTCTTTTTGATTTAAGTGAGTAATACTTACAATGCATTAATATTACATATACCTCAATTATACTGTTTTTTTTAATAAAATAATTTTGAACACTTGTTGTCATCTTTAATATTGGCATCACTATTAAATTATATTTTTAATCTCCAAGAGTAAACTGGAAGTTGTTCAGGGAAATCAACAATGCCAGATTGTATGAGAACTTGGAGAAGTCGTTTTGTGAGGTATGAGGGATTTGATAAATGACAGAAAATTAGAGTAATTAGATACCATTTCAAATTTTAAATCAAGGCATTTTGGGAAAATAAATATAATTATTTAATTTAACTATTATTCTTAATCTTTCCAAAGTTAGGTAAATGTGTACTATAATTAAGACCAAAAGGAGTAGTTTAATAACATGCATCCCTTTGTGCGTATTTTGGGGGGGGGGGGGGAGCTAGAAAGGTATGTGTAGTGGGATTTGGATTTTCTCATTATACTTTTTCTCATTTTCTTCTCAATATCATATCTCCACCCTCATATTTTAAAAAATGGATGATCCGGATTTAATATTTTATAAAACTATTATTTTAAACAAAAATAAATAAATTTAAACTGTTAAATCATGATCTACACATTTCATAATTGTAATACAAACAAAATTAATTAAAAAAATTAATTTATAAAACAATATCATCGTAGTTTTCGAAAATATTAGATCTAAACGTCTATTTTTTCATCTAAGGGTAGAAATGAGATTTTGAGAGGATAAGGAGAAAAAAAATTCTGAGAATATCTGCTCCCATATGTAGTGTTGAACGAAATTTATTAATGTGAATGAACCTAATAACCTGCATTGTTCATAAATAATCATGAATTCTTTTATTACTTTTAGATGGCATAATAATTTACACGAGACTCATACTATAAATTAAATATTGATAAAATATAATTATCAATTCAGGTTGATGTGAGGATTAAGAGTACTTGATACTAAGGAAAAAACAAGATAATTGTGGGGAGGGACAGTATGTTGGATGATTTATTATGATAAATTGAATCATAATGAGTTTCTAGTACTCTTGTTTTTTCCTTGCATGTGGGATAATGTAAGAGATAAGGAGGCATAAGTATGAAACAATGATTAAATTATCATTGGTTATATTTTGTTTGAATTGTAAAAAGACAAGACTATGTTCTTATCATAATGAAGGAGTAGATGAATGTTATAACTCAAAAACAACTGAAACACACGCAAACAATCGGCTATGCAAAATTAGAGGGGGGAAAATCTTTTAAGATGGTTAAAATTAATATTTTAAGCTAAGTTTAAGTCTGTTTTTGTATTGACCAATTTAAAAGGCTTGTTATTATTAAGATCAGATATATGACTAATTTTAAAGGCTACATTTTCAGACTAGTTGGTTAAATGACCGGTGGTAAAAAATTTCAATGTGTTATAAAAAATATGCTCACTCTTTACATCGGGTAATTTTATACCCGATCTAAAAAGTGATCATTTTTATTTAAAAAAATGTACGATTTATTTTGTTTTACAAAAGCTTTGTTGGATATTATTTTTATATCTTAAAGCTATATTATGAAACGTAAATTCTACATATAGCCCTAAAAACAAAAATGCAATCACTATTCCGTAAATTGTCATACATTACAATTATTAACTGTCATACTTCACGGTTTTGAACCATCATACATGTAGGCGCTACATTGCTTCGTGCAAATAAATTACGGTTTCTAGCCGTTATTTATTCTTGACATATTATAACAGTTATAAGATAACACACCTGGTTAAGTATTGAGATTTGGTGGGGTCATGATATGCCCATGATGGAGGTGATAATAATTGACGAGCATACGTGAACAATCGTTATAATATATAGTAATGCTTATATGATATATAAGTCTTATTTTGACAACCGTAATTTATTCAAGTAACATAAATAATGATTCCTAAATAAGAACTCATGGGACTTGTCAATGTATTATTTTTTTTGGTTGGGACCTAGATGTTATTCTAAAAAAAAAAACCCCTTTTGTTCTTAATATAGTACAAATTTGGAGATTTGGTATTGATCCTAAATAAAATATATTTTTCATATTTGTTAACATATTGATTTTGGTATACCCTGTTGATGCTTTTTTAACAATAATTAAGGATGAGAGAGAAAAGGATAATTAAGAAAGATAACTGAGATATTTTAGAAAATATGCGTTATAATAACTATTTTAACTAACTTCATCAATCTAATTAAATTAGACAAATATTTACTCCCTTTAGTCCTTTTTATAAGGAACAAATACTTAAATCACACAGTTCAGAATGTTAGTTAAAACAATAAACTTGTAACTTTTACACCTATTTGTCCAATTATACCCTTGTCTAGAAAGAGAATACATAAAAGATAGTGGGTGTAAATTTTTTGTAGAAAGATAATGAGTTATATGTATTTAATGAGGGTAAAAATAAGAATTTAAAATTTCAGACAAAAACAGATGTGTTTCTTATACTAAGGAATATCAGAATCATTCCTATAAGGGAGTATATGAAGGATAGGAGGGAGTAATAAATATGCGCGTGGGTTCAGTCAAAATCAATGTGAGGAAAATTACGGCAATGATGTCATATACTCTTAAGCATCATTAACACTAAAGACTCTATGAAGATGAAGCAGAAAATAAGATGAGAGAAAAGAAGAGGGAAGGCGAAAGCTATGGCCTTTCGTCATATTATTGATTGGGGTGGGAGAGAAGGATCATATATAAATGAGGAATTTAATATTAGTGTGATGTGGAAAAGAAGGTGACATGAGGGAATCAAAAATAAAGAAGACACAAGTAAAAGTAAAGAACATCAACAATCAATGTCTACTGACATTGAGGGATAAGGTATTCACTCTTTTTAAACAGGTCTTCAGTTTGAGGTTGTGAATGAAGTATGTGGTATTGATAGTTTTTCCCTCTCACTAGGGAAACCGATCTGAGGTGAGTTCAAATTATTCTGACCCTAAAAAATCATTCGAGTTAAAAAGAGGTATGTCAAAATAATACTAGATGCCAATACAAGCATGAAGAGTCCTGGACACGGAGAGACATTAATAAGCAAGAAAACCAGTGGCCATATGCCAAAACAAGGTGCCTTCTCTCACATTTCTCTCTCTTTCTCCTCTTGACACCTCTCTCTCTCTCTATCCGGATAACCTATATCAATAAAAAATATTTACTGTACTACACAATCTATCAATTCTATTCTTTTTGTTATGAATATACTTATTATGTGGATGTCCATTGACTCACGGTCTTCAAATATTACAAGATAACATGGGACCCACGCATAGTACTATGCATAGTAATTTACTATTTGGTGGGACCCACATACAATTATGCAGCTTCACTGTAGCCTCACGAGATTGATTCACGGGTGATGAATTATTTAGCCTATGGGTTAATTACATCAAATGACCCATAAATAGAATTACACTTAAAGACCCATTTTCCTTCTATAAATAGAGGCCTTCTGTAAACATTTAGATTTACTGGAATAAGAACTTCTCTCTACTCTCTCTCACTCTCTAAAATCTCTTGTTCTTGTTATTTACTTTTCATCAGTTTCATATTACGTTATCAGCACGATCACTCTACCAAAGGTAGGATTTTCTTATTATCTTTTATATTTTCATTATATATATTCATTTTATCTATCTGGGATAATCTTAACCATTATATGGAATTAAAGTTCTACTTTTACCGATTATTTTGAACATCGGGTTCCATGGTTAAGATATGAGATTATTTACCATTTACTATTCACAGTAAATAGTAATTTTTACTATTCATGTTAATTTTACCTTATTCAGTAATTTTACATTTTTATTCATTTTGACTCCTATATGAAAGTCTAGATTTAATCTTTCAGTAATTTATTTTATTCACTATTTACAGTGAATAGTAAATTTTACTATTCACGGTAAATTTATATTTTATTATTTACAGTAATTTATTTATGTTTATATATTCTTCCCATTTATTTATTTCATGGTGGCGACGTTAAGCTCCATTTGTAATTTAATTCTAATTCTTTACTTACTGCTTTATTTATTTATTTCATGGTGGCGATACTAAGCTCCATTTGTTTAATTTAATTATTTACTGCTTTATTTATTTTTCATGGAAGCAACACTAATATTAGTGGGCTCCATTTATTTATGCATTTATTTACCTTTTATGGTGGCGACACTAGTATATTTATTAGTGGGCTCTATTTGTTTATTTTAATTCTTTACTGCTTTCTATATATTATATATTAAATATGCATCCTCTTTTCTTACCTTTGGATGAGATAGGTCTCGCTGTGAGTTTACTACCATTCCTATCTCATCTTCTTTTTATTTTCTTAGCATGTTTATTTACAGTTCTTTAAATTATATTTTAATTTATAAAAAGATTTTATATTATGATTCTAATTATTATTATTATTTTTAGTTTGAATCATGTCTTCCAGCCTTTCAAATCTTGAATTTAATGCTCTTGACATCACCGGAAAGAATTATCTATCATGGGTTTTAGATGCTGAAATCCATCTTCAAGCAAAAGACCTTGGAAAGGCTACATTGCCGGGAAATGATGCGTCCCCTCAAGAAAAGGCTAAAGCTATGATTTTTCTCCGACACCACATTCATGAAAGTTTGAAAACTGAATATTTAACGGTGAAAGATCCATTTGATTTGTGAACTAGTTTGAAAGATAGGTATGATTATCAGAAAACGGTGATTTTGCCTAGAGCTCGTTATGACTGGATTCATCTCAGGCTACAAGATTTTAAAACTGTAAGTGAGTATAACTCAGCTATTTTCAAAATAAGTTCTTAGTTAAAATTATGTGGTGAAAAAATAACTGATAAGGACTTATTAGAGAAAACTTTTTCTACCTTTCATGCTTCAAATTTGCTTTTACAATAGCAATATTGAGAGAAAGGTTTTAAAAAATATTCTGAGTTAATCTCATGTTTATTAGTAGTCAAGCAAAATAACGAGTTATTAATGAAAAATCATGAAAATCGTCCCACTGGATCTTCTCCATTTCCTGAAGCGAATGTGAGTGTACGGAATGATCATGATCGTGGCCGTGGTCGCGGTCATGGTCGTGGCCATGGTCGTGGATAGGGACGTGGAAATCGTGGAGGCAGAAATAATCATGGTTCTTATCATAGTGGAAGAGGTTATTATAGTCCTTATACCCATCAGAAAAAGATGAATAATGAAGGACAAAAGAATGATAAAGAAGGTCCTTCAAAAGTTGTAGAACATAAATGTTATCGGTGTGGTATGAAGGGACACTGGGTACGTAATTGTCGTACGATAGAACATTTAGCGAAACTTTACCAAGCCTCTATAAAAAGGAGTGTTAATAATGTGGAATGGGACAATAACACTCATAAGGATAATGATGCCAATGAGCCAAATGATGATGTTATGTCTCACTTGGAGGTGGAAGATTTTTATGATTAAATAAGTTTTTGCAAAAATTGTAATAATTATTTTGTTTCGCTTTGACTTGTTGCCAATTATGTATAATAAATATGTTTTTAATTCATCTCCTATATTAAATATGTTTTAATGCATTTCTTTTCTTTTTATGAAGCTCATGGATATTTCAAATATTGCACACAAGAATGAAGATATATGTCTTATTGGTAGTGCAACGACACATACAATTCTTAAAGATAAGAAATATTTTTCACATCTAACAAATTGTAGTACAAGCATCAATACCATAGTGGATAATACGAGATTGATTGAAGGCTCTGGAAGAGCAATAATAATATTACCCAATGGTACGAAATTTGTTATTAATGATGCTTTGTATTCCTCCAAGTCTCATAGAAATTTGTTGAGTTTTAAAGATATCCGCCGGAATGGATATCATATTGAGACTATAAATGAGGAGAATAAAGAATATCTACAAATTATTACTGTTAGATATGGTGAAAAATATGTTCTGGAGAAATTACCTATGTTATCTTCTGGTTTATACTATTCATATATTAGTACAATTGAAATAAATGTTATGGAAAACCAGAAGCATGCTGATAAAGGCATATTTAATGTTTGGCATGACCGGTTAGGCCATCCCGGGTCAATTATGATGCGACGTATAATAGAGAATTCATGCGGACATAACTTGAAACAGAAACAATACCAAAATCCCATGATTTCTCATGTGATGCATGTTCCAAGGGAAAATTAATTATTTGGCCATCACCAAGCAAAGTACAAAGTGAGTTTCTCACATTTCTAGAACGGATACAGGGAGATATTTGTGGGCCGATACACCCACTATGCGGACCATTTAGGTATTATATAGTTTTAATTGATGCATCAATTAAATGGTCGCATGTGTGCTTACTATCTTCTCGAAACCTGGCGTTTGCGAGATTACTTGCTCAATTGATAAGATTAAGAGCACATTACCCTGATTATCCTATCAAGAAAATACGTCTTGATAATGCTGGTGAATTTACTTCACAGGCTTTTAATGAATATTGCATGTCCCGGAATTGATGTTGAACATCCTGTAGCTCATGTTCATACGCAAAATGGACTTGCAGAATCATTGGTAAAACGATTGCAACTTATTGCAAGACCTTTACTTATGAAATCTAATTTACCAATTTCTGCTTGGGGCCATGCCATTTTGCATGCAGCAATGTTAATTCGCATCAGGCCAACTAGTTATTTAAAAGTTTCCCCCTTACAAATGGTTTTTGGTGAAGAACCTAATATTTCCCATATACGGACTTTTAGATGTGCAGTATATGTGCCAATAGCGCCTCCACAACGTACTAAAATGGGTCCTCAAAGAAGAATGAGAATTTATGTTGGGTATAAATCTCTTTTAATTATAAAATATTTAGAACTATCTACAGGAGATTTATTTACTGCACGATTTGCAGATTGTCATTTTGATGAATCAGTCTTCCCAACATTAGGGGGAGAAAATAAGCAGTTGCATAAAGATATTAGCTGAAATGAATTATCATTGGCTCATTTTGATCCTCGTGCAAAACAATGTGAACTAGAAGTTCAAAAGATAATTCATTTACAGAGTTTAGCTAATCGAATGCCAGAAGCATTCACTGACCCAAAGAAAGTGACCAAGTCACATATTCTAGCTGCTAATGCTCCTATTCGAATTGATGTCCCGGTAGGACAGCTGATTATAAATGAATCAAAAGTATGCCTGAAGCATGGAAGGCCTATTGGTTCCAAAGATAAAAATCCTCGAAAAAAAAGGAGCTAAGATTATAGCTGGCCAAGTCGAGGATAATCAAGAAAAAAGTGTAGCTCTGAATGAGCCACTTGATGAAGAGATATTATCTCCAGAAGAAAATATTGTGGCCCCAGAAGAGATCCAGGTACTTGAAATGTATGAAAACAATGAGATCTCAATAAATTATGTCACAAATAGTATTAAATGAAATCGAAATGAAGTCAACATTGACGACATTTTTGCTAATCATATAGCATATGATGTGATGAATAATGAAGAGGATCATGAGCCAAAATCCATTAGTGAGTGCCAACAGCGAAAAGATTGGCTCCTATGGAAAGATACCATAAATGCAGAGTTAAAATCACTAGCAAAACGAAAAGTATTTGGACTTATAGTCCATACACCTAAAGATGTAAAGCCAGTTGGATATAAATGGGTTTTTGTACGCAAAAGAAATGAAAAAGGTGAAATTACAAGGTACAAAGCACTCCTAGTAGCCCAAGGCTTTACACAAAGACCTGGCATTGATTTTGAAGAAACATATTCACCAGTAGTAGATGCAACTACTTTTCGCTATTTAATTAGCCTAACAACAAATGAAGGGCTTGATTTGCATCTAATGGATGTTGTGATTGCCTATTTATATGGCTCACTTGATAGTGATATCTATATAAAAGTCCCTGAAGAACTCAAGATGCCAGAAGCATTTAATTCAAACTCAAGAGAACAATACTCGATCAAATTAAATAAGTTCCTGTATGGCTTGAAACAATCAGGGTGCATGTGGTATAATTGTCTTAAAGAATATTTGTTGAAAGAAGGGTACAAAAATGATCTGATATGCCCATGTATTTTTATGAAAAGATCGAGAAACGAATTTGCTATAATTGCTGTTTATGTTGATGATATCAACATTATTAGAACTCCAGAAGAGATTTCAAAAGCAATTAATTGTTTAAAGAAAGAATTTGAAATGAAAGATTTGGGTAGGACAAAATTTTGTCTTGGATTACAAATTGAGTACCTGAAGGATGAGATCTTTGTATATCAAGAAATTTATACAAAGAAGGTCCTAAAACGATTTTATGTGGATAAGTCACATCCATTTTGTATTCTAATGGTTGTAAGGTCTTTGATAAAAGAAAAAGACCCATTCCAACCCCAAGTAATTAACGAAAAAGGTGTAGAATAATTACTTGGTCCAGAAGTACCATATCTTAGTGCTATTGGAGCATTAATGTATCTTGTTAATCATACACGACCTGATATATCATTTGCTGTTAATTTATTAGCAAGATATAGTTCTGCACCAACACAGAGGCATTGGAGTGGTGTAAAGCGTATTTTTCGTTACCTCAGAGGTATTATGGATATGGGATTATATTATTCAAATATATCTAAACATGAACTGATTGGTTATTCAGATGCTGGATTTATGTCTGATCCACATGATGGAAAATCACAAACAGGCTATGTATTTACATGTGGAGGTACAACTATTTCATGGCGATCTATGAAACAAACTATATCAGCCACTTCATCTAATAATGCAGAAATCCTAGCAATGCATGAAACAAGTCGAGAATGTGTGTGGTTGAGGTCAGTAATTCATCATATACGAACTACTTGTCATTTATCTTCTGGTAAAATGGTTCCAACAGTTCTAAATGAGGATAATACTGCATGTATTGCCCAACTTAAGAAAGGTTACATCAAGGGCAATAGAACTAAGCATATTTCACCAAAATTCTTCTTTATTCGTAATCTTCAACAGAATGGTGAAAATTTGGCAAATTTATTTACCAAGTCACTTCCAGAAGCAATCTTTGAGAAGCTTGTCCATGGTATTGGTCTTCGAAGACTCAAAGATCTCAACTGATGTTATCAGGGGGAGTAATACTAATGTTATCAACAGGGGGAGTCGATACACGCTGTACTCTTTTTCCCTTATCTAGGTTTTGTCCCACTAGGTTTTTCCTAGAAAGGTTTTTAATGAGGCAGCACTGAATAGTGTATCAATGAATGATGTACTCTTTTCTTTGGCTAGGTTTTTATCCCACTGGGTTTTTCCTAGTTAAAGTTTTTAACGAGGCACATTCATAAATGAACATCCAAGGGGGAGTGTTATGAATATACTTATTATGTGGATGTCCATTGACTTACGGTCTTCAAATATTACAAGATAACATGAGACCCACGCATAGTACCATGCATAGTAATTTACTATTTGGTGGGACCCATATACAATTATGCATCTTCACTGTAGCCTCAAGGGATTGATTCACGGGTGATGAATTATTTAGCCTATGGGTTAATTACATCAAATGACCCATAAATAGAATTACACTTAAAGACCCATTTTTCTTCTATAAATAGATGCCTTCTGTAAACATTTAGATTTACTGGAATAAGAACTTCTCTTTACTCTCTCTCACTCTCTAAAATCTCTTATTCTTATTATTTATTTTTCATCAGTTTCATGTTACTTTTAATTATTCCATGGAGATGATCACTTGCTTTTTATTTTTTATTTTAAAAAAAAATTGATTGATAGCTAGTCTTGACATGTTTCATCCGCCTACAAATATTGATTATCCGCCTACAAATATTGATTGACCATGCCTTTTTTTTCTAAAAATGAAAAATTGTTAAAATTACATGTCAAATGCCAAATACTATTGTTTTTAAAATGACATGGTATATAATACAAAATACAAAAATTATGACATGACGAAAATGTTAACCTTAAGGTTAATTTTGATGGCAAGGAGTTAATAGTCAAGACATGAAATATGAAAACCATTAATTTAGAGATTTAAAAGCTAGGGAGATGATGTACAGCTCACCCAAAGTTTATGGGTTTTTGTGTACGTTTTTTTTAGGTGTATGTATTTTTCCTTTGAAGATAATTATGCTGAACATATTGTTAGGAATTAAATATAAACACTTCGTCTAATGAGAATTCATATCTTATTCCCCATGTCATAAGAGAGTAGTCCATTTAGCCCTTGAAAAAAATTGTGTTTTACTCTCTCCGGGTCAAAATATAAGAGCTAAATACTTACTTTACATTTATCAAGAAGTTAGTTAAAGGTGTTTTTAATTAAAAAATATGCAAGATATATATTTTTTCTCTTGAAATACCTTTATTTATTATGAGAATAAGTAAAAAAAATAACAAATGAAAAAAAGATAGAAAGAAAATGAGGGAGAGAAGAATGACGAGGAAGGTGCAGAAAATTTGGAAAAAAATATTAAATGTAGAGACAAAAGAAAAATGGGTCCTATTAAAAAAAAAACTCGCCTCCTCACATTTTTTTTTTATTTTATATACCTCCTCACAAATTTAACTTTTATATTTGGAACCAGAGGGGTTCCTTGTTTTGCTCAATTTGAAAAAATATGGTCGGGTTAGGCCCAAATCCAGTACATAGGCCGAACAAAAGTTTTGTGAAAATTTAGAATATTGGGCTATCCAATCTAAACAAAAACAAAAGTCCAATGTTTAATCATCCCTAAACCTCTCAAACCCTTGCGTCGTCCTCAGCTCTGTCCAACACTGATATCTCGGGGGGATTTTCATTTCACGCTGCTCCATCAGTTACTCTGTTCCGCTGAAAAATGACGAAGTTCAGAAAGCTTGGACGACCTACGGGTCATCGGATGTCTTTGCTCAGGTTGTTAATCCAGTTCAAAGATCGATTTCTTATTGATCTAAACTTCATCTGAAATTTTGCTAAATTGGCAGCAATTCATTTGTCTTTCTTATATAGAACAATGGTATCGCAGTTGGTGAAGCACGAGCGTATCGAAACCACTGTTGCCAAGGTAATTTCTCCCCTCCCCCATTCCCCATGTTCCGGGCTGGTCATTTCTTGGTTTTCGCAGTTATTAGTCTGATTCATCTCTCAAATGGTTTTAGCTATATTGTGATAGATGTAGCTCATTTTGTTTTGTTACAATTACAATAACATTAAGAAAACCTTATTTTCTTGTTATATGATCAGAATGTTTTGGCAAATGCATATTTTTACTGAGCTATATTACCTGTTCTTCTCGTTGAGTAATGAAATGAGAATGGATGATAACAGTAGAAGTTCAGATATGGACATGTCAATTTTCTGGCACGAATGTTGCAGGTATGATGTTTGTATTTCTTTTGTAGGCCAAAGAGGTGCGCAGACTTGCAGATAACATGGTACAGCTTGGGAAAGAGGTTCGTAACTCCTTTTTTATGCGGTATAAAGCCTTCGTGTATGTCCATGGGGATTTTTTCTGGGCTCCTGGAAAGGATTGTTATAGAACATAATTTATTGGTCATTGCTGTTGGCATTTTGTCTTATCATCGATATTTTGGTGATATTCGGAAACCTTGTTTATCACCTTTAACTATGACACGCTAAAGGTTCTCGAAATTTATAGAATGAGTTCAGCTGTTTCTTTAATGGTCGTGTTCAAAGAAATAGGTATTACTGCTTGAATTGAGAAGCTTTGTTTACATCGGCAAATTCTTGTGAAGAAGGGAATAAATTTTTGTGGTTCCTAGGGTTAGGAAGCTGTCACTTGATCCCATTCACTTCTGATAGTTTTTGAGTTTCTATTTTTGTTCATTCTTTTAAGTTTGAGGTTGCAAAGTTGAGTACAAGTGTTTTCGTCAGCTTCAGATGTATAATGAGAAATTAAATGATGGTAAAATAGCTAGTTAAATATGTAAAATAGCTAGTTAAAATGTAAAGTAGCTAGTTATTTGTCAATATAATTTCTGAGAATCAGATTACTGTTAACATCTTTTACTGTGGAATTGATACTGAAGATCACAGCAGAGTACTCACTTTTTAATAATTAATTACATTTACTTGGACCTCTCGGACTTAGGTATTGTCCTCAACCTAAATTGTTGCAGGGTACCCAACATGCTGCAAGGCGTGCTGCCAGTTTTGTGCGTGGAGGTGATGTACTTCACAAGCTATTTACAGAACTGGCTTACAGATACAAGTGAGTGTTGAAAGGGGTAAATTAAGTGGTCAATTTATGAATGTTAGTTTATAACACTGAACAGAAAATATATTTTGCAGGGATAGAGCAGGTGGATACACTAGAGTGCTTCGGACTCGAATTCGAGTGGGGGATTCTGCACCAATGGCTTACATTGAGTAATGTCCTGAATTATATAACTCATGCGTTACCAATCGTATTTGATGTTTGGATTGGTTTTTGGAGACTAAATTTTGGAAAAAAAAATAGATTGTGGGAAAAAGTGATATTGATAAAATTGAAAATGTTTGGATGAATGTTATCAAAAAGCACTTTTTCATGTGTAAAGTACTAAAAAGGACATAAGTTAATGGGGTAGTTACATAAAGAAGACAAGGTTTGCAGTTGAACAGGGGGTGTTTTTGGTACTCTGCTGCCTCATTATTACGCCATCAACCACAAAAATCTCTTTTGAAAAGCTGCTCCGAAATTCTTTTGTCAAACCAGGGATTCAAGCTATGCATAATCACTTTTTTATTTTTTGGTATTTGCATGAAATTAAGCAAAACCATGGTTTTGCTTGAAAAAGAGAGTTTATATTTAATGGTCAGCCAAACACACGCATTGCATTGTCTTTCTGCTTGTCTTACTGTGTTGTGATAGTGAACTATGCAACTATGAAGTTTAAACCTTAAACCATCAAGCCGTGTGGGTGGCTTAGAAGGAGGAGGATATTAAAATTGGCCCATCTTGATTAATTATTTGTTATACGTTGAAACAGGTTTATTGACAGAGAAAATGAGCTGAGGCAGTCAAAGCCACCAACTCCTCAACCACCACCGAGAGCTCCTCTAGATCCATGGACACGATCCCGTCTCACGCGGCAGCATGCACCACCAAAAGAGGAGAAATCTGACCCTGATGTGTGATTATTTTCAATGCAATGCTGACAGATACTCCTTCATAGAATGCCCTTTTGCTGTTTCAATTCTCTCTTATACTCTACACAATTCATAAAGCAATTTTTTTTGTCTTGAGAGGAAAGGGTTCTTTGATATGTAAAATAATCTGTCTGAAATTCTAACCTGAGAATGGAAAAGTAAGATCTGAGAGATCAATTTTGTCACCTCTCTCTCTCTCTCTCCCCCCTCTCGCTAGCTGGACGTGACATAGAAGGGTGTCTCCAAGGTTACTTAAATGGAAATCAAGAACCTTCTATCTTCTTCCCTTTGGTATGGTCTTTCTGTCTGTGGAGTATGGAGTTGGTAGGCTTTATGGGGATGACATTCTTGACCTGCTTTATGCAATGACGTGGTACATTGCATCTCAGGTGTCTCTGCAGTTATATTGAATTTTCCTTAAATCTAAATCCATAATTCTTGCTTTTCAAGATGAAACACTTCAGTTTTGCTGTTATACCAATTTCCCTCGTCATCCCTTATCATTCTGCAACATCAAATTGGATAATGGGTGATGGTAATCTTACTTCAAGGCTTACATTTGTTCTATAATTCTTATGAATGAAGACACTAAATGCTTGTTTAATCTCGACAGGTGAATGGTTGAATTATGCAATTTTCACTTTAACATTAGTATACTCTATTGTGTACTCGTTTTTTAATAAATAAGTTTTAGTCTTTTGTTTCGTTTAAGTTACATAAATCCTTTTTAAATTATAATTTTGAAAAGCCAAACTTCATTGAAATAAAAGAATTATATAGATTTCCTTTGTGTTTTGTTAAAAATGAAAAATATCATAGGTTGCAAATAAGAAAATTAAATATAGATAGATCCTTTGAATTTGAAAATTAAATATAAATAGTTCCTCTGAATTTAATTCAATACTAATGACTTGACTTGTGAATGTAAAAGTTTGATTTGTAAATCTTAAATTATTAAATATGATGTGTAAATGATGAAAATGGGCTTGTAAATAATAAATAATTTGGAACGTAATTGTATTAGATAAAATTCGGAATACCTATTTGTATTTTTTGTCTTGAGACTAATGGATAGTTGTCCCTAGTTAAAATTACACAAACTTCTTTTATTTATTTATTTTATGAAGTTTATGTATAGATAAAAAACTGAGAAGAGTTCTAATTTACTAATTTTAGTAAAATTTTAACTTTATGAAAGACGTACAAAATATACTTTCTGTTTCAGAAAAATGGTATTTATTTTAAAAAAGAATTTTTAGGTAAAAAAAGAAGAACTTTATGTGATTAAAACAAGGGTTTTAGTTTTATGTTGCATGAGAAAACTAAATTTCTTATACACATATGAAATGGTGGGATCCACATATACATATATGAATTAATATATGTATATGTGGGTCCCACCATTTCATGTGTATGTGATATGAGATAATTTTTTTCCTATAACATGAGAAACATTAATCCCTTAAAACAATCATGAAATCTACTACATACCTTAAACCAAAATGAAATTAGGTTTTGTGAGTGAAAAGACAACAACGTCATTACTTTATTTTCTTAATAAATGAATGTACAAGACAAATAAAAGGATTCATAATAGCCCTCGAAGTTAATAAGAACGTTTTAACCATTAACAAAATAAATAAAGAAATTCAAAAAAAAACAAATAAAAACATTGACAAGACAAATAAATAGATTTAAAAGAACCTAGTAGTTAACAAAAACATTTTTTACATTTACAAAACAAATTCACAAGACAAATAAGAGGATTCAAAAAATAAAGTAAGGGTATCATTTTGTTTTCACAAACAAAACTTAATTTTATTTTAGTGGAAATTTCATAATTCTTTTGCACTTGACTGAAATAAAATGGCTACAAATGGGGTTATCTATATTATGATTTATTAGAAATGAAGGATCAAGATGAACTAAGTGGTAAGCATTAGCCACTCACAAGAATCAAACTTGTAACTTGGCAAATAAAAGAAGAAATGCTTAAACCTTAGGATAACAATATGTATAGTATGACTCATCTCATAATTGTTAGTGTAAAGAGAAGGTAGGGCTAACCCCCCAAAAGAAACTACCCATACCCATCACTTACTTTGCTTCCAATTCAATCCACATTTATACCCTCTCACCTCTTCATCTTCCCTTCTTTTGCCTTTCCCCTCCATTATTATATTCTATTATAGTACTATACTATTCATTATCTACACTTAATATCTAATATTACCCCTAAACGACTCAAATACATACATATTTATGGATAGAGTGAAAAGGATAAGTAGCGAGAGGTTCAAGGCTTCCACAGGACCATACAACTCCATTTTTACTCAATGATATGATATTGCCAACTACTCTCTCTCTGCTTCAACAGATTTCCTTTTATAATAGTTTCCTCACTTTGATTTGAGTTATATCCTTTTATAATAGTTCTTTATAATAGGCTCTCTTTTCTTTTTCTCCAGTTAACACTTTCTTTATCTTTTCCCTTTTTTTGAACTTTCAACTATAAGGCTTAACTTAAGTGCAAAGACTAAGGGGTAAAACATAGTTATATAAAAGTTAGATGGGAACAGGGGTGGCCTAAACTGGTGCTATGTTCCTTTGTCGATAGATAAGCAATCCTTTTTTTTTTTTTTTAGATCAGTTAATCAATATTTTATTGTGGTTTTGACGAAATTCTTTGAATGCTTAACCCATTGGTTTGGTGAAACAGTGTATGAATTGGACACTTAAACCAATATCAATCAATTAAAAACATGATTAATCATGTCATATTCCCTGGTCTTTGCCATAACTATATGAGAAACAGCAAAGAATAGTAATCTGTTCTTTGGATTTGAATTTGCTGGCTAATTTAGGGGCCATATGTTATCACCTAGTTTCTTCAAATGCAGATGAATTTTTGTAGCATTACCCAGAAGGAATTATATTGATAAGAGTCTTTAACTGCTTCTTTGGGATTAGCTAGAATCAAATGTAAGAATATTTCAGAGAAGGAGATCAAAAGGAAAAAAGACTGACAACAATCTTTTCTTTTAAAGGGGATTAAATCTTTGGAATGGAAGGGGAAAAAAAAGTGGTTAAAAATACATTTTTGGCAAGTGACATTGGATTGAGATGTGTGGGATATCTTTACTCTAAATCAAATATAACTATTGTTTTCATTAACCTAATCTCTAGCAACCACTCATTAAATGGACAATTTTTTTCTATATTTTTTTTAGGCTTCCAGTCAATGTTTTCAAGAACTTATATTTCAGTTTTGAAGTATATATCATTCCTCAACCTCCAACCAGAAAACAGATATTGATCAATTAATGGAAATTTTTGATTAATCAGAAAGTGAATTAATTAAACTCATTTTCTCAGGTTTCCATAGGAAGAAAAAACACTAATATGGCTAACTATAAATATTAAACTATGATGAGTTCTTTTGGTGAACCATTCTGACAAAAAAGAAAAGGTGAAATCTTGCATGATATAATAGCTCCCTAATGCCTAAATAATTGATCATTGTAAAAGATGGCTATTATACTCTATTATGCGGCGCTTGATAGGTTGACTAATAAAAAGAAAAAGAAAAAAGGATTATCATGCAAGATGAAGGAGAATTTATGAATTACAAAGAGGAAAATATGAGAGAGAGAGAGAGAGAGAGAGAGAGAGAGAGAGGGTAGGTGAGAACAAGAATGAAACTGAAAGATGAAGGAAAATTTGCAAAAGAAGTTACTGGTTCAGCTGGCTTTGTCTATCTATATTGACTCACCAAAGTCTCTCAAACTATGCCATCAATTGTCTCTTCCTCATCTCTCAAAAAGTGTCTCTTCAATTACATTTCCCCTCTTCTCTTTTCCAGGTTTTCTGGGTTCATTTGTACTTTCATATGCTCTACAATAAGTTTCCTTTGGTTCAGCTACTTCTGTTGAAAATGACATCGTCAGCTTCTTAAGCTATACTCTCTTCCATGAATCATTCATATTGTGATGATCTTGTTTATTGATCTTTGATATATATATATATATATATATATATATATATATATAGTGTGAGGATTCTGATTTAGTTTGTATTGTTAATGGCTTTATTTTTTTTCACTCTTTTGGTTGGGCATTGTGCAGATCAGATGCTGCATGCCCTTGTAGCTGAATAGGTAATATGAGAGCCACAATGGGTCATTCCACACACGCTGTTGAAGCTAGACACCGTTTACCTACCTCCATGTCAGTTCCTTCTTCTTCTCTTCACATTCATTCTGCTAAATTCTTTCTGTTTCATCAGCTTCATCATATTGATACACTTAACTTGAACAGTTTGTCTCAAAAATCACTGTTTAATATCTCGTATGCTTCATAATATAAAGCTGCTGTCACCAGAAACCTATTGATATATGTTTTATTTGAAGTTTTAAGTCTATTTCAAGAAGTTTTGTTTGTTTTAGGTTAAGTTTTTAGACTTTCTTCTCGTGTAAAAGTGATTGTTTTGTCATCTCCGGTTCTCAATTCTGGTGGTTGTCGTAGGATTATATTTAACTTGATAGGATTTTTAAGCTTTGTTCAATCAGTCTTAGCTAGCAGAGCAGGAGGGGACTTCAGAAAGTTAGCTTTTATGGCATTCTTGTAAATATCTTATAGCTTCAGGAAATTGACAGTGACGTTTCACCTCAAAATATTTGTCATTTACATTCAAAGGAACCCCACCACTTTCATACCATATAATGTCACTTCTCAAGTACTTCAAGACACATACATCAAATTAAAACGTACTTTTATTGGAATTGTTGTTTGCATCATATGACGATGAGAAAATACACATCAATCTGTACTGCCTCTATTTATGCGAAAAGTACAAAATCCATAAGGAGATTATAATATAATATTATCTAATGGTTGTTTCTTCTAATTTTTTATTTTTTATTTTTTGTCTTTTCTATCCATTAACATGGTGTTGATCATATTTGCGTGGATCAGTGAAGACTTGAAACGAAGATTGCCAAGAAGTAAGACGAAAGATGTAGAGAAGCCTTTCCATTTAACAAGCCAAGACAAGAGCTCATCAAGATGCAAACTTTCCCTTTTAAAATTCATCCTATTACTAACCATTTCTGGCACTTTTGTAACTCTTCTCTATGCTCCTGAGGTTTATAACACTAACCACTTATCAAGCTCAGGTTCTGGGTATGTATTTCTCTGCATACATGCACAAGATAATATCAACAAATCTATATACTCCCTCCCCTCTAGTTCTTAATATAAGAAATATTTACCCAATTGATTAGATTAAAGAAGTTAATTAAGTTAGATAATATGACGTGTATATTCTAAAATATTATGGTCATCTTCCTTAATTCCATTATTCTCCCTCTTTAATTATTGAAGGAATACTAAGATCAACTTTAAAAAATGTCGGACTAGAGGGGTATATCTTTGCTCTGCTAAATACCGGGTTTTTACTTTGTGATTAGGTGGATATGGGGCGGCTCAGATACCCGATATATATCGAACGAGGACATTAATTGGAATGATATATTGACAGTGACAAGGAAGGTAAGGAAGGTGAGTAGGGAAAATGAATTGCAAGGGGTTGGTCTTCTGAACTTGAACAATTCTGAAGTAGAGAAGTGGGAGAAACTCATGCCTGATGCTAAGAACATAGTATTGCATCTTGAGTATGCAGCAATAAATGACACCTGGGAATCTCTATACCCAGAATGGATTGATGAGGAAGAAGAAACTGAAGTCCCAGTTTGCCCGTCTCTACCGAGTCTTAGATCTCCCGGAACAAGGCTTAATCTCATGGTTGTGAAGCTTCCTTGTCGTCGGGCGAAAAATTCGAATTGGTCAAGAGATGTTGCTAGGCTTCACCTACAGCTTGCTGCAGCTGGGCTTGCAGCCTCTTTTAAAGGCAATTACACTGTGCATGTTCTCTTCATTAGTAATTGCTTTCCAATACCAAATCTCTTTACCTGCAATGAACTTGTTGCACATGAAGGGAATGTTTGGCTGTACAAGCCAAACTTGAGTGTCTTGAGACAAAAAGTTCAGCTCCCAGTTGGATCTTGTGAACTTGCAATTCCCATGAGGGGTAAAGGTTAGTTCTTTCACTACTGTTTCACTTTTAGGGACAATTTTTTCGGGTGATATTTTCCTACATAGACTTGGATATTTTTTAGGTGCTTTTTATCAAATTCCTTAGTAATTAAGACATTTCAAATGGATATTTTATTAAGTTAGGGCCACCTAACTGACTTTTCTGCCATGAAAAGCCACTTTGGCCCAATATATGATGTTTGGGATGATTTACAAGAAAATGAGTTTTTGAGCCAAAAGTTAAGTTGAAGTTGAAACAACTTTTTATGGCTTTTGACTTTTCTTTATATTTAAACTTTCTAAAACTAACTTTTCAATATATTATTCAAACAAATTTCTGTCAGACTAACTTTTGTAAAAGTCCATTTAGACATAAATCTTATTACACTAATTAACTCCTACCCTAACTTCAGTTTGCAAAAGCTATTGGAATTTTACTTTTGCCAATGTTAATCCAAGCAAGCCCTTAGAGTTCATGATTAGGTTTTCTAATAAGTTTATCAGCGTTATACATCTTTTTCAAAGTAAAACACTAAAGAACTCTATGTTTTTGTGTTTGAATTCATTTGAAGCAGAGCTGGTGTATGCTGGGAATGCACACAGAGAAGCCTATGCAACAATTCTTCATTCAGCTCATGTTTATGTCTGTGGAGCCATAGCTGCTGCACAAAGCATACGTATGTCAGGTTCAACCAGAGACCTTGTGATACTTGTTGATGAGACCATAAGTGGATACCACAGAAGTGGTTTAGAATCAGCAGGATGGAAGGTAAGAGTAATTCAAAGAATCAGAAACCCGAAAGCCGAAAAAGATGCCTACAACGAATGGAACTACAGCAAATTCAGACTATGGCAGCTCACAGACTATGACAAGATCATATTCATTGATGCAGACTTGCTCATACTCAGAAACATAGATTTCCTTTTTGGATTACCAGAAATTACAGCCACAGGAAACAATGCCTCACTTTTTAACTCAGGTGTTATGGTGGTTGAGCCTTCCAATTGCACATTCCAGCTTCTGATGGATCATATTAATGAGATAGAGTCCTACAATGGAGGAGATCAAGGGTATTTAAATGAGATATTCACGTGGTGGCATAGGATTCCGAGGCACATGAACTTCTTGAAGCACTTCTGGGTTGGTGATGAGGAAGAGAAGAAAAAAATGAAGACAATGCTTTTTGGAGCAGACCCTCCAATTCTCTATGTTCTTCACTATCTAGGAATGAAGCCATGGTTATGCTTTAGGGACTATGACTGTAACTGGAACTTTGATATCTTTCACGAGTTTGCGAGCGATGTTGCTCATGAGAGGTGGTGGAGGGTTCATGATGCAATGCCTGAGGTGTTGCAGCAGTTTTGTCTGTTGAAGTCAAAGCAGAAGGCACAGTTAGAGTTTGATAGGAGGCAAGCTGAGAAGGCAAATTATACGGATGGACATTGGAGGATTGAAGTGAAGGATTGGAGATTGAAAAAGTGTATAGATAATGTGTGTAATTGGAAGGGCATGTTGAAGCATTGGGGAGAGAATAACTGGACTGATGTTGAGTCTTATTATAATCCAACACCACCTGCAGTTACTGCTACAAACAAAGCTTCTCTTTCTGGTCTGTGACCTGTTAGATACTTCTCAGTTTAATCATAAAAAGGATCTTCATTGTAATCAGATTATTATAGTTCATGTCATTAGAATTCAACAGTAGAGAAACTGTACTACCCAATTGGTTTTATGACGAAAAGTTTGGATGTTTCCACTCACCATGTTCCTCTTTGGGATGAAATATTTTGTAATAAAGAAGAAATAGAAAGAGAGGAGTAGATGCCAAATTTTTATAACATCCATGTTCATCTTTTTTGCCAACCAAAATATTTGTATTATAAATAGCATCACCAATACAGTACTACAATGACCCGCCATGAATTAGAAATTAAATAGCATTCTGGTCAAAAGACAAAAGCATAAAAGAAATGACAACTCAATCAATACCAGATTAAAGTGACGACGTGTGTGACTCATAAGACTCAAGAGTCAAACACAATAAAATATTCTTATGGGTACATGAAGATGATCATTTCTACCTTTACAAACTAGGCTGGCATAAGCATGTGTCTCTGGTATATTGGGTAAAACATCTGGAGATTTTAACTTTGTGCTTGGACTTTGGTAGTTGTATTGGTTTTGATGTGGTACCGTCTTGCTAGATGTGCTTCTTCAGCTTTATAGGAATCTAGGAATCCATATAGCACACACCAATCCCTAATGTAACAGTGAACAAGATTGAACTTACATTTGTAGTTCTTGCATCTTTTGTAGAATTTGATTGTCATTATTCCAATGGCTGGTAACAAACTTTTACTGTCACCTGCAGTAGGTTCTGTTATCATTTCATGTTCATATTGCTGTTTTCATCCCTTTACAAACCTGCACTGTTTGGTTTCAAATTGTGCTGATTTTCCGCTTCCTCTTAGGAGTGCTTGTAGAAGCCCTGAATAATTCAATGGGAGATTCAAAGCTGACAATAAGTGAGGAGTTATCTTTAAATACTAGCAACAAAACTGAAACAAAGGTGCAACTTAATTATGCGGATGCAGTTCCTGTACATTCTGTCCCTTCATATTCTCCTGAAATACAATACATTTGAGGGTCTCGGGTCTTCTTCAGGAAGAAAAGGTATATTCTGGAGATCTTTGTCAAAATTAGAAATTGTAGTGAAGCATTTTTCCTCCTACATAAATGTTTCTGTAATTAATATTACTTTGAAAATACATATTTTGGCTTTTTGTGTGTGTGTGTGGTTTTATGTTCGGTTCTGACTTTGAATTTCATAATTCATTATTCTGCTTGAATATTTGGTCGTTTGCCTTTCTGTTCCCTCACTCAAGTTGTGCAATACATATCATTCTCTCCACCATGTGTATTTTCCTTACATCTTTGTCAATGGCCTGCATGAATTGAATATTGAGAGTTTTTCTATGCCTCGAGTCTGATATTTGCATTCTGTACTGAATTTTATTGATTTTGCGGAATATATTTTTTAAAATATGAGAAAATAAAAGGAAAGCTCTTGATAAGAGAAGCTCTTTGTCAACGCATTTTAGCTACATGATCATTATTATAGGCCATTATTTCTGTATCCTCTTTAGAAATATAAGATTGGACAAAAGAAATGAATTGCCCAAAGGATGAAATGCTCCTCTTACCACTGTGTATTATATAACCAATAGGTGTAATAGAATATTGTTACAAATGAATCCTAGCCTTACAGCTGGCATACTTCTAGAATAAACACTAATCTCTATTTACAATTGCTAATCTTAACATTCTCCCTCAAACGCGAGGGTGTAGCACACACACCAAGTTTGTTTCTAAAAGAAGAAAATAGAAAAAGGCAAGGCTTTAGTAAAACAATCAGCTACTTAAAGAGAAGAAGGCACATATTTAACACTAATGGATCCATACAAGACTTGATCCCTAATAAAATGAACATCTATCTCAATATGTTTGCTTCGAGCATGATGAACTGGATTTGATGCAAGAGCTTGAGCACTAAGATTGTCACACCAAATAATAGAGGGTTTTCGAGTGAATAACCCCAACTCAGAAATAAGAGAATTTAACCATTTAATTTCTGCTGCTTCATCAGACAAAGATCGGTATTCAGACTTTGAGCTTGACCTTGAAACAACTTTCTGTTTCTTAGAGCACCAAGATACAAGAGTACCCCCCAAGTATACTGTAACACCCCCACCGGCCTCGCCCTTTCGGGTGGCGGGTTGGAGGGATTTCTTTTATAGTTTACATTTACTTCGTTAATAAGTCCATTTAATAATTAGTCAGAGCCCGCACAACAGAGCACCAGATCGGTTTGGACAACTGTTGTACTGGTAAAAGTAAAAAGTAACAAAAAGTAAAGTCCCTGAAGGGTTAGGGTACAGTCATCCAACAATAAATACCAAAATATAAATACAGTCATCCCAAAAAGTAAAACTACAAAATACGATAGGGCATCCCCTATCCTTCATCAGCTCTGTACCCTCACCTCTGCAAAAAGGTCTTCACTGATTAAACACATCCTCCTGTGTCACTAACACCTTCTGGAGTCCGTGTGCAACCCCTAGAGTAACCATCAATACTCATGCACAATATGTGTGGTGTGTATGTGTGTGCAACCATATAGATACGAAAAACATGTCAAACATACCATATATGCAAACAAAGAACATACACAACAAACACGTCTTCGCACTGTTGAGCCGCCTTACTAAGGCAGGCCCCGGATTGCGGAATCACACGCCTGTTTCCGTTGAGTTGCCACACTCACGTGACCAACCCCGGCAGGCATCGCCTGTTTCCGTCGAGTCGCCATACTCATATGGCTAACCCCGGCAGGCACCCTTAGCGCTAAGGACACAATCACAAACATGTTCTGTATGCATGTTTGGCAAAACATATACAAAAACAAGTATGGCAAACAAACATACATCAAACACATAAAATGCCGGAGTAGAGAGGTTATTACTACCTGGTGGTAAAAATACCGTTTTATATTTTCAAGGGTCCCACAAGTCTCCCCACAATTTGCTTGACCCTAAATATCATAAAAATAATTTATTTGAGTACTTTCCAAAAATACCCTTACATTATTTGCTTAAAATCGAGCTACAACAGATTTTCCAGAAATTCAGTGTTTCTGTCTTGACTTCACTTATTTTTAATAAATTCCAAAAAAATCATTTTTGAGTGAAATCAGCGCCATTTGAACCATTAGCATGTCTAATTTTAAGGAAAAATATTCCCAGAGGTCAAAATTTCAGGTATCTGGGCATGACACCACTTTTCTGCCCTATGGTCCATATTCGCGCCACTGTTTCCTTTTCTGTTTTCAACCAAACATTTCAATAAGCAAATCTTATCCAAATATTTATTATTATATATGTAGACTCATGCCCCAGATGTCTACTTTTCTCATGTAAAATTTCAGATCAAACCAAGTCCGTTTACCCAGTAAAAAACTTTACCGGAGGTTCACTGCCCAGATTTTCCAAAACTTGCAGCAACCTTCCTTTCAAGGTTTTTCGGTGTTTTGATTTTGGAAACTCAAACCAAGCCCATACCTTACACAAAATCACATTCCAGAGCCATTGGATACCTCAAAAACACAGAAATCCAACCCTAAAACCATGCTTCTATCTTTTGCACGAAATAACTTAATAGAATCTCAAAAATCCAAGTTTTCGAGGTTTACCTTGAATCGGAGAATCGGTAGATGAGCTTGAGATCTTGAGTTTGAAACCCTAACAATGGTGGCTGACTGCCGGCCCCTGGTTCTCCTGGAATTTTTGTGCTCAAGGGTGAAAGAAGAAGAGTAAAACACCTTTTAATGAAGGTGAAATTAATTCAGTAACTTTGGTATTAACCAGTGTAATTTCTGACTGACAGGAGGTAATTTTGGATAGATGTTTCTTGACTTAACCTCCAAGAAAGTACAGAGACTTCTAGGGCAGTCAAGTGGCGCAGAGAAGCTCCCAAAAATATCTAGGATATTTTCCAATTTTTGGGAAAATTACCCGTTTTGGCCCAAAACTTTTGAAAATTATAATTTCACCCCGGAACTTTTGGATAATTACCGACTTCGACCCGGAACTTTTTATCTGTCCAAGGGCACATATGGGACGCCATGTGGGTCCCTCAAATCTGCTCCCATTGATTTTTACCCATTTATTCCCATTTTACCCTTTTTCTTTAATCGTGGGACCCGCAGTTGACTTTTACCTTGACTTTTCCTTTTTTAGCCACCAAGTAACGTTTTTTATTAATTAAGGGGGGTTATGTGGCGCCTAATGGGGCCCACACCTCTGACCCTCTTTAATTATCCCATTTCTATTCACTTTATCAGTTCGGGTCCCGACCAACCGGTCCCCACCGAGTACATTTGCGCTCCTTTTTGTACTTTTCTACAATTTTTCCAAATATTTTCCCCTGAATGGACACTCACATGTGGCACCCTTCCATCTTCCCAAAGTGGTCCCACACTTGTCCCATTCAGTCTAAAAAGAACTCTAACCGGTCTCTATCGGTCCCCTTTTTACCAGTTAACATCCTGTAGGACTCGCCTTTCGTGTATAGGCTTGATTATGGATAAAATCATCTGATTTCTCCTTCTCTCTCTTGGTTGGACGAAATTAATGACTTAAGGGGTAAGGATTTGACTTTCTTACCCTTACTTTTCCTCTTTTGCCCCTGAAGTGGCACGTGTCCCACCGCAATCATTACTCTGACTCTTGCTTTTTTGACATATGACTTCTTAATGTCTCTTTCTCTTCCTTTTTCCTCAAAAACATAGAGGATCTTTATTTGTTCAGGAAATGTCACACTCCTTGAACCGGGCTTGGTAGTCTGCCTAATTTAGGCCTATTCTCAAGTCTCTATGCCCAAATTTCAGGATATTACATATACACAATATCCTCCCTTAGATTTCCTATCATCAATGTCTGTGGCCCAATCAGCATCAATGAAGGCCATTAAACGTAATGAACTAACTGGTTTAATTTGTATGTCGTAATGACAAGTTCTTTTTAGATACCGCAGTATACGTTTAACCCCTTGGAAGTGTGTATCAGTAGGATTAGTCAAGAATTGACTAAGTTTGTTCACAGAATATGCTATATAAGGACAAGAGGTTGTAAGATAATGTAGAGACCCAATAGCACGTCGGTACAACGAGGGGTCTTTCATGGGTGTGCCATCCTTAATAGAAAAAGGTCGTCCGGTGACTATTGGTGTTAAGATAGGAGCACAATCAAACATGTTGAACCTCTTTAATAAGTCAAGAATATACTTAGTTTGATTAATGTATATACCAAAACTGTCTCTGTAAGCTTATAATCCCATAAAATAACAAAGAGAGCCTAGATCTGTCAGAGAGAACACATCATTCAGTTGCACAATAATGCGTTGAACAGCTCTAGAATTATTTCCAGTTATGAGGATGTCATCAACGTAGACAAGAATAAATACCAGGATATTCTTGGTTCTAATGAAGAACAGAGATATATCACTCCAGGCATTTCGAAAACCCCAATTTAGCAAAGTATTTTGAAGTCATTCGAACCATGCGCGAGGTGCTTGCTTGAGCCCATATAGAGCTTTTGTAAGCTTACAGACGAATCCAGGTTTTGCATCATCATGAAATCCACGTGGTTGGCTCATATACACTTCCTCTTTTAAGTATCCATTGAGGAAGGCATTGTTGACATCCAACTGCCTTACATCCCAGTTGAATGTGATAGCGAGAGTGAGAATAAGCGAATGGTAGTAGGTTTGATTACCGGACTGAAGGTTTCGCCATAATCAATGCCAGCGGATTGTTGAAAACCTCGGGCAACAAGATGGGCCTCATGTTTGAGAATTGAGCCATCAGCTTTAAACTTAGTCTTGAAAATCCACTTACAATCAACAAGTCTCTGGCCTTGATTGGGAACAAGAATCCAGGTGCGATTCTTACAGAGAGCATCATACTCGACCTTCATTTCTTCAACCCAGTGAGGAGTCGCTAATGCTTCAGAAAGAGATCATGGTTCAGAGGCTTGGGAAAGATGAGCAGAGGTTTCGGTGGTAAGGAGGCCTATAAAGGGATACTTAGGTTTAGAAATTTCAGATTTGGCTCGGGTAATCATAGAGTGAGTGTTGGGAGGTGAAGTGGGTGAGGGAGGATGAGTGGAAGATGAAGATAGGTCAGATGCAGAAACAGGAGAGTGTTTGATCTTTAATTCTGAGGAGAATAATGTGAAGGAGGAAGACGATGAGTGAGATGGATCTGTCAGCTGAAGCAAGGAAATTGGAGATGGATGTTGGACTGGAGGTGGGAATTGGGCTTAGGGTAATGAATTGGGCCGAGATGGAGGAAGTAAAGGTTGATGAGGATTGGATGAATGAGAGTGGGCCTGGGACGTTGAGTCATGGGCTGGAGAAGTGGATTTAGATGAAGGAGGGAAAGTAGGAATTTTTGAGATTACCTGGGCCTAACGTGTCTCATTGGGCTGATCTATAATAATTAAAGGAACAGACGAGGAAGTCTCGATAGGTGGGCCTCTTTTGCTTAGAAAACCTATATGACAAGGAAAAACAGTAGGATAAAAAACCACATGTTTAGAAATGTAAATCCTTCCTGTTGGGCTTAAGCACTTGAAACCCTTTTGATTAGAAGCTGGGCCAAGATAAACACTTTTGGCTATGAAATTCCAGCTTGTGAGCATTGTAAGCCTTTAAACAAGGATAGCAAAGAGACCCAAAAGGCTTCAATAGTTGATAATCTGGCTCTTTGTTATATAAGCAGTTAATGGGAGATTTCCCTTTCAATGTTGGAGTGGGAAGTTGATTGATCAAATAGACTGCCATTTGAAAAGCTTCGGTCCAATAGGTGAAGGGAAGTTTAGCTTGAGCTAAAAGAGTTAATCTCATTTCTACAATATGCCTATGCTTTCTCTCAGCTCAACCATTTTAAGGTGACGTATAAGGACAAGTCAATTTCATTATTATACCACAACTCTCAGCAATGGGAAAAAGAGGCTTATACTCATTACCATTATCGCATTGAATGGATTTAATCTTGGTTTGAAATTGATTTTCAACCATTTGTTGAAAAACTTTAAAAGCTTTAACTGTGTAACTGTTTCAGCTTTGTGTTTGAGAGGATAGAGCCATGTATATCTACTAAAATCATCAATGAAGTGAACATAGTATCGATATCCATGAATTGATTGTGTTGGTGAAGGACCCCATAAATCAGTGTGTACAAGCTCAAAAGGAAAACAAGCGTGAGATAAAGACTTTGGAAATGGTAATTTCCTTGATTTTCCAAATTGACAAGCTTCACAAACAAAACTATCAGGAACTGAAATCTTGACATTACGACTATTAAGAACTTGCTGTAATATTTTGTTGCTCGGATGTCCAAGTTTATAATGCCATAATAAAAATTCTTCATTTATTAAAGAGGCTGTTGCAACATGAGCTTGAAAATCCACTTTATGCATCGGATATAGTCCTTCCTTTGGTACTCCTTTCATCAGAACGTGCCCTGTTTTGTTCTCCTTCACAACACACCCTTAATTAGTAAATACCACAGAGACAGGATTGTGTAAAATAAGTTGGTGAACACTGATCAAATTTTTGGCAATACATGGCACAAGTAAAACATTTTTAAGACAGATATCAGATCCAAAACAAGAAATAGATGTAGTAACAACACCAGAAACATGAGCTTTTGAGCCAGTACAAGAAATTAAACTTGTCTTACCAACTGATTTCACTGAGTCAAGCTGTGAAGAATCAGATACTACATGGTGATTAGCACCACTATCCATGTACCACTCAAGATCAGCCACAACTTCAGAATCAGCATAATATGATTGAGGAGCAGTATGAGAAGGAGGCCTAAAAGTTAGATCAAACCTTTTGAAGCAGTTAGACACCTTGTGTCTTGGACATTCGCAGAGATCACAAAATGGACGCCCATAATTGTTATTATTCCTGCCGCGAGAGCGTAGGCCACCCCTTCCTCCTCTCCATGAGTTGCGATTTGAAGAACGATCAGGAGGAGATGAACATTCAGAGGAGTTGCTTTTGTGAGCAAAGTTGGTCGTTGCTTGAATGGAGAGTGAGGAGAAATGATTGAGCTGCTCCAATCGACTTTCAAATGCCAGAAGAGCCGACTGTGCGTCCACCCAAGTGAGATTCTCCTGATCTATCAGCTTTACCACAATGGGATTATAGTCACCATCAAGGCCATTGAGGGAGTGGAGGATGAGTTCATCAACAGAAATTGGTACTCCAGCTAGAGCAAGGTGGTCGGCAGTGCGTTTCATTTGGGAAAGGTACTCAATCATTGATGAGCTGCTCTTTTGGGTGTTATGAAGCTCAGATCGATACACCATAACTCGAGATTTGAACACTGCTGAGGTCAGGGCTCGAGCTTCAGTCCACAGCTGAAGGGAAGTGCCACAATGTAGAAGCTGAGTGGCGACGTCTTGCGTCATAGTGTTTCAGAGCCATCCCATAAGCATCCTATCTACAGAAAACCATTCTTCAAAATCTTGGTTTGGAATGATGGTGTCGGTACCAGGTAAGACAATTGTGAACGATGGTGGTGAAGCATCAGGGTCGATATGTCGCTGGAGGCGATTCCCTTCAATCAAAGGGAGAACAACAGATTCCCACACAAGATAGTTGCTTCGATCCAACTTGATCGAAGATGTCTGGCTTGAAGACTGAAATAGAGAATAGGTTTTGGCGCCGCCGTGAAGAAGCAGGGCATCGACGCGATTAGGGCCAGAGGAGGCTGAGTTGGGAGACGATTCCATTTTTCAACTGAAAAGCGAAAAAGGAGAAAAAGCAAACCGTGGCTTTGGTACCAAGAAAGATAAGATAGGACAAAAGAAATGAATTGCCAAAGGATGAAATGCTCCTCTGACCACTGTGTATTATATAACCAATAGGTGTAACAGAATATTGTTACAAATGAATCCTAGCCTTACAGCTGGCATACTTCTAGAATAAACACTAATCTCTATTTACAATTGCTAATCTTAACATCTTTCCTTTTTATGACAGTAACAGGAAATCCTATAAAAACAAGAAATTTAGATGGCTGGTGGCCAAGATACATCAGTTTGAACCTTGAAAAACTAGAATATTATTCTGCTGATTATGTTCGAAATTTCTCTGTGGTTGCATATGCTCCACTTTTTATCTCCAACTAAACTAGCTTGCAAGGTCTAGTTTACTGGTTTCATCTAAATGGAGGTTCTCTGTCTCCATTAATATAAGAGCTGATGTATTCTTGTATTTTGAGTCTGTAATTATGCAAAGGGTAGATGGGTTGCAGACAAGAAAAGGCCATTATATTCTGGATTTGGCTGTAAAAAATGGTTATCCCAAATGTGGTCATGTAGAATGACACCACGACCAGATTTCTCTTATGAGGGATACCGGTGGCAGCCAGAAAATTGTGGCATGCCAGAGTTTGACCGGTCTGCATTTTTGAGAAAGTAGGTATAATCCTTTCTTTCTTAGCTGATCTAGTTGAGAATGTAGATGCAACATTATTATTTGATTGTTTGATTTATTCATTGGTTTGTTTGTTATGGTTTATCAAAGTGGTTCTTCCAACTTGATTACAGAACATGCATTATAATTATATCTCTTTGACACACTGACCTAGTGACCTTCAGTATAAGTTGCCTATTGATTTATATATATGTACAGGTAGCTCGGCCAAGTTATTTCTTTATATGCTTTAGCTAGAAAATTCTGTCAATTGATTTTTTTCATTTTGGACTGAATTGAAATTTTTGGTCATTGAATAATTCATGGTGTCGATTTCAACTTCCAAAGTTTGAATCTCTCATTATAGTCCTTCAAAACGTATTTCATCTTCAATTTTGTCCTCACATTAAGCCTGTCAACTTGGATGACCGATATGGCGTGTTGTCAATCTAATATAGCCATAAAGTACCTGATTATTATTGAAAATTTCATGACAGAACTCCAAAATAATATTGGCGTCATGGCTATGTCAAATATATGATGCTTTTTTTTGCATGTTTTAGTCATAGTTGGCTACATAATGATCTCATCAACTTCATGTTAAGCTACATCACACACGGTAGAACATTTTGACGAGCTTAACCTGAGGAACTTGAAGGTGAAATATACTCTGAAGCACTGAAATGGGATACTTAAACTTTTAAGTCAAATTAAGGGATCAGAGTTCCTGGCCTCTCCAGTTATTTAGATACTATGGTGCTAAAGTTTGACTTCCATTTTGGATATCAAATTTAGAGAATTTAGATTGTGGTTGTGAGTGGTCTTTAATTTGAAGTGGACTCTAGAATGCAGGACAAAACTATAGCATTTGTTGGAGATTCGTTGGGCCGGCAACAATTTCAATCTCTGATGTGTATGGCCACTGGTGGTGAAGAGAGCCCTGAAGTTGAAGACGTGGGATGGCAATATGGTCTGGTAAAACGTCGTGGTGCTCTTCGTCCTGATGGCTGGGCTTATAGATTCCCAAAGACCAACACCACAGTCTTGTACTACTGGTCAGCTAGTTTATGTTATCAAGAGCCCCTCAACATGAACGATCCACTCTCCAATGTCGCCATGCACTTAGACCGCCCAGCTGCGTTTCTGCAACAGTTCATCAATCGCTTCAATGTCTTAATTCTTAACACAGGGCACCACTGGAACCGGGGGAAACTTAGTGCAAACCGGTGGATTATGTGTGTAGGTGGGAAGCCTAATGAAGACAAAAGGGCTGCAGAAATCGTTAAGGCCAAGAATTTAACAATCTATAGTGTAGCTAAATGGGTGGATTCACAACTTGTCTCCCATCCCCAACTTAAAGCATTCTTTAGGACTATATCGCCGAGGCATTTCGTCAATGGGGATTGGAACTCTGGTGGTAGCTGTGACAATACCGTTCCTTTATCTGCAGGAAGCGAGGTTGTACAAGATGGATCTAGTGATCTAACTATTGAGGGTGCATTAAGGGGTACGAAGATTAAGATGCTGGATATAACTGCTCTTTCTCAATTGAGGGACGAGGCACACATGTCTCGCTACACTATTCGAGGAACTAAAAACGATAGCGATTGTTTGCACTGGTGCCTGCCGGGAGTTCCAGATACTTGGAATGAACTCCTTGTTTCTCAGATATAGTCTTCCAAAGTGTGATCACTTTCCTTCTCCTTTCTTCCGCAACAAGTAGAAGACACATAGGCTGACACAAGAAGAAGCCACCCATTCTTTTTGGTCTTGGATGACCAATTATTATTTGCTGTCATTGTATTTTATGTATTACTTTCTCACTGGATAAGAATTTAGGCAGAGCATGTAATTCCAATCTGTCTCATTTTTTTAGAGTGGACAAATAGATTGATTCGGGATTAGATCAACACTACAGTGGATAGAGCATAAAACCTCACGAGTTATGCTGTATGTAACAGCGGAACTTGCATAGCGTCTACTACTTCACTCTATTCAGCAATTTGAGGTGATGCTGTAATAATGTATTGTTCAAAAGGAAAGGAAATACTCTATGCAAGTATTGGAGCTGATTCTGAAATTGTCCAGAGGGGTGTTTGGGAACCCCTCACAAAATAACTTCTGCTCCTTGTCTTGTTAGATAAAACTCATTTCACATATTAATTAATGTTGTATATAGTAAAATTATTTAAAATAAGTTAATTCAAATCCCTAGTAATTTTTTTAAATAAGGTGAGATTTGAACTTAGTTTATCCATTATGTGATCCAACAAGTCTACCCCCTAGATCAAGTACCTTTGGGTAGAAGGTAGGGTAAGGTGCATTCAACATTCTAAAGTAATTTTTAGATTCATCCAGTGTTTTGTTTTAGGGTTTATTTGGCAGGAGGGAAATGGAGAGGAAGGGAGGGAAAAGAAAATTCTTTAAGAGTTGAATTTTAAAAAAATTGAAAAAGTGGGGTTATAAAAGTTTAAAAAAATAAGAAGTAAAATAAAAGAGTAAGAAAAATCAATTAAAAGTTTAATAAAGATAAGAAGTAAAATAAAAAAGTAAGAAAAATCAATTAAAAATTTTCAACCACTCTTCTCTAATTTTTTTAAAATCCATTCAAAAATTTTTTCCCTCCCCTCCAAATCCCTCATACCAAACCGACTCAATAATTTTGTAGTGCATCCAACATCTTGAAGTATTTATTTTAAAATGCATCGAGCACCATAACAATTTTTTTCAAATGTGTCTAGCACCAAAACTATGTTTTTAGTACATTCAACACCGTAAATATTTTTTATGGCATATCTAATACCCTAAATTATTTGAACGGTTAAGTGCAAAATTATACAACAAAAGTACTTTAGGGTGATTAATGTCCCTAAAAAATATTTCAAAGAGCAGGGTGAAATACAAAATATTTTAGGATACTGTATATACCTGGAAAATTATTTCACGGTGCTGGTTACACCTTAGTCCTAGAAGGTAAGATGGCTATATACACAAGCTTAATAGTTTCATAGATTTATTATTAAATTTTAAAGATTAATTAAGTCATCTGAACATGCTAAATGATTATTGAAAAACTTATAAATGTATGATAAATATCATTAAAAACCAAGAATTTATAGGAGACAGTAGGAATCAACCAAGGGCAATCCGGCAATGTGTATACCGTTTACGTGTTTGTGGCAATCCCAACTTCCAAGTGTTTGTGGTTTTTCTTTGAAATAATAGCCTAGGTTTGATTTATGTTGTCCATCTACTTTTTTTTTTTTTTTTTTTAAGTTACCCTCGAGTAACATCATGGTCGTTGTTGTTGTTGTTGTTTTGGCACATTGCATTACGATGATAACAAACAAGATTATATATATGATTATATGTCATATGTGTAGGGGAAAAGACTCAAAAAACAATGTAATACTAGGTCAATATATTATTTATCTTATGAATATATTAATTATGTAGATGTTCATTGGCTCTTGACTTCTCATATTCTAGTTACTATTTATGAATACTAGCTAGGAAACTAAGAGTTTATTTGGTTCGACTAATGAGAGGGGATGAGAGGGATTTTAATATTACTTTGTTTAGATTGATTAAAAAAAAAAAAGAAGAGAGAAAGGATTTTAAGGTTATCTTGATTAGTTCAGGAGAGGAGGAGAGGAAAATTATTTTCACACGAACAACTTTATCCTTATATTATAAAAGAAGGATTCTTTCATGTTCTTAACTGGCTGTCGTCCATATAGAAAAAAAACATTGAAATTCACGTATAAAGCACTATTAGAATGTTAAAACATACTAGCTGTTACGACCTTGCAGATTGGGCCTAGAAGATTTAAAGGCCCAACTGGAAAACCCTGTGCCGAAGTTGGCCTGTGTACAGGTAAAACACTAATCACCTATTAACCATGCCACTAATCTCAGACCGTACAGGTAGTGGAGCAGGTATGAGCAGGTCGTGGAGCAGAAATAACAGAATGGGGGGACCACGAACAATTGGCAAGAGCGTGCATGGCACAAGGACGAGGCGCACAACGTAGCGTATAAACCCTAAAGGTAACCCCTATATATATATAGTGAGGTTATTCATCAGGTATGCCCTGTGGCCTTCACCACCACTGTGTAAGCACAATGATCTGAGTTATCCTCTGTTATATCTGTCTCCATAGATATTGTAGAGGTGCATTCCCATAGTGAGTGTTCATCTTTGAATAGTTAGAATTATATAGTTGATCAAACATAAACAATTACTAGCTCCCTTGAGTTAGACACGTGTGTTCTACGAACAGAACACCAACAATTTGAAAGAGCTAAGTAAAAATAACTCAAGCAAAAATAGGAGCATCTATGCCAATAATATATTCTTTATTATAAGAAAATATAGAAATGACTCATAAAAAATCGAATTAGCAACCCAGACCACAATTTTAACATCCAATTTTAACCAAGCTACTCATTTGGACAAAAGAAACCCTCACAAGCTTTTTATCAAACACTTCATGAGCAGACATAAGTAGAAGCATATAAAATAATCAAGATGCAAAGATGCAGTAACAGCGAAGATGTGTTTTGGCACATTGCATTACGATGATAACAAACAAGATTATAGATATGATTATATGTCATATGTGTAGGGGAAAAGACTCAAAAAACAATGCAATACTAGGTCAATATATTATTTATCTTATGAATATATTAATTATGTAGATGTTCATTGGCTCTTGACCTCTCATATTCTAGTTACTATTTATGAATACTAGCTAGGAAACTAAGAGTTTGTTTGGTTCGACTAATGGGAGGGGATGAGAGGGATTTTAATATTACTTTGTTTAGATTGATAAAAAAGAAGAAGAAGAAGAAGAAGAAGAAGAGTGAAAGGATTTTAAGGTTATCTTGATTGGTTCAAGAAAGGAGGGGAGGAAAATTATTTTCACATGAACAACTTTATCCTTATATTATAAGAGAAGGATTCTTTCATGTTCTTAACCGGCTGTCATCCACATAGAAAAAAACATTGAAATTCACATATAAAGCACTGTTAGAATGTTAAAACATACCAGCTGTTACGGCCTTGCAGATTGGGACTAAAAGATTTAAAGGCCTAGCAGGAAAGCCCTGCGCCGAAGCTACCCTGTATATAGGTAAAACACTAATCACCTATTAACCATGCCACTAATCCCAGACCGTACAGGTAGTGGAGTAGACATGAGCAGGTAGTGGAGTAGAAATAACAGAATGGGGGACCACGAACAATTGGCAAGGGCGAGGCGCACAACGTAGCGTATAAATCCTAAAGGTAACCCCTATATATATATAGTGAGGTTATTCACCAGGTATGCTCTCTACACACTCACTCATTTTACATTCAGCCTTACTGTGCACACACCCTACCCCTCTGTGGCCTTCGCCACCACCGTGTAAGCACAGTGATCTGAGTTATCCTCTTTTCTGTCTTCATAGATATTGCAGAGGTGTATTCCGATAGTGAGTGTTCATCTTTGAATACTTAGAATTATATAGTTGATCAGATATAAACAATCACTAACTCCCTTAAGTTAGACATTTGTATTCTACGAACAGAACACCAACAATTTAAAAATAACTCAAGCAAAGATGTAAGAGCATCTATGCCAATAATATATTCTTTATTTATAAGAAAATATAGAAATGACTCATAAAAAATCGAATTAGCAACCCAGACCACAATTTTAACATCCAATTTTAACCAAGCTACTCATTTGGACAAAAGAAACCCTCACAAGCTTTTTATCAAACACTTCATGAGCAGACTTCAGGAGAAGCATATAAAATAATCAAGATGCAAAGATGCAGTAACAGCGAAGATGAGGCTGGTATGAGAAAGCTCTGTTGTACTTGTTGGCACAAAGCTCTCCAACTCCATCGCTGCAACTTTCTCCTTTTCCATTTTGCCTTCAGTTTCGGCTTCCCTATTCTATCTTCTCATCTCCTTCAAATCCCTCCTATTTTCTATTCCAACTAAGATGATCCGCTCTCTCTCGGAATCTCTCCATCCCTGAGAATCCTCAAAATCTCAGGATAGCGGGTTCTCTAGTATACAGTGGCGGAGAACTTTTGAAATCGCTGCAAAAAGAATGGCTCCCTCTACTCATGATTATCTGTTCGTTTCGTTCATGGTCTCCCATTCTCTCCGACTTCATATTCATGAACACTGGGAATATAGTCGAGCCTTGAGAAGCCAGATATTTCAATTGTTGGCATGTTACGATCGCTCTCGCCTCAACATTACCTTCATGAACACTTCGATCGCTCTCGCCTCAACAACCCAGTGGTTTTGGGGGAATGGCTTTCCTCCGCTGCCCATTATATCCGCTGCCGCCCTTTTCTTTATGCGATGTCGTTTTCTGTGTACAGGGCTTTTGAAACTTGCCTCATTTCCCACAATTTGACCGATGCTTTACTGTTTTGAAAATTTCTTTTCCTTCCCATGCTAAAGATATTAGTAATAAATTTATTTTTTTATTTTTCAATTTAATGATAAGGCAAAACATTTCATTGTTTTCTAAAATTTTCAATTTTTATGCTTCTTTAATAAATTTATAGAGTTATTAACTTAAAAAATAAAATTAGATATAATACTTCCTGGTTCTTAATATAAGACATATTTGGGAATTTGATATGAGCCTTGATATAAGACATGGTTTTTATATTTATCAATTATTTTCTAATATTTTTCTATTGATGCTCCTTCTACAATAATACGGAGGAGAAAGAATAAGAGAATTAAGGAATATGAGTAGGGTATTTTAAAAAATACATATTATACTAACTAACTTCCTAATATGATGTGTATTTTTTAAGATATCCTACTCATCTTCCTTAATTTCCTCATATACTCCCTCCGCAATAATTATGAAGGAGAAAGAAGAAGGGAATTAAGGAATATGAGTAAGGTATTTTAAAAAATACATTTTATACTAACTAACTTTCTAATATGATGCGTATTTTCTAAAATATCCTACTGATCTTCCTTAATTTCCTCTCCTTTGTAATTATTGTAGAGGCTATCAATAGAGGCATATTAGAAAATGGTTGACAAATATGAAAGCCATGTTTTATATCAAGACTCATATCAAATTCTTAAATATGTCTTATATTAAGAATCAGGGAGTATTATATCTAATTTTATTTTTTTAAGTAAGTAACTCTGTAAATTTATTAAAGAAGTATAAAAATTGAAAATTTTAGAAAACAGTGAAATGTTTTGCCTTATCATTAAATTGAAAAATAAAAAAATAAATTCAAAATATAAATTTATTACTAATATCTTTAGCATCGGAAGGAGAAGAAATTTTCAAAACAGTAAAGCATCGGTCAAATTGTGGGACATGAGGCAAGTTTCAAAAGCCCTATACACAGAAAATGACGTCGCATAGAGAAAAGGACGGCAGCGGATATAATGGGCAGCGTAGGTAAGCCATTCCCTGGTTTCGGAGCTTCAAAATGAAGTGAAAATGTTGAAGAGTATTTTCGGGTTAACAAAAAATCTAGGGGCATTTTAGTCCCTCAAGAAAATATTTTTTCCCTCCCCAATAAATCTGAGGAGTTGGAGGGGGACGGTTTTGAAGGGAGGAAAAGAAAATTTTCAAAAAATTTCTTCTTCTTTCCTAAATTTCTTAACCTGCTAAAATCTAACAGGACTAGCTCTCTATTTTTCAAAGTCCGGGTTGATGGCACCAAAGCTAGTGCTAGTTTTATAGGCTTTAAAATTACTATTTTAAATTTTAAATATTCTTCCATCATTTTTTTTCAAATAAATATAATTAGTAAATTATAACAATTAAAATTCTAATTTATCAAATAAATGTTGTCAATATTAATATTAAAACAACATGAATCATCCAACAAATAAATACATTTACTAATAGATAATTAAAAGCAAACTATTGTTTATAAATTTCTCACATAAAACATAAGAAGCATACCATTAAGCAATATTAATATGATGATTGTCATTATTATTTTCTTCGCCACTATCATCAATTTCAAAGACATTTGATTATGCTTTACTAGTATGCTCTACTTCATGAGTAAGAATATCATGAATTTCTTCTCTTATATCGTAAAAACATCTATTAAATGGTCCTGTAAGGCCGACCTTTTAAACCCGAGGTCCTATCGGGCCAGCCCTATAGGATAGGATGTATTTCATTTAACTCTTGTGATTTTTAAGCCCAAGGCTTTAACAATTAAGACCTAAATGACCCCACCTCACAGACTCAGCCTAATTCTGGGACTAATAGCAAAATCCCTCCCCACCCTCCTCTCAAACTAAGACAAACCTTAGATAAGGGTGGAAATAGGCCAGGGGTCTATGGCTGGGCCTGTGAAAAGCCTACTTAGGCCTGGCCTGTCAGGCTAAAAGGTCAGGCCAAGGCCTCTTATAAGGTCTGTTTTGCCTAAAAGGTCAGACCCAAACCTAATAAAAGGTCTGACAGGCCGACAGGACAATAATGTAATCATCCAATGAGAGTGTGACACTCGTAACTTATACCTACTCCAAATTTTGAAAAAACCCTAAAATTATATCAAACTCCAAAATTCCCAAATTTCCTTTCGTGCTCCGCTCGCTCTACTCAGCTAGTTCTTCTTCTTCATTCTTCAACACTCATTCGCTCTGTCTTCTGGGATCTCCGCTCACTCCGTTCTAATGTGAGTTTGATAAATCTTCGCTGGAGCAGATTGAAGCACATTCTTCAACCTCTGGCAAATTGAAGCTCATATTTGCTGGAGCATTCACCGTCCAGATCTGATTCCACCGGCGGTAACATCTCTAATCTCTTCTCTCTTCTTCTGATTCTCAGATCTGTGCTTCAATTAAGCTTCTAGTCGTTGGATTTTGGGCTTGAAATCGTTTTCTATCATTGATTTCGGTGTTTTCTTCTTCTTATTTGTTTTTGTTTGGTTGAATTTTGACGAAACTTTCCTTGTTTTCGTGATCTGCAAGGTGCTTTTACGTTTTTTATCTAGATCCGTGCGGACATTTTGATTGCTTTTGAATGTTCTTTGTTTAGTGGGTGGTGACACTGTAGCTCTCTTCCTCTCCCTCTTCCTCAAGCTCCTGAACAGGTATCGCATTTTTTTTTCGTTTCTCCATAAACCATAAACAAATATGGACGAAACAAATGTGTTTTACAATGAATTTTTACCTTTGATTTTCGAACAATTTGGGTGGGCTCGCCATGTGATCAGAATACACATTACGCTGGATTTTCACCTTTGCTACCTTCGTTAACGAACGAATGTTGTTTCTAATTTTGCTAGACCAGATCATTAAATTTTTATTGTTTGCCGGTCTTTCTTGTAATCATGATATTTGTTACGGATATCTCATAAATGGGCCCAGCCCAATAACCAAAGAGCCCAGTCAGAATGGCTTCAGTTATGCTCATAACCGCTTCCTTGAAAATAGGAGTGGTTTTATCAAGAATATCTATCATGATGGTAACTGCCTATGAAAGGAGGAGATTATTCAAAAAAGCATATCTTAATATCCCTAAAATAAAGGACAAATCTAACTGATTAAGATAGGGCCCAGGTACGCTTATAAATAGGGTAAACCCCTTACAAGGTACACACTTCTGAAACCCAAGCTTTTCTATTCACACAGAGCACACACACCACCCCCTCTGGCTATCATTAGCATGCCGTATACTCTCGAACTACGTGGACTTTGATCCACACTGTGGTACGTAGGACCCTGGGATTTCACCCCAGGCCAAGTCCAACCCAACTTGTGATCTACACCAGATCAATATTCGCAAATTGAAGGAAAAATTATATCTCCTCTTTATGTTTCTCTTGTCTCTTTACCAAAGAAGGGGAGTCTTGAATTTATTGTGAGTTTGGTTTTCAATTGATAAAATAGGCCTTTGATGTTCTAGTTGACTTTTCCATTTAATTTTTTCGCATGGAGATATTAAATTTATTGTTAGTTGTTATTATAGTAAGGCACTTTATGGCACAATTGGGTGGGTTTGAATTTATTTTCTTGTTCTTCTTCACATTTACAACTGCATTGGTATTTGAAACAAATTCAGCTATGACATTGACATTTAGTAAGGCTATAGTTTTTCTGGATCAATTTATCAAGCAGGCTTCGTTGTTTCTTTGCCAATTGCTTCGTTGTAATCATTGCTTGATTCATTGTATAATTCAGGTTATAAAAGGAATTGTTGATGGTTGCCAGCAATCTGATTGCGTCCTCTTAGGAGGAGAGGTATTGATTTTTTTTTTTTTATAATTTAGATTGACATTTTAAACAATCCCCTATAGATTGTGATATGTAAACTATAAATAACTAATTAGGTTAGTTAATTAGGAAGGGATTAGTTAGTTGGTTAGTTGTTAGTAACTAATGGTAGTTAGTTGAGATTAGGAGGTCTAGAGGTATTGCCTATATAAGGCACACAACTCTACATTGTATCCTATGCTTTTATGATGAATGAATAAAGAGCATCACAGATTCTCTCTTCTCTTCTCCCTCTCCTGTTCTGCTTCTCTGAATTCTGTGTCCCCTCTCTTTCCCTCTTCTTTCTCATTACAGAATTATGATTCTGTAACAGTGTTATCAGATCAGCTCTTCCTTGGCTGTCTCTTGTGTGATTTCTATCCTCATCACCTTCTGTTCTGCTTAATAAAATGAAAGAAAAAGAAGATTGGTTCTGTTCTAATCAGTTCTGAGGCTCTATTCCATCTCTGCCAGAATTTTGAAGTTGTAGGCAGCAAGAACCCTTCAAGAACTGTCAAGAAGCCAACATTTCTAAGGCTGTCATCGGTTCTGTTTCATTCTTTCTGGATTCAGAATTGTGGGCAGCAAGAAAATCATCAAGAAACCACCAAAGATTCTGTGCTTCTTCATTTCTGTCTACTGTCGAATTTTTGGGAACTGATTCCTATACTGTGATTACTGAGTTGACTGTCTTCATCAAGAATTCATCAAGAACTTCAAGAAACCATCAAGAAATTTCTGATCTTTGTTTCTGGTTCTTCTGTGATTCTGATTTCTTGTGGGGGAAAAGGAAAAAAAAAAAGATTTCTCTTCTTGTTGGTATGGGACAACAGCTGAAGGAAAACCAAGAAACTTTCCATCAATCAATGGTGTGTTCTTTGAAAAACGGCTAACCAGAAGTGGGCTCTTAAAGAGGATGTTTTTGATTGATTCAGATTTGTATTTTTTGTTTTTTTTTAGGTTTGTGTTTTTGTTGTTTCACGTCCTTGAGGGCAAGGATGTCTTGGGGAAGGGAGTATTGATATGTAAACTATAAATAACTAATTAGGTTAGTTAGTTAGGAAGGGATTAGTTAGTTGGTTAGTTGTTAGTAACTAATGGTAGTTAGTTAAAATTAGGAGGTCTAGAGGTATTGCCTATATAAGGCACACAACTCTACATTGTATCCTATGCTTTTATGATGAATGAATAAAGAGCTTCACAGATTCTCTCTTCTCTTCTCCCTCTCCTGTTCTGCTTCTTTGAATTCTGTGTCTCCTGTCTTTCCCTCCTCTTTCTCATTACAGAATTATGATTCTGTAACAGATTGTTGCTTATATTTTTCAGTTTAAGATAGCAAGCTTGATAACTGATAATTCTTTTGACAACAATACATTTTTAACAGTAAATTATTGAGTGATTTGTTCAGTTCCAATTTTATAGTGGAAAGATTAACCCTATGAATATTTTATTAATTTATTGCTTTAAACTTTTTTATGCTATACATGGGCCTTCTTTCGTTTGCTCACTCACACTCTTTTATTCAACATTATATTTGCTAAGGCAGAAAGTTGATTTCATATCTTTTTAGACTGCAGAGATGCCTGGCCTCTATAAAAAAGGTGAGTATGATCTTAGTGGCTGTGCAGTTGGCATAGTAAAGAAGGACTCTGTGATCGATGGAAAGAACATAGTTGCTGGTGATGTTCTTATTGGTCTCCCATCTAGTGGAGTTCATTCTAATGGCTTCTCTCTTGTGCGGAGGTTAGATTGGGCTGAAGAATCCATTAGATTTTGCAAATTTATTTTAGTTAATTGTTTTATTTTTTACTGATATTGAATAATATAATTCTTTACAGTGTGCTTGCTCAATGCGGTCTTTCTTTGCAAGATCAACTTCCTGGTGGGGATGTTTCAATAGCAGAAGCTCTAATGGCCCCAACTGTTATTTATGTTAAAAAGGTCATTACCTTTGTGACTTGTGATAATGCTAGATTTATTTTTTTGGGTTTCTGAAGACATTTTTATTGACGAATGAGTATTCTTTCTTAATTTTAGGTTCTTGAGTTGGTTAGCGATGGAGGGGTTAAGGGTATTGCTCACATCACTGGTGGTGGTTTCACAGATAACATACCTAGGGTGTTTCCTGAAGGTCTTGGTGCCATTATATACAAGGACTCATGGGAAGTTCCTCCTGTGTTCAAATGGCTTCAAGAGGTAAAACTGTTATTATATTTCCATCGAAAGTGATTTTGTTGCAGATGATTTATATATTGATGATTTCTTACGTTATTAGGCTGGGAATATAGAAGACAGCGAGATGATGCGAACGTTTAATATGGGCATAGGGATGATACTTGTAGTGAGTCCTGATGCATCAATTAAAATAGTTGAGAATAGGGACGAACAGAGCAAAGTCTACAAAATTGGTGAGGTGGTAAGAGGCAAGGGGGTGAGCTATAGTTAAACCAAGTATTTTGACTATGATATGTTACCTTTTAAATACATTTTCTGTACACAAGTTTCACATTTTAGATCCAGGGAACTGGTTTTATTTGAAGCCTAATTGATTTCCTTGAAGTAAGGATGTTTTCAATGAATAAATCACAATTCCTATGAGCATCAAAAACATTTGAAATGCAGTTAATCAAAGCCTTGCATTTTGATTCAAAAATTACCTCATCTAAACTCATTTTCTTGAGCATGTTTTACAGATTTATTGATCCCAGCACATTGAAAAAACAGTTTTGAATCCAGTTTTCAATAGAAGAAACATTATGTTCATCAGCAAGAAAAATCAAAGAACAACAAAACCAAATAGTCTTCACCAATTGCAAAAGTAACAAAAAAACAAAAAGAAGGGCATAAATTAGAGTTACATAAACTTTTTTTTATATGAAAAGTGTAAGTGAGTTGAGTTTGAGATTCACCAGAATCTGAGCATGTCTTTGAATTCAGATAATACTTATAGATTATCCATTAATAAAATCCTTATATTGATAACGAAATAATTTGAACTCATAAAGTTATAAGTTGACTTTGGTGGAAAGTTCAAATTCGTACATGTTACAATATCTTTTCCTTCTTCTGCATTTTTTTTTTTGGTATAAAAATTTTAGGAAAAGGGTTGAGTTCACTCACAGACCAAGAGTAGGGTGCTATAGCTTTGCTCCCTTGGGTATACAAGACTGAAAGTACACATGCCTCTACCTCATACTACGTTTCCACAAGTTCACATCGCCTATGATACTTCCCTCAACTCCTTCTATTTTTTAAAAGACAAGCGAGCCACTAATGGACTCTTGGGGGAAATTTGTCAAAATATAAAAAAATTAAAAAAAATTTGTCAAAAAACGGTACTATTGAAAAGAATTGCCAAAATATGGCAGTTGGTGGCGCCACTTACAAGCCACATGTGGCGTCACACGTGGCGACGCCACCTGTGGCGTGAGCACAACTCATGCCACCTATGTGCGCCAGATGAAAAAAATAATTAAAAAAATAATAATAAAATATTGCAGGACACGCAATAAAACTGTCCCAGGGTAGCTTTAATGAATTTTTCAAATTTTTATTTTTATTTTCAAAAAATGTATGGTTTAGGGTTTTTTTAAAAAAAAAATAATACAAAAACTGCAATTGTAGCAGATCCTGCATGCGCCCCTGCAATTAAATATTTAAAAAAAAAACAAATGGTACATGTTTTAAACAAAAATCCACCGAATAGATACATGAGGTAGGCACGTGTGTACAAAAGCTGACCAGGCAAAGTAGCTGAGTGCTCCTCCCAGTGGCCCCAATGTGCGGTAAACTATCTCATCTTGATGTTTCCACCAATCAAGTGCTCTAGGAGGGGAGTCGACCATGGTTGTCAAAAACGCATTTTAAAACGTAAAAAACAAGTTTTTACATTTTATATTGAGCAAAACGAGTTTCATTTGGGAAAAAAACATATATGATGCAAAAACGTAAAAAAACGCTGCCAAAAAACGTAAAAACGTAAAAGCGTGTGTTTTTTTTAAAAAAATGGAACCCAGCCCAACTGCGTAGTCACTGGCCCAAGTCCAACTCTCAAGTCCAACCCTCAATTCTCCTTGAGCAACAAAAAAAAAAAAAAAAAACTCTCATTCTCAACTCTTCACGGTTCACGATCAGTCGATCACCATTCACGCCAAGTCGCCAACCAAATATCAGAATCTCAGCTCTCAGGTCTCTCTCACTCTCACATTCTCTGATCCGTTGCTCGCGGCTGTCTCAGATCTCAGATCTCACCAGTCACCACCTCGTCTCGTTGTCTTCCTCCATCTCATCTCTTGATCTCGAGTCTCGACCTCCTCCGGTAAGTTTGCTCTCATCGATTTTTCTAATTAATCAAACAACCCTTCTTTACATTTTTCATTTTTCTGGGGATTAAAGACATTCTTCCTCCGAAAATAATATCTTCTTCCCAGTTCCCACTACAACGAAGTCAAAAATAAATGTGTTGAGATCCTGTGGCTAAAAATTTAATTTTTTATGGCTTTTTTGGGTTGTGCTACTTACGGCGAAGGATCTGTTTATTTCTTTTTAAAATTATATTTTGAGATTAAGAAACGTTTCTGTTACAAATTCCATTAAGATATTGCAAATTTTTTCTTAAGGGAATATGTTAGCTATAAGCGGAAGATTTGACCCGAAGGTTCTGATATTATTATGATTTATCATCCTCTAATTAGAATCGCCAAACTTCTATTGAAAAATTTCTAGCAAAATAAAATAAAAAACCATAAGGAACTGTCATGAGTTGCAGCCTTATTATTGGTTCTCGGTTCTTGTTGCTTTGCGGGGAAATCATATGAAATTGGTCTTGCTATTGGTTGAGATATATGTGTGTGAATTGTGTTAGTTCTTAGACGCAGGAATGTTGCTCCATGATGTATTGTTTTCATGTGTACAGTGTACTTTTCTGTATCTTAAAAATTGCCCAAGATTCTCTATTTCTGTTTCTATTTTTGTTTCTGTCTCTGTACTGTTCTAATGTTGAAGGTTTAGATGAAGACAATTTTTATTTGAATTTAGATACTTTAATTGAAGAAAACTTGGCTCAAGTTGGAGGAGAGGATGACTCCGGTGATGTTGGTGCCTTTGAAGATGATATGATGATTCCTAATTTTGAGTTTGACAATGAGGTTGATAGAAGTGAAAGAGAAGTTGTCATGCATCATGATGTAGTTGAACATCATGTGGAGCATAATGATTTTGATGATAATGACTTGAATGATTTGTTAGCTTAGAGTGTGACAATTATTTATGTTTCAGTTGGATAATGAGTGGTAGTGTGGTAGTAAATTTAAATTAAGCTTGAATTTTGAATTGTATTGATGTTATTTGCCTTTATTTGAATGATATTTGGTGACAATGTTGAATATTTTGATTGATTTTACATTGATTAGTATATGTATGGAACTATGGATCATGGCAAGTGCCTTTATTTGAATGAGATTTGATGGCAATGTTGGATATTTTGATTGATATTGCATTGATCAGTATGTGTATCGATGATGACAGGTGTCTTACTTTTCTTAAATTTTTTTATTTATATATACAGGTAAAACTACGTTTTGTATGGATGATGACAGGTGTCCGACCCATGTATTCCTGCTGCTCAGTTCCCATGCGTCCTACTGAAAACTACTTGACCTTCAGTGGACAAACCTAAAATGGCCTCTACATCTTGTAGAGTAATGGTCATCTCACCAACTGGCATATGGAAGGTGTGAGTCTCCGGCCTCCACCTCTCAACCAAAGCAGAAATAAGGTTTTTGTCAATTTGCACCAACACAAAAGTGGAGAACAAATATGTAATCGTCTGTATCATCTGTATCATGTACAAATAACTAGATGCATATAATTAATTACATTAAGAATAAAGCATACCGAGAGTCTCTTCATGCGAGGCACGTGCCAAAATCCTACCCGGATAAGGTGCTCCTGCAACTGTGGTGGGATGTCATCTAGGTTATGGACATCTCCCGACCCCTGTGAGGCTCGTCTCACCCTCAAGGCATCACAATCTCCTTCGTTCCAAACAATTTGTGATCAATGTGATCGCTACACCTCCTCATTAAGAACTCCCTACTCTTTGGGGCCGGGATGAATTTGGCGATCACATTAATGAGCCATTTAACTAACAAAAATTTACCCTCACACAACACATTATTAAGTAACTAATTATTTAGTCTCTAAAAAATAAATAAATAAAAACAAATTATTATTATATAATAATAATCAAAATAATGAAGATTATGTAATAATAACGAAAATTAATCAAAAATTGGATATTCATAATATATAATAATAAGCAAAATAACGTAAATTAATCACAAAGTTAAATTTCATAATAAATAAATTATTCAAAATTATATAATAATAATGAAAATTAATCAAAAATGGAAATTCATAATATATAATAATAATAAACAAAATTTAAATAATAATAATGAAAATTCATAAAAAAATCAACATTCATAATATGCAAAATTATTCAAAATTTTTAATAATGAAAAAAATTAATTAAAAAATGACAATTCATAATATTTTATAATAATAATCAAAATAAAATATATAATATAATCTAACGAAAATTAATCACAAAATTAAAATTCATAATATATAATAACAATAATTAAAAAAATTTATATAATAATAATGAAAATTAATAAGAAAATCAAAATTCATAATATGTCAAATTATTCAAAATTATTTAATAATAACGAAAATTCATAAAAAAATGAAAATTCATAATATTTAATAATAATAATCAAAATAACATATATAATATAATCTAAAAAATTTTATAACAAAATTAAAGTTCATAATATATAATAATAATTAGAAAAACGAAATTTATATAATAATAATGAAAATTAACAAAAAATAAAAAAAATCATAATATGTAAAATTATTCAAAAATTTTTAATAATGAAAAAAATTAATTAAAAAATAAAAATTCATAATATTTAATAATAATAATAATAATAATAATAATAATAATAAATAACATATATAATATAATCTAAAAACAATTAATCACAAAATTAAAATTCATAATATATAATAATAATTGAAGAACGAAATTTATATAATAATAATGAAAATTAATAAAAAATTTAAAATTCATAATATGTAATAATAATAGTCAAAATAACATATATAATATAATCTAACGAAAATTAATCACAAAATTAAAATTCATAATATATAATAATAATTAAAAAAAACGAAATTTATATAATAATAATGAAAATTAATAAAAAAATAAAAAATCATAATATGTAAAATTATTAAACATTATTTAATAATTAATAAAATTCATAAAAAAAATTCATAATATGTAATAATAATAATTAAAATAACATATATAGTATGATCTAACGAAAATTAATCACAAAATTAAAATTCATAATATATAATAATAATAAAAATTATGAAAATTATATTATAATAATGAAAATTATTCAACAAATGGAAATTCACGTAAGTAAAATAAATCAAAATTAACTAATAAGAACGAAAATTAATAAAAAAATAAAATTCATAATATATATTTATAAAATAATAAAAATTTAATATAATTATTTTATTGAATTATTATTTGTAATTTAATTTTCTCATCCTACTTTGGTGTTTTTCTTTAATGTACTACTAAATGATTTGAAAACTAAACCGATTAGAATTTCCATAATATCTCTATTAACTCAAATATACTATTTACACAATATTTTATCCGTAAAAATATCCTATAATACAACAATCTTAATCTTCTTAAATTTAAAAATTAGTTTTAAATTTCTCAAACAAACAAAAAATAAATCTAAACCGCTTTAAATTTATTATTAATCATTCACTACATAAATACAATCTTCTATTGTCAAAACTTAAAACTTCTAAAAAATTCTAACTCTAACATTTTTTTAACCAACACAATACTACCATCATTGCAAAGACAAAAATATATACAAAACATTTTATGAAGAAAATTTGTTGAAAAGATTCTAATTTGACTACGTAAATAATCTTATACAATAAATAACATGCCTTAAAATAGCTTTCAGCCGTTGTATTCTCCTTTCCTTCTTTCTTCACGCCATGCTCTCAATCTCTCCCGCGGATGAAATGTGTGTGTGTGTGTGTGTGTGTGAAGTTTTGTGTGTGTTGGGTGTTTAAATAGAAGTAGGAAGTAAAAAACTTTTTTGCTTTTTAAATAAAAGCAGGGGCGTGCTCTGTGCCCCTGCCTTGATGCTACAATTGCAGCATTAAAAAAAAATTATTGGCTCAAACTTTTTTAAAAAATTAATTTCATAATTCAGAGCAGGGGGTCTGAAAAATATAAAAGCTGCCTCAGGGCAGCTTTAATAAAAGCTGCGCGCCCTGCAATATTTTATTATTATTATTATTTTTTCCATGTGGCGCCAGCTCACAGGTGCTCACGCCACAGGTGGCGTTGCCACATATGACGCCACTAGTAGCGTCACATATGGCAACGCCACTTACACGGTGGCACCACATCACATGGCACCATTTGTGACACCATCTAATTTTGCGTCATCAACTACCATATTTTGATAATTATTTTTAACAGTATCGTTTTTTGACTATTTTTTTTAATTTATTTATATTTTGACAAATTTCCCGACTCTTGGCGAGTGGCATGAGAACACTGTAAACCCCCCACCCAAAAAAAAAAGTTTTAAAAACAAAACAAAAATGACTGGGCCATGTGGAAATAGTTAATTGGGCTGGTTTATTCAACTCAGATAGGGTAAGTCAGAATATACAAATAAGCCCACATAGCGATACCTAATCCTAACAATTTGGGCTAATAGGCTGTCCCAAAATTTCAAATTTTTAGAACTTTTTTTTTTTAAAAAATACTAAAATTCTTCTTGTACGTCATAGATTAACTAATAAGCTACCAATCAGGTTTGGGTCTAGCAAAAGAGGAAAGTATCTTAGAACATGACAAACTAAAGTTTGAATCGCCGTTAAAAGATGTGCTCACATTTAGTGCCTGACAAAAATGCATGTAATAAAAAGATACATGTGCTTAACGAAAATAATAATAATAATAAGGTCGCCTGAAAATTTCAAAAAATATGTTTATGGAACGTTTTCAAATCAATTTTGTTGGGCGTTATGGTAGTCAAAATTATGATGCCAGCATCATCACAATCAATCAATATAAAATATTTCAAAAATTAAACAACTACATTATCAAGGATGTAAATGTTACCTTATTTGTCGTACTCATCCCAGACAAACAGAAGTGATTCTTATTTAATTTTTTTAAAACAAAGACAACAGAAGTAATTCTATGTTCTATTCCAAAGGTCCAAAGGAGCAGTACGAGAAGTTATAAAAATAGAGATGGTTCATATAAACCATAAGGACCTAAATGAAAACTACGTTTTAATCAAGGGGGTGATAGAGGCGACTTCGGCAAGTGGACCGGTCATTATAAGTAATAGAGTAGTGGGAAAGTATCGTCCCACGAGGAATAGTATCCAATCACTAGTTCGCTATTTACGTTTTAGTTGGATGAATCAAGTAAAGAGAGATGAGTTGTAATCAAACAAGAATTTTAAAAATTAAAGAAAGAAAAGAATTCAAGATCAAGATTCGCAAGAGAATGTTTAGAAAAGATAACCAGTCGATAAAAACGTAGTTAGGACTTAGAATCCCTCTATACTCCTTCAAGAATTTAAATTGAATCCTTAATTAATTATTAATCCCATGATTGACGATCGATTCTCTAAGATTAGACTAAGTCTCAATTTCTTAATGCAACCTTAGTCTATTTTATCTTTTAAAACAACCTAATGTCTTAGTATTGTCTAGAAAGATCAAATCTTGAATCAGAATCTTGTGATCGCATAAATTCATAAGTCTATATCTAGGTCATGCAACTTTATGATGAATTAACAAGTTCTAGTTAGATGCGCTAACATCTCTATTTTCATATATCAATCTATAGACAATCTAAAAGGTGATCAATCTTTCAAGAAAACTTTAAGTGCAGAAAATTCATTCAATCAAAGAAACCAAGATTCAACCAAGAATTCAATCAAATACTCAAAGTTGCATATGGTTCATCCTAGCCCTAACTACAAAAAGAAAATTAGCCAAGCATGACTAGATTAACAAAATAAAGATGAAAAGATGAAGAGAGAATGGTTCTTCAGAGATTGGGGAAGGTTGATCTCCACAGTTGCTTTGATCTTCTTTCTCCAATACCATAGAGCTCTTTCTTGTGCCAAAAGTTCTCTTTTTCTTGCTAGGGTTGCCTCTTTTTATGTTTTAGGTTCAATTGGGTTTCTAAATCTAAAAAATCCTTAATTTTCTTTCCTTTTTCGGGCCTTAAAAACTTTCCAAAAATTAAAAATTAGGATTCTCGCACTTCAGGGCGCCACTTTCTCCCAATTGAACAGAGATTTGGCGCCCTGGGCGCCAACTTACTACCTGGCTGAGAGTTGGCGCCTTGGGTGCCAACTTTTGTACTGGGTTGGCGCCCTGGGCGCCAACTTTGTTTTTCTTTGTCGGCTTCTTTTTTTGACCTTCTTTGGAGTCTCTAAATAGTTTCTTCTTATGGATAAAACTTGCAAAACACACAAGAATACTTGTAAGGGTATGTCTGACATCAAATCCATGTTTTTAGCTTATTATTCTTAAGCTTTTTAATTATATTTGATCGATTTCAAGCTCAAATTGTGCCTTAATACATGGTAAATTTGTGGCTCATCAGATGGGCATGTGGAAGTGGAAGTGGGACAAACAACGAAAGATATGGAATAGAACTTAGTTTGGAGCATCCATTGGGAGTAGGGAGTAGGAAGTTCAAGTGGGACGGTTACTCCTCCACAACTACTTCATGCCATCCTGTGTCCCCTGTACTCCAATTATATTAGGGGAGAATTACATTTAGTCCCAAGGAATAGAAAAAATTACAAAAAGTCTTAAAATTACAATATAAAAAAAGTCCCAATTGTAAAGATGACATTTTCTGTTGTTAAAATTTCTATTGTTAATTCTAATCCTTGGAACCCAAATGTAATTCTCCCATATAATAATCAATTTGGTTAACTCTCTTCTTCATGTTTTTAATATAATATATATTTACTTAATTTGATCAATAAAAGAAGTTAGTTAAGTTAATTAATATGACATATACTTTTTAAAACACCTAAATCATCTTTTTTAATTCCTTTCTTCCCTATCCCCTTGGTTACTGTAAAAAAAATATCAATATGAGTATATTAAGAAAATATATATTGATAAACATAAAAAATATATCTTATAATTAGAGTCAAGATCAACCCACAAAAGGAGTATTTTAGACTATATGCAAAAGACATGGCGTTATAGTCTAGTTTGAAATTAAAGAAGGCAATTGAATCTGATCTGAGAGAATTTGTTGAGGATAAAGAAGATGAAAGCATGTGGAGGTTGAACAAACACACATAGCACCGCACTACTTCTGCACTTGCTTGCGACGAGAAAGCTGACAATGAAAAAACAGGAAAGTCAAAATGGGGCAGTTGCTCCACTAACCTGCGTTTTTTTGTCAACTCAACTATTTTATGATACCATCATTACTACATGGCATTTTATAAAAGTGTAAGTTTAGCAAACCACAAATTCATGTTTTCAGAAACTTTTTTTATTAATTGAAACAAAACTCTTCCCACAAGCTTATATTATAAATTATAGAAACTATTCTCCTAAAGTTAACTTTATTTATTTGTGGACTCCACTTCTATCCCTCTCTTCATTACATGTCTTATCCAAATCTTAGTTTTTATATCAAATACTAACCACCTGCCCCCACCTGCCTAGCACTATTTGCTTCACTGAAAAACATTTGAAATTTTTAGTGAGGAAGACTTAAATTTTTTTAATGCACGGACGTTATGTAGGATTTGTACACACAAAGCAATTCAGATATAGAATTTGTAATGGGGCACTTCTCTCCAATTTCCCCTACTTTATTCCTGTAAACCTATATTTACACACAGAGTACTGCTTTTCAGTTAGTTGCATCCCACTACAGTTTTTCAGTAATTGACTATTCTAGAGAGAATGCACCAATAAGACCAGAAATTTTCTAGATTAATTAAAAAAAATTGTCAAATTAAGTCACTGTTTAAACATTTTGCCGTAGCCCATTTTGTAGCGCCACTTAAAGTGGCACTGCCACGTGTGGCACCGCTTGTGGTGTGCCACGTGGCAGCGCCACGTGTGCAGTAGCGTCATCTGACGTGACGCTACATAATGGATTACTTTAACAAAATGTTTAAACAGTGGCTCAATTTGACACATTTTTTTTTTGGATTAATCTGGAAAATTTCCCGCAATAAGACAATCATTTTCTTTTTTAATAATTATAAATTATAATTGCAAGTCCCGAAAAGGGATCAATTGCTGTGTTTGCCATCTCTCTTGTACATCATCCACCAAGGCATTGACTGATGGCTTCATATTATCATTACATAAACATTACACTCTATTCCTCCCCTTTTGCTTGTCCTCCTATTTTACGCCACACAATTATATACACTTGTTTAGCACACTTGTCATCATGTTTAGTGGTCCAGATCATTCTTCATCTCTACAATATCCATTGAAAGGGTATGGGCAAGAATGACCAACATGGTAGAGCCTGAATCTTTGTAAAAGTAATTATCTGCTTATATATTAGTATTACTACCCATTAATTAGGGGAAGAAAAGTTATGACAAGAACAAGAAGTAATACATTGTCTTTATGACAAATCTAAGGAGCTAATCAGGGATGATGGAATCCACCCATCTCCTTGGATGAAATTCTGAACCGAATATGCAGACACATGCTCAGCTGGGACCTTGCTGCTCCATGGAACTCTCTGACTCAGATCAGAACCAGGCCCTGTGTTGGCATATTCTCCATAGTAAAGCGTCTTTAGTGCAAAATTACCACCCCATGGCAACCACCCAGTGGGTGATATCAGTTCTTCTAAGAAAGAGTTAATGAACACTGTTCTAGAGTACTCCTTCCATGGCCTCCCCAAGTAGTTCTTGTGCTTCTGAGGCTTGCTATGGTACAAATCCATGTACTCCTTAGTCCCATTGATCAAGCAGTTTATGAAAACAAAGCCAGTGGTCTGAGCAGGGTCTGTTCTGCCTTGTGCAGTGACGGCGTTGTTCTCGCCGCTCTCTGGCTTCACTTGTCGGGGCCGGACTAGGATCTGGCAGTCTTGGAAGATGGAGGCGGAGTTGCCAAAGATGAAGTCTACGTTGCCAAGGATGCGGCATGACTTGTAAAATTGGCGAAGGGAGTGAGCGTAGAGTGTGTCTTGATTGCCTACGAATTCGCATTCTTCATACACAGAGAAATCGCTGTCTGACCTTAAGGCCACTGCTTGATGAGCTACAGGGCCTGCTGTGTTCTGGATTGTGAGAGCCTTGGCCATGAATCCATCACCAAGAATAGCTGCCAAAACAATTAACAGATCAACGCTTTCATCTTCCAGAATTCAGACCAATGCTTGTACAGGCTGGACTCTTAACAGATCAATGCTTATATTCTAGCTTCTAGCAGAAGGTTTCTCAGAAAGAATTGTTTGGGTTTACAAAAAAACAATTTCAAATCTAACCTGTACAGGCATTCCAGAAAAAGAGAAGAAATCAAATCATGTCTAGGTAACTGGGCATTTTCATGACAAGAATTTCTAAACAATGTCATACAAAGGTGAGCTCAGGAAGTGTACTAAACACCCACAGAATCCAAAATCTTCAAGGGGAAACCTCCAAAGCTTTTTTTTCCAATTACTTTTTTTTTTGTTCATAGAGCTATAGTGATCCAATTCCAATTAATATAACAAAAACGAAAAACACAGAAAAAAATCCAATTAGTATCAACAAATCAAAAAATTGAGTAAAGAACAAGTTCAAGATTCCATAGAAAAGGGTATGAAAAGGAGACTATGAATATGAAACTCACCAACAGTAGCTGAAAGGTATGTTGTCATTCCGGGTTGATCCGCCTGAGCAGACCCGGTGATGACGGTCTTGCCCATACCGTCCCCATAAAACACCACATTCTTCTTCTCCAACGGAACCCTAACAGTCTCTTCATAAACACCTTCTTTTATATATATCACAAATTTCTTGTCACCCGCGTTTTCCGGAGCAGCATTAACAGCCTCCTGCACCGTCTTGTAACAACCATTCCCACCATCCTTACAGACCGTAACATCCGGTTTCACTTTCGCCGGAAACCCGCCCCTGAACGCCAACGACCCAGAACCGGACCCGGATCCCTCCCAGAACCCATCGCGCTCCGTTAAAGGTGGCCTCCACGACGCGGTGTCTTTCCCGGAGATGTCGTACGACGCGATCATGCTCAACGCGTTGCTGGAGATCCTGGTGAGTGAGTCCAAGAACGCCATCGTCTCACCGACCTGGCGAGTGTCGTTGGCGTACTTCAAAGCGGACCAGCAATCGTACTGGTAGAGCAGGGCGGCGCTCATCCATGCGCGAGCGTCCTTGTTCCTGCCACGTGGCAGCGCATCATTCGCCAGACCGATGCGGTATTCGGAGCAACGGAGCACCTCCTCGCAGACCTTGCAAGCGGTGGTTCGGTTAATACTCGACGCCGATGAGTCGAGGATGGACTTGACCATAGATTGCGCCGTCTTGAGATTCTCCGACGAGACAGACAAGGCGGATTGGAGGATTTGAACTGGAGTTGGATCGGGAGGGAGTTTGGTGAGAGAAGATTGGCATTGCTCAGGGAAGCGAGTAGCCTTACAGGCGTTCTGGACGATAACGGAGGAGGAGGTGGAGGGGGGGTGGGAGGTGGTGGGTGGTGCTTTGTGGTGGTGGCGGGCTGCGGAGGAGAGAGAAAGGAAGAGTAAGAAGGAGAGAAGGGAAAGAGAGAGAAGAGAAGCCATGGAGAAGAGAAGAAAAGAAGGTTTGGGAAGAAAGGAAGGGGAGTGAGGATTTCTGGGAGGAGTGATCATAGGAGAGTGAAGCAGAGGAATTTATAGGGCAACAAAAGACGACGAATTGAATTGATAATGATGGGCTGTGTTTGGAAAGTTGGAATTCAGTGGAGGGAAAATAATCACGGGAAAGCTAAAGACGTGCTTGGCGGTTTCAAAAATGGGCAAAAGCAGATCATAGTGAATACGTCACGGACTCACGGGTTCACAATCGGGACCATAGAAGCAGAGAGCGATTGGCAATCGGAATTGAAAATTAGGAATAGTGAGGGTGATGGGAATTTGGGGATTCAGATTCAGGAACATGGAGGGATTAATCAGAAACATTAAAGACCTAAATTTGGGTAGAATCGAGAAAGAATGCTAGATCTGGGAAAATGAGAACGATCAGGCGGAGCAAGAATCACTGTGAGTCGGTAAGAATGGGCTTCAACAGTCTTGTCTTTTGCGCGTTTTGATGCGGATTGGCGATACATTTTTTCATAAGACTCAGGAAAACAGTCAATTCCTAGAAAATTACAGATTCATGCAACTTGCAAATATTCTTGTGACCTTTTGTAAAGATGGCATGTATACGGTCTTTTGAGCCGCTCGCCACTTCACAGTTGACATGTGTAGTGCAAATATTCCTAAGGTTAAGGTTTGGATTATATTTTTAGGAATAGATTTTAAAATTTATAAATTAAATATATGAGAAGAATTTTGTCTCGATCTGAAAAAAAAATAGTTCCTCAAACTTAGGTCCCGTTTGGTACGGGGAACTGACGGAAGGGAATGAGAACTTAATAGAGTTCCTAGGGCCAAAACATGTTTGGCGGGATCTCAAAATCTTCCCAGGACAGTGAATTAATGGGACCAAAAAGCCCCTCCTCAAATCTCCGAGCTCGATTCTTCATCCCCAAATCGCTCTCCCTCCAAAGACACAATCATGACTCCAAACTTCAAGAGAGCTCTTTGGCCTTCTCGTTCCCAACAATGACAGTGAGGAGGACATCAGTGGTGGCTCGTTAGAGATGCAAGAAGGTCGCCGGTGATCTAGTTCAAACTCTCTCACAATGGTCTGACAAATGAAGAAATCACAAAGAAAGAACTAGTAAGGAGTGATCGATGTGAACTATGAAACTAAAAGAAGATTTAAGCGAAAGTTGCAAAAATAGTAATCTATCTTTCTTAAGTTTCGCCACTTTTAATTTTTGCTCCTTATTTCCATTCGTCATGACCAGTCTTCTCCTCCAATATGCTGAAAATTTACTTAATGTTTCATTGAAAAAAAAAAAAGAAGGGAAACTTGCACAAGACATTTGAAATATCTCTTCAAAAATATTGATAAACTCCAGGAAATTATTGGGTACTTGAGCCCAAGTTACTAAGACCCTATCAAATTGGGTTTGAGGAATAAATAAAAGGGTTAAGGTGTATTTTGGCCAACAAAATATTACGTTAGGACCGCCTGGGCCAAAAAAGTATTGAGGGTACCAAAACTACTAACGAACATTTAACAAAGGAGCATATCACACAACGCCGTTAGTTTGACTTTAACGCTGTTAGTCTGAGGGCCGACAAAAATTACAGAATAGGACCCATATGTTTATGAAACTATATTTAAGCCCAAGAGAATTTCAAAAAATTTATTTTAGTCTCTCCACGTACTTTATATGAAGGGACTAAAGTGAAAATTATAAAAATTTTATGGGCCTAGAAGATAATTTTCTAAAATTTTGGGTTCTTTTCTGTAATTTTTGTAGGGCCTAAAACCACCTCTAGTTAAAGGCGTTTTTTTGGACCTTAGCCTGACCTGACTTGTGGCTTATTAAGGAGGCCTATAATTTTAAAAATTTTATAAACAACCTAACAAACCACAAGCCTCATCTCAAAACAAGCTTACTTCAAATAGGGCGAAAACATAATTACTTTAAACAGGCAAAAAACAGACCTACTTTAAACAGACTGTTAGATGTAGGTCTATTTTCATCTTGTTTAAAGTAGGTCAGTTTTCACCCTTTTTAAAGTAGGTTAGTTTTCACCCTATTTGAAGTATACTTATTTTGAGGTGAGGCGGCCTGTGGTTTGTTAGAATGCTTACAAAATTTTTAAAATTACAGACCTCCTTAATAGGCCACAGGCCAAGCTAAAGCAAAAAAAAAAAGGCTTGTAACTAGCAACGGATTTGGAGGGCTAGGGATGACCCCACAAAATTACAAAAAAGAACCCAAAATTTTAAAAAATTATCTTCTAGGCCTATAAAATTTTTATAATTTTCACTTTAGTCCCTCCATATAAAGCACGTGGAGGGACTAAAATAAAAAATTTGAAATGTTTTTGTGGCTGAAGTATAACTTCACAAAATATGGGTGCTATTCTGTAATTTTTGCGGACTCAGAAAACAACATTAAGGTCAAACTAACGGCATTATGCTAGACACTCCTTTGTTAAATGTTCATTGGTAGTTTTAGTACCTTCAATACTTTTTTGGCCCATACGCTCCAAGCGTAATACTTTGTTAGTGAAAATGTACCTTAACCCTAAATAAAATTCTCCCCTTTTAAGTATTTGTTTAGCTGAAAATTACATATAAAGAATTAAGATTGAATATAGAACAAAAGAAAACTACCTCAATTCCCATATAATAAGACATTATGGACATCATAATGCAATAAGGCACATGAATAAGTAAATGTTAAATACTCTATATAAGTCTTGTAAGAGAATCATAAGCTTTATCTAAGTTGGAGCTAGTTTCATATGTTCTATATAAGTGAAAGCAAATAATACATGTCACTGGACTTTCAATAGGTTAATATCAAAGCAAGAATAAGATCATCGATATATAACAGAAGTGGAGGAATGGCAAGTAGAATGATAATATTATACATGCCTTAAGATAATCGTTTGCTCTAATACTACTGAATAATTTCAGGTGTACCTAGATTCGGATTAATTCATTGAGTACTCACACGAGATTAGAACACCGATATGGACTACAATAATGTTAATACGACAAATTCACTATTGAAGAAGAGAACCAAATAAAGAGAGAGTTTCTACGGAAGTTTTCCACAGTTTTTGTATTGACTCCCACAAATTGATATTCCCATTATATCAAGTACAAGGATTACATGATTTGAATTTCAAATCACAAGGATAGAAATCTTTATTTAGATTTATATTTTTCCATAAGTAAATAGTAGCTCTAGATGAATTGGGCTTGGACCTTAATCCACAAAAAAAATGGACTAATTACATCCCAACACTACCGATACCATAGGCATCCTTCTTGTAATTTTTTTTGGGATACGTGACAGACCTAATAAATACATATATATTAAAATATCTCTACACTAAAAATATGGAGTATATACAAGGTAAATTCTAGTAATTGCCAGCAAATATTGATCCAATTAATAAGGAATTGACTTATAATTCACAAGGTCATGAGTTTAAATTTCACGGTTGATACCATGATTTTATAGATAGATGGTTGTAAGTATATTTATAATTGCTTTTTAAATCCAGGGTGATACATTGACCTGAATGAGCTCACAAGACTTCATTCACCTAAATTCTTTCAAAATAAATAAGTAATTTATGACAATGTTTCCCTAGTCAGTCAATACTTTGGTAACGTAAAATCAAAAGTAACAGTTCAATTACTATATATATATATATATGCACGCACTATATCATATATATTTGAAATCAATCTTTTATCATTTGAAGTGGAGAATGATAGTATTTCACTTTCATTGCTACAAATGTCTTATTTAAAATTAAAATAATAAGAGATGTATTTAGATATTTTCCTTCAACTTTACAAAAATTGGATTATATTATTTAGGGTTAAGGTGTTAAAATAATCTTAAACTTTTTTATAAAAAAAATGTAACAGAAACTATAAGCTATTTTTTTGGAGAAAAAATTAACAATAAAATTTTAAAATTTGGGCAAAATCGTTAAAACTAACTAACTTCCATTTATTATAAAGGGAAAAATTATTTTTTTGGCCTTCAAGATTTGAGTCACTTACAACTTAGTCCTTAGAGTTTGATTCAGTTTAACTCAATCTATAAGGCTAAACTCTTACTTGCTTGCAACTCACTCCCTAATGTTTTGGATTCATCTTATGCGGCAAAAAAATATTAAAAATATTGTTAAAAATTTCTTAAGTGGATTTTACATCTTTTTTTAAATTATTTTAAAAAACCAGTATCCCTGTTTCCACTGACTCGAATCCTCCTCCATCTCTGTTTTCTAAAAATCTCGTTGAGAATTTGCGGCCTCTATGACAAATCCTTTAGAGGCTTATTTCAAGCATTAGGTGAGATCAATTTTCTTATATTAAAGAACCTTCAAAATTATGAGCATCAAGTAAATGATATGTATAGTTCCATTTGTTATTAAAAGGACATATTATATGCAGATGTCGTGGATGCCTAGTGAGGTTTCTAGAAACTAGAGGCAGATGGAGGTGCGAGTTGGTGGGAACATGGATATTATATTATATTTTTAAATTTATGTAAAATCCAACTAAGCAATTTTTAACTACACACACATATGTGCCAAATAGGATGACTCAAAAATATCAGGGACTGAGTTTCAAACGAGTCAAAAATTCAATAGCTAAGTTTTATTTAGTCAAACTCTAGAGATTGAGTTAATTTTCCCTATTGTGATAAATGAAATTTAGGAATATTTTGTCCCAATTTTAAGATTTTATGATCATTTTTGTTTTGAAAAAATAGTTTATGGTTACGGTTGTATTTTTATTAAAAGTTGAAAGTTATTTTAGTATAGTAACTTGATTGTTTAGTAAATAATAGACATGACTAATTGAAAGGAATTCTTAGAAGAAAAAATAAATTATGATTGATTGGGCCGTGTATATGACGTATATATGACTTTATCTTATTTGCTACATTTAAATTCAAAATGAATTGTGTCTTGTTCCAATCACCTTGCCAATCTCCTAAAAGGATGGCTAGTTTGCTTGAATGATTGAAGACAAACTTTTTTTATGACTAGACTCCATCATGTCCCACATAAGACGATTAGATTTTTTATTTCTTTGACACCGCTAACAATTAAGGAGGTGGTATGTGAAAAAAATAGTTTGTCCAATGTTGAGGCCCCTAAAGAATCATCTTTTTATTTTTTCTTGAAAAAACAAAAATTAAAAGTGCGGACCAGAAAGGTCTAAAATTACTAACCATATTAAATCTAGACCTGTTATAAATATACTGATTATGTGGATGTCCATTGACTCCCGATCTCCAAATATTACAAGATGATATGGGACCCACGTATAGTAATATGCATAGTAATTTACTATTTGTATCCCTCTATAAATAGAGGACTCCTGTAACTATTCATTTAATCTGAATGGATTTCATCTCTCTAGAATTTCCTTTGACTTCTCTCTAAAATTCCTTCAGTTTCATAACACGTTATCAGCACGATTGTCGATAACACGATTGTTTCTTCGGATAAGTGGTTAGGACCTTGTTTTTTTTTTTTTCTCTACCTCTCATCTTCCTTATCTTCAGATCCCACTGAGTGTTTTCCCTTTCAAACGCCTTCCCCAAGACCACCTTCATCAAAGCCCATAGTTCTTGTCTCTAACTTGGCCTCCTTTTTTTTTTCTTCCGTCGGAATTAGTCGAGGCTTACCCCCGTCTTACAACAATCCAACCATTTATAGAATTCACTTTGTAGTTCCCTTTGTTGTTGTCATTCTCAAATATTTTCTTCAGTAAAGAAGCTGGCGTATTATAAAACTGAAGGAATTTTAGAGAGAAGTCAGAAGAAATTCTAGAGAGATGAAATCCATTCAAGTCAAATGAATAGTTACAGGAGACCTCTATTTATAGAGGGATACAAATAGTAAATTACTATGCATATTACTATACGTGGGTCCCATATCATCTTGTAATATTTAGAGATCGGGAGTCAATGGACATCCACATAATCAGTATATTTATAACACTCCCCCTTGGATGTCCATTATGAATGTGCCTCGTTAAAAACTTTAACTAGGAAAAACCCAGTGGGAAAAAAACCTAGCCAAAGAAAAGAGTACATCATTCATTGATACACTATTCAGTACTGCCTCATTAAAAACCTTTATAGGAAAACCCAGTGGGACAAAACCTAGATAAGGGAAAAAGAGTACAGCGTGTATCGTCTCCCCCTCTTGATTACATCAGACTTGCTCCCCCTGATGACCACATTGCTTCAATATCATTCTGAACATATCATCCTTTCTATCATCAAACATTCTGTTAGAAACGCCCAATTTGATTGTTCATTATATACCTGCAAGATCTAAATCTGTCAAGTAAAGTCATAATAATCTTTTCATAAATATATATGTGCATATAGAAATTCAATAAATGTTTATTCAGATAATGATGCTATACGCACTATCATCTTGAGTCCTTTTGGGACATATGTGTTTCTGGCGCCTCATGTGCTTCTAGCACATACAAATATATTGTGGCTCATGATCCTCATTATCATTCATTGCAGCATATGCTATTATAGATATTATTAACGTCGACTTCATTTTCAGTCCCATCGGATTTCATTCATAATTTATTGAGATCTCATTATATTTACATATATTAGGTACCTAGGTCTCTCTTGGACCACAATACACTTTTCTTGTAATATCTCTTCTGGAGATAACATCTCATCAAAAGATAACTCTTCTGGAGCTTTACTTAATTATCCTCGACTTGATCATCTATATTTTATAGCTCCTTTTCTCTTTCGATGATTTTTATCTTTATAACCGATGGACCAGCAACGCTTCAGGCGTGCTTTATAACAATTCATATAGGAGCATTTACAGTTGGGATATGTGACTTTGTCACTTTCTTTAGGTCAGTAAATGCTTCTAGCATTCGATTAACTAAACTCTGAAATTGAATTATCATTTTGAACTTTTAGTGCACAATTCCTTGTACGATGATCAATATGAGCCAATGATAATACATTCTAGTAAATCTTTACCCAATCTGCTTATTTTTCTCCCCCTCATCAAATCATCAATTTTCTTTGTATATCCATCTTTGTATATCCATCTATGTGCATTGAAGTAGATTAATAATCATTGCACATTTAAAACATTTTAAGATGGAATTATTCTGGCTCCTGACCAAAAGCCAAATTTTACGGGGAGAATTTTGTTGGATTATAAGCTGCAAATATACACGTATGAACAATGTTCTCATAATCATTGATCTATCCATTCATAGATACTTTAATACATGATTTATGGATCATTCAATCTGGAAATTGCGCGCATAATATATTGCAAACATCTGGTTGCAATCATCACTGCAAACTTTGCAGATCAATAATTTCATATGTACTCTTTCAATTTAATATATTTCCAAAGATCCATTTCCAATAATATTTTCATAATCATATCTATTTGAGAACAAGCAGCACATAATATGACTCGGATGATCAAACAAGTCATGCCAACATTCCATATAATTTATCATCAAATCCAATATCAATCTTGGGGGAATCAACACACAAACATTCACAGAAAATTAACACAAAAACACTCACACTTGATATATATCAATCTCCCCCTCAAGTATGAGTCTGTAGAAATTAATTCATGTAATTTCATACAATATTCCATATATGATATCTATTTCTACAGATATCATTAAAATTCCACAAATGCATTATCAATGCATTATTATGTTACTTCTGGTAACAAAATTTCAATTTTCCAGAAACAACAATCAAATAAATACAAAATCATTGAAATTATCAAAATACTGTGGAATCACAGATGCATTACTGTGGAATCACAGGCGCAACATGTATCACTGTGGAATTGTCGTATGCATATATAGTCAAAAAGTGTCTAAGCTCGTGCTTGACAGGGTGCAGATCTGTAAAGATTCAACAGGACTGCGCATATCTGCAGAGATTCAATAGGATTTAATTCGGCTATAAATAGAAGAAGGCAAACGAACATGCCTCACAAACATTCAATCATCTGATAACATTCACTACCATATACTAACTTATCATTTTTCTTCTAATCGCGTATATTATTGCAATGGCAGGTCCAAGTAATTTTATCCCAGTTTCTGATACATCTGACACAGCATTACTTGATGCTTTGTTGTATGATGATCAGACAAACCTGTCATTTACCTCTTTATTATCTCCTAATCCTTTTGAGATGTTTATTCCTCCTTCTACTATTCCTCCTTCTGCTTCAAATATACCTACTTCTCCCCCAAGAACAAATGTTCTTCCTCAATTTAGAAGGAATGAAGGTACAACTGAAGCAGGTTCATCAAGGAGGCCTGTTAAAAGGTGTAGAACTATGGCTGAACTAATGGAGTCTACCAGTCAAATTCAACCAATAGTCACAACAATCAATGAGCCAGCATTCATAAGCCAGCAAACAACCACCAGCCAGCCATCAACCACGATCCAGCTAGCAACAATCAGCCAACCGACAACCATTAGCCAGCCAATAACAATTAGCCAACCAACAACCACTAGCCAGCCATCAACTACAAGTCAATTAGCAACAACTAGCTTATTGGAATGTAGTTGTTGTCATGTTTTACGAGAGATCATACATACCAACGAACTCCAGTACCATAAACTTGAAGTTCACGGAAGAAGAACAGGTATGATTACCCATGCTGTTTTATTTGAAAAAGTACAGGATAAATCTTATAATACTGACAGGCTTCCAATGTTTGATTTCACAAAGAAAAATTTTGAAGAAATCAAACAATTTCTGACACAGTATTGTATAGATTTACAAGCATCAGGATATATCTTGATGCGTGATCCTGTATTAGCCTATCATGAGGTTCTCTGTGTTGGTTCGAAATGGGCTATAAATCCAAATGACCTTCATGGAAGTTCATTTCAAACCAATATTGAACACTCATTAGGCAAAGGAAAACAACCTGCAGTAAGTATACCCTATGATACTTCATCCCTTAACCAGGGTGAATTATATAGGTTATCTATGGAGCAACGAGAAAGAATAAAGAAAACAACGCTCCATGATTTAAGAAATTATTTTCACTTAACCCTTGATGAAGCGAGTAAACAATTAAATATGTCTACTCACACCATACAAAAGATCTATCAAAAAGGAGGGTTAACTGAGTGGCCACACAAGAAGCTCAAGAAACTTATGACGCAAATCTCGATATTACGAAGAGCTTTGCCTCATCTGGATCCCATCTCAAGAGAAGCAAAAGAAGAAGACATTAAATATCTTCAGAATGAGATGATTAAAGTTTGTAATGATGTTGAGCCACTCGCAATTAAACTTTGTTGAAATAATATTTCCTTTTGCTTAATTATTTTGTTTATGAATATTCTTTTTTCGTATTTATAAAAATTGTTATAATCATATAAATCACATAACAACCATAATAATATATTTTCTTTATTCACTTCTGGGAATGAAGTTGGATAAAAATTCATGATCCATAACTCACTGATTTGTTTGATCATGGTAAGAAATTAATCCACAATATTGCTACTACAATAGCAAATTGAATATATTTATTTATAATATCAATCATGATCATACAATCCCTTGTCTCATAATTTAAGGGAATATTTAATGCCAAATATACAATTTTGAGGCCTTTATACAACTGATAACATACAAAATTTATGGATCAAATATTGTTTCATAATTTGTCTCTTGTTATCAGGCTAACTTGCCTCTTGGCTTCAGGCAATCTTGCCTCTGAAATTAAGGCTATCTTTGCTCTTAGGCTCAAGCCAATTTATGCTTCATATCTCTATGGCATTTTGATCTCATAATTATATATATGATCTTTTAACAGTTTATCTTCAGGATAAATAAAGTATAAGCATAATAAAATAAATAGATGGAACCCACTAATATATATATATTAGTGTCGTTGCCATAAATAATAAAAGGGAAGGGGGATTTATATAAAGCAGTAAATAAATAAATAAAAATAAAATAAATGACTGGAAATAAACGTGCTAAATAAATAAAAAGAAGATGAAATAGGAATGGTAGTAAACTCACAGCGAGACCTATCTCATCCAAAGGTAAGAAAGAGGATGCATATGCAAATGCAAATATATATATATATATATATATATATAATATAGAAAGCAGTAAATAAATAAATGGAGCCCACAGTACTAGTGTCGCTACCATGAGAAATAAATAAAGCAGTAAAGAATTAAAATAAATAAATAGAGCCCACTATAGTGTTGCAACCATGAGAAATAAGTAAAACAGTAAATAAATAAATGGAGCCCACTAATATAGTGTTGCAACCATGAGAAATAAGTAAAGCAGTAAATAAATAAATGGAGCCCACAGTACTAGTGTCGCTACCATGAGAAATAAATAAAGCAGTAAAGAATTAAAATTAATAAATGAAGCCCACTATAGTGTTGCAACCATGAGAAATAAGTAAAACAGTAAATAAATAAATAAATAAATGGAGCCCACAGTACTAGTGTCGCTACCATGAGAAATAAGTAAAGCAGTAAATAAATAAATGGAGCCCACTATAGTGTTGCTACCATGAATAAATAAAGCATAATAAAATAAATAAATAGAGCCCACTAATAGATACTAGTGTGCCATCATAAAGAATAAATAAATGTAAAATAAAATAAATAAATGGAGCTCACTAATAAATAAATAAATGGAATATTGTATGGAAATTCCATGAATTAATTTTTAAGGTCTCACACCTGAGGGGGAGAAGTAGGTATATTTGAAGCAGAAGGGGGAATAGTAGAAGGAGGAATAAACATCTCAAAAGGATTAGGAGATAATAAAGAGGTAAATGACAGGTTTGTCTGATCATCATACAACAAAGCATCAAGTAATGCTGTGTCAGATGTATCAGAAACTGGGATAAAATTACTTGGACCTGCCATTGCAATAATATACGCGATTAGAAGAAAAATGATAAGTTAGTATATGGTAGTGAATGTTATCAGATGATTGAATGTTTGTGAGGCATGTTCGTTTGCCTTCTTCTATTTATAGCCGAATTAAATCCTATTGAATCTCTGCAGATATGCGCAGTCCTGTTGAATCTTTACAGATCTGCACCCTGTCAAGCACGAGCTTAGACACTTTTTGACTATATATGCATACGACAATTCCACAGTGATACATGTTGCGCCTGTGATTCCACAGTAATGCATCTGTGATTCCACAGTATTTTGATAATTTCAATGATTTTGTATTTATTTGATTGTTGTTTCTGGAAAATTGAAATTTTGTTACCAGAAGTAACATAATAATGCATTGATAATGCATTTGTGGAATTTTAATGATATCTGTAGAAATAGATATCATATATGGAATATTGTATGAAATTACATGAATTAATTTCTACAGACTCATACTTGAGGGGGAGATTGATATATATCAAGTGTGAGTGTTTTTGTGTTAATTTTCTGTGAATGTTTGTGTGTTGATTCCCCCAAGATTGATATTGGATTTGATGATAAATTATATGGAATGTTGGCATGACTTGTTTGATCATCCGAGTCATATTATGTGCTGCTTGTTCTCAAATAGATATGATTATGAAAATATTATTGGAAATGGATCTTTGGAAATATATTAAATTGAAAGAGTACATATGAAATTATTGATCTGCAAAGTTTGCAGTGATGATTGCAACCAGATGTTTGCAATATATTATGCGCGCAATTTCCAGATTGAATGATCCATAAATCATGTATTAAAGTATCTATGAATGGATAGATCAATGATTATGAGAACATTGTTCATACGTGTATATTTGCAGCTTATAATCCAACAAAATTCTCCCCGTAAAATTTGGCTTTTGGTCAGGAGCCAGAATAATTCCATCTTAAAATGTTTTAAATGTGCAATGATTATTAATCTACTTCAATGCACATAGATGGATATACAAAGATGGATATACAAAGAAAATTGATGATTTGATGAGGGGGAGAAAAATAAGCAGATTGGGTAAAGATTTACTAGAATGTATTATCATTGGCTCATATTGATCATCGTACAAGGAATTGTGCACTAAAAGTTCAAAATGATAATTCAATTTCAGAGTTTAGTTAATCGAATGCTAGAAGCATTTACTGACCTAAAGAAAGTGACAAAGTCACATATCCCAACTGTAAATGCTCCTATATGAATTGTTATAAAGCACGCCTGAAGCGTTGCTGGTCCATCGGTTATAAAGATAAAAATCATCGAAAGAGAAAAGGAGCTATAAAATATAGATGATCAAGTCGAGGATAATTAAGTAAAGCTCCAGAAGAGTTATCTTTTGATGAGATGTTATCTCCAGAAGAGATATTACAAGAAAAGTGTATTGTGGTCCAAGAGAGACCTAGGTACCTAATATATGTAAATATAATGAGATCTCAATAAATTATGAATGAAATCCGATGGGACTGAAAATGAAGTCGACGTTAATAATATCTATAATAGCATATGCTGCAATGAATGATAATGAGGATCATGAGCCACAATATATTTGTATGTGCTAGAAGCACATGAGGCGCCAGAAACACATATGTCCCAAAAGGACTCAAGATGATAGTGCGTATAGCATCATTATCTGAATAAACATTTATTGAATTTCTATATGCACATATATATTTATGAAAAGATTATTATGACTTTACTTGACAGATTTAGATCTTGCAGGTATATAATGAACAATCAAATTGGGCGTTTCTAACAGAATGTTTGATGATAGAAAGGATGATATGTTCAGAATGATATTGAAGCAATGTGGTCATCAGGGGGAGCAAGTCTGATGTAATCAAGAGGGGGAGATGATACACGCTGTACTCTTTTTCCCTTATCTAGGTTTTGTCCCACTGGGTTTTCCTATAAAGGTTTTTAATGAGGCAGTACTGAATAGTGTATCAATGAATGATGTACTCTTTTCTTTGGCTAGGTTTTTTTCCCACTGGGTTTTTCCTAGTTAAAGTTTTTAACGAGGCACATTCATAATGGACATCCAAGGGGGAGTGTTATAAATATACTGATTATGTGGATGTCCATTGACTCCCGATCTCCAAATATTACAAGATGATATGGGACCCACGTATAGTAATATGCATAGTAATTTACTATTTGTATCCCTCTATAAATAGAGGTCTCCTGTAACTATTCATTTATACTTGAATGGATTTCATCTCTCTAGAATTTCCTCTGACTTCTCTCTAAAATTCCTTCAGTTTTATAACATTATAAATATACTGATTATGTGGATGTCCATTGACTCCCGATCTCCAAATATTACAAGATGATATGGGACCCACGTATAGTAATATGCATAGTAATTTACTATTTGTATCCCTCTATAAATAGAGGTCTCCTGTAACTATTCATTTATACTTGAATGGATTTCATCTCTCTAGAATTTCCTCTGACTTCTCTCTAAAATTCCTTCAGTTTTATAACACGTTATCAGCACGATTGCTGATATCTTCTTCTTCTCATCCCGCAGAGGACTTGTTTCTTCTTTTTCTCAACCTCTTCATCTTCTCATTTTTCTTCAGCTTGCAGAATTCAAGATACCGAAATAGCCAAGGAGCTTCATCTCTTGTCCTTCGTGTACTTTCCTCCTTCCACCATGACGCTTTCTTTGTTCTTAAACTTTCCGAGGCTGGACCGAGAGGTTTCAGGCGAATACCGAGATTTGAAAGATTTTTCAATCATGTTGATCTTCATCCTCCATTTCCATGCTTTGAAGAAGCTTCACGTGGAGTAGTAGTACCTTCTTTATAAAGAGAGGCAGGATTCCAGAAAAGAAGCTAAGGTGGTGCCTCCAAGTGTGATTTGGAAAGCCTAGAATGGATTGAACTCACCCTGGCTTCGTCCTGCTTCAAGATCTCACTGTGTGGTATAATGAATGAAGAAGAAGACAATTTGGTAATGATTTAATATTATATATTATAATAATACACACACCTTTCACATACCACACTACACTTTCCCGTGACTCCCACCAGCTGCCAGTATATTATAATAATATTAAATAATAATAAAAGCTGCCGACACTATAGTTCTCCAAAAAAAAAAAAATATTTGTTATTAACTTTACTAACATTTATTTTTACATATTTAATTTTATTGTCACTAATATTTATTTATCTTTCATGGAAGCACACAGTGGGCTCCATTTATTTATTTTAATTTAATTCTTTACTACTTTATTTATCTTTCATGGGGAAACACTAGTATGTATTAGTGAGTTCCATTTATTTATTTTATTTTACATTTATTTATTCTTTATGATGGCACACTAGTATCTATTAGTGGGCTCTATTTATTTATTTTATTATGCTTTATTTATTCATGGTAGCAACACTATAGTGGGCTCCATTTATTTATTTACTGCTTTACTTATTTCTCATAGTTGCAACACTATATTAGTGGGCTTCATTTATTTATTTACTGCTTTCTATATTATATATATATTTGCATTTACATATGCATCCTCTTTCTTACTTTTGGATGAAATAGGTCTCGCTGTGAGTTTACTACCATTCCTATTTCATCTTCTTTTTATTTATTTAGCATATTTATTTCCAGTCATTTATTTATTTACTGCTTTATATCCCCCTTCCTTTTTATTTTTATTTATGTATTTACAATTTATATATTCCCCTTCTCTTTTATTATTCATGGTAACTACACTATTAGTGGGTTCCATCTATTTATTTTATTATGCGTTTATTTTATTTATCTTGAAGATAAACTGTTAAAAGGCCATATGTATCATGAGATCAAAATGCCATGGAGATATGAGGCACAAATTGGCCTAAGTGATATGAGGCATAAATTGGCTTAAGACCATGAGATAAATTAGCTAAAAGCTAAGAGGCAAGTTAGCCTGATGCCAAGAGACAAGTTGGCTTGAAGCCAATAGACAAATTATGAAATAAGGCTTGATCCATAAATTTTGTATGCCATCAATTGTATAAAGGCCTCAATATTGTATATTTGGCATTTAATACTCCCTTAAATTATGTAACAAGGGATTGCATGATCATGATTGATATTATAAATAAATATATCCAATTTGCTATTGCAGTAGCAATATTGTGATAAAGTCAAGAAATATTGTGGATTAATTTCTTGTCATGATCAAATAGATCTTTTGTATGGTGTGAGTAGACATATTTAATTGTTTACTCGCATCATCTAGGGTTAAGTGAAAATAATCACTTAAATCATGGTGCGTTGTTTTCTTTATTCTTTCCCGTTGCTCCATTGTTAATCTATATAATTCACCCTGATTAAGGGATGATATATCATATGGAATATTAACCGCGGGTTGTTTTCCTTTATCTAATGGATTTTCAATGTTGGTTTGAAATTAACTCCGCGGTAGTTCATTTGGATTTTTAGCCCATTCCGAACCAACACAAAGGACCTCATAATAGTCCAATACAGGATCACGCATCAAGTTATATCCTGATGCTTGTAAATCTATACAATACTGTGTCAGAAAATGCTTGATTTCTCCAAAATTTTTATTACTAAAATCAAACATTGGAAGCCTGTCAGTATTGTAAGATTTATCCTGTACATTTTCAAATAAAACAGCATGGGAAATCATACCTATCTTTCTTCCGTGAACTTCAAGTTTATGATATTGAAGTCTGTTGGTATGTATAATTTCCCGTAAAACATGACAACAACTACATTCCAATAAGCTAGTAGTTGCTAATTGGCTTGTAATTGTTGGTTGGATGATTGTTGCTGGCTGGCTTGTTGTTGATGGCTGGCTGGTGGTTGTTTGCTGGCTTGTGAGTGCCGGCTCATTGATTGTTGTGACTATTGGTTGAACTTGACTGGTAGACTCTATCAGTTCGGCCATAGTTCTACACCTCTTAACAGGCCTCCTTGATGAACCTGCTTCAGTTGTACCTTCAATCCTTATAGATTGTGGAAGAACACTTGTTCTTGGGGGAGAAGTAGGTACATTTGAAGCAGAAGGAGGAATAGTAGAAGGAGAAATAAACATTTCAAAGGGATTAGGAGATAACAAAGAAGTAAATGACATGTTGGGCTGATCATCATATAATAAAGCATCAAGTAATGCTGTTTCGGATGTATCAGAAACTGGGATAAAACTGCTTGGTCCTGCCATGGCAATAGAATTTAGAGAAATATGTGTGAGTATCTGGTAGTTGGTATTATCAGATGCTTGAGTGTTTGTGAGGCATGTTCGTTTGCCTTCCTTTATTTATAGTCGAATTAAATCTTATTGAATCTCTGCAGATTTGCGTAGTCCTGTTAAATCTCTGCAGATCTGCTCCCTATAAAGCACGAGCCTGGAATCTTTTTGACTTTATATGCATACGACAATCTGAGTTGTTGCGCCTGTGATTCCACAGTGATGCGCCTGTGATTACACAGTATTGTGCTCGTGAATCTGCAATTATACACCTGATGATTTTGTATTTAATATATATTTGTTTGTTGATTCTGGAAAATGGAAATTTTGTTACCAGAAGTAACAAAATTATGCATTGATAATGCATTTAGAAATCTGTGGAATTTTAATGAAATAGATATCATATATGCTATTATCATGGAATATTGTATGGAAATTCCATGAATTAATTTTTAAGGTCTCACACTTGAGGGGGAGAATGATATATATCAAGTGTGAATATTTATATGATAATTCTTTGTGAATGTTTCTAGGTTGATTCCCCCAAAATGAATATTAGATTTGATGATAAATCATATGGAAAGTTGGCATGACTTGTTTGATCATCCGAGTTATATATTATGTGCTGCTTGTTCTCAGATAGAAATAATTATTGGAAATGGATCTCTGAAAATATATCAAATTGAAAGTTTACATATGAGATTATAAATCTGCAATGTTTGCAGTGATGTTTGCAACCAGAAGTTTGCAATATATTATGCGCGCAATTTCCAGATTGAATGATCCAGAAATAATGTATTAAAGTATCCATGAATGGATAGATCAATGATTATGAGAACAAAATTTATATGTTGTGTATATTTGCAGCAATTATATAATCCAACAGAATTCTCCCCGTATAATTGGCTTTTGGTCAGGAGCCAGATTAATTCCATCTTGAAATGTTTTAAATTTGTAATGATTATTAATCTATTACAATGCACATAGATGGATATACAAAGAAAATTGATGATTTGATGAGGGGGAGAAAAATAAGCAGATTGGGTAAAGATAAAGTGAAATGAATTATCATTGGCTCATATTGGTCCTCACACAAAGAAATGTGCACTAAAAGTTTAAAAGATAATTCATTTGCAGATTTTAGCTAATCAAATGCTAAAAGCATTTACTGACCTAAAGTGACAAAGTCACATGTCCCAACTGCAAATGCTCCTATATGAATTGTTATAAAGCACGCCTGAAGTGTTGCTGGTCCATCGGTTATAAAGATAAAAATCATCGAAAGAGAAAAGGAGCTATAAAATATAGATGATCAAGTCGAGGATAATTAAGTAAAGCTGCAGAAGAGTTATCTTTTGATGAGATGTTATCTCCAGAAGAGATATTACAAGAAAAGTGTATTGTAGTCCAAGAGAGACCTAGGTACCTAATATATGTAAATATAATGAGATCTCAATAAATTATGAATGAAATCCGATGGGACTGAAAATGAAGTCGACGTTAATAATATCTATAATAGCATATGCTGCAATGAATGATAATGAGGATCATGAGCCACAATATATTTGTATGTGCTAGAAGCACATGAGGCGCCAGAAACACATATGTCCCAAAAGGACTCAAGATGATAGTGCATATAGCATCATTATCTGAATAAACATTTATTGAATTTCTATATGCACATATATATTTATGAAAAGATTATTATGACTTTACTTGACAGATTTAGATCTTGCAGGTATATAATGAACAATCAAATTGGGCGTTTCTAACAGAATATTTGATGATAGAAAGGATGATATGTTCAGAATGATATTGAAGCAATGTGGTCATCAGGGGGAGCAAGTCTGATGAAATCAAGAGGGGGAGACGATACACGTTGTACTCTTTTTCCCTTATCTAGGTTTTGTCCCACTGGGTTTTCCTAGAAAGGTTTTTAATGAGGCAGTACTGAATAGTGTATCAATGAATGATGTACTCTTTTCTTTGGTTAGATTTTTATCCCACTGGGTTTTTCTTAGTTAAAGTTTTTAACGAGGCACATTCATAATGGACATCCAAGGGGGAGTGTTATAAATATACTGATTATGTGGATGTCCATTGACTCCCGATCTCCAAATATTACAAGATGATATGGGACCCACGTATAGTAATATGCATAGTAATTTACTATTTGTATCCCTCTATAAATAGAGGTCTTCTGTAACTATTCATTTAATCTGAATGGATTTCATCTCTCTAGAATTTCCTTTGACTTCTCTCTAAAATTCCTTCAGTTTCATAACAAGACCTTTTATTTATAGATGAATTATCATGTAATAGGTTAAAAGGCTATTAGATCTAAAAAATCATTAAAGATATTAACTTTCATGTATTTCTGTTTGGAATAGAGGTGATAGAAGTGACTTCTTTTTCATACGACTTTTACAAATGTAAGATAAAAAAAAAATCAGATTATAGATATAATTTATGTTTGGATTCATGATAAAAGTGACTTTTTTCTTAAACAAATTGTTGGGATTTTTCAAGAACCAAAATTTTTAGCTTCTCTCAAAAACTGCTTTTTCCAAATAAGCCCATCTCACTCTAATGCTATCCCAAACACCATGAAATAAGATAAGCCAATCTCACTCTCTCAGAGGCTGCTTTATTCTATCACACACTTTTAACGCCACACCCAGCAGTTTGTAAGATCTTTTAAAACACTTGATGTTAGATATGATTAGTTTTGATGATGTCTTATATAGATGACATTAGAGAAAAAAATTTACATGCCACATTGACTAATTCATAAATTTAATGCAGATTCAAAATGTGAAAGTTATTTATGAAGAATGATCAAGAAGAAAAGAAGATGTGGAGTCAAATGATGAAGGACAAGACAATAAAAGAAAGAAAGAGTTAAATTATGCAGAATCATGAAGAGAAAAGAAGAAAGAAAAAAAATTGTTGAATGGAATGAGAAAGTCATTATACAAGCCTATAGATTGATTCTAGAAGTCTTAACGATCAGATGGAAGTTGGAATGACTCAAATCAGGGTTAAAATAGGCAAAATCGTGTTTTTGGATGGATTGCCACGAGTCAGAGTCATTTACCTCGAGTTTGGATCAAAACTTGAGGCAAACTTAGTTAACTCGAGTTAGATATGCTTTTCAGCAACTCTGTTATACTCTAGTTCGGGTGAGGTTTGGTAAATCGATGATATCTCATAAACCAGAGATCGGATTGAAGTGAAATCAATTTTGTCTGAAATTAGACATCCAATGCGTCATTTTGACAAAAAATTAAGTCCAAAGAAGATAAGATGAGAGAGTTATGAATTTTTGAAGTTGACCCATCTGCAACTGTCATACAGCAGACCAAGGTTCGCTAATTTGAGGATATCTCACAAACTACAAATCGGAATGGGCTGAAATCGGTGGCATATGAAACTAGACTCACATACCTTTCCAAAAACATCAAGATCACAAAAAAAAGATCAAATGAGAGAGATATGATTTTTGGAAGTTGAGAGTCTGTTCAGGATGGTGAAAAAACGTTGGTTCAAGAACAAATTTTACTAATCTAATCATAGTGCTCAACATACAATGAGTTTGGAGTTGATTCTTCTTACATTGGAGAGAATACTTAAAAGAGTATTCTAGGGATATAAGTGATTTGCCAAGATTTGGAATTAACAGAGATGTTATGGTTACCTGAACTTAGTCAACAGAGTATGAAAATCATATACTAGTTCACTGTCAAATTAACTCGAGGCAGGCATGTGCAACTCGAGGTTGTAACAAAACTCGAGGTTGATAATGTACCTCTAGGTAAAATGTCTTGGTAATCTGATCAAATCATCTATATTGACTCGAGGCTGAACATATTACCTCGAGGCTGGATAAAAACTCGAGGCAAACCACATAACTTGAGGTAGAATAAGCTTTCCCCAGAACATCTCATTTGACAGTTATTTTTTAAATTGCTTGGTAATGACTCGAGGTATTCTATATAACCTCGAATTTGTGTCAAACCTCGAGGTAGAGGTAGAGATTGTGACTCGAGGCGAATTATGATACAGATCAGAAAAGAGCCAAAATGTATCAGTTATGATAAATCTGCGTTATAATTGTGACAGACGTTGAATATGATTTATTTGGCTTATATCCTCTATTATTATCATTCCTAACTTGTTTGATGAGCTTGTTAATGAGTTTCAGTTGGATTAACATCAGATTATCAAAAGGTGAATGATTACGTCAGAGCTCTCAACGGTAACTTTGAACAAATCACAACGGTCATATTCCAACGAGAAGAATTACTCAACAGGCGAATCGATCTTCATTGTCCATAAATAGAGAAGTCTTCAAACCGAAAGGAGTGACGACAATTAATGAAAGAATTGACGAAGCCAACAAAATGATTTTACTGCTTCACCGTCGATAGCTCATGTACTCTCTGTTTCTTAATATTCATAGTTTAAGTAGAGAGTAGAGAGTAAGATGAATGATTCTGTACTTCAGTGTTTACATAGTCACTTATGAGAGAGAAGATCTATTGTAATCATTCTATTTGAGATTTGAGAGTTACTTAAGATTGAGTGATCTTGAGTGGGAACCGATTATATCCTTACAGAGTGCGTAAGGGGGAGTCAGTGAGAGATTTGGCTTCACAAGTGCCTGGGTAAACTTGTGGGTTGTAAAAGCTTCTCTTGTGCCTGGTTAAACAAGGAAATAATGGAAATCTCAAGTGCAGCTTGGGGACTGGATGTAGGTCAAGGATTGGACCGAACCAGTATAAATCTCTGTTTGCATATTCTCTTCCCTAAACTTTTACATTTCAACATATATGTTTTGAATGACTGTCTATTGGTTTATAAATTATTATTATCATTCAAACCTCCTTTAGTGAGTTGCGAAAAGATTTTTTAAATTTCCAAAAATTTTATCTGACATCCAATTCACCCCCCTCTTGGGTGACAACCAGGTCTAACACTTGAGAGTTAAACAATGACATCCGTACGACAGTTCAATATTTGCTTTAGAATGTATCAAAAAATAAAATATTTGCTTTACAAAAACCTATGACCCCGCTCCCATACTTATCACAAATAATGCCACCCATATGGCAAGGCCTCTATAATCGACAGAGACCTTGACATTATTTAACTTGACCTAGTCAACCTATGTTGACTGCAGTTTATCTCCTTGGGCTAAAGTAACAATATTCATCTTCTCTTCAAGTTTGAACCCATTTAGGCATCCTTTTTTTTTCTACCCGTTTATTTTTTATCCAAAACCTAAACAAGCAAAAAACTTAATGGTGGGCCAAAGGGTTGGTTTAAAACTGGTTCGGGTCAGATCATCAACCCTTGAACCAGGACCGATATGTTATTTTGCTCGCCTCTGCATCGTTCGGTGTTCTGCTTCAGCTTCTTTCAGCTTCCTCCTCCTTGATGCCGTGAGCCTGCTCATCCATGTAGTTGTTGCTTCTCGACATTGCCATCACCATCGATTGCTTTTTCTTCAGGTACCTTAATTGCCCTCCTTTATCTCATTTATTAGGTTTCCTAGAAATGTCACTAGCAGTGATATTGCACATTAACTTCCGCAAACAGATGTTTAAATGTTCGTTTCAGAATACTGATGATTAGGTTTGCTTTATTTCAAAAAATTAGTTTTATTTTCCACTTACACCAGTTTTCTGAGTATTACAGGAAGAATAACAATTTATTTATCTGGTGCATGTCTACCAATGTATGGTTTGATAATCACTCAACATCAATGTATGCTTTATCTCAGTTTAAGAAAGTAGCTTTGCTGTGATGGTTCATGCATCCATTGTTTGTTTGGTTAAGAGCCCATGAATCTCAAATTCGATATAGATTGATAATAATGTCATAATTCAGAGTCAACTTTCTTTGTCTTTCTAGTATGTAGAGTTCTGATCTATATTCATTAAATATTTTGTCCTCTCTCTCATTTATACATGAAGCATGGACACTTTTTCAGGAATTGTTGTCATACTTGTATCCTTGGGCTAGGGATGGGTAAAAAATCCAATGGTCCAGGTGACCTAACCCGGTTTGTTCTGACCCGGTCTAGTTTGTTGAAAAAAAACTAGTATGGAACAATATTACCCAGATCAGACCAGATTGGTCTAGTTGGGTTGGACCGGACCTTGGTCCAAGGGCTCAGACCACTGGTTTGGTTTATCACTCCATTACGGAGTTGGCTTTCCTCCTTACCCTCCTTCTCTTTTTTTTTATCATTGGATCAAGATCTTAACAGTCCAGATTTAACATATTATATATTTAAGGTAAAATTATAATAATATTTGTATCATATTTTAAAGATAAAATTATAATAATATTTTTATAATATGTTAAATCTAAACTGTTGAAATCTTGAGGCTTTTTTCCCATAGTGTCCCTTTTTAGGAAACTATTTACCAAAATGCCCCTACTTTAAAATTATTTCCCATTATGCCCTCCTCTGGAAACATATTCCCAATCTACCCCCTTTAGTTGACTAAACCCCTTTAGTCGACTAAACCATGGGTTTAATCGACTAAATTTCGAGGGGATTCAAAAAATTTGAACCCCTCGAAATTTAGTCGACTAAACCCATTTAGTCGACTAAACCAAGTGGTTTAGTCGACTAAATTACGGGGGTGGGCGTTAAAAAGCCCACACCCGACATTTAGTCGACTAAACCACTTGGTTTAGTCGACTAAATTTCGACGGTGAGGGTTTTTAAACACCCCAAACGCCGCTAATTGACTAGATCTCCTCCCCAAACCTCTCCCCCATCTCTTTTTCGCCAAAATCTCTCTGAATCCGTTGGTGGGTTGCGAAGAGAACTTCAATCAACTTGCATTTGCATCAATTTCGATATGTTTTCGTCCCATTTTCGGAATTCCACCGTCGACATTGTGTTATTGCAAACCCCATTTGTGGTTTACTGTTTTGTGCTTAGATTTCATGGTTTTGTTGTGTATATATGATTGATTTGAGTTTTTCATTGATATTTATGGAGGAAAACGATGAATCTATATGTTTATGATAATTTTTTTTGCGTTTATGCGATTTTTTTTTAATTTTTAGACGAATTTATCTTCGTTTTTCATCAAGAATTGGTGGTTTTGTTGTATATGTATGATTGATTTGGGTTTTTCATTGATATTTATGGAGGAAAACGATGAATGTGTATGTTTATGATAATTTTTTTGCGTTTATGGGAATTTTTTTTTATTTTTGGACGAATTTACCTTTATTTTTAATCAAGAATTGGTGGTTTTGTTGTTTATGTATGATTGATTTAAGTTTTTCATTGATATTTATGGAGGAAAACGATGAATGTACATGTTTATGATAATTTTTTTGCGTTTATGCGATTTTTTTTATTTTTGGATGAATTTATCTTCGTTTTTCATCAAGAATTGGTGGTTTTGTTGTGTATGTATGATTGATTTGAGTTTTTCATTGATATTTATGGAGGAAAATGATGAATGTACATGTTTATGATAATTTTTTTGCGTTTATGCGATTTTTTTTTATTTTTGGATGAATTTATCTTCATTTTTCATCAAGAATTGATGGTTTTGTTGTGTATGTATGATTGATTTGAGTTTTTCATTGATATTTATGGAGGAAAATGATGAATGTACATGTTTATGATAATTTTTTTGCGTTTATGCGAATTTTTTTTGCGTTTATGAGTATTTCTTGTTTATGTTGAAAGTGTTTGTTAGTGAAAATGATGAATGTAAATGTGAAATTGAGAATGATGAATGTTTCTTGTTTCCTGATTGATTGTAACGTCCCTTTGTAGGTCTTTGTTCTCATCATGCTTCGTAGACAAGCTCCTGCTGACACCGACAATGTGCGTGGGAGACGAATCAAGCACCGAGCATCGCGCAGGGCATCCTCCTCTAGGTAACAGCATGCACCGGAACCTGAGCCTGAACCCGTTGTTGACCTCCCGTTTGGATATTTGTTTGAAAATAATGAAGCAGAGCATGAACGATTCATGAGGGATTTTGCTTCCAGACCCATCATTAAGTCGAAGTCATTAGACATGACATTCTTTGCACGTGAGGGCCTTGACATTGTACCGTTGTACTCTCCAATTAGCAAATGCATCTATGACACAATCTACATCTTTATCATCACATACATTGGTACTAATGTAGTATACATTATCTTTATCCACTATAGTCTCCACTTTGGCAATTAACCGATGAATGCATTGGCTGCCATGTAGCCCTAATTTTTGGTAAATTCTTTTTTTCAGCTCGTTGTATGTAGTATCCCGTTTGATTTTCATCATTTTCATTTTCCCTTCAAATTGAACACTATTGGGACCATCAAAATACCTCCCACTGTGGTAGATTATAGTCATGTAAGTGTTTGAATTTGAACTCATCTTTGACACCAAAATTTTAGTTGCAAAATGGAGGGTTTTAGCTGACCAAATAAAAAAATTTATGAAAAACGAAGTGATATTCTTCAAAAAAATAAAAACCACTCAACCGATGTAAATCTTTTCACTTTCATATGTATATTCATCATTTTCCTCCATAAATAGAAATGAAATACTCAAATCAAGCAAAGACACACAACAAAACAACCCAATCAAAGCACAAAATGCAAAAACGTAAATGGGGGTTCGCATAAACACATAAATGACGACGGAAATCTTAAATGGAGATGAAAACATACCGATATCGACATAAATTCCACTAGATTGACGTTTCCTACGCAACCCACCAACAGATTCAGCAAGGCTTTGACGAAAAAGAGAGGGGGAAGAGGTTTGGATAGGTTTTTACACGATTAGGGTTCATGTTGTTGTGGTTTGGGTTGTTTAAAAACCCTCACCGTCGAAATTTAGTCGACTAAACCAAGTGGTTTAGTCGACTAAATGTCGGGTGTGGGCTTTTTAACGCCCACCCCGGTAATTTAGTCGACTAAACCACTTAGTTTAGTCGACTAAATGGGTTTAGTCGACTAAATTTCGAGGGGATTCAAAAAATTTGAATCCCCTCGAAATTTAGTCGACTAAACCCATTTAGTCGACTAAAGGGGGTAGATTGAGAATATGTTTTCAGAGGAGGGCATAATGGAAAATAGTTTCAAAGTAAGAGCATTTTGGTAAATAGTTTCCTAAAAAGGGGCACTATGGAAAAAAAGCCGAAATCTTGATCCAATAATTAAAAAAGAAAAAGACAAAAAAGGGTAACAAGAAAATAAAAGGAGGAAACCAACTCCCCCTATCACTATTGAAAATCCCACTCCGACCTCCGTCACTCCCTCCCAAACTCATTCCCGGCATTTCCCACTCTGCGCGGTGAGCCTCTGGCGTCTAACCCGTCGCCGTTCGACTTTGACTCTGTTCCCACTCTGATCGACTTCGACCTCCGTCTCTCGTCTCTTGATCGACTTTGACCTCAATCCTCCAGTTTCCTTTTTGCTTCGATTTGAATCTCAGAAACCCTAAGTCTACCGTCCTCCCTCAGCTTGTCTCAATCCTCGACCTTTTTCCGATGGCGGCGACGCGAATTTGAACTCAGACCTTCGGTAAGGTTCTGTTCTTCCTTACTTGACTGGAGTGTGCAAAACTTTAAAGCTTTGATTCGGGTTTCTTTTTTGTTTTTTGTGTTTGTAAATATAGGGTAGAGATGTGTTGTGGTGGCATCTTCCCTTCACTGTACCCTGATTCTTCTGTTTGTATTAGTTTCCTGTTGACATTTAAATGCAGCTCAGTTAGTTTTTTTTTTTTTTTTTTCAAATTGATTTAAACAGGGGGAGCTTAGAAACAGGGGTGTTTCGAGAATGTGATTTTGGAGGTTGGAATTCATTGTTGTCATGACCATTGTTATTACAGAAGTTTAGAAAGTAAAATTCTGAAGTGGGTCACTTGCTGCTGAACTTTAGAACTGTATTTTGTTGCTGTCAATGCTCCTTAATTGTGCATTACTTGAAAATATCAAATTGCTGAATTTTTGAATTATACGAAAATGTTATTGCACCTTATTGACTTTTGTCAGGCTTTTCAAGTTGAGCCAACTATTGCTTGCTGTCATTTTTCACAAGGATATACATGTCTGATGGTGAACAAAATTTTGGAAGTTTTCTTCAAACTTGAACAAATAATAAAGTCCCTTGGTTTTACATATTGGCACTCATACTGAATTTTTGGTCACTTGCTGTATTTTTTTTTTAGTTGTGGTAAGTGATTGAATCCTTATGCTGTAATTTGTTGGCTACACATTTTGAGGAAATGTTTAGGGTTCAACTTCTGACCCTAAACATTTCTATTGGAATTTCGGTTGGATAAAGCTGGTGCCTTGAGTCAACATTTCTAGAATTTTGAAACCTTTGTACAAATTCAATTGAAAACAATTTTCTGAATGTTTTCATCATTCCTTGGTTTGGTTCAAGACATCTTCCCTTCACTGTACCCTTATTGTTATGGATTGTATTAAAGTATCTTGAATAAAGTTGATTTTTATTTTTGTTTAATGTTGTTGGAGATTGTTATGGATTTATGATAGGTTTTAATGTTTTGTAATGTGTTTTTCCTAGTTATAGGTATTGTTATGGACTTATGGTCTTATTAGGTTCAATTTAAACCTTCGGAAGTGAGGTGAAGGCTGAAATATTGCCTCCTACGGAAGGCCAAAAAAAAAAGAAAAAATCCCAAACAGGTCCTGGACTGGTTTGGTCTGGCCCAAGCTCGGGCTCATGCTGGACTAGACCGGACCAGACCTCACTGGACCAGACCTTAGGCTAACTTGTCCAGTCCGAGGACCTACCTAGACCAGACCTCGGGTTGGGACCAGACCCAGTCCGGTCTGGTCCATGATCAACCCTACTTCAGGCTATCAGATTATGTATTGTTTTTCAAATCAACGCCTTGCAGGATGCAGTTCTGATTTTTGGTATAAAATCATTTGTGGAAAGCATTTATCTGTCAAATTTCTAGATGGTGCCATAGAAAGGTTTAATTGGAAGAGATTTAAAAGAACAAAAAAAGTCTTGTGGCCTGGTCTGGCCTGAACCACCATGGCTGGCCCTGGTTAGTTAACTGTCTGGACTAGGCCTGTCTGGCCCAGAGGTCAAAACGTTAGACGTGAGGCTTATGCTCGGCTGGGTCAGCCCTACGGTCTGTTCACAGCCCTGGGTGTTGCTAAGAAAGCAACTTGAATATTTGTATATGAAATTGGGACCTTAATGCTTGATGACATGTTTAATAGAGATAAATGATTTTGATTTGCTTTCCTTGTTTTTTCCTTTTTGCAAATTTCTCTGTTGTTATTCCTGTTACTATAAAAAGGTGCAACTTTTATGAGATATGTAGTTTGAAAAGCCATAGAAGGAGTTCTAATCTTGTAAGCATATTTGATTTGAAATTGAAACTCATTGCATTTCTCAATCTTAAGAGAATTATGCCTCGTTTGTTCAGGTTGGGCATTTGGCTGAAAAACATGGCCCAACCATTGAATTATGCTCAGGCTGGGCCTCAAGGCAATCCAAAGTCCAGCCTAGCACATATGAACCCTTGCTATTCATAATTTTAATTCTATATTTCAGACACTAATTAGTATTTTATTAAATATCGTGAGTATTTGTGAAGCATCTTGCTATTTAGATACACTGGTTGGCCTATGCCATTTATGTATTGAACAGTTCTGAACGTCAAAGTATAGCATAAGAGGATATAAGCAGATTGGGCCAGAGCCTTAGCGATGGCCTGAGAAGTGAAGATCACTCTCATCTGATATCTTTTCTAATTGACCCAGAAAAACAGACATTTCTCTAAAATCATCTCGGATTCCCAGTTCTATCACTGTGAATGCTGAACAGACAGCCACAAGGCTGTTGCTGATTTGCTGTGGACGGACCAGAAGGAAGCAGTGGTGGTGTCATCTCTTGTAGGACAGACCTCTTCCGTTATAACTGTTGGACCTTGCTACAACGAATTCTGCAAAATGTTTGGTGTGCGTGGTTCTGCCGGAATTGTTTCTGATGTTGTTTACCAGCTTCGTCAAACTTTATCAGTGAGTGTCTGCCCTCCTATTTTGTCCTGTTAAAAACCAAGAGAAATTATAGCTTGGATTAGTTATGTTCTATGTTTTATATCTATCATAACTAATATGAAGTTTTATTGAACTGCTATATGGCTAGTGATGCTATATAATAGTGAATGTTAGGTTTTAAAGGGACAACAAGAGCATAAAATAAAAAATGGGTAGCAGATATGAGAATGTTGAGATAGATTTGTGGTCATATACGAAAAGATAAGATTCTTAATGAACATATATGGGGAAGAGTTGGTGTGGTATTTATTGAAGAGAAAATGGTACAAAATTGTTTAAGGTGGTTTAGGCATGTATAATGAAAGGTCGTTGTGAGGCGCCGCTGTGAAAAGTAGAAAAGATAGATTAGAGTTCTTTGAAGAGGGGTAGAAGAAAACCTAAGAGAACGCTAAAAGAAGTTATTGCATGGTATTTTTTTATGAGCCATATATCCAAAAATTTAGTTATTGATAGAGCACAATGACGCCGCAGAATCCATGTGGCTAACCTCTCCTAATGAGATAAGGGTTGTTGTTCTTGTATAGTTCTTGCTCACCTTGGATTAATCTGTCCCAGTCTTCAACACATTTTTATCTGAGCAAGTTAGTTCATTCAAACCTAGATGAAATATCCAGTCTTTGAGAAATGCTATATCCCCTGCCTACTGTTGTGTGCATTACTAACTCTAATTTCAACTTTCTCTTCAATTCTTAGCAATCAAATGAAGGACCAATCTCATCTTTTTTTCTATTCCCTTAACTAATGCAGCTTCGTGGTGTACGAGCACAATATATAAATATTGGAGGTGGTGTTGGAGGAGAAATCCCTGACAACAAGCGCCTTCAATATGCCCTGCAGCACATACATGGAATTGGCCGTTCCAAAGCTCACCATATTGTCTGTGAGCTTGGGGTTGAGAACAAATATGTCAAGGACCTAAGTAAGAGAGAGTTATATTCCCTTCGAGAATTACTCTCCAAGTACATGCTCGGAAATGACTTGGTACCATCTCTGTGACTATTTCTATAGCAAATTTCTCTACCTCAATGATACAACTCCTGTGCTTGTTCTGTTATGTGTATAACACAATTTTCCTTTTTGATGTTATCAGAAAAGGTGTGTTGAGAAAGATATAGAAAGGTTGGTGAGTATTCAGTGCTACAGGGGTTTCAGACATGTGGATGGGTTACCTTGCAGAGGACAACGCACACATACAAATGCTCGCACCAGGAAGAGCAGGCCAGGTTTTGGTGCATCAAGATCTGCTCAAGAATAGACAAGATTATTAGATAAGTCATGTGTTTGCTATGCAATGGACAATTGGAATTGCTATGCTATGCAATGAACCATGTAGTTACTTTTATTCATCATACTTAGTGGCTTTATATATGAACTTGATGGAAATTTTGTTGTTGAATATGATAAATTATGATTGTTGATGGATTTAATTTTAACTATTTGGATTTAAAATATATATAAATCAAATTTTTGTCATATTTTATATTTTAATTAATTATTTATAGATTGTTAATATCTATTTATTGATAAAAGTAAACTCTAACGAGTTTACATCCTTGTCACATTAGCTTGGACTAGATAAGCCATATTTCTGCTATGGAATGGACAATTTTGAATTAGCTTTTGATATGAATCATGTTACTTTCATTCATTAGTAATTGTTTGCAGCAAGTTTGGCTATTCTTAACTAGAAAGCTAGCACACGTCTCACCATTTGTGTTAAATTTTGTTGTTTGCTTTCTGGTTTTAGTTGTCCAATAATGGTTAGCATTATTCTCTCGTGAATGAAAATTTATAATCTTTTGGGATTGATGGTACCAAGCCAATCATTTACTCCTTAATCATTTATATCTTTTTCTTAATCACTTCAACCTCTTGTTATTTTCGAGTGGAAAATCGCTGAATGCCATCATGTCACACAAAGAAAGAGAAAACTGCAATTTATTCCTCAAGATAAAATACAATTGAGAACCATTCACTTTCACTATCTTGAAAAGGGACTTATAAACTATGAAGCACCGATTCCGATACAACGTTTCTGATACGTTCTTGATACGCCTATCCAATACGTTACTTCAAAAACACTAAGTATTAAAGAATATTTTTAATATAAAGAATACATTTACATTAACAAAATATAATAAAAAGAAAATCATTAGCACATATCAGTTAATAGCAAAAATTATAACATTTCAATCAAAATATAGTTGCAAATCGCAGTCACAGTAGCGAGCATAGCAAAAAAATGCCCTTCATTTTGAAATAAATCATTGAACTGCATTTGACCATATCCTGGAATTTTGACTTTTTCTGATACACGTATCGGATACATAAATTGTAAAAAAAATCCAAGTATTCATGCTTCATAACTTATAAATAAGACCAAAATGATAATATTTTTCAATTTCAAAATACAATACACTCACGCTAAACTAAAAGAATTGAAGATTTATAGTAAGAAATGAGGGCTCACTTTCAAATCACTATCATATGTCCTACTTCGAAGACTAGGATGTTAAAAGTCTAGTAACATACAACATATGTTATGATAATTTCTCTAATTTCTCTAATTTTTTTTTAAAAAAAGTTAACTAGTTTTTATATTAACGACTATATGAAGTATATTTTTTTATATGGTAAACAGTTTTTGAAACAATTTGAATCTTTTGAAGTTTGAGCTTCTAAAATTTGTGATGTCCAATGCAAATTCTAGTAGTTTATATTGAATTACGACCACATATTCAGAAGCTTAAACTTTGAAGGATCGGATATAAACTTCTCCCTCCTTTTGATTCATGACCTTGCTTTTAATTTTTTTCATTCAAATTTTTTAGAGTACTTTTATGTTTCATAATGTTTTGGAGAAAACAAATGACTTTGTTCCAAAAATACCCTTAATTAATTATTAGTTATATTTAGGGGTTAGTATGAAGCGAAAGCCATTTTTAAAAGTTGGCTCTCTCCAACTTTAAATATAAGACACACATGCTCACAAACATGTGAATGTTGAGATTGAACTTCAGACTTCATCTAGGCATGACAAATGACATTGCCACAAGGGCAACCAGCTGTTGACATTTATCACCCTATTTTTAACAAACATGTTATCAAATCACTTTCATTTTATTCCACAAGAAACTTGTTTATTAAAATTCAGACATACCAAGTGTATTCAAATGAGACAATATTATCAACGTTTAGTTAGTAAGGGGGTTTACTCATAACCATAAAGTTATTGATTCGAATTACATCAATATAAGAACCTTGCGATTTGTAAATACTTTTGTAAGCATTTTTTGAGCTCAGGGATGTTTTAGCCTTAGTGACCTCCTAGGACCTAAGTCACCTAAACCTTCTTCTACAAGAAAAAAAAAAATGAGACAATACTTGTTGGAATCAGTTTTGGTGCTAATAGACAAACAGGAACAATACAAAGATAACGCTTTTTTTTTTTTTTTTTAATAGTAAAAGTGAATGTTATGATCAATATTAATTGGAATTCGCTTGGTGCTAATAGACGCAGCGCGCCCGGCACCGTTCAAATACAATTACTATAGTCCAACATTTAAAAATAACTGGCAATTAAGATATCATGTTTATTTTAGATTTCAAACAAATTTAAATATTTTTCTTAAATAAAAGTAAAAAAATAATAAACTGAATCATCCTAGTCTACTTAGTACCCAAAATCATTCTATATTTATTAGTCATTAATTTTCAATGAGGTATTAATTCAAAGATTAAGTGATGGACATGAGAGGATCTTAGCGCATTATTGAGAGGCATTGCTGAAAGGGAATAAGAACATATAGTAATACAAAATTACAAATGATGTGAATTGTCTATTATGCCCCTAGCAAGAAGATATTGAAGTTGGTGATTGATTGAGAGAGTAAGGGTGTAGATTCCTATAATTTGTTGCAAAGTTGATGATAATCAAAATTGGAGTGCTTATCCATGAATGCTTCCTCTTTTTTAGTTAAGAATTGAATTTGTACAATCCTCTGTTTTCCACTTACCCATAATTCATTCATTAATCTACTTTCATTTATGTCGGTGGCTAAAAAATAAAAATAAAGACATGAAAGAAAATAGTACATAAAATAAGCATTTAACAATCATTGATTGGGGAGCGCTATGTACATATTCTAATTATGCTCTCCGATCATAAATTTTGTGTACTCGTTTAGAATAGTATTTGAACATTTAAAAAAAGTAGTTTTTTTAATCGTTATTTATTATATACGAGATAGGTATGTGAGAAATTTTGTCTCAATTTATATGTATAAAGACTTTTGGTAACAATGGTTGGATTCTATTTGGGTAGATGGGTTCATAAATATAAAATATAAAGTGGATTGATGTCTTGCAATTAAGATCAAAACTAATTCTTAAATTTAAGCCAAAAATAGAATTTTATTAAAATAAACTAAAGATTATAAAGCAAGAAGGTTCTAAACAAACAAAAAGACTACTAAAATACACGTGAACTCAAACAACACCAATATCATTAAGTTATAAGTCAAAGAACCACATGAACCTTTGTTGTTATCACCACTATCTTAGGGTGGTTCTTTGAATCTCCATCCCTTATATTTAGCATCGTTACTAGAGTTTTTCCGTTTTCCATGTAGCCGTGGTAACAATGAAGGCTTATGTGGTTCCTTGATTTATGATTTAGAGTCAAGGTTTACGATGTTGGTGTTGTTTGAGTTCACATGTATTTTAGTTAGGCTTTGGTCTTTTTGTTTGTTTATAACCTCCTTATATTATAATCTTTAGTTTATTTTAATAAAATTCTATTTTTGGCTTAAATTTACAAATTAGTTTTGATCTTAAGTGCAAGGCATCAATCTACTTTTTATCTTTTATATTTATATTTTTTTTCAGATTATTCCTATTAATTACAAATATTAAGAGAGTTTTCCATAAGGAAGTAGTTCTCAAGGTAAATGACTAAAGGAATATTTGAGACAAATCAACATGCATCTTTTAAAAATAACTAAATCATCAACTAATTTTTTTAATCTCTATAAATTAATTATCTATGTTTGGAATCAAGGAATAATAATCACAACCTATTGTTTTTGTACCAAATGACTGCAGGCATATCATTTAACATTGATTGCCAAATTAACAAGCATCTTTAAGAAAAGAAACGTAACGTTATATATAGAGTAAACATATTTATATATGCAAGACCCCGCATCAATAAACAACAATGACTTGTTAATTAGTAATCACGAGCTAATTAATGCAGTAATCCGTGCTGTTTTGTTAATTTTAAAAAAAATAAAAAACACCCATTTAATTTTTTTAAAAAAAAAATTTAACAAAGTTTTGCTTAACTTTTCTTATCTTTAAACAATAAAAATAACATAATGGGACAAAGAAATAATATAGAAAAAAAAGGAGCGGAACTCATTTTTGTCGAATAATAATAATAATGGAAATATTAAAATATTGTATAATTCAATTCTTGACCAAGGAACAAACTTAAAAAAAAAAAAGTTAATGAAACATCCCAATTCTCAATAATAAAATTTATTTCTTAAAGACATCTAAAATTCATTTGAAGATTTAGGAAGAACATATTTTTAGCGAATGTCACTCTTATTCAGCCTATATTTAATTATTGTAAAATGGAAGATATTTTCACATAGCTAAAAATATGTTTCACATTGCTGAAAAAAAGTTATACATGCTCAAGAATCTGGCTTTTAATATATTTCTAGACAATAATACATTTTGCAGTTGGGTAGTTTTTCCATATTTTCCCCATACTAACGAAACGAGACAAGAAAAGTGAAAAATTAGGAGAAAAGATTTGGAAGGCCATTGATCGATGGAACAAGCATAGCTTCTCTGTTTTTTTTTTTTAGTATTTTTTTACAAACAAGGAAATTTATGAAATTCCTCACCTTTTTTTCTTCTCTTTTCTACACCTAAGTAAGTTCATCAGAATTTGAGATCAAAGATTAAATGCTTTATAGCTTAGTGGTATGAATACTCCCTTATTAGTGGGGGATTGCGGGTTCGATCTCACTCGATCAGTTGTAATTCAGGCATTAGTGCTTACCCTTGCACGCTCACTATTTTTTTGTTTGGCAATTAGTGTTGCTTCTCTTCTCTCTTGAACGTCTTCTTCCGTTTTTACCAATCTCAAAAAGTAATCGCTACAACATTTACACCCCACTACTCCAAAAGTTACGTTTTTAATTGAATTAAATTATATAAATTCTCATTTTTTTTAATTTTATAAATAATCAAGATATTATCCTTTTTATTTTGAAAATTTAGAGAGACTCTATTAAACGTAAAAAGTAGATATCATAAATTTTCGTTGACTTTCTTCTTAGTTACGCAATTCTTTCCATTGTCTTTCGAGAATTTGTATATATTTTGAAAATGCAGAAGAGATCTATATATGTAATTTTAAAAAGCACATAACGAAGACTGTATTGGCTTTAAAAATTCATAAATTTCAAAGAAATTTTCCATACCGATTCCTCCCGTATTTTTATTCACTTTTCACAAAAAAAAAAAAAAAAAATCCTTCATCTAGTTTAATTTTAGGGCTTTGGTTTTCTCATGTTACATGAAAAAAAAAGTCTCCTACACATATTTAAAATGGTGTGACCCATATATATATATATATGAATTAATATATTATATGTGGGTCCCACTATTTCATGTGTGTGTAACATGAGAAAATGTTTCCCTTAATTTTAATTAATACTTTAGGTGATTTTGAGTTCGTCTCTGATAGAGTAAATTACATACTTGATAATTCCATTAATAAAATTCTGTTACGGACAACACATACAAACTCATGTTTTCTAAAGGCATGAAATGAAATTAATCCTTATCAATTGAGCAAGTTTAACTAATATAAATATAAAGCACATCTTGTTAATTAACTACTTAAACTTTGGCCGGCTAACTAACTCTCTCTCTCTCTCTATATATACATTGATTGGATAATTAGTAAATATATTTATATTTACTTTTTTGGGCATACACACACATGTATATATATGTACACACACATATTAACTAATAATACCATATATACCTCACAATTATTAACTAATAACCTTAATATATGTATTTGTAAAAACAATAATATAACTCTCGGTTATTAACAAAGAACCATAATAAATATAAATAAATAAATAATAGTTTTATTGATACAACTGTTATATAAAGTCTTCAGCATCACAATCCAAAAATACCCTACCATTCTTCTTCTATTTAGGCATATGAAATAATACACTTGACACTTAGCCTGTTCGAACAAAACTCTCAAACATCATAACCCTAGTACTCCTCTTATCTTTTTCGGCAGTCGAGAGTCGTTTTTAGTCACGCCCCACCACAAAAAACCTTCGTCTTACTTATTAGTCACAATCACGCTAGTCAATATCTTCACACACTTGTCTCAACGACTATCGAGAGAGTTGCTTTTGCTTACCTTGACTTGTGTTTTTGTCGTTTGTGAGCCTTAACTAGGTCAAACTCCTTTGATGTTATGTTTTACTTATTTGATTGAGGTGCTTTTCGAAGTCACGACGTGATAAAACATTCAAAGTGATATTAACTTGCTTTTGTGAAGTTACATTTTTTTTAAAAACCTATTATTGCTTTGATCGAATGCCATTTCCTGTTACAGGTAGTTGTCAATCCATTGCTTTGAATAAAGTTTCTTACTTTACTATCTTTTTTGAAGTAACTTCTGGACATATTATTCCTTATGAAAGTATATATCCGTTTTTGGAAGTATCCTTATCTCCGAAAGTTACTTCAAAAGTTCAATAAGTGTTATAAATAAACTAACTAATATGTACCGATGAGAGTCATACATGAACAAGCTCTGTGAATAAACTAGGAGTCATATACGAACAAGCTACGTGAATAAATTAGTATAGGTGACGTATTGAATTTATTGTTACGAAGTTGTGTTTTTCTTGGAACTCTCATATTTCTTTGACTGAAGGTTTCTCTTCTGTTTTTCTATCGAGCAGGTGGCACAAAGTTAAAAGATATGAAATTCAACATTGTGGTTAATCTTAAACTTTTCAATGTGAGAGTTTTTGAGCTACTTGATCTCATCTCTCTATATATAATAGAGTAGTGCTTCCAACATCCAATATCTATGCAATGACACACACACACACACACACACACACACACACACACACACACACACACACACACACACACACACACACACACACACACACACACACAATGTAAGCGTTCACCTATAATTTGTTTCTCTTCAATAATTAAGCTTTGAAAGCAAAGGAAGATGGTGAAAAAACAAATTACCCTATCAAAAAGGGTGCAGGAGTTATGCAAACCATTAAGTTCAAGAACTTGCATACCCCTCCACTTATTTTTGATAGGAGTATATGCTTTTTCTCCAAAGTCCTTTGGTTTATAGGGGTTAATTCCTATAGAGAGACACAATTATATAAAGGTCACCAGTCACATTATCACTTATATACGTCAATAGTTGCCATTGATCCTCCCTATAAAACTTGTAATGTCTTGATCCATGCTAAATTGTATAGACACACGGTGTTTGAGGTATTATTGTTCTATTATATATATAGAAGAGATCAACTAGCTCAGAAACTCTCATTTGAAGAGTCTTATATCTATACATCATAGTTATTATATAAAAAACATCATGCATTATAAATGTTCATGATTCTTTTTAATTTTATAAACTGTTATTTATGTACTTATTTCATAAGGTTGTCTACGTGAGACCATTATTAAGTTTATTAAAATTCACGGTTCTTATATACAAAACCGTTATATATATGTATGTTACTGAATGAATAAATAACGATCGTAAAATGAGATTATTATATATCATATAAGTATTACCATATATTATGATGGTTGTTTATGTGTGCTTGTTAATTATTATTATAGCAATGGGTAGATTATGGCCTCACCAAACATCAATACCATAAAAGATATTATATTATAACCATTACAATATGTTCAAAATAAATAATGGTTCAAAACCATAATATATCTACGCTGAGCTTTTATAGCACCCTGCATATATATATATATATATGTCTATTCGAAACCGTGATGTATGATAGTTAATAACTATCATATATCACTATTTCTATAGTAGTGATACCATATAATACTATGATCCTTATTATAAGGCACATTAATTTTTAGAAGAAATATATTATCCTTTATTATAAGTTACCAAGCAGCCCGGGGTATTAATTACAATTTTTTTTCAAAATATAATTACTCCTATTTAAAATCTCATTAATTGTAACATTTATGACTTCTTGGACATTATTCACTGAGTGATTAAATTTGGACGGTTTTTCATTTTCAAACAAAGTTAAAGATTTAACGACATTTCTTTGGTTTTAATGATGTGGTTATTACAAACGCCTTAATTATATTAAGGACCAGAGTGGTAGACGGTGATAATGATTGATCTCTTGCTTTTGATTTTGGTGTGTTAGATAGGTAGATAGATATGTAGAGAAGAAATAAAGAAGTAGTGTGAAGAGAGAGACCCGAATTGGCAAAGCCACGTATTTGTTTTCAGTGACTGGCTTACACATTAAGGGGTAGTTTCTTCAAGTTTTATTAGTATGGAAAATAAAGCCAAGTGATGAAATGAAACCCTAGCTAGCAAAAAGAATGATTGCTTTTTGTGCATGCGCAAGGGCTAGCGTATGACACCATATATAGAATCATAACATTGATATATACAGCGAAAGTTATGATCAATTTCAGGATGTTGTGCATGTTTGTGAGCGCATGTTTGTACTTGAGAATTGAGGAAAAAAATGATCACTCACAACCTTAACTTGTCCCACACACTCTGATGATGGAATTAGGGTTTTCTCAGAGATTCATATGACTTATGGTACCTGCGATGAATCAGAAACACATGCGCCCACACAACCTCTAATACATCATTTTCCTCTCTTTCTTCTTCCCACTTTGCCCTCTCTCTCTCTCTCTCTCTCTCTCTCTCTCTCTCTCGCCCCACACACACACACATGCATCTATACTCTTCTATTTTCAAGTTTGTTCTCTTTTCCCTAAGGACACAAATAAAGTCTACTTTATCACACTCTCTTTTTAAACTGATTTATAAGAACTTGACAATTACAATTATGTAATTGTTTTATACGGACAAACAAGCAAGCAAACATTCACACATGAATTTGTGTCTTCCACTATAGCTAGCTTGAAGAAGAAAATGGACTCAGAAATTGATCAGTATATATAAATAGCTGCATACACATGTGTATAATCTCTAAACCCTAATTGATTGCGACGGATTCCATACGTTCAATCCAATTTGTTTCATCAGCTTTCGACCTAATTCTATGTTTTAAATTGATTGACTGTGGCTTTCATCTCTTTTACTATGAAAGATTAATTTTACTTTATATGTATACATGTCTTTTTTTGGGGACAAATAAATGCATATATGTCTGAAAGCTACGTACTTTATATATATGTATATCTAGTGTGTTGAATATTTCATTTTGGGGTAATAATTAATATCAATCAAATTCTTGATTAAAAAGTTCCATCAAAATAATCAGTACTCCTTATGGTTCTTAATTATTATAAGCATATATCATTTTTTTTTCAATAATATGACATATATCGACCAAAACATTTTATTTAAAACATTAATTTTTTCACATATTATCCCTAATAACAACAAATCTTTTTAACTAACTAAAATTTTCTAACTAATTACTTTTAGCAAGGGTAATTTTTAATTTTTACAACAATAATAACTAGTTTTAACTAACTTTATTAATTTATATTAAATTTTTATTAGGTGACAAGGAAAAATAAATGACATCAAGCATTAGGTACTTTCTTGCAATAATTCTTGAGTATTAAATTAGGTTATACCTGTACAGATTTTCAATTTTGCTGTTTGAATGGCTATACTCTTAGGATATAGAAAACCTTCCAATTAAGTAAAAATCAAATGACATCAGCTTAATTAATTTTCTTCATTTAAAAGATAAATTGGCTTCAATAACACGGAACCACCTTAATTACATGGTGCTGGACTAATTTCTTATAATTCAACACAATGATGTCTCATCAATGATTAAAATCCAAGGATACCGACATTTTCAAACGTTGATGATTAATTTCTTGGAAAGTAATTATGGCTTTCAAAGGTACGAAAGTAACGTAAGGTGTCCGGGTAAATGTAAAAAATTAATTACGACTTTTGATATTTCTTATTAAGTAAATGAATAAATTACCCTAAATTCTTCAGCCCATGAAAAGGGATATATCAAAAGGCAATTGGGTTCCATGGTATATCCACATAGAGTTATTTAATTTTCTGATAGTGTTTAAACACTGATGCTGAAACCGTAATCGACTAATCAAAAATTTCACAATCAGCATTAATTAAATACTGAAAACAATAATGTCTTCTTATGATTAAACATTTACATTATGCATGTTTATTGTCAATACGTAACTAATTAATTGGATCCCATAGATTACACAAAACTCGAAAAATGAGCTATATTATAGTGTTTCATTGCTAACTAATAATATAGCTTGTTAGAATAATTTTTATACTAGCTAATTTACCGTGTAGAATTGATGTATAAACTCTGAGAAAATTGATATGCATTTCTTTTCTTAGCCATAAAGGTTCATAATATTTCATATATATGATTTTATCACTGAACTTGTTAGACTGATTTAGAGGTTAAATAGAGAGATAAAATGAATTCATAGGTAAAAAGTTTATATATTATCAATTATACAAAAAGATGTAATTGATTGAGACGTTAATGATATACATAGTTCAAGTTGAGTGGTTTAAGGAGAGAAAGGTCGGAGTTTTTTGTAATTGAAAAGTATCTAATAAGGTAAAGGAAAAGTCTTATCACATTGCTACAATTACCAAGAGTTCTCTATGGTAGTGAATGTTGGGGTTTAAAGGGATAACATGAGCATAAAGTAGAGGTGACTGAGATAGATGTGTGGTCATATAAGAAAAGATAGAATGATATATATTAAAAAGTAAACAGTTAAGAATCATCTCAGGTGATTTGATCATAAATAAAGAAGGTAATTGAATATGTCAATTAAGTAAATCAAATAGTATATATGAAGCCTTATGAAAAGAGGTTGAAGAACACCAAAAAAACACTCAGTGAGGTTATTGAATACAACTTCTTGATCAACAAGCTATCCAATGACTTGGTTGTTGATCTTTATGTGACTCATGTAGCTGGCCTTACTTAGTAAGACAAGACTTTTTTTTTTTGATTGATTTTATCTACTATTAAATTCATTCACCAATAATCACAATGAAAATCAAATATTTTTGCAAAAATTTACCTATATATATACACACTATTAATATGGCCTTCACATATAATATAAATATACTATAGGCTTATTCATTTGTACGAAGTTTGATATATGAGTCACCATTATACATAATTTGTGAACAGTATGACTTACTATACCGCATTTGTGTTTGTATTAAGCGACAATCTTTGAAAATTTCCCTACAAGACCTGATTTTTAATTTGTGGAACTAATAACATCTTTATAAATTATATGAAGTGTGTAAGTGAGCCTGCATGTATATCATTCGTTAATAAAAAATAAAATGCACTTTTATCTTGCAGAAAATTTTCCATGCTTTTATAGAGACACTTCCTTAGCTTATTGTTATAAAAAAGAGAGAGAGAGAGAGAGATACTTCCTTGTTCTCCAAAATAAATATAAATAGAGTCCATGATGAGTAGTGCATATATCAACCAAGGATTAATTTCATTAAGTTACCTGAAATTTGGAGGATGGATAAAACTTTTCTGATCAAGAATAAATCCTAAGCAATATTTTTAATTACTCATAGCATAACTTGAAGCTACACTATTTGGCTAATATAAGGTTTACTGGTTTAGTATGTATCAGAGAGCGATCGAGATCTCTCGAGGTTAAATTCTTTCACCTTTGAATTATATAATGTCCCTTATAGGCATGTATAAAAGTGATTTTTATTATGGTTGTTTAAGATTATGTATAAAATACATGTCAAAGAAGGAGAAGCAGCCCTAGGATTTCAGTGCATATAGAATCACTCGAATTGGGCACAGTTCGGTTAACTTTTTAAACCCAATAAAAATAAATAAACACAGATACAGTACACTCGGGAATGAAATACACGTTAAGTTGTATCTGTAGTCTGTTTATAAAATGTATGAATAAGAGGATGCTGTTTAGTTACACTACAGTAGAAACTTGCTACTCCCTCCGATCCATTCTTTAATTTAAGATACATTTATTTAATTTAATTATATTAAAGAAGTTAGTTAATATCCCAGTCGTCTTTCTTAATGTCCCCCTTTCTTTGATTATTGTTAAAAGAGTATTAATAAAATTAAAATAGGAAATGATTAACAGAAATAAAAAACATGTCTTATATTTATATTTAGTATCAAGATTAACTCTTCAAAGATGTTATATATTAAGAAAAGGGAGGGAGTAATAAATATTCTCTATAGGTGCAGATGTTTCTTAACCTAGCTAGACTACCTTTTTCTTTTACCCTTGTTGAGAGTTTAATTGATTCTTAATTTATCACTGATTTTTATTTTTCTCTTTTGGATGGTGCAGAATAGCGCATTCATGAACTCCTTTTCTTTTTTAGTTTATTCATTCATGTAGCTATATGACTATATATCCCCTTTTGCGCTAAAAAACCCTCCTTCAGCAGACACACTTCGTTTTTGCAACTCACAGAATACAGCTTTATACTTCTGTTTTATCTATACACATCGATCTATCTATCTGGTGTTGGAAAGAATTTCAATATTCAGAAATGAATACGAACCAGAATAATAATCATCCCTCTTTCACTACCAGTGTTATTAACAAGAATCTTGAGAATATGGCTTCTTCTTGGCCCACTGCCCATTCGACATCTTCTTCATCTTCTGGTTTTCTCATTAGTGACATGTTTGGCTTGAACTTGGAGCGAGAAGAAGAAGATCAAGAAGAGGAGGAGGAGGAAGAAAAGCTTGGAGCCATGAAGGAGATGATGTACAAGATCGCTGCTCTGCAACCCGTCGACATCGACCCTTCCACCATCCGGAAACCTAAGCGGCGGAACGTAAGGATCAGTGACGACCCTCAGAGCGTCGCCGCCCGCCACCGCCGTGAGAGGGTCAGCGAGAAAATCCGCATCCTCCAGAGACTCGTCCCCGGCGGAACCAAGCTCGACACTGCATCCATGCTCGACGAAGCCATTAGGTACGTCAAGTTCTTGAAGAGGCAAATCAGGTTGCTCCAATCTCCACCACCACCACAACAACACTGCAATAATATCGGTAGTACGATCACCACCACCGCCACTCTCTCTAATTGGCCTTATAAACCAGCCTCCACCTCCACCTTGGCCGCCGCAAGACTAGGCTTTAACGGTGGTGATGATAGCTCCTCGCGGTTTTACCGTAAGGTAATTAGTGAATAATTAGCTAGAGTACGATGTCCATTACTGTATCAATATGTAAGGGAAGTAATTAATAAATTAATAGTATCTTTTATTCTAAATATGAGACTTAATTGACTTTTTAATAAGGAGATTTAGAGAGTGAAATAAATTACTTTAAAATATATATATTTATCTTTTTCCTCCAAACTATTCTGTCGAACTTATATACAATTTAATCATACATAATTTTTGATATAATTAAATATTTCCTCCCGTCCTAAATATAAGAAAAAGTTTGCCGTGTAAACTTTATTCTATATTTAAGACCGAAGGTAGTAACATATATAATTTAATTTTCTTAATTTCTCTAACAAAAAGTCAATTAAGTTTTAAATTTATGACCGATAATTTTTTTTTGGGGGAGGGGGGTGTTTGTTTGGATATTGTTGAGTGAACGGAGGCGTAGAATGTGAGAATAATGATAACGGTTGGCTGGGGTTACGTATTATAGACAGACATATATAGAATATTGGGGAATGATTATGTGTGTTGAGTTTTAATTTGTAAGTTGGCCGGAAAGTTTGTTTGGCCTACCTTTTTTCCCTGTGACGTGTGATCACGAGGCATAATCAAATCAATTTAATAATCAACACACACATACACACACACATAAAATATGAAAGCTTGAGCTGTGAATGTGCATAATTGCTTCAGTACACGCTTGCAGTTGCAGGCGTGTGTGGCTGATCTACTCAGAAGACAAGATGACAGAGTTGTTGAGGAGACTGAATTAACTTAGGATTATGGTTAGTTTCTGTCTGTCTTCGAATTTAATATATAGTTCTCTGTGTGTGAGTGAGTGTCATGTTACACTGTTGAAGAATGCCCTAAGGGGGTAAGAGAAATTAAAGTGATGGAGCTATTAGGCCAAAGGAGTTAAAGCTGATGTGTGATGTTTTATCATCAGCTCTTACATTTAGAATTGATTGATTCTACATATATATGGAATTCTGGGTTTGGTTATGTAAGGATCTGTCTGCTTCTTGCTAGCTAGTTACCAGACTCTGCTATCAAAAGTGTCTCTCTTTCTGTTGCACAAATCATAAAACCAGAATCTGGATTTCATTAAACCTATATAATTAATAAGTTAGATAAATGAGTTAATTAATCATAACATATGTGTATCATTTGATTATATATTAATTAATAAGTTAGATAAATTAGTAATTTGACATTAAAAAAATAAATATAAATACTCTAAAATAATTTTTTTGTCTTCCTCTTAATCTCTCTAAAAAAACAGTTAACTGGGTCTTTAAGGCCGGAGATAGTGTATAAGTATATTGGTTATGATTTTGTTTGGGCATAAATTTACTATCATATAATTAACATATTAATTATATAGCCATGAATTTACTAAGTTCAATCTAGTGGTAATTATATTTTATTTGCATCTCTCCCCTTGTTTGTGTTTAACCTTATGGTTTAATAGTGGAAATGAAACTACTAGAAAATCCATTTTTTGTGGTGGACTTTTTCCGTTGCAAAATAAGCATTTTTTGTCACAAAATTTATTTGCGGCAGACTTTGCAATGGAAAATTGTCCCTCACAAAATATATTTGCGATGGAAAAAATGCGTTTTCCCTCATAAAATTCAAAATTTGCAAGGGAAACCTATTTTCCCTCGCAAATTCTAAATTTGTGAGGAACAATTTTCCCTCATATATACACTTTCCCTCAAATTCCTAGAATTTGTGAGGTACATTTAGTTTACGTTTTCTAAATTAAAACAATTATTTAGATTCATAAAAAATATAAAATTAAAACACGAATATACCAATTAACTTATACGACATACAATATATTTATTTTATAAGTTATTTATATATTTTTCAAACAATTATAAATGTATGAATTTCTTATAGTTATATTATATCCAATGTTACTCATTAATTTATATTTTAATATGGTGGAGCTTCTTTTTTTTAGTACCTTTTGCCAGCAACGCACTATAAATAAGAGGATTTTGGAAGCTAAACCACAAAGCTCACATAGAATTTATGAACTTACTCCCGAAATTACTCATAATTTCAATATATTAGTTATTTTTAAGGGATCAAAGTTACTCATAATTTATGAACTTACTCCCGAAATTAATTAAAATTTTGAATTTTCTTTCTCCCTAAAATATATCAGCAATTTCTTATCAAGGGATTGAAAATTAATTTTGAAAATGATTAAAAATTTTATTTTATACTACTTTGAAAATATAAATGTTCATCCTCTTTCTATATTCTGATTACATTCGTTTAATGAATATTCTTATTAATTTTCATTCTATCCTAATTAATTTAACCTGAAGCACATATAGCTATGTGAGATTTTAGTCAATTCAACACTAGTAAGCTAAGCACGTTCTAATTTCATTATCTCTATTCAATATTCCTACTCACTACTTTTGTGTCCCTATTTTTAATCTGAGAACAATAGATGTAGGATTATAGTTCCCCCACACAGCACATATATATACAATACTGAATCAAACTGTGAAACCATGTAGACAAGATCTAATAACTCAAAAAACAAAACTTACCCGTTGAAGAATGGCTTGAGGCGGAAGAAGAAGAGAAAGGACAACGGAGTATAGCTCACAGAGAAGGAAGATGGATTGGATGGTGGCGATGGGCTCATGGCGGTGCTCAGACGCTGAGTGAAGCTCGGATATTGAGAGGGAGCGTTGCGGAATGGAGGAGGAAATTGGGGGGGGTGTTAGGAATGGACGATGAAATTGGGGGGGGGGGGGGCGTCGGGAATGAAGGATTTTGCGACAGAGGTTCCTCCTCCATTGCAAAATAGCCCCCTTTTGCGATGGAGGGGCTTCCTCCATCACAAAATTCCATATTTTGCGACGGACAAGGTGTGTCTGTCACAAACTGTCCTATTTTACGACGGACAGGTTATGTTTGTTGCAAAATCACCTATATTGCGACAGGTTTTTCTTTCCCATCACAAATACTATGGAATTTGCGACGGAAAATTTTCCGTCGCAAATAAGTTGTTTTCTAATAGTGTGGGAGTATTATAAGATATGAGTGACACAATATGAAGAAAAAATTTGATTCTTTCTTTTTTTTCTCAAAAAGGGATGCATATATTACCATAACTGATAGTCATAAAAAGAGATACAAGGAAGTTAAAGAAATGACACTTATAGACAAACAAAGGGAATAGACTTAAGAAACCCCATAACAAGTGGGGAAAAAAGAACAAAAAACAATAGGGAAAATTCAATCACCCATCATTACATGATTGAGAACACAGCAGCATTCACTTAAAGATTAGGCTTCTTGGTATCCAAGGTCAGCAAAGACAATAAAGTGGCTGTTGGTCGGAAGACCCATCCCATCAGACACACCCCCTTATAAGCATTCACTTAAAGATTTGCTGCTAATAAATCAGCAGCTCTATCACCCTGTTTCGGGATAAAAGAATTAATAAAACAAATGATATCATGAATTATACTCCTTACACTTCCAATCATACAAATCAGGAGATTTTGAATTCACACAAGACAACAAAATAAGGCAATCAGTTTCAAAAACAACCTTGTTATGGTTTAAATCCAAAGCCAACATCAAAGCCTTTTTAAGAGCTAATGCTTCCGTCATAAAAGCTGAGATAGATTTTACCTTGCTTGTGAAACCCCATTTAAAATCATCAACATGATCTCTGCACACAATGACAATTGCACTCTTATTGAATCCAGCAACATACGCCCTATCAATGTAAGCTTTAAACCTCCAGAATCAGGTGGTCTCCACTGGGCATAAGAAGTTGGAAGCCCATCCGATACACAGGGGGTCAGTTTGGACATATCTCGGACATACCATAATACTGCATTATTACGCTTAGTTAATTCCATAACAACAGAGGGGTTAGGTTCTCATTGGTTAAATACCTTTTCATTCCTTTGTTCCCATATAAACCATAAGAGCCAACATATTAAAGAGATATCTTGGTGTAGAAGGGATTGTGAATCTTGCAAAAGCATCCACCACATATTAAAGTTGACCACATTAGTGCAATCAAATTTGGCACCCAAGAGACAACCAAACCACACTCAGCGCGTCTAAGAGCAATGAAAAAACAAATGTTCCACATTCTCATCAGATTTCTCACAGATAGGAGATAAGCTTACTCTGGATCTTCTTCTGCTATAAAGAGCGACATTGGTGGCAAGAGCATTATTGTGAATTATCCAAACAAATTGTTGCACACAAGGAATGACTCTAATATGCCACACTAATTTCCAGCAGGATTGGGGAATAACAAAAGAGGTCCCTGCTTTGTTGCTACCCTTAGAGCACTTGGTTTTTCCACAATGATATCTCAATTTAACCATGTATTTACCATGTTTAGCCTTTGTCCACACCTACATGTCTTCCAAGCCATTGTTAGGAATAGAGATGGCATAAATGACATCCTTGACCTCATCCGACAAGTAATGGCTGATAGGATTCAAGTTCCAAGAGTCATCAACAATAAGGTCACTTACTCTACCCTAAGACACAAAGAGATCGTCATAGTTTTGGGGCTTCTTAGGAAATATAACTCCTGGAACCCATTTATCACCCCAGATTCTAATAGCATGTCCAGATCCAATATCCCAACAAAGATCTTTCCGAAGGAAATCTGTACCATCTAGCAGGCTAGATTAACACAATGAAGCTTTGTATCCTTTTTTTGCATCTATAAACTCATCCTTGAGAAAATATACACTCTTTAGCACTTTAACCCATAGGTCACTAGGTCTCAACATTAGTCTCCAAGCTGTTTTAGCCAACAAGGCTTCATTCATGATAGTCAAGTCACGGAAGCCCATACCTCCTTGGCTCTTCCCCACGGTGAGAGAATCTCAGGCTTTCCAGTGAGTACGACCACTAAAGGCGTTCCCATCCAAGAAAAAAATTGATTCAAACTCTATGTAGAGTAGTACAATTGATCGATTATTAGGGGCATATACATAACTACATGAGTAAGGAATAAGCTCCTAGCTTTTACTGCCTCCAGTTTTAAATATATGACATGGTTTGTAAAATAATTTGTATTATAAATTATGTCCTACATTTAGAATTGGAGGAGTAATAATTAATGAGAATGGCTTCAAATTTGTTTGTTTCTTCATATATAACAAAAGCCACATCTATAAGTTGGGGACATTTTATATAATCACTTACTAGTGTGTGTGTATAGTCCGTATATATATACATACATGTCATATACTCCTCTCTAGTCAATAATATAATATATATTTATCTAATTTGATTACTAAAGAAATTGGTTAAATTAATTATTATAACATGTATTTTCTAAAACACCTTAATCGCCTTCCTTAGTTCCCTCATTTCATATGCTCCTTGATTATTATTGAAGAAGCATCAACAGAGGTAAATTATTAAAAAAAACTGATAAATATGAAAACTTTGATTTATATTTGAAACCAAAATCAATTCTTTAAATATGTTTTATATTAAAAGTAAAAAAGAATATATATATATATATATATATATATATATACACACACGACCCGGATGCAGTGGTGATGATGATAACATGTAGCACACTGTGTGCACACTACATGTATGTTTGTGTGTGTGCAGGGGCGGAGCCAAGATTTTTATCAAGGAAGGGCACTATTTTTATTTGGGGTCGGGGGTGCTACCTCCCGAATTTTTTTTTCAATAACAAAAGTATATTATAATAAAAATAATTATAATATCATCTTTCTCGGTCTTATTTTTCCGAATTTCGTCATAATTACTTTATTATCAATGCTATCAAATACATCTTTTTCAATATAAGGTACTAATTCTGACTTGAGGGAGTAGCAATAGCACACACATTCTGTTTATCTTGAAATAAACAAATAGATGAAGATTCGGATCAACAACGTTTAATACTAGTATTACTTGACTTTGTATAATACATTTTCATCCTAAAATATGACAAATGACAAAAATAAATCAATAAATAATATTTCTACCAAACAACACAATCAAATTATTATAATACTCTTGACAAGTCAATATATAGCAATATAGAATTAAGAAGCAAAATACAATACAGTTTTATTATGTCTCTTTCTCCAACTTATCAGTTTCCAAATTATTTACTCCTTCTTCTCCAAATTTTTTTGAAAATAAAAAATAATAAAATAAAATTTGAAATTCAAGGGGGGCATTCCCCCGGGCCAACTCATCACGTGGCTACATAATAATGTATTGCATAAGCATTTTTGTATTGATAACCCATTTGACTACCCAATATTCCGTGTTTTGTTGGGATTCTACAACCAGGTACCTAAGTAATTGACTAATTCAGTCTTTTTAAACAAGATGGGATTCAAATTTAGTTAACCCACTTAAATTAATCTAGCTAGCTAGCTGATCAATCACTTGACTAAGCACCCTTAACTATATTGCGGAAGTATTTGTTACAGTGACATGAAGAGATGACTTATTACAGGTAGGACACACACACACACTCTTCAACCGATATCCGAAACATTTTCTAAATCCTATTCAACCAAACATTCTAGTTTCAGGGTTCATGATTTCTCCTCTAAATAAATGTCTCTTCTAGGACTCAAATTCAATATCCAAAAAAATCAAGCAGGCTCTTATACTACTAAACTATCTCTGTGTTGATATTTCATAGAACTAGCATTCTACATAGTAGTATTTGTTAATTTTCTAGTACAGATATGTTGCTGTATATATTGGCAGAGGGGAATTTTTCAGATTAATGTTTTATATCGGCAGGCTATCTAACGTAACAACCGACAATCATCAATCATATATATGCTGGTGTGTATTAATGGTGGGACAGTGAAAATTTTCTGATTCAATATTATGTAGTTTTTTGATTCAAAATTATTAGTAATTTATATATAAGTTTTGTACCATAGTGAGGTGTGTTGGGGTTAGAGCTGAGAATCAGGGTCGACCCTAAAAAGATCAAGATAAGAAAAATATCTGTTTTTTAGAACCCGGTCCGAGAGCACTAGGGCCTGGGCTGGCCCTATAGGACTCGGATTTTACTATTTCAAATTTTAACTATTTTTTCTTCATTTTTTAAAGCAATATATTTAGTAAATTACAACAATTAAAATTCTAATTTATCAAATAAATGTTGTCAACATTAGTATTCAAAAAACACAAATCATCCAATAAATAAATACATTCGCTAATTTATAATAATAACAAACTATTGTTTTAAGAAGCATACCACTAAACAATATTAGTATGATGACTATCATTATCATCTTTTTTGCCACTATCATTAATTTTGAAGACATTTGATTGTACTTCATTTTGAGTTGTAAGCTCTGCTTTATAAGTGAAAATATAATGAATTTCTTCTTCTACATCATAAATATATCCATTAAAAGGACCTGCAGGACTTACTCTTTTAAGCCCAAGACGCTAGGCTTAATTATTTCATACAGCTCATCTAATTTTTAAACCCGGTCCTTGAAGGGTCAAGATCTAAACGGGTTGGCTCGATGGACTCAACCTGATTTCCGAATTCTAGTAAAGGAAATAGCTAGGCACATGGTTTCCTATCATCCTACTCAGAATGCCGGACATGCATGGCTGTCTTCAATGAGACGCATGGAATTTACTTCTCTGTTTAAACATTTAATACAACGCATACAAGTTACTGAACCAAAATTCCTATGAATTAGTGAGAGATCAAGCAAAAGAAAAAAAATATTTAATGTAATCAAAGACAATAATTATTGAAAAACAAAAAAATCAGTTGATTGTCATGGTCGAATAATTTTGTATTTTCGCAAATGTTTCGGATAAAAATGTCCAGTACCACGTACACATGAAAATTATGGGATTTTGACTACTTTTGTCTGCCATGGCCTGTTGTCATGTGCGTATTTTTGTGAGCTTAGTCATGGTAATGGCCTGTTTGGAAGTCTTCATAAGTATTTGTTTACATAAATTAATACAAAACTCTTTTTATATATTTGCTTTATATACTAGAAATCATAATTGATTTTTTTTTTCTAATTACTATTTCAAATATTTTTTTTTTCCAATTTACTAGCTCACAACCCCAAGTTAATGCAAATGCTCTTGGGCTCCCACAATATTGACCTATGTACGTAAGACTTTTCTTTTGGCGCACCTACGTACACATGGCAACAATAACTCCACCGCCAAAGGAATCAAATGATCACTCCTTGGGTTTAAAATATAAGAGGTTTTTTTGAAAAGAAATTTTCGTCTAAAATATAAAAAGTTGAGAAGGTAATTAATAATTATTTTTCACTTTCATCTGTTTATAAGAGAGATAAAGAGGTGACAGATATTGATTACATATTTATAAATCATATTATTTAATAAGGGTAAAATAGGTAAATTTTTCAATTCAAGACTTATAAAATGACTTAACTAAAAATAGGTAACAACATTTTATATCTTGGACTATATGGAGCATAAGTGATTTTGCTCATACTAGACTATTACATATTGGGGTTTAAAATGCCATTTTTGCAAATGGCAACAAAAACATCAGAAAATGACAAAAAAAATACCATTTAAACTTTAAAGTTATGTTACTTATGATAGTCACAGGATTAACAACAATAGTATAATTGACAACTCATTTTAGCAGAAAATCACATATTTAATATTTTAAAATTTAAATATTATTTTTTTAAGATTTTCCCGGTCCAAAAACATTATATAATGAATAGATCTTAGTGCCACTATAATTTGATCAAAAGAATCATTAAAAGATGAGCTGCAAGTGATGGAACCAACTCACCCCATAATAGACAAACTAATTGTCGGTTTGACCCACCTGAGGGGAAATGATGTTTTATTTTGAGAATCGATCGTGTGGGAATAAATCAATAAAACCTCAAATTGGGAAAAAATTATTTGTGGTCAATAATTATGCAATTGATGAGCTTTAGAAACTTCATGATTAGAAAGAATGAATAATTTCATTTTATCTTTTTAGTTCTTTTGTCTTTTCCCTGTCAAACACATAAATTGAGGAAGACAAATGCGTATTTTATTATCAAATTTTAATTTTTACATAAATATATAATTTGAAAAGTTGACCTCACAAATAATTTGAAAAATATATAAATGTTTCCATTAAAAATTCATTAACAATAAATCAAAATTGAAATACAATTTTGTCTTTATATATACGTTTTGAAATTTTATTAAATCTCTTCAGTCAAAATGATCAAATACAAAAATGTTTTTGTTTTATTTTTATAATTATTCATATTATTCATCATTTAAATTGATTAGGTGGGCTTCATAATACAACTTATTATAAATATAATATAATATTAATATTGCTAATTAACCTTAACACACCTGGTAGATCATTGAATGTCATATAATTAAACATTCCTCATGAAGAATTTGGTTTCTTGTACTTCTCATACATTGATTGGGACATGACAGTTGTGAGTAGTCCTCCTATTATTTATACAAGTCATAAATGAATTAATCGGAAAATTCCTTATAAATGTCATAAAATTGAAGAAATTCTAGAGAGAAGTCAGAGGAAATTCTAGAGAGATGAAATGGATTCTCATTCAAGTGTAATGAATAGTTACAGGAGACCTCTATTTATAGAAGGATGCAAATAGTAGATTACTATGCGTATATACCATGTCATCCTGTATTTGGAGATTATAGGTCAATGGACATCCACATAATAAGAATATTCATAACACTCCCCCTTGGATGTCCATTTATGAATGTGTCTCGTTAAAAACTTTAACTAGGAAAAACCCAGTGGGATAAAAACCTAGCCAAAGAAAAGAATACAACATTCATTGATACACTGTTGAGTTTTGCCTCATTAAAAATCTTTCTAGGAAAACCCAGTGGGACAAAACCTAGATAAGGGAAAAAGAGTACAGCGTGTATCGTCTCCCCCTCTTGATTACATCAGACTTGCTCCCCCTGATGACCACATTGCTTCATTATCTTTCTATCATCAAGTATTCATTGTATACCTGCAAGATCTAAATCTTTCAAGTAAAATCATAAATATACATGTGCATAAATATTTATTCAGATAATAATTATCACATAAATATTCACATACTAATATAGTATGACTCATGATCCTCATTATCATCATTACAGCATATGCTATTATATAAACATAAATATCATCAATGTCGACTTTATTTTTCGGTCCCATCGGATTTCATTCATAATTTATTGAGATCTCATTATATTCACATATATTAGGTACTTTGGTCTCTTTTTAGACCACAATACACTCTTCTTGTAATATCTCTTCTGGAGATAACATCTCTTCAGGAGATGGCTCTTCTGGAGCTTTTCTTACTTATCCTCGACTTGATCATCTATATTTTATTGCTCCTTTTCTCTTTTGAGGATTTTTATCTTTTAAAAACCAATGGACCTGCAACGCTTTAGGCATGCTTTATAACAATTCATATAGGAGCATTTGCAGTTGGGATATGTAACTTTGTCACTTTCTTTAGGTCAGTAAATGCTTCTGGCATTCGATTAACTAAACTCTGAAATTGAATTATCATATTGAACTTTTAGTGCACAATTCCTTGTACGATGATCAATATAAGCCAATGATAATTCATTCTAGTAAATCTTTACCCAATCTGCTTATTTTTCTCCCCCTCATCAAATCATCAATTTTCTTTGTATATCCATCTATGTGCATTGAAGTAGATTAATAATCATTGCACATTTAAAACATTTTAAGATGGAATTATTCTGGCTCCTGACCAAAAGCCAAATTTTACGGGGAGAATTCTGTTGACTTATATAATTGCTGCAAATATACACAACATATAAATTTTGTTCTCATAATCATTGATCTATCCATTCATGGATACTTTAATACATTATTTCTGGATCATTCAATCTGGAAATTGCGCGCATAATATATTGCAAACTTCTGGTTGCAAACATCACTGCAAACTTTGCAGATTTATAATCTCATATGTAAACTTTCAATTTGATATATTTCCAGAGATCCATTTCCAATAATTATTTCTATCTGAGAACAAGCAGCACATAATATATGACTCGGATGATCAAACAAGTCATGCCAACTTTCCATATGATTTATCATCAAATCTAATATTCATTTTAGGGGAATCAACATAGAAACATTCACAAAGAATTATCACATAAATATTCACACTTGATATATATATCATTCTCCCCCTCAAGTGTGAGACCTTAAAAATTAATTCATGGAATTTCCATACAATATTCCATGATAATAGCATATATGATAATTAATGCATTATCAATGCATAATTTTGTTACTTCTGGTAACAAAATTTCCATTTTCCAGAATCAACAAACAAATATATATTAAATACAAAATCATCAGGTGTATAATTGCAGATTCACGAGCGCAATACTGTGTAATCACAGGCGCATCACTGTGGAATCACAGGCGCAACAACTCAGATTGTCGTATGCATATAAAGTCAAAAAGATTCCAGGCTCGTGCTTTATAGGGAGCAGATCTGCAGAGATTTAACAGGACTACGCAAATCTGCAGAGATTCAATAGGATTTAATTCGACTATAAATAAAGGAAGGCAAACGAACATGCCTCACAAACACTCAAGCATCTGATAATACCAACTACCAGATACTCACACATATTTCTCTAAATTCTATTACCATGGCAGGACCAAGCAGTTTTATCCCAGTTTCTGATACATCTGAAACAGCATTACTTGATGCTTTGTTGTATGATGATCAGCCCAACATGTCATTTACTTCTTTGTTATCTCCTAATCCCTTTGAAATGTTTATTCCTCCTTCTACTATTCCTCCTTCTGCTTCAAATGTACCTACTTCTCCCCCAAGAACAAGTGTTCTTCCACAATCTACAAGGATTGAAGGTACAACTGAAACAGGTTCATCAAGGAGGCCTGTTAAGAGGTGTAGAATTATGGCAGAGCTAATGGAGTCTACCAATCCAGTTCAGCCAATAGTGTCGGCAGTTAATCAACCAGCATTCACTAGCCAGCAAACAATCATCAGCCTGCCAGCAACAACCAGTCAGACAGCAACAATCAGCCAACAAACAACTATTAGCCAGCCAATAATAATTAGCCAACCAACAACCACTAGCCAGCCATCAACTACAAGTCAATTAGCAACAACTAGCTTATTGGAATGTAGTTGTTGTCATGTTTTACGAGAGATCATACATACCAACGAACTCCAGTACCATAAACTTGAAGTTCACGGAAGAAGAACAGGTATGATTACCCATGCTGTTTTATTTGAAAAAGTACAGGATAAATCTTATAATACTGACAGGCTTCCAATGTTTGATTTCACAAATAAAAATTTTGAATAAATCAAACAATTTCTGACACAGTATTGTATAGATTTACAAGCATCAGGATATATCTTGATGCGTGATCCTGTATTAGTCTATCATGAGGTTCTCTGTGTTGGTTCGGAATGGGCTATAAATCCAAATGACCTCCATGGAAGTTCATTTCAAACCAATATTGAACACTCATTAGGCAAAGGAAAACAACCTGCAGTAAGTATACCCTATGATACTTCATCCCTTAACCAGGGTGAATTATATAGGTTATCTATGGAGCAACGAGAAAGAATAAAGAAAACAACGCTCCATGATTTAAGAAATTATTTTCACTTAACCCTTGATGAAGCGAGTAAACAATTAAATATGTCTACTCACACCATACAAAAAATCTATCAAAAAGGAGGGTTAACCGAGTGGCCACACAAGAAGCTCAAGAAACTTATGACGCAAATCTCGATATTACGAAGAGCTTTGCCTCATCTGGATCCCATCTCAAGAGAAGCAAAAGAAGAAGACATTAAATATCTTCAGAATGAGATGATTAAAGTTTGTAATGATGTTGAGCCACTCGCAATTAAACTTTGTTGAAATAATATTTCCTTTTGCTTAATTATTTTGTTTATGACTATGCTTTTCTCGTATTTATAAAAATTGTTATAATCATAGAAATCACATAACAACCATAATAATATATTTACTTCATTCACTTCTGGGAATGAAGTTGGATAAAAATTCATGATCCATAACTCACTGATTTGTTTGATCATGGCAAGAAATTAATCCACAATATTTCTTGACTTTACCACAATATTGCTACTGCAATAGCAAATTGAATATATTTATTTACAATCAACCATGATCATACAATCCCTTGTCTCATAATTTAAGGGAGTATTAAATGCCAAATATACAATATTGAAGCCTTTATACAATTGATGGCATACAAAATTTATGGATCAAGCCTTATTTCATAATGTCTCTTGGATTCAGGCTAACTTGCCTCTTGGCTTCTAGCCAATTTATGCCTCATATCTCCATGGCATTTTAATCTCATAATATATATGGCCTTTTAACAGTTTATCTTCAGGATAAATAAAATATAAGCATAATAAAATAAATAGATGGAACCCACTAATATGTATATATTAGTGTGGTTGCCATAAATAATAAAAGGGAAGGGGGATTTATATAAAGCAGTAAATAAATAAATAAAAATAAAATAAATGACTAGAAATAAACGTGCTAAATAAATAAAAAGAAGATGAAATAGGAATGGGAGTAAACTCACAGCGAGACCTATCTCATTCAAAGGTAAGAAAGAAGATGCATATGCAAATGTAAATATATAAAGCAATAAATAAATAAATAAAATAAAATAAATGACTGGAAATAAACATGCTAAATAAATAAAAAGAAGATGAGATAGGAATGGTAGTAAACTCACAGCGAGACCTATCTCATCCAAAGATAAGAAAAAGGATGCATATGCAAATGTAAATATATATATAATATATAGAAGGCAGTAAATAAAATTTAAATAAATGGAGTCCACTATATCAGTGTTACCACCATGAAAAATAAAGCAGTAAATAATAAAATAAATGGTGCCCACTATACTAGTGTTGCTACCATGAAAAAATAAATAAAGCAGTAAAGAATTAAAATAAAAAGAAAATAAATGGAGCCCACTAAGTGTCGCTACCATAAAAGATAAATAAATGTAAAACAAAATAAATAAATGGAGCTCACTAATATATAGTGTCGCAATCATAAAAAATAAATAAAGCAGTAAATAATAAAATGAATAAATGGAGCCCACTAATATATAGTGTCGCTACCATGAAAAATAAATAAAGTAGTAAATAATTAAAATAAATAAATGGAGCCCACTAATATATAGTGTTGCTATCATGAAAAATAAATAAAACAGTAAATAATTAAAATAAATAAATGGAGCCCACTAATATATAGTGTTGCTGCCATAAAAAATAAATAAATAAAAATAAAATAAAGTAAATGAATAAAAGTAAATGTTAGTAACAATAATAAAATCTCAAATTAAATTAAAACAATTAAAAGATTAATTCTAGACTTTCAATATGGAGTCAAATTAATAATAATAATAATAATAAAGTTGAAAAATCTACTCAGCCTTAATTTTTTTTTTAAAAAAAATAATTAATGCATAATTGATTATATTATATACTCACCTACTGCTGCATCACGAGCTGCATCACGGGGATTGGCCAAGCCGAGGGGGAAGAACTTGCCACATAAAGCTAATTGAGTTTGCATGATTAATGAACATCACGGGACGCACAGGAGGAAAAGCACACAAAGTCATGATGTGGGCCAAAGGAAAAAATTATGTTGTCCAATGCAAAACCACCTTTTCAAGACATACCCATATGCATTACCACATTCTAATTCATTCCATTATCCAATTGACTCATTTGGGACGGCATATACAGAACCAATTCTCGTTCTATTTCTATATTTTCATTTTTATTCATCTCATTCTCTTCGGCCAGAAAAACGAAAAGAAAGAGAGAATATGTAAGTGAGACCGAGAGACGCTTTTTGATTCTGCAATCTTGGCTGGTCTCATCACCCTCATGATCATATCAAGGTTGTCCATCGCCACCACCATAAAGCTCCACCTCCTAAGGTGAAATCTTAGTAAAGAACACCAAGGCTTGAATTCGTTCGGGATTATCATATTCGGGGATTTGAAAATGAAGGTTTCAGATTTATTGAGGAACTATAAAAATGACAGGGAGGAAGAGAGAACTAAAGGTTTGAAGAAATTGAGCTTCATGGAAATTCTGAGATTTGAAGATTTGAGTTGGACGTGAAGCAAAAATGAGAAGTAATCGTGCTGATAACGTGTCATAAAATTGAAGAAATTCTAGAGAAAAGTCAGAGGAAATTCTAGAGAGATGAAATGGATTCTCATTCAAGTGTAATGAATAGTTACATGAGACCTCTATTTATAGAAGGATGCAAATAGTAGATTACTATGCGTATATACCATGTCATCCTGTATTTGGAGATTATAGGTCAATGGACATCCACATAATAAGAATATTCATAACAATAAAGACCAATAAAAATATTAAAAGACAAGGAGGTGTCTTCATTATTCAAAATATCAAAAACGTGTGAGACTTGATTTATCATTTTTGAAAAAAAAAATAAAGAAATAATACAAATACCCTCACACATATAGTTTAACTTTTTTTAAAAAAAAAAAAAAAAAAAACCCTCCTGCCAAATAATTATTTCCTTTTGATTTCGCCGGAAGTCAGTGCTCGTCGGTTGCCAAAAAAAATTCCTTAAAAGAAATGTATCATGCATTTGTGTTATTTTCTTTTGATGATAAACAGTACTCCATAAATTATACCTCATACTTTTTTTTGATATTTTAAATATTCGAAACATTTAACTGTCCTTCAGTATTCATGGACTTTATAAGGGATTTTCCCATGATTAATAAACTAATAAAATTATTACGAATTAGTCTATTCGAAATATAAATTATATTATTGAATACTAACATTTGTAAGATATTTAAAACTCGTATCTACTAAATAAATATAAGGATATATATTTTAAATATTCTAATTAAAATAAAATAATAAAATGTATTAGTACCAACTGTATTATTTTTTTTTATATTATCATTCAGTAAGATCTGAAGCTTCTCACACAAATGTCTTCTACCAACCGCATTGATTTAATTTAATCTGTATATAAATAACAAAAAGTCTACATTCTAGAACACAATTTTTTTAAAAAAAATAAATTTTACTTGACAGAATCCAGCTGTTTTAGAAGATTGTAGAAGGATCGCCTCCAGCGTATTGATCACTTTGACCTTTGTCTTCGATCTCAATTTCACCAATGTCCACATTTCCTCCGTACTTTTCTGAGCTGAGGGTCTCTTTCTATTTGTCGTTTCCTCTTCAGACTTCAAACCGCTCACCAGTCGCCACCGTCCCCAGATTTCATCACCACGACATCTTCCGTTTTGACTCTTGAATTTGACCATCGATTCGATTCATCCTATCTTACAAATTGCTGATTCGAACTTGAATGTGTAATGTGTTCGTTGCGGCAGAGGATTTGGGACTATTATGAGTGTTTTGAATAGGAGCATTTCAATAAACACAACGACGGCGCTCAATCGGACGTCCTTTGGTGTTGCGAGTCCTAAAGCCAACCGATTCAGACGTCTCTGGCTCTCCCGATGGTTTCACTTCCACGTGCTTGTGATTATTGGGTCTCTAATTTCATTCTTCGTCGCGATTGGTGGTGGATATTTGTACTTACTTCCGAACCTTAACCGCACTATCTTCCATGGCCAGCAGGTCTCCGAGTCTAACAGATTGTTAAAAAGTTGTGATGTTTATGAGGGAAGTTGGGTCCAGGTGCCGCCTTATTCATTGTACAACGCGTCAGAGTGTCCTTTTGCAGAACGAGGATTCAATTGCTTAGCTAATGGGCGAAAAGACACGAGTTATCTCAATTGGAGGTGGAAACCCAATGATTGTGATATTCCGAGGTTTGATGTAATTAATGTTTTGGAAATGCTTCGAGGCAAGAGAATTGTTTTTGTTGGCGATTCTATGAGTAGGACTCAATGGGAATCACTGATATGTATGCTGATGGCTGGGGTGAGGGATAAAAACAGTGTTTTTGAAGTAAACCAAAATAAGATATCAAAGACAATTAGATTCTTAGGTGTTCGGTTTAGTTCCTTCAATTTTACCATTGAATACTTTCGATCGGTTTTCCTGGTACAACCGGGTCCGGTACCTAAGCATGCACCAAAGAGGGTTAAATCAACACTTCGATTGGACAGGTTAGATTATATAAGTGACCGGTGGGCTGATTCTGATGTTCTTATATTCAACACTGGGCACTGGTGGGTGCCGTCTAAACTTTTTGATGTGTAAGTTCCTTTCTTTGTTACATTCAATAGTCACTTAGTGTCTTTGTGTTTATGGACATATTTGATACAATAATTGTTTCTTCTGCAGTTTATTGCTTCCCTCTTACTTTTCTTAGTTATCTTTACCCAATGGGAAAACTTTCAAAGCAATTTATTTCATTGGCTTGTGATAGCCTTCTTATTTTTATTAGCCTCATCAACATGATTTTGTAGTTTTTAAATGCTATAGTTCAAGAAGATTGAAAGTAATGTTTGTTGAACTTCTTCATGATGTTAACCAGATCTGCAAAAAAATCTGACAAAATGCTGCTTATAGCAGTTATATGTATTTTTTAAATGTTCACATTGAAGATGCTTGACAATTGAGATGAATGAGACTTTATTCGCTTGAGTATTGATTTTATTCTGTCTCACTTAGATCTTTGGTTATGTTTGTCATAGCCATTGAATAAGAGGCATGTCTTTAACACCAAAAAGAAAATAAGCATTAAAAATATTTTGAAAGGAAGGTTAGGGTCTAGCTTTCATGCTGATATTATTCACTGGTTAGCGTTATTGAAATTATATTTCGTATGCTATCCTCTGTTTCAATTTAAAGCGGAAAGATTTTTTTTTGGTAAACATAATTTTTAGTATATACCTCTATACAATTAGATTATGAATTATGTTTGTGATGCTTCCTTCATATGTATTTTCATCCGCCAAAATTAGTATGGTTTTTAATTTTGTTTATGCGTATGTATTTATCTGTATACAACAGGGGTTGCTATTTCCAAGTTGGAAGGTCATTGAAGATGGGGATGTCAATTCCTGTTGCCTTCAGAACGGCACTTGGCACTTGGGCATCATGGATAGAGAGAAAGATCAACAAAAACAGAACACGTGTCTTCTTTAGGACTTATGAGCCATCTCACTGGAGGTATTCTGACCTAATTGGTAACTTGATGTTCTATACTAAAATTTGTCAGGCTCTTTCCTATATATGATCACTTTGAAACTACTTTTTCTCCTGGTGAACCTGTCCTTGTAAGACCTGTTTTGTAGGACATCATTTATATAGCTGTATGCTTGTAGTATCAGCGCTGCTTTTGCTTACTTTAGCTTCCATTATGCTATATATCAGTGGTTCTCCTATCCTTCAATGGAAAAAATGGAATCTTTTTAGTTTAAATCTGCACTGGCCAACTTTTCTGATCCAGTTTCCTTGTCTGCATCAGTGATCAACAACCTCAGTGGACTTGCACCGTGACCCAGTACCCCATGCTGGAAACTGATGGAAGGGACCAAAGTTTGTTTTCAGACATAATTTTGGAAGTGGTAAAAAATGTCAGAGTTCCCATCAATGTTCTCCATGTCACATCTCTGACAGCTTTTCGAAGTGATGCACACGTTGGTAACTGGAGTGATAATCCATCTATCCAAGATTGTAGCCACTGGTGTCTGCCTGGAGTACCTGATACGTGGAACGAAATTATCCTTTCACAATTATCTACTGATTATGAATTGCCTTTCCAGCAAATGGAATGACAGAGTGAGTTCAGCTACTTTCTAATGGTTTTTTCCCCTTTCATTCAGTCTCAAAGCATCTGGAATGAGTCAAGCATACTCAAGTTTTTTCATTATATCATGCTTCCAAATGAAATTTCCGGGAGTCACGATAACAATCTGTTCTGGCAGTCCTTTTTTTTGAACCAGTCTCAAACAGTTTCTTACTTTATTAAGTGTACCGTTTGTTTTTGTAGTTACTCATTCTTGTCAATGACCTGTGTCTTCAGGTTGACCATATTTCTGGCTGCAAATTAGAGTTTGGCTGTCTTTGCATTGCATTTTGGCTAGCATAGATTCTATGGATGAACCAGAGATCGCTCTCAACTCGACATAATCGCCCTGGGATGCTACTGTTCACTCCCCAAGTCGTCTTCGCTGCTGTAGATTTTTAAAAAGCAAGCAACAAAGTACACTCATCAGTTCTACCATCATATTCACGGAAGCTTAATGTAACATAGACCTAGGTATATATATTTTTCAAATTCTGTTCTTTGTCCAATTCTTTGAATCTATTATTCTGATCTTATTTATAAATCTATTTTAACCAAATCTAATATAATGAGAGTTAAGTGTCTCAATAATTATGGAGCAAATTTCCAATTTTATCTTCATTTACAATAGGGTATCTTTCAACTTTTTTTTATCTCTCTATTTTTATTGGTACAAACAATTGTCACATTTCTATTTATTATCTGAAAGATGACTTGTAAATATGGCTAAATTTTTTGGTTAGAGGAGACTTATAAATAGGACTGGAGTGATATCTTATAACGGAAGGAGTGTTTTGGATGTAAACGATTTCTACTGGATGTAATGTAATGGCTCTTGTTTTGCTCATGATAATTTTATTTATCCACCATAAAACGCAGAGAGAAATGATCGTGCAAAAATCATGAAGGTGCACGTTCACCAGTTGTTTTCAGTTTTCAGGATGGGCTCATGAGGAGTTATGATGAGTCAAATTATAATAAAAATTAGATAATTAATTTTTCTTATTAATTATAATCTATGTATGACACTCTTCAGATTCTAAATATAAGATAAATTATGGAGTATAATTTGCATTAAAAATTATGTTCTATATTTAGTATCAGAGGTAGTATATCCGGTAGTATATCGATATGAATAAAAGAGTATATACTAAAAAATTAGGATATGAATAAAAGAGTATATACTAAAAAATTAAGAAAAATGAACGAAATAACATATGTCTCAAAAGAATGACAATAAAGGGGGGTTACTCTGTCAAAAAAAATTTCCTGCAAGTAAAGCAGACCAATAAAATGTTAACTTTCTATCTATTATCTTAGTCCTTAGAAAAGCTTTATCCCCGCAAAAAAAAAAAAAAAAAGAAAGAAAGAAAGAAAGAAAGAAAAAACCTTGTTATTATTTGGTTACATTATAATTTATTATAAATTTATTGATTATATTAAAATTTTTATTGACATTATTGTTTTGGTTTGCACATGAGTATTCTCCTGTGGAGGCAATATTTTTTTTATTTTGTGCATAATTTATTTTATGTTATAATCAATTTATGTGAGTTTTACAAATTAAAAAAAAAATCCACAATTTAATTTAGAATAAATTTCAAACTTCATTTGAATTGCTTAAAATTGCATGTGTTTTAATTTTCTAGATATATGACTTTTATTTATCATAAATTATAAAAAATTGAGTTTTCCAAAAATTATATAATTTTTTCAACTAAAGTTTGTGTAAATTTTGATGTGATCAAAGGCTTCCCTTCAAAGCTCAAATGGCAAAGCGTTTCCACTTCTCCTAACAACTGCATTTCTAGGGATTCACATCCTTACGTGTTGAGACCCCTTACTACCACAATTAACAACTTGTTGGTAAGTTTGTGTCAATTTTAAAAATAAAATTATAATTTTGATAAAATTGAAAGATGTTTGTGTTTCTTGTTTTCAATAGATACCTACTTAGGTGGTGAGAGAGAGAGAGTGTGTGTGCATATAATTTAATGAACTTTAAAAATTCATATTAATTTTAAAAATAGATTGATAGGAGAGCATGCAGAAAGTTTAATCAAAGGTAAATTAGTATTTTTAAATTTATCTTTTAGTAATTGGTCATTCAAAATAATTATAATTTTTATGGTTCTTCTTAATAAATATTATCCGTTTGAGGTCCTTGGTTCTAACTTTTCCTTAATTTATCTTGCAAATTATTTATTTGAATTTAAAAGTATAAGAGGCTTTTTATCAAATTTTAAAAGTTACTACTGTTATTTATACATTATTCATATTTTCCAAGGGAGTTATAAGCATTTTTTAACTTTAAAAAAATTAATTTTTTAACATTCAGATATGTTCCTGTTTGGTTCAATTCCATTACACTCTACAATGCAGTGCAATGCGATGTAATGGTAATACAATATAATATTAATTACAGAGTTAGTGTTTGGTTTGATTTTTAAACAAGGTGTAATTAGTTGTTTTTTTTAATAATTATATAAAATTAATATATCACACAATGTCTATTTTACTTTCAATATAATCATTGTAGAAACAATAGTAAGAGACATTGTGTTGCCTCATCAAAACCATCATGCTATCTCATTGACGTTCGTCTGATGGTAATGGTTGTGGTGGTAGAGATGACGATAATGGTGGTGTGGCGGTGGCAAATGCTGACAGTGACAACAAAGTAGAAGGAGGTGACAACGGAGGAGGAGGTGGTGGTGTCAACGGTGGAGAAGACTAGAGTATAGGAGGATGAGGTAGTGGCGATAGCAACGGTGGAGGCATCGATGGTGGTAGTGGAGGAGGAGGTCATGGCAAGCTTCGGGGGTGCGACGGTGAGGTTGGAGGAGGTAGAGGCGGGGCCACAATGGTGATGCTGGCGGCGGTGGAGAAAGTAGTGGCGGTGGGGGCAACGGTGGAGGCATCTATGGTGTACGTAAGAGGAGGAGGTAGTGGCAGCAATGGTTGTGGTGTGGCGGGTGAAATTAGACTTTTTTAACTATACAATGAGATGGTAATGAGTATCATATGAGGCAAGTATGAATGAAGATTTACAATTTTTTAGTAATCATCATTATCATGGTAGACTCTATTAACATGATAAAGAGCAACCATAACACTTTTTCTTGTAATCATGACTACTATTACAGGCATGCAATGAGATTAAATCAAACGAACTTTAATTAAAAATATTCAATTAGAAATATCATTAAATTTAGGCTAAAGTATACTTTTAGTTTTTTAAGTCTCAACATAAAGTATACTTTTGGTCCCTTAATTTCATAAAGTATACTTTTGGTACTATATTTCTAACACCTTTAATATTACTAACAGAAAATGTTCACGTAGCAAATTCAACTGATGATTATGCATCTGACATAGTATATTGAATTTTTAATTTTTTTTCATAGATTATATTTAGATTGTTAAACTAAAATAAATTGACAAATCGTTACAAATGAAATTGATATTTTGATATTTATATTTTTAAATTAATATATTTAAATTATTAAACTAAAATTTTTATATTTAGATCAGTAAACTAATTTTTTTAAAATATAATTGGGGTTTTGATAGTAATTGCTTCATCAGGGATTTAGATATTTTTTAATCTATGTATATCTAAAATTTTAAATTAATAGATTTTAAGTTACATGATCAACTTAAAGCTTATATAGTCATTAGTTGAATTTGTTGTGTTATCATTTTCCGTTAGTAATATTAACGGTGTTAGAATTATAGGACTAAGAGTATACTTTATAAAGTTAAGAAACTAAAAATATACCTCATGTAAACTTAAAGGACTAAACGTATACTTTAGCATTAAATTTAATTTAAATTTATCAGGTTACCATTTTTTGTGACCTAAAAATTATCTAGCTGACTTTAAAATTTATTAAAATAATATAAGAAAATTGTTGTTATTGTAATTTAAATAATGAATGAATATCATAAATAAATGATAAAATAAAGTGAAAACCTCATTTAAATCCATTTAAGATGTATAAATCCAAATTTAGGCCTGCACTTTCATTAAGCTGAATGGCGTTTCTTAGGTTGACATTTATAAGTTGGTCCTGTATCCCCATAAGATGGGATATAGTTGATCCACCCAATTGAACTTTGCTTCTGTCATTCGCTTTTTAATCCCATCGACAATAATTTTATTAGCCAACTCGGCTTGACCATTTGATTGCGGATGCTCCACTAAGGCGAAATGATATTTGATATGGAGTTCGGACATCAACTTCCAGAATCCTTTATCGAAGAATTGAGTTCCATTATTTGTTACTACCTTGCGGGGATACTAAATCTTGATATAATACTTCGCTCAAAAAAACTTTGTACCCGTGCTGTCGTAATTGTTGTTAGTGGCTCGGTGTCGATCCATTTTGTAAAACAGTCGACTGCTATTATGAGCTATTTTAATTGTCCTTACGCCAGTTTGAACGGTCCTAACAAATCCATGCCCTATTTATAGAATGGCCATAGAGCCATGATGGATTTTAGCTCGGTAAGAGGGGTTAAATAATTCTAGCATGTTTTTGACAACTCTCACATTTCCTCACATGGTCTTTGGAGTCGGCCTCCCTCATTGGCCAATAATATCCAGCCCGAAGGGCCTTCCTGGATAAATCTTTAGCCCCCATGTGTTGGTCATTTATTCCTTCATGTATCTCTGCTAAAGCGTACTCGACTTCTTCCGGGTTCAAGCATTTCAACATCAGAGAATGGAGGCCCTTACAGTACAATTGGTCTTCTATAACTGTATACATGGCCACTGTTTTGACCAATCGCTTGGCTTTGACCGAATCATCTGCGATGATCCCCTTTTCTAGGTAATCCACAATCGGTCTCCTCCAATCTGTTGAGATAACCATGACACAGCTAGGTTGCATCAGGTTTTGCTGGATTACTGTTCTATGATTTCCCGGGCTCTTTGTACTTGCCAATTTAGACAAGATATTTGCCCTGATGTTTTTTCCTCTCGAGATATGGGTGATAGTGACTTCATCAAACTCGACCATAACCTCCTTTACCTTGCTTAGGTGTTTCACCAATAGGGGTCCCTTGGCCATATAAGTCTCATCAATTTGTGCCGCAACGAGCTAAGAGTCCGTTGATATGTGAACTTTTTTAGCCCCATTTCCCTTTGCCTGAGCTAAGCCGGTCAAAACCACTCGTATTCTGCCTGATTGTTGGATGTTTTGAAGCTTAGTTGCAGGGAGTGTTTTATGGAGACTCCTTCCGGGCTTTCAACAATTACTCATGCCCTGCTTCCATTGGAATTAGAAGAACTGTCGACAAACACCTTCTATGCTTCGTCGTTTATGCCTTCTTCTTTTGTTGTCGGGGTCAATTTCATTATGAAGTTGGCTAGAGCTTGTGACTTTATCGCATGTTGGGCCTCATATGAAATATTGAATTCGAACAATTCTATAGTCTAGCTGATCATTTGTCTAGCCAAATCCGGTTTATGAAGGACTTGGCAGACTGGATGGCTGGTTCTGACTATGCAGTGTCCTTGGAAATAAGGACGAAGTTTTCTGGTCGTAGTAAAGAGGGCCAAAGCCATTTTTTTGAGTTTTTGATATTTCAACTCGGAGCCCTGAATAGCCCGGTTGACAAAGAAAACCGGCTTTTGTCCACTTGCCTCCTCCCTTACCAGCGCAACGCTTATAGCCTCTTCACCAGCGGAGAAATAGAGGATCAGTTCTTCGCCGGGTTCCGGCTTCGACAAGATTGGCGGGGTTGCCAAACATCTCTTTACTTTGTTAAACGTTGCTTCACACTCCAGATTCCACCCTCCTTGCACTTCTTTTTTCAACAATTTGAAGAAGGGAAGAGCATTCTTCGCTGATTTCGACAGGTTTTCTAGTTAAAGCGGTCAATATCCCAGTTAACTGTTGCACTTCCTTCTTGTTTCGTGGTGCCTCCATGTCTAACATTGCTCTACATTTGTCTGATTTTGCCTCAATTCCCCTAGGAGTCCTAGGAATTTGCCCGTTGGGACTCCGAAAGCGCATTTAGCCAGATTCAGGCGAATACGGTGGGCTCTAAATTTGTCGAACGTCTGTTGTAGATCCCGGACATGGTTTGCTCGATCCGTTGACTTGACGATCATATCGTCGATGTGAACTTCCACATTTTTTCCGAGTTGATCTTCGAATACTCGGTTCATCATTCTTTGGTATATGGCTCCAGCGTTCTTTAGCCCGAATGACATCACGTTGTAACAATAGTTGGCCTTGTCCGTGATGAAGGCTGTCTTTTCCTGATCATCAGGGTGCATGACTATCTGGTTAAATCCAGAATAAACATCCATGAAAGAAAGCAGCTGGAATCCGGATGAGCTGTCTACCAACTAGTCTATATTGGGCATGGGGAATGTGTCTTTAGGGCACACTTTATTGAGGTCGGTATAATCGGTTTACACTCTCCACTTTCCATTTGGTTTTTTAACCATGACCACATTGGACAACCAAGTGATGTATTGCACATCATGAATGAAGCCTGCATCCATCAACTCTTTCACGTGTTCCGCTAAAGCCGCTCTTCTTTCTAGGCCGAGTTTTCTCTTCTTTTGTGCCACAAATACTGATCCTGAGTTAATAGCCAGCTTATGGCAACAAAAATCAAGATCCACCCTTGGTATTTCGGATGATTTCCAGGCGAAGACATCCTTTTTTTCTTTTAGAAATTCCTCCAACTCGGCTCGTTCCCTATCTTTCAGTATTTTGTCAATCTTGGTTATTTATCCTGGTTCAACTCCTAGGACAAAATCTGAGAGTTCACCCTCTGGTTCTGCTCTCATGAGATCGGTGTCTTCCCGCAGATCTAGCTCGACTATGTTTATTGGTTTTCCTTGTTGTTGTTGCTCGCCCCAGCTTGCATTTCTTTGTCCTTTGTGAGTCCTGGGCGGGAAAGAAGGTCTCGGCTCCCCATTTTTAACAGTGGCGAAGTAACACTGCTGTGATTCCTTCTGGTCTCCTTGGATAGTCACCACTTTTTTTTTATTGCTCACCATCTTCATTTTTTGATGTTTCGTGGATACCAATATATCCCAATTGTGGATAATTGGTCTACCCAATATGGTGTTTTAGGAGGAGGGGAAGTCAACTACGATAAATCTTACCCTCTTGTTTTGAAGGCTTCTTTCGATCCTATTGTTAGTTTAAGCTCGATGTATCCCTTGGGACATGTGTCTTCTCCATTAAACCCTATAAGAGTTGTTTTGCATGCCTTTAAATCCTCCGGATCAAAGCTCATTCTCTTAAAGGTGTCCCAGAGGATGATGTCTACAAAGCTGCCCGCGTCTATGAAAATCTTTTTGTCTCGGCATTTTCCCAAGATCCCGATTATTACTAATCCATCTTGATGTCCTGGGATTACATCTTTCAAATCTTCCTTAATGAAGCATAACTAAGGAGGTTTCGGCTTGAGAGGATCCTCTTTGAACGTTGGATGACCCCTGATTGAAAGGACCTCTCTGAGGTATTTCTTTCGTTGACTCACTGTATCGCCTCCACCACCGTAGCCCCCCACTGATGACGTTGCAATCAAACTCGGCTTTCGAGAATTCTTCATCATCACTGAGTTTCCTTGGCTTGTCATCTGGTTTCCTCTTCTCATGTACTGGGCTCTTATTGTGGCCTATCTGCTTACATTTGTTATTCTTTTGCCCTTAGGTTTTGATGACGTACTATCATAATCCACATTCCCAAACAAATTTCTCCACTACATCTTTGAGCTCCCAGCATTCGTCAGTCATATGTCCGGATCTGTCATGGAACTCACAGTACCAGGATCAATCTAGACCACCTTGTTATATAGCGAACGAGGCCAGTCCACCTTCTTCATCTCAATTATAGCCACTTCTCTCCATAGTTGACTGTGTGAAACGTTCAAGGGGGTGTATTTCTCATATTTCCCTTCATATTTTCCACCTCAGAGCTTATGATCTAGGTTCCTTGCTCAAGAATCAGGTCAGTCTTTAGCTACCTGATCCCTTCCTTTCGGAGGTGGACTCTTTCGCCTTTCTTTTCTCGGGGCATTGGCTATTTCCATCTGTTCTATCTCTAGATACTTTTTAGCTCGTTTGTTGAAATCCTCCAAAGTTTTGATATGGCCGCCCAGATCGACCTTCCTATTCGTGATTCTCCATCGAGGCCAGATATAAGTAGGTGTACGTGTACACTTTCTTGCAGTCCTTGTACCTGCAAGGTGGCCGCTTTAAAGTAATCAACATACTTTTGAAGCGTCTCACCGGGATGTTGTTTGATTTTCTCGAGAGTAAATATGGATTTCGACTGCTTTTTGCTCGTTGTGAAGTTGAGTAGGAATTTGTCTCCTAACTCGTCGAAATCTGAGATTGACTTTGGTGGTAGGGTGCAAAACCATACTTGTGCGGCCCCTCTTAAGGTTTTGGTGAATAGTTGAGAGATGATAGGTCCCAGTACCCTCGAACGAGCATTTCCATATCGAAGGTATTGAGATGAGCTTAGGGATCCTGACTTCTATCATACTTGGGCATGTCGGACAAATCAAGTTTTTTGGATATACCGCCTCTGCTATTTCATTTTAAAATGAGCTATTGTTTTTCCGCCCCTTACCATACCACATCCTGTGTTTTCCAGCGGCGTTTACTCTGGTATCCTGGTCCTCAGAGGATTGTTTGCTTTTCTTAGATGTCCGAGTTTCATTATTTAGAGCCTGGTCTTGATGGATGACGTTCCGCTCAGTGTTGTTAGTTGAAGCATCCTTACCAGATCCTAGTTCTTCAGCATGGGGAGGATCAATGGTCTGCTGATTGGTATCTGCATTCCTCACGGGCTAATCATCTCGATTCTCTTCTTGAGTCGGGGTCTTTGTCTGCTTCAAGAGTTCCTCTGACATCAATGTCATCCAGGAGTTCTCTTGGCCCTTGAGGTGATTACACTTCTCCATCATCTCTATCCCCCTTAGTAATGATCCCATTGTGAGGCAAATATCCGGGTTCTCAACCTAAAACTGCTGAGGAGGATCTGGCTGCTCGGCTGTTGGAGCACCATGTTTGGCGAGTCAAATCCCGGGTGGGGAGGAATCCGTATCCGATGCGTCTTCAACTGGCACGACGTTGTGGTCCGAACTACCGCCTGTTGCTGGTGATCTTGACCACGTTGCTCCTGGTTTTGCTCTTACATGAGCATCTGGCTTTTACTTCTGGTATTAGTCATCGTTGGTCACATGGATTGAAATTTATCAATCCCCACGATTGACGCCAGTGTTCTGGTGTGGAACACAAGTGTCGAGCCAGTGAGCTAGTAGATTGATGTTGGATCAAATGACTTTCCCATGTATCTATGGATTAGATACCAATAAATGCCTTGGATCACTACGCAAACTAATGGCTTTCATCTGAGGGGTGGGGTGTGTGCACAGTGATGGTAGAATGATAATTCAGAGAGAGAGCATGCGTACCTCTTTAGGGTTTATCCCTATTTATAAATTTACCTAGGGTCCTGGATCAGTGGGCTTTCTGTGCCTTGTTATCCAAGATATATGTCATCATTTATGATAAGATCCCTGATTATAGGTGATTAGTTAGGATCTCCTTGATTTGGAGGTGGTTGAGATCTGATATAGATTTTGATATGGGTTATTGCTTGTTGGACCGGCCTCTTTGTTGAATCCGTAACAAAATCAAATAAATGAGTTATTTTTAGATATTCTTATATTCAATATTTCTATGGTGTTATATTATAGCTAATCATGATTTAATGAAGAGCTCTTACAATAGTGTATGGATTATGTTGAATGTGGTGGTATACGAGTGGACACTTTTTCCTCACTAAATGAACTTGCAAGATGCAGTCAGGTACACTGAATCAATAAAAAATGTCAAAACATGCTATTTTACTATTCTTAGACACAACATGAACACTCATTGGCTGCTTAAATACAAAAAAAAAAAAAAAAAAAAAAAAGTTAAAGTTTTAGCCCTAAGGCATTTTACCACATGTATCCACTGTGCTAAAATATTTTGTGACACGATTTTATCCATAAATTTTGAATTTTTTTCAAGAGAAAAATTTTCCATAAAGCAATTTTTAGGAGCAATTTTAACCTCACTAAAAACTACAGAAAAGTCATTCAAGTGAAAGTGCATTCGGCATCATAAAGTATATTTTTACTAACATCTAAAAATGCGTCAAAAAATACTTCAAGGTATTTTTTTCACAAAAAAAAGATTTGAGCCACCTAATTTCTCTGTATTACACCGGGTTATTTGTTATACGTATAGCAGCCTCACAATTAAAAAAAAAAAAAACTATGGAAGACCCTAGAAGTTTCAAGTTTTTTAATTGACCACTGAATTAAGAAATTTCTTTTCTTACGACTCCCAATACTCTCTGATCTTTAGGAAACCAAAGAACTTCCCAACTTGACTGCATAACCAATTACAGAGCATCTACTATCTCCATTGACATCCCAATCTGAAGCGCAATAGCAACGCAGCTTCATTCTATCCCTGGATGATAAACGCAAGCCTAAAAACTTTTCCAGTATGCCCCACCTGCCCGCAAATGAAAATACCGGGTGAAAAATTCTATGGCCTTATTATAATTGATCTTTATAGTCAATCATTATTTAAAGAAAAGTTCTTAAATAAGCTCAATGACAATGGTGTTGTTATGATTAGGTTGAATTAGATGGTATACAAGTGTACAGTTCTTTTACTCACCAAATGACCTCCCAAGTGGACACTGAATAAAAAAACAAAATAGGTTAAAACAAGCCATTCTACTATTCTCCCAACATGAGAATTCCATTTGCTGGTTCCCATTTTCCCCTTAACCTCCGCTTCATAGACCTCCAAAAGTGGCACCACCTCAAGTTCTCCACCTCCACCAAAACTACGTTCACCTTCTCACCCAATCATATCTCCTCTGCCCCATGACGGCAGCCATTTTCAGTTCCGGCAACACCACCACTACCCTCAGGACACTACTCTACTGTCATAGTTGCTGTACTTGTCTCACTTGGTCTATTCTGTCTTCCACAGAAAGAAAAAAAAGTTGAGAAATCTCAGATTGCAGAAATTGAGGAATCAGTTCAGGTCCAGGAAGCCATTATTGTAGTATGTTCTCATGCTGAGGAAGTCAAGGTATCATAATTTGACGTTGGCAAAAGGAAAAAAGAACCTCAGTTCTAATTATAGAACAACATTTAAAAGTTGGTTTTGGTCTTAATTATAGGATAAAATTTAAATTTTTGTCAAGTCTTTTCCTAAAACACCCCTATTTTATTCTCTCAAGTATATTTGGTTTTTGGTAAGTATATGCATTTAAATGTATAGAATTTTCCAATCAATAAAACTCTTAAATTGTTGAGTTTTAATTTATTTATCAATAAATTGACGTTAATTTACCAATATGTGGTTGTGTGAGTGTGTTTGTGTGTGTGCATATTTATATATGTATACACACATATAGACATACACACACGCGTTATATAAATATGTGTGTGTTTATGTATATACGTGTGTGTCTATATGTGTGTACATACTCACACACTTATATGCACACATATATGTATTTGTGTGTGTATTTATGTATTTATGTGTGTGGATGTGTATACATTGTGTGTGTTGGGGGGGAGATGTGGGAGTTTGTATTTGTATGTGTTTATGGAGGGGCGAGTGTGCGCCCACATACACATATATATGTATGTATATGTGTGTTATGTATATATAGCAAGATCATCATTTCAATTAGAAAGCATGGAAAAGAAAATCCTAGGTTGAGGAGATATGTTAATGTCATTGAAAACTTATATAAAAACATTTTAAGAAAATGAGTAAAATTAACTAATTTAACTCCCCCTTAATCTCTCTAAAATCGATTAAATATGTCTTAAAATTAGGATTGGAAGGAGTATCATAATTTGACAATCACGGTATGAATTCTTTCTAACTCGTAAACGAGTTAAGTAACACGAGATGCAAAAAAGATGCTAAATTTCATTACTTACGCATATAAATTTTTTACTCTTTTTTGTTGTGGTTTTGTTTGGGGGTTTGGGGGAATGTAGCACTCCCAATGAAGATTGGATTCTCTTAATATCGAACAGGAATCTACATTAAAGAATAGATAATCAGATGCAATTCATAGAACAAGAAAATTTATAGTAAGACTCATGTAGACCGCCCAAACAATATACAAGGATAGACATGCAGGGAGTTACACTAAGATGGACTCGTGCACTCGACAAGTGCAATCGTAAAATCTTCCATTCTTTTAGCCCCCGACACTCACATTAAGTACTGGAAGTACTACTACTATGTTTAGCTATGGTGATTGGCTAACGGGTGCAAAAATGGTGGCAACAGTAGCAGCAGCAAATTTCAGATACTTGGCAGAATGGTTATAGGTGTCAATGGTCATGGACTGATGAATAGATGTGACGGTATGCAGCTTACCCATTTCCTTGCAAGAATTCCATCTCTAAAACTAGCAAATCGGAAGCCGTAAAAGAAAAAACTTTTAGTGGCAGGGGCGAGAGATAGGTCAAATTTCATGACTATACCTGCAGTCAAATAATATCACTGCAGGGGCTGCCTGTGTCTCTCTCATGGATCAATGGCAATGGGAGTAATACGCTTTTTGCCCGTCTTATTTGATGTTGCCGTTCCCCTTGAACTAGATGCTTCCCTTTGTTCTGCTTCCCTTTTATTTAAACTAGATGTTTGTTTCTCTGTCTTCTCTTCAGCTTCTTTTCTTACAGCATCCAAACCAGATGAGTGTTTTTCAGTCTTGCCTGGCTCATCTGATTTCACACTATCTGAACTTACTGGCTGTTTCTCTACTTCATTTTTACTGATATCCATTACAACTGCACCAACATTCCCACTTTCTTTGATGATCACAACAGCTTTCTCTTTTGCTGCACTTTCTCGGCTTGCTGCCACAACTCCACCAACATTGCTCGTTTCCCCAATGACCATGTCATCAGCCTTCTCTTGTGCCTCATTTTTCCTGCCAGCTGCCTCAACTCCACTAACATTGCCAGTTTCCTCAATGACCATGTAGTCAGCCTTCCCTTCTGCTTCCCTTTTCTTGCGTTCTGCAGCAGCTGCTCCAACATTTCCAGTTACTTCTATGACCATGTCGTCCCCTTGCTCTTCTGCTTCAGCTTTCCTGATTTCTTCATTAATTACACCAACATTGCTAGTTGATTCAATGATCATGTCATCAGTCTTTACTCCAGCTTCATTTTTCACACTCTCTTTTTCAGCTGCACTAATATTCCCAGTACCTTCAATGACTAAGTTGTCAGATGTCTTTGGCTGTGTCTTATCCTTGTCAGAAACCTTCTTTTCTCCTAGATCAGTATGTTACAGAAACATTACAAACCACTTCGGAGGTGAAAATATGATAAAGCAGCAAAAAAGGGTACCTGATGAAGAGATAGGTGTTCCTAATTCATTATTTTCAAATTCCACCAAAGTGCAGAAACCATCTTGAGAGGACAATGCCAAATAATGAGCATCAGGTGACCTTTTGAACAATGCTAGAAGTAGTTAAAAATTTTCCCCAAAGGTGTGTAATTGCGTGAATTCTTAAACCAACACATGAAAAAGGGGCCTGGTAGCCACTAAAACATTTACCATGCAATGTCAGTTATTGGTGCATAGTGGAGACCAGCCATAATAGCTATGGGAGGATTGCTCTCAGTGTCATAAATGTACAACGAATTCAAAGTGGCCACCGCAAAAATGAGGCGATAGGGAAGCTTAAATAACCCAGCTGCACACATAAATACAATTATTATTACCTTGTCTCAGTAAGAATATACATTCTCCAAGACAAGCAGAAGGTTTCTACAAGAAAGTAGTTCAACTTTGGAGGTCACTTTAGAGGACAGAGTGCCGAAATTAAGCTGGGTTTCACATGATTGAGGAAATGGCGCCTCAAATCATATATATACTGCAGATGAGCAGATGTACAAGTAACAAGCACAGAATTACCTGAATTTGTCCCACGAAGGCTGAAATTTACAGGGCAGAATCGGACAGCAACAACAGCTTTGTTTGCACAAGGAAGCTGTATGGCAGGCCTGCATATGAGAAAAATCACAAACAAAATGCCAAACTTGGTCGATGAATATATAGATAACATAGCATGTTAGGTATTAAAGCATAACAGGTAATCTCAATTTTTTTCAGGTAATCGCTTAATGGAGAAAATTTTGGTGTACTCACCGAGAGAGATCCTCTCTAGAAAATACGTAAGCTGCATTTACAGATCCAGATCCAGAAGTAATTTTGTATGAGCCTGAGACAGGTGAAGTGCCATGTAATTTTTTACTTTTTAAAAGTAGACAACATAGAGTAACAACTGTCCAGGAATCAGAGCCTGGAAGGAAGAAACTGAACCAACATGATATAATTTTCAAAGAACCCTCAAATACTAAAGAATGCACATTAAGTTGTAATTTGACTGCAAGAAGTCAGGCAAAACCACAAAGGTAAAATCTACAACTACCTAGAGATAAGTATACCTTTTCATCCAAACCAAAAAAATGACGAGTCTCATTGGGCTGAAGCAAATAAAAATTATCAGCAATATAGGTGAACTATTAATTCAATCAACTCGAACACTATCCAGATTTTTGTAGAATAATCTATGGTTAGCTAAAGGATGGGCTATCTAGTAGAATTTGAGCAAACAGCTTTTCACAACCTCTGACCCATAAAACCAGAGATAGAATTATGTGTTAACGTGAAGAGACAAAAACTCAAAAATAAATTGAATCAGATTTTGGTCAAGTTATTACCTGCAGGAACAACAAGAAACGAGCCATCAGGAGACCAGGCTGGTCTTCTGAAAAAAGATGGCAGTGTCTCATCATGGAAAAGATGATAATTTGTTGTCTGCATTACAAAAACTTTGTAAGGTTCATGTTATGACAAATCAATCTATACATTATTTAAAGACAGAAAACGAGTCAATTTATCTTAACCTTAGAATTATCTAGTAATGGATGTACTGCCTTGGAAATAACTTGCTGGCAGACATAATTGATTTTCCCACTTCCTTTAGATTTTTTAGGTTTATTTAGGTAAATTCGGCAAGTTCTGTCCGAACTAAGAGAAGCCACATATTTCCCTAGAGGATCCCATGCAACTCCTTGAACGTAATGGGCATGAGCATCCAATGTCTGAAGATTGGTGCCTGAGACCACGAAAAAAGTGCAATCAGTAATATAAACAAAGATATGATCAGCAGATGTCATAACTAAGGCATTTCAATTGCCTTCTACCAGAGTCAAAGCATCATAATTGGAACATGCTGCAATTATTTGTTGCCATTCTCACCTTTGTTAATGTCCCATATAATGCAACTGTTATCAACTGACCCAGAGATTAAAAATGTGCCATCAGGAGACCATTGAAGGTCCAGAATGTCCTTGTGATGAGACCTGTTTCAAAGAAAATCCTTGATAAGAAGGAAACCAATGGGCCTAAAATGAGTTTAAGGGAGGGAAAAAGCTACTGATCTTTAAAATATATTTATTGGAAGCAGAAACCCATTAGGAAAACCAAAAGGGAAAACTGTTTCAGTGCCCTCAGGCTGATGAGCAGTTATATCATAATTTATAGTTTTAACGTCAAGTACAGTCTTTGTTTCTATACCATAGCCTTCAGCAATAAAGTAGCCACACATCAATACTATAAAGAAGACCATGAATAAAAGGATAGAGAAATAGTTGGCTGACTAAATTTTAAAATCTTAATCATATACAGAAATATAAAATTCACATAAAATAAAAAATACATCAAACCAAAATACCGCCTATTGTACATTTTTTTATAGTATATGCAGGGATCACAGGTGAATCAAATCAAAGGCCTCTTACCTTAACGTCTTGAGGACCTTCCATGTCTGATCTGTATCTGTCAGATGATACTTCCATATTATAAGGTCACCGCCTGAAAAGAAGGAAAATCCAGTTCAGAAACATCAACTATGTATATTATCACAGTCTTAAACAATTAAAGCAGTTCAATTGGGCAGATAAAGACATACCATCAGCACCAGAGGCCAGGTGTTCCCCTGCATCATGCAAAATATTGTTCTTAGTAGCAGATAACATCGCCCGATTTTTTTCTTAGGGAAAATATAAATCATACAGTAACCAAGAGGAGTAAAGAGTGCGTCAGAGTCCGTGGGAAAAGGAACAAAGGACAAAAATTAGAATTTTAGACCTCTCAACTCTAGTTAAAGCTGCTTGCTATTTCCTGGAGGTTTATAAAGGCAAGTAGAAATCATTACCATGAGGAAAATCTTTCAAACTGCTAATGAACTCTATAGTGTACCCAGAGATAACAATTTAGGATATTGATAGCTCAAACACTGAAGGTCACCATGTACCAAAATAGCTAATACGGTGGTCAAATACTTTGATCCAGGATAATTTTCTCACAACTTATTAATAGAACATTATTCAGTGAAACAGATAATAATCCTGAGGGAGAGGGAGAGAAAACCAATAATGCTGACATACCTGAAGAGGAGAAGCGAATTACATTTACTGCAGAACTATGGTAAGACAAGCTATTCAGATAAGACACTACAGGTAGTTTCTTTTGTGCCTCTGCAGGTTTTACAGACCAAAGCTGGAAATATAAGTTACAAAGCAATACTTAGTCGCTGTTAAAATCCAAGAAATAAAACATGCTGAAATTTTCAAGAGTTGTTGTTTTAACATGTTCATTTATTGAAGTAGTGTCAGATAGAGAAGGAAAACTCTCATTTGTATTTTTCATAAGCAATGCACTGAAGGGATAGGATATTCTTACTACCATTTTTTCTTACAACCAATCTTACTACCACTTTTTCACCGTTAGATCAGAATCTCAATAAGAGAGAAAAATGATAAAAATAAATAAAATTCTGATCTAACGGTGAAAAAGTGGTAGTAAGAATATCTTATTCCTGCACTGAAACATAAGTCAGGTGAATACTAAAAAATGCCACACGCTGACATATGGGAAATTGAACAAAGGTTACAGATACCAGGGATATTCTATGATTCAACAATATTACTGAGATCAATGGTCTACATAGTCCATATAGTATCTCCTCCTCCCTTACAAAGATGGTATTTCTTGGTTCAAATTATTCTCCAATTAAGGTAAGTTAAAGATTTTAAAATAAATAATGAATACTTAAAAAAAATGTCTGCTATACATCCACCCCTATTGTATAAGATCAAAGGTACAGATCGAGCATCCTATCTTTATAAGTAAAAAAGAAGACATTTAGATATGAAGATATAATTTTAAACACATTTCTTAAAAAAACTATGAAAAATCAAACATTCATAACGCTATAGTAGTTTATCCTATTATAACGAACTGTAAACCAATTCGACAAGCACTGATAATGTTTACACAATTATAACAAGAACAATCCACCAGTAACCGTCGTGTAATTGACAATTTTCTTGTTCGGGACAAAAACCAAATAACGCAACTCATATAATCAAAAGTAGAGAGGAGCTCAGTGAAATTTTCTTCATAAACTACACAAACTCCCGAAACATAAATAAATTTTTTTTTTTTTTTTGTGAAATTTTTAACCATTTAAGTCCTAGTTTTAATCTGACCCACGAAAACCCCAAATCCCAAATTCTGTCAAGGGGACAATAAGACTAATAAACAATCATCAACTTTTGCACAAGGAAAAGTTAGTTTCCCGCGTAAGCTTAGAGTAAAAATGTTGAGAAATAAGAATGGTAAGAGAGTAATTGGAAGAAGGACCTTGATGTCGAAATCGGCGCCGCCGGTGGCGAGAGTGGCGGTGAGTGGGTGGAAATCAAGGGAAAGGACTGGTTTGGTTTCATGCCAGTTTATTTGTAAAGTTCCACCCCTCATTCCTCAGTTTCTTGAGAGGACTTCAGCTTCGGGAAGACGAGGAAGCAAGCACAGCACAAGCCGAAAGGGATCTTCGCTCGCTTCTCTCAGTTGGCGGGAAACCGCTTTCTGCTAGAAATGCTGGTCTTCTATAATATATATTTACTAAATTACTAAATTTTGGCCAATGCCAAATTACTAAATTAGCCCCATCAATCAATTCTATTTTCCTCCCAGTTTTTTGCAGGTGACATTTAGGGAGAGATGTATTGTTAATTTGTTATCCGAGAAATAAAACATGTTGAGAGACCTTTAAAATTAAATATTATGCAAAGTTTATCAAAAAAAAAATATATTATGCAAACAACAACAAAAGTCTCATGAGCACGAGTTCTTACAATGGTGTCAAATGAAGGTTCAGTTCCTTAATAAATTCAATTGTCCACGATCAGCAAGTCTGAGTTGTTTTTTAAACTCTTTTATAGTTACTATATGAGATTTTGCATCTAATAGCTCACATATTGAGTTTCAACTATTGTGGAAAATACTAAAAAAGTAAAAAATTAAAAATTGAACAATAACAAGAATCTATACAACTAAGACTATATATACCGTAAACATACAATAATTTTGTGTAATATGAAAACTTAAAAATAAACTCACAAGAATATCGAAATATGATAATGAACTTTAAAGAAATCCAAGTCCAATGTAAGTTGTCTTTTTAAGACAATTTGCTCCATCTTTATGGATGTCCAAAGTTAAATAAATAATTGTCTCATAGGATAGAACGGATTTGTATCTTCAAAATGATGACACTCTTAATTAGAAGCTCAAACGAACACAGCGAGTCTGCTTTCAGAATAGCATAGAATATGATTGCAGAATGAAATATTTAGATAGGAGTGTCTGAGATTGAGTTATGAGATCAATTTTTTGTTACTAACATGTCTTATTTATAGACGACAGAAATTGATCAAATGGACTTAACTCTTACAAGTGAATTGATGCGTTATGCGAACAGACACTCCAGAATGGAGTGAACAAAAGCAAATGGCGATCGTTGTGCCAAACTGGTGTGTCGTACAAACAGACGCACCAAATGGAGCGAATGACCAGAACAGATTGATCACAGCGATATGATATTATGATCTGCTGGTTGGGAAAATCTCAGAGGGACAAAAAATGAATTAATAAAAGCTTAGGGACTATTTGGACAAAATTTTAAAAAAAAAACAAAAATTAAGGTGCAAAAGTGCACATGTGCTTCGTTCAGAAAAGCGCCCAATGACAAGTGCTTTTTTTAGGTACAAAAGTGACTACGTGGTTACAAATTAAGTGCAAAAATATCATTTAACTGTTAAGTTTGACTTCTTCTTTTTTGTTGATTGGACGATGACGTAACTTTCAAATGTGTAAAATACACATCTGGTTTGGCCAAAAAAGCGCCAACACCAAGTGATTTTTTTAGGTGGAAAAATTTTGTTTGACCGTTAGTTTAACTTTTTTTACTTACTGAACAATGATATAACTTTCTTTTGTTTCTTTTCTTTGTTTGAATTTTTTTTATTAACAATATTTATTATTATTATAATATGATATAATTAATATAAATAGAATCTAATAATTTTATTTTTATTTTTATTTTTATTTCTTTTTTCATTTCTCATTTTTTAAATATTGAAAATAGAATAAAATATTGATTTCTAATTTATTTATATTTCATTTTTATTTCTAATTTTATATATTTCTAATTTCTAATTTATAAAAGTTAAAATTGAAAGATAAAAAATGGATAATAAGGATATTTCAAAATCAAGCACAAAGTAAGGAAAACACATTAAAAAAAAGAATAAAAAATATGGTTTTTTATTCTTTACGTCGCAGATTACGTTTTGGATCGTTTGATAGAAATTCGAAGATGAAAAGAGAAACAAAGAATATCAATGCTGTGTAAATAAAAAGTTTTAAAATAAACATCACACAATCTCCAAGATCATAATTAAAAAAGAGAGAGAGAACATGTTTTCCTATAGTACACATGAGGATTCACACTATAAAACTAATCTGATCTTATAAATCAAAATTATTAAAATGTTTGAATATTTGAATAAATTCTGAATTTTTTTAGGATAGTATAGTATTCAGATTAAATATTTCATTGAAAACTTTTAGAAACTTGCCAAACAAAAGCTAAGAGAAAAAAGAGTATAGGTTTGCTGGCATATTATCTACAATTGGATAAAAAAAAAGTGTAGGCTTCAAGTAATTTTGCAAGGAAAAAACTACTCGAATAAAGAGCAGAGTTAATACAAATATTGACCAAACTAAAGATATTAAGCATAACAAACATTTTGTTCTTTAAGATAATTTTATTTTTTTTTTGTGAATTCAATTTAAAAAAAATTCAAATTAAGTCAATATGATTAAGTATTAAGTATTAAGATTCAATTTATATTTTGAGTTTATGTTATTATTATTATTTAAAAAATAATGAATTTTTTATTTAATCAATATTAATAAGTTAATAAGAAATCAAAATAATAAAATAAAATAGAAATTAAAAAAAAGTAATTGGTGTTGCCGTGTTGGATGCTCTTTTGGTCAAACCACATGTGTATTTTTACACATTTGAAAGTCACGTCATCATCCAGTTAGCAAAAAATGTCAAACTTAATGGTTAAACAGTATTTTTGCACTTAATTTATACCACATAATCACTTTTGCATCTCAAAAAACACTTGTCGTTGTACTCTCCTTTAACCAAAACATATATATATTTTTACACTTTAACCCTATAATTAATTAAATTTCTAAATAATCTATATTTATTTGAAACTTTAGCATGGGTTTATATACAGTTTTGCATCCACCCCTATAGGAAGGTGTATGATGGAATTTCAGTGCAGCAACACTGTTAGCCGTCTTTCTCTCCTTTGTTCTTATCTGTTCTTCTCTTCTCTCTCTATTCTTCTCAATTCCCTTTATTTTCTACCAGAAATCTATCATAATATTACGAAAACAAACAAATATATCAGTGCAGAATTGGCTCAAGAAAATGATAGAAGTAATTGCAGCTACAAGCCTCGATATGCAGGCCCTATCTTAATATTCTATTCAAGCACACAGAGAGAGTCAGAGACAGAGTGGGCACAACCGTACCTATAACATACAATTGGCCCGGTTATTAACAAGGGTGCAAATCACCACGTGATCAAGATGCAATGCCAAAATATACCAAGTTCAATAGAGGTATGATCAAATTGAGTAGATATTAAATGAAAGTGGATGTTTGAATCAAACCTTTATCAATTTTTTTCTCAGATATCTTGAATAAAATCCGTATTTGAAGGCTTTTCAGCTGAACTCTTTACACAAAGATCAACGATCATGAACTGCACACCGTAGCTCACCAGAGAATGTGATGAAGGATCGATAAGAATAGAGACGTGACATAGGAAGCGCGGTTGAACGGGGCTCAATCTAGGTTGGATTCGTAATCCGTGAGATTGGAGATCGAAGTTCGAAGGAATGGGTTGGGATGCTTCATTTCTGATCTGATCCAACGGTTCATCTTTTTTCTTATCTCAAAGGCGATAGTTTTATGGTAACTAATTTTTACTTTTTTTACTGGTTGAAGGCAAAAAATGTATATTAGTGATGGCTTCTAAAAATTGATCCTTGGAGCAACATCTCAATCACACTATGTAAGTACCTTCCACTTTCAGTTGCTGGTTAGAAATTGCACTTATACCTGGAATTTTCCTTCTCCTGTAACTATGTTCTAAACCTGAAGCACATTATGGATTAAAGTTTATGTATGTAATGTCGAGCCGATTCATTGAATCTTACTTAAACTTTAAATCATGTGCTAGAGAGCTGAATCATGATTTGAAGCATTCTCAACCAATAAGATTAGAAAAGAAGAGAATATATTTTAATGGTGGCACAAAATCCATAACTTTTGTGGATCATTTTATAGGCAGGGTAAAAAATTATATATATATATACACACACAAAGGGTGAAAGCCTTGAATGCAACAAGTGTCAGAAGTAAATATATCCAAGTATGTAAGATGCTACAATAAGTTTGGGCTGTCTTTGTAGACTTGATTGATAGAGTGGGCTTAAGCTTTGAGCCCACACTTGGATATATGTAGGGTTTGGGAACCAACAAGGCCTAGTTTATCTTTAAAAGCCTAAAACTTAGGAGTGACTCAAACCTTTGATGAACAAGCCTGCAATTTGATTGAATGGGGAATAGACCAAGGCTGTTAAAATATAGTTTTTACGTAAAAACGGAAGGAAAATAAAAAATAGTAAAACGTAAAATTGTAATACAAAACGTAGTTTTTACCTATATGTATTAATAAAAAAAATTTAAGAAAAGTAAGACACCTGTTATCATCCATGCACATACTAATCAATGCAATATCAATCACACAATTAAATAACAAAAGTTCAACCTCAAATTTCCTCCTAAATTTAAGTAATTAAGCTATAATTGTTAAAGGATATGTAATTTTAGACTTTTGTTGCACTATATGAATTGGTTCATTTCTGATAACTTTTTTTTCCCAAAATTAACTAATCATGCAAAAATAGTTTTTTTTGCCCCCCAATTAATGTACGTATATGGGCGGTTCTTAACATCATGATGCAAGATGCATGCTTTATTCAGCATCTTTTTTGGCTCTGAATTATTACCAATTATGAAGTTATTTTTAAAGAAAAATATTACTAAATGCGTGTTATAGTAATATTTCTTGTTTATTCTTATGTTCCTGGGGAAATGGGTAAAAAGAGATTCCCATTCTCAAGAATAACTGTGATCCCTCTCCTTTTAAAATATTAATAATAACATATAATTCAAATTCTTGTAATTGTTGGCTACTGTGCTCGTGCTCTGCTCAGAAAAGATACATTTTTCAAAACATGCAAAGAGTAGAATTTACTCAAATGAAAGTATATAGCCCAATGATGATCATTCCCTTCTCTAACAGAATCATTGTATCCTCTCTGAGTTGGGCTTGGGCTTTTTTGCCTGAGTCTTGTGAGGATGTGAGACTTGTGCTTTTTTGCCTGAGTTCCATTTTTAAAAAAAACACACCGTTTTTTATGTTTTTTAGCTTTGTTTTTTGCGTTTTTACTCTATATACATTTTTTTCTCAAACGAAACTCGTTTTGCTAAATATAAAACGTAAAATCGGTGTTTTTGCATTTTAAGACACGTTTTTTTGCTACCATGGAATAGGCAATGTATTGGATGGACCAATGTCGATCAAGAACTTGGTATCGGAGAGAGTAAAACATCAAGTTCTTTGTGCTTGGATCGAGCATGAAAGGCTTGATTTGATGCCGAAGTTGTTATACTTCAAGTTTTGAAACTTGAACTGGATTGTAAATTGCAAACTGGTCCGGTCCAGGGTTAAACTAGGTTTTTTTAATATATATATATATTTTAATTTTTTTTTTCATTTCATATTAATAACCCTAAAATCTTTAATTTATTATCAATTTGACTTTAGGTTAGCTTCAATATGATTCCAATTTGACCTACTGACGCAGTATCTCAACTGGTTTAGTAGTCATTTCGGGTTTAAAAACCTTGGCTGTACTTATGTTACGCACCAAGTAATTGGTTATTTCCAATCTTCATTGATTTCTCAATGATTTAATTCAAGCAAATTATGTGGCTAAATTTGTGAAGGCTCAACATTCAGACTCAGCAACTTGATGAAGCCACACGTTTTGCTCCTCCACCGACCACGGGATTGAAGACTCGCCAAGAAAAACGCAAACAATTCTATTTTCATTCTGAATTTTTGCAGCTTCCATTTTAATAAAATCATATTTTGGTAAAATATATTAATTATTCAAAAATAAAACATGTAGAGAAAAAAAAAAGTAAAATTCAATATAACTTTTTAAGAATACATTTTTTCATTGTCATTTAATTTTTTAAATTATGTTTTTTTCTTGGATTACGAGGCGAATTTTTGTTTTTTTATTAAAAAAATGTGCATGTTAGCCAAAACACAATGAGATATCAATAAGGGTTAAACACCAATTTTGACCCGGAAGTACACACCCGTTAAAAACTCCGTTAAAAACACAAGGAGCAATGTTACCCCTCCGTTAAAAACTCTAACATTGACCGTTAGGGTTCTTAACGGAGGGGCAAAACTGCTCATGGGCGCGTACTTCAAGGGCAACATTGCTACGCCAAAACGTAGCAATGTTGCCTCTGAAGTATCAAAACATAGCAATGTTGCCCCTCCATTAAAAACCCTAACGTTGACCGTTAGAGTTTTTAACAGAGGGGCAACATTGCTACATTTTAATACTTCCGGAGCAACATTGTTACGTCGAAAATTTCCAGGGCAAAATTGCTCCTGAGCGCGTACTTCCGGGGCAAAATTGGTACTTAACCCTATTAATAATGTATAAACAGTATAGCTTAAGACAAATTTCACACACACACACACACATATTTTGATACGCCATAAAGATATAGTGATTTTGATTTTAATAATATATATTTATCCGATGATAAAAACTTATTAATCCTATATTTAGAAAATAAGAAAAAAGATCGTAAGGAATTTTAAAGGAATGAAATTGAGACAATTAAGTTTTGAATTATGAAATTAAAAAAAAAATAAACATTTTAGGAAAACAAACCGGATAACTTTGTGAATGTAAATGCACTCAATATGAAATATTTCGTTATAGACAGCTTCAAATATAAAAATATAAAACCAAAAGTATTAAAATGCATATAACAAAATCTTCTACATTTCCTTTTACATTCTTGTTCACATTATATTTTTAAAACTAATACAAAATTCTAATTTTCATTAAATAAAAAATATTTTTCTCAATTTTTATTTTTCACAACTTGAATATATATCTATGAAAAAAAAATTATGAATTCTTCAATTTGTAAAAAATTATAAATTTTTTAAAATCAACAAAAAAATATAATTAAAAATGGAAATATTTAATTTCAATAAAATTCAAGGTTTTTTATAATTAATCATATATGTTAAACCAAGAAAGTTTGTATGACTTATTTTTGTTTTAGAAGCAATTTATGTGGGTTAAAAATTTCATGTAATGTAAATAAAATTTTAAAGATCTAACTAACCTATTATACCCTGAAAAATATGAAATAAATTTAGTTTTTTGTTTTTATAAAAATAGCTTAATTGATATCTATATTGATAATATAAATTGGGCAACTTAATGATACAAATTGGTGAAAAATAATTTTTTTTAAAAAAAATATGAGTTTATGTTGTTAATTAAATAATATATTAAAAAGGATATGATCATATCGTGATGGATAGTTTTATTTTTAATGTTAGTATTTTTTTTTAATTATGAATATAAGAGATAATAAAAGAGGTTTGATTGGGGGCAATTTAGTAATTTTAAATTTATGTTATAATGGTTGATCATTCTAAATAATTACAATTTTATGTTCTTTTATGATAAATATTATTTTCTCTAGGTTATTTACTTTAATTTCCCCTTAATTTTAACAGAAAAATATTTTAATCTATTTCTATTATTATTTAAAAAATTGCGTAATATACTAATACATAATAAATTATTTTTTAAAGCTTTCAGTAATAATGGGCCTGTCTTACCGTCATTAGGGTGTTCAATTCAGATTCAGACCTTCACACAAAATGATGCATTTCAAACAAAGGCCGAAAGGAAATAAAAACAAAAGTCAGCAAAAGCCCAAATCTTACTTTTGATGTGGTAACAATCATAGATCTTAGCAAGAGACGATTTTTTTTTCTTGAAAAAAAAAAAAAGAGAGAAAAGCTTTACCGAAAGTGAAAAAGGGAAGAAGAATCAATCATAGTTACATGGAGTGTGAGAAATTAGTAGGTTTATTCAAAACTAATTGTATATAATAACTCACATGTAGTTAACCCTTTTGTATCATCCCTCCCTCTCTCTCTACTTCAATTTTTTTAAGTTATTGTGTTAGCTCTCCTCAAGAAAGCTATCCAAAGATTTATTCTGATACGGCTTTTAGTAAAACAAAAAACAAAGCGTTCATGTGTGAATGTTAGCATTGGTTCTTTTATCAGCGGATTTAAGAAGCTTTAGACAGCTAGCCCCTTTTCAGTTTATGCCTTAAAAGAAGGACTTTACAGTTGGCTTTCAGTTTTTATTCTGCAAATTCTCTGTGTGTGTGAGAGAGAGAGATTGTTTATCTCTGAAAACAATGTTAGTTTTGCAGTTAAGGCGGATTGTGAAGACTTGCTGTATAGGACACTAATAAGTATTGATCTTGCAGGATCCTCCATGGCTGCTCTTTGTTGTTATCTGCTTTGCGAACTAATAATCCTCACATTATCCAAGACGCAATCTAATATTGAGAGGTCTGTTAGTAGTAGGCCAGTGATCATGATTCATCTTGTTCTCAATTCTTGAAATCCAAGAGCACACAAGATATTGGAGTCTGGTTGGTAGGGCTCAATCATCATGTCACTGGCCCCATTTTACTATCATTACCTTTATTCATCTTTAAAGTTTAAGCGGGTTGGGTCTCTAATACTCACCAAGATTAGGATAGCTCCAAATTCAAAGAACATTTACATAAGTACTTACATATCGCCTACCAATAAAATTCTCATGTTGACAGTGAATACTTGCATATCAATTACTAACAAAATCATCGTAGTGGGAGCAATACATATTATATAGAGAGAGAGAGCTATATATGAACCAACCCGCACCAACTTTACAAGGATATAAAGTGGGCTACTCTAGCCCTAGTTCTTTATCTGTTATATGGCTTTCAACTTTGAAGAAGGATAATGCGAGAAATTCAAAAGAGGAGATGTGTCATTGGTAGGATCAATTATTTCAAAGATCTTTTTTAAAGGAGAAAAACGACAGGTTTTGAAAGGTCAAAAAGGGAGTTCACTTCATAATACAGTCCTGAGAGTGAACCAATCACAAACAAGTTTGTTTATTTTGATAACCAGTGACATCCATCCCATGGACCCATCAATCTCTCAACTAATTGATTTGCACAACTCAAACGTTACTGCTATTAGTGGGGAGATGTTCAACACGCATAATAATCCTTATCATCTGTTTTTCATAGCGCACTGTCAAGATTAACCTAACCAATTAGGGCCTCATGGTAGGGATATATCTCTTTTCCTGGATCTTGCTTTTATGTTTTTGCACCGAACACACAAGAAATAGTTGGATTAAGTAAAAAGCCTCAATTCCCTTCCCTAAAGTCTTAGTTTTTAATTTGAGTTTTTGAATTGAAATATCTTCATTTGGAAGAACTACTTTTCATTTGGCATGCCTTGATGCCCAGATCTAAATGACCAGCCCTATGCCCAGGCTCCCATCATGTGAAGTCAGGAAATAGATTCGACCAAAAAAAAAAAAAGTCAGGAAATAGACAAATGCGCACAGCCTTACTCCTACAAGTAAAAAGATTGTTTCTTTGTTTAGACCCGTGACTGACCTCTATGTCAAAAGTCATATGGTAGCAATATTTACTGTTGTTGTTGTTATGAGGCTCACCCTAGCTGTTCCTAGGTGCTCAGGTCTAAGTCAGTCGATAACACTAATGGTTGTCACAAAAAATGCAAGCAATGGCATGAATTGGCAATGAGAGGAAACAATAGTATAAACTTCAAGCTTATATCATAGGATTATAAGATTCAGAAAGATTTAACAAAAGATATAATGTTTCTGCATTACAATGAGAGAGAAGGCATTAATTGATTGATCTAATTATTCCAATTCAGATTATCAATAATCCCCAAAGCAACATCACAGATATGATTCAAATCATTTTCTCTACCAGAGATATCTGAAGGATACACCAAATTGGGGTAGCGTTTAAAGGCATTGTGACAAGCATTAGGGTAATCTGAAGCAGCAGTGACACGCACATAAGCATAGTCATATTCTTCATTATGCAGATCCTGCAAAGAAGCTTGAAGGGCTTCACTAGCATAACCATACTTCTCTGAGCATTCCTTGAGGACTCTGTTCAACACAGTGTCGTTTGAAGGCCCAACCAACTTAGACGACAAGTAGGAAGAAGTTGCTGTTGCGTTTGCCATTCCAATCTGAACCATTATCACAGCTAAACCCTTCGGGTCTGCCTTTGGACTTGTGGGGTTAGATTTCAGGGACGAGTAACAGAGATTGTAGTACTTTGTGTTTTTGCAAGTCTGGCGGATCAGTTTGGTGTCTGCTTTTACAAATGGTTGAGGTTGAAGAAGGAGGAGGAGGAGGTGTGAGAGGAAGAGGAAGAAAGGTAGGAGAAATAATTTAGAGGCCATTATTATCAGAGAATGTGATGTGAAGGAAGATGGTGAGGACACAATGAAGAAGAAAGTAGAAAGAGATGGGAGAGACAGCTATAGAAAAATGAGACAATGGTGAAGGCAAGAGGGAGGGTTATATTTTGATCCTTTTTCCCTATTCTTCTTACGTCGTCTTGTCCTTTGTGTCTCGGATAATCTTTTCTTCTTTTTTTTTTTAATTTTGTTGCTTTTAGATTTATTTTGTGAAAATTGCAGTAACATCCTAGATTCCTACTTAAAGAAAATAATGTAAGATAAGTTTTATAACTTGTGAATGATAGTTTTTTATAAAACTTTTTTGATATTATTTTTCTTTGTTGAAATCTTAGTTTGATTTTTCTTTTACTTTATGACCCAAGGAATTAATAAGGCATGTGACCAAATGTTGAAAATAATGAGTGGGAGTGTAATAAGAAACAAGTTTCACTTTACTTGAAATTGTGGGGCCTCAGTAATAAGTGATCTGGATTTTTTAAGAAGCCCAAAGGAGAAGTATGGTCGCTTCTCACGATAAAATGCCACCAAAAGTAAACTTTTAAGAAGCCCAAAGGAGAAGTATGGTCGCTTCTCACGATAAAATGCCACCAAAAGTAAACTCAGCAGCCAATGAAAGTTGGTACAGATGGTAAGGGATCCAGGATTAGTCCTTTGGGTCATGGGTTCGATTCTCTCTGCTGTCACTGGGATTCCTTTGGTAAGCGATCCCGTAAGTCCCCTCTAAGTGCTCATAGAGCCTGAGGCTGTGCTCTAACCCTAATAGGAGACTGGTGTCGAACCTTTCCAAAACTTTCTTATACAAAAAAAAAAAAAGTAAACTCAGTAAAAATTTGGCCATTTTCCTCAACCCTTGTGTATGAGTTAAAGGCACACTGAGCACCTTTAACGGGAGACATTTTTGTAAAGAAATTAAATTAATTTTGTTTGACCCAATTTGAATCTGAACGTTTGAAGCTTTGATATGGAAGTTTTTGTTTTGAGGAAGTTTTAAGTATGTACTAATAATTGGTTTTAAAATGCTCTGATGGCCGTAAACAGATATGTAAACTCTTTTAATGGATTTGATCCGAATGTTGGAATCATAATGGGCTTTAACTGCTCTGATTGTTTTAAACGATTTTACATAAATTCTTTAACGGGTTTAATGAGTTTTTAATATCAAACGTAAATAAATAATTTGTGCGAAGGGATATTTACATTATATACTCTCTTTGGTAATAATATAAGATATATTTGAAGAGTTGATCTTAATCTAAATATAAGACATAATTTATATAATTGTCAATTTTTTCTTAATTTACTTATATTGATGCCCCTCAACCATAATTAAGGAATAGAAGTAATGAGAAAATTAAAAAAGATGACTAAGATGTTTTAAAAAATATATGTCAGATTAATTAACTCAACTAACTTTTTTAATTTAATTAAATTAGATAAATATAATTTATATGAAAGATGGGGGAGTAGTTTCCATTTGCCAACGTTCAGAAACTATTGGGATTATTAATTGCTGCAATCGTTTGGGAACATGATTTTAAATAATCATATTTAACGTTCTAGAGACATTACTCTTGAGTTATTGAGCAACTCTCTTTCTCCACTTTTATATTCTTTTAAAGTTTAAGGGTTTAGATTTGGATGTTGAACATACCGAAGAATAGAGATGAAGATTATTCTCATTTTTTTTTAAAAAAAAAAAGAGAGAAAATAAATTACCTGCTTGATCCAAGATTGTACTGTACTCACACGAGCCTTAAATTAAATAGGTTGACCCTTTAATGTAGTTGATTAATTGGGATTGTCACAAGTGTACTAAGGTCCATTTAATTAAAAAAAAAAGGGTACTACGAATCTAAATATCCCCCCCCCCCCCAAAAAAAAAAAAAGAAATCTAAATATGATTCACCCTCAAAATACATTCAAAAAGAAACGACAAAATTCACTTTGAGTTTCACTAACAATACAAACGTGTAAGTTCCAATAACATCCCACGTTCAAAGATAAAATCAAGACATAAGTAATTTCAAATATAGTAACATGCTTCCAACACTTTGAAATATTTTATCGGTTCATTCAATATCTTAAAACATTTTGGGTTAAAGTGTAAAAATACACATGAGTTTTTTTTTCAGGAATGTCCAACACCACGTGCTTTTTTTGGGAGCAAAAATACATACGTGGTTACTATTTTGGAGCAAAAATGACATCCTACCGTTATATTACTGTTCACTTCATATTTTTCTCTCTCATCACGGTGAACAGTAATATAACGGTGAGATGTGACTTTTGCTCCAAAATAGTAACTACGTGTGTATTTTTGCTCGAAAAAAAGTACGTGGTGCTGGGCGCTTCTGGGAAAAAAGTTCATGTGTATTTTTGCACTTTAATCCAAGTATTTTTATAACATTTTTAACTTTAAAGTATTTTTTTAAGCGTATCTAACATTCTAAAATATTTTTTATACCTTAGTATTGGACGTGCCAAAAAAATGCTTTAAAGTGCTAAACACACTTAGAAAAATATTTTAAAGTGTTGAAGGCATAACAAATACTTTAAAGTGTAAGGTGGCGGATATACATAAGAAAATATTGTAGGATGCGGGATATAACTTAAACCATGTATAATTAAAATGACAATCACACTTGCCACAACAAAAGAATCACCATAATTGTTATAATGAAATTTAAAAGAAAAACTTGAATATATTTATCCAATAGAAATATAGATAAAAATGCAGTTTCAGTAGATGTTGGATTGAATCACAACTTGGTGTATATTTTAATGAAAATGAAGGTGTTGTTTAGTGATTGTATTTAGTGAGTGTGGAAGGTGCTTACTTGGAGGGTAGCGAGCTACTCATGAGGCATTGTTTGTCAGATAGGAAAATAGACAGAACAGGAATCACGGGTCGCACTTTAATTTGCTTCACACTCTTCAACAGCTTTTAAAGAATAGTTTTTAGGATTTAAGAGATAAAAATGGATTCTAACTTCAAGATTTATAAAATAAACATGGTTTTTGAAGAATAACTTTTTAGGTAAAAATGATAGTATTTGGGTATTGTTATTAAAATAACTTTTTCAAGGTCAAATTTACAAAAAATGATATTAATTTTTTAATATAAAAAATCAAACATTATAATTGCATATAAATGATAAGGTTGTATTTTGAATATTATAAACATTATATTTCATAATAAATATTAAAAATTACATAAATTTGTGTACAAAATAAAAATACTGAAAAGTACTGACTGGCACTGAAAATATTTTATGCTCTTAAAATTTTATTTTAGGATATCAAGAAAATATTTTAGGGTAATAAATGATCATGAAAAAATATTTCATAGTACAAATGGGTATTAAAAAGATATTTAAGGATACTGAAAAACTACTCCATGATCTTGAAAATTTATTTTATAATATTGAAAAAATATTTCATGGTAATGATTGATCTTGAAAAAATATTTTAGGGTACTAACGGTACTCAAAAGATACTTAATATTGAATACAACTGAAAAAAATACTTCTTACGGTCTTAAAAATTTATTTTAGGATATTGAAAAAATATTTCAGAGTACTAAAAAGATACTTAAGGATACTAAAAAAATACTTCATGATCTTAAAATTTTTTTTAGGATATTGAAAATTTTAGGGTACTGAAGAGTATTAAAAAAATGTTTAAGGATACTAAATAATACTAAAAAAATACTGATGATGGTAGAGGAGAGAGAAAAATCTTTTAAAAAAACTTTTTTTTTTTCCAAAACCTAGGTTTTAATGTAGGATAGCTTCTAGAAAAAATAGAGGTGTTTGGTAACCTTATGACAAAATTTAGATTTTTATGCAAAATGATTTTTGAAAAAAAAAAGGTATTTCACATACTTGTGCAAAAACCTAGGTTTATTTTCAAAACATAGGTTTTGGAACTCCCAATAGGCCCATATCCAATCTCTATTCACTTCACAAAGGTACTTGTTTTCACGCAATGCCTCCATGAAGATGTGAAAGCCTGAAAGCATCTATTATGGAGTACTTTTATGCGAGGTTCTGAAATTTGAACCGGATACTAAATCTCCGAGATACTAGGTCACTAGGTCAGACTAGAGTTAAACTGGAGCTACATGGGGTCAAATTGGTGAAAAATTGAATATTTTAGAGTAATTAATATGAAATTCTAAAGAAAATTATACGAAAATCGATTTTTTTAATATAAAAAGTACCAAACCGGGTTGATACCCGAACCTAACCGATTACTAACCGGTTCACTGGTTTCCAGTCCCGGTTTCAAAACAATAATTTTCTGGACTTTAATCATATACAAAAGCTTTTATCCATGGGAAAATGTAAGGTAAAGATGTATCCAACACTATAACATTCAATTTCTTATATTAATTTATGGTTTATCCAATACTTTAAAGTTTTTTTTCTAAGTTACACCCAGTATTTTAAAGTAATTTTTTTCATGAAAGTATTTTTATTGACAACAATGAACTCCCTAAATTTAAGATACTAAGTGCTATTAGAAAAATATTTTAACATGATAATATAACATAATCTTTGTAAAGGGATCCAACTAATGTCTGCTACGATCCTCTTATACAAAACTGTGCCGTTTTAACACAAAATAATAAAGTTGATGCCTTTTCTAAAAAAAATATTTTAAAATACTGACAGGTAATAAAAAAATATTTTAGGATGCTAACCAATGCTGAAAAAAATACTTTATGTTATTGAAAAATTATTTAAGATATTGAAAAAATATTTTAGGATATTGACTGATATTGAAAAAAAAAATACTACTTCCTAATATTGAAAAATTATTTTAGGATTTTTTTTTTTAAAATATAGTATTAGACATATACAAAGAAGGTTGCAAGAGGTGCCCACAATGAGAGTAAACCAGATACTAGTAGTATGAAAGTAATAGGAGAAGAAGGCAATATGAAATCCTCTGAAAAGTATAAACTAACAAAAGAACCAAAAGAAAAAAAAAATCTCTAATTCATGCTCAGGATGGGAGAAGCAAGAACTTGGAACTTGGAGACGTTATGCATCCGAGAAGGTGGCTGCTGGAGGATGAGAATCAATAATTGGAAATGATTAAGAGATGAGGTACCACCGAAAGGGCAGGTTTTTTACTTTTTTGAATTATAAGGGCAAACACTAACCTCTTGAAGTACAACAAGCGGAATCCACCCAGCAACCTGAAAAGATAGGTTTTGGTGCTGTGGAATAAATCAAAATCATATTTTCATGCCACCCCACCAGCTGATCATAATTAAGGAGGTCACAATCCATTTGGCATAATCTTCATGTAAAGCATATGCATATTTCCTTGCTACACCCCAAAAAGATACAAGAATGGGAAAATCTCTCTTAGGGCTTAAGTAATCAAAATATTGTCAAAAAATGTCTAAAGAAAAGTTATATGTCAAAAAAGACCCTAAAACTTTTTCTGGTATTATTTTAGGAAACATTAACAACTAAAACAGTCTTCGTTAACAACTATATCTCAACAACTAAATCAGTGCCCGTTAACAACTATGTTTTTCGACATGTGACTTTTTTTTAACCTTTTTTGACAATATTTTAGTAACTTGAGCTCTGTGGGAAATTTTCCCAACAAGAACCCTGCCATCGTCAGTGAGTATAAAACAGAAATTAGTTTTACACCAATGAGATTCCTAGAAAATTTTGCTATAGAAGACTGAGAATACAACAGAAACTTATGTGGAGACAATCTATAAATCGTTATACAATTATAATCAAAACAAAAAAACTATTCCAATAGAATTACTTTGATGATTTTGTTAAGAGTACCCCCAATGACGTATCCCCACGATAAACTTGATTTCCGATGCTAAAAGACCAGTAGAACTACTTGAGTAGTCACAATTCTTTCAGAGATCTGTACTTCTCTCGAGCTCAAACTGAAAGCCTCGGTGCCTCTTTTGTGGCTCAATGTCAATACTACCTCCGACAAAATTTAATGACATTCTGCAGCCACTATGGTCCTTGTTCCCTGAGTTCAAAATGCTGCGCAGAAAACAAGCAAATTGATGGGTATTATTGTGTGATAGGGAGGGAATATAATATGTATTAGTTGAGATATTTATGTTTTTTCAACTTAATATAATTAGGAAGGAAAACTTCCTTCCATCACAGCCTCCAATAAGCAGATTTTATTTTATTTTTTATTTTTTAAAATGGGACCAATGGTTCGGGTAGGGTTCGAACCCTGATACAAAGGCTGGTAACCCAGCGTCATACCACTGCACTACACTAGTGCTTGGTAGATTTTATTTTAATAATGAGCAAATTCTCAATCAAGGACCCGTATAGAATAATAATTACTCTCATTCAAAATTCCTTTAAATAGATCATAATTATCATGTATCATTATTGCTTCTCAAAATTACTGCCCATGCTCCCTAAATTCGCGCATCTACTAAAACAATAAGACATGGAAAAGTCTAACTTCCAGATCAAACAGACAAGTTTGGAATGTGGGGAGTACCAAGGATAAACTTGATATTTCAGAGCAGTTGAGAATTCCAAAATCCTTTCAAGTATTTATCACTTCAAATGGTCCTCAAGTGGAATTTTCTTTAAAAAAAATGGGCAGGGAAAATTATGCGCCGCCAGCAAGGCAAGAATCACTGCTACTTCTCTGCTAAGTTTAATGAGTGGTGATCAGATTCTTTTCCTCATTTGATGGCAGATGCCCACAGAGACTGAAGTTACAATAAAGTGTTTATAATTGTCAACTTGTTCTATTTCCTTTGTATGTTTTTATTTTTTATTTTTTTCTGCCTTTCTGCCATTAGCTGTCACCTTATTCGGATACTCCAGCAACAAGAGAACATAAAAAAACAGGCAATAAAAGACTATCAAAATGCGATAAGAATCTTAAGATGCTCATGAACCTGAAGCCCCAGGAGACAATTTTCCCTCAAAGGAAATGGCTTGCCATCAAAAGTTGTGGTTTTTCTTCATCTTGTTGAGCCTCCTTTGAAGCCTCCTCTTTAATTTCCTGTATCCTCTTATCCCTGATATCATCCACTAGTTTCCAAGTCTCATCACTGACAATTTGGGTCTGCAGAAAAATGGAGGAAACAGGAAATAGAGAAGAGCATTTGTCAGCTAAATGATAATATAAGGCATCATGTAAAAACTAAGAGAACATGCTTTTGCATGCACCTCTGTCGGCCGGGGTGCACCAAAGGTTGAAAACCCAACATTGCCTGGTGCAAATGTGACCCTTCCTGGAAGAGAGACCCCATGGATTCCCCATCTTCCAACATAAATCAGTGCTCCATATTCATCGATGGGACTTACATTAGGCTATGCAAGAAATAAAGAGAAAGATTGACGTCATAGACAAAATATTAAAGATAGGCAATTAAAAGAACAGGGCAATCATATCCTACTAAGTTAAAACTCTACCTGAGTCACACGAGGAGCTGTCCTATAAATTTCCCAGATTTCCTCAGCATTAATTTGTCCCTTTTCAAGCAAAATATCTGCCCAGTGGTTAGTGGGGAACAGTCTTGTCAGTTTTCATGAACTTCTTACATGAAACTTAACGAAAACCTGCTAACCTACTTTGTAGTAAACATTGTTGTTACAGATCAGATCTGAACTATTATAATGTGAAGCTGCTGAAAGACAAATGACATCTTGTTAATGAACAGATAAACAAAGAATGAGACCTGTGATTGTCTCGACGGCTGAATGGTATTCTCGTAGCACTGATGAACACTTTTCCACAGCATAACGCATATACTCATCTCGGAGTGCTTCAAGCTTCATTGTTAGCTGTGGTAAAACGCTTTACCATAAGTCTTGCTATAATTGTAATATTAAACACTTCTGTAAAGTGGCAGAAAACATATTGTAAAAGTAGCTGTCATAGTTGGACTCCACACATACATTAGGCACAAGATCTCTATCATTTCTGTAGAATGCTTTCCCAAATGCAGTCATTCCTGTCTGCAGAATTAAAAATTCAGCAAGCCTTGAAGCTTTTAATGTTGCGTTTGAAGAGATCCAACATAAGTTGTCGATCCCAAACATCTCCTCCTCAATTACTCTTGCTATAAATAATAAAGAAGGGGAAAAGATCAGCGATGATGAACCAACAATCAAACAGCAGAACGCATTTCAGCCCCTAATTTCACTCAAAAGCTTTCAAGAGCAATATATTACAAACAATATAGATTTTTGCTAGCATTAGCATCTATAAGCAGAAAAATCCTCTGACATTAGCAGTTCGGATGTTGAAACCTGATCTTTGACAGATTCTGATATAACTAAAAGGGAAAATATACTTAATTCATTCACAAAAAGAGGAAATGTTCGCAGTACAGTATGTCTACTCCTCGTGCTCCCTGCCACGTCATTTCTATATTCTCTTTCCTCTAACTAACTTCTGAGTAATTGGTATTTTTACTGTTATTTACTATCTAGTCCCTAATGGAATATACGTATATATCAATACTCCCCCCCTAAAAAGAATCCTTGTCCACAAGGATTTCACGAGTAGCTTCAGCAGCAGTGGAAAAATGTAGGAACTGAGACTGGATGACGGCAAGATCTTCCCAAGTGGCATCTTCAGGATTAGTCAGCTATCACTGAATCAGGACTTGAGTAACAGGTAGATTATTTTTGCGAACAAGCTTGCGGCCCAGGATAGCCGCTGGTTCTAAGGCAAATTGTCCCTGGTCATCAACAGGAGGAAGAGTCTGATTAACTGAAATAGATGGTCCAATGTGCTGCTTAAGTAGGGACACATGGAAGACGGGATGCACCCGAGTCGAGGAAGGAAGATCCAACTCATAAGCGGCAGATCCAATCTGTCTCAGTACTTTGAAAGGTCCAAAGTAACGGGCAGCTAGTTTATGAAGGGCAGAATTATTGAGTAAATTCCTCCGGAAGGGATGTAACTTCAAATAAACCATATCACCAATAGAAAAATGGCATTCAGATCTATGTTTATTGGCCTGCTGTACCATCCGATGTTGTGCCTTTATTAAATGAGTCTTAAGACGTTGAATAACCAACTTGCGAGATAAACAAGTACGATCCACCAAGTCATTAGCTGAATCCCCAGCAACATAGGGTAGATGGATGGGTGGGGGCACTCCATAAACTGCTTCAAAAGGGGTCATACCAATAGCAGAATGGTAAGTAGTGTTATACCAGAGTTCAGCTAGTGTTAACCACCTTGTCCATTGTTTAGGAAAATCTCCAGTCATGCAGCGGAGGTAGCACTCCAAACAACGGTTAAGAACTTCCGTTTGACCATCCGATTGGGGGTGGTAGGCTGAAGAGTAGAGTAAGTTAACACCATAGAGACGGAAGAGCTCCTTCCAAAATTTCCCACAGAAAATGGGGTCCCGTTCAGACACAATAGACTTGGGAAATCCATGCAACTTTACCACATTATCCATAAAAACATGAGCTACATCAACACCAGTGAAAGGATGCTTAAGAGCCATAAAATGAGCAGCCTTAGATAAACGGTCCACTACAACTAAAATAGTAGTTTTGGAGAAAGATTTGGGAAGACCACTGATGAAATCCATAGAAAGTTCAGACCATATATGTTCAGGGATAGGAAGAGGTTGAATCAGCCCCGGTGAAGCTACAAGCTCTGGTTTAAAGCGTTGGAAAACAGTGCACTCGCGCACAAAATTACGAACATCCTTTTCCATGCCCTTCCAAAAAAAAAAAGAAGAAAGACGCTTAAAAGTGGCATGGATACCTGAGTGGCCAGCAATACTTTCAGCGTGGAAGTAAGTAAGAAGATCCCTGCGGAGAGTCCTATCAGCAGCAACCACAAGTTTCCCTTGACGTTTAAGCAATTGGTGCTGCCACAGGAATTTGGAGTGAGAAGTGGGATCGTGCTCAAGATCCTTAATCAGCTGCTGTAAAGAGGGGTCAGTCAACCAAGAATCACACACTCGCTCATAAAGAGGGGATACAGGAGCAGAGATGGCTAAACATGAGCCTTGAGGCCTACGAGACAAGGCATCAGCTGCTACATTATCACTGCCCTTACGGTAAAGAATCTCATAGTGCAACCCCCAAAGCTTATGAAGCCATTTGAATTGATCCTGATTTAAGTCTCGCTGCTCCAGTAAATGTTTCAGGGGTAAATGGTCAGTACGGATGAAGAACTTCCGACCACACAAGTAAGAACGCCATTGCTTGACTACAAAGAGGATAGCAAGAACCTCCCTCTCATACGTGGATAAGTGACGCTTTGTGGGAGCTAGGACCTTACTAGCATATGCCAAGGGATGGCCATTTTGAGATAATACAGCCCCAAATCCAGACCCTGATGCATCAGTTTCAATGACAAAGGTTTCATTCAAATTAGGTAGTGCAAGAACCGGAGGAGACATCATAGCATCCTTGAGGGCTTGGAAGGTCGAAGCAGCCTCTGAAGTCCATTCATACTTCTCATTCTTCCTCAGTAAATCAGTCAGTGGTTTGCTAATCAATCCAAAATGGCGAATAAAACGACGATAGTACGCCGTAAGACCAAGGAACCCCCGTAATTCGTGAAGAGAAGATGGCATGGGCCATGTAGCAATCGCCTCCAATTTCTTAGGATCAGCTTGAACTCCTTGAGCTGAGATGAGGTGGCCCAAGTAATCAATCTTAGTGGCAGCAAATGTACACTTAGAATTTTTTGCAAAGAGCTGCTGCTGTTGCAAAACAGAGAGAGTAGTTTCTAAGTGAGATAAATGAGAAGGCCAATCTTTACTATATATGAGGATATCATCAAAGAACACTAAAATAAATTTGCGTAAAAAGGGTTTAAAAATAGAGTTCATGAGCCCTTGAAAAGTTGCTGGTGCATTGGTGAGGCCGAACGGCATGACTAAGAACTTGTACAACCCTTCATGCGTTCTGAAGGCTGTTTTAGCAATATCATCTGCCCTTATACGAATTTGGTGATAACCAGCACGCAAGTCCAGTTTAGAGAAGAAGGCAGCCCCTATTAATTCGTCCAACAACTCATCGATGACAGGGATAGGGAATTTGTTTTTAATCGTAGCTTCATTCAATTTACAGTAGTCGACACAAAATCGCCATGTTCCCTCCTTCTTTTGAACCAGAACAACTGAGCAGCAAAGGCACTGGAGCTCTCACGGATGATTCCATTCCGGAGCATCTGCTGGATCTTATTCTCAATTTCTGTTTTCTGTACAGGCCCATATCGATAAGGACGACAACTAATGGGAGTAGGGTCCTTGAGATGAATGGAATGATCAAAGGTCCGACATGGAGGTAGCTCAGTTGGTTCATTGAAAACTTCAGCAAATGCATCTAAGAGGCGTTGCAACTCAAGCTTCTGTGCAGGGAGTATGGTGCAATCAGCATCAAGTCGCACTTGCAAGTGAGACGAGGTGTGGATGAGATATAACTCATTAGCTACCATAAATTCACGAAGAGCTAGAACCTCCTTTGAGCAGAATTGTTGTCCTGAATTACACCCATGTAAGGTAATTGGTTGATCCGCCCAGTGGAATTCAAAAATTTGAGAATCCATATCCATGAAGAAACGACCCAGTGTCTTGAGCCAATCCACCCCTAAGATTGCATCATATCCCCCAATCTTCATGACAAAAAATTCTGAACAGAAAACCATACCACCCATTTCCCAAGATAAATTGGGACAGCATCTGGATAGATTCACCTAGCCATTGTTGGCGACAGTCATTCAAATAGGTGCGCGTTCGTGTGTTGAGAGTTTGAGTCTCTTAACCACAGAGGCATCAATAATATTGTGGGTACTGCCCGTGTCAATTAGGATGATGATCTGTTGATTCTTGATTCGAGCAAGGAGTTTCAAGGTCGATATATGGAGGCGCCCTTCAATAGCATTGATACTTCCTTCCGTTGCTGCTTGAGCATCCCCGAGGGCATCTTCGAATTCTTCTTCCTCATCCCCAACGAGCAACATATAGACATGAGAGTCTTTACATTTGTGGGAGGAAGAATATTTTTCGGGACACCAGTAGCATAGACCTTGCTGGCGCCGTTCATCCATTTCTTTCTTTGAGAGGTGGCGAGTTGGCTTCGACACTGATCTTGAAGACGGAGTCGCAGATGAATTCGACAGGGAACCTGCTGAGGATGGTGTTAGAGATTTTGCTAGATCGGACCATGTGGATGAGAATGGGCCACCCTTTGAGCTCGTTACTGTAGAGGACTTAGGCCCCTGATCCATCGGGCGCCCATATGAATTCACAGGAGGAACTCGACGATCACGACTGGGTGTGTTTTCATGGAGAGTTCTGATTGTCGCTTCTTGCAATCGAGCAGAGCATGTCGCACTGGCCAATGTGGGAGGAGCGAAATTCAGAACAAACTGACGAATATCCGGTCGAAGGCCACCAATGAAGAGATTAATCGCAATAGGCTCAGGGATATCGACCTCAGACAGCAATGCATCAAATGAGCGCTCATAATCAGCAACTAGGCCGTCTCCTTGTTGAAGTCTCTTAAGGGCGATCAAGGGATGCTCATCACGAACATCGGTGAACTTAGCCTCCATGTGTCGGAAGTACTCCTCCCAGCAAACATCTGTGAGTGATCGATGGCGCATAAACGTCGGATGCCATCGAAGAGCGTGCCCTTCCAGGTGGATGCTTAGCAAACGAATGCGGTGGTCAGGTGGAGTGCCGTCCACCTCGAAAAACTGTCGACAACGGTAAGACCAGCCGCGGAAATCAGTGCCGTCAAATCGAGGAAATTCTACACGACTCTGTTTCGTGGGCATGAAGTAGGCATGTTGCTAGTGTTGCTGATGGTGCATCTCCGAGAAGGAGCCAAATGCCAGAATGCAATGGAAAACAACAGAACCTAAGGTATCATCGTGATTGCCGTGGGAACTAGTGGGTTGTTTGCCTGCGTTGGGTGGTGGAGAGGAGTTAATATTGGGTAATAGGGAGAGGCGAGAGTCGAATGACTTCAGGAGCTCTTCCAATCGAGTCGCTGTTTGTTTGAGCTCCGATATGTCCTGAGTGCTTTGCTCCAAGCGGTTGTGGACGGTGGAGTGAATTGTCTCAAGCCATTGCTCGAGCTCCCCCAAGCGGTCCTGGAATTTGGTGTCCAGCGGCGGCGGAGGTGCCATGGCCAGACAGACTGGCTTTGATTGATACCTTTGATATAACTAAAAGGGAAAATATACTTAATTCATTCACAAAAAGAGGAAATGTTCGCAGTACAGTATGTATACTCCTCGTGCTCCCTGCCACGTCATTTCTATATTCTCTTTCCTCTAACTAACTTCTGAGTAATTGGTATTTTTACTGTTATTTACTATCTAGTCCCTAATGGAATATACGTATATATCAGATTCCTACTGACAGAGTATTACTTAAGCCATTTTCCCGAATAATTTCATGTTCCATATTGTCAGAATATTATGGATTATTTAGATTTAATCATTATCTTGTTAAGTTTGATATTTATTATATCTTAGGATTAGATATGGATATATTATATCTTAACTATTTTGATTGATTAGATTAGATTCTAGGGTTAGCTCTAGGTTTCCTATATAAAGGCTCATATGTACTTTTTTTTATTAACAGATGAATAGAATATGCTTTACCCCTCTAAATTCAACACTTATCGTCCAAGTACTTCTTTCGGAAACCTCTTAAATTTTCTCTTGCTTTTAAAAGACTGCGCAAGTATATAACTTAACACAATAAAATAGATCAGTTCTCTAAATGATCAACTTCATACATGGAACTGACTTTCATAAGATGATTTTTGTAAATCTTGTGGTAGATGACTACTTCAAAGACTCACAATAAGCAAAAGACTTTACCTAAAAGCAATTCACCAAAATAACCCATAGAGCATCCCATAACACTCAAGGAAGAACTTAGACATCTCATACTACCTTAGTCTCAACCAATTAATAACACTTCACTCAACATCCTTGTCAATTAGAACCCTCCACTAGTTACACCCCTTGCATGTAGCCCTTTCGAGAGACACTAAATGTTGTTTCTAATACCAATTGATTAATAGCGAGGTGGGATGGAGAACCACCCTAAAATACTAGATATTGACGTGGGAGGACCAACAAATTAAGTACTCCCTCTGTTCTAATTCATATGACGTTTTTTGAAATAGTTTCATGTTTCATAATATAAGATGTTTTGGAGAAAACAATGACACATTAATGATTTTGTTTCAAAAATACTCTTCATTAATTGAGTTAATTAGAGGTCAGCTTTGAATGAAGGGCATTTTTGGAAGTTCACACTTCTTTTTGAAAAAATTAAGGTTTCTAAACTATATTTAATAAGGCTTATTGGTCTTTGCAATTTGTTCTGAAAACGCCTTGTCTCATGCTACTCAATGTGAGGCTTAGGCATCTCATATTTCTTTAGTCTTCGTCACTATCTCAATAAAAACCCAAACAACCGGTTCTGACATAGTACTGACATAAATGACTATCCAGTGAAAAGAAGCTTGAAATTAAGAAAAAACAACTACAAGATGATAACTCAGAAGTTCATAACAACTTACAAGCACAAGCACGCACTATAGAATTTATGTAATCAGATTTCCTTGCAAAAACCTTTCCAGAAGCTTTTGCATATTGCATATTCGGTTGGCTGCTGATGGAATTTATGTTGGTCTGCAAAAACCATAAACACAGTAATGAATCACCATTTCTCCAATACAATGAACTTGTAAAACAAAACAAATAAATATCCCAGTGTCAACCTCAACGAAAGGGCGGTGGGGTTCAGGAAAGTAACATAAAAGAACAGCAACAGCTGCTTCCCTGTAAGCCAATCTCAGTCTCAATTCTTCAGGAACTTCAGCACTATCCTCTTGACCAGTTTCAAATGTTCCTTTTTGCTGTAAATCCATAAGATCATTCAGGGGACATGAAATTTTATGAAAAATAAAATATAATGTATTAAACATATGAGAGGAAAAATTATTGCCCATTTTTTTAGAAAAAAGTGGGGTAAACCACAAACCCTCTTCAAAGCCTCAAGTAGCTCTTCCCGTCCAATGTAATCCAAATCCTTCCTGGCTGTCAAAATTCCAGCTTCATTCCTGCCATATAATTCATGATAAATCAGTCTGCATATCAGGTAGACACAGAAATCCAATGACTCAATTAAGAACTAGTTACAGTATATTTTGTAGCTCTGCCCCAGTAAAATCTTCAGTGAGCTCAGCAACTTCTTTCAGTAGTATCTCCATTTCCTCTTGTGAACGAAAAATTTTATTTCTGGCATGCACCTAAAACCCATAAAAGAAAAATCAGTGTAAAACAACTTAAAGAAAGCCAATATGCCGAAATACATATAAAGATCATGCCCAAAAAAAACCTTTAGAATGGCCAATCTTCCATCTTTAGATGGTAAACCAACTCTGATAATCTTATCAAAACGACCCTTCCTCAGGAGAGCAGGATCAAGAATATCCAATCTATTTGTTGCACCAATTACAAGCACCTGAAACTCAAGTTTAGCATATCAGGAAAAAAAATAAGTTCCTTATGATGCTGGAAATTATTTGGAAATATACCTGTTCTGTAGAAACTTTAAATCCATCCATCTCAGTCAGAATTTGAAGTAACCCTTGTTCTCTTTCTGCCCCACCCTAGTAACACAATTGCAAACCGAGGTTTCATTGGCGGAAACAAGGGAGCACAGTGAAGTGAGCAAAGAAAGGAAAGTACAAGTTAACATAGGCAAAACCAAAAACAGATTTGCAGCAAATAAGTTAAATGCTTTTAGCCCCAGAAGAACCAAAATACATTAAATGACATGGATTAGAAGTAAAGAATCGATGCCCCATAAAATTGTCAAGTATTCGCCACGATTGATACCTTTATTAACACCTCTATCTTTAACACATAGCACCATAAGCCTGAAAATATAAATAAATGTAATTTTCTTTTCTAGTTCCCACTCAATTGACCATCCAAAGGAGTCACCATTTTTTATTTCACACACTGACCAAAAACATTTGAGAGCATGGCTTCTTGTAACTGTTGCAGTTGTGATCAGGTTCCAGTTTCACATCCATAGCATAATGCCTAGGTTTCCCTAACCAACCAGCTAAAAACCAATATGATTAAGGCCCTTCATTTTTTGTATTATGCCATCGCTCAAATAATTCCATTCATCTCGCACTTGCAATAATAGGACTGAAGGTAAAAGTACCTTGAGAATTGATTAAAACACATAACTATATAAAGCAGTAACATCCTGTGTTTATAAGAAAATTGCTCAAGAAATTTGATATGTCTGGCTCCACCAGAAAATCACCAAGTATCATGCCCTAACACATGGCTAACACTAAAGTAATGAAGTATGGCAGGAGCCGATTTATACCACCATAAACTTTATCACATCTTGTGCACAGATATTCACCAAATTCAGTGCTCATCCCAAATGGTGCGATGAAAATATAATTACTTTAAGCTGAGTATCAACTTATCAACGTTACTAAAGGCCATTAAATTTGACATCTGTGTGCAGTTGCAGTTAACCTGGAGATATATAAAAATTTCAGAACTAAACTAGCTCTGTAGAATGATTTGAGCCTCAGAAAAATTTTGTAATATATGAAGAACAGTGTAATGATATAATTACAAACTAATCCTAAAAAATCTCTAGAACATAAATGTTAAGTAAATAATTTTCTGACTCAAAATTATCTTACTCCACCAATATCTGGTCCTCCTCGCTTGCCACCAATAGCATCTATCTCATCAATAAAGATGATGGAAGGTGCGTATGATCTGGCATTTTTAAAAAGGTCTTTAACACGTGATGCAGCAACCCCTACAAACATCTGAGGGAAGGAAAGTTAAATTAACCAGTTGTATTTTAAATTGAGTTACTAGGATAAAAACAACAAATACAAAAAAGCATATTTGCATTATCAAAGAAAAAATCTGAGGACAAAGAACACATACAGCAAGTTATCATACTTTTTTCTATGCCAAACAAGTTTGTGTTTTATGAGAAGGACTAGCTACAAGGCAGGGAAACATCAGATAATTATTAATCATCAATATCAATATATTCCCTCCTGTCTTTATTATAAGTACCTCCTACATGTTTTATAATATAACATTAACATGTCTTGTCTAAAGCATTAATGTTTTCCACCTAGTATCCCTAACTATAAAACTTCCTAATTAACTAACCAAACTCCTCTAACCAATGACTTTTATTGAGGGTAATTTTGAGGTCATACAAAAAATAACTAATTTTAAGTAGTATCACTGACTAACAATCCTAATTAACGAACCAAACTCCTAAAAAATAACTATTAGGGTAATTTTGAGATCATATGAAAATTACCTATTTTTAACTAAATTTCTCAACTTGTGTAAAGTAGTTAATTGGAGTAAAAAAAAAAAGGACCATAAATTTATAGAAGTTTAAGCCATAAGCAGTGCAGTTTATTTCACATCCAGTTATTTGAACTTCCAGTTAACCCACTTATACAGAATCTCCATCCCTGTCCTTTAGAAGATTTCATGATTTTGGAGTTAATTTCAACAATAAACAGTAACTTGAGTTCCCAAATTCTCCTTCATTATTATCTGCGATGAAACCAAAGTCTCTTTCTCGTAATTTTCTCTTCAATTTACTGAATAACATTAGAGATAGGCAACACCTCTACAAAATCAGTGCCGTTTGCTGCAAAAAAAGGCAGCCCAGCTTCACCAGCAATAGCCTTAGCCAGCAATGTTTTGCCAGTTCCAGGAGGCCCATGGAGAAGCACACCTTTTGGACAATAAATTCCTTTGCCTTGAAACTCCTCTTCATTCTTTAAAATTCGGACAATCTCTTGTAGTTCCCTTTTTATATATTCCTGACCAGCAAAATCATCAAATGTAACACCAGTTCTTTCTTCCGCAGATATAAATTTAGCCCTGAGGGAAAGCAGAAAAATTAGATCTTAATAACAAGCATTGTTATGAAATTCTTTTTCTACACAGAAAAATAATTGCACCCTGCACTTTGACGTTCCAACTAATTTCAACACATCATCAATTATCAGGAACCTGTCACTTGAAGACCAGAGTTCATATAACTTAAAAATTTGCAAAAATGTTTAACTTTCCAATCAAAGAAGCGTCAACAAAATTCAAAAGATTAAAAACCTACAGATATGTTTTTTTTCCTTTTCAATTCTCTAAAATATAATGGAGAAAAAGAAATACAATAAACAACAAATGTTTAGGCAAATCCAAGATTAGGAGAAACAGTGTACTGCCCACTATGATTTTACAAACAAGTAAATAAGGGTGGCCCGGTGCACAAGGCTCCCACCAGGTGAGGTCTAAAGAAAGATAGATGGACCTAGCCTACCCTTGTAAGCGCAAAGGCTGTTTCTAGAATTTGGACCTGTGGCCTGAAGGTAGCAACAACCTTATTGTCACAAATAATTTGCAGCAAAAATAAAACCCTTTAAAGGGATAGCACAAATGTCTGTTATTCCAGATGATTTTTGACTCTATGGTAAAGCTAAAGCAAGCCCACAGGTTAAGTTCATAACAATGCCTTTAGTTGCTTAGTGTTGAGGATGTCAACAGTAATTAGCACAGTTCTGCGGACTGATCTGACTTTCTGACATGGTTTAAGAAAAAAGTATATGAAGTTCAGAATAAGTTTCCAAAGTAACTAATATGCAGCAGACCAAGAAATAGCCCACCCTCTTCACCTAATCTAACCAAAAGAAAATGAATAGCATTCCATACAAGGTTCTATTACCTCTAAAAATGTTGAATAATATTTTTTTCTGAATCATGAATTCATTAAAGAGCTACCTAAGAAAAAAAAGCATAAGGCATTTGATAAAAATCATATAATATGACACATCCCTTACTTCTCAAAACTACAAGTAGAACAAGGGACACATTAAAAAGCTAAAACCTTGATGTATGCAACAAAAATGTAGCTCCGGCTAAAAAATGGAACAGGTAAAAGAAGAAAGAAAAATTCTCCACCTACCGGCTCTTGCCTAGTGACCCAAGTGTACTTTGTTCAAGTGGCTTCCTAGCTTGTGCATCAGGTTTTCCCAAATCACAAGGTATCAATTTTGCATATATCGGTCTCGTCAAATTATCAATCCATACATAAAAACCAACAGCTAGGGCAAGTCGCATAGACCATACGACTGCAGTTGCAATGGTTGAGTATATTTCTACAGGTACGGCATCCACATTAATGACATCAACATTAACAACTTGTTGATGCAGCTTTTTCCAAACATCATTCCAGCAATCTATTGGCATCCGGTCAACTACATGACGTCGAAACACAATATCCTTGGGATTCACTTCCGTTCCTGATGATTTTCCATTCCTATAATATGGTAGAATCACTGCACAATTAAGTCAACAAATATTCAACATGAGGCATTCACCCAAAATAAAGGTCATTATCTAAAATGAGGTTGTATGGAGCAGCAAACATGGATGAACAGTTTAAGCATTCTACTAACACATTTTTGCATCATTATAGAACTCAAATGCAACACAGCATTATTGATTTCTCCTCCCATTAAAGAGTATAGAGAAGAATATTATGTACATGTAGAAGTCCTAAAATTGAAGGCTTCAGCCTCAACAATACTCTTGAAAAAGGAAGAATGTCAAATAACTGATACAGCATTTGGAAAATACTGCTTCTGTCACTTATTATAGTACCCAATTGCCAACTTACCAAGGAAGTTGTTTATGTCTAAAGTTGTTTTCTTCTTTCCAAGTCTAGGCCTAATTAAATGAACTAATGGTTAAATTATTTATTAAGGGTTGGAAAAAAATTGTTGATTATGGGCATATAAGGAAAGATTTTACGATAGTTCTACTTCCTTGATCCATTTTGCCAACTTCCCTTGCCTAAATCGTTCCATCAATCAAAGGCTATTCGCCTAGGATGTGTGATCACACAAGAAAACATAAGATTCCGAATGATCATATACAAGAACAAGTTGGTGTGGCCTCTGCAGAAGAGAAAATAGTAAAAAATCATTTGAGGTAGTTTGGATATGTTCAAAGAAGGCCATTGAGTGCATCGGTGAGGATGGTTGATCAAGCACTATGGAGTCCTCTAAAAAGAGGTTGAGGAAAACCAAAACAAACATTCAAGGAGGTTATGGAGTAGGATCTTTTGGTTAATAATCTATCAAAAGATTTTGTTTTCAATAAAGCAAAATGGAATCGTGCAATCCATATAGCCAACCTCAGCCAGTGGGATGAAAGTTTTGCTGCTGTTGTTATTCCTCGAATTGTAAATAGGAAATGATAAAAAAGGGATAAGGGCAGCAAAAAACTGGGTACTATAAAAAGAGATGGAGGGAGTAATACATAATGGAGGCTTTCATCAAAGAAAGTCAAAAACATGCTAAACAGACCATTTCAAAATTTTCCATAATATTTATTGGGGGGAATCCATAATCTTAAAAAATTAACAAATTATTCCTGGATAATGTGAATGCCTTGCAATTTGTGAACACAAATGTCTTACAACAACAACAACAAAGCTTTATCCCATTAGGTGGGGTCACCTACATGGATCGCATGACCCAATTGTGCTCTGCTGAAAACCAGATAAAAAATTACAAATGTCTTACATATGATAATATATGTATATATATATATATATTTTTTTTTTTTTCTTTCTCTTTCTCTTCCTCCTCTTCTTGAGATTGAAAATTTAAAACAAATAAAAATAAAAAGAGGAAGCAAAAAATGCAGACGCATCCATACACAATTACAAGCAATGTCTAACAAAGACATTCATACTTGATCATTTTATTTCCTCATTTAGCCTTTTCCTTGCCACCATACACACCAAGAGAAAATTGCAGATTGAAATAGACTAGGAAAGTAATGCCAATGCTGAAGTTCACTGATTATAGAGCCAGTATTCCTAGGCCTTGTCCTTTTTTATACTGTAAAATAGGTCAGGAATGGAGCGTTCGTCTTTATCACTTACAATGTGTTCATCCTTTTCTCACTCCATCCCTTCCCTCACCATTTCATCCCCTCCTCTCCAAAAGTTCCAAACAAAGCATTAGTTCACAACCAAAATATTTAGATTTGGTTAAGGGAAGACATGGATACTTAGCCATAAATACAATATAATTTTGTCCCATCAAATCAGAACAGGTGGATTTTAAAGTGCTAATAATATTAATAACAAGAGTTTGTTATGGAATAAATAATATATAAAAGGTCCACATATCTTAATTTGATTGGAAACAAGCACCCTTAAGTATATGAGGCTAAGCATATAAGTTTTTTCCTTTACTTAAATAGATCTGAATGCACTATACAAAATAGTGCAGAACATAAAACTGATTTGATCAACCGTGTAATGTACTGAACCAAACATTCAATATTTCTTTAGCATGAAATATCACAACATGATGTTCAAAGTGAGCTATGATATGTCGATGAACCATCCTATGGACTGCAAACAGAGATAGTATGAACTACAGTTAGTTCTAATATATTTTTCTTGTTAACATTTAAAGTAAGCGGCCACCTCATATGTAATTACCAATCAAAACTAGTAAGAAATTAGCATTCAATGATGTAATTAGACAACAGGTGTTGTATCAGCATAATACTCCTAAAAAAAAAATCTACCTGATAAGTTTTGACCATAATTTGAGTACTCCATAAATTGGACATTATTTGAATCAAGTAGTCTCAGAAAATCACTAAAGTCTATCCTGTGAGAGTTCTCTGGGTCCCACTCAGTACCCTTCAGTTTGCCACGTCTAGTCAATAAAGCTCTGCTCCAAGATGAAGCCATGACAAGCTGCCTCTCTAACTGCACATTAGCCTTGTTCTCAAATTCTTCTAAGTCATTTATTCTTTTCCTTTCAGCCTCCTTCAGTTTCTGAAATATATCATATCCATATTATTCTCAGTATTTTAGGATTTCAAAACGTGTTATCCTTATCATCATATGAACATGTAACAACTTCCAACAAAATGCTCCAAATATGAGAAAGTTATCCCTCTAAAATGCAATTCCAAAATGAGAAACTGAAAGCCAAAAAAGTTTCATATAAACGTCTGTCTCCAAAGTGATTCTTTTCACGAAAGCAAACTAAATGTGGCCAACCTTGATATACCAAACGCTCTCAAAGGGACAAAGCCTATACTTCAAAGTTTTCTAACCACCACCACTTCTCTTATTAAGGAGAATTCCAAGTAATCTCATAATCACTTGTTCCATACAAAGACCATATTACACACGGCAGTCAAAACTTCTCCCACTCAATCCCACTGATCTGGAAAGTCCAAACCAAGAATCCCCACACCACACCCCCGCCCAAAAACACACAAAAACCAAAAAAAAAAGGAAAAAAAAAAAGAAAAATGAAAGAAGCTTAACATCTCAATGATCAATGAAAGGCATAGGAAAAAAAAACGCAAAACTCTAATGCCAGAGATTGAGTCAGAGTCAGGCAGAACTCCAACTCCCCTTTGTTTTCCAGATACCCCATTTCTGACGCATTCCTGTCGAAAAATTCGTAAAGGTTCATTACTTTAAAAGTTTAAATTGCCCGTGTGTCTACTAAGAGAAATTTCATCAACGTGGCTTACAGACACACAGCAGTTTAGTCATTTACAACATACCAGAAGAAGGGACTCTGCGTAAACAGGCAATCAAGTTCTCATTTCTTTTCAAAACTATGTTGCGCTCTCCACTTTTTTTTTCATTGTTTCCATTTAACCCAACGGAACAGAGAAAGTGATAAAGGGAGTGAAAAAATCAACCTCCAATAGCTTAAGGGACTCAGCATCATCTTCTTCCTCACTCTGGGTTACTGTAAGTGGACTGGAAGTTGAATCCGAAGCTTTGTAAGCACTGATTCTAATTGTCCAGCGACTAGTGCAAGGCTTCTTATAACATAATCTGGTCCTCAAAATGCGTTTACAATAAGAAAATCGAGATAAAGATTGTGGGAAATGGCCAAAGAGGGTTTTAGAGCTGGATATGGGTTTTGGGGACTGAAGAATATCAACAATATTGGGAAATTGGGAATTCATGTTTAGCCGCAAAAGAATTCTGTGCCCCTGTCTCTCATCACTTGCTCACACTTTATCCCAACAATCGCCGGGAACTGGAGTGACGTTATCTGGTTTCAGCATTCTGGTTTCAGGGGCTCTGGTGGGGGTTTATGTCCGCTTTCTTCCTTGTTAATTCCAATTTGTTCTTCCAGGCCAAGAAAATACCAATTTGTTCTTGGCCACAAAAAATTCTAATTTTAGTTGAATCAAATTTGTTCTTTCTTCCTTGTTAATCAAAAATTAAATCAAGGGTTTAATCTTTCTGCGAGCGAGAGACATTTTATATTTTATCTATCTTACTCATATAAAAGTGTGAGTAGGCCCTACTATCAAAAGAAAAAAGATAAAATAATAATGGAACATATTCATTTTTACGTAAGAGAAATAAATAAAATGTTTCTGCTGCAAAAACATTAAACTCTAAAATCAATATATGGAAAAATGGTTAAAAGGTTTTTTAAAAAAAAAAAAAAATCTATGTTAAGATATAGTACTTTGAGTGTTACCGATTTGGATTCCCCCAGTATCCTTTCCTCTTCTTCCCTCAGTATCTTCCCATCCAATTATTCATTCTCCTCTCCTCTTCCATTTCAAATTAACTTTTAATTAAGATCAATGGCATAGATGAGAAATACTGAGGCATGAGGAGGGAATGATACTGAAGAAATATATTCTCTAAGTTTACAAGAAATATATTTTTTCCTATATTTTTTTGTCTTATAATTTTAATTCCGTTAATATTATTACCAGAAAACACTAATACAACAAATTCAAGTAATGCCTAAGTAAATTTAAGTAATGATTATATAATTAAATGCTATTAATTTTGAATTTAATATATGTGTAAATTAAAGATATATAAAAACTTAATGGAACTATCAATATCAAAACATTGATTGATTGTATTAAAAAGATTAGTTTAATAATCTAATTATTAAAATCTCTATTTCATTTGCAGCTATTTATCATTTTATTTTAGTTTACTAATTTAAATATTATATTAAAATTAAAAAATTAAATATTAAATATGTTTTGTCAATTAACCAATCATCATTAGTTTCCTCACAAAATGTGTTGGTATTCAAATTTTAGTCCCTATGATCAGTAAAATTCTTAAACGGTAGTTTTAAATTTTTAATCTCATCAATATATCAATATATGTGAAGGTTTATTGTCTAGATAATAAATTTTCTATAAATTTTTTTGCTCAGAATAATTTTTCTATAAATTCAAAAGATAATTTATTAGAATTTTCCCCTTTTTTTACAGGGATTAATGTTTCTCATATTGCATGAGAAATATTATCTCATGTCACACACACATGAAATAGTGAGACCTACTCACACACACATTGAGAAAACTAAATTTCTTATACACATATGAAATGGTGGGACACACACATATGTGTGTGTATGTGTGTGTGTCCCACCATTTCATATGTGTGTAGAAAATTTAGTTTTCTCATGTAACATGAGAAAACTAAAACCCTTTTTTACATCCTTAATGATGTCACATACATATAGTTGTTAATTGAATTTCATAAAAGGGTTTATTCATTTTATGAGTTTAGGATTTATTTGAGTTTAGATCATGGTTTATTCATTTGAAATTTAAAAAATGATCTAATTTAGTTGTGTTTAAACTATATATATTTGATAAGAGAGTGTTATGTGTATATAACTTGTTTTCTATAATTTGAGTTAGAAATTTATGAGTTTTAACATCAATGTATCTCAAGTTAAAAATAAAAAGACAGCAAAATTATGAAATAATTTTGTTTGAAGTATAATACTTTAAAGTTCTTATTAAAAAAAAGAACACCTTAATATATGTTTTTTCCCATGAAGAATAGCCTGCCTATAGTAAAACACAATCAAATATTATTAATATTGAAGATAGTGACACAAATCACGTTGATAATGTTACTTTGTATAGCGTTTACTTTGTGCTTTGTCTGATTTATTTAATTTTAAATGATAGTTTATCAATGTTTGGGATAATGGCTTTACTTGGTTTAATTTTGAAAATTTGGACAATAATTTGGCTTTTTTTAGCAATTTTTATGGTTTGAAATATACTTGTATGATGATGTTTATTGTTTTACTTTTATCTATATTAAAATATATAAAAAGAAAATAATGTTTTTGAAGAAGACCTAAAAGCAAGTCTGCTCAAACCTTGCAAAACACATCCTTTTAGGAAAATGGACTTTTTGAGCTTGACCTATTTTAGAATCAGGCTACAAATGCCATCCCCTTTTCCCACATTTAGGTTGATAATCTTTGTCCCTTTGACTGTGATTTGTGAATCCAACTGATGTTTGGAGAATAAATTTGTCTCTTATCTCTTGTTTAAAGTAATCTGAATTGATGGTCTTTCTATCAAACTCGATACTTTGGATCTTCCTTCTTTTATGTTGTGGCTGAAACAAACATTGTTTTCTTTGAAAGAGTCAAATGAAGATAATATATTAAAAGCAAATCATCATCCTGGTTAACTTCCTATAGTTTCAAAGAAAGAAATTATGCATTACACTAATCAGGGATATATCTTAGGATAGGTTGCCACTTCCTCAGTGGCGGAGCTTCTAAGGAACAAGGGGGGCCATGGCCCCCTTCAAAAAAAAAATGTTTAGAATGTTTTTTTTAAATAAAAATAATATGTTGAAAACAAAGTTAATATGGGCTGCATAAGAAGTTTGGCCCCTCCAAATTTTTTTTAAACATGTTATATAATCATAAGTTTTTTAATTAGTTAATGAGTATATATTTGATCCCTACAAATATTTATTGTAAGATCGGTCAGTGCACTTCTTTATTGGCTTTTGGAAGGAATGGAGTTCATAATGAGACCAAACTCTTTATGGATCATCACTCAATGTAACGCCTCTCATCTCATTTTCTCTAAGGACTGGTCAATTGCAATCAATATTGTGAAGGGCAGGAAAATGAAGTATGGTCAAGTAATCATTTGCTGTTTTAACAAATCTTTCTTCTCTTTCACTTGGAAGAAGGGAAAGAGTCCCATCAAAGACTTTCTGCTGGCAGGCCTTAGAGGTCTCATTTTGCTTCACAAGAATGTCCCCCTCCTTTAGTCTTCTTTTTCTCTATATTTGGAAGTAGAAAAATTCAGACAGAGACTGAGAAAACTCCCAAAAATAGTAATTTTTCTATTGTTTATGGCAGTTTTCAAACCTAATATTCCCGCTCCTTTATTTTCCTTTCATATTTCTCTCCATCCAAATATAGCATAGTCTTCTTTAAAAATTTTGGGTTTGTTTGGGATAGCTATGAAATCTCTAAAAAAAACCCATCAAACAATGAAATAAGCCTAACAGAAGGGGAAAAAAAGTTAATCTAGACTGTTTGAGATAGTTTTAAGGGTTGATGAATTTATGTAAAAAAAAGACACTTCTCATAGAAGTCACTTTTTTAAGTTTCTGGTGTGACCTTGGTAATTAAAATATTGTTTTATCATTATGATTTTACATTTTTTTTTTCAATAAAACCATTTTACTAATTTTTCAAATGCTTTTATTTTTTTACAATTTTGCTACGTTACGATTTTATGTTTTACGATTTTTTTAGCTTCTAGAAAAAAATGTTAAGGATATGTTATTCAATAAGCAATGTATTTTTAAATATAAATACAACCTCCATATATTTTCATCTCAAAATCTTAATGTTATTTGTTATGATATTAATTGCCTGTTTGTTTCCGCTCTCTGTTTTTTGTTTCCAAAATAGTTTTATAAACTTGTCTTTAGAAACAAGTTTTGAAAGCAAGAAAACAAGAATAAAAAAATCTGTTTGAATAGTCGTTTCAGAAAAATATGTTTTTGAGTGTCTTGGCGGCAACCATAACTAACAGTGACGTGGTAACGCTAAGTATGGAACATTTTAAGATGTTGTTTTAATGAATACAATCATTTTTAATTTTCTAAAAAAAAAAAAAAGTCAACCCAACATCAGTCATCATGACCCTGTTACTTGAAGACCGGCTTCATATAACCTCGAACAAATGTTTAGACGAACAAAAAATATGAAGAAACTTCGAACAAAAAATAATCATTAAAAAACAGAAAATACGATAAACAACAAATGTTTAGATGAGTCCAAGGTCAATGTATTGCCATTGAGATTATATTTTATAATTACAACTGCATTAAATTATGATAAATATTTACAACAATTACATTTTTTGTGTGCATTTTAAAGAGTATAAGATATTTGTAAAAAGTATTGCCCCATGTTTAAAGGGAAAATTACACGTAAATCTTACAAGGAAAAAATAAACACATGATAAAAAAATATTATGTGTAAATTTTATCCATAAAAATTGTAGGACTGAAAAATCCAATTATGTAGCTTAGTGCTTAACAAAGATTTTTTTTGTAGAAACTTATGCCCACTCAAATGAAATTTACCTCAACGTTACGTTCGATTATTGATGATTTTCAAAAAGGTGCCTTTAGATTTTAGTGTTGCTACACCAAAAATATATATATTAATCAACCCCCCCCCCCTTTTTTTTGGCTGACAAGTATTCTTTTATTAAAGATAATCTTATTTCAGACACTATTTGATATTAAATGTAAGTACCACTCTTAATGAGGATTCAAACATTAACTTTGGGCAATCATTTTCATTAGTAAAAAAATTAACCTATTTAAAATTGGGCCAATCATCCTAACATAAAACATTTAAAATTGCTTAATTAATGAGGATTCAAACATTTTATTCTATTCCACTAGACTCATTTTCATTCTCATTGGTTAATTAACCTATTTAAAATTGGGCCAATCATCCTAACATAAAAAAATTTGGGCAAATCATGCTTTGCACAAAGGAGGGGATATTTTTGGTAACTTCTAGAATAGGAGTTAGTCAATGTGATAGATGAGAGCGAGAAAATGTAGCATAAGTTGAGAGATACACCAAAATATCATAGGATTTAAAAATAATTAAATAATAAATATTTTAATTAGTAAATATCCAAACAAATGTTATAAAATCTGAAAATTAGTAAAGAATAATTATTTTTTATAAGTAGTGTGGGTCAGAAAATAATTTTTTTTGCTCAAACAGAAAATAATGAATTACTAGTTGAGTGGGCAAATGATATCAATCCATCCAAATCAGAAAGAACTTATGATAAAATGGTAAATTTAAATTCATAATAATAACTATAATGAAAAGTTAAATCACTACATTTTTTTCTAACGGGAAACATACATATGTTACTCCAATAAGGTAACAAGTGGCTCCACGAAATTACAAAATGCTAAAGATATATCAATTTTCAACCTCTTTTTATACTCCATCCAATTTCATTTGTAGACCACCCCCAATATCTTTTAATAGAATTGAGACGAACCTAATATCTCATTAGTTTTATTTAAAAATTAAATAAGATTCCTATTTTTCTTATACTAAATACATAATTAAAATTTTTTCTACTTTTTATATTATTACTGAATAAAAAAATATATGAAAATTTTAATAATAAATAATCAGTGTGTTTAACACAAAATTTATTGTTCAAATTTCTTATAAATAAAATCAATAGAATATATCATATAGATTTTCATCCGTTACAACCATATCAATAAAAAAGAAATTGCTTTTTACATGTATTACATGTACACATTCTTGAGGGTTGATGCACATTAAAGAAATTGCTAAATTCAGTATTACCTGTAAAGATGGTACGTTGATGAAGGCTTTTATTATCCCAATATTCTAATCAATTAAGTCTTCCTATCATATACATCCTTAACTTCCTGAAGCGTTAATCTTACATGTGAACATGTTAATTTTGAAGTGTAATGCATACTTTCTAATTGCATATTAAATTTTATGTTTAGTTTATTTTTATTTAGTTACACATGAAATATGTTTTGACATTTTATAACTTTTTTCCTCCAGCAACTTTTCAAGAGGAGCATTATCACAACATTTTTAAGTTGGAAAGCATAGAAGTTGGATATTCTATGGAGAATCTCCTTTTTGTTTAAATATATGTGGTTACAACCAATGGTCTTGCATGGCCTTATTCAATAGAACCTCATGTTTGCCAACCGTCTTAATTTTGTTAACGCTAATTGTTTTTATGGGAAGCTTTATTTGTATTGATGAAAATTAACTTCATAACTTGGTATTGTGTAAATGTTCTGATGATGGTTACTTGACATTTGATATGAATGAGAAGGAGAATTTTTTTCTTGCATCTATGTTCTTTGTTGCTGGTATGTGAAGAAGTAGGAAAATGACAAATAATATGTTTGTTAAATATTTAGACAGAGATGTGAACTTCTCGCCATCATATAACTAAATTTATTTCGCATTTCAATATAACGTTAATAATTATATCAATATAACATTAACAAGTCCATCAGGATAACATTAACAAGTCCATCAGTACAACCTTAATACTCCATCAGTACAACGTTAATAAGTCAATTAGTACAACATTAATAAATCCATTGGTATAACATTAACAAGTCTCGCAGTATAACATTAATGACTATATCAGTATTAAGTAGGTGTTAACAACTACATTAGTGGGTGTTAACAACTAAATCAGTATGTATTAACAATTACATCAGTGAGTTTTAACAAGTTCATCATAAAGTGTTAACTATTAACAATAACATCAGTGGGTATTCACAACTCCATCAATGAGTGTTAACATCTATACTAGTATGTGTTAATAGCTACATCAGTGGGAGTTAACAACTACATTAGTATGTGTTAACAACTATATCAATGAGTGTTAACAACTACATCAATGGATATTAATAAGTCTATTATTAACAAAAACATCAGTGTGTGTTAACAAGAAAATTTGAGGGTGTTAACAACAACTTTAGTAGGTGTTAACAACAAAATCAGTGGGTGTTAACAAGTATATCAGTGGGTATTAACAGGTACATCAGTAGGTGTTAACAATTACATCAGAATGTGTTAACAATTACATCAGTGGGTATTAATAACAACATCAGTTCACGTTAAAAAGAAAATCTGAAGGTGTTAACAACAACTTTATTGGGTGTTAGCAACAAAATCAATGTGTGTTAACAATAACGTCATTGGGTGTTAACAACAAAATTAGTGTGTGTTTATAACAAGATCAGAGGGTGTTGACAAAGTTTTAGCTTTTATTTACAACTTATATAGGAATAAATCACAAAAAAATTCACTTATGTAAATGAAATTCAAAACTTAATTACCTTTGTATGAACCTGTACACAATACCAAATTGTTATGAACATTTACATAACAACAAAAGCACCTTTGCACAATGACAAATCGGCTAACAATTGTGGCATCAATGAATATTAACATTTACAAAAAAATCTGATGGACAAAAAATATGTCCTAAATACAATCAATATGCTAGCACACACAACAAGATAGAATGTATTTTGAAGTCATCACACAATCTACCGTAAGAAACAGTCCTCTAAGCATGAAATTATACCCTTGTGAGAAAAGTTGTTGTGCAGAGGAGTTTGCATGAGACAGCCTAGTCAGAAGTGGAGGGCTTTTGTATAGATTTGCACTGGTATAAAAAAAGATTTTTAAGACTGGACGAAAAATGTCTCGTAAGACTGGATCTGAGACTGGTCTCGATACAGGCGGTCTTAAAAGTCTGTTACTTTTAAAACCGAATGCAATTGATATTAAAAAATACTTTTTAGATCGGATCTTTAAAATATGAGGTCTTAAACGTCAAACTTTTAAGACCACATTTTTAGAATATAGGTCTTAAAAGTCTCTTTCTATCACCCAAAAAAAAGAAAGAGAACAGACTTTTAATACTGGATGTGAAAATATATCCGGTCTTAAAAGTATTTTTAAGACCGAATGTGAATAAAAATCCGGTCTTAAAAGTCTCTTTCTTCAAAAAAAAAAAACACTAGACACCGTAGATCATCACAATATCCACGAATAGCGCGAGCGTCCTTTCTTTCTTAAAAATTCAGGGATCTCAACTAAACCACCATCATTGAAAGAGGAGGGTTTCCTCTTAATACCAACAGTTGTATCTCCATGTGTTAGCTGACTTGCCTGTGATTATAACCCCCCCCAAAAAAAAATAGAGTTAGTAATAAATGAATAAGTAATGAGCATAAATGAAGAGGACAAGTTGAGACATACTTGCAAGGGTCTCCCATCACTTTCTTCTTGACACTCGAGTCCAGTTGCAATTAATGTGATGCTTACATATACCATAAAAAATTTATAAGCTCCAATTTCATAAATACAAGTTAAGAAAGCATCACGCCCTAAATAGGGGAGAGGGAGAGAAAGAGCGAGAGGAGAAGGATGAGGAAGAAAGGGAATCTTTGGTAAGAGAATAACACAGAACGATCAACGATCTTGATTATTCAATCTTACAATTTTCTAGGTTGAAGAAGCAAAAATTAAATAGATCGAAGAAAACAAAGTAAAAATTGCGAATTTGGAGAAGCTATAACCAAAACAAGAGACCATAAGAGCAAAGGGCACTAGAGTAGTTTTCGCAACGTCCGAAAATTTGTGAGTAAAGTCCTTGAGACGAGATGGGTTGAAGAGAGTGAGGTGAGACTTACAAAGTTGAAGAGAGGTTCAGAGAGCAAAATTAAAATAGAAGATTCATCTTTTAGAATTTTAAACCGAACTTCTTAAATATCTGGTTTTAAAAGTAAACTTTTTAAACTATATATTTTTAAACATCCAGTCTTAAAAGTAAGACTTTTCTTATATTTATCAAACTGCCATTGAAAATACTTTTTGGACTGGACTTTTAAACTATTAGGTCTTAAAAGTAAAACTTTAAGACCTCATATTTTACAAGTATGGTCTAAAAAGTTCTTTATATATTTACATAATTGTCACCGGTCATACTTTTAAGACCTAATCCTCTATAATCTGGTCTAAGAAGTTCTTTATATATTTAAGGAATTGCCACCGGTCATACTTTTTTAGAAATAATTCTTTATAATTGATGAGCTATAAACTTACCATGTATTAAGATACAAATTGAGCATGAAATTGATCTAATATGATTAAAAGACATACGAATAATAAGTAAAAAACATGAATTTGATGTCAGACATACCCTCATAAGTATTCTTGTGTTTTTGCAGATTTTTATCCACAAGGAGATAACAAATTGGAAGAGCTCAGGAGAAAGATAAAAAGAGAAGCCGAAAAAGCCAAAGCTGGCGTCGAGCTCCAAGACTGGAGCCCAAGGCGCCAACTCACTAGAAACTCACTGGAAGCTGGAGCCGGGCGCCAACTCACTGGAAGCTAGTGCCCGGACGCCAAAGTTGACGCCCGATGCGCCAGAAGTCGTGAAAAAGTTGTTATTTAAATTTTAGAAAGTTGTTTTCTTCAAAATCCGAAAAAAGAAAGAAAATTAAGGATCTTTAGCGGATTTGAAAGCATAATTTAACCTTGAATATAAAAAGGAAAAACCCTAACAACCAAGGAGAAAACTTCATGGCATTGGAGAAAAAGGATCAAAGCACCATTGTGGAGATCAACCTTCCCCAATCTTTGAAGAACAATTCTGATTTTCATCTCTTTTCTTATTTTGTTAACCTAGTCATGCTTGGCTAGTTTTCTTTTGTAGTTAGGGCGAGGATGAACCCTATACGAATTTAAAGTATTTGTGTGGATTCTCTATTGATCGTTATTTTCTTGATTGAATGAATTATCTTTGCTTAAAGCTTTCTTAAAGACTAATCACCTTTTAAATTGTTTATAGGTTGGTATATGACAATAGAGATATTGGTGCATTTAACTAGAACCGTTAATTCATCATAGAGTTGCATGACCTAGACATAGGCTTACAAGTTTATGCGATCTCATAATCTGGTTTAAAAATATGATCTTTCCAAACAATACTAAGACATTAGATTGTTTTCAAAGATAACGGACTAAGGTAGCATCAAGATATTGAGACTTAGTCTAACTTTAGAGAATTGATCGTCAATCGTGGGAATAATAATCAATTAAAGATTCAATTCAAATACTTGGAAGAACAAAGGGGGATTTTAAGCCCTAGTTGCGTTTTTCCTAAATTACTTATCTTTTCTAAACGTTGTTCTTAAAATTTTTGATCTTGGATTCTTATTCTTATTTAATTCCTTAAATTCTGTTTGATTATAACTCACCCCATATTACTCAATTCATCCAACTAAAGTGAAAATAGCGAATTAGTGATTGGAGTACTATTCCTCGTGGGACGATATTTTTCTCACTACTTTATTATTTATAACGACTGGTGCACTTGCCGAAGTCGTTATCAATAATCCAGTCTAATAATTTCTTTTATATTTATAATACTGCCACCAGTTATACTTTTTAGACTGGAGCCTCAAATACTCTACTCTAAATGAGGCAGTCTTCAAGCCTTTTTTTGTACTAGTGTTGCAACAAATGCACCAGCAGTTGATACTATGGTTCTAAGTGATTTAGCTACTATTGCTTCTCTAATCTAATCTCTCCATCTTGAAACCACCAAGATCAATTAGTTCAGTTTAACTAAAAGAATTGTCTTAAATGAATGATTGAAAACGCAACCATGTCTTCCCTTTCTCTACAATATATTTTAATTTTGAAGCACATATTTTTAACATCCTAATTTTACTATTAGGATTTAATTGTAATTACAAAATGATTATATTTGATTATTGTAATTAAATTGTAATTGTGAAAAAAAAGTAAAGTAAATAAATATAAATAAAAATAAAGTTGGGTATTTTGTGATAATTTGTGCGATTTTTTTTTTTTAAAAAAAAAAAAGAAAGAAAGAAGAGAGCAAGCTGATGCGTGTAGAAGAAGAATATAAATAAAAAATAAATTAAAAAAAAAAAGAGGAAGGAGCATGTAGAGGAAGAAAAAGGGGGAAAAAAAGTTTACCGCCTTTGACCAAGAGGTGGGTGTAATAAATACACCTCATCTTGCCTATATATATGTATGATTGGTGAGATTGAGAGAAGAAGGAAAAAGAAAAAGGAAAGTGAGCACGAGAGGAGAGGAGAGGAGAGGAGAGGAGAGGAGAAGAGTGAAAGTATATTTGGGTTTTTGAGGTATGTTATTTATTTTATAAGATCATTTAGGTAGTTAAATTAACTTCTTTTCAATATAATTCTTTCATGAAATTTGTTCTATATATTTTTCTCTTTCCAATGAAGGTAATATTATATCGGTTAGTGAAAATTTTGAGGTTATGATTTTGGAGAATTTGTCATTTTTGAAAATAGAGACTGTATATATGTATAGAATGATCGATAATTAATTTTAATCGGTTTAGTTTTGAAGTTTGAAGAACTGAAATATTATTTTCAGTTTTTATGATAATATATTATTATTAGAATGTTTATAATATAAGTTATATTAAATTATAATTGTGATGATGTAGAACTTTTTTGTTATTGGTGATCGTTCGTGTTTTACTTCTCAAGATTTAGCTTGGAATTGAGGTAACCGGGGTTAATTTATCTTATATGTTTGTTTTGGATTGTAAGGTGTTTCCTAAACCTTACTATCATCTATATTCCTGGTATGTGTTTTGAAAAATGATGCCTATATCTATACATGAAATTGTTTTAGTGAAATGGTGGTGATTGTTGTGATAGTAAATGGAACAATATATTGTACAATATCTTAGAAAATTATAGGGATATATTGTTTATTTGTTATTGGATATGCTGGTTTGTGTGGAAAATATTTAGGGTGAAATTGTGTCCATTGGCTCTCTCATTCTTGGCTGGAATTTGAGTAGAGTGTTTTGAGCGAACAACTCCTTGTTATGGTATACCAGTGATGGCATGGGAGGGGCAGTATTCTTGAAGTGACTTGATAACCTTGGCCAAGTATACTAGCACTGATAGGTTGTACCACGTTCAAAAGATATAAGGAGGAGCATGATGAATGAGCGGAGATGTTCTAGTTATTGTTAATTATCATGTTTCATTTAATTATTGTTAATATTATAATTATGTTGGTAAATCTGCTTCTTTTATTTGCAATCATTTCTTGCATATTTGATAAATTAATTTTGGTTACTGGAACCCCTGCCATCATTAATATTTTTCAGACGAAACTTCTAATTTTACTAAAGGCCAAAGGAAGCAACCAGAAGCATAAGAGTTGAGACACTTTGTAAGCCTCCTTTGGCATAAGTGTTGTATGGATTCCTATATATATTGTCATCTTAGAACACTCATATTTTTGTAATACTATGACTCTTTATTTACTACTAGATCGAAGACTTTATTTTATACTGTAATATTTTGGTGAATCCTCAATCACACTTTATGTAAAAAAAAAAAAATGTTTGGTGTAGGCTATGTATTATAGAATTAGCATTGTATAACTCATAGACTATGTGTTTTCTTTTCTTTTCGATAAATGTGCCCAGAATTATAAGTCTTTTTCATTTGGCTATATGAATTCTGAAGTTATTTTGATGCACACACAAGCGCGCGTGCGCACACATTAACATAAGAGAATAATTTACCCTTTGAGAAAATATATCAGTGCGCTTAATGAAATGATTGCAACCTAATATATATTGCCATGCCATCCCAAGAGCCATCATAAAATATTGCTTCAACAGTAAAATGTTATTATTTTCCTCCTTTAAAATCAACTAATGGAAGACCAAAACAAAACCATTGAGAGAATAATCTCATTTTCTGAAAAAAAAGAAGCATACTTTAGAGATGAAACATCTAGCCTTTTCAAGACTTCTATGAATTGAGAACAAATTAAATTACATGACAAAGATTAGAGTCGCAAGTAAGAATGAGTTTTCCATACATCAACCAACACAAGTATAAGAAAATACCAGGCAAAGTCCAAACATTCAGTTTTCTCAAGACAAGCACCAAAACACTTGATGCTATCATCATGAGGCTTCAAACCATAATTCTGGATTTAATATCTCTACCTTCAAGGCATGTCGGGCAAACATCCTCATCTTCATATTGAGAAGTTGTAGCTCTCACAGTGAATAATACCCATGAAAGATAGATCAATGTCTTAGGATTTAACAAAATCTTTTTCAAATGAAAATGAATAAAAATCAATGTCAGTGGCTAATGATACTGCAGATTACCAAAATGCTCTCACAAACAGAGAAAATCAGTGGCTAATGATACTGCAGATTACCAAAACACTTGATGCTATCATCATGAGGCTTCAAACCATGATTCTGGATTTAATATCTCTACCTTCAAGGCATGTCGGGCAAACATCCTCATCTTCATATTGAGAAGTTGTAGCTCTCACAGTGAATAATACCCATGAAAGATAGATCAATGTCTTAGGATTTAACAAAATCTTTTTCAAATGAAAATGAATAAAAATCAATGTCAGTGGCTAATGATACTGCAGATTACCAAAATGCTCTCACAAACAGAGAAAATTAGTCAAAAAGCAATAACATACAATGTCTCTTACTGACTTGATTTGTGACTTTAATAGGACACCCTAAAAAGCACTAGAACCTACATGGCAAACTTATCCCTCCTATAATAGGCTTATAGAAAACATTAATTAAAGGCTCATTTTAACAACAATTCTTCTTCATTAGCATAGATGCTTATATGTGGCACATAGAAAAGCATGATGTGCACTCATATTTTTATGACTTGTGAAATGAAAGAATATTAATACCAGCAATCTACCAGCAAGTGCAATGGCCTTTGCTTGTTAAAGATAAATGAAAATAAGGGTGTACAATGTGCACCAATGCTCACAACAACCAGAGGCATGCTCCTAGAGAAAAAATGACGAAAGGCATTATACTCCATAGAGATACAGAAAAAATGGTGCATGATTAGGTCATTAGGGAAGACATCAAATTCAAATTTTGAAACACGAGAACTGAGAATTTCCGTTGTATCAGCCAAGAAAAGAAAAGGGAAAAGGGGGCTAGGATTAAAAGACATACCATATTCAAAAAGTTATGTATGAAGCAACTGAAGCACATGCATTTTCTATATACAAAACTATTTGGATTTACATAATCTTCAAGATTCTCAACACTCAAACAGCTACAAACAAAACCTATTGTGCCAGCCTTTGCCTCTTCCTTAACTTAATCAGGGATAAAGCAACATATGCTTCGTAAGAAAATTGGGGGTGTAATGTAAGTCGAGGATACAACTAAAAAATTATTATCAAAAGAAGACAACATAAGAGTATTAAAAAGAACAAGCATAAAAAATAGCAAGCTCATTGAAATTTAGGAGTAGACTGAACCCTAGGATTCAAAGCTTCTTTAAATCTTATTGAAGAACAACTAAGCAAGGCTAACAACGGTCACTGACGTCTAATAGCAACCTCGACAAGTATGGTATGCTTGCATGTGACGAAGAAAAATGGGTTAGTGTAGTAGCCATAGTTGAAGCATAGAGGACTATGGAGGAGGATGCGAAGCTGAAGCAGAGAAGAAAGAAATGGTTCACAAGCTTCTGTCCCTTTCCTTTTTCTATTCCTTGGGAAACAATGTAGTTTGTATAATTTGTTGTTTGAACTTAATCCCCATGAAGACACCTTTTCTGACATGTTACTTTTCTCAAGGCATTTGTTGACAATATGTTGGTTTGGCCCTGAGGGATTTTCCCAAAAAAAAAAAGCCACTCCTTCCAAAGCCACAACCACCTTCGGAGCAAATCAGTCATTACATACCTCCTTCTTCGTCAATGGTGGCGTACCACCTCCACCGGTAGCACATGAACCAAAATTAAAAAAAAAAAAAAACAATAATCCAACCATAAACAATCATGAACCAAGATCGAAGAGCAATAATTGAAACAGGAACAACAGTCAAAATCGAAACTAATCTCTTGCCTTAAGATTTGATACTTCGCTTTTAATTCTAGATCTTCTACTTCACTTTTAATTCTCATATCTTCACACCTGAGAATAAATATGGTATGCCCAGAAGCGTCAAGGCCACCAGCAAGAATAGAACAACGTTTGAAGTATAAGCATCTTGCTTCGGTTTATAGTAATAGTAACCCATACAAGTCAAAATTGTCGAGAAGGATCACCCCTGTGACAGAGAAATTATATTTCAAAGAAGCAAACAGGATGCTATCAGCTACAAGAATTTTCTGGTGGAAAGCTTTGACTTTGGCGGGGAAGGTCCCCTGTTCTAGACTAACTCCGACTTCGAGAAATATGACAGCATTCTCCTTCCTTAAGAGTATAACTAAAGAAAGTCAACTCTCAAGGTCCTCATCAAGATTCATCTCCGTGTACCTTAATAAATGAACAAAATAAATTAGGAGGATAAAAAACATAATGAGAGTTGGCCATCAGGTTCAAACTGGAACCGGCGACAAATAGAATCAGAAGTTTTGAGCCAGAATACATGAACTTGAGGTTGATTGTCTGGCTTCTTTGTGTGCATTTTAAGCGTGACCTATTTTTTGTTTGAACATTGAAAAGAAAGTGAAAACATAGATTGAGCCAGAAAAATAATAGAAGATAATGAAAAGCAGCAACATAGTGATTGGTAAAGTACACACCAGCAAATCCATGGAGAGGACTTGCTGGTGACAATTTGAGTTGTTGCCAAGCTCAGATTTTGCGAGGCAAAAATGAAATTCTGTTGGATCCTCTCCAGAGGTGGCCATTCTTTAAGGAATTCAGGATCCTTGAAAATTCAAAATGATTGAACTAATGAAGTGAGCAAAGAAGAAGAATTCTGGTCCTAAGAGGGAGAGGCGTAAAAATGTTGGAAATTTAAAAGAAAAATTTAATTTTTTACGCGACGAAAAAGAAGGTTCATATTTTAAATTGATTATAACAAAAAAGAGGCTTAATAGTTAACTTTTTAGATTCACAATAGATATTTTATTTTATTTTTTATTTTTAAATTTTTAGACTTATTGTTTATAATAACATGTCTTAAAAGTAATAAAAAATTTAAATTATTTTGGGAAAATCCCTCCCAAGGCTCAATTAAGCAACAAAATATCAAATAAGGCCCAAGGAACAATTTCATGGGCCTTTTCTGACATGGAATTATTGTGTGAAATGACAAAAAACACAGTCTAATATCTGATTTTTTCTTCCTCCTTTCACTCTCACTCCCGTCGCTCTCGCTCTCACTCTCACTCTCTTCCTGTCAAGCATTGTCGATCCCGTCCTTGTCAGCCATTGTCGATCTTTTCCTCGTCAGCCACCGTCAACCCTCTGAAGCGGATAGTGCCATCGTCCCTGTTGCTGGCTCGCCTATTGCAATCATTTGAAGGTACGATTAGGGGTTTTTTACGGAAATGTTGGTTTATGACTGCAATATATATGCTATAACTTAATCATAGTGACTGGGAGTTGTGGCCATTAAACATTATTCTTATAATGGTTTATTTGTGTATATTGAACTGAATTTGGCTCTGAGTCTTCATGTAGACTTTGCATTGGGTTTTCGGTTCCCTTTGTTTTTTGCTATAATTTAGCCGGCTTGTGTATTGACTGAGATTATGTGAATTTTTAAATTTGATTTTTATATGTATACTGTAACATCCCAAAATTTTTGAATTTCTGGAAAAAAAATTAAAATATACTAGGATATTTTAAAATAAATAAATAAATAAATAAACTTTGGCCCAAATATCTTAGAGAAAATATTTTAGTTGCCAAAAGAAATTTTTGTTTGTTAATATAGGGATTTATCCTAATTTATGTCCAAAGTTTATTAGGATAAACACTTCTAATTATATATATATATATTTTTTTTTTGGTAAAATTCTAATTATTTATATTATTAGGCCTACACATTTACTTAACCATTTTGTGCCTAAACCAATAGCAAAAATGAAGCCCAAGAACTATTCCATTGAGAAAATAATCATTTATATCATGGACTCAACATTCACAACATCATAACAACCCATTTCACTTTCATCTCTCCCATACTCGTCTGAAATTTTGCAGCAAAAGTGGTCAAGAAATCAAAGCCACATGCAACCCATATACCAAGCCTAAAGTCACGGCCCAAAAGAGAACAAATCACTGAGCCCAGTGCAAACCCAGCTGAAGCTCATTATCTCCTTCCTTATCCATCGTTTTCTCTCTCCTCCAGTCGGATATAACACGTAGAAGGAAGGAGGTATTGGATGGTAAAACACGTAAGATTTGGAGCAGCACAAAATCCAACCTTCCGTACTCCATTGTCTCGGGTCTCCGCTACGCATGCTCCACTACTCTTGTGTCTCCTAAAATGCCTCTCTTGGGAACTCCATTGTTGCCACGAGCAGATTCATTTTCGGAAATGCAGAAGCACGCCATACTCCCTCATTAATCAATGTTCCTCTTCAGCCTCATGCAGAAAACAGAGAAGCAGAGATCAGCGCACTCGTTCTCTCCTCTAAACCAAACTCATTATTGCATTTGGACAGTCACACCATGCTCCATGATCTCTCTATCATGTCAGCGCCTTACTCCTCGGTCTCATTCAAAATTGCAGCGCCATATACTTCTTCATTTCCATTCATCTTCCTTTGGTTTTTCTGTAGAAACGAGAGTGAGAGACTGAAGAGTTAAACCGAAAGCATTGAGAAAGAGAGAAGAGAGTGAGAGTTAGAGACAGACCAACGAAAGCAGAAAGTCTGAAACATTGCATGCAAGAAGTGTCGATCAAGTTTGTGTGGTAGCTATGGTTTTAAGGAGCCAAAACAGAGGAAGCTACAGCGTACGGTGAGTCCTCCTCCATCGAGTTTTTCTGTATTCATTTGCTGACTTTGTTCTCTCCATCGGCGTGATGCACGCTTTCAGTTTGCTCTGTTTAGGTAGTATGAAAACAGAGAACTTGGCTATGTGTGTGTGTATATATATATATACCGTTTGCCTCCATCTTGATGATTATATGCATATACATACTTCATAAACCTTGAAGTTGCTATCATAAACATGATATAAGAAGTACCGAAGGGTTAAAGTGAATCACAAAAAGTTGAAAACTGTTTTTTTAGAAGAAACATAGTACATCAGCGGTAGCTATAGTGAATCCGTAAATGAACAGTGCAAGTGGTTACTGTAGCAAAATATCACTGTTCATGCGCTGAATTTTCTTCTGGACACCGATTTTTAAGTAGGTTAAAAATATAGTAAACGACCTTATTTGACCATGAAATTTTATAGACATATAGTACACATGTTAAAATTCAAAATGAGCTTTGGTTCACCTCAAACCAAGGTCTATAACTCAAGTTATGATTTTTGGAAGATGAGTCAAAATCCAGAAACAATTCTGAAACTTTTTTTGGGCAGTGATCATGTTTTTATAACCTGGGAATTATTGGTATAATATAAAATTATGGAATTTTCCAGAAAGAAAGTAGAGATGTATAAGTTTAAAATGGTGGGTATTTTGTAATTTTCGGAGTTCTGAGTAAAGAGTTATGATTTTTACAAAATGACCCTATGTTTTGGAAAGTTCGCTGAACAGTCTAAATCTTTTTGAAACCTGGGAATTTTTTGGAAAGTTATGATCTTTGAAAATATTTTTATATGGAAGGGGACTTGTATATGAACATGTGAGAGTTAACGGCACATTAAAATAATTTTTGTGCAATTTATTAAAAATACCTGAAGTTGCTGGATTTTAAGGGCAGTGAAGGTTAACAGTTGAAAGGAATAAACTTCAAGCATTCTAAATTTATTATCAAAACTTGTATATTTTGATATATATTTTTAAAGAGTTATTAACGGATAGAAAGTTGATTGTGATACATTAAGTTTTGGCGTGTGTGGAGCTCTCGGATTAGGTGTCATATGAATTAATTAGCTTTGGCGGGAGGTAACCACTTTCCACTTGTTATGATTATTACTATGCTGCTATTGAGTATTTGTTAAATTGATTATGATTGTTTTAAATAAAATTGCCTTGTGGAATTTTATGAGTTAAGTTTTGTGTATTTATTTATCATGATATTTATGGAATGGGAAGAATTGGGAAGTAATGAAGATTAGGTTAATCCACCACATGGTAAGGCCTCCATTGGTGCACAATGTTTGGCTTTCTAATGTCCTACCGGTTCAAGAGGGACTTGCCCACCAGTTCAAGAGGGCTTACGATACCCCACTAATTCATTGAGGGGAAAAGACCTATGGGTCTAGTCAAAGTGAAATAAGGCGGTTCGGCTGGCGTGAAGGGAGGTACCTTGGGAAATGTATTAATGAGAAATTGAGATAGTTATTTTATGATACTTCATTATGATATGAGATTTTCATGATATAAATATTGTTGAAATGTAAGGTTAATATTTGATTATAAAATTGTTCCATTTAGCACCTCACTAGCACGTATTAATTTCTATAATAAGTCAGATTGATGGTTATCACATTTTTCAGGTGAGAGCTCCTGTCCGGGTCCAACAGGGAAGGCATCAGAAGATTAGACTACACTACTAGAAGTAGTGTTTCTGTCTCTATGTTTTATATTGGATAAATGTATATTGCCACGTTAGGGTTCTTTATGCATGTTTTAGATATCCTGTGGGATATTTAATTAAATATTTTGGCATTAATAAGTTAATTACCAAAGTAAAATATGGTTAATTTATTAAGTAAAATGGAGGATGTTTCATATACACAATTTGTAATTTGGGGTTGGAATTTATGTGTATTAGAGATTATGAGGATATATGTTTGTGAAGTAATACTGAATGGATTGATAAAACCAGACCAATTAGCTAGTTTGAAGCTGGCTAGTCTGCAGTGAATGTATTCTTTTATATATGTCTTAAGTCTGGACCCTTAATGGATTTCAAGACATTGATCTATAATGCATCTACTTATTCCTATGCTTGATAAAGAGCTTTTTCTATTGGGAATTTGTGATTAAGATCAATATGACTGAACTAAAATATGAAGAAAGTTTATGAAGAAATCCACTGGCCTCATCACCGTAACTTATGCTAACTTGGTCTCAGGTTCTCTGTTATAGATCAAGGAGGTCATGGTCATATCATATTATTCTTTACCTGCTAGCTTATTCTCCCATTTAATTAGTAAGAATTATCCTTGAACTATTGATCAGTTTCTCAACACTTTTAAATAAAATAATGGATGAATTATTAAAGAAGTAGGGGTCAGCCTTGTGAGTGGACATTCCCTTTTAATTTTGTTTTAGTTTTGTGCATTGTATCTTATCAGGTCCAAACCTAGCTGAAATAATAAATGATTTAGGCTGATTTTTATTTTGAAGTCTTGGAGAAACCTTCTTCCGCCCAACCATCTAGTCTATTAAATTAATGCACATGTGATCCGGTGGGACTACAAATTGCAGGTTTGGGATTTTTCCTTCATGGGGTCTCTCTCAGAAGCTTTCACGAATTATAGGACCGAATAAAGCTCGTGAAGTATCTCTTGCAGCATCTCCTTTGACAGCAGAAGTAGCTGAAAGGCTGGGTCTCGTGAACCATGTTGTTGAAGAAGGGGAAGTATTAAAGAAAGCTCAAGAAATTGTGGGTGCCATTTTAAAAAATAATCAAGACATGGTGTTGAGGTAAAAGTCTATCATAAATGATGGCCTCAGGCTGGACCTTGGCCATGCTCTTTCTCTGGAAAAGGTTAGATATCTATCGTTTAGTCTATTAAAAATAAGATGGACCGAAGTTTGAAACTATATCATTTCAAGTTGACTTGGTTCTCTGAAAAAGGCCCCTATCAAAATATATAGTGGTCTTTGTTCTAATATATGTTCGATTGGTTCTGAGAGTGCAAGAAGATTAATTCTCTTTTATTGTTGTGAAGTTAAAATGCAAGTATATTTTTCTTTATTCTATGGTCATGTTATAGTAGTTACACTCAAATCAAAAGGGCAGTATTGTTTAGATTGTTTAATTTATAATTTGGCCCCTTAAATTAAATACACACATTTAATGAACTATGGGCTACAAGATAAAATGGTGAAGTTTTATATAGAAAGAGTTGGATACAGTTGACATGGAAACTAGAAGTAGAACCCACTGAATTCCCCATTCCCAAATACTCTTATCCTTCACTTTTATATTTTCTGGCATCTATCCTTGCTCTGTTCCTCCTTTTCCTTTAGTCCTTTTATGTTTATTGTTTTCTTCTATAGAGTGCCACAATAATGCAACGAGACATCCATGAAAACTAGTTATTGTTTAGATTTTTTTCGCTTTCAAAATTTTACTATTTTAGTTAGTTCTGCCATGTTTTTTTAGTTTCTTGAAAGTCCTTAGGATTTTAGTGTCTGCTGACTGCTGAACATGTTATAACGCTGAAAGCTTTGATTGTGGTAGGTACATGCACAGTGTGTAATCATTTTTTTGTTTATAAATGGTAGTGGGTTTTGTACTGTATAATCATTTGTTTGTTTATAAATGGTATTGGGTTTTGTTGTTGAATACTAGGAAATTAAAATTGCAAGAGATTCCCTGATTGGATGCATGAAAGGACAGATCGTGCAGTTAGATGCGCATAAGCTGTCTGATTGTTGGCCAGTCTCTTATTAATTTAGTCTAGTTTCCTGGAAATCCTCTTGGATAATTTCCCTCAGCCATATCACTTCCTTGTTTACTGTTAGGTGTTTTGAAACTTGTAATTTCACGTATGGGCCAACTCGATATAGGAACCTCTAAGACCAATTTAATGATATATCAATTCGATGGGATGTTATGTCACTTGCCACACTTTCTTATGGAGAACTGCTAGTTTTTTCCTCATGTTCCTGTTAGTTCGTATAAATTCGCTTATTATTTTGCACCGATGGTTGTTGATAGACAATTGTAGTGTCCTAAGTATTAGGCATCGTCAAATATTTTTGCATTTTAAGCTGAAAATTCTTGGGAGCACCATCACCTTGCCTCCATTCATTTATCTGTCTTATGTGTTGTTGAACACATTGCACTCTTGATCTTCCTATAATCCTCCTTGATATTTTTACGTGCATTTTGTCAATGTTTCTCATTTAGGCTTTTTTATCAAGTGGTCCATGTATTTGTGGGTTTCAGGAGAGGGCTCATCAGTATTACAATGGAATGACGAAGGAGCAATTCAGAATGATGCAGGAATTCATAGCAAGTAGAGGTTCAAAGAAACGGTCGAAATTGTAAATTTCGTGTTCAGAGTGATGTTGGGTGCCCAGGAGGTGGATTTTATAGTTACTAATGGAAGATACAAAATCAGCAGTCATAGTTTGTCATTGATAAACTACATTCCTTGCAGTTGTTTGGTTCTCAAGAAAGAGGTTCTGTCTCAAGTGACTAGTAATTTATAACAAGCGGAAGAAGACACATTAGGGGGAATACTTGTTAGGAAACATTGTAGTTGATGACAAATATATAATTATGACAACTTTATATTTATAACAATATGACCTTCACCATGTGTTCTTGTGTAAATTGTCTACTGTTGCTAATTTCACAATTTTTGTTGAATGATAAGAGTAATTTTTTTTTTTTTTTTTTTATGTTTTCTTAAATTGTTGCTATGTTTTTTATATTTCTTCATGGAATGCCAACTGCAACACAAGGGTCATTAACAATAATAACAGGGGTCATTAACAACAATAGCAGGGTCCATTAACAACAATAACATGGTCCATTAACAACAACAGGGGCCATGTCTTCAAGGTATTTGTTCAGTCATTGGTATCAGTCATATCAGTCAATTATAGCAGGAATATCAATACCTACAAACAACAATAATAGGGGTCATTAACTACAATATCAGTACCAACTAACAACTATAACAGTACCCCTTAACAACAATTAACAGGTCATTGACAACAATATCAATAGCTACTAACAACAATATCAGTAGATAATTATAACAATATCAGTAGCCACTTACAACAATATCAGTAGGTACTTACAACAATAACAGTATCCAGTTACAAAAATATCAGTAGCCACTTACAACAATATCAGTAGATAATTACAACAATATCAGTAGACACTAACAACAATATCAACAGGCACTTACAACAATATCAGTATCTAGTTACAACAATATCAGTAGGCACTTACAACAATATCAGTAGGCACTTGCAACAATACCAGTAGACACTTACAACAATAACAGTATACACTTACAATAATATCAGTAGGCACTTACAACAATATCAGTAGCCACTTACAACAATAACAGTATACACTTACAACAATATCAGTAGGCACTTACAACAATATCAGTAGCCACTTACAACAATAATAGTATACACTTACAACAATATCATTAGGCACTAAAAACAATATCAGTAACCACTTACAATAATAACAGTATACACTTACAACAATATCAGTAGACACTAACAACAATATCAGTAGTCACTTAAAGACGCTTTGATTCTTTGCAACTCCTCATATGTGATTCCTTCCTTGTTGCATCTTATTCTTACCATTCCACCAATATAATCGCTTTCTTGTCCTCCCCCGTATATGAAGTTACCCGCCATATGGAAGAAACATAATAGGTTCTTCCCTGAAGTAGTGGCCATATTTAATTATGATCTGCAGCATAAAGATAGTATTAACAACTTTAACAATGACATTAACTACTTAAATTATAGGTATTAACAACAATCTAATTTCACCGTTTTCACATTCAGTCATTCCCCCCTAACAAATAGACCTCCATTTGTTTCTATGCCCAAAACTAGAGTAACCTATGATCTTTTAACATTCAGGTTGTATTAACAACAATATCAATCAAATTAACAACTAAAACAGTATGTGTTAATAGCTATCCCATTTTCAGCGTTTTTTTAACCAAATGTAGCTTCATCCCACTACAAAACACACATCTCCTTCTGTTTTCACGACAAAAAAACAGAGCATCCACCCTACTCTTCAGTGATTAAAGATTAACTAGAATGATGATAATGATATCTTGATCAAATTATTAGTGTTTCTTACCTATTTCCAACGTGATAATAACGTAACTTTGGCCAAGCTCTAACCTTTCAGCCCCCAACATTCTAACTGAAAAAAACCTTCAGGAACAACAAATACATCAACGCAGTAGTGGATGATTGGGAATATATATGTTCAGCCCCCAACAAATACATCAACACAACAGCAAATGACATTAAGCTTCAGGAAATAGATTAGTTCTTTGTGTTCTCTACCTTTCGTTCTTCATTCGCTGTTGATTTCTCCTCTGTTCATGTAATACGTTTCACACAATTGTGATTTTGGGAATAATCAGATTTTCTTTTTTATTTTTTTAATAAAGAGGGTCAAATGGTCATTTGATGTTTCAACTTAATATCCATTAAGGCCCTAGGGCTTTTTCTGATCAAAGAGTTTAGTTTGGGCATTTTTTGGTATTTTCTTGCTTATTTGGGCCTCCATAGGCATTTTCCCAATTATTTTTATTTTCAACTTTTTAGAGCTTCTTTTTGTAATAATATGTCTTAAAAGTAATAGAAATTTTAAATTATTTTTTATTTTTAACTTTTTAGACCGGTTGTTTGTGAAATCAGTCTAAAGAATATCTTTATATTTACGAAACTACCATCAATCATACTTTTCAGACATCATATTAAAGGAATCGGTCTAAAAAGTTTTTTATATTTACGAAACTGTCACTATTCATATATTTTAGATCTCATAATAAAGGAACCGATTTAAAAAGTTATTTATATTTATGAAACTACCATCGATCATACCTTTTAGACATGATCCTCTATAATTCGGTCTAAATGTAGCAGTTTAAAAGCTCTATTTTGTGATAGAGCTTGATGCAAATTCCCATTACCAGTCGGTTGAATATCTTAGGTTAACCCATTTCTCCTGTCATATGAAAACTAGGTAAGCTAAACAAATAACCAAACAAATTTTGAAACTAAATAAGGGAAGTGTATGCGTTATGATATTTATTTTGCCATGACCTCTAAAAAGTTAAAAGAAAACATTTAGAAAATAAAAAAATTTAGCCACAAAACATTTGGGCTCTAATACAAAAAATGTAACACCTCAAATCAAGTAACCAAAATATTTCAAAAGTCACAAATAAGGGTGTTCACTACCCAAATCATCAAAATACATAAATAGTTCAAATAAAAACATCACTGTGTCAAACTAAATCCTCAAAACATTTTAAAAGTTAAAAATAAAATATGGAAGTCTTATGGTCATGACAAATAAAAAGAACATAACATGTGCTCTGATAGCACAAGAAAGCCTTTAAGACCCACTCTATAAGTGTTTTTCCTTACTCCCTACTAGAATAAGCATATGAAAATGTTAATATAATGAATGAAAATTCACATCTTAATAACTACTGAAAGTCTCTGTCGTACACAAGTAAATCACATATAATAACAAATAAGGAACTAATTACATACATATATCATGGATTTCACATTTAATTATCCTTGTGTCAATTCCCGTTTTCATCAGCCTCATAAAAGTAGAGTTCGTGGGAGGGTGTGGTAATTAATTTAAAACTATTAATTTTAATATTATATTGGGTCACCTTGCATTAGGCCTCTTTTAGTTGAAAAGAACTCCGTCCTTAAACCATTCCATAGGATATTGTAAGACACAAGGTGACACAATCCATGACTAACTGAGTAAATCTAGTATCCAGTCCTACTTCAAAAGAACTTGCTGCAAAAATTCCCACATACCCTATAGTAAGCTTTCTCTAAATCTATCTTCATTGTCATTAAACCTGTCCTTCCTTTAGATCGACTTGTTTACAGTGTGCATAATTTCTTGGCTCACTATGATATTGTCATGTATTTGCCTACCTTTGATGAAGCTTGACTGGAATGGCGAGACAATTGAATCCATCAGGTGTCTGAGTCTACTTGTAATAACCTTAGTAATACATTTATAATGTACTGAGCGTAAGGAAATTGGTTGAAAATGTCCCACTATTTCAGATTTATCTCACTTAGGAATAAGGGAAATGAGTGTTTTGTTATGTTCAATGAGGTATTACTTCCCTTCAAATATGAATTTAACAAATTTGCATGAAGCTAGTCCCATAATATTCCCATTCAGATTGGAAAAAGATTGGAGGGAACCTGTAACACTCCTATTTCCTAAGTGTATTATGAAGTCCAATTATGGTCCTAGATCTTTTATTAAACTAATTCGTATATATTTATCATATCAAAGGCGTTAACAGATCAGAGTAGAACACAACAGAGAGCGTACTTAGGCGTTTGGAAAACTGAGTAACTAATTTCATACGCGCAAAGATATGCTGGTTAATTAAAATTCCCGAAGGAATAAAAGCGTGATATAACTTACATTTATTGCGGTGATCTCGGTTGACATGTTAGGTAACGGTAATCCGAAAGGTTCAACAACTTGTACATAATCTTATCCAAAGTATCACACCTTCCGAGTCTTCATGCGTGTTGCTTACCTTTTTCTCCTGCTCTCGATCTTCCTGATCCTGAAGCTAGGGTAAAATTTCTGAGATTCAATGCCCATTGAATCTCAGGTAACAGTTAACTTTATGCTTAAGTATAAACAGTATATGCATGACAGATATTCATTTACATTTTAGCATAAAACCATACATAGCACACAACACATGTAAGATCCACATAGTTTGCACATAAACCAGTGCCACGCCCCGGAGTGTGTCCTCAACGCTAGGAAAACATCCATACGACATTACCAAGACTGTAACCCGTTTTCACATTAAAGCTAAATGTATTTAACATGGTGACTTAAGACCCAGTCTTAGCCATAGTCCATGACCCAAGACCCAGTCTTATCCATGACTATATGAATCATCTCATCACATATAAAAGCATATAAGCAATATAAGAGTTAGAGTTACAATACGCGTCTGTACCTTAGTCCTTGGCGCTAATGGTATGTTCACTTTTCAGTACTGATTCCTGACTTTCCCGGATATCCTATAATATCATCACCGTATTATTTCCCGTATAAGTAACATCCTAAAAGATGGTCTTGCCACTCATGACCCTTATTTTAGTAGGGTTCAATTAAGTAATTTCAACTTGTCACTTTTAGCCTTTATCTTTCATTGTCTTTTAAAATCTAGCAACTTAAATTATTTCTAATTAATTACAAAAAAATCATTTTAATGTGTCGTCAACTCTCACATGTTCTTAGACAAATCTCCTTTCATATAAAAATATTACCAAAGGTTATAACTTGTCAAATAACTCCCAGATTTTACGTTATTCTAGACTATCTTGTTAAGCTTCCAGATTCCATAGCTTAACTTTAAAAATTCATATCTAGAGTTCTAGGAATCGGATTTAGGTGGTTCAAAAATCTATGAACTCCTCATTAAGTATAGTTTCTAGGAACATTGGTTTCATCATTTTATCAAATGTAATTCATTCCCAGACCACAAAAACATCAAGACTGTTCAGTGAGTTCTTCAAAACGTAGGGTCATTTTGTACAATTTATTTCTCTCTGACCAGAGCTTAGACAAATACAAAATATCGACCATTTTAAAGCTATAAATGTCCTATAACTCCTGGAATATTTTCACAATTTTATATTATACAAATCATTCCCAGTTTATAAAAATATGATCGCTGCCCAAAAAACGTTACAGGATTTTGACTCATCTTCCAAAAATCATAACTTGAGTTACAGATTTCTGATTGAGGTGAATCAAAACTCATTTCAAAGTTTAGCATGTCTATTACATGCTCACAAAATTTCATGGTCAAAGAAGGTCGTTTACTATATTTTTGACTTATTTAAAAATCGTTGCCCAGTTGAGAAAATCAGCATGTGAACAGTGACTTGCTACAGTAACGTGCACTGTTCCTTTTCGAAAATACTGTAGCAACCGTTGAAAACTGACCAGAAAAACAGAGGAATACATACAGAAGCTTCTCGGCATGCAACATACATATCAATATATAATTAAAACACCCTCTCCTTTTTGTCTTATATGGAAAACACTTTCTCCCTTATATATATATATATTTATACACACTCAGACCCCTACATGTGCAGCCCCTGTTTCTTTTTCGTTTTGGGTTTTCGGTTCTAGCAAGCTTTGGCCTTTAGCATGGGTTTTCACTCATACCATAAAAGAAACCGATAACATACATACATCTATTCTGTAGGCCTATAATCCTTTTTCTTTCTTTCTTCAGTAAACACGACACACACATACTAAGATGACAGTAAGGTTCCTTTTTGTTCAGTAAAATAGCTTAGTTTCAGACCCATTTTCAACGCCTACACCTTTGTTTTACTTTTGTATAATATCCACAACTACCGAAAGGAATGCTGCTAAAACTAGGGAAAGAAAGCTTGAACTCACCTTTGAAGATCAAACTTGCTGCAACGACCCTCTGTTTCACGGCACTTCAACAGAGCAAAATAAAATTCAGTTTCTTCCCTTCAACTCCCACACTCTCCTTCTCTCTCGGTCTCTCTTCTCTCCGTCTCTCACTTTGCGTTTCTAAGGAAATGAAGGATGAAGAAGCAGAGACGTATGTATATATAGAAGGGCCAAAGATTCAGTCCAAGCAAGGAACCGTTGGTCCAAGCACAAAACCCTTCGGTCATTTATTGAGGAGATCGGGAGGCATGCACGTATGCTCTCGGAACTGTACTGTTGGTCCAGGAAGCTGCTTACTGCAGAATATTAGACGTGCGTGAGACTTTAAATCCGATTTTCGGCGTTCTTGCGTAAGCGTGCGTGCCTAGCATCTGCGTAGTTCCTTTCCTCTGACCCTTACCCATGCGTCTTCCTGGAGGAAATATGGTTTGATAATCTGCTGCCTAATTAATGCAACTTGTCCCATTTGTTGGGACCTTAATGAGCTGGAGGTTGGAATATAATCAGTATTGTATGGGCACAGTTTAGCATGTGGGAAGAATGGATCTTCTTATACTGGGCCTTCCTATCATTGTGATGGATCTGCCTTTATCTCTGGTCCATTCGTTCATCATCATTTTTTTTTTAAAACTAGCTTAATAATCTTTTTTTTTTAATTTTATTTTTCAGTACTAATTTATTTGCAATTGAACCTAATTGCAATTCTTGAATAATCATAGAAATAAATTCTATAATGTTTGGGTCTAAATTTATCACTTATAAATATCCCTTGAATTTATTCTTTTCCCGAAATAAATTAAGGAAAATAGACCTCAATTTCAAATAATTATTCACATAATTGCTTTTAGTCTAAATTTCATAATTTAATTCTCATACAATTCTTCAATATTTAAATCCCAAAAATTTGGATATTAGAGAACCCATCGAAACCCAGTGCTTTTTATAAGGATCTATTGAAAACAGGTCCCTTTTGATTTCTTCATCTATTATGACTCTGCTCAAATGCTCTAGGGATTCTGTTCCCAAAAATGGAAATTTCGCATTGGTGACGAGCTCATTCTGAGTACCCCCTCGATTTTATACAGGTTCTGGAAATATCTCACTACCATAGATTTCAACTCAACCTCATCCTCAACCCATACCCCTGTATCATTTTTTAACATCATAATTTTATTCCTTCGCTGTCTTATGGAAGCTTTAAGATGATAATAATGAGTGTTTCTGTCGCCCTTTGTGACGCATTCTGTCTTAGCTTTTTAAACCATTTAATTTTTTCATTCTTCAGCAGTACCTCCAGTTCCGCTTACAACTTTTTCTCAAGAGAATAGATGAAAACAAAAGTAGGGTATCTTGGTGACTTTTGTATTCCTATTAATCTTGCTAACATGACTCTTTTCAATTAACCCAAAACAATTCATGTTCCATTCAGTAAGAGCATCCTGCACTCCATGTAATGAATCTACAATATCTATATCACAGTCCCAGCTCTTATTGACTAAATTATCAAAAGAATCATGAAAAATTCATAGCTTCGTATCTAAATTGCCGTGATAGACAACTAGAAGCCTCACTTTGAAATGTTAAAACCAGAGGATTATGATCAGAGAAGGATGTTCTAGGGAGTACCTTAATAAAGGCACTGTTGAGATAAGTGAGGAACCTTACATTTGCAAAGTCGCGATCCAATCTTTCGAACAACTAAGAGCATCCAAAGATCTTCAGTCCTTTCCAAGTGATGCACAGCCCTTAGAACCCCAGATCAGAGAGTTTGCATTCTCGTACAAGATCATCAAACCATTGAATCCTCTTATGGTTGCATCGCATTCCTCCAGTACATTTAGCGGGGTAAATGATATCATTAAAATCTCCTAACACAACCTATGGTTTGGAGATCGACGCTGCAAGATCTTTCAATTTAGACCAGAGTAAGGTTCAAAGATTAGCGTAGGGCACCGCATAAACTGCTATCAAGAGGAATGAGGTTGTCCCATGGATTTCACACTCTACATGAATAAATTGCCTATTGTCAGTAAGAACATCAACTCAAATGACATAACTTCGCCATAAAAGAGCAATACTGCCTGATCTTCCTTTGCTAGGAACTAATTTCATAGCATCAAAGCCCCATGAAGTTAACGGTCGAAACGGAAGTTCTGACAGATATTTGGTTTCAGCAAGAATTATTAAATTAGGCTTAGGCCCACTGCGGATTCAGATTACCTCAGAAGCATCTTTCTTCAGTATTTCTCAAAAGCGCCTTCAGACCGTTGATCTCCCTAAAAGTTAATCTGAGCCATTCATTTCACCTCTACCTCGCGAGGTCTTTAGACCTCATGAGGTCTAAATACCTCACGAGGTCTAAAGACCTTGCGAGGTAAAGGTGAAATAAATGGCTCAGATTAAAAGTAAGGAAAATGAACGACTGAGATGCATAGATTCTGAGGGATACTGAGAGAAGAGATTCTGAGGAAATCCGGATCCCACACACCACACACTGCTTTAAATTCCGGAGGAATATCCTATTACCCGCTCCTCTTATATTCCAAAAGAGGATTTTATTCATAAGATAATGACAATAAATAATAGGTCTGTTAACTCCTATTAAAGAATTGGGTCTCTGGCCAGCACCTTAATAGCGCAGTGATATGGGAGCTTGGCTCCCCTCCCCATGTCAAGGGTTCGAACCCTGCCCCCTCCTCTACTATATGTATAAAAAAAAAAGAATTGGGTCATGCAATAATGGCCCAATTCCAAAACGATGGGCCCACTATTGTCACTTCTTTCTCACCTGGATCCAAGACCATGACCTCTAATTGTGCTCCCTTGCTCCAATCCACTTCATTGGCACCTCACTCATTACTCGACATAGGCATTCTCACCTCCATAATCATTCGCAACTACCCATTCTTCTTTTCTCTTGATATTTTCTTAGCTCGTTTTCTCATCTCAAAGGTCTATCCGTCTTTTAACTCATTGTGGTCCTCCCTGTCAGAGCTTTTATTTGCTTCCAGTAAATTACTCCCCCTTTTCGACCACTTCTGAGTACATGCAAGGGTACTCTGTCGAAAAGGATGCCGCAATTCCACTTTTTGAGCCCCATTACCTTGTATCTCCCCATTAGAGGTCTCAACATACCCTCTGTCCTCCACGTCCACAAGGATTCTGAAATGAGACGCTTTTACTTCATTCCTCAATGGTCCCTCTTTGTTTACCTTCACTCTACGTGGCCACTGGTTCTTCTACACAGTACGTCATTGATCTTGGCACGAATTGGGATCTTCGTCGTTTTGCTGGTTATTTGTTTCTGACGAGTCATGTCGTCCTTCTGTTAGCTTCTTTCCATTGTTACATTGTCTCTTCTTTGATGGACATGAATCTCCGATATGCCCACATATACCGCAGCTAATGTAGAGCATATGAAGTCCCTCATACTCCAAAAAGTAGCCCTCGCCATCTAAACGAAAACCAGACATGAGTTGCTTCTCTAGGTCCACAAGAACACAGATACGGGCATAATGACCTCTCAATTGGTATGAGTGTTCATATCAATATAATTCTGAGTGTTTCCTTGATCCTGTTGCCTATGATAGTCAAAGCTTCATGATCATAATACTCCAAGAACACATTTGACATTCTGACCCATACCGCTACCTTATTTATCTTTGCCTGAACATGAATGAAATTAGGTTCCCATGGTCTTACAGTGAGGTAATGATCATAAATCATCCATGGCCCACTTGTTAAAGCATTTATGTAATCATCTCTGTTTGATAGCTTGACAACGTAAAATATATGGCCAATGTTTATAAGACTCACCACCTTTTAGCCTAGAGAGCTTGTAGCCAAGATAACAGGGCCTTAATTATAACCGATATTTCTATCTAGCAATTTAACTATCACTGCCTTGCGCCATGCCCTATAGAGACATTTTTTCATTTTTTATGAAAAAGAGAATGTGGGGAAGTTACGAGTTAGGTCTTCCTCTTCCTCCACGTTACACAGAGGTACACTATCTTCAGCCCCTTGTTCGTCCTCCAACATGTTGTCCTTAGAATGATCATCTGTCACCTTACTATTCTCTTCATCTGAACTATCATCTTCTCCATTCTTGCCTTTCAGCTTTTTAGCAAACGAAGGACCCCTTTGCTATACTTCTTTCCTCTGGTCCCAAGCTTAGGTCATTTTTCATGTAAAACATTTTATCTGTTGTCGTCGCTCACATTCTTAATCTTCTTAGAGCTCCTCATGATAAGATCATCTTCCTCCCTAGAGAGAGGTAGCGGCAAGTAGGTTTTCTCTTCAGCCATTGATTTAGAAGTTTTTTCGTTTCTTGCTACGAGTAGGTTTTCTGTTGTCATTGTTCCCATTGCTCTTCTTGGAATTTGAACTTTGATGATTCCGCCTTTTGTATCTATAGTATCTGATGGTATGAGAAAATGATATGACAAACAGGTGGCATCCAAGAAAATAACCACATGCTTATACTACAATCGAGATCTTATATGAAGGATAGAAGGTAGTAGTAGATATAATTAATGTAATGGCCAATTGGTCATAGACCCAATTTCGCTAAACACAACATGTATACCATACATCTACGACACCTAGCCCGGGTTTTTCTTCTTGTGCCACTAAGAAATAAGGAAAGAAAATTAATATTGGGAGGGCTGAAGTGCAATTTTAATAACGAAGTTTTTTTTACTGTGTCTCTAGCACAATTAAGTTTTGAAAAGTGTAACAATAGACATAATTTTTCAAAAATGGAGTAATTTTAACAATTTCTTTAAATTGGCTCAAATATCTGTCTCTTTTTCATGTGAGGCCCACTTGTTCTTTGTATAGCTTTATAACAGGCAATTAGGCCAATATAAGAAAATTGCTAAAATTGGATGATTTTTAGAAGATTATATCTACTTGTACACCTATCAAAACGTAACTGTATCATGCACTCGTAACGAAAAACTTTGTTGTTAGAAATGCTCCTTAAGCCTTTCTGGAGTGAAAAGAACACACAAAGTACATGATTTGGAGAAGGCGACCGGCCATGCTTATACACACACTAGTATATAAAACCCACAAGTTATTCATAAGAAGCAAAGACACAAGGCATATAGCTGCTAACTAGCTTTGCATAAACGATTGACATGGAAGAAGTTACTGATATAGTGATTAAGGCCAAAAATAATAATATATTATATTTATAGACCATTCTTTTGATTTATGTATCAATATGACAAGTTTCATATCGAAGAGTATGTGCATTAATCATCAACGCCAACTCAAGATAAGGATATAGAGTATGTGGCTAGTGTTTGAAATTTAAAGTTTCTTTGCATAACAGAAGAAAAATTAGTGAAGAAGCCATTATTATATGATTAATTTATAAATTGTTTGAATCCATAATTATTAAGATATGTACATAACTTTTTAAATTAATTATGTATAGTTATTACATACAAAATGAATTTTTATAAACATGAGTAAAATAATTCAACGTTCAGCAATATTCTTAAAATAAGATTATCATTAATTGTTTTCAGTTTTCACTGAATGTGTTCATGAATTCATCGACCGGTAAAAAAAAGCAGTCAGCTCATCAGCTGCAATTTTTAAACCTAATTAAATTTACCTTAACAATTTTTTCTTGTAGTTTCGAAAACCGCAGCTGTTCTTAATAAATATTTGGTTCAAGCAATTTAATTATGTCACATGGATAAGGCTTGCTGTTGTTGTTGTTGCTGTTCATCAAAATAATCAAATGAATCAAATGTACATATTTTTTAATTTATGCATTAGTAATTGGGTGAGTAAGAGGTTTAATATAAGATTCAACGATTCTTAAATGGAATACTAATTTAGGTACCAATATTGCTCTTAGAAATCTTGTAGCGCAAGTATATCTGATACAATTTATGCATCTGAAAGTTGTAATGAGTGATTGTTTGGAATTTGAATTTTATATAAATGATAAAATAAATTTGATTACTTGTGTGTGTATTACTCATATCATAATATAATATAAAATTTATAATAAATCATATTAATTCATTATCACCTTATTTTATATGTTGTGTCTAGTTACACACTTACATTTGTATATATTATCTTAATAAAGGAAGATAGTCTCACTTTTGTGGACAACTATGTATCCAATCAACTTTGCCATGATGCGCAAGATTTTGTCAAAACCAGTGTGCTTTTGCTTTTGTTTTTCTTTCTCCGGTCATTATTCATGATTTTAACATGCGTTTGCATCAGACGTATAAAAGAATGAACGTTTCGCCTGTTTTTTTAACATATTTGAGGGTATGTTTATCTTGAGGGATAAATTTTTTTCCCTTGATTAAGTTGGCGTTAACCGGGGATAATGACAGGTGTCACATAACAACAAATTGTATTTGTTTGATTAGTTGTAAATAGTTATCTTTCTGTTGTAAGTTAGTTACATGTACTTAGTTACCACTTGATGTATATTTTGTCTCATATGTATTTTCATTCATCTGTGTATATAAACACATAGCTTATCAATAATATTCAGATTATTACTTTCCCATATTCACTGTTAGTGACAGATAATGCTTGCCTCATGTGCATTACAAGATAAACATGTGGAATTTATTTGGTAAATTGATTTTACGATATGTTCTTTATTCCATAAGCAAGAAAGTAAAACCTTTAATTAGGACTGATACTACTGATGTGAATAGATGGAATCACAGAAAGAAAAGGGAGAACCTTGAGTTCAGATAAATTGTTTTCACCTCTCAACGATCAATTAAGCACATGACAAAAATACAAAATAAAGGAGCTTTCGAGGCAAGTGGTTAGTAAAGATAAAGTAAATACCTTCTTTCCAGGTAAAATACTTTTTAAATATGTAATTATCTTTTTATCACCAAACCGTAAAAAAAATTTCAAGTTAAGATTATAATATAATTAAATCGTGTGTGTTTAGAATTTGAATTAACAGCGGAAAGATGTTGTATTCTGTGGCAGCAATTTGCAATTGATCAGTTATTGTTATCACAGTATTGTCTTGTAATTGTTTGATTATTGTTATCACAATTATTGACGACTAGTTTTTAATGATATGCAAATGGATAAGTAAATTCAAAGTAAATATTCACCATTACATATTTAGCATCACAGCATCTGGTTTAAGGCTTACAGAACATTAGTAGTAGCCTAAAATGGTGAAATATTGCTCTATATCAGTCAAAGCCACCTAAAGTCACTTAGTTTTCCATCATGGAAATTAAGATTGTTCTCAATATTTAAAATAGGTAACAAGAAAGATATGATATATATACACATATATATTGAAACATGTCTCATTACATAATAGAGGCATTCTGAATAGCTTTATGAGCATCTGTGCTCTAAATTAGTACTGCTATTTCCCTTTAAACTCATATATTCTATATTAGTGTTTGCAACTATACTGGGATTGGAGATGGTGCAAATCTGAGACCAGTTTGAATATGTATGAATTATGAATTTATGTTTGATAGGGTGACTTCTGTGACTTACCATGATTGCAAAATCTCACTGACACATGAATCGGTGAGATTATTAACCTTCACCAAGCAGTAGCATCTCTTGAAGCAATATCTGAGTTTCATATCCTTGAAAAAATGGTCGGGCAATAGATTATTTTTATTTCATTTCTTATACGGATAAGAGGAAATAAATTACGTATAAATTATCTATTTTAGTTTACTTTTTAAATTACTTTTCTATCTGTGAGTAGTAGAAATAATATATATTCATAATATGCACTTAAGGATGGAACAAACATGGATTAATAGGGGCAGCCAAACATGGGTATTCTCCAGTTCTGAGATGTGAGATTCCATTTATTGCCATAGCAAATGATATCATGATTACCATTGCTTCGTGTAGTCTTCTGGGGTGGATTTAGGGGGGGAGCTAGGGGTGGCCCCCCTAAAATTACAGTGTTAGATCCAGATTTTTAAGAAATTATGCTTCAGCCTATAAAAATTTCATGATTTCACTTTAGCCCCTCCATGTAAAGTTACGTATAAGAACTAAAATGAAAATATTGAAATGTTTATAAGGTTAAAATATAGTTTTATGAAAATTTGAGTTCTATTCTATAATTTTCGCTCCTTTAATTTCAATCCTAACTCCGCCCTTGCGACTGGAGGCTAGCAAGCGCTCATCCAGTCAAATTGGAGGTGTTTCTGCAGGTAAACATAATGCTTTTGAGCTTAATTGTTTTGCATTTTCACTCCCTGATCCATTTAAAGTACAAAAAATAAACAGGTAAACAGGTGTTTTGCATGAGTATCATCAGGAGACCTTGACCAATCTCAGGACCGCCATGGCCAACACTGGGATTTTATGTGCTGTCATGCTTGACACGAAGGTTATTCCTCTTGCATTTTCTAGTTTGATTAAGGTTTGGAAATTTTCTTCCTATTTCGTTGGCTGGATTTCGTATTAACCTTTATCTTTCAGTGTTCTTCCATGTTTGAATTTGTTGGATCTGATTACTGTTGATGTTCTATTGAAGCCATTGGTTGAGTAAATTTTTTTTGTCACTGATTCGTTACCAATGTTTAATTGTTGTCTAAACATGGAGGATGAGATGGCAGAAAAGCTCCTTCATAAGATAGTTTCCATTGACTTGTCGTTTAAATGAAAAAAGTTGTCGCCCTTTTTAGCTTATATGTTTGTGCTAATTAAAAGATGTTGCATATGATTACTGCTGATGTTATGTCAAAGCCATAGGTCGAGTAAATTTATTTTGTCTATGTTCCATTACCCTTTTTTTTTTTTTTTTAATTTCCTTAACACAGTGTTGTTCTTTCTTCCTTAATGGCTCAATACTAATTTGATTCAAATGAAAGATATTTCTTTAGTAAATTTATTTGGTCTTTGTTCCATTACACTGCATAATCTACTTGAGAGTCTCTGTTTTACGTTCAAAGTTATTTTCTTAGAATTGAATTGCGAAATTTAACTAGGCTCACCATGACTCTGCAAAATTAAATTTCCCCTTTCCCATATCGATACTTCTGGCAGGGAGTGGTAACTATCATGAGTTTTTTAAGTTATTAGGTGATGCTTATTGAAGTAGAATACTATGGATGGTGAATAGAGGTATTTGAAGCTTGATTGATATCATGTCTACTCTAAATAAATGAAATAAGTGTAAGCTTAATGCATGTTGAAGTTCTATAGACCAACTAAGGAGTTGTGATTAGCGGAAAATCTTAGTTTATACACTTGTTGAACGCCTATTTTTTTTAGAAGCCTGTTTCTTATCTAGTTATCTTCAACATTTGTCAAGCTCAGCTGTATTAATATTTAATTTATATTCAGTGTGACAAGTTATTTTCACTGTTAGATAGTAATATAGTGCAGATAATCTTAAGTAGCCACTGGATTTTGTGGTTGAATGTACTTATCAAAGTTTTCTTGCGACCTAGTAGGAACTAAAATAGAACCTATAAATTTTGTAAACATATAGAGTAACATGTGAATGATACCTATTTTTTTTCTCCTCCTCTTATCTCATACTAGCTATAGGATCTGACCTGTGGCAAATTTTAAGCGCAAGTTTAACTTTGGAGTCAATAGCCTATAATTACAAGAAAGTTTAGAAGGAAATGTTTAACTTGCAATAAAAAAAGTAGGGAATGGGTATGTGTTGCCTATTGACTGTTGTTTATATAGGTCTGATAAGAATGAACTTGCCTTGCTTATTCCAGTCACATAAAGACTACAAGGAGTCCTGTGCCAGTGCTTTCATCTCTGATATGACAGCTGATGATCTGAACAAGGAGATTTCTCCATCTTCAGTTTATATAGTTACTATGGTATTTAAACAGAGTTCATAAACTCATTTGTCTTTAAAGTTAATATTAAGTGATATGAGTCTATTAGTTAGTTAGCATGTCATTTTCTTGCCTTATATATAACTCAAACAGTTTTACTTTTAATTATTTAGAAATATTTATGGCTTTGTTATTTAGGTGGCTGACATCTTAAGCAAATATTTGTCTTGTCTGCAGTATACGTAGAGAAGATGCCTTTGGTTATGTGTTGTTTCGAGATTACCCTGCTGGTGACCTTGGATAGGTTGATTTTATTGTCCTTCCTTATTTTATCCCTGTTCTCTGCAAGAAAAGTTATTGCTGCATAAATCTTGGTCCAAAGAATTTTATTCTGACTAATATTTCCTTGCCGACTAATTGAATCAATTACCATGTCAATGTTATCCTTGGTCGGGCATCTATATCTAATTGAATCAATAATGTTATCCTTGGGGTTCCGTTGCAAACCCCAATTAGAAATGAGGGAGCAAAGAGAGATGATTAATGAGATGCGAGCATTTCTCCAGTCCTTATTAAAGGATAAGGGTACAGGGCTACTTCTTGGTGGTGGTGGTGATTAGATTGTTGCTATTTAGACTTTTTTTTAGTTCATTTTGGTCACAACATTATAATTTTGTAATATTTTGTTTTTGCTATGTAAACTTATATGATTGTTACAATTTATTTTTATGATACACAAGTCTTTTTATTTTCTAATTTTTAATGTTTTTTATGAAATTATTTTATTTTTTCTGATTTTTTATATATTTTTTTAAAATAAATTGATTTTTGCGAGGGAAAATCAGTTTCCTTGCAAAATTAGGATTTGTGAGAGAACTGCTTTTCCCTCACAAATTCTGAGAATTTGCAAGGGAAATATCTTTCCCTCACAAAATAAGGATTTGCGAGGGAACTAATTTTCCCTCACAAATCCTAATTTTTTGCAAGGGAAAATGTCTTTTTCCCGTCGCAAATCTAATTTGCGAGGGCATTTTTTGCGACGAACACTTTTCCGCCGCAAAAAAATTTTGTGACAGAAAAGTTCCGTCACAAAAAATGGATTTTTCAGTGGTGATATTGTTGTTTATTTTCGTTTTATTTATGTATAATTTTTTAGTATTGCTACGATATATATATATTTTTTCATATACATTTTTTTACTACATTATTTAGTATTGTTTATTTCATCTTTTTTTTATTATTTTTTGAATGATTGTTGTGGAAGAGCCCTAATAATTATAAGGATTAAAATGCAAAAATACACATAAGCTTTTTTTTATGAGCAAAACTACACATAAGCTTTTTTTTTGGAGCAAAAATACATACGTGGTTACCATTTTCGAGCAAAAGTCACATCTTATCGTTAAGTTACTGTTCACCATGATGAGAAAGAAAGAGATGAAGTAAACAGTAACATAACGGCGGTGAAAAGTGACTTAACGGTGGGATGTGACTTTTGCTCCAAAATGATCACCACATATGTATTTTTGCTCAAAAAAAAAATTATGTGTATTTTTGCTCATGAGGAAAAAAGTTATGTGTATTTTTGCACCTTAACCCTAATTATAATATTCTTTTTTCTAAATCTTTAATTTGCGACATATTTGTTTCCATATTCTGTTGCAAATTGTCACATCATTTGCAACGAAATATTTTATACTATCTCAATTTTCGACGGATTTACGTTACTAATTCAAACCTAAGTTTTGCTACGATTCAGCCTTTCATATTCTGTCTCAAATTTTTGCTACGGAAAAGAGATATTATTCTGACGCAAATTTGCCATGCATGCATTTCCATCCAATTACTTTCTTTGTAGATTTGCGTAGAAATTTGTGACAGAAATTCCTCCCATTTTGCAACAAAAGAACACTGTGGGTAGGCATGCATGTTGTGACGCATTTACACAATTCTGAGTCTAAAAATATCCATTGCAATTTGCAATAGATTTTGGATGACACAAAATCCTTTGCAAATTTTGTTTGTAACAAGGGTTTTTGCAACAACCGTTTTTCCCACGTAAATTCCATAGCACAAGGTATTAGTAACGGATTTTGTCCGTTGCTAAAGGCTTTTTTTTACAGTGCCAATGGATTCACCATTACCACCGTCTTCGAAAAGTACAGTACTACCACCACCGTCAAACCCTGCCCTTGCTTGAGGAATATTAAGAAGGGCTGTGTCTGGAGCAAGAAGACATTCATCTTGGAGCCCGAACCTTGAATGGAGAAGGAGGAAGAAAATCTAAGACCATTGTCGACTACCAACGTCTTCTCTCCACCTTCACCACCGTCAACCCACCTCTCCACTCGATCGCATCCACAACACTGTTCACTAACAGCGTCAATGTCACTTTCTCTATTCTAACCGTCACAGAATCAACTTTTCTCTCTAACCACAGACTTCCCTCCTTCTTGACCTCTAAATCTTTCCTCTCTCCAATTTTGTCTTACATCCTTAGTCCATTGTTTCACCTCAGATGCCTTGCCAAAAAGTGTTGTTGGTCTTTTCATTGGTGAAGAATGGTGCTATGTAGGTGCTAGTACCTCATTTTTAATTTGAATTTGTGAAAAGCCTATAAAAACTTATTTAAACCTTATATGAACTTATGAAACCCTTACTAAAAGTGGGAATTAATACCTTGTCACTATAGTAAGTGGTGAATTTTGAATTCAAATTTATGAAAATATTATGAAGATTTGTTAAAACCTTATTTAAACTTATGAATCCTTTGTGGGAGGTGAGAATCAATACCTTATCATTTGTTGCAAGTAGTGATTTTTGAATTTAAATTTGGGAAAATCTTATCAAAACTTGTTAAAACTTTATCTAAATTTGTGAAACTCTTATTAGAAATGAGAATCAATATTTTACCATAGTAGCAATTAGTAATTAAATTTTTAATTGAGATATTTGTCAAAATCTAATCAGAACTTATTAAAACCTTATATAAACTTGTGAAACCTTTATTAAAAGTATGAATCTATACCTTGCCATTGTGGTAAGTTGTGAATTTTGAATTGAAATTTGTTAAAAACTTTTTAGAACTTGTTAAAACCTTGTTTAAATTTGTGAAACACTTATTAAAAGTGGGAATCAATATCTTGCCATTGTATCAAAAAAGTTTAGAATTTAATTTTTAAAAAAATTGAAAATGTGAAAAAAGAGGTGTGATTGGTGAGCTTATGTTGGCAAAGCGCTAACCCGTCCTGAAGCGGATTTTTCTAACACGCCCGCATTACCAATTCTATTATGTCTGTGATCGATATCGTACACAAAGCTAACAACTATTCTTCATCTTTTTTCAAACACTAGCTAAGAACTACTAGTATGTTTTTTATTTAAAGAGATAGCATGATGTTACAAGAGAAATCCAACTATACACAATCTCTTATTTAACGAAAAACTTCCTACAACAACTCTGTAACCACATCTAACATTTATTCCATTTTAAAATGTTGCAAATTAAAACTCAGAGTTGTTCTCAAACCGTCAAAACGTACATGATCTCAAGGGAGGGAAGAGGCCTCGGCGGCCAATTTGAGAGTTCCATTAATGTCATCAGCAATAGCTTCAGCGTCCATGGCAACTCCAGAGAGACCTCTCCTTGAAAGCCCTGCACAGTATATCCCCTTCTCTCCCTTCCAGTGCCCTGGAACTTCATTCTTTGGCATCCCTTTCTCATTCAATACATACTCATAGTCCTACATCATTCAACACCCTCTTTTGTTAATATACCGAAATTCAAATCCAATGGTTTGATCGAAGATCCACTTAACTTTTTAAAAGAAATTAAAGAAGCTAGTTAAATAAATTACTTTAAATTATTTATATTTGTTATTTTTTTTAAATTAATTTACCTGACTTATATAAACTGATATATAATCTAATAATAGACAATATATACTTCAGTTATGCTTAATTTTTCAAAAAAAAAAAAGTCAAACTTCCTTATATTAAGAATTAGAGAGAGTTTAAAGAACATACCTTGAGCCACTTATTAGCTGCACTTTTAAATCCAGTGGCGAAGACAATCACGTCGAAATCTTTCTCCATGCCGCTCTCGAAGATCACCTTCTTCTTCTCAATCCTCTTTATTCCGGAAGAAATGACCTGCACGAGATGCAGATTATTTGATCAAACAATATTCTGCATTCACATGAGGTAATCATAAAGAGGATTATACAAAACCTTAATTTCTCCATCTCGAATCTTTCGGATGGTACCAACGTCAAGGACAGGAGACCTCCCGGTGACTTGTTTAAGGTAGAAGGGTCCTTTGTCAGGTCGATGAATACCATAAATGGAGAGATCACCGTACTCCAAGTTTGCAAGGAATGACATCACTTTGTCCACCTTATGAGTTGGCAAATATTTCAGCATCGACATGCCTTGATGCACCATTTCTTTTGTAAGAACATGCACCTACAACAACAATATTATAACTTGGTTTAATAATTTTTGTATACAATAATTTAAAGGGTTAAAATACCTCTAAACTTTTCTCATGTACAAAAATGCCGTGAACACCAAAATTAGAGTAAAAGTGACTTAACCGTTAAAACCATTTAACACTTGTTACTTTGTGTAGAAGATGGTGATGGTGGGTCCTACCACAAAAAGTAGTTAACTTCAAATGGTTGTCATTTTCTTAAAATTTATATGTAATTTTACAGCTTAAACCGAATTTAAAGCTTTAAAAGAAAAAAGAAAACAAATAAAGGAGAAGAAAATTCACAGGGCTTCTGATAACAATGGAAACTCGAGCTTCAAACTCATTAAGATCATAAGAGATCTCCATCCCAGAATTTCCACAGCCAACAACGAGAACCTCTTTGCCCTCATATTTAGAACCACACTTGTAATTCTTGGAATGCACTATCTCTCCTTCAAAGCTATCCAATCCACACAACTCAGGAATATACTCTTCACTATTCTCACCGGTCGCCACCACCACATAAGTGGCCAAGTAAACCTCACGCCGCCCTCCTTCCTTGGTGTTCATAGACTCGATCCTCCACTTCCCCTCAGCTTCGTCGTACTTAGCAAAATCAACCAGACGACAATAACGAGGGCTTATGTTGAAATCCTTGACATAGTTGTCGATGTAGTCAAGAAACTCAGTTTTGGTCAGAAATGTAGGGCTGGAAGGTGAGTGAGGCATTAAGGGCAAAGAACAAAACTCTTTGGCAAGATGAAGGTTGACTCGATCGTAAGTGTATTTTCTCCAAAGAGAAGCATTACAATCATCTTTGTCAAGAATCACGTGAGGAATCGAATATTGTGTGAGACAAGCTGAAATTGCAAGACCAGCAGGTCCAGCACCTACTATCACAACATCAGTAATAACTTCTTCCATGATCAAATATCGTTTGTTTATACAAGCTCTCTCTAGCTATATATATATATATATATATATATATATATATATATATATATATATATATATATATAGCTGGCGGTGTGTCTTTTTGTTAGTGATCTTAGGGTTTTATAGGCGGGGTGATAAATTCCAATTTTTATATATTTTATCCCGTCTTATTCATTTATTTTAGAAACTATTTTAGGTTAATTTAGAATTATTAAATAATATTTGGATTGTTAGCCAATTTTAGGAAATAATATAAATCAAAATTAATTATGAGATTATTGGGCTTAAATTATTAGTATTCTAATTAATATAATATCTTATGATTGAATAATATTTCTAAATATATGACAGAGTCATTTTCTTTAAGTTCATGTACTCTGTGCTTTTGCAGCCAAGTAGTAATTTTATTTCCATATATATTTCTCAGTGACAAGAGGTGAAGTACGAGGCATGGTGCAGAAATTTATGCTAATATTCTAATTAATATCTTGTGATTGAATATAATATCTTGTGATTGAATAATATTTCTAAACATATGACAGAGTCATTTTCTTCAAGTTCATGTACTCTGTGCTTTTGCAGCCACGTAGTAATTTTCTTTCCATATATATTTCTCAGTGACAAGAGGTGAAGTACGAGGCATGGTGCAGAAATTTATGCTGGCTGTTCATTAAAACTTGGATTTAAATAGATTTATGTTTATCGTTTGAAAGCATTTATATTTATGAGTTTATCAGTGTGGTTTGGTTTCCCCGCGCCTAAAATTAGGGTTCATGCCATGATAAAAATATGCTTTGAATGTTAATGACGTCTTATGATATATACAAGGTACTGTACGTTTCATCTATTTTACTTCGTACACGTAAGATCTTAGAAAAGTTATCTATTTAGTGAATATAATACATAGTTTTTCTTTTATTTATGACCATTATGAAATATTTTATTAGTTACCAAACTAAGGAAATTACTACTCACCTTACCAGGCTTATATCGATCAATGAACAACCAGTAGTAATTTGTGTTTTATAGGCGAGGTCATCTTCTTCAAGTTCATGTACTTTGTGTTTTTTCATCCAGGTAGTAATTTTCTTTCCATATGTATCAGTGACAAAGGTGAAGTACCAGGCTTGGTGCAGAAAATTTAGGCCGGTTGTTCATTGAAACTTGGATTTACATAGATTTATGCATATCGTTTGAAACCATTTATATGTATGAGTTTATCGGTGTGGTTTGGTTTCCCTGCACCTAAAATTAGGGTTCAGGGGCCATGATAACAAGATGCTTTGAATGTTAATGACGTCTTATGATATATACAAAGTACTGTACAGTACTGTACATTTCATATGTTTTACGACAACCACGTAAGAAAAGTTACCTATTTAGTGGATATATAATACATAGTTTTTCTTTTATTTATGCCCATTAGGTAATATTTTATTAGTTACCAAACTCAAGAAATTACTACTCACCTTGCGAGGCTTATATCAATCACATCATATTTTTCCAAACCCAACATTGTGTGGCAAGGTTGTAAACTCTGGAGGCTAGACAAATTTGTGACAGTAACATATATACACTCGTATCTCGTATCGTAAACTCACTCGTATCGTGAACTCAAATAGTAAGTTCGTAATTAATAGTTTACTTTATCGTTAAATATGTATTAATAGTGTTTGATTAAATAATTAACATATAAAAAATAACAACAATTTGATTTAAATTTACTTTAAACTTAAATAATTGAAGTTAACTAGATCAACATTAATAATTAGTCATACTTTTAGGGACAAATTTATTATACTTAATAAAGAATTTCTTATAAAATTAATGGGTTTAATGTTTCTGTCTCTGAGGCAGAAACATTTTTTCTGCCCCATCACTCACATACAAGTGAGTGTGGCCCATTATTAAAAGAAGAGGGAGAAAAAATAAATGGGCCCCACTCATTTATATGCCATGAGTGCGGCAGAAAAAATGTTTTTACCCCAAAGGCAGAAATATTAAACCCAAAATTGATATATAAAACCATTGAGAGCATGATGAAATAAAAAAAGTTAACATGGAGTGAGTTAACATATGATTTTGCAAGTTAAAAACTTGAAAACAGTAAATTCGGTGTATAAACTCATGAGTTTAATTAATTTTACAACTAGCACGAGTTTATCAATGACTTGATTCGATTTGGTAAGTTAGAAACGTAAAAACAGTAAATTTGGAGAGTTTGACAACAATAAAGGTTGTCACAAACTCGTGAGTTTGTGACAAATTCGTAACAATAATATAAACTCGTATTGTGAACTCTATTGCAAAACTCGTAAGAGTTTATTTTTACCATTAAATAGTTATAATTAGTATTTAATTAAATAATTAACATATAAAAATAACAATAATTTGATTTAAATATATTTTAAATCCAAATAAGTGAAATTAAATACATCATATTCATAACTTGTCATGCTTAACAAAAAAAAAATTCTATAAAATTCATAAATGAAAATATTGAATATGATTAAATTAAAAAAGTTAATACGAGTTTAATAGTGAGTTAACACGATATTGTAAGTTAGAAATAAAAAGAAATGATAAACTTAGCGAATAAATTCGTGAGTTTAATCAAGTTTATAACTAGTACAAGTTTACTAGTAATTCGACACGATCCTGTAAGCTAGAAACATTTAAAAAAAAAAGTAAATTCAGAGAGTCAACTTACAAATTTGACGATAATGCTCATGAGTTTAATCAAGTTTACAACTAGTACAAGTTTACCAATAATTCGACATGATCCTGTAAGCTAGAAACATTTTTTTTTAAAAAAAAGTAAATTCAGAGAGTCAACTCGCAAGTTTAACAATAATGCTCATGGGGTATTCTTTGATAGGGATAAAGTTGGAAAGTTATTGAGTTTTATAGTAGAGTTCATGAAATTTAAGGTTTTTTTTTCTTTAATCCGTGTGAAACATGTTAACTAAAAGTTTGTTAAAAATAAGACTATAGATTTGTCAAATATTTGGGTGTGTCTTTAAATTCTAGAAAGTTGTGAGGTAGATCGTGGAGCTAAATATTTCCAATCTCTTTAAATTAAATGTTCTTCATAAAATTCCAAAGCTGATTATGATAAGGTACATATTAAGGATTACTATATTGGAGAAAAAAGATTACCAAGACAAGATAGTTTGTGTATACTCATGGTAATCAAAAACACGTTTTAAAACGTAAAAATAGCTTTTTACATTTTATTTTTAATAAAATGCGTTTCGTTTGAGAAAAAAACTTAGACTTAGTAAAATTAGTAAAAATGCTACTTTTAAACGTGAAAACATGCTGGTTTTTAAAAAAGGGAAGGAAGAGAGAGGATACTACTGGAGAGTGAAGCACACTTGCGTCACTAGGAAGGGGACTACAAGCAAGGGACAAAATGAATCAAACATTATCATTGGCTACGGCCATGGTAGTTATAATCTCAATTTATCACTACGATTTTACGTTTTTAAGATTTTTTTTTCATTAAAACGATTTTATTAATTTTCCAAACACTTTTACGTTTTTACGATTTTTTTACGTTACAATTTTACGTTTTACGATTTTTTATCCCTCTTTCGATTTTACGTAGAATCTTAATTTTTACTATATTGGCCACAGCTTTATTAATGTGCTTACTAATATGCCAATTATATAAGTACAGAAAAACTCAATGTGGGCCTCGTATCACAAAAAAAACAAAACAAAACAAAATCATTGAATTACCCAACACACTATTTATGACAACGATAATGTTTAATTTACAGAATTTATATTATTAAAACTCCATTCAAGAGAAAAATTAGAAAATTATTAATACTTTTGTAGTTATCATCATATTTTTAAAAATTTTAATTTTAATTTTTATTTACAAATAATTTTTTTTGTAATTTTTCAATACTTTTCAATACTTATATATATAGGTAAAATATACATTTTGTATTACAATTTTATGTTTTACGATTTTTTGTTCTTCTTCCATTTTTAGGTAAAAACTCGTTTTTAACAACCTTATGGATACTTACTGAATGCTATTGTACTATGTTCATCCTACCCCTCGTTGTCTTTTACTCCCTTCGATCCTAATTATAAGACATATTTAACCGATTTTGGAGAGATTAAGAAGGGGAGTTAAATTAGTTAATTTTACTCATTTTTCTAAAATGCCCTTATATATATTTTCAATGACATTTACATACCTCTCCAACCTACAATCTTTCTTTCCATGTTTTTTAATTGAAATGATGATCTTGCTATATATACATATATGTGTGAGTATACATATATATGTACACACACATATATCTATATATGTGTATGCACACACACACATCCCCCCCCAAAAAAACACACATACACCCCCATAGACACACACACAAATACAGACCCTCACACCCCCCCAAACACACACACAATGTAGACACATCGACACACATAAACACACACACACATGTGTGTGTGTGTACTCACACATATAGACACACATGTATATACATAAACACACACACACACATATTTATATAATGTGTGTGTATGTCTATATGTGTGTGTATACATATATAAATATGCGCGCGCACACACACACATATATATATTGGTAAATTAACGTCAATTCATCGATAAACAAATTAAAATTTAACAATTTAAGAGTTTTATTGATTGAAAAAATCTATGCACCTAAATGTATATACTTACCAAAACCCAAACACACTTAAGAGAATAAAATAGGGACGTTTTAGGAAAAAAATTGACAAAAATTTAAATTTTGTCCTATAATTAGAACCAAAATCAACTTCCAAATGTTGTCTTATAATTAAGACCGAAGGTAGTAGTATTCTTTATTGTTCGGCTAGTTTTGCAAATCTTAAAAGGGAAAATTAATTATTTGATAATGATAATGTGAACGGGTTTGCAACTCAGTAGTTAAAGTTCCATAATTTTTAGAAAACAACTAAGTCACTCATAACTCATCCTATGTGGCACTGGTTTTGGCGTCCTAATCAGCCCCATGTTAGCAAAAGTATTGCTTCTCACCTCACCGTCATTTTCCTTGGTTTCTTCTTCCTCATTTCCACTTCTCAGCCAAACTCTACCCGCAGTGGCGAGAATCCTCAAAGATCTTGGAATTTCATGAAGTGGACCGGGATTTCTAGTTGAGAGAAGCAGTACTCATCTTCCTAGTGCTTAGTCATTGTCACGTTTTTCTATTAGCATATATTACTTATCATTAGATTATATATTAATTCATAAGTCAGACAAATTAATTTGGAAAAAAAAAGATAAATATAAATACTTTAAAATAATTTATTTAGCTAGTTTCCTTAATTTTTCTTAAAAAATCAACTAGATCTTATATCAAGATCATATAATTGGATTTGAATTTAGGCATGTATATTAACAAAAAAGGGTGTCGAAGGATGTAGGACTATAAGTATGTAGTGAATGAGAAAGGGATGCCGAAGAATGAAGTTCCAGGGCAATGGAAGGGAGAGAAGGGGATATATATATTGTGCAGGGCTTTCAAGGAGAGGTCTCTTTGGAGTTTCCATGGGCGCTGAAGCTATTGCTGATGACATTAATGGAACTCTCAAATTGACCACTGAGGCCTCTTCCCTCCCGTGAGATCATGTTTTGACGGTTTGAGAACAAAACTTTGTGAGTTTTATTTTGCAACATTTTAACATAGAATAAATGTTAGACGGTAACAGTGTTGTAGCCTAGTGGCACAACAAAATTTCCTTAAACAAGAGATTGCATGTAGTTGGATTTTCCCTGTAACTTCATGTTATCCCTTTAAATAAATAAAAAAAACATACTAGTAGTTCTTAGCTAGTGTTTGAAAAAAAAGATAAAGAATAGTTATTAGCTTTGTGTACAATGAGAGACATAATTGAGTTGGTAATGCCGGTGTGTTAGAAAAATCCGCCTTAAGATGGGTTGGCACTTTGCCAACGTAAGCCCACCAATCGCAATTTTTTTTTTCACATTTTCAATTTTTTAAAATTAAAGTATAAAATTGTATTAACTAAATTCAAATTTTTTTTTATAAAATTATATTGTTAAATTAACCTCAAAACTCGCAGATATAAACATAAGAGTATAATCTATTTTACATAATTATTCTATGAATATAAAATGATAAATCAATAATGAAAATGAGGAATGAATGGATAAATTTTTGGGAAAATCCCTAAAAAAATAAATATAAAAATGCTAAACGACAAAAGCGTGTTCCTAATATTTATAAAACCAAAAATGTGTGAGGGCGTGATTTGTTCTTTTAAAAGTTAAATGGAGATTAAAAGAATGTCCACTTGATACAATTACAATTCTCATAAATTACAATTTAAAAATCACCACTTGATACAATAACAAGATATTGATTACCACTTCTGATAAGGATTTTACAAGTTCAAATAAGGTTTTCACAAGTTTTGATAACATTTTGACAAATTTCAATTAAAAAATAACCACTTGTATAACTACAAAATACCGATTTTACTTCCATAAAAAACTTCTATATTTTTAAAAAGGAAGTACAAATTTTTTTTTAAAACAAAAAGGTGCTATTTTTGTAATTATATGTGAGAATTTTGATATATTGGACATTCATTTAACAAAAAACAACGTTAAAAGTTGATTTTTGGAGCACTACTTTTCACGTCTTAATTTGAAAATGGAAACCAAAAACTATCCTATTAAACCTTTTGTTTTTCTCGCTACCTCCACCCATTCACACTCATTTGAGTTTGAATTAGAAAGTAGTGCCAATCACTCACCTTATGTCTTTCCCTCTCCTCCTCCCTCCCCCTCTCTCCGTCGTAGCTCTACCTCCTCCGACTTCCTTTGATCTCCTCTGTTCCTCATGCATTCACGTGTTCTTAGTTGGGGTGTGGAAGGGAAAGAGGTCTGCAAAACCCAAAAAAGAAACTAAGATATCTCTTTCCCTTCCACACCCCAACTTAGAAATAGAGAAGTATAAATTAGTTCCAAAGACGACGATGGTGGAAGATGAAGATTTCTGGTAAAGGTGAAAGTTGGAGGTCTATCTCAAGCTCTTTTCGTGGCTCTCTCTGTTCTGGTCTGGTATAAAACTTCCCAAAATGTCAGCTCCATTGGTGAAGGTCTCCTTCAGCAATGTTGAAGAAGTTGTGGTTGTCAGTGACGATGTTGACGATGGATGGTGAAGTGAATGAAGCGTGAAGGTGATGGAAGTGAGAACCTTCAATGGTGGAGTCTAAAACTCTACCTCCTCTATTATGTTAGTGACCTCTTTCTTTGTGGTGATGGTGGAGTGGTGGTCGCTGACGATGGTGGATTAAGAGACGAAAGTCACCGGTGACGGAAAAGGATGAAGGTGGAGATGGGATGGAGGTGATGATCGATGGTTAGAAGAGCTGAAACTCGCGGCGCTGCTCTCATTTCTTTGTTGGTTTTATCAGATTTCAAACCTAAATTTTCTATAAAAAATGTTGCAATTTCGTGGAGAAGATGGCTTCGTTTTGTGCAATAAATGACAACCAAACACTCAAGGAAAGCATAACGTATGGAGAAGCCAAAAAAGCATATACACTCACAGCAGTACAATTTTTTTTTTCAAAAACAAACTTACTGTGTCCCTTTTTAGTCCCTTACGACGTCCCTTTTTTTGACGAATATTGTTTCTAGACTTTACTACATCATTTACATGGGTGTTCCCCTGAAAAGGAACGTAGAAAGGGCCTAAAAACAAACGTTAAAAGTGTTTTCATAGTAGTGTTGATATAATAGCAAAGTATTGATGCCATTTTTTATAAGGGTTTCACAAGTTCAGACAATGTTTTAACAAGTTCTGATAAAATTTTGAAAAATTCCAATTCAAAATTCATCTCTTACCACAATGACAAGATATTGATGTCCACTTTTGATAAAAAAAAATTACAAGTTTATATAAAGTTATAACAAGTTCTAATAAGACTTTGACAAAGTCCAATTCAAAATTCACCACTTGTTACAATGATAAGATATTGATTCCAACTTCTGAGAAAGGTTTAACAACTTCTTATAAGGTTTTGAGAAGTTCTAATAAGAATTTAACAAATTTCAATTCAAATATAACCAGTTGATACAATGACAAAGTATTGATTCCCACTTTTGATAAGAGTTTGATAAGTTCACATGATGTTTTAACAACTTCTGATATGATTTTGATATATTCCAATTCAAAATTCACCATTGGATATGATCGCAAGATATTAATTCCTACTTCTAATAAAGATTTAATAAGTTGTTTTTACAAGTAGTGATAAAATTTTGACAAATTCCATTTTAAAAATAAGGGTTAAGATGTAAAAATACATATATGTTTTACTCCGAGGAATGTCTAACACCAAGTGTTTTTTCTAGGTACGATTGACTACGTGGTTAAAAATTAGGTACATCATTTAATCGTTAAGTTTTTTTTTTTTCACTAACTGAATGATGGCGTGGCTTTCAAGGGTATAAAGGCTTGGCCAAAAGAACGCCAACCCCAAGTTCTCTTTTTTAATTTAATAATTTTATTTCAATTAAAGGAAAATTATTATTTCTTTAGGTATAATTTCTAGGAGGCCAAAAAAAATTTTCTTCTGATTTATCATTTTGGGAAAGAGGATTTATTCATGGGTTAAGGTGCAAATTTACCAATAAACTATAAGTCCAGGAGCACCCAGCATAATTAACTCTCTAGTAGACCAAAAATACCAATAAACTTTTAAAAACGTAAAATTTTCACAATGCCGTTAGATGAGAGTTAACCGCCATTTTCTAGGTCCAGAAAAAATTACAGAATGGCACCTAAATGTTTATGAAACTATATTTAAACCCCAAAAAAATTCAAAATTTTTATTTTAGTCCCTCTACGTACTTTATATGGAGGGACTAAAGTGAAAATTATAAAAATATTTTGGGGCTGAAAGATAATTTTCTAAAACTTTGTGTTATTTTCTGTAATTTTTGTGGGGTCAATCCTACCCCCCAAATCCGCCCAGATTACAGGCCTTTTTTTCAACTTTAGCCTGACTTGTGGCCTATTAAAGACACCTGTAATTTTAAAAATTTTGTAAGCAACCTAACAAACCACAGGTCTCACCTCAAAACAAGCCTATTTCAAACAGGGCGAAAATATACCTACTTTAAACAGGCCGAAAACAGACCTACATCTAACAGCTTGTTTAAAGTAGGTCTATTTTTGGCTTATTTAAAGTAATTATGTTTTCGTCCTTTTTGAAGTAGGCTTATTTTGAGGTGAGGTGTGTGGTTTATTAGGCTATTTACAAAATTTTTAAAATTATAAGCCTCCTTAATAAGCCACAGGCCAAATCAGGCTAAGGTTCAAAAAAAGGCCTGTAACCAGGAGTGGATTTTGGGGGGTAGGGATGACCCTAAAAATTACAGAAAAGAACCTAAAATTTTAGAAAATTATCTTTCAGCCTCAAATTTTTTTTTATAATTTTCACTTTAGTCCCTCCATATAAAGTACATGAAGGGACTAAAATAAAAATTTTGAATTTTTTTGGGGCTTAAATATAGTTTCATAAACATTTGGGTACAATTCTGTAATTTTTTCCGGACCCAGAAAACGACGGTTAACTCCTATCTAACGGCATTGTGAAACTTTTACGTTTTTAAAAGTTTGTTGGTATTTTTTGTCCACTAGAGAATTAATTGTGCTGGGTGCTCCTGGACCAATAGTTTGTTGGTAAATTTGCACCTTAACCCTTTATTCATTGAGTAAAAATAGTACAATTTTTATTTCCATAATTTATTTTACTTTAAAAAAATACTTATTAAATTTTCTAATTAATAAATGAGTATTAATGTCTTTGAAATTTGATATTATAAATAAAATATTTACTTAAAAATAATTTTAATTAAGGATTATAAATAAATTATTTACTTAAAAATTATTTTTAAGTAAATAATATATTCATAATATCAAATTTCAAATGCATATATACTCATTTATTAATTAGATAATTTAATAAGGATTTAAAAATAAAAATAAATTTTGAAAATAAAATTTTTACCATTTTTTCCTATTGAATAAATCCTCCTTCCCAAAATGATAAATCAAAAGAAAAAATTTGGCCTCCTAGGATTCATACCTAAAGAAATAACAATTTGCTTTTAATTAAAATAAAATTATTAAATTAAAAAAAACACTTGTTATTAAGCACTTTTTTGGCCCAACCATATGTGCATTTTTGCATTTTTGAAAGTCACGTCATCGTCTAGTTAACGGTCAAAGTCAAACTTAACGGTCAAACGATATTTTTACACCTATTGTAACCACGTGGTCACTTTTGCACCTAAAAAAAATATTTGGTGTTAAGTGCTCCTCAGGTTAAAATACATGTGCATTTTTCACCTTAACCCTAAAAATAACCACTTGATACAATAGACATGTATTGATTCCCACTTCTGATAAGGTTTTCACAAGTTCAAACAAGGTTTTAAAAAGTTCTAATAAGATTTTGACAAAGTCCAATTCAAAACTCACCACTTACCACAATGATAAAATATTGATTGCCATTTTTTGATAAGAGTTTCACAAGTTCAGATAAGATTTTAACAAGTTTTGAAAAGATGTTGACAAACTCCAATTCAAAATTTACCACTTGTTATGATGATAAGATACTGATTTCCACTTCTGACAAGGGTTTGAAGAGTTCAGATAAGATTTTGACACATTCAAATAAGATTTTTAACAAATTCTAATTTAAAAATAACCACTTTATACAATAGACAAGTATTGATTCCTACTACTGATAAGTTTAAATAAGGATTTAACAAGTTTAGATAAAGTTTTAACAAGTTCTTATAGGATTTTGACAAATTCTAATTAAAAATTCACCACTTACCACAATGACAATATATTGATTCCTACTTTTGATAAAGGTTTCACAAGTTATGATTAAATTTTAATAAATTCCAATTCAAAATTCACCACTTGCTATGATGACAAAGTATTGATCCCCACTTCTGATAAGAGTTTCATTAATTCAAATAAAGTTTTAACAAGTTCTGATAAGATTTTCATAGATTTCAATTCAAAAATCATTACTTGTAACAAATAGTAAGATATTTATTTCTACTTCCGATAAAGGTTTCACAAGTTTAAACAAGGTTTTAACATATCCTTGTAAAATTTTCACAAATTCTAATTCAAAATTCACCACTTACAACAATAGCAATGTAATTCTAACTTTTGTTAAGGGCTTCACAAGTTCAAATAAGGTTTTAACAAGTATTTCTAAGCTTTTCCCAAATTCTAATTCAAAAATATGAGGCACCAAAACCGCACCATTCATCACCATAAAAAGGCCAACAACACTTTCCAGCAAGACATTTGAGGCACTATTTTGAGGTGAAACAATAAATAAACTAAGGATGTAAGACGAAATTGGAGAGAGAAAAGTTTTAAAGGTCCAGAAGGAGGGGACTTGATGGTGTGAGAGAAAAGCTTACGCTATGTGATGGCCGGTTAGAACAAAGGAAGTGACAATGACGTTGGTGACGATGGTGAAGGTGGAGAGAAGACGATGGTCATGGATGATGGTCTCAGATTCCCTTCCTCCTTCTCCATTCAAGGTTCGGCCTTCAAGATGAAGGTCTTCTTCCTCCAAACACGACCCTTCTAAATCTTCCTCAAGCTAGGGTAGGGTTCGACGATGGTGGCAGAGTACTTTCTGTCGATAGTGGTGATGGTGAAACCGCTGAAATGATGATTGTGATTTATTCCTCTCCCTCACTCTTTTTTCCTTTGATAACCACACAGCAAAAATGTCGGATGGTGTTCCCCACTAGAAACCAAATCTGACTTATATATATATATATATATATATATATATAGGGGTTAAGGTGCAAATTTCCCAACAAACTATTGGTCCAGGAGCACTCAGCACAATTAACTCTCTAGTGGACCAAAAATACCGATAAACTTTTAAAAACGTACAATTTTCACAATGCCGTAAGATGGGAGTTAACCGCCGTTTTCTGGGTTCGAAAAAAATTACAGAATCGTACCCAAATGTTTATGAAACTATATTTAAACCTCAAAAAATTAAAAATTTTATTTTAGTCCCTTCATGTATTTTATGTGGAGGGACTAAAGTAAAAATTATAAAAAAAATTTGGGGCTGAAAGATAATTTTCTAAAATTTTAGGTTCTTTTCTGTAATTTTTGGGGGTCATCCCTACCCCAAAATTCACTCCTGGTTACAGGCTTTTTTTTTAACCTTGATCTGATTTGGCTTGTAACCTATTAAGAAGGCCTATAATTTTAAAAATTTTGTAAACAGCCTAACAAACCATACATCTCACCTCAAAACAAGCCTACTTTAAAGAGGACGAAAACATAATTACTTTAAATAAGCCAAAAATAGACCTACTTTAAACAGGCTGTTAGATGTAGGTCTGTTTTCAGCCTGTTTAAAGTAGGTATATTTTCACCCTGTTTGAAATATGCTTGTTTTGAGGTGAGGCCTGTGGTTTGTTAGGCTGCTTACAAAATTTTTAAAATTACAGGCGTCTTTAATAGGCCACAAGCTAGGCTAAAGCTAAAAAAAAAGGCCTGTAATCTGGGCGGATTTGGGGGGTAGGGTTGGCCTCGCAAAAATTACAGAAAATAACCCAAAGTGTTAGAAAATTATCTTTCAGCCCCAAAATATTTTTTATAATTTTCACTTTAGTCCCTCCATATAAAGTACGTAGAAGGACTAAAATAAAAATTTTGAATTTTTTTGGGGCTTAAATATAGTTTCATAAACATTTAGGTGCAATTCTGTAATTTTTTCCGGAGCCAGAAAACGGCGGTTAACTCTCATCTAATAGCATTGTGAAAATTTTACATTTTTAAAAGTTTATTGGTATTTTTGGTCCACTAGAGAGTTAATTATGCTGGGTGCTCCTGAACCAATAGTTTATTGGTAAATTTACACCTTAACCCTATATATAGATACACACACATACACATACCTATATATTTGTGTGTGTAAGGGTATGTGTCTCGTTTTATATTAATTTCACAACAAATAAATTAGGTACTTATACCTTTATAATATCATGAATATTCAAAACATTTTGTCTTTTACAATTCTGAAGGTTTTTTGTCTAAAATTTTTCCTAAATTTTTTGTTTTACATATGTAATTAGTACATAGCGGTAATTATATATAAAATTAATTAATAAAATTTCATACTCTTTTTTAGAAAAATTGGTGAAAAGCACCGATTTGAAAAATTTATTAGTCAAAAGGAAAGTATCAATTCTTTATAGATCTCATAAAGAGGGAGTACCAATATAATACTCTAGTTCAAGTAGTATAAAAAAAAAAAAAAAAGTAGTACTAATATAGTACTCTAGTTCAAGTCCTTAGTTTAATACTAATAAATTTTTGAAACTGGCACTTTTGCACCAATTTTTCTTACTTTAGATAATAATTCACAATCCGCGATATTCTTTAATTATTGACAATTGATGCCATTCAGCCCATTCTCATATTGCTATGCTCGAAATATATTTTTAATCAAAATTAACCAAACGCAAATAACAAATACACTCTAATATGTCCAGGCCAAAAAAAACCACCCTAATATGTCTTTTAGAACCAACTGCGTATAGCCCAACCACATATTTTCCAAAAGCAAATGATGTGTCATAAAAATAAATAAAAAAATAATAATAATAATAAACTAATCGACAATACCCAAAATGATGTGCAAATTAAATTATGTTTCTATGCGATATATAATGAATTAATCTTTACAATTTTCTTTAAAGTTATTAACTTTTAATCCCGTATTTATAAATAAAAATACTCTAAAACTTTAGTCCCTCATTAAGAGGTTAACATTTTAAGCAATACCACTCTGCCAAAACCAGGTAATTACCATATTATATATCTGCACAAAAATATTAGAGCTGATAGCATGGTGGGGTGATTCGGGGGATAATAAACTTCAAAACCTATAATATTTACATAAATATTGAAAAAGTGAAGTTATGAAATGTTAACAAATATAAAATATAAAAGGGATCACAAGATCTGAAGTATAAAAAAAGGGTTTAGATCCAATTTTGTCACGAAAGTATTCACAAAAAAGCAATACTACCCCAAAAGTTTTATTAAGAGCAATGTCGCTATATAAAATTTTCAAATTATAACAATTTCACCTAAACCATTATCCATGTTAAATTTGATCGTTAATTGACAAAATTTGCTAAGATGACAGCTCACATGTCATCGACGTCATTTTTATTTTGGGTTTAGGTGTAAGTTTACTTTATAAGTTTTTATTTATGAGTAATTTTGCTCGGTAAGTTTCTAAATTGTAGCAATTTTACCATGATTGTTAGCTAAGATAAGTTTACTTGTTAGTTGGTTAAATATGCATATATAGTAAATTCATACGCCATCCACTTCATTTTTCCAAGTTATATTTATATATGGAAATATTTTTAAGAAAATGCATCTATGAAGGATTGGAGAAAATCAAAGAGGTAAAATCATCTTTTGTGATAAAGAAAAAATAGAAGAGATACATGTTATCTTGAGGTTCATGGGGTGCTCGGTGACAGGGGGTTTTGGTGGTTTGTTCTCAGTTATCTTTGCTTAGTGTGTTTTTGCATCCAATAATTTAGTATTTTTTATCACCCACTAATGGACATGAGCCCCTTCTTCATTTACTCATTTACAGCTTCTTCTTCAATGTCATTCATGTTGTTAGCTTAACATATTACATCAACTAATGATCAAACTTAACCTTTATAATGGTTGGGGTGATAATGCTATAATTTAAAACTTTCATGGCAATATTGAAAGCAAAAAATTTGCAACATGACTTTTTGATTGAAAAATTTCGAAGAAAATTTGCACTTTAACAAAAATGACATAAATGATTGGCATACTTTTCAACTCAGTATATTTGGTCAATTAATGATCAAACTTAACATTGATAACGACTAGGGCGAAATTGTTAGGATTTGAAATTTTTGGAGTGACATTACTCTTAAAAAATCTTCTAAGGTAACATTGCTCTTTTGTAACAACTTTCCAAGCAAAATTAAACATTAACTCAATATAAAATAAAAGAGTGAGAAAAATTAAATATAAACTTTTAACTCCATTTTTTTAAAAAAAAATTATAGATATATTGAATAATTGTTTTATAATTGTGATGTATGTATAATTTTATATTCCTTTTCCTCCATTTACACTGTTAATGGAATTTAAATTGACATTTTGTTTTAACCAAAATGCCATTCCTTAATATATATTTTTTATTTTGTTTAATATCTTTTATTTTAGCTTAAGTTTAATTAGTATAACATTCAATCATAAATATAAAACTCAATTGATTTTTTTTTTTGAGTTAGAGCTTGTTTGAATGATTCCAAATAAAACCTGGGTTTTGACAAAATTTTGCCAAACAGTTAAAAGAGTCTAGAAACTATTTTGTATTAAAACCTAAGTTTTGAAGTCAAATTCTAGGCTTTGGTAAAAACTATTTTTTTCATATTTTTCTCTCTCCTTTGCCATCATCAGTATTTTTTTAGTATCGGTCAGTATCCTTAAGTATCTTTTTAGTACCCGTCAGTACCTTGAATTTTTTTTCCAAATCAGTCAGTACCCTAAAATATTTTTTCAGTACCAATCAGTATTCTTAAATATCTTTTAAGTATCCGTCAGTACTCTGAAATATTTTTTCAACATCAGCCAATACTCTAAAATATTTTATTAGGATTCTAAAACAAATTTTTAAGATCATAAAATGTTTTTTCAATACCAGTTAATACCTTGAAGTATTTTAATTTTGGACACAAATTTATGTAATTTTTGGTATTAATTATGAGATTTAATGTTAAAAATATTTAAAATAAAACATGATCCTTTATATGCAATATCACAAAGCTAATGGCTTTTTTGGTAATTTGAGCATGAAAAAACTATTATGATAATAATTTCCAAATACTATCATTTTATCAAAATCACCTTTTTCAATAATCTATTCTACGACAATTTTGAAAAAAGTCATTTTACCTCATAAATTTCAAAAGTTATTCTTCAAAAGCTAAATTCAAACGACTCTAATGGAGTTACATAAATTATTTAATCATATCATATATTGTATATAATTAATTATATAGCAATTACAAGTAAGAAAAATTAGTTTTGAGAAAAAATGATAAATATCATAATTTAACGTAATTTAATCCGTTTATTTAACTTCTTAAAAAAAATCAATTGAGTCTTATATTTAAAATAAAATGTAGTAATTATTTTTGACATGATATTTAGTACTTCCCCAACTCTATATACAACTCTATATACAAGTGCATTTTTTTAATTGGCTTTTTCACTCATTATAAGACCCCTTTTGTGTTTGTTTGTGTAATAAATGATTTTTTCTCATTTTACTTTTAATTAATTATTATACTACATACATTATTTTTTATCCTTTTGTTATTATTACTCTTTCTAACCCATTCATAAATAGAGACATTTTAAAAAATAATTAAATTTTCTACATAATTATTATATTTAACTATTTCTTAGAATCTTACGATTCCATAGAAAGATCCATATATATAGTGACTGAAGGAGTAATATTTTCAACACATTCATCTGAAAACATCTTCCAAAGACACACACACCCCGTCTTCAATTATATTATTTCTTTTGATAATAAATATAAGATAAAATTGAGTTTTTTTAAGAGATTAAGAAAATTAATTAAATTACTTTAAAATAATTATTTTTTTTACTTTTTTTTTTCCAAACTATTTTGCTCAACTTATAAACTGATACATATAATCTAAAAATATACAATATATAATATGATTAAATAACTTATTTAGTTTCTTTAATTTCTCCAAAAAAAAGTTAACTATATCTTATATTCATACTCAAATGGAGTATAAAATTATAAAATATGAGTATCTAATTTATATGATATCATATGTACATATCAGTTTTGTAATTTAAAATATTTAAATATATTTTATTGAGTTTATATTTATAAAAAATACTTAATTTTTTAATTTTATAAAATATTAAAAATGAATTATTATTAAAATATAAATTAGAAATTTAATTTGGGATAAATTTTTAAGTAATATTTTTATTATAATTTTTAATTAAAAATATTTTTAGAATTATTTTAGAATATTATTAAAAGTTTGGACTAACATGCATCTTTTGAAAAATAAAGGGGATGCTGCATAATTAAGACAAAAACGAAGCTGGTAAGATCAATTTACCCTAATTAATATTAATAGTAATATTAATCCCTAATTAATATTAATATTATTATTATTATCATCACCGCGAAACTGGAATGTAACTCATCTGAGAGCGGAACGACGACGGCCGCCACCGTGCCGCCCCAACCATTGCTGTCAAGCGACCTCATTCGTAAGAAGTAGCAGAGATTTATTGGGCATTTGTTTCATATACCCACTCTTGTGCAATGTTCGGATTAACGCTCTATTCTGCATGCACAATTTTGATATTTACATTCCTGGAGTTCAAGCTGGGTTGTGATATCTCCGAGAATTTCCTGATAATTTGTGGTGCAGCTGCTGTATTTGATTCCCAATTTTATCAAAACGAAGCACAGTATTTTTTCCTTCCATTTGCATAACTGTTACAAGGGTTTCTGCTTAATATCTCTGTTCCCTGACATTGCACTATGTGTGTTTGAATCAGATAACCGACTCGAGTTTTAATATTGATTTTCGGGAGAATTAGGGGTTTCATCGAATCATTTTGGGATCTATAGGGTTTATGCTATCATGCATTAGTTGCTGAATTAATTGAAATCAAGGTGTTTTTGATAAGGCGAGAGAAGTGCTCTCTCGATTCCCCTCGAGAGGTAAATTAGGGTTGATGATGGTCAACTGAGGATGGTGAGGTTTTTAGGGCTGACCCATGGGGTGACAGATGAGCCGCGAGAAATTACATCGAGGCCCAGCCTGTCTAGTGAGTCTTGTGAAAATGGGTGGCTCATCAGGTTTTTTGACTCAGCATTTTTCTGCGAGTGGATTGTTGTTAGCTATTTGTACAAAATGAACATTCTGGCGTACGTGACTATCTCTGGCTCATCAGGTTTTTTGACTCAGCATTTTTCTGCGAGTGGATTGTTGTTAGCTATTTGTACAAAATGAACATTCTGGCGTACGTGACTATCTCTGTAATCGAATGTATACCCTTCCCTTACAGGGAATTGAGAGTTATTTGTTTCAAATTTGTTACATGATGGTGCATAAGCCAAGCCCTTCCCTGGATAGATTTGTTATAGACATGTGCTCAAAGTCAATTAAGATTGCTTTGAAGGTGCACTGGTTTTTATTGGCAGAGCTTGAGGACTCTGATGATAATGAGGGAATTAGTAGGATTCTGGAGAAGTGCCAGATTGCAGCCACCTTAATGGGTGAGTGGCCTCCTTTGATAAGGCCTCAAAGTGAAACTTCTAATTCTGGGAGTAAAAACCAAGTTTTGAATAAGTTGCGATCTTCAAAACAGCGCCTGTTGTCACTCACATCATCGCCACCTGTTCAGAAGTCTTTATCATTCTCACCTTCTACTGGAAACAATTTGCAAGAGGATAGTAATCAGTTGTCTTCTGATAAGAACAAAATATTCAAGAAATTCATTCCTGGTCAAAAAGTTCGGGATGCCTTGCTATTTAGGAAGTCTACAGGGAAAGATGACGATGATTCTGAAAAGGATAGGTTTTTCAAGAGACTTTTAAGAGATAGCAAAGGTGATGATGAGTTGGGTTCAAAAAAGCGAGATGCATTGCTCTTTTTGAAATCATCTGATAATAATGAAGAAGACTCTGAAAAAGATGGATTCTTTAGAAGGTTCCTAAGAGACAGCAAAGATGAGGATGAGGAATTAATATCAAGTTCAGAGGGATTTTTCAAGCGATTGTTTTGTGATAGTAAGAATGATTTTGAGGACCAAACACACTCTAAATCAGTAGAGGATGAAGAGAAAGAAGGATTTTTCTGCAAACTTTTCAAGGAAAAATTAGATGATAGGAGGAACAATAATGATCCAACTGGCGATGGAGAAATTTCTAACTCTGAAGAAAAATATATAAAATCAGCTGCAGAGGAGGATAAAGAAGGTTTTTTCAGGAAATTCTTTAAGGATGTATTTGAGCATAAGAGAAATGCCAATGTCAAAATTGAAGAGAGGTCCTCCAACGGTGAGGAAGAAGAGGCTTCTGATGTTCCTCTGTTCAAAAGGCTATTTCGTGTGCACCCTGAAGATGCTAAAAGTAGTTCAGCCAATGGAAACAGCAGTTCTGGTGGATTATTTGAAAGTAGTCCAGGTACAGAGAAATTTTTTCGCAAATTGTTCAGAGACGGTGACCATTCAATTGAAGATTCAGAGTTATTGGGGTTGAAGAAGCAGAAGGAGGTATGTTAAATATTGATTTGAAACCTAATTTATTTGTATGGTGAAAGCAAACAAGTAGGTGTAATTGTAAATAATATCTAGTGTCCCATAGCTGATTACTTTTTAGTCTTAAATTAGTTACACACAGTCCATTTGAACTCTTATGCTGATTATTGTTATTTTGTTGTTGTTGTTGTTGTCATTATGATTAGTATTATTTTGCTGACATGGATACATGAGTGTATCTAGGACCAGAGCCACTTTTGGTCATGCCTCCCAATATAAACTTAGCTGCTGCAAAACTTAGTTCTACTTGAAGATTACTTGAAGGTTCTGCCTTTATGCTGATTTCTCATATGTTTTAGTCCTTATTTTTTTTAATTTGGTTACAAAATGCTTTCTACTTAACGTGCACTGGATGTGGGCCTGCACAAATAATTTGGTGTCAAAATCAAAACTGCAAGATATTGAATAATTCTTTCTTGTGTATTTTAGTCAGAGAAGTATTACAATATATAGAAGGAGTAGGGAATATTTCTAATTATTATGGCCTTGATTATTGCTTATTTATATCCCCTAAAGTCCTCCTAGAATCTCAGAATAATAATAATTGAATAACTCTTATGCAGATTTTATGATTTTTATCTCAATCTGACCGTCACATGATCTTATGAAATTAGGTTAAATTTATTGATATTGGGCTTGTTGTTAGCCCCATATTCTCACACTCCCCCAAGCTAGCGAATAGATGTTGATTATTCCCAGCTTACTTTTGAACCCTTTGAATTTTTGTTGAGTGGGGGACTTAGTCATTATATCTTCAATTTGATCTCTTGATGGGATGTAGGCCAGATCAGTTTCATTGTTATCCACTTTCTCTTTGATGAAATGCCAGGGTTTATCTCTACGTGCTTTGTGCAGTCATGATGTCATGGATTAGTAGCCATTTTTATAGAAGAGATATTGTCACACCAGACCTTTATTGGAGCATCCTTATCTATTTGTAATTCCTTTAAAAGTTTAACCAGCCATATCCCTTCACAGATGCCTAGTGCCAAGGCCCTGAGCTCTTATTCAGCTGAACTTCTAGAGACTACTGGCTGTTTCTTGCTCCTCCACGTAACTAGGTTTCCCATACAAAAGAGCAATAACCGGTAGTATAACGTCTGTCTCTCTTTGATCCTGCCCAATCTGTATCAGTAAATAGTTCAACTCCCCTTGATTTGCCCTTTGCAAAGAACAATCCTTGTACTGGAGTTCTCTTCAAGTATCTTAGGATTCTGCAGACTGCTGTCATGTGTTCTTTCTGTGGATTGCTGGAGAATTGACTCACTACACCAACAGAATAACATGTCAGGCCTAGTGTGTGATAAAAAAAATGATTTTTTACTAACCTTTGGTATCTTTCTTTATTTACTTCCGTGCCATCTGGTCTGATAGTCAGTTTCTGATTTAGCTCCATTGGTGTCTTAGCAGGACGAGCTCCTAACATGCCTGTTTCTTTTAGCAGATCTAATGTATGTTTGTGTTGAGACAAACTTATCCCTGTGTGACTTCTTGCTACTTCCATACCTTGGAAGTTGGGCCGAGATCTTTGATTTCAAACTTTCCTTCCAATTCTCTCTTTAGCCTTATGATTCCCTCTTCATTGTTACCTGTCAACACTTTATCATCAACATATACTATAAGCATGGTTATTTATTCTCCATTTTGTTTGATGAATAGGGTGTCATCAGCTTGGGATTGTTTATAGTTTATCCCTTTGATAGCTCAAGAGAATTTCTCAAACCATGCTCTAGGAGATTGTTTCAAGCCATACAAGGATTTGTGTAACCTGCAAACTTTTCCCAGATTTTCAGATGTTCTCATTCCTAATGGAATTTCCATATACCCCTCTTCCTCTGAATCACCATTTAGAAAAGCATTTTTTACATCAAGTTGGTGAAGAGCTCAGTCTAGATTTGCAGCAAGGGATAAGAGAACATTTATAGTGTTTACTTTAGCTACTGGAGCAAAAGTTTCTTGATAATCTATCCCATAAGTTTGTGTGTAACCTCTAGCAACCAAACATGCCTTATATTTATTTATACTTCCATTGGAATTATATTTTACTGTAAATACCCATTTGCTACTTACCACCGATTTACCTCTAGGGAGATTGGTTATTCTCCATGTTTCATTTTTGAGCTGGGCTCTTAGTTCCTCTACTGCCTCGTGGATCCATCATTGCCTCGTTGTAATTCTTGGGTATTTTCACACTGTCTATGTTTGCTACAAAACCTTTTAGGTTAGAAGAAAGCTTATTGTAAGAGACATACTTTCTAATTGGGTGCTGAGTACAACTCCTCTTGCCCTTTCTTAGGGCTATAGGCCGGTGAAGCTCTTCAAGACTAGGATCTGGTTGCAGAATCATGGCACTGTATAGTTGTGGAACTAGTGTTGCCACTATCATGTCGCTGTTCTGATATAGTTTCAGTTGTAGAATTATCAGGAAGATCATTTAGAAGTTCAACGGATTGTTGTTCTGAAAAATGGATCTGTTTGAAATGCTTTCAGTATGATCTGGCACTTGGTTGGGTCTGTTTTGGTCATTTTGAGGATCATGGGTTGAATTTGTAGGGCTGTTTGTAGATTCTTTGTAGGTGGGAGAGTTGAGGGACATGTCCAGTAATAAAGATGAATCATTATTCTGATTTCCTTGTTGCTGGTCTGTTTGAGGATCCTTACTATCCCAAATCATCCATTGCACCCTTCATTCTCCCCCTGAATGATTTTGGATCTTAGGGTTGTTTCTCAACAAACTTAGCATTCATAGTAATATAAATCTTGTAAGTGAGTGGAGAAAAACATTTATATCCTTTCTGATTTGAAGAAAGACCAAGATAAATGCATTTTATCACTCTAGGATCTGATTTCCCACCATGTTCATTGTAAACAAAAACAGTACACCCTAAAATCTTTGGATGAAGTGAAGTTACCGAGGAGGAATTTGTAACAATGATCTTGGTCCACCACTTTCTTGTAGTACATTTCTGCATTGGGGCTTGGTCACTTATGGACTTCATATAGATCAAGCTGCTGCCAAAGTTTATTTAAAGCATTATAATAGAGTGTTACAGATTGGTCACCTTGGATCAGCCCCTGAAGTTGACCTTTGACTTGATACAAGGCAGCTGTATTGATATGTAAAGATAATAAAAGGTTAGGAGTTAGTTAGGGTTTGTTAGGAACTAAATCTGTTAGGAAGTTACTTAGTTAGTTTAGGATTGGCTTGGTCATTAAGTCACTCTAGCCTATAAATAAAGGCCTAATCCCTATTGTAATTCAGATTATGATTGATGATGGAATAATCTCACTTCTGTTCTGTTTCTGTCTAATCTCTGTCTTCTCCTTCTTCTACCCTATTTCTGGTTTTCTTCTCTCTATTTCTCTCTTCCTTTCTATACAGAATTATGATTCTGTATCAATGGTATCAGAGGTGATGATTCTCCGCCCTCTTCTGCTGTTCTGTCTCTGTCTTTTCTGTTCTGCATCTGTTCTATTTTATTCTGTTCTGTTTGTGCCCTGTTCTGGTGGGGACAAACGAAGAAAAAAAACCCAAAAAGAGAAAGAAATCGATTCTGGGTGATTACCCAATATTTCTGTTATCTGTGTGACCCAAAAACGTGTGGGGTACTGAGGATTCATTAAGAGAATCCAAGAAAGAAGAAAAAAAAATAAAAGAGAAAAAACAGAGGAGTTCTTCTATTTCTGGGCTTCTGCGACTCTGTTCAATTTCACCAAGTCTCAAGAACGCATCAAGAAGCAAGTTCTGTTTCAAGACAGGTTTTGTTTCCTGGTTCCTGATTTTGTTTCTGGGGTGATTTATGGTTCTGCTAGCTGTAAAACAGCAAGAAACCTTCAAGAACTCATCAAGAAACCCCCTCTGGTCTGTTTCTAGGCTCAGCATCTTCCGGTAGTCTTGGTAACTGAGTTGGTAGGCTCTATTTGGTTCAATTTTCTTCTGTTTCTGGTGCAATACCCTTCCAGTTCAGGTTTCTTGGTTCTGTTTTTAGCCATAATTCATTGTCTGGGTCTGTTTTTCCTGGTTTCTGGTTCTGTTTCTGTTATTTCAAAAGAAGAAAAAAAAGAAAAGAATTTCCCTGTATGGCTTCAATATTCTCTTCTCAATTTCTTTCAAGAAGTTTTGAAGAACGGGTCCAACAAGCAAGGAGGAGACGTCAGTTATGGCGCCTTCAACAAGAAGGTTCTGTAGAAGATTATAATCTTGCATTTGATTGCCTCTCAGCCAATCTAGATGTATCAAAGGACTACCTGGTTAAGACATATGTTTGTGGCTTGAAAGAAGAGGTTGCAGAATTTGTGTATATGTTCAACCCTCTCACTGTGCTTGAAGCTAGGCGTTTGGCAAGATTGCAAGAAATTTACTTGCAATGGCGAGCCAAGAAAGAAGAGAAGGTAAGAAAAGAATTGGAAGATCTAGAAAAAGATTATTTGACTAACACCCAAGAAGGCCCAATTGACCACATAGCAGCTGACAAAATTCAAGAAGATGATGAAGGTCTTAAATCCTCTGTTTTTGAGGAAGAAACAGAAAGCGAAGTTGCTGATCAAATACCAAAAGATGCGACGGAGGAGATCAGAAACACAAGGTTGCTGTTGAGTCCTCTTCCTTCTTCTCCGGAAGTGATTGTTCAGGAGACTTTTTCACAGGTCGCTGCTGTTCCGTTGTCACTGTTCTTGCAAGTTGCGAGAGAGAGTTGCGATTCTATGACTAAGACAAATGCAGGAGTTGAGTGGCTGGGTTTGGTTCAGTTTGAAAAGTCAAACCACCAGTTGTCTTCCAGTTGCTCCAAGGGTCAGAAGTATTTTGAAGAAGTCCAGCTGGCTTGCAATTTCTCTCAGGGGCAGAAGTACCTTGCTAGTCCATTGGGATGGGTAATTTCAGATGAATGTTTGGGCTTTTCTTTTGAAGAAAATAGCCCAAGTTTGTTGCTGCAATTGGGTCTTAAAAGGTCTGAATATATAGGTGACATACTGCTGCAAAATTGGCTTTCATTTTTTCAGTGCTCTCCTACCCAAAGTCTGCTACATACTTGGTTCAGGGGAGAGCTGATGAAAATGCTATTTGGGTCTGGATTGGATTTATTGCTGCTATTTTTTCCAGCATAAAAGAAGTGAATTGTACTTGTGGGGAGCAGCATTCAGGAAAGAGGATTCTACACTGTCAAGAAGTTTTTCAGAATTATAAGTCTCTATTTTGTTGATTCCAGTTTGCATGTTTGGTTGTAGTCAATCATCCTTGAGGGCAAGGATGTTTTTGGGGAGGGGGTATTGATATGTAAAGATAATAAAAGGTTAGGAGTTAGTTAGGGGTTGTTAGGAACTAAATCTGTTAGGAAGTTAGTTAGTTAGTTAGTTTAGGATTGGCTTGGTCATTAAGTCACTCTAGCCTATAAATAAAGGCCTAATCCCTATTGTAATTCAGATTATGATTGATGATGGAATAATCTGACTTCTGTTCTGTTTCTGTCTAATCTCTGTCTTCTCCTTCTTCTTCCCTATTTCTGGTTTTCTTCTCTCTATTTCTCTCTTCCTTTCTATACAGAATTATGATTCTGTATCATGTATTGTCTATGTCAGAGTATGCATTCTGAGCTGATGCCCAGATTTCTTTAGCAGTAGCAGGAAGCAGATAGTTTTCTCCAATTTCTGCTGTCATAGAGTTGATGAGCCAAGCCATCACCAGGTTGTTTTCAGCCCACCATGTGTCATAGGAAGGAAGCATGGGTTAATGGTGGTGGATCATCGAAGATAAATTTCTCCTTGTTGTGGCCTCGAATAAACATCAAAGCATGGCAAGACCACTGAAGATAATTGTTGTCATTTAGGCACCGAGGAGAAAAATCCCACCAGCAATGGATTTCCGGTCATTCCATTGGGTGTACCAGCGTTTTGCAATGCCAGATTAGGTGTGGTGATCAAGGGATTTGAGGTGTTGTTAAGAGTTGTTGCCGTTGGCAGTCAAGACGTGACTTTGAAGAGCATCTTTGAAAGACATGGAGCCTGATTTTTCTTATGGCTCTGATACCATGATATTGAATAATTCTTTCTTGTGTATTTTAGTCAGAGAAGTACTACAATATAAAGGAGTAGGGAATATTTCTAACTATTATGGCCTTGATTATTGCCTAATTATATCCCCTAAAATCCTCTTAGAATCTCGGAATAATAATAATAATAATAATTGATATGGTCAGATTTTATCTCAATGCAACCGTTACATGATCTTCTTAGGAAATTAGGTTAAATCTATTGATTGGGCTTGTTGTCAAGCCCATATTCTCACAAAATCAGTATTAATTTAGGATGGCATCTACCAAACGCAAACATAAACTGAAATACAGGTCCTTTTGTTTTCATGGCTCTGTCAAAACCACTTGCTTTCCTGTGACCTTATAATTAGGCAGTTGCCCTTGGCTTTAAGTTGCTTTTCTTCTTCAATTTATTATGTACTCCAGCGTTAGCAGTTGTTTGTACTTACCCTACGGGGAGATTAAATTAATCTATCACTGGGGAAAATTTTGGAAGTTATGATTTTAGACATTTATTTACTGTGCTTTCTGAAAATCAATTCAAATAGATGGTTGTATTGTCAGTAAGTTTTGTATTCAAAGTATGATATTTACTGTCAATGCACTTAGAAAGTCTATTTTTATTTCCCGTACTGCTTTTAAATATCAAGTAAAGGTAATTTTTCCGAATATTATAATGTTATTGTCGCATGTTTCCTACCCTTGTATTCCGTCAATTCATTTGATATATCAAATTGACAGAAGTGTCCTGGATCACCAAAGCAACAGAGTGATAAGTCAAACACAAAGCCTCTACTTCAAAATCACAATATATCAAAGTTCCGCAAAGGGGCGTATCATGAGTCATTAGACTTTGTTCAGACGTTATGTGAGACATCATTTAGGTTGGTGGATGTATTGCCAATTGAAGATCGCAGAAGTTCTCTTCATGAGGTTATTTCTTTTACAGTTTTCTTTTTCTATGCCTTGTTCATTTCATTGATGTAGATACATACTGAAATATGCATATGTTCTGCATATATTTTTTTGCCTTCATATTTCTGGCACAGATTTTTATTGTTTCGTACAGATTTTTATCGTTTCGTCTGTGTGTTTTCAGTCACTTACAGAGATAAATTTACATGTAGCTGAGGCACAAAAGACAGGAGGTATTTGCCAACTATTATGTTTATTATTTCAGGGAGTTCTTTTAAGGCTACTACCAGGAATTTCAGTTCATTTAAGGATACTAGGAATTTTGGTATTTGTTGTATCTGGCAGCTGGGCAAATGAAATGCTTTTCTCAAATAGTGTTCTGAAATTTTTAAGTTGCCCGAAAATATGTCATTTATTTGTATGTCATCTCTAGAGGAATCAATGTTTAGAAACTGCCATTTTCATCTTATCAGAAGCTCTTTTTGGACCAATCAATGACAAGTTCTTTTCATTTTATGTAGTTTTAGTTGCCAGTTAGTTTTTTTGCTGAAAATCATTTTTAAGTTGGCTTATTAAAGTTACTGCGGGGCAGTTGGAAAATTACATTTCCCATTATGTGCAGTTTCCTTTGTCTTCTTTCTCTGATATGAACCATTTTAAAATTTTTCTAGGAATTTGCTTTCCTCTGGGAAAGGGGATATATCGTGTGCTTCATATACCTGAAGATGAAGCTGTTCTCTTAAATTCTAGGGAGAAGGCACCTTACCTGATTTGTGTTGAAGTTTTGAAATGTGAAATGCCAAAAAAAAAGTTCATAACATGACTAAATAAAACCAAAAATAATTCTTAAATCATTGAAAATTAAAAGAATCCATAAACGTTAACTTTTTTTTTTAAGTGTCGACTTAGTTCATTATCTTGCAAGGAGCTTACTCTTTTTGCTAAACCTAATTCTCTATGGTTTTCTTAACATTAGTTCTCACTTATCTCAACATGTTAGTTTCCTTAAGTGTTAATTTCCACTTATCTAAAGTCATTGGTTTTCTTAAAATAGTTGTATAAAATAAAATTAGATTATGTATATAACATCAAAATTTAAAAGGTTAAGGTGTGTCAAACACAATGAACTATTACCCCAGGAGCGTCCAGCACAATGCCGCTAATTTGCCCTTAACGTCGTTTATTGAATCCGTAAAAATTATAGAATAGCACCCATATTTTTGTGAAAATATACGTAAGCCACAAAAACATTTCAAAATTTTTATTTTAGTCCCTCCACGTGCTTTATATGGAGGGACTAAAGTGAAAAATATAAAAATTTTATGAGCCTAGAAGATAATTTTCTAAAATTTTGGGTTCTTTTCTGTAATTTTTGCAGGATTTAAATTCGCCCCTGGTTATAGGCGTTTTTTTTGGACCTTAGCCTGACCTAGCCTGTGGCCTATTAAGGAGATCTGTAATTTTAAAAATTTTGTAAAGAGCCTAACAAACCACAAGCCTCACCTCAAAACAAACCTACTTCAAACAGGGCGAAAACATAATTACTTTAAACAGGCAAAAAACAGACCTACTTTAAACATGCTATTAAATTAGGTCTGTTTTCGACTTGTTTAAAGTAGGTTTGTTTTCACCCTGTTTGAAGTAGGCTTGTTTTGAGGTGAAACATGTGGTTTGTTAGGTTGCTTACAAAATTTTTAAAATTACAGACCTCTTTAATAGGCCACAGGCCAGGCTAAAGCTGAAGAAAAAGGCCTGTAACCAAGGGCTGATTTTTTGGAGGTACGGATGGCCCCGCAAAAATTACAGAAAAGAACCCAAGGTTTTAGAAAATTATCTTTTAGCCCCAATTTTTTTTTTATAATTTTCACTTTAATCCCTCCACGAGAGAGGGACTAGAATAAAATTTTTGAAATGGTTTTGTGGCTTAAGTATAATTTCAGAAACATAAGGGTACCATTCTATATTTTTTGCCGAACCTTGAGATAACGAACATTAGACGGCATTGTGCTAGGAGCTCATTTTTAAAAGGTTATTGTGCTGGACGCTCTATTTGAAAGTTTATTGTGCTGGATGCTCATGAGGTAATAGTTTATTGTGTTGGGCGCACCTTAACCCAAATTTAAATAATTTAAGTATCATAATTAACAATTTAGATATCCATATTAACAACTTAAACTCCCAAAAAAAATATCTCGCCATAGCTTTGGCCACCAATATCGAAGCTTTCTGATGGGCGGAGCTCTAGCTGGCGAGGGTTCTTGCCCTTTTTTATATATTAAAAAAAATTGTGTGGGGAAATTTAATCAAAACGCTAAAATTTCAAAATCTTAGATTCTTACTTGATTATCTATTTGTCTTTTTGTTAATTTACATGACATTTTGGGGTTAAGAGTTATTTTTTTAGTCATTTTCCCTAAAAAAAAAGTTCATAACATGACTAAATAAAGAAAAAATAATTATTAAATCATTGAAAATTGAAAGAATCCATAAATATACACTTTTTTTAGTGTTTGCTTAGTTCATTACGTTGTGAGGAACTTACTCTTTCTACTAAACATAATTCTCGTTGGTTTCCTTAAGTATTAATTCTTATATCATCCGGTTTGTTTTTCCTCAAGTGTTAATTTTCACTTATCTCAACACGTTGGTTTCCTTAAGCATTCATTGTCACTTATCTAAAAGAATTGCAATTAAAAATTTGAGCTTTTCAAATATCAACAACCATATAGGTATAGATAATGATAACTTAAAAATTGCAATTAACAACTTGAATTCCTTAAATATCAACAACCTTGTAGGTCATATTTTGAAGCCACCTCTATCAAGCAATATTGACTATTTAAATATATAAAATAACAATTTAAGAATCACAATTAATAACTTGGGTATTCATATTGACAATTAGAACCCTTCAAATGTCAATAACCTTGATGGTGATATTTTGTCAACCGACATTGATTACTTAGGTATAGATAATAACAACTTAAAAATCGGAATTAACAACTGGAACTTGAGTATCCATATCGATAACTTGAGCTCCAAAAAAATCTCACTGAAGCTCTAGTGCTCCAGTGATCTACAAGCTAATAGGATGGTGCTGATTTGCAGAGCTTTGGGCAACAAATGTTCTTGCCCTTTTATTAAAAAAATGTGAGGGTATTTTTAGCAAAACACTAAAACTTCAAAATCCTAGATTCTTACTTGATTGGATATTTATTGTTTTGTTAATTTACATGATATTATGGGGTTTTGTAATTTGAGGTATTTTTTTGGTCATTTTCCCCAAAAAAATGTTCGTAAGATGACTAAATAAACCAAAAATAATTCTTAAATCATTGAAAAATAAAAGAATCCATAGACATTGAATTTGTTTTACTTGTTAGCTTAGTTCATTATATTGCAAGCTGCTTAGTCTTTCTGCTAAACCTAAATTTTATTGGTTTCCCTAAGCATTAATTCTCACTTATCTCAACACGTTGGTTTCCTTACCTATTAATTTGTCACTTATCTAAAGTTATTGGGTTCCTTAAAATAATTAGGCAAAATAACATTAGATAAAGGGTTTAATGTTGCTGCCACACTTACATATATGTGAGTGGGGCCTATTTATTCTTTTTTTCTCTTCTTTTAATAATGAGCCCACTTACTTATATGTGAGTGCTGACAGAAAAAATATTTTTACCTCAGAGATAGAAATTTTAAACCTTTAGATAAAATAACATATTTTCTGTGTGTGTGTGTATAACATCAAAATTTGAAATAATTTATTATATTGACATTGTTCATCAACTACGAAATTGAAATGCGATTTTGTTGAACAAGAAATAATTTTTTTGTTTCTTTTTGGATTTAGCTTAAGGGTTTATTGTTTCCGCCATTGCTGTAGAAACATTTTTGTTGTTTCACTTACATAAAAATGAAAGTGAGGCAGAAAAAAAACATTAAACCTTTAGTCTAAACAAGTAAAGGGAAACCCGGTTTAAAATGAAAAAAGAAAAGAGAAACCATTTTAGAAATTTTTAGGAAAATGGGCTTTAGCTACACCTACACAACGCGGTGAGAGAGAGTCCAGTCTCTCACTCTTCGACTATAAAATCTCTCTTCCTCGACCGATCCTTTCATTTTTCGGATTTCAGGATTTGTGTTAAGAGAGTTTGCCCGCCTCCTTCCCTGGTAAGTTTCGTGCTTCATTTTCCTACCCCTCTCTCTCTGAGGTTGATTGTTCAAGTCCACTTATTTGGACTACTGGTAGTAGCTGCAAGTGAAATCAATCGTACCCAGAACTAATCGCTACAGAAATTTCCAGTTCATCTCATGAAATTTGATTTTCGATGTGAAAACCTTGCCCTTGTTCTGGCTCTAATGATTTCCTTTGTAGGGTTCCATTCTGCAGATGTCTTTTTATCTCCAAAAGGGATCAACATCCGTTGCTGGGTGCCTTTTTAGCTTCATGAACCGAGGGAGGCTGTGGTGTTTGGGGAAGATTTTGTTTCGGCATTGGACTTGACAAACACGGTGTTTCCAAAAATTCTTTTCTCAAGCACTTCGATTGATTTTCTTCTTCTTTTATTTTTGGGTTCGCGGTTTCGGTAGCCGTAAGATTTTCTTCTTCTTATCTTCTTGTGAGAAGATTGTCTTTTTAGATAGTAGGGCGTTGAAGTTGCCAGATTCTGAAGCTTCTTTGTAGACGATTGATGGGTACGACAAAATTGATTCCTGGGTTTCGATTTCATCCGACTGATGTTGAGCTCGTCGTATACTTTCTGAAGAGGAAGGTTACGGGTAAAAAAATCCCGCATGTGATCGCAGAAGTAAAAATATTAGAGTACGCTCCATGGGATCTTCCCGGTAGGCAAACTAAGTTTTTTCTCTCCCCAGTAACTTGTTAGTGTCTTTTTTGTTTTAATTGGGTCTTCTTTCTTTGTCTTGATGTTTCCTTACTTGTTTGCTTCTCAGCTAAATCTTATTTGACGACTGGAGATTTGGAATGGTACTTTTTTTGCCCCAGAGAAAAGAAATATGCCAGTGGGGCCAGAATGAATCGCGCTACGGAAGTTGGGTACTGGAAAACTACTGGGAAGGATAAACCTGTTTATTATGAGGGTCGAGTTGTGGGAAAGAGAAAAACCCTGATATTTCACACAGGTAGAGCTCCTAAAGGTGATAGAACTGATTGGGTTATGCATGAATTTAGGCTCGAAGATCAGGTTCTGGCTGATAGAGGCGTTCCTCAGGTAACTGGAGTTTTCTTTTCTTATTTCTGTTTTATTATGAGTGATATTGGGTCTTGCTACATAACCGTCGTATCTTGTGGAGTATCCTTATTACCGTGATTGAGGAAATATATGTATCAATTAGTTCTCAAATGAATATTATTTGAAGGGTTCCTGCCTGACTAGATATCCCAAATATAAATTGCTCGTGTATCAACATGGCTCACTTGAAGAAATTTCTTCATGTGAAATAAGATGTGATGCCAGTTTAGATGTCACCTGGGTGATCAGGCTTATGTCTGCATCAAAAGGCACTCGTTATGTGGTGCCTTTAATTGATGAGTTTCAACTTTGACACCTGCAAACACTATTTTCTCTTTTTATTTCTTCATGTTTTTGTATATTTTGAATGGTCATGCCGGTGAATAGTTTTTTCATTGGTTCTCTTGGTTCATGCATGTTGCAGGATTCCTATTTGCTTTGTAAGATTTTCCAAAAAGATGGTCCTGGTCCTAGGAATGGCGCCCAATATGGAAGGCCTTTCAATGATGAAGACTTTGATGATGAAGAAGAAGAAATTGATGGTGTAGGATCTCTCCCATTAATTGGGGTACATGCTCCAATTACCGTTGATCCTAATACACCTGGCAGTTCTACAGCAATTCATGGTAACCCCCCTGTGAGTACATGCTTTGGTTCACCCCCATCGTCATGTCTTGTGCATCCTTCGGCTCCAACTGATCAAGCTATGTCCAATAATGGGTCTCAGGTTCTAGTTGTTGATGACGTTACTGAATCCCTGGCTCCTTTCACTGAGAATGACACAGTGGCTATGATTGAAAATAACATTGAGGTGCACGATCTATTTCTTTTTCTTCTCTCTTGCTTGTGCATTTGTTTGTGATGTCTGCGTACAAGTGCTTATCTTTTGGTTGGTAAACTAAGCTCAATTACTTTACAAAGGCATGCTTAGACAACTTTGTGTTGTCCTTAAATTTTGCATTTGAATATCTTTGTGTAGTTTCCTTTCCCTCTACCTCATACCTTTTACTTTGTATTCATTCGTTGCATGTTCACATGAGTTTGTATTGACTTCAATATTATATCTGAATTCATGCCTTTTCTTTTCTTTTCATGAATACATGTTTTTGAATCTTTACTTGATCAATACGGATGACGAGTAAGATTATTTGGAATCATGTTTTGAAAGATGATGTTTCAATTGATTATCTCTGGAAATCGAAAGGAGGATTGTGTAGCTAACTTAGGTGGTGCTAGTTTTTCGTCTGTCAAGCTATTGTAGCAGGTTTTTCTGCTTCGCAGATAGCTTCCTCTGTCATATTACTTACTAGTAGTTCATGTGATGCTTGTGTAATACCTTCTTTGGTACTTACATCTAAAACGTCATTATAGATTATGCCCTATTTCTGCTGTTTGATACTTACACCTGGAAGTTCTTAGCTTTTTCCCTATTCTAAAGCCCAAATGTGTAATGCTAATTAATTACTCCTACCAGTCCTAAATGTAGAAGCTAATTGCAGTATTGCACTACAAACTGGGCCTACATTTAGGACTGGAGGTAGTATTGTATATTCTTGTGTTTGGGTTCAATGTCATTCTTGTAGCTTTCTCTTTCCTGTTTTGTAGTGCTTGCAACTGGCTAGAGTTTTAAGATAGTCTTTACCACAAGCGGAAAGCTGAACTTTTGAGCAAATATTCCTACTACTTAATCCTTTTTGTCCGAATCATTATTCTAACATGATATGTTTCTCGTTTCTCAGAAGAATGATAATTCTGCTGTGGACAATGAAGCTGAAGTTCAACTTTGTTTGGATCCCAATGATATATTCAAGGGCTTGGGAGACCTTGACAATACAAATAAAATCTATCCTGCTGGTAGCTTGCCCTTGGAGTTTTTTGATTATTCGAATTTCTTGGAGCTACGTGACCTGGACAATACAAATCAAAACTATCCTGCTGGTAGCTTGCCCTTGGAGTTTTGTGATGATTCGGATTTCTTGGAGCTACTTGACCTGGACACCACCAGTGGCCCATCAAACTGAACCTGAAACTGGGGTCCATTTCATCCACAATAAAAACAAGGGCGGGCTTGTGATTTATGAATTCATAGGATGAGACATTATTGGCAGTTACTGCCTGCTGCTGCTTCTTTCATTTTCATTCTTATCATAAGCTTATTTCAGTTTCAACATGCGTTTAATAAGCTGACTTGAATGTTCTATTCTGGTTATTGTTGATATTGCTGAATGAACAGGTTTTTATGTCTTTTTTTCTTTCGTAGGCGGAGTTGTATTACACATGTCCCTCTGAGATTACTGAAATATGCATAGTTTATATCATTAACTTTTATTGCCCATGAACAATATTGTAAGTCGTCAGTAAGTGCTCATAGAGCCTGGGGTCGTGTCTTGACCTTGGTGGAAGACTGGTGTCGAATCCTCCAAAACTTTTTTAGTATAAAAAAAAAAAACTATTCAACTTCTAATTTTCAATTCTAGGCACACTGTCTCTGGATTGGAAGAAAATTTTATAGGGAAGAAAACGGAGGAGAGAAAAATTAGGGAGAAAATGTTATGACCTCGCTGTTTGATTGGACGGGAGAAAATAGAGAGGAAATAAAATAAGTAAATATTTGAATGACTAAAATACCCTTCTATGTAAAAATATATCATATTTAAAATCAAATTAAATATCACAATGCTATCATTTAACATTAGCATCATCATATAATTTAAAACCAAATTATTTGGTAAGATATGTTTTGATGTTATTATATTTTAAAACCAAATATGTCTCTGAATTATTATTCATGGTAAGAAAAGTAGATAATTTTTAAAAATTAAATATAATAATGGGAAATAAAAAAGGAAAAATCCCATATAAACACCTCAGAAATTTATAAAACCTGAATTGGTGAGTCCAATTCTACTAATCACAAATCATCTCCAAAGTATCAAATTGGGATTGTTGAAAGTTGTTAATTTCCCACTTTGCCCTCTATATTTTTTTTTCCACTTTCTCTCTCTCGTTCCCTCACCTGCTCACCTTTCCTCTTCTTGTCAACAGCCACCCCACCTCCCAAAGACGCCTCCATCTTTCCAAATCCCAATTGAATCTCCTCCTCGCTTTTCCTCTCACTTTGACCATAAGGGCCTGTTTGGTTGGAATGGAAAGGATGAAATGGGAGGAAAAATGAGGCCCCTCTCATTGGTTTGAAATTTTGGAGGGGATGAGACCTCAAAGTTTCCATCTCTTCCCCCTATAACACCTATATTTTGACTCCCCTCTAAATAGGGGGTTTTGAAGGAGAGTTAGAATTTGCATTTTATTTTTATAACTTATGTGATATTACAATAATGCTTATGAGGAAAAAAATATTATTATTATTAAAATATTTTATTATAAAATAAAAATAAATTATTATACAAAAATTATTATAATTAAAATATATTATTTTAAAATAATTTAATATGAAAAGTGTATATTTATGAATAAAAAATATTATAAGTATATAATATGTTAATATAATTCTAAATAAAAATATTATTATAATGAAAAATATTATTTTTATTAAATTTAAATAATATATATTATTTTTATATTAAAAATATTATTATGAAATTAATTTAAAATGAAAATATGTTATTATTAATAAAAAAACACTATTATAGTTAAAAAATATATTATTATACAATTAATTTAAAACAAAATATATACTATTATATTAATTAGATAAGATGTAAATTAATGCATATAACATATAAATAAAAAATATAATAAAATATGTTAGGTAGAATAGTAAATGGAAAAATCTCATATAAAGATAGTTGAATTACCTAAATTCTAATTTGAGTTACTAAACCTAACAAATTATTAATTAGGTTAGGTAACACAATTAGAGATTTATAATTTAGACCAAATTCCCCTTATATCCATTAGTTATTACACAAAGAAAAATTGGAGACAGAACAATATTGTTTACGTCCTAAGTAAGAACCTTAATGATAGAAAATTCATTGGAGACCTTGACATTGTCACAAAATCGGCAAAGAAGGCCACGGTAACTTGGCTCTAATATTAAATCTTCATTCAATTTTTGGTAATATTTACTAAATTCTGATTGAGGTCTCCATTGCAAGTATTCTTCAGTTGTATTAGAATCATTTTGATCGGAAAAGCACTTGATGAACAAAAATCAGCAGACACCTGAGAAGAAGAATTGGTTGAAGCGATGGGATTGAGTTATTGTTCGTATAAGAAGACATGTTATGAAGATGCAAATACCAAAGCAAAATCTAAAGAGAAGGCATCGAAGTTTGCATTACAAATACCACATTTTTTTTCCATCAAACCGCCATGTCCACAAAAAATCCTAAAACAAACGTAGATGACACACATAACTTGAATGAATATACAAACGAACGGTTTCAAAACTTCTTCGTACCCACTCAGTTGAGTTAAAACTAACTCTTCCACAAACACTAATCAAAGAAAAATTAGAAACCGAGAAAGTGAAGGAATATACCCAACTTGCGGAATAGAAGAAGAAATTCACACCCAACTTTTTGGCACAGACAGGATTCCTCATGGCCATAGCGGTGGCTTTCTAACCGTGGCGAAAGCGACGGCTTCTCATAGCGGCAACAGGGGTGACTTCTCATGGCATTGTTTATGTGCCACAGGCACGTGAGAGAGAGCGACGATGGTAACAAGTTCAAAAGACATCCAACTTCGAGCTTTTCCTTTCTTTCTTTTTTTTCTTTGAAACATGGATTAAAGGTATTATTAAAAAATAACCAACATTTAAATATTTTAAATTTAGTTATTGACCCAATTTAATATTTATTAAATTTACCAGTTTTATATGAGATTTTCCTATTTCAATTGTCTTTATATAAGATTCTTCCATAATAAATTGTTATCATTCATTCCCTCTCATTCCATCTTAAACCAAATAAAAGATCATTAAAAACTCCTTACTTCCTCCCTAATCAATCAAATCAAACAATGTAACCTCTTACGCTTTCCTTCCCTCACCTCCTCCTCAACCAAATAAATCAAACAATGTAACCTTCTACTCTTTCGTTCCCTCCCCTCTCCTTCCATCCCCTCTCTTCAAATCAAACATGCCCTCTCTAGACAGCTTTGCTTCGCCAGAGGCTGAAGATATGACGGCAAGCAAAATTTTCGCTTATCGAAGGAGTTGTCCCGTGTCATATGCCCCTCCTTGGCTTATTCCAACACTCATCTTCAAATCAACCTACAATGTGCAGGTTATCGTTGGAGAGAATGAGCTCGAGGGGAGGCTCCTCAACAAGTTCCGTAGAGTTATTCTGATTGAGGGATACAAGCGCAGGTGGTTCTTCAAGGCTGCCAAGCGCAACTGCAGAAGGTTCTTCCTTTTTGTTTTCACATTTAGCTTCTTTACTTCATGTTAAATTGGGCGTAAAGAGTGAGGATAATTGATTTCTGGTTAAATGAGGATAATTACTTTATGTTAAAGTTGGCTTCTTAGGTTTTGTTTCTTTGCTTTCTGATCTTGTGATAATGACATAGAAAAATGTGATCCATCTTTACATCTTCTTTTTCTTGGAATAGGAAATCTGAACCAGTGAAGCTATTTCCTCGTGTTTATATATAGTGGTTGTTCTACTACTATTTTTATTTTCAAGGAATCTGCAATGGTAGCAGAAAAGCTAATTAACACTTGGGACCTGTTCATGTTCATTGTTGCTTGCACTATTATCGTGAACACTTGCGAAGAGATGAAATGATAGATTTTGCAAAGCTAAGACCAAAAAAATGGGGGAAGATGGTAGCAACTTTCATAACCGTCGCCTTCTCAAAATGGTCGGAGATGACAATATGGACGGAGATACAGCGGGTAGGACAGAGAGAGCCTTCTTCAACCTTCGCTATCACCCACTCAGTTGCCGATGTTGGAGCTCGTCGTTGCTGGAGGTCGGAGAATAAAGGAAGGCAAGCTAACTGCCACGAAAAATGTGGTAAAGGCTATCTTTTTGTCTCTCTCCCAACTCCTTTGGTCTTTGTACTCAAGGGCAGGGGCATGTGTGTCTTTTGGACAAGATTTCATCATCACAAATTAGTCTGGTTATACTGACGTGGGATTTAGTTTATTGGAGTGACTTATATATCCTTTGGTAATTTCCAACGTATTTTTTATGGGATTTTCCTATTAAACAAATTATACATTATCTAACATTATTAATAAAAAAGAGAAAGGGTTTAGAAGGAATATAATATCTTGAGAAATTGATTTCATAAACTTTATTTTTTAAGGGAAAAATTATAAGAACCAATATATAATCTTTTGAATCTTTTTTAATTTTTTAAAATTAAATAAATAAGGGACAAAGTCAGAAAAAAGAAGGAAAACTTATCTTTTTTTTTTTTTTTGATAAATCATCCAGTATCCGAACCCCACTGGGCCTACTAATCCAGATTCGAGCCAAAGAAAACTTATCTCTAAATGCATGTGTGTGTGACATTTATTAATGAGTTTTATTAATGCATGTGAGGGTAAATAATGAAAAATGAGTTTTGTACCTATTTTCTCTCAATATGTGGAGAGACAAGTTGGAGAGAAAGTGATGTGGGTCCGGTCCCACGCCCCATTTTCTCCCTAGCTCTTTTAGGTCTAATATTTTTTTTAAAAAAATATATTTATATGATAAAAATATTATTAATTTTTTTACTTTATTAATAATGTTACAAATATTTAATTGTTATTATATTTTTTAGAATTAAGTTTCATAAGAATATCTTTTAAAATCCTAAAAATAAAAAATTTATAAAAGATATTTCTTATTTCATGAGTATTCTTGTTAATTTTGTATTTTGACTTATTTTCTATTATTTTTTGTTTATATCTTCTGTTTTTTTTTTTTTTGTTGACTACTTACACTTTTCAAGACATATTTATGAGAATTATTTTAAATTATTTTAAGTTTTATCATTAATTATTTGGTATTGTAGTATGTGGACAATAATTTATCTTTGATTATGATTTAGTGATTGTGTTTGTTCATTGTATAATGTATTTATTTATTATGTGATCCGTATAGTTTATACCTTAATTTTGATAATATTGATATGTTAAATTAGGATTTTTATTATTCTAATTTTATTTCTTAAAAAATGAAAAATAGTACAAAATTGTTAAAATTACATAGGCGGGCCGAGCCCTTTTTACTAATTCTAAAGCTTGTCCCAACCCGTTGGTGTTCAATTTATTACACTTGTTTTTACCAAAAAAAAATTTATTACACTTGTTACTCCTCCTCAACCTCTCATTTAATTGTAACAAAAAAAATAAAATAAAATCCATGTTATGCTTCTTCCCCCTTCACCACGTGTTTCTTCCCTCTGATTAGCGGGATAAGGCTTCTTTTTAAAAAAAAAAAAAAAATTGTATATATTTTATTTATTTAGATTTAAAATATATAGCGCTTATTGAATTTTTTTTTCCACCCAATCTCTCAAATTCATTAGTTTTCAGTCTTGCATTCAAAAATATTTATCTTGTAACACTAGTATCCTGAAAACAAATTAATTTAAAAAATTGGGTACAAAAAAGATATCGAAAAATAATATATAATTTAAATTTAAATAAATAAAATATAGATATTAAAAAAAGTGCTCGTCCCTCTCTGATGGAGAGAGACAAGCATATAAGGTGCTGATTACCTAATGTGAAACGCTTGTTCCCCCTTTCTCTTTCTCTACGCAGTCATCATACTTTATCATTTTTTTCAAATTAATCTGTATAACTTATCAATTGATATATATATTTATAACATTTTTTTCAATCAATGAAAGAACAAAAATCTAGAAACTCTGATATCATTTTAAGCATCAAGGTACTAAAACAATGACTCTTGAGGGGTTTATCTGCTTTATTCAGTTTACATACTTCTTCAGAAATTCTCACCTAACTGAAACTCTACACACGGTAGAAAATCACAAATACCAATACTACTACTACCTCCACTATCTACCTTGACTCAATGGCATCAGTTTCTGAGCCTCTTAAGAATGATCGGCGCCACCATATTTGAAATGCCTTGCTGAGGTTTGGGCATTCAGTGCCATGCTTAGAGAAGTAACGAAACCATTCCATGAACAGCATGTACTGTTGCTTTAGAGGTAGAGTAAGAAGTGTCTGACCCATTGCCTCTTCCAAGGTCTTTATTGCAAGTCCCTTTCTGCATCTCTGAAGCCACCCAAAGTCCAAGAGCATTGGTCCAAACCACGCTTGGAGGAACCCTGATCTGGCTTCCAACCTACATTGCAATTTTCGGGTACCCATGGCGACAAGTAGCATTGCTGACACACGACTGAGTTCGTATCTGATCATTGGGGATGTGGTTTCATGCATTTTGAGCAGTTGCTGCTGATGTGCCCAAACATCGACAAAGTCTTCTGCCACTTGCCCATCGAGCATGATTTCCAGCAGCCAATTTATGTTATCAACCTGCCGGGAGATGCGTTTGATCAGAGGTTTACTGGCATCTTTCTTCACCAACCTTTCTGGAGGGAGGTTGTCAGTGGCCTCCTCAAAGAGGCTGACTAGTGAACCCAGACATGAGTCGCACACAGCATACAAATCCTCCTTACCAAGGTCAAGATGGTTCTTCTCATAGACTGAACTTCTGCAAAGAAGAGTCTTTACCAGTGACTTAAGTTCATTTCTGGCATTGTTATCCGCACAAGAAGTGATGGACCAAACAAGCTGTCCTGCTATATTATTATCAGGCTGGGAATCTATTGAATCATGGAGGTATAGTCTTCCTAAGATGTCTCTGGTTGTTGCATCATCAAACTTAAGCCTAGTGAATAGACTCCTCAATTTCTCTTCTTCCTCCTCAGTCCAAGGAACAGCCTCCAGGTATTTCAAACAGGACAGAACACCCTTGTTGAATTTGATGCCAGCTGACGCCTAGAAATAGAAGAGGGAAATCATGTCAGATATTAAAGAGGCGCCTATGCAATGCTCAGCACTTTTATATAGTTCCTCAAATACAAAAATATGGCACAGGATGTTTCTATTGGATATTATGCCGCTCTTTGAACCAATCACACTGAAAACAATTTATGCACTGCAATGAAGAACTCCACATGGAAACAGAAGATTTTCTCACGGACAGAAGTTTAAGGCCTACATTTTCCTCTCCATCATACTTGTATGGTGACTATTTGCTAATTATAAAAGATTCCCAATTTTCCCAACTTGACTTGTCTCGAGACCTCAAGCTTTATCCATATATTTCTCAGATGGGTTCCAAATTCTAGCAGGTAACTATATCTAAGATTTGTGAACACAACATTTAAGTCTATGTACAGATTCAATTCCCCAGAAAACTACCCTTTGAAAACTACTTTACATTTGGATCCTCATATGATATGGCATGGCAAGCTATCATGGCATCGCCGTCCCACAAAGGCCATTCAACAAAAGCAAGCAGCACACAAAAGGTCAGCGAAAATATTTCATGTACAGGGATAGATATAGAACAGTGAACTCAAAGCACTTAAAACGAGGCACACAGCTCAACAGAAACTCTAGGGAAAGATAACGATTAAGAAAAGAAAAGGCTAAAGTAAAAGCTTAGGTTAAATGTACTAGCTACTAACCTCCAAAATGTCAATGGACCGATAAACACCAATCTTTGTGAGGCGCTTGGTAATTTCATCCTCGAACATGAGCTCGATAGTCTCCCTGAAAACTCCAAAATTCTCCACCTCAGGCACCTCTATTCTGCATACTTTCGGCCCAGCGGAAGCGCCTGACAGCAATCCCTTCTTGCGATCCGCTATCAATTCGGCAAACACCTCTGAGTTGGAGCTCAAAACATCGGAGTTCAGCTCCAGAACCATGCACCCACCATTCTTACCTTTCAAATTCAACCTCACATCAAACAAATCCTTGGTGCCACTAACAGAGCCAGAACTCTCCCGCGGCGGGGACTGAAATTTCCCGGAGGGAGCACGGAAGCTCTGAGACCGTGATTTGGGCGTGGAAATGGAATCAGCCAATGGAGAGGGAACGACAAGGATATCTTGGACGGAATCAACTGTAGGATCAGAATCAATCGGCGATACTCTACCAGGGGACAAGATCCGACGCGGGTCGATCCGACCCACTCTGCTGAACCCGGATTTGGCGCTCTGAGGTGAGGTCGGGACAGAAAAACTAGGCTTAGAGAAAGTACTTGGGTTGGTATGATGGGGTTTCGAGTGATGTACGGAAAGGTTGTCGGGGCTAGAAGGTGGCACTGTAAACGAGCAGCACCACGCTCGGCGTCGAGACGGATGGGCAGTGTGAGGCAGCCGCCGGGAGCTGGGCTTGCGGCGGGATGAATGGTCCATGGAAGGAATATTGGGAGGGAGAGGGAGGGAGGGAGGGAGAAAGAGAACGGAAGAGAGAAGGAGCTACGGTGGCATCGTTGCAGGTCACGAGGGAGATGCTTTTTACCGGGGGAAGAGACACAGGGAGAGAGAGTGTGTGTGGTAGTTTGTTTTGTTGGAAGGTGCTTTTATTTTTTTATAAGTACTTTTCAGAGTATATTTATTATAATGGTTTAATATTTATATTTTTACTGTAAAAATATTTTTTTTACTACATTATGTAGATAAGTTTCATTAATTTTTTTTTTTTTATAATGGGACTCATTTACCTATATATGAGTGTGATATAAAAGCAGAAATATTAAACCTTTATTATAATATACATTGTTATGTATTATTTCATTATATAAGATAAATAAATTAGTTTGTTATAAAAAAAGATAAATATTAATAATTTAAACTAATTTATTTAGTTTTCTTAATCTCTAAAAAAATCATCTCATATGAAAGACATGAGGTAATAAATCTAGTTGTTTTCATTTGAAGACCTGAATCTTTACGTACACCGGAGTTGGTTTTCCCTCCTATGTTGACATCTTGATCCAATAGTAAAAAAGAGGAAATGAAAGTAAGGAAAAATGAGGAAAGCTAAATCCATACATATGAGCAATAAATTTTATAATGGAGATTTTTTAACTATTTTTTCAATAAATTTGTGACAGTATAATTTTTTAGTTAAGATCTTATGTAATGTAGGAAACTCCCGTTTATTATTATTTTGTGTGTGTAATATTTAACATGACATTATGACCTCAATATAAAATATAGTTTGTTGTTATACACTACATTTTATAAAATTTGTGTTTGGTATTAGCAAAAGTGTACAATCTTTTTCCATTTTTTTTTTATATTTTGTAAATAATCTCTCCATATTATAAAACACGAAAGAATTCTAGAGAGAAGTCAGAGGAAATTCTAGAGAGATGAATTGAATTCTCATTCAAGTGTAATGAATAGTTACAGGAGACCTCTATTTATAGAAGGATGCAAATAGTAGATTACTATGCGTATATACCATGCCATCCTGTATTTGGAGATTATGGGTCAATGGACATCCACATAATAAGAATATTCATAACACTCCCCCTTGGATGTCCATTTATGAATGTGCCTCGTTAAAAACTTTAACTAGGAAAAACCCAGTGGGATAAAAACCTAGCCAAAGAAAAGAGTACAACATTCATTGATACACTGTTGAGTTTTGCCTAATTAAAAACCTTTCTAGGCAAACCCAGTGGGACAAAACCTAGATAAGGGAAAAAGAGTACAGCGTGTATCGTCTCCCCCTCTTGATTACATCAGACTTGCTCCCACTGATGACCACATTGCTTCATTGTCTTTCTATCATCAAGTATTCATTGTATACCTGCAAGATCTAAATCTTTCAAGTAAAATCATAAATATACATGTGCATAAATATTTATTCAGATAATAATATCACATGCACGATAAATGCTTCATGCTACATATGAATTCACTTAATTAATTATTCTCGAGAATTTGATACTCCTAGCATCTTGAGTCCTTCAGGGACTTATTCTAGCGCCTTATGTTCTTCAGGAACATGTGCTTCTGGCACATACTAATATAGTATGACTCATGATCCTCATTATCATCATTACAGTATATGCTATCTTATAAACATAAATATCATCAATGTCGACTTTATTTTTCGGTCCCATCGGATTTCATTCATAATTTATTGAGATCTCATTATATTCACATATATTAGGTACCTGAATCTCTTTTTAGACCACAATACACTCTTCTTGTAATATCTCTACAGGAGATAATAACTCTACATGAGATTGCTCTTCTAGAGCTTTTCTTAATTATTCTCAACTTGATCATCTATATTTTTATAGCTCATTTTCTCTTTCGAGGATTTTTATCTTTAAAACCGATTGACCTGCAACGCTTCAGGCGTGCTTTATAACAATTCATATAGGAGCATTTGCAGTTGGGACTTGTGACATTGTCACTTTCTTTAGGTCAGTGAATGCTTATGGCATTCGATTAACTAAACTCTGCTACTGAATTATCATTTTAAACTCTTAGTACACATTTATTTGTATGAGGATCAACATGAGTCAATGATAATTCATTCCACTTTATCTCTTTTACCCAATCTGCTTATTTTTCTCCCCTTAATCAAATCATGCAGTATATATCCATCTGTGTGCATTATAGTGGATCATTGCACATTCAAAACTATTAAGATGGAATTTATCTGGCTCCTGACCAAAAACCAATTTTACAGGGAGAATTTTGTTGGCTTATAAGCTGCAAATATACACGTATGAACAATGTTCTCATAATCATTGATCTATCCATTCATAGATACTTTAATACATGATTTATGGATCATTCAATCTGAAAATTGCGCGCATAATATATTGCAAACATCTGGTTGCAATCATCACTGCAAACTTTGCAGATCAATAATTTCATATGTACTCTTTCAATTTAATATATTTCCAGAGATCCGTTTCCAATAATATTTTCATAATCATTTTTATTTGAGAACATGCAGCTATATGATTCGGATGATTAAACGAGTCATGCCAACTTTCCATATGATTTATCATCAAATCTAATATTCATTTTGGGAGAATCAACACAGAAACATTCATAAATAATTATCACATAAATATTCACACTTGATATATATCATTCTCCCCCTCAAGTGTGAGACCTTAAAAATTAATTCATGGAATTTCCATATAATATTTCATGATAATGATATCTATTTCATTAAAATTCCACAGATTTTTAAATGCATTATCAATGCATAATTTTGTTACTTCTGGTAACAAAATTTCCATTTTCCAGAATCAACAAACAAATATATATTAAATACAAAATCATCGGGTGTATAATTGCAGATTCACAAGCGCAATACTGTGTAATCACAGGCGCATCACTGTGGAATCACAGGCGCAACAACTCAGATTGTCGTATGCATATAAAGTCAAAAAAAAATTCCAAACTCGTGCTTTATGGGGAGCAGATCTGCAGAGATTTAACAGGACTACACAAATCTGCAGAGATTCAATAGGATTTAATTCGACTATAAATAGAAGAAGGCAAACAAACATGTCTCACAAACACTCAAGCATCTGATAGTATCAACTACCAAATACTCACACATTTTTCCTTCTTATCGCTATATTATTACAATGGCAGGTCCAAGCAATTTTATTCCAGTTTCTAATACATCCGAAACAGCATTACTTGATGCTTTGTTGTATGATGATCAGACAAACCTGTCATTCTCTTCTTTACTCTTTTCTGAACCTCTAGACATGTTTATTCCGCCTTCTACTATTCCTCCTTCTGCTTCAAATGTACCTACTTCTCCCCCTAGAACAAATGTTCTTCTTCAATCAACAAGGATTGAAGGTACAACTGAAGCAGGTTCATCAAGGAGGCCTGTTAAAAGGTGTAGAACTATGGCAGAATTGATGGAGTCTACCATTCCAGTTCAGCCAATAGTGACGACAACCAGCCAGCCCGTAATGACCAGCCAGCAAACAATGTCTAGTCAGTCAGCAATAATCATTGAACCAACAATAACCAGCCAGCCAGCTACAACCAGTCAGCTAGTGACTACTGGTCAGTTAGCAACTACTTCCTTATTGGAATGTAGTTGTTGTGATGTTTTACGGGAGATCATACATACCAACGGACTTCAGTGTCATAAACTTGAAGTTCACGGAAGGAGAACAGGTATGATTTCCCACGCTGTTTTATTTGAAAATGTACAGGATAAATCTTACAATATTGACAGGCTTCCAATGTTTGATTTTACTAACAAAAATTTTGGAGAAATCAAACATTTTCTGACACAGTATTGTATAGATTTACAAGCATCAGGATATAACTTGATGCGTGATCCTGTATTGGACTATCATGAGGTCCTTTGTGTTGGTTCGGAATGGGCTAAAAATCCAAATGAACTACCGCGGAGTTCATTTCAAACCAACATTGAAAATCCATTAGATAAAGGAAAACAGTCCGTGGTTAATATTCCATATGATATATCATCCCTTAATCAGGGTGAATTATATAGATTGACAACGGAGCAACGAGAAAGAATAAAGAAAACTACGCACCATGATTTAAGTGATTATTTTCACTTAACCCTAGATGATGCGAGTAAACAATTAAATATGTCTACTCACACCATACAAAAGATCTATCAAAAAAGAGGGTTAACTGAGTGGCCATACAAAAAGCTTAAGAAACTTATGATGCAAATCTCGATATTACGAAGAGCTTTGCCTAATCTGGATCCCATCTCAAGAAAAGCAAAAGAAGAAGACATCAAATATCTTCAAAATGAGATGATTAAGGTTTGTAATGGAGTTGAGCCACTCGCTATTAAACTTTGTTGAAATAATATTGCCTTTTATTTAATTGTTTTATTTATAAATATTCTTTTTCTTGTATTCACAAAAATTGTTATAATTATCTAAACACAAAATAATAGTAAAATAACCATAATCACAATTTATTTATTGCTTCATTCACTTCTGGGAATGAATTTGGATAAAATTCATGATCCATAACTCACTGATCTATTTGATCATGGCAATTACTCCACAATATTTCTTGACTTTATCACAATTTTGCTACTGCAAGAGCAAATTGGATATATGTATTTACAATCAACCATGATCATACAATCCCTTGTCTCATAATTTAAGGGAATATTAGATGCCAAATATACAATTTTGAGGTCTTTATACAATTGATGGCATACAAAATTTATGGATCAAGCCTTATTTCATAATGTCTCTTGGATTTAGGCTAACTTGCCTCTTGGCTTCAAGCTAACTTGCCTCTTGGCTTCAAGCTAACTTGCCTCTTAGCTTTAAGCTAATTTATCTCTTGGCTTCTAGCCAATTTATGCCTCATATCACTTAGGCCAATTTGTGCCTCATATCTCCATGGCATTTTGATCTCATGATACATATGGCATGTTAACAGTTTATCTTCAGGATAAATAAAATATAAGCATAATAAAATAAATAGATGGAACCCACTAATATGTATATATTAGTGTCGTTGCCATAAATAATAAAAGGGAAGGGGGATATAAAGCAGTAAATAAATAAAAATAAAAGGGAAGGGGGATATAATGCAATAAATAAATAAATAAAATAAAAGACTGGAAATAAACGTGCTAAATAAATAAAAAGAAGATGAAATAGGAATAAATAAATAAAAAGAAGATGAAATAGGAATGGGAGTAAACTCACAACGAGACCTATCTCATCCAAAAGTAAGAAAGAAGATGCATATGCAAATGTAAATATATGAAGCAATAAATAAATAAATAAAAAAAAATAAATGACTGGAAATAAACATGCTAAATAAATAAAAAGAAGATGAGATAGGAATGGTAGTAAACTCACAGCGAGACCTATCTCATCCAAAGATAAGAAAGAAGATGCATATGCAAATGTAAATATATATATATAATATAGAAAGCAGTAAATAAATAAAAGGAGCCCACTATAGTGTTGCTACCATGAATAAATAAAGCATAATAAAATAAATAAATAACATAAAAGTAAATATTAGTTACATAAAAATAAATGTTAGTAACAATAAAAATAAATACACACAAGTAAATGTTAGTCACAATAATAAAAATAAAATTAACAACAATAAAGATTATTTAAAAATGTAAATAATAATGTTGAGAAACTCATTAAACTAACTATATTTTATTATATAATTAGTATGAGCTACGTGAAATATATGCCTGAGTAGTATTGTTTATATATAATATAATGAATGATATGGCTGCAATAACTATGTAAAACATGTATATGATGTATGTATAAAAGGACAAGTGAAGATGATAAATTATGATGGTAGCATCTTCTTTTTTTTTTAATACATTATAATATTATAATATATATTATATTAATCCTTACCTACTCAAAAGAATTGTCGCAGAAGCATCTTTTTTTTTTTTTTTTTGAGAAACTGTCGGCAGAAACAGTTTTTTTTTTTTTTGAGAAACTGTCGGCAGTATTATATTTTATTTTATTTTTTGTTGTAAAATCTATCAGCACAAACAATGATTTTTTTTTTAAATAATATATAAGATGACAAAAGAGAGACTTCACGTGAAGGGGGTGCAAATTTTTAGTGAGACATGTAGGGTCCATAGGTTTGAATCTGAAGGGAAAAGTAGGAGCTTGTAAAAGAATGGAAAAAATAATCATGCAGACACCGAACTAACAAACAAATAGAGAAAAGTGGCTAATAATTAATTGTACATAAATAAAGAAAGAGGAAGCCATCACCGGATTGAGGATATCTCCAGCGACCTAAGTGAGAAGAAAACCAAGGAAAATGAGGCCGAAAAGGAGTGAAAAGTCATCTTCTCAACCCAAAATACACATGGCTCTCTCTCCCTCACATAGTAAGAAAACGTTACTAACAGAAGGCGGTCAGGTATGAAAAGCAGAGAGAAGTAAAGTTGGGTGCTTGTGGTGGTCTTGCTCCTTCGTTTATGATGCCTCTGAGAAGTAAGGGAGACACACCTAGATCTAATGTTGAGCAGAGATGGGGGAGAGGGAAAAATAGATCTGAAACTGAAACTGAGAAGGAAGGGCGAAAATGATGCTGAAAAGTTGGAAGGGATGAGTTTGGTGAAAGAACGCATAGAGATCTGCAGAATGAAGAAAAGAAGAAGGTAGAAGCTATCAGCCGAAGGAGAAGCTATCGTGCTGATAACGTATTATAAAACACGAAAGAATTCTAGAGAGAAGTCAGAGGAAATTCTAGAGAGATGAATTGAATTCTCATTCAAGTGTAATGAATAGTTACAGGAGACATCTATTTATAGAAGGATGCAAATAGTAGATTACTATGCGTATATACCATGTCATCCTGTATTTGGAGATTATGGGTCAATGGACATCCACATAATAAGAATATTCATAACACTCTAATACTTAAACAAGCCATTTATCATTAGTTTTCTTTTTCATTCTTCGGTGATGCTAGCACAATATATCTTGGAAGAGAATTAACAATGTAGGAATTTTAACTAAAAATTTGTTAGTTGAGATAGTGAACTACCTTATTTTTGTAAGAAGAAGAATACATGTTTAAATTCTAGAGAGGGTTAAGGGACAATAATACACATAATCTTTTCTTGAAAGAGCACCCAACACCATAAAGTTTTTTTGGGTCCAAAAATACACAAGACGTTTCGTTTTTGGAGCAAAAGTGTCATGGGCAGTTAGTTGACTAACAGATGGTGCTAAGTGCTCCTGGGGAAAAATGTTATGTGTATTTTTGCACCTTAACTCTTTTTTTTTAAAAAACTAAAATAACCCTTCCCTCGCCGATGGGCCCCACAACGACCACACCACCACCGTCGGTCACTGCCGACGACCACCGACTGGCGGCGACCGGTGGTGTATTTTAGTTTATTATTTAAAAAAATTATTTAAAACCGCCGGTCGGTGGTGGGGCCCACCGGTGGGGGAGAGGTTATTTTAGTTTGTTTTTTTAATTATTTAAAACTAAGGGGAGGTGGCCTGAGGCGGCCGGCGACAGACGGTCGTGGGGAGAAAGGCTGCCGATGGTGGTGTGGCTAGTGGCAGGGCCCATCGACGGGGACGAGTTATTTTAGTTTTTTTTTTTTACTTATTTAAAATTAAGAGGAGGCCGCTGGAGTTGGTCGCCGGCGACAGACGGCGGTGGGGAGGGCAACCGACGGCGGCAGTGTGGCCGGTGGTGGGGCCCACCGACGAGGAGGGGTTATTTTAGTTTTTTATCAAAGGGTTAATGTGCAAAAATACACATAACCTTTTTCCCCAAGAGCGCCCAGTACCATCCGTCAGTCAACTAACGGTCAACTAACCGCCCACAGCACTTTTGCTCCAAAAATGAAGCGTCTTATGTACTTTTGGACCCAAAAAAAATTTTATGGTGTTGGTCTCTTTCAGGAAAACATTATGTGTATTATTGCCCTTAACCCTTATAGAAAATGCACTGGTTGAACTCTTAGCATTCCAAACTTAATTTAAGGATTAGCCTCAAGTCTAATGTAATTATATTACACTAACGCCAAGTGTGGAGAAAATAATTGGATTAGTGCAAAAATTCTAGATTAAACAGTTAACAACATGTCCTTGATATGTGTGTATTTTTTTGGTTTACCAGGAAGCCCATAATGGAAAGTTGGTGGGTTAAAAAAAACAAAAGAGGGAGCTAAATGGGTGCTCCACAATCTACACACATATTATTTGTGGGAAAAAATTGTATGTTTTGAACAAATTTTAAATTTTTTTCATTGCAATACACGATAAATCACTTTTTTCAAGTGTTTTTTTACTATCTAATGGAGAATGTCTTCATTATGTATTTCCCTAACTTCAAAATGAAAATAAAAAAATAAATCTAAATTATATAAATTAGATATAAACAATTTTTATTATATTCTGATAAATTCAATAATAGTTATATGTTTTAGACAGGAATATTTTTCGGAAATAAAAGTGGAAAATTGTAAATTAAGAATACTTATAAGGGTTAAGGTGAACCCTGACTACTAAAATATTTTTTTATATGTATCCCGTACCTTAAAATATTATAGGGGTGAATTCAAAGAATTTTTTTTAATTTTTAAATTAAATCTTGAGATAAATTAAAGATTTCATAATATAATATTTAATTAAAAGTGTTGTCATTAGAATATTTTATAACGCTTTTAATAAAATAAAATCTTTAAAGTGCTCTGCTAAGCAACTAAACATTTAATATATTTTAATGAGAAAGTACAGAATGAATTTCCTAAGCCCCCTTTCATTGCTTATTGCCTTCGCAAAGCATCCCTCTCCTTTTCTCACTTTTCCAAATCCAATCATTCCCAGCCGGGGAAAGACAAAAACAACCCACGGGTTGCTTGTAAGTTTGATTTTTAGGGTGTGCATAGTAACATTCTTGAAATGAGTTTTTTTGCAATTTCTGTTCCTAGGAGTCAAAATAGATGAGAATTGAGTTTGATAAATCTGGTTTTTTTTTTTGTTCCTGGGCTGAATCAGTTATTTTTTTGTGCTGAGGAACAAAAAAAAGAAACTAAAAATTTCTGTTTTTCTATTTTTGAGCACAAAATCAAAATCATTTTTCTTCCAATCTACCCTCTTCCCTCCCTCAAAATCATTAGCTTATAAATTAAATCAAAAATTATATCAACTTAAATAAAAATTTACTTATTCAAATTAATTCATTTTTCTATAATGAATGAAATAAAAGATTAGAGTTATATAAATTTTTATATATTCTTATCGTTAAGTTACATAACATAAATATAAAAATATTCAATTCTTTAATAATAATAGCCTAATCAATATTTTCACGACTAGGAGGAAGATTGACATGGTTAGATTACCAGAACCTTCAAGTCATACAAAGCAACTATATAATTAAAAAAAAGATGTGTATACTAATAAAATTATTTTAGTGGAAAAGGCTGGGATCTCAAAATGCATGCATGATACACCCTTGCCCAGTAGAACACTTTTTTTTTTTTTTTTGTGACCAAGTGTGTCTTTGAATTGATAATAGAAAATTTTCACAAAAAAAAAATGATAATAAAAAATATTTTTTTAACCAAGTGAAGGAATTTTTCCCTAACTTAAATCGGATTTGATCACTGTTTGGGTCTTGTTAGGATAGCTTTCAACAAAAAATTTTATCAAAATAAATGTTCAAAATGTTATTTCTCCCTCCCATTATTTCCATGTGTGTGTGTCTAGAGACGCTTCGCTCTTCTTTAATTTTTTTATTTAACAAACGTAATTTTGATTTTCGGAATGAAAAAAAAATTGTGTTACTAAACGTAATTCTGATTCTCGGAGTAAAAATTAAATGAGTAAATAAACGTAATTCTGATTCTCAGAACTCTTCCAAAACACAGAATCAGAAAAAAAAAAAAATTGTTTCAGCTCAGAAACAGTACTGGGGAATAAAATGGTTGTCATAAACAGAAACTGTTTAATTTCTCAAGATAGAGTTTTTTTTTAAAAAAAAAAACAGAGTGAGTTTCATTGTACCATAAAAAAAAAAAAAAGTTTCACTGATCAGATTTAATTTTTAAAGGATGACGACATTTTTAGTTTTTTTTTTAAATTGCCTTAATTATTGCTTTGATCATTGAAATTTGATTTTTATCAATAAAAAATATCTATCATTTCATACACAATTTCATATTCTTATCTCCTCCCATTAGATTAGCAATTTTTTTAATCCACAAAGATGATGTCAATTTTGAGTTAAAGATTTCTCCTCTCGTCCTAAATATAAGACATATTTAAAGAATTGATATTTGTTCTAAATATAATATATTATTTTCATATTTGTTAATATTTTCTTAATTTACCCATATTGATGCCCTCTCAACCATAATCAAAGAGGAAAGAGAAAGAGGGAATTAAGAAAGATGATCGGGGTATTTTAGAAAATACATATCATATTAACTAACTTAACAAATTTCTTTAATATAATCAAATTAGGTAAACATGTCTTATATTAAAATTAGGGTAGTACGTAAGTATACCTTGGATAATATATGGATTCAAATAATAAGGACTAATAGTCAATGATTATAAAGATTTACGAATTTAATTAATAAAAATCAAATCTTATGAGTGCAACTGTTAATTGAAGCAAATTTAAGCACTAAAAATTTTACTCCATTATTCTATTTTTTCGTTAAATTCAAAGCCAAACAATTAGTGTATTACTAGTTAAATTTGTGATAGTAATTATAATACTTTTAAGGATTAAAAGTAAGAGAAATGAGAAAATTTTCAATTAAAAATTTTATGGGTAAGAAGCACCTAAATTAAAGTATCAATACTCTTAAATATAAATTTTACAAAGTATCTGTGCCTTTTGTACAGTTCTTATTACTAATGAGATTTTTCATATAAGTCTTTTCCCAGATTTCCTTTAAGAAAAATCACATCATATACGAACAATTTGAAGACTGAATAGTTTCAAACAATGCTCATTTTCTATTCAAAAATCATTCCAGTTGTTATAAAACTGATAAGAATAAGAGAAGAGATTATAGAGAGAGAAAGTAGAGAGAGAAATTCTCATTTCAACTGTATATTGAATAGTTACAGAAGACCTCTATTTATAGAAGAAAAATGGGTCTTTAGTGTAATTTACACCTCAGGGTCATTTGGTGTAGTTTTCCCCTTAAAACATAAACTGTACACTCACGGATTTCCTTCCCGTGGGTGTGTGTATAATTGTGTGTGGGTCCCACCAAATAGTAAATCACTATGCATGGTACTATGCGTGGGTCCCATGTCATCTTGTAGTATTTGGAGACCGGGAGTCAATGGACATCCACATAATAAGTATATTCATAACACTCCCCCTTGGATGTCCATTTATGAATGTGTCTCGTTAAAAACTTTAACTAGGAAAAACCCAGTGGGATAAAAACCTAGCCAAAGAAAAGAGTACATCATTCATTGATACACTATCTAGTGCTGCCTCATTAAAAACCTTTCTAGGAAAACCCAGTGGGACAAAACCTAGATAAGGGAAAAAGAGTACAGCGTGTATCGTCTCACCCTCTTGATTACATTAGACTTGCTCCCCCTGATGACCATATTGCTTCAATATCATTCTGAGCATATCATCCTTTCTATCATCAAGTATTCTGTTATTCGTTGTGGAATAATAGAAACGCCCGATCTGATTGTTCATTGTATACCTGCAAGATCTAAATCTTTCAAGTAAAATCAAAATAATCTTTTCATAAATATACATGTGCATATAGAACTTTAATAAATGTTTATTCAGATAATGATGCTATATGCACTATATGAATTTATTTAATTGATTATTCTCGAGAATTTGATGCTCCCAGCATCTTGAGTCCTTCTGAGACATATGTGTTTCTGGCGTCTTACGTCCTTCAAGGACATGTGTTTTGGGCACACATTAATATATTGTGGCTCATGATCCTCATTATTATTCATTACAACATATGCTATCATATCAACATAAATGTCGTCAATGTTAACTTTATTTTTCGGTCCCATCGGATTTCATTCATAATTTATTGAGATCTCATTATATTCACATATATTAGGTACCTAGGTCTCTCTTGGACCACAATACACTTTTCTTGTAATATCTCTTCTGGAGATAACATCTCATCAAAAGATAACTCTTCTGGAGCTTTACTTAATTATCCTCGACTTGATCATCTATATTTTATAGCTCCTTTTCTCTTTCGAGGATTTTTATCTTTATAACCGATGGACCAGCAACGCTTCAGGCGTGCTTTATAACAATTCATATAGGAGCATTTGCAGTTGGGACATGTGACTTTGTCACTTTAGGTCAGTAAATGCTTTTAGCATTTGATTAGCTAAAATCTGCAAATGAATTATCTTTTAAACTTTTAGTGCACATTTCTTTGTATGAGGACCAATATGAGCCAATGATAATTCATTTCACTTTATCTTTACCCAATCTGCTTATTTTTCTCCCCCTCATCAAATCATCAATTTTCTTTGTATATCCATCTATGTGCATTGTAATAGATAAATAATCATTACACATTTAAAACATTTCAAGATGGAATTAATCTGGCTCCTGACCAAAAGCCAATTATACAGGGAGAATTCTGTTGGCTTATATAATTGCTGCAAATATACACAACATATAAATTTTGTTCTCATAATCATTGATCTATCCATTCATGGATACTTTAATACATTATTTCTGGATCATTCAATCTGGAAATTGCGCGCATAATATATTGCAAACTTCTGGTTGCAAACATCACTGCAAACTTTGCAAATTTATAATCTCATATGTAAACTTTCAATTTGATATATTTCCAGAGATCCATTTCCAATAATTAATTCTATCTGAGAATATGCAGCACATAATATATGACTCGGATGATCAAACAAGTCATGCCAACATTTCATATGATTTATCATCAAACCTAATATTCATTTTGGGGGAATCAACATAGAAACATTCACAAAGAATTATCACATAAATATTCACACTTGATATATATCATTATCATTCTCCCCCTCAAGTGTGAGACCTTAAAAATTAATTTATGGAATTTCCATACAATATTCCATGATAATAGCATATATGATATCTATTTCATTAAAATTCCACATATTTCTAAATGCATTATCAATGCATAATTTTGTTACTTTTGGTAACAAAATTTCCATTTTCCAGAATCAACAAATATATATTAAATATAAAATCATCAGGTGTATCTTTGCAGATTTACGAGCGCAATACTGTGTAATCACAGGCACATCACTGTGGAATCACAGGCGCGACAACTCAGATTGTCATATACATATAAAGTCAAAAAGATTCCAGGCTCGTGCTTTATAGGGAGCAAATCTGAGGCACATCACTGTGGAATCACAGGCGCGACAACTCAGATTGTCGTATACATATAAAGTCAAAAAGATTCCAGGCTCGTGCTTTATAGGGAGCAAATCTGTAGAGATTTAACAGGACTACGCAAATCTGCAGAGATTCAATAGGATTTAATTCAACTATAAATAGAGGAAGGCAAACGAAAATGCCTCACAAACACTCAAGCATCTGATAATATCAACTACCAGATACTTACACATATTTCTCTAAATTCTATTGCCATGGCAGGACCAAGCAGTTTTATCCCAGTTTCTGATACATCCGAAACAGCATTACTTGATGCCTTGTTGTATGATGATCAGCATAACATGTCATTTACTTCTTTGTTATCTCCTAATCCCTTTGAAATGTTTATTCCTCCTTCTACTATTCCTCCTTCTGCTTCAAATGTACCTACTTCTCCCCCTAGAACAAGTGTTCTTCCTCAATCTACAAGGATTGAAGGTACAACTGAAGCAGGTTCATCAAGGAGGCCTGTTAAGAGGTGTAGAACTATGGCAGAACTAATGGAATCTACCAATCCAGTTCAGCCAATAGTGTCGGCAGTTAATCAACCAGCATTCACTAGCCAGCAAACTATCATCAGTTTGCCAGCAACAACCAGCCCGACAACAACAATCAGCCTGCCAACAACCACTAGCCAGCCAGCAACAATTAGCCAGCCAACAGCTACAAGCCAATTAACAACTACTAGTTTATTGGAATGTAGTTGCTGTCATGTTTTACGGGAAATTATTCATACCAACGGACTTCAGTACCATAAACTTGAAGTTCACGGAAGAAGAACAGGTATGATTACCCATGCTGTTTTATTTGAAAAAGTACAGGATAAATCTTATAATACTGACAGGCTTCCAATGTTTGATTTCACAAAGAAAAATTTTGAAGAAATCAAACAATTTCTGACACAGTATTGTATAGATTTACAAGCATCAGGATATATCTTGATGCGTGATCCTGTATTAGCCTATCATGAGGTTCTCTGTGTTGGTTCAGAATGGGCTATAAATTCAAATGACCTCCATGAAAGTTCATTTCAAACCAATATTGAACACTCATTAGGCAAAGGAAAACAACCTGCAGTAAGTATACCCTATGATACTTCATCCCTTAACCAGGGTGAATTATATAGGTTATCTATGGAGCAAAGAGAAAGAATAAAGAAAACAACGCTCCATGATTTAAGAAATTATTTTCACTTAACCCTTGATGAAGCGAGTAAACAATTAAATATGTCTACTCACACCATACAAAAAATCTATCAAAAAGGAGGGTTAACTGAGTGGCCACACAAGAAGCTCAAGAAACTTATGACGCAAATCTCGATATTACGAAGAGCTTTGCCTCATCTGGATCCCATTTCAAGAAAAGCAAAAGAAGAAGACATTAAATATCTTCAGAATGAGATGATTAAGGTTTGTAATGATGTTGAGCCACTCGCTATTAAACTTTGTTGAAATAATATTTCCTTTTGTTTAATTATTTTGTTTATGAATATTCCTCTCCCGTATTCACAAAAATTGTTATAAACATATAAATCACAAAACAACCATAATAATATATTTGCTTCATTCACTTCTGGGAATGAAGTTGGATAAAAATTCATGATCCATAATTCACAGATTTGTTTGATCATGGCAAGAAATTAATCCACAATATTTCTTGACTTAATCACAATTTTGCTACTGCAATAGCAAATTGGATATATTTATTTATAATATCAATCATGATTATACAATCCCTTGTCTCATAATTTAAGGGAGTATTAAATGTCAAATATATAATTTTGAGGCCTTTATACAATTGATGGCATACAAAATTATGGATCAAGCCATGTTTCATAATTTGTCTCTTGGCTTCAGGCCAACTTGCCTTTTAGCATCAGGCTAATTTATGCCTCCTCATGTTCTTAGGCCAATTTATGCATTCTCATATCTCAATGGCATATTGATCTCATATGGCCTTTAACAATTTATCATCAGGATAAATATATAAAAATAAAACAGTAAATAATAAAACAGATGGAACCCACTAATATACTTGTATATAATAGTGTCGTTGCCATAAATAATAAAAAGGGTAGGGGGAGTGGGGAGAAAAATAAATTGTAAATAAATAAATAAAAATAAAAGGGAAAGGGGATATAATGCAGTAAATAAATAAAATAAATGACTGGAAATAAACGTGCTAAATAAATAAAAAGAAGATGAAATAGGAATGGTAGTAAACTCACAGCGAGACCTATCTCATCCAAAGGTAAGAAAAAGGATGCATATGCATATGCAAATATATATATATAATATATAGAAAGCAGTAAATAAATAAAAATGAAAGGAAGGGGGATATAAAGCAGTAAATAAATAAATAAATGGAGTCCACTAAACTAGTGTCACCACCATGAAAAATAAATAAAGCAATAAAGAATTAAATTAAATAAATGGAGTCCACTATGCTAGTGTCACCACCATGAAGAATAAAGCATAAAATAAAATAAATAAATGGTGCCCACTATACTAGTGTTGTTACCATGAAAGATAAATAAAACGGTAAAGAATTAAAATAAAATAAATGGGGCCCACAAATTGTTACCACCATAAAAGATAAATAAATGCTAAATAAAATAAATAAATAAATAGAGCTCACTAATAGATATTAGTGTGCCTCCATGAAAAATAAATAAAACAATAAAGAATTAAATTAAACAAATGGTACCCACTAATATATAGTGACGCAACCATGAAAAATAAATAAAGCAGTAAATAATAAAATAAATGTAGCCCATTAATATATGTAGTGTGCTTCCATAAAGGATAAATAAATGTTAATAACAATAAAATAAATGTTAGTTACATAAAAATAAATGTTAGTAAAGTTAGCAACAATAATAATAAAGATAAAGTTAAATTGTTGAAAAATCTACTCACCTTGGATAGTCAATAGGCCTCTACTTCTTTTATTCTGTCGGCAACATATTTTTTATTTTATTTTATATTATTATATATTATATAATATTTAATTATGTTATACTATAATGTTATTATAAGTGGGTGTTACGGGATTCAAACAAATCCTTCTTGTTTTTATTTTATAATATAATTTGAATGAATGAAATTGGTTCAAGAGGGAGGACGTGGGCTTCACATCAATTGAATCAACTTTAGACTTTAAATGGATGGAATGGGCCCACGACATATTAATCAATGAATGAAAAGAAAACCTAACATTATTGACTAAAGAAGCTGAGACACGCACAAAATGAATTAAGAGAGCAGAGACGCTCACGGCACAAAAGAAAAAGGATAAAAGATTGGACGGAAAACACAGAACGAGAAAGAAAAAGAAGCAGGGGCAAGGTAATTAAGGAGGGACGGCTGAATTATATTGAATTCAGAAGTAGAGACAAACAGAGACAAAGAGTACAACATGCGACTGGGACGAAGAAACTGAAAAATCGAGAAGCAGATACGGGAGTGGACGAGGTAAGGAGAGAGAAATTGAGAGAGCTAGGTTCTATGAAATCTACTGAACAAAAGATAAAAATAGTAGCTTTCCTGAGCTTACTAATCGGCGACAAAAGATATGACTGGAAGAGGAAGAGGACTAGTTAAACAATACAGAGACTCAGTTGGTTAGAACCTCGTGCTGATAACGTGTTATAAAACTGATAAGAATAAGAGAAGAGATTATAGAGAGAGAAAGTAGAGAGAGAAATTCTCATTTCAACTGTATATTGAATAGTTACAGAAGACCTCTATTTATAGAAGAAAAATGGGTCTTTAGTGTAATTTACACCTCAGGGTCATTTGGTGTAGTTTTCCCCTTAAAACATAAACTGTACACTCACGGATTTCCTTCCCGTGGGTGTGTGTATAATTGTGTGTGGGTCCCACCAAATAGTAAATCACTATGCATGGTACTATGCGTGGGTCCCATGTCATCTTGTAGTATTTGGAGACCGGGAGTCAATGGACATCCACATAATAAGTATATTCATAACACCAGTGCCTTTTTACAAGACGTTTATTACTTTTTATTTAGGTTCGTGCGATGGATGCTGTAGTGACTAGGGAGAAGGAATAGCTTGTACTGTGGGTGAACTTAAAAAGTTAGATACTCACTTGGTCCCCATTATGCAGCGAGATTGAAGAAATATAGTTTGATGTATAATATAAGTCATTTATAAAATAATTAATATTTATCTTTCAGCTCATTTCTTATTTTTCTCATTCATTAAATTTTTAGATATATTTTTCTCATTCATTAAATTTGTAGATATATTTTTCAATAAGAGTACAAGTGAAAAAGACATTTCAATTTTTGACATTTAATATTAATTGTCACTTCTTGTTTAAAGTGCTATATATTATGACCGAAGGGAGGCACTAAAATTTTATCACTTCATTTATCATTGATAGATTTTGTTCTTATGGATATAGTGTATACATTAAATAGAAACAAAGCTAAAAATGCTTCTTCCGATTCTATTTATAAAAGTCTAATGATGATTGAATTGCGCTATTTAAGAAAGGGGCTAAAATTAGTTAAAATTAATAACTATGTGGTGAAATTTTTTTTTCAAGTATCACCTTATTTATAAGGAATAATTAAGAGAGAGAAATAGAATAAATATAAATATTTACAATCTATTAATTAATCAACACATATAATTAATGAGGGGTATAAATGAAAAAGAAAACTTATTAAATATTGAGATAACTTTTGTCGAACTCTTTAAAAAGGATAAAGACAATTTAAATTTTAGACTCTTATAAAAAGGACCAGGTATAATACATTGAAAATGTTTTATAAATAGAATGAGAATCATATGAAAAATTTATTGTTAAAAATCAATTACCCATGGATTTGGGAAAAGTCATATGGGAAGCCTCTATGTAGTTTTTCTATTAGATTATTTTTAACTAAATTATATAACACCCTGATGAACTTTGGGTCACCTACATGTAACATTATAACTTCCATGACATTTTAAAATTTAACTCTATAACCTTTCACTTTTTAACTATTAATTTTCTGTATTAAGTGATTGTTATCTTTTTAACGAAAAATGCCACATCAAATTATGAGATGACACGTGACATTCTGTGTAAATTACCAATTTCATAAAATTCCTTTGAAATTTGATTAATTACAAATAACCCCTTGACATTTGAAAATTAAATTTGACTCTCTTAAAATTTTGATTTATAATATTAAACCTTTGTCACTTTCATCCTTTTATAAATTTATTAAGTTTTTTTACTATCATTTGTTAATTAAAATATTTTTCTTGCATGACAAAAACTAAAATAATAATATTTAAATAAAAATGTCATCATTTTCATTACATTTACTTAATTTCTTGGGATAATTGAGCATTAATAATATAAAATTTCATTGTTTGTGTTAAATATATTCTTAGTATAATCAAGTATTAATAGTTTAAATATCACATTTGTGTTAGATGATAACTTTTGCCCTCATTAAGTTTTTTATTAGTAATGCATATTTTTTTCTTGAATCATAGGTTTAACGTTTATTTTTATGTTTTTTAAATATTATTTTTCTAGTTTTTGCCATATAAAGGAATTAAAAAGAGTTATTTTTCTTTAAAAATTATAGTAAAAATCTTAATAAATTTATTAAAACGATAAAAATAATTGCATGTGGTTTAATATCATAAATCAAATTTTTAAGGAAATTAAATCTAAATAAATTTTGAAAGTTCAAGTGGCTTTATGAAATTGGTAATTTACACATGACGCCAGGTATATATCATGATCTAAAGTAACATTTTCTGTTAAAAAGATAATGGTTACTTAATAGCAGGGGTTGATAATTAAAAAAAAAAGGTTGGGTGAGAAGTTAAATTCAAACTTTGAAATGTGAGGGGTTATATGCAGCTAACCTAAAATTCAGGGACGTTTTATATAATTTATCCTATTTTTTATATAGAGGAAAGAATAGATCCCAATAATTTTATGAAGTTTTCAATTAGGTCTCTGTAGTTTCTTTCGCCCTTTCGATTACCTGAAAGGCTGAAACTACAACAAACTAATTAAAAGTATAAATTATACTTATATGAAATAATAATTTGGTCTCTCCGGTGAAGGGCAATTTTTCTGCTTCCTTCAATATTAGTCGTATTTCTCGCTTTCTCACGCACTAACAATTCTGAGTCAGTGGAACAGAGTGACCAATAAGGACACTACTTTCGTGTCGACGATCAGGAGAATTATAACAAGTAGAAGGCAGCAGAGACACTTGGGATTTTTCATTCAATATAATGATTGATTGGCACAAAAGAATTGTGGGATTTTGCTAACCAATAAAATGAAACCAACTAACAAAAAAATCACATCCGAATTTCTCACCCTGTTAGCAGCAGCTAGGTAGGTTAATGCTTTTGCGACATTAACATATAATTTGATTGCTTCAAGATTGTCATTTCTAGCTTAAAAATGGTTCTGTGCCTGGGCCTCATCAAGAATAATAATAATGTCACCACTACTTGTGCTTCTTGCCACCAGCCAGAATCCTCTGTATCTGAAGCCCTCGGCTAAATGCTTGGTTGAACAAAAGCCTCGTTTGGAACTCTGAAACAAATGGGAACCAAGCCAATATGGCCAATGGTGCAAAGATCACCACTCCCATCAAGTATTCAAAACCCCTTGATAGAGCCCTCACTGATCCCCACATGCCAAGCCCTTTCACCACTGGCCTGCATGCTTGTGCTATCTGTACAAGTGCCCATCCTGTTGGCATAAATGCTAGTAAGCTTGCAAAGATATCTCCAACTGTGAGATCCATCAGAACGAACATCAAGACCAGAATGACAATGGCGCCAATGAACAGAGCGAATTTTAGAAGACGAAACATTAGCTGGAAATCCGCACTAAACTTCTTTTTGCCCAGAGACACAATCTGCAATAATTTTTATATGCCACCAATTGATCAGATAATATAATCAACTACTCTCAAGCAGAGAAAAGAGTTCTCGTCGGAATGAACTTAAGTTTTTACTGATTACGGACCTTCAAGATGACCATAACAGCGACTATGACTAGCCAGGATAGACCATAAACCTGAAGAGAAAATGATAGTCAATTTTCACCACCAGTCATAGAAGGGGGAGGGGGAAATGCTTATAGGCTAAAAACTATCTCGGCTCCTTAATGTGAGATTTAGTTTGCAGTGAAACATGCAGTATAAATTATGTCTTATATTAAAGATGAGAGGTAGCATTAGATTTTTAATAGTTTGACATTAAAATAAGAAACAAGAATAGTAAGCATAATCACCACTATGCTCTTGTCGCCTCTGGCTACGTTTAGATGATAGACAATTCCGTACTGATAGATAAAGAAGCGCAGGGAAAGAATACACTCCATGGTTCGTCCTAAAAACCCAGTGTAATTCAGGTGCTCCTGTTCTTCATCCCACCATGATTCCCAGCTCTTGCTTGCAGGAACACCAATACCACCATGACTATTTATCCATTTTGACCAGTCATCCCAATCCTCAACTATCTTCTGCCACTCGAATCCAGAAGGGTTGAAAAGGAAAGGAGCGAATAAAAATGAACACACCAAAAACCACATTGACAATGTGATTAAGATGTATGCTACTGAGTCGGTAGCTGCGGATCCATAAATCCGATAACATATAAGCAACATGGCGAGCTCCATTCCCTTTGTAAAGTGACTCCTGGAGTACATTCTGTAGTTCTCTGCGAACTTCTCATGCCGGACCACAAAACCACGGCCAGTTGCTCTGTACTTTGCCCCGCCATGCAGGAGAGTGCGACCAAAATAATGCACCTTTGTACCCAGTGAGAAAGTGAAGAAAACAGCTGCTAGTTGCAGTTGCATTATTATGAAGTCACTAAATGCAGTTCTGAATCCTCTCTCGAGTCCGATTTCCATGATCATAGGAACAGTCATAATAAGACCTATTTGAACAATGGATTGTGAAGCCATGGCTGCCTTCAGAGCATCATCACCCTTTCTCCTGGCATACTTAACTATGTCGTTCTCAATTCCACTTAAAGATAGGTAAAGTTTGCCATATAGGTATGCATAAACCATGATGACTACCATCTGAAAATATTAAAAGGAAAGCTTTAATGCCACTAGACGAGAGGAGCTAGTAATTAAGAAAAGTATATGAATATTAAAAATAATATTAGATTACATAAGGAAATTATAAGCCATCATTGTTGCAAATTTTTTCTATCAGCTGGATCATCCCTTGATTTGAATGAAACATTGTGTAGGTTGGAGATTTATCTGACACACACAGCCTGGAGTTCCAAATGACGACAGATTTATTTCGTTTTCCCTTACTCTGATTTGTTTATCAATCTTTTCAGCGAACCATTAACATTGGATTGAATTTCAAATATTCATTAAACTCAATACTAGTAAGTAAAAGAACATGCATGTAACATCACCGTGGAAACTGTAGCGAGAAAAAACATTACCATTGAGCTGACATAAAATCCAACAGTTGTAAAATAACACGACATCATGCGGAAGAAGTCAAAACGATGCCCCAGACGGTAGACATCCCTGCTTAATGTCTGCTCTCCATTACCGCAAGCTACTTTTGCTTCGAAAAGTGAGATCTGATTGAGCCCAACATCTCTACCTTTACCAACTTGGATATATTCATGATGAGTAATATTGCCGCGTCTGAGTGTTGAGTTGAAACCTAGAGGCAAAAGACATATAAGAAGAAGAAACGAAATCCGGATAATATGTAGTAATGGGAATAAACATGTATGAAGAATGTTACCAGCAAAAATATCCTCGCTCAGATTGATTCCTCGAGAAGCCTTGCTCATTCCTCCACGTGTAATGTGGAAAATTCTATCAAAAACATCTGGGTGACCATAGTGGAATCGAACCCTAAAATTGAACAAAACCCATTATAAGCCAGAAAACGTGTTTCTAATAATAAGTAGTCGTCTTTTGGTGAAGTGCAAGCTGGGATTTATGATTAACAATAAAAGAGGAGAGTGAAAGAACTTGATTATAAATCACTCGCACAATGAAATGGATAAGAAAAACTTACTTCAGGGGTCTTGCAAGAACTCTTTGACCAATTGTGACAAAACTTGTTTCTTGATTTGACATAAACCAAGCCAAGGAGGAGACACTGTAACAAGTGATTATTACGAATATTTAAGATATTGTCCAAACAAGAGAGTGTGCTCACTCTTATATATGTAGAAGAAAATTCATCAGACCTGCCAGTAAATATATGTTCGCGGACACCTAGTATTGTAGGTCGGCCCACCCCATGATCCTCATTAAATTCTTCCAGAAGGTTACGCATTTTCAAAGCTTCCTCCAAGTAGTTATCCTAGAAAATATTATCAATGAGTACACATCTAAGTAAGCCATATAGCTATTATCTACTTGCTACTACAATATCAAATTCATAACAATTAACCTGGTTCATGTCAATAGCCTGAAGAGCTTCCCCTCTAGTAAAAATGATAGCATGATTCTGATTTTCTGGTTTCCCTTCTCCCAACTTAGCTGGCCCAGGAAGTTTTATTCGATATATTTCCTTCAGAGATAAAAGCAGTCAATTCAGAGTTAAAGATAAGTAAATAAATTGTTTTTTTTTTCCTGGAGTTCGAAATGAACTTACTTGATCGAGATTGTCCATAGCTTTGATTAATACAGAATAGTAAACCTTCTGTGCTTTTTGAACTTCTCTTTCTTCAACTTCGTCAATATATGCCACACGAAGCGAGGGGTTGCTACAATTGTAGAAACAAAAGTTAGATTCCTATACCACGGGCAAGTCACGAAATTTGAAAGCAAAAATATATACACTTTAAAACTCAACATCATTTATCAATAGTAGAACATACTTAACCATCAAATTCAGGATATCTGTCGCACGGCGGTCTCCACTGCGCTTCTGATTCCCATAGTTCTGACAGGTAGCAACGTATGTGAATTTCAAGTCAGCCACAGCCTCAATATTGGTATATAAGGATCTCTGGCTTCTTTTATCTTCCTCCGATGGAACTGTCACAGCTTTATAGCCATCAAGAATCTCTGATAACAAGAAAATATAATTAGCCATTGCACTACATATTTGATGACATACTACTTAATCTTAACGTAAGAGCCAATTGATCATTTTTTAAGAGATTAAAAACGTTAAATAAGGTTCTTAATCATAACATATAATATGTTTTCAAGTCAAGCAAATTAATTTAGAAGTATAAATGTAAATATTTTAATGTAACTTATTTAACTTCTTTAAACTTTTATAAAAAAATCAACTAACTCTTATATTTAGGACTGAGAAGCTATAAAAGAAAATTATTCTTTTACCTTGATCATTAGCCATGTCAAGAAAAGCCTGAAGCTTCAGAGCCCGGCGGTAGTACATCATTCCCCTTACTGCGGCAATAAATTTATAAATAAATACAAGAGTGAAATTGTCAATCAACCTAATTAGGAAGCAGTCATCACATATATATGCACCTGTTCTGCAAAGAGTTTGCCCTCGTAATGAAGCCCAGTAACGAAGCTGCAATATATTTTCCTCTTTCTCCCATATTTCACTGTCTTTCTTGCAGTCTAGTCGCTCCATGAAGTTATTCCACTCATCTATTAAAAAGTAATGAGATTAATATTGCCAGCCTTTCTTCATTAAAAAAAAAAGTAAAAATCTTGCTATGTAGACAGTGTGTACTACTTTAGTTGTTACAAACCTGGGTAAATCTTTTGCAGGTAATATATGATTGACACTCCATCTTCATTCTCAACCTCAAGGTCAGTCTTAGAGTAGACGGTCTCTTCACTATAGTATGGAGTTAGCACACTGCAAACAAGAATATTTCTTGTTATAATATCTGAAGCTAGTCACTTTTTAGGACAGTAAAATATGCAAAGAAAAATAGTATGGCCTCTGATATTTAATATTAGAGTTAATTAACTTTTTTGGGAGAGATTAATTAAATTAAATAAGTTACATTGAAGTATTTATATTTATCATTTTTCTCCAGACTAATTTATTTAACTTATAAAATGATATATAATTTAATGATACACATATAGATTATGATTAAATGATTAGTTTAACTTCCTAAACGATTGTTGTGGTTTCATAAAACCCTGATGGCTAAGATTCAATAAGCGCCATGATACTCAACAGTTGACGTCTTGAGTCTTGACGATAGGAAGGTCGACGCAGGTATATATATTATTTGGCCCATTCTTATCTATAGAATCGGGTGACACACCTGAATGAAAGCATTTTGCGAACTCGGGGCGCACGTGGCATATCCATGAACAAGGAATTGGTAAAGAAGGCAATCCTTCTGCGTGCTTCAAGGTTAGTTGGAATCTCAATTGCAGATTCCTTCACCGTCAGTAGTAGATAAAGACGGTTTATCTGAAACGATTGCAAGCAGAAAAATATTTCATCATGAAATTAATGTATACTTGATCGGTTGGTAAAAATATCATGTACAAAAAAAAAAACAAAAAAAGAAGAAGAAGAAGCAAAGTTACCTGTTCCTCCCATTTTGCTGTGACCAAAGGAGGGAATACTATGGCTGGTTTTTCATCAGTACCAGCAAAATGTTGCCTTCCAGTGTCCTTACTATTATTTATAAGTTCTTGCAACACACTGCAGAGCATCACATCAAAATAAACGATTATTATCTTTTTGGAGAAGAACTTGATTTTACTATTGGCCAAAAGATAAACATGATTTAACAATGCTTCAAGTAAACTATTCACCAATATCGTGCAATAATAAAGTTCACAAACCTGTTTTCATTTACCATCATATCACGAGTAATCACTTCTAAAATGTCTTGCAGCAAGAGCACCACTGTATCCCGCTTGGATGGATCTGCCGCTTTCTATAACAAAAAAGAACAGTGTGTGAAAATTTCAAATAAAATATTTCATCAGAGACAAGAAACCTTTCATGCGACAAGTTTTTTCTTTTGAGTGGCTCACCAAGATTTCCACGAGCTCCACGAACTTCTTACAAAGGGAAGGCAAAAATCCCATTCTGAAATTTGTAAGAAGAGTATTCCTTGCGATATTGCTTTCAACTTCGATGATGATGATGGTTATTATCCTGTTTCATCCCAATGAATTCAGAACTTCAGGTAATGCTGCGATTTTAATGAAGTTTCTACAGTTTCAATGATATACACGCGCGCACACACAGATGATCAAGAAGAGAGGAACAACAAAAGGCTGATAAATGATACTTTTCTTCACCAAGCAAAAATCCTTGGTCATGCAAAACGAAGTTCTCCTTATTAATTATTATTTAAATTAGATGAAGGTCTGAAAAAAAAAAATTAGGTAAATCAGCCATTTCTACTTTGACTTCCTTCTGACAAGTAACATATCAAAGAATAACAAATCATATATGCGAGTGCTTTACAAATCATATACAAGCATTCATACGTATGTGGATCTAATAATTTATGCATGCATGCATGGATGTATAAAAAAATATATATATTCACATATAGAAAACAGCTGACACAGCAGTTCAACTAGTATCCGTGAAAATCAGGTCATAGTTTATGTGTTTATTTGGAAATTTTGTAACTATCCAAAAGGATATTTAATTGCGCTAAAAAAATATGCAATTTTCATATTGAAATGGAAAATAAAAATAGCTAAGAAGGTGAACACTAAGAAATTTTCAAAGACCAAAAGGGCACCTCTTTTCAGTTTCTCCAACCACCATAGTGTTTAGGACATTTTTAAGAGATTCGTAGCATTCAATCACGGCGCATTTCAAATATTCATCTGCAAGTATACGCTTGTGAAGGTCGCTTTCCCTTCCTCGAAATTGAACGGCCATGTCTATTGCTACAGGAATCTGTAAGGATTTTATGAAGGTAAATTATCTGAACTGGCAAAAAATCATTCCTAAAGTTGAAAAGGAAAAGGGAGAAAGAAAGACTAAACTCAAATACATGCCTTGCTAGCAAGCAAAAAGGGAGGCCATTGAATAATTTTCAGGCTAGGATCTGAGGAGTAAGGAACCAACAAAAGATCCATCTCCCTGTAATATATGCAAACATAGTTTGGTTTAGGATTCTACGTGAAAGGATAGATCATGAAAAGAAAAGACGGCATGAGAAAGCAACTAAATAGAATTTGGATCTCTGGTCTTTCCTATCACTTATGATATCTTCTTCACGGAAACTGCAAATAATTTCATTCCACAACTGGGCAAATTTCGAAGCTTCGATCCTTCTACTTGCAGAAATCTATACAACATGGAACTCAAGTAAGTAAAGATGAAATATTAATGACAGCAATCTACTTAGCAACAGAATGTTAGATCCCAAAATAATATTAAAGCAACCTCAGCAAATCGCTTTGACAAGGAAAATTTCTTTCTCTGTTTCGTCTCTGTAGGTACCAAACATGTGTTGAATGCACCAGGCAAAGACTGAAACCTTGACCTCAGCATGCCCAGGGTTCGTATCTGTATAAGCAAAGAGCTCAACTTTAAGTTGCTGTTGAAACACTTCAGTTTCATAGGATTCATGAATTTAAGGTTATGTGAAGCCCCCATATAAAAAAACTCTATTCTATAACTCCTAAATGAAACTAATGCTTTTCATGAAGTTGTACACTATTCACATTCATAATTTATAAATACTATGGTTTCCTGTCTATTTTGTTAGAGAAAGATAGATTTGGGTAGTTGACATAAGCTATCATTGTTTTTTTTTAATAATAACATAAGGAAAAGATTAATGGTCCAGAATTCTAATTTTCGAACAGGGTACTCTAAATTTCTAATATAGATGAATAGGTTCGAATTGTAGGTACGGGCTACACAAAATGAATAAAGCCTGTGTATACAAAATCCCAAGTTCTCTCCAAGATAGCAAGAAAGGTTGGGGGAAAAAAGGTAGATGTTTACCTCTCCTAGACGATCGAAGGCCCCAACAACACCTCCATACAAAGTTGAGTATATGGCATACCAAATTTGAGTGTCCATGAAATAAACCTAAATTGAACATGCCAAATGGCTGAGGTGCTAACCAAAAGGATGAGAAGATTAACACATCCGAACAAAAACAGGAAACATGGCATACACACCATAAGTACAGGAGCCCATAGCGCTACAACCGCACCATAGTTGTATTTAGCTGCATATATAGGAAGGAAACTATTTAGATAAATAACTTTGAAATAAAGCAATTTGATACATTCAAATCACGAGAAAGAAAAAGATATATTACCATTAGGGAAAAACTCATGCCAAGCAAAATGAATTCGCCGAATACTCATTATTTCCTTTGTGGGTTCAATCAGAGGTTTTATCTATATATGGAAGAGAAAACAGTTAATGGATCTTAAAAGCTTCTCAAGAACATTTCTAGAGGAAACAAGTGCGGCACATAATCGGAATTACCTGCAGAAAGAAGCTTACTGAAAACTTTGAAGCAAGAAGCAGCAACCAGAAAATGGTATACCTGAAAATACCAGAAGGCGACCAGATATATAATTTAACAATTCTAAGGTAATAAAAACCCAGGAAAGGACCACAGATTATTTTATCATCATTCGCCATAGGGTTCTGCAAAACTCACTTTAGAAGAGCAAATTGACTTTCATGCATTCCCCTTCCAACGTAGATTCTTGGCTGCGGGAGGTGAAAGAATTCTTATGACGGTGAAAAGAAAATAATACATACTTAGAGCATTCAGATTGCTTAAGAACAGGCCACGGCAAGACTTTCATGAATTCCAGATTGCTTCCACTATACATGCATGTATGATTTTCCCTTTTAAGGGTGATCGAGAAAAAGAAAAGAAACAAAATTGACCGTACTGTTACGATTCCCTACCAATTTCTAGTCAGTTTTGCACACACATATATATATTTGCCAGTGATCGAATTACGTAAAAGCATAATGCAACTGCAACGTACCTGTGACCACCACGTGAGAAGTCTAACAATATGCCAGTCAGAGTTTTCGATCCAACGCCTGAGCATTGGAAAAAGGAAGAGAACAGCTGCTAGTAAATTGGGAAGCATATATAACGCAACTGCCAGGATATACAATGTTGGAATGCTGCTCTTTATTTTGTCCAAAAAGGAAAGCCACTTCTTAATCCTTTGTGGGAGATCGCCAACGGTATTCGCGTAGAAGACTGGCAGAATGATAACCCATGCAAGACTAAAAATGATTTTAAGAATATTTCTCAGCACGTCACTGAATCTCCATCGATGATGACCGGGAAAGTTCAGGATCAAGTCCAAGATACCTTGGGTCAACATAAAAAAGAATGGAAAAACTAAGTTAAATTTATGTGAACAAAGACCAAAAACATGAACATTAAGCAGAAAAAAATTCGAGGATAAAGATGTAGAACTCACTTCCAAACTTTATTTTTAAATTAAGAGTTGAAGTTAACAGAACTTTTCAGAGCATTTTTAATTCCAATAAGACGTCCAGATTCTTTTATTATCTGGTCTTTAATATAAGAGTCAGTTGACTTATATTAAAGAAATTAAAAAAGCTTAATAAGTTAATTAGTTAGTTAATTATAACATATGTTATGTATCATTATAATATATATTAGTTTATAAATCAAGTAAATTACTTTAAAAGAAAACCATAAATATACATAATAAACATACTTTAATATAACTTATTTAGCTTCTTTAAACTTTTCATAATAAATTCATTAGCTCTTGTGTAACAATCCCAGCCATAAACCTGAATAAAATTTGATGTTATAGTTCTTGTGCTGTTTGTGAAGTTTCTACGGCTTATACGATGATTTTAGACCATTTCAATCAAACAGTAAGCATAAAACAAGTGATCCAATAGCATTATAAAAGCCATTTAAATGAAAGTATATATCATACTTTGCAGAAAGCGCAGAATGGCTGCAGTAATGAATATACTTGATAGATCATATAGGACATCTTTCTTAAGGATATCCGACACTGAAATTCTTTGCCATGCAATAATAATCAATATCTGCAATAAGAATATGCAAGCCTTGTCATAAGTATGATTTGGGGAGAGAAACATCAAACACATCCTTCTAATTGAATAGTATATATACCTGCAAAGCTAGTAAATAGAAAGTCCAAAGACGATCGAAGCTGTGGAAAATATGCCAAAACGTCCGGGTCTCAACAAAATTTGATTTTCCAGTACTTTTAGAATTTGATTTTTTTGGAGCACCTTTTCTTCCCTGTGTCATGTTGGAAGTCGATTTAAAAAAGTCACCATCATCACGCATGGGCCATCCAAGAGAAAAGCAATTTGATGACCTGCAGTAGAATGCCAAAAAAAAATGAATGATTAATCAACTAATGAAACCATCAAACTAAGTGTTGTCCATCATGTGAAGATCCAAAGCCAAACGAACCAAAAATACTCATTGAGATCATCATAGTTACACCAAGTTGCATGAGAAGCTGTTCCATTTTTGCTCTTCTCGGCTTCCTGGAAAGTTATTCAGCATTGTTGAAACTTAGCATATATATGTATGTATGTAATTGCCAAAGTTAAAAATGTTGGACAACCACTACCTTTTCAATAACTCGGTACAAGGGAGTTATGACCTTGCGCAAAAATGCTTCATCATCACCACCATAAGAAGGCTTAATATTTTCACCAGTAACAATACTAACATTTCCGGCCAATAAACCATGGAGCTCATATGCCATCTAAAGTAATTGTCGGATATTATCAACACAATTTGAAAAATTTCAGTAAACCCCTCTAGGATAAATTAACTAAAAATTTGGTAAGTCATTGCGGGTTGACATTAGAAAATTAGAATTGAAGTTTAAGGAAGTTTGTACTTACATTGTGGAATATATAGCAGAGACATTCCGGCATGAAGCGAACATTAGCTGCTTCACCCCATATAAGAAGATAAAGACCCATATAAAGCAGCTTCCTTTGTTGTATCTCTTGTGGTTGACTTTGAGGAAGTCTGTGAAAAAAACAAGATATGTGATACACAAATCAATTTAGACACCAAAAGATTGTGACATATTCATGACAACCAAAAATGCAAAATGTATCGGAAATAAAGCCAAATGTCACAAATGTTTGTTGATGCAGGCATGCTTATATATATATCTCACCGTAAACTATGTTTTCGTCCCAAAAACTTGCACCAGTTTTTGTAGTTCTTAAAGAGATCTTTCATTTGTGCATCAATTGCTCGATCGTCAAGCTGCATTTTACCAAAAACAGATATAATACGTGGGGGAAAAAGGCACAACTACTCGGTTAACTAGAGAAAGCAAAATAAACTCGGCATTCCCTGTTTTTGGTTTAACTAGTCTTATTTTAGTCTAAAATGCTTTCACCAAATAGGAGTAACTAAAGGTTTACGTGCCTTGTTGAGTGGCTCAGGTTTGGGAACCAGTCTTATATGAGAGTTAGCAAGAAGCAGAATCAAATGCTCCCTCTGATTCCTGACGTTGTCCCTCTGTGTCCAAATAAAGGAAAACGCATTAATAATAGAGAGAGGCTAAATAAAAAGATTCAGGTATGCATAAATATTTTTACTGTCTCACTTGAAGCGGATTACATACCTGGAATCCAAACATGGCTCTAAGCCAATCAAGTAGGTCTAAATCTCCAGCTTTCTGCCTGTGTTGCTCGAATGAGTTAGGCCAGTTCAAGCCACGAGTGTTCCCTAGTGCCGAAACAGCTGCCTTGATCTAATATATGGGCAAAGCTAAAGGATTCAATACAGTGCCAAATGAAAGTATAGTATGCAGAAGGGATATCCAACATTAATTCTCAACAAGGATTACCTCTTCAAGCTGCATAATAGGCTGAGAAGCCCCTGCAGAATCCAGGGGAAGAATGTTATAAGGTGCATAATATTCTGTCCTTTCCTGGACATCTCTAGCAGCCGCGATAATCTGCTTACACAAAATTTATAGCTGTTAGTAAAATACACGCATTCACGATAAAGCGAATTTAAAATTATGTGAATCGTGACTTACCTCAGGAGCTACTTCCTCAACCTTCTCGGTTTTATTAACGGCACAAAGCACTTCGAAAAGAACTCCGGCGGTCTGGTAAGCCTTAGAGAGCTGGGCTCTGAAAAAAAAAAAAAAAAAAGGAGCGAACAAACTTTATTTAAGAAAAACTACTACAGTGAGAACCAGAGAAGATATTCAAACTTCAAACTGAAAAGAAATAATGTTATTATTGTAATAAGAATTCGAGCGTGTAAATACGTACCGGTCTGCCTGCTCCCCCTGGTCTAGAGCTCTGACATAATGTTCGTAGTACTGCTTATAGTAAGCTTGGATTTCCCTCGCATCTGTTTTCTTAACCCGAGAGGCAAGACTGGATGCATTGTCCTGGAGTTGAAATGAGAGGAATGAAGAAAGAAACAGTTACCCTCTCCCTTTTAAAATTACACAACGAATCTCTCTGTTCACAAGTTGTCTCTCAACCAATATAACTGTAGCTGGTCAAAGCTATGGCGGACTAAAATTCGGTCAACTTCGTTGACTTAACAAATTAATTGATAGATTTTCTTATCCAATGAATGGATAGATTTAAATACAAGCAAATGGACTATTGTGAAATGGGTGTAAAAATTGAGATGAGTGGTGTCAGAGTCACTGTTGGAGGGTGAGGGCATAATAAAATATAGTTTAAATTTTATACCAAAACAAAAAATAGTTTAAATAAATTTTAAAAATAGAGCGAGTAAACGAATTCCAACGAATGAAATTTCTCTAAATGAAGGAGGAAAAGGAAAAAAAAGTGAGAAAAAGAATAAACTATAGGAACATTATAATTCATCTTATTACAGTATTAATCTCTTAATTCAAAGGATAGTAAATTTTTTAATTAATTTGAGAGAATTGGAATTTTAATATAAATAAAGAATTTTTTTGGCCAAAAAAATAAATATAAAGAATAAATATTTTAATCCAAAGAACAAAAAGAAAAGGTGTGAATATGCAATTACCTAAATTCCAGAAAACTTTCTCTCCTTCAGCAGAAATTATCTTATCCAGTTATACACAAATGATGTTTAGAACCTTTTTAATGCATAATTTTTATGGGACTTCATTTTATTACTAAAGAATCTGATTTGACGTGATGTACTTTAAGAACAGAAGTTTAAGCAAATATAATATTATGATTTTCAAAAAATAAACATTGTAACTTGGTAGTTTGATTAAGAAAAAAATGTGTTGGGCACTGTCCCTCACGTAGTAATGATTCAATTTCAAACGAACGAGAGAGAAATGAAAAACGAACGGTTTTACTTACCCGCTCCAATCGCTGGAGCAGCAAGGTCTTGAACTGCCTAACGCCACGCCCGCTGGAGCTTTGATCCAACCTGTGCGCTTTCTCGAAAGCATAGAAGCGACCTTGGAAATTAAAACAAACAAACCAAAATCGAATTAACTTGTGCGATAATGAGCAGAGGAGAGTTCAAGATTGAATGAATTTGCGAAACGTATTGATTACATAGATAGGCAACCCTGGGTCGCTCGGATTCAATCTCGTTTGCGACTCGGAGAATGGGTGCGATGGAGGCGAGGGAGGAAGGAACGACTTCATTATCAAAGACCTCGGCGGAGAAGGTGGTGGCTGCGCTTCTTGACGGCCGTCGCGTGAGTGAATGCGGTGCCAACTCGTTATTCGTCATCGGAATCGGCCGACCCCCACCGCCGGGCCGCGATTCGATCAGTTAATGTTCTTCTCCTTGTCGTATCTGTCCAGACGACCGATCATCAAAAACAAGAGCAATGTGGTTGAAGAAACGTCAAAAACTTTTCCGTGGCGCGAAGAAAATGTAGGCAACCAGACTTTCAAATTGAAATGAAAAAAAAATGCAAGAAACTGAGAGATATGTGATTTTCCGTCAATATCGAAGAAAACGATGCGTCAATGGAAATATGCATGGACGTACCTCTTGAATTGTAACCGCAAAGAATGAAGAAAGAAAAAAGAAAAAAAGTGCTGGAGCCAACCAGAATCTTGAAAAACAGAGGAAGAAAGAGAAAAGGAAACCGGAGAATGAAACGGAAAAAATGTGGAGGGTGAAGGAGAGAAAGGGAAGTTAAAGATGACACGTGGCGGTATACTGGTGGGAGGAGATTTCGGAGAAAATTGACTGTAATGTAATGATTCAATGGAGGTCTCTTCCTTTTCCCCTTTCCTTCCGGTCAAGCCACCTGAAGCTCTTAATGGCAATTTCAAAATTCACAATAACCTCTTTTCTGTTATGTGTGTTTATATTTAGAGATGGGTCTGAACTCTGAACTAAGATGAAGACAGGTTTTATATATATATAAAGGTGGTGAATGTTTTCCAAATTTTTAGAAGAACGTTACTCCTCCGTTTCCATTTCGATGTTATTATAAGACAGCTTTTATGAGAATTTAGATATTTTAATTTGAGAAAAATAAGATTTTATTAATGAACTTGTTCTAAAATTGCCACGAGCCCACGATAATGATGTAATAATAAGTGTAAGTTTAGGTTGAGATTATATTAAGAAAGAATTCTAATTAAATCCAGCTGAAATAACATAATCATATTTTAGACCTATATTTTTAATAAATTATTAATCAAGCTAAAAGGTCTAATTAGAGATTTTTGAATATTATTAAATGACAAAAATGTCTCTCTATATATTATTTCAATTAGATTTGAATGGGATTTCCCTTATTTCTTTATATTTATACACCATGCTCACTATATAGTATGAACAATGATCCAAAATTCCAAATCCATACTTTCTATGCTTGAATCAACCTACCCACTAGTCCGCTACGGCACTACCACCTTTTTATGATTTTTAGTTCCCCTCTTGATTATACGTTGGCAGTTTTATTTAATTGATACAACCACAGCGTGCACATCTTTATTTTATTTGTACTGTATTTTATGAAATCAACTGTGTTAATTAATTAGTTAATTTTATATGAAATCATCAGTGATGAGAGAGAGATGTTTTCTATAAGTCCTGAAGAGGGTATTAAAAATTAAAACGTACGAGTGTGATCACAAAAAGGTATATTTGAATATAATGTATATGTTTGTGATGCGCGATTATGTGGAATATATATATATATATATATATATAAGGAAATTTTAGTTAAATCCAACTGAAGAAATTAGGCCTTAAACCACCTTTAATTTCTTTTACTGTATGGGTTATTACAGTCTTTTGACAACTTTGAGAAATCCCTATAGCCTGATGATTAAATATTTGTTAAAGTGTAGGCTTTAATTTAAATTTTATTATTTTAGCTGGATTTAATTAAGATTCTTCCTTCATTAATTGCAGGAAATTTCGTTTTGCGCAAAAAAAGGTGGTTAATCAAGTCTGAGAGCGAGTTTTACAATTTTTGGATATACTATCATGGTTTTAAATTATATTTAATGGATTTTTTGGGTCATCTTTGACCTGGTAGGAAAAATTCATGCACCTATTAAATTTATAGGAGGTCAAGCTCGCACTTAAGAAATTAAATAGTGAAATACTTAAGGTCGGTTATTGGTGTTATTAGGCGATCGAGAAGAGACCTCTACGTATTTAATGGATGGATTTTGTTAATTTGCAAAATTATACAAAAAAAAAAGTCTTATAATATGACATGGAGGATTCATTAGAGATAGTTTTGAAAAATCAAAGAAAACGTACGGGCAAAAATGCTATTGATTTTGTTACATGAATTTGTTTTAATTAGATATAATGAGAATCCCCACGGAACAAGTGAGATCTTTTCTTTACTGAGAAAGGCAGCTTCAATGCAAGAGATAATTTCTTGATTTTTTATATCTTGATTTTCTTTCATACGCCAACTAAATATAGTCAAAAATGGCCTTTTCTCTCTACATTAAATAACAACAAAAATACATAATAGACGATTTGTGCATCTCCATGATGGGAGTGCGATATTTTAATTGAAAATATATATATATATTTTTTAAAAAAACTAATTAATCATGAATTACTCGTATGTGAATTTTCAGGGAAAACAAATTTAGTTATTGTTAAAGCTTCAATTAAAGGTTGTAAGATCTCCAAGTCAGCTAAGACAACTTTTAAAGAAAGATTGCGTTAATATTATTGTCGATTTTATGTTTGCATTTTGCTAGGATTTTCCTAATTCGGGTTTGGTATGCTGTGATCAAACTCCACGTTCTGGTTTCTATTTTTTGGAAAAAAAATAATAATGATGGTGACAATAGACACATGTTAAAACCAAAATTTTCATAAATAAAGTGATACGAAGTAGTTGTCCACGTCCGTGGGATTTGCATCATGCATTTGTTCCCCATCGTCCATGTAAATCTTATGGGAAGGAAAGCAGAAGTTTTCACGCCTTCATCACCAAGTCTCTGTTGGGGAGATTCAGAAACCCAACCTGGAATGCATCTCCTCTCATGAAACAAAGTTTGTCTTGGATGGGCGTACTAAAGTTGCGGAATTCTTTGGGTGAAGGAGATTAGAAGCAAATATATAACTCCTCGTGTTTGAGTTCAACTGGAAAATGGGTTAGATACTCTCATCAAAGAAAGGGGGTTTGATCCTGAAATTAGTCAAGACATTGGGGGAGGTATCCTAGCTCTTAGATGTTTAGGTAAACGTCTGATTGTGTTCTTAAGTTATTAGACTTGATATACAATTAATGAGAAGTTCTAAATCTTGTGAGACTAGTGTGTTTATAAGCTGGCAGAAGCCCACGATTATTCGTCTATGAATATTAGGCAGTGTCCCAAGGAGATTGTGAAGCTCGAGAATAACATGTAGTGTCCGGAATGGTTGGAAAATTAAAATAGAATGGAGTGAGGGCCCTGTCCTATGAATGGCTCGGGTTGCAAGAGCGAGAGCCTGGAATGTGTTTGGAATGTTTCTTGAATTGCTTGCGAAGATGATTATGGGGTTGTTGCCCAATGATTATAGGTTGTTATCCAAGCGACTTGGGGTACTTCCAATTAAGAACCTGATGTATAAGAGGACTTTTGGTAGTTCCTAGTCGATTAGTTCTAGTTGGGTCTCCTAATTGAGAATTTTGACGTACAAGAGGACTCTTGATATGTGTCAACTCGTTATGAGTGTTCTGATTGAGAACTCTAATGTATAGGAAGACTCTCGGTGCATGCCATCTGGTTATGCCAAGCATTGAGGCCCAAGACAAGTCAAGTCCTACGATTTGCAGTTAATATTGCCCGGGACATATTAAGTGAACATTGTATGAAATCATGTCAGGACATGTTGAGTCCTTCGAACATAGTCAACATTACATGTGACTTGTGTTTTCTTCAACTTGGGCAAACAATGGTTACGTTTATTGAAAAATGTGCAAGCACTACATTTATATGGTGCGATTGCGAAAAGTACAACACTATAGAAAGTTGAAAATGAGACAACATGGAAGAATTGAAAAGCAGTGACATGATTGTCATCACTGATGTGTTAAAATGAAAAGAAGTGCAATTGGTGATTGCGATAATACACGAACGACAACTGTTAGAATAGTTTAAAAATTTGGACTAGAGATGACATGATGGAATAAGCCGAAAGACAGAATGCACTAGCCAGTGAGGCTTGGGTAACCAAGCACTATGAGAATGGACTAGTAGGTCTTGTGTTTGAATACTACATATGGGTACAAGATGAATGAGAATGTTGCACAATGAATATGTTACATGCTTAGTGAGCATACATGGAAAAGAAATAAACTGAATGTCTGGAATGTTTCCCCAAGGATGTTCAAATTTTGAGGAAGAAGTTTATTGGTTTTTTTTTGGGGAGGGGGGGGGGGAGTAATATCCTGAATTTTGAGACTAAAAGATTAGAGATAAAATTGAGATAAGAAGGCTACTAAGTTGGTGGAGACATAAAATTTTAAATTTATCATTAGGAAAAACTTAAAAAAATTAATAAAATTATTTTGGACGTCGAAAATTGGAAAAAATTATGAAATGTTATTTTGAGGATCCCAAAAGTATTATGGAGAGATTAATTATGAAAAATATGGACTAAATAGCTTTCAAGCTATTATTTGAAATTTAAGACCTATTTTCCCAAAAATTCAAGGAGAAATAGTAAAAGGACAATTTTGGTCGAGAAATTTTAGAGTTAATATTCTATGACCTAGAGAAGCTAATTGAGAAAGAAAGATACTTATACGGAATTAAGGATTTATTTATAGCATCTCTCTCAATTCCATATGCATGATACCTTAAACCCTATAAATCAATGTTATTAAAATCGATTTTTCTAGGAATGTGCACCATGTTAGAAGAAGTGAAATATGTGAGTCCCTTGGCTTCTCAATTACTAATGACTTGGGCAAGTATTTAGGTGTGCCCCTTCACCACAAGAGAGTGACAAAGGAATCTTTCCACTATGTAGTGGATAAGATTAAAACCATGTTATCAACATGGAAGGCTAGATCCTTATCTTCTGCAGGTAGGGCCACTCTCATCTCGTCGGTAACTTCAACAATTCCAGGTTATGTAATGCAAACATCCTTACTTCCAGTTAGCATGTGTGAAAGCCTTGACCAAAGTAACCGTCAATTTCTATGGGGCAGTACTGAGGATCAAAAGAAAATCCCACTAGTTGCTTGGGATATTACCTGTAAACCTAAAATTAGTAGTGGTTTGGGTCTCTGACACTCAAGTTACTATAATCAAGTCTTCCTCATGAAGATTGGCTGGCAACTAGCTACTAGAAGAAATGACTTTTGGGTGAAAGTAGTCAGGAATAAATATAACTGTGGATCAGATTTACTTCCAAAAGTTGAGTTGGGGAGACAGGGGTCGAACTTATGGAGTGGAATTAAACACACGTGGAGTAAGGTTAAAGAAGGGACTGAAGAACGACCAAACGGGCTCTTGCGATGGAGGTGGTCCAAAAATGGGGAGTTCATTGTAAAATATGCTTATGACAATTTAAGACCTTCGGAGAGGTATTCTGATAAACTATGGGGTATCATTTGGAAGGTTAAAGTACTAGAGAGATGCAAATTATTTATGTGGCTAGTTCTCCACAATCGCCTCCTAACGAATGTATCTCGGTGTAAGAGAGGGTTGAGTGAAGATGCATTGTGCCCAGTGTGCATGGCCAACGTGGAAAACACTCAGCATGTTCTGAGAGAATGTCCTGATACTCATGCACTATGGCGTCAGATTGTACCTCCGCAATTATGGCGCACTTTCAATACCCTTGATTTTGAACATTAGATTCGGTGGAAGCTCAACTGTAGTGGAAGTCCAAAGCATTTAGAGGATTGGAAATAGATATTTGTCATTACTTGTTGGTGGCTTTGGAGACGATGAAATTCCTTTGTATTTGAGGGGAAACAGACTTCGAACTTCGCTGTTTCATCTAGCGTCTTGGCTATTAGGCAATGTTTGAACGAAGCTTGTGACAGGTTGTGTTTGGTTGATGGCTAGAAGGAGAATCTGAATGCATCAGGGGAACGTTGGAAACCCCCACCAGCTGGGTGGGTGAAGATCAACATGGATGGCGCCTTCTCACCCTTGACTGCAAGTGTGGGTAGCAGAGGCATATTGCGAGATGAGAATGGCGACTTCCGGAAAGCATTCCTATTTAAATGGGGGGAGGGGGATAGTTTAATGGAGGAGCTCTAGGGTTGCCTCCATGGCTTGAAGCTCGCGTGGGACAGGGGGGATAAGCAGGTCATCCTTGAAGCAGATTTTGCAGATGTAGTCGGTTTGATAAATGGTCCTGTTAATGAAGCCCATGAAGATCGGTTTCTGGTTGATGAAATCAAAGCCATAGTGGAGCGTGATTGGACTGTTGAGATCAAGCTCATACATCGCGGGGTCAACAATGTTGCTGATTTTTTTAGCTAAATCAAGTCTGTCCTCGATGCCAGGATTTCATGCTATTTCATATCCTGATATGGCCTTATTAAGACTTGAAGAAAATGATAAGGGCTAGATAATGTAGTGCTTCTTGTTTGTATAAAAAAATGTTATTAAAATCGTGTTTCTATATAGAAATAGAAGTGGGTGGTAGAGACATAAATCGTATAAACGTAAAGTTTCTATTCTTTAAAGTTAAGATACAAAATTAGATATATGTGCATGTAAAAAAACATAAATCACTACTCAAAAGTTAATGAGCAACTCCATATTTAAAAGATATAAGTCACATAACTATAAAAAACATAGTCCAAAAACATTGAGTTTAACAACTCTTACAACTAAGTTATAAAAATCAAAAGAATAAAACTTAACAATTCCTAAATTATAACAATTGATTCAAATCAAACACATCAACTTGTAAGTCCTTAATGTTCTCTTTTCTTGCTTTTATAACAAGTTCATTTATAAAATTTGGAATATCGAAATCATGACCATCCACATGTTCCCTCACTTCAATTTCAATGAAGCTTTATTTATCATCATAAACATCAACATCTAAGTTGTCTATATATTCTCAATCTTCTTTTCCACTATTCAATCATTATTGAATAAAAAATCATCAAAATTATATGTATGAGAGTTTTGAACCTTTTTTTTTTCAGTCTTAAATTGGCCACCACAAAAACAAAATTATTCATAATCTTTTGATTTGGGGGAGTGAAAATAAGATTTTTGTTTTTTTATTTTTTTTTTAAGTAAAGACAATAAAATGTAAGTTTTTACCGTTTTTATGTGACGTTTTTATCAATTTATATTTGTTAGAATTTTTACTTGCTTCTTATCCCTCCAATAAAAATATAAAATTTGTACATTCTCACCCTAGTTTTTGACAATAATACTCTAAACTCCTCTTATCGCCACCTTGCACCCTCCCACCTCAACAGTGCCACATCACCATTTATTCCCCTCTCCCTTATCCAATTCGGCCAGCCCTTTAATTCCCATAGGTCAGAACTCATTCGGCCCGCATTCGTCCACTTTGGCTGAAAACGTTAATGAGAGTTGACATCGAGGATGGTTCAGATTAGATCCTTGGTCGTCCTTGGGTCGTGCGCTAATAAGAGTTGGCATCGATGATGGTCCAGATTAGGTCTTTGGGTTGTGGGTTCGATTCCTCTGCCATCGTTGGGACTCTTTTAGTACCCTGGTGTGCCTAGCCTCGGTAGGGACGGTGTCTAACCCTCTAAAGTATAAAAAAAAAAGAGAACGTGAGAGACGGAGAGAGCGCGAGATTGAGGCGGCGGAGGAAGAAATCGAAGAGGAAGGATGTGCTGAACCTCACCTCTCTATCTCTCGGTCTCGACTAGCTCTCATTCTTTCTCCATTCCCATTCATTCTTTCGGTACCCACAGACAACGCAGCGAGAACGTGAGATGGAGAGTGAGATTGAAGGGAGAGTCGGAGGAAGAAGGGAGTACCGAACCCACATACAATTGGATTTCTGAGTTAGGTGAGTCCCAAATCCTTATTCTTCTCTTATATCTTCAATTGCTGCTGTTTGGGAGTTGAGAAATTAAAAGATTGAATTCTGGTTTTAGTTTGGAAAGTGCTGAATATGAGAGTAATTGATATATATAGGTAGAGTAAAAGCTGAAAATCAGTGTTGTATGTGCACTGTTTTGGGACCACCGAATCGGTGTGGCTTTTTTTCCTGCTCTGTATGGTTCTGCATTTAGGTTGTTTGATAATGGCTGAAATGGTAGTACATGTAGTTTCTGTTTCTGTTGAGAATTAACCGAACCAAAGTCCCATTTTGTTGATTCAGTATGTGGTTTCAGGTTTGTTGGGTTCTGGTTAGTGATTACCGAACCAAGGGCTTGATGTTTTGAGGGTGTGACATGTTTATATGTGCTGGAATTGTTGTAAGGGTCATATGTTAAGTAGTTTCGGGATGACATAGCTGAGTTTCATTGATTCCACCTATCCCTTATTTTCGGCCAGCATCTATTAAGTATGGAAGAAATGAATTTTGGTAAATATAATTATTCCAATAGGCTTAAAGAGGATTCTGTATAATATGGAACCATTAGGCGAAATTTAAAAAAAAAAGGATGATTTATGTGTACGTAATGTAAGTCTCGGCCAAGGTTGTTTGGTGTGGCTAGGAATGCATTTTGTTTAATTTGATGGTTCTAATAGTTTCCAAATGAAAATGAAGGCTGCTGTTTACCACCTCTACATGGCTAGCAACTATCTTAATGGTCAAAATTATTGTTGAGGGTCAGATTTAGGAACTGAAATTGGGAATGAAAACTATGTATGAATTGCTGTGAATGCTATGTTGATGCTAAATGAAAATCTTAGATAATTTAGGTGTGATTGAAGGATGTTGTGATACTTAAGGATTTTTAAAATCAGTAGGTAAATGCCATTAGAGGTTGATATATGAATTTTTGGGTATTGATTGCCGAACCTGTTCTTTCTACCAAGGGGAATTTTACTGGTTTAATTTCCTTTCATGAAAATCACATACAAATATTCAAATTTTGAAGTAGATAGGTACTTGATTTTCATTTGGTTGTATGATATTGGTTACACATTGGAACTGAAATTTAGAAGTGAAAATTGATATTAATACACTGTTTGATGCTTTCCAATGCTAAATAAGTAACTTAAATTGTAAAAGACGAAAGCATATTTAGAGGCTGCAATATGATGGTTATGATAATTCTAAGAGGATTTTTGGGGTTGGAAACTTATTTAAGATACTGTTTGAGGCCACCATAGTTTACATAACTATTTAGCCATCTAAACAATGTTTTAAGGTATTAAAATGATGATTGAATGCTAGGTTAGGAGCTGGAAAAGTTCATATTTGTATGTGAAAGAGGTAGTGTCCCATTTTACTGAAAATAGGATTTTTGGCAATTGGAGCATGATTTTCGAGTGAGGTAAAACCAGGGCAATTGACCTTGTCTGACCGTGAAATTTTGTATACATATAGTACACATATCAATCTTTAAAAAGAGTCTTGGATCATGTTAAAACCCATCCGGAATTAAAATGGGCGTTCAGATAATAAGCCAGATAAAGAGACAGCCGCTTCGGTGTTTCATATTTCTTGCCGTTTCCCTTTGAAGATTCTCTCTCACTCTCACAGGGACGTGGTCGCTATTCAAACTAGAATCAAACCAAGAGGCAAGAGAACATAAATGTACACGGAATGATATGAATCTCTCCTATCTTGATCGCTTCTTTGAGCGTCTTGTTGCTCCTATCTACTCTACAACTCCCATCAGGTTCACATTTCTATACAGAACTAAAAATTCATTGGGTTTTGTTGTCTTTTCTCAGTTGGGAAATTCTTCAAACACTTCAACTGATCTTCTTCACTTGGAGCTTTGTTTGCTCATGTTTCATCCTGAATCGGCTGATTTTTTCTTCAGGAGCCAACGGACAGATGATATTGCTATTGAGGGTTGCAACCTGAATTTCTCGTTCCCCACAAGGCATGCGAAAGCTATACCGATTCTTCGGGATTGTTCAATTCGCATTCCTTCTGGGCAGTTTTGGATGCTTCTTGGACCCAACGGATGTGGGAAATCTACCCTCTTAAAGGTATACACTGAAATCCCTCTTCCCTCCTGTGGAACCTCAGTGGATTGATAGGTCTGAAGTCTCCAACTGATTCGGTACCTTTTGAGCGGTTTACATACTATGGGGCTTTGGCATGGTATCAGAATGTGCAGTGATTCTGAGTTTAATGTACAGATATTAGCTGGGCTCTTAAATCCTACTTCAGGAACAATGTACGTGAAAGGGCCCAAAAGTTTTGTTTTCCAAAATCTGGATCATCAGGTATTCTAACTTCATTGCTATCTTTGTTCTTACTTTTTAGTGGAACTGTTGGGTGCTCTATAATTATGAAACTTATATTTTCATATTTGCAAAGAAAAATTGTTCACTTGCTTGCCATGAGAATATGAAGTTTGGCTGTAAGATAGAATGTGATGGCATTTTGAGTTCAGGGAAAGCAAGTATAGCAATGTGACAAGTTGGGGAAAAGTGGAATTCGTTTTTAAATTATCCTGCTACCATTGTGATTCGCTTGGACTGATTTTTTGACATTGGAAATGGTTAAATGCAGAGGACTATACTTGATAAAATTGTTCACCAGCTTGTTTAAGACTGTCTATATGTACTACCTCTGGTAGTCCGGTCCTAAATATAAGACATAGTTTATATTTAGGACTGAAGGAGTATAATTTTATGTATATAACTTGTTAACAAAAGCATTTGGAGATTGTAATTTGCAACTAAGCTTTACTTAAACCTACGAGCAAACTCTCATACGATGAAGCGATGAAGCCTGTTTCTAGAACTAGGCAACCTTTTGATGTCTTGTATAACTTTTCTTAAGAGCACATTAACAATGCATAATGACATGCTGAGCAAAAAAATTGGCTCCATTTTTAAAATTGTTAGCCTCCACTTAATGACAGTATTTCCACATTTATGGCATTGATGCTCTTCCTCTGCGTGTCCTTATGTGTTGAACATTCCATTTTGACCGTTTCACATTCTACTTTAATCTTAATATTTTCAATTTGCAAAATGTTTTTTTTATCTAAAATTGGATTGACAATTATAAAAGTAGGAATTTGTTTTTAATTAACCTATTAAAATAAATCTAACAGGTCTTGATCTGAGAAGTGTGAAGCATTATGCAGGTGGTAATGCCTACAGTGGAAGCTGACGTTGCATTTGGTCTTGGCAAGTTCAATCTGACCTGTGATGAAGTGAGATCAAGGGTATCAAGAGCCTTGCATGCTGTGGGCATGTCTGACTACATGCAGGTATTGTTGGCACCGACAACTCTGAACGCTAATACTTATTGAGGGATTCCTATTTCCTATGAATGAATATTCTCTTTTGTTGTAATTCTCAGAGATCTGTTCAAACTCTAAGTGGTGGTCAGAAGCAGAGGTTGCCATTGCTGGTGCTTTAGCAGAAGCTTGTAAAGTTCTCTTGTTGGATGAGCTCACAATTTTCTTAGACGAAAGTGACCAGGTAATCAGTCAACCATTATTTTAATGAGATTCTCTCCTGTGTAGCATTAGAACCATTGAACAACAATAAATGGAGGCAGCCCCTTGCTTGGAGGCTTAAAATTGCTGCTTAAGCCTGTGACATCTCAGTAATATCCGCGGCACTCATTCTCAGTGGGGCAATGTTTAGTTTAGCTCTATTACAACTCTGGGAAATATGGCTTGAATTTCTGAACAGCTGTGATAAGTGTGGTATAGAAAGAAAGGTGAAAAGAGAGAGAGGAGGTGGGAGAAGATAGCAGAAGAGGGGAGAGAGAAGAACAAAAGAGAGAGAGAGACTGAGATGCTCACTGGTTTATTCAGATTCATAACATAAGGAATACATTTGATAGTTACCCCTTTATATCGGCAACGGCTAGCTAGAGACGACATAACTAATGACTTAGCTTAACTACCGTATGACTTATGGACAATTACATATCACTCTGCTACTTTAAAGCATGAGCTCACTTTTCACGGTTCTAACTTTATTAACAATACGATGTGCAAGACCAGCAATTACTTAAAATATCGTTTGCTTCAATAATTTGTTTAGGTTGGTGTGATCAAAGCAGTTAGGAACTCTCTGGATACCTCTCCAGGGGTTACAGCATTGTGGGTGACTCATCGTTTAGAAGAATTGAACTATGCTGATGGTGCCCTCTACATGGAGGATGGGAAAGTTGTCGTGTATGGAGATGCGGAAAGAATTAGAAGTTTCATTGAAGCCAGGCAATCTGACTATATAAAACAGATAAATTCTTGATCAACTCCTTTTGGTTTCTGAAATTGTTTCCAATATTTTATTACGCAAACAAAGGGTGAGCCGGTAAAAGTTACTGTCATATGATATAAAGATCACAGGTTCAAGTATGAAAACAGCATCTTCCCTTACTGGCTAAAGCTGTGTACATTTGACACTCCTCATACCTCACTTGGGGGGAGTCTTGCGTGTTGGGCTGCTGCCTTTATTTTATAACGCAAACACACATTAGCAATGTTCCACCTTCTTCACTTCCTCTGCTACCAATCTGCATATAACCTTGGTGAACAGCCCTGCATGTTTATTTACCTCGCTAGCGACTATCCTCATATTTTAAGTATACTAAAGCAATACCAGTTGTTTTCTGTATTTTCAAGACGCCAGAATGTGCATGCGGTTGTGCATGCGTTGGATTGCATGTGTTTGTTTGTGTATGCACAATCATAAATAGTTATGTGAAGCCTACCTATAAAAGGAATGCGAATGTATGTGCACATGTATGTACACATGAGAGTGGATGTAATGGTTTGCAAGTAGAATAATCCATTGGATATATATAATCTAGATTCGTCCATTAAAATTTGAATCCTATCCATTGGATATATATATATGGACGAATTGGATGAGAGTAAAATATGGCACTAAGAAAATTTTCGATTTTGATCGCGCTGAATATCATTTAATTTTTGGAATGTGGTGTTTTGTATTGCATGGAGGCTGAAGCCATTTTAGACAATCTATCGTGTAGATTTATAATAAATCACAAATATGTCTAATTATTGATATTGAACACTCTTAGAAATACTGGAAATTCCATTTGCTCGTATAATTTTTAGCAATTATAATGTCTCTCAAATCAGGAAAAAAATTTTTGGCCAAACAATCAGGAAAAAAAATGACATTTGATTGATCCTATGATTCATTAGCCAGCTTCAATAATCCTCCCCGCCCCCGGGGGGTTTTGCCAACTCAGCTGCAATAAGCCTCTTATATATGCTTTAAATTTCTGTTAAAGGTCCATTTTACTTTGGAAGTTGTCAGAGCAATTTTACAATAGAAGTTTTTCGAGGTGTAATGTTGTCCCTAAAGTTTTTAAATTATAGCAATTTTCCCTAGCAATTATTCCACTTAAGTTTAACTATTAAGCGATTAAATATGTCGAACTGATAGTCTACTTGTTATCTATATTATTTTTGTTAAAGTGTAAATTTGTATTGGAAGTTTTCACTTGAGTCACTTGTTCTCTATATTATTTTTGTTAAAGTGTAAATTTGCATTAGAAGTTTTCACTTAATAGCAATGTTGCTTTAAAAGTTTTCAAACTGTAACATTGTTATCTTGACAGTTATCTAGGCTAAATTTGATTGTTAATTAACCGAATATGTTGAGCTAATAGCTAGATGCATAACACACTAAGGGTGGTTGTTGAGAACAAGATCATCGAAAACTCTATGCCGTCATACCCTAGTAACACTAAAATGGTCAAGTATCTTTTTGATTTTCTCTTCAAAATACAAGATATTTTTACCTCTTTGATCGTCTCTAATCCTTAAAAAATTTTACTTATTTTTAAATTTAAATTTTTTTGGGGGAAAAAAAGAAATGGATGACACATGGACTTGTCAAATAAGCATATTTGGCTAATTAATGGTAAAACTTAACTTAGATAACAACTAGGTGAAATTACTACGATTTGAAAATTTCTATAACAATATTGCTCCTTAGTGAACTTTTAAAGTAAATTTGCAATTAAATCTAAAACAAAATTAACGTGGATGACATGTGAACTAATAGTTATTATATTTGGTCAACTAACAATCAAACTTAATGGAGATGACGGCCGGGACAAACTTGTTACGATTTAGAAACTTTTTTTGAGATGATATTGTACCTTGAAAAACTTTCATCGAAAAATTGTTCTACCATAACTACTTCCAGAACAAAATAGATCATTAACCTTTTAAATTTTGAAAACATATTTCTCCTATTATTTCCTACTTCTTTTGACGGTTAGACCTGGCTGTCACCCTCTGATAAAACTTTATGATCTTTAAAAATCTGTTTGCATCTTACAGAAAGCAATTCGTATGAAAGTGATAAGTTGCAAACCAACAGTCATTCATTTAAACATATATGCTGGAAATATAAGAGTTTAGGGAAGAGAATATGCAAACAGAGATTTATATTGCTTTGGCCCAATCCTGACCTACGTCCAGTCCCCAAGCTGCACTTGAGATTTCCATTATCTCCTTGTTTAACCAGGCACAAGAGAAAAGCCTTTACAATCTCCAAGGATACAATTACAAACTCTGTACTCAGGATAATCCTTTCACACTCGGATTCACTCCCCTTTACAAGCTGTAATTGTTTCCCCAACACTTGAGGTCCCAACCTCAAGATTTTACAGATAATCAAATAAGAATTCTAAACTCCTCACGAGTAGATAAAGTGTTAATCACTGAAGTGCATAATCTATCATCTCACTCTTTACTGTAAAAACAGAGTATATGAGCTATCGACGATGAAGTGGTAAAATCATTTCGTTGGCTTCATCGATTCTTTCATCAATCGTCGTCACTTCTTTCGGTTTGAAGACTTTTTTATTTATAGGCAATGAAGATCGATTCGTCTGTTAAGTAATTATTCCTGTTGGAATATGACCGTTGTGACTTGCTCAGAGTTACCGTTGTGAGCTGTGACGTAATCATTCACCTTTTTGATAATTTGATGTTAATTCAGCTGAAACTCATTAACAAGTTCATCAACCAAGTTAGGAATGATAATAAGAAAGGATATAAGCCAAATAAATCATATTCAAAGCCCGTCGAAGATTTTTCAGAACTGATACATTTTAGCTCTTTTCTGTCTGAAGCATATTTGTTCTCTGAAGCATCATTTGCCTCGAGTCACGATCTTTGCCTCGAGTTCCACCATAAACTCGAGTCACAAAATACAGCCTTAAGTTATCTTAAACCAGTTCAAGAATAACGGTCGAATGATTTTACCTCGAGTCAGGAAGCCTGCCTCGAGTTTGGAGTAAAACTCCAGGTTCCTACGTTGCCTCGAGTTAGCCATAGTGTTTATTGCTTCTGTACCATTGCTCGTGACTTGAGTTAATTTATCCTACCTCGAGTTTTCATCAAAACTTGAGTTAGCTTTCTTTACCTCGAGTCAAACAACTTAAATTATTCTGGATTAGATAAGCTTTTAGCCTCGAGTTATATTTTCAACCTCGAGTTTGCTTACAACCTCGAGTTACAAATCCCAGCCTCGAGTTAATTTGACAGGAATCCTCAGCACTCAAGATTTTCACTTTGTTGGCTAAGTTCCAGTAACCATAGCATCTCTGTTCGTTAAGCATCTTGGCAAATCACATATATCTCTAGAGTACTTTTTAAGTATTCTTTCCAATGCAAGAAGAATCAGCTCCAAACTCTTTGCATGTTGAGTACTATCATCAGATTAGTAAGAGTTGTTCTTGAACCAACGTTTTTTCACCATCCTTAACAGACTCTCAACTTTCAAAAATCATATCTCTCTCATTTGATCTTTTTTTTCCTGTGATCTTGATGTTTTTGGAAAGTTGTATGAGTCTAGTTTCATATGCCACCGATTTCAGCTCATTCTGATTTGTAGTTTGTGAGATATTCTCAATTTAGCGAACCTTGGTCTGCTGTATGACGATGACAGATGGGTCAACTTCAAAAATTTATAGCTCTCTCATTTGATCTTATTTGGACTTGAATTTTTATCAAGATGACGCATTGGATGTATAGTTTCATATAAAATTGATTTCACCTCAATCCGATCTTTGGTTTGGGAGATATCATCGATTTACCAGACCTCACCCGAAACAGAGTAGAACAGAGTTGCTGAAAGGCACTCCAACCTCGAGTTTGGTTGTTCTACCTCGAGTTTTGGCCCTAACTCGAGGTAAATGACTCTGTCTCGAGGCAATCCGTTCAAAAACACGTTTTTGCTTATTTTAACTCATCCCAAAGCTTATTTTAACTCCGATTTGAGCCGTTCCAACTCTCATTTGATCGTGGAGACTTCTAGAATCAATCTGTGGGCTTGTATAGTGACTTTCTCATTTCATTTAACAATATTTTTCTTTATTTCTTCTCTTCTCTTGATAATTTTGACTCTTTCTTTCTTCTCTTCTCTTGTTCTTCATCATTTGACTCCGCATCTTCTTTTCTTCTTGATTATTCTTCATAAATGACTTTCACATTTTGAATCTACATTAAATTTAGAAATTAGTCAATGTGGCATGTAAACGTTTTTCTCTAATGGCATCTATATAAGACATCATCAAAACTAATCATGTCTAACAATTATCTCACCCTCCAATGTAAACTAGCAAGGTCATATCGAGATCATGAATTCTCCCGTAAAGCCTTAAAAGGAAATGCATAATATCTTAATAATTTGATATAATTTTTTTTGTAAAATTAAACCGGATATGATAATTAGGGGAAATTATTATGAGGTGCTAAGAAAGAGACTTAGGGCCTATTTGGTTGGAGAGGAAGGGATGGAAAGAGAGGAAGAATTTGCCCCTCCCCTCATTTGGTTTGAAATTTTGAAGGAGAAGAAGGGACCCAAAATTTCCATCCCCTTCCATCCAATACCCTTATTTTGGCTTCCCTCTAAATTTAGGGGTCTATAAAAGAGTCAAAATTTCCGATTACTTTATCTTTATAACTTATGTGATATTCTAATAATACTCATGTTAAAAAAAAATACCATGATAAATAAAAATATTATTATAATGAAAAATATATTAATTTTATAAAATAATATATTTTAAAAATATATATTATTTTTTTATTAAAATATATTATTATGAAATTAATTTAAAATGAAAATATGTTATTATAAATATAAAAATACTATTATGGTTAAAAAATATATTATTATACAATTAATTTAAAACAAAATATACTTTATTATATTAATTACAAATAAAAATGTTATTATATTAATTATATAAGATGTAAATTAATTCATATAACATATAAATAAAAAATAGGGTAAAGGTGCAAAAATGCACATGTGCTTTACCCTCAGAAGTGCCCAGCACCATATGCTTTTTTTTTAAGCAATAATAACTATGTGGCTATTAAATAGGTGCAAAAGTAACATTTCCCTGTTTGTTAGTTGACTGTTAAGTGATTACTTTTGACTGTTAAATGCATAAAAAACTCTCTCTCTCTCTCTCTCTCTCTCTCTCTCTGCATCTTCCATTTCTGTTCGTTAACAAAATCTTAACGCTCTCGGCTCTCTCCCTGTCACCATTGTAGCCCAAGGCGCGTTTTTGCTTCGAATACTCTTCTTCATCAACACTTCACTTTGCATTATTGAACTAGCCCTCAAGCCTCCTGCACCATCGGTTTAGTATTTTTCTCTCCTTACTCTTTTTCTTCGTGTTTTCGTTTTCATGATATAACTTCATGCAATTAAACATACACGCAGGACATATTATTCACACATGGAGTAGAGCAATTCATAACTGAACAAACAAACAAAGTGACGCAAGGCATTCCAAGCAACTACATATATTTATACATAAACTATATCACCTTCACTCTTTTGTCTTATATGCACTTAAATATCTAAGGATTAGTCGCATGATGATAAAGGAAACATGCAGATCCTGCATTATATGATGAGATGCAAAAAACAAATACTCTTAGCATGCTTTTTTTTTTATCCCACGACGTGCTTCTCATATCAGTTTGATCGTAAGCTTCAATGTAGAGACCAAATGTACAGAACCTAGAAAGGAGAAGCTTACCTTGTACATATTCCTTCTTCTTCTCCTTCTTCGGCTTTCCCTCTGTTTTGGTTCACTCTCTCTTGCTTCCATTTTCTGCAGAACAACCGACTGGTTTACTCCTCTGTTCTTATGGTGCATAAGCAGGGGAATGATAAGCTTTAGCCTCACCTTCACTCTCCACGTCTCTCTCTCCCTCTCTTCTTTCGTTATAACTCTCAACTTTCTTTTCTGCCTTCTAACCTCTCGCGCTCTCTTCTTCTCATGCTTTTACTCTCGGTCTCGCCTCTGCCTTTGTTTTCAGTCAAAGCTTTCAGAAGACACGAGAGCAGCAAAATGGAGCATGGCGCTAACAGAATGCTAACAAGGAGAAAAATTATATTAATGATATTTTTTGTTAAAAAGCAAGTAAAGGAAACAAATTGCAAATCATGGAGCCTATTATATGTTTTTCCCAAATTTGACAATATATTATAGAGAAGACAGTCCGTATCCATGGAGTTTTATGGTAAGAACCGAAGCTCACAGACTCTGCTTCTTTTCTTCCTTCTTCTTCTTCAAAAAGAGTAGTACCTGTCAACACCCCCATTAATGTCCCGAAATTCCCAATATTTCCTTCCTCATCATCAAATTCAAAACTCCCAAGTAGGAAGCTCTTTGAAGAATTTGTTGGCTTCTCATACACAAATATACTTCCCTCTCATCAGAACAACACCAACCTCAATAACGTCTCACAATCTCACGACAATCTCATAAGGTTTGAACTCTGTGATCCTCGAAGCAGTCGCCGACCAAGTTGAGATGCATCACAACGTCGGCGAGCAGCGCGATAAGAAACGAGGGAATAAAATAAATAAAATTAATGAACAGAAATGGAAGATATAGAGAGAGAGAGAGAGAGAGAGAGAGAGAGAAAGAGAGAGAGTTTAGGATGCATTTAATAGTCAAAAGTAATCACTTAACAGTCAGCTAACAGGGAAATGTGACTTTTGCACCTATTTAATAACCACATAGTTACTTTTGTTCTAAAAAAAACATATGGTGCTGGGCGCTCCTGAGGGTAAAGCACATGTGCATTTTTGCACCTTTATCCTAAAAAATATAACTAAATATGTTAGGGTAGAATGATAAATTGCAAGCATTCCTCCCCTCCTATCTCATCTTAAACAAAAGGGTAAAGATGCAAAAATGCACATGTGCTTTGCCTTCAGGAGCGTCAAACACCAAATGCTTTTTTTGGGTGCAAAAGTCCTCATGTGGTTACAATTTTAGAGCAAAAGTCACACTTGCTATTAAAAAAGAAAACATCCGTTAGTTTGCCACCCACTGCGTCTTCTTCTTTAACCAAAAAAGAGTCTGCATCTTCTTTAACACAAAATGACCCAGTCGAACACAGTAGGGATGGTGACTGAGAGATCTATGAACCTTTCTGTGAGTTCCTGTCTCCTTCTTCTCTCAGCCATTATGTGATCTATCACATCAGCACCGCTTCTAGTCTTCTTTGTTCCTCTGACAACGTCCATCGGCGGTGGGTCACGATTAGCTGCTTCAATGCGTCGTTTGAGCTTTGAAGAACAACTGTTAGGATCAACGATATCTGGTATGACAATTGATTTATCAAAAGACAAAACACAGGTAGTTAGTGGTGGTGTTTGAGAAGGACATTGCAGAGAGTTCACGATGGAGTTGGTGGTGGCGCCACCGCCCTCCACGGTGGTCGGAGCAAAAATGGCCTCACTCTCAGAAGATAAATTAGTTGGGTCCTGTAAGATGTCTCTAGCTTCTTCTTCATCCTGCCCCGAGTTTGTTCCTCTTAAAAAAACATATTGGTTTTCCATTTCCTTGAAAACAATACACACACAAATTAGAAAGCTTGACATGATGATAATGAAGAATAATGTGAGAGACGTTTTACTTATTAGTTCAGAGAACCATGCATCCCAAGAAAGCTTATCCATTTGTGTGGGAACTGAGAGTGAGGAAAAAATAGAGGCTGTGTGTTTGTTCCTCTTAAAAAAACAAATTGGTTTTCCATTTCCTTGAAAACAATACACACACAACTTAAGAAAGCTTGACGTGATGATAATGGAGAGTAATGTGACAGAAGTTTTACTTACTAGTTCAGAGAACCACGCATCCCAATAAAGCTTATCCATTTCTGTGAGAACTGAGAATGAGGAAAAAAATAGAGGCTTTGTGTGCTTCCCTTATTACTCTTTTTTGGACAAATGTTTCCTTTTATACTTATAACCACCACCAAAGGGCTTAAACAAATTTGCAGTACTACGTTTTGGATTTATTCACATCTTTAAACAATTAACTTATTATCTTTTGGGATGGAGCAAGAAACAAATTGCAATGTGAAGCACACATTCTCAGTTTTAGGCTTCTTGCTTTCATACTTAATGAAAAAAGCTGAGGAAATATGAGGAAATAAATGCCTAGAGAGGGGGGGGGGGGGGAGAGATATAGAAGGAGAGATCTAATCCTCATGGCTCTCACGTTGAAGAAGACGCTTGCTTTTTTTGGTGATAGAAGAAGACGCAGTGAATGGCAAATTTCACTTCACTAACGGACGTTTTCTTTTTTAACAGCAGGTGTAACTTTTGCTCTAAAATTGTAATCACATGGGTATTTTTGCACAAAAAAAAAGCATTTGGTGTTGGACGCTCCTGAAGACAAAACACATGTGTATTTTTGCACCTTTATCCTAAACAAAACAAGGGATCATTAAAACCCTTCACCTCCTCTCCTACCAACCAAATCAAACAAGGTAATCATCTATCATTCCCCCCCCCCCCCACCCCCCAAATGTCCTCCCTTTCCATCCCCTCCATTGGAACCACTAAAAGGTTGTAATAACAAATGAGGAACATGTAATGGCAAATTTAGACATAAGAAATGACAACACCTCATTTATCATTATAACTTCTTGATAATTAAGTCAATTCCCTAAGAACTCATAATAATTTCACTTATAATTTAATGAAGTGTTTTTCCCCCTGTAATTTAATGAAGACTGACATGTGAACTTTAAGTGACCTAAGTTAGTGTCCATGTCTCCATTCATAATCAAGCATCCCTTCTTTAACAGTCAAAGTTAAATAATTTAACAGATCTATTAGCATTACCTTTTTTTTTTTTGAAACTTTACAATTACCTTTGCATCAACATTTTTTTTAAAAAAATTTATATAGTGGTAGATGCACTTTAAAAAAAATTGTAGGTGTTTTTGTCTCTTAACCATTTTTAACATAAACTCTCACTATTTTTCTCTACTTTTCAGTACGGCCAATTTAAATTAATTACTATTTTGTCTTTCAATTATATTTTTATTTATTATTCAATTATATCAAATTTGAGTTAATATCATTTTTGGTCTCTCAAATTTACTCTCATTTTAGTTTTGACTTTTCAAGTTTCAAACCATTGGTTGTGATCCTTTGAGGGGTAAAATAGTCTAGATTTTTCTTGAGTTAGATGATTAATGTTTTTTTTTTCTTTTGATTGAAATCAAGGGGTATCCACCATCAACACCAGTGACTAATCCTCCTTCACATCGTAGTTGTCCCGTAGGGGTATTGGTGCTGGCTAATTAAGATTACTAATGTTTTAAACAAAATGAAACTTGATGAACCAAAATCTATCATTTAAAATTTGACCGACTAAAATCAAAATAAGGATAAACATGAGGGAATAAATATTGTATTAGCCCTTATTTATTTTATAAATTATTTTTGAAAGTACATTGAACACAAGTTTGGTTAACCAGATAAAAATATTACTAATAGATCGAATGTTCATGTGGATAAATATCAAAAGGCTTATTTCTTAAATTTTATTATGAGAAAATATAAGTTAGGAGGTCTATTCTTGAAAATGAGTATTTCCTTTTCTTTCCCTTTAAAATTTGTTCGTGAAAAATTGGGCAAGACAGCTAAACTCATCTTTGATGTTGAAGCTTAGTTGGGCTTGTTTGAGATAGGACAGGAAAAATAACTTATAGTTAATTTAACTTATAAAAAAGTTAGGTTGGGTAAAAGTTACATTGTAAAATGTGATTTATATTTGGGTTAGCCGTAGTATAAGTAACTTTTGATATTTAAACTATAGTGAATTTGAAATATTTTTGAGGGCACTGACTGGTACTAAAAATATACTTGAGGATATTGAATGCTACTAAAATAATATTTCATAATCTTGAAAAATTATTTTAGGATCTTGAAATATTTTTTTTAGTACCAGTCAATACTTTAAAATATTTTTTAAGGTACTGAATAATACTAAAAATATAGTTTAGGATACTAAATGGTACTAAAAAAATACTTCATGATCTTAAAAAATATTTTTGGATCTTGAAAAAATTATTTTTAGTATTAGTCAGTACCCTAAAATATTTGTTAGAGTACTGAATGATATTAAAAATATATTGAACAGTACTAAAACAATATTTTATGATTTTCAAAAATTATTTTAGGATTTTGAAATAATTAATTTTAGTCCCAGTCAGAATCCTAAAATATTTTTTAGAGTAATGAATGGTACTAAAATTACACTTCATGATACTAAACAATTTTAAAAACATGATCTTGGCTATAAGTCCGATTGAAAAAAAAACTCTCCAAAATAACTTTTCAAGTAACTTTTGATCCATAAGTCGAATTAGAATAACACCCATAAGTACATTGAGCTTTCCAAAAATCATACCAAACTTGTATATTATGTCCTATTCAACCTCGCTTAGCAAATCTTCGCGATTTGGTAATATTCATAATTTGGAGCTGTTAAAGATTCACAATAAGGCTGGTTGCATCAGGGATACAAGGAGTTGAAATTTCAGAAGCAAAGATTCCCCGAAGCAAAGGAGGACTTTTCATCTTCAAAGTTCAAATCTACAATTCCTCCTGCAGCTTTCAGCGCCAACCTCCCTGGGAGTTCATATCTTTGAATTTCTTATCATATGAAGTATTTATTACAAATGGTTTTGTGAAGGTGTGCGAGGTCCAAAATTTTCCCTTTCATGTTTCACCGACGGGATCAATCCTGAGCTCCACATCGTGAATGCCGGGGAACTGTGTAACTGATGCTAACTCACACTGTTTGTTACTTCGCTTCTTCTTCAAATTGCTCTTGAAGCCATAACCAGATCCCTTTCCACTGAGATTTACTTTTGCTTGTATTGCACCCTTTCTGGCATGAAATGAAACCTTCTATTAGCGATTGACTTTGAATTTGTTAGAATATAATCAATTCTTGTATAGATTTGTTGTAGTTGTAAAGATTCTTTTGTATTTCATATGTACATGTGGCAGCTTGCTATAGATTCTGTTATAATTCTCGAATGTACATAGAGGCCAGAGCATAGGCACTGTAAATTCATCATTCTCTCATTTTGCATATTCTATTTGCGTTTCTTACTTGGTATTAGAGCAGTCATGTCTGAAAACTCATCCTCTGTTAATTCTAGCGCTCCCTCAACTGTCTGATCATATCCACTCTTCATTTTGTCGAGCTCAACTGCAATCAAGCTGGATCGTACAAACGTCTTAGTTTAGGAGTCAATCATTCTCCCTCTCATTGAAGGAAACCAACTTGGAGGTCACACATTACTGGTATGGTTCGAGCTCCGGTGAAGATTGTTTCCGTCGACACAATAAACAGAGCAAATCTTGCTTATCTCGAATGGTTTTTCGTCAATCGTTTGCTAGAAGGTTGGCCACACAATATGATGACACAAGATGTCGGTGTTTAGCTTCTCCACTATCAAACTGCTGAAGCAATGCTTGGGTTATAGTAGTGTTATGATCACAATTAATATATGAACATACAATCTGTAATAGCAATGGCAGAGGGTACAACTTCTGCTATATTCATATATGATTCAAGTTTGCGTTACATACTGTAGGAAGATGCAGCAGAAAATAAGAAACTGAAGGTACGTTCATAACAGAAAGAGAAATACAGAGGGAAGGGAGAATCACAGATGAGAGAGAGAGAATTCCCAATACAATCTTCACACCCTTTTAGTGTTTTCTTTATCTATTTATATCCTTACTTTTACCTACCCTAAGCCCAAAGTCATTGGCCCAATAATACTCTCTCCATAATCTAAGTCCACCTTAATATGACACTGGTTCATTACATTACTCCCTCCTAGGAAATTGACCTTGTCCTCAAGGTCAAGATTTGGAAAATAAGCAATGAAGCAGGCAAGGTGTGCCCATGTAGGGGAATACAAACTATTCCATGTTGTTGATTGGAAAGGGTAGGACGAAAGCATAAATGAGTAGCATTAATATAGTGCCTAGCACCACCACTGAGCATAAAAACAAAAGCTCTAGTTCACTGTTGCCTTCAAAAACCAGACATAAAGACTAACCAATCAAAATCCCAGCCACCCCAAGATCTAGTTCTGGACCACATCTTGTACCTACACCAGATACAAATAATTGAAATTCCCTGTCGCCTGTTTCAGTCGCAACGTTCACTGGCTGATTTGTAGCAGCTGTTTTCCATGCTTTCTCATTATTGGCAGGAATATTCTCATAGCCATCAGTTGTCACAACTTTTGCATTTTTCTTATATTGGTCATACTAGACATCAATAGCATGGCAAGGATAATCCTCTTCATTGTCAATGCCACCATTGTTGATGATGAATCGGAAGACATAGTCCCTTAATCCCCCATTGTACCCTTCATTAAATTTTGTATCACAATCCACCAGTTCTTGCCTAAATAGTGAAATGAGATTGCCTGTCACTAACTTGTTCACTCTTTCCCCTGCAACGGTGGTTGCAAATGCCCAGCAACTCCCAATGAAGGATATTGAACCATGATAGTAGGACCCAACCCATATAAAGTAGTAATGGAGTTGTGCTAGTACTGATACAGTAGTGAAGCCTTGAATCCTTGTTATGTGAGGTGTCGCCCAATTCATATAAGCAATGCAATCTTTAACAACCCAACTCATGTAATATCTAGGCACTTCAAATGAATAATTAAAGCAATGTGTCAAACAACAATATAGCCAATCAATGCACCCAACATGTGGTAGGCAGCGAAATTGAAATGTTGGTCCTACATAATGAAGTTTCAAGCCATTGGAACTTTTGCCCTTCTCCCCTATGCACAAAACTCTGAAACTCTCTACTGTTTTCGGTACTACTTGGTCATGTAATCCAACAATGATCCTACCTAATCGTTGGTCATCAATATCAACATTCGATAATACCCTGTGTGTAATTACAGGCTCCTCTTCTGGTTTCTCCTCAATCATATCTTGCCACTTTAAAACTTGCCCAGTGTCAATTGGTGTACCACCCTTGTCAATTGTTCTTATCCAATCAAATGAGACATGAATTGCTTCAACCAATCTCAAACATCCACAGCTTGTACCATCTTCAGGACCAAAGATTAAAAGAGAAAAGACAATACTGATGCAGTAGATAGTTTGTACAGGAATTAATTGATGAATTTTTAGCAAGAAGATACAAGTAAAAATCTCTCTTAACTTGCCCAGGGTCAAATATCTCAATAAGGATTGATAGAAACTTTTCAAGAAAAGTAGAAAGATCTCTAAAGCCATCTATCAAACACCAGATTTGCATCTTACCTTCATCTATATTGCTACTCGGTAAAAAGAAATGACTAGAGATATGAGGACCGGGATCATAGGTGAAGATAAAATATAAGCTACCCGAAACTTGCAGTAAATCATTTACACTTAGAGGCAAATTGACCGAGCTAATCATTCTAACACAAATGGGAGGGGTAACAATTAGAGATGAAATCAAGTTCTTGGCACTAAAACCACGCTCAATATTATAATCCAGTGGAGCTAACTGAGTAGGAATTTGAGAGTTCATACCAGATGAAATTTGAGTAGTAGACGGCTCATTACTTAATCCCAATAACTCCACAATTAATTTTGCCAACTTCGTAGCTTGCAAAACAGAACCAGGATTCTATATCAAAACATCCAGCTGCAAGTTCGTTTTCAGATCTCTCAATCATTGCGCATCTGGAACCTCACAGTATTTAAAATACTGTTTCGCCTTGGAAATACAGTGCAAAGTGTCAGATCCGTCAAAGCGAGGAAGATCCAGCTTGACATGTCTAACAATCGGAACAAAATACGGACTCTGTTGACTATAGGGTGTCGCCGTTGTAGGTGGATCTATCTTTGCGCTTGAGCTTGAGTTCTCATTTCGTTTTTCAAGGTTTTCCAGCTTCAACCACACGGCCTCCATCAGATTTTCCAGTTTAGTAAAGCGTTTCTTCGCATCGTTAATAAACTTGCTGACCTTCTGTTGCTCGGCTTGTAATTCTTGTAGTATAGCGTTCTCATCCATTTCTCTCAATGAAAGCACCATTTGTTATGATCACAATTAATATATGAACATACAATCTGTAATAGCAATGGCAGAGGGTATAACTTCTGCTATATTCATATATGATTCAAGTTTGCGTTACATGCTGTAGGAAGATGCGGCAGAAAATAAGAAATTGAAGGTACGTTCGTAACAGAAAGAGAAATACAGAGGGAAGGGAGAGTCACATATGAGAGAGAGAGAATTCACAATACAATCTTCACACCCTTTTAGTGTTTTCTTTATCTATTTATATCCTTACTTTTACCTACCTACCAAGTCATTGGCCCAATAATACTCTCTCCATAATCTAAGTCCACCTTAATATGACACTGGTTCATTACAGGTAGTCTAAAATGAATTATACAACACCAGAAAGAACTCTCTAAAAATGGACGAACACCTAAACAAAATGAAGAAATTACCAGATGAACATGCTCTCGCTGGCTTACCAGTAGTAATGGACGATCTCATTCTTCATACCTTAAATGGATTGGATTCAAAGTACAATGCAATCATTGTTAAGCTTGTTGATCAACCTGAGCTAACCTAAGTTGAAGCTTAGGGAGCACTACTATCCTTTAAAACTCGACTCAATCAATTGAATCATTTCGCTAATATGAGCATCCAACCTTTAGTCAACGTTGCTCAACGGAGTAAAGTTATTCGAGGTGAAGTTAGTCATGATTCAGGAGGCAATCGTGGTTGGAGGAACAACTTTCACAATTTCAGAATCAGAGGAGGCAGATTCCATCGAAGACGACGCGGTGTTTTCCTGTTTTGTGTCAATTGTTGACGCCCGGATCATGCACTGGCTACCTGCTACTATCCAACGACTTACATGGTTTTAATCATAATTACTCTGCTTCTCCTCAAATTTATTATGCTAATTCCTCCTCGGTTTCACATTTATCATGGTACATGGATTGCGATGTAAACTTTCATGTAACACCAAATCCATAACAGCTCAATGAAATCACTCCAGTTGGTAAGTCTCATCTAACTACCTGTATTGGTGAACTGGGCAACGTTCTAGGCATTGGCTCAATAGCTATTCCTTGCAATCGTTCAAAGTTGTTTCTTAAAAATGTATTTTATGTTCCCTCAGCAACCAAAAACTTGATGAGTGTCAATAAATTAATAAGGGATAATTCTATTGGTGTGAATTTCACTAATGCAAGCTGTGATATGAAGGATTTGGTGACAGACAAAATGTTACTTCAAGGAGTTTCAAAGGAAGGCATGTATCCAATGAAGGGAAGAAACATTGATGATTGACCAACGGTCCTGATGGCAGAGCATGGCAATTTACATGGAGATTTTATGAAATTGCATCACATTCTAGGGCATCCCAGTACTAGGATTCTAAAACAAATTTTAAACAAGTGTAATAAAAAATTGTCAATTGTCATTGTTATTACTAATGATCATCGTGTATGTGAAGCATGCCAATTAGAAAAATCCAAATTACTTTTGTTTCCTAATCTCAATATCAAAATCATATTCTCCACTTGCATACGAATTTATAGGGTCCTACTACTAGTGATCGCTTTTATAGACACTTTGTTGATGATTTTAGTCATTTTACTTGGATATATCCACAGAAAAATAAAGGCGAGGTAGTACATGTTTCCAAACATTTGAAGGCACTTGTGGAAAACCAATTTGATATGAAAATCAAGGTCATCCAATGTGACAATTGAAGTGAGTATAGGCCATTTATTCCTATTGCACAAGACTTTGGTATCAATATTCGTTATACTTGTCCATACACCTCTGCCCAAAACTGAAGAGCTGAACAAAAACATAGATATGTTGTTCAAATGGGTCTAACATTGTTAGCATATGCTGGTATGCCATTAACTTTTTGGGTGGATGCTTTCCAACAAGTAGTCTTTTTAATAAATTGCCTGCCAATGCCAATCCTAGATAATGACACACCTTAGTTTTGATTGTTGAAAAAAGAACCAAAGTATGATAAACTTCAACCTTTTAGTTGTGCTTGCTATTCGTGTCTCAAGCCTTATAATGATCACAAGTTTCAATTCCGTAGCAAAAAAATGTGTTTATCTTGGTTTGGCATCTCAACAAAAAGGTTATAAATGCCTGAGTGAATCTGGTAAAGTTTTTGTGTAACATCCCAAAAATTTGTGAATTTAAATTTCAATATTATAAGAAAATTTAATAATAATGATTGTCAATTTTCTATTTAAAATACTCATAATCAGTTCAGGAAATACTCATAAGCAACATATCAATAGCATAATAAGTGGAAAGTGGTTGGATTTGGATTCTCTCATATCTTTCCCTCCTCTTCCCTCAGTATTCTTCTATCCAACTGTTCATTCTCCTTTCTTCTTCCATCTCAAATTAACTTTTAGTTGAGATCAATAGTGTAAATGAAGGATACTGAGGGATGAGAAGGGAAGGATACTGAGGAAATCTGCTCTCGAAAGTGGTTACCTCTTACCCAAGCTAATTACTATGACACTGCTCCTTAAAACGATAGCTCAACACACTCCATAATTCAATCTATCAATTCAATTCAATAACCATTAATAACTATTTTAAAACTCCACATATTACAACTTTGATAATAATTCCATTGTTACTTATTTTCTTTAATAATTAATAACATTATTATTTATTTATCTCATTTATTATTTATTTCTTCTCATAGTAACATTTATTATTATTATTATCTATTTTATTATTGCTAATATCATTGTTGAATACATCATTTAAAATGCTTCTAAACTCATAATTTATCTGATTAAGATAATTAGTTAGCCCAAAGAAACATCAAATAACCACTGGTTCTATTTACTTTGCTCTTTTAGTAGCATCATTAAACTAAACCCAATTCAATTATTGCAAAGTAACCTCTAAAATCTTGATATACTAAAGTTCTCAATTTAGAATAATTATCTCCTGGAGAAGACACTAAAGATTATTAGCATTACTCATTTATCTTATAAATTTGAACTCTCTGAACCTCCCAACAACAAACACCACATAAACAATTCTTTAATTAGAAGTTTAATAATTTCTACTTATTTATTTTTATTATTGCTACTTTACTTATTATTATTATTTGACTATACTTAATTTTCTCTCTCTATTTATATTTTGATAGATGCAGCATCTTTTATTTTATTTCATTTATTGTTATTATTTTTCTTCTTCTTCTGTAACATTATTAAATCCACACAACATTAATATATATCCTCACCCAGTAAAGCTTCTTCCTACTTATATATATATATATATATATATATATATATATATATATATATATATATATATGTATAAGGGCATGAGAACGAGGAGGTTTTTGGACACACACACACACACACACACATATATATGCAGTTCACTTTGTGTCTTGGCTTCATAAACTCTTGTATAAGGGCTATACGTTGCTTTCTTTGTCTTTATACTGTGCTTTCTCTTGTTTTATGGCATGACAGGATGATCATATATATATATATATATATATATATATATATATATATATATATATATATATATATATATATATATATATGATCATCCTGTCATGCCATAAAACAAGAGAAAGCACAGTATAAAGACAAAGAAAGCAACGTATAGCCCTTATACAAGAGTTTATGAAGCCAAGACACAAAGTGAACTGCATATATATGTGTGTGTGTGTGTGTGTGTGTCCAAAAACCTCCTCGTTCTCATTCTTATGCAGTAAGCCACGTATATATTATTCATCTAATTCATTTCCTCCATACATAGCAATTGCTGGTCAAAATAATAGGTATGAGAGATTTGCACTATTCGCATTCGCATGGCCACATTATATATATATATATAGGTATATAACTAGGAGCACGCATGCAGTAGCAACGTAATCTTTCTCTGATCTTCATCTTTTCTTTTCTTCTTCTATTCCTCGTGCATACACACACACACCGCAAGAAACAGAAGGAAACTCACATGACAAAAAAAAAAAAAAAACACAGATTTTCATGCAGGGAAGAGCACTTATTTAACACACTCAGACCCTCATCTAACTTTATCTATATATAAGATAAGAACAGATGTAAGACTACTTAGAGTCCGACGTAAAACATGAGCTACTAGACTCTGTTTTATCTAAGTTTTTCAGCAAGCTTCTTTTTAGATTTATTAGGCTTCATACTTTGCGAGACATTGACGGAAACTGAAGGAGAAGCAAGTACCACAGTTACCTATGAATCTCTGGTTGAAAAGATGATGAAGAACACCGAGAGTTTCCCCTGTTTTCAGACGCTAGGAGCAGAGTTCACTTTCTCACTCTCGGTCCCTCTCTCTCTAGCGTTTTCATCTCACTCTCTCTCTGTGTCTCGCTGAAACTCTCCACTCTCATTGCTCTCTCCCTCTCTCGGCCACTCACAGAGCTTCTTGGTCTCACACTCATCAACGGCTAATCAAGAAATGGTGGAGGATGAATGGAACAAGATATATATACATTGGAGGTTCAGCTTCGGTCCGAGAAGGAGGATCCCATGGGTAATAGGCGATGGGCTCGAGAACTGACTGAAGAAGCATGGCGTCGTTGATCCACTGTTATCCTCCACTGATGGCGTGTTGCAGCTGGAGTATTATTTGTGGATATTGCTTCCGAGTTCTTCTTTTTCGGCGCCTTGGAGAGAGAGAAGGTAAGGTGGTTGTGACTTAGCAGAAAAAAATCTGGGTTTGTTTTTATGTCGGTGGGCTGGACGTGGGGTTTGCGTTTGAGCATATGATATTGGGCTTGTAGGCCCTGGTTTCGGCTTGGGCCAGAAGGAGGAAGAATTTTTCCTGTTGTTTTTGTATATGTATTTATATATTGGTTTGAGGGATCCAGGACTAGACTCTTGGGTCGTGGGTTCGATCCCCTCTGCCGTCGCTGAGACTCCTTTAATAGGCGATGTCATAAGTCCCCAGTAAGTGCTCATAGAGCCCGGGGCCGTGCTCTGGCCTTTGTAGGGGACTGGTGTCGAACCCTTCCAAAACTTTCTTTTTATCAAAAAAAATAAATAAATAAATAAAATGAAGGTATTAGATATTAATAGTAATTTCTTAATTTCCTTTTTAAACATTATAATATTCCCTTGATTGTATTTACTATTTACAAGAAAATAAATTCCTATTTCTCCAATAACGAATTTAGGTAAAATATTGTACCTTCATTTTCCATAAATTCTAGGTAATATTTATTTCTTATTTGAATCATTCTTCCCAAATTAATTTAAGGAAAATAATTCTTTATTTCAAATCATTTAATTTTGTAATTATGAAAACCAAAATAAAAGAAAATCATTATTATTAAATTTTCTTATAATGTTAAAATTTAAATTCACAAATTTTTATGATGTTACATTTCTTCCAACCTAAATAGAATTTTGTCCCCAAAATTCCTAATAAATCATTATAGAGATTAATCTATATCTCAAGCTTCCAATACTACCTTCACAGAGTTTACAATAACATTGTCAAATATTCTGGCATAAGGCACCATATAACGAAAAACCACTGTGCCACACAAATTCCATCACGGATATAACACAATCACTAATACAATCAAAACAAGCACAATTACAAACTTAAGCAAACAAATTTGGAAAGTCTCGACGCATCATTTCCTCAGTTTCCCAAGTTGCGTCTCTGAGTGTCATACCTTTCCAAAAGACTTTCACGAGTTGAATGGTCTTCTTCCTTAATTGCTTATCCCGAGCATTTAAGATTCTCTCTGGTTCTACTATATAAGGCAAGTTCTCTCTCAACTCGACTTCCTCAGGGGTAATGATATGAGATGGGTCGGGATGGTATTTCTTCAACTGTGACACGTGGAACACATCATGCATTCTAGATAAATGAGGAGGCAAAGCGATTCGATAGGCAACAGGGGCTATTCGCTCTAAAATCTCATAAAGCCCGATGAACCGTAGGGTCAACTTTTTTATCTTAATAGACTTTCCAATGCCTATCATGGGCGAAACCTTTAGGAAAACATGATCTCCTAACAAAATTCCAACGGTCTTTTCCGACGATCCGCATAACTCTTCTGTCGGCTCTGAGCTGTCAACAATTTATGTCGTAACGTTTCAATCTTTCGTGTTATTTGATCTACCAAATCTGGTCAGATAATCGTTTTCTCACTCAATTCGGTCCAATACCACGACAATCTACACTTCTAGCCATACAAAGCCCCAAACGGTGCCATTTGAATACTAGCGTGGTAATTCTCCTATGACCTACTCAATTCAGATCTCTAGACCATTCTAATAGTTTCTGCTCCTATATCAACATAATTACCAACTACACCGTCTTACATTTCAATACATTAGCAAATGACAATGATGCCATTGCTTTTTATTTCTCTATGTCATTTCATATTCACTTTGAAATTTCTATATATTTAAAATTTCTGCGGTCGCGGTACATTTCTTATAATTGTAAGAAATAAGATTTTTTTTTCTCACATTTTCAGTAAACCATAATCACTGCCAGCTCATTTTTGAGAAAATATGTTCTTTACCGACCCAAATTTAAGAAACATATTTTCTGCTGGTTTAACGCACAACAAAATAATTTACTTCACGAAATTCAACAACTAAGAGGCACACACCACCACTTCTCACTGTCTCACCAGGACATATCCCAATCCTTTCATTCCAACCATCAAAGTAACAACGCACCTGCCAGCCGATATGAGAGAATTTCCATCCCTCTAATAAGGGACCCTGTGCCCATACTAGCACATCCAATAAAGGCTCTCCATCGCTTTCCCAGTCAAGCCAGTCCATAGTCACGGCCACCATTGTGCACCACTTTCCTGGTTGACTAGTTCGTAATCATAGTTAGTGCCGATCTAACACAGCAAAATACGCGCCCCTTCAAGGTGGACCACTCAGATTGGGAATATTTACATTAGTGCGAGCGTTAACCTTTCATATTCTCTAATTAATGCCTGTAACTCTCAGGCTTGCAACTTCCCTGGGACACTGTGATATTCTTGGCCTAGTAATTATGGGCTTTGCTAGCTTATGAACACATTCGTCACATAGGACTTAAGGCCTCTTATTGCACACAAATCAAACTTAATGTCCTAAGGTCATATCAATTTCGTATGTCTCATTGCCTATTGAATATTCATTTCGCAATTTCACTCAATGTTAACACTCATATGGTGTTGGAGCATCCTATAGTATTATGTGAAATCATACAAATTCATCTAGGTCACTTGATATGAATTTCCGATAATAACCTAGCTCCAGGTATGGTCTCAGATCTAATTTTTCCACATTGGTTACTCAACCCACATCTCAAGAGTTTATTAGCCACTATCATATCCATGGTTATTGGTCTTGGTCATGAAACTATAGCCTGTGGTTGCCGAGGTTCTAGCTACTCCTTGATTCCTCCAAGGAAGAAGCTATTACTCATTCTTTCTAAAAAAAATTATCACGAGATCAAAATCATCCCTTGTCAACTAGTAATCACCAAATAGCTCATACACATAACTACCACACTTTGGTGCCTTAATTTATTCAAATCGATCAAATCCCTAAAGAATCTCTCATAATCAAATCGGATTCTTAGGTTCATTAACCAAATACTGAAACCTCTACCATAGCCAATAAACACGCTATGATTATAATGATTCATAGCCTAGAACATTCAAGCACTATCCTTAAATAACCCCAAACAACAATAATTAGTAGATTCATAGTCCGAAACATTGTTTGGGCCAAGAAATCGTATTGCCTCAATAATACCCAAGATATAAATTAGGATCATGATTCTTATTCCTAGTCTAAACCTCGAAATATTCAAATGTAATTCTCATAACCAAAACAAAATACACAAGGTTCTAATTCCCTTTCAGTCCTCAATATCACAAGGGCATATTCTAACATTATTCTTCCATCTAATCGAAAACCCTCAATCATACCCAAATCATTGCTCATAACATCATATCAATCAACACTTACAGGATTCTTACTTTCAAGTACTAAAACCTTAGTACAACCTTGATCGCATTTTGATCTAATCATCAATTATCAATCAATATTCCTAGGATTCCTTCTCTCATCTATTGGACCTTAGTGCAATCTCATTCACATTTTGACCTGGACACTATTTCAACTTAGATCAGATTCAAGCCTATTCTCAATCATTTCCTTATTCAATCTAACATCCTCGTAGCATCTCTATGGATTACCATATGTCATACCTCAAAGTATTAAGGCCTCAAATAAGGGAATCTTTAATTCCTATAAATCTTCCCAGGAGGTCACCTATTCTGAGATTTCTCTTGCCTAAGCACATTTAACCTCAAAGTCCTGATAGGATATGGGGATCATATCTTGGCTTAACAATAAAGGCCCTAAGATTAACGACAGATTCTACATTCTGTGCCATCTTAGCTATCTTAAAAGCCCTCAACTTCCAAAGCCCAAACCCTCTTATTTTCTCTTCCAATATGAGATTAGATATAGCAGAATTCTCAGGACCATTTTTTGCCCAGAGCTTTAATCTTGGGTGAAGATATAACAGAACTTACTTATCATAAATTTTCTGAGCATGTACTTTAATTTATGAACTTCTTGCTTTTGTCGGAAAGGAGAATTGAGTATAACTGCAAAATCCAAAAGGCCAGGAAGCTCGTCAAGAAAATCTCCTTTGTAGTAATGAATCACTTGACTTGTTATAGAACACCAATATTGAATGACAACCACTTTCCTTTTGAAATCAGAATCCTTCTGCAAAATGTTCTTGACCAAGTCATAGAAATCCATCTTTGACATAATTTTGATATAACGTCCAGCCAACACAACTTTTCGAAAAATTTTCACTTTGTTAAGGGACTAAATTATGTTAATATTGTCATTCCTCGATGTGTGTCCCTCATCTAAGATTAGACTAGAAGGTACCTCAAGTGATATCTTTTAGCAAGATATTGGTCCATGACCAGTACCAGTATCACAGTCAGTTGAAAAGAATTGTTTATATCCTGGGAAAAGGATACTCTTCTACTCTACCCATTGCTTTAAAGCTTCAACTTTATTTAATCAATTCAAACTCAAGCAAATATTCTAACCTATTGTTAGAACCTATATTCCGAATGGACTTCTAAATTTCGAGCAGAAAATTCTATTACCAAAATGTTTTTACTCTGATTCCAATTTGTCACTCAAAATTATCCAAGTATTAATTTATCTGGCTTCCTCAGAAATGCTAATGTATCTTTGATTCGATGTGAAAGAGCCTCGTTCTCTTAAAACATCGGTGTCTTAGGAGCATTTAGAAGTTGATTAATGGCAAAGCGAGTCCGTCATTTGTTCCCCATTTTCCCTACTTAAGGATGGAACCCACCATGTTAAGTGAGTAATAAAACAATACAATTGATTACTAGCAGGGAATGTATGTATGAATATTGTATATTGCCACTAGATCTAGTATATGCATGACTGTTATCAGAATCATAGGCCTTAAACCAAATTGAAACGTCCTCCGATTAATTAACGAAATAAACACATATTAATCAAAGTTAATCAAATAATAGGATTTAAACAGAAATTAAAATATTCAAAATATGCCAAAGTATGCATAATGAGCCCTAGAGTGTGGCAATATACATTAATCCATTCATACATAAAAAGACAAAAGCCCTACTTGATCAAAGTAGACTAGGCTTCTGTAGACTTCTCGGAAGGATCTGGACAAATATGGTCACCTGGAAAAAATTTTGTAACCATCAGTTCAGTTCATTACGAATACCAATATGTGCTAATGAGGTGCCAAGTGGATTTAAAATGATTCAATCCAAAATAAAATAATTCATCAACATGCTCTCTATATAATATCACATGATTATTAAGTATCATGATTGGGTGCAACAAATCTTTTGAACTCAATTCCCAAAATATCTCCCATCAATCCAACCGAACCACCTTATTTCCTCCGACTAGACCCATGGGCTAAGTCACACCCATGTTACTGGTTACTCAAAAGCTCATTGGTCAAGTGATGAGGATTATCCAAAATCCTTAGAGCACCTGCCCCACACCATAGGTCTTTTCCCCACTTTACACTAATGAGGTGTCATAAGCCCATCACTCTGATGGGCAAGTCTCTCATTAAATCGATGAGACAATAATAAGCCAACCATTGTGCACCAATGAAGGCCTCACCACGTGATGGAAATAACTTTTCCATTTCCTCCCAAATCCTCCCATCCCAAAATTACCATAATAACTCAATAGGAGTTTTTTTTCCATAATATTCACAATAGTCATATCATAATATCTCAGTTCTCAATTTGTATAAATGCACGTATTTCAACTCATAAAATTCCACAAGGCAATTTTCTATTTAAAATATTCATAATCAGTTCAGGAAATACTCATAGACAATATATTAATAACATAATAAGTGGAAAGTAGTTACTTCTTGTCCGAGCTAATTATTATGACACTGCTTCTTAAAACGATAGCTCAACACACCCCATAATTCAATCTATCAAATCAATTCAATAACCATTAATAACTATTTTAAAACTCCACATATTACAACTTTGATAATAATTCCATTGTTACTTATTTTCTTCAATAATTCATAACATTATTATTTGTTTATCTCATTTATTATTTATTTCTTCTCATAGTAATATTTATTATTATCTATTTTATTATTGCTAATATCATTGTTGAAATCATCATTTAAAATGCTTCTAAACTCATAATTTATTTGGTTAAGATAATTAGTTAGCCCAAAGAAACATCAAATAACCACTGATTCTATTTATTTTGCTCTTTTAGTAGCATCATTAAAGTAAACCCAATTCAATTATTGCAAAGTCACCTCTAAAATCTTGATATACTAAAGTTCTCAATTTAGAATAATTATCTCCAGAAGAAAGCACTAAAGCCTCTTCGAATTCTCAATACATATTATTTATTTCCCTTTTTTCTAATAATAGTAACAAAGATTATTTATCAAGATTATTAGCATTACTCATTTATCTTATAAATTTGAACTCTTTGAACCTCCCAACAACAAACACCACATAAACAATTCTTTATTAGAAGTTTAATAATTTCTACTTATTTATTTTTATTATTGCTACTTTACTTATTATTATTATTTGATATACTTTATTTGCTCTCTCTATTTATATTTTGATAGATGCAGCATCTTTTATTTTATTTCATTTATTGTTATTATTTTTCTTCTTCTTCTGCAACATTATTAAATCCACACAACATTAATATATATCCTCACCCAGTAAAGCTGCTTCCTACTTATATATATATATATGATTACCCTATCATACCATAAAACAAGAGAAAGCACAGTATAAAGACAAAGAAAGCAACGTATAGCCCTTATACAAGAGTTTATGAAGCTAAGACACAAAGTGAACTATATATGTGTGTGTGTGTCCAAAAACCTCCTCGTTCTCATTCTTATGCAGTAAGCCACGTATATATTATTCATCTAATTCATTTCCTCCATACATAGTAATTGCTGGTTAAAATAAGAGGTAGGAGAAATTTGGGAGGAAATGGAAAAGTTATTTCCACAACTAGGCCTCCATTGGTGCATAATGGTTGGCTTATTATTGTCTCATCGGTTTAATGAGGGACTTGCCTACCAATGTGATGGGCTTATGACACCTCACTAATGTAAAGTGGGAAAAAGATCCATGGTCTAGAGCATGTGCTATGAGGATTTTGGTCGATCCTCATCACTTGATGAGTGAGCTTCTGAGTAATTAGTAACATGGGTATGACTTAGCCAATGGGTCTAGTCGGAGGAAACAAGGCGGTTCGTTTAGATTGATGAGAAGTATTTTGGGAATTGAGTTTAAAAGATTTATGGCATCCAATCATGATACTTAATAATCATGTGATATTATATAGATATGATGTTGATGAATTGTTTTATTTTGGATTGAATCATTTTAAATCCACTTGGTACCTCACTAGCACATATTAGTATTTGTAATGAGCTTGACTGATGGTTACAAATTTTTTTTTTTCAGGTGACCATATTTGTCCAGGTCCTTCTGGGAAGTTTACAAAAGTTTAGTCTACTTTGATCAATTAGGGCTTTTGTCTTTTTGTGTATGAATGGATTAATGTATATTGCCACACTCTATGGCTCATTATGCATACTTTGGCAAATTTTGAATATTTTAATTTCCGTTTAAATCCTATTATCTGATTAACTCTGATTAATATGTGTTTATTTCGTTCATTAACCGGAGGATGTTTCATTTTGTCTCACGCCATGTTTTTTATTCAGGTATTTTTCCTTTCAGAAGAGGATTTATGAAAGAAATTGTCAGTGCTGAGAATCAAGAGGAAGTGAGTCATGTTCCTTTTACAATTCAAGTGAGTCGTGGTTTTGAAATTATGAGACTGACTAATAATAAAAGAAATAGTGCAGTTGAGGCACAAGGTTCACCATCGTCTCAGTTGCCGAATGTTGTTTTGTCCAACATTAATGACAAGCTCACAAATAATGAGGCAAATTTTCCAAAATAATACTAAAAAAAAATTGTCAAAAGAGGGCACTATTCAAACATATTGCTGAAATAGACCAGTAGCGTCACTTTGCATGTGGCGTGCCACGTGGGCACGCCACGAGGGGCGCTACTTGTGGCGTGCTCACGTGGTACGCCACATATGTGGCACTAGCACTGCTGGCGCCACATAAAAAAAATAAAAATAAAAATAAAACGACGCGCCCTGCAAAAAGCTGCCTTAAGGGCAGCTTTATTAAAGCTACCCTTGAGGCAGATTTAAACATGTAGGGGCATGAAAAATTCACGCCCCTACAGTAATATTTATTAAAAAAAAATCTATATAATCCCATATAATCCCACACTTCACTTTGAACACACACTCAAATTCACACACATATACATCAGTAAAAGCAGAAGGAGAAACGAGAGAAAATCATCAGTCTCCATAATTTTCATCTCCATCCACTTTTTGCAATTTCATTTGTTCTTTTAATCACATTTTGTTTCTTTAGATCTTTGTTTCATTGCTTATATACATTGTGTTTCTACTTCTAATTAGTTGCAATTTGTGTTGTGGTTTGTATTATCTGTAATTTTTTCTACTCGTTCATTATATAATATAAGGAAAAAACTGAATCAGATCCGTGCAATTGTATATTATAATGGTTCTAAAAATATAGGTGCAAACGGATTGACCTTTGAAGGTGAAAAACGAGCAATATATATTGTTCGAAGCATGTCATTTGTCGATTTAAAGGAAAAGATCCATTAGAAGCTAAAGCTGCAACAAGAGCAGATAATATCTTCAGTGACGGTTAAAGTTCCTATTAGGGACTGCAAATATACCGGTATTGAGGTAGCCGATGATGAGGATTTGGCAATATTTTCTGAAACCTTTGAGGAAAGTCCTATAAACCAATTTGCTGAGTTCTATGTGAATATTAAAATGTCAGAGGAGGGTGTACCAATACCGTTTGATGGACTCTACCTTGGTAATGAGTCATATTATATGGTTTATTCCGCTACACGTCTTCCAACACAATCTACCATTGCGCATGGAGAAGAAAGCGACTATCTGGTAGATGAACCTGACAACAAGGACGAGCATGAGGAAGAAGATGAAGACACATTATTGGCAAATGACGCTGATCAAAATGATAGTGATACAGATGATGAAGACCATGGTAATGTCATACCACAACAGATTAGCATGTTACACTCATCAGGTTAGTTACAGAGATGTATTACTTTATATTATAATTTTTAATTAGTTAACATATTTTCACATAAACTGTATTATTTGTGAATTTGCAGATATTACACCATTTTGGAGCCAGATTCCGCATTATGACGCTATTCATGATGATTACCCGCATGAGGATATACTGGATGTTGAAGGCTTGGGTCGGGGACCATGGGTGAAAGGGGACGCATTATATGTGAAACAAGAATTCGAGTCCAAAGGTGATGTCCAGGCTGCAATAAAACATTATTGCGTAAAGGTACATCATGAAGGAACAGTGGTTGAGAGTAATACAACCACCTTCTTAATGAGATATCGGAATCATGAACAAGGTTGTCATTGGAGAGTTAGAGCATTGAAGCCAAAGAATGACAATGCTTGGAAGGTGACTAAATGGGGTGGGAATCACACTTATGTGAGCACAACTCTCTCCCAGGATCACACACAACTTGATTTTAAAATAATATCTGAGGATATAACCGGTATGATGCACAATTCTATTTATCCTATAGTGAATTTTAAAAAACATTCATGCGTTACAATTCTTGTGATTGGTTTTGCAGACATGGTCAAGGAAACACCTTCGGTACCTGTGGCCGTGATATAAGAACGTATAACCGGAATGTATGGTTATCATATTTCTTACACAAAGGCATGGAAGGCAAAACAAAAGGCAGTGGTTAAGATTTATGGTGATTAGGAAGAGTCATATGCATTGCTGCCCAGGTGGTTCGAGTACATTTGCTTATTTTCCCTGGGACCCTCTTACCATATTCAACATGGACCGTATATTGTTGACCTGTGGGTTGTTAATGGGGTTGTGGTCTTTCAACGAACCTTTTGGACCTTCGGTCAATGTCGTGCGGCGTTCAACTGGTGCAAGCAAGTCATACAGGTGGACGGTACACATCTATACGGTAAGTATAAGGGGACATTACTGATAGCCACCGTCCAGGATGGAAATAACAAGATCCTGCCCATTGCTTTTGCAATTGTTGAAGGTGAAACAAAGGAAGCATGAGAGTATTTTTTGTATAATATACGACAGAATATTACCAATAAGGTTGGTCTGTGCCTCATTTCTGATCGACACAAAAGTATAATATTAGCAGTCAGGAATCCAGCACTTGGTTGGCAACCTCCTTATGCGTACCATGTGTTTTGGATTCGGTATGTTGCGAGCAATTTTGCTACCGGCTTTAAGGACAAGCAGTTGCAGAAAATTAATAATAAAAATAACAAAGTTTATATAATAATAATAATAAAACTTCATAAAAAAATCAAAATTCATAATCTGTAAGATTACTAAAAATTATTTAATATCAACGAAAATTAATAAAAAAATTGAAAACTCATAATATATAATAATTTTAATCAAAATAACATATATAATATAATCTAACAAAAATTAATCTAAACATTACAATTCATAGTATATTTTAATAATAAAAATAACAAATTTTATATAATAATAATTTAACTTCATAAAAAAATCAAAATTCATAATATGTAAGATTATTAAAAATTATTTAATATCAATGAAAATTAATAAAAAAATTTGAAAACTCATAATATATAATAATTTTAATCAAAATAACATATATAATATAATCTAACAAAAAATAATCTAAACATTACAATTCATAGTATATTTTAATAATAAAAATAAAAATTTTTATATAATATTAATAATTAAAATTCATAAGAAAATCAAAATTCATAATATGTAAGATTATTCAAAATTATTTAATAATAACGAAAATTAATAAAAAAAAAATGATAATAATAATATATAATAATAATAATAATCAAAATAACATATTTAATATAATCTAACGAAAATTAATCAAAAAAATTTAAATTCATTATATATAATAATAATAAAAATAAAAATAAAAAAAATTTATATAATAATCATAAAAATTAATTAAAAAAAATCAAATTTCATAATTAGTAAAATTATTCAAAGTTATTTATTAATACCAAAAATAATATAATGCTAAGAATGAAAATGAATTTAAATATTAAAATTCATAACATATAATAATAACAAAAATAATAAAAATTATATTATAATAATGAAAATTATTTAACAAATACAAATTCATTTAACTAAAATAAATCAAAATTAACAAGTAAGAACAAAAATTAAAAGAAAAAAATAAAATTCATAATATATATATATATATATATATATATATATATAAAATAAGTAAAATTCAATATAATTATATATATTGAATTATTATTTTTAATTTAAGTTTCTCATCCTACTTTGGTGTTTTCTCTAATGTACTACTAAATAATTTGAAAAGTAACTCGATTAAAATTTTCATAATATCTCTATTAACCCAAATATACTATTTGCATAACATTTAATCTGTAAAAATATCTTATAATACAACGATATTAAACTTTTTAAATGTAAAAATTAGTTTTACATTTCTCAAACAACAAAAAATACATCTAAACCGCTTTAAATTTATTATTAATCAATTACTACACAAATACAGTCTTCTATTGTCAAAACTTATAACTTCTAAAAAATTCTAACTTTAGCATTTTTTTCTAACCGACATAAGACTACCATCATTGCAGAGACAAAAAGAGATACAAAACATTTTATGAAGAAAATTTATTAAAAGATTCTAATTTAGCTACGTAAATGATCTTATACAATAAATAACATACCTTAAAAAAGCTTTCAATCGTTGTATTCTCTTTTCCTTCTTTCTTCACACTATGCTCCCAACCTCTCTCGCGGATCAGATGAAATGTGTGAATGTGTGTGAATTTATGTGTGTGGGGTGGTTTAAATAGAAGTAGAAGTAGAATTTTTTTTTAAAAAATATTATTTTTAAATAAAGGCAGGGGCGTGCTCTGTGCCCTTGCCTTGTGCTGCAATTGCAACATCTTTCTGATGCTGCAATTGCAGAAATATTTTTTTTAATAAGCTCCCTCTACTTTTTTTTTAAAAAATAAAAATTCCGCCCCCTGCTCCAAATACAGCAGTTGCCTCAAGGGTAGCGATTAAAGCTGCCCTTGAGGCAGCTTTTTGCAGGGGCATTGACGTGCCTTGTAGTTTTTAATTTTTTTTTTTAATGTGCTAGCGCCACATATGTGGCGTGCCTAAGTGGTGCCCCACGTGGTGGTGCCACTTGCGTGGGCACGCCACATGCAAAGTGGCGCCACAAAATGGCTTATTTTAGTAATATGTTTGAACAATGTCCTTTTTTGACAATTTTTTTTTAGTATTATTTTGGAAAAAAAGCCCAAATAATGACTATTCAGGCTCAAGTCTAGCTCGTTCTCTTTTTTGTTTTTTGATATAACAATTTTAGGAAAGGGGTTGGGCTCACTCACGATCCAGGGTAGGGTAAAATTTTCCTTCCTCCTAGGTGATGCTAATGTTGGGTAGGCCGAGCCGTCCATTATCTTCAGGCATTTACCTAAGCAACAGAGTTAAGATGTTTTTCCCAACACAACGCGCCTTGACCAACTCTCCCTCCCTTTGGTGGACGAGGCTCTCAAGTCTAGCTCTTGATGATGATGATGATGATGGCAGCCCGAGCTCAAGTCCGTTGGTCTTGTTATAGTGTCCAAATCTAACTGAGGCTAACAATCAACATTTGATGGTAACACGGGCCAAGGATGACATTGTGAAGCCCAAATACCTCTTTGTTGGCATTGCTGTGTCTTCATACTCGATGAAGATCTGCTTAAAACTCTCAAATGCACGTAAGCACTTTCCTCTCCAGAATGGCAAAACACATTGACATAAGAGATTTAGGCTTTGTTGCGCAAACGGACTTGGTTGTTGGTGCCTTACAACGGTCAGAAGCTAATCGACAATAAATGGGTTTTCAAAACCAAGTATTGAGCCGACAGAATGATTCTAAAGCACAAGGAGAGGTGGGTCACAAAGGGATTTCAATAGGTTTATGGTGTCGTCTTCAGAGAAACCTTCAATCCGGTGGTTAAATCCATCACCATATAAGTAATCTTGTCTAGAACCGTTACTTTCAAGTGGCCAATCTGGCAGCTAGATGTAAACACACATTTTTGAATGGATTTTTGCAAGAAGAAGTCTACATGCCACAGCTAGAGGGGTCCATCGATCAAAGAAAACCAACTCACTTCTGTAAGTTAATTAAAGCCATTTATGGATTGAGAAAAGCTTTGAGAGCTTGGTTTGATCGATTGCGTCTCATAATGATTGATTGGGGTTTTCAAAATCTAAGGAGGGATATCTCCTTGTTTATGCTTCAGAAACATGATTTAACAATTTTTATTCTTATTTATCTTGATGATATCCTAGTAATTGGAAACAATACTGCCTATGTGAATAAGTTTGTGGCAAAGCTGAATCAAATCTTTTGACTGAACGATTTAGGACCATTGTATTACTTCCTGGGTGTAGAAGTTTATCGATGTGGGCATATATTTAAATCAAACCAAGTATGTTGTAGTTGAATAAGTTTGGTATGACATATTGTGCTCCAATTACCACTCAAATAGTTATTGGTATAATGATTTTTCTGGGGATGGTGAACTATTAAAGAACCCAACTGAATATAGGCAAGCCATAGGGTCTTTGCGATACCTGACTACTACATGCTTTGACATATCCTATGTTGTTAACAAACTAAGTCAATTATTTTCTCAACTAAGAACCACACATTTTCAGGCAGTGAAGACTTAAGAGGAATTCTCGATATCTTAAGGGCACATATAATCTAGGTTTACATATTAAACATTTTAGTAATCCTCAATTAATTGCATATACGAATGTTAGATTGAGCTTGTGATTTGGATGATAGACGTTCTATGGCAGGAATGTGTGTGTTTTGGGGAAATAATCTTGTTTCTTGGTCTTCAAGGAAACAAAAGTTTGTTTCAAGATCTAGTACTGAATCTGAATATAGAGCCTCTTTCCAATAGTTATGCTGAAATAAAATGGTTAAGTTCATTGTTGTCTGAGATAGGATTATTTATTAAGAATCCTTCAATAATATGTTGTGATAATTTGAGTGCAAAGTTGTTAGCTGTAAATCCTGTTCAACATGCCAAGAGTAAGCACATTGAAATTGATATTCATTTCATCATGGATTTGGTTTCTTCTGGTTTAATTGATATTAGATATATACCTTCCTCATGTCAGATTGCAGATTGCTTTACTAAAGGACATTTTCACTATTTGAGACAAACTCGGGCCATTGGTTACATCCTCTCATTTGAGAGGGAATGTTAGAATATAATCAATTCTTGATTTGTTGTAATTGTAAATACTCTTTTGTATTTCATCTGTACACGTGACAGCTAGCTATAGGTTCTGTTATGATTTGCTAAACGTGTAATATTCTTGAATGGTATATCAAGTGCTATATATATGACACAGAGGCCAGAGCATAGGCACAGTGAATTCATCATTCTCTCATTTTGCATATTCTATTTGCGTTTCTTACTGACTTGGAAAAGGGGAAGTAGGATAAGGAAAGAGATAAAGTTGAGGGAAATGCTAGGTCAGTTAGTCCATAATCAAGCACTCCTGGCTGGCTTTGCATATTTCCTGTCCTCCTGCAGCATGATATTGGTCAATAAGTTCATAATTTCTAGTTATGATTTTAATGCTGGAATATCATTGATGTTATTCCAGGTAATTTACTTTAATCTCTTGCTAATTTTCTTGTAGCTGTTTATGCAGTGTATGTGTATCTAGTCTAGTTAGTGAAGAAGAAGCTGATACCGGCTTTTTACACTCTTGTGGATGCAGAATTTCATTTCAGTGATAGTAGTTTCTATGTTAAGCCTTCTGGGTTTAATATCAACAGAGCCTTAACATGGAAATTGATTAAGGTCTGGCTGCCTGTGAACGTTATATTTGTCGGGATGCTCATTACTAGCATGTTTAGGTATGTAGTTATGACCCTCGTAGCTAATGAAGTGCTTTCTGTCTCTTTCTTAATGGTATTTCTATGATATTTTTCTAGTAGGGGTGTGGATACTTTGTGACTAGTTATCTGCCACTCAGTGTTTCATATGCTTCTAGTCATTTTAAATCTTAATTTCTTCTTGTGTCTTTTTATTTTTTTTTATTTTTTAACAGCAGTTAGGCATTTAAATTCATGTACAATTAACCACTAAATTAATGAGTGGTCAGGGGGAATGTCAAGGTTCTAAAGAATGCCAAGTTACTATTGTCAAACATGTCATCTACTATCCATTCCTCTGCAGAGTCAGTTTAAAGTCCCTAGACACGCGAATCGAGTAACTATAGCTTACAATAGTGTATTTTATTCATTTCTCTCACTTTCTTTTGCTTTGATTGTATTGCTCATAAGGGTTTATGCTATATTGCAGTTTGAAGTACATCAATGTAGCTGTGGTGACGATCCTGAATAATGTTCAGGAAGCATCATGATTGCATGGTTTGGACTGCTTTGTTTTTAATGGTATTCTGAAGAGCTTGATGTGTGAATCTCGTTATCCTTTTTTTACGCCATTCATGATCCCCTGGCTTTTGTTGTTTGTGACTCTGCTTTTAATCTAGAATTATGAGTTTCTCACGTAATACCTATTCTATTAATAATTTGTTGCTTGAATCCAACTATAGTCCCCTCCCTTTTTCTTCAGCCCCCCAACTATAGTCCCCTCCCTTTTTCTTCAGCCCCCCTAACTTTTTAATTTTTAAGTTTTTAATTTTTTATTAATTTTTTATTTTTTATTAAGAAGAAGTTTTACCCTTTTCAATGTGTAGATACATATATTTTAGGTGCTGGTCAAAGATACAAAAGTCTTGGACAGGATTACTTAGTCTGATGTTTCAAACAAATATATCCAAATTTCCCTGGGTCCTACATTTTTCAGAACATGACTTGGTCATGTGCTTGCTCATGTCATTTTTCACTTTTTCTAGAGGGTTGTGTCAAAATTTATGAAGTTTGCACAGCTTTATTAATTAGGAAGTCAAATTTTGTATAATACACTTGTGGGACTGTTAGAGCTGATGTGTCCCATGTTTGGAACATTATGCAAACCTACGCAGTAAGCATATATGACTGAGTAACTTTCAGCGCTTAGCAACATATTCTGGATGGCTAATATTTGCTTGATTCATTAAATTTTTACAGATATGGTCTTTTTGAAGAAGATTATCTGCTTAATACATGCTTTACAAAACAAAATATGATTAACCAAAGTAAAGAGTGTTAAATTTTCTTTTGCATATCATTTCCGCAATATCTGGTGGGATTACTGATCTCTCTTTTCATGCAATTGGTTATGCTTGACAGACAGTTAACTGTTTCTTAACTGCGTCATATTCTGTGAGTATAGTTTACTTGAACCTGAAGCTCTGTTGACCTACCAAGTCTCTCCAGATTTTAGTCCCGCACCCCCCCCCCCACAACAAAAAAAAAAAAATCTTGAGCACGTGATTATTGAATGAAAATTCTATCAGCGTAGTTGTAACATGCGGCTTCATTAAGTTTCTTAAGTTTTGCTTGTTCTGTTTGCAATGCTGTGTTCCAAATATAATTCATGGAATTAGGGCAAACGAATCAGTGAATCCAATATCATTTCCCAGTACTTTTACATAAATTCACCTATTTCTTTGCCTTGATAAATTCCATCACATTTGTATGATAAGTATAATTGTCTTATATGTTGGATCACTAATACTTGTGGCTGCTTCTCCTATGATCTGAACAACTAAAATTGATATGATTTGCTCACCTTTATTGGCTGTGTGATTAAAATGTCTCTCTGGTAAATGATGTTCTCTCTCCTTCGTTCTCAGCGCTAAGGACATTGACAGTAAAATTATGAGAAGATACGTTTCAATAGGTGAATTTATCAGTATATTTAGTCAAGCTTTTCTTCTCAAAGACAAGATATTCCTAGAAAAGAGAGGAACAAACCAGATGAGTGTTTGGAACAGTAAGCGAGAGGGTGAGCACTATAAAGTCAGCTTAGTATTTGGCATAAAATTGGAAAAAATAGGCAAGAGGCAATATAGACCAAGTCCTATACCAGTAATGTACAGACCTATTATGCTGAAAAAGAGGAGTCAATGTGGTCAATATGGTACAAGAACATGAAAAAAGATAATGGCATCATCTGAGTATGAAAAATGATCACAGGTAATTGCAAAACTTATGAGGCTAGTATATGTAGAGTCCCATCAACTTTTTTGAATAATGCAAAGGCTTAACTTAAAAGTATAATTCATCAAAAAGAAGGGTGGTCTGAATAATGACTTGAGATGAGATGGAATACCTTGAGATGATGAGATGGAAAACCTTCCAAAAAATCTGAACGATGAGATTGAATACCTTGAGATGGAGGGCCTTAATGTAAAGCAAATCAAGAGACTTTCTTCTTCTAGACCTCCAAGCGTAGAGAAGATTAAAAAAGCAAGCGGTTCAGGCTGGAGTTAAACAGGCATATATGAAAATTAAACACCCTTGGCTTATTATTTTGTCGACTCACTCCAGGCATATATGAAAAAAAGAAAAAGAAAAAAAGCAAGCTTAAACCATTCTCGTCGAGTTCAGAGAGAAGATGAGCAGCGCGCTTGGCCGCGAAATGGTCCGACTGAGACGATGATAAGCTGGAGTTGAATATTGACTTGGGGCACAACTTGATGAGACTGTTAAGGTTCGAGAGCCAACAGTTCACAATGGGTAAAGGAGATTAAAAGATGTTCAGATTATAATCTAGAGAACAACATCTACGCCTATTAAATTTCAATTAAGAAACGACAGATAAACTCCGCCCGAAATCATTGTCTCCCTCCAAATCTGCATACCCACGAAGGTACTCTGTGACAACACCCATCTAACTCGTTCAATAAATCCAGACAACCATAATACACTCAATTTCTCAGAAAACAAACAGATGAAGAAGATTAACAGCACGAAATCGAACGTTTACAAGAAACAAAGGAAAATAAAAGGAAAGGAAAATCCAAAAGATTCCCTTATATAGTCACACATAGACATAACTCATGATTCTCCCTTAAAAATCGCTCTCGTGAATGGTTTTATGTGCTCCTTGCTTCAAATGGTTTCCAGACTCATATTCCTTAGTTACTGGTGCATGTTATTATTTTAAACAGCAATGGGTGCAGGGTTTTTCAGTGTAAATGCATCAGATACTATTTTAAAGTCTACACATTTATTTTTTTGGTCAGAAAAGTCTACACATTTAGATGAGCATTAATTGTTAGTTTTGGGTTTACTAATTATTTGGTTTGTTGTTCCAGCTGACACTGCGTAAGGTCATGAATACAATGAAGGGAAGTGGATTGGGTCCGATATCGGACCCTCCGCTACAATTTTCCCAGTGTAAAATGTGATACTACAAAAAAAAAAAAGTAATATTACAAAAAAAAATTCAGTGCAAAATTTGCAGTAGAGGGTCCAATGTGTCGGACCCAAGCCGCTTCCACAGCGAAGCTAGTAACAAAATCTGGAAACTTAAATGAGTTTTCAATGGTTTTGTTGAACAATAGCATTTCTTTGCCTTTGGGCTTCCTTATGATTTTTGTTTTCAATGAGGTGGATTATCTCTCAACAACGTGAGTTTTCTCTCAATTTTTAGTAAAATGAAGTCAATATCCAGTAATTTGTATAATTACATATTCCGAGGAGCCTGCCTAATTTCGGTAATTTGCATAGTTACATATTCTGAAAAGCTTGTATAATTTTATGGGTTAAAATGTATCATCAAGAGCGCATCCTAGGCTCGCCCTTTGCTTTGTTTCTTTTGTTGACATGTAGGGTGAATCAAATACACACCTTTGAATATCCAAAATAGTGTTTTTATTTCACAGCCTATCCAACTGATATTGATGATTAAAATTCTCTTCATACTCTTTTCCATGGGCCATTCTTATTATTAATATAAAAAACATGAAATAAATTGCCAGGCCGCTTCTGAGATTGCCTTGCGAAGTTTTCATTTTTAATAGATTTGAGATATTTTTTAACATATTTAGGAAGTCATCAATCAATACTAAATTAGAAGAGATTTTTTTTTTTGAAATTTGAAGAGATATCAACTTTGATGCATCATTTGTAAAGTTTCAAAATTCAAAATAAACGTTTTTAAATTTAAGGAATAAATAATAATAATGAGAAGTTTTTTTAAAAAAAAATAAAAAAAAATCAGTTTTATTGTTATTATTATTATTATATAATGGATGAAGAAGCAAAAATACACATGTGCTTTATTTCAAGAGCATCCAGCATCATATATTTTTTTTGAAGTAAAAATACACACATTGTTATATTTTAGGAATAAAAGTCACACTTCCTGTTAATAAAAAAACGTTGGCAGTTAAAATGTAACATTTTGACTAACATTGATTACGTGGAAGCTGATTTGGCAGATAAAGGTGTATCTCTGAAAAAAAAAAAAGGGAAAATTGATTTCAGGGCCCAAGTTAGTAACATAATTACAAAAAAGGCCCAAGAAACATTCACATGCCAGGGCCTTTTCTGGCATTTTTTTTAAAATTGTTAGCAACTATATCAGTAGCGTTTAACAACTATATCAGTCCCCGTTAACAACTAAATCAGTCTAATTAACAACTACATCTGTAGCAATTAACAACTACATCAGTAGCAATTAGCAACTATATCCGTACACTTTTTTTTGAAAAAATTCCAGAAAAGGCCCTAGGTATGTGAATGTTTCTTGGGCCTTTTTTGTAATTATCTTCCTAGCTTGAGCCCTGAAATCAATTTTCCCAAAAAAAAAACTGATGCTTTCCTGCCCTTTCGTCCTCTCTTTCTTACACGCTCTTGTTCTTCCCCGAGATGCGAATCCTTTGTAGTGATTTCAGCACCTCTCTATCGTATGTCTCGTTACTTTGCAACTGTCCGTTTCTACAGTATTTTCGTTTTTACTTTGTGTTAACCTCTAATCTTTTCCCCTCTATTTTATATTGTTATTGAACGAAATCATCTAAACCACAGGAATTTGACCGATTTGGCGAAGAAGTATGGCGACGTCTTCTTGCTTCGGATGGGGCAGAGGAACCTTGTTGTGGTTTCGTCGCCGGAGTTGGCGAAGGAGGCGCTGCACGCGCAGGGGGTGGAGTTCGGACCTAGGACTCAGAATGTTGTGTTCGACATCTTCACCGGTAAAGGTCAGGATATGGTGTTTACGGTGTACAGGGAGCACTGGAGGAAAATGCGGCGGATCATGACAGTGCCGTTTTTTACGAACAAGGTGGTTCAGCAACAAAGGGAGGGGTGGGAGAAAGAGGTGGCGAGCGTGGTGGAGTATGTGAAGAAGAATCCCGAATCGGCGACCAATGGGATCGTTCTGAGGAAGCGGTTACAGCTCATGATGTACAACAATATGTCAATATGTATAGAATCATGTTCTGTAGAAGGTTCGAGAGCGAGGATGATCCGCTTTTCCAGAGCAAATTAATTTCCAGGAAAAAAAAAGAAACCTTTAAAGCCTAGTACAGCAAATTAATCATATCCCAGCTCATCATCATTCCATAATCTTTCCTTAAAGCACTTTCTCCGACTACTCTTGGCACAGTTGCCTATATATTTTCAAGGCAAGCACAGTTTAACAAATCTAATGCCTTAATCTCCACCCGAAAAATACTTTAATAAATTTCCAATTAAATATCTTGAGATCTTTATTTAACAGGGTCAAAATGAAATTAAATGACAAGCTGGGAAACTGTTTGCGTGAGTGAAGCGGGGAACAAGTAAAGAATTGACTGATAGAAGGGGAGGAAGGAGACACTTACTTTCTCTCATCAACAAAGTAGTCTGTGAAGAGTTTCAACCTTGTCTCCTTAACTTTCTTACAGATTTTCAGGTATCCTTGCAAGAAAGGCCTTAGAATGAAAATAAAATTGCTATAATTATACTCAAAGCTCTGAGCCAGACGACTCCTCTCTCCGTTCAGAGCCAGTACTATGCTAAATAATGAATGAATGATTTGTAACAGAAAACTGGGAAGCACTAGGACTTCGAGCAACGGGGAATTAAAATGTGCAACTGACCACATCTTGGATGCCCAGAAAAAGGGAGAAATCAACGAGGACAATGTCCTCTACATTGTCGAGAACATTAACGTCGCCGGTAAGATTTTATTTTGTAGTTCCTTTTTGTTTGTATTGTTAATCGTAGTTCCTTCTTGATCAGGCATGTCAGACACCATCTTCATGATGTTATTCTCAACATTTTTCTTAAGCTCGACGATGATCCCCGCCATTGGGCTCGCCTGGCCTGCGTCCGCAGCAGATTCTTCCCGCCATTTTTCTTTCGGTATTGAATACTCGTTAGTATTCTGAAATATTTTTTTAATATTTTATTTTTTTTTAAAATCATGAAATATTTTTCAGTGCCAATCAGAACTTGAAATATTTAATTTTATACACAAATTTATGTTTTTTTTTGTATTTATTATGATGTATAATGTTTATAATATTCAAAATATAACATTATCCTTTATATGCAAATATACCAAAAGCTAATGTCCTTTTTGGTAAATTTGACTTTCAAAAAGCTTTTCACATAATAATATCCAAACATTATTATTTTTATTCAAAAGTTATTCTCTGAAAATCATTTTTACCAAAGGAGCGTCACTTGTTGCTTTGGAAAGGACAAGTTGGGGTTAATTTTAATTGTTACACATGGTTATTTTTTTCTACCAACATAGAGAGGAGTGCATTGGATAGGTACAAACCAGCTCCCTTGTCTATCCTTTAAATAGGCAAGGTAATTGGTTCCTCGAAGAGGGGGAGGCAGAGAGAGAGAGAGAGTGAGTGGGAGTTTGTTTTGTTGGATGTGACTTATTGTTTTATACTCTCTCCGGTCCTTATTATAAGGCACCAACTAACAATTCTCACATACCAATAAAAACAGTTAAAGTTAATAAAATTGTCTTAGAATTTAAGTAATTTCCAATATTACCTCTACTAATTACACTAAATTCTAATATTCTATTAATTATTACTCTCACCCACTACATTTATTACCTAGGGGCATACATGGAAAAAGATAATTAATGTTCATTGAGAACAAGCAAGTACCTTATAAAAAGGACCAAATAAACTTGCTAGTTGGTGTCTTATAATAAAGACCAGAGGGAGTAAGTACTTTTTAGTTAGTTATTTACTATGATGTCAATATTAGTTAGTTAATATTATGTATTATTTAATTATATAGTATTGTAATTTATAAGTAAAATAAATTAGTTTGCTAAAAAAGATAAATATTAATAATTCAAATTAACTTATTTAGCTTTCTTAATTTCTAAATATTCCTCAACATCTGGTTGGTTTGATTAAACATCTCGAAACTTTATGTACATATGAGTAGAGTTGGGAATCAAGGGCCAACCCTACAGGGCCCGAGGTAAGAAAAGTATTTGTTTTTCAAAATCCCGCCCAAGATCACTAGTGCCGGCCCTATAGGGTCTGAAAGTTACTATTCTAAATTTTAACAATTTTCCTCCATTTTTTAAAGAAATATAATTAGTAAATTACAACAATTAAACTTCTAATTTATCAAATAAATATTGTCAACATTAATATCCAGACAACATGAATCATTCAAAAAATAAATAAATTTATTAATTTGTAATCAAAAGCAAACTATTGTCCATAAATAACTCACATAAAATAGAAGAAGCATATTACTAAAGAACATTAGTACAATTACTAGCATTGTTATCTTCTTCGCCACTATCATCAATTTCCAAGATATTTGATTGCGTTTCACTTTAAGTAGTAAGATCTGTTTCAAGAGTAATAATATTATGAATTTCTTCTTTCGCATCATAAACACATTCATTAAAAGGCCCTACATGGTCGACCCAAGGCCTTGCAAGACCGGCCCTTTTAAGCTCGAGGCCCTACAGGGTTGGCCTTGCAGGACTTCTTTCATTTAACTTTTCTAATTTTCAAGTTTGGCCCTTGAAAGGTTGGCCTGACAAGCTCGGCCCGATTTTCTGACTGTATGATTGATAAATTTTACAATGGATATTTTTCAATAAATTGTAACAGTATAATTTTTTTGTTAAGATTTTGTGTAATGTGACAAACTCCCATTTATTATTATTATTATTAATTTTTCGTAATAATAATACTGCATTATGGCTTCAATATAAAATTTAGTTTGTTGTTATAAATTATATTTTATATTTAAAACTATCTAGTATTAGTGAAAGTGTACAAACTTTTTCTAATTTTTTTTTATAAAATAATCTCTCCAACATTGAAACAAGCCATTTATCATTAGTTTTCTTTTTCATTCTTCGATGATGCTAGCACAATATATATTGGTAGAGTTAATTAATGTAGGTATTTTAATAGATAAGTTGTTGGTTGAGGTGGTAATCAACATTACTCCAATTTCGATAAGAAGAAAAATATATGTTTGAATCTTAAAAGATGCACTTGTTGAGCTCTTAGCATTCTAAACTTAATAAAGGATTAGCCTCAAGTCTAATGTAATTATTTTACACTAACGCCAAGTGTGGAGAAAATAATTGGATTAGTGCAAAAATTAAAGATTAAACAAGTTAACAAAATGTCCTTGCTTTTTTTTTTTTTTTTAATGTATGTTTTATTGTTCTTTGTTTACCAGGAAGCCCATAACGGTCTTGTTGGAGGTGAGTTGGTGGGTAAAGAAAAAAGAGGGAGCTAAATGGGTGCTCTACAATCTATCACACATATAATTTGTGAAAAAATATTGTTTGTTTTGAACAAATTTTAAATGTTTTTCATTGCTTAAATATAGCAATACACGATAAATCACTTTTTGAATTTTTTGACTATCTAATGGGGAATGTCTTCATTATGTATTTTCCGAACTTCAACATGAAAATAAAAAAATAAATCTAAATTATATAAATTAGATGTAATTGTTATTATATTCTGATAAATTCAATATTAGATTATATGTTTTAGACATGAATATTTTTTCTGAAATAAAAGTTGAAAATTGTAAATTAAGAATATTTATATGGGTTAAGGTGTATCCAGATTACTAAAATATTTTTTTATATGTATCAAGTACCTTAACATATTATAAGGGTGAATCCAGAGATTTTTTAATTTTTTCATAAAATCCTTTGCTAAATTTCACTTTAAGATTGCAAACTATAATATTTTAATTAAAAAGTGTTGTCTTTAGAATATTTTATAAGGCTATTAAAATTATTAATATTTTTTGAAGAAATTTTTTTTGAAAAATAAAATTTTTGAAGTGTCCTGTGAGGCAACTCGTGGCGTCGAATGCAACAACCAAACATTTCATATATTTTTAGATAGTTAAATTTAAATTTTGAAAGTTCTGGGGATTTTAGAAAATTGATAATTTGCAAGGGATGCCATTGAAAATGCCACGTGTCATATAATAAAGCAATGTAACATTTTCCTAAAAGATAATCTTTACTTAACGCAGGGGGCTAATAATAATTTTAAAAAAAAAAGTTCAAGGGGAGGGGATTAAATTTAAACATTGAAAACGTCAGGAGTTATATACAACCGACTAAAAACCTACCAATGTTTCCCCCTTCGATTACCTGAAACTACAACAAACTAATTAAAAGTTGAAATTATAATGAAATGAAAGAATAATATAGTCTTTCTCCGGTGAAGGCAATTTTTCCGCTACTTTCAATATTAGTCGTATTTCTCACCTTCTCGCCTCGCTAACAATTAATGAGTCACTGGAACAGAGTGACCAAAGAGGGCACTGTACTTTTGTGTCGGCGATGAGAAGAATAATAACAAGTCGAAGGCAGCCAGAGACACTTGGAATTTTTCATTCAATATAATGATTGACTGGCACACAAAAAATTGTGGGATTTTGCGAACCAATAAAAAGAAACCGACTAACAAAAACCACATCCCTTTTTCTCACTCTGCAAGCAGCAGCTAGCCAGCTAGGTAGGTAATGCTTTTGCGACATTAACATATAATTTGATTGCTTCCATATTATCATTTCTATCTTCAAAATGGCTCTGTGTCTGGGCCTCGTCAAGAAGAAGAATAATATATTGTCACCACTACTGGTGCTTCTTGCCACCAGCAAGATTCCTCTCTATATGAAGCCTCCCTCGGCTGAATGCTTGGCTGAACAAAAGCCTCGTTTGGATCTCTGAAACAAATGGGACCCAAGCCAATATAGCCAATGGCGCAAAGATCACCACCCCCATCAGGTATTCGAAGCCCCTTGATAAAGCCCTCACAGATTCCCACATGCCAAGCCTCTTTACCACTGGCCTGCATGCTTGTGCTATCTGTACAAGTGCCCATCCTGTTGGCCTAAATGCTAGTAAGCTTGCAAAGATATCTCCAATTGTGAGATCCATCAGAACAAACATCAAGATCAGAGTGACAATGACGCCAACAAACAGAGCGAATTTCAGACAACCAAACAGCAGCTGGGAGTCCACACTTAACTTCTTTCTGCCCAGAGACACAATGTGCAATAAGTTTTATATGCCACCAATTGATCAGATAATATATCAACTACGCTCAAGAAGAGAAGATAGTTCTTGTCGGAATGAACTTTAGTTTTTACTGATTACTGACCTTCAAGATGACCATAACAGCCACTATGACTAGCCAGGATAGACCGTAAACCTGAAGAGAAAATGATAGTCAATATTCACACCCAGTCATAGAAGGGAGAGGGGAAAGTGCTTGTAGGCTAAGTACTACCTCAGTCCTACATATAAGATCTAGTTTATAATGAAACATGTAGTACAAACTACATCTTATGTTAAGGACAAGAGGTAGAATAAGAAACAAGAATAAACGTAATAATAATCACCACTATGCTCTTTTCGCCTCTGGCTACGTTTAGATGATAGACAATTCCGTACTGATAGATAAAGAAGCGCAGGGAAAGAATACACTCCATGGTTCGTCCTAAAAACCCAGTGTAATTCAGGTGCTCCTGTTCTTCATCCCACCATGATTCCCAGCTCTTGTTTGCAGGAGCACAAACATCACCATGACTATTTATCCAATCTGACCAATCATACCAATCCTCAACTATCTTATGCCACTCGAATCCAGAAGGGTTGAAAAGGAAAGGAGCGAATAAAAATGAACACACCAAAAACCACATTGAGAAAGTGATGAAGGTGTATGCTACTGAGTCGGTAGCTGCGGATCCATAAATCTGATCACATATAAGCAACACGGCAAGCTCCATTCCCTTTGTAAAGTGACTCCTGGAGTATATTCTGTAGTTCTCTGCGAACTTCTCATGCCTGACCACAAAACCACAGCCAGTTGCTCTGAAATTTGCCCTGCCATGCAGGAGAGTACGACCAAAATAATGCACCTTTGTACCCAGTGAGAGTGTAGAAAACAGCTGCTAGTTGCAGTTGCATTATTATGAAGTCACTGAATGCCGTTCTGAATCCTCTCTCTAGTCCAATTTCCATGAACATAGGGACAGTCATAATAAGACCTATTTGAACAATGGATTGTGAAGCCATCGCTGCCTTCAGAGCATTATCACCCTTTCTGCTGGCATACTTAACTGTATCGTTCTCAAGTCCACTTAAAGATAAGTAAAGTTTGCCATATAGGTATGCATAAACCATGATGACTACCATCTGCAAATATGAAAAGGAAAGCTTTAATGCCACTAGACGCAGAAGAGGAGCTAGAAATTAAGAAAAGTATAGGACTAGGACAACTAATATTAGATTACATAAGGAAAATATAAGCTATCATTGTTGCAAAGTTTCTCTCAGCTGGATCATCCCTTGATTTGAATGAAACATTATGTGGGTTGGACATATATCTGACACACACAGCCTGGAGTTCCAAATGATGACAGATTAATTTCCGTTTCCCTTGCTCTGATTTGTTTATCAATCTTTTCAGCGAACCATTAACATTGGATTGAATTTCAAATATTCTCAATACTAGGACGTAAAAGAACATGCATGTAACATCACCGTGGAAACTGTAGCAAGAAAAAAAAAATTACCATTGAGCTGACATAAAATCCAACAGTTGTAAAATAACACGACATCATGCGGAAGAAGTCAAAATGATGCCCCAGACGGTAGACATCCCTGCTTAATGTCTGCTCTCCATTACAGCAAGCTACTTTTGCTTCGAAAAGTGAGATCTGATTGAGCCCAACATCTCTACCTTTACCAACTTGGATATATTCATGATGAGTAATATTGCCGCATCTGAGTGTTGAGTTGAAACCTAGAGGCAAAAGGCATATAAGAAGCAAGAAAAGAAATCCAGATAATATGAAATAATGGGAAAAAACATATATCAAGAATGTTACCAGCAAAAATATCCTCACTCAGATTGATGCCTCGAGAAGCCTTGCTCATTCCTCCACGTGTAATGTGGAAAATTCTATCAAAAACATCTGGGTGACCATAGTGGAACCGAACCCTAAAATTGTACAAAACCCATTATAAGCCAGAAAACGTGCTTCTAATGGTAAGTAGTCTTCTTTTAGTCAAGTGCATGCTGGGATACATGATTTGTTATAAAAGAGGAGAATAAAAGGACTTGATTATAAATCACTCGTACAATGAAATGGATAAGCAAAACTTACTTCAGGGGTCTTGCAAGAACTCTTTGACCAATTGTGACAAAACTTGTTTCTTGATTTGACATAAACCAAGCCAAGGAGGAGACACTATAACAAGTGAATATTAGGAATATTTAAGATATTGCTAAACAAGAGAATGTGCTCACTCTTATATATGTAGAAGAAAATTCATCAGACCTGCCAGTAAATATATATTCACGGACACCTAGTATTGTAGGTTGGCCCACCCCATGATCCTCATTAAATTCTTCAAGAAGGTTACGCATTTTCAAAGCTTCCTCCAAGTAGTTATCCTAGAAAATATTATTGATGAGTACAACATCTAAGTAGGCCATATAACTATTATCTACTTGTTACAAAAGTATCAAATACATAACAATTTACCTGGTTCATGTCAATAGCCTGAAGAGCTTCCCCTCTAGTAAAAATGATGGCATGATTCTGATTTTCTGGTTTCCCTTCTCCCAACTTAGCTGGCCCCGGAAGTTTTATTCGATATATTTCCTTCAGAGATAAAAGCAATTAATTCAGAGGCAAATATGAGTAAATAAATTGTTTCTTTTTTCCTGAAGTTCAATATGAACTTACTTGATCGAGATTATCCATAGCTTTGGTTAATACAGAATAATAAACCTTCTGTACTTTTACACCATCTCTTTCTTCAACTTCGTCAATATATGCCACACGAAGTGAGGGGTTGCTACAATTGAAGAACCAAAAGTTAGATTTGTATACCATGTGCACGTCACGAATGTGAACATATGCACTTTAAAACTCTAACATTCATTTATCAATAGGAGAACATACTTAACCATCAAATTCAGGATATCTGTTGCACGGTGGTCTCCATTGCGCTTCTGATTCCCATAGTTCTGACAGGTAGCAACGTATGTGAATTTCAAGTCAGCCACCGCCTCAATATTGGTATATAAGGATCTCTGGCTTCTTTTATCTTCCTCCGATGGAACTGTAACAGCTTTATAGCCATCAAGAATCTCTGATAACAAGAAAATATAATTAGCAATTGCACTACATATTTGATGACACACTACCTAAGAACCAATTGATTTTTTTTAACAGATTAAAAACATTAAATAAGGTACTTAATCATAAAACATAATGTGTTTATTAGTCAAGCAAATTAGTTTGGAGGCATAAATATATATATTTTAATGTAAATTATCCGGTTTCCTTAAACTCTCAAGAAACAATTAACTAGCACTTATATTTAGAAGTGAAGGAAGCACAATGGAAGTTTAAGTATGATGGTCTACTACATGGCAACCCAAGACAGAGAAGCTATAAAAGAAAATTATTCTTTTACCTTGGTCATTCGCCATGTCAAGAAAAGCCTGAAGCTTCAGAGCCCGCCGGTAGTACATCATTCCCCTTACTGCAGCAATAAGTTTATAAATAAATACAAGAGTGAAATTGTAAATCAAACTAATTAGGAAGCATTCAACACACATATATGTACCTGTTCTGCAAAGAGTTTGCCCTCTTAATGAAGCCCAGTAACGAAGTTGCAATATATTTTCTTCTTTCTCCCATATTTCACTATCTTTCTTGCAGTCAAGTCGCTCCATGAAGTTATTCCACTCATCTATTAAAAAGTAATGAGATCAATATAGCCAGCCTTTCTTCATTAAAAAAAAAAAAGGTAAAATCTTGCTCTGTACTGCTTTAGTTGTTACAAACCTGGGTAAATCTTTTGCAGGTAATATATGATTGACACGCCATCTTCATTCTCAACCTCAAGATCGGTCTTAGAGTAGACGGTCTCTTCACTATAGTATGGAGTTAGCACACTGCAAACAAGAATATTTCTTGTTATAATATGCAAAATATAGTGTTTAATATTTTTTGGGAAAGATTAATGAAGTTAAATAAGTTACATTGAAGTATGTTTCATTTTTCTACAAACTAATTTATTTGACTTAGAAACTTATATAAAATCTAATGACACATCATGTATGTTATGATTAGATTATTTATTTAGCTTTATTGAAGTACTCTTGTTGTGGTTTCATAAAACCCTGATGGCTAAGATTCAATAAGCGCCATGATACTCAACCGCTGACGTCTTGATCATAGGAAGTTTGATGCAGCCATATATATAATTCAGCCCATTCTAATCTATAGAATTAGGTGAAACACCTGAATGAAAGCATTTTGCGAACGCAGGGCGCACGTGGCATATCCATGAACAAGGAATTGGTAAAGAAGGCAATCCTTCTGCGTGCTTCAAGGTTAGTTGGAATCCCAATTGCAGATTCCTTCACTGTCAGTAGTAGATAAAGACGGTTTATCTGAAATGATTGCAAGCAGAAAAAAATTTCATCATGAAATAAATGTTTTCTGGAACAGTTGGTAAAAATATCATGTACAAAAAAAGGTAAAAATATCATGTACATAAAAAGGTACATTTACCAGTTCCTCCCATTTTGCTGTGACCAAAGGAGGGAATACTACAGCTGGGTTTTCATCAGTACCAACAAAATGTTTCCTTCCAGTGTCCTTACCATTATCCATAAGTTCCTGCAACTCACTGCAGAGCATCACATCAAAATAAATTATTATTATCTTTTCGGAGGAGAACTTGATTTTACTATTGGCCAAAAGATAAACATGATTTAACAACACTTCAAGTAAACTATTCACCAAGTTGTGCAATAATAAAGTTCACAAACCTGTTTTCATTTGCCATCATATCACGAGTAATCACTTCAAAAATTTCTTGCAGCAAGAGCACCACTGGAAGGGAAGGCGACGAGTTTTTCCCTTTAAGTTGGCTCACCAAGATTGCCACTAGCTCCACGAACTTCAAACAAAGGGAAGGCAAAAATCCCATTCTGAAATTTTTAAGAAGACTGTTCCTTGCGATATTGCTTTCAACTTCGATGATGATGATGGTTATTATCCTGTTTCATCCCAATGAGTTCAGAAGTCCAAGTAATGCTGCGATTTTAATGAAATTTCTACAGTTTCAATGGTAAACACACACACAGAGATGATTAAGAAGAGTGAGCAAAAACAAAAGGCTGATAAATAACACTTTTCTTCACCAGCAAAAATCCCTGGTCATATGAAATGAAGTTCTCCTTATTAATTATTATTTAAACTAGATGAAGGTCGGACAAAAATAAGTTAGGTAAATCAACCATTTCTACGTTGACTTCCTTCTGACAAGTAACAAAAAGAATAACAAATTATATAGCGAGTGCTTTACAAGTCATATATAAGCATTCATACGTATGTGTATCTAATAATATATGCATGCATGGATGTATAATAGATATATATTCACATATAGAAAACAGCTGATACAGCAGTTCAACAATTATCTGTGAAAATCAGGTAATATTTTGTTTGTTTATTTGGAAATTTTGTAACTAACCAAAAGGATATTTAATTGCGCTAAAAAAATGCAACACGATATTGAAATGGAAACTATAAATAGCTTAGAAGGTGAACACTGAGAAATTTTCAAAAACCCAAAGGGCACCTCTTTTCAGTTTCTCCAACCACAATCGTGTTCAAGACATTTTTAAGAGATTCGTAGCATTCAATCACGGCACATTTCAAATATTCATCTGCAAGTATACGCTTGTGAAGGTCGCTTTCCCTTCCTTGAAATTGAAGGGCCATGTCTATTGCTACAGGAATCTGTAAAGATTGTATGAAGGTAAATTATCTGAACTGGCAAAAAATAATTCCTAAAGTTGAAAAGGGAAAGGGAGAAAGAAAGACTAAACTAAAATACATGCCTTGCGAGAAAGCAAAAAGGGAGGCCACTGAATAATTTTCAGGCTAGGATCTGAGGAGTAAGGAACCAACAAAAGATCCATCTCCCTGTAATATATGCAAACATAGTTTAGTTTGGGATTCTAGCTGAAGGGATAGATCATGAAAAGACAAGATGGTATAAGAAAGCAACAAAATAGAGTTTGGATCTCTGGTCTTTCCTATCACTTATGATATCTTCTTCACGGAAACTGCAAATAATTTCATTCCACAATTGGGCAAACTTGGAAGCATCGATCCTTCTACTTGAAGAAATCTATACAACATGGAGCTCAAGTAAGTAAAATTGAAATATTAATGACAGCAATTTACTTAGCAACAGAATGTTAGATCCCAAAATAATATTAAAGCAACCTCCACAAATCGCTTTGACAAGGAAAATTTATCTCTCTGTTTCATCTCTGTAGGAATCAAATATGTGTTGAATGCACCAGGCAAAGACCGAAACCTTGACCTCAGCATGCTCAGGGTTCGTATCTGTATAAGCAAAGAGCTCAACTTTAAGTCATTGTCAAAATACTTCAGTTTCATAGAATTCATGAATCTAAGGTTATGTGAAGCCCTGATATAAAAAAAATTCTATTCTATAACTCCAAAATGAAACTCCTGCTTTTCATGAAGTTGTATACTTCCACATTCATAATTTATCAATACTATGGTTTCCTGTCTATTTTATTATAGAAAGATAGATCTGGGTAGTTGACATAAGTTATCATTGGTTTTTTTTTTGGTACTTTAATAATAACATAAGGAAACGATTAATGGTCCAGAATTCTAATGTTCGCAACCATGTACCCTAAGTTTCTAATATAGATGAATAGGTTCGAATTGTAGGTCCGGGATACACAAAATGAATAAAGCCAGTGTATACACAATCCCAAGTTCTCTCCAAGATAGCAAGAAAGGTTGGGGGGGAAAAGGTAGATGTTTACCTCTCCTAGACCATCGAAGGCACCAACAACAACTCCACACAAAGTTGAGAATATGGTATACCAAATTTGAGTGTCCATGAAATAAACCTAAATTGAACATGCCAAATAGCTGAGGTGATAACCGAAAGGATGAGAAGATTAACATATCTGAGCAAAAACAGGAAACATGGAACACACACCAAAAGTACAGGAGCCCATAGCGCTACAACCGCACCATAGTTGTATTTAGCTGCATATATAGGAAGGAAACTATTTAGATAGACAACTTTGAAATTCAGCAATTTGATACATTCAAATCACGAGAAAGAAAAAGAAAATATATTACCATCAAAGAAAAACTCATGCCAAGCAAAATGAATCCCCTGAATACTCATTATTTCCTTTGTGGGTTCAATCAGAGGTTTTATCTATATATGGAAGCGAAAACAGTTAATGGAAAACCCACACTCTTAGAAGCTTCTCAAGAACATTTCTAGAGGAAACAAGTGTGGCACATAGTCGACATTACCTGCAGAAAGAAGCTTACTGACAATTTTGAAGCAAGAAGCAGCAACCAGAAAATAGTATACCTGAAAATATCAGAAGGCGACCAGATATATAATTTAACAATTCTAAGGTAATAAAAACCCAGGAAAGGACCACACATTATTTTGTTATCATTCACCCTAGGGTTCTGCAAAACTCACTTTAGAAGAGCACATTGACTTTCATGCATTCCCCTTCCAACGTAGATTCTTGGCTGTGGAAGGTGAAAGAATTATTATGAAGATGAAAAGAAGATAATATATACTTAGAGCATTCAGATTGCTTAGGAACATGCCACGGCAAGACTTTCATGAATTCCAGATTGCTTCCACTATACATGCATGTATGATTTTCCCTTTTCAGGGTGATTAAGAAAAAGAAAAGAAACAAAATTGACCGTACTGTTACATATTCCCTACCAATTTCTAGTCAGTGTTGCCCACAGATATATGTGTCTGTGTATTTGCCAGTGATTGAATTATGTAAAAGCAAAATGCAAGTTACGTAAAAGCATAATGCAAGTGCAACATACCTGTGACCACCTCATGAGAAGTCTAACAATATGCCAGTCAGAGTTTTCGATCCAACGCCTCAGCATTGGAAAAGGGAAGAGAACAGCTGCTAGTAAATTGGGCAGCATATATAATGCAACTGCCAGGATATACAATGATGGAATGCAGCTCTTTATTTCATCAAAAGAGGAAAGCTGCTTCTTAATACTTTGTGGGAGATCATCAACAGTATTCACATACAAAACTGGAAGAATGACAACAAATGCAAGATTAATAATGATTTTAAGAATATTTCTCAGCACGTCACAGAATCTCCATCGATGATGACCCGGAAAATTCAGAATCAAGTCCAAGATACCTGGGGTCAATATAAAAAGAAATGAAAAACAATGTTAAATTTATGTGAACAAAGACCAAAAACATGAACGTGAAGGCAGGAAAAAATTCGAGGATAAAGATATAGAATTGACGTCCAAACTTTATATTTATATTAAGAGTTGAAGTAAACAGAACTTTTCAGCGCATTTTTAATTCCAGTAGGATGTTTAAATTCTTTTATTATACTAACTCTTGTGCTTAATACAAGAGTCCATTGACTTTTATTGGAGAAATTAAGAAAGTTCAATGAGTTAGATAATTATGACATATGTTGTATATCATTATATTATATATTAATTTATAAGTCAAGCAAATTATTTTAAAAGAAAACCATAAATATACATAATAGACATACTTTAATATAACTTATTTAGCTTCCTTAAACTTTCCATTAAAAATTAACTAACTATTATATTTAGGACCTGCTGTAGTAATAATCTCAGCCATAAACCTGAATGAAAATCGGTGTTATACTTCTTGTGGTTCCTATGGCTTGTGAAGTTTCTACTGCTTATATGATGAGTTTAGAGAATTTCAATAAAACGATATGCATGAAAAAGTGATCAGATAGTAGCATTATAAAAGCCATTTAAATGAAAGTATACATCATACTTTGCAGGAAGCGCAGAATGGGCGCAGTAATACATATGCTTGATAGATCGTATAAGACATCTTTCTTAAAGATTTCTATCACTGAAATTCTTTGCCACGCAATAATAATCAATACCTGCAATAAGAATGTGTAAGCCTTGTCATAAGTACGATTTGGGGAGAGAAACATCAAACACATGCTTCTAATTGAATAGTATATATACCTGCAAAGCCAGCAAATAGAAGGTCTAAAGACGATCGAAGCTGTGGAAAATATGCCAAAACGTCTGGATCTCAACAAAATTAGATTTTCTCTGTGCACCTTTTCCTCCCTGTGTCATGTTGGAAGTTGATTTAAAAAAGCCGTCATCATCAAACATGGGCCATCCAAGAGAAAAGCAATCTGATGACCTGCAACAGAATGCCAAGAAAATAGATGTTTAATGAACTAATGAACCCATCAAACTAAGTGGTTGTCCATCATGGGAAGATCCAAAGCCAAACGAACCAGAAATACTCATTTAGATCATCATAGTTGCACTAGGTTGTGTAAGAAGCTGTTCTGTTTTCGCTCTTCTCAACTTCCTGGAAAGTTATTCAGCATCCTAGAAACTTAGCGTGTATATATATAAATAAATACACACACACACACTTGCCAAAGTATGTAAAAATTGTTGGATAGCCACTACCTTTTCAATAACTCGATATAGGGGAGTTATGACCTCGTGCAAAAATGCTTCATCATCACCAATAATAGTAGTGACATTTCCAGCCAATAAACCATGGAGCTTATATGCCATCTAAAGTAATTGTCGGATATTGTTAGCATATTTTGAAAAATTTCAATAAATTAAGTAAAAATTTGGTAAGACATTGCAGGTTGGCATAAGAAAATTAGAAGATTAAGGAAGTTTGTACTTACATTGTGGAATATATAGCAGAGACATTCCGGCATGAGGCGAACATTAGCTGCTTCACCCCAAATGAGAAGATAAAGACCCATGTAAAGCAACTTCCTCTGCTGTATCTCTTGCGGTTGACCTTGAGGAAGTCTATGAAAAAACAAGACATATGATACACAAGTAAGATTCTGACTTATTCTTGAAATATTCATGACAACCAAAAGTGCAAAACGCATCAAAAATTAAGCCAAATGTCTCAAACGTTCGTTGATGCAGGCATGCTTATATATATCTCACCGTAAACTATGCTTTCGACCTAAAAATTTGCACCAGATTTTGTAGTTCTCAAAGAGATCTTTCATTTGTGCATCAACTGCTCGATTGTCAAGCTGCATTTTACCAAAAACAGATTTAATACAGGAAAAAGCAGGGCCACTCAGTTAACTAGAGAAAGCAAAATTAACCAAGCATTCTGATACAGAATTGTAGTTCTGTATAGAAAGAAAGAGAGAAAGATGGACTAGAATAGAATTCAAAGAAGTGAGAAGAGAAACAGAGAGAGAGGAAGAACAGAAAGTGATGCTTTACTCATTCATCATCAAAGTCAAAGCATAGCATTACAATGAAGGGTTATATGCCTTATGTAGGCAATACCTCTTAAACCTACTAATCCCACTAACTACCATTTAGTTACTAACAACTAACCAACTAACTAATTCCTTCCTAACTAACTAACCTAATTAGTTATTTACCCTTTACATATCAATACCCCCTTCCCAAAACATCCTTGCCCTCAAGGATGTGAAACAACAAAAACACAAACCAAAAAAAAAAAAATACAAAATTAAAAAATACAAATCTGAATCAATCAAAAATACAAATCTTGATGGAGAGTCTTGATTTCCCTTCAGTTGTTGTCCCATACCAACAAGAAGAGGAATCTTTTTCTTTTCCTTCAGCTATTGTCCCATACCAACAGGAAGGAAGAGTGTTTTTTTTTTCCAGTTGTTGTCCCATACCAACAACAGGAAAAAAAGTTTTAATTATTTTTTTAACCCCTTTTTTTTTATCCAAAACTTCAGAAACTAGCCCATTGCCATATCAGGATCCAGCACCCATTTGCTTTCGGGACTCCAAGAACTTCGAATCCCAATAACAGCAGATCAACAACACAGACGAGCGAGGCCTTGAATCCGACGATATAGAAGATTGACCCAAAATCAGGCGACGCAACCCATATCTTTGCCGACGACGGGACTCCCTTGAAACAGAGCCACGACCTTCAAGAATTGACAACTGCCCAAGAATTGCCGGAAACCAATCGAAATTGACTAGGCGTCGAAACCAGAAACCTTGAACTAGTTGCTGAAATCAGAATTCGACGCAAACCAGAGTCAAGCGAAATCCCAGAATCAGTCGACGTAATTGGAAGAATATTCGACGGAAACCTCTGCCAGACTTCGAACAAGCAAAAGAATCTTGAATCAGTGAATGCCAGACGCCCAACAGTGCTTCTTGATGCTTTTCGTAATTATTTAGACGTTCCCACTACAACCTGAATCGCTGAATTAGATTTTGCAGAGGTGGGGTTCTGTTTTGACTTCTGGACTTTCTTTTTGTCTTTTTTCTGGTGAATCTTGAAACAAGAACTGGACTGAAGAATGATCAACAGAACAGAGAAAGAATCAGATAGAACAGCGAAAGAGGGCGGAGGATCGAATCCTCTGATACCACTGATATGCAAATAGCCTTTAGGTTTATAAAAGAGATGAAGAATAGACACAAGAAAGGAGATTAGAATAGAGATAGAGATGAGAGCTCCTAGGCTCTCACAATTCCATTATTGCAAAGCCATGTCAAATATGAAAAACTGAATGTACAATGAGAGGATGGGCTATTTATAACACTATAGCCTCCTTCAAGTCCTAACTAATTCTAGTTTATGATTTATGACTAATTGCCCTACTAACTATCTAGTTTACAATTAGGTCCCTAGGTTTATCTTACAATTAGGTCCGTAAATGCATATTATTATCTTTACATATCAATACCCCTCCCCCAAAACATCCTTGCCCTCAAGGGTGCTGACAACAGAAACAAAAATCTGAACCTAAAAAACAATCTAATGGAGTAAAACCAAACTGAAAACATAAGCTCCATAAGCTTTTTAATTTCTGGAAAATATTCAGTTAAACAGTCTTGAATCCCGTGACTTGACCTCTGCTACATCGTCAGCGATTTCTTCCTTTTAAGAGAACAGATTCTCCCATAAAGCATTTCAATTAACTTGCCCCTGAACCAAACTGGTAGCAGACTTCGTGTAGGATTTAGGCAGATTTTAACAAAAGGAGGCCATTTGAAATTGATCCATGGGTGAAACCACTTTGGGCCCTTGCCTTTATTGCTACAGTCAAAGCCCATTTGGCCATTGAGCTTGAACAACCCACATGCATCTTCAAAATATCTCTGACAGCCACTGAATTCTGAACCTGTGCAGAACAGATTTGACTTTCCAAACTCTACTGTATTCATTCCCGTGGAAGCTAAGCCAAGGTACTTTGGTTTAGAAATTATCACTAATTGCCACACAACTCTTTCACTTGTCATTTCCCTTGAGCCACAACTACACCTCTCAACTTCTGGGAATTCAGGAACAACAACGCTAGTATCAAACAGAGACAGCCCTGAATAAGACATCCTTCCTTTGTTACTACTTTCAAGCTTCGACACTCCTTTTGTTTCTTTTATTTTGGGACATTCCTGGTAGGAAGCTGAACAAGATTTGTTCTTTTCTGGGAAATCAGAAGCTTCTTGTTCTTCAATACATTCTTCAATACAATCAGAAGCTTCTTGCCCTTCTCGTAGAGTCTTTTGAGAACAACCACCATCTTCTTCATGAACTTTGTCAGCTGCTATGTGGTCAATCAGACCTTCTTTGGTGTGGATCGAATAAGCTTTTTCTGGATCTTCCAACTCTTTTCTTACCTTCTCAGCTTTCTTAGCTCGTCTTTGCAAATCTAATTCTTCCATTCGAGCAAAAGCATGAGCCCCACGCATTGTTCTTGGATGAAAGTATTCGACTGAGTCACGGATTTCATCTTTCAATCCATCTACATATGCTACAACCAGGTCGTCTTCTTCCATTTGGAGCTGGAATCTTGTGACAACATCATCAAAAATTTCATTATACTCCTTCACATTGCCAAGCTGCTGAGGCCACCACTGACCACCATTATTTGCTTGCATTGCCAATACCAACGCTCTTATTTCTCTCAATGTATTAATGGATTTTCACTAAAATTATCTAATATTCTTTGTTTTATAGTTTTTTCTTCTCTTATTGTTAATGTGGCTAACATATGCTCTATCTTTACTGGCTCATTATTTTGTAAGAATTGTACTTCTTCTTTGTGTTTTTTCTTTTGAAATTTTTCATCTTTTCTCTTATATGGACTTGTTATTTTTACCCCTATTGCTTGATATTTACAAGGTGTTGTTAATACTACGGCTTTTTTCTATAAATGTAAAAGGATAATGTTTTTCTAAAAAATCTAATCCTAATATTATATCACATTGAGGTTCATTATATTGATTTAATTCTTGTATTTTTAACTCATAATTTCCTATCTGTATCATTATAATTCTTGCTTCTAATTCTATCATATGTATTTCTCTTCCTGTTGATTCCATTCTTATAATTCTATTCTTTCTTTTTCACATTTCTGGTGGTAATACATTATATTTTGCTATTGTTAGATTTGCTCCAATATCTATTAAAGCATGATATTTTCTAGCTCTATATTTTTCATAATTACATTTTGTCAAAACATAATATAATGGTATAGTCATATCCTTGATAATACTTCTAATTTCTTTTTAAATATTTTCTTTTTTTACTTTTTCTTCATATATGAATTCTTTTATTCTCCATTTTGTTGTAGAATCTAAATTTTGTGTTTGTAATCTTTCTTGTTGTTGTTTGACTTGTTTTTCTTTTTGTCTTATTAATTTTCTTATATAACTTATTTCTACATTTGGTACTCTTTTTCTTTTATTACAAATTCCTTCTGGTCTTATAATTTTTCCCTTTGGATGATATTCTTCCCATCTTATTATATGTATTCTCTGTCTATTATATAATATAAAATTATTCAAATCATTCATATCCTAGACAACACTTCTAACTTATGTTTATATATCTTTTCTGCAATTGTTCTTTGTCCTAATAAATCATAAGCATCTTGTACATATTGATATTCTATTCTTGCAATTACTAAATTATTATTATTTCTTGCTTCTTCATATCTTTTATATGCTTCCATTACTCTTCTAGCCTCATTCTTATTAATCTTTTTTTTATTACTTTTAACATAATTCTAAATAAATGTTTACAAGCCTGTGGTACTTTTGTAATATATTCTTTCTGGGGTTTAGTTTTCTCATGTTGCATGAGAAAACTAAACTTCCTACACACATATCAAATTACCATTTGATGTGTGTGTGACATGAGATATTATTTTTCCTACAACATGAGAAACATTAATCCCATTTTTTATTTACATAATATGTAGGAATCCATTCATTTTCATTGATATCCTACTCAATAATTCTAATTTTTCTTCCAAGTGAAATTTAATAGTTTTACACGAATTCATTCTTCTTAAATTTTGATCAAAATACATTACATGATGAATAAAATTTTCAGTTGTTAATCTTGCTTTATACATTTGATTTTCTGTTTTAATTTTCTAACTAATATTTTTATTAAATTTGTATCTACATCTGGTACTAAAGAAGTTTCATCTATTTCTCTTTCTATATCTTGTCTCTTATATATAAATACTATTTTCTTTCTATCTTCATCCCATTCAATAGTTATATCTTCATAAATCATGATAACTTTGGTATTACAATTGTTTGATGATTTAAGTTTATCATTATTCTTTCATTTTGAATTCTATAGGGTTTAGCTAATTCTAAGAAATCTTTTCTTAATATTATCTTATAATCGTTTTCTGTATTATCTTTTACTGTTAATGTTAAATTAATTATATATCTATTATTAAATCTTAATACAACATTAGTCGTTGTACTACTTCCTTCTAATATTAAATTATCTTTTGCGAATCCTATTTCTATTTCATTGTTTTAGTTATTTTCTTCTTTTTTTGCTATTACTTCTTTTGAAGACATTTCAGATTTTACTTCTAATTTTATATAACTTTCTCTTTGTGGTCTTATTTCTTTTAGATTTGTACTTATCGGTTTTTCTGCTAATAAATTTCTTTGGTTAAAATTATCTCTAATTTCTTGTGATGAATTTAAATTTCTAAGACTTAAAGTTCTATTAAATGCTCTTAGACAATGGTCTATTATATTCTAAGCTTATTGTAATACCCTAATTTTCCAATTCTCATAAATTTTATATTTTATGGATTATTAGCAAAATACAAGGGTGAATATGTGTCTCAAAGAAATATAACTTATTTAATATATTTTCTTCCAAATTTAATTAAGAAATTCATATAAATATGATATTTGATTGGTAGATGAAAGGTAAATAGTTATGAGGTAGATTTCCATGTGACATTTGATTGGAAGATGAGTTTTAGTATATGCAAATGAAGGGTAGATGCTTATGAGGTAGATTTCCATGTGATATTTGATTGGAAGATGAGTTTTAGTAGATGAACATATTTATGGTAGATGGGTAGTTAGATTAACATGTGATTTTTGAAAAGAAGTTGAGACCCAAAACTCTATAAATAGAGCTTGAATTCCTCTTCATTCTTCACACCAAAACTCAAATCAAAATAGAGGTTAAGGCAAGATAGGAGCAAGAAGAAGAAGGAGTAGGAACTTCAAGAGGTAAGTTCTTGAGCTCTAGTTTATAAATTTTTGGTAGAATTATAGTTTAATTCAAGAAATTATAAAGTAAATTTCTGTACATATTTTTAAGGTCTCTAATAAGTTTAAAATGAAAATTAGAATGAAAACATGATGGGAAATGATTTTTGAGATCAAAGGAATAATATTGTGAAAGTTGAGAAAATTCCCAGATTTCAGTTTTTCCGGTGTCAGTCACGTTGTGGGAATTATTTTAAATAGTAAATGATCTTTAAAAATTATGAAATTTTCCAGATATAAATTATACATCTAGGGCTTTCTTTTGATATAAAATTTGTAATTTTTCAAGCTCTTTGGAAGGAGATATGAATTTTTGAAGTTAAGCCATTTTTACTGGAATAAAATCTGGGTAACGTTGAGAAACGTATAAACTGGGAATTACTCAATAATTCTGGGTGAAAATTATTATTTTTCCTCAAAAATAGACATCCTAAAGGTTCTAGGGAATTTTACGGATCCTCATTTCAAGTTTTGTAGGATTAGTTATGGTTTTTCAAAGTTATCGAAAAATCTGCCTAGAAAATACTGCATTACGTTTTTTAATTAAATGTAAGGGCAAAATTGTAAATAACAAAGCCACCAAGGGTAGAGAGGTAAATAGAGATGGAAATATCTCTTAGGATATTATTCTAAGTAATATGGTGATATGTTAGGATATCCGGGAAGTCTGAGGCCGGATTCAAAAGTCGGACATATTGGTAACTATGTGGTGAAAGGTATGTTCGCGTACTGTAACTTTAACTCTCTTATGACTTGTATGACTTTGATATGATTGATTGAATCATGAGTATCTGTATTCATTTAGTTGTGGATTGTTGTGCATATATGATAAATGCTAAATGAATTTTGTGATTATCTATCATATATTGTTTATACTTTTCATATGAGGTTAACTGTTACCTGAGATTCAATGGGTATTGAATCTCAGGCTTGATTAAAGAGTCAAGGAAGAATACTGGATTTGAGTAAGCGATACGAACGATGTAGATGGAGCCGTGAAGGGGCATTGATCAAGAATAAAGTTTGAAGAATGTTAGTCCATGGCATGAATTCGATAAAGTTACTTCAAACCAATTGGTGCTTAAACTAAGAAAGGGTTGTCGGTGGGTTGTCACAAGTCACCGTGAAAGACGGGGAGACTCCTATTAGACTAAACACCGATCTAGCCAATTTGTTTGATTAACTGCGTTGGATTCCAAGCCATAGGTCTATTTATAAGTTGATTTTATCAGAGAACTGTATTTATGTCTCTGTAATTGTATCACATGAATAATCTTTCGGGATATTTTAATGTACCGGTTTATGTCAGGCATCATCATATGTCTGGGCATTTTATATCAGATACTCATTGTCCAAATATTAGCGCACGCTATCCGTTTCCGTGGTACTTGGAGCTGTAGCACCTCAAACTCTGTTGATTTTCCTAAAACTAAGTGTCAACTGACACGATTTTCAAGCATGGAATTTGGGGTGTTACACTTATTCTTGGATTTATGTTTATATTTAATGTTGGATTTTCTTATGTATTTATTCTTAAAGATCTTTGTCCTAATATGTTATTGGTTATCATTCTTCTAGGTGTTCCTTCATAATAACTTCTAGTATTATCTAATTCTAACCTTAATATTTCTGGTATTGTAATTTGTTTTGGATCTGTCTTAACTTCTTTTATTACTAGCATAAAATATTTATCTATTTTTATTTTTCCTTTATTTTTATTACATATTCTATGTTCATTCAAAAATACAAGTCCTATCATTGCTTATACTTATACTTCTAGATCTTAGTTGTAATCTTACATTATGTAAATTATGATATATTAAAATAGATTTATCCATGTGCTCTTCTGCTATACTTATAGCAAAATTTGTATTTAAAGTAAATTTTAATTTTTGATATATTAAATTTCCTGCTATTATTCCTAAAATACTATCTTCCATATTACTAACTATTCTTCCATCTGTTATCAGTAATTCTAATGGCGAATCTATTCCACTTTGAAAGTAATCTTTTACCATAATTTGTACTCCTGCAATATATATTTCTAATATTTCATCTTTAAAAGGTATTTTTGATATTTCATGTTTTATTAAGGTTTTACTTATTAGTGGCATTCTTAATACTCCTTCTGTTAAAGTTGATTCTACTGGAAATTTCTTTTTTAACACAATACATTGTGATTTTTCTTTTCTCTTATTTTTTAATATTTTACTTACTTTTTCTATAAAATTTTCATTTTTTATATTTACAATTGTCATATCTAAATCTTATTTTATTTTATCATATTGTTCTTTATTAAATGTTATTCTTCTTTCTATTGAGCTTCCTTCTGTATTTATATATATTCTTCACATTCTTCAAATTCTGAATTATTATTACTTATTTCACTACTTTCTCCTTCTACTACATTCATCATATTTATGAATTTTTGATCTTGATCTATATATTCTTTTTCTATTTCATTTTCATCTTCTGAGCTTTCCTCTATTTCTTCTTCTTCTGAATCATCTTCTTCATATTCATATGTCAATTTATATATTTCCAATTCATTATCTATGGGTTCCTCAAATTCTAATAAATCTATATCTAAGGGTTCTGATTCTAATTCTTCTACTTTTGTTAAAATATTCATTTTCTTTTTTGATTTAGGTTTATTGCAATTCGTTGCTATATGTCCTAGGTTTCCACAAGTATAAAATCTACATTTATAAGGTTTTTTACTTTTATTTTTATTATTTCTTTTTCTTTTAAAATATTTATTAGGTTTAAATTTTCTATTATGTTGGAATTATATTTTCTAAAAAATTTCTTTTTTGGATATCTTTTAAATTTATACACATTTCTTCTCTTTCTTAACCATTTATCTTGATTACATCCTCATTTATATGGTTTTTATAATTACGCACAATTTACCATTAATTTATTTAGTTTATAATATTTTATATTTCTCTATGCTTCTTTACATCTTTCTGATAAATATTTTCTTAAATATTCTTCTCTTCTACCCATCATATCTATTATTCTAGCTAAATTAGGATAATTTGTACTTTCCATCACTTGTATATATTCTTCTACTAAATTTTCTGAAATTAATCTAGGTTATTTTCTATAAAACATATCTAAGTAAATTTTTTCTTCTTCTTCCGATTCATGTATTTTTGCTTCATAATAATATTTCTTATATTTGCATATATATTGATTAATATGTGTAGGTTCTAAACTACATATTTCTATTTCATGTAATTATCTTATAGCTTTTGAAATTTGTGTATGTTCTATATTTGCTATTTAAGTTCCTACAAACTCATTTTTTTTAACACATTTTCATATTTTGTTAATATTGCTGCATATAAAATTTCTCTTCTTTCATAACTTACTTCTCCTAATCTTTTAACTTCCATTCTAAAATCTAGTGGTCTTCCTTCTCACCAATTTAATATGTTTCCAATAAAACTTGCTTCTACTATCATATTTGTAGCTTTTGGTTCTATTTTTCTAGTTATTAATGCTATTAATTGAGCCCTTTTCCATTCTTCTATTCTTTTTTCATTATCTAAATTACAATCTAAATCTAACCATATTCCAGAATGTGGGATTTGTCTTGTTTCATATTGTTCTAATGGTGGTGGTATAAATTCTTTTCCACTTGTAGGTTTTTTTATAACTAATATAAAAAACTAGTCTTGATATATTACTTAAATCTTCTCTTATTAAACCTCTTTGTCTTCTCATCTCACTTTCTCTAACTCTTGCTCTTGTATTCTCTATTTCTTCTACATTTCTTGATGTTTCTTTTCGTTGATCTTGATTTCTTTTTTGTTCTACTTCTAATTGTTGAGTTGTTTGTATATTTATTTGATTTTCATCTACTATTTTTAATCCTTCTAAGTCCTATATGATTGCTTCTAAATTTGTTTCATCTTGACCCATAAATCTTTCAATTTCATCTTCAGAATCAGAATCTTCATTTCTACTTTTCATCATATTTAATTTTCTAATTTCTGCATTTTTAAAGATATTTACTAATTCTTTCATTCTATCTCCCGATTCATCAATTGTGAAAGTAGAAGAAATCACCAAGAGGGGGGGTGAATTGAGGATTTTAAAAATTCTTTTCAACTCTTAAAAATAAAGCTTAAGAAATGAATAATAAAAGAGTAGAGAAAGAAAAGCTTAGACACATAGAATTTATACTGGTTCGGTCTCAACCTTGACCTACGTCCAGTCCTCAGATACCTTCTGGGTGTTTCCACTAGTTCAACAGGTTTTTAACTACAACAATGAAGACAAGACACAATCCTAATCACCTAGGACTTGCTCCCCCTTACACTTTGTAATTAAACAACCTAACTCATAGGTTCCATAACCTTGAGTTTACACAACCAAATGTTTTAAAGGAATTTCAATCTCTCAAAAGAGTGAATATTGATAATCACTGAAGAACAGATAAAAGAATCACAATACAGACTCAAAAATGCAAATGTGTTCAAGTGTAGCTTTGTTGTGTGTCTTGTTTTGAGTCTTCATAGTCTTTTATAGCCTAACTAGATGAGCTAGCCGTTGCAATATCTTCTCTAACGTTCAGTTGCAAATCTGGAAAATGACAGTTGCAAATTTTGCTCTGTTCTTTCAATTCTTTGCTGAAATCCTGGAATATATTGTTGCAGAACGTCTTCCAGATTCTTTGTCATTTCATGATCTTAATTTGACCGTTTGAGGTGATCTTAATGTGTAACGGTCTGAACTAAACATCTGGGATAAGGGAGAAGAATCAGCCCTGTTCTTGGTTCTTCATTAAATGCACTTATTCTGGATCTTTGATTCTCTCTGATCTTGTGATGAACCTGTCTGATACTTATCAAAAACTTGATCAATAGTGTTAGGAATAATAATGCAACAAGATATGATAATTTCAGATTAACCCATAATGATTTCGCAGATTGATTTGATCTGGTTTTCAAAAGTTACCAATGCAAACTCGAGTTGGTTGTTCTAGACTCGAGTTTGAGGTTCATCCAGAGAGCAAGGTATGTTCGAAAGTTTCCTAAACTCGAGTTGACAAGTAACTGACTCGAGTTTGGTTCTTACAGAGAGGAAAGTTGCGAGTTAGTCCTGAATGAGATTTTGAACAAAACATGGCTAAACTCGAGTCATTTAGTGACTGACTCGAGTTTTGAAGTTTTTATGAAAATCTTAAGTTTAAGTTCACAGCTTCAAAACTGGAGTTTAGAAATGCAGACTGGAGTTTACAAGACCTAAAATATTGCATAGCTCTCTGTATGATCCAGACTCGAGTTTTGATATTCAAAACTCGAGTCTCAGTGAAAACTGAGACCTTTGAAAAAATCTTTTTATGTGTAAACTGGAGTTTCCATTTTTCAAACTGGAGTTTAGAAAACAAGTATCAACTCAAGTATCTCTGTATGTGCAAAACTCGAGTCTACATAATCCAGACTCGAGTTTCCAGTGAAAACTGAAAACATGAAGGCTATTGCATTTTGCAAACTGGAGTTTGTAAAACTGAAACTGGAGTTTGGAAAACTTGATAAAACGTTGAAGCTTCTGTTTGATCTCAAACTCGAGTTTCCAAATCATAGACTCGAGTTTACAAGTCTTTAAACTTTTAGCACATAAACTTTCTTGTAAGCTGGAGTTCCTCAGAATCAAAGGTAGAGTTTGGAAATAAGTTGAAATTTGAGTGTCATTGCCTTTGATCTAGACTCGAGTTTATAAACACAGACTCGAGTTTACAACTCTTGTAAACTTTGATAGCTCTCTGTAACTCTGTAAACTCGAGTTTGCCTATACAAACTGGAGTTTGGCCAACATTGTGAAATCTGAGCTTCTGTCTGTCAAGTCCAAACTTGAGTTTAGCAACCCAAACTCAAGTTTGCCTTAAACAGAAAGTTTTACAACTTTCCAAGGACAAACTTCAAATTGAGTTTACAATTTTCGATTATCATCAAAACACACAGAGAACTAACAAATTGTTAATATTCTTTCTTGTTGGATATATGCTCATAGTCACTTAAGTCCTATTGGGCTTTAGTGAGACCAAAGCCCATGAGGCTTAGGTTAGATTAAGTCTTGCACTTAACCCTATATATTCTAACTTACTCTTAATGTGCCTCCTAAGGATAGCTCATCAGAAATAGACCCAAGAGGTAGACGTTCATCATCTGAACGGTTGCACACACACCCACCCCATCCTACTCGAGAGATAGTCTGGAAGATCGATCATAGAGCGGACGAGGACTGTTCGTGAACTGTTTTCAGACTGTTGCATCTTTCCAGGTAATCAAAATGATGAAGGTTCTTATTTTTCCTACATCGAATCGGTTAAATACGCTTCTGCGTTTTTGATGAGATTCCTACAATTGGCATCAGAGCCAAGTTGATAAGGAAAAAAACCCAATTTTGATGTTATTTTATTTATCATGTGATTCTTTTATAAAATTATTTTCTTGAAAATATGGCATCCTTTTCTATAATTGTTATTTATTTCATGAAGATTATTTGTTTATAATTCAGATTTGGTTTTAGTTTTAATTTAATCGCTTTAATCCATGGTTAGATTCTCCCTGTATTTCTTGATTTGTAACAAGGAGGCTAATCACATATGATTAGGTTTCCTCCTTACTGTAATTTTTTTTTATCTTTCTTGGAATTTCTATGTATTTTTCAAATTTCTGTAAAAGTTAGAGATCAAGAAATCACAAGAAGATGAACTTTCAACGCTTCTGGGATACTTTTCGTGGACCTTGGAATTGGACGAACCATATATCGTTGGAAAGAGAACGGAAAGACGAGCAAGAATATAAAAACCTCGTCATCAAAATCCCAGTCACGCGCCGCCACAAGTGGCTGCGAGTGGCCTTCACGTGCCGACAGAGGAGTGGCGCGTGAGGGCGCGTGAGAAGTCATTTGGCGGCGGATCCGACGGCGTTGTACTCGTCTTCCAGTGGTGGTCCTTCCCCTGGAGTTTCGTGCTGATCTGACTTCGATGGATGACGTGGAAGAAGTGGAGGCTAGGGTTTCTCTTTTGTGTCCTAGGGTTTTTAGCCAGAATTGGGTTTTTGGGCTTTTGGGCCCAGGAATACCCTAAAGAGGCTTGGACAAATACTATGGGTTGGATAAAAGAGAAATTCCAAAGTTGTAAATTTTTATCTTTTAATTTTTATAGGAAAACCATGGATTAAAGTTATTTGTTTATTTATTTAATGCTTTTATTGAATAGTATGAATTATATGTGCGATTAACATGATTAGAAATAACATGCAATATAGAATAGGAAGATGCTATATTGTTGCATAATCACATGTCATAAATGCATAGTAGCTATTATGTCTTGAATCGACTAGTATGATAGTTATTATGTAAGATTATTTAGGTTATCCACTAAATTAATTATCAATTATTATGATTTTAAATTAAAATCTAGAATAATATTTGGATTAATTAATTGTGGAATAAAATTCTAGATAACCACTAAAATTAATTATCAATTATTATGATTTTAAATTAAAATCTAGAATAATAATTGGACTAATTAATTGTGTAATTAAAATCTAGATATCCACTAAATTAATTATCAATTATTATGATTTTAAATTAAAATCTAGAATAATAATTGGATTAATTAATTGTGGAATTAAAATCTAGACAAATAATCCAGATAATTTCCTAAGAGAACCGTTTTATTTTGCAAGTAAATTGTAAGTCTGCTAAAATGGTCATGAGTGAAACACATACTGCCTGTCATGACTGAATTTAAGGACCTTAATAATTTCAAAATTTAGTAAAGTATTGAATGACCCATCGTCAATGCTTGGATACTAAGGATAATTCTTGAAATTAAACAGAAGTTACTCTCAATTGAACAATTCTTGGAAATCAGAAAGTTGCTTATGTTGAATGGGAGGAGATTTAAATTAAAAAATTAATTTAACCTCCAATGGCACTATAGGACCATTAATAAAATAATCATGTGAAGCCCTGACGGATAAGCATGATTGGATTTTATTAGATTGGACCTAAATAACAAATGGGAGGAGATTTAAATTAAGAAATTAATTTAACCTTCGAGCGCATTGTCGAACTGTCAATAAAATAATAATGTGAAACTCCACCGGATAAGTATGATTGGATTTTATTGGGCCTTAATAATTTCAAAATTTTAATAAAGTGTTGCACGCATCGCTCGACAATGTTAGACCTGGCTGTCACCTAAGAGGGGGTGAATTGGGTGTTGAATAAAACTTTTGGAAACTTAGAAAATCTTTTCGCAACTTACTAAAGGAGGTTTGAATGACAATAATAATTTATACACCAATAGACAGTCATTCAAAACATATATACTGAAATGTAAGAGTTTAGGAAAAAGAATATGCAAACAGAGATTTATACTGGTTTGGCCTAATCCTTGACCTAGCACTTGAGATTTCCACTATCTCCTTGTTTAACCAGGCACAAGATAAAAGCCTTTACAACCTCACAGGTTTAGCTGGGCACTTGTGCAGCCTTTACAATCTCCATTGTAAGGGTACAATTACACACTCTGTACTCAGGGTAATCCTTTCACACTTGGATTCACTCCCCCTTACAAGCTGTAATTGTTTCCCCAACACTTGAGGTCCCAACCTCAAGATTTTACAGATAATCAAATAAGAATTCTAAACTCCTCACGAGTAGATAAAGTATTAATCACTGAAGTGCATAATCGACTCTTTACTGTAAAAACAGAGTATATGAGCTATCAATGATGAAGTGGTAAAATCATTTTGTTGGCTTCGTCAATTCTTTCATCAATCGTCGTCACTCCTTTCGGTTTGAAGACTTCTCTATTTATGGGCAATGAAGATCGATTCATCTGTTGAGTAATTCTTCCCATTGGAATATGACCATTGTGCCTTACTCAAAGTTACCGTTGAGCTCTGACGTAATCATTCACCTTTTGATAATTTGATCTTAATCCAACTGAAACTTATTAACAAGCTCATCAAACAAGTTAGGAATGGTAATAAGAAAGGATATAAGCCAAATAAATCATATTCAATGTTTGTCACGATTATAACATAGATTTATCAGAACTGAGCTCTTTTCTGATCTGTATCATAATTTGCTTTTTATCTCAGAGCATTAATCTCTTGCTGAAATTCTTCATAATCATAATTTTGAAGTATCATTAGTAGCAACAATAAACACAGACACAGAAATGTTGGAGACAGAGATAAATTATCAGCGATCAGTTCAGAATTCACATATGCTTAACAAATCATTCTACCTCGAGTTTTAGATCCAACCTTAAGTTTCTTCATAAACTTGAGTCATAGAAACAACCTCAAGTTAAAATCTCAGCACAAGGAAACATCAGTATTCTTCCAACTTTGAGTTTCCTTGTCTTACCTCGAGGTTTTAGATAAACTCGAGGTGCATCATTCTACCTCGAGTTTTCATATCCCAATTTAAATATAACGGTCAAGAGAGATGTTCTAGGAGAAACTGATTCAACCTCGAGTTTCATTTACAACCTCGAGTATAGATGCAAACTCGAGGTACACACTCCTACCTCGAGGTAATTTGACAGTAAGCTCAGTTGACTAAGTTCAGGTACCATAACATCTCCGTTAACTCCAAATCTTGGAAAATCACTTATATCCCTAGAATACTCTTTAGGTTTTCTTTCCAATGCAAGAAGAATAAGCTCCAAACTCATTGCATGTTGAGCACTATCATCAGATTAGTAAGAGCTGTTCTTGAACCAATGTTTTTTCACCATCCTGAACAGACTCTCAACTTCCAAAAATCATATCTCACTCATTTGATCTTTGTTTTCTATGATCTTTATGTTTTTGGAAAAGTGTGTGAGTCTAGTTTTATATGCCATCGATTTCAGCCTAATCCGATTTGTGGTTTGTGAGATATCCTCAATTTAGTGAACCTTGGTCTGCTGCATGACGGTGACAGATGGCTCAACTTCAAAAATTCATAGCTCTCTCATCTGATCTTCTTTGGATTTGAATTTTTGTCAAGATGACGCATTGGATGTTTAGTTTCATTCAAAATTGATTTCACCTCAATCCGATCTCTTGTTTGGGAAATATCATCGATTTACTGAACATCGCCCAAAATAGAGTAGAACAGAGTTCTTGGAAGCCATATTTACCTTGAGGTTGGTTGTCTACCTCGAGTTTTGGCCCAAACTCAAGGTAAATGAGTCTGCCTCGAGGTAATCCATTAGAAAACAAGTTTTTGTTGTTTTTAACTCATCCCAAGGCTTATTTTAACTCCGATTTGAGTCATTTCAACTCTCATTTGATCGTGGAGACTTCTAGAATCAATATGCGGGCTTGTATAGTGACTTTCTCATTCCATTCAACAATATTTTTCTTTCTTTCTTCCCTTCTTTTGATGATTCTCCATAATTTAACTCTTTCTTTCTTTCTTCTCTTCTCTTGTTCTTCATCATTTGGCTCCATATCTTCTTTGATTCCATTTCTTTCTTTCATTCAATATTTCTTTATTTTTCTTCTTCTTGATCATTCTTCATAAATGAACTTCACATCTTTGATTCTACATTAAATTTAAGAATTAGTCAATATAGTATGCAAAATTTTTGCTCTTGATATCCATAAGTATATTTGACATCATCAAAACTAAGCATAACTAACAGACAATACTAAGTTATTAAAGATAATTTTGAAATTACACTTTTTTTTCGTTCAACAAAGCTTATGAAAATTCTCATGAAAAAATATTGATGAGTGAAGGTTTTAAATTAAGTATTTAATTTTAAAACTAACGGGCTCCAATTGTGGATTTGTTAGTGAAATGGTTATCGCTGAAGCCCCATCGGATAAGGATAATCGGATTTCACTAGATTAAACCCTAATATTTTCAAAATTTTAGTAAAGTTTTGTACGGCCCATCGTCGGCAACACATAGACGCTAAAGATAATTTTGAAAGTAAACAATGGTTAAATACATTCAACTTTGGTAAAGTTGTTAACCCTCCTATCGAGGCTTTAGCAATGGAACTAAAGGCCCAAATAACAATGTTAGTTTTACAAGTATCTTGCCCATCGTAAGCCTTGTAAAGATAATTAATGGATTGTTAACAATAAACAAGAGTAGTTATGAGAATCTACTTGCATTTAATTTGTTTGTTGCATTTTTGTTTGTAATTGTGTGCCTTGTATGTTTTTTCATAAAATATCTTCCTTCAATCATTTAGCAATGATTTTGAGTCTAAAGCCTCTAGATGGTACCAACTATGAAGAGTGGAAAACAAAACTTGATGTTGTTCTCAAACATAAAGAGCTTAATTTTTACCATACCAAAGCCATGGCCACTGCAAAGGATGCGTCTAAGGCAACTAAGACATAATACTCAGATTGGGAAACGACAGATATGGTAGTTCACTGCTATGTTCTTGTCAGTATTTCCAAACACTTGCAGAAGCAAGTATACATGGTTAAGAGTGGAGTAGAGATGCTTCAGACTCTTAATGACATGTTTGCGGTGCCTAGCAGCTATGCTAGACAGAATGCAATCAGTGTAGTTTTTTCTAAGAGTCTTGTTAAATCTAAGGGGAAACCTAAGGGTGGTAACAAGAACAACATGGCTTGGTTATCAATTGTCAAACCAGTTGCTATGAAGAAGCCGAAAGGCAAGTGCTTCAAGTACGGACTGAAAGGACACAGGAAGAAAGATTGCCCAAAAAGATCAAACAAAGGGCGTCTGGCAGCTTGGATAAAGAAATTTTAAGCTTAAAGATGGGCAGCTTGTGTCTGCATTAGCAAAAGCACAAGTTATTTTATCTTTTGATAATTTAAGACTATGGTTTTGGGCCACTGTTCATTTGTTCCAGATTTCAAGAAAAATTTAATTGTTGTTAGTTGTTTCGTTGAAACATGGTTTCAAATGCAATTGATTCCTTAGCTTCATTTCGAAGTTCTTCTTTGTCTTGTTTGTTCCGGCACATTTTTTAAATAGTCTTTATTACTTATGTCTTATGCACCATTGAATTTATTATGTTGAATTAAAAGGATCAATGAACAAGAATATTCACCAAAGAAATAAGTTTCAAATGAAACATATCTTAGCCTTTTATGATTGAGTCAGATTACCTCAAATAGGAAACATGGTTTAGTTAAAAGAGGGACTGAAAGTTCCATAGTCTTTGAACTAAAGGCTACATGTAAGTCCTATTTGGAAGGTAAAATGGCTAAGCAATCTTACAAGGTCAAAGGGTTTTGCGCAGCTATTCAACTAGAATTGGTACATACTAAAGTATGTGGACCAGTTAGCGTTCAAGCCATAAGAGGTTATGAGTACTTCATTAAATGAATGGTTGCTCTAGATTTGGACAGATGAACCTAGTGCGTCATAAGTCTTGATTTTTTTTGGAAATTTCCAAGAGGTTTAAGTCTAAGGCAGAAAAGCATCTAGGTGTTCAAATAAAAACTTTGGTCTGACTAAAGTGTTGGATACATGCTTGGTAAGTTCGGGCCTTGCCTGATTTAAGAGGGGATAGTTTTCACAATTGTTAACTCTAGGAATGCGTTAGTTGAATGAAGTTGCAGTATGCAGAATTCAAACATTTCTAGACTTGGCGATGTACGTGTTCAATTATTCATCCTTGCCAATGTCGTTCTGGGGAGATGCCTAGGAGAAGGGAATGTACCTTCTTACTTGGTTCTATCAGAGACTATTGTAAAGACACCTATAGAATTATGGAAAGGGTGTAAGCCCAGTTCAAACCATATTCAGATTTAGGGTGCTCTGGCACATGTCTTGCAACAGGGGTCAAATAAAATGGGATCTTGCATGGAAGTGTGCATATCTTTTGGCTAACCTAAGAGAAACGGGGATTGGATCTCATTTAGCGCAAAAGATTAGATTGTCTTAGTGAGAACTCATGTGACTTTCTTAAAGGAGGACTAGATGGAAAATTATAAGCCCCTGAGTAAGGTTATTCTTGATGAAATTTATCTCGGAACAAGAATTTCTAAAATTCTCTAGAAGCTTCATCCATTGTTCCCTTGATTGTTAAAAGAGGGGAAAAATATACCTCTGGGTGAACAAACACGGGAACCATAATTGGAAATTCAACATGATAATATACAAGTAAGAACTAATAGAAATATTAGTATCATATATGGAAGAATAATATCAAGGATTTGTTAACATGTAATATGAAGAGCCACCATCTGACCCAAAACTTAGATCTACTGTAGATACACCAGATCTAGTATGGTACATTCGTAGTGGGAAAGAATCTTTTCAACCCTCAAGATATCTCTTGTTGGGTGACATTGATCCCATGAGTTACGATAATGCATTGGAAGATGTTGTTGATCAAGTGTTGCTCATAGTTATGAACAATGAGGTGGAATACTTGCATTTCATCTATGTACGGTCTTTGGTAAAGACACCAAGAGGGGTAAGACCCACTATGTGTATGTGGACCTACAAAGCAAAGAGAGGATAGACAAGAAGGTGAAAACCTTCAAGACTAGTTTGGTGGCAAATGTTTGTCAAACACCATGCTTGAGTCTATCTAGATTCTCTTAGTTGCTGTTACAAGTCTCATTTATGATATTTTATTTGGGAGTTGGATGTCAGAACATCTACATGCAATGACCAAAAAGGTTTATAACTAATGGGCAAGAATACTATATGCAAGTTGTGAAAGTCCATTCTATGGACTTAAGTAAGCATCCAGATCATGGAACATCAGGTTTGATCAGGTTATCAAAATTATGTTTTTGAGAAAAACCTTGATTAATGGCTTGTATTTGTATGTAAAGGATCCAAGGGGAGGCAGTAGCTTTTCTGGTACTTTATGTAGATGGTATGCTTCTTATTGGAAACAAAGTGGAGGTAATATCAAACGTAAAGAGTTGGCTGAGTAAGAGTTTTAATATGAAAGACAAGGGGAAGCCAATTATATTCTTGGTATGATACTCTTATGATATCAGAAGAATAAGAAGTTGACATCATCTTAGGTTACTTACATTGACAAAATTCTTACCAAAACCCAACATGGGGAATTCTAAGAGGGGAATCATGTCTCTAAGATGTGGAATTCATATTCCTAAGGAGTAACTTCTAAAGAATCTAGAAAAGGAAGAATGCATGAGTAGGATACCTTATGCTTTGGCAATAGGTAGTCTTATGAATACCATGTGGAGTATTAAACCATACATCTGCCACACAGTGGGAGTAGTGAGACGGTACCATTATGGTCCTAGAGGAACACTAGATTGTTGTTAAGCATGTACTTAAGTATCTTCGGAGAACGAGAGATTATGTGCTGGTATATTCTAGTCGGAGTCTTGAAAAGCTGATCTTTCACGAATTCAGTTTTTAAGTGGATATTGATTCAAGAAAATCAACCTCGAGCTATGAAGTTTACATTAAACTAAGATAGCATTAGAGGTAGATCTTGCAGACCCAGTTATTAAAAGTTTGCCTGAACTTGTGTTCGAGAGCCATGTTACTTCTTTCGGTCTTAGGAGGATCCCGGAATTGCATTGAGCAAGTGGGAGATATTATGCTCATTGTGCTCTTGGAGTAAGACAATGAAACAATGTAATCATTTTCTGAATTTTTACAAATGAGGTGTTTTTCATTGTTTTATGCACACAATTTAGAAACATTAAGGTCCGGATCAATAATTGTGGAGTATATGATCATATGGATACGTTCATAGAGGACATGGTCATAGGTTCTCACAATTGATGAAAAGGTTCACATCTATTAAATTAAGTTGAGCGCTTTATTTAGGCTGCAATATTTTATGAAATGGTTTTGTTTGAATCATTATAAAATATTAGTATGAATTAATACTTACATTGAATGGATCAAGGAGAGATTTGATTGAGGTTGTTCTTTCTGTCATAAGGAATCAAATCTCCAAATAACTATAGTCATGTAGTTGCTCTAAATCCCGAGTTTATTTTAAATGGGTAATTAAATAGTTTTCATTCTTTGATTTACTAATGGGTGAGGTTTGATCTATATGACGGCCAATAACTTGGTATTTTGGGATTGAGACTATTTGGTTATCTGTGTTTACGAGATAAACAACATGGAATTTATAGGAAATGTCTACTTGATATGTTTTGGTACTTGGATATTGAAGACATTGGCCAGTGCATGTAATCCATTAGAGAAACTATCAAAGTCAATGGAATAAATAATTGATTGGGTTACAGAAAACTAGTCAATCAATTATAGACATTTTATAAAGGGGCGATGCATATACATGTTATAAGTGTCATTAATCTTGGAGATCACGTTCGGGCTTTTAGTGGAGTAGCACCGAACTAGATAATCTTCTATAGATTATCATGAGCCTTGATGAATGACAAATGATAGATCCCCAGGCTAGCTCGATACAAGGGATGGGGTATATAATTAGATGATGATGGCTTATGGGCTATATGATCTTGGGTTTACGAACTCAAGTTTGTATCTTAAAAGAGCAAGTGAGAGATTATTGGATATATACTCTTAGTCACTTAAGCCCTATTGGGCTTTAGTGAGACCAAAGCCCATGAGGCTTAGGGTTAGGTTAAATCTTGCACTTAACCCTATATATTCTAACTTACTCCTAATGTTCCTCCTAAGGATAGCTCATCAGAAATAGACCCAAGAGGCAGACGTTCATCATCTGAACGGTTGCCCACACACCCACCCCATCCTACTCGAGAGATAGTCTGGAAGATCTATCATAGAGCGGACGAGGACTGTTCGTAAACTGTTTTCAAACCGCTGCATCTTTCCAGGTAATCAAAATTATGAAGGTTCTTATTTTTCCTAAACGAATCGGTTAAATACTCTTCCGTGTTTTTGATGAGATTCCTACATTTCTTTCTTGTGTTTAAACTGTATTCCTTTTCTCTTATCTTCATAAAATTCGTCCAATTTTCTTAATCCATCTTTAATATCTATTACATTTTTATCTACACTTTCTATGTTTCCATAGATTGCCCATAAGTTATTATTTATTACAGTTTGTTCTTTTTTAAGTACTTCTACTATTACTTTAGTTTGTTTTGCGTTTGAATTTACAATTTGGTTTGCTATATTTAATATTATAGTGTCAGATTTTTCCCAATCATATAAAGATTTCATCATATTTATCTGTGGATTATTATTTATTGGTTCTAATTTATCATAGACTCCTAAAGCCTTTTTATTTCCTTTTATATCATTTTTTATTTCTTTTAATTCTTTAGAATTTTGTTTTATTTCTGATTTCATTTCATATATCTTTTGTTCTAATGGTTTAACTATTTCTTTTATCTTTCTAATCAATTTCTATCTTCTATTTTTTCTAAAATATCTCTAGTTTCTACAGGTAATTGTTTTATTATTTCTTCTTTACTAAATATGTGTAACATATCTTCTATGTTAGGATTTATATAACTTCCTAATTGTTTCATTGGATACATATTAATCCAATTTATTTGATTACAAGCATATTCTCCTTGACCTCCTAATATGAATGGCGTAAAATCTATTTCTCTTTCCTGCATTAAATAAGAACTATCAGGTAATTTATCATATTCTATTTCATACATTCTAGGTTCTAATCTCTTAATTATATTCATTTCTAAAACACAATTATAACTGATACAAATATAAATCAAACAATAAGATTTCTCTTTCTCGTGAAGCAGAACAGATTATATTGTAACTTCAGAGGATACTTGAGAAAATCTTCAAACAAACAGTATATAAGGCAATAAAGTAAACAAAGATTGTACAATATCAAAGGAAAGGGATCAAACTTTGGTTTCATATTATCATTAATCCATAACTTTGATACCATATACGAGACAACCGGGTTATATGCTTAAGCTCAGAGAAAATTTGGGTATGGTGACATTCATATCATAGATTAATCCAGGTCTATGTATATATGTATATATATATATATATGTGTATACATATATATATATCTATATATACATATAGCAGATTGTTTGTGCACTCAAAATATATGGTGCTCCATGTATGTGTGACACTCTCCCTCACCTAATTTGGTGACGTCCTTGTCACTGCTTCACCTCTGTACCAGTGTAGGTGGTCTTCAAATTGCCAAAGATCTTCTTGAGGTTCCCATATAGCTTTGCTTTCTGGCAACCCTTTCCATGTGATTAAGTATTGGATACTTAGTGGTACCCCTCGTCTTCGCACTACTCGATTAGCTAGCACCTCTTCTATCTCTCGACCAAATGACTTTGTTATAGTGGGATGTGCTCTTGTTGAGATAGCTTAATCAGGATCATCCACGTCTTCTTGAAATGGCTTGAGCATACTAACATGGAAGATAGGATGAATCTTCAAGTTTGAGGGTAGGTCCAGTTTGTAAGAGACCTTTCCTACCCTTCCCATGACATACTCGAGGATCATATTTGCGGATGACGCCTTGTGTAACTTACAGAATACTTTGAATTGTTGAGGAAGAAGCTTCATCATAACCATGTCTCCCACTTGATATTCAGAAGCACGCTTCTTCTTATATGCAAAATTTTTCATTCTCTTGGCCGCCTTTGTTAGATTTGATTATTTTTGATGATGTCAAATATAGATTCTAAATATTAAGAGCAAAAAGTTGCATAATATATTTATACGTTTACTAATTTCTATATTTAATGCATAATCAAAGATTAGAAGATATAAAGTTCAATAATGGAGAATAATCAAGAAGAAGATTAATAAATAAGTTATTGAATTGGATTGATTAAGAGGAAAAAGAAAAAAGAAATTGGTTAGGGCGCAAATTTCAAAAATTACAGTTTGGTACCACAAATTTTGGAAATAACAGTTTGGTACCACAAATTTCAAAAATTACAGTTTGGTACCACGAATTTTTGAAATGTCAATTTAGTCCACGATACAATAATTTGCACTATACTTGAGTACAGAATTGCAGTACTCAAGTATAACACTCGAGTATCAACTTGGATACTCAAGTATCTAGTGTGTTCTAGCCACTTTGTTCAACTCTATTTTACGCCTTACATGAGCGAGATTCAGTAATCCGACCATATTTCTCAAACCATAGATTCAATTGAGGTGAAACTAGTTCCATGTGAAACTAGCTCCCAATATGTCACATATACACTAAAAGCAAGCTAAAAGGAGTTCATAAGAAGGAGATATTCCATTTCAAAAATGTCACTGCAAATTAAGCCACATGTCAGACACATGTTTGGCAATTTAGATTTATCTCACAAAATACACATCCAATTGGACTGAAACCAGTGGCATATAAAACTAGACTCAAATACCGTTTCAAAAACACCAAGAACATAGAAAAATAAGAACTGAAAGATATATGAATTTTGGAAGTTCGCTATTAGATCAAGACATTGCAAAAACGCTGCTTTAGAACAACAATCAATAATTTGATCAAAACGGTCAACACACAATGAATTTGGAGCCGATTCTTTTTGCGTTGGAAAGAATATATAAATAGATTTCTGGGCATAGGTGATTTGCCAAATTTGGAGTTATATCAAAGACGCTACACTCAATGGAAATTGACCTTTGCGCTGACAATATTCTTGCGTTTGAATGACATTACATTTTGGAAGTTGAGCTTTGTACTGGAGATCACTCGCGGAGAATGCTAGCTAACAACTACTAGAAATCTTACTTGATATTCGTCACTGATATGAATTTGTTCCGGTGAACACTCGAGTATCCAAGTAGATACTCAAGTATTGATGGTAATACTCACAGGATAAGAAGCATAACACTCGTTGATTCTGGTTTAATCACTGATGAATACTCAAGTATGACACTTGAGTATGAATCTCCAATACTTGAGTATGCACATATGCCAGTGGAGATTCTAAGTGACACTCATAACATTTTCTGAGAAAAACAAGAAGCATACTCAAGTATGTGAGTTAATACTCAAGTATTGTCGGGTAAAGCACAAACTCAGAAAGACACTCGCAAAAATCTCATGAGTGATAAATCAACATAATACTCTATTATGGTTGAGAGTACTCGAGTATGACATTGATTATGCAAAGTACTACCTGAGTATTAGTATAGACTCTCAGCTTGATACTCGCAGAACCTCACATCAAATAAGATGAATACTCGAATATCAACATGAGGGCTCGAGTATGTTGAAGAATACTCGAGTATTGCCTCATATTCACAGTAAGCTTTCGCAAATAGAAGTGCTCCTACCTGACGAACAGCCGAGTACTCCAAGTGGTACTCAAGTATTACACTTGAGTATCTGTCGTTAATTTCATATCCAAAACGTCTTCGAGAATGCTAAATCATTGTTTATAATTGTTTATATTTTGATTATTACTCATTATACTTCCCAATGCTACTAAACATCTTTGTTAATGAGTTTCAGATATTTAATTTGAAGGATTTCGTCGAAAATCCAAAAAGTAAATTGTGTGTCAAACATTTAATGAAAAGCATAAAACAGAGCACATACACGGAAACTATTTCAGAGCAAGTAAATGATAATCTTCTAAGACACCCATTCCAGTGAAAGTAACTCTACATTAAGCAACCAATGGGATGTTGTTGCAACAAAGCGAAAATGACGGCATCTCGATTTTTGTTAACAACTTCAATAGGTCTCTAACAGAAAGATTATCAGTCTAACGGAAAGTTTGATTACTTACGACAGAAAGCTTGAAACTTTACAACAGTCATATTCTAAAACAAGAAGATTGTGCTTAACGAATAAATGTTCTTCATCGACTACAGATAGTGAAGCATTTCGTGGAATGAGGAAGACGACAAAATAGTTAAATGCTTCAACGATATTATTCTCCAATGATCAAATTCTCCCAACAAACAAATGAAAACTACTTATAAATAGAAGAAGCAATGAAGGGAAAATATTGATGAAGCCAATGACAAGAGCTTATACCTTTACTGTCAAAATGCCAATACTTTAACGTCTATATCACTTACTCTTTGTTATCTCAATAATTATATAATTTACCTTAGAGAGTGAGATTATTTGTAATGTGTTTCAGTGTTTATCTCTGTTAGTAAATAGGTGTCCTAAAGACAATTTGTTTTGACAAAGGAACGCATTTTTATATTTAGTATTTTTTGATTTATATATTTGAGCACATTTTATCTTTATCATATTTGTGTCTCACCTCTATGTTAAGGTTAATATCCGTTTAAAGATAAAAACCTTAGGAATAGAATATGTGTTTACTCGAGGATCTATGATATGGATTATGATCATGAAGACTCGAGAACATTGCATGTCTATTGCCTGAAACTTGTTCCTAGTCTTGAATCACCAAGAGAGGGCATTGGTGTTCTCAATAAGACTAGTACAACATCATCTACTTGTATAGAGATACAAGGTAAGGGGCCTCATGGAATACAAACATGGTTATGCCTTGGCTAATGTCGAACGGTGGATCTGTTGGAGAATAGATAGCATTGAACTGACTCGCCGAGAGACTCTACAAAGATTCATTGTAGAGAATATTATTGGATATGTAAAGTCTCTCAATGTTTGGTAGTACAGATCGTCCTAGACTTGAAGATGTCATCGAGTACTATGTCCTAGGGTTATACTTTGACTGTACAACTATATATTCCTGAAAATGGGAAGAACAATGTACTCTTGGGTATGACTTGAATACATGAGTGTAGATGGACATGCCGAAAAGATTCACAACCCCCTATAAAGGATTAGTCGTTCACAAAACTGGTAGGGCTTGGATGACTTCTAGTTAACTTAGGAATCTGTGCATAATAAGAGATCATGAAGAGTCATGATCTATCTTAGAGTCAATAGAAGAAGATTCATAGTTATGTGAAAACACTACATTTAGTCAACCACGTGAGATGATACTATATTTTTGCTCTTGACTAAATGTGAATGACTTTGTAAGGGATGATGCCGGCACGATATTCAAATTAGAAAAAGTAGATCACTTGATTAACTCAATTAATTCTGGGGCCACAGAGCATTGCTAGTATCTTATATGGTCATGAGATAACTTGGGCCTATTAAAGGAGTTTAATTGGTCCAAAGTTATTTATGTTAATGATTAATAGGGCCTAATGAGTCACACACAAAGGTTATCCTTAATTGCCTAAAATTAGCAAGTTTGGGGCAATAATTATTATTGGGCTTTCTCGAGAGAATAGATGTATTTGGGTTGGAGTGGGACTCCAAGCCCAACATACAAAAATGGTGCTATATATGGTTCTTTAGTGGAAAATTAGTTTCTTCACTAATAGGCTCAAATATATTACAAGATCAAACAAGGTCTTAGGCCAATTTGAATTTTGATTTTGAGATTTAAATTTGAATTTTAAATTCATGAGACTAGGTTATAAATGATAATTTTGAATTATCTAACACACACACACACACACAAAAATGTCCAATAAAGATTGGATAAATAAAGGATAAAGAAATAACTAAAGATATGGATGTGATTCATTATCTTAAATTATTAATTCAAGAAATAATTAAAGAATAGATGTGATCTATTATCTTGAATAATTAATTCAAGAAATAATTAAAGATATAGATGAGATCCATTATCTTGAATTTTTAATTTAAGAAATAATTCAAAACATGAATGAGATCCATTATCTTGAATTTTTAATTCAAGAAATAATTCAAGACATAGATGAGATCCATTATCTTGAATTTTTAATTCAATAAATAATTCAAGATATGGATTTAATCCATTTTCTTAATTATTTGGATAATACCAATTAATGAACCTTTAATCTTGAACCTTAATTTGGGTGTTGGCTGAATTTTAGAGATCTCTTGAGCCATTGGAAAATTTTGACCAAGTACCAAGAAAAGGAGGAAGAGACATCATCCAAAGGTAATCCAATTTTGTCCATCTTATCTTCAACCTAATCTCAAGAAACCTAACCTTCTTGAGATAAAGAAAACCCAAGAACATTGAGTCCTCAACTTTGACGTCGCTCAGCAAGCATCCAAGGAAAGAGAGGAATAAAAGAGAATGAGTTCTTAAGGCAATTGGGAGATAGTTATGTGGATCAACATTAAAGGACATCATACGCTGCAATTAGTGAAGAACAATTTTTTTTCACCTCATGAGTTTACACTTGAACGTCAGGCAACACCCAAAAATAACTAACATCTCATTCACTTCTGAGAGAGAAGGTTCATTATAATCTGAAATACACGGCTGAACCCAAGAGGGGGGTGAATTGGGTGAAGATAAAAACTTTGCAACTTTGAAAATCTTTTCGCAATTCAGTAAAATCAATTTGAATGATAATAAAGAGTAATAAATCGATAAACAATCATTCAAACATGTATGCTAGAAGTAAAGAGTTAAGGGAAGAGAACTGCAAACTCAGATTTATACTGGTTCGGTCCAACCTTGACCTACGTCCAGTCCTCAAGCTCCACTTGAGATTTCCAGTATTCTCCTTGTTTAACCAGGCATAAGAGACAAGCCTTTACACTCTCCTTGTTTAATCAGGCACAAGAGATAAGCCTTTACACTTTCCTTGTTTAATTAAGCACAAGAGACAAGCCTTTACACCTCACAAGTTTATCCAGGTACTTGTGCAACCTTCACAATCTCTCGCGGAAACTCCCCCTTACTACCCATAAGGTTACAATCAAATTCCCAACTCAAAGTCACCCAACCTTGAGTAACTCTCAAATAGAGATTGATTTACAACAAAACTTCTCTCTAAGAAGTGGATAAATGATCACTGAAGTACATAGGAATTCATTTCACTCTTTCTAAGTTCAACTATGAAGACATGAAAAACAAAGTGAAGAGAGGATTCAGAATTTCGGCATTATGACTGTATAAGTTCACTCCTCTACCTTTTTGCGTTTTGAATCCAGCTTTATTTATAGATGAAGGTCTTCTAACCGTTGGAGAATAGAGCCATTATGTTCAGAACCGTTGAGAGTGCACCAGATGCAAAAATATAGCCGTTAGAAGCTTTTTCAACTTGACAGCTCAGCATTTTGGTTCTTCATGAAATCCTTCGTTTGATCATTTGGAATGTGTCCACAAATGATGTAAATGATGATAATAAATGTTATGAATCATTTGGGTAAACTTCTGGTTGATCTGGATCAGATTTAGGATTTTTGTCAATTTGATTTTTCTGACGCTACGCTGTAAACTCGGGTTTTGACTTCAATACTATGGTATTGAGCTTGTAGCATTACTTCAGATTCGTCTCTGTATGTCCTATACTAGAGTTTTGCTTCCCATACTCGAGTATTGAGGATCCACAAACGTTCATTGCTCTCTGTCTGAGCTATATTCGAGTATTCATGCGCAAACTCGAGTATTCACGTTGTTATGGACTTTGGTTGCTTTCTGACTTTATATCGCTTCAATTTTGGCAAACCAATTATCCTCATATAGCTCCTTAGTCCTTCTTTCCAATGCAACAAGATTCATCTCAAAGATCGTTGGATTTAATCTGTTATGATCCAATGTATGAAGCCTTGTTCTTGACCAGCGTTTTTACGATGTTCTAAATTGTTAGTCAACTTTCAAAGACTTTATCTCTCTGGTTTGATCTTCATTTTTGTTGAATCAAGTCTTGATGTAAAGCCTTATGAGTCTTATTTCTAATGCCACCGATTTTAGCTCATTCTGATTTGTAGATTGTGAGTTATACTCAAAACACTGAAGCTTGGTCGAAAGTGTGGCGTGAATATTTGATCCAACTTTAGAAATTCAAATCTCTTTGATATGATTTTCTTTGGACTTGAAACTTTGTCAAGATGACGCATTGGATGTCTAGTTTCAGCCAAATTTGATTTCACCTCAATCCAATGTCTGGTTCAGGAGAAATCATCGAATTACCAGACCTTGCCCAATCTGATCGTGAAACAGAGGTGAACAGAGTTGTTGAAGAACACTGGAAACTCGAGTTTTGATTGGATACTCGAGTTTTGTTAGGTCCAGAGACGTGAGAGAAGTTGAAAACACCCGATACTTGAATATTTCAGTTCCAAAATCAAGTATTGACTCCCATACTCGAGTTTTGACCTCCATAGCTCAAATTTGACTTGGAAACTCGAGTTGACTCCCAAACCTCAGTTTTTCAAACTGCAGTTTTCAAAACCACAGTTTCCTCATCTAGAAGCCAATTTTTGCAGCAAGCTTGTATACTCGAGTTTTGACCTAGAAACTCGAGTGTTCATTTCCAGAACCCGATTTTTACTGTCTTTAGCTTTGAATTGACCCTCTTCAACATCAATTTGATTGTGGACACTTCTATAATCAATCTTGGAACATGAATAATGATATTTTGAGCAAGTTATTCCTTTTTCCAAGTTCCACCTTGATCAATATTTCCTCTTCTTTATTTTCTTTATTTTCTTCATTTTCCTCCTTCTGAAATCTTATCTCTTGATTAATCTCCATTATTCGACTCTTTCTTTCTTTCAATTCTCTTCTTTTTCTTCTCTTCCTTTTCCTTTTCCTTATCCTCATCTATATCCTCGTCCTCCTTGATCTTCTTCTTTTTTCCTCTTCCTTGAATATCTCCACAATCTTTTGATAATTTCTTGATTCTTTGAAGATTCTTCCTTCTTTAATTTCTGATTTCCTTCTTGATTATTTCCCATCTCTGAACAAACTCTTGCGTTCAATACTTTTTTGATCAATCTTCTTCTTGATCATTCTTCACATCTTTGATTCTACATTAAGCTCAAGAATTTAGTCAATGAAGAAGATAAACATATTATTCAATCTTTTTGCTTTGAACAATGCCATGTGTATAAGTCATCATCAAAACTAACTATATCTAACATAATCACTTTATCTGAGAGTTACTCAAGATTGTTAGATCTTGAGTGAAAAATAGATTGTATCCTTACGGTGTGTAAGAAAGAATATCTTGGTGAGATATTTGTGAACGATTTTACAAATGTCCGACTAAAATTATGGAATTGTAGTAGTTCTTAAGTACCTAGTTAAAACTTGAGGAAGATGGTAGATTTGAAATCTCAAAATGATCCTGGGGATTGGACGTAGGTCATCACGAATTGGGCTGAATCAGGATAAATCACAATTTGTATATCCTCTTCCATGAACTTTATATTTCCAACATATGTGTTTAAATAATTGATTGTTGGTTTATGACTCATTACTTTCATAAATATTGCTTTTACTAAGATGCGAAAAAAATTTCAAAGTTCCTAAGTTCTTATCATACACCCAATTCACCCCCTCTTGGGTGTCAGCTGGTTCTAATATTTGGTATTAGAGCGGGGCTTTTGTTTAAAGGACTTAACCATCTCAAGAGTTACAATGGCTGATTTTGGGTATTACTCGTTTTCAAAAGGCTCTAATTATACTGTTCCACCGTTTTTAAAAGATATTGATTTTTAGTTCTGGAAAGCTAAAATGACATCATTTATAAAACCATTGATTTTGATATATGGAATATTTTTATGAATGCCTTTGATTTCAAATCGAGAAAGGATTGGACAGAAAAAGAGAAGAAAATATTTTCACTTAACATTAGAGCAATGAAAATCATATATAGTGCTTTAACTGAAAATGATTTTGGAAAAATCAAGTTTTGCTCTAGTGCTAAAGAAATTTGGGATACTCTTGATTCTATATATGCTTCTAACAATTGTGTTGAATTTGAAACTGTTGATAGTTCATTTGAAACTATAAGCTACATATCCACGGTTGATGAACATATGGAAGTTGAGAATGAAGAAGGAGAAATCATAGAACACTTCCATGATCTAGTCAACATAAAAGAGCAAGAGGAATATAATTCCCAAGAAGAGGTCATCATGAACAAATTTGATGATTCTTTATATGGAGCTCAAAATATGGTAAACAATTATAATTCTTCTTCTCCTTATGTGTTTAAGAAAAACAATTTTAGAAAATTGCATAATTTTTTTTCCAACCAACTACTTTTCTATTATGAAAAGCAAAAATGTTTTTGATCATGCTGGAAAATCATGAGGGAAGAAAGAATATACAAGTATGGTTCATTTGATATTGCATCCACTCGACCAGTACAATTCTATTATTTACAATTAGGGAAAACATTTTCTCATGTTGTAGGAAAACCATTTTCTCATGTCACACACACATGAAATGGTGGGACCCACATATACATATATTAATTCATATATGTATATTTGGGTTCCACCATTTCATGTGTGTGTAGGAAACTTTTTTTCTCATGTAACATGAGAAAACAAAAACCCTTACAATTATTGTGGAAAATCTGGCCATATTTTTCACACATATTATATTAGGAGAAATTCTAATTCGAGAAATAAATATGTTTGGGTTCCAAAAGAACAAGTAAGGTCCAATACTAATAGTAAAGGACCTACGTATAAGTAGGTACCAAAATGTCCATCTAGTGCTTTATGTGTGCAAGATGATTCAAAAATCAATGGACATAATGGTACAAAGAAGATGAACAAGAAGCCAAGAATTTCTCGTGCACCAATGAAAAGGATCACAACATCTATGTCAAACAAGAGAACTCTTGGAGCACCCATTGCTGAAACTAAAAAGTCTAATCATAAAGAGAAGTAATGGAAAATAAGAGTATGTTCTACCTAAAAAATAAACTATCATAGAGTGTCATTTAACTATATTGAAAAGAACAAGAAAAGGAGAATCTCTCAAATATCGAATAGAAGACTATTGAAGTCTATATCTTTTGAAAGAGCTTTGCAGACACGCATAGAAAAACATATGAAGAATCAGTGAGCAAGCAAAGTCAATCCTCCAAGTACCTAAGGCAAAGGTATACAACGGTAAAATCTCCTACACTATTATATGTAACATTTATTAAGGTTTTATATTTTGGAACCTTAGTAATGAGCATTGCGAACCATTTTGAAATTGAATTTTCAGATCCCTTATAAATCCACTTAATAGAATTATTTAGAAAGAGATTGCAATGTTCAGTAATTCAACTCTTTATACATGCCTAATAAGTTGAAAAGAAAGTATTTCTTTTATGCATAAAGTCATAATTAATTCATATGCTCAGTTGTTCTGATTTAATTTTATTCTTAGAGCATGTGAATTTTGTTTTAATTCCTACAAGCTAATAATTAACATATCCAATCAAGGTTGGATACCAAGAAAGAAAAAAGATTTATATGGTTTTGTAGGATGGGTAAAAGTTTTTTAAGAGTACAACTACATAGAGAAATAATTCAAGTCTTGAGGAAACTAAACAAATTATGCTTGATGTTGATGGTGAAAGTTGAAAAGGGGACATCTACATCAATCCATCTTTGAAAAAGCCAGAGCAAATCACCAAGAGGGGGTGAATTGGGGATTTGAAAAATTCTTTCGCTCAATTCTGGAAATTAATCGCTGAACCAAAGTAGTGCAGAGAAAGAGAAGAGAGAATAAGACACAGCAAGATTTATACTGGTTCAGTCTAACTCCTTGACCTACGTCCAGTCCCCAGACTCTCTGGGATTTTCACTATCACTTACAATCAGTCACACACTCTGTACTCGAAAGCTATCCACTCACCAGGATATACTCCCCCTTACAAGTTGTACACTGATATCCCAATCTCCAAGTCCCCCGACTTGAGATTTCAGAGTAAGTGATATACCCAAACACAGTACACTACACACTCTATAACTTGGGATGATCCTCTCTCTAGGACTCACTCCCCCTTACAAGTTGTAGTCGTACAATCAATCTCCAAGTCCCCCGACTTGAGATTCTTTACAATCAAATTATTAACGAAAACAAACTCTCTCTAAGAGCAGATAATGATAAACACTGAAGCTCAAATCTCTCCAGACTATTTACAGAAGAATGAATACAGAAATCTGATTTGTTGCACACTGTAATTGTCTTGTATTTTGTCTGTATGTTTCTTCTTCGAATCTGAATGATATTTATAGCTGTTGAAGTCCAATTTGAATGAAGAACTTGACTGTTGGAAGAGCACTACGAATTTAAACGTTGGAGGCTCCACTTCCAGAACTAGCTGTTGAGAATCCACTGAAATTTATCTTGATGGATGGATTCTGCTTTTGTCTAATCTGTTGTAGACATTCTTGCATTGTGGGACTTAGTTAATGTGAAGATAATGTTGATGTCCCAGTGCTAGAATGGGCTGTGCTTAAAGTTGTAATTATTTAATCAAAGTTGGAGCACTTTATAAGACAACATATTCTTTCTCTCTCTTGCTTTACAGCTCATTGTCTGAATCTTCATTGTTTCCTTCAATAAACCATCTGAAACTTGCTAACAAACTGGTTAAAAGACGTTAGGAATAATAGCAATTAAAGATATGAAGTATTAAGATCATTCAAATGGTTTTCGCAAATTCGCGCCTTCTGGTTTTACAAATCAGTGCGTTACAAACTCGAGTTTACAAACCCAGACTCGAGTTTGGAGTTCATCCAGAGAGCATCTTGTTTTGAAAGACTTCCTAAACTCGAGTTGATTAGTGACTGACTCGAGTTTGGTTCTTACTGAAAGGAAAATCGCGAATGGCTCTTGGATGAAGTTTTGAAGTCATGCCTAAACTCGAGTCATTTAGTGACTGACTCGAGTTTGAAGCTTTTATGAAAATCTTGAGTTTAAGTTCAGAGCTTCAAAACTGGAGTTTAGAAAACGCAAACTGGAGTTTACAAAAATCTGAAATATTGTTTCGTTCTCTGTATAGCCCAGAGTCGAGTTTTGATATCCAAAACTTGAGTTTCAGTGTAAACTGAAACTTTCGAAAAATCTCTTCATATGTAAACTGGAGTTTCTGTTTCTCAAACTGGAGTTTTCAAAATAGTCATTTACTCGAGGCTTTCTGTTTGAGCTAAACTCGAGTCACCAAAACCTTGACTCGAGTTTCAGTGAAAACTGAAACATTGAAATACCTTTGAAAGCTCAAACTGGAGTTTCCTTTTTCAAGACTGGAGTTTAGAAATCATGTGATAGTTCAAGTGTTTTCAAAACAGTCCTAAACTCGAGTCTCCAGAAATCTGACTCGAGTTTCAGTGTATATTCAAACTTTGAAAACTTTTCATTAAAGTGAAAACTGGAGTCACTGAAACCAAACTGGAGTTTACAAAGCAAGTAACAACACAAGTGTCTCTGTTTATCCTAAACTCGAGTTTGCTTAATCCAGACTCGAGTTTACGAGTCTTTAGCTCTTAAACTTTTCTTGTAAACTGGAGTTTGGAAGGATCAAAGGTAAAGTTTGAAAACTTGATAAAACGTTGAAGCTTCTGTTTGATCCCAAACTCGAGTTTCTAAGACATAGACTCGAGTTTACAAGTCTTTGAAACTTTTGGCCTTTAAACTTTCTTGTAAACTGGAGTTTCTCAAAATCAAAGGTAGAGTTTGGAAACAAGTTGAGATTCGAATGTTACTGCCTTTGATCTAAACTCGAGTTTATAAATACAGACTCGAGTTTACAACTCTTAGAAACTTTGATTGCTCTCTGTAACTCTGCAAACTCGAGTTTGCCCATGCAAACTGGAGTTTGGCTTTCTCTGTTAAAAACTGAGCTTCTGTCTATCAAGTCCAAACTCGAGTTTGCCTTAAACAGAAAGTTTTACAACTTTCAAAGACAAACTTCAAATTAAGTTTACAATTGTCAGTTATCATCAAAACACCTAGAGAACTAACAATCTTAATCAAGCAAGCTTCTACAAGGACAAGAGGAATTACGGTGATATCTAATTCTTACCCTATTTCGCGCTTAAGTGAATTACATATTTGGGTAATGAATACTTATCCATTATTGCATTACATTATCAATCAATCATTTATAATTTTCAAAACATTTTCAGACTGCTAAATTGACCGTAAGTGAAATTGTGCATAACTTTCTAAGTATATATTTTGAAATTCACAATTCTAAAATTTGTATGGATTTCAACTTATCTTATTTTATAAAAATGAATACACATGTTTTGAAAAATCTTCATACTTTAATTGCATTGAAATAAGTTTTCAAAAATCTGAAGATTAAATCCATGTCATAAATGTTTCAATTATGTCCTCCGTTATTGACATGTTGATCATTGATCTTAGATATGCTATCGTATGCTTGAACTCCATACTCCTTATTATCTAATGAGTTGAATCTCGTTGACCATCTATTAAGCTTCAAGCCTATTCTTGCAAGAAAAGAGTTAAATTCATGAAAGCCTTATGTCTAATGTATAAATCCTTATTAGCTGAGTTATTCCAAGCATTATAAATGTTTATTTAATGCATTAACCATTATAGTGGAATAACTAATTGGGATAATGTCCTAAAACATTAGTTATTTGGAATAACGAGTATGTGCTTCATTATTCATAAATCTCAATACTTCTTTTCTCTGAGTAACAAGAGTCGTCTTGTACTTTAATCTTTGACTTTAATGTCCTTATTTTTCAAGATACATGTCTAAGAGTCAAGATTAAATCGCCGTCAATAGTAAAGTCATTGTGCTTATATATTTCTATCATACTTAGCCTTTTTGACTAATTCATTTTCTTCATGACTTTTGCTCTTGAGAAAATTCCCCAACATGTTAACTATAATGGTCAATATAAATTGAAGCACTATGAAATATTTTTGTCTTTGGACCATGTACAAGACAAGCATCATTTTTAAACATGTTTCAAAAATGGTTTTTCATACTTCATAATCTCAATTTCATAATGAATTATCATGATTTGAAAATCTAAGATTTGAAATAATTTTCATATTTCATTAATATTTTTGATAAACTTGATCTTAGTTATGCAATACTTGAGATTAATTATCAATGGCATGTTTTCTACATAAAGTACGTTTACAAATTATCATTTATCATTGAAAAACATCATACTAGGTGTCATTTGTTTGTTATCCTTATGGTTTATTGGCTTGAACTTATTCAATTAGGGTAAAATTATATTTTGATTGGCTAATTATACTCTTGGTTCAAATATCATATAATATAATTGTATAGAAACATAAGAGTTGTTATGACTAATCTTGTGTGGACCCAAGAAACATTGGATACCAAAGAGCATATATTTATACTTTTGCAGGAGTTGATCTAATTGTTCTGTTGTTAGGTACAAAGTACATAGGCGAATAAAATAGGCCTTATTGGCAATATTTGCAGATTCTGTGGTATCACTCAAGTGGTACATTGTTTGACACCCATTAGCAAGTAACTAGCTAGTAATGTAGCCAAAGAAAGAGAAAGAGAGAAAAGGTGGAAGTTAAGATTTCGAGGATAGTTGAGACACAGTGGGATTTCTGCTACTGACATGCCTTCAGAGCCATTAGCTATATAAACCCATCCTTATACATCAAATCTGAGGGACCCTTAGTATTGATCACATAATCAAATAGTGACTAGCTAATGATGCATCAATGGACTACAAAGGATCATGACTCGAGTAATTATGACATTACTCGAGTGGGGTATTGTATTCTTGATTGATTAATCTTATTTAAGCTATGCATTCATTAATGGGGAGTTTTACTCTCATATGTATTATATCTTAAAAGCTGAACTCTTTTATTTTGAGAAAATTTTTACAACATATGCATCTATATTCATCGTCAATTGATTAGTTTTGATGAATTGTTCTTATATTTTCCTTTCATTATTTTTATTTGAAAATATCATATAAAAAGGAATATTTTGATATCTGATTGCACTAATAATTCTCTTTTGCAAGAAAGTCTTAAATTTCTGGCAGGAGAATTTGTTCTATACAAGGACTTTTTTCCAATATGCTACAAGAAGAAGCTATCAAATTTGAGGAAAGATTCTTTGATGATCAATCAAGAGAAATATAATGGCTACAACATTCAAAGCAACACCATCTTTGTCAATACAAGTGAGAAATTGACCTCACAAGTGATCATTATGGAAGAAAGTCCAACCTGAATGAAGAAACTTGAACTTCATAGATCATACCTCAACTTGCTGTCAATTATAACATGAGCATTTATGAACCTTATCTCTTTATATTTTGTGAATATTGAGCTCTTCCTTGATATCAATTTGCTTAATCATGAAAGTTTGTCCGAATTGTCTCAAACTTGTTTTCATAAAAACATTCTAAATAGAATCACATTAAAAATGAAAAATACTTTGAAATAGGGAAGAGAAAATTTTTTTCTTGACATATGATTAAGGAGGGGTAGTCATTTCTAATTATTTTTTTTTCATATCTACCTCTCTACAAGCATCTCTTATTTATTTGGGTTAAGGTGCAAAAATACACATGAGCTTTTTCCCTAGAAGCGCTCAGCACCACGTGCTTTTTATAGGAGCAAAAATACACTCGTGGTTACCATTTTGGAGTAAAAGTCATATCCCACCGTTATGTTATTGTTCACCACCGTTATGTTATTATTCACTTCATCTCTTTCTCTCTCATCACAATGAACAATAACATAACGGCGTGATGTGACTTTTGCTCCAAAATGGTAACCACGTGTGTATTTTTGCTCCAAAAAAACAACACGTGGTGCTGGGCGCTCCTGGGGAAAAGGCTCATGTGTATTTTTGCACCTTAACCCTATTTATTTTTTAAGCTTTTTGTTGATGTCAAATAGGGGGAGAGAATGACAAGAAAAATATGTTGTACCTTATATGTTTTCATACTCATACATATTTTTCTGAAAGGATTTGTCATCATTAAAAAGGGGGAAAATGTTAAACTTGTTTAGTTTTGATGATGTCAAATATAGATGCCAAATATTAAGAGCAAAAAAGTTTGCATAGTATATTTATACATTAATTAATTTCTATATTCAATGTAGAATAAAAAATTAGAAGATATGAAGTTCAATTATGGAGAATGATCAAGAAGAAGATCAATAAAGCAATTATTGAATTATATTGATTAAGAGGAGGGGGAAGAAAAGAAATTGGTCGGGGCTCAAATTTCAGAAATTATAGTTTGATACCACAAATTTTAGAAATAACAGTTTGGTATCACGAATTTCTAAAATGTCAATTTAGTCCAGCTACAGTAATTTTCACCATACTCGAGTACAAAATTGCAATACTTGAGTATCACACTCGAGTATCCACTTGGATACTCGAGTATCCAGCGTGCTCTAGCCACTCTATTCGATTATGTTTTACATCTTACATGAGAGAGGTTCAGTAATTCGACCATATTTCTTAAACAACAAATCCGATTAAGGTGAAACCAGTTTCATATGAAACTAGACTCCCAATATGTCACATAGGCCTGAGCATTCAGTTTTTCAGTTCGGTGTTCGGTAAAAATCGAAAACCGAAATGTATGCATTTTTTACAACCGAACTAAAATCGAAAAACCGAAATAACCGAACCGAAGAAACCGAAATATTTTGGTTCGGTTGTTAGGTTATTTCAGTTTTTGGGCTTTTTTGGGCCTTTTTGTGGGCCTTTCGAATTTGATAAAAAAAACCCAGATAAAGTAAAAAACTAACAGAATGGCTTCAAATTTCACAACATAATACAAAGATAAGAAGCCACGAACAACATAATACAACATAAGAAGGCCCACAAACCACATTATAGAAATCGGTCGTTTCATAGCAATCAGGCTTTTGCTGTGAATAATCAATCAGCACACGATTATACAAACATTTCTAATTAAAAAAAGAAAAAGTTGTCCAAAAATTCTATAGCCTCAAAGCTATAAATTTACGAAGGGCAAAAGTATAGAAAGTGGCTTTTCATAACCAGATTTCTTTATGCAAATAATTAACTATCCAACGCATGATTCTATGAATATCCTTAAGAACCAAAATAGTTATCCAAACAATCCATAAAGACTCGAACTTTATTTTACAAAAAACAAAGGGGAAATGAAAAAGGTGAGTCCATCAAATGTTGTTTGTTGTTCCATTCTTCTGCAAGAAGAAAAGCTGAAGGAAATAAAAAGTTCCAACCTGAAACTCCCTTGAGCTCAACATTTATTATGCTGCTATAAAGACATTTTCTGCCTCCAAATCCTTCAATCCCCAAGTCAAGAAATGACACTACAATAATTTGAGAATAGCCATTGACCCCCTGATCCTCTGCATGTAGTTTTTGTGGTATAGCACATATCTATTACAAACACACAAAAAAGGAAGAAACTTTCAAGATTTAATCTTTTAATTTGATTATCTTTGCACAGAGAATGATAATCTATAGCTTAAAATGAAAGTAATAAAACAGACAAACCAGGGCGTAATGGTTTCCATGATAGGCCAAAAACAAGTAGCAAAAGAAATAATCTTCAACCGACAAAAACCTTTCAGATCAGATTATATACCTTTATCCTCTCAAGGAGGCAACAACCCCTTAAAATCAAAGCTTGCTTATAAAGTCTCTGGGTTGATGGCGAAAGATTTAAATTATCATATGCAAGTTAGTTGGAAAGCCAGAGAATATTAAGTGGGTCTGTGAGGGGTATTGGTTTTCGAAAACCGTTGAAGGTTAAAGCGGAAAACTTCAATAAAACAGCGATGAGAATGAGGAATAAAATGGGAGATTCAACGGAGATTACGAGAGAGATCCAATTAGTTCCAGAGAAACACAATAGCACCAACATTGACAAATTGAAGTAAAAACCCAATAATCCTAAGTTCCAGACTAGATCCAATTTACTACTCACCGGAGATAGTAACAAATTGAAGTAGATAAAATCATAAATCCAACTATCGAAGTAAGCACTAACCGGATCTGTGATTGTGACTGGCAAAGTCGGCGAACTATCATTTGTCGACCATCGAATCTATGCTTGGAAGTTGGAAGCTAACTCGGGAGGCCGTGAGTCCGTGAGTGAGGCCGTGAGGGATGCTTGAAGCCTTGAAGGAGTGGGTGAGTTTTTCCATCGAGGTGGAGGGGGCGAGGGTTTGAGAGTGACTGAGAATGAGAGATTGAGATGAGAATGAGAGACTGAGTTTCGAGCAAAATGAATAACTGAATCAGGCAGGGACTTTTGTTTTTGCTCGAAGATGAGGTATTTTTTTGGGGTTGGGCCATTTGGGTAATTGACTAATTGGGCTTGGGTTAGGTCTGACGTGTTGACTGTTGAGGTTTATTATTGGGATATCTATCTTGAAGCTAAAAAATGTCGTTTTACTCATACAATTCGGTTTTCGGTTTTAATCGAAATAATTACATAAAAACCGAACTGAAAACCGAAAACCGAAAGAAGGCAATTTTAAAAACCAAACCGAACCCGAAAATTGAAAAAACTGAACCGAAAAAACCGAATAAGCTTCGGTTCGGTTCGATTCTCAGTTTCGGGCTTGATTTGCTCACCCCTAATGTCACATAAACACCAAAAGCAAGTTGAAAGGAGTTTATATGAAGGAGATATGCTATTTCGAAAATGCCATTATAAATTAAGCTACATGTCAAATACATGTTTGGTAATTTGGATGTATTTCACAAAATACACATCCAATTGGATTGAAACTAGTGGCATATAAAGCTAAACTCAAATGTTGTTTTCAAAAACACTAAAATTATAGAAAAAAGAAGAAGAACTAAAAGATATACAAGTTTTGGAAGTTCAATGTTAGATCAAGACGTTGCAAAAACGCTACTTCAGAACAACAATCAATAATATGATCGAAACACTCAACATACAATGAATTTGGAGCTAATTCTTTTTGTGTTGGAAATAATAATTAAATAGATTTCTGGGCATTGGTGATTTGCCAAATTTGGAGTTATATCGAGGACGCTACACTTAATGGAAATTGACCTTTATGCCAACAATATTCTTGCATTCTAAAAGACACTACATTCTAGTGGAAGTTGAGCTTTGTACTGGAGATCACACATGAAGAATGCTAGCTTACACCCGCTAGAAATCTTACTTGATATTCGTCACTGATATGAACGTGTTCTGGTGAACACTTGAGTATCCAAGTGGATACTCAAGTATTGATGGTAATACTCGCATGAAATGAAGCATGACACTTGCTGATTTTGGTTTAATCACGTATGAATACTCAAGTATGAGAAGGAAGCATAGACGTTCCTCCATATCGGCATGCTTCCTATATAACATCCTAAAATCTTTAATAGTAATTAAATGTTTTTAAGATATGATTTATTAAGTAATATGAGTTTAGAGAAGATGTGGAAGTATAAAATTAAGAGTTGAAAATAATAATAATTTCATTATTATATTATATAATAATATATTATTATATAATATAATATCACATTATATTATAATTTTATATCGAATAAGGACGATACAATTGTGTTTTACAATGTTGAGGAAAAGTGTAGGGGAAATTACATCAGGTAGAAATCACACCAAACGATCCATTCCCATCTATGATATAAACATTCACACACACCCTCACATTCAGGCATGCACTAACGGCAAGCGAGAAAGAGACAATAGAGAAATAATAAATAGATAGTAATTTTGAAAAAAAAGAAGATAATAATAATATTTTTATAAGAGGGTCAAACCTTTATTTTCTCCCTTATAAAAATATCTTAATTTTTCACCCCTTACAATCCCAGGCCCCGCTCCACCCTTTGATTTTAATTTAGGCATGCTCTTTCTCTCATTTTTCCACTATTAATAGATAGTCATTTTTCTAGTCAAATCAATTATTTAAGGAAAATGCATATGAGGACCCAAGATAGGAACATATTTTCAAAAAAGGCCCTAAGAAAAAGCAGATGTCAGGAAAGGCCCTTGGGCCCTTATGGGTATTAAGTTATAAGATGAAATGACTGTTACTGCCCTTGCCTTTAGTGAATGTATGAAATAAGGAGACACGTTCAATTCAAAAACTAGTCTCCCAATCTCTATCTTCACCCGCGTCTTTGCTCTTAAGCAAAAAGCAGAACCACCGGAGCCACAAAAGCTCGAAAGCCACCATAGCCATTAGTGTCGCCGTCGTAAAACCAGTCGTCGTTGTTCCTCACGTTTCTAATTCCGCCAGAGTTAGTTTCACAATACTGCGTAAGCAACCTACTTGATCTTTGACCCCTAAATCCATCCTCAATATCAATTTGGCTTTGTCTTTGTAATTTTAGAAATTTGATTGAGTTTCTGGGTTTTAGTTTCAAGTTGTGGTTACTAATTCAATTGCTATGTGTTTTCTCTACGGAAAGAGAAAAATTCCCATAGGTTTGTTCATGTGCTTTGGATCGGATTTTTTCTTTGAATTTATATATTATTTTCTCAAATAGTGAGTATTGAATGGGATTGAAGTATCTGTCATTAATATAGATTTGAGGGAAAATCTAATTGGTCGTGGTTTGTATAAGATAGTAGTATTGAGGATTTAAATTGGGGGTTTAATTGGATGCTCAATCTAGATTATTGATTTGATCTTGTGATTCAAATAATTCGTAGTAATCGCCCCTATTTATTTTTGGTTGGTGTTTTGAATAGTAGGAAACAAAACTTGTGTCCTCTTCATCTCCATGGAAATCTTGGTAACTCCCTTTTTTTGTTTCTTTCCCCTTTTTTAAAAAATTGAATGTTTTATGCGTGTTGTATTGTTCTGTTGCTAGTGTATATAGAAGCTCTTATATTGCTATATACTCTATTTTTATGAGTGTTTTCCAATTCCATGCGGTTCAGTTTATTTGAACTCAACCTCAAGCTTACTTTTATATATGTATATGGAACTTTATTCATTTGATCCTTACTGGTTTTCATCGTATCATATTGTGATTTTACAATCTCAAATAGAGTACATTTTTATTATGGTCAAACTGCAAGGCCTATAAATGATCAAGTACTACTATTTCTCAGTCCTTTTAATTTGCTAATGTTAGACATCAGCACACTTGCCTAATTGCATAGAAAAATGTGCTAAATAAGTAATTCTATTCTCATTCGGAATTTTAATTTTTAAAAAGGAGTTGCTAAGTGGTGACTTACAATATTTCAGGATGTTTGCCTTTCATCTACAAGAGTTGCTTTAGAATTTTATCATGCGGTTAGAGATGTCATACTTCTTTATGAAGTTGTTGTCCCTATCAAGGTTAGTTCATGTAAGGTGGTGGCATATTGAACAGGTCTTAATGCTAAATTTAGTATTTTTATAATTACGGAGTAGTTTTGTTGGGTAAAATATATTGAAGTGACTCAATGTTGAAGGTCGCATTGATGTTAAGTATTCTCCAATAATGTCTTTCACAGTGTTACTTGTATGGCCTTTAGCTAGGATGAATCTCAAGTGCCTTCTGAATATGTATTAAGATGGATGACGACTCAATTCACATTTATTTCTGTACTTAAAAGTCATGTGGCTATTCTTCTGCTTTTATTAATAACTTGTATGTTTGACTTGTGAAGCTAGAAAGGCAGCTTGATAGCATCAATCAAGTAGTCGTGCTGATGCATAGTGACTGTCTTTATTTATCCCAAGAGATACTTGGACTTGCATTTGAGGTATGCTTCAATAATTTAGAATAAGTAAATTTTGTAACAAACTAGTTTGTATTTTTTTTAATTATGGATTATTTTTTATCTTTATCATAGATTAATTTAGGGAATATCATTTCTGCCTTAAGTTAAAATCATGTCATTTTGTCTCTTTTTTTGTTTTTTTTTCTTTCCCTTTTTTTCCTTTCATCTCTTCATCTCCTCATTTAAAAAAGAGTCAAAACGACGTAGTTTTGACTTAAGACAGAAATGATATTCCCTTAATTTAAACTAAAAAAGTTGATTTAATATGAAATTGTAGCATTTACTCAAGTCACAATACTATCCTCCATTTTATCTATTGGATTTTCAATAAAGGAAATTTTACGTACAAAAAAAATAAAGGAAATTTCAAAGAAATATTGAATGTAAATTGTCTTGTTGATATTATGTTTTTGTATTTTCTTTTGGCTCATGTATTTGGACTCTCTTGTCTCAGTATCGTACAGACTTCCCAGATTCCCTCAAGGAGCATGCTGTGTTTGACGATCTAGCTCCAAGATTTCAGCTCATGGCAGAAGAAATACTACAAAGACAAGTACATCTGGTTATCTTTAACTTGAAGGAGGTACTCTTTCCTAAAATGCTTTCATCATCACATGGCATTAAGTTTTGGTTTGCACTCTGCTTTAACATCTTGTCACTTTCTACTATTTTGATCTTTATTTTTGTAGGCTATAGATGGTGCCGATGGATTCCAGAATACTCATCAGATGCAGCAATTTGAATTAGCGAAATTTAGCATAGATCAAGTAACTTTTTAAAATCACATGCATATTGTAATCTGTTTTGTGGAAGTTGTTTGATCAGTTTTTATCTGTCTACTCTCTATGTTCTCATGCATAATAGGGCTGGTTGGTTTGTCGCCATTGGTTAATTATATTAGTTGAAGCGCTTTTTACTTTGTGATCAAAAGATCCCCCACCAAAAGATTTGATGATCAAGTATATTATCACTCCATTCCTTAATTCTAGACGATCTATTTCATTTCTTGAGGAATTGAATGAGGAGACAACCGTATTGAAGACAGTCCCATCTAAAGATGCTAAAGTAGGTAATGCATTTTATGGTTCCATAATTGTTTTACCTTTATGCCTTGCTGGGTAATTGGCTCATTGTAAAGCTGTGCGTAGTAATATGCATGTCAGAGAAAAAGTTGGGATGGGTTCTTTCCTGGGTATGTTATTTAGATTTGACATTCTCATTTCGACTAGTGAATATATGATCTTGATCAAATGGTAAAGTCTAATGATTAAGACATTATTTCGAGCTTGCAAATAAAGTCAATTGAATTTTTTTGTTTTAGGTTGTCAGCATCAAAACTTCCAGACTTTCAGAAGATAATCACATGTACTTCAGATTTTGAGACAACCTTAAAAGAAATTATGTTTATTTCAGCTTCTGATGACAAGGATAAGATCATTCGAACTACAAGGACATAGCATGTTGTGGTGGTTGGTCAACCATCCAAACAACACACATTGAGAGAAAGTGTTGTCGATGATTGCGGACTCTCAAGAGCGGAACATTAGCCGTTAGGAAGCAATTCTTTTATGTACATATGCTGACTTGGTTTTATGTGTATCTAAATTTCATTGGATGTTTGACAGATTAGATTACACAAATTGTACAAAACATTTGAGTTTATTTTTAGGAGCTAGTTTTGTAAATTTACTGATGTAGGTGACTTGACATTTTAATATGAATGACAACCACAATTGGTTCATACATCTCTTGTATTTGTTAGTTGTGTGTTTAGAAGCAGGAAAATGGAATATAATCAAGTATCCGTTTATCAATACTATCAGCACCTTTTGACAACTACATCAGGATCACTAACAACACTCTCAACCCCATTAACAGAGGGCTGATGTAATTGCTAATAAGGGGCTGATTGTGTTGTTAACAGGGGGCTGATGTAGTTGCTAATGGGGGGCTGATTGTGTTGTTAATAGGGGGCTGATGTAGTTGCTAATAGTGCTAATAGTGTTGTTAATGGGGAGATGATAGTGTTGTTAATGAGGGGCTGATATACTTGTTAATAGGAGGCTGATTGTGTTGTTAATGGGGTGATAGTGTTGTTAATAGGGCTGATAGTATTGTTAACATCAGCCCCCCATTAACAACGCTATCAGCCCCTATTACCAATACCATCAGTCCTATTAACAACATTATCAGCCCCCCATTAACAACACTATCATCCCCTATTGACAACTGCATCAGCCTCATTAACAACACTTCAGCCCCCTGTTGACAACTGCATCAGCCCCATCAACAACACTATCAGCCCCTTATTGACAACTGCATCAGCCCCATTAACAACACTATCAGCCCCCCATTAACAACACCATCAGCCCCATTAACAACACTATTAGCCCCCTATTAACAACACCATCAGCTCCATTAACAACACTATCAGCCCCCCATTGGCAACTGCATCAACCTTATTAACAACACTATCAGCCCCCCATTGACAACTGCATCAGCCCCATTAACAATACTATCAGCCCCCATTAACAACACCATCAGCCCCTTATTGACAACTGCATTAGCCCTATTAACAACACTATCAACCTTATGATGGACTTGTTAACACACACCGCTATATGTTTCCTAATGTGACATATGACCGCTTTGTAATTGAAACATTTAAATAGATTATTTTCCATAATAGAGGTAGAAATAAATTCCTATTGTCTTTTAAACAGTAGGATGGTTTTTGATGAATTATGAAGTACCTATCAAGAAAAACAAAAACTTAGTATAATATTGCTAATACAAATGGGTACTGATATTGCTTATACAAATGTTTGATTTAGTTGTCCATTCTTTTGTAGTTGGCATTTCACGAACAAATATCAAAACATAAGCAAAAATTAAGAACCTGTCCATTCTTTTGCAATTGACATTCTATAGACAACTATCAAAACATAAGCAAAAATTTGTTGTTGTCATTAAATAAAATTTGTAAAGTTGTAGACAATTTACAAAACAACAAATGGTAAAGGTCATTATCATGAATACAAATTTGTGATAAATACATATTTGTCATCAACTACAATGTGTCCCAACAAGTATGTCCCCTAATGTCTCTTCTTTCTACTTCTGGTAGTCCTTAATCAAAGACAACACTTTTTGGCCATAGGATTCAAAAAGGTTCAAATCATCAACAGCCTGAAGCATGTATTGCCTATTGCGTATATGTTGTATGGCATCAAGAGGATCCAGAACAGTAACTTTAGGATGCAACAGCCTATAATCCTGCAAAAATAAATCGGAGGTTAAAAAGTCAAATTGTTTATCAATAATTATATAAAAATAAAGCATACAAACTCGATTCCCATTTCCCAATTATAGAGAGTCCTTCTTTTTTATGTTCAAAACACACCCCATTTCACACCAGAATATTATTTCCATGTCATAACAGAACACATATAGCAGCCCAGTAGAAACTGCAACATAGGCAATCATGAATATTTCGCCTGACCAATGCTCAAGAGACCAAGGAAAAGTGAGATAAACCATTTATTTGGATAAAAGGGATTAACACTTTAACAGAATAAATTTATAACTCTTGATTATTAAGAAAATATATATAACTCTTGAATTTTGAATTATCCTACTAAGCATCATTGCAACGACTTAACTTTGAATTCATTAAGTAGAATGGTTTAAATAAGTGAAAAAGAGACAATGAAGAACGGCAACCAACTTTTTTGGATTTAACTACTTGTTCATTTAATCATTTAGGTCCTTTAGAAAAATGATAAAGAATTGGGGAAGTTCGAATTTTTTAAATCAACAACGTGACAAGATATACAAGAGTGTAATGCTTTTTTCCTTTATTGAATATTCTTCTCATTTAAGTTTTCCGTATTGCTTAATGTACAGGGTATGATTCCATTATGGACATCCTGATATATTTGACAGAATCTTGCACATAACAAGAGGTGGCGCAAGTAAAGCTTCAAAAGTTATAAACTTAAGCGAGGATATATTTGCAGGTATTTCAAGGTTCAACAGATAATGTCTGATTGGTGGATGGAGGTTGTAAGACTAATTATTCTTATATTGTTAGGGTTCAATTCAACTCTTCGCAGGGGACTTATCACACATCATGAATACATCCAAGTAGGTAAGGCACGTTATGTGGGCATGAATCAAATATCACTTTTTGAGAACTAAAAATGACCAAAATGACATCTGCTGCCACTCCATTAACTCAACCGTGGCTAATTTGCAAAAAAAAGAAAAATTGAAGCAAAATTCCCTGTAAGACTATAACCACGAGCCCATAAAACTTAAAATCAAACAAAAATAAAATCAAATAATCAACAATCCAGAAACAAATATGAAATCTCATGTAAATCAACAATGAAAGAAGAAGTTATTATTAAGAGTATCTATGTCGTGCTAGAAGACAAGCAATGGAAGAGACATATGCAAATTAATAACAAATAATAGCAGAAGACAGCAAAATCCATTATTCGATTAAATGAAGATTTAAGCTTGTTCAAATGTAGCTTTAATGCTTACCACGCAAAAAGAAGCCACCGGCAACCAAAGAGATCCAATAAGTAGAGTAGAGACCAAATCGATACTTTAAGCCAATAAAGAATGGGCTCCCTTGCATGCACAGATCGGTCAGTCAAACACCCAAAACAACCCAGTGCACACCACAACAGTCCGTTGGAGAAAAAATGGAGAAAAGTCGAGATGAAGATGGTCGGCAAGACAGAGAGAGGGCCCGAAAACTTATAGCCACTCCTACACAATAGAGCGACGAAATTGACCTCCAAAAACGCTGAGAGGACAGAAACAGAATGCGAAAAAAAGTGACACAAGAAACCAGATGTCCACATCGAATCGCCAAGAATGAAGAGCTGAATTGGGACTGAGACTGGCGAAGCTCGGATAGGGAGGAGAGAACAAAATAATAAAGAGGCTTTAGGGCAGCAATGTAATTTCGTATTACAACTTAATACCCATAAAGGCCCTAGGGCCTTTTCTGACAAGAGAATGTTCTTTGGGCCTTATTTGAGATTATGTTGTTTAATTAGGCCCTGACATGGATTTTCCCATTATTTTATTCATTGTGTTTGTCCTTTTCTCCTATCCCAGCCAACCTCCAACGCATGTTTTCGTGTGTCTTGAAAAATCTGCAGATTGCTTGTGTGATAAAAAGACGTATAAATATGTTAAATCTGCCTCTTGTAGTTTTGTTCGTCTTTTTTATTCTCTCCATCCCTTCTTCATAGCCAATTCATCTCCCAAGATTCCATACTGTTCATGTGAATATATATATCATTATTTTCAGGATTGAAAAGCAGAGCTTTTTCAAACGTGTCAACCCATGCCACTTCCAAAGATTGAAATGCTTCTCTTTTTTTTGCTCGGAGAAATGCTTCTCCATTTCCCTTATCTTTCACTCCCCTCCATTTCTTTTTTTTTCTATTTCTTTTTTACACTGTTAAATTAACTTTGATTGTTGAGATTTAATATCTTTTAAAAAAAATTAAAAATATATATGTAATCCTTTAATAAAAGTATATAATATATATATATATATATATATATATATATATATATATATATATATAGTTGTTTTTAGAGGCTAGTTTTAAGACCTTAGTATTTAGCTTTAAGATGACTCTAAAGTAGTTTTGAGTCATATATTGATAGAAATTTATATTGGTGACCTTGTAAACTTGCATTAAGAGTTTTGGAGTGACTCTTGTTTGATTCTTTATAAGCTTGAAGTAGAGGTAACCCTGGTTATTCTTTTATATACTTGTCAACTGTGTGTGTGTGTGTGTGTGTGTGTGTGTGTAAAAAACTATTTTAGGATTTATTGTGCTCATAGAGGGCTTGATTTGGAATTATATATTTGACTAAGATTATATTGATGAGATGGGAAACTTTTTCAAGCATGCTTGTTGTAAATTAGAACTCATTGTTATGTATTTTAAAAACTTTTCAAGCATGCTTATGTGTTATAATGAAAATATTATTTATTTTATTGTAATGGTTTGTCATTGATGCATATGAATGGTGGTACATTTGTGATGTGTTGGAGTAAGGAGGAATTTTTATGATGAGATTTGTTTATACCATCACTTGGTGCACAGTGTATGGTAGTTGTCAGGGCCCCTTCTTCTATATCTTCTTTTAGTTGGGATTGCATTGGAGCTATGAAATAGGTAACACCTCCTTATTTGTGTTTAAGGAGGGGAGCCATAGTCTAGATTTTAACTCTATACCTTTGGTCAGGTGTATCTTAAGATTTGGTGAGCTTGAGATAATTAAGTTAAATGGATGGGTTTCTGTTGGACTATGTGTTAGCCTATCGCTTCAATTAGCAGTATAAGGATGGACGGTGATATAAGGGAGGCATATTGAATAATTGTATAATGTGTGTGTGTGTGTGTGTGTGTGTGTGTGTGTGTGTGTGTTGGTAACGGAGTTGAGAACCAGTTTGTTAAAGGTTTTGTATAAAGTATAATATAAATATATTAATTTTGATATGAATTGTATTCTTGAACCATATGTTCTCGATCTTGGTTTTCATGTATATTTTTGAATAACCAATGGTTATTGAGATCCTTGGATTTTATAATTATTATATTTATTTTTTTAGGATATTATTTTAGTAGGTATCAAGGGAAGACACCTATTGAATGAGTCTTGAAGGCTCTTTTATACTCCTAGAGCACATGTTATGTCATTTGTATTTGTCATGACTCTAAGGCTTCCACATTTTATTAACTTTGAATGATTTTGGGAAATTAATTTGGCCGGGTGAAAATTGGGTTTTTATTGATTGACAATATTTCAAATACTTTGATTAAATTTTTGGTTGTTGAAAAATGGGCGTTACATCTTACGCCACCATAACATAGCATTATCAATAAGAGAACAAGGAAGCAATACATACCTTGTCAAGTTATCAGCCAAGTTCATGCTCTCAGCATATCGCTCAATTTGCCACAAGAAGTTCTTAAATTCCTTGGCATCATGAACGCCTTTAAATTCCTTCAACTTAGGGAGGTCCAATCCTACCTCCCTTGCCCCACTAGTATTGACTACCGGTGGAGTCTTGGCTTGCCTCTCTAAAGAAGTCTTAAGAGAGTTAAGTTGCTCCTGCATGGCAGTAATGACATACATTACCTTTAGCTCGATTTCCTTATGGACTCGGCTCATTCCTTCTTGACATTGAGGTGTGAATCAAGATCCAACCTCAAGTTGTCTAACTATTATAGGGTGTGGGTTTCAAGTGTTTCAAAGTCACCCTTCACCTTGTTCACCCTAGTAATCACCCTATGTAAGGTTTCCTCCAAAGCCTTCACCTTTCCTGTCCAAGTGGCAATATATGTGACTTGGTGGGACTTACTCGAGCCTTGAGTCTTCTTTGGTTGATGAGGAGGTTGGCTTTCTCTACCCCTATCTTCTCCCACACTAACAATGTCCTTAGTCGTGCCCAACATCCTTGCCTACGAAATGGCTCCCACGACCCATGCTCAAAGCTTTAAACCTGGCTCTGATACCCTATTGTCACGGTCTTGAACTAAACCTCACAAAATTGTGTCGGCCTTAGCTTGAACACTTCTCTTGATCATGGCTAAGTCAGCCGAACCCTCAACAATAGGCAAAAAAAGCAAAGACTAAGATAACTTTAGAAAGAGAATGAGAACTCTAGAGAGAGAAGCTATTGAATGAAGATTGCTTGAATTGCTTTCGATGGTTTACAAATGAGAGAGGCGTCTCTATTAATAGCCAAATCACCTCCTTAATAAACGACTAGGATCTAAAACATCCTACGGTAGAGAATGGTTCTCTAGACCATTCTCTTGAAATATCTAGATATTTATGCTTTACATGAGAGTGTCTAGAATTTTCTATACGATCTACCATTATGTACACATATACAATGTTGGAGAAGTTTCTACACTTATGTCTAAACTTCCATATATATGCAAAGTGTTTGTGTACACAAAATATTTGGTGTTCCTTGCAGTGCGTGACATGAAGCTCACAATGGCAATTTCAAATTTTAGAATAACCTCTTTTATGTTCTCTATGTCTATATATAGAGATGGGTCTGAACTAAAATGGAGACATTTTTTATGTATATAAGGGATACGTATTATTTTTTTCATGAAAGTTTTGGTTGAGTAGCATTAAGTACCCTGAAATTTTTTTTGGAGCAAAATTGCCTCGAAAGTTAACAAAATGTAGTAACTTTGCCCCTCTGTTAATTTTAACCGTTAAATTTAACTAATATGCACACGTGACATGCCACCTCATCAATGAAAATAAAGTTAAGTATCATTTTAGCCCTATAAGTTTTAGTTGAGGAGTGGTGGGTATTCGAAAGTTTTTTTTAAGAGTAATTTTGCCCTAAAAGTTTACGAAACATAGCAATTTTTCCCCGTCGTCTCCCGATATTAAATTTGACTGTTAAATCAGTCAAACAATACACATGTCATGCCACCTCATCATCCACATCATTTAGCCTAATATAATGTGGCATCACACCTCATCATCTCTTTCTTGTTGAAGGGATCTCGAATTGAGGGCATACTTAGCCCAATACGATGAGCATAAAGAAATGAATACGAAAAGTGATTAATCTTATCTCGTTGAAAGAATTATCGGTATTGAGGGAATTAAAGGGATAAATATACTCAATAAGATCAAACTAAAGAACACAGGAAATCTTGTCTTCTTTGAGTTGCTGAAGGACACAAAGCTAGGAATCGAGGGTGCATAGGAAGAAGCCAACCTTGGAAAGGCCAAACTTAGAGTCGAAGAGGGAGATCCTTGAGACGTTGAGCTCAAGATGGCCAGAATTTATGAAGCCAAATTGGCCAAAAGGACTAGAAGGTTTATCACAAAACCCAGAGGAAGCATCACTTATGATCTAAGCAAATGAAACGTAAAATGAGATATGAATTATCCCAAAAATTGGTTCAGTAAGACAAAGCAATAGTGATAGTATTTATCTTTGTATAAATTGATCTAGGCCACCCTTCCCTAAATCTCTAGAATTGCTATGTTTTGTAAACTTCTGGGGAAAAATTGTTCCAAAAAACAAAAACTTACAGATACCCATTGCTCCTCAGGTAAAACATCTGAGAAAAAAATGATACTTAACCCTATTTTGATTGATGAGGTGGTAAGCATTGGTGTTATGTGTGCATATCAATTAAACTTAATGGTCCAATTAATGGAGGGCAAAAGTGTTATGTTTTGTTAACTTCCGAGGCAATTTTGCTCCAAAAAAAAACTTTTGGGTACCCAGTGCTTCTTAGCCAAAACTTTTGGGATAAAACTGATACTTATCCCTATATATATTGGGGGTGAATGTTTCAAAATTTTTATAAGAACGTGAGTCCTCCATTTCCATGTTATTACAAGACAATTTTTATGAGAATTTAGATATTTTAATTTGAGAAAAATAAGATTTTATTAATGAACTTGTTCTAAAATTCCACAAGCCCACGATAATGATATAATAAAAAAGGGAAAATCCCTTTAAGGTCCTAGGGGACCAAAAAAATTGCAAAAAAGCCCCTAGAAAATTCTCCTCTCAAAAAGGTCCCAAGGGACTTCATGGTGATTAATTAAGAAGATGAAATTACATTGGTGCCCTTAATGAATAAAACAGGAAACACACGACAGGAAGACTTTGGCGTGTTGTGAATATGTGATGCTGATTAATTAGAAACAAAAAACAAGCAGAACGCGAGGAGGGATGATCAAGGTTGAAGGTCCAATGTTGAAGGCAAGAAAGAGGCCGAACTGACTTGGAGCTTGCATCTTTCATCAACTCTGTTAGAGACTGAACTTAGTTTTTTTTTGGCTATGTATGGTCAATTTGTTTAGATTGAAGGGTAGCTGGCTGAAAGGTTGAAGACTTGGAGCTTGGGATAATGAGGAGACTATCAGCTGGAAACTAGGTAAGTAATGCTAAGATTTTGATAAAGATATCATCTTGATCATTGTAATTGGTGTTTAATCATGATAGGGTAGGGTTAATAAAATATTGCTTTGTTTTTTGACATAGAAATAGAAGGATTACTGTATTTCGAGTAGGAATGGCTGAATGTGATGAAAGTATTTTGACTGTCAAAATGCTGATATGAGATAATTGTACTTTTCATGCCTTCACCAAGTCTAAGGTGGGGAGATCCAAAAACCGAACGTGTGATGCTATCAAAAAAGAAAGCTTGAGATTTTCTTTGGGGATTGCTAGAAACCCAACATAGAAGGCACATCTCCTCTCATGGGACAAAGTTTGTCTTGGAAAGTGAAAATGGGGACATGGCATGAGGCACATTAAACAACAAAATATATCTTCTATGACAAAGTTAGGATGGGCCTACAAAAGAAGCCAAATTCTTTGGGTGAAGGAGATAAAGAGCAAATATTGCTTCGATAAAGATCTAATCTAAATATACCACCCTGGTCTTATTTATGAGTAATTTTTAACTAAATCTTATATACAAAAGAGAGGTAGTTAACTCAACGATTATAGGATAAATTTCCAACTTTGCCCTCATTTATGAATGAGTATTTTTCAACTCTTTCTTCTCTCTCTATCATTATGGGTACAATTAATATGGATGAAATTGTCACAATCTCATTTACTACATGAAACTGGATTTATAAATAGGATCATTTTTTTTTTGTCAAGTGGGACTTATAAATACGACCAAGTGGTAAATCCCAAAAAGGTACGATGAAATGCATAGAGAGGGATAAAAAATACTTTGTGTTGTCTTAAATATAAAACAAAGTTGACTTTTTGAGAAATATTAAAGTGGCTAATTAAATTCCTTTAAAATATTTATATGTATTTTTGTTTATCCAAACTATTTTGCCTAACATATAAACTGATATAATATTATGATACACAATATATAATATGATTAAGTAATTTATTTAGCTTTCTTAATTTCTTCAAAAAAAGTAAAATTTATCTTATATTTAAGACCGAAGGTAGTAATAGGCAACACGTGAGAGCAGGAATTCAAGAAGGATAAAGTATGAAATATAAGCTTCTGGTAGAAGTGGAATAAGAATGACTCTTTGACTACAAAATCAGCTTCCTCTTGCAGTTAGGAAAAGCCATAGAAGTTGGAAAAATACCTTAAAGGTGTAAAACTTTTGCATGGTTGATGACTCATGAACACCTAATTACTAATGAACTCAAATGGAAAAGAAATAAGGAATTGGTGGAGGATGAGATTCATGTCCATAGAGATTGTTAAGAGACCAAACACTTTCAAGAAGCCATTACCAAAAGCTATATTTTCATAACAGTTTTCTTGTTGGTGATTTACAATGCAAGACTAATTAATGTTAAGACTAATAGTTGATTAATAGCTTGTAATTATCTTATAAGTATTCATTGTAAATATGCTAGTTTTATATGCCACATGTATGGCTAGGATTACTCTGTAACAATATCTAAGGATACACACTCACTATATATAGTACTGTAGCCAGAGGGGTCATTATTATTCTCTGCGCTATTCAGCCTCTCTTTTGTCTTTTTCTCCCTTTTCTCTCTTGGTACCAAAGCTAGGGAGATTTTCTTTTTTTTTTTCATTCAATGGCCTCTTCTTCCTCTCTCAGTTTGGAAACTACCTTGTCGTAGCCTGTGTTCACCGCGGCTCTTAAAACTTATGCCCTTTTTCAGTCTTCAAGTCAGATGTCGATGATCAAGCTGGATCGATTGAACTATCTTGTCTAGGCATCGATCATTTTACCTCTAATCGAAGGTAATCGCCTCCAGGCTTATCTCGATGACGATGCTCCAGTTCCTTCAATGACCATACCATCTCCTGTTACTCATGAGGTCGTTTCTAATCCAGTGTTTGAGGATTGGTTCTCTGCTGACTGTATGCTCCTTGGTTGGCTTTGTAATACCGTATCTCAGGACTGAAGCTTATGTGCTCACTTCTACCGTCTCCAAGTCACGACTGATGATTCACAGATTTGAGCTTCATAACACCCGAAAACTTGGTCTGACTATGACCACGTATTTGATGAAGATGAAATCCATAGATGACAATCTTTCTCTTACCGGTGCTCCTCTTGCTATTGATGAGCTCATTCTTCATATACTTAATATCCTAGATGCCGACTACAATGCTATCATTGTAAAACTCGTTGATCAAGTAGTACTCACCTGGGTTGATGCCCAATCGGCTCTGCTTGCTTTCAAGAGTCGTATTGAGCGCAATTTTCTTCACTTTCTCTTCAACCGAGTTCTAATGTTGCTTCAAAGTCTCTCGATAGTGATCATTCTTCTACCCGGTCTATGGCGTGGAGGTCGCTCTAATCACTCTTATAGGTGTTCTAATTCTAGCTGTCCTTTTTGCGATCTTTGTGAACAGCGAGACCATCATGTCTCCAACTGCTTCAACCGTTTTGACAAGAGCTTTCGTCCACCTTCCCATTATGCTCCTCAAGCATACTTTAGTAATTCTTCAGCATTCTTTGAATTTGATTGGTATATGGATAGTGGTGCTACTCACCACGTTACCTCTGACTCTTCTCAGCTTGACTTTGTAGCCTCAGTGGGTAAGGCTAATTCTCATTTACTTACTTGTACTAGCTCTAAGATTCCAATTTATGGCACTGGTTCCACTCATATACCTTGTTCTGATTCTGAACTTGTGCTTAAGGATGTTCTCCTTGTGCCTCATATCTCCAAGAATTTGGTAAGTGTGCATAGGCTTGTTAGAGACAATCCTATTACTGTTATTTTTACTGATAAAGGTTATGTTGTGAAGGACAAGGAAATAAACTCCTTGCTAATGAGAGGACCTCCAAGCCATGGGTTGTACCACATAAGTAGCGTGATTTCCCAGTCACAACCTCAAGCCCATGTTGTTGTCTTGACTGATACTGATATTTTGTTTTGGCATTACAAGCTTGATCATCCAAGCAATAAAGTGTCGCAACAAGTTTTAAACAATTGTAATGCCAAAGTCACAATTAGTAATACTTTTGTTTGTAAGGCTTGTTGATCGAGCCGCTTTTGTCGTTAAAGCGATCAATTAAACTAGGTGTTAATTAATTATGCAGTTAGGGTCAACCTAGGTTATTCTCCTAAGGAGCAAGCTATGGATTTTCTTTATGACTAGTTTTCAAGTAATAAAAGATGCAATGGAATGTAAATGGACCTAAACTAGAATGCAAAATACTACTACCTATATGCAATTAACTAACTAAATGTACTAATGCAATCGACTCTAAAACGTATATGAAAATAAAACTAATCTATATGAATTTGAATGCATATTTTTGGAGGTTTTTCTTATGAGAAAATAATTAAAATCCTAATAAAAAGATTGATTAATAGTAAGTAAAAGAATAATGATCTGATTTAGTTATGATGATGAAGGGGACAACTTAGGAATTGCATGGAGTTAACTTTCTTAGCCCAAATTAATTAATTAGACCAAAGGGAGATTAATGAATTTAATTACCCAATTGAACATGGGAAACCCTCTAGCTCAATGACACATATTCCACTATAAAACTCATAATGAAATAAGCGGTGGCTAATTAAACCCATAAAAAACCAATCATAAAATAATCTTGGAAATCTTGTTTACAATTATCTAATTGAACAACCAGATAATGTATCAACCCAATTGAACAATTAAGATAATAAACCAAATTAACAATTAAATTAATAACAACAACTCAATTATTAATTTAATTAACAATCCAAAGGTTACAAACAAGAGTCTAGCAATAAGCATAAAACTTCAAATTATCAGTCTAATCCAAAAGAAATAAGTTTACAATCTAAAACTAGATTGTTCTCAATTAATACAACTCGAAATCCTTTAAAACTAAATAATCTCAAGTTTGAATTAAAAAGATAAAAAGAACAATACTCCCTTATGATCTTCATGTGTAAGCCTTAGGCCTTAGCTTCGTCCATGCTCTTCCCAAGTTGCCTCTTTAAGAGCTTAAGCTTCCATGGAATTTCCCTCACCAAGCCTTGAGAACGTCACTGCCGCCATGCAGAAATTTTGGAATACTGGCTGATGGTTCAATCTGTGGGAACTGTTAGCAAATTGATGAATATTGGAAGTAAAGGAAAAGACTCTCTGTCGTTGGTCCCATGTGGAATGAACAATATTTGGATGACCAAATATGTATTAAGTGAAGTGCGTCACTGAGTATGTGAAAGCAAGGGAATCAATGAAGTATAACCCCTTCCTTCTAGCGCCTGCATCTCGCGTCTCTCAATCTCAGCGTGTTAGCATCTCGTATCCCTCAATCTGGCAGCATGCAGCGTGTTTCAAACCTAGGAGCAGCTAGGTTATTTTAAAAGGGAAGGGGGGCTTTTAGGTACCAACTTGAGCCCAATAGGATTTAGGAGGCCCAATAAAATTCTACCATTAGGTTTCTTTTTAGCTTCCCTGAAAAATTCTGCGCTATAGGATATTCCAATATATTTTTTTATTGGCAGAAATTAAATAAAATCATGATCTCTCATATGTTTAGAGATATTATCAACCATAGGATAATAATCAGAATATTATTAATTTAAGCCCAATAATCTCATGATTAATTCAGATTTACATTATTTCCTAAAATAGGCTAGCAATCTAAATATTATCTAATAATTCCAAATTAGCCTAAAATAATCCCAAAATAAATGAATAAGGTAGGATAAAATATATGAAAATTGGGATTTATCACTTGTCAATATGGTAAATCATGAAAATTACCTTTCTCCAAATTATTGTCTCATGCATCTTTACCTTTTGAGTTGGTTCACACTGATTCATGGGGTCTTTCTCCCATACAATCAGTTCATAGATATCGGTATTATATTCACTTTATAGATGATTTCAGCCGCTACACTTGGCTATATCCTTTTAAGCATAAAGGAGACACCATTATAGCTTTTAAACATTTCACAATATGTTTCAGACTCAATTTCACACTAAGATTAAGTCTATTCAATGTGATAATGACATTGAATTTAAACCTCTCATACCTATTGCTAACAACTCTGGTATAATTATGCGGTTTACATGTCCTTACACCTCTTCTCAAAATAGCAGAGCAGAAAGCAAACATAGACATAGTGTGGAAATGGGGTTGACACTCTTGGCTCAATCCAAAATTCCTCTAGCTTATTGGACTGAAGCTTTTCAAATGGTTGTTTATCTAATTAATTGCCTTCCTACTCCAACTATATAAGGAAAGTCTCTTATGACATGTTTATATAATAAAGAGCCCAATTATCAATCTTTGAAGCCTTTTGGATGCACTTGTTACTCTTGTTTAAAGCCCTATAGTTCTCACAAATTGGCTTATCATAGTCAAAGATGTGTCTATCTTGGCCTAACTTCAAATCAAAAGGGCTTTAAATGTTTAAGCTCCAATAGGCATATATATGTCTCTCGCCATGTAATTTTTGACACTACTCTTTTTCCCTTTCATACAAGATTTATGAGCTGGCCAAATCAGTTTGAAGATCTCAATATTTTACTTCTTCTTTTTCTTGCATAGCCATGTGAGAGCATCAATGCAGCTTAACCAAATCATGTTGTAGCCCATTTTCTTATACCACACCCCACTACCACTTTATAGCCCACAAATATTACCCAGCCTCTATGTTCCTCTCAACCCATTTCTCACCCTTAGCCCATAAACCACACTAACTCTTCTCAGTCCACAAATATTTCTCAGCCTTCACATTTCTTGTAGCTCATCTCTCCCCTCAGCATACCGATCATACTAACACAAGTCCCACTCCATCTGTCACTTCCCTCATCCCATCTCAGCCCATATACCTCACCAACACTCCCCAGCCCCCAACTTCCTCTTCTCCATCTGTATCCTCATTTTCTATTCTTCTATTGTTTTCACTCCAGTCTGTAACCTCTAATGTGTCATCCTCGGCTCCTTCTCTATCTTCAAGGCTCTGTTCTAATTCTTTCGGCATCTCTATGTTGGTTATGATTAGTTTTGATAATGTCTTATATAGGTGTCATTATCCAGAGCAAAAAGCTTGCATGCTACATTTATCTTATACTTTAATTAATCCTTATTAGTAATGTAGATATGAAGTTTAAACAATGAAGAATGATCAAGAGAGGAGAGGGGGAGAATGTTGGTTATGATTAGTTTTGATGATGTATTATATAAGTGCCATTATCCAAAGCAAAAAACTTGTATGCTACATTTATCTTCTACTTTAATTAATTCTTATATATTAATGTAGATATGAAGTTTAAACAATGAAGAATGATCCAGAGAGGAGATTGAAGAAATGAGAATATCAATATGAAAGTCTATATGATCAAATGGAAGTTGAAATGACGGAGTGAAAATAAATTACAGTTGGATTCTTGAAGTTATTCTTGAGCACAACAATGTAATTCTTGAGTATGGCACATAAATAGTTCCTATTCAGGCAAAAATCCTAGTAATTCTCAAGTACAACCCATCAATTCTCGAGTATGGTACTCATTCTCGAGTATGAAACATCAATTCTCGAGAATCAGCTTGTTTCAACTACTCTGCTCAACTCTGTTTCACATTTCACCTGGGTGATGTTCAGTAAATCGATGATATCTCCCAAACTAGATATCGAATTGAGGTGAAACCAATTTTTTTTGGAAACTAGACTCACAATGCATCATTGTGACAAAGTTTCAAGCCCAAAGAAGTTCATATGAGAGAGATATTAACTTCACAAGTTGACACATCAATCAACGTCACATAGTAGACCAAGCCTTGGTATTGTAAGTGTATCTCACAAATGACAAATCCAAATGAGCTAAAATCAGTTCCATTTGAAACTAGACTCACATACCTTTCCAAAAATATCAAGATCATAAAAAAAAGATCAACGAAGGAGATATGATGTTTTGAAGTTGATAGTCTGTTTAGGATGTTGCAAAAAATGCTGGTAAAAAACAACCTCCATTCATCTGATGATAACAGACGAAATACAACGAGTTTGGAGTAGATTCTTCTTGAATTGGAAAGAAGACTTGAAGAGATTTTTTAGCATGAGTGGTTTGACAAATTTGCTATCGCGGAGGAATTCTCGAGTATTAGGAAATTGATTCTCAAGTACTATTGAGAAGTTTCAAAATCCAACTTCTATGCAATTCTCGATTACTGATGGATAATTCTCGAGAATGATAAATTAATTATCAAGTACTGGCAAGAATATGCTTAAGCTTAATTTCTTCACATTTTCTCTAGCCATATTTACTATTCTCGAGTACTACCTAATGATTCTCGAGAATCCAACTCCATCCGAAGTTTAATCTCTTTGTATGCCTCTAGTCATAATTACTGATTCTCGAGTATGTGCATTGGAATTCTCGAGAATGTTTGAGAATGATTAAATGATTACACACTTCCATACATTACAATTCTCGAGTATGCACATGACAATTCTCAAGTATCATCGAGACACATACATTCTGGAAAGCTCATGAACAATGTTTTTCGAGTATACATGAACAATTCTTGAGAATGAGTTTCCTGGATCTATATTATACTCTAAACATCATTAAGTGCCTAGAACTCTATGGGTCATTGCTTATTCTTATTTAATCATACTCAAACCTAATCATAATATATTTAATCATCTTTCTAAGTGGTTTGCAGTTGATTAATCCTATTTAATCTAAGATTGAACAAAAAGCAATCTGACATGGCAGAAGTATTAAATGTTCACAGAAAAACAGAGCAACAATTGGAATTAGCTTTTGTAGCAGATGAAATCATTCCTACAAGGCAAAACCATGTGAGAACACATTGTCAGACGAACAAAGTACACAAGATGTGGAATTACAGCTCAACACTTTATCCAGCGAAGCACAGACGCTCCAATAAGCACTAATGCATTTCCAACGGTCAAATGCTTGCAACGGTCGAAACACAAATACATATAAATTGCGAAGTCTTCAAACCAAAAGGAAGGATGACGATTGATGAGTGATTCAACAAAGCCAACAAAATGATTTTACTTCTTCACCGTCGATAATTCAATAACTTATACACTCTGTTTCTCAATGTTTACATAGTTTATAGTAGAGAGTAAGATGAATGATTATGTACTTCAATGTTTATTTATTCACTTCTGAGAGAGAGAAAAGATTTATTTGTAAACATTCTATCTGAGAGTTACTCAAGATTGAATGATATTGAGTGGGAAACACTTTTTATTGATTACAGCTTGTAAGGAAAGTAAATCCTAGTGAGAGGATTACTTCGAGTACAAAGTGTGTAATCAAGCGGGTGTATTGATTACGGTTTCTAAGGGGGAGTGAATCCTAGTGAGAGAATTACTCCGAGTACAAAATGTGTAATCAAGTTGAAAGTACATAGTGGATTGAAAATCTCAAGTGAAGCTTGGGGACTGGACATAGGTCAAGGATTGGGCCGAACTAGTACAAATTATAGTTTGTATATTCTCTTCTCTTATCTCTTATATTTCCAGTATATGTTTATTTGAATATCTAACTGATGATTTAGAAGAAGCGAAAAGATTTTCAAAATTCCAAGTTTTTAATCTTAACCCAATTCACCCCCTCTTTGGTTCAGCCAGTTCTTCACTCTACTCCTAATCACCATCACATGGTTACTTGTGCCAAATCAAGTATTTTCAAACCTAGGTAACCATTTGTCAGTCTCTGTGCTTCTTCTTCTCATACAGTTGAACCTCAAACTCTTGCTGAAGCACTTGCTTCTCCTACATGGCTCGCCGTTATGAATACAGAGTATGTAGCTCTTTGTTGCAACAATACTTGGACATTGGTACCTTTCGAAGACCATAAAGATTGAAAATGGGTTTTTAAAACCAAGTTCAATGCTGATGGTTCCATTCAGAAATATAAAGCCAGATTAGTGGCTAAGGACTTCCAACAATCAGCAGGTATTGATCATGGAGAGACGTTTAGTCTGGTTGTCAAACCTACAACCATTCACCTTATTCTTGCTCTTGTTGTTACTTATCAATGGGAAATTCGTCAATTAGATGTCAATAATGTTGTTAAATAGGTATTTAAAAGAAGCCGTATTTATGAGTCAGCCACCTGGATTCAGGTCATCTACAAAACTAGATCATATTTATAGATTGACCAAAGCAATTTACGGACTTAAACAAGCTCCTCGGGCATGGTTTAAGAGACTTTGACATGTACTATTTAGTTGGGGATTTCAAAATGCTTGCAATGATGTTTCTATGCTTTTCCTTCGAACTAAACAACTCATGGTATTTATTCTCATTTATGTTGATGATATTGTTGTTACTGGGAATAACTCAACTTTTGTCCATAAATTCGTTATCAAGTTGAACGAAGTTTTTTCTCTTAAGGATTTAGATCATCTTTAATCTTTACTACTTTCTGGGTTTAGAAATTCATAGAGATAACTATGGTATTTATGTGAGTCAAACCAAGTATATTCTGGATTTATTAAAGAGATTTGGTATGTATGATTGTGCTCTTGTGTCAACACCCATGGTTACTAGTAGACAATTTTCAATTGAAGATGGGAAGGTTATGACAGTCCGTCATTATATAGAAGAGCTATTGGTTCTTTGCAATATTTAACAACCTCTAGACCTGACATAGCTTATTCTGTTGATAAGCTTACTCAATTTCTTGCTAAACTAACTAAGGTACACTTTCAAGAAGTTAAGTGAATCCTACAGTATCTAAAGGGTATATATTACTATGGTTTACATGTTAAACCAATAAGACCCCTTCGATTAATGGCTTTCATAGATGCTGATTGGGCTACAAATATTGATGATAGAAAATCTATGGGTGGATATTGTGTATATCTTGGAGGCACACTTGTGTCTTGGTAATCTAAGAAACAAAAGGTAGTTTCCAAGTTTAGAATCTGAGTATCGGTCTCTATCTGATGGGGCAACAGAACTTAAATGGTTGAACTCTCTAATGACAGAAATTGGTCTTCATATTAGGCAACCCTCAATAATATGGTGTGACAACTTGAGTGCTCAAGCGCTTTCTTTAAATCCTGTACATCATCCTAGAAGCAAGCATATTGAAATAGATGGACATTTTATTAGAGATCAAGTGTTGCCTGGTTCCATAGGAATTTGATATGTGCCATCCTCTCATCAAGTAGCAGATTGTTTTACTAAAGCTTTATCTCATTCTCAGTTTTCTTATTTTAGAAACAAACTTAGTGTGTGTGCCACACCTCTTGTTTGAAGGGGGATGTTAAGACTAATAGTTGATTAGTAGCTTGTAATTATCTTATAGGTATTCATTGTAAATATGCTAGTTGTATATGCCACATGTATGGCTAGGATTACTCTGTAACGATATCTAGGTATACACACTCACTTTATATAGTACTGTAGCCAGAGGGGTCATTATTATTCTCTGCGCTATTCAGCCTCTCTTTTGTCTTTTTCTCCCTTTTCTCTCTATTAAAGTTTTTTCTATATAAGAAATTTAGGAGAGGAGTTGGGCTCGCCCACAGTATAAGGACAGGGCTCTATGACTTTGATCCCTAGGGCATACAAGACTGAGAGTACTACACATGCCTCCATCTCAACCTGCGTTTCCATGAGTTCTCATCGCCTATGATGCCTCCACAGCGCCTTGACCAACTCCAGGATCGAATCCCCTCCTTTTGATGAGAGTATTCAACCCCTTTATCAGTTGAACCAAGACTAATTAAAGTTGAACAAATGGAGTACATATATAAATAGGGTATAAAGATGGTGGTTTGGAAAAGGCTCTTGATCATCATTTGTTGGCTTCTATGGCGTGACTGTAATTTATGAACGCTTCCATTCCAAGTCAAAAAGAAAACTAACCACGATTAATGGCTATGTATGGCACACACATCAAGCAAACTAACCTCGATTTCAACTTGATGTTTGTATATGTATTAATACTTTGAAGTCCGAACTCCGGAGAATTTGATATTTGTGATTTATTTCAATGGGTTGGACTTGTAGAATTGATGTTTGAAAAACAAATTTAGAGGCAAAAAAAAATCATGTATAAAGAAAAAAAAATGGATTAAAACAAGGGAAAAAGGAGAGGTGAGCTAATGGGCCGATCTCCCAACCCACAATGTGACTGATATTTCCAACTCTACTTTCATTGATGAGGCTCTTGAATATGTTAAGAACACTCTGCACATTTTAGGATTTTTGTACTCTCTTTCAAACAATATATAATTAGTATTACCACTGGTCTTTTATAATATAATTTACATTACAAGCTATACCTTATAATTAGGACCGAAAGAGGTGTATCAATTAAATATATACCACAACCGTGTAACTTAACAGTAATTGGGCCAACTAAATATCCCACCCGGTGTGATTTTCTATTGCCAATTGACTAGTCATTGATGCAATTAATGTCTACTCTGGACACGTTATCACAAGGAAGAATCTTGGAACCACCAGGAGACATTAAGCCACTCTAATATGAACCACCATTGGTCCACTCATTGCGTGATTTAAGGGCTCATTTACTATCACATATGCCCCTTCGTCTACATCCATGTTTACATGGACGTTTTTTCCGTCGCGAGGGTCAATAAACAAAAGTCTTTACCTTATTGGTCATTCACATCGGTCAGCTTTATTATTCAAAAAATAACATCGGTCAGCTTTAATTGACATTTGCAACCATTGAACACTACGAAACCCTAATTCGCCTTACCGAACTAAATATATAACGGTGGAACGACCTAGTGACCATTCCATGTTTGTGTTCACATACCTGCTAAAAGCATTCCAATGCCTTCATGAGATGTCTCCTCCTTATCACAAGTTGACAGCAGCCATAATTTCTGGGTCATCTATACATGGCGGTTCTGTTCTTGTAGGACATTGTGCTTTCACTGAAATGAAGGTTGTATTATTTTTCAGGTGGTAAAACTCTCTTCATGAGCCACTGTGACCAGTCATAAGCGATCTTGAATTATAATCACCGTGCTGTGTATGATTCCCGTGAGAAACTGAATTGCCTTGGTACTGCAGAAATGATCAGTCGAGAATGCTCTCCAAACGCTTGGGATGACTGCAGCACAAATTAAATAACACTGAAAAAAAAGAATATTCTGCATATTGCATGACTCCTTCTGTTATCAATCATCCAAATGTCATCATCTATAAGTAACTTTCATTTTGAAATCATGATCAAGTTATAATATTTCCGTCAAAGATGAATCTACGTAATCAAGTTGAAGTATTTATTAAAATTTTGGTGCTATGTCGCTCACTGGGCTGTTATGTAACTCCTTTTTCTGACTTTTTAAGAGGATCTTTTGCCAATTCAATATCAACCTAACGTCTTCTTATCAAATATGTAGTTTTCTATTATTTGGCGAGTTATTTTTTGTCCAGATTCTGTTATATAATTTATGATTGCGGTTTTCTTATTAAGCTTCCATATTTAAGTCATCTCAACCCTTTGAGTGATTCATTGATGCAATTAATATCAACACTTAATTTGAAAGCATGTCGAATATGATTACCAATATGTGTTCTTTTGAAAAGATCTTTCAGTAGTTTATAACAGCAAGAAGTTTGAGGTCAGACGTGTTGAGGTTGCATACGCAAGGAGAGTTGTGATGGGCAGCTGAACAGTTTATTTCCTTTTCAACAGTCCTTGCATTTATTTAAGAATGTGGCTTCAAAGTTGTAAAATGAACTAAATGAAAGTCTGTTAATCTTATTTTTCAACGTATTTTCCAGTCTCATGTGTTACAATGATTCGTCCACCGTGATATTTGGTCTTTCATTACAACTGTGAACACCAATATCGGCTTCATGCTTACATGGAACTTTCAGTATTTGTGGGTTGAATTTATCCTACTAATAAATCTATCTTGCAGTTTATTTCGTGATCGTTTTGCATCAATAAAATCTTTAATCAAGAGAATTACCAACTAATGTTTAAGTAAGCTTAAGGTAACTGCTACTGTGTATTCAGCGTAGATTGGGAAAAAGCACACTGTAAAAACTCTTAAAACTTTAGATTCTTTTCCCAATAAAAAAGAAAATATGAGCCATTTTTTATATTGCGTATGATTTATCCGAATGGAAGGTTGGGGTCATGCGATTCCTAGCTACACAGTTTACGCTCTACAAATGTAATTAAGTCCTCTTTTAATATGGTAAATAAGTGGTTATTTTTTTCCATGGTTAAGATGCAAAAATATAAGAAAAGTCTTACCTAACATCAAGTGGCTCTAAACTTTTAAAATAAGTGCAAATTGACCAAAACTGTTAAATTATAAGAAAAGAAAATACTAGCCACTCTTGATGAAATTAATGATTTTGGTGAATTTACACAATTTTTAAATTATTTGTTAGTAATTAATTTTACCTATTCTAAAATTTATTCAGAAAAAAATTTCGTTTGTAAAATTACACCAAACCCCTAAAATAATCCGACGGGTGCGTCGTTGTTTAACTACAAATGCGGAGTACAGTTTCAACTTTCTTGACGTGGAGAGGCAAAGCATCCGTTAGTAGAACCAGTTTCCTACCCATCCTAAGGATGAGAGGATAGGTAGGAAGAGTTTTTCCATCTAGACCGTTCAGATGGGATTTGGGTCCAGATTTATTTTTTTTACTTTTATTTTCTTAAAAAAATTATTTTAATAGATAAAGAATCTAAAATAAAAATAATCTCCCAACTAACATATTTTTTAAAAAATAATTTTTTTATTTAAAAAATGACAATTAAAAAAATTAAATTTAAACTGTGTACTACTCATTCAAAGTTGGGGAAAATTGCTAAAGTAATGCAAATAAAAAAAAAATTGTCAAAACCACATACTGTGCAAAGATATTGTTAAAGTAGGGTAGTTTGTGGCGCCACTGAGTATGTGGCGTTGCCACGTGGCACGTCACAAGTGGCGACACACGTGGCGACGCCCCATGTGGTGTGACCACATGTTATGCCATGCTGGTGCCATATAAAAAAAAAAACTCCTTGATTTATTTTTAATTTTTATAATATTATATATTATTATATTATATATCATTTTATAATATATAATATTATTTAATATATATTAATATATTATTTTATATAATATATATTATATTGTATATATAATCACATTTTAAAATGATGTGATATATATCACATTCCAAGTCAGGTCAATCAAGTGTTCACGATTTCGAAAATTTTATGAAATATTCCTTTTAAAATGATGTTCTATTTTCGAAAAAAATTTCTGGACAAGGCGTTGCCCCTTAACCCCGCCCGCTAATCGGCTAGCAGGACCGCCGTGCCTAGCTGTTCGTAGTGCAATTTAGCTGTTCATGGCTATTCAGAGCGGGATAGCTAAATCGCATTACGAACATCATTTTAAAAGGAACATTTCATAAAATTTTCGAAATCGTGAACACTTAGTTGACTTGACTTGGAATGTGATATATATCACATCATTTTAAAATGTGATTATATATAATATAATATATATTATATAAAATAATATTATATATTATAAAATAATATATAATATAATAATATATAATAATATAAAAGTTAAAAAAAAATCGAGGAGTTTTTTTTAATTTTGTGCCAGCGCCACATAGGTGACGTGACACGTGGTCACGCCACAAGTGGCGTCGCCATGTGTGACGCCACTTGTGGCGTGCTATGTGGCAACACCACATACTTAGTGGCGCCACGCCATGCGTCGTCACGTGTGATGCCATCTGAAGTGGCGCCACAAACTACTCTACTTTGACAATATCTTTGCACATCACGTGGTTTTGACAATTTTTTTTTTTTTTTTTGCATTATTTTGACAAATTTCCCTTCAAAGCTGGGTAGGGAAGCTGGTTCTCCATCAACTGCTTCCCGAATTAAAATGGGCGTTTGAATAATAAGCCAAATAACGAGATAGCCGCTTCGATGGAATGCACATTCCATGCCAAGCATTTACATGCTTGTTATGTGCCTATCCCCCTATTAGAGGGATGTGCATATTTTTTTTTTATATTATATTTATTTATATTTAAATTATATGCTATTTTCTGATTTTTTTTTTCCACTCTGTATCTCAAATTAATTAGTTTCTATGATACTGGTGTTACAGATAAATATTACTGAATGCAAGACCGGAAACTAATTAATTTGAGATACTGTGTGAAAAAAAAAATTCAGAAAGTAACATATAATTTAAATATAAATAAATACAAAATAAAAAAAATAAAAATAAAAAAATATATATACTTATCTTTCTAATAGAAGGACACAGAAGAAACATATAATATATAATATGCTTGCCATGGAATGTTTTCCAATTCATGCCGTTTCCCTTTGAAGATTCTCTCTCACTCTCACGGGGACGTGGTCGTTATTCAAACTAGAATCAAACAAGAGGCAAGAGAGCATAGATGTACGCGGAATGATACGAATCTCTCCTATCTTAATCGCTTCTCTGAGCGTCTTGTTGCTCCTCCCTACTCTATAACTCCCATTTCACTTTTCTACATAGAACTAAAAATTCATTGGGTTTCGTTGTCATTTCTCAGTTGGGCAATTCTTCGGACACTTGAACTGATCTTCACATGGAGCTATGTTTGCTCATGTTTCATCCTGAATCGTCTGCTTTTTGTTTCAGGAGCTAACGGACAGATGATATTGCTATTGAGGGTCGCAACCTGAATTTCTCGTTCCCCACAAGGCATGTGAAACCTATACCAATTCTTCGGGATTGTTCAATTCGCATTCCTTCTGGGCATTTCTGGACGCTTCTTGGACCCAACGGATGCGGGAAATCTACCCTCTTAAAGGTATACACCAAAATCCCTCTTCGCTCCTGTGTAACCTCAATGGATTGACAGGTCCGAAGCCTCCAACTTATTCGCTACTTTTTGAGCTGTTTACATACTATGGGGCTTTGGCGCCGTATCAGAATGTGCAGTGATTCTGAGTTTAATGTTCCGATATTAGCTGGGCTCTGAAGTCCTACTTCAGGAACAGTGTACGTGAAAGGGCCCAAAAGTTTTGTTTTCCAAAATCCGGATCATCAGGTATTCTGACTTCATTGCTATTTTTGTTCTTACTTCTTAGCGGAAGTGTTGGGTGTTCTATAATTATTAAACTTCTATCTTTCATATTTGCAAAGAAAAATCGTTCACTTGCTTGCCATGAGAATATGAAGTTTGGCTGTAAGATAGAATGTGATGGAATTTTGAGTTCAGGGAAGGCAAGTATATTAACGTGACAAGTTAGGGAAAAGTGGAATTCATTTTGAAATTATCCTGCTACCATTGCGATTCTTGCCTGGACTGATTTTTTGACATCGGAAATGGTTAAATGCTGAGGAGTAAACTTGATAAAATTGTTCACCGGCTTGTTTAAGACTGTCTATATGGATAATTTTATGTATATAACTATATATAACTTGTTAATAAAAGCATTTGGAGATTGCAATTTGCAACTGGGCTGTACTTAAACCTACGAGCAAATTCTTATGAGTTGAAGCCTGTTTTCAGAACCAGGCAACCTTTTGATGTCTTGTATAACTTTTCATGAGATCACATTAACACATAATGACATGCTGAGCAAAAAATTCGGCTCAGTTTTTAAAATTGTTAACCTCCACTTAATGACAGCATTTGCACATTTATGGCATTTATGCTCTTCCTCTGCATGTCCTTATGTGTTGAACATGCCATTCTGACCATTTCACATACTTCTTTAATCTTAATATTTTCAGTTTGCAAAATGTATTTTTATAAAAAATTGGATTGACAATTATAAAAATAGGAATTGGTTTTAATGAACCTATTGAAATAGATCTAATAGGTCTTGATATGAGAAGTGTGAAGCATTATGCAGGTGGTAATGCCTACAGTGGAAGCTGACGTTGCATTTGGTCTTGGGAAGTTCAATCTAACCTATGATGAAGTGAGATCAAGGGTATGAAGAGCCTTGCATGCTGTGGGCATGTCTGACTACATGCAGGTAACGTTGGCACAGACAACTCTGAATGCTAATACACATTGAGGGATTCCTATGAATGAATATTCCCCTTTGCTGTAATTCTCAGGGATCTGTTCAAACTCTAAGTGGTGGTCAGAAGCAAAGGGTTGCCATTGCTGGTGCTTTAGCAGAAGCTTGTAAAGTTCTGTTGTTGGATGAGCTCACAACTTTCTTAGACGAAAGTGACCAGGTAATTAGTCAACCATTATTGCAATGAGATTCTCTCCTGTGTAGCATTAGAATTTAGAACCACTGAACAACAATAAATGGAGGTGGCCCCTTGCTTGGAGGCTTAAAATTGCTGCTTAAGCCTATGACATCTCTCAGAAATATCCGTGGCACTCATTCTCAGTGGGGCAATGTTTAGTTTAGCTCTATTACAACTATGAGAAATACTGCTTGAATTTCTGAACAGCTCTGTGATAAGTATGGTATAGAAAGAAAGGTGAAAAGAGAGAGAAGAGGTAGGAGAAGAGAGCAGAAGAGGGGAGAGAGAAGAACAAAAGAGAGAGAGACTGAGATGCACACTGGTTTATTTAGATTCATAACATAAGGAATACATTTGATAATGACCCCTTTATATAGGCAATGCTAGCTAGAGACTACCCACTAATGACTTGACTCAACTACCTTATGGCTTATGGACAGTTACATATCACTCTGCTACTTCAAAGCATGAGTTCACTTTTCACGGTTCTAACTCATATTAACAGTATGACGTGCAAGACCAGCAATTACTTAAAATATAGTTTGCTTCAATAATTTTTTTTTTTTTAATCAAAGCATTTAGGAACTCTCTGGATACCTCTGCAGGGGTTACAGCATTGTGATCTAAAGATCATAGGTTCAAATATGAAAACAGCATTTCCCCTTGAGGGCTAAAGCTATGTACATTTGACCCTCCCCAGACCTCACCTGGGCGGAGTATTGCACGTTGGGCTGCCCTTTTTATTTTATAATGCAAACACACATTATTGATGTTCCACCTTCTTCACTTCCTCTGCTACCAATCCCCATATAACCTTGGTGAACAGCCCTGCATGTTTATCTACCTCACTTGATAAGACCTCCGTAGGCAATTATCCTCATATTTTAAGTATATTAAAGCAATACCAATTGTTTTCTATATTTTCAAGACGCTTAAATGTGCATGTGGTTGTGTATGCGTTGGATTTTGCCATGGAAGTTTTTTTGGGTGTAATATTGCCCCAAAAATTTTCAAATCATAGCATTTTTACCATAGCTATTATCCCGATTAAATTTGACTATTAGTTGTTTAAATATGTTGAGCTAACAGTCAACTTATCATCCACATTATTTTTTTGAAGGTGCAAATTTGCAATGGAAGTTTTCACTTAGGAGCAATAATACCCTGAAAGTTTCCAAACAATAGCAATGTTATTCTGACAGTTATCTAGGCTAAATTTGACGGTTAATTAATCGAATATGTGAGCTGGTAGCGTGAACAACATTGAAGAAGAAAAAGTTAGATAGGATGAGGAACTCATATTTGCTAGAGAGTAATTAAGAAAAAAATTCATTCACTAGATGCATAACGTACTCAGGATAATAGTCGAGAATAAGACCATCGAAAACTCTATGCCCCATACCCTAAAAATGCTAAGATAGCCAAGTACCTCTTTGATTTTCTCTTCATAACATAATATGTTTTCATCTCTTTGATTGTCTCTAATCCTTCAGACGGGATGCATTTTTTATAATTTTTTTTAACTTATTTTTAAATCTAACTTTGGGGGGGGGGGGGATGAAATGGATGACACATGGACTTGCTAAATAAGTAAATTTGGCCAATTAACGAGTAAACTTAACCTATACAACAATCAAGGTGAAATTGCTATGATTTGGAAAATTCTAGGGCAATTTGCCCCTTAGAGAAAACTTTCGGTGTAAATTTGCAACTAAAAAAAAAATAACGTGAATGACACATTGATTTCCATATACTTTATATTTAATCAACTAACGGTCAAACTTAACTAGAATAATGGCCAGGGTAAAATATTACATTTTACACACTTTCGGGGCGATATTGCACCCCAAAAACCCAAAAAACTTCCATGGCAAATTTGCTCTACCATAACAACTTCTAGGGCAAAATAAACCCTTAACCCTTTAATTTTGAAAAGTTAATTGGATATCATTGCTAAAATATTTCTCCCGCTATTTCCTACTTCTTTTGGCGGTCATTATCCCACCCTCCCATGTAGACTAGCTTGGTCATATTGAGATAATGAATTCCCCTATAATGCCTTGAAAGGAAATGCAGAATGTCTTTTAAGTAACAGTAGAATGATAAATTGCTATCATTCCTCCCATTCCATCTCATCTTAAACCAAACAAGGGATCATTAAAAACCTCTAACCTCCTCCCCAACCAACCAAATCAAACAAGGTAATCATCTATGATTTCCTTCCATCCCCTCCCTTCAAACCTCCAAAAAGTTCTAATAAAAAATAAGGAACATGTAGTGACAAATTCCGGTATAAGAAATCACCTCATTTATCATTGGAACTTCTTAATAATTAAGTCAATTCCTTAAGAACTCAATAATTTCCCTTATAATTTAATGAAAAGCTTTTTTCCCCTTAATGTAATGGAGAATTTATTGTAATATATATAATATTTAGATTTATGAGTTCTTTGTTCACCTTTTTAAATTAAAAAAAAAAAGACTCTACAATAATTTCTTTCATCTTTCTTTAAAAAACACATGATAATCATAAATTTCAAGATACGGAAAAAAAAATCATGTAAGTTGAGAAATGCTGCTGAAGTGGATGCCACATAATAAAAATGCTGGGAAACCTAGTTGCCATTGCCATTAAAATAAAAGCCTTATCCATATCATTTAATCTGGTTGTTGTGAAGCTAACATGTTAAAGTTGGAGGGTAAGGGAAACATTATGAAAGGAAGGTGAAAGGTCACTAACTTCTTAAAAGCATTTCAAAGCAGCCCCAAAGTTTGGCATGCCATGCATATTCCACTGAGTCAGTGGATCTATCCCCATTTTCTAATTTTAAACATCAAAACGTTGGTAGAAGTACCATCATTTGAAAAATATAATTAAAAATTTATTCTATATTAATGAATGATAGTCCAGTACTTGAAAATTCAAAATTTATTCTATAATTTCTGATGTAGGAACTTGTTAATCTAACTTAATTTTTTTGCATGATTCATGACCATAGTGATGTTATTCCAAAAAAAAAAAATTCTTTTCACTTAATCCGACTGTTGTTTGATCCAAATTCTTAATTATATTTCAAATCAATTTGAATTTAATTTTGATTTGAATTATTTATTTAAAAACTGAATTTTTGATAATATTTTTAATCCATATCATATATTCCATTAATTATTTAATTGGATAAAAATCTACCACTGAAAATCTACTCTTCCCTTTGGACTTGGCTTCTCTCCTTTTCTTTTCCCGTCCGCTCCCATCTTTTACCTCCTTTATGACCATTGGATCAAGATTTAATGGTTCACATTTAATATTTTCTTCCCTTCCTTCTCAACATTCTCTTCATTGTAATAATAGCTTTATAAAATATTAAATGTGGACCATTAGATCTTGATCAAATGGCTATTAAAGAGGTAAAAGATGGGAGTTGACAAGAAAAGAAAATAAGAGAAGCTAGACCTCTCTGCTGCATTCTAAGAATGAAATACGGGTCTTTATGATGATAATTTTCTTATATTCTTTCTCCCCAATCAGCTGTAAGTAGGAAAAACATGGCAAACCTTGTATTTAAAATATTTTTTTAAGAGTTAAGGGGCAAAAATACCCGCGAACTTTTTCAAAATTGCACCCATCACCAAAAAAAAAATGGTGCAAAATTGACTATAAAATTTAAAAAGGAATGCAACAATGATGAGTTTGTTAAATTATTTAACTTTGGCGTTAAAAGAGGGAATGTTTGAATGTGAATGGTGACCTCGACGGTGACTTAGGTCACTTAAAGTTCATGCGTCAGTCTCCATTATTGACCTGACATGTGGAGACTGTGATAGATTCCTGATTTTATTTATGTGTGAATTTTGGAAATAAAAGGGAAATATATTTAATCTGTTTCTAAAGAGAAGTAAGGATCTCACTAACTCTTTAAGAACAGCCTTTCTGAGATAGAGAGTAGGCAAAAATCTCACCTCTTCTCTAAATCAGCCCACATCCTTAATAGTAGATAAGCCTGAATCTGGAACTCATCGGACTATTAAAGTCCAAGGAGAATCTCCCCTACTGATTTACTCACTGAATATTGTCATGCTTTATTGATAAGGCATTATGCTTATTTATAATATTTTACAGAGAGCAAGACTCTAAAAAGATAAATAGTAAATCTAGAATATATCTAAATCTAAGATTTAGATAACTACCTAATCCTAACAATAAATCTATCAATATCTTTAAAGATAATAAAAGATAATGATAAAAGATAATAATAATAACAATAAAAGATAAAAACAGACTCGATTAATTAAATATTAATTCCTAAAATCTCTAAACTTTCCGCAACTTCCATTATCTCCCGCTAATCCGATACTCTATTAAACTAACACATGGACTTTAAGTGAACCAAGTCATTGTCCATGTCACCATTCACATTCAAACATTCCCTCTTTAACGGTCAAAGTTAAATAATTTATTTACCAGATTTGCCAATGTTGCACTGTTTTTGAAACTTTATGGTTACTTTTGTATAGGAAAAGTTTATGATGGTGGGTGCACTTTTGAAAAAAGTTTGTGAGTATTTTTGCCTCTTAACCCTTTTTTTTTAACAAACTCTCACTATTTTTCTCTACTTTTCGGTACTGCACAGTTATATTAATTACTATTTTGTCTTCCAATTATCTTTATTATTCAATTATAACAAATTTATTTGGGTTAATATCATTTTTGGTCTTTCAAGTTTACTCTCATTTTGGTTTTGATCCCTCAAGTTTCAAACCATTGGTTTTGGTTTTTTTCGGGGCAAAATGGTCCAATTTTTTGTTGAGTTAGAGAACGAATGTTTTAAATGAAATGAAACTTGAAGACCAAAACCTATGATTTGAAACTTGAGGGATTAAAACCAAAATGAGGGCAAACATGAGAGATTAAATATTATATTAGCCCTTATTTATTTTATAAATTATTTTTAAAAGTACATTGAACACGGCAAGTTTGGTTAATCAGCTGAAAAAATACTAATAGTCGAGGGGAATAGAATGGATTTGATTTTTAAAAAAATTAAGATCGAATGTTCATGTGAATAAATATTAAAAGGCTTATTTCTTAAATTTTATCATGAGAAAATATAACTTATGAGTTCTTTTCTTTCCCTTTAAAATTTGTGCGTGAAAAATTGGGGAAGACAGCCAAACTCATCTTTGATGTTGAAGCTTAATTATGTCTTATTCAACCCCGCGAAAGCAAATCTTCACGATTTGGTAATATTCATAATTTGGAGTTGTGAAAGATTCACAATGGACCTATTTGGGAGAGAGCTTTAAGTAGCTTTAAGTCAAAAAAAAGTAGTAGTAGAAAAAGAGCCTTAAGTGGAGTGTTTGGGTAGAGCTTTAAGTCCACTAGGCATTTAAAAAAAAAAACCTCATAAAAGTCAATTAAGGAAAAAGCTCTAAGCTTTTTGACCTAGGCCCCACCACTTCTACCATCATCAATCCAAACACAAATCATATTTACAACCTGGCCTTTTCTTTATTGGGCTTCTGCAAAAGTCACATAGAAAATAAGCCACCACTCTCACCACTAACCCAAACAAGCCCAATGTTGCGTCAGCGATACAAGGAGTTGGAATTTCCGAAGCACAGGAGGACTTTTCATCCTCAAAGTTTAAACCTACAATTCCTCCTGTAGCTTCTTTTCGATTCTTTCAGCGCCAAGCTCCCCGAGAGTTCATATCTTTTAATTTCTTATCATTTGAAGTGTTGATTTCAAATGGTTTTGTGAAGGTGTGCGGGGTCCAAAATTTTCCCTTTCACGTTTCACCGGCGGGATCGATCCTGAGCTCCACATTGTGAATGCCAGGAACTTTGTAACGTGATGCTGATTCACACTGTTTGTTACTTGTCTCCTTCTTCAAATTGCTCTTGAAGCCATAACCAGAGCCCTTTACTGAGATTTACTTTTGCTTGGATTGCACCTGGTAGGGTACGGATTATGGGAAGGTTAAATGTGAATGAGAATGTAAAAAGAACTTGAGAAATAGATTTACTCTATTTCTAAAGAGAAACAAGGATCTCACTAACTCTTTAAGAACAACCTCTCTGAAATAGAGAGTATGCAAGAATCTCACCTCTTCTCTAAATCAGCCCACATCTTTAATAGTAGATGAGTCAGAATCTGTAATTCATCGGACTACTAAAGTCCAAGGAGAGAATCTTCCGTACTAATTTACTCTCTGAATATTCGACTCTTTATTGATGAGGCACTAGGCCTATTTATAATGATTTACAAAGGGTAGACTCTATTCAAAATATAAATAGAAAATATATCTAAATTTAAGATTTAGATAACTAACAATCATAAATCCTAATGACTAAATCTTAACTGATAAGATATTCATCTTATTTCCTAATTCCTAAAGATAATAATAAAATATAATATTTAATAAGATATTCTTTTTATTTCCTAATTCCTAAAAATAATAATAAAAGATAATATCTAATAAGATATTTCTCTTATTTCCTAATTCCTAAAGATAATAATAAAATAATTATAAAAACAGACTCAATTAATTAAATATTAATTCCTAAAATCTCTAAACTTTCTGTAACTTCCATTATCTCCCGCTAATCCGGTACTCTATCAATACTTCCCCTTTGAGATTCGCCTTGACCTCAAGGCAAGACCAAAGTGCCAGCCTTCAGATTTATCTTGAAGCTTCATAATGGTGGTCTTCTTTCTAGTAAGGGGAACGGAGCGCAGCGATGCCCATATTGGAATGGTTTGGAAATGAAAGCTGAGGCCTTTTGGTGCCTCTGATACCAAATGGTAAGGTACGGATTATGGGAAGGTTAAATGTGAATGAGAATGTAAAGATAACTTGGAAAATAAAAGGAAAATAGATTTACTCTGTTTCTAAAGAGAAACATGGATCTCACTAACTTTTTAAGAACAGCCTCTCTGAAATAGAGAGTAAGCAAGAATCTCACCTCTTCTCTAAATCAACCCACATCTTTAATAGTAGATGAGCCAAAATCTGTAACTCATCGGATTACTAAAGTCCAAGGAGAGAATCTCCCATACTAATTTACTCTCTGAATATTCGACTCTTTATTGATGAGGCCTATTTATAATTATTGACAGAGGGTAGACTCTATTCAAAATATAAATAGAAAATATATCTAAATCTAAGATTTAGATAACTAACAATCATAAATCCTAACAACTAAATCTTAACTAATAAGATATTCATCTTATTTCCTAATTCCTAAAGATAATAATAAAAGATAATATCTAATAAGATATTCTTCTTATTTCCTAATTCCTAAAAATAATAATAAAAGATAATATCTAATAAGATATTTCTCTTATTTCCTAATTCCTAAAGATAATAATAAAATAATTATAAAAGCAGACTCAATTAATTAAATATTAATTCCTAAAATCTCTAAACTTTCTGTAACTTCCATTATCTCCCGCTAATCCGGTACTCTATCAGCACCCTTTTTGGCATGAAATGAAACCTCTATTAGTGATAAGTTTGACTTGGAAAAGGGGAAGTCAGATAAGGAAAGATAAAGTTCAGCGAAATGCTAGGTCAGTTAGAGTCCATAATCAAGCACTCCTGGCTGGCCTTGCGTATTGCCTGTCCTCCTGCAGCATGATATTGGTCAATAAGTTCGTACTTTCTAGTTATGATTTTAATGCCGGAATATCCTTGATGTTATACCAGGTAATGTACTTTAATCTATTGCTAATGTTCTTTTAGCTGTTCATGCTGTGTATGTGTATCTAGTTTAGTTAGTAAAGAAGAAGCTGATACCGGCTTTCGACACTCTTGTGGATGCAGAATTTCATTTCAGTGATAGTAGTTTCTATGTTAAGCCTTCTGGGCTTAATATCAACAGAGCCATTAACATGGGAATTGATTAAGGTTTGGCTGCCTGTGTGTTTAGGTAAGTAGTTCTGAACCTCGTAGTTAATGAAGTGCCTTCTGTCTCTTTCTGAATGGTATTTCTGTGATATTTTTCTAGTAGGGGTGTGGATACTGTGACTAGTTTTCTGCCGCTCAGTGTTTCATATGCTTCTAGTCATTTTAAATCTTAATTTCTTCTTCTTGTTTTTTTTTTTAATCAGCAGGTAGGGATTTGAATTCATGCAAAATTATGAGTTTGTGACTCTTTTTATGCCATTCATGATCCCCTGGCTTTTGTTGTTTGTGACTCTGCTTTTAATCTAGAATTATGAGTTTCTCATGTAATTCCTATTCTATTCATAATTTGTTACGTGAATCCAACTAAAGTCCCCTCCCCTTTTTCTTCAGCCCCCCTAGCTTTTTAATTTTTAAGTGTTTTTTTTATCAATTAGAAGTATTACCATTTTCAATGTAATATACATATATTTTGGGTACTGGTCAAAGGTGCAAAAATCTTGTACAAGATTACTTAGTCTGATATTTCAAACAAATATATCCAAATTTCCCTGAGTCCTACCTTTTTCAGAACATGACTTGATCATGCTTCTTGATGTCATTTTTCACTTTTTCTAGAGGGCTGTGTCAAAATTTATGAAGTTTTCACAGCTTTCTTAATTAGGAAGTCAAAAAATACACTTGTGGGACTGTTAGAGCTGATGTGTCCCATGCTTGGAACATTAAGCAAACCTATGCAATAAGCATATATGACTGAGTAACTTTCAGGGCTTAGCAACATATTCTGGATGGCTAATATTTGCTTGATTCATTTAATGTTTACAGATATGGTCTTTTTGAAGAAGATTATCTGCTTAATACATGCTTTACAAAACAAAATATTATTAACCAAAGTAAAGAGTGTTACATTTTCCTTTGCTGATCATTTCCCCAATATCTGGTGGGATTACTGATCTCTCCTTTCATGCAATTGATTATGCTTGGCAGACAGTTAACCCTTTCTTAACTGTGTCATATTCTGTGAGTATAGTTGACTTGAACCTTAAGCTCTGTTGACCTACGAAGTCTCTCCAGATTTTAGTCCCCCCCTTCCCCCCCAAATTCTTGTCCACATGATTATTGTATGAAAATTCTATCAGGCTATCAGCATAGTTGTAACATGCGGCTTCATTAAATTTCTTAAGTTTTGCTTGTTCTGTTTGCAATGCTGTGCTCCATATATAATACATTGAGTTAGGGCAAAAGAATCAGTGAGTCCAATATCATTTCCCAGTACTTTTACATAAATTCACCTATTTCTTTGTCTTGCTAAATTCCATCACATTTGTATGATAAGTATAATTGTCTAATATGTTGGATCACTAATACTAGTGGCTGCTTCTCCTATGATCTGAACAACTGATTTTGATATGATCTGCTCAGCTTTGTTGGCGGCGTGATTAAAATGTCTCTCTGGTACATAATGTTCTCTCGCCTTCGTTCTCAGTGCCTTCTAAGGACATTCTTCTTTAGACTGAGTGACATAGTAAATAAAAAATTATGAGGATACGTTTCAATAGGTGAATTTATCTATATGGTTAGTCAAGCTTTTCTTCTCAAAGACAAAAGATATTCCTGACGTATCCCTGGTGAGAGCAGAGCCAATGCGTTTTGAGTTTTATGTGCTCCTTGCTTCAAATGGTTTCCAGACTCATGTTCCTTAGGTACTGCTGCATGTTATTATTTTAAACAGCAATGGGTGCCAGGGTTTTTCAGTGTAAATGCATCAGATACTATTTTAAAGTCTACACATTTAGATGAGCTTTAATTGTTAGCTTTGGGTTTACTAATTATTTGGTTTGTTATTCCAGTTGACACTGCGTAAGGTCATGGATACTGCAAAGCTAGTTACAAAATCTGGAAACTTAAATGAGTTTTCAATGGTTTTGTTGAACAATAGCCTTTTTCTGCCTTTGGGATTCCTTATGACTTTTGTTTTCAACGAGGTGGATTATCTCTTAACAACGTGAGTTTTCTCTCAATTTTTATTAAAATGAAGTCAATATCCAGTAATTTGCATAATTTCATATTCTGAGGAGTCTGTCTAATTTCATAGGTTAAAATGTATCATCAAGAGTGCATCCTAGGTTTGCCCTTTGCTTTGTTTCTTTTGTTGACATGTATGGTGAAACAAATACACACCTTTGAATATCCAGAATAGTGCTTTTATGTGACAGCCTATCCAACTCATATTGATGATTAAAATTCTCTTCATACTCTTTTCCGTGGGCCATTCCTCTTAATAATATAAAAAACATGAAATAAATTGCCAGGCCACTTCTGAGATTGCCTAGCTTTTGGTTGGTGATAACATTAAGCGGATTTTTGGGTCTAGCTATCAGCTTTACTTCCATGTGGTTTCTTCATCAGAGTAGTGCTACCACTTACAGGTAGGTTCAAAAGCAGCCATGCTGTAAGCTCTTACAGTTATTGCATATTTTACCTAACTTTAGAGAGTTAAGGATATTAGTTAAATTAGTTAATTTATTTGTTTTCCAAAATGCCCTTATTTAAAATTTAAAATAGCATTCAATTACTCTGATTTTCTATCATTTGTCAGACCTCTTCTACCTCACAAATGACTTCTCTGAGCTCTCACACAATTCGGTGTCATCAATCTCCCTTAACAACTTCTGGTCTACTTTTAGAAGTTGGAAGTGTAATTTAATAGTGATACCACTATTAAATATAACATATCATTCAAAATTATTTTATGAAAAAAAAACGGTAGAATGGAAGTGTACATGACATTAATGAGTTGTAAGTATTATTCACTTTATAGAATATATAGGTGCATTATTTTATTATTATTATGCTTAATTATTATTGAGAAAGTATCAATATAGGTATTTTAGGAAGAAATTGACAAAAATTAGAACTTTGTCCTATAATTAAGTGCAAAATCAACTCCCAAATGTTATATTATAATTAAGGCCTGAGGAAGTATTTGATTTCTCATGGGGATCTTAAAGATTTATTTTGTAAGAAGAGTAAAGTTAACTAATAAGTAATAATTCACTTGTCACAAAAAAAAAATTAGAAAAATGTTGCCTTTTTTGAGTCATAACTAATTTTTTTTTAATAAAAGAAAAAATTTTAGAGGGGTTTGACATCAAACATAACTAATTAAGTCTATGTACAAATTTAATTCCTCAGAAAACTCCCACTTTACATCTGGATCCTCATATGGGCAAAAGGGATATGGTAGTGCAATCGGAAGATGGAAGATATGATAGTTAAATTATATATCTGATTTGTATTTGCTATAACGGTGGTAAAAATGAATTTTTATGAGCTTTTATTTAGAATAGGGTTTGAAAAGTCAGTTAAGATAGAAAATGACTGAAAAGACTATATATATATATATAATTTGAAGATAAAAATTTAAATTTGATCAAAAAAGTTAAATTATTGTTAAAAAATTAAAAACACTAAATTTCTTAATTAAATATATTTAATGCATAAAATTATATATAAATTAGAATAGATGATGTTGAAACTCAATAATAGTACATCATTAATTTTGCTGATGTGATCATCATCCTTTTTTGTCTGAAAAAAACCTCTCGATCTAGATTCTTCTTATATGTCAGACACCCACCATATTTGCAACCTCTCATCCAAAAAGTCTCTCCTTTCAGTATTGTTTCTCCAAAAATGGTTCGGGTCCAAAGTTCAGTTCAGTTCTCAAATCATCAAACATCATCATACGACTTGAGAAAGAAGAATTCGGTGGTTATATTCACCGTCACTTTGTTCTCAAATCACCACTAAGTGGTCCAGTTCATTCTCCGATGTTGATAAAGAAGAATTTGGCGGTTAAATTCACTACCAATGATGGTTGACAGTGAAATTAATGGGGGAAAACAAAGGTGAAGCTCTCGTATCTGAGTTTTTTTTTTTTTTTGTCAGTGCTTTGCTCGACTGTGTTTCTTCTTCACGAAATGGTAGCTATATGGTGGTGGGGAGATGGATAAAGGTCGCAATGTTAGTTGAGATAGTAAACGAACTCATTCCTTTAAGAAGAAGAATATATGTTTGAATCCTGAAAAATGCATAAGTTGAACTCTTACCATTCTAAACTTAATAAAAGATTAGCCTCAAGTCTAGTGTAATTATTTTACACTAACGCCAAGTGTGGAGAAAACAATTGGATTAAACAGTCAACAAAATGTCCTTGATAATGGGTGTGTGTTTTTACCAACGCTATGTGTGTGTTCTTTGTTTACCAGGAAGCCCATAATGGTCTTGTTGGAGGTGAGTTGGTGGGTAAAGAAAAAAGAGGCGGCTAAATGGGTGCGCTACAATCTACACACATATTATTTGTTAAAAAACATTGTATGTTTTGAACAAATTTTAAATGTTTTTCATTGCTCAAATATAGCAATACACAATAAATCACTTTTTCAATTTTTTGACTATCTAATGGGGAATGTCTTCATTATGTATTTTCCGAACTTCAAAATGAAAATGTAAAAAAAAAAAATAACAAATCTAAATTATATAAATTAGATGTAACTGTTGTTATATTCTGATAAATTCAATAATAGATTATATGTTTTAGTCAGGAATATTTTTTTCTGAAATAAAAGTTGAAAATTGTAAATTAAGAATATTTATATGGGTTAAGGTGTATCCAGATTACTAAAATATTTTTTTTTAATAAAATTGAGTACCTTAAAATCTTATAAGGGTGAATCCAGAGATTTTTTTAATAAAATCCTGAGATAAATTTCACTTTAAGATTGCAAACTATAATATTTAATTAAAAAGTGTTGTCTTTAGAATATTTTATATGGCTAATAAAATTATTAATATTTTTTGAAGTAAATTTTTTAATAAAATAAAATTTTTGAAGTGCCCTGTGAGGCAACTCGTGGCGTCGAATGCTACAACCAAACATTTCATATATTTTAAGATAGTTAAATTTAAATTTTGAAAGTTTAGGGGATTTTATAAAAGTGGTAATTTGCATAGGATGGCATGAAAGATGCGCCGCGTCATATAATAATACAATGTAACATTTTCCTAAAACATAATCTTTACTTAACGCAGGGGGTTAATAATTAAAAAAAAAAAGGTCAGGGGAGGGGATTAAATTTAACCATTAGAATGTAAGGAGTTATATGCAGCTGACCAAAAACCTACCTGCCTTGTAATTTTATTTAGTTTTCAATTAGGTCTCTTTACATTTTTTTTCCTTTCGATTACCTGAAGCTACAACAAACTAATTAGAAGTTGAAATTATAATGAAATGAAAGAATAATATGGTCTTTCTCCATTGAAGGGCAATTTTTCCGCTACCTTCAATGTTAGTTGGAGAAATTGACCAAAATAAGAAAAATTTAAAAAAAAAATACTTAAATAGGGCACTATTCAAAACATTTTCTAGAGTAAGGCAGTTGGTAGCGTCACCTGACACGACGTTACTGTGTGAGGTGACGCCACTATGTAAGTGGCGCCATAAGTTGTTGTGCCACTAGTAGCGTCACATACAATGATGCCACTAAGGGGCGTCACATCAACTGGAGTGCCAGTCTAACGCCCTTGCTATAAGTTTTTTTAAAAAAAAAATTAGAGCAAGGGCGTGACACACACCCTGCTCTCTAATAAAATAAAATAAAATAAATTAAAGCTGCAATTGCAATGTCTGTGACAAATAGCATCTCAGCAAGGGCATAGAGCACGCCCTTGCTTTAATTATTATTTTTTTAAAAAAATTAAATAATTGTAGAGCACGCCCCTGCAATTATTTGACACCACTACACTAGTGGCGTCGTCCTCCATGACGCCACTAGTGTAGTGGCTCAATCTCCCTCTTCTTATATTTCGTCCGCCTCACCCTCAGTTTTTCTCATTCATTGCGTCCGCCTCACATTCAGTTTTTCTCATTCATTGCGATTTGTTTGTTATCCCTTCTCCTTCCCTCCCTTGCCAAGAGACACAGCCAGATCTAGCTTCCCAATCATTTCAATCCTCCTTAATATTCCTCCTCACCCATTTCTTACAGATTCATTTGTTCTTACCATTTCTATTTTCTGACTACGTGTGTTTTGATCACATTTTATTTCTTCATTTCTTTTTTTAATTCCTTATATACATTGTGTTTCTTCTTTTGCTTAGTTGCATTTTGTGTTGTTGTTATTTGTTTTATCTGTAATTTGTTCTTCTTTTTCATAATATAATATAAGCAAAAAATGAATCAAATTTGTTCATTTGTATATTATAATGGTTCTAAAAATATAGATGCAAACGGATTGAGCTTTGAAAGAGAAAAATGAGCAATGTATATTGTTCGAGGCATGTCTGTTGTAGAGTTTAAATGAAAAGATTCGTCAAAAGCTAAATCTACAACAAGATTAGATAATATCTTTAGTGATTGTTAGAATTCCTTGCGGAAACCGCAAATATACAAGTTTTGAGATATCCGATGATGAGGATTTGGAGATATTTTTTCAAACATTCTTGGAAAACCCACGTCCCAATTTGCTGAGTTATATGTGGATATTAAGACGTTAGAGGAGGGTGTCCCAATACCGATTCATGGATTCCACCTTAGTGATCAGTCACATTATATGGCTTATTCTGGTACACCTCATCCAACATAATCAACCATTGCGCATGGACAAGAAAGCGACTATATGGTAGATGAACCTGACAATGAAGAGGAGCAAGAGGAAGAAGATGAAGACACTTTATTGGCAAATGACAATGATCAGAATGATAGTGACGCAAATGACGAATATCATGGTAACGTCATGCCACAACAGACTGGTATGTTACAATCATCAAGTTAGTTACGGAGCTGCATTATTATATATTTGATTTTTTTATTAGTTAACAAGTTTTCGCATAAACTGTATTATTTGTGAATATGCAGATATTACACCGTTTTGGAATGAGATTCCGCATTATTTGGTTGTTGATGAAGATTACCCACACGAGAATATACTGGATGTTTAAGGCTCAGGTCGGGGTCCATAAGCAATAGGAGACAAATTATATGTGAAACAAGAGTTCAGGTCCAAAAATGATGTGCAGGCCGCAATAAAACATTATTGCATGAAGGAACATCATGAAGCTGCAGTGGTCGAGAATACTACAACCAAGTTCTCAATGAAATGTCGGAATTATGAACAAGGTTGCACTTGGAAATTAAGAGCAATTAAATTGAAGAATGACAACACTTGGGTGGTGACTAAATGGGTCAGAAGTCATAGTTGTGTGAACACAATTCTCTCCCAAGATCACAGACAACTTGATTCTAAAATTATTTATGAGGCCATAAAAGGTACTATTCATAATACCATTTATCCTAAATTGAATTTATTCGTGTTTGTCAGTGAACATAAATGACATTTATAGTGTACAATTTTTGTGATTGGTTTTGCAGACATGGTGAAGGAAACACCTTCGATAGCTGTGGCCCTAATACAAGAAAGGGTGACCAGAATGGTTGGTTATCATATTTCTTACAGGAAGGCATAGAAGGCAAAACAAAAAGCAATAGCTAAGATTTACGGTGATTAGGACGAGTCATATGCAATCCTGCCAAGATGGTTCGAATACTTGTGTTTATTTTCCCCGGGATCCTTTTATAATATTCAATGTGGACCATATATTGTTGACCGACGAGTTGTTAATGGGGTTCAGGTCTTTCAACGTACCTTTTGGACTTCGGTCAATGTCATGAGGCGTTCAACTAGTGCAAACTAGTCATACAGGTGGACGATACACATTTATACGGTAAGTATAAGGGGACATTATTGATAGCCACTGCCCAAGATGGAAATAATGAGATCTTGCCGATTGCTTTTGCGATTATTGAAGGTGAAACAAAGGAAGCATGTGAGTATTTTTTGTCTAACAAACGACTGTATGTTACCAATAAGGTTGGTCTGTGCCTCATTTCTGATCGTCACAAAAGCATAATATCAGCAATCAAGAATGAGGCAATTGGTTGGCAACCTCCTTATGGGTACCAAGTGTTTTGCATTCGTCATGTTGCAAGCAATTTTGCTACCCGCTTCAAGGACTAAGGGTTGAAGAAAAACTTAACTAGGCTACGTAATATACTCATAGTGACGTGCAGTGAATTTCATAATCTCCTTTACTAGACCCTAATAACGTTATGTCTTTTCGTCTTTTTTACAGCATATGTGCCAAGCAAATATGTGTGTCATCGCCCTCCACGTCCTGCATGTCAACATCTGCACCTATAAACTCATACCCGGCGTCCCTGTATGGCTCCCAATTCACCTGTACATGTAAACAAATAGTCACACATATAACACGAATTAGTTTACTCTTTCTGTTTTTTTCGTAATCCCAAATTTATTATACATACATCATCACGACCCATCTGGTCAATCTCTACTCGGTATGTCTTTAGATCATGGTGCAGCGACCACACGTTTACAGTATTGAACCTACGATATGTAACTTAATAACATTAGTGAAACGACCTGCAAATAAGAACGTAATCGCTCAACTACTACAATCAATCAAAATATTCATTATATATATACTGCTTCCATACCTGCATCCGTAATGATCGCCTTCGGCACTGGCCGGTGGAATGGGAAATGATATGGCAAGAAATGTAGACCATGCCCATATCTGCCACAACAACAAACAACCCCCAATGTCTTTAGCTGAAGCTCACGTGGCCTGACATAGCTTGCGAAACAATATAGCGAGTACAATAGATCCCCACCTATATGTAGCAGTCTCCATAAGGTCACCGCCCAGTAATTGTATATATTGACAAGGTACCTCTGAGCTGGACTTGTCACACGATAAAAATCCACCGAATAGGCGCATGAGGTAGACACGTGTGTACAAAAACTGACCTTGCACAGTAGCTGAGCGCTCCTCCCAGTGGCCCCAATGAGTGTTAAACCAGCTTATCTTGATGTTTCCACCACTCAAATGAGATGGGAGTGGAGTCCAACCCATGTAGTCCTGCATGATTGCTGCCTAGTTGCCATGCGTCTTACCGGAAACTACTCGACCCTCAATGCATAAACCTAAAATGGCCTCTACATCTTGTAGAGTATTGGTCATCTCACCAACTAGCATATAGAAGGTGTGAGTCTCTGACCTCCACCTCTCAACCAAAGCAGAAATAAGGTCTTTATCAATCTGCACCACCATAAAAGTAGATTTCAAATATGTAATGGTCTATATTATTTGTATTATGTACAAACAACTAAATGCATATAATTAATTATATAAAGAATAAAACATACTGTGAGTCTCTTCATGCGAGACATGTGCCAAAAGCCTATTCGGATAAGGTGCTGCTGCAACTCTGATGGGATGTCATTTGGGTCATGGACATCTCCCGACCCCTGTGAGGCTCGCCTCACCCTCAAGGCATCACAATCTCCTATGTTCCAAACAACTTGTGATCGGTGTGACCGCTGCACCTCCTCATTAAGAACTCCTCACTCTTTGGGGCCAGGCTGAATTTCGCGGGCAAGTTGACAATACATTTGACTAATAAAAATTTACCTTCACACAACACATTATTAAGTCGCTAATTATTTATTCTCTAAAAAAAATAATATTCAATTTTATATATTAATGATAATCAAAACATGAAAATTAATCAAAAAGATAAAATTCCATAATATATATATATATATATATATATATATATATATATATATATATATAATAAATTCAATATTATTATATATATTGAATTCTTGTTTTTTATTTAATTTTCCCATGACACTTTGGTGTTTTTCTCTAATGTACTACTTAATAATGTACAACATATTTCACAAAATCTTTTTATTAATTAACTAATTATTAGTCTAACATATTTGTTTAATTACATTTAGCTAATAATAATATTTTAACACTTATATATCAAATTATTAATTCACAAAATATTAAATAATTAATAATCTATCTTAAGGTTTTTAATTGACATACAAAATAAATAATTATGTATTATATAATAAAAACTGAAAAATAATAGTTTTGTCTTATAAATTTCAGAATGACAATTTAGTCCTCAAACTTCAGAAAATACAAATCAGTCCTCAAATTTCAAAAATGACAAATCAGTTCTCGAATTTCAGAAATGACAAATCAGTCATAAAATTTCAGAAATGGCAAATCAGTCCTTGAATTTGAAGATGACAAATCAGTCCTCACATTTCAAAAATGATAAATCAGTCCTCCAATTTTGGAAATGACAAATCAGTCTTCAAATTTGAAAACTAAACTGATTAAAATTTTCATAACATCTCTATTAACCCAAATAAACTATTTACATAACATTTAATCGGTTAAAATATCCTATAATACAAAAATCTTAAACTTGTTAAATAGAAAAATTAGTTTAAAATTTCTCCAACAAACAAACAATAAATCTAAACCGCTTAAAATGTACTATTAATCATTCACTATATAAATACAGTATTCTATTGTCAAAACTCAAAACTTCCTCAAAATTTTAACTCTAAAATTTTTACTAACCAACACAATAATACCATCATTATAAAGACGAAAATATGCACAATAACTTTTATGAAGAACATTTGTTGAAAAGAAACTAGTTTAGCTACCTAAATAATCTTATAAAATAAATAACATACCTTAAAATAATTTCCAACCCTTCTATTCCCCTCTTCTTCGTTCCTCATGCTACTCTCGTCTCTCCCTTAGCTTCTACGGATAATGTGTGTGAATTGGTGTCTCTGAGTGTTTAAATGTGAGTAGAATGCACAGCCTACAATTATTTGATTTTTTTTAAAATGTTAAAGCAAGGGCGTGCTTGCGCCCCTTCCCCCAGATGTTGCAATTGTAGCTTTAAATTAAACTTTTTTTTTTAGAAACACGCCCCTACTCTAATTTTTTTAAAAAACTTATATTAGAGGTGCCAGATTGGCGCCCCAGCTAATGTGACATCACTAGTGGCACCACGACTTATGACGCCACTTACACAGTGGCGTCACCTCACGCAACACCACTTGTGGAGTCGTGTGAGGTGATACCACCAACTATCTTACTCCAGAAAATGTTTTAAATAGTGCCCTACTTAAGTAAATTTTTTTTTATAATTTTTCTTATTTTGGTTAATTTCCCATGTTAGTCGTATTTCTCACTTTCTCGTCTCGCTAACAATTAATGAGTCAATGGAACAGAATGACCAATGAGGGCACTGTACTTTTGTGTCGGCGATGAGGAGAATAATAACAAGTAGGAGGCAGCTAGAGACACTTGGAATTTTTCATTCAATATAATGATTGACTGGCACAAAACAATTGTGGGATTTTGCTATCCAATAATGTCACCACTACTACTGGTGCTTCTTGCCCCCAGCAAGAATCCTCTGTATATAAAGCCCTCGGCTGAAAGCTTGGTTGAACAAAAGCCTCGTTTGGAAATCTGCAACAAATGGGAACCAAGCCAATATGGCCAATGGTGCAAAGATCACCACCCCTATTATGTAATCATAGGCCCTTGCCAAGGCCCTTACGGAGCCCCACATGCCAAGTTTCTTCACCACTGGCCTGCATGCTTGTGCTATCTGTACAAGTGCCCATCCTGTTGGCATAAATGCTAGTAAGCTTGCAAAGATATCTCCAATTGTGAGATCCATCACAACAAACATCAAGACCAGAATGACAATGACGCCAATAAACACACTGAATTTCAGAAGACGAAACATTAGCTGGAAATTCGCAGTAAACTTTTTGCCCAGAGACACAATCTGCAATAATTTTTATATGCCACCAATTGATCAGATAATATAATCAACTACACTCAAGCAGAGAAAAGAGTTCTCGTCGGAATGAACTTAAGTTTTTACTGATTACGGACCTTCAAGATGACCATAACAGCGACTATGACTAGCCAGGATAGACCATAAACCTGAAGAGAAAATGATAGTCAATTTTCACCACCAGTCATAGAAGGGGAGGGGGAAATGCTTATAGGCTAAAAACCATCTTGGCTCCTTAATATGAGATTTAGTTTGCAGTGAAACATGCAGTACAAATTATGTCTTCTATTAAGGATGAGAGGTAGCATTAGATTTTTAATAGTTTGACACTAGAATAAGAAACAAGAATAATAGTAAGCATAATCACCACTATGCTCTTTTCGCCTCTGGATACGTTTAGATGATAGACAATTCCGTACTGACAGATAAAGAAGCGCAGGGAAAGAATACACTCCATGGTTCGTCCTAAAAACCCAGTGTAATTCAGGTGCTCCTGTTCTTCATCCCACCATGATTCCCAGCTCTTGCTTGCAAGAGGAACATTATCACCATGACTATTTATCCAATCATCCCCATCCTCAACTATATTTATCCAATTCAACCAGTCGTACCAATCCTCAACTATCTTATGCCACTCGAATCCAGAAGGGTTGAAAAGGAAAGGAGCGAATAAAAATGAACACACCAAAAACCACATTGAGAATGTGATGAAGGTATATGCTACTGAGTCGGTAGCTGCGGATCCATAAATCCTATAACATAAAAGCAACATGGCGAGCTCCATTCCCTTTGTAAAGTGACTCCTGGAGTACATTCTGTAGTTCTCTGCGAACTTCTCATGTCGGACCACAAAACCACGGCCAGTTGCTCTGTACTTTGCCCCGCCATGCAGGAGAGTGCGACCAAAATAATGCACCTTTGTACCCAGTGAGAAAGTGAAGAAAACAGCTGCTAGTTGCAGTTGCATTATTATGAAGTCACTAAATGCAGTTTTGAATCCTCTCTCAAGTCCAATTCCCATTATCATAGGGACAGTCATAATAAGACCTATTTGAACAATGGATTGTGAAGCCATAGCTGCCTCCAGAGCATTATCACCCTTTCTCCTGGCATACTTAACTATGTCGTTCTCAAGTCCACTTAAAGATAAGTAAAGCTTGCCATATAGGTATGCATAAACCATGATGACTACCATCTGCAAATATGAAAAGGAAAGCATTAATGCCACTGGACGCAGAAGAGGAGCTAGTAATTAAGAAAAGTATAGGACTAGGACAGATAATATTAGATTACATAAGGAAAATATAAGCTATCATTGTGGCAAAGTTTTTCTGTCAGCTGGATCATCCCTTGATTTGAATGAAACATTGTGTGGGTCGGAGATATATCTGACCCACACAGCCTGGAGTTCCAAATGATGACAGATTTATTTCCTTTTCCCTTGCTTTGATTTGTTTATCAATCTTTTCAGCGAACCATTAACATTGGATTGAATTTCAAATATTAATTAAACTCAATACTAGTAAGTAAAAGAACATGCATGTAACATCACCGTGGAAACTGTAGCGAAAAAAAATACCATTGAGCAGACATAAAATCCAACAGTTGTAAAATAACACGACATCATGCGGAAGAAGTCAAAATGATGCCCCAGACGGTAGACATCCCTGCTTAATGTCTGCTCTCCATTACCGCAAGCTACTTTTGCTTCGAAAAGTGAGATCTGATTGAGCCCAACATCTCTACCTTTACCAACTTGGATATATTCATGATGAGTAATATTGCCGCGTCTGAGTGTTGAGTTGAAACCTAGAGGCAAAAGGCATATAAGAAGAAGAAAAGAAATCCGAATAATATGTAAGAATGGGAAAAAACATGTATGAAGAATGTTACCAGCAAAAATATCCTCGCTCAGATTGATGCCTCGAGAAGCCTTTCTCATTCCTCCACGTGTAATGTGGAAAATTCTATCAAAAACATCTGGGTGACCATAGTGGAACCGAACCCTAAAATTGAACAAAACCCATTATAAGCCAGGAAACGTGTTTCTAATGGTAAGTAGTCTTCTTTCAGTCAAGTGCATGCTGGGATACATGATTTGTTATAAAAGAGGAGAATAAAAGAACTTGATTATAAATCACTCGTACAATGAAATGGATAAGCAAAACTTACTTCAGGGGTCTTGCAAGAACTCTTTGACCAATTGTGACAAAACTTGTTTCTTGATTTGACATAAACCAAGCCAAGGAGGAGACACTGTGACAAGTGATTATTCAAATATTTAGGATATTGTCCGAACAAGAGAATGTGCTCACTCTTATATATGTAGAAGAAAATTCATCAGACCTGCCAGTAAATATATGTTCACGGACACCTAGTATAGTAGGGCGGCGCACCCCATGATCGTCCTTATTAAATTCTTCCAGAAGGTTACGCATTTTCAAAGCTTCCTCCAAGTAGTTATCCTAGAAAATATTATCGATGAGTACACCATCTAAGTAGGCCAAATAACTATTATCTACTTGTTACAAAAGTATCAAATTCATAACAATTCACCTGGTTCATGTCAATAGCCTGAAGAGCTTCCCCTCTAGTAAAAATGATGGCATGATTCTGATTTTCTGGTTTCCCTTCTCCCAACTTAGCTGGCCCCGGAAGTTTTATTCGATATATTTCCTTCAGAGATAAAAGCAATTAATTCAGAGTTAAAGATGAGTAAATAAATTGTTTTTTACCCTGGAGTTCAATATGAACTTACTTGCTCGCGATTGTCCATAGCTTTGATTAATACAGAATGATAAACCTTCTGTGCATTTTGACCTACTCCTTCAACTTCGTCAATATATGCCACACGAAGCGAGGGGTTGCTACCATTGAAGAACCAAAAGTTAGATTCTTATACCTTGTGCACGTCACGAAATTTGAAAGCAAAAATATATGCACTTCAAAACTCAACATCATTTAACAATAGGAGAACATACTTAACCATCAAATTCAGGATATCTGTCGCACGGCGGTCTCCACTGCGCTTCTGATTCCCATAGTTCTGACAGGTAGCAATGTATGTGAATTTGAAGTCAGCCACCGCCTCAATATTGGTATATAAGGATCTCTGGCTTCTTTTATCTTCCTCCGATGGAACTGTAACAGCTTTATAGCCATCAAGAATCTCTGATAACAAGAAAATATAATTAGCCATTGCACTACATATTTTGATGACACACTGATTTTTTTTAAAAGATTAAAAATATTAAATAAGGTAACTAATCATAAAATATAATGTGTTTATAAGTCAAACAAATTAGTTTGGAGACATAAATATAAATATTTTAATGTAATTTATCTGGTTTCTTTAAACTCTAAAAAAAAAAATCAACTAGCACTTATATTTAGAAGCGAAGGAAGTACAAGGGAAGTTTAAGTATGACCGTCTAGTACATGGCACCCCAGGACGGAGAAGCTATAAAAGAAAACTATTCTTTTACCTTGATCATTAGCCATGTCAAGAAAAGCCTGAAGCTTCAGAGCCCGGCGGTAGTACATCATTCCCCTTACTGCGGCAATAAATTTATAAGTAAATAAAAGAGTGAAATTGTCAATCAACCTCATTAGGAAGCATTCATCCATCACATATATATGTACCTGTTCTGCAAAGAGTTTGCCCTCTTAATGAAGCCCAGTAACGAAGCTGCAATATATTTTCCTCTTTCTCCCATATTTCGCTCTCTTCCTTGCAGCCAAGTCGCTCCATGAAGTTATTCCACTCATCTATTAAAAAGTAATGAGATTAATATAGCCATCCTTTCTTCATTAAAAAAGAAAAAGTAAAATCTCGCTGTGTACTGCTCTAGTTGTTACAAACCTGGGTAAATCTTTTGCAGGTAATATATGATTGACACGCCGTCTTCATTCTCAACCTCAAGGTCAGTCTTAGAGTAGACGGTCTCTTCACTATAGTATGGAGTCAGCACGCTGCAAACAAGAAATATCTTGTTATAATATCTGAAGCTAGTCACTTTTTTAGGACAGTAAAATATGCAAAGAAAAATAGTACTCCTCAGGTCCTAAATATAGACATATTTAGGAGAGACTAATGAAGTTAAATAAGTTACATTGAAGTATTTAACTTAACTTAGAAACTAATTCATTTAAAACCCTGATAGATGCATGTTGTGATTAGATGATTTATTTAGCTTTATTGAAGTATTCTTGTTGTGGTTTGAAACCCTGATGGCTAAGATTCAATAAGCGCCATGATACTCAACCGTTGACGTCTTGACAATAGGAAATACGACGCAGCCATATATATTATTGAGCCCATTCTAATCTATAGAATTAGGTAAAACACCTGAATGAAAGCATTTTGCGAACGCGGGGCGCACGTGGCATATCCATGAACAAGGAATTGGTAAAGAAGGCAATCCTTCTGCGTGCTTCAAGGTTAGTTAGAATCTCAATTGCAGATTCCTTCACCGTCAGTAGTAGATAAAGACGGTTTATCTGAAACGATTGCAAGCAGAAAAAAATTTCATCATGAAAGAAATGTTTTCTGGAACTGTTGGTAAAAATATCATGCACCACCAAAAAAAAAAAAACCTGTTCCTCCCATTTTCCTGTGACCAAAGGAGGGAATACTATAGCTGGGTTTTCATCAGTACCAGCAAAATGTTGCCTTCCAGTGTCATTACTATTATTTATAAGCTCCTGCAACTCACTGCAGAGCATCACACCAAAATAAATGATTATTATCTTTTTGGAGGAGAACTTGATTTTACTATTTGCCAAAAGATAAACATGATTTAACAATGCTTCAAGTAACCTATTCACCAATTCGTGCAATAATAAAGTTCACAAACCTGTTTTCATTTACCATCATATCACGAGTAATCACTCCTAAAATGTCTTGCAGCAAGAGCACCACTGTATCCCGCTTGGATGGATCTGCCGCTTTCTACAACAAAAAAGAACAGTGTGTGAAAATTCCAAATAAAATATTTCAACAGAGACAAGAACCTTTCAAGCGACAAGTTTTTCCTTTTAAGTTGGCTCACCAAGATTGCCACGAGCTCCACGAACTTCCTACAAAGGGAAGGCAAAAATCCCATTCTGAAGTGTGTAAGAAGACTATTCCATGCGATATTCCTTTCAACTTCGATGATGATGATGGTTATTATCCTGTTTCATCCCAATGAGTTCAGAAGTCCAGGTAATGCTGCGATTTTAATGTTGTTTATAAAGTTTCAATGGTACACACAGAGATGATCAAGACGAGTGGGGAAAAATAAAAGGCTGATAAATAATACTTTTCTTCACCAAGCAAAAATCCCTGGTCATACAAAATGAAGTTCTCCTTATTAATTAAATTAGATGAAGGTCTGACAAAAATAAATTAAGTAAATCAACCATTTCTACTTTGACTTCCTTCTGACAAGTAACATAAAAGAATAACAAATTATATATGCGAGTGCTTTACAAGTCATATACAAGCATTCATACGTATGTGTATCTAATAATATATGCATGCATGCATGGATGTATAATAGATACATATTCACATATAGAAAACAGCTGATACAGCAGTTCAACTATTATACGTGAAAATCAGGTAATAGTTTGTTTGTTTATTTGGAAATTTTGTAACTAACCAAAAGGATATTTAATTGCGCTAAAAAAAATGCAACATTCATATTGAAATGGAAACTAAAAATAGCTAAGAAGTTGAACACTGAGAAATTTTCAAAAACCCAAAGGGCACCTCTTTTCGGTTTCTCCAACCACCATAGTGTTTAGGACATTTTTAAGAGATTAGTAGCATTCAATCACGGCACATTTCAAATATTCATCTGCAAGTATACGCTTGTGAAGGTCGCTTTCCCTTCCTCGAAATTGAACGGCCATGTCTATTGCTACAGGAATTTGTAAAGATTGTATGAAGGTAAATTATCTGAACTGCCAAAAAATAATCCCTAAAGTTGAAAAGGAAAAGGGAGAAAGAAAGACTAAACTCAAATACATGCCTTGCTAGCAAGCAAAAAGGGAGGCCACTGAATAATTTTCAGTCTAGGATCTGAGGAGTAAGGAACCAACAAAAGATCCATCTCCCTGTAATCTATGCAAACATAGTTTAGTTTAGGATTCTAATTGAAGGGATAGATCATGAAAAGACAAGATGGTATAAGAAAGCAACTAAATAGAGTTTGGATCTCTGGTCTTTCCTATCACTTATGATATCTTCTTCACGGAAACTGCAAATAATTTCATTCCACAACGGGGCAAATTTGAAAGCTTCGATCCTTCTACTTGCAGAAATCTATACAACATGAAACTCAAGTAAGTAAAGATGAAATATTAAGGACAGCAATCTAATTAGCAAAAGAATGTTAGATCCCAAAATAATATTAAAGACTGAAACCTGGACCTCAGCATGCCCAGGGTTCGTCTCTGACTCTGTAGGTACCAAACATGTGTTGAATGCACCAGGCAAAGACTTAAACCTTGACCTTAGCATGCCCAGGGTTCGTATCTGTATAAGCAAAGAGCTCAACTTTAAGTCGCTGTTGAAATACTTCAGTTTCATAGGATTCATGAATTTAAGGTTATGTGAAGCTGAAATATAAAAAAAAATTCTATTCTATAACTCCAAAATGAAACTCATGCTTTTCATGAAGTTGTATACTATTCAGTATTCACATTTATAATTTATAAATACTATGGTTTCCTGTCTATTTTGTTATAGAAAGATAGATTTGGGTAGTTGACATAAGTTATCATTGTTCTTTTTTTTAATAATAACATGAGGAAAAGATTAATGGTCCAGAATTATAATGTTTGCAACAGGGTACTCTAAATTTCTAATATAGATGAATAGGTTCGAATTGTAGGTCCGGGCTACACAAAATGAATAAAGCCAGTGTATACACAATTCCAAGTTATCTCCAAGATATCAAGAAAGGTTGGGGAAAAAAGGTAGATGTTTACCACTCCTATACCATCGAAGACCCCAACAACACCTCCACACAAAGTTGAGAATATGGCATACCAAATTTGAGTGTCCATAAAATAAACCTAAATTGAACATGCCAAATCGCTGAGGTGCTAACCAAAAGGATGAGAAGATTAGCATATCCGAACAAAAACAGGAAACATGGCATACACACCAAAAGTACAGGAGCCCATAGCGCTACAACCGCACCATAGTTGTATTTAGCTGCATATATAGGAAGGAAACTATTTAGATAGATAACTTTGAAATTGAGCAATTTGATACATTCAAATCACGAGAAAGAAAAAGAAGATATGTTACCATTAGGGAAAAACTCATGCCAAGCAAAATGAACTCGCCGAATACTCATTATTTCCTTTGTGGGTTCAATCAGAGGTTTTATCTATATATGGAAGAGAAAACAGTTAATGAATCTTAAAAGCTTCTCAAGAACATTTCTAGAGCAAACAAGTGCGGCACATAATCGGAATTACCTGCAGAAAGAAGCTTACTGAAAACTTTGAAGCAAGAAGCAGCAACCAGAAAATAGTATACCTGAAAATACCAGAAGGCGACCAGATATATAATTTAACAATTCTAAGGTAATAAAAACCCAGGAAAGAACCACACATTATTTTATCATCATTCACCATAGGGTTCTACAAAACTCACTTTAGAAGAGCAAATTGACTTTCATGCATTCCCCTTCCAACATAGATTCTTGGCTGTGGGAGGTGAATGAATTATTATGAAGATGAAAAGAAGATAATATATACTTAGAGCATTCAGATTGCTTAGGAACAGACCACGGCAAGACTTTCATGAATTCCATATTGCTTCCACTATACATGCATGTATGATTTTCCCTTTCAAGGGTGATTAAGAAAAAGAAAAGTAACAAAACTGACCGTACTGATACATATTCCCAACCAATTTCTAGTCAGTGTTGCCCACAGATATATGTGTGTGTGTGTATTTGCCAGTGATTGAATTACGTAAAAGCATAATGCAACTGCAACATACCTGTGACCACCTCATGAGAATATGCCAGTCAGAGTTTTCGATCCAACGCTTCAGCATTGGAAAAAGGAAGAGAACAGCTGCCGGTAAATTGGGAAGCATATATAACGCAACAGCCAGGATATACAATGTTGGAATGCTGCTCTTTATTTTGTCCAAAAAGGAAAGCCACTTCTTAATACTTTGTGGGAGATCGTCAACGGTATTCGCGTAGAAGACTGGCAGAATGATAACCCATGCAAGACTAACAATGATTTTAAGAATATTTCTCAGCACGTCACTGAATCTCCATCGATGATGACCCGGAAAGTTCAGGATCAAGTCCAAGATACCTGGGGTCAACATAAAAAGGAATTGAAAAACTAAGTTATATTTATGTGAACAAAGAACAAAAACATGAACACGAAAGCAGGACTTAATATAGGAATCCGTTGACTTTTATTTTAAAATTAAGAGTTGAAGTTAACAGAACTTTTCAGCGCATTTTTAATTCCAGTAAGACGTTTAGATTCCTTTATTATACTACCTATGGTTCTTAATATAGGAATCCATTGACTTTTATTGGAGAAATTAAGGAAGCTTAATTTAAATTAGTTAATTATAACACACGCTATGTATCATTATATTATATATTAGTTTATAAGTCAAGCAAATTATTTTAGAGGAAAACCATGAATACACATAATAGACATACTTTAATATAACTTATTCAACTTTCTTAAACTTTCCATAAAAAATCAACTAAATCATATATTTAGGATCAAAGATAGTATTAATCTCAGCCATAAACCCGAATAAAATTTGATGTTATAGTTCTTGAGGTTCTATGGCTTGTGAAGTTTCTATTGCTTATATGATGATTTTAGAGAATTTTAATCAAACGGTAAGCATGAAACAAGTGATCCGCTAGTGGCATTGTAAGAGCCATTTAAATGAAAGTATATATCATACTTTGCAGGAAGCGTAGAATGGCCGCAATAATGAATATACTTGATAGATCGTACAAAACATCTTTCTTAAAGATATCTGCCACTGAAATTCTTTGCCATGCAATAATAATCAATACCTGCAATAAGAATGTGCAAGCCCTATCATAAGTATGATTTGGGGAGAGAAACATCAAACACATCCTTCTAATTGAATAGTATATATACCTGCAAAGCCAATAAATAGAATGTCCAAAGACGATCAAAGCTGTGGAAAATATGCCAAAACGTCCGGGTCTCAACAAAATTTGATTTTCTCTTAGCACCTTTTCTTCCTTGTGTCATGTTAGAAGTCGATTTGAAAAAGTCATCATCATCACGCATGGGCCATCCAAGAGAAAAGCAATCGGATGACCTACAACAGAATGCCAAGAAACACAAATGTTTAGTGAACTGATCAACCCGACAAACTAAATGGTTGTCCATCATGTGAAGATCCAAAACCAAACGAACCAAAAATACTCATTTAGATCATCATAGTTGCACCAAGTTGTGTGAGAAGCTGTTCCGTTTTTGCTCTTCTCAGCTTCCTGGAAAGTTATTTAGCATTGTTGAAACTTGCTTGCCAAAAAATGAAAAAAATGTTGGACAGCCACTACCTTTTCAATAACTCGGTACAGGGGAGTTATGACCTCGCGCAGAAATGCTTCATCAGGAACAGTACTGACATTTCCGAGCAATAAACCATGGAGCTCATATGCCATCTAAAGTAATTGTCGGATTTTGTTAATTAGCACAATTTGAAAAATTTCAATAAACCCCTCCATTTTAAATTAAGTAAAAATTTGGTAAGTCATTGCGGGCTGGCATAAGAAAATTAGAAGTTTAACGAATTTTGTACTTACATTGTGGAATATATAGCAGAGACATTCCGGCATGAAGCGAACATTAGCTGCTTCACCCCAGATGAGAAGATAAAGACCCATGTAAAGCAACTTCCTCGGCTGTATATCTTGGGGTTGACCTTTAGGAAGTCTGTGAAAAAACAAGATATGTGATACACAAGTCAATTTGGACACCAAAAGATTCTAGCTTATTCTTAAAATATTGATGACAACCAAAAGTGCAAAACGCATCAGAAATTAAGCCAAATGTCTCAAATTTTAGTTGATGCAGACATGCTTATATATATCTCACCGTAAATTATGTTTTCGTCCCAAAAACTTGCACCAGTTTTTGTAGTTCTCAAAGAGATCTTTCATTTGTGCATCAACTGCTCGATTGTCAAGCTGCATTTCACCAAAAATAGATTAAATACATGGGGGAAAAGGCAGGGCTACTCAGTTAACTAGAGAAAACAAAATTAACTTAGTACTCCCTGTTTCTGGTTTAACTCAGTCTTATTTTAGTCTAAAATGCTTTCACCAAATAGAGTAACTAAAGGTTTACGTGCCTTGTTGAGTGGCTCAGGTGTGGGAACCAGTCTTATATGAGAGTTAGCAAGAAGCAGAATCAAATGCTCCCTCTGATTCCTGACGTTATCTCTCTGTGTCCAAATAAACCAAAACTCTTTAATAATATAGGGAGGCAAAATAAAAAGATTCAGGTATGCATAAATTTTTTTTACTGTCTCCCTTGAAGCGGATTACAAACCTGGAACCCAAACATGACTCTAAGCCAATCAAGCAGGTCTAAATCTCCAGCTTTCTGCCTTTCTTGCTCGAATGAGTTAGGCCAGTTCAAGCCACGAGTGTTCCCTAGTGCCGAAACAGCTGCCTTGATCTAATGTAAGGGAAAAGCTAAAGGATTCAATACAGTGCCAATTGCCAAATGAAGGGATATCCAACATGGATTCCGCACAAGAATTACCTCTTCAAGCTGCATAATAGGCTGAAAAGCCCCTGCTGAATCCAGGGGAAGAATGTTATATGGTGCATGATATTCTGCTTCAATTACGGCAGAAAGCACTTCGAAAAGAACTCCGGCGGTCTGGTAAGCCCTAAAGAGCTGGGCTCTGCCAAAAAAGGAGCAAACAAACTTTATTTAAGAAAAACTTCTACAATGAGAACCAGAGAAGATATTCAAACTTCGAAGTAAAAAGAAATAACGTTATTATTGTTATACGAATTCGAGCGATTAAGGACGTACCGGTCTGCCTGCTCATCATGTTCGTAGTACTGCTTAGAGTAAGCTTCGATTTCCCTCGCATCTGTCTTCTTAATCCGAGAGGCAAGACTGGATGCATTGTCCTGGAGTTGAAATGAGAGGAAGAAAGAAACAGTTACCCACTCCCTTTTAAAATTACACAGAATCCCTCTGTTCACAAGTTGTTTCTCAGTCTCAGCCCATGTTACTGTTGCTGGTCAAAGCCATGGCTGACTAAAATTCGGTCAAATTCGTTAACTTAACAAATTAATTGATAGATTTACTTATCCAATGATTGGATAGATTTAAATACAAACAAATGACTGTTGCGAATTGGGTGTAAAAATTGAGATGATTGCTGTCACACTCATGTAGGGTGAGGGCATGATAAAATTAGTTTAAATAAAAGTTTTAAAATAAAGCGAGTACATGAGTTCCAACCAATGAAATTTCTCTAAATTAAAGAGGAAAGGAAAAAAAAAAACTGAAAAAAGAATAAATCATAGGAACATTCTAATTCATGTTATTACAGTATTAATCTCTTAATTTAAAATATATTAAATTGTTTAATTAATTTGAGAGAATTGGATTTTTAATAACAATAAAGAATGTTTTCAGCCAAAAAAATTACTCCCTCCGGTCCTAATTATAAGACAACATTTGAAAGTTGATTTTAGTCCAATTATAGGAAAAAATTTAAATTTTTGTCAATTTCTTCCTAAAACACCCCTTATTTTATTCTTTCAAATGTATTTAGTTTTTGGTAAATATATGCATTTAGGTGCATAAAATTTTCAAGTCAATAAAACTCTTAAATTGTTAGATTTTAATTTGTTTATCAATGAGTTAACATTAATTTACCAATATATATATATATATATATGCATAGACACACATATATATTTATATATGCACACACATATAGACATACACATGCATTATGTGTGTGTGTGTTTGTGTCTATATGTGTATGTATATACTTATACACTTATATGTGTTTGTGTATTTGTGTATTTATGTATTTATGAATATGTGTGTGTGGATGTGTGTATACATGTGTGTGTGGGGGGATGTAGAGGGTTGCATTTGTGTGTAGAAATGTGTATTTGTGGGGGATGTATGTGTGTTTTTTTTTTTTGGTTGTAGATATATGTGTGTGTGCATACACATACATACATACATATGTGTACATACACACACAACACATATGTATATATAGCAAGACCATTATTTTAACTAGAAAGTATGGAAAGAAAGATTTTAGGTTGGGGAGGTATGTTAATATTTCATTAAAAATTTATATAAGGGCATTTTAGGAAAAAGGAGTGAAATTAACCAATTTAACTCTCTTTCTTAATCTCCCTAAAATCGGTTATGTCTTATAATTAGGGCCGGAAGAAGTAATATAAAGAATAAATCTTTCAATCCATAGAACAAAAAGAAAAGGGGTTAAGATGCACTTGTCTAAATTTCAGAAAACTTTCACTCCATCAGCAGAAATCATCTTATCCCGTTATCCACAAATGATGTTTAGAACTTTTTAATGCATAATTTTATTGGAATTCCTTTTAATACTGAAGAATCTGATTTCACGTGATGCATTTTAAGTACAGAAGTTAAAGTAAATATAATAATATGATTCAATGTAGTTAGGGAGACATTGTGACTGTTCAAAAAAAAGGGAGGCAATGTCCACGTACGTAGGAATAATTCAATCTAAGAAGAAAGAAATGCTAAAGTTTTACTTACCCTCTCCAATCGCTCGAGCAGCGAGGTCTTGAACTGCCTAACGCCATGCCCGCTGGAGCTTGGATCCAACCCGTTCGCTTTCTCGAAAGCATAGAAGCGACCTTGGAAATTAAAACAAACAAACCAAAATCGAATTAACTTGTGCGATAATGCGCAGAGGAGAGTTCAAGATTGAATGAATTTGCGAAACGTATTGATTACATAGAAAGGCAACCCTGGGTCGCTCGGATTCAATCTCATTTGCGACTCGGAGAAAGGGTGCGATGGAGTCGAGGGAGGAAGGAACGACTTCATTATCAAAGACCTCGGCGGAGAAGGTGGTGGCTGCGCTTCTTGACGGCCGTCGCGTCAGTGAATGCGGTGCCAACTCGTTACTCGTCATAATTGGTGTCGACCGACCTTCACCGCCGGGCCACGATTCGATCAATTAATTTTCTTCTCCTTCTCGTATCTGTCCAGACAATCGATCATAAAAAACAAGAGCAGTGTGATTGAAGAAACGTCAAAAACTTTTCCGTAGCGCGAAGAAAATGAAGACAAGAAGATTTTCAAATTGAAATCAAGAAATGCAAGAGACTGAGAGAAATGTGATTTACTGTGCTGGATAAGCTACACATCAAAACATGAAATAATGTGGTTACTTCAATATATAGTGTGTATATAATATGTAGGGGATTGCGCATGGTGTTGGTGAATTCAAAATGTGGCACAACTTGCAATATTGGGAACAGTGAGCTTTTTTCTTGTTACCTCGAGCTCTTCAGATGAACATTTAACGGTATATAATGCCTGTTACTCCTACACATCAATATGGTTGAAGTATTATTTCCTGAGCCCCTCTTTGATTTGTTACTTCTTGAGTTATTGCTCAATATATAGCTGATATGTTTGGTTTGATACGTATGATACGGTTCTGGTGACTATACAGTTCTTGAGCCCCTCGCTCGAGTGTTTGCTTTGCCACAAATTTTCATGGCTTTTGCTGTGATTGGTTTTTAAATCTTTATTCTGCTCATGCAGTGGAGTGATGCACTTCGATTAGCATAGCACCATGATGAGGTCATGTCAATCTGAATTTGATGTGTAGCTAATCTAGCACGGCAAATCACATTTCTCTTAGTATTACTAGGTTATTTTTTAGTTTGATGTATTAAGAGCTAGATTTTCATGGTCTAATCCCTATCCCGCATTTTCAAGCTTCGGCTTGCCTGTATTTCTCAAAAAAGGAAAAAGAGATGGGTTTTTGAAAAGGGTGTTTTTAAGTCACCATAGTTATCGGCCTTATGTGAGTTTAATTTTTAATTATTTTTGTGTTTTTTGGGGGAAGAATTCTATTATTATTACACACAGGACATAATTACTGGATTAGATATATTTGTTTACTCATTTGTTGTCCCAACTGAAGGTGAAGTGCAATTTTGATTTTTTGCTAGAGCAAAAATGAAGGACAGAAATCATCCTTGAAATTCAAAAGCTAAACTAACTCTCAAACCTCTAATTCTGTAGTCTCGTGTTGATCTTTGTGTTTTTTGTTTTACTGAGAGAATATAGGAGTAAAGGAGGCTATTGAGTAAGATACGGATCGGATTTCCGGAGGGAGAAGGAGAAAACTGCTGTGCAATGCAAAGAGCCAGTGGCTGTATTGGGTTAGGAAAAATGTTGTCACTAACATTTTCCACTATGGTTCTGTATCACGTAACTCGTAGTAGTCAGATGTATTGAAACGTTTGATTCAATATGAAGGTTCTCACGGTGATGGAATTGATGAATGTTAACACAATTAATAGATGTGCCTAAAGTCTTTTTGGGAGTGTGATACATGAATTTCCACAAAATGCAGGTAAAACAACTTCAACAAGATTCAAATAATCATCAGGACGTAAGAAATGTTGTTGTTTATGTTTTAAGATTAGATTCATATTTCCACAAATATGAAGGTTCTCACGGTGATGGAATTGATGAATGTTAACACAATTAATAGATGTGCCTAAAGTCTTTTTGGGAGTGTGATACATGAATTTCCACAAAATGCAGGTAAAACAACTTCAACAAGATTCAAATAATCATCAGGACGTAAGAAATGTTGTTGTTTATGTTTTAAGATTAGATTATTAATCATCTCATAGCACAGAGCTATGGAAAATAATTACGGTCCTTAATCATCATAATTATCTGATTCATAGATACCAACAAAATTGTTTAGTTGATGTATAAATATTTGCTATTTTTCCAGTTTTGCCTTCAATTAATTATCTGTTTGTGTTCAATAAAAAGTCTATTAATCTTTCACGAGTATTTTAGTAAAAATATCTTAGTTACTCCTAAAATCTTATAAACTTTGTTATATATTAGGGATGCCATAACTCTCAAAGTTATCTTTTATAATTAGGGATATATGACATTTGAATGGGGAAAGAGAACTCATTAAGATATGAGATTATTTAAATTCTCAAACATATAACCTCACAATTCCTCAATTCGGTACATACACGAGTCCAAAAAAGACATTCTATTTTTTGTATTTATGGCTCCCGCTCTCACCTTCATGAAAAAGCGATTTATTACTTCGTGAAAAAATTAAATAAATAAAATTACGAATGAAAAATTAAATATAAATAAGTTAATTATGTACAAGTGCAAATTTTATATTTACTAATTTATATTTTAAAAAATTAAAATTAAATTTTTTTTTTATTTGGACTGATAAGTTAAAAAATTAGAAAAACAAAGACACACTGCTTGACATCTGATCTATACGTCAATTTTTGGAATTTTGATATTCGGAATGAGTTTCTCAACTTGTCCAAAGGACGACGAGGGGGCGCTCATCCCCTAGGAATGAGTGCTAGTGGAGATCTGGATGACCGTCCATTTTTTTTCTTTTTATTAAATTTTTTTAAAAAACAATTTTAATATTTTTTTCAATATTAATCAGTATCTTAAAATATCTTTTTAATATCATTCAGTATCTGAAATATATTTTTAAGATATTCAAAAAATATTTTAAAATACTAAATGATACTAAAAAAAGTAGTCATTATCCTGAACTCTCTTTTTAGTACCATTTAGTACTATTAAATATTTTTGTAAAATCTTAAAAAAATATTTCAAGTATACTAACTTGAGGATACTGAACTATCTCTGCAATATTCTTTACTTAATTTAATTTAATATGTCCATAGGCCTATCCTCAACGTTATATTGGTTATAGGGAATTCCGTGCTTTCTTCTTCATGGACTTGTATTGAACTTCTGCTAATTTCTGTAGGAGCAATCCGATATTTTCTGTTTATGCTGTCAGAGCTGTTTAATGAAGTGCTTAGAATTTTTGTTTTAAGCCTCTTTCAGTTTTGTGTTGTTTGGTTTATTGTTAACTCTTGTTTTTGCATTCGTGGCTCTGAATAGCTTATATTAGTGGGGCGAATTATAGCTATGATCACATGGCTACAATTGAGTCAATTGCCGATGTTCCTCTGCAAGACCCGTCCGAAGAGCAGTTTTTGTTCTGCAAATTTGACATGGACCAAGTATGGCAACACCAAGCACCATGATGATGTTGCTCTCATTCCTTATGTACGAGTTGAGTCTTTTATAATTGGTGAATGCTCTAATGTGCAATGCCCAACGCGGTTTCGTATTGAGAGTCGAGAGAGGAAGAAAACGGTCCATGGGAAGCTTAAAAGAATATAAGGACGATGAGTATCTGGAGTATAGGCTGTAAGTTTAATTTCTAGTAGGTCTCTTAAGTCTCTAAACACATCCAATTATTCAAATGTTTGATTTATTGTGATTAGCTGACAGTTTTTAGCTTTGAAAACTTAAGCTCAATTTTTCATTCTTTCTTTGAGTAGGACATTTGGAAGTGTGAAATCATGCTTCCGTTTAAAGTTACCTTGTGTTTTAGCATGTTCACAGGATCAAACTCTGTTTATAGTTTTGCTCTTCTAGTTACTTTCCTTTTTTGGCCTTATGCTTCAGTTATTGTCTAGGTTTAGCAAGCAACAGCTCCCATCTGTAAAGCAACAAAAAAAATGGTTGTTGTGGTGAAAACTGACCATTAGGTCATTCATATTTACAATACTTATGTTGTAACTTGAATTTTGTTGTTTGTGAAGCTACTGGTGTTCATTTGGTCCCGAAAATTATGGGGAAGGTGGGGGTATATTACCTAGTCGGAGATATCGACTTAACACCCGAAATCGCACTGCTAGACCTCAATCAATGAGGGGTTGTACTTGTCATTTTGTTATCAAACGACTTTATGCCCATCCATCACTTGCCCTTATCATATACAATGAGAGGCACCATGTTAACAAGTCTGGTTTTGTCTGCCATGGTCCACTTGACAGAGATGCCATAGCACCAGGTGCCAAAGCAATTCCATATATATGTAATAAAATTCAGCAGCAGACAATGTCTATAATTTATCTGGGCATTCCTGAAGAGAATATCTTGGAGAAACACATTGAAGTGATTGAGCGTTATTGCGGTTCAAATGCAAAAGCATATAGCCTTGCTTAGCAATACGTCCACAAACTGGGGATGATCATTAAAAGGTCCACTCATGAGCTGGATCTAGAAGATCAAGCTATTGGCTTGACCGTTATGCTGATGAAAGTGATTCTTTCGAGAACTTGAGGGAGGAATATTTGCCTCTGCATCATGGCATCGTGCATTAAAAATTCCTGACTCTGTTGTCACCTTGGATGATAAAGACCATCTCTTCGCAAAAGTTGTAGGCAAGAAAGACAGCAGCATAACACATTTAGTATGGAATCCAGGATCAGAATTTGCATTCTGTGATTGCTCTTAGTGAATGCAAGGCAATATTTGCAAGCATGTCATCAAGTTGAACATGATTTGTGAAAATCATCAAGGTTATCAACCATCCATGTCTTTACAGTCTTTTAAAGAGGTTTTGATGGATCTGTGGGCAAAACCAATGGATGATTCAGTTGCCCTGGATCTAGCAGTGGCTTGGACCCATCAAATGCTATATCAAATTCAAAAACTTGTTGAACTAAATAACTCTAGTGGTATTAGCACTGTTGTTAACAATATGCCTTTGAAATGGGTTTCCAGGCGAGTAAGAACCCACTGGCAAACGATCAACAACTTTAGCTCTTACTCCTGGTAACGATAAAGCAAAAGGTGGCATTGTGCATAAGAAGAGGCAGCAGAGAAGAAGATTGTCACGATTAAGATTTAAGATGACCTCTTTGGTTGGTTGATATAAAGTTCGTTCTAGAATATTTTTGACTGATGCTAAGTGGATTCCTCTTAAAACTTTATACAATCGTTGCCTCTTCATGTCACGTCAACTTGAAGCATCTATCGGAGACAAGTATATACCCAACGAAGATATGAGTATTATAACATCACATGAAACGTGATTAAATGAGTTAATACTATAAAAGTTAAGTTGAATTGTAACGAATAGAGTTTAATTAGTGACAGAATTATAATGAGTTAATACTATAAAAGTTAAGTTGTACAAAATAAAATAAGTTACAGTGAAGTCAAATTATAAAAACAAGTTTCGTTTCATTTGTAAGTACTCAGAATTGTATCACTTTCTAATACCTCCTCTTCAAGCTATAGCCTGTAGTTACTTTGCAACTAGCTGATTTGCTCTCACCAAAAAAAAAAAAAAGCAATAATAATTATTTTAAAGATACACAATATGTAATTAGTACGTAAATTCTTAATGCAACATAAAACTTTTTTTAATACAATAAATCACTTACTAATTTTATAAGAGTATTTTCAAAAGAATTTTTTTTACCTCTTCAACTTGTGGAAGTTATTTACAAGTTTTTTTTTTTTTTTGGTAAAAGTTATTTAGAAGTTGATCATGAATAATTAATCTATTAGAAAAAGAGTACTAATAATTTGTTTGCAGAACTACATTTATTATATTGTCAACTCCATCATGTTCTGAACATGTACTCTAATACCCTATTCGTTACTATTTTTAAACTTTCAATTTTCTGTGCCTTTCTTTCCCGAGCAGGAGCACACTCGCGCTATGATTTTTTTCCGACGCGCTTGGGGGAGTTTGGTCTCACGCTCCAATGGAGGCTGCGGGGTCTCCCCACCAGTCCATAATCCGTACATTAATTAGAGAGTTAAGGACACGCGCTGATGGCGTGGCCTTGATTGGGTCATCATGTGCTTTTATAGAACAGTCAATCCTTTTCCCTAACGGTGTTCAAATGTTATCTTGAGGATCCCAAAGTATTATAGAGAAATTAATTATGAAAAATGTGGCCTAAATAGCTTTCAAGCTATTATTTGAAGAAATGGTAAAAGGATAATTTTGATCTAGAAATTTTAGAGTTAATATTCTATAACCTAAAGAAGCTAATTGAGAAGAAACATACTTATGCAGTTAAGGATTTATTTCTAGCATCTCTCTCAATTCCATATGCATGATACCTTACACCCTACAAACCATTGTTATTAAAATCGAGTTTCTATGTAGAAATAGAAGTAGGTGGTAGAGACATAAATCGTATAAACGTAAAGTTTCTATTGTTTAAAGTTAAGATACAAAATTAGATATATGTGCATGTAAAAAAACATACATCACTACTCAAAAGTTAATGAGCAACTTCATATTTAAAAGATATAAGTCACATAATCATGAAAAATATAAGTCCAAAAACATTGAGTTTAACAACTCCTACAACTAAGTTATAAAAATCAAAAGAATAAAACTTAACAATTTCTAAATTATAACAATTGATTCAAATCAAACACATTAACTTGTAAGTCCTCAATGATCTCTTTTCTTACTTTTATAACAAGTTCATTTATAAAATTTGGAATATCCAAATTATGACCATCCACATGTTCCTTCACTTCAATTTCAATGAAGCTTTTATCATTATAGGTATCAACATCTAAATTGTCTATATCTTCCTAATCTTCTTTTCCACTATTCAATCATTATTGAATAAAAGATCATCAAAATTATATGTATGAGAGTTTTGAGCTTTTTTTTTGCTCAAACTTAAATTGACCATCACATGAACAAAATTATTCACAATCTTTTGATTTGGGGGAGTAAAAATAGGGTTTTTGTTTTTTATTTTTTTTTTGTTTTAACTAAAGACAATAAAAACATAAGTTTTTATAGTTTTTATGAGGCATTTTTATCAATTTATATTTATGAGAATTTTTACTTGTTTCTTAGTACGTATCACTCCAATAAAAAATGTAAAATTTTTACATTCTCACATTAGTTTTTGACAATAATACTCTAAACCATAGTTATTAAAAATGCGTTTTTATATTTTAAATTAAGCAAAATGAGTTTCGTTTGAGAAAAAAACGCATAAGGGGTAAAAACGTAAAAAACGCATTCATAAAACGTAAAAGCATAAAAGCGTGGGTTTTTTTGGAAAAAACAGAAGTCAGGTCCAATGTTGGATATTTTGAAGGGAAAATTATATTTGAGCCCGAATGACCAGAATTAATTACAAAAAAGTCTCTTGGGACTTTTTTGTAATTAATTAAAAAATTCTTAATCCGTATTTACAATTAGAAATGTTATATTAACAACTGGAAAATGCTATATTTACAACAAAAATTCTCAATCCGTATTTACAACGGGAAATGCATTGATTAGTATATGTATGGAACTATGGATAATAACAAGTGTCTTTATTTGAATGATATTTAATGACAATGTTAGATATTTTGATTGATATTGCATTGATCAGTATGTGTATGGATGATAGCAAGTGCCTTACTTTTCTTAAATTTTTTTATTTATATATACAGATAAACACTACATTTTGTATTACGATTTTACGTTTTATGATTTTTCATTCTCTTTCTATTTTTACGTTTTTACAACCTCGCTCTAAACTCCTCTTATCGCCACCTTGCACCCTTCCACCTCAACAGTGCCACATCACCATTTATTCCCCTCTCACTTATCTAATTCGGCCAGCCCTTTAATTCCCAATTATCCATAGGTCAGAGTCCAACTCTTTCGGCCCTCATCCTCCCTCATTCGTTCACTTTGGCCGAAAACAAAAAGAGAACGTGAGAGACGGAAGAGCGCGAGATTGAAGCGGAGGAGGAAGACGGAGGAAGAAATCAAAGAGGAAGGAGGTGCTGAACCTCACCTCTCTATCCCTCGGTCTCTACCAGCTCTCATTCTTTCTCCATTCCCATTCATTCTTTCGGCACCCACAGACAACGCAGCGAGAGCGTGAGATGGAGAGTGAGACTGAAGGGAGAGTCGGAGGAAGAAGGGAGTACCGAACCCACATACAATTGGATTTCTGAGTTAGGTGAGTCCCAAATCCTTATTCTTCTCTTATATCTTCAATTGCTGCTGTTTGGGAGTTGATAAATTAAAAGATTGAATTCTGGTTTTAGTTTGGAAAATGCTGAATATGAGAGTAATTGATATATATAGGTAGAGTAAAAGCTGAAAATCAGTGTTGTATGTGCACTGTTTTGGGGCCACCGAATCTGTGGCTTTTTTTCCTGCTCTGCATGGTTCTGCATTTAGGTTGTTTGGTAATGGCTGAAAAGGTGGAACATGTAGTTTCTGTTTCTTTTAAGAATTAACTGAACCAAAGTCCCATTTCGTTGATTCAATATGTGGTTTCAGGTTTGTTGGGTTCTGGTTGGTGATTACCGAACCAAGGGCTTGATGTTTTGAGGATGTTACATGTTTATATGTACTGGAATTGTTGTAAGGGTCATATGTTAAGTAGTTTTGGGATGACATAGCTGAGTTTCATTGATTGCGCCTATCCCTTATTTTCGGCCAGCATATATTAAGTATGGAAGAAATGAATTTTGGTAAATATAATTATTCCAATAGGCTTAAAGAGGATTCTGTATAATATGGAACCATTAGGCGAAATTAAAAAAAAAAGGATGATTTATGTGTACGTAAGTCTCCGCCAAGGTTGTTTGGTGTGGCTAGGAATGTATTTTGTTTAATTTGATGGTTCTAATAGTTTCCAAATGAAAATGAAGGCTGCTGTTTACCACCTCTACATGGCTAGCATCTTAATGGTCAAAATTATTGTAGAGGGTCAGATTTAGGAACTGAAATTGGGAATGAAAACTATGTATGAATTGCTGTGAATGTTATGTTGATGCTAAATGAAAATCTTAGACGATTTAGGTGTGATTGAAGAATGTTGTGATACTTAAGGATTTTTAAAATTAGTAGGTAAATGCCATTAGAGGTTGATGTATGAATTTTTGGGTATTGATTGCCGAACCTGTTCTTTCTACCAAGAGGAATTTTACTGGTTTAATTTCCTTTCATGAAAATCACATACAAATATTCAAATTTTGAAGTAGATTGGTGCTTGATTTTCATTTGGTTGTATGATATTGGTTACACATTGGAACTGAAATTTAGAAGTGAAAATTGATAGTAATACACTGTTTGATGCTTTCCAATGTTAAATAAGTAACTTAAATTGTTAAAGTATGTTTAGAGGCTGCAATATGATGGTTATGATAACTCTAAGAGGATTTTTTGGGTTGGAAACTTATTTAAGATACTGTTTGAGGCCACCATAGTTTACAATTTACATAACTATTTAGCTATCTAAACAATGTTTTAAGGTATTAAAATGATGATTGAATGCTAGGTTAGGAGATGGAAAAGATCATATTTGTATGTGAAAGAGGTAGTGTCCCATTTTACTGAAAATAGGATTTTTGGCAATTGGAGCACTGATTTTTGAGTGAGGTAAAACCAGGGCAATTGACCTTGTCTGACCCCGAAATTTTGTATACATATAGTACACATATCAATCTTTAAAAAGAGTCTTGGATCATGTTAAAACCCATCCGGAATTAAAATGGGCGTTCAGATAATAAGCCAAATAAAGAGACAACCGCTTTGGTGTTTCATATTTCTTGCCGTTTCCCTTTGAAGATTCTCTCTCACTCTCACAGGGATGTGGTCGCTATTCAAACTAGAATCAAACAAGAGGCAAGAGAGCATAGATGTACGCGGAATGATATGAATCTCTCCTATCTTAATCGCTTCTCTGAGCGTCTTGTTGCTCCTCTCTACTCTACAACTCCCATCAGGTTCACATTTCTATCTAGAACTAAAAATTCATTGGGTTTCGTTGTCATTTCTCAGTTGGGAAATTCTTCAAACTCTTAAACCGATCTTCTTCACTTGGAGCTTTGTCTGCTCATTTTTCATCCTGAATTGGCTGATTTTTGTTTTAGGAGCCAACGGACAGATGATATTGCTATTGAGGGTCGCAACCTGAATTTCTCGTTCCCCACAAGGCATGCGAAAGCTATACCGATTCTTCGGGATTGTTCAATTCACATTCCTTCTGGGCAGTTTTGGATGCTTCTTGGACCCAACGGATGCGGGAAATCTACCCTCTTAAAGGTATACACTGAAATCCCTCTTCCCTCTTGTGGAACCTCAGTGGATTGATAGGTCTGAAGCCTCCAACTGATTCAGTACCTTTTGAGCTGTTTACATACTATGGGGCTTTGGCGTGGTATCAGAATGTGCAGTGATTCTGAGTTTAATGTACAGATATTAGCTGGGCTCTTAAATCCCACTTCAGGAACAATGTACGTGAAAGGGCCCAAAAGTTTTGTTTTCCAAAATCCGGATCATCAGGTATTCTAACTTCATTGCTCTCATTGTTCGTACTTTTTAGCGGAAGTGTTGGGTGTTCTATAATTATGAAACTTCTATTTTTCATATTTGCAAAGAAAAATTGTTCACTTGCTTGCCATGAGAATATGAAGTTTGGCTGTAAGATAGAATGTGATGGCATTTTGAGTTCAGGGAAGGCAAGTATAGCAACGTGACAAGTTAGGGAAATGTGGAATTCATTTTTAAATTATCCTGCTACCATCATGATTCGCTTGGACTGATTTTTTGACATTGGAAATGGTTAAATGCAGAGGACTGTACTTCATAAAATTGTTCACCAGCTTGTTTAAGACTATCTATATGTACTACCTCTGGTCCTAAATATAGGACATAGTTACAAATTATGTTCTATATTTAGGATGGGAGGATTATAATTTCATGTATGTAACTTGTTAACAAAAGCATTTGGAGATTGCAATTTGCAACTAAGCTTTACTTAAACCTATGAGCAAACTCTCATACGATGAAGCCTGTTTCGAGAACCAGGCAACCTTTGTTAGGACCGTTCACAAGGCTGAGTTTAACGAGAAAGAAGAAGTTGTATTGCTCTGTTCCAATGAACACTTGAAGGAATTACAATGTTCTACTAACGACATAAAAACAATAAAACAGTAACTGCCCCCTGGTTTTTGAGAGACCAGGACCCCTCCTCTCACTCTCCTATTCCTTGCCTATTCCCTTGTGCATCCCCTACTTATACATACCCCTCCCACGCACTCCCACTACCCTGCCAATGTCAGGATTCAGCGGCTAGGTGCTCCCATTCTGTCCTCTGCTTCTGTACTGTTTGTCTCTTGGGCTGTACCTGATATTGGGCCTGGTATACTGGGTCTGGCCCTTCTCTTATAAACTTGGCTCCAAAACTTATCAAGCCCATCAACCTTTTGATGTCTTGTATAACTTTTCATAAGAGCACATTAACAACGCATAATTACACGCTGAGCAAAAAATTCGGCTCAATGTTTAAAATTGTTAACCTTCACTTAATGACAGTAGTTCCACATTTATGGCATTGATGCTCTTCCTCTGCGTGTCCTTATGTGTTGAACATGCCATTTTGACCGTTTCACATACTACTTTAATCTTAATATTTTCAATTTGCAAAATGTTTTTTTTATCTAAAATTGGATTGACAATTATAAAAATAGGAATTTGGTTTTAATTAACCTATTAAAATAGATCTAATAGGTCTTGATCTGAGAAGTGTGAAGCATTATGCAGGTGGTAATGCCTACAGTGGAAGCTGACGTTGCATTTGGTCTTGGCAAGTTCAATCTGACCTGTGATGAAGTGAGATCAAGGGTATCAAGAGCCTTGCATGCTGTGGGCATGTCTGACTACATGCAGGTATTATTGGCACCGACAACTCTGAACGCTAATACATATTGAGGGATTCCTATGAATGAATATTCTCCTTTGCTGTAATTCTCAGAGATCTGTTCAAACTCTAAGTGGCGGTCAGAAGCAGAGGGTTGCCATTGCTGGTGCTTTAGCAGAAGCTTGTAAAGTTCTCTTGTTGGATGAGCTCACAACATTCTTAGACGAAAGTGACCAGGTAATCAGTCAACCATTATTGTAATGAGATTCTCTCCTGCGTAGCATTAGAACCATTGAACAACAATAAATGGAGGTAGCCCCTTGCTTGGAGGCTTAAAATTGCTGCTTAAGCCTGTGACATCTCAGAAATATCTGCGTAACTCATTCTCAGTGGGGCAATGTTTAGTTTAGCTCTTTTAAAACTCGAGAAATATGGCTTGAATTTCTGAACAGCTCTGTGATAAGTGTGGTATAGAAAGAAAGGTGAAAAGAGAGAGAAGAGGTGGGAGAAGTTAGCAGAAGAGGGGAGAGAGAAGAACAAGAGAGAGAGAGAGACTGAGAGGCACACTGGTTTATTCAGATTCATAACGTAAGGAATACATTTGATAGTTACCCCTTTATATAGGCAACGGCTAGCTAGAGACTACACAACTAATGACTTAGCTGAACTACCTTATGGCTTATGGACAATTACGTATCACTCTGCTACTTCAAAGCATGAGTTCACTTCTCACGGTTCTAACTCATTAATGATATGATGTGCAAGACCAGCAATTAGTTAAAATATCGTTTGCTTCAATAATTTGCATTTAGGTTGGTGTAATCAAAGCAGTTAGGAACTCTCTGGATACCTCTGCCGGGGTTACAGCATTGTGGGTGACTCATCGTTTAGAAGAATTGAACTATGCTGATGGTGCCCTCTACATGGAGGATGGGAAAGTTGTCATGTATGGAGACGCGGAAAGAATAAAAAGTTTCATTGAAGCCAGGCAATCCGACTATATCAAACAGATAAATTCTTGATCAACTCCTTTTGCTTTCTGAAATTGTTTCCAGTATTTTATTACGCAAACAAAGGGTGAGCCTTAAAAGAAACGGTAGAGGTTACTGTCATGTGATATAAATATCACATGTTCAAATCTGAAAACAGCATCTCTCCTTGCTGGCTAAAGCTGTGTACATTTGACACTTCCTATACCCCACCTGGGGGGAGTCTTGCGCGTTGGGCTGCCTTTTTTATTTTATAATGCAAACACACATTATCGAAGTTCCACCTTCACTTCCTCTGCTACCAATCCCCATATAACCTTGGTGAACAGCCTTGCATGTTTATTTACCTCGCTAGCGACTATCCTCATATTTTAAGTATATTAGAGCAATACCAATTGTTTTCTGTATTTTCAAGACGCTAGAATGTGCATGTGGTTGTGCATGCGTTGGATTGCATATGTGCTTGTGTGTGTATGCACAATCATAAATAGATATTTGAAGCCTACCTACAAAGGAATGCGAATGTATGAGCACATGTATGTAGATAAGAGAGTGGATTTAATGGTTTGCATGTAGAATAATCCATTGGATATGTATAATCTAGATTCGCCCATTAAAATTTGAATCGTATCCATTGGGTATGTATAAATGGACGAATTGAATGAGAGTAAAATATGGCATCTATGAAAATTTTCGATTTTGATAGTGCTGAATACCATATAATTTTTTGAATGTGGTGTTTTGCATTGCATGGAGGCTGAAGCCATTTTAACCAATCTATCGTGTAGGTTTATAATAAATCACAAATATATCTAATTATTGATATTGAACACTCTTAGAAATTCTGGAAATTCCATTTGGCTGTATAGGCTCTCTAATCAGGGGAAAAAAAATTTGGCCAATCAACCAGGGAAAAAAAATGACGTGTGATTGATTCTATTATTTATTAGCCAGTTTCAACAATCCTCTTTTTGTGCCCCCCCCGGAGGCGGGGCGGTCGGGGGTTTTGCCAACTCAGCTGCAATAAGCCACTTATGTATGCTTTAAATTTGTGTTGAAGTTCGATTTTGGTCTGGATGCTATGGAAGTATTTTGAGGTGTAATGTTACATGAAAGTTTTCAAATCATAGCAATTTTTTCCTAGCAATTATTCCACTTAAGTTTAACTATTAAGTGACTAAATATGTCTGAGATGACAATTTACTTGTCTTCTACATCATTTTCGTTGAAGTATAAATTTGTACTAGAAGTTTTCACTTAAAAGTAATGATGCCCTAAAAGTTTTCAAACTGCAACAATATTATCCTAATAGTTAGCTATGTTAAATTTGACTGTTAATTAACTGATTATGTTGAGCTGATAGTGTGAACAATATTAAAGAAGAAAAAGTTACATAGGGAGGAGGAGCTCATATTCATTAGAAAGTAATTATGAAAAGGATTCAATCAATAGATGCATAAAACACTCAAGATTATTGTCAAGAACAAGATCATCGAAAACTCTGCCACCGTACCTAGAAAACTCTGCCACCGTACCTAGTAACAGTAAGATAGCCAAGTATCTCTTTGATTTTCTCTTCATAGCAAAAGATGTTTTCACCTCTTTGATCGTCTCTAATCCTTCAAACATGATGCATTAATTACTTATTCTTAAATTTAACTTTTTGGGAAAAAAAAAATGCAATGGATGACATATGGACTTGTAAAATAAGTATATTTGACTAATTAACAAGTAAACTTAACTTAGATAACAACTAGCTGAAATTATTATGATTTGAAAACTTCCATGACAATATTACTTGTTAGTAAAAAAATTTAGAGTAAATTTGCAACTAAATCTAAAACAAAATTAACGTGGATGACATGTGAACTAATAGCTTGTCATATATAGTGAACTAACAATCAAATTTAACAGGGATGACAAATGGGACAAAATTGTCACGACTTAAAAACTTTTAAAGCGACGTTACAACATGAAAAACTTTCATATAGCAAAATTGTTCAACCATAACAACTTCCAAAACAAAATAGATCATTAACCCTTTAAATTTTGAAAAAGTTAAATGGATATCATTGCTCAAATATTTCTCCTACTATTTCGTTCTTCTTTTGACGGTCATTATCCCACCCTCCCATGTAAACTAGCAAGTTCATATTGAGATCATGAATTCTCCCATAAAGCCTTAAAAGGAAATGCAGAATATCTTAATAATTTTATATAAAATTTTTGTAAAATTAAACTGGACATTATAATTAAGGGAAATTACAATGAGGTCTTAAGAAAAAGATTTAGGGCCTATTTGGTTGGAAGGGAAGGGTAGGAAAGAAAGGAAAAATAAGCCCTCCCCTCATTTTGTTTAAAATTTTGGAGGAGTGGGGACCCCAAAATTTTCATCCCTTCCATCTCTCCTAATTTTTTTTTTTGGGGGGGGGGGGGGAGGGGGGTTTAGTATAATACTTTTCATTAAAAAGATAATCGTAACTTAACGGTAGGAGATTAATAATTAAAAAAGAAAAATTGGGGAGGAATTAAATTTAAACTTTGAAATGAGAAAAGTTTTATATAATTCAACCTATCTTTTATATTGAGAAAAGAATATATCCTTATAATTTTATTTAGTTTTCGATTATATCCCCCCCCCCCTTTTTCGATTACCTGAAACTACAACAAACTAATTAAAAGTTGAAATTATAATGAAATGAAAGAATAATATGGTCTTTCTCCAGTGAAGGGCAATTTTTCCGACACCTTCAATATTAGTCGTATTTCAGTGTTTCTCACTTTCTCTCCGCGCTAACAATTTATTTTGGTGATGCCCATCTGTGCGATTGGAACGTGCCTAGCATGCTGCGCATGTGTTCGGTGAGAGAATTGTGTTTGACGAAGTTAGTTATGTAATAACCAACATGTGGTCCAATGGAATGTGGCGTTAGATTCCCTTAAGAGGTCTAGAGTTTGAACTGCGGTAAAACCATTCGTAATCTGCCTTATATGGAGCTACCACTGTTGGGAGGGTAATCCTTGTCACTGCAGTACCCGGAGTGATTGCACACTTGTCACCATTTTACATATAAAAAAAAAGTTAGTTATGTAATATTATTTCATTAAATTACATATTTTTTAAATGACAAATTTTCCAACTATAACTTTTATAATCTTTTTTAAAATTCTTAATTTATCTCTTATCATTATCCAAAAAGCCACTTTAACTACCGTAGCCACTTATATAATCATCAATCCAAACATAAATAATTACATCCTTCTTTCTCACCCTGCAATCACATATAATTTGATTGCCTCAATATTGTCATCTCTATCTTCAAAATTGGCTCTCTGCCTGGCCTCGTCAAGAATAATATTGTCACCACTACTGGTGCTTCTTGCCACCAGCAAGAATCCCCTATATTTGTAGCCCTATGCTGAATACTAGGTTGAACAAAAGCCTCATTTGGATCTCAAACAAATGGGAACCAAGTCAATATGGCCAATTATGCAAAGATCACCACCCCCATAAAGTAATCATAGCCCCCCGCTAAAGCCCTCACCGATCCCTCACATCCTAACCTCTCCACCACTGGCCTGCATGCTTGTGCTATTTGTACCAATGCCCGTAGCACTAGTACAGATAGCACAAGCATGCAAGCCAGTGCTGGAGAAGCTAGGCATGTGGGGATCAGTTGCAAGGGGCTATGATTACTTTATGGAGGTGGTGATCTTAACACCATTGGCCATATTGGCTCCTGTTGGTATAAATGCTTGCTTGCAAAGATATCTACAACTGTGAGATCCATAAGAACAAACATCAAGACCAGAATGACAATGGCGCCCAGCGAACAAAACGAATTTCAGAAGACGAAACATCAACTGGGAATCCACACTTAACTTCTTCCCAGAGACACAATCTGCAATAAGTTTCATATGCCACCAATTGATCAGATAATATAATCAACTACGCTCAAGCAGAGAAAATATTTCTCGTCGGAATGAACTTAAGTTTTTACTGATTACTGACCTTCAAGATGATCATAACAGCCACCATGACTAACCAGGATAGACCATAAACCTGAAGAGAAAATGATAGTCAATTTTCACCCGAGTCATAGAAGGGGGAGGGGAAAATGCTTGTAGGCTAAGTATCACCTTGATCCTTAATATAGGATCTAGTTTATAATGAAGCATGTAATACAAACTATATCTTATATTAAGGACAAGAGGTAGCATCAGATTTAACAGTGTGACATTAGAATAAGAAACAAGAATAATCGAAAGCACAATCACCACTATGCTCTTTTCGCCTCTGGCTACTACCCCGTACTGAAAGATAAAGAAGCGCAGGGAAATAATACACTCCATGATTCATCCTAAAAACCCAGTGTAATTCAGGTGCTCCTGTTCTTCATCCCACCATAATTCCCAGCTCTTGCTTGCAGGAGCACTAATATCACCATGACTATTTATCCAATTTGACCAATCATCCCAATCCTCAACTATCTTATGCCACTCGAATCCAGAAGAGTTGAAAAAGGAAAGGAGCGAATAAAAATGAACACTCCAAAAACCACACTGACAATGTTATGAAGGTGTATGCTACTGAGTCGGTAGCTGTGGATCCATAAATCCAATAACATATAAGCAACATGGCAAGCTTCATTCCCTTTGAAAAGTGACTCCTGGAGTACATTCTGTAGTTCTCTGCGAACTTCTCATGTTGGACCACAAAACCACGGCCAGTTGCTCTGTACTATGCCCCCCGCCCCCCCCCCCCCCCCCATGCAGGAGAGCGGGACCAAAATAATGCACCTTTGTACCCAGTTGCAGCAGCATTATTATGAAGTCACTTAATGCAGTTCTGAAGCCATGGCTGCCTCCAGAGCATTATCACCCTTTCTCCTGGCATACTTAACTGTGTCGTTCTCAAGTCCACTTAAAGATAAGTAAACTTTTCCACGTAGGTATGCATAAACCATGATGACTACCATCTGCAAATATGAAAAGGAAAGCTTTAATGCCACTAGACACAGAAGAGGAGCTAGTAATTAAGAAAAGTATATGACTAGGACAAATAATATTAGATTAAATAAGGAAAATACAAGCTATCATTGTTGCAAAGTTTTTCTATCAGCTGGATCATCCCTTGATTTGAATGAAAAATTGTGTAGGTTGGAGATATATCTGACACACACAGCCTGGAGTTCCAAATGATGACAGATTTATTTCCTTTTCCCTTACTCTGTGTTGAATTTAGAGGGATAAAACTCACTCTATTAATCTTATTAATCAAAGAGAGTACATATGGGCCTTTATATAGGCAAACCTAGAGCTAACCCTAGAGTCTAATCTAATCTATTTAATCAGAATAAATCAAAATGATTAAGATATAATATCCTAAGGATATAATATATCTTTATCTAATCCTAAGATATAATAAATATCAAATTTAATAAGATAAAGCTTAAATCTAAATAATTCATAATATTATAATATTCTAACACTCTGATGTGTTTATCAATCTTTTCAGCAAACCATTACATTGGATTGAATTTCAAATATTAATTAAACCCAAAACTAGTAAGTAAAAGAACATGCATGTAACATCACTGTGGAAACTGTAGCGAGAAAAAAAATACCATTGAGCTGACATAAAATCCAACAGTTGTAAAATAACACGACATCATGCGGAATAAGTCTAAACGATGCCTCAGACGGTAGATATCCCTGCTTAATGTCTGCTCTCCATTACTGCCAGCTACTTTTGCTTTGAAAAGTGAGATTTGATTGAGCCCAACATCTCTACCTTTACCAACTTGGATATATTCATGATGAGTAATATTGCCGTGTCTGAGTGTTGAGTTGAAACCTAGAGGCAAAAGGCACATAAGAAGCAAGAAAAGAAATCCGAATATTATGTAATAATGTGAAAAAACATGTATCAAGAATGTTACTAGAAAAAATATCCTCACTCAGATTGATGCCTCGAGAAGCCTCGCTCATTCCTCGACGAGTAATGTGGAAAATTCTATCAAAAACATCTGGGTGACCATAGTGGAACCGAACCCTAAAATTAAACAAAACCCATTATATGCCAGAAAACATGTTTCTAATACTCCCTCCAGTCCTAATTATAAGAAATATTACCAAACTTTGGAGAAATTAAGGATAATAGTTAAATTAGTTAATTACATTTGTTTTCCCAAAATGCCCTTATTTAAAAACAAAAGTAGCAAAACAGAGAAAGTAAGATGTACAGAGTTTTAACTGGTCTTAGCTTAATGACATGCCATTTAATGTTAGTAATTAAATATGACAAAAATTGTTCAAAATTATTTTATTAAAAAAATAAAAACAGTATAATTGAGGTGTATGCATTAATAAGTGGCAAGCATTACTCACTTCATTGAATATATAAATGCATTATTAAATTATTATTGTGTTTAATTATTATTGAGAAAGTATCAATAGAGGTATTTTGAGGTATTTTGGGAAGAACTTGAAAAAGATCAGAACTTACTTTGTCCTATAATTAGGACCAAATTCAACTCCCAAATGTTATCCTATAATTAGGCCCAGAGGGAGTAATAAGTAGTTGTCTTTTAGTCAAGTGCATTCTGGGATTCATAGTTTGTTATAAAAGAGGAGAATGAAAGAACTTGATTATAAATCACTCGTACAATGAAATGGATAAGAAAAACTTACTTCAGTGGTCTTGCAAGAACTCTTTGACCAATTGTGACAAAACTTGTTTCTTGATTTGACATAAACCAAGCCAAGGAGGAGACACTGTAACAAGTGATTATTACGAATATTTAAGATATTGTCCAAACAAGAGAATGTGCTCACTCTTATATATGTAGAAGAAAATTCATCAGACCTGCCAGTAAACATATGTTCACGGACACCTAGTATTGTAGGTCGGTGCACCGTGCACCCCATGATCCTCATTAAATTCTTCCAGAAGGTGACGCATTTTCAAAGCTTCCTCCAAGTAGTTATCCTAGAAAATATTATTGAAGAGTACACCATCTAAGTACGCCATATAACTATTATCTACTTGTTACTACAGTATCAAATTCATAACAATTTACCTGGTTCATGTCAATAGCCTGAAGAGCTTCCCCTCTAGTAAAAATGATAGCATGATTCTGATTTTCTGGTTTCCCTTCTCCCAACTTAGCTGGCCCCAGAAGTTTTATTCGATATATTTCCTTCAGAGATAAAAGCAATTAATTCAGAGGTAAAGATGAGTAAATAAATTGTTTTTTTTTCCTGGAGTTCAATATGAACTTACTTGATCGCGATTGTCCATAGCTTTGATTAATATGAAATAATAAACCTTCTGTGCATTTTGACCTTCTCCTTCAACTACGTCAATATATGCCACACAAAGCGAGGGGTTGCTACAATTGAAGAACCAAAAGTTAGATTCTTATACCATGTGCACGTCACAAAATTTGAAAGCAAAAATATATGCACTTCAAAACTCAACATCATTTAACAATAGGAGAACATACTTAACCATCAAAATCAGGATATCAAATCCAAGCCGCTTCTGATTCCCATAGTTCTGACAGGTAGCAACATATGTGAATTTCAAGTCAGCCACAGCCTCAATTTTGGTATATATTCTTTTATCGTCCTCCGATGGAACTGCATCAGCTTTATAGCCATCAAGAATCTCTGATAACAAGAAAATATAATTAGCCATTCCACTACATATTTGATGACATACTACCTCTGCTCTCACGTGTAAGAGCCAACTGACTTTTTTTAAAAGATTAAGAAGCAAAATCAGGTACTTAAGTATAATATATAATGTGTTTATATGTCAAGCAAATTAGTTTCAAGGTGTAAATATGAGTGTTTTAATGTTACTTATTTGGCTTCTTAAACTACGAAGAAGCTATAAAAGAAAATTATTCTTTTACCTTGATCAGTGGCCATGTCAAGTAAAGCCTGAAGCTTCAGAGCCCGCCGGTAGTACATCATTCCCCTTACTGCAGCAATAAGTTTATAAATAAATACAAGAGTGAAATTGTTAATCAACCTGATTAGGAAGCATTCAACACATATATATTGACCTGTTCTGCAAAGAGCTTGCCCTCTTAATGAAGCCCAGTAACGAAGCTGCAATATAATTTCCCCTGTCTCCCATATTTCACTATCTTTCTTGCAGTCAGGTCGCTCCATGAAGTTATTCCACTCATCTATTGAAACAGTAATGAGATTAATATAGCCAGCCTTTCTTCAGTTAAAAAAAAAAGTAAAATCTTGCTGTGTAGTAGTGTGTACTGCTTTAGTTGTTACCAACCTGGGTAAATCTTATGCAGGTAATATTATATTGACACGCCATCTACATTCTCAACCTCAAGGTCAGTTTTAGAGTAGACGATCTCTTCACTAAAGTATGGAGTTAGCACACTGCAAACAAGAATATTTCGTGTTATAATATCTGAAGCTAGTCACTTTTTCAGAACAGTAAAATATGCACAGAAAAATAGTATTACATCTGGTATTTAATATAAGAGCTAATTTATTTATTTGTGTAGAATCCAAAAAAGGTTGTAACTATTATCCTATCTACGGGCTGCATTTCATCCTTCTCCTCTATCTATCAGGTTGTAACTATTTGTGTGTAGCTGTCATTTGTGTATACATATATAGGTATAATCTGTCGATGAAAAGTGTGGAATACAATAATTAATTACAATATTCTCTTCATGGTATCAGAGAAGAGATTAATCTGAAATTTTTTTGCCCACCTTTCTTCTCGACGTCGACAAAGTTGTGCAGTCTCGACGTCAGCCGAAACCCAGCGTCGGCACCATATGATTCTGTCAATATTAGTGCTCCCTAGAACTCGTATTGGCGCAAATCCGTTCGCGACAAAAGAGAAGGACGAAACTTCAGTCCGTCTCAGTCATCTCCGTTCGTCGCAGTCGATCCCATCGCCGGTCTCAATTTCCGTCAGTTCCGTCGGTGACTCTGGAAAACAGAGTATTCTCCGACAAAAAGAGCAGTGAGGAACGAAGGCCTTCTCCTTCGTCGCAGCAGTTCTGAGTTTCAGAGAAACTCGAGTTCAAAATGAGCTTCGAGAGAAGAGAGAAGAGATCACAGATTCGACTTATTCTTGCGTTTTTCTGATTCAGTCTTACTGGACGGGTCTGAACGTAGGCCGAGTGAGAAGGAGACTTCAGCATTCTCATCCACCACCACTGTGTAGACATCGTCTCTTACTCCGGCATCGTCGTCTTTCTCCGGCATCGTCCGTGACTTCGTTTTCTTGACTGGAGGACTAGAGCATAAAGTCGCAAGTGACTGCCTCCTATGCTGTTTCCAGTTTGCTACTGTGCCCTAGACCAAACTGTCATTTTGGTAATTCAAGGACCACGCTGTCATTTTGGTAATTCTAAGGCAGAGATCTGAAATCCGAGATCATTATGTCTATTATCTCCTACGCCTTGTCACGATCTGGTTCTAATGATATTTCCACCATTCTTATTGCTTCTGAAAAACTTACCGGTGATAATTATCTTGAATGATCTCAATCCATGATCCTGGCTCTTGATGTAAGTGATAAACTTGAATATACAACTAGCAAAGCAGTAAAGCCCCCAACATCAGAAATCGAGGATTTTCAGAAATGGAAATATGAGAATGCATTAGTATCTTCTTGGTTCATAAATGCAATGTCATCCTCTTTCAAGAGAGTTTCATGTACCACCTGTCAGCTCGGCAAATCTGGGAAGCTCTTCATGAGATATGTAGTACTGTCGGGAACAAGTCCTGCATATTCGACGTGAAGAAAAAGTTATGGCAGATGAAGTAGAAGCAAATGTCCCTTGATGATTATTATCTTGAAAAATCAGCATTATAGCAAGAATATGATGCCCTAAAAAATAAAACCCATCGTTATAAGGTTGACGCCTTTAAAGATTGCAAAGAGAAAGAATAAGAGAGAGCATACGAATTGTTGGCTGGTCTTGATATGATCTACGATAATGTTCGTGCTTGCATTCTTAGTCAACAACCCTTGCCCTTTGTGTGTGAAGTTTACTCTATTTTGCATAATGAAGAGGATAGACGCAAATCAATGCTTCAGACTCATTTTGTTGCAGCTGCTACTCCTGCACCTCCTGACATCTCATTTCTTGATGTTCGATCCAAAGACTCAAAAGGTTCTAAGAGTCAATCATTTTGTGATCATTGTAAGAAACATAGACACACAAAGGATACCTGTTGGGATCTCTATTGTAAACCTGTAGGCTGGAAGCCAAGAGAAGAGAAAGAAAGAGGCTATATGGTTAAAGCTTCCAAAGTTAATGGGACCTCCCAGGATGATCCACTGAGTAAAATCATGGAGATCCTAGCCACACTTTAGACTACAAAACAACCCACTGCCAGTAAGAAGAGGTAACTTTTTCCAAACTTTAGCTATAATAAAAAGTTTGTGTACAGACAATTATTGGATTGTTGACTTAGGTGCCTTGGACCACATGACTGATAACAAAACTCTTTTCATCTTATACGCCCATCACCAAGGGAATGACTATGTGGATTGCTGATAACTCAAAATCAGTTGTCACTAGAATTGACACTGTTAAAATATCTATTACACTTACTCTTCACTCTATATTGCATGTTCCAAAGTTGACGTGCAATTTACTATCAGTCAATCAATTAGCCAAGGAATAAAGATGTCAGGTTAACATTTTTACTACCTATTGTTCTTTTAAGGATCTACCAATAGGGACAACAATTGGGAGTGCAAAAGAACTTGACGGTCTCTACTACCTGGATGAAAGTGAAAGTCACAAGATTCAATATTACAATAAAGTGTTCTTTCCTAGGACTAGTGACTAGGAATTATGGCACAAGAGTTTAGCACATCCCAATTTCCATTACATGTCTTAAATATTTCCCTCCCTCATCTCAAGTGAAAACACATATGTTTCATTGTGATTTATATGAAAAGGCTAAACATCATCATACTTCATTTCCCAAAATTCCATACAAAGCATCTCAACCCTTTTCCACGATTCACAGTGATTCAAGGGGACCTTCTCGCACCCTAAACAGATCACACTCAAAGTGATTCATTACATTTATCAATGACCATTCCCATCTTACTTGGGTTTATATGGTAAAAGATAAAAACAGAGGTATATCAAACCTTCCTTCACTTTCACAATATGATCTGAACTCAATTCCAAACCAATGTAAGAATCCTGCACACTGATAATGGGACTAAATACTTCAATCAGGCCCTATCCATTTTCTTAACTGCCAATGGCATTGTCCATAAAAGCACTTCTCCCAATACACCCCAACAAAATGGCATTGTCCAACGATTATGTTTAGTAGCAATGCTCCTAAATATCATTGGGATGATGTTGTTCTCATTGCAACTTTTCTTATTAACTGAATGCCAAGTAGACATTGTCTTATAAAACCCCACTCTAGCTCTTGCATATATACTTTAACCTTCCATAGCTTGAGAGCACTCTGTCACTCAGGGTGTTTGGTTGCACATCATGTGTTCATGTGTTCATCTTCATCACACCAACAAACGTGATCTCCAAGCCCTCCATTGTATCTTCCTTGGCTATTCCCACTCTCAAAAGGGTTACAAATAATATGACCCACTCTCCAAACGCCTCTTTGTCACTTGTGATGTTACTTTCCATGAAAATATTCCCTATTATTCATTGTCCGCAATTCAGGGGGAGAGTGATGATGAATTCCAGACAAAAGAGACACCAGAAGCTGACCACACTATTTTAGTTTATATACCTAATATAACTCATACTCCTAAGACGTCTAATAATCTCGATACTTCTGTTAATCCTGATAAGGTGCCATTACAGGGGCAGACACAAATAAGTGGGGTAATACCTACATACGACGACACAAGAAGAGTAATGAGTCACAAGTTATTAGCACTCACAATGAGTTAGAACCGAAAGTTGGTCCAAGGGAATAGAGGTAATAGAAAGTTCTAATCTTGACCTTCCCATTACAGTAAGGAAGAAGCCCAGATCATGTACTCGACATCTCATTGAAAGAACAATAATAAATCCTGATTTTCATATATTTTATCTCGCCTTATTAATTTATTTTGGGGACTATTTTAGGCTAATTTGGATTTATCAGATAATATTCAGGTTGTTAGCCAATTTTAGGAAATAATGTAAATCTGAATTAATCATGAGATTATTTGTTTTAAATTAATATTTTGATTGTTATCTTGTGATTTAATAATATTTCTAAATGTATGATATCACGATTTTATTTAATTTATGCCTAAAAAAAACATATTAGAATATCCTATAGTGCAAAATTTTTCAAGGAAGCTAAAAGAAAATCTGATGGTAGAATTTTATTGGGTTCCTTAATTGGACTCAAGTTGGTACCCAAAAAGCTCTCATCTTCTTCCCTTTTAAAATAACCTAGATGCTGCCTAGAAGGGAGAATCACACTGTGAGATACACAGACCGAAGACGGGGAAAAGTGAGACGCGAGACACGGTGCAATTCAATTCATCAATTCTCCACTCCAATTTGTCTCTCACGTATAACTACGCAAGGCAAGGCATAGTATTCATCAATTCTGAAGCAGCTGCACACACCATCTCCTTTTTATCCATTCAATCTCACGGACCCCACCTTCCATTTAACCAATTCCCTTCATTCTCCTTGACACGCACAAGCACACAAATTGTTGAGTTTGTTGATATATTCATCATGCTAGCGACTTGTTTGGCTCTTGGAGAAAAGAGGATAGCCATGGTAGCTTAAGCTCTTTGTGAGGCAACTTAGGAAGAGAATGGAGGAAGCTAGGGTCTAGAACTTACACTTGAAGATCACAAGGGAGTGTCTTTCTTTTTATTGATTTAGTTCAAGACTTGAGATTATTTAGTTTTAGATAATTTTGAGTTGTTTTATTGAGAACAATCTAGTTTTAGATTGTAGACATATTATTTGGTTTGAATTAAATTGATAATTTGGATTTAAATTGCGCTTAAGATATTTGCTATGATTTTTGTTTGCAAATCGTTTGATTGTCAATTATATTATTAATTGAGTTTTCATTATTAATGTAATTGTCAATTTAGGTTTATCCCCTTCATTGTTTAATTAAGTTGGTTAATTGTCTAGATGTTTAATTAGGAAATTGTAAACAAGATTTTTAAGATTATTTTGGAATTAAATGTGATTGATTTTTAATGAGTTTAACCAACCATCGCTTATTTCATTATAAGTTTTCTAGTGGAATATGTGTTATTGAGCTTGAGGGTTTCTCATGTTTAAATTAGGTAATTGAACTCATTAATTTTAGTCTCTCATTAACCTCCCTTTGGTTTAATAAATTAATATGGGCTAAGAAAGTTAACTCCATATGAATTTTAAGTTGTCCCCTTCATCATCATAATTGAATTAGATCTTTATTATTTTACTTGCTTTAAGTCAATCTTTTTATTAGGATTTTAATTCTTCTCTCATAGGAAAACCCCCAAAAAATTGCATTCAAATTCATATAGATTAGTCTCATTTTCATATAGGTTTTAAAGTCAATTGCATTAGTATATTTAGTTAGTTAATTGCATACAGGTAGTAGTGTTTTACATCCTAGTTTAGGTCCATTTACATTCCACTATATCTTTTGTCACTTGAAAATTAGTCCTAAAGAAAACCTACAGCTTACTCCTTGGGAGAATGACTTAGGTTGACCATAAACTACATAATTAATTAGGACCTAGTTTAATTGATCACTTTAATGACAAAAATAGCTCATCAAACAGTTTCCTATAAATCCCTTTCATCTAAATACATAGCATTTATCTCTCATTTTGACAACATTATAGTACCAAACACAATTGATAAAGCCTTATACCTGAATGGAACCAAGATGTCTTGGAAGAAATGGATGCCTTCAAGTGAAATAAAACATGGGATATAGTAGATCTATCATGAGGAAAAAAGTTGTTGGGTGTAAGTGGGTATTTACCCCTAAGTACAGAGCTGATGGAACACTTGAGAAATACAAAGCTAGACTGGTTGTTAAAGTTTTATGCAAATATATGGGGAAGATTACATAAAAACATTTTCACCAATAGCCAAGCTGAACACAATTAGAACTCTCTTGTCTATAGGAATAAATTTAGACTAGGGTCTGCAGCAGCTTGATGTAAAGAATGCCTTCCTTAATAAAGAACTTAAAGAAGAGGTTTATATGAAGCTACCTCCAGGGTTCCCAGGGAAAAGACTAACCAAGTCTGCAAGTTAAAAAGGTCATTATATGGGTTGAAGCAATCTCCATGTGCTTGGTTTGACAAATTCACACAAGTCTTGAAGAGATGCAGATACACTCAAGAGCAGAGTGACCACATGTTGTTTGTTAAACATCATAATGGTAAGAAGGCCGTTCTAGCTATGTATGCTGATGATCCTTACGGAAAATGACAAGGTAGAAATCAATCAAATCAAGGCAGCCTTGGCACGAGAATTCCAAATCAAATTTCTTAGAGAGATAAAGTATATTCTTGGGATGGAAGTTGCTCGATCTAAGAAAGGAATCTAAATTTCCCAAAGAAAGTATGTACTCAACCTCTTAAAGGAAACATGGATGTCAGGTTGTAGCCCAGTGACACACCTATACGGATTGACAAAATAGATAATGAAGCATATCTCAATAAATCTTTGGATAGAGGAAACTACCAACAGATGGTAGGCAAATTGATATACTTGTCTCATACTAAACCAAACATTGCATTTGCAATTAGTATGGTCAACCAACATTCTCATGATCCCAAACAGTGGCATTTAAATGAAGTCAACAGTATCCTTCGTTATTTAAAGGGGTCTTTAAGACGTGGCTTGCTATTCAAGAAGACTAGCAAATGGAATGTAAAGCTATTTACTGATGCAAATTGAGCAAGTGATCAAGATGACAAAAAATTCACATCTGGATATTGTACTTATGTGTGGGGTAACTTGGTCACATAAAGAAGTAAAAACAAGGTGCAGTTGAAAGAAGCAGTGCTGAAGCTAAATACAGAGCAGTAGCATTGGGAATTTGTGAAGGTATATGCATAAAGCATATCCTTGAGGATTTAAAAAAATGTGCATAAATCTGCTGATCAAAGTCTATTGTGATAACATAGCTGAAATTAACATTGATAATCCAGTTCAGCATGATAGAACCAAATATGTTGAGATAGATAGACATTTTATAAGAGAAAAAAGTTGATGAGTGTATTGTTAATTTAAGGTATATACCTTCTAAGGAGTAGACTGCACATATCCTACTAAAGGACTACCCCTCACTAAAGGACAACCAGGGATGGGTTCCAGTACCTAATTTGTAAGTTGAACTTGATTGACATCTACAATCCAATTTAAGAGGGAGTTTAGAACCAGAAAATGTTGTAACTATTATGCTATCTACTGGGTTGTCTTTCATCCTCCTCCTTTATCTATTAGGTTGTAACCATTTGTGTGTAGCTGCCATTTGTGTGTGTGTGTAGGTATAATATGTCGATGAAAAGTGTGGAAGACAAGAATTAATTCCAATATTTTCTTCAATTAAACTTATAAATTGATATATAATCTAATGATACATTACATATGTTATCATTTAAATGATTTATTTAGCCTCATTGAAGTATTCTTGTTATGGTTTCATAAAACCCTTATCACTAGGATTCAATAAGCGCCATGATACTTAACAGTTGACGTCTTGACGATAGGAACTACGACACATGCATATATATTATTGAACCTATTCTTATCTATAGAATCAGGTGACACACCTGAATGAAAGCATTTTGTGAACTCGGGGCGCACATGGCATATTCATGAACAAGGAATTGGTAAAGAAGACAATCCTTCTACATGCTTTAAGGTTAGTTGGAATCACAATTGCAGACTCCTTCACCGCCAGTAGTAGATAAAGACGGGTTTATCTGAAACGATGGCAAACAGAAAAATATTTCATCACGAAATTAATGTTTACAGGATCGGTTGGTAAAAATATCATGTACAAAAAAAAAAACAACAAAGTTACCTGTTCCTCCCATTTTGCTATGACCAAAGGAGGGAAAGGGAAAACTATAGCTGGTTTTTCATTAGGACCAGAAAAAAGATGCCTTCCAGTGTCCTTACTATCATTTATAAGTTCTTGCAACTCACTGCAGAGCATCACATCAAGATACATTATTATTATCTTTTTGGAGAAGTTGATTTTACTATTGGCCAAAAGATAAACATGATTTAATTAAGGGTAAAGGTGCAAAAATACACATGTGCTTTACCTCAGGAGCGCCCAGCACCATATATTTTTTTTTAGCAAAAGTAACTATGTAGTTATTAAATAGGTGCAAAAGTCACATTTTCTGTTAGTTGACTGTAAGTGATTATTTTGACTGTTAAATGCTTCATATTCCAACTCCTTCATTTCTCGAGCCACTCACCATCGAACTTCTGTATCTTCCTCCTTGATCGTTACCCTTCAGTCTGAATTCCCAATATATATATATATATATATATATATATATATATATATATATATATATCCTTATTGCCCTCTTCGTCCCCCATTTATTTTCTGTTGCTCACCGAAAGTTGAAACAGAAACAGACATAGGAAACAGAAGAGAGAACGAGAAACAGAGAAGGAGAGAGAGAGAGAGCTTCCTGCTTGGGAGTTTTGAATTTGATGATGAGGAAGGAAATATTGGGAATTTCGGGACATTAATGGAGGCGTTGACAGGTACTACTCTTTTTGAAGAAGAAGAAGAAGGAATAAATTCCCACACACGAATATCCCTATATACATTGATAAGGCATTACGGCAGGAAAAGAAAGAACAAGGAAAAAAAACATGAAGTAATACACTAAAATAGTAATCCTTAGTTTTAGGAAACCTAAAGCCATTCCAACCGAAAATAATGATCTTCTGATTCAGCACCACAAATCAAAACAATCAACACTCTATATATATATAGTAATCTTCATTCAATAAATATAGAATCCAATTTTTTGCTTCCTTTTCAATGTCAGTATATATATATATATATATATATATATATATATATATATATATATATATATATATATATAAAATATACATGCATGATAGTAGCTTCCTCTGTTTTAGTTCCTGAAACCAGAGCTACCATGCAATTGAAACCATACACAGATAAACCAGAAAATAAAACGATGATGGCAGAACTTACAAAGGCGTTGGTTTCTCCTTTGTTCTGACGGTGAAGAACAAGGCTAAAAAAAATAAATGGTCTCTCTCTCTCCCCTTCTCTCTTTCTCGTTCTCTCTTCTGTTTCCTGTGTCTGTTTCTGTTTTAGCTTTCGGTGAGCAATAGAAAATAAATGGGGGACGAAGAGGGCAGTAAGGAGATATATATATATATATATATATATATATATATATATATATATATATATATATAAATTAAGAATTCAGACTGAAGGGTAACGATCAAGGAGGAAGATCCAGAAGTTCGTTGGTGAGTGGCTCGAGAAATGAAGGAGCTGGAATATGAAGCATTTAACAGTCAAAATAATTACTTAACAGTCAACTAACAGAAAATGTGACTTTTGCACCTATTTAATAACCACATAGTTACTTTTACTTTAAAAAAAACATATGGTGCTGGGCGTGAGGGTAAGCACATGTGCATTTTTGCACCTTTACCCTTTAATTAACAATGCTTCAAGTAAACTATTCACCAAGTCGTGCAATAATAAAGTTCACAAACCTGTTTTCATTTACCATCATATTATGAGTAATTACTTCTAAAATGTCTTGCAGCATGCGCACCACTGTATCCCGCTTGGATGGATCTGCCGCACTTTCTATAACAAAAAAGAACAGTGTGTGGAAATTCCAAATAAAAGATTTCATCAGAGACAAGAAACCTTTCATGCGACAAGTTTTTCCTTTTGAGTGGCTCACCAAGATTTCCACGAGCTCCACGAACTTCTTAAAAGGGGAAGGCAAAACACCCTTTCTGAAATTTGTGATATTGCCTTCAACTTCGTTAATGATGAAGGTTACTATCCTATTTCATCCCAATGAGTTCAGAAGTTTAGGTAATGCTGCGATTTTAATGAAGTTTCTACAATCTCAATGATATAGACACACACAGATGATCAAAGAAGAGTGAGGAAAAACAAAAGGCTGATAAATAATACCTTTCTTCACCAAGCAAAAATCATTAGTCGTGCAAAATGAAGTTCTCCTTATTAATTATTATTTAAATTAGATGAAGGTCTGACAAAAATAAATTGGGTAAATCAACCATTTCTGACTTCCTTCTGACAAGTAACATATGAAAGAATAAGAAACTATGTATGCGAGTGCTTTACAAGTCATATGCAAGCATTCATACTTATATGGATCTAATATTATATGCATGCATGCATGCAGTGGCGGATCTTAGGGTAAATATTTGGGGGGTCAAATGTATACTCATAAACTACTTAAAAAGAAAAAAATATTTGAGGGAGCTAAATGTATAATAAAATTATTTTAATTATAAGATAACATAGTTTTTACACTATATTAATTTTTTTTTTAAGAAAAATTCTCAACAAATTTTTTTCAATGGTTTTTTTTTGAGGGGGCCATGGCCCTCCTTGTATGCATGAAGTTCTGCCACTGCATGCATGGATGTATAATAGATATATATTCACATATAGAAAACAGCTGACATAGTAGTTGTAACATCCCAAATTCCACGTTCGAAAATCGTGTCAGTCGACATTTAGTTTTAAGAAAAATCAACAGAGTTTGAGATGTTATATCTTAGAGTACTGCAGAAATGGATAGCGTGCGCTAAGATTCGGACAATGAGTATCTAATATAGAATGCCCAGACATATGATGATGCCTCGACATAAGCTGATATATTAAATATCCCGAAGGAATATTCATGTGATACAATTTACAGAGATTAAATATAGTTCTCTGATAAAGAAAGTCTTAAACTAGACCTATGGCTTGGAACCTAATATTAGTTATTCACTCCATTTGGCCAGGTCGGTGTTCAATCTAATGGGAGTCTCACCAACTCTATGGCGACTTGTGACAACCCACCGATGAACCCTTCCTTAGTTTAAGCACCAAATGGTTTGAAATAACTTTATTAGATTCAAGCCAGAAACTAAGTCCTAGTAACTTCTACCGACCTTCGTCTTCGACCGCTGCCTCTTTACGGCTCTATCCACCGGCACCTTCGCTATTCCGGTTTCTTCCCTGTACTATTCATTAAGATTGATGTCCAATGCCCACTGGACCTCAGGTAACGGTTAACCTCATGCTTATGTAAATAGTATATGACAGGTATTACAATAGTAAATTCACCATTATAACTTTCAAAACCATAACAACAAGTAACATAATACAACCACTGCAATATGTATATTACCCCAGTTTGCACATAACCAGTGCTACGATGGCCTATCGTGTCCTCAGCGCTAGGAAAACTCAACGGTGTTATTAAGACTATAACCCATATTCAATTCAATATATCATGAGTAACTTTCAAAACAGAGTTTCAACATGTGAATACAACTATCATATATACGCAAACCATAAACATAAGAGTTAAGGTTACAGTACGCGTCCGTACCTGAGTTTGACAGATTTTTGGGTACAGTCGTTATCGGTACACGTGCACAGTCTATCCTAAAAGGGTAATATCGTCTCAATTAATTCTCAAACAATATTTCATGTGACACCTTAGCCAGAATTGACTATCTTACCCCTGAAGGATTTATTTTCAATTATTTTATCATAATTTTCAGAAAAATCGCTAGTACAGAATTTCGCCTAACTTCGAAAAATCATAACTAATTCCAAAAAAATCTAAACGAGGATCCGTAAAATTTTCCGGAATCCTTAAGATCTCTATTTTCAAGGAAAAATACTAAAACTTACCCAGAATTCATGGATAATTCCCAGATTTCACGTTTTAACATACTGCCCAGAATTTCACCCAGAAAATGTAACTTAACTTCTGGAATTTTTATCTTTCTGCACGGAACTTCAAATGACACAAACTTTATATATCTAGAAAGCCCTAGATGTCTACTTTCACCATGAATTTTCCCAGAATTTTAGAACATCATCTTCTCCATGAAATACTAACGTTTTTCCTACTGACTCCAGAAATCATTAATTGATGAAATTTTGTCAGAGCTTCGCTATTTTGATCATAATCTTCCAAAAATTTTGCTATAACCTCTTCTTCATCAAATTTTCGAAATAAAGATAATGGAAGGCATAAAAACATGAGATTCAAACTAAAATTGGAAGTTTGATGATCAAAACAACATTTCTAGCATTTCTACTCCATAAACTAAGAACTAAAGCTAAGAACTTAAAACTTTCTTACCTCTTGAAGAACACTTGCTCCCTATTTCCTGCAGCTCCTCACTCTCTCCCTTTCTCTCTATATTTCGGTCTAGGCTTGAGGAATTGGTGAGGAAAATGTGAAGCCAAGGACCCCTATTTATAGCAAAACCTTGAGTAGCCTTCAAGACATTTTCAATTGATCTTGGCCCTTGGTCTTTTTCTTGGTGAAGAAGTAATGATCCTATCCCTCCACCTCCTCTTCAAACCGACCCCCTCCCCCTTCTCTCTTAAATTTGTGCTTCATCTCTTAATTATCCCCAAAAGCTAATTTAGCTAAGTGTAAACTAAGGTTTTTCTTCAAGATCTAATTCCACTTTTGAAATCCTAATTTTATGACTAGATTTATGGTGATTTTTAACTTCCCAAAACACTTAGGTATGAATCTAAAAGTATACGAAAATGTCTTTGGGAATAGCCAAGTTGAAGCTCATAATTCACTGAGTTCAAACATGTACTTATTTTCAATACTTAGTTCCAATATTTCAAGATATAATTTAATTTTTATAGACTCTCATCTAAATTCATTTAATTAAATTAATAACAGCTTGCTCACTAAGTCAATCAACTTGCTCCCTAAGTCTTTGAAGCGTCTTCCATACACTATTGACCATTTATAACTATCTCATGTGCTTTGTTTAATTGAATTTAAATAAAATGAAATTACTTCCTCCCTACTCCAAACCGTGCTCTCTCTCTCTCTTTCCCATTTAGTATGATTTTTATTAGCAAACTATCCATGGTTCAAGTGTTTTCATTAGCTCCTTTGTTGACTTTTCAAACTAAGCTTTAAGATAAATCATCTCTTCTTTCCTCTCCAAGCCAAGAAAAACGTGGCTCTCCCTCATCCTTACTCTTTCAATTGTGTTTTCATTGTCTCACACATTCTTCCACTTATTCCTTATTGGTTCATAGGGTTTAACTTGGATTAAGGCTTTTTAATAGTGAAATTATCTTTAAGCCTTAGAATTTATCTTTATGAAATTTAATCTTGGCTTTCCATTTATGAAGATATTTGTTTAATTTCTTGCCTCTTTACTTATCAAGAATTTCACCCCATATAATAACCTTAGGGGTTATTGGACTTGATCACCAAAAGTTGACAAGGTTTCTAATTTAATTTTGATAATTAAAAACTCCTTGTGTTCTAATTTTACCTTCTAAATATCATTTGGTTTTTGATTTAATTGGTATTTTATTAATTATGATCTTTATAAATTAATTATTAGCTAATTTCAAAAATTACTAAAGTATCTCAATTATTGCAATTTCAATTGCCCAATAATTGTTGCCAATTCCCTCTAATTGATTTTATCATCCTTTGATGATTCTAATCGCTGAAATGGTATAATTATGTTAATACTAAATTATGATAATCTTAGGATATTTTATGATCCTTAATAAGATTTAGAAAATTGGATTTGGATTTATTAGAATCCAAAGAAAATTTCCCTAAAAATGATGATAAATCAGTTAAAAATTTAGAGACAACATATTCTCCTATTAAATATTTAGTTGTCTCTTAGGATTGCTCACAATATTCTCAGAGTGTTTGATAACCCTTAACTTCACTTAGAAATTTTTAACTTTCTATTCCTCCTAAATTCATGAGAAACCACCTTAAGAAATAAGGTAATTATTCTACTAGTTTTGAGATCACATATTCACCTATTGTAATAGGTGTTATTTATCAAAATATAATATTTACATGTATTATGGAAGTTGGGTATTACACTAGTTCAACTAGTATCCGATGAAAATTAGGTAATAGTTTGTGTGTTTATCTGGAAATTTTGTAACTAACCAAAAGGATATTTAATTGCGCCAAAAAAATATGCAATATTCATATTGAAATGGAAACTAAAAATAGCTAAGAAGGTGAAAACACTAACAAATTTTCAAAAACCCAAAGGGCACCTCTTTTCAGTTTCTCCAACCACCATGGTGTTTAGGACATTTTAAGAGATTCATAGCATTCAATCACGGCCTATATCAAATATTCATCTGCAAGTATACGCTTGAGAAGGTCGCTTTCTCTTCCTCGAAATTGAAGGTCCATGTCTATTGCTACAGGAATCTGTAAAGATTGTATGAAGGTAAATTATCTGAACTGGCAAAAAATAATTCCCAAGGTTGAAAAGGAAAAGGGAGAAAGAAAGAGTAAACTCAAATACATGCCTTGCCAGCAAGCCAAAAGGGAGGCCAATGAATAGTTTTCAGGCTTGGATCTGAGGAGTAAGGAACCAACAAAAGATCCATCTCCCTGTAATATATGCAAACATAGTTTAGTTTAGGATTCTAACTGAAAGGATAGATCGTGAAAAGAAAAGACGGTATAAGAAAGCAACTAAATAGAGTTTGGATCTCTGGTCTTTCCTATCACTTATGATATCTTCTTCACGGAAACTGCAAATAATTTCATTCCACAACTGGGCAAATTTCGAAGCTTCGATCCTTCTACTTGCAGAAATCTATACAACATGGAACTCAAGTAAGTAAAGATGAAATATTAATGACAGCAATATACTTAATTAGCAACAGAGTGTTAGATCCCAAAATAATAGAAAAGCAACCTCAGCAAATCGCTTTGACAAGGAAAATTTCTCTGTTTCGTCTCTGTAGGTACCATACATGTGTTGAATTTACCAGGCAAAGACTGAAACCTTGACCGCAGCATGTCCAGCGTTTGTATCTGTATAAGCCAAGAGATCAGCTTCAAGCCGCTGTTGAAATACTTCAGTTTCATAGGATTCATGAATTGAAGGTTATGTGAAGCCCCAATATAAAAAAATTCTATTCTATAACTCCAAAATGAAACTCATGCTTTTCATGAAGTTGTATACTTTCACATTCATAATTTATAAACATTATGATTTGCTGTCTATTTTATTATAGAAAGATAGATTTGGGTAGCTGACATAAGTTATCATTGGTTTTTTTTTTTATAATAATATCATAAGGAAACGATTAATGGTCCAGAATTCTAATATAGATGAATAGGTTCAAACTGTGGGTCCGGGCTACACAAAATGAATAAAGTCTATGTATGCACAATCCCAAGTTCTCTCCAAGATAGCAAGAATGGTTTTTTTTGGGGGGGGGGGGGGGGGGGGATAGATGTTTACCTCTCCTAGACCATCGAACTATCGAAGGCCCCAACAACAACTACACACAAAGTTGAGAACATGGCATACCAAATCGCTGAGGTGATAACCAAAAGGATGAGAAGATTAACATGTCCGAACAAAAACAAGAAAACATGGAATACACACCAAAAGTACAGGAGCCCATAGCGCTACTACCGCACCATAGTTGTATCTAGCTGCATATTAAGGAAGGAAACTATTTAGATAGATAACTTTTGAAATTAAGCAATTTGATACATTCAAATCACGAGAAAGAAAAAGAACATATATTACCATCAGGGAAGAACTGATGCCAAGCAAAATGAATTCACCGAATACTCGTTATTTCCTTTGTGGGTTCAATCAGAGGTTTTATCTATATACGGAAGAGAAAAAGGTTAATGGAAAACCCACACTCTTAAAAGCTTCTCAAGAACATTTCTAGAGGAAACAAGTGCGGCACATCATCGAAATTACCTGCAGAAAGAAGCTTACTGAAAATTTTGAAGCAAGAAGCAGAAACCAGGAAATAGTATACCTGAAAATACCAGAAGGCGACCAGATAATTTAACAATTCTAAGGTAATAAAAACCCAGGAAAGGACCACAGATTATTTTATCATCATTCACCATAAGGTTCTGCAAAACTCACTTTAGAAGAGCAAATTGACTTTCGTGCATTCCCATTCCAACGTAGATTCTTGGCTGCGGGAGGTGAAAGAATTATTATGAAGATGAAAAGAAGATAATATATACTTAGAGCATTCAGATTGCTTAGGAACAGGCCACGGCAAGACTTTCATGGATTCCAGATTGCTTCCACTATACGCGCATGTATGATTTTCCCTTTTCAGGGTGATTAAGAAAAAGAAAAGAAACAAAATTGACCGTACTGTTACATATTCCCTACCAATTTCTAGTCAGTGTTGCCCACAGATATATGTGTCTATATATTTGCCAGTGATTGAATTACGTAAAAGCATAATGCAATTGCAACCTATGGCGGACTTGTATTTGCGGCAATGCGTCGAAGTGCAGACATAAAATATATATAATTTAAAAGAAATTAATGGTAATGTATATAGATAATGTAGTGGTTAACACATTTACCCATATGGTCGGTCACGTTCGAGCATAAAAAGCTTGCTAATCCCTTTTTTTTTTTCCATTTCCTTTCCTTCCCTGTCGCTCGTGCTCTCTCGTTCGTTCTCCTCTGCCCTCTCCCTTTTTTTCCCCATTTCCTTCCCTCTCTCGTCTTGTTCTCTGCCGGTCTACCATCTCCCCATTTTTTCCCCCATTTCCTTCCCTGTTTTTACGATATTCTCTACCTCTCCACCTCCTCCGTGGCTCCGTCAATCTTCCTCTGTGGCACCGTCGATTTGTCCTGTCAAAGCGCAAATTTCAGGTCAATTTTCTCTTTATTTCGATTTACTACCTTTGCTGGGATTCTTGGAATTTTGACGCGATTTGAAATTGGAACGTGTTTGCTCTGTGTCTTTGTGTTTTGATTTCGAATTTGAGTTTCTAGTTCGATTTTACAGTCATGATAAGAAACTCAGTCAATTTGAGCTTCTAGTTCGATTTGAGCTTCTGGTCATGATTTTCATTCTTGTTAAACTGTACTGTTATGTGTCCTTGCCAGTGGAAAAGAGGATGTCTCAACTCGCAACTTGTTGGCAGTGTCGAACATAATTTTGATTCCTGAAACAACGCATAAAATTATCTTGTATTGGAAAGTAATTATGATTCCGCGTTCATGTCTAATACAGTACAGATTCGGTTCTTTTGTATGACTTTATTCGAACCCCGTCTAAACTTCGGAATTGATTTGGGGTGTTTCTTCAGAACAATTTTCGCAGACAGCCTGTTCATCCCCGCTGGCTTGTCCAATCTGGTTCTTGAAACACATTCAAGTTGGAAAGTTCAAACTTTCAAGATGTTAAACTTCATATAAATCACTAGTGATCTATATCCTGATTTTACATTTGTTAGGAAAACTTTCAAGATCTTTTTCGTGGGATGCCTTTGTGCAAGGAGGTCCATATTTGAATCCTCTTTTTTTTTTTCTTTTGATAAACAATTTTCGAAACCTCTAACTGCTGTCAAAATCAATTTCAATCATCAAAGGTGCCGGCTATAGTGAAATAATTTCAAATTCAACGAAAAATTTGTTCAAATACTGGCTTAGGGCCTAGTTTTAGTGAAAATTTTTTGTTTTAGTCTGTTCAGGTTTCAATTTCAAATTTTTAGTGAAAATTTGTTTATATTCTTATGTTTTTCTATTGTGTTTAAAACTTCCCTTAGAAAAAATTTTCGGGGGCAGCATCCCCGAATCATACTACTAATTTTGCACCCATAAACCTCAAATCTTGGGTGTGCCACTGCCTATGACCACCTCATGGGGAGTTTAACAATATGCCAGTCAGATTGGGAAGCATATATAATGCAACTGCCAGGATATACAATGTTGGAATGCTGCTCTTTATTTTATCTAAAAAGGAAAGCCGCTTCTTAATACTTTGTGGGAGATCGTCAACGGTATTCATGTAGAAGACTGGAAGAATAATAACCCATGCAAGACTAACAATGATTTTAAGAATATTTCTCAGCACGTCATTGAATCTCCATCGATGATGACCCGGAAAGTTTAAGATCAATTCCAAGGTGCTTGGGGTCAATATAAAAAAAAATTGGAAAAACTATGCTAAAATTTATGTGAACAAAGAGCAAGAACATGAACATGAAGGCAGAAAAAATTTTGAGGATAAAGATATAGAATCCACGTCCAAACTTTATTTTTAAATTAAGAGTTGAAGTAAACAGTACTTTAATTTTCAGCGCATTTTTAATTTCAGTAAGACATTTAGATTCTATTATGCAATCTATGGCAATGTAAAAAAACTGAAAGCTGCAAATAAGATCAAAGAAAGTGAAGCAAAGAAGGTAGAGATGAAATTCAGACTTGCAATGGTAGCATTAGTAATCACTTCGGTGATATTAATTGTTTTGTGTGCTAGTTTTTATGGGTGAATAGTGTTTTCAAGGGGAGTAAATGATGTAAAGTAACAAGAGGACATATATGTATATTTGAGAAATGGAGCTGTAATTGAATGTTTTTTTATGTTTACAAATGATGATATTATTGCCCTTGTTTTTTATTTTTACGAATGCTCATATTACAGGATGATGGAGATGGAGGTCCAGCATGTTGGAATATGTATTGCATAACAATAGTTAGTTATTAGAGTTAGTTATAGTTTTGTTCAGTTGTAGTTTTTTGTTCTGATGTTCTCTGTTTAGTTCACAACAGTATATAATGATGGTCCAGGTCTGTCGAACAAAAAGATGATGTATTATTTTCTTTTCTGATCAATGAATGAATGTCATTTCTTCTCTGCCTGGAGTGCACTAGAGATGCACTTGTGAATTGAAGATAATACAGGTTGATAAGTCATCATGGTATCAGAGGAATAAACACTTCGTTGGATCTGTGTGACCTTGTTTGAGCCACGGCCCATTATTCAAGAATTGGGCCAAGATCAATAATTCACTCAAGGCACATTTAGTCAGGTCCACGGAGCTTTGTGATCCGAAAGACGGTGGGTTTCCAAGATTGAAACAAGAATTGGGGCCCCGACTCGCGTGAACCAAGAGGCACCGTATTCGAGCAACAGAAGACAGTTCCAGTTTGATTTGGATTTTTCTGTTTTTCCTGATTTCATGGGTCACACACTATTATCTGATCTTGCTAAGCTTTGAGGCAACGGATCATTGTATATGGTGGAGAAAGATGCTTCCACGACGAGCAAAGATTCTGGCGCGAAAAACACCCCCGGATCTATTCCCTTCTCACATCCCCTGTATCTCCATCCATTAGACACTCAAGGTCTCTCCATAATTCAACAAACGCTCACCGGCTCTAAGAATTACACTGTGTGGAGTCGAGCGATGCGCATTGCTCTTCTCGGCAAGCATAAGCTTGGCCTCATCGATGGAAGTTGTAGAAAAAAGGATCAAGATTCAGGAATGGTTGCTCAATGGGAGCGATGTAATGCAGTAGTCTTGTTCTGGATTCTCAATTCGATATCCAAGGAACTAGCAAATGGCGTGATTTACTTCCAGACTGCCGATCAGGTATGGAATGATTTGAAGGAATGTTTCAATAAAAGAAATGGAGCACGCATTTTTTGTCTTCATCGAGAAATCTTTATGACTCATCAAGGTTCTTCCTCAGTTTCGATCTATTTTACAAAGTTAAAAGCTCTGGGAGGAGCAATCGGCCTTTACCACTCTTCCACCGTGCACTTGCAATGCCTCCAAAGCATACATGGACTTGATACAAGAACAAAAGCTTTTATAGTTTCTGATGGGCTTGAACGAATCGTTTAACCAAGCAAGAGGCCAACTCCTTCTCATGAGTCCGCTACCTACCGTCGATGAAGCTTACTCCATGATTATCCAGGACGAAACCTAACGTTCCCTCTCTGACCGTGGCCATTCAATAGAAGGCATTGTAATGGTGTCCAAGGGCTGTGGCTCAAGTAAAGGCAGGGGACGTGGTGACCCTTTTATTGAGTGCAGTTATTGTCACAAAAAGGGACACATGTGTGACAAATGTTACCAACTAGTTGGGTATCCCCCCAATTTCAAAGGGGGTAGGCTGAAAGAATCCAAGGAATCAAGTCAATTGGGTATTGAATCCACTGGAGATCCTGAGATGCAAATCAATACTGCTAGTATGGTTCGACCTTCCTTCTCCAAGGAGTAGTATGAAAGACTCCTTGCCATGTTACCAAAAGATGCAGATTCTAATGTCCATGCCTTAAGTGGCACAGGTTTGGTTTCTTCCTCTACTGAAAGACATGTTTGTCCTTATTGGATTTTAGGCTCGGGAGCCACTACACATTTAGTGAGTGATGTTTCATTGCTTGATAGTTATGTTGCATATAATGGGCCAATTAAGTCAATTAAAATCCCAAATGGACAACAAATGCCTGTTACACATATAGGATCAGTCACCATTGCACCTCACATTAAACTAAATGGAGTATTATATTCTTCACTGCTGAAATTTAACCTTATCGCTGTTTCTAAAATCACTAAAGAGTTAGGGTGCATGGCTTGTTTCTTTCATAATCACTATGTTATACAGGACCTTCTACATGGAAGGGCGAGGCTAATTGGTAGGATGATAGATGGATTGTATCTGCTTAAGGTTTCGAAAATTACTCGTACGTTAAACGTTGCACATGCTCACAACACACCAAAACCTAATATTTCTTTGAAAGTTGATGATGTAAACTTGCGGCACAAAAGGTTAGGACATCCACCTCTATCTGTAATGAGACATATGAGTTTTGCAATAAATGATGCTGATTTGTCTGATCATAAATGTGAAATATGTGTTCAGTCTAAATAGACTAAATTTCTCTTTTCCTCTTCTTGCATTAAAACTAGTCAATGTTTTGAATTGTTACATTTGGATACATGAGGACCATATAGGACTCCCACTCATCAAGGGTATACATATTTTCTTACAATAGTATATGATTATTCCAGGGCCACATGGATATTCTTGATGAGACATAAATCTGAAGCTTTTACCTATATTCGAAACTTTGTCATGTATATTCTAACTCAATTCAATAAGAAAGTTAGGAGAATTAGGAGTGACAATGGAAGTGAGTTCATTAATAGTTCTGTCAAAACATTTATCCAAACAAGAGGCATTATTCATGAGACTACATGTCCTTATACTCCTCAGCAGAATGGGATTGTCGAGCATAAGCATAGAACCATTATGCAAGTAACTAGAAGCCTAATGTTACAATCGAATGTTCCAACTAAATATTGAGGTGAATGTGTTAAGGCAGCAACTTATTTGATAAATAGATTACCTTAAAAAATCCTTGATTATCAAACTCCATTTGAAAAGATTTATGAGCATAAACCGGATTTATATCACATGAAAGTTTTCGGTGCTCTTGCATATGCAACAGATTTAACAATTCATGATAAGCTACAGTCATGTGCCATACCCTATGTATTTCTAGGCTATCCGGAAGGTCAAAAGGGATACTTGTTATTAAATCTAAACTCTGACTCGTTATTTGTTAGTCGCCATGTTAGTTTTTAAAAGACGGTTTTCCCATTCAAAGGCATATGCTTGGACTAGCAGTCAGGAATTGATCAGAACCTGAAAGAGATGTTCTGGTTCGACTCAGAAATTCCTTCGACACAATCTGAATTGACCCAGGAAAAGCATGGGGATACAACAACAAAGGACAGCCAAGCATCAGGGCAAGATGATGCTGTTCACACACCTGAATATTCCCATAACCAGGACTATTCTCAACCTTTAAGGGAGAGGAGGCCACCCATTTGGTCTAGCGATTATGTGTGCTCGCTTGTAACCTCTAATATAGCACATACTACAAAATGCACTTATCCCATAAATCAATATGTTTCATATGCCTCTGTATCTGCTAATCATCTAGCTTTTTTTCCTTTATAGACACAGTCATAGAGCCTCAGACCTACAATCAGGCCGTGGGTAATCCTGAATGGGTGAAGGCGATGGAGGCTGAAATGCAAGCTCTGGAGGACAACCGAACATGGGAGCTTGTCAAATTACCTAAAAATAAGAGGCCCATCGGTTGTAAATGGGTATATAAGGTTAAGTATAATTCTAAGGGTAATATTGATAAATACAAGGCCCAGTTAGTAGCAAAGGGATATAGTCAGAGGGAAGGAGTAGATTATTATGAAACGTTTTCACCTGTTGTCAAATGCTTACTGTTAGAATAGTATTGAAATTGGCAGTAATGTACTCATGGAATGTTTATCAAATGAATGTTTATAACGCATTCTTACAGGGGGACCTCCATGAAGAGGTGTATATGAAGTTGCCTCAAGGATTTAAGGATAAGGGGGAGCATTTGGTTTGTAAGCTAAAGAAGTCTCTTTATGGGCTTAAGCAGGCTTCCCACCAATGGAATCAAAAGTTGTCACAAGCTCTTGTAAAAGGGGGCTTTCTACAAAGTAAAAGTGATAATTCACTATTTACCATGGAGTGGAAAGGAAGTATGATATATATTTTGGTGTATGTTGATGATTTACTTATCACTGGTGGTTATGAAGAGGGTGTTAACTATGGTAAGGAATTGTTGCATGATAGCTTTAAGATAAAAGACTTAGGACATATGAAATATTTTCTTGGCATAGAGGTATCCAAGTCTGAATTTGGTATAGTATTATCACAGCGAAAATTTGTTCTTGACTTGTTGTCTGAAACAGGGATAAGTGGATGTAAGCCACTAACTATCCCAATGGCACAGAGTTTGAAATTGATGCCTTTTTGGGAAGGAAAAGACAAGGTTCAGTTTCTGTGCAACAATCCGGAACGCTATCGACGGTTGATTGGTAAATTTATTTACTTAACGATGACATGTCCTGACATTTGTTTCTGTGTGCAGACCTTGAGCTTGTTTATGCAAAAACCGACTAAGGCACATATGGCAGTAGCAAGAAATGTGCTTAGATACTTAAAGGGTACAGTAGGGCTCGGTATAAGATTAAGTTCTGACGGAAATTCTGATCTAGAGTGCTTTTGTGATGTAGATTGGGCATCATGTGGAATTATAAGAAGATCAGTATCTGGGTACCTGTTGAAGTTCGGAGGATCACTTGTCATGTGGAAAACAAAGAAGCAAAGCACAGTCTCTAAATCATCTGCAGAGGCAGAATATCGAGCTTTAAGTATGGCGACATCCGAGGTAGTTTGGGCACGTAGTTTGCTGCAGGATTTGCAGATTCCACACACCAGAGCAGTGCCGATTTTCTGTGACAGCGTTGCAGCAATACACATTGCCGCAAATCCGGTGTTCCATGAACGAACTAAGCACATTGAAGTAGACTGCCACTTCATACGTGACAAATGGAAAGAGAAAGTCATAGAGCTTTTTCATGTGCGATCCAGTGAGCAAGAGGCTGACTTATTGACTAAATCAGTTTCTGGAGATATACAACGCAAATTATTACACAAGTTAGGGACTATCAATATGTATTCGCCCCAAATTTGAGGGGGAGTGTTGGAATATGTATTGCATAACAATAGTTAGTTATTAGATTTAGTTATAGTTTTGTTTAGATGTTTAGATGTAGTTTTCTGTTCTAATGTTCTCTGTTTAGTTTACAACAGTATATAATGATGGTCCAGGTCTGTTGAACAAAAAGATGATGTATTATTTTCTTTTCGGATCAATGAATGAATGTCTTTTCTTCTCTGCCTAGAGTTCACTAAAGATGCACTTGTGAATTGAAGATAATACAGGTTGATAACTCATCACAACGGCGATGGTGAGTGATAAACGAAGACTTGACAAGAAGGTGATGAAGTGAAGGTCGAAGAGAGCATAGAAAGTTCGAAGTCGAAGGTGAAGGTGAAGACTGCTGCAAATCGAGCCTGAAACTCTGTTTTTCTTCTCTTGTTTAGTTCACCAGAAACTAGAAAACTGAGGAAGAAGGGTGAAGAATGACGGTGATGATGATGTTGTGAATGAAGTCAAAGAATAGGTGGAGACTGACGGTGATGATGATGTTGGACCGAGACTCTGGAAATATTGATCGATGGTGAAGAGCTCTGAGAAAGATGCCGATCGAAAGCTCCGACGATGGCGGTGTAGATCATCTCTTGTTTAGTTCGTCTCTCGGGTCGGGTCTATCTCTAGAGGATGAAGAAGGTCAAAATCTGACCTAAAGTTCTTGGTCAAATTGCAACTTTTGACCAAAGATCAAAATAAAAAGGGTTAAGTAGTAAAAATATACATAAATTTTTTTTTCCCAGGAGGAAAAATACACATAAGCTTTTTTTTGGAGTAAAAATATACATGTGGTTATCGTTTTGGAGCAAAAGTCACATCTCACCGTTAAGTCATTGTTCACCTACGTTATGTTACTATTCACTCCATCTCTTACTATTCACTCCATATCAAAGAGAATGATGAGTAAATACCAAATGAAAGTTCAAAACCCTAAAAGTTTATTAAAATTTATAAATGACATATATGTGATATAGATTAATTAAGATTTTGAAATATTGATAAACAGGCCTGGCTTGACCTGTAGCCTATTAAAGAAGCCTGCAATTTTAAAAATTTTATAAACAACCTATCACAAGGCTCACCTAAAAATGACCTAGTTCAAACAGGTCGAAAACAAGTCTGCTTCCAAAATTATTCCTAATGATTTACCATGCCAGCATATATTTGTCACACTTTCAATAGAAAATAGAGAGTAATTACAATTTTACGCTCATAACAAGTCGGCCTGACAGGCCTAATAGAATTATTATTAGGCCTAAGCCTCACCTATTAAACAAAACAAGCTTTGAAAGAAGCCGTGGCCTAATATTTTAGCTTGACAGGTCAGGCCTGACCAAACTTGAAACAAACCGGGCCATAAGCCAAAAAATGTGTTTCTAATAATAAATAGTTCTCTTTTAGTCAAATGCATGCTGGGATTCATAATTTGTAATAAGAGAATAAAAGAACATCATTATAAATCACTCTTTAACTAATTTTGACAAAACTTGTTTCTTGATTTGACATAAACCAAGCCAAGGATGAGACATTGTAACAAGTGATTATTACGAATATAGGATATATAATCCAAACAAGAGAATGTGCTTAGCCAGTAAATATATGTTCACAGACAACTAGTATTTTAGGTAGGGACACTCCGTGATCCTCATTAAATTCTTCAAGGTTATGCATTTTCAAAGCTTCCTCCAAGTAGTTATCAAGGGTGCCCCTCATTAAATTCTTCAAGGTTACGCATTTTCAAAGCTTCCTCCAAGTAGTTATCCTAGAAAATACCATTAATGGGCAAACTATCGGATCACTTGTCTCATGTCAAAATGTCTCAGCTATACATTCCACAATGGAAGTACAAACTTCCTTAAGCTTCTAATTTTCTTATGCAAGTCTGCAATGTCTTACCAAATTTTTACTTCATTTATTGAAATTTTTCAAAAAGTGCTCACAATATCCGACAATTACTTTAGATGGTATATGAGCTCCATGGTTTATTGCCCAGAGATTCCAATACTATTACGCGTACTAAGCCTTATCCTAGCGATAAAGCATTTCTCCTTATGGTTGTTGTGATAAAACATTTCTGCATGAGATCATAACTCCCCTACACCAAATTATTGAGAAGGTAGTAGATGTCCAACATATTTCACATACTTTGACAAGTGTGTTTTTATATATCTATATACATACACAAATATTAATATGCGTAAAGTTTCAACGATGCTGAATAACTTCCCAAGAAGTTGAGAAGAGCAAAAACGGAGCAGCTTCTCACACAACTTGGCACAACTATGATCTAATTGAGTATTTCAAGTTTGTTTGGCTTTGGATTTTCACATAATAGAAACCACTTAGTTTGATGGGTTTATCAGTTCTTTAAACATGTTTTTCTAGGCATTCTGTTGTAGTTCATCGGATTGCTTTTCTCTTGGATGGCCTATGCATGATGATAGTGACTTTTTAAATTTACTTCCAACATAACAAAGGGATAAGGAGGTCTTCATGAAAAATCAAATTTTGTTGAGACCTGAACATTTTGGCATATTTTCCAAAGCTTAGATTGTCATTGGACCTTTCATTTACTAGCTTTGCAAGTATATATATTATTCAATTAGAATGATGTGTTTGATGTTTCTCTTCCCCAATCATTCTATGACAAGGCTTACACAATCTTATTGCAGGTATTGATTGTTATTGAATGAAAAAGAATTTCAGTGGTATATATCTTTAAGAAATATGTCTTGTACGATCTATCAAGTATATTCATTATTGTCATCATTATATGCTTCCTACAAAGTATGATATATACTTTCTTTTAAATGACTCTTATAAGCCTTGTCACCATTATGACAAGGATTGCACATACTTGGCAGAAAGCGGATAATGGTCGTAATAATAAATATACTTGATAGGTCGTATAAGACATCTTTCTAAAAGATATCTGCCACTGAAATTCTTTGCCATGCAATAATAATCAATACTTGTAATAAGAATGTGCAAGCCTTGTTATAGGAATGATTTAGGGAGAGAAACATCAAACACATTCTTCTATTTGAATAGTACATGTACCTGCAAAGCCAATAGAAGGCCCAAAAATGATCGAAGCCGTGGAAAACTCAACAAAATATGATTTTTTTATGAGGACCCTTTTTTCCCTTTGTAATGTCGGAAGTCGATTTAAAAAATCACTATCATCACGCATGTGCCATCCAAAAGAAAGCAATCCGATGAACTGCAACAGAATGTCAAGAAAAATGTGTTAAGGAACTGATAAACCCATCAAACTAAGTGCTTGTCTATCATGCGAAGATCCAAAGCCAAACGAACCTAAAATACTCATTTAGGTCATAGTTGCACCAAGTTGTGTGACAAGTTGTTCCGTTTTTGCTCTTCATAACTTCCTAGGAAGTTATTCAGCATCATTGAAACTTTGTGCGCATAGACACACGCACATACTTGCCAAAGTACGTGAAAAATGTTAGGGAAACACACTACCTTTTCAAGAACTCGGTGTAGGGGAGTTATGACCTCGAGCAGAAATTCTTCATCATATGGGATCTAAAGTAATTGTCGGATATTGTTAGCACATTTTGAAAATTTTCAATAGATGAAAAAAAAATTTGGTAAGACATTACAGGCTGGCATAAGAAAATTAGCAGTTTAAGGAAGTTTGTACTTATATTGAGGAATATATAGTAGAGACATTCTGTAATGATGCGAACATTAGCTACTTCGCCCCAGATGAGAAGATAATGACCCATGTAAAGCAACATCGCATTTTGTTCCTCTTGTGGTTGATGTTGAGGAAGTCTGTTAAAAAGCAAGATATGTGACATACAAGTCAAGTTGGACGCCAAAAGATTCTAACTTATTCTTAAAATATTCATCACAACCAAAAGTGCAAAACGTGACAAAAATTAAGCCAAGTGTCACAAATGTTCATTGATGCAAGCATGCTTATATATGTCTCATAGGAAACTATGTTCTTGTCCCAAAAATTTGCACCAATTTTTTTAGTTTTCAAAGAGATCTTTCATCTGTGCATCAACTGCTCGATCGTGAAGCTGCAATTTACCAAATACAGATTCAATACATAGGGGAAAAAGGCAGGCTACTCAATTAACTAGAGAAAGAAAATTAACTTAGCATTCTTTGTTTCTGATTTAGCTCAATCTTATTTTAGTCTAAAATGCTTTCACCAAATAGGATTAACTAAACATTTACGTGCCTCGTTGTGTGGCTCAGGTTTGGGAACCAGTCTTGTATGAAAGCTAGCAAGAAGCAGAATCAAATGCTCCCTCTGATTCCTGACCAAAAGATTCTAACTCAGGATTGCTTGAAGGAGTTAGGCCAGTTCAAGCCACGGGCATTCCCTAGTGCCGAAATAGCTGTATTGATCTAATAAATGGGAAAAGCTAAAGGATTCAACATAGTTCCAAATGAAAGTAGGCTGAGAAGCCCAACATGGAGCTGAGAAGGGATACCCAACATGGGTTTAGGATTCAACATAGTTCAGTATACAGAAGGGATACCCAACATGGATTCTGCACAAGGATTACCTCTTCAAGCTGCATAATAGGCTGAGAAGCCCCTGTAGAATCCAGGGGAAGAATGTTATAAGGTGCATACTATTCTGTCCTTTCCTGGACATCTCTAGCAGCCGTGATAATCTGCTTACACAAAATTTATAGCTGTTACTAAAATACACACATTCACAATAGAACGAATCTGCAATTATGTGAATCGTGAATCTGCAATTAACGGCACAAAGCACTTTGAAATGATGCCAGATCGCTGAGGTGATAACCAAAAGGATGAGAAGATTAACATATCCGAACAAAAACAGGAAACATGAAATACACGCCAAAAGTACAGGAGCCCATAGCGCTACTACCGCACCATAGTTGTATTTAGCTGCATATTAAGGACGGAAACTATTTAGATAGATAACTTTGAAATTAAGCAATTTGATACATTCAAATCACGAGAAAGAAAAAGAAAATATATTACCGTCAGGGAAAAACTGATTCCGAGCAAAATCAATTTGCCGAATACTCATTATTTCCTTTGTGGCTTAAATCAGAGCTTTTATCTATATATGGAAGAGAAACCAGTTAATGGAAAACCCACACTCTCAAAAGCTTCTCAAGAACATTTCTAGAGGAAACAAGTGCGGCACATAATCGGAATTACCTGCAGAAAGAAGCTTACTGAAAATTTTGAAGCAAGAAGCAGCAACCAGAAAATGGTATACCTGAAAATACCAAAAGGCGACCAGATATATAATTTAACAATTCTAAGGCGACCTAGGAAAGGACCACGATTATTTTGTCATCATTCACCATAGTGTTCTGCAAAACTCAATTTAGAAGAGAAAATTGACTTTCAAGCATTCCCCTACCAACGTATAGTAAGCATTCAGATTGCTTAGGAACAGGCCCCAGCAAGACTTTCATGAATCCAGATTGCTTCCACTATACATGCATGTATGATTTTCCCTTTTAAGGGTGATTAAGAAAAAGAAAAGAAACAAAATTGACCGTACTGTTACCTGTTACATACCAATTTCTAGTCAGTGTTGCCCAAAGATATATGTGTGCGTATATATTTGCCAGTGCAATAATTACGTATAAGGATAATGCAACTGCGACATACCTATGACCACCCTCATGGGAAGTCTAACAATATGCCAGTTAGAGTTTTCGATCCAACGCCTAAGCATTGGAAAAAGGAAGAGAACAGCAGCTAGTAAGTTGGGAAGCATATATAATGCAACTGCCTGCATATACAATGTTGGAATGCTGCTCTTTATTTTATCGAAAGAGGAAAGCTTCTTAATACTTTGTGGGAGATCGTCAACGGTATTCACGTAGAAAACTGGAAGAATGATAACCCATGCAAGACTAACAATGATTTTTGCCTGGGTTCAATATAAAAAGGAATGGAAAAACTATGTCAAATTTATGTGAACAAAGACCAAAAAGATGAACATGAAGGCAGAAAAAAAATACCAGGATAAAGATGTACAATCCACTTCCAAACTTTATTTTTCAATAAGAGTTGAAGTTAACATAACTTTTCAGCGCATTTTTAATTCAAGTAAGACGTTTAGATTCTTCTATTATACTACCTCATGTGCTCAATATAAAAACCATTTGATTTTTATCAGAAAAATTAAGGAAGCTTAATAAATTAGTTAATTATAATATATGTTGTGTGTCATTAAATTATATATTAGTTTATAAATCAAATAAATTATTATGGAAGGAAATCATAAAATGAACATTATATACAAATTTTAATATAACTTATTTAGTTTCCTTAAATTTTCTATAAAAAATCAACTACTGAGAAGTGGAGGTAGTAATAATCTCAGCCACAAAACTGGTGCAAATTTTTGGGACGAAAACATAGTTTACAGTGATATATATATATATATATATATATATGCATGATTGCATCATAGAACATTTGTGACATTGTGGCTTAACTTCTGATGCATTTTGCACTTTTATTTGTCACGAATATTTCAATATTAAGTCAAAATATTTTGGTGCTCTAATTGACTTGTGTATCACGTATCTTGCTATTCCACAAACTTTCTCAAGATCAACCACAAGACATACAGCAGATGAATTTGCTTTACATGGGTCTTTATCTTCTCATCAGGGAAGAAGCAGCTAATGTTTGTACAAACTTCCTATGCTTCTAATTTTCTTATGCCAGCCCGTGATTTCTTACCAAATTTTTACTTAATTTATTGAAATATTTCAAAATGTGCTAACAATATCAAACAATTACTTTAGATGGCATATAAGCTCAATGGTTTATGGGCTAGAAATGTCAGTACCGTTATTGGTGAAAATATTAAGTCTTATAGTGAAGCAATTTTGTGGAATGGAAGTGGTCATAACTTCCCTGTACCTAATCATATATATACTTTGACAAGTACTAATGTATGCCAAAGTATGTAAAAATTGTTGGACAATTGCTACCTTTTTAATAACTTGGTATAGGAGAGTTATGACCTTCTACAGAAATGCTTCAACACCACCACTATAAGGCTTAATATTTTCACCAATAATATTACAGCCATTTTCGGCCACAGCTCATATGGTGTCTAAAATAATTGTTGGATATTGTTAGCACATTTAAAAAAAAAAATCAATAAATTAAGTAAAAATTTGTAAGACATTGCAAGCTAGCATAAGAAAATTAAAAGCTTATGGAAGTTTGTGTTTACATGGTAGAATATATAACAGAGATATTCCGACATGAAGCAAACATTAGTTACTTAACTCCAGATGAGATGAAAAAATAAAAACCCATGTCATTATTGACCTTGAGGAAGTCTATGAAAAAACAAGATATGTGACACACAAATCAATTTGGGCACCAAAAGATTATGACGTTTGGATGGGCTTTTTTCATTAAAAAAACACTTTTTTAATGCAAAAAAAAAAAAAAAAAGCTTATTTAATTTATGTGTTTAGATGATATTTTTTAAAAAAAAGATAGTGTCACAAAAAAAAGCTAAAATGCTGCTTTTTTTTAAAAACTCCAATTTGGAGCTTAAAAAAACACTTTTTTTAAAAGTCCATCCAAATGGGCCCTTATTCTTGAAATATTCATGACAACCAACAGTGCAAAACGCATTCTTTGATGCAGACATGCTTATATATATCTCACCGTAAACTATGTTCTTGTCCCAAAAATTTGCACCATTTTTTGTAATTCTCAAAGAGATCTCTCATATGTGCATTAACTGCATTTTATTAAAAACAGATTTAATACATGGGGAGAAAAGGCAGGGCTACTCAATTAACTAGAGAAAGCAAAATTAACTTAACATTCTCCTTTTTTGCTTTAGCTCAGTCTTATTTTAGTCTAAAATGCTATCACCAAATAGAAGGAACGAAAGGTTTACGTGCCCTGTTGAGTGACTCAGGTTTGGGAACAAGTTTTATACAAGAGTTAGCAAGAAGCAGAATCTCTGCGTCCAAATAAACCAAAATGCATTAATAATATAGGGAGGCTAAATAAAAAGATTCAGGTATACATAAATTTTTTTACTGCCTCCCTTGAAGCGGATTAAGTACCTGGAACCCAAACATGGCTCTAAGCCAATGAAGTCGGCCTAAATCTCCAGCTTTCTGCCTTTTTTGCTCGAAGGAGTTAGTCCAGTTCAAGCCACGAGTGTTCATTAGTGCCGAAACAGATGCATTGATCTAATAAATGGGAAAAGCTAAAGGATTCAATACAGTGCCAAATGAAAGGGTAGTATGCAGAAGGGATATAGGAACATGGATTCTGCACAAGGATTACCTCTTCAAGCTGCATAATAGGCTGAGAAGCCCCTGCAGAATCCAGGGGAAGAACGTTATAAGGTGCATAATAGTCTGCCCTTTCCTCGACATCTCTAGCAGCCGCGATAATCTGCTTACACAAAATTTATAGCTGTTAATTAGATACACGCATTCACGATAAAACGAATCTGAAATTATGTGAATCATGACTTACCTCAGGAGCTACTTCCTCAACCTTCTCGATTTTATTAACGGCACGAAGCACTTCGAAAAAGAACTCCGGCAGTCTGGGAAGCCTTAGCGACCTGGGCACTGCCAAAAAAGGAGCGAACAAACTTTATTTAACAAAAACTTCTACAATGAGAACCAGAGAAGATATTCAAACTTCAAAGTGAAAAGAAATAACCTTATTGTTGTTATATGAATTCGAGCGTGTAAGTAGGTACCGGTCTGCCTGTTCCCCCTGTTCTAGAGCTGTGGCATAATGTTCGTAGCAATCTTGGATTTCCCTCGCATCTATCTTCTTAACCGGAGAGGCAAGACTGGATGCATTGTCCAGGAGTTGAAATGAGAGGAAGAAAGAAATAACGATTTGAAGTCATCTAAACACAGAAGTTAAAGCAAATGTACTAACATGATTTTCAAAAAATAAAAATTGCAACTTGGCAGTTTGATTAAGGAAAAAATGTGCTCGGCGAAAAAAGAGAAATGAAAAGCAAACGGCTTTACTTACCCTCTCCAATCGCTGGAGCAGCAATGTCTTGAACTGCCCAACGCCACGCCCGCTGGAGCTTGGATCCAACTCGTGCGCTTTCTCGTAAGCATCGGAGCCGCCTTCGAAATTAAAACAAACAAACCAAAATCGAATTAACCTGTGAAATAATGAGCAGAGGAGAGTTCAAAAATGAATGAATTTGCTAAACGTATTGATTACATATATAGGCAAACCTGGAAAGCACAGAGGAGAACCCACGCGATGAAGAGACGAGGCTGGCGAACGGAGGTGGGTGAGTCACTGAAAAGGGTGATTTTTCCGGACAAGCTGTGGATGAGAGTGGCGACGCTAACAAATGAAACGAGGACGAAGAGAATGGCTGGGTTGAGGTGGAGAGCAAGATATAAGAGACGGGGAAAGGTGTTTGGCGAATGATACCAGGTGAGGAAGGATTGAAGATGGTATTGGGCGGCGGAGAGTGTGGCCAGCAAAGAAACGAGAGAGGGAGGAGGAGGCTGAGGATGGTGACGGTGACGAGGTACAGGATTTCTGTAGGAGAAGAGGCAAAGATTTTCAAGAGCTCCTTAGCTTTGTGGTGCCATCTTTGGGTCGCCATTTGTGAGTTGAAGCAGAGTAATGATATGATTTGATGGGTGGAACTAATTACAAGAGCCGTTTATTTAATTTGCAAGCCGCACAAAGTTGAACATGAGCTTCAACCTCTCATCAGCTGGGTGTTGGAGGAGGAGCTTCAAAATGTAATGATTCATGTCTCTTTCTTTTGCCCTTTCCTTCCAGTCAAGCCATCTGAAGCTCACAATGGTAATTTCAAAGTTCAGAACATCCTCTTTTCTGTTCTCTGTGTCTATAAATTATTATGCCTATATATGGAGGTGGGTCAGAACTAAGATGGGTCTGAACATCCTCTTTTCAAAATTTTCAGAAGAACGCTACTCCTCCGTTTCCTTCTAATAATTATAAGACCGTTGTGAGCAGCTTTTTTTTAAGAAGAACGCTACCTGTCCACGCAAAGAGTAAGGGGTCGACACCCCCGCTCTGAATTTAAATTTTTTTAATATAATTTAATATATAATATAATAATATATATTATATTAATATAATAATATATTATTAATATATCTATTACTATATATTAATCTGAGCCTTCTCAGCACTGTTTGTCTGCTTCACCAAACGTACCATTTGGAATACTGCGACTTCTTTTGGACGGAGCGTTAATGAATTTTAGGTCATAGGAAATCAGGAAAAAAGTTGTAGTAAAAAAAGTTTTAAGTGGAATATTTAAAAAGAATTTTAACTTCACTTAGCTTTTCTTTAAAAAAAAAAAAACTCCATGGATAGTTCTAAGGAAAATTCTCTCAATTTTTTTATATGGGTCTCATCATTCTTACTATCATCAATTTAAATATAAATAATATATATAAATCACTTGCTACTAAAAGATTTGTAAAATATAAAGAACTGAGATATAAGCCAAAAAAAAAAAATTTCCATGGACCAGTACATATTTTTAAATACCAGCGCAAACCAAGAATTTACGACAAAACAATAGCCATTTCACAGCAATTATATTTTAAAATATATTTGAATTTAGAATCCCATATTTAATACAAGTAAAAGAAGAAGAAAATCAAACCTAGAATCAAGGCAACTGTACGGTCTGCACTCTGCAGACATCTTTTCTCCATCGTTACACGCATTCCCATTCTTGGTATGCCCAGTCCTGCACTCCTGCTGGATGGCTGCAACTAGAAAAATGAAGGTGGCAGAGGATTTGTGAGTTCACAGCTTTTCTTTACCTTCTTGTTACATCTTTATATAGGCAACGGCTAGCTAGAGACTACACAACTAATGACTTAGCTTAATACCTTATGGCTTATGGACAATTTCATATCACTCTGATACTTCAAAGCATGAGTTCACTTTTCAGGGCTCTAACTCATATTAACAATATGATGTGCAAGACCAGCAATTACTTAAAAATTTTGTTTGCTTGGATAATTTTTTTTTAGGCTGGTGTAATCAAAGCAGTTGGGAACTCTCTGGATACCTCTGCAGTCTACACCCTCCCATGTAGACTAGCTAGGTCATACTGAGATCATGAATTCCCCCAGAAAACCTTAAAAGGAAATGCATAATATCTTTAATAATTTAACACAAAAATTTTGTAAAATTAAAGAGGACATTATAATTAAGGGAAATTAAGATCCCAAGAAAGAGACTTAAGGGTTTGTTTGGTTGGAGGGGAAGTGATGAAAGGAGAGGAAAAAATGAGCCCCTCCTCTCATTTGATTTGAAATTGGTCCCCTCCCCTCTAAATTAGGGGTTTTGGAGGGGAACCAAAATTTTAGACTGTTTTATCTTTACAACTTATATGATATTCTAATAATACCCATGTTGAAAAATAGTATGATAAATAAAAATATTATTTTAATGAAAACATATTATTTTTATTAAATTTAAAATAATATATATTTTTATATTAAAAATATATTATTATTAAATTAATTTAAAATGAAAATATGTTAATCATAAATTTCAAGATAAAAAAATAATAAATAAATAAATATCATGTAAGTTGAGAAATGCTGCTGAAGTGGATGCCACATAATAAAAATGCTGGGAAACCAAGTTGCCATTGCCATTAAAATAATTGCCTTATTTAAGCTAACATGTTAAAGTTGGAGAGCAACGGAATTGTACTGAAAAAGGGCTCCTTCGTCAGGGGAAGGCTTAGCACAAGAACTTAGGAAGCACGACTATGGTAAGAATAGGGATGCTAGGAGGTTCGTACAGCAGAGCTCGGGAGGGGCTGCAACTCATGCCGAAAGCTGACAACTTGGGACCTGCAAGATATGACATGCGCGAGCAGGGTCAAAAAGGAGAAGTGCTTTCTCCAACGGACATATTAGAAGATATTGGAGGGGATGATCAATGTGTGGCCATGGATGATGGAGCTCCAGAATTTTATTGCAAAAATCAAATTTACAATGAGGAGTTCCTACTAATTAATGATGAAAATAATCACAAATCTATAATCCCTTTTAATGGTTTGTCTCCCATCTTGGCTATGCCTGCTAGTTTGAAGGGGATCCAAATCAAGAGACCCTTAAGGAGGAAATTGGTGAGAAAGTGAGCAAAAAATGTAGAAAATAAATTTATAAATTCAATAAGGAGTTAGCTCATAAGAAGGTAAATGTGGATAATTCTCAAAAGGGCCAAAGGAAGAATTTTTGCTCTATTAAGAAATACCTACAATGGTTTGTAGGTGTAGCAAATTAGGGAGTGGCTGATGATATCTTAGCCTCGTCCCCGATTGAAATCGATTTTCTTGAGAGCTGGTTGAATGGAGGCAGGGATTTTAAAGATGGTTAAGACTCTTCATCTTCTCAAAACGCCAGTGGTTGGATGGGACCAGCCACCGGTTTACCATGAATCTTTTAACCTGGAACTGTCAAGGTCTTGGGGTTGCCTTGACAACAAAAAACCTGAAGGAAGAATGTTCCTAGAAAAAACCCCCACTTAATTTTCTTAATGGAAACTAAGCAAAAAAGCAAGAGTAGTCTGGAAGATTAGAAGATGGTGTGGATTCAATGAAGAATGGTTGGTTGACCCAGTGGGTAAAGGTAGAGATCTTGCACTATGGTGGTCTGATGATATCATGGTTAATATTCTCTTTTCATACCAAAGTTACATTTGATGTTTTTTCTACTCCTTGTTACATTACTTTCATTTATGGCCCAACTAATGAAGAAGAAAAACTGTTGTGTTGGCATGAGGTTAGAAGGATCAGTAGAAAGATCAATGATTCTTAGTTGTGTCTTGGGGACTTTAATGATATTTTAGCTCATCATGAGAAGGAAGGTAGTAGTCCTAGAACTTGGAGAAAAATCCTTAATTTTAAATGTTTCGTTGCTAATTGTGATCTTGAGGATCTAAGTTTTAATGGGTCTTGTTTTACTTGGTGTAATAATAGAGAGAGCCCGGATACCATTCAAGAACACATTGATACGGCTATTGGCAATTTTTTGTTAAGGGAGCAATTTCCCAATCTTCAAGCCTTCAATGTGGATCTGGTGGGGTTTGATCAGCATCTTATTTTCATTCAAACTCATGCTAAAAGCCATCGGAATTTTTGGGTCTTTAGATTTGCGGCAATCTGGGCGTCTCATGGAATTTTTTTGGAGGTAATCAAAAGAAGTTGGTAGGCGATGTCATCTCTTGACTAGATGGATCTTGAGGTTTTTAATAGTAATCTGATGTGTTGTAGGAAGGACCTAATTGTCTGGAGCAAAAAGGAATTTTCAAATAACTACAAGTTAATTGATAAGTTGAAGTGTCAGTTAGCTACCCTTGCCCAAAGTGATTGGAATCCAAGTAACTCCCAAGCTATATTGGAAGTTAAAGGCGCACTTGAGAGAACTTTTGACTTAGAAGAACAATATTAGTGTCAACGATCTTGTATCCAATGGCTAGAAGTTGGGGATAAAAATTCTCAATTTTTTCATCTCTCTACTATCAAAAGGAGACAGAGGAATATGATATTATGTATTAAAGATAACTTCGACAACTGATTATTGGAAAAAGATGCTATCTCCAAGAACATTACTAGCTTTTTTCAAGGTCTTTTTGCTACTTCTAGCCCACACTCCATGGATGATGTCTTAAGTTATATTGACTCCAAAATCTTTGAGGAAATGAACCAAAGTCTTATGTTACCTATTATGAGGAAGGAGATTAAATCTGTAGCTTTTAGTCTAGGAAGTACAAAGGCGCATGGCCCTGATGGTTTTTTTGGTAAATTTTATCATTCTGCATAGTTTGAAATTGGTGATTTTATGTGTTCTATGGTTCTTGAATTTTTTTGCAAGTCATTCTATTTTAGATGGGATTAATGCGACTAACATCATACTTATTTCCAAGATTCATAAATCGGAACATATTTCACATTTTCGCCCTATTGGTCTTTGTAACTTTTCTTATAAAATTATTTCAAAAATCATGGCCAATAGGATGCGGCCATTGCTTGATGATTGTATCTCTCAAAATCATGGTGCCTTTGTCCTTAACTGATATATTCATGACAATATCATTATTGCACATGAGGTTTACCATTATCTTTATCGCAATAAATTCAGATGTAAGTATGAGTTTGCCCTTAAGATGGATATGAGTAAGGCGTATGACCGGGTTGAGTAGGACTTTCTTAAGAGTGTCCTTTTACGATTCAGTTTCTATATGCAATGGGTGTCTCTTGTTAAAAGTGTGTTCGTTCGATTAGCTTAAATATCTATTTATCTTGTGCAAATATGAAAACATTTATCCATAGTAGAAGTATTCGCCAGGGAGACCCCTTTTCTCCATATCTGTTCATCATTATCGTTGAGGTACTTTTTGTTATGGTTAGTAAGAGCCTAAATGACAAGTGGATTAAAGGAATTAAGTTGAGCAATGGGTGTCTAGTTCTTACTCATAACTTTTTTGCCGATGATGCCCTTTTATACATGCATGCTAGTTATAGTAATTGTAGTTATTTGGCTAATATTATGGATTTGTATTACGCAGCTTCACGTTATGTCATTAATCTTGATAAATCTAGATTTTTTTTCTCCTCTAACACTCCAACTACAGTGAGAAGTATGGTAGGCGACTTACTAGGCATCCTCGTAACAGAGGACCTAGGAAAATATCTTGGTCTACCGAGAATTTGGGGAAAAACTAAGCATCAGACATTGGCTTATATCGGAGAATGAGTAATGAGTAAAATTCAAGGATGGAGCCAATCTCTACTATCTTTCGTCGAGTGGGAAGAAATGATCAAAGTTGTTATTCAAGCAATTCCAATCTTCTTAATGCATTGCTTCAGATTTCTTCTTAAGACATGTAAGGAGATAAATAGCCTTATAGCTAACTTCTGGTGGGATGACAATGCCTTTGGAGGCAAGACTCATTGGAAGACTTGGGAGACTATGATTAGCAGACAAAGCATTAGTGGTATGGGTTTCCGGGATCTATCTATCATGAATGATGCCCTCTTGGCTAAAACAATATGGAGGCTATTATTGAGGCCTAATGATCCATGGGCAAGGGTGTTCAAAAGCGTGTATTTCCCTAAACAAGACTTTATTGGTGTGGAAAAAAAGGCTACAAAGCCTCATGGTGTTGGTCTAGCATTCTGGATGGTAGGAATTTCCTTGGAAAAGACCTAAGATGGGAAATTGGTAATGGTACTGCAATCAGAATATGGGATGATCCCTGGGTCCCAAAGGTTAATTTCCCGGTGAAACTTAGTAACATTGTTGATCCGATCATCTCAAAAGGCAGAGTCTGTGATGTAGTTATGAATGGGTAGTGGGATCTTACACTGGTTAATCCATTTTTGCTCTCTGAAGTCAAAGATGCAATATTCAAAATCCCCATCCCCACCAATAGGCTGGAAGACAAGTTGTTATGGACTAGCATAAAGAATGGAGTGTATACGGTGAAATTGGGATACCATTATTGAAAAGATTGGAACTCTGCTTTAGTAAATAGAGCGGGGTCATCGACTATCATCTACACCACATGCTGGAGCTTGATTTGGAAAATTAAAGTGATCCCAAGTGTGCAATAGTTTATATGACGCCTGTTGAGTAATGCAATTGCTACCAATTCGGCATTATATTGGGGCAAAAGGTCCCCAAACAACCAATGTTCAGTATGTTAGATATTGAGCATGTATTCTTCCATTGCCCCTGGACTCGGTGTAGCTGGTTTGGATGTTTGCTAAGTACTAGAGTTGATGTTTCTAGTATCTCAAATTTTAATGCTTGGTGGATGTCAATCACAGGTATGCCCCTGCTTCGCAAGTAAGATCTTTCTTTAATTTGCTAGCTTTTGTGGTTTATTTGGAAAGTTAGAAATGCATTGATCTTTGACCATAAACAACCAAACCCGAGTATTGTTATTGAATTGGCTAGGAAAAGTAACTTTGAATTTTGGGCTAACTATAATATAGGGCTTAAGGATCCTTTTCTGTCGAGGGGTTGTGATAGTCCTAACATTAAATGGTCTTCTCCTGTTTTAGATATCCTTAAAATTAATTGTGATGGAGGCTTTTCACCTTATGAGAAATATGCCTCTATTAGGATTGTGTGTCGTTAGGGGTGGAAACAAGCTAGGGGCCGAGCCTGTTCCAAGCCTGGTCAGGCCTGGTCTGTCACATTAAAAGGCTAGGCCAAGGCTTCTTTTAAGGCCTGTTTTGCTTAACAATCGAGGCCTATACCTAATAATAAGTTTGTTAGGCTTGTCAGACCTGCTTGTTATGATGATAAAATTGTAATTACTCCCTCCATCTTATATAAATGGGCATGTTTAAAGTAGACTCATTTTGGGCTTGTTTGAAGTAGGCCTGTGTTTCGGTCTGTTTGAAGTATGCTTGTTTTTGGCCTATTTTGAGGTGAGGCCTGTGGCTTGTTAGACTGTTTACAAAATTTTTAAAACTATAAGCCTCTTTAACAGGCCACAAGCCAGGCTTAGGCCCCCAAAAAGGAATGTAAAAGGCTATAGGCCAAGTTCAGGTTGCTTTATTCCAAAACAGGCCTGACATGTTAAGGGTGAAGCCTAGCCTGGTCTGACCTAATCTATTTCCACCCCTATGTGCCATGATCATGTTAGTTTTTTTCAATGGGGATTTGTGGATAAAGTTAAGTCCGTTTCTGCTTTTATGATTAAAGCTTTGGTTATGAAAAGGGCCTTACTTCTAGCTATGGACCTAGGACATGATAAAGTGGTCTTTGAGACTGATTGTCTCCCTTTGCTTACCTGTATTGAGGCAAAGTCACCGGATCTATATGACTGGAGGTGTAAAAGTATTATTCAAGATGTTATTTGTCTTCTGTATTCTAAAGTTGAATTCTCCTTGTCCTTTATCCCAAAAGGGAGCAAGCGTGTTGTGGATTTTCTTGCAGCTGATGCTTATAAAAGATTGTGCCCTATAGGGTAGATTTTGCAACCAACATCTGCTTTGTTATCACTTCTAACTCTGGAGGCTTAGAAGACTAGTGCTAGTGCTGATAATTCTTCACATACTAGTTCTCCAGTGGATGGTGGCTAGTTTGATTGTCTCTAGTTTATTTGTTCTGTTTTCTTGTTTGTTTCTGATGTATTTGTTTTTTCCTGTTGTAGTATCTATTTGTTCCTTTCATGTTTTTGTTGATTGTTATTCGGTCTGTTATTTCTTCTCTTTGTAATCGTCACTTATGTGATTTTTATTAATAAAACTTTCTGGTTGACCAAACGAAAAAAAGTTGCAGAGTAACGGAAAGAAGGTGAAAGGTCACTAATACCTTAAAAGCATTTCAAAGCAGCCCCAAAAGTTTGGCATGCCGTGCATATTCCTCTGTGTCAGTGGATCTATCCCCATTTTCTAATTTTAAACATCAAAACGTTGGTAGAAGTACAATCATTTGAAAAATATAATTAAAAATTTATTCCATATTATTGAATGATAGTCCAGTACTTGAAAATTAAAAATTTATTCTATAATTTCTGATGTAGGGACTTGATAATCTTAATTTTTTTGCATGATTCATGACCATAGTGATGTTATTCCCAATTTTTTTTTTTAAAAAAATCTTTTTTCACTTAATCCAACTGTTGTTTGATCCAAATTCTTAATTGTATTTCTAATCAATTTGAATTTAATTTTGATATGAATTATTTATTTAAAAACCGAACTTTTGATAATATTTTTAATCCAAATTATATATTCCATTCAGTATTTTATTGGATAAAAATATACCACTGAAAATCTACTCTCCCTCTCCTGAGCTCCATTCTAAAAATGAAATATGGGTCTTTCTGATGATAATGTTCTTACATTTTTTTTCTCCTCAGTCAGCGGTAAGCAGTAAAAACATGGCAAGCCTTGTATTTTAAATATTTTTTAAGGGTCAACGGGTTAAAATACCCACGAATTTTTTCTAAAATTGCACCTAATAACAATATTTTTTTTCTTGGTGTAAAAGTGACTATAAAATTTAAAAAAGAGTGCAACAATAACAATAATAAGTCTGTTTAATTATTTAACTTTCACTGTCCAAAAGGAAATATTTGACTATGAATGATGACATGGACGGTCACTTATGTCAGTTAAAGTCCGCTTCATACAAGTGACCCAAACTTTCATTATTTTTGGCATCGCCTCGATATATTAATTACTATTTTCTCTTTCAATTATATTTTTAGAAGTAAAATATTCTGATTACCCTCTTATTTTACCTTAATTATACATACCTCTCCTCTATTTTGGAAACCTATATAAACCTCGCTTAAAAAAAATGTGTGTAACACAAACCTCTTTTATATTTTAAAATTCTATTTTTATCTATCCAAACTGTTAGTTGGTCATTAAATCTTATTTTTAAATTTTGTTTTACCAAAATATCCTTTTTTTGTGTGTGTATGTGTGTGTGGGGGCTAATAAAAATTTATAAAACTAAATTTATACTACCAAAAATTTATTCTAATAGATTTTCTAACTTTCTAATTTTTTTAAAAAATTTATTAGTTTTGACATTATAAATTAATTTTGACTTCAAATATATATTAAACACATATATTTGTATCAAATATAATAAACTATATAAGTTTGAGTTTGTATGTGTCATTTACATTTATAATTTAATATTTTTTTACAAATATTTAGAAACACATTTGATCAAGCACGTATTTATTTAAAAACTTACTTCAATATTTAAAATTCATGATATTTACATTAATCAGTATTAAAATCATCAAACAAATAACTATTTATAAAAATTAGAATAGAAATTAAGGAATAGATGAAAAATATTAAATTCTTTAAAACAATTTTAGTATAAGATAAAAGTAAAACTAAGGATTTAGTATTAAGTGTAAACTAGTAAATAAATTTTATTTTTATAGAAAAATTAATTAAAAAAGAAATTTTTGGATTTTTTTAGGAATATTCTTAATGGAGTTAATTGTTTAGACTTAAATGTATGTTTTCAAAATAGATGGGAAGTCTATACAATTAAGCAAAACAGGAGGGAGGTCAAAGTATTTTACTCATATATATAATACTACAGAGGGACATTTTGGTTTTAAAAAAAAATTTAAAAGTCAAATTTGACGGCTAACTAACAATTTGAGTGGATAAAAATAGAATCTTAAAATATAAGGGGAGGTTTGTGTAACAAGGGAGGTTTATATAGGTTTCTAAAATAGAGGGGAGGTCTGTATAATTAAGATAAAACATGAGGCTGGTTAGAGTATGTTACTCTATTTTTATTTATTGTTTAATTATAACAAAATTATTTGGGTTAATATAATTCTTGATCTCTTAAATTTAATCTCATTTTGGTTTTGATTTTTTAAGTTTTAAATAATTTGTTTTGGTTAGTTTAGAAGCAAAATTGTCCAAATTTTTTCTTGAATTAGAAGAGCAATATTTTAAATGAATTGAAACTTAATTTATAATTTGAAATTTAAGTGATTCAAATAAAAAGGAGGGTAAACATAAGGGACTAAATATTACTCCCTCTAATCCTAATTATAATATATAGTTGACATTTTTGGAGAGATTAAGAAAGTTAATTAAATTACTTTAGAGTATTTTTATTTTTATTTTTTTCTTCAAACTAATTATAGTTTGATTAATAAACTACTCCCTCCGGTTCTAATTATAAGACATAATTGAATTTTTTAGGGAAATTAAAGAATATAATTAAATTACTTTAGAGTATTTTAATTTTAATTTTTTTCTTCAAACTAATTAATTTGACTAATAAACTAATATATAATCTAAAAATATATAACATATGAAATGATTAAGTAACTTATTTAACTTCCTTAATTCCTTTAAAAAAAGTCAACTTTAACTTATAATTAGGGCCGAGGGTAGTAACTCTTGTTTATTTTATAAATTATTTTTAAAAACGTATAAAAAAAAAAAAATTTTAAAAGTGCACAGAACACGGCAAGTTTGGTTAATCAGATAAAAAAATTAAAAACAGTTGAGGGGCATAGAATGGATTTCATTTTTAAAAAAAATTAAGATCGAATGTTCATGTGAATAAATATAAAAGGCTTATTTCTTAAATTTTATCATGAGAAAATATAACTTTTTTTGCTCGGAATGAGAAAATATAACTTAGGACTTCTATTCCTCAAAATGAGTATTTCCTTTTCTTTCCCTTTAAAATTTGTGCGTGAAAATTTGAGGAAGACAGCCAAACTCGTCTTTGATGTTGATGCCTAATTCTGTCCTATTCAACCCCGCGAAAGCAGATCTTTACGATTTGGTAATATTCTTAATTTGGAGCTGTGAAAGATTCACAATAAGGCTGGTTGCATCAGCGATACAAGGAGTTGAAATTTCAGAAGCAAAGGATGACTTTTCATCTTCAAAGTTCAAATCTACAATCCCTCCTCTAGCTTCTTTCCTATTCTTTCAGCGCCAACCTCCCTGAGAGTTCTTATATTTGAATTTCTTATCATATGAGGTGTTGACTACAAATGGTTTTGTGAAGTGGGTGGGTGTGCGGGGTCCAAAATTTTCCCTTTCACGTTTCACCGGCGGGATCGATCCTGAGCTCCACATCGTGAATGCCGGGGAACTGTATAACGTCATGCTAATTCACACTGTCTGTTACTTCGCTCCTTCTTCAAATTTCTCTTGAAGCCATAACCAGAACCCTTTCCACTGAGAGTTACTTTTGCTTGGATTGCACCCTTTCTGGCATGAGATGAAACCTTCTATTAGCGATGAGTTTGACTTGGAAAAGGGGAAGTCGCATAAGGAAAGAGATAAAGTTCAGCGAAATGCTGGGTCAGTTAGAGTCCATAATCAAGCACTCCTGGCTGGCTTTGCATATTGCCTGTCCTCCTGCAGCATGATATTGGTCAATAAGTTCGTACTTTCAAGTTATGATTTTAATGCCGGAATATCCTTGATGTTATACCAGGTAATTTACTTTAATCTCTTGCTGATTTTCTTGTAGCTGTTTTTGCAGTGTATGTGTATCTAGTATAGTTAGTGAAGAAGAAACTGATACTGCCTTTTGACACTTGTGGATGCAGAATTTCATTTCAGTGATAGTAGTTTCTATGTTAGGCCTTCTGGGCTTAATATCAACAGAGCCATTAACATGGAAATTGATTAAGGTCTGGCTGCCTGTGAATGTTATATTTGTCGGAATGCTCATTACTAGCATGTTTAGGTACGTAGTTCTGAACCTCGTAGCTAATGAAGTGCTTTCTGTCTCTTTCTGAATGGTATTTCTATGATATGTTTCTAGTAGGGGTGTGGATACTTTGTGACTAGTTTTCTGCCGCTCAGTGTTTCATATGCTTCTTGTGTTTTTTTTTTTTTTAATTCTTAATTTCTTCTTGTGTGTGTGTTTGTCTCTCTCTATTTTTTAACTGCAGTTAGGCATTTAAATTCATGTAAAATTAACCACTAAATTAATGAGTGCTCAGGGAGATTTTTTTTTTTTTTTTGGTTGGGGGGGGGGGGGGGGGTGGCACTGGTGTTATTATCAAATGGTTCAGGAAAACTTAATTCTTATTTAGGGAATGTCAAGGTCCTTAAGAATGCTAAGTTACTATTGTCAAACATATCATCTACTATCTATTCCTCTGTAGAGTCAGTTTATAGTCCCTAGACATGCTAATCGGGTAACTACAGCTTACAACAATGTATTTTGTCATTTCTCTCACTTTCTCTTGCTTTGATTGTATTGCTCATAAGGGTTTATGCTATATATATTGCAGTTTGAAATACATCAATGTAGCTATGGTGACGATCCTGAAGAATGTTGCTAATGTCATAACAGCCCTTGGTGAGATGTACGTATTCAGGAAGCATCATGACGGCAGGGTTTGGACTGCTCTGTTCTTAATGGTATTCTGAAGAGCTTGATGTGTGAATCTTGTTATCCTTTTTTTGTGCCATTCATCATCCCCTGGCTTTTGTCGTTTGTGACTCTGTTTTTAATCTAGAATTATGAGTTTCTCATGTAATACCTATTCTATTTATAATTTGTTACTTGAATCCAACTATAGTCCCCTCCCCTTTTTCTTCAGCCCCCCTAACTTTTTTAATCTTTAAGTGTTTTTTATTAAGTAGAATTATTACCCTTTTCAATGTGTATATACATGTATTTTGGGTACTGGTCAAAGATGCAAAAGTCTTGGACAGGATTACTTAGTCTGATATTTCAAACAAATATATCCAAATTTCCCTGGGTCCTACCTTTTTCAGAACATGACTTGGTCATGTGCTTCTTGATGTCTTTTTTCACTTTTCCTTGAAGGTTGTGTCAAAATTTATGAAGTTTGCACAGCTTTCTTAATTAGGAAGTCAAATTTTGTATAATACACCTGTGGGACTGTCAGAGCTGATGTGTCCCATGTTTGGAACATTATGCAAACCTATGCGATAAGCGTATATGACTGAGTAACTTTCAGTGCTTAGCAACATATTCTGGATGGCTAATATTTGCTTGATTCATTAAATTTTTACAGATATGGTCTTTTTGAAGAAGATTTTCTGCTTAATACATGCTTTACAAAACAAAATATGATTAACCAAAGTAAAGAGTGTTACATTTTCTTTTGCAGATCATTTCCGCAATATCTGGTGGGATTACTGATCTCTCTTTTCATGCAATTGGTTATGCTTGGCAGACAGCTAACTGTTTCTTAACTGCATCATATTCTGTGAGTATAGTTGACTTGAACCTTAAGCTCTGTTGGCCTACTAAGTCTCTCCAGATTTTAGCGCCCCCCCCCCCCCCCCCCTTCTCTCCCGTCAAATTCTTGTCCACATGATTATTGAATGAAAATTCTGTCAGCATAGTTGTAACATGCGGCTTCATTAAATTTCTTAAGTTTTTCTTGTTCTGTTTGCGAAAGAGTCATTGAATCCAATATATTTTCCCAGTACTTTTACCTAAATTCACCTATTTCTTTGTCTTGCTAAATTCCATCACATTTGTATGATAGGTATAATTATCTTATATGTTGTATCCCTAATACTTGTGGCTGCTTCTCCTATAATCTGAACAACTAAAATTGATATGATCTGCTCACCTTTGTTGGCAGTGTGATTAAAATGTCTCTCTAGTACATAATGTTCTCTCTCTTTTGTTCTCAGTGCTAAGGACATTCTTCTTTAGACTGAGTGACATTGTAAAATTATGAGAAGATATGTTTCAATTGGTGAATTTATCAGTATATTTAGTCAAGCTTTTTCTCAAAGACAAGATATTCCTGATGCATCCCTGGTGAGAGCAGAGTCAATGCGTTTTGAGTTTTATGTGCTCCTTGCTTCAAATGGTTTCCAGACTCATGTTCCTTAGTTACTGCTGCATGTTATTATTTTAAACAGCCATGGGTGCCCGGGTTTTTCAGTTGAAATGCATCAGATACTATTTTAATGTCTATACATTTAGATGAGCATTAATTGTTAGCTTTGGGTTTACTAATTATTTGGTTTGTTGTTCCAGCTGACACTGCGTAAGGTCATGGATACAGCAAAGCTAGTTACAAAATCTGGAAACTTAAATGAGTTTTCAATGGTTTTGTTGAACAATACCCTTTCTTTGCCTTTGGGATTCCTTATGATTTTTGTTTTCAACGAGGTGGATTATCTCTTAACAACGTGAGTTTTCTCTCAATTTTTATTAAAATGAAGTCAATAGCCACTAATTTGCATAATTTCATTTTCTGAGGAGCCTGTCTCATTTCATAGGTTAAAATGTATCATCAAGAGTGCATCCTAGGTTTGCCCTTTGTTTCTTTTGTTGACATGTATGGTGAAACAAATACACACCTTTGAATATCCAGAATAGTGTTTTTATGTCACAGCCTATCCAACTCATATTGATGATTAAAATTCTCTTCGTACTCTTTTCCATGGGCCATTCTTCTTATTAATATAAAAAACATGAAATAAATTGCCAGGCCACTTCTAAGATTGCCTAGCTTTTGGTTGGTGATAACATTAAGCGGATTTTTGGGTCTAGCTATCAGCTTTACTTCCATGTGGTTTCTTCATCAGACCAGTGCTACCACTTACAGGTAGGTTCAAAAGTAGCGATGCTGTAATCTCTCACAGTTATTGCATATTTTATATTTGATTTCTCATGAGGATCTTAAAGATATATTGTGTAACAGGAGTAAAGTTAACTAATAAGTAATAATTCACTTCTGTTACATTTTTTTAAAAAAAATTAGAAAAGTGTTGCCTCCCTGGCTTTTTGAGTCATAACGAATTTGAGGTGTTGGCCTTTGTATGTAATCTGATTAGGGATTAATGTCTTTTTAATGATGAGTTGGGGAATGATCAATGTTGGTGCTGGTGCAGTCAGTTTTTAATAAATCTAGTCTCCAATTCCATTCTATATATCATAGAAGTATTGTAATTTGGATTAATTGTTTCTTAACATGTCTAATCGCTTATTTTGCAATCTGTAGCCTTGTAGGTTCACTGAATAAAATCCCTCTTTCAGTTGCTGGCATCCTGCTCTTTAAGGTTCCTACTAGTTTGGAGAACTCTGCTAGCATCTTCTTTGGTTAGTTATCTGCCTTATATGACTTTAATTTTCAAGTATTATTACGTTTCTTGGGGGAAGAATTATATTATTATTACACATAGAACATAAGTACTGGATTGGATATCTTGATTACTCATTTGTTGGCCCCACTGAAGATGAATTGCAATTTTGCAGGTCTTCTGGCTGGAGTATTTTTTGCTAGAGCAAAAATGAAAGAGAGAAATCATCCTTGAAATTCAAAAGCTAAGCTAACTCTCAAACTTCTAATTCTGTAATCTTTTGTTGATCTTTTTGGTTTTTGTTTTACTGAGAGAATATAGGAGTAAAGGAGGTTATTGAGAAAGATACGGATTTCCTGAGGGAGAAGGAGAAAACTGCTTGTCTTGCAACGAGCCAATGGCTGTATTAGGTTAGGAAAAATGTTGTCACCAACATTTTCCAGTTTGGTTCTGTATCATGTAACTCTTAGGAGTCTGATGTATTCAAACGTTTGATTCAATATGAAGGTTCTCACGGTAAAGGAATTGATGAATATGAACACAATGGAAGTGCCTAAATTCTTATGGGGAGTGTGATGCATACATTTTTACAAAATGCAGGTAAACCAACTTCAACTAGATTCAAATAATCACGAGGACCTAAGAAATGTTGTTTATGTTTTAAGATTAGATTTTTAATCATCTCATAGCGCAGAACCATGGAAAATAATTACTGTCCCTAATCATGAGACATAATCATCTGATTCGTAGATACCAACAAAATTGTTCAGTTGATTGATGTATAAATATTTGCTATTTTTTCAGTTTTTCCTTCAACTAATTGTCCGTTTGTGTTCAATAAAAAGTCTATTAATCTTTTAGGAGTATTTTAGTAAAAATATCTTAGGTACTCCTAAAATCTTATAAAATTCGTTATAAATAGGGATAGGGATGGCATATGATATGTGAATAGGTAAAGAGAACTTGTCATACCTTATTTAAATAAGAGGCTTGCACATTCTTATGACAACGCTTGCACATTCTTATTGAGATTTTAGGAGTAATTAAGATATTTTTACTAAAATTGTTTGCCACGCAATAATAATCAATACCTGCAATAAGAATGTGCCACATCATTCTAATTGAATAATATATATACTAGCAAAGCTAGTAAATAGAATGTTCAAAAATGATTGAAGCTGTGGAAAATATATCAAAACATCCGGGTCTAAGCAAAATTTGATTTTCTAGTACTTTTAGAATTTGATTTTCTCTGAGCACCTTTTCTTCCTTGTGTTATGTTGCAAATCGATTTTAAAAAGTCACAATCATCACGCATGGGCCATCCAAGAGAAAAGCAGTCTGATGACCTGTGACAGAATGCCAAGAAAAACAAATGCTTAATGAACTGATAAACCCAACAAACTAAGTGGTTGTCCATCATGTGAAGATCCAAAGCTAAATGAACCAGAAATACCCATTTAAATCATCATAGTTGCACCAAGTTTTGTGAGAAGTTGCTCCATTTTTGCTCTTCTTGGCTTCCTGGAAAGTTATTCAGCATCATTTAAACTTACTTGCCAAAGTATGTAAAAAATGTTGGACAGCCACTACCTTTTCAATAACTCAGTATAGGGGAGTTATGACCTCGTGCAAAAATGCTTCATCACCACGACCATGAAGCTTAATATTGTCACCAGGAACAGTATTTGACATTTCCGGGCAATAAACCATGGAGCTCATATGCCATCTAAAGTAATTGTCAGATATTGTTAGCACATTTTAAAAAATTTCAATAACCCCCCCCCCAAGATAAATTAAGTAAAAATTTGGTAAGTCATTGTGGGCTGGCATAAGAAAATTAAAAGTTTGAGGAAGTGTGTACTTACATTGTGGAGTATATAGCAGAGACACCTCAACATGAAGCGAACATTAGCTACTTCACCCCATATGAGAAGATAAAGACCCATGTAAAGCAACTTTGCTGTATCTCTTGGTATTGACCTTGAGGAAGTCTGTGAAAAAACAAGATATGAGATACATAAGTCAATTTGGGTACCAAAAGATTCTGACTTATTCTTGAAATATTTATGACAACCAAAAGCGCAAAATGCATCAGAAGACAAATGTCTCAAATGTCCGTTGATGCAGGCATGCTTATATATATCTCACCATTTGTGCAAGCTTGATTGTCAAGCTGCATTCTACCAAAAAGAGATTAAATACATGGGGGAATAGGTAGGGCTACTCAGTTAACTAAAGAAAGCAAAATTAACTTTGCATTCTTCCTTGTTTCTGCTTTAACTAGTCTTACTTTAGTCTAAAATGCTTTCACCAAATAGGAGTAACTAAAGGTTTACGTGCCTTGTTGAGTGGCTCAGGTGTGGAAACCAGTCTTCTATGAGAGTTAGCAAGAAGTAGAATGAAATGCTCCCTCTGATTCCTGACGTTGTCTCTCTGTATCCAAATAAAAATAATATAGGGAGGCTAAATAAAAAGATTCAGGTGTGCATAAAGTTTTTTACTGTCTCCCTTCAAGCGGATTACATACCTGGAACCCAAACATTGCTCTAAGCAAATCAAGCAGATCTGAATCTCCAGCTTTCTGCCTTTGTTGCTCGAATGAGTTCGGCCAGTTCAAGCGACGAGTGTTCCCTAGTGCCGAAACAGCTGCCTTGATCTAATGTATGGGAAAAGCTAAAGGATTCAATACAGTGCCAAATGAAGGGATATCCAACATGGATTCCGCACAAGAATTACCTCTTCAAGCTGCATAATAGGCTGAGAAGCCCCTGCAGAATCCAGGGGAAGAATGTTATATGGTGCATAATATTCTGCTTTAATGTTATTTTTATTGAAACTTTATTACCGCCACACAGTAACATGAATGTTTGATGGCTTCCACTTGATTATATGAGTAGGCAAAATACCGGCGGTCTGGGCAGGGCGGACCCAGAAAATAGCATTATTGGCGAGGGGATTCGGGGGCCCCCGAATTTTTTTTAAAACAAATTTTTAAATGCATTAAAAAATAAAAAAAATATAAAGGAAAAAACAAGGTTAAGTGTGGTTAAAAATAGCAAGGCTAAGCATTAAATAAATTCAAGTACATATATTATAATAACAAAAGTATATTACAATAATTACAATATCATCCTTCTAGGTCTTATTTTTTGGAATTCTATCATAATTGGCTTATTATTATCAAATACATCTTTTTTAATATAAGGCACTAAGCAATCAAAGGGGAGCACTTCCCTATCTTGCTAAGTCATAAAAGAGCAAGGAATATACTCATACATGCGTGTTAGGAAGGCATAGAGGGGGAATTTTTTTTTTTTTAAAAAAACATAGATAAATGAATGAACCTTCTCTCCTATTTTTTTTATTTTTTTTAAAAAAGAATAAAAAAAGAAAACAAGGGTGGGCACGTGCCCCCCTTGTCTATTACTTGGGTCCACCCTTGGGTATGGGAAGCCTTAGCGAGCTGGGCTCTGCCAAAAAAAAGGAGCGAACAAACTTTATTTAACAAAAACTTCTACAATGAGAACCGGAGAAGATATTCATACTTCAAAGTGAAAAGAAATAAAGTTATTATTGTTATACGAATTCGAGCGTTTAAGGACGTACTAGTCTGCCTGCTCATCATGTTCGTAGTACTGCTTAGAATAAGCTTGGATTTCCGTCGCATCTATGCTCTCAACCCGAGAGGCAAGACTGGATGCATTGTCCTGGAGTTGAAATGAGAGGAAGAAAGAAACGGTTACCCACTCCCTTTTAAAATTACACAGAATCTCTCTGTTAACAAGTTGTATCTCAACCCATATTACTGTAGCTGGTCAAACCTATGGTTGACTAAAATTCGGTCAACTTCTTTAACTTAACAGATTGATTGATAGATTTTCTTATCCAATGAATGGATAGATTTAAATACAAACAAATGGAATGTTGTGAATTGGGTCTAAAAATTGAGATGATTGTTGTCACAGTCACAGTTGTAGGGTGAGGGCATAATAAAATATAGTTTAAATAAAAATTTTAAAATAGAGCGAGTACATGAATTCCAACCAATGAAATTTCTCTATGGTGGCGGTGCGCCTAGGATGGTTATTGTTTTAACAGTCATAGTGATTGGACTCACTATGTCGGACAGAAGAGAGTCGCCAATTTGTTGCCTCTATGCCTTTAAATAGAAGGCCCTGGCTCTGATACCATGTCGATTTGTCTATGATTGCGGTGCACCTTTCTCGACATAATAGGTACAATGGGATGATTACTGTTTTGACGATCATAGTGATTGTACTCACTATACCAGATAGAAGAGAGTCGACTCTATGCCTTTAAATAGAAGGCCGATACCACATTGATTCCGTCTATAATGGCGATGCGCCTTTATCGACAGTGAGATGGCGCCTTTATCGACAGTGAGATGGTTACTGTTTTGATGATCACAATTAATAATGATTCAATTTCTAACTAACCAGAGAGAAATGCTAAGGGAACGGTTTCTAACTAACAAGAGAGAAATTCTAAGGGAACGATTTTACTTACCCTCAAGCTGAAGAGTATATGTCAAACAAGAGAGATATGCTAAGCGATTTTACTCCTCAAGCTGAAGAGTATATGTTGATCATTCCCCAAGAGAACAATGCTAAGCATTTTACTTACCTTTCTACCATGTGAGACAGAGTCCTACTTCAATCTTCTTCTTGACTCTTGAAGGTCTGTTGTTTTTGCTTGGGCTTATACTTCTTTCGAGTCTCAGAAGCCTGTTATTTTTGCTTGGGCTTATTCTTCTTTTGAGTCTCAGAGACATGTTATTTTTGTTTGGTTTGGGTTCTGAAGATGAAGATTCTTTGAGTTTAAGAATTTGTACCGAACATAAAAGTCACTGTTCATGACGGTGAATGGGTGTCACGCACTGGAAAGGTGGTGGCGCATGGTGATCACACGTTAGATCAAATCATCATCGTGTTGCAAGGTTTTGCCAATGGGCATATGTCGATTCTGTCTATGGTAGTGCGCCTTTCTCGACATAATAGTCATAGTGATTGTACTGACAGAAGAGAGTCATCGTTTTGTTGCCTCTATGCCTTCAAATAGAAGGCCCTAGCTCTGATACGAAGTCGATCTGTCTATGATTGCGGTGCGCCTTTCTCGACGGTACAATGGTGCTGGATAGAAGAGAGTCGACTCTATACCTTTAAAGGCCCTAAATCTGATACCACTCGATTTCGTCTATGGGATGGTTACTCATAGTGATTGGACTCACGGTGCCGGATAGAAGAGAGTTGACTCTATACCTTTAAATAAAAGGCCCTAAATTTGATACCACTCGATTCCGTCTATGGTGGCAATGCGCCTTTGCCTTTCTCAACAGTTTATGGTGGCAATGCGCCTTTATTGCGCCTTTGCCTTTCTCAACAGTGATGGTTACTGTTTTGATTATTATAATGATTATAGTGATTGGACTCACTGTGTTGGCAGAAGAGAGTCATTGTTTTGTTGCTTCTATGCCTTCAAATAGAAGACCTAACTCTGATATCATGTTGAATTTAAAGGGATAAAGTATACCCGTAAATCAAAGAGAGTACATATGGGCCTTTATATAGGCAAACCTAGAGTGAACCCTAGAATCTAATTTAATCTAATCAATCAAAATAATTAAGATATAATATATTCATATCTAATCCTAAGATATGATAAATATCAAATTTAATAAGATAAGGATTAAATCTAAATAATCCATAACATTCTAACAGAATGCTTGCCAACTTGGTCTCTTCCTTTGCTCTTTCCTTCACCTGAAGCTCACAACCAACCTCTATTCTTTGCGCGTGTATGTGTATATATATATATAGCTAGAGATGGGTCTGAAGGTGTGTTTAGTCTGGACTAAGGGTATGTTGTTTGAGGGGAGGGGATGAGAGGGGATAGAGGGGTGGAGGACATTGACAAAATTGTCATTAAGAAAAAAGATATTCTTTTTTTATTAAGAATATATTTTTAGAATATTAAAAAAAATTATGGGCTTTTTAGTAAAGATAGGAGAAAATATTTATTTCCCCCCTCTCCCCTCAAAACAAACCAACTGTAAGAGTGTGTTTAGGCCACCTGAGTAGTTATCTACCTTATGCGACTTTAGTTTTCAATTATTATTATGTTTCTTGGGGGAAGAATTCTATTAGTACTACACACAGAACATATATACTGGATTGGATACATTGGATTACTGGCCCCACTGAAGGTGAATTACAATTTTGGAGGTCTTTTAACTGGAGTATGTTTTGCTAGAGCCAAAATGAAGGAGAGAAATCATCTTTGAAAATATCTTTTAGTAATTATCTGATTCATAGATACCAACAAAATATTTGACTGTTTAGTTGATGTATAAATATTTTCTATTAATCTTTTAGGAGTATTTTAGTAAAAATATCTTGGTTACTCCTAAAATATTATAAAATTTGTTCTTTTATAAAATTGTTGTTTATATTTTATAAGCAATTAAAATTTATTTATTTTTATTTTGACTAATAGGTGAAAAAAAATTAGAAAAACAAAGGCACTCCTTCTCTATTCTGTATGTCATTTTTTGGAAAATAACAATTATCTCATTTCTCAGTCATTCCAATTTCCCTTGTGACATTGGATTCTCATATCCCTATGTTAGAATATCTAATAAATTGTAATGTGTAAAGTGTTGTATGGTATTAATTAGTCGTTAGGGATTTGTTTTGTCTATAAATAGTCTAATGGGTCAGACAGTAAGGTAGGCCGTAAACTTCTATTTCATAAATGAGAAGTATTTCTTTCTCTACCCTTGTTATGATTTCCAAGTTGACAAATCATCAGGTCCAGATATTTAACATGGTATCAGAGCCACTCACATCCTCCATGGTTTATTTTGCTCACTAGTGATCCACGGCCCATATATTAAGATTGGCCCAAGATCCCTTTTTCATTGAAGCAAGACTAGTGGAGGTAATTACGGCCCACATATCAAGATTGACCCAAGATCCTTGGTCCCTGAAGCAAAATCAGTGGAAGACCTAGGATCCGTCTCTCATGACCCGAGATATGAGCTCCCACAATACGAGCACCATCAAAGGAACTGGACTTGATCTTAAGCCTTAGCTCTCGCAGCTCTCTCGTAAGTCATCCATCGTTCACTCTCAATTTGAGCCCTAGCTCTCAAGAAAGCCTATCGCTCTTTTTCGCCATAAAAATTATACGACACAAGTCTATCGTTTTCGTTGGTTTTCATCGTGTCATCAGCATCTGAAAGTAGTAAGCTTTTGATTATAAGAATCCTATTCATTGTAACTGCTAAGCTTCCGACTGCAAGAATCTTGTTCGTTGTTCACTGCTGATTCTCATGGTCGATAAAAACTTTGATAAATCGCCTTCTCAGACAGAGCATAATGGATCATCCATTGGTACAAATTTATTTCCCTTCTCTCATCCATTATTTTTGCATCCGTTCGATACTCAAGGTTTATCAATCATTCAACATACTCTTATCGGTCCTAAGAATTACACGATCTAGAGTCGTACCATGCGAATTGCTCTTCTCGGCAAGCACAAGCTCAGTTTAGTTCATGGCACTTGCCAGAAAAAGGATCAAGATTTGACGCTCCATGGATAGCGGGAGAGATGCAACACGGTGGTGCTCTTTTGGCTCCTTAATTCAGTCTCAAGAAAATTAGCTAATGTTGTGATCTTCTATCAAAATGCACACCACATTTGGACCGATCTGAAAGAGCGATTTGATAAGAAGAGTTGCGCCAGAATTTTTTCTCTACATCGTGAAATCAATTCACATCATCAAGCCTCCATTTCTATTTCCATCTATTTATCAAAGTTGAAGGAATTGTGGGAATAACAGTCTGCCCTGATCACCTTACCATCCTGTACATGTTATATATCTAAAGCCTATTCTGATTTGATGCAAGACCAAGAACTTCTCCAATTTTAATGGGGCTCAATGAGTCTTATCATCAAACTAGAGGAAAAATTCTCCTTATGAGTTCACTCCCGTCTGTCAATGAAGCTTATTCAATGATCATTCAGGATGAGGCTCAAAAGTCAATTTATAGTTCTGACTGTAATCATCCAATAGAAGTTATAGCCATGATCACAAAGACACGTGGTTGTGGACAAAGAAGGGGACATGGAGATCCATCTGTGGAATGCACTTACTGCTTGAAGAAAGGTCACCTACGAGAACAATGTTTTTAGTTAATAGGTTATCCAACTGGATTCAAAGGCACAAAATACAAACAATAAAGGTGTTACGGATCTGATAAATGTGGGCTTAGCCCAACAGCCCAAGAAGCCCAAATGCAAAGGATTATTTATAATCCTAACAGCCCCTTGGATTAAGGAATAATCTATCAAGATCACAACTACCTTTGAATCAGGGTATATCATTAAAGATATATTAATATCTTATAGTGATAAGATAAGATAACGAAGCCCATTAATTTAAGGTCTAGGTAAGCCTATAAATAGGGTACAAACCCTAACAAGGTACACACGCTCTAACTCTAAGCTTTTAGCATTCAGTACACACAGAGCACACACCCCCACTCCCCTCTGGCTATAAGCCTATTCTTCACAAGCGAACTACGTGGACTTTGATCCCACAAGTAGTACGTAGGCCCCTGGGTTTCACTCCATGCCAAGTCCAATCTGTGTTCTACACCAGAACATTGGCGCCGACTTGGGGACTATAAAGTTCACTCCCCATGACCAATGATGGCTAACACCAGAAGCAGAAGCCATATGCTTGCACACGAGCAGAATTAAGAACGAAATATCAATGACGATCAACAACAGGAAGACATTTGAGGTAACAATCAGGGGTCATCGAAAGAGATACCGAATACGAACCCTCCTCACCCTGAGGATGGATTTGCAGATCGAACGCTGCATCAGGCTAATCAGGCTACCTCCTCACAGCTGTTCCAGATCGACAACCTAAACATACAACTGCTGCATAATATTGCCAAGTTACTTCTGAACAGAATTGAGAACGACGAAAAACACAACGATCTTCAAAATCAAAAGATTGTTCGCACTGCCGAGGTAATGGAACAACTCCTCAAACAATCGCAGAACCCACCTCAAGGGGAGCACCGAGATGATCGACGTAACGACGATGGAGACATCGATCACCAGATTGTTGATCCAACTCGGCTTGACCAACCCGAGCAAGGCAGAGTAGCTTTGACTACAAATTCTGAGCAAAATAACCATCAGGATTCGAACCGAGATGATCTAACTCGGACGCATCTAAAAAGTAGTCATTCCTCGGATAACCAGGAAGTCAGGCTAGATGAGTCTGGGAAGCATAAGATGTGGTACAGGGACAAAGGACAAAATAACAGCCCGTTCTCGGATGAGATTACCGAAGCTGAATATCCAAAGAAATTCAATACATCTGACCTACCTAAATACGACAGAAGTCAGGATCCCCAGACCCATCTGAATACTTTCGACACTGAAATGCTAGTTCGAGGGTTCAAGGGACCAATCATATCACGTTTGTTCCCCTCAACATTACGAGGAGCTGCACAAATCTGGTTCCAGACCTTACCCCCAAAATCCATCACCGAATTTAATGATCCAAGTGAGAAATTTCTGCTGAATTTTGCAACAAGCAAAAAGCAACCCAGGTCGGCCTATACGTTAGACAGAATCAAACAGCTGTTGGATCTGGCTATCACCCAAGAAGGGGGTGAATTGGGTGTTTGATAAAACTTTAGGAACTTTTAAAAACTTTTCGCAACTTATAAATTGACAATAAACAGCTATTCAAATGTGTATACTGGAAATATAAGAGTTTAGGGAAGAGAGTATACAAACTGTGATTTATCCTGGTTCGGTCCAATCCTTGACCTACGTCCAGTCCCTAAGCCTCATTTGAGATTTTCAATCCACTATTTGCTATGAGCTTGATTACACGTTCTGTACTTGAAGTAATCCTCCCACTAGGATTCACTCCCCCTTACAAACTATAATCAATATACTTGCTTGATTACACACTCTGTACTCGAAGTAATCCTCTCACTAGGATTCACTCCCCTTACAAGCTGTAATCACAACACAGTGTTTCTCACTCAAGATCACCCAATTTTGAGTAACTCTCAAATAGAATGATTAACAATCAATCTTCTCTCTCAGAAGTGAATATGATGAACACTGAAGCACAATACAAATAATCTCACTCTCTAAAGGAAATTATAAGATCATTGAGATACAGAGAGAGTAGATGATGAAGACGTTAGGATATTGTCATTTTCACTATGTAGGCTCATGTCTCTGTTTTTCACTGTTGCCCTTCTTGTGTCTGTATATATTGCTCTTCGTTTCTGGGCTTCTTATATAGATGAAGAAGAGAATTTGAATCTTCTATCAAAATATGTCTGTTAGAGCTCCACTGAAGATGTAGTCGTTGGAAATCCACGTTTGCTGAGTGCCATCTGAACATTCTTGATTTCTGCTTCTGGTCCCAGTGATGGCTGGCAATCTTTTTAATATGGAGGATAATCAATTTGAAAATAATATTGATCTTGCTTATCTGAATCTGACTGTTGGAGCTCCACTGAAAATCTTGACGTTAGATGTCCACCGAGAGTATGACTTGGAGCGTTTCTGATTTCTGATTCCAGCAATGATTCTTGATTTCTGAATCTGAAGTATATTTAATTTGAAGATAATATTAATCTTCCTTTATCAGAGTGGGCATCAGAGGAGTGTCCAAAATTGTTTAATCCAAGTTGTATATATTCCCGACACATGTGCAATTATCCCATACTGAAAAGTCACTTTACAACTCAGCAAAACAGAGCATACTGATCTCAACTCCAAACTTCATTTGATCATCTGAAAACTTACTGGAAAACTGTTTAAACAATGTTAGGAATAATAGTAAGTCAAGATATGAAGTAATGAAATCATAATTAATGATTTCCATTTTACGAGCACGGTGATTTATTGATGTTGTCTTCGCATTACTACAGTAACGTATGCATTACTGGAGTCATTTCAGTGTCAGTTGCTCTCTGTCTTTCGATCTTACTAGAGTAATCACTTAGTTACTGGAGTAACTAAGGTTCATGTCGTTTCTGTGATAGATTTGACTGGAGTAGCATCTTGATAACTAGAGTAGCCAAGGTGAAAAATTGCTTCTGTAACACACTTACTGGAGTAGCCTTCAATTACTCGAGTAACTTTCAATTTTGCAAAGTTTCTGTCCTTGAGATTACTAGAGTAACAATTCACGTACTGGAGTAATTAAGGATCATCTTGCTTCTGTCTCTGACATTACTGGAGTAACAACCTTGTTACTGGAGTAACTAAGGTTCATTTTGCTTTTGTCCTCGAGCTTACTGGAGTAGGTACTTGGTTACTAGAGTAATTCAGGTTCATGTCGTTTATGTCTGTGATGTTATTGGAGTAACAACTTGGTTACTGGAGTAACTCTAGTGTAAAAGTACCAAGATGACTGGAGTAACCAAAAATTACTGGAGTAAGGTGACTAACTATCGGGTTTGATTCTGAGGTGGCTGAAAAACATCGACTTACTGGAGTAAATAAGTGACTACTGGAGTAAGCCTTACTGGAGTAGCCATTTCATTACTGGAGTAATGTGTACACAGAGGTGAATAAACCACATATTACTGGAGTAATGAGATTTGACTGGAGTAATCATCAACTCTTCACTTGTTTGAAAATCAGTTCCAGAATTATGAACATACACTGAACTTCCAAAAATCATATCTCTCTCATTTGATCTTTGTTTTATGTGATCTTGATATTTTTGGAAAGGTATGTGAGTCTAGTTTCATATGCTACTGATTTCAACTCATTCCAATATGTAGTTTGTGAGATATCCTCAAATTACTGAACCTTGGTCAGCTTCAGGACATTAACAAGTGGGTCAACTTCAAAAACTCATAGCTCTCTCATCAGATCTTCTTTGGACATGAAATTTTTACAGGATGACGCCTTGGATGTCTAGTTTCATCCAAAATTGGTTTCCCCTCAATACAATCTCTGGTTTGGGAGATATCATCGAATTACTGAACGTCGCCCAGGTGAAACACTAAACAGAGTTGCTGGAACACCCGTATTACTGGAGTAACGCGATCCTTACTACAGTAATTTCGCACTAGAAGCTTTCTGTCTAACCCGTTACCGCAGTAGGTTAATAATTACTACAGTAATCATCTGACAGAAATGAAATCAACTGCTGAAACTCAAATATTACTGCAGTAGCTAAGTGACGACTGGAGTAATGAGCGCAAGAACACATGTATGACCGGAGTAAGTCGATCATTAATCACCCAGAAGCTTCTGAAACACATAATTACTGGAGTAACACATGGATGACTGGAGTAACTCACTCATTAATCATCCAAAAGCTTCAACTTGCTCATTTTAACTCCGAATTGATCCATTTCAACTTCTACTTGATTGTAGAAACTTCAAGAATCAATCTATGAACTTGTGTAATGATTTTCTCATTCCATTTAGCAAATTTTTCTTTCTTCTCTCTTCTTGATTATTTTCGATGAATCAACTCATTCTTTCTTTTCTTCTCTCGTTCTTTCTCCACATGAACAAATCTACATTAAATTGTAGCAATTAGTCAATGTATATGATATGAACTTTTTGCTCTTACTAATGGCATAAGACATCATCAAAACTAATCATAGCCAACAACAGCAACTCGGCGAAACTCCCCAGAAATACTTGGATCGCTTTAAAGTGGCCACCTTGCAAATTCAAGGGTTAACGGAGAGCGTCCACGTGCATTTGCTCATCTCGGGTTTGGATAGTGAATCAAGGATGGGAAGATCGGTCTTATCCGCAGAAATCAAGACGTTGGAAGAATTTAACCGACGAGCTAAGAAATATCTGGACATCGAGCAGATGCAGATAGTTAGTGAGCCCGAGAAAGAAAGGCAGAAAAGCCCATCCGCAAAGGGAAGGGATTAGTCATTAAAGGACAGATCGAAGAACTTGGACCCAAAAGGCCGAAATGGAAGGTATGAGGGGAAATACGAAAAATATACCCCCACTGAACGTCTTGCGCGCCTAGATTTGAAGAGAGGTTGCACTAACCGAGATGAAGAAAGTAGAACGACCATGCCCACTGTATAACAGAGGGAAATTGGATCAATCTCGATTTTGCAAATTCAACAACGGACCGAGACACACCACCGAAGAATGCTGGGACTTACGAGATGCAATAGAGAAATTTGTCTGAGACAGGAAGTTGCAACAATACGTCATTAAGATTCAAGGACACAAGAGTAATAAACGCAAGCAGAAAGACTAGAGTAAGAGCCCGGTCCCTCAAACAAAGAAGCAAGATGATGACCGAAGAAAGAATGACGATGATGATGAATTCCCAGAAGTCGAGTTTGATTGTAACGTCATTAGTGGGGGTTATGGCGGAGGAGGCGATACAACAAGTCAATGGAAGAAATACCTCCGGGAAGTCCTAACAATCAGGGGACGACCAACCTTCAAACCAGAACCTCTGCAAACAGAACCCCCCAAATTATTCTTCACTCAAGACGACTTAAGGGACGTAATCCCGGGCTATCAGGATGGCCTGGTCATAATCGGCCTCCTGGGTAAATGTCACGTGAAGAAGATTTTCATTGATCCCGGAAGTGCGGTTGATATCTTCTTGTGGGATGCTTTCAAGCAAATGGACCTCGATCCAGAAAACTTGAGGCCGTGCAGAACAACCCTAATTGGGTTTAACGGAGAGGAAGCTTTCAAGACCGAACGAGTCAAATGACGCTGGGATCTAAGGAAGCTTTCAAGACCAAACGAGTCAAATTCATTGTGGCAGATTTCCCCTCGTCTTATAACATCATCTTGGGTAGACCAACTATTCATAGCTGGGATATGTTAATATCAACCAAACATAAAAAACTAAATATGGTAAGTAGTAAGAATGGGGTCATCACTATTAAAGGAGATCAGAAGGAGTCTTAGCAATGCTATTTTTCAACATTAAAAAAACAATGAGCCGGGGACATCCTCATCGCAGCAAAAGACAGCGCAAAACCCGGCACTGTCCAATTCAAGCTCGGTAAATGTGGTTGAACTGGACGTAAAAGGGGAAGCTAAGCTGATGAAAACGGAACCCGATGGAGAACTCGATGATTACCTTTTAGGAGATGAATCCAAGCAGGTAACCAAGATTGGCAGCACACTCACGAAAGAAGAGCGAGCCGAGCTAGAAGAACTGTTGCTGAAGAATAAAGACATTTTTGCCTGGAAACCTTCTGAGCTACCAAGTGTTGACCCTGTCTTCTACTGTCACAAGTTAACAATAAACCCAAACTGTCCGCTCGTCGCATAAAAGAAAAGGAAGATCGCCCTCAACAGGCAAACAACCCTTGCCGAGCATGTGAAGGAGTTGCTGGATGCCAGATTCATCAGGGAGATCCAATACACTGCATGGCTATCGAATGTGGTATGGTTAAAAAACCCAACGGCAAGTGGAGAGTTTGCACGGATTATACCGACCTCAACAAGGCATGCCCAAAGGATGCTTACCCCATGCCCAACATAGACCAACTGGTGGACAACTCCTCCAGATTCTAGTTGCTCTCTTTTATAGATGCTTATTCTAGTTACAACCAAATAGCCATGCATCCCGATGACCAAGAAAAGACAGCTTTCATCATGGATAAAGCTAATTACTGCTATAATGTCATGCCCTTTGGACTAAAGAATGCTGGAGCCACCTATCAGAGGATGATGAATCGAATATTCAATACACAGCTCGGCAAAAATGTGGAAGTTTACATTGATGACACGATTGTTAAATCAATCAACCGCTCGGACCATATCCGAGATCTCCAAGAAACATATGATAAACTCTGGGCACATCGTATCTGACTCAACTCGGCTAAATGCGCATTCGGAGTACCCACAGGCAAGTTCCTCGGATTTCTCCTAACAAATAGGAGCATCGAGGCCAACCCGGATAAATGTCAAGTCGTCCTCAATATGGAGGCACCATGAAACAAGAAGGAAGTGTAGCAGTTAACGGGCAGACTAGCAGCTTTAACGAGGTTTCTGCCAAAATCAGCAGAAAATGCACTTCCACTCTTTAAATTATTGAAAAAGGAGGCCCAGCATGGGGAATGGAATGAAAAATGCGAAGCCGCATTCGATAAAATTAAGAAATGCCTGTCAACACCACCAGTATTGTCGAAACCTGAACCTGGCGAAGACCTCATCCTCTATTTATCGGTGGGAGAAGAGGTCGTTAGTGCTGCCTTAGTACAGGAAGAATCCATCGAACAAAAGCCGGTCTACTTCATAAGTTGGGCTCTGCAGAGCTCTGAGCTAAGATATCAGAGGCTTGAGAAAGTGGTATTCGCACTCCTCACCGCTGCAAGAAGGCTCCGCCCTTACTTCCAAGGACATCAAATAATCGTCCGAACAAGCCAACCAATACGCCAAGTGCTGCACAAGCCAGATTTGGCAGGACGAATGATCAGTTGGGCCATAGAACTTTCCGAGTTCGACATTATTTATGAAGCCCGACATGTGATTAAATCTCAGGCTTTAGCCGATTTATTGTGGAGTTAGTTCCTACAGCAATAATACCACAGGCTAATCTTGACGTTTGGAAAGTGTTTGTCAACAGATCTTCAAACACCAAAGGAAGTAGGGTAGGGGTCATAATAGAAAGCCCGGAAGGAGTTTCCATGGAGCACTTCCTACATCTACATTTCAAAACTTCCAACAACCAGGCCGAATATGAAGCAGTGTTGGCCGGGTTATCTCAGGCAAAAGACAACGGAGCCAAAAGGATCCACCTGTCAACTGACTCTCAGTTAGTTGCGGCTCAAATTAACGAATCATATACGGCCAAGGGACCTCTGCTAATTAAGTACCTTGGAAAATTGAAAGAGGCTATGGTCGACTTTGACGAGGTTATAATCACCCATATTCCCATAGGAGAAAATGCGAGGGCAGACATTCTGTCAAAATTAGCAAGCACCAAGAGCCCGGGAAACCACCGAACTATAATACAGCAAAGTATGACCGAGCCCACATGCATCATGGTCATTACAGCAGCAAAAGACTGGCAAAGACCTATCTTAAATTACCTTGAGAAAGGAATCATCTCGGAGGACTAATGGAGGCAAAGCAAGTGCCAGAACTGCAGCAATGTACACAGTAGTTGATGACTAGCTGTATCAAAAAGGCTTCCACTCTCCAATGCTGAGGTGCTTGAACCCAGCAGAAGCCGAATATGTATTGTCAGAGATACATGAAAGAATCAATGGGCAACACATGGGAGCTAAGGCCCTAGCTAGAAAAGCTCTTAGAGCTGGATTTTATTGGCCAACAGTGGTAGCTGACTCCGTGGAACACATGAGGAAATGTGAAAGTTGCCAAAAGCATGCTCGGATAATTTGGCCACCTCTGGCTGAGTTAAAATCCATTGCGGCCCCATGGCCATTCTACAAATGGGGCATGGACCTCTTAGGACCATTCAAGTCAGCCCTAAGATAATTGAAATGACTAATTGTAGCAGTTGACTACTTCACCAAGTGGATCAAGGCCAAACCCTTATCAACCATCTCGGCGACCTGAATACAAAAATTTTTCGAGCGAAACATCATTGTAAGATTCGAAATTCCAGCCGAGATCATAACTGACAACGAAACTCAGTTCATTGACTAAAGTTTTCAAAGGCTGATGTCTAAACTCAAGATCAAACACCATTTTGCGTCAGTAGAACATCCGCAGTCCAACATGCAAGCCGAGGCAGTGAACAAAATCATTGTTGACGGGCTTAAGAAACGGATGACTGATGCAGAAAATAACTAGGTTGAGCAATTGTATCCCGTACTTTGGGGATACCAGACTAGTATTTAGACCTCAACTCAGGAGACACCCTTTAGATTGACATACTGGTGTGAGGCCATGATCCCGGTCGAAATTAGGCAAATTTCATGGAGAAAAGCAAAAGTTGTGCGCGGGAAGAAGAATCTAACAACAACGAACAACTAGCCATAAAACTAGACCTCATTGATGAAACTAGGATCGTGACACATTGCCGAGATCTGGCCACGAAGCAGCTAGTTGTGGCTAAATATAATCGCAAAGTCAAGCCACGAGTATTTAGTAAAGGCGATCTGGTACTCCGCAGAGCGGATATCAGAAACAAGAACGCCCGGGATGGAAAACTCGCGACGAACTGGGAAGGACCTTACCGCATTTCGGACCAAGTAGGTCAAGGAACCTATGTCCTTGAAGCCTTAGATGGCAAAGCAATAAAGCGTACTTAGAATGCGGACAAATTAAGGAGCTACTACAGTTGAACGCCGAGCTCCATTTGGAACTTGGGTTTAGCGAAGGTCAGCGGCAGCTGAAAACTGCTTTTTGTTTTAAGGATTATTTTGCTTTCATGCATTATTTTCCATTTATTTTTATTTAAATTTCATTTGTAATTGCAACTATGTCAATTAATAAAGAAGGCAGCTTACTTTTCGAGCCGACCTCACGATTGTTTATCAAATTCAATGAAAAATATAGCCTAATAAAGGCAATTTGATTAATAAGGCCGGGGTTTCACGAGCCCAGCTATCACAAGATTTGTTGACAATTCTTGTGAACGTTACGATGCATTGGAACGACATTCTAGTATGGTGTTGTCATTGTCATGCTGACCCTGATCAGGTCGAAATGTTTAGGCTCTTATTTTAAATAATAAGTCTCGAACATGTGATGATTGGCTACCATCTCGGATTATTACTTTACAAGTTAAAGTATGTAGGTGATTATTTAAAGTCATCTGTTCATTTAGAATGCCCGACCACTAATAAGTGTGCTCGTTTATTACCGTTGGTGGAATATCCGGCAGATTCTGCACAATATATCTTGATTTTGGTCAAGTCATACAATAAGAACTGAGTTGCATAAGCAGATTATGTTTCCCTTTATTCATTAACAAACGAAATTAACGTGAGTTTGGTTTAAAGGATGAAAGCAAACAAGTCGATACCAAGACAAAATTCAACATATCTATTCATAAGCCAAACCCCGGACAAAACTAAGGTCGGCAAATTCTTACAAAATGGGATCGAAGCTGGAATACATTAAGAAAATTACAAAAAACAAAAATGAAAAGCTAAGGACCAAAAGCAAAGTCTTAGAAAACACAAGGTCATTGCTGGGCATCGGAGGGGGTTGGAGAAGTTGGCATCTCGACCACCATGGTAGCCTCTTCATTGATGGGAGCTGAAGAACTTGGAGCGTCGGTGGCTAGGATCTTTGTTTTAGCATCATGACCTTCGGGCTCCTCGGCAGAAGATGGAGGGGCTGGAATGAATTGCCCATCAACCATCGAAGCTCTAAAATCCACTTAGCTAAGTTCCAAGTCTTGATTAGGATTCAGAGCTCGAACTTGCTCCAGGCAGTCCTTAAACGCATCAGCTGTCGTCTCCACTACCGCGGCTTCAAGATTGGACACCTCAGCATCCTTCGGATCCAGCTTAGCTTTGGAGGCTTTCAAGTCGGCATGGGCCAGGTTCAGGTCCTTAACAAGACCATTATGCTCATCACACAAAGTATGAAGGGCGTGGTTGAGCGTGCTTTCCAGACCTTGAGACGTGATCAAGTCAGCCTTCACCTTGGCCAGCTCAGCATAGGCCGAGTCCCAATTAGCCTCAGCTTTGCTCAAAGCCTCCACAACCCTCAGCTGAGCGTCCTCTCTCGCCTTCTTCTCGCAGATGGCGGCGTCTTTATCAATCTGAGCTTGCTTTAGCTCGGCCACAACCTTCGAATACCTATGCCTCACAGAGACATAAGCATCCATCACACTAGCCGCCTCCATCAACCGAGCTTGAAGCTCCTGAACATTGTCGAGATCGGCTTCAGGGAACTCGGCCTCGGTAAAATAATTCGTCGGGGGCTTGACTGTATACTTCAGCTTTTTGGACACCCCGTCTGTCCATACCTCCCCCTTCTTCAAAGAATGATAGGGAGGAAGAATTGAAGGAGCGGGAGTCCCTAAGGAGGGAGCAGCTTTAGCAGAAGAAACCGGGATGGCCCCCGAGGAAAAGGTGCCGCCATATTCTTGGAACACTTCTGAGGTATAATATCCTCGATAGGCGGAGGGGAGGAAGCCCTTTTCTCGAGCACAGCAGCCTTCTTCTTGGACGGCGACACACCCTTTTTCTTGGCTCGTAACCTGTCGGCCAATTCCTTGTAGGAGACCTTCCCTATCTCAGGTTCTACAAAAGAAGCAAAAGAGATATCAGGCACCGACAATAAACGATAAAAAAGCAAGGGTTAGGATGAAACACATAAAAATCCTACTTGATGGAAATATCTCTTCTATTGACTGGTTAATGAAAATCCGGGCATCAACAATGCCGCCCTTTTCATCTATATGAGATACTAAATCTATAATAGCAACGATGTCGGCTACCTCTAGGTCATCATCCTCATGCTGGAAAATTTTTGGATCTCAGTCATAATGATCCTTGGTCCAGTACAGAGGAAAAGTTAGTTCCACCAACTTAAAATCCATATCCTGTAAGAACTATGGTCTATGACCAAGCTCGACAGTAACTTTAAAAAAGGAAGTTTTGAAACCCTTATAAGTGTCTGTGGCGACTTGCAGAAGTTTTCTTTACGGTTTCTCCCGGAAAGAGACCCAACCTTTTTTCTCTGCAGGCTCCCCGGGTTGGCGAGCCCGCTAGATATTGAAAAAATAAAAGAAAACGGTGGTAGTGGGGGCATGGTTCAAAAATTTGCAAAGTCGCTCAAAAGCAAGTTCGGATGAATCTGGGTCGAGGCAAAATGCAGAATGTTTAGAAGCTCTATTTGGAACTTAGAAAATGGGAAGTGTAAACCAAGTTTAGTGACAAAGTCATGATAGAAGAAAAAATAAGAACGCTCATTCCCTTCCCAGTTGTACACACCGGTTCATCAGGACTAGGAGGAGAAATTGTGCAATGATACCAGTCCTCTAATGGGAGCTCGGCAATTTGATTGGCGGTAATTGTGGATAGCCTAGATAAAACCCCGTTTGCAATCCAATCGTATTTCTCCTCTAGGTGCTGAGGAGGGCATGCCGAAGCGGACTCCACGAACCCGGACTCTTCAACAGGATGAGGGGAAACATACATGCTACCTAGAAAAGCAAAAACAAAGATAAATTAGAAAAAGAAATAAAAAATACCTGAAGACGGTAAAGCAGGTCGGAGGGGCTTGACTGAGATGACTTGCAACGAAATGTGCCGACATGACAAAGCTATCTCTTCAGCTTCCCACGACCAACCCACCATTATGGACTCAAAAACTAGTCAGGAACACTCCTCGCATGGGCCGAGAGGTTGAAAGGAAGTCGTGGAGGGCTCAACCCTCAGGGCCAAAGAGGTAGCAGGCACAGAGGAGCCCCCTCCCCTGCGACCTCCTGAGGTCGGCTCTAAAGAAGAAGCTTTAACAGGGGTATTTCCCTGACCTCGTCCCATGGGTTCTATAGATTGGGAGCAACCTCGAGCTCTACCCCTGGCTCAACCAGACCGACCTGACTGACCCCTACCCTCACCGCCATATCCTCAGTGCAGCTCTCTAATTTTTGCTCCTCAGTTAAAGGCTTACCAAACAGCCACCAGGTCGTCCTTGGAGGAATACACTGGAGAAGCTCTTCCTCCTCTGGGGTAAGGTTACTGGGTTTGGGAGATGACGAAGAGCCTTTGAAGCTCATTTGAACAAGGAAGAAAAAAGAGGGTGGCAGATTCGTTCCAAACAAGGAACCGAAACCAAAGAATCAAGAGTAAGAATCAAAATGACCAAAACTCAAGAAATTGAAGAACAATATGGCTAAATCATATGTAAACGATGGACGACTACCCAGAAAAAAGGAAAACTCCAAGGAACAACAAAAACCTACCTAAGAAACCAAGGTGAAGAGGGGGGATGAACAATCAAGAAACCAAGTAAAGGATGACAAAAATACTTGGTCTGAAATAAGTTATGGATAGAGGAAATGCACGAGCCACGAAACTGAGAAAGTGAGGCGCAGGAAGCAGATGACGAAAATGCTCTCAAATGAAAACTCTGAACTTTCAAAAGTGTAAAGAGAGGGAAGATGACACATATATATACTAAGATCAGAAACTGTGGAAAGTCGGAGAAGCCGAAACGGCAAGGCCCAAAGGGCCTCACCATGATGGCTGACGTGGCCATGAAAAGGTATGCGCGTTTAATGAGTGCATTGAATGTGCACGAATACCGAGGATGGTGGAACAAATGTTCCATTCCCATGCTGGATTACAAATGCTAGTTGGCAATAGGTAATGATAGCATCTACGATCTCAGGAATCCACGACATGTCAAATCAAGGCTCAAATCAAACATATAGCTCGGTTAAGACACGAGATCAGCCAAACTCAAGTAAGACTTCGATCTAATTAAAGTGTCGACCTACCCACGCAATTTCAAATGGGGGCAATAGTCCTAATCCGAGAAAGCCAAGATAAAAATTCAAAATCGGGATAAAAGCCCAAATAAACATGGAAACTCAAACTCGAAATTAGCCGACCTCAACAAAGGAAGGTATTTGAAACAAGCGCGGGAAGAATGCGGCCTAAAAATAAAACATTCAGGGTAAGGCATTTCGGATCCATAAGCGAATTCAGACCCTGTAAATGCAACCCGGCAGTTCAGAGCTCTGAACTACTAGGCTGGGGGGCAACTGTTACGGATCTGATAAATGTGGGCTCAGCCCAAGAAGCCCAAATGCAAAGGATTATTTATAATCCTAACAGCCCCTTGGATTAAGGAATAATCTATCAGGATCACAACTACCTTTAAATCAAGGTATATCATTAAAGATATATTAATGTCTTAAAGTGATAAGATAAGATAACGAAGCCCATTAATTTAGGGCCCAGGTAAGCCTATAAAAAGGGTACAAACCCTAACAAGGTACACACACTCTAACTCTGAGCTTTTAGCATTCAGTACACACAGAGCACACACCCCCACTCTCCTTTGGCTATAAGCCTATTCTTCGCAAGCGAACTACGTGGACTTTGATCCCACAAGCGGTACGTAGGCCCCTGAGATTTCACCCCAGGTCAAGTCCAATCTGTGTTCTACACTAGAACAAAAGGGAATATGGTCAATTGGGAATTGAATCAACCAGCGACTTAGACCTCCATATAAACACTACAAGCACTATGGCCCCCTCCTTATCTCAAGAACAATATGAGCATCTTCTCTTGATCTTGCAGAAGGATGCTGAATCCACAGTGCATGCATTGATTGGTACAAGTTTGGCTATACCCCCTCTGTAAATTCAATATATTCCTGTTGAATTCTAGACTCAGGAGCTACTACTCATATGATAGGAGATATTTCACTTAGATAAATGTCTTACATATAATGGACCTATTAAGTCAATTGAAATACCATATGCACAGTGAGTACCTGTCACACACATAGGTTCAGTTAGAATAGCATCTCACATCACATTGAACGGTGTCTTGTATGCTCCATGATTAAAATTTAATCTTATAGATATTTCTAAGATAAAAAAAGAACTGGAATGTATGGCTTTTTTTTCTCCTACTTTATGTGTTCTACAAGACCTTATGGATGGAAGGACGAGACTAACTGGTAGGCATGTAGATGGATTGTATGTTGTTAAGGTTCAAAGAACTCCACGTTTAATCAATGTTGCACATGCACATACTAAACAGAAAGACAATAGTGATCTAAAATCAGTTGATGTATGTTTGTGGCATATGAGATTAGGTCATGCTCCCTTCTATGTAATGAAATGTTTGAACTTTGCAATTAATGATGTTGATTTGATAAATCACAATTGTGATGTCTGTGTTCAATCCAAACAGACTAAGTTTCCTTTTTCATCTTCTTGTATCAAGACTAATACATGTTTTGAACTTATACACATAGACATATGGGGACCATATAGGACACCCACTCATCAAGAATTTCAATATTTCCTCATAATAGTTTATGACTACTTAAGAGCTACATGGATATTTTTTATGAGACATAAATTTGATTCAATTATTTACATTTGTAATTTTATTGTGTATACCATGACTCAATTTAAATGGATGTGAAAAGAATTAGGAGTGATAATGGAAATGAATTTCTAAGTCATTCATCTAAATTGCTTGTTCAAGAGAAGGGTATTGTTCATGAAACCACATGCCCCTACACTCCTCAGCAAAATGGAGTTGTAGAGAGTAAACATAGGACCATTATATAGGTAACACAAAATTTAATACTGCAATCCAACATTCCAGTTCAATACTGGGTGAATGTGTAAAGGATGCAACATATATGGCTAATAGGTTGCCCTCTAAAATCCTTGAATTCCAAACACCATTTTAGAGGATATATGGGCAACAACCAGACCTCAAGCACATAAAGGTATTTAGTTCTCTTGCATATGCCATATACCTGAAAGTTGTTCATAAACTTCAGCCCCATGCTATCTCTTGTGTATTCCTAGGTTATCCTGAAAATCAGAAAGGATATTTGTTATTAAATCTAAAAACTGACATGTTATTTGTAAGTTGTCATGTTAGTTTTGCAAAACTTGTGTTTCTTTCCAGAGATACATCCTCACAAAAGCAAATAGGAGTGCTTCCAACTTTAAAGGAGATGTTTTGGTTTTATCTTGAACCCCTTTTGGTACAAACTGATAAGTACGATGTTTCACAAACAAAGGATAATCAACAGCCTTATCAAACTGATTTTGATAAAGCAACTGATTTTCTAACACAATTGTGGAAATAATGTCCTTTAAGAGATATAAGACCCCCAATTTGGTCTAATGATTATGTGTGCTCCCTTTTACTCTCTGAAATAGAAACCACACATAAAACAAAATGTCCTTATCCTATGAGTCAATTTGTTTCTTAAGCATATGTTTCTGCTGATCATTTGGCTTTCTTGTCTTCCATTGATAAAGTGGTTAGACCAACTACCTATAATCAGGTGAGTACAAATCTAGAGTGGGTAAAGGCCATGAAGGCAAAAATGCAAGCATTGGAAGATAATCAGACAAGGGAAATTGTGAGATTACCTAGAGGCAAAAAGCCCATTGGTTGTAAGTGGGTATAAGATCAAATATAAATATGATGGTAGTATAGATAAATATAAGGCTAGGTTAGTGGCCAAGGGATATAATCAGTGGGAAGGCATTAATTTCCATGAAACTTTTTCACTTGTTGTAAAGATGTTTACAGTTAAATTAGTGCTGAAATTGGCAGTAATGCATTCATGGAATATTTATCAAATGGATGTGTATAATGCTTTTCTATAGGGCCACCTTCAAGAGGAGGTATACATGAGGTTGCTCAAGGTTTTGAAGGTAAGGGAGAGCATATGGCTTGTAGGCTAAAAAAGTCCCTTTATGGACTTAAACAAGCTTCATGCCAATGAAACCAGAAATTGTCTCAAGCCCTTGTTAGGGGTGGCTTTGTTCAAAGTAAAAGTGATTACTCATTATTTACTTTGGATTGGCATCATTGTGTGGTATTTGTCTTAGTATATGTGGATGATTTGTTAATAACTAGGAGTTCTGAAGAAGGAATTAGATATGCTAAGAATCTACTGCATGATAACTTTAAAATTAAGGATTTAGACACATGAAGTATTTTCTAGGTATGGAAGTAGCTAAATCAAATGCTGGTGTGGTCTTATCTCAATGCAAATTTGTATTGGATTTATTATCTGAAACATGAATGAGTAGGTGTAAACCATTGACTATCTCAATGGCACAAAATGTGAAGTTAATGCCTTTTCAGATTGGAAAGGATAATGTTTAGCATCTATGTCCAGATCCTGAGAGATATCATCGATTGGTTTGTAAATTGATTTATTTAACCATGACCAGACCTGACATCTATTTTTGTGTGCAAATGTTGGGCCAATTTATGCCTTAACCAACTAAGGCGCACATGACAACGGCTAGAAATGTTCTTAGATATCTAAAGGGTACTATTGGTCTTGGTATTAAATTGAGTTTGGATGGAAATCCTGATTTAGAATGTTTTTGTGATTCAAATTGGGCTTCTTGTGGGATACCTACTGAAATTTGTAGGTTCTCTTGTTATGTGGAAGACAAAGAAGCATATCACTATTTCCAAGTCATCCGCAGAAGCAGAGTATAGAACACTTAGTATGGCTACTTCAGAAATAGTGTGGGCACTTAGCCTCCTAAACGACTTATGCATTCCACAAACAAAACCAGTACTGATACACTGCAATAACATTACATCAATACACATAGCTGCAAATCCAATCTTCCATGAACAAACCAAGCATATAGAGGTAGACTACCATTTCATTCGTGATAAATGGTGAGAGAGAGTGATAGATCTTGAGCACGTCAGATCCCATGAACAAGAGGGTGACTTGATGACAAAAGTCTCTAGAGATGTTTAGTGCACATTATTGAGTAAATTAGGGATTGTTAATATCTTTGGGACTCAAACTTGAGGAAGAGTATTAGAATATCTAAAAAAGTGTAATATGTAAATTGTTGTACGGCATTAATTAATGGTTAGGGATTTGTTTTGTCTATAAATACTTTAATGGCCAGGCCAATGGTGTAAACTTCTATTTTATAAATGAGAAATATTTCTTTCTCTGCGGCTGTTATGATTTTCAACCAACTTTCAGGTTGATAAATCATCAGGATATTTAACACCCTGATTCTTGCAGAGTCACTCCCAGCAAGAACTCCTGTTAGAGTTATTGTCTTTACCGTATGTAAAAGTGATTTTTGTTTTTTTTTTTCAAATATTAATTTCATGTTTTGTTAGCTTTGCTGCTGAGAAATCACTGCAATATTCATTACTTAATTTAATGTGTCCAAAGGCCTATCATCTACGTCATATTGGTTATAGGGAATTCCGTGCTTTCTTCTTTATGGACTTGTATTGAACTTCTGCTAATTTCTGTAGGAGCAATCCGATTTTTCTATTTATGCCGTCAGAGCTGTTTAATGAAGTGCTTAGAATATTTGTTTTGAGCCTCTTTCAGTTTTGTGTTGTTTGGTTTATTGTTAACTCTTGTTTTTGCATTCGTGGCTCTGAATAGCTTATATTAGTGGGGCGGGTTATAGCTATGATCACATGGCTATGACTGAGTGAATTGCCGGTATTCCTCTGCAAGACCCGTCCGAAGAGGAGTTTTGTTCTGCGGATTTGACATGGACCAAGTTTTGCAATACCGAGCACCATGATGATGTTGCTCTTATTCCTTATGAACGAGTTGAGTCTTTTATAATTGGTGAATCCTCTAATGTGCAATGCACAACGCGGTTTCATATTGAGAGATGAAGAAAACGGTCCATGGGAAGCTTAAAAGAATATAAGGACGATGAGTATCTGGAGCACAGGCTGTAAGTTTAATTTCTAGTAGGTCTCTAAGTCTCTGAACACATTCAATTATTCAAATGTTTGATTTATTGTGATTAGCTGACAGTTTTTAGCTTTGAAAACTTATGCTCAATTTTTCATTCTTTCTTTGAGAATGATATTTGGAAGTGTGAAATCATACTTTCGTTTGAAGTTACTTTGTGTTTTAGCATGTTCACAGAATCGAACTCTTTGTTTACAGTTTTGCTCTTCTAGTTACTTTCCTTTTTTGGCCTTATGCTTCAGTTATTCTCTAGGTTTAGCAAGCAACAGCTCACATCTGTAAAGCAACCAAAAATATGGCTGTTGTGGTGAAAACTGATAATTAGGTCATTCATATATACAGTACTTATGTTGTAACTTGAATTTTGTAGTTTCTGAAGGCACTGGTGTTCATTTGGTCTCGAAAATTATGGGGAAGGTGGAGGTATATTACCTAGTCGGAGATATCGACTTAACACCCGAAATCGCGCCGGTAGACCTCAATCAATGAGGGGTTGTACTTGTCATTTTGTTATCAAACGACTTTATGCCCATCCATCACTTGCCCTTATCATATACAATGAGAGGCGCCATGTTAACAAGTCTGGTTTTGTCTGCCATGGTCGACTTGACAGAGATGCCATAGGACCAGGTGCCAAAGCAATTCCATATATATGTAATGAAATTCAGCAGCAGACAATGTCTAAGATTTGTCTGGGCATTCCTGAAGAGAATATCTTGGAGAAACACATTGAGGGATTGCGCGTTATTGCGGTTCAAATGCAAAAGCCAATAGCCTTGCTTACCAATACGTCCACAAACAGGGGATGATCATTGAAAGTCTGTATTTTTTTATCAGGATACTTCAGAGTCAGACTCCTTTATCTTGGGTATCCAAACATAATAGCAATTGCAACAAATGATCCGATTTGGTCATCGCAGTCTTTTTGCGGCTGACTCAACCTTTGGCATAAAGAGACTTAAAAGTAATTAATTTGTGATCTAGATTTTTTATTTTTCACAATATCCTAGTAAAAACTGTACGTAGTCCTAACATAGTTATTTTTTAATGTTTCTCAATAGCAGTATCCCGTATTCTCACTGCTTGTTTTTGAATCAAGACAACATGCACTTCCAGTTGCATGGGTTATTACACGTAGCTTTGCAAAGCCTGATGTGTCCAAGTGGCTGAAACCTTTGATCAGTCGAACTCATAGCGTTGATCGCGGTTGGAAAGTCAGTGGATTTTTAATTGATGATGCAGCAGCTGAAATTGATATTCTGGGGCAAGATTTATTGCTTTACAGATGAGTTTAACTGAAAGTTTGATTGAAATTGTGGTAATATATGATTATCTTACAATATCTCCGTTCTACAGAGATATATCTTCCTGTCCTATCCTATTTTCATTTTCGGCGAGTTCGTAGATCATGGCTAAGGAATATTGTTAAGAAATGCAGTAACATTGAGGTCCAGCCGAGATTTTTAAGCGTCTTGGGACCATAGCATTTGGCATGGAGTTGATGCATCTGTTGCCCTGGAACAATTTTTATTGGATTTTGTTGACCAAAAGGCCTTCATGGAATATTTCAAGGCTTCATGGGTGCCTAAGCTTGGTTAGAATTTCCTCTCTTTCATGCTGGCAAAATTTGTTGTCTGGTTAAACACATTGATATGCATGCCTTTAAATCTTTGATTCTGAAGTAATTTGTATACTTTGTCATTGATTTTTAAATTTTCTTTTCTCCTCGCCATGCTCTCCTGGTTTGAACAGAAATGTGGCTTTCAACAATGAGAAATCTTCCTCTGGTGCCACAGAGGCCTATCTTGTGAAACTGAAAGCCAAACTTTTTGACGATTCACATCTTGGAGCGCTGCAAAGAGTTGATTGGTTAGTGCACAAGTTAACGACTGAGTTGCATTCAAGCTATTGGCTTGACCGTTATGCTGATGAAAGTGATTCTTTCCAGAACGCAAGGGAGGAATATATTGCCTCTGCATCATGGCATCGTGCATTAAAAATTCCTGACTTTGCCGTCACCTTGGACGATAAAGACCATCTCTTTGCAAAAGTTGTAAGCAAGAAAGACAGCAGCATAGCACATTTAGTATGGAATCCAGGATCATAATTTGCATTCTGTGATTGCTCTTTGTCAATGCTGAGCAATCTTTGCAGGCATGTCATCAAGGTGAACATGATTTGCGAAAATCTTCAAGGTTATCAACCATCCATGTCTTTACAGTCTTTTAAAGAGGTTTTGATGGATCTGTGGGCAAAACCAATGGATGATTCAGTTGCCCTGGATCTATCAGTGGCTTGAACCCATCAGATGCTATATCAAATTCAAAACCTTGTTGAACTAAATAACTCTAGTGATATTAGCACTGTTGTTAACAATATGCTTTTGAAATGGGTTGCCAGGCGAGTAAGAACCCACCTTGGCAAACGATCAACAACTTTAGCTCTTACTCCTGATAACGATAAAGCAAAAGGTGGCATTGTGCGTGAGACGAGGCGGAAGAGAAGATTGTCACGATTAAGATGACCTCTTTGGTTGGTTGATATAAAGTTCGTTCTGGGATGTTTTTGACTGATGCTAAGTGGATTCCTCTTAAAACTTTATACAATCGTTGTCTTTTCATGTCACGTCAACTTGAAGCATCTATCAGAGACAAGTGTATACCCAACGATTATGTTTGATGATGAGCCTTCAGGTTCAGGTGATCACCAAGGATACAGTATCCGTCAGCATATATTGAAAATTGGAAGGAATTTTGTTAGAGTATGATCATTTTATGCCCCAGTTTTTATACAGCTAAGTGGTAAGTAGCTGATTTTTTTAATTTTTCGCCATCATACAAATTCCTCTCTTGAGCTTTGAAGTCTGTTCGAGTACGTAGCCAACTCTCAAGAAAGAGCATGGTTGTAGGCCAATTCCTTGTTGTTTATCTTCGTAATTTTTATATTAAGAATTTTGAAGTTGAAATATTCATACATTTGCTGTGAGTTCTTAGCTTAATTCCTCTGTTCCGAATTTAGTAGAAACGTAATGGATATGAATGCGCATGTGTGAAAAAATTTGACAGCACTGAATCCCCCTTGGTACAACTTTTTTTGGTACTTTCGCCAAACAATGTGGGAGCCTTCTCAAACGAGTGCCCCACAAATCTGTCATAAAACTGCATATTGGAATACAAATGTGGCACAACGATTTACATTACCCACAAACTCATTTCACCAACATACACTTACATATTCAATAAATAGTAAAACTGTAAAAAACCAATTCCACCATAATCTTGGAACTGATGTGACAATAGTTTGATATACCTAAAAGTGAATGTTGTTCAATCCTGGCAAACTCAAATCGTTAACATTGTGAATTTCTGAGGCAGAGAGTGATGTAAGTCTCATCTTTAGCTTCTCTATTGATTCCAAAGTGTTGTCAAATGGTGCAGAGGTGAAGGATGCCAGCCCAGGATTCTGGCTGCTGTACACTGAGATAACTGTAGCAGCTTCAAAGCCGCGGTTCAGAACGAAGTGGAACAAAGCTTTGGGGAAAACAAACACTTCACCTGCACAGATAAACTTCTGGAAAAGCTGGTTTTTGGTGTCAAGGAATCCAACCACCAAATTACCTTTGGTGACAAAGATGATCTCAGTAGCTCTTGGATGATAATGAGGAGTTACAAGACCACCTGCATCAATATCAGTTCTACCAATGGAGAGTCCAAGAGTGTTCAGACCTGGAAACTCTGAAGCACCCACAATCTTCATAGCCGAACAGAAAATGTTGTCAGTAGAACCAGCTTTGCTTAATTCTGAGGTTTTAAAATCTTGAGCTGTTATATTCTCTGGGTTCTTGCAGGGAAGACCATTGATGAAAATATTCTGCTTTTCAGGAGGAACTGCTGGACAAGAGTCTTGTAGATTATCACAGTCTGCCATGCAAACCTTGATGCTGATGAAGACAATAATAAAGAACACAGATGAAAGAAGGGTAAAGTATGTCATCTTGAATCTCCAAATTAGTTGATTATTGTCTTTAATGAAATTACAAATAGTCTTCTTCCAATATATATGTATAAAAGATGTGACCACGATGAGGTCTTGATGTGTTAGTCATGGCGTTGCAAGAAATACAAGTTATGGGCAGTCTTGGAGTTCACTACTGGTTTTTGTAACTAGGAAGTGCATTGCTTGGAAGAAACATAATGAAATTTATTGGGTCCTGTCCACGAGTCCTGTACCTGTAATTCAAAGACTGATCATTGATGGCTTTGCCCATTATTATCTTTGAAATCTGAAGGCCCAGTTATGTGAAAATTACATTTGTGGGCCAGCCTATATTAAGATCAACATTCATTAGTATAGGGGCTGATGGCCAGATGCTATGAATAATTGTCAGAGAAAAAAGGTATCCACTTTTAAAGGGTCAGATTCAAATAAGTTATGCTGTCAATTTTTAGGCCATGTTTCTTATTTAGGATGTGAAGTGCAAGGTTCCGATTTTTGATGTAGGAAGCATAGTATACATTTTGTATTGATTTTGAATCATCTACGATTATATATTATGGTATAGTATGAGAGTATTTGATATAAAAAAAGGAAGTGCGTGCATGTAAGTTTATTATAGACTCTTTTCACATTTATATGTTGTTCTATATAGTACTATGCAATTTTTTATTTATTAAAGAAAATTGTAGCTTCTTTCTATTCAAGAAAAATTGAAAATCAATTGACACTTTAAGATTAAGAGTTAGTAGAAAGGTCAATCTCGAGGAATCTGATTTGATGCTCAACTCTTTCATACATTTGCCACTCCATTAGTTTCCAAATTACTGTTGTAATGAAATAATTATCAATTTACCCAACAATTCTAAACTTCTGAACTAAAATTATCTTTTATCGTGGCACTTGGACCACCAATTATTTCATGTAACATTTTTTAAAAAAAAAATTGACAATAAAAAGTTATATTTGATTTTGAAAATAAAAAATTATTTAGAAAAAATAAAATATATTTTTTAATTTTATATTGCTATCAATAATGAAATTCGATAATTCCAGGAAAAAAATCAAAATAATACTCTCTCAGTTTATAAAACAAGACAAGTTTATAAAACAAGACATATTTAAGGAGTTAATATAGGTCTTAAATATAAAACATAGTTTTCATATGTGTTAAGATTTTCCTAATTTAGTCATATTGATATTCCATCAACAATAATTAATGAGGAGAGGAAATTAAGGAAAATGGTCATAATATTTTAGAAAATACATATCATATTAACAAGCTTAACTAGCTTCTTTAATTTAACCAAATTAAGTAAATATGTCTTACATTAAGGATCGTAGGGAATAAAATAGGGAAAATCAATGTGGGGGCCCTTGTAACAGGAAAAAAAAAACCCTCAAAAAAGGCCCAAAAATTCTGAAAATCTCAAAAAATGCTCCTTTTCTAGTATAAATTCATTAAAAATTTAGTTGTTAATGAAGTTGATATAATTATTAACGAGGTTAATATAGTTGTTATCGTTTTAATGAATTTATACTAGAAAAGGCACTTGGGCCTTTTCTGGGATTTTCAGAATCTTTATGCCTTTTTTGAATTTTTTCTGTTAAAAATGCCCCATATAGATTTTCCCAATAAAATATTAGCAATTCAAATTAAACATGGACCATCTAAATTAGTTGTCCATCCATTTCTTTTTTTTTGTTGTTTTTTTGGAGGATGATGCCTATCGTTTTCTCCTTTAAATGTTTGGGATCCAGCTTTCCTCTGCTGAGCCTTTCGTTCCCGTCCGCTGCCCTCCAACTGTACCGTTTTGGCACAAAAAATAGGTGCCTCTTTTTTTTTACTATTTTAGGAAATTGTGGGTACTGAAAAGATACGTTAAGATACTTACAGGTACTGAAAAAAAAATACTGACTAGTACTTTATGATCTTGAAAAATTATTTTAAGATCCTGAAAGAATATTTGAGCATACTAACTGATACTAAAAAAATACTTTAAGATACCGATTGAGGATACTGACTGATACTAAAAAAACACTTCATGCTCTTGAAAAATTATTTTAGGATCTTCAAAAAATACTTCAAGATTCTAAAATAATTTTTCAAGATCATAAAATAGTTTTTCAATATGAGTTAGTATCCTGAGTCAGTATCTTGAAGTATATTTTTAATACAAGTTAGTACCATGAAATATTTTTTTAAGATTCTAAAATAATTTTTTAAGATAATAAAATATTTTTTTGATACTTGTAAGTATCTTAAAGTATCTTTTCAATACCCACAATTTCCTGAAATATTAAAAAAAACAAAGGAGGCACCTGTTTTTTGTGTCAAAACGGCACAGTTTAGAGATACGGGAGGGCAGCGAACGGGAGGCTCAGCGGAGGAAAGCCGGATCCAAATGTCTGGTACATCTTATGGATGGTAAGGGCTGATTCTGACAAATAGCTTTTCGGATAAACACTTGCAATTAGCGAATAGCACTAAAGAATATGTGGAAACATAGTTATACTCATAGAGCGTTTCAACAAGGGCATATCAAGCTAGAAGTTGATGACTACGTACTTAGCAACCGGAGCAGAAATTGTGAGGAGTGCCTCTTTAGGAAGGACAAAAAGAAAGTATTTTTAAGTAGTGGTGGAACTACTTGCTGATCAGTTGGACTCTAACTGACTTTCTAAAATTTATTAGTATATATGTATTGATTATATAATATTTTATTTTAGTCAATAATTGAACTTAATTTTTTTTAATCTTCTTTGTAAAAACAATGTTTGGTAAATTACTCATTTAACTGTGAGAGGAAAATAAGATTTTTGTTTTAAGATATCTACTAAAAAAATGAGTATCATCTTATATTTTGTTTTGATTTATTATTGTCGATTATTGTTTATTTGTATTTTCAATGTTATATGATATTATTTAATAAATAAGTAAATATGTTTATTTTTTAGCTTAGACTAAAAATATTTTTTAGTTCCGCTAGTATTTTTAAGTACTTTCATGCAAATCGAGACGAAACTCTTTTAGAATAATGAGGAAGAGTGGATTAGTAGCTATCGTTGTAAGCTTATTTCCATCCCTTCAGCTATTGCAGAGTTGGTTGGTTGGGATCTTGAAAGGGCTCCATGGAAAAAGAATATAGGAACATCATTAGTTGTTGTGATTGTATTGAGGATGAGAATCTCTTTTTTGGAAAGAATTTACGTGGGTTTCAGCTTTCTCTTTTGTTCTGTTAACTTGGCGTATTTATAAAACACAGAAATGATTATCTAGGAGGGAAATGTGTTTATTGCGTCTCTCTTTCTTAATCCTAGTTCTTGTAGTTTTTAATTAGTACCTAATGATAAGTTTGGTTCAGTTAGATGCTTCCAAATCATGGCTTACTGTTTACGTTGAAAACAGAGAAGATTGTTGAAGAATTGACCCCTTAACTATATACTATATCTCACTTTTATGCACTATTTACATAAGCTCCGGTGATTGTCCCATTCAAATATGACTATAATATGGTTTATCCACTTCTCTGATTATTTTATTTGAGAAAATGGGAAATTTTTCATTGAAGAATGAAATTACGCACAAAAATGCATGCATTCTTGAATAAGTACAACAGAAGAATTTTTTTCCAAAAAAAAAAAGTTTCAAAAAAAGAAATTGTGAAAAACTTAGATCCATAAAATATAAGATGGGAGAATATTATTTAGGTCTCAATCAAGAAAAATAATATAAGAAAAGTCTTTCTTAACAAATGAAAGAGCTACCATGATAAAGATGGGTAGACCCACGATTTAGATTGCCCCCCTTTAAATTTTAATGTTAACCTTTTTTCTTTTTATTTTTCTTTTTTTTCCTCCCTCTTCTTTTGGCTTTTAGCCTATCCACAGCTTATATTGGGGGGCAATACCCTACTTCCCTTCATCCTTATAATTAGGTTGACGTACAAAGTGGGCTTAATTTTTTGGATTTGCAAGGAATAACTGATTTTGCCAAGAGAATTGTTCAAAAGAAAAAACATTTTGCATATCTTTTAGTTTATATACTTGTAAAGTTAGCATTAATTTTGCATGTAGCAATTACATCTGTGGAAAGAGCATTTTCAGTTATAAAACACATCAAGACTGCACTTCGTAATCGCATGGAAGATGAATAGTTGAATGATTGTTTAGTGCCTTATATTAAAAAGATGTATTTGATAGTATTGATAATAAGATAATTATGACGGAATTTCAAAAAATAAGGTTTAGAAGGATGATATTGTAATTATTTTTATTATAATATACTTTTGTTATTAACAAAAAATTTTAGGGGCAACCCTTGACCCCAAATCCCCCTAATAATGCCCTCTTGATAAAAATCTTGGGTCCACCCTTGATGACAAGTTATGAGACTCATCAATATATTATTTCCTTGAACTAAATGATATTCAAAATGTTAACAACCTGTCTAGTGTCGGATAGTCAACTATCTAACATAGCGTGCGATCAGAAGTGTTGAAGATGGCATGTTTTCAGAACATGTTGATTTTGAGGTTTCTAGCCTATGATCCCAAAAAGGACCCGCTAATTGCTACTTCTAAGTTTAGGATGTAAGTTCTTAAAGAGCCACACTTCAAAATGTTCCATGAAAATGAAGGTGACACTGTCCGAAGGTATGATACAAATCTTCAACAATATGACCATAAGCGGTGCAAATTTCACACAGTAAAAAAAAAAATGAAAGATAAGATTATACATTAATATGAAAAATTTAATGACATGATTTATAAATAGAAATAAAAAATCTCCCCCAAAAGAGTGTATAATAAAAAAAGTTATATATTGAATCATGTTTGAGCATTATTTGTGCGTTATCCATTAAGAATTCAACAAGATTTTTCAACGTTACTTTCCGATTTTTAATATAAAACCTCATTTACAATGTAATTTGTATGACGATTGAAATCTTATCTTAAAAATTGGAAGTATGATATATAAATTATTGGTGAATTTAATAAAATTTTAAAACCCCCATATATCTGTTAAACTTTGTAAAGAACTTAAAGATAACAAAGATTAAATTGAGATTTTCAAATATTGGTGAATTTACTCTTTTTAAAAAAGAAAAAAATGACCCTCATTGGAGGACCATCATGGCCGGTGGCTTGAGATCTGACGAGGATTTTTTTTTTTTTTTTGGTGGAGTTGAATCTTTTTCTTAAGAAAAGATTGAATGCAAGTAAGAAGATAGGGTTGGAACCCACTCCATCTAGATGGGGGCAAAGTGGCCCAACCATTTAATTTCTTATATATATATGTATATGTATGTATGTATGTATGTCTATATATAAAACACACACACACACACATAGATATGTATACATATGTGTGTGTGTGTGTGTGTGTGTGTACACATATATCTATAATGAGATTTACAAGATTGAACAAAATCTAAATATTATGAACAAAATTTGTAATGAGAATTACAAGTTTAGTAATTAGATTTACAAGAGTTTTTTTTCTTATGGAAAATATGTTGAGAAGTGTGTGTAGTTGTTTGTGTGTGTCAAAAGAATTAACTAGTACAATGATTGTGCCATTTATCCCCCATCTAGGTGGAGTGGGTTTGAACCCTACTTTCTTGCTTACATTCAATTTTTTTAAAAAAAAAAATTTAACCCCATCAAAAAAAAAAAACCCTCACCAGATCCTAGGTTGTTGGTGGTTGCAGATCGTCTGGCATTCAAATCTTCCGCAGCTTGCCGCAGTGGCCATCCGACTTTTCCGATGTTCATTTTTCTTTTTTAATTTATTTAAAAACTAAGGGTAAAGAGTAAATTCACCAACATTTGAAAATCTCAATTTAGTTCTTGTCACTTTTAAATCATCTACAAAGTTTAATAGACATTTGGAGGTTTTGAAATTTCATCTAGTATTTAATTAGAATTTTCCCTGATACCTATATAACCAAACCCATTAAAATCACAATAAACCTGAATTTTTAAGGAAGGATTAAGTAGGAAATCTGCCTTAGATGTATACGTTTAGGAGCAATACTGCACTAAAAGTTTTTTCAGGTTTAATGCTATCCCGAAAGTTTTAAAATGTAACAATATTGCTATTTTCTATTAAAAAGTTAACAATCAACATCAATTTTTTAATAAAAAAATGTCAACATTGCTATATTTTAAAATTTTTGAGGTAATATTAAACCTAAAAATTATTAGGACAATATTGCTTTTAGACACATACTTTCAGAGTGAATTTACTACTTAACCCTTCAAAAGAATGAAAGTGATTACATTTGATCATGTAATCATAAGTTAATTTTAAATTTGGAAAAAATTAAGATAAGATAGATTGACATGTATAAATGAAAGTGATTACATTTGATCATGTAATCATAAGTTAATTTTAAATTTGGAAAAAATTAAGATAAGATAGATTGACATGTATAATTATATATAACGGATTAATAATAAGATGAACCATAAATATTTACCAAAAAATATAAATATGAAGTTCGAGTTTTAAATAAGTATTTTAAAACAAATAAATTTATCACAATAAACCATACTGACAATACATATGAGTGGGATATTATAGCATCCTAAAATAAACCAAGTGCTACTGAAAAATTGCTTACTATAATGATTGCATCAAAAACTGCTATAGAATGCTGAGTGTGTTTTTTTCTTCTTTTTTTGTTTTTTTGTTTTTTTTGGGGGAATAAAAAAGAGAAAATTATAATAAAGGACCTAAGAAAAATAATATTTATTTAAAAAGACCATAAATATGGTAATTATTTTGAAAGACCACAAGTTAAAACATTAAAATAGAAAGACTAAATTGTGCTTAGCCATATTTCTTATATTCTTTCTAATTAGATCAGAATTTGATTTAGAGTGATTGATGGATAATCACAAAAAAAGACTAAATTAGAATCTGCTAAATTAATGTCTTTATTACATTGAAATCGCCTCCCAATTACTATCAAGGTGACTACTTTTTCCATCCCGTACATATGGCACATGTCATTGAAATGGAATTGTCCTCTAAAGCAGAGAGGTCGAATATTAAACTTGAGATTTTATTATACTTGATCATTTCTTGAAATATCATGTATACTCTCTGTTCATTTTTCTACCCAAAAACACTTATTTCAAACCACTAAGCTAGAAAAGATAAACATGGTTCGACCCCTCACTTCAGCAAAATTTCTTCCAGCATCAATCATCCCCTCCAATTTATTGGTTTCAAGCAGCCAAAACTCACCAAAATCAGCTTCTCTTTCATTGAAGATGATGTCTGGGATTGATAATGACAAGATTTACGCCTTCCTGTTATGTGACAAATGCAAGAACTCTCCCTTCAAAATAATCTAAAAGAGAAGCACATGTGACTTTCTAATTTTGATTATGTAACCATTATTTAATTTATATGAAAGTTTCTAGTGTTAATGGTGGAGTTGGTAGAGGTGATGCGATGTGAAAAACATCTACCTTTCTCTTTGAAAGTATCAATGGCTATCTTTAATTTGAGAAAAGTTACAACTCCTTGAAATCTCACCAAAGCCCGGACTTAGGAGTTGGAATGGTCGCAAGTTGTTGGACGGAGTTGGAGAGAAGGTGAGATGGTGGAGAAGATTGAAGAGGTATCTAGTATGCGGTTGTGTCTCTACTTCTTTATCTTTCCATGAAGTTTAGAAGAGAAACAAAAAAGGAAGTCACCTTGATCAAACATGTAGCAGATTCTGATTTGGTCTTTATGTGTGATTATCTATCAATTATTTGAAATTCTGATTTAATTAAAAAAATATATAAAAAATCTGGCTAAGGGCAATTTAGTTTTTCTATTTTTCTATTTTAATTTTTGGTCCTTCAAAATAATTATCATTTTTGTGTTCCTTCTTAATAAATATTATTTTTTTTAGGTCCTCTACTATAATTTTCCCAATAAAAAATTAGAGCTTAACCTATTAATTTTTTTTTTTGGTCATCACTCAATGCCTGGCGCTTTTTAGATTCTATTATCAATTGTCTGAGTAATTAACCATCTGGATTTAAGCTTTATGATAAGAATGCCTTTTTTTATGGGTTTTTTTTTTTAATAAAGTAGAATTCAAAATCAATTTGAGCACTTTACAGTTTTGGCTCTAAGATAACCCATTAAAAAATGATTTATTCTAAATTTTGCAAGATTAAAAATTTTAAACGTAACTTCATCTTGAATTATTTTAGCAAGAGCTCAATTCCGAACCAAGATATTAAAATGGGACCATTTTGCAACTAAAATGTGCAGAGAGAGAGAGAAGGCAGTGTGATGACTGATGAAGAAGGAGCAACAAGAGCTTCAATTTCTATGTGCTTTGGGCATTTTCAAGGAGTCATTCAAGCTCATATTAACATGCCCTAAAATCTTCATCCAAATCTCTCTCTCCCTCCTCCTTCCTCTCTCCTTCATCTTCCTTGCCAATTTCTACATCTCCCAACTCATCTTCTTCAACATCCTCCATAACCAAGCCTCCTTGCGACGATTCCCTCAAAATTCCAAATCCTGCGCTCTTCTCTCTGACATTCTCTTCTCTCAATGGGTTTCCTTCTTCCTCATCAAATTCGCCTATTTCACCTTCCTTTTGACCCTCTCGCTCTTCTCCACTTCTGCAGTTGTGTTCACCGTCGCCTCCATTTACGCTTCCGCGAATGTCACTTTCAGGAAAGTCATGAGCGTCGTTTCCAAGGTTTGGAGCACTCTCTTGATAACTTTTAATTGGAATACTGCGATCGTTTTTGCCTATAATGTGTTCTCCGGGCTCTTGTTCATCTTCTGCCTTTCTGTAATTGGTATCGATGATTCATTAAGGCTTGTGATTGGGGCAATTTTATTGGCGCTGTATTTTATTGGATTTGTGTATATAATAATAATCTGGCATTTGGCTAGTGTGATCTCTGTGTTGGAAGGTAGTTACGGTAAAGAAGCCATGATTAAGGGCAAGAAATTGATTAAGGGGAAGACAGAGACCTCCATTGTTGTGTCCTGTGTGATCATTCTGTTCTTCCTGGGAATTCAATTAGGGTTTGAGTTTTTTGTTGTGATTGGGTTAGTGACAGAGGAATTGAGAATTGGGGTTGCAATTCTATGCTTGATGACTCTTTTGATGGTGATACTATTGGGTCTAGTTGTTCAAACTGTGCTCTATTTCGTGTGCAAATCTTACCACCATGAACATATTGATAAGTCATCTTTAGCAGATCATCTTGAGGCTTATCTTGGAGACTATGTTCCTCTCAGACCCAGGGATATTCAAATACCAGAAATTCCAGTTTAGCAACTTTTGAAGTTTGCCAATACAAGAATTGCACACCAATCCAATGGTTTTGGTTGGTGATGATAGATTGATAGATCAAAGTTGTCGGCAGAGTTTATTATAGGTAGCTTTGTTAATCATAACAAGATAAATGTCATGTTAATATTTTTGGAAAAGAAAATTGTGTGTCATAGTTTTTTGGGAAAATCACCAAAAAAAAATACCACATAAATTTCAAAATTCTGAATAGGTGATTTCCTTCTAAAACTAGTTGTTAATTGCATTACTGTGGATGTTAATCCCATTACTTTTATGAGCAATGTGATTTTGAAGTTCAAGTGTCTATCATTTTTCCTAGTTTTTTTTTTTAAAAAAAATCATCTATGTAAATATTTAGAGTAGACAAGATAGATATACATAGGTGAATTTAATAAAATTGATGAAAATAAGACACTTCAACATATGCTCCTTGTGTATATGTTTTCTTTTCAATTTAATTTTTTTTTCCTTAAAGGGTAACATACTAACATGCCTGCGTTAGGCACAGATTAGATATTATTGAGGCAGTGACCTGAGAAATAAGATTTATCCATTTATCTTTACCTTATTCTCTTATGTTATCAATATTTTTAAAGATGGAATATCACCTTGAGGCAGGGTGAATAGGTGATCTCAAAATCTTTTCGCAAGTTACACTCAAACACTAATTAAATAGAGGCTAAAAAAAGAAAATAGACACAAGACAATTTATACTGGTTCGATCTAATACTTCAACATACATCAAAGTCCCCAAGCACATCTTGAGATTTCCACTAACTCTTCAAAATACTAATACAACTCAGGATGATCCTTTCACACTCAAACTCACTCCCTCTTACAAGTTGCAATCATACACCCATACTAAAGTTCCACAACCTTAAGCTTTAAACAGAAAATGATATAGACGTTTAATAACTCCTCATGAGTGAAGTACAAGAAATATCTGAAGATATTAAGTGATGTTAATGAAACAGTTCATTGCAATAATACATAATTGAATACGCAAGTTTATGTAGTTGGGGGAATTAAATGTGGTGAGCTTTTATATCATCTGTCATTAATGTTGTTGTGAAACTTTGAATGTAGTCGTCGTCTCTCATGGAACTTTCGTTAGCACAAGACGATTTCCGTTAGCTACAGTCAATCGTTGTTTCATTAATGCATTCGCCATCAATGTCCTTGTACACAGAGGATGATTCAGAACAATTGTCAAAATAAGTATATCTCGAAGGATTGATTTCATTTGCTATGAGGTGCAATTCTGTTTGTAGGTTATCTTTCTGTGTTGCATTTAATGCTCTGTTAGGACGCACGTCATTTGGGCTAATTTCAAATTAAACATTGTTAGTAACCTGAAAAATACTCAAACTAATGATTAGTATTTAGTTTGAACAATTTCGAGTGAGATAAGAGAAGGATTGAGGATAACACAAGAATCTGTGAAATTAAAAGCTTCTCGAATTTGTTCACAGAGTTGATCATGCTCAAGAATCATTGCTACTATGCTTCGGCAGACATATGCAAAATATGTTGTTAATAGTAAAACAACATGCTATGCTTGGGCAAATCAAACAGCTGCTCGAGCATCCTGATCGAGCACACAAATGTGCTTGCTTGAGCATGCCATAAGTGACCCTTTAATTTTATCTATCATTGCTAATGCTAGGACACACCTACCCAGTGCTCGGGCATGATACAAGACTATTGTTGCCAATGCTCGAGCATACTAGAAGTAATGCTCAAGCATACTTTGAGGCCGGGACTAAAGATAAGCTTAGAAGGACTCTTGCTCGAGCACAAATACTATACCCTACTCGAGCATTGTTACTCGGGCATACGCCATTGATGCTCGGGTAAGGGATTTGTGAGAAGATAAACTAAGGCGATGTTACTTGAGCATAACTTACCTCTGCTCGAGCGTACTTACTTTCTGCTCAGGCATCGGTCTGATTTGAAGGTATCTCCTGCTTTATCCCGATGATGATTGGGCAACCCTTCAGTCTACTTGGGCATGCTTCTGAAACACTTGTACAATTCCTTAGACAGAATGATCTCAAGCAAACCTCAATGATTAAACCATTGATTATTTAATTCAATAATATATTCATACTTTGTAATCATCAAAACATCATGAACTAACAATTTTCCCATGGATAAAAAATTACGATGAGATAACTTTTAATTGGAATAATGAGATCACTTTTGCCTAAAATCTGGCATTTGGCTTGTGTGAGGGATTTCTCTCCTTATGCCTAGTCTTTTAGGACACACAAATAAGCTTCCTCATTTCGATGATCTCCTTCTCATTCTCTCCCTTCTTTTCGAGGACAGGGACGCCTCCAAAGCTAAAATGGAGGCGCTTCTATTGTGTTTGGCAAGAAGGAGAAGAAATGGATAAATAACATATTGTGAATTATTAATTATTAAAATTATTATTATTAGTTAATAAGGTTAAATACCATTTTTGCCATGGAAATTTGCCCTGAGGAGCATTGATCACCTAGAAGTTTAAAAACGTAACAATCTTGCCCATCGGTTGGTCTTGACCATTAAATCATTATTCTTCTTTGTAAACTTCTAGGGGCAAATTTACTCCTAAAAAAACTTATAGGGCAAATTTGGTCATAAAAAAAATTACAGGACATATTTACTCCGTTTTTAAACTTCCGAGACAAAAATTAGACAAAAAAACTTTCGAGTGACCAATACTCCTTTGGGTAAACTTCAATGACAAAAATAGTATTTAACCCTTAATTAATATGGCTGACAGGTAGATTAACAAAGAATGAGTTGTTTCTTTCTATTTGGCCAGTGCATACAGAATATGTGGTGCTATGGATGCACCCAAAAATTTCTATTTAAATTTATTAACAATTTAGATTTTATATTTGATTACGTTCTTACCAATTCTTATGGAAATTTAATTTGAAAATGATTGCATAAACGACATTTTTCATCCGGAAAACAGAAGAAGAAGAAACTAATTAACATTAACAATGTAAAAGTAATCATACATCTTCACGGTATGGTAGGATCGTTTTTCAGGTAAACATTTATTTGTAATGAAAATTATTGTGTTTATAACAAAATACATCTTCAAATGTAACATCCTACACACTTTCTACGTAAAAGGGTGAAAAAGATGCCAACTCAAACCATGAAAACCACCACCACCACCAGTCCACGAACGATTTCGGCCAAGTTCATTATCCTTGGAATCTTCATAATAATCTTAGAAATTACCAATTCGTTAATGGTATTTACAAGTTTCGTAATGGTAATTATCAATGATTTCGTCAGGTTTTTTTCAAACTTTATGTAAATAAGAATAATATATTTGTTAATACATATATATATTAAAGGAACCAAGTGACTCGATGATTGGGTCATTTAGCCCCCATGAAGGTGGGGTGAGTTTGAACCCTACCTTCTTTACTTTCATTTAACCTAGGTGGGGTGGGTTGAAAAAAGATTCAATCCCGCAAAAAAATAAAAAAATAAAAACATCACCGGATCTCAAGCCCCTAAAAAAAGATTCAACCCCGCAAAAAAAATAAAACATCATTAGATCTCAGGTCGCTAGCGGTCATTGGATCTTAGGCCGCTAGCGGTTGGAGCCCAACGGCTGGCCAAAGTGGCCCTCTACAAGGGTTATATTTTTTTTTTAAATACAAAAATTATTTAAAAACTAAGGAAAAAAAGGTAAATTCACTCGAATTTGCATATCCCCCACCAAAAAAAAAATATCACCGGATCTCGGTCGCTAGCGACTGGAGCCTGACGGTTGGCCACAGTGGCCCTCCGGCGAGGGTTATATTTTTTTAAAAAAAAAATTATTTAAAAAGTAAGGGAAAAAAGGTAAATTTGTAATACCCGAATAATTATTATCTGGAATATTATGTCCATTTATGATAGATATGGTCTCAAAATGTTGTATAATTGATCTATTTTCAAAGGGAAATACTAAGAAAATTAAATGAAATTTATTGCCAAAAATGTGAAAAAGCATTTTAGGGTCATAAAACATCCTAAAAATGTGATGATAAATCCTAAAAGGCTGTGAAATAATTATTAAAAATTAGAAGGAATATTTTCCCTAATTTAGACAATTTATTAAATTATCTCTTTTGAAAATAGAAGAATATAAAATTAAAAAGTATTATGGGGACCATATTGGACCCTATGATTTTTAATATTATGCATGGAGCATAAATTATTAATGTCAATAAAATAGTTGTGAGATAATAATTATTACTAATTAAGAAAATTTTCAACAATTAGTAAGTGATTAATTAGATAATTAATGGCTAATTGTTTAGACATAAGATAAAGAGAAAAAGGTGAAAATTACTTTAAATAAATATACATATATAAATAAAAACGAAAATTAGAAGAAAAATTAAAAAAAATGAAATGAAAATTAAGAAATTAGAATCTAGATATTTGCATTAAAATAACATTATAAGTTAAGACATGTGGTAATTAAGTAATATTATAATAGTAAAAATGTGAACAGGATAAATGACCACGGATATAAATAAAATCTTACCTAGAAAACCGTAAACTAGGTTTCTTGAGTCAGAGTATATTAGGAACAAGTGAATTTCTATCTCGGAGTGGACTGTCTCCGAAGTCATTTCTGTAACCAACGGAGTGATTTGGAAATCCGGCCAGGAAGATATTTTGTGGGATTAATGCAGATAGTAGAAATGAGAACCGATGGAAAATAATTCATGGATTGAAATCCGGGGATAAGTTGAGAAAAACCAGAGTATATTATTGATCAATGGATTTTTATCCAGAGGTTAGCGCAAACAGGACGCATAGAAGACCCGGCTGAAGACTTCCTTTTGATGTTCCGGCGGAAACCTTCCTTTTATTGTTAAACATTACTTTTGAAATACTTGGTATGATGTACCGCTATTGTATCCAGCCAGACTTACGGCATTTTGAAATACAAGTATCAGTTCCTCTTCCGCTCAAATGATCTACTCTGATAATTTTAAATGATTTTTGATTAAAAAAATAATATTCCGCTTTTCAAAATTTGGGATGTTACAAAATTCACCTGAGTTTGCATATCCCTCATTGGCCCTCCTGCCTTCTCCGTATTTTAACAAGGGATAAGGAGCAATTTGGCTAGTGAACTTTTATCTTAGGAGCGCCCAGCACAAATAACTTTTAAGTGGACCAAAAATACCAAAAACCTCTTAAGAATGTGCAATTTGCACAAAAAACTTTTAAAAATGTGCAGTTAGCATAATACCGTTAGAAAAAGATAACGTCCGTTATCTTAAGGTGTAGATTAACCAACGAACTTTTACTCCAGGAGAGCCCAACATAAAAAAGTTTATGTGCAATCCACCCAAAATCCAACTATTGTAAATCTTTGTCCGAACCCCAACCATGTGCATTGGGGTTAGAAAAAGTGAATGCAATAAAAAAATCATAAATTATATTAATTATCTTATATTAATTATTATTATTAGTTATCTTATGCAATTGTTGACTATAATATTATATTATTTACTCTTTAAATTAAATTTTTGTTGTTGTAATTCATTTCAATTTTTTAAAAATATAACATATTTACATGCGTATAATATGCATAAAAATTGATATTTATATGCGTAAAAATATCACATAATTTATAGGCCACCATTATTTATTTGGATATGTCTTTCTCTCTTGTCTTTGCTGATAAATGGATCGAATTCATTTATATTTATATGTATAAATATAATATTTTTACCGATGAAATTTGATATACAGCTGATGAGATTAACATACTATGGATTCAAATCTTATTGTCGGTTAAGTAGTTATTCTAGGAGTATTACTTTTAAAAATGGGATGAAGGCTTTTGAATTTTTTTGGGCAACTGAAAGATCCTATCACATTAACTATTCTAAATTGATAATAAATAAAACTAAAAGATTATTCATATTATACACACTTATATCAATAACTAAAAAATTTCATTAGTCATATATCAATTTTTACGCATATTTATACGCACATAAATATGTGATATTTTAAAAAGATTGAATAGAATTACAACAATAAAAATTCAATTTAAAGGGTAAATAATACAATATTATAGTCAATAATTGTATAAAATAACTGATAATAATAATTAATATAAGATAATTAATATAATTTGTGATTTTTTTGTTGCATTAACTCTTTCTAACCCCAATTTGGGGGTCCGGGCAAGATTTACAACAGTTAGATTTTAAATGGATTGCACATGGAGTTTTCTGTGCTAAGAACTCATGGAGTAAAACATTTTTGTGTTAAGTGCTCTTGAAGTATAAGTTCGTTGGCCAATCTGCACTTTAGATAACGGACGTTATTTTTTTCTAACGGCGTTGTGCTGACGGCACATTTGTGAAAGGTTTTTGTGTTGACTGCACATTTTTAAAAGTTTTTTGATATTTTTGATCCATTTAAAAGTTACTTGTGCTATGCGTTACTGAGGTAAAAGTTTGTTGGATAAATTGCTTCTTAACCCTTTTAACAAATGTAATGGGCTTAGGGGGTTTTACAAATTTAAGTGATATTTAAATAGAATTTTCCTTGAAATCTAGTTAAAGTTATTTTATATGTATAAAACTAATTTTTGTCATCTAAATTAAAAACCATTTTAAAATGCATTAAGATGAGATAAATCCAGACACTTAAAAAGGTTATTTATTTCTGTCTCAAACCAAGGTGAGACCTCATAATTTCTAGTTTTAGATAATAATAAAAGTTGAGTTACAACACTTATATTCAACATGCATGTAAAGTAATTTAACATTTCTTACCTCAATTCTAGGTAGCCTCAAAAGTTCTATGATCGATCTTACATATTCTTATTGTCCAAACTCACTAACTTTTTCTCAGAATAATTATTTCACTTGAAAGGTCTCATGTGCAGAATAAAGAAGTTTGTGAAGGAGGTTCTATACTTAGGGAAAGTTATGAGTGCCAAAACGTCTCAAAAGCTTAAGATCGTAAAATAAATATATTTGAAAATATAGAAATGGGCTGGAGGATTATATACTTTATTAGAGGAGGGGATGGCGGCAACTTAAAGAGAGGGGTGGGATATTTACAATTAAATAAAATTAAATAATTTGAATGTTTAATTATTTTATTTTTGCCAAAGTTTAAAAAACTTTATTAAAGATTATTTGTTGTGTAAGTTTTTTTTTTTCCCTAGACATTTGTAGATATTTTATAAAAGTCCTAGAGTAAACCATTAGCGGTTAGAGTTTATTTGAGGGAAGGAAGGCACATTGAAGATGGCCAGGTATATAGCACAGGCGTGCCAATAGTCCCCATATCCATAAGTAAATAGTGCTTTTATATAAAGTTGCTCCCTCGCCACCCTCATCTCTCCTTCCCATTTTCACTTTACTTTTCTATTCATATTATATTGCAATCCTCAAATCTTATATAGTCAAATATTCATTCATTTTTAAATATATGACATAGTTTATAATACAAATTATATTATAAATTAAAATATTTCATATATTTAACACTGAAAGTAGTACTAGTCATACATGCATACAAAATGCATGCATATTATTGCTCACCTTGTAACTAGGCTAGTGGCTAGAAAGCTTCTATGAGGCTTGCCATTGAATTTTGCATGCATATATTTGTCTGTCCTTGTTATTATAAAAGTGCATGAATCTTTGTTAATTAATAACCACCGTAAATACAAGAAAGTAAAATCTTAATTATTCATTTTTCTTTATTTCTTAAAAATATCAGAATTATCAATTGGGGTTTAGTTATACATTGATCAAAGCCTGACTCTAATATCACCTTTCATTATAAGGTATACAACTTTACAAACACTTTTGCATTATATTGTGTACATTAATTAAAGTCGAGTTACAAAGTCTTATGTTCAAAAACATGTATAAAAATTAATTTAACATTGTTTACCTCAATTCTAGGATAGCCTCTCAAACTCTATGATCTTATGGATTTTTATGGTCCAAACTCACTATTATGTTTTTCCGCTTGTAAGATCTTGTCCACAAAATAGGGTTTGTGAAGGGTGTTCCGTGATCAGGAAGAGTTATGAATACAAAATCAATCTCAGAAATAAGCAAGTTGAAAAGAAATGGACGGCAATATTATAAACTTCATTAGATTAAAGAGGAGGGGACGGCGGCAAATTAAATTGATAAAGAGATATATATGCATGACGTGGAGGGTTTAAAATTTAAATGAAATAATTTGAATGATACTACTTGAAACTATTTGTTTAATCATAAAAATATGTGATTTTTAAATAGTTTAAAAACTTTATAAGAGGTTGTTTGTTTGCGTAGATATTGTTCTTCCGATGACTTGGCGCAGGTAATTTATGAGCGATTTTTTTATTTTTAAAATTTAAAACATCAAATGTTAATTAAGTAAAGCTGATAAATTTCATTTAAAAACGACGTTATAAACAACATTTTTCATCCCAAAATTAAAAGAAGAACAAACTAGTTATCATTAACAGTACAAAAGTGATTATATATCACCACAATGTGTTACGTTATAAGCAAAATCATTATGTTCATCACAAATTCACAATGATACATCTTCAAGCTAAAACATCTTATATACTTTCTACCTAAGAGGACTGAAAAAATGCCAACTCGAATAATGAAAAGCACCACCACCACGACGAATGACCCTATCATCCTTAGAATCTTCATAATAGTCTTTGGAATTTGTTTTCACCTCGAACTCACTGGTGAATGTTGCAGCAAGCATTATATGCTCCATCATATGAGGCGGACAAGACCCAGATGTAACATAATTTTCAAAACTGTTCCCTAATATGACAACGTTGCTTAGTAAACCAGATTTCCAATTTGCTTGTAAGAGGTTGTCGTATAACGTTATTGGACAATGTGGCATGAAAAACATGGTTGGTTTCAGAGCTTTCCTCTTGCCGTATTCATTATGTTGTAAAACTGAACAACCCAGAGCTTCCAAGATGTGGCATTCATTCATGGAAAGAGCTGGATCAAATACTTCAATATCGCCAATCCATTTAAAATCTCTTTGCATCAAGATTGCAAGGCCAAGTTGATAGTTTGGATTCTCATATGATTCAAATTTACCAATACCATAAATTACCATTTTCATTCTTGAAGCTGACCCCAAAACCATACGTAAGTGTTCATAAATTTGTGGGGTTTGTAGTTGATCTTTGAAGTCATGATAAAACTGAGAGTTCTCAATTTTGTCTATGCATCTTTTTATTTTCTCCATTAATATTATTTTTTCTTTGTTGTGATCCATGCATGTACGTGCTTGTCAGTTGTCGGAGCCCGTGGTTCAGGTCTTTCCTTCAAAATTTTACAATGGCTCGCTCGTTTCTTTAGTAAGAATTTTGGAAATATTTAGCTTCTCGCTGAAAAAATTAAAAAGCGAAATTAGGCTAAGATCTTATATAAAATCTAGTTAAATTTATTATATATCATATGTGTAACTAGTTCTTGTCATCTAAATTCAAAATCATTTTAAAACATATTAAGAAAAAAGTATCCAGACCCTTATGTAAAACATATGTGTCTCATGTATAGAAGAAGTAGTGTTATTTGATTTAATGAGAAAAAGACAAAAATGTAATATTGATATGAGAGTTATTGGAAGTTATAAAATAGATTACTGTTGATAGATGCAATTATCAAAAAGTGAAAAGATATTTATTTTTAGAAAAGAGAAATATATTGAGAATGAATATAAAAATTGTATCTCATCTCTATTATAAAAAAATACAAGTTGAAGAGAGGATCGAGATTCTAAAAAAGTTTTCCATAAGAAAAAATTTTTCATAATTATGAATAAAGGTTAATACATTTAAATTTTATTAAAGATGAAAATATGATTTCTTGAAATCATAAAGAATAGCGTTCTTGCATAAAAACCTTAAAATAAAGAACACAAATTTAAATTTTATATCTGAAAATGACTCTTTATTTTTTTCTCGAACCAATGTGAGATTTCACAATCCACCCTAATAACAGTTCTACATATTGTATGAAAATAAAAGTTGGATTACAACCATATGTTACAAAACATGCCTGTAAAGTAATTTAACATCTCTTACCTCAATTTTAGGTAGTCTTTATGATCGATCTTACAGATTCTTATGGTCCAAACTCGCTATATTTTTCACAGAGTAATTATTTCGTTTGGAAGTCTCGTCCGCAGAATTATGTTTGTGCAGGGTGTTCTATGGTTAGGGAAAGTTACGAGTGCCGATCTCAAAACGTTAAGCTCTTAACAGAAATATATTTAAAAATAATATAAATGGCGGCGAGTTTAGACTTTAGCGAAAGGGGTGGTGGGTGTTTAAAATTAAAATAAATTAAAGAGAGAGGCTGGTCTGTACTTGCCGATTAAGAGCATGACGTGGCAGGTGAGGAATAATGATTGTGTGTGTGAGGAGTTTTAAAACCGACACCCACTCCATCCATCTAGGTTTGGAATATTTCAGAATCTTTTTTTTTATTATTTTCTTTTCAATATATAATCTCCACTCTTGAATTTAAAAAATTAAATGGTATAAATTTAATATTTTATAAAACTATTATTTTGAATATGAATAAATAAATTTAATCTGTTAAATCATCATCTAGATAATTCATAACCGTAATACAAATAAAATTAATAAATAAAATTAATTTATAAAATACTACCATTATATTTTTTAAAGATATTAGATTTGAATCATTATTTTTTTTATTTAAAAGTGAAATCTTAAAAAAAAAAAAGATTTTGAGAATATTTGCTCCTTACCTCTCAAAGACTAGAGTGAGACCGACCTCCTCTGGGGAAATTTACCGCCCATGTCATCAGACACATGTTTATCTTTTCCAAACACGTTTTGCCAACTCACCCTCCACGTTATCTTATTTGGTCAACACTTTAAGGAACACGGTCAATGTACATGAAACTAACGGATGAGGCATTTTTAAGAGACTGTTTTCAATATTCATGGATATTTTTAAACCAAAAAAATATTCATGGTGCCGATGGATCCTTTTTAAAAATACTAAAGGCAATTTTGCTTTTTTTCTTTTTAATTTTTTTTCCCCCTACGAGACCTAACTATTACACTGCAGGATTAAATTTTAAACATGAAATATTATAATTGAAAAGTCAAGATTTAAATTCAGATTTGTGGGGGTTAAAATAACAAGATTATATATATTTTTATAAATAAAAAAAAATCTAAACTGAAATTTATTGTAAATTTATATGCCAAAAGCATACTTTAACTCTGAAAAACTATGAATTAGATAAAAATTAATGATAAATTACGAATAATTTATTGATTTTTATATAGATCTGGTAGAGAAACAATTTATATTATAAATATGAGTTTTAGTTTTCTCATATTGCATAAGAAAACTAAATTTCTTACCCACATAAAATGATGGAACCTATATATATATATGTATGTATGTATGTATGGATCCCACCATTTCATGTGTGATGTGTGTGTGACATGAGATAATTTTTTGGGAAAATTGATTTTAGGGCCCAAGCTAGTAAAATAATTACAAAAAAGGCCCAAGAAACATTCACATACCAGAAAAGGCCCTAGGGTCTTTTCTGGCATTTTTTCAAAAAGCGTTAGCAACTATATCAGTAGCGTTTAACAACTATATCAGTCCTCGTTAACAACTAAATCAGTCTAATTAACAACTACATTTTAACAACTACATCTGTAGCAATTAACAACTACATCAGTAGCAATTAGCAACTATATCCGTACATTTTTTTTTGAAAAAATGCCAGAAAAAGCCTATGTGAATGTTTCTTGGGCCTTTTTTGTAATTATTTTACTAGTTTGGGCCCTGAAATCAATTTTCCCTAATTTTTTTTCCAACCAACCATTAATCCCTACAAATATTCTTTCTTAGTTACAAGAAACAAAATTGAAATACTAGTAATTTTAAATCGGTGTGGAAAGTCTCAGGGAAAATTAAGCGGCAACCCCGCATATCGGAAGTGTTTCCGTTTGATGCTGCTTACCCAGATTTGTTTCTTCTTCCCCTCTTCTTGCATTCCTGAATTCCCTCTTTCTTACCTTCTTTCTTTCACTTTTTACGTTCCTGAAATCCTCTTGACGAAAAAAAAGAAGGTACAGAAATCGCTGTCTTTCCGTTATTTGTTTCAATTTATGCATGCCGAAACTCAGAATTGATTTTTCAATTTTAATGTTCTACTATCGTTGTATTCCTTTTTGCCTGTACCTGCATGATTTTAGAAATAGGATTTCTTGTTAGGTTTCTGTTTTGGAATCGCTTCTGGCTGAAATATGGGCAAAGGAAATAGATCTTTATTCAACAAATCAGGACTGCATCAAGATGCTTGTTGGGAACAAAGTGGATAAGGTATCTTTGAAGAACCTTACAAACATAAGCTTTCTCTTTTTAAGAAGCTGTGAACCACGTTTTGATCAATAAGTCATTTTCTACGTATTTCTGCCTGGCGCCTGACCTAAGGCCCAGTCTTATAGTTTTGGTTCCCTTGCAGATTGCTGTTCCCTTTATTTTCGTTTACAATGTTTAATCTTCAGCTGTTCTCCAAATTCTAAATTTCTGGTCACCCTGGATTCATAGTTAATGCATATTACTAGGAAAAATTGGAGCATAGAAGAATTGTTGGGTATCAGTAGAGGCAGGCAGATGTAAAACTGACTAGGAGAATAAAAGGAGGATCAGATCTCCTATAGAGATAAAGCGCGTTAGCAATGAATTATGAATATTAATGTGATGGCTTCCAACTAATTAAATAAAGAGCACTTTTAATACGTTTTGCTGTAGACCTTGAGCAAATCTTTCCTCTTCTCCATTTATACATTTGCCAATTGGGGTATGTCAACATTTATTTCCTTCTTTTTAATCCTCTCTGAGTTTCTCCATGCCTCTGTTCATGTGAATGTTGCATGTTGTTGCAACATTAAGGACTGGAGGGAGTAATATAAAGTGATTCAAGTGAATGTTGCATGTTGTTGCAGATCCTGGATACGCCTAGCCTCTTAGGTGAGGGGTCAAAGGGGCTTAAAAAGAACATTTTTACTGGCACCCCTCCTCAAGCTGACGCATACACTGGTAATTGTTGTTGATATTTTTCTGCACTCTCCAGATTTCCAGAATCAGATTGTTAACACGTTTATTGATTGTTTAGCGGCTCCACAAGATCATCACTCATATGAAATATAAAAATGTAATAGTGATTGTTTTTTTTTTTGGGGGGGGGGGGGGGGGGGGGGGCCAAAGCCTCCACACCTACGTTTAACATCCACAACACAATCAATCCTTATGAAGTGTCAGTCACCCTAGAACTTGAAAATTGTCCATACTCTAAAAAGTTCAAAGTCTTTTTTTGTTTATTATTAAAAAGTTAGGTTGAACTTGTTATTGTACAATTTATTGTAAAAATGGTTGAATATATTTCATCATCTTTTATCTTCATTCATCTGTAGAGGGAATTGTTATGTTGTACAATGTACCTGGGTTTTTTAATATTGAGTAAGCCTCAATTAGAAAAATAACCCCACTCTCACAAAGTAGCAAAACGTGAGCTCATATCTCCCTGTGCCCATTGATCATAATGAGACATTGGTACAAATATGAGGGTTGTTGGAGTATATGGATATGGTTGATGGTGGAGGAGAGGTCCATGAATTTTTTCCTCTTCTAGAATTGAAAATTGACAGCAACAGACTCAATGTCAGGGTTAAAGAGGCTAAATTTAAGTTTTTAAACATCAAGAGAGTTATACGCAACTATTCTAAAGTTTTGGGGGTTATTTTAGCCAAAAAAGAAAAAAGCTTACGAGTTAATTTCTTGAATTACTTTCACCATGTCAAATTTTTTCGTCCATGGTTTTTTTTTTAAAAAAAAAAACTTCCAAGTATATTTTATCAATATTTCATCATTGAACAAAATAAATGTACTTCCCTTCATTTTTTTTAACATAAATTATCTTAACTTCACATTTATTTTCTTCAAACTTCAACTCCGAGAAATTATGGGACCACAAACACTTATAGTAGAATATCATAGGCATATATCTCTTGATATCTATCTACACAAAGGAAGTACATGAAGACTGTCAAGGCATGATTCATTGATGAAAACAAAATCAACATTCAAATAAAAGTAATCCAGTCAGCTGAACAATTTTTTTTTTTTTTAAATAAAAAGCTGAACAAAATTTTGAACACCATGCATGATCAAAATATGTCATTCCATATATTAAATGGTTTCCAAAAAATACTTCTAAGATAGAGGATTTACATATCAACCATCATCGGAAGACGATCCAAATATCAAAAGAATTACATATTGTTTCATCAATGGTTACAAAAGAACATTTCACAACAAAAAGAAAACCATCATAACTAAATAACGAAACAGAATAGCTATGCAATTTATAACTAAACAGAAGGAACAGAAGCATAGCATCCAACTATTACCATTGCCAAATTCTCATATGAACCAAGGTCATATGGATGTTTATAATATGCCCCCTTCTCTGCAAGCTAGCTTTCCATTGTGAATTATGACAAAAACCCTCCAGTCTTCATCTTGAATAAGAAGACTTGAAACAAGAAAAATGAATTTAACTAAAAATGCAACAGAACACTATCAGATTAAATGGAGCATCTTGAACATTTCCTTTCAGACAAATTATGTCGCATGCCCCTCTTTATATGTGTTTCCTTATCGTTACCAATGATTGTTCTGGATTTCTTTCTGTTGAAAGAATTCACAAAAGTAATTGCTAGCGAAAAAACAACATATCCCAATAAAAACTAAACCAGTAGAAGAGCAAGAGCAAGCAGGGAAGGCATTTATGTTTCAAAAAGTAGCAATCATTACCAGGAAAGTAAAAGGCACGGGTGAGCCACATATAATTTTGAGGAGTGTTCAGCATCAAATATATTTTTTTAAGTGTAAAAGTGCATATGTGATTATAAATTAGGTGTAAAAATATTGTTTGACCATTAAGTTTGATTTTTTTTGTTGACTAGACGGTGATGTGACTTTCAAAGGTATAAAAATACACAAGTGGTTTGGCCAAAAAAGCGCCCGATACCAAGTGCTTTCTTTAATTTAATAATTTTATTTCAATTAAAGAAAAAAATATTATTTTTCTATGTATGATTAGGAAGCCAATTTTATTTTATTTTTTTCAGATTTATCATTTTGGGAAGAATGATTTATTCAATGTGTAAAAAGGGTCAAAATTTTATTTCAATAATTTATTTTCTTTTTTTAAAATCCTTATTAAATTTTCTAATTAATAATTGATAAATGGGTATTTATGCATTTAAAATTTGATATTATAAATAATATACTTACTTAACAATAATTTTAATTTTTTGAAAAAAAATTAAAAAAAATTATTAAATTAAATATATTTAATAATATCAAATATAACTTTAATTAAATATAGTATTCATAATATTAAATTTCAAATGTATAAATACTCATTTATTAATTATTAATTAGAAAATTTAATAAGGATTTTTTAAAAAAGAAAATAAAAAATGGAAATAAAAAATTTGGCCTTCCAGAAATTATACCTAGAGAAATAATAATTTTTCTTTAATTGAAATAAAATTATTAAATTTAAAAAAAAATCACTTGGTGTTAAGCGCTAGGGGTGGAAATAGGCTAGGCTAGGCTAGGCTTTAACTAAGTAGGTCTGGGCCTGCGACGGGAATCTAAAGCCTAGGCCTGGGCCTGAGTCTATGAGTAGGCTTTTTTTTAGACCTGAGCCTGGGCCTTTTGAAGGCCTGACAAGGCCTGAAGCCTATTTAAAGGCCTACTTAAAATGTAGGTCTTTATATATATAGTCTTAAAGGATATGTACTAAGTCCATATATAATTCATAAAGCCTATTTAAATGCTTACATTATGTCTAAGAAGTTTAAGGATTCATTCTCATAACAAATAAAATAGTTAGTAAGTGAAAGAAAATAACACCTAGTACCAGCAATTATTTGAGCAAGTAGGAATAAAAAAATCAATTATTTATTGACTAAGGAGATATATTTCTTAAAATCAATCAAGCACGACATGTGACATATAAAACTAGATTTTACTTCTTATTTTTCTTATAGAAAATGAGACAAACTTCTCATGTTTGGATCATTTTCATTTGGGCATCACTAAAATTAACTTAATACAATTTTTATGTTACATCAAATGACATAAATCAAGGGAGGAGTAGTGAGTTAGCATTGACACCTTAAGCAATCAAAAAGAAGAGAAGTAGATGTGATCAATTGATGAATGAAAATATTAAGCTTATTGATAAATAGAGAAATGTAAAATTTAAGGTTAAGAATAAATTATTAATTTTATAAATAATCTACAAAATTAATATAGATTAAATTATATATGACTATGTATAATAAAACATTTTTTTTAAAAAAATCTAAATAGGCCAGGCCTGTAGGCCTAAAGGCTGGGCCTTATGAATATAGGTCAATCCTGTTTACCTAAATAGGCCAGGCTTGTTTACCTAAATAGACCTAACGATAAGTCTAAGCCTAGGCCTGATCTATTTACTAAATAAGCCAGACTAGGCTTAAAGTAGGCTAGGCCGTAGGCCCTTGTTAGGGGTCTGGCCTATTTCCACCCCTATTAAGCGCTTTTTTGCCTAAACCACATGTATATTTTTGCATCTTTGAAAGTCACGTCATCGTTCAATCAGCAAAAAAAGTTAAACTTAATGATCAAACAGTATTTTTATATCTAATTTATAAACACGTGTGCACTTTTGTACCTAAAAAAAGCATTTCGTATCCGGCATTCCTCTAGATAAAACACATATACATTTTTGTAGCTTAACTCTTTTTTTTTCCCCATATTTTTATTTCACGAGGCTTACCTCTCCTCTACTATTCACCAATCTCTAATTTAAAAAAAAATGAAAAATATCGGCTAAGATAAACATAAAATTTGAAACTACACACACTATCATGCATAAAGTCGCCATAGCTTGTTTTCTGATGGCAAAAAAGAAAAATCCGGTTTTATACCTGTTTCTTTTGGGTAAAGGTGCAATATTACTCATGAACTTTTCCCCAAAGTGCACTCAGCACCATAAGCTTTTCGGAGGAGCAAAAACGCACATGAACTCTCAAAATGGGTGCAAAAATACCATCACTGTTAACTGACATTAATTGCAATGTAAAAATACCAAAATGCCCTAAGCACATGAAATCTGGAAAATCAAAGCACAATTGCAACGACACTTTGCCCAGGTGGCAACAACAGCGGTGCACTGATCCTCAAGGATAGATAGAGACAAAGTAAATAAAGTTATACGAACAGGATAAGCAAGAAATTTACTATTTTGAGGAATTTTTCCTTATAATATTCTTTTCCCCTAATCGTGAGCTTCAGTTCTCCAATAACATGATAATGAAAATAAGAGTTAAAATGCAGATTCAGCCAACAAGTATTCGACCAGAAGCATCAGCTACTAATCAATTGCAAGAACAAGCAAAAGCAACCTTTAAGAAATCTTAGGGAGAAGTAGAGAGAGAAAGAAGAGAAAAGCAAACCACACCCAATATCTAACCACAAATGGAGTTGATTTGAAAAAGTTCGAAGGTTCTGGAATTTAAAGACTTTCATGCCTTCTTCCATGCCCTTCTTCAACCCCTTCAATGGTAAGCCGCTAGATCTGAGCTCCATCAAGGCTTAACCACAACTTGTCAGCATTTTGATAAATCGTATATGGCACTCGCATCGTCGCCGTCTGCGTTGAAGGGCATAGTGGTAACACCGATGACTCTGGTTCTCTCTAGTGGCTGCTGCGACAGTGCTTTCCAGTTCTTGCTCTTACCCTTTGTAGATCTGTATGCCATATCTGAAATTTTGCCAACGAGCAATATGAGTTTCGAAGGAGGAAGATGAGAACGTGGTCATGCTTGATAGGCGCAGGAGCAGACGACAGGGCTCGACTTGCAGAAGGAGCATCTGGCGAAATCGACGAGGGAGACGAAGTGGGATCCGAGATTCAGATCTGGAGGAAAGTGGGATCCAAGATTCAGATCTAAAGAGGAAAGTGGTGCGGGAAAGGTCCAGATGGGGAGGAAAGAGGGAAGGGCAGTTTGGGAATTAAAAAAACGTCTGACATTTTTATTTTTTTAAATGATGTGGGGTAATAAATCCCAATTTTCATATTTTTATCCCACCTTATTCATTTATTTTGGGGATTATTTTAGGCTAATTTGGAATTATTAGATAATATTTAGATTGTTAGCCTATTTTAGGAAATAATATAAATATAAATTAATTATAAGATATTGGGCTTAAATTATTAATATTCTGATTAAATAATATCTCTTGATATATGATAGATTGTGATTTTATAAGATCCTATGGTACAAAATTTTTCAGGATAGCTAAAAGGAAATTCAATAGTGAAATTTTATTGGACTCAAGTTGGTACTCAAAAGCCCTCCTCTCCTCCCTTTTAAATAACCTAGCATCTGCTAGGTTAAAAAAGGACGCTGAGACGCCGCAAGAGATTGTCACGGTGAATAAGAACCTAGCCGCAAAGACCGAGACGCTGGGAATTAATACGCAGAGGTGATTGAATTCATTGATTATTCTTTCCTTCCATTCAAATTCACACACAACAAGCTTCTCTAGTCTTTCAATTCTCAATTGATCACATGGGACCCACGGTAGAGTACAATCAGTCAATTATCATTCAATTTCTATCCATGGGTGTGACGTGTTGGAGTCTTTGTGAGGGATTTTCAATGGCAGCGTAAGCTATTTTGGGAGGCAACTTGGGAGGAGCATGGAGGAGGCTAAAGCCTAGGGCTTACACATGAAGATCATAAGGGAGTGTTGTTCTTTTTATCTTTTTAATTGAGATTATTTAGTTTTAAAGGATTTTGAGTTGTATTAATTGAGAACAATCTAGTTTTAGATTGTAAACTTATTTCTTTTGGATTAGACTGATGATTTGAAGTTTTATGCTTATTTCTGAACTCTTGTTTGCAACCTTTGGATTATCAATTAAATTAATAATTGAGTTTTCGTTATTAATTTAATTGTTAATTTGGTTTATCATCTTAATTGTTTAATTGAGTTGATAAATTATCTGGTTGTTTAATTAGATAATTGTAAACAAGATTTCCAAGATTATTTTATGATTGGTTTTTAATGGATTTAATTAGCCACCGCTTATTTCATTATGAATTTTCTAATGGAATATGTGTTATTGAGCTGGAGGGTTTCCCATGTTCAATTGGATAATTAAATTTATTAATTTCCTTTTGGTCCAATTAATTGATTTAGGCTAAGAAAGTCAACTTCATGCAATTCCTAAGTTGTCCCCTTCATCATCATCACTGAATTAAATCTTATTATTTTATTTGCTTTTAATTAATCTTTTTATTAGGATTTTAATTGTTCTCTCATAAGAAAACCCCCAAAAATTGCATTCAAACTCATATAGATTAGTCTCATTCTCATATAGGTTTAAGAGTCAATTGCATTATTACATTTAGTTAGTTAATTGCATATAGGTAGTAGTATTTTGCATTCTAGTTTAGGTCCATTTACATTCTACTGCATCTTTTATCACTTGAAAATTAGTCCTAAAGAAAACCCACAGCTTGCTCCTTGGGAGAATGACCTAGGTTGACCCTAAACTGCATAATTAATTAGGACCTAGTTTAATTGATCACTTTAATGACAAAAGTACCATCGATCAATTTTATCTGCTAGGTTAAAAAAAGGACGCTGAGACGCCGCAAGAGATTATCACGGTGAATAAGAACCTAGCCGCAAAGACCGAGACGCTGGGAATTAATACGCAGAGGTGATTGAATTCATTGATTATTCTTTCCTTCCATTCAAATTCACGCACAGCAAGCTTCTCTAATCTTTCAATTCTCAATTGATCACTTTAATAACAAAAGTACCATCGATCATGGGGCCCACCTAAAACTAACGGCTGTTTGAAAGACTTAACGGTATGGGTATTTTTGCACCCATTTTGAGAGCTCGTGTGTGTTTTTGCTCCTCCAAAAAGCTTATGGTGCTGGGTGCACCTTGAGAAAAAGTTCATGAGTAGTATTGCACCTTTACCCTTTTCTTTTTACGTGAGGAGTGTGTAGTACTGTTGTCCCAAAAAAAAAAGGACTGTGTAGTACGGAATAAAATACAAAAATGAGTTATCATATTGCAGTTTCACAGCCTCAACTGGAGGAGCTTCATTCCTGAGTTCTTGGTTCCTAATTCACAACTATGGGCGCGTTCTGCAAAGCGCCACACATTTCTTATCTTCCCTTTCCCTTTCTTCGAAGAAGCCCTAGATTCATGATTCGGAATTGCCATACTCCCAATTCTACACGCCGATTCCCAAACAGACGTTTGCTTCTCTTCTCTCTTCCCCTCTCTGGTTTCCTTCTCCTTCCTCGTAAATTTCAGTACGGGTCTTCCTATGCCGCCGATCAATATGACCCTGTTACTCCTGTTGAAAGGGATGCGAGTGCTGTAACTTCGCAGAGAGTTTCAGAAGCTGTGGAGTTGTTGGAGAAGGGGAGGGAATTGCAGGCTCAGGGTGACTTTAATGGCGCTCTTGCCTACTTTTCTAAGGTAATAATAATTTACCACTTTTTCCATTTCTTGGCTTCATTTGATAGGTTGTTGATGTAGAGGAGCGATTCTTGATTTTCCATTTGATTATATGACTTCAAAATCTGGTTTAAGGAGAGGGTTACAAATTGTTCTCCAGGAGCTAAATGAATAAATCAACCTAAATCAAATTGGAGTGTAAGGAATGGCATTAAATGGTTTAGTGACTAAATGGTTTGCTTACTCTTTTTATTTGTAAAGCATGCCTTCACATTCTTTGGCTCTTTTCAGTATTTATCTGTATAGGAGTATGCTGCTCAATTGATAGTGGCATCTCAGACTAGGATGTTATGCCTCATGTGGAAATGTCAGTTCCATTTTAGGTACAGACTGGGGGGATTTGTTAGTTTTCTTTTGTCCATCTCTTTTGGTTAGTTATAGCTTGATTTCCTGAAAAACAAATGTAACCCTGTTTATTTATATAGGGATTTTTTTTTTTTGCTCAAAGAAGATATATTAATATTACCATAATAGAGTCACAGGAACAAACAGATACAATGCTAGCCGCTGAAACACGGAAGGCAGCAGAATACAACTGCCAAAAAAGGGCTCAACCCGAGAAGGAAATACTCAGCATGACACATAAAAGTCCAACAAGAAATAACAGAAAGCAAAACAAATCCATCTCCATCTCTAGCACGATGAGAAGGAGGGGAATTGTCCACAACTCTATTAGCCTCTTGAATGTCTAAGGTTAGAAAAGACAACAAAAGAAGTACTGGTTCAATAACCCATCTGATAGGATACACCCCCTTATAAGCATTTGATGCAAGAAGATCAGCAACACGATTATCCCTTCTAGGAGTAAAGGATACAGAGAACCTAACCTTGTTAGACAAAAGACTAATAATATCATGTAAAATAGTCCTACTCTTCCAACCAATTAAATCAGGAGACTTAGCTTCAACACTGGAAACAAGAGAAATACAAGAGTTATTATTAAGTATAGTGATTCAGCTGCCTGTGTATTAAAATTTCGTTGTTATTAAGTATGGAAGAGTTTATTGACTGGCAACCCAATAATCAATAAATTGATAAAAGTTGTAGAAGCTAGGAAGATACACCGTTTACTAGCCATGAATAGAGTGGTTCATTTTGAACTCCATGTAAATACACAGACCCATCCTAGTTGATTGTTTGCAGATGACGATCTTTGTATTTCCTGTTTTTAAAATCTGTATAGATGCACTATTTAATGACATTTGTGAAAGAAATTAATTTTGATGGGGAGCACCAAACCTGAATAACATGTTTGACATGACATTACACCAAGTGTCATTGAATTTGTAGAAAAGAAGGTGCAAGAGAGAGAAAGAGAGAGGGAAAGAAAGTTAAGGGATGATAACAGAACAGAGAGGGGGAGAGAGCTTCATAGTGCGCTGAACCATTTCAATTATAATGTGCATAACACATCTGAATTCCTCTTTACATGGGCAATAGTAACGGCTAGTTTATTATCCTAACCACCCTCCTAATTAACCAGTGTGTTATTGACATAGTGACCGCATCAGTGTCATTGAGTTTATCATGGGAATTTATGCTTTGGTTTTCTTAGTGATATGTACTCAAGTATATATAAATATGCTCTTTTTATAGGTCATTGAAAACTACAAAGACTTTGCATTGTCAGACTATGCTAGGGTAGGAAGAGCACTTGCACTGTACGAGGTTGGCGACAGAGAAGAAGCAATAGCAGAGATGGAAGATGTTTCAATATCTCTTAAAGGCTATCCAGGTAAAAGCCTCTGCATTGTTGCATGATGCATTTTACATAAGGAATTTTCCCACCTTGTTCTAATACTGTAATTTTTTATTTTTTCTTTCCAAAATCCAGAAGTTCATGCAGCTCTTGCTGCAGCCTTGTACACAGATAAGCATTCCCCTTTACTTGCTGAAAACCAGTTCACCATTGCTACTCTTCTTGATCCACATTTTTCAGACCTCTCTTATGTCAGAGACAGGAAACACTGGCCACCAAGTTTGGTCAGTTCTCTACGGCAATTCATTACACTATCCTAGGATCCCTATATTCTATTTCTAAAATATACCCGAATAGATTCTGTTTACAAAAGACATATAGGTCATATCAACCATGAGATGAAAAGACACAGGTAAGTTTGTCTATTTGTCTTCTATGAACGGAGTCTTTATATATACGCTCCGTTGGATATATATGTGTTCAACCGCTTATTTAGCAGTGCCAGCTAAATCAAGGCGTTTATAGAAGCTGCAAGTCAACATGCTCTAGTGTAAATCAACAATTTTCCAGTTTAGTTATACTGAAATGTACTCATTAACTTCAATATAATTTTTTGTTTTTATATGCTGCAAGTTGAATTGACCAAAGGAATATATTTGAAAGAAGTGTTTATATGTCAACAGTTAAGCAGAAGAGCAGGACTGACAGGAAAAGAATGTCATTTCCTGAAGTTCCCTCCTCTTATAATTGTTTGAGTTGGTATTAGAAAAACATGTTTGCAAAAGTGGAATCAAAACTCTTCTTACAAACTTAACTCATATTATGTAAATCACATTGAAAAAGTAGCTTATACTGTTAATGGCATACAAAATCAATTTGGAATGTCATTTTGAAAATGTAAATGCATTTTTCTAAAGTTCACTTTCTGAAGTGTTTGATGTTATTGTGTATAGTTTTTTTTTTAATTAAAAATAGAAATACATTTTGTTATTTCAAAGATTATTTGACTCAGTTTATGATACTAATCTTATTGGTGATATGTTCAGTGCAACTTGAGCAACCTTGTTGCCCTTGATTTTGTTGTGTTCTTGGTTCAATACGTCAATGGCTTCCTCACTCCCTCTCTTCACCTCATCTCAGATTCTCAGAATCAACCCAATCGCACTCTGGCTACCCTCTTCATCACTTTCCCTGAAACTGCAAAACCATAATCACGAATGGTCTGGTATAAGTTGGGCTCTGCACCATGGCACTACAAGTTTCTCCAATATTTTGCATCACTAATTAATCAATTAACTCAATTCAATTCCGAATTACAAAATAAATTCAGTTAAACTCCAAAGCTATACATTAAACTAAGTATCCATGGAGGGCATAAAATAAATATTTTTATAAAAAAATAATGTTTGTTATCAGTTAGACATGGCTAATCTCATCTGCCTCTAAATTCCTCGAATTAGACCAACTTGTAAGCTCTAACTATGCCTTGGTAGGAGGCTGAACACATCCACAAAACGGTGCTTTCTTCCTCTTGTGGATCGTTCTCGTCCTCGTCCCTCCATAAAGATAATCTCTCAGAAGCACTCTTGGACTTCGATCAGCGATTCTTGCTTTTCCTCTACTTTCTTTCTCTTCGTCGAGCTTCAGAAGCAGAAATTGCAGTCTCTGCACATCCATTTGAAGCTTCCCTATTTTTTCCGAAGCTCTTCGTGCTTGTTCTGCCGCTCTCCTTCTGTTTCTATTGACGCTTCCACTGCTCTCGTCAGAATCTGTTGCTCCTCCTCGCTTCCCCCCAAACGACACCGTTCCGTCTCTCACCTTCCTCACCAACTTGCGGTTTCCGTCAAACAGCTCTGTGATGGCTTCTTCAGATGCTTCAAGCTGCCGTTTAACTGTATCGTACTCAATGTCCTTTCCCATTGGGATTTGTTTGGTGATTTCTACCTTCTTCATCAAGTCTTGTACGACGATGTGAAGGTTTGTGAGCTTTTGTGCATCAGTATCGAGTTTGTCTAGAAGCTTCCGCTTGCTGTTTTCATCACGAGCCTCTGTGAATCGTCTTGAATTTGAGATCTCTAATTTGTCCACGCTCAATTCCTTTTCAACCAATGACTCTGTGGAGGGAATTTTAGTTCTGGATCCCTTGCTTGCTCTTCTTTGATGGTGGTTCGATGGTCTGATAGCCATTTTCTGCGCCTTCCCGACGGTTAGACCAATGCTGCTATCCCTATCTGCAGTTTCCCATAGCTCGAGCATCTGATCATCATCAGCGAGAGTTTCTCTCCTGGTTAACCCGTAAGACGAACATTCGGACATTTGATCAAGCATGATGTCTTTGGGCAGAACCTCATTGTCTGCATATTGGATTGCTGCTGGCACTGATTTCCCCATCTCCTTTTCATGAGTGAGTTTATCCTCTGCTTCTTCCATTGGTGTAATATGCTTGCTGATTTGAATGTTTTCTAGATGCCTTCTGCTTCCAGATTTTGGTTCTTGAGTCTCCTTGAGTTTGTCCTTTCGTCTGAAACTTCCATTCATTTGTTTCACAGCCAGTTCAATTGCATTGATCCTTTTCTGAATGTGTTGCAAGTCTGGAAGGGAATCTGGTGTTGTAATCAGATCTCTCCTTGTTTCTGCTCTGCCTTCAGCGTGTTGTTTTAACACCAAATTATTAGCCTGGAAACAATGAATACAAGACATCAAATTATATCCTGAAAGAAATGCATGTATTGGAGATTATTTCTCGTATTTCATGCCATATATATGAAAACCAAATAAAAATAATAAAATAATTTTTTTATTTGATATGCAAAGATAATTTCACCCAGACAAAGGAAATCCAAATGAGTATGCTTGGCAATCAAGGCCATCCGTTTAGGGATATGATTAGAAAAGTCCATAATAACAGATCAAACAAGTTTCCAACACTTCCCTCTATTGACTTATCCACTAGAGCATAATTGCATAAACAACGAGACTTTAACCATGACCAAAAGCAGAGGCTAAGGCAAGATTTCAAATAATATACTCAGGAAAAGTAGGCATGTTAACTGGAAATTTCAACCCCCCAACCTTTTCAAATATATTTTTCCAAGGCTCTGTGAAAAAGTATTGAAGGGAAGTAAGACCACCCAATAAAATTCCCAACCCAAAACGACGGCTTATTCAGCGTCATGGACAAAAGTAACCATGAGTGCAAGTATGGGTATCTAACTCACCCCTAACCTCGCTCATTCGTAGAAACACACACACACAGATTGCACTAGTGGCAAAACCAAATACTAGAGTTTGTCCATACCTTTTCTTCTGCGTTGTCATGAGATTTGGTAAGTACAAGAGTCTGCGACTCCAGTGATGATATACAATTGTCCAAAGCACTGACAGCTGGGCCAAAAGCGGCCAATTGATCACGTAGTCTTCCATTTTCATTTTCTAATTTGCTAACCCTTTCTTGTAGCCTTTCATTAATACAATTGTCCAAAGCACTGACAGCTGGGCCATAAGCGGCCAATTGATCACGTAGTCTTCCATTTTCACTTTCTAATTTGCTAACTCTTTCTTTCAGCCTTTCACTTTCCATACCTTTGGAGTTCCTTCCTTTTTCAAGGTACTTACATGCATCTGCTAGTTCACAGACCTTTCCTTTAAGTACAGTTTCTTTGATAGTAGAAATCTGCAATTCAGTATGGAGTGCGGCAGCCAGAGTTTCACACTGTCTAACCTCCATTTCAAGGTCATTATGATTTGAACAAAGTTCATCAAGATCCTCACCTAACTCCTTAAGTGCCAGGTGTTTTTCATAGACAATGTTTTGGTAGATCAGAGAAGCAATGGATTGAGCTATTGTATGGCAAATCACGACGCGGATCTCTTCTTCCAGATCAATTTTCTCTTCATTAAGATCTACGAACCTCCTCATCAGGGATGTTTTCTCTTCAAATGTTTTGCAACTTTTCTCCTTTAGGTCACTGTACAACTCATCCATGTCTGACAGCTGCCTCCGTAAATCCTCTATCTCAGTTGCCATCACTTGCATTCTCTCTTCTCCCTTGCTTATTGTCAAATTCAATTCCTCATTCTTCTCCAATATCCGTTGTAACTCTGCTTGTAATGTCATGAATTGCACAGATTGGTTCCTCAACTCCTTATCCTGGTCAGCTCTTTCTGTCACAAGCTCTTGCACCTTTGGTTCCAACAGCCCAAGTAACGCAACAAGAACTGAATTTTCGATGGCTAGTTGCTGGCTTTTGTTGAATTCCGTAACTAAAGAATTTTGTGTCTCCTGAAGTTTTCCATGTTTAGGGTTCAGAAGCCTCTGCTCTTCTTCAATTACATCTCCATAGAAATGCTCACGGTTGATGTCAAGAGTCTTCAGAACCTGAAGCAACCCATTCCTTAGTATTCTAGTTTTCTCACACAAAGAATTCATGTCAGCCTGCTTTTGAGCATTTTCTTTCTTTAATTTAGATATCTGTTCTTCAGACATTTTGGATGCCTCCAAGAGTCTTTGATATTTAACTAGAACGGAAAGGTTCTTTTTCTCCATATCCTGGATAGAATTCTGTAAGATGAAATTTTCAATTTGGGCATTGACAGCTCTATCTAGTTCCTCCTCATAGTCCTTTTTCTGGCATTTTGCATCATCTTGTAGAACATGAATTTCTAATTCCTTCTCAGCCAATTGAATTTTATTGAGTTGTACAATTCTGGAATGCTCTTCTCTCTCAGCATATAAGGAAGCCAGTAGCTCTTCTACCTTTCGAAGTGCAGATTCCTTTTCTCCTTTCAATTCTAAATGCTTCATCTCCAATTCACTACGTTGTTTCTCTAGATTTTTCAGTGTTTCCTGAGAGGTGATGAACTGTGAAAGTAGAGTGTCTTTCTCAGAAATGAGACTTGAGTTCTCGTGATCAAGTAACTCGCACGAGTCCTCCAAGATTTTTGACTTTACCCTTAGTCCTTCAAGTTCAGCATTTACATCAAATAGAGAATTTTCCAGAAGTTTGTTCCTTTCTGAAAGCTTTTCTAGCTTCTCAATTGTAGCTTGTAACTGAGAAAACAAAGTGGCCTTCTCAGAAGCAAGAGTAGATTTATCGTCAAGTAGAGACTGGCATGTTTCTTCTAACAGCTTCACTTTTCCTCTAACACCCTCCAACTCCTTGTTCAAGTTGGAGAGGCAATTCTCCAGTACAGCATTTTTTCCCATAAGTTCATCCATGATCTCTAATTTTTCAAGAAGAGCAGCTTTCTCGCTTCTGTCAGCCTCAAATGTCTCCTTCAGCTTTGAGTTCTCATCCTGCAAATTCTTAACTGATGATAAAAGGCACTGTGGATCGAGTTCATTTAATCCCACCTCGCCCATCATAGCTTCATGTCTTTTATTGACATTATTGAGCTCCTCTTTAAGACAGAAAATTTCTTGCTGAAGAGAATTTCTTTCTTCTACCCGCAGTTGAATCTCCTGTTCAAGTTTTGCTATTTTATCCCTCAAATTTGATATCTCATCCTGCAAATTTTTAATGGACAAAGATGAAGATAATTGGAGCTCATGCAGGGTTTGGCTCTCCTCCTTGACCCTTTGTACTTCATCCTCTAAAGCCTTCCTACGGCATTCAGCATTCTCCAAAATTTCTTCCTTGTTATGAAGCTCAACGGCGAGAGATCTAAGCTCTTCCTGAGATTGAGAATGCAAATTTTGAAGATTTTGGAAAGCAGCTTCAGTCTCCCTGAATCGTAGCCGCTCCTCTTGTACGCAAGTCCACAGCCTACCCAATTGCTTTTGCTTCTCATTAAGTTCTTCACTCTGAGATCCCATCTTTTGCACTAAGGAATGCAATTCAGACTGAAGAGTTTGATTAGATGTTTCTAGGAAAAGACACTTCTGTTCAGAACTCTCTAACTTCTCAGCCTCGTCTTGTACATTACGAGTTAGCCTGCGCATCTCCTCTTCTGCAAAAGAGAGTTTATGCTCCAAGCTGGAAATTATATCCAAGCATTGCTGATAACGTAGAGCAGCAGCATCATGCTCTCCTGTGAGCTTAGCAACTTCCATCTTCATAGCCGCCAGTTCATCTACGGCTTTGTTAGCTTGCTCATTAATCCTCTTTGCGTTCTCCTCTGCTTGCATTAGTCTCTCCTCCAATTTTGATGATGTCTCCACACACTGTTTATACTGATCAAGGGCTGCTTCCTTTTCAGCTTCTACTCTTGCAAGGTCCTGCCTGAGTGAGTCAGCTTCTATTTCGGCTTTGGTAGCTCGTTCATCGAATTCTCCTGCATCTTTTAGAGCTGAAGAAATTTTGCTCTCCAGATTAGAAATTTTCTCCAAGCACTGCTGGTACTGAACAAGACTAGCTTCCCTTTCAGCCTGTAATTTGATAAGCACATCCTTCAAGGTTTGAACATCTGCTTCTGCTTTACTTGCTCGTTCATCGAGTCCTAGAGAGTTCTCCTGCGTTTGAGAAACTTCTGACTCTAGATTTGACAGTCTCTCCATACTCTGCTGATACTGAAGCAAGCCAGCTTCCCTTTCACCTTCTAATTTAGCCAGGGCTTTCTTCAAGGCCAAAATTTCTGTCTCAGTTTTAGCCATCCGTTCAGACTCGGACAAGCCTTGAATCCCAGTATCATAATTGCTCTGCTCTTCTGTGTCAAGAAAACTAAGCCCCTTCCTTGCTCGCCCTTCTGCAAATTTCCCATTACTCAAGTGTTCACCAGGCACAAATGGATCATTGAACTGCTTTAAACCCCTTCCACTAACAACACAACCATGTTCTTCCATAACAGTACCGTTTCTTTTCACATCATGAAAATGAGATGGAGAGGTCACAGGAACATCCTTGTTGTGCAGTTGATCTGAGTCAGGAAATGCACGTGAAGGGTGTGGCGTATTAGGGGTACGCGGCTCAGAATCATCTGGCGGCATTGGAGGAACTTGGTTGGGGAACGCCTCCGCCATGGTTCGATGAGCCTGACGGATCACTACAGTGGCATGATCATATCTCTCAGCCAGTGCACGGTATGCCCGGTAAAGCTCTTCAACCAATTTCATGAGCTCTGGCCGCTTCTTATAATACATTTCTGCCCTCCTTGCAAAGGAATCTGCATCTTCTTCAATAAGCTTAATCATCTGCCTCACTTTCACATCCATATCTGTCAAAGAGAAGATAAACAGAGAGCATTTCAAGATCTATAGCTACTACTATATGGTGTTCAATGTTTTCAGAAACAGAATTGTTAGAAGCATATTGCTTACCAGATAGATTTTCTTGGAGCCATTTTGAGTTCTTGGGACTAATGTGGCTATCCCACCACCATGAATACATTCCTTTAGAATCTGCATGGGCCACAACCGCCATCTCTAAAGCCAACAATAATACTTCCTTGTCTTAAAATGTTATGGGAACCTTATATTCTGTGAAAAATCGAGGAAGAATGGATGAGAACCACACGACAAACACTGAAGTCGACAGAAACTACGAGAATGTCTCTCTTGTTGCTTGTATACAATCAATGCGTGTAATAATAAGGAATGCAAACATTCAGTTTCAGATACATCAAATCTGCCCCTTGGATTAAGACGGCGTGGACTTATGAAACCAAAAAAAAAAAAATCAATTTATTGAATTTAATTGTTAAAAATAAGATCTGAAATTTTTGGAATTCTTGTTTCTGGTCCGTCATAAATAATGGGATACTGATTATATTATGTTTTTTACAACAATATTAAATTATTAAAAACAGCAGGAAAATTACCTGATCAATTGAATTGAGAAAACCCAGGTTTGAAGGCTGAAATATATGATACGGTGGAATTAGTACAAACTCCCTGATCAAAGACGAAAACGCACCAATTAGAACAATGGAAAACAAAGAAGTATCAAATTCTGACCAACATACATTGAAACATCACACTCTAGTACGTCAAAGAAGAAAACGAATTAGCCATTCGTCTTCAATTTTTAGCCATCCTTATGAATATTATTATGACAATGTATGATATAAACCATGTCCATATTATTCAAATCACCATATCAATCAAAGCTGAGTGAAGTAATATACCGAGAGAGAGAGAGAGAGAGTAGTGAAGACGGAGAAATCAAAACCAAGTGTAGAAACAAAAAAGGTTACGGTCATGGATGAGAGTCAGAGAGATCAAGCCAGGAAGAACCCCAACGAAGAAACTTACCAAACAAAGGATACAAATAAAGTAACTCAGTGCCCAGATAACTCACCGGAAAAATTTTAAATCGAACTTTCACTGTTTCGCTCCGATTAATACCGGCGGCGGCGAACCAGCTGAGCTGCTATTCTTTACCTCCGTCTTCATAGATCAGCCCATGGTGGCTAGATCTTTGTAAGCACACTGTTGTCTGTGTTTATGTCTGCCCCGCTCTCTGGCTTTTGCTCTTTATGGGACAGGAGTATGGGGTCGACCTGAACGTTTGAGTACTGACAATGAGGAAAGCAAATTAAACCGAAAAAAGAAAAAGTGGGTGGAAATATAAAACCATCCCAGAACGAAAACATGGTAATTAAATGGTAAATTTGAAATTAATTACCATTTTCAGTATCAATATGAATCTGATACTCCATTGATTACCTAAATCAGAGTCCGGCGGTGAAGAAGAAATCCCAGTGAGCGTTAAACCGTTGAGAAGAGAGAGAAAAAAAAAAGAAAACATGAGATGACGTGGAAACTTAGAGGAATCAACGGGGAGCCTCCATCAAACTTGATATGAAGGTAAAAGGAAAGATTCTGCTGATATATGCTAAAACTAGGAGAATGGTTGCCGACTTTCGGGTGGGTCGAGTGATTCTGATTCCAAGGAAAATATACCAATTTTGTGAGCATGGAGGCCTTGTTGGATTAGAGTGAGTTAAAAGCAACAGTACTAAATATGCCAAAGAAGTGGTGGAGTAACGAAACAGCAATTCATATTCAACGTTATATTCCCCCATACAACCTTCGTTGCGTGGGACAACATTTAGAGCTCTAAGGTAGAAATATTTTTCTACTGATATATAAGTGAGTGGGGCCCATTTTCTCTCTCTTCTTTTAATAATAAGCCCCACTTATTTATATGTGAGTGCGGCAGAAAAATATTTTTGTCTCAGAGGCAGAAACATTAAACTCTTTATTTATTTATGTAAGTTGAAACAAAATTTTTTTCACATATTTAATTCATATCATATATTTAACTTATATACTATAAATCATGATTAAAAAAAAAACAGATTTCAATGCTAAAATGTTTATAAATTGAATTTCCGTTACACTCAAATCTACTTGTAATTATTCTCTGCTACCTGGCTTCTCAGCTTTCGCCCCTGCCCTGAAAAGATGTGTTTATTTATGTTCGATTTTTGTAAAAAAATAAATAATAGTGAATAAATAAAAGGAACGTATAGTAGAAGTTATTTAGCTTGAATATATTATAAAACTTAAAAGCAAATCTCACGAGGTATAATCTATGTCTGGATATAATAAACATAGAGTTTTTACAAAAAAATAAAAAATAAAGGCATGAAATGAGGATGACAAAATGAAGGAGAGGAAATTGGGTTCATGGGAATGTACGCGTGAGGGTATTAAATACTATGAATTAATGAGAGAAGGAAAAGCGCGCAGATGGGTGAGAGAAGGCGTGCACATGGGAATTGGGAGGGGGGGCCCCACACGATGCTCATGCTTTGTAAGCTTTAAGCCACCATCATCATGAGCATCACAAGGGGCATATTAATTTGGAAGGGCATGTATGTCAAGATGAAGTTTCGGAATTTGGCATGTTCCGTTGAATACTTTGACATGGAGGCATCACAATCACAATCACAATCTCAATCTCATATATACTTTACAAGGACCCACGTCGCCATTCTTCTCTTTCACTCTTTCATTTTGACCCACGATCTTGAGTTTAACTCTACGTACGTACGTCAATGCAGAAAATGATTCCTAGGGTTACTCTTATTGCGCCTTACATTTATTCAATCTTACCTTGTTACCTAGGTGTATAAAAAAGAGGGACAATCGTTACAAGGCTTTTCAGGGAAACAGTGTAATAACCAAAAAAAAGAAAGAAAGAAAGTCTCATTACAATTGCATCAAGAAGCAATGACAATTTTCAATATAAGAAAAAATAACAGGTTTATGTTGTTCACTTATTATTGACACTTTGTGTAGGAGTGAAATGACCCCAAGAAAACAACACAGGAGGAAAGAGATGACCCACAAGATGGGGAAGTGGTCCGGTGTTGGAAGCTCCGAGTACACACTATAATTTGGTTTCATTTGTAGCCTCACCTTTGCTGCCGTTAAACCCGGAGCGATAGTCTCTGTCAAAAAAACTCGGAAAAAAAAGAAAAAAGGAATGAGAAATAGAGAGAGTGTCTCTCTGACAATGTTTGGTGTGTGTTATGTAATATGTTAGCGTTATTAAAAATAAAGCTGATTCCGGTCGTTGCTTTTAAAAAAGTCAATATTCCTCTTAACCTTTTACCCACACTTCACTCTCCCCTCCAATAATCATTCCCCTCTCTTTTCTTCGTACTTTAATCATCAACTAACCGCAGTAATTAACGCCCTTACCCTATATATATATATATATATATATATATATATATATATATATGGTAAATCCTGCTTCAAAGACGTGATTTGATCCTAATTCCTAGTTACAACAACTTGATCCTTTATAACCCTTTCGTTTGATTTTCTTTTCACATTATCCTCTCGCTGTTTGTCTCATTCTCTTTTGTCTTACTATTAATATTCTTACTAACCAATTGGTATTTTAAGGAAAATAACATATAATTTTTTTTTTAATCTTTTTTAAGAAAGTAATTTGGAGGATAAATTGGGAGATCAAATTATTCTTCAAATGACAAAATTTAGATATTTTGGATCAATTCTACAACAAGATAGTGAAATTGATAGAAATGTTAATCATATAATTCAAGTTGAGTGGTTTAAATAGAGAAGAGTTATTGGAGTTGTTTATGATAAAAAAGTACCAGATAAAATCAAAAGAAAATTTTATTGTACTGTTATCCGACTAGCAATGTTTTATTGTAGTAAATGTTGGAATGTGAATGGGTTATATGAACATAAAGTGGGGGTAGTTAAGATGAAGATGTTAAAATGGAGGTGTGATTAGAAGAGTATCTCTGGCTACAAAGGTTTGGTGCCTTTACTGTTTTTTTTTTTTAAAAAAAAATAATAAACTACAACCAATTTACACACAAAAGCATGTTAATGTTAAGTTTAAGTTCGGGCCCTCATCCAAATCTACCATTTAATATTATCAACGGAACAATTTGCCATTTACAAGGTACCTTTACTTAACTCACAAAAGCATGCACCTCATCTCATCAACGTTGTCTTCATTAATGCCATGGTTTTTACTTCTACATTTTTATTGCGTATCAAGAGTCACTTTGTTTCAAACAATTGGACCATAATAGTGCAAAAGCATTACTGTATGTAGTATATATAAGGCATATAGAGAATATAAAATACTCCCCTCCGTTCTTTAATATAAGATATAGTTGATTTTTTTTGGAGATTAAAAAAGCTAAGTAAATTATTTAATTATAATATATGCTTTGTATCATTTAATTATATATTTGTTTATAAGTCATACGAATTAGTGTAAAAGAAAATTATAAATATAAATGCTCTAACATAATTTATTTAGTTTTTTTAATATTTTTTTAAAAAAATCAACTATGTCTTATATTTAAGAATAAAGGTAATAATATAGGATTTTTCCTACCTCCTTTTCTTTTAATATCCACTGCGGTCATTTGCATTGAAATAACACCATTTTGGTGCTAAAAATGAAGCTCTGCCCTTTTTTTACTACATATGTATGTATGTATAAGTTTCAGAGTATTGACTAGTATTAAAAATATACTTTATAATATTGAACGGTATTGAAAAATAATTTATGATCTTGAAAAATTATGTTTTGATCTTGAAAAAAATATCCTAAAGTATATTTTAGTATCGGTCAATACCTTAAAATGATTTTTTAAGATCATGAAATATTTCTTCAGTACTATTCAGTATGTTGAAGCATCATTTTAGTAACAATCAGTACCTTAAAATATTTTTCAAGATTTTAAAATAATTTCTAAGATCATGAAATATTTTTTTCAGTATAAGTTATTATCTTCAAATATTTTTTAGTAACCGTAAGTACCCTAATATTTTTTCAGGATAATAAAATAATTTTTCAAAATCATAAAGTATTTTTTTAATACTTTTCAATATCCTTAAATATATTTTTAGTATCACTCAATATTTTAAAATATCAAAAGGGGTAGAGCTTCAGTTTTTACGTCAAAACAATATTGTTTCAATGTAAGTACATGTTGAAAGAAAAGGATGCAAGCCAGATCCAATAATATATACGCATGTGCAACACACTATAGCAATACTTTGGCGGATAGATTAAGGTATACGTATATGTGATGAATTGGTTGTCTGTGTTAATCAATTGTTGTCATATTATTAATTAAATTGTGTTATTTGATTTGATTTATTGATGCCCTCAAATTGGAGCTGTGGGTTTCTTGATTATTGGTTCCATAGCAGAAAAAGACATTCAAGTATATATATAGACAAGTTGAAAAGGAACATTGCAGAATACAAGAAGATGATCAACTTGTTGGCAATTGCTATGTCAATGTAGATAATAAAGATGTTAGGCTGAATTATTAAGGTTATTTGGTCACACACTCACTCTCTCTCTGGTCCTTATTATAAGGCATCAACTACCAATTCTTCTAAACCAATAAAGTTAGTTAAAAACATTAAAGTTATCATAAAACTCAAATGATTTTCAATATTATACCTACTAACTACTCTAAACTTAAATATAGTACTCTCTCACACTACCCTTATTAAATATGTTTAGGCATGGAAAAATAAATTAATTGTACCTTAAAAACTTGTAAGTGTTTTATAAAAAAGATTAAAAATATTTGTTAGTTGGTGCCTCATAACAAAGACCAGAAAGCGTGTGTGTGTGTTTTGTCAATTCTAGATAGCTTATTCGAGCCAAAAAAATTCTAGATTGTTTATGACATTGAATTTACAATATGTGACTGAAAATAGATACTCGTATATTGATTATTTATGGTATTGGGACAACCATTATGGGAAAAGAAATATAAGTAATACTGTGAATTAAAAGTATCTTCTAAATTGTTTTAAAATACCCATTCATATTTTTCTTTTTAGTTTTTGATTAAGTTGTTGATAAAATGTTGATGTTGAAATTTTAATGTTGACAAAATATGATCAAATGCTAGCATATAAAGTTTAATCTTCAAAATAATAATTTGAGACCAACAATGTGAGGATTAAAGGACTACAAATATATTTTTTAAATTTAAGGAACTAAATTAAAATTTTATATAGAGTTAGAGGATCTAGTGTATACCTTTGTCTAAATTCTTTCTCAAAGTTCATCTTATTGATTGCAAATATATTAAAAAGATATTTTAATCAATATATATAATAACTAAAAAGGAATATTTAATATTTATAAATTAGTTACCTACCTTTTTACTACATTTAAAATAGGAGAATCATCTTCAACTACCCATTACATTACATTGAACCGAGTGAAGCTTCCTGAAAGGGTGGTACTTCAGTACATTCAAGCTATGACGCAGGGCAATAGGCCATTTATTTTTTTTAAAAAAATTAAGTGTCTAATTTTTTTGACTTTTCAATTATTTTTATGAATTACAAAATAAACGAGTAATTTTGTTTGGCCTACAAAAAAAAGGTTTCTGAAATCACCTTGGGTTTGTTTTAATCCACTCTCTCTTAGAACATTTGTTTGAATTAGTTTTTAGAGAATAACTTTTACGATGTATAAGATAAATATATGAGAGAAATTTTATCTCGATTTAAGAAAAAATAAAAAAAGTGCTCATAAAACCACAATTTCAGACTTACCTAGACAAATATGTTTACCGCATTTTCGTTTAACAGCACAATCTTTTTTCACTATCGTCACTTTTGATGACAGGACCACAAAGTGTATTAAAGGTACAGAGGAAACAAGCTTGCGGTACGTCATAATAATTGATATGAATGGTAAATTGCTTCTTTTTTTATTTTTTATTTTATTTTTTTGAAAAAGTTTAGGTGGAGGTAGACCGGTAATACACCAGGGTTAGGGTATGCCTCCAAGTTCAAAGAGTGCTTATAGAGGTACTTACATATCGCCCACTAAAGAGACCTTCACATCGATCAGCGGGAATCAAACCTCCTCCCTTTTAAGGTAAAAGTCGATGTCTTAATCAACTGTGCCACTCTGTAAATTGCTTCTAGTTTTTTTTTATAAGAAAAATTTTAGGAAAGGGGTCGGACTCACCCACAGTCCAAGGGCAGGGCGCTTGGAACTCAGTCCACAGGGGATACTAGCCAGAAAGTACATATGCTTCTACCTCTACCAGCGTTACCACTGCTTCCTAGATCCCTAAGATGCCTCCCCCAATGCCTTGACCAAGGCAGGGATCGAACCTCCTCTCTAAAGGTGAGAAAGACCAACCCTCACACCAGTTGAACCGAGGGTTAAATTGCTTCTAGTTAGCAATGAATGATTAATGAAGGATGAATCTGAAACTTGTGAAGAAAATAAGAAAATGGAAAAGGGCTGTCATGGGCTTGGATTTTAAAGCCCATAAAAAGGTGGGTAATATGGGCTTCCTCCCTCCTCAGTTCATAAGTCCATTCTTGTTCCTTCTTGTTTGTCTTGGACATCGGATTCTTTTCCACTCGCAGCGAATGTTCTCCGTTTTTACGCTACAAGTATTTTCTTTCTCCACTGCATTTGGTAATAGTGAATTGCTCGTTCTTCTTCATCAATAATGGCGCCTCTCAAGAAATCAAAGAAGATTAAAAGGGGAACGAAGAAGCTCAAGAAATGCAGGCAGCTCAGCGTTGTTCCTATAGAACCCAAAACCAGTGAGACCGATTGGTGGGATAGCTTCCGGCACAAAAATTCCTCTGCCCCAGGTTCCTTCTTTAACTTATTTTATTTACCTTCAATTATCTACGATCTTCCAGTTAAGCTTTTTTGATGTTCCTTTACACCGATTGTTGTCCACTGAATTTTTTAATCAATTGCTTCCATTCTTCCACATTGTTATAGGGTTTTAATATGTTATCAGATTTGTGATTTCCCCCCTTTTATATCGACGAAGGAAGTAGGCATTACTAAGAAGAGTTTGTGCTGGTCTGTCCAAGTGCTTGAATCTGAAACTATGAACGAGTTAATGAATTAATTGGAGTAGAACTAGAGAGTCTGTCATTACCACTTAATCGGGCTAAGAAAAAGGAATTCTGCGAATTTATTAGTGAATTCTTGACTGTTATTAACTAGAAGGACCACTATGGATTGAATGTTAAGAGTTTTCTTCTCTCACCCCATTTTTCAGGCTAATGAGCTTGGCCTAGGCGAATATTTTTTTTGCTTTCTTTGATATTACTTGTTACAGTTCCTTATCTTTGTAAATGTTCTTTATGATAATCTCATGGCAGTGATACAAAACCTGCAGGCTATTCAGTACCCAGTGATGAGGCTGAAGGATTTAAGTACTTCTTTAGGGTTTCAAAGAAGACTTTTGAGTACATATGTTCACTTGTAAGGGAGGATCTCATATCAAGGCCACCATCCGGACTTATCAACATCGAGGGAAGACTTCTTAGCGTTGAGAAGCAGGTTGCTATTGCCCTTAGAAGACTAGCATCTGGCGAATCTCAAGTTTCAGTTGGAGCTTCCTTTGGGGTTGGGCAGTCCACAGTGTCTCAGGTAACCTGGAGATTCATCGAGGCTATGGAAGAACGGGCTAGGCATCATCTCAAGTGGCCGGATTTCAATAGAATGGAAGACATCAAGTCCAAGTTCAAATCATCCTATGGGTTGCCTAATTGTTGCGGAGCCATTGATGCAACACACATCATGATGACCCTTCCCGCTGTCCAAACCTCGGATGATTGGTGTGACCAAGAGAACAATTACAGCATGTTATTACAAGGAATCGTCGACCATGAAATGAGATTCATTGATGTCTTGACGGGTTTTCCTGGAGGCATGCCATTTTCCCGGCTATTGAAATTTTCTGGATTTTTCAGACTCTGCAACAGTGGGGACCGATTAAATGGGAAGGCAATAGCCTCAACCGGAGGAGACATGATTAGAGAATATGTGGTTGGTGGATTTGGTTACCCTCTTCTTCCATGGCTCATTACTCCTTATGAAACTGATAGTATCTTGAACACCCAGTCTGGTTTTAATGATAAGCACCGGGCTGCGAGGCTGCTCGCTGTGAGAGCTTTCTCACAGTTAAAGGGCAGTTGGAGAATCCTTAGTAAGGTAATGTGGAGACCAGATAAGAGGAAATTGCCAAGTATTATCTTAATATGTTGCTTGCTTCATAATATAATAATTGATAGCGGAGATACTTTAGATCCAGATGTTGCCTTGTCTGGTCATCATGATTCTGGATATGTCGAACAATATTGTAAGCATGTTGATCCTTTAGGAAGGACCTTGAGAGATAATTTGGCCAAGGCCTTGCAACATTAGAAGCAATTTGAGGTTCCTGTTAGTTCTGTTTATCCTCTTGTTCATGTTCTCAAATATGATTTTTGACTCTTTACAATTGTTGAATTGAGAGGCTATAAATGTCATTCTCTTTGGTTCCATCTATTTCTTAATATATGTTGGAAACGCTGAGCTTGCAAGGACCATGTTACTGAGCATTTTTACATGAACTAACGAATCTTTACTCTAAATGACTGTCAGATCCTTGTGATATTACAACAAGAAAGCTATTGTGTCGTGTAGTTTAGTAAAACTATTGTCGGATGGTATCAAAATAAATAAGATGTTCGAGTCCACATTCTCTCCTTTTTCTTACATTCTTTTCTCATCCTTTTCAAAGAAAAGCATGAGAAAAGGATGTAAGGAAAAAGAGGGAATGTGTACTCTAAGATGTTCAGGATCCACAATATAGTGAGACCCAATTATTCAACCACTTGTATCAGGATTTATTGAAATGAATTTACGAAGTTAACAACCAGGATTAAAAACGGGTGGTTTTGACTGAAGTTAAAAACAGGTTAATTTGTCTTTGAATTTCTGGCTTACAATATTATAAAGTACATGGGATATCTTTCAATATCAAATACTTTCATTCTTCTTAATATAAGACATATTTATCTAATTTAATTTGATTAAGGAAATTAGTTAAGTTAATTAATATTATATGTATTTTATAAAATACTCTTTTTCCTTAATTCCTTCATTTCTCCTCTCCTCTTCTTTGATTATTGTTGGTGAAGTATCGATATGGATAAATTAGGAAAATATTAATAAATATAAAAATATGTTTTATATTTAGAAATAAGATTAACTTCTCAAATATGTTTTATATTAAAAATTAAAAAAGTATCAAATTGTTATTAATGGATCCATCTTATATTCAGGTCAAGTGAAAGACCAAAATTCGGACTCCCCTGATGAAAAGGGAAAGAAAGAAAGAAAATAAGAGAAGAAATTGTTTTTGATGTTTCCTCTTAGGAATGGGCTCGATATGTCAGTATATTTAAGTATAATGTAAATAATTTTAAATAAAGATTGAATTTTAAAATACAATCTCTTCTACGTTTTTTTAGGTGGGGATGGGAAATGTAAACAAAAGTATGCACCTCTATAGATTGCTGCATTCCTTTTTTGGGTCAAATATATTGCTACATTCCTGATTTCTACACTAAAATATTATGACCATTAATACAGAGGTAAAAGAAAACAAAAATATGTATTTAAAAAAAAAAAAGAAAGAAAACAAAACTAAAGAACTTTAACTTGAAGGGACAATTTCTGTTCTAATTTGTGTATATGTCGCCTTAATTAATTTACATTTACAAATTTCAATCGGCTTTTTTTTTTTTTTTTATACCTAAATTACAGTCGGATAGAAAGCATAATCTTTCTTTGATGAATATTTCATGTGGCATTTTCCGGCATCGTCAAAAGGATCAAATCAATTTAGAAAGCACTGAGATTCCTGAATCACACGGATAACGATTCTGTACGGAATGCATGACTATGTGCTCTACCTATCGGCGAGAGATGACGTTCATGGTGGTGGTGGTACTCCTCATGGCCGGTGTGTTCCGGCGTCGTCCAGGTGTCTCCGTACGACCCGATGTACTGCTGCACCACCAAAACCGACGCCGTAGCGGCGAAATCCGACGACGCCAACAAATCCCCAATTGCACCTAACTCCGGACACTCGCTCCAGTCCGTCAGCCCCGCCGTCAACGTCGTTATAATCCCTTGCCCTCTTCCCACTATAAACAAATTGTGTATATCGTTCATCGATCTTATTGCCGCCACAGTCTCTTCTCCGTTATTCACCACTTTCTCAATATAAGCCAGTGACGGATCGTCGTGCTCATTTTTGAATCGGAACTCCTTCAGAACACTCTCATCTAATCGCTTCTCTTTGTCTGTGTTCGCACCACCAGAGATTTGCTCCATCGCTTCTTCGCCAGGAACAAATCGCATCACCGTCAGATGTATCCCCGGGTGGTCCAACATTCTCCCAGCGTACGACAACGCCTCTCTGTCGTCGGGGCCACCGAAGAACAAAGCAGCGACGTGGTGGGAGATATGATTGGTGGCTAATCTGTTAGATCCAGTGAGTCCTCGGTCGACGAGGATTCCGACAGAGCAAGGCGAATGGGCGAGCAAATTCTGGTTAATTGTACGGAAGGCCATATTGGTGGCCTCCATTCCACCATCGACGGTTTGTTGCTTGTGGAAAGGGATTATGATGAAGGCGACTCTCTTGTCCTCAGCGAGGTTGCAGATATCTTCGTGCATAGTGGAGTAAGGAGAAATTGCGGTTAACGGCTGGACAGAGACACCGCCAGCATGTTGCTCGAAGTTTTCGAAGGCGTTGATGATGTGGTCGGATTGAGCTTGGGTTCTGTTAATGGCGGGGCAATCTGGTTTTCTGGTGTTGTGGACGATGAGCATGGCGGAGGTGCGGCCGGTGAGTTCGACCAGGTGGAGGGCGTAGACGCAGATGGGGTTTTTCCGGGAGGGGTTAGAAGCTTCTAGAAGGTTGATGATGGAGGGGACGTTGATGGGAGAGTGGACGCAGACCAGGACCCTCAACTCTGAATCTCGCCTTGCAGCAGTCTGGATGGTTCTTCTTTTGTACGTCACAATCCTCCTTGAGGGTTTGTAAATCAATGACACAAGTGGTACTATCAGTCCCGTCATCACCAATGTTATCAACACCATTATCGCAAATGATTCATCATCCAACACCTGCCAATATATACACAGAGCCAGTTGACTCAGAATATATAAGAGAATAAAACAAATTAATAAAAAACTTTTAACCCTGCTTTTCTAAAATTTTTAAATCTAATTCTTTAAAAAAAAATTCTCCCGCTCCTCCATAAATCCGTGATATCAAACAACCCCTAAATGTATAAGAATCTATTTTGGGTTTAATCCTGGATAAACATATATCATAGCTATAATAACTGTATATAGTTGTGTTAATTATTTACCTTATGGTCTCTTCCTACGTTAAGGACCACAATCTCAACGAGGCCTTTGGTGTTCATGAGCAGGCCAATGGAGGTACCTTCACGGAGGCCCATCTGATAATAGATGGCGACGGCCACGGTTCCGATGATTTTTCCGATGCAGGCGAGGAAGATGACGAGGAAGAGAATACCCCACGTGACAGCTCCCTTGATGGCTGAAACGTTAGTCTTAAGGCCACTAATGGCGAAGAACAGAGGAAGCAAAAGCCCAGAAACAAAGTCCTCAAGCTTCTCAACAAGAGTCATCCCAAGTGGTCCATTTGGTATAGCCAAACCATACACAAAAGCTCCAATCACAGAGTGGGTCCCAATAGCATCAGTAATAAACCCAGAAATCATAACCCCAGAAAGAATCAAACATATATGAAAATCACTAAATCCTTCTCCTTCTGGTGTTTTTGAGATTATCCACGAAACAGCTGGTCTCACTGCAAATATACAAAACCCTACAAAAGCTGCACTTGCCGTGACAACCCAGAGAGAAGCCAATGAAGCAGATTGGTTCTCAGCCAAAGCAATGGCTAAAGCTAACAAAACCCAAGCAACCATGTCATTGATTAAAGCCGAAGAAAGAGCGATTTTGCCGAGCTCTGTGTTGATCAGCTTGAGCTCTGCAAGGATACGAGCAAGAACTGGGAATGCAGTTACAGAGAGAGCGACGCCAAGGAAGAGAATGTAGGTTCCATGATTCAAGCTGGTTCGGTTTTCTCTGTGAAGGAGGAAAGCGAAAGCAGCTCCAATGGCGAAAGGTAAGATCATACCAGCAACAGCCACAGCTACTGCTTTTTTACCCACACGTTTTATCACATTAATATCCATCTCTAAACCCACCAAGAACAGAAAATAAAGCAGACCCACGTTCGCCATTGTTTCTATCACCATCACACTTCTTAAAGGGAATATTGCACTCGCAAATTTCCCTGTTTTTCCAAGCACCGATGGACCCAATATAAGTCCACCCTGCAAAAAAAAAGAAATGATTTTTTGGGTTAATCATGAATTCAAATGCATTATAAATATATATAAAGGTGAGATTTTGTAACATCTCAGCCCTCAATCTAGATATGGTTTTAAAACGAGATGTTACAGATTTGTTTTGCGGGGACTGACCAAGATTTCTGAAACAACACGAGGCTGGCGAAAAGGTTTGAGGAGGAAGACGAACATGCGAGTGGCGACGACGACTAAGGTTAACTGTAAGATGAAGAGAGGAAGAGAATAGTTCAAAGGGTTGTCTCCTTGCCATATGCCATTTGTGGTGACCAGAGTTGGTGTGTAGCAGATTATATCGTCGGTGACAGAGGTACTGTTTTCGCTTGATGTATCCGCCATGATTGTTTATTTTAACGTTGTTCACTGTCGATCGATGACGTTGATGTCCCCAACCACACCAAGATTTTGTTCTTTTTCTAATTAATTCCTCGTATGTAATTCAAATATTCCAACAACCCCAGGTGAGGCTTATATATAAATCTTTCATGTGTCAAACCAGATAATTTGTATCGCCATTGCCGTGGGGCATGAAGCTGCTGCTGCTGCCAGATGATGATGATGAGGAAGAGGAAGAAGGTGATTTGACCGTTGGTTGTTGTTTTGGCTGAGGAATTGAAAGAGAGAACATGGATGAAGGGAAAAATAATTATGAAAAGGGATTGTTAATTAGTTTGTGTTTTTGTTGTGTGTGGATGGGAATCGGGAAAAAAAAATTAGACGGGGAAGAGGAGAGAATAAAAGGTGGTGGTTTGCTCACTGTAATTGGAAGGTGAGCTTTTGTGCGGCTTATGTTGTACAAAAAGATTGTTTATTTTAAGGAACACCATGATTGGGATTTGGTATATATATATCGTGAGAGGAATGTTTTTCTGCTGATAATTTGGCGGAAAATCAGACAAGAGAGGGTGGTGGGAGAGAAATATATATCAATCAATGGCATTCTAATTATATATGTTAGGGAAGGCAGATCTTTTGTTTTCTTGTTTTTTTTAAGGACTGAATGATATTAATAACCATAAGGTTTATAACGAAACTAAAGAAAGTGACTTAAAATGCAACAAATTAAGCATATATAAATCATTAATCATTAATTGTAACAATAGCAATATGAAACGAAGGAAATTCTTTGAGCAGAGATTGGACATCCTGGATTACGACGTTAATGCTATCTGATATTATTGAATCGTTGTGGCGGACATAAAAGTTTTCTAGCTCTAAGCACCAAATCTTTCAATATGTAGCTGTCTATTTGAAAATGCATTTTGTGTCTTTTAATCTATAGAATTGAGATTTGAAGGCATTTTGTAGTAGAAACATGTATCATTTTGATCTTGCTTACTCCAGATGAATTGATGCAGAATTGATCTTGCCGAGCATATTTGTACATAACATCCTATGGCATCCCTTGTATCATTGAGTTTGTGCAAAATATGATTATCTAGTCTGCAGAGTTAATTTATCTATTATTATTGGCAAAATTTTGATTGATTGCTTACTTTTATCTTCCATATGATTATGAAAGTGAAGCATGGCAAATGAATCTTTCGTTAAATTTCCTTGATGATTTGTGAAGGATGATCCGTATGTCTATGATGCAGAGTATATATAATTTCTCCTATAACATATGGTATTTTATATGAAGGATGATTCCTTTTAAATGAGTAATCTCTCCATTCTTGAATAACAAGTTTATGGAATCTATCTGCCATAATTTGAAGTTTGAGCATGATGATTGAAGATGGATTGAAAAATAACCAAACTAAATTGCTTTATCATGTGATGAAGAGATGATGAAGAGTTTCTCAACAGTTGCATCTAAAATGACATTCACCAGAAACAATAAGGTGATACTGCTTTAAAACTTCAAAAAATGGGATGGGCCAACAACTTGCATGGCAGATTTTTTTGGGTCTCTCCAAATCAAAATTTTCCCTCCCCATGCGAATTTTAAACAAAGCTGTTAATTTGAGATTAAAAAAAAAAAAACAAAGCCGATTATGTAATTCCTAGATGGCTAAACCTGCCATCGGCCATTTGTGTATCATAGTCTGTGTTTGGACCAAAGCTTGTTTATCATAACTAAAGGGTTGTTTGATACGAGGGATTTGAAGAAAAAAGAAAATTTTTAAGATTTAGATTTAAAAATTTTAGAAAAGTGGGATTGAAAGTTTTTAATAATTTTTCTTATTCTTTTATTATACATCTTATCTTTATTAAAATTTTATAATCTTATTTCTCGAGTTTTTTTAATTCAAACTCATAAAAAGTTTTACTCCCTACTCCCTTACCTTTCCCTCCTGCCAAGGACAACCAAGGAGGGAATTATAAACAAAAAATAAAAGGCATTCATGGAAGCTAACAAAAGACATTGGGCCTGTTTGGGTTAGTGGTAGGAGCGATGATTTAAAAGCTATCTAACTTTTATAAAAGCTAAGTAAGAAAAAAGTCAGGTTAAACTAACTGATGTGTGTTTAAATTAAATTGCATGTTTGACTTTTTGCAGAAGTGATTTTTTTTCTAATTGATGTGTGTTTGAATTATTATTTGAAAAATTAGTTGAGATGGAAAATGATTGAAAAAGACATGAATCATATTAAATAGTACATATACATATTAATTATATATATTGAGTTAATGAAAATTTTAATTTTTAAAAAAATTAAATATGAAAAAAGATAAGAGGGAGTACTATTTTAAAGTTGGCGTTATGTCATTAATGGAAACATACAGAAATTAGGGGCCCAGACGTACTTTTCTCTGGAGAGAGAGTGTGTATGACTTGCTTAGAGTAATTTTTTTCCCCCACGGTAACAAGCAAAGGGTGAGCACGTCAGCCAAAAAGCTATGAAATGAAAGCTTTTAAAAAAGTCCAATTACGTTGCGTTTTTCAGTTTAGCCCAATAAACGTACTGGGTATTTCAAACAATTTGCGTTTCATTTTTTTAATAAAAGTGGCGTTTTGGGCTCTTTTTTTTTTTTTTCTTTTTGTAGAAAAAGCCAGCTTATTCGGGTCTCCAAACACACCCTTTGTATTGATTGCCTAACATTCCTGAAGTTTTGCCAGAATCAACTATATCCTTCATAGTAAAGTAAAAATGTTACTCCCTAGTTTTATAAGAAGTTGATCTTCATCTTAAATGTTAGATATATTTATCAATTTTTTTTTTAATTTACCTTATTGATACTCCCTCAAAATTAATTAAAGAGGAGTTAAGAAATATAATTATGATGTTTTAAAAATTACATATCATATTAATTAATTTAATGTACTTCCTTAATTTAATCAAACCAAGTAAATTAGTCTTATAGAGTATTAGAGACTCAACTTGATGAAGTATTCTTTTGACAACAAGAAAATAAACTTGTTTGACCTATAAATGGACTGTCATTCAAGGATTTATCTAGCCTTCCAGCATCTTTCATTAGAAAACCATTGACTTGTGTATTGTGACAGTACAGATACTCCCTTCAACTTCCATACATTGCAAGTAACGAGAACCATCAAACTTCTCTTGTTAGACTTTCTGTGTGCATTGCAACACTATATATCAGATATTACATACTTCTCAGGAGCATAACCACATCTTCTCACAAAAATATTCTGTCTATCACAAATCATGTTCAAATGATGCAGCATGGAGAAATTCAACAAGATCCCTCGAATCAATTTCCCTAATTTCGTTCACCTTTATCTAGTAAAACATTGAATTCAGAAAAATGACAATTCCAGGAACTTGAAGTCCACCAAACTTCTTTTGGAACCATAGTGTGGAGAGTCGAAAGCTACACCTCATATCCTGGGAGGAAAAGAAAAACGCCATAAGGATGATGGTGGATTAGGGATAAAGGATCTCATCTGTCAAAATTTAACTTTTGTAATGAAGTTTTGATGGGCCCTCCTAACTAAACCGAATGCTTTATGGGTGCATGATACAGGTGTGGGGAAGGAATAGCACCAACAGTCATGAAGAACAAAAATGGAAAATGACTATTAGGTTCCAATGGGAAAAAATGTACTCCCTCCAGGTTCTTAGAGAAATTAAAGAATTTATTTAATAATATTATATGGTGTGTATTCTTACATTATATATTAGTTTATTAGTAATTTCATTAGCTTCCTTAACTCTCTAGAAAGTCAACTTGATTTTATAATTAGGATCTAAAGTAGTATTACCAAGTCCCATAAGTTATTAATGATAATTAATTCACTTGCTAATCCAATCACTTGTCATAAGGACTTTTATGATAGACATAAAAGTCATTCTCAAAGAGAGAGAGAGAAAGAAAAGCAATCTGCTGTGGTGTGGAATTACAAAGGTGTGGGAGTGTTTTTGCAGTGGGTTTGGAAGAAAGATAAAGAATAGCAGAACTAAAGCTTGGTGGGGTATATGGACAGCCCACTAATCCAACTCATTGACAAGAATACCCACCTGATTGATCCGGAAGCCACGGTGGACATATTTGTTGGTGTTGATGGGGCTTGGGACCTGGGGAAGTGGAGGATATTCTTACCAGAGTGGATAGTTGAAAGGGTCAGGATGATGCCACCATCTACCCTGAAAAGTGAGGACATGTATTATTGGAGGAGGTCCCTAGATGGAAACTTTAGTGTCCGATCAGCATATGATCTGGTGTGTGAACAGAACCTTCGGCAGCCAAACATACATTGGTGGAACTTGTGGAAGAGGCTGATTCGCGAAATTCTTTATGAGGCAAGTTTTCCATAAGAGAATTCCAACAAACACATTTAGAGTACAGAGACGATTTAGTGAGATTATGGAGTGTCATTGTGAGGAAACAATACTTCATATCTTGAGAGACTGTGAGCTAGCAAATAGTGTGTGGGTGGAAGGTTTTACTTAACCCATATTATTATTCTGTATTCTTCGCTAGTGATTTGCAGGTTTGGCTTCGATGGAATGAAGAACATGAACCGAGTGGAACAAAGGTGGCTAGGTGGCCGTGGCTTAGAGTATTCGGCATTGAGTGCTGGACTTTGTGTAAGAACAGATGTAGGAAAGTGCTTAGAGGGGGTTACAGAGCCCCCAAAAAATACTCATACACTGAAGTTTTCACCATTTAATGGAGAAGATCGAGCATTGCAAGCTAAATCACCAGATATTCCGGATTATAGACCAAACAGAAGTAAGATAGAGACCTCCACCAAACAGAAGTAAGATAGCTAATGGTTATTTATTCCCATTCCCATTCGACATTCTTATTCTTTTGATTATCATCATACTCATTATCTGTATATCCTATTCAATTCAATGGAATCCATAACTTAAAGCGCAATCATGTCACTAAACAACTTCACTGCAAACTTCTCAGTAGACCTAATATTATCAAATATCAGTCAGTTTCATCTCTTCATCACTCTTAGGATTCAGGATAGGCCCAATAGAAGCAAATGTGGCATGGTAAAACCTTCACTAAGCTAATGTCCAAAATTGCCGGTGTGGCTGCGTTTTCTTCTCAAGGATTTCAGAGACGCAGATCTCATCACTATACCCTTCAAAATACTTCCCAGCAACGCACTAGTAGTCCACTTTTCAACAATTCTATTCTTATAAAAGTATCCTAATAATTCATTCTAAGCAAATCCAGCTCTTAACATAACTTGTGAATATAGAAGACATAAAATGTGTTGATATCATACGAAGTGATTTGTACTCCAACAATGTGCCCAATAAAGTTACTAATCAAAACAAACCATCTGGGCGAGTTTGCTGGAACAGAGCATCTGAAACTTTCAGATGCTCCACTACTATCGCAAACGAAGAAATTGCCTCAAAACATTAGCGCCAAACACGGTTTTGGGACAGAGTGCGTTTGCTTAACCATCAAAGCCCTTATTATTGTTCAAGTATGTATCACTCCGTACTAAAATAACTACTGGAAAAAATTGAGAAATCACAAGGAAGAGAATGAGGAATAAAGATGTGCCAGTGATTGAAGGGCCCAAAATATCAGCATATATCAAAATCAGGCGAGTGACACTGGCGAATTGGATATCGCAAGTTTATGAATATGATTGACTGGACCGTAACATCGAGATCCAATCAAGAAGCTGAACTTGCTAGTTTTCTCCTCCTAAAATCTCAACCAAAATTGCATCTATAAACGAGATTCAACAAAATTTCATGCTGGCTATCAAATCTCTCGTGCATATATAAAAAGAACAAACTCTTGAACAATGTTCAATATACCAATATAACAGAGTCATAAGAGTGCAGAGAGGCAGGATGCAGAAAGAGTGAGACGGCCATTTCAAATGCGGTGGGATTCAAGTATTTATATAGAGATTGGCATTAGAAACTTAGGGTTGTTAGGCAGAGTGGGCTTGTTTTGGGCCTCAGCGTAAATCGTCTATGACCTCTTAAGGCATACTGACCTCATTCTTCTGATTGGCCCAAAAAAAGAGAGATCATTCGCCTGAATAATGATGGGGAAGCCACTAATAATTACTTGATTATTTTTATTTTAAATACTATAAATTTTATTTTAGGAAAAATGACACATTAATACTAGCTCAAATAGTAAAACCCTAAAATATCTATTAAATTAGAAAAAAGGAAAACAAATACTTTGGCAGGAATTTGGGATATTAAAGTTTGAGGGAAAAGACCAAAATGCCCTCCTTCTATTTCTCACTATTTTCTTCTGTTTCCTCTTTCCCTACTTCTTCAATGGAGCCAACTTCCTCCACCATGCTTCTTCAATGGCTGCTTGCTAGCTTGGTATTAGAGGAAACTGGCATGATCTTCAAGGAGGAACTCGGATACAGATTGGACTTGTCAACTTAGTTCAATGCGAGCTGCAGCTTAGTGGTATGGGAAATTAATCGACAAGAATGAGTACTTCCTCCACGAAGCTGAGGAGCTTCCTTCAACATCATACGTTGGACTCTGAGCTACATACGAAGAGCTTACAGGAGGAGTTGATTTTTGAGATTTCTCAAAGAATCTTCAGCAAAAACCTAGATTATGAATCAAGAGGAGGTTTAAATCGAATTTGATTTGATTTAATATCTACACACACAAAAATTAAGAAAACAAAAAGTAAATACCTCCTGAAATTCAAAATGAACATTGTTTAGGTTTTGAGGAAGAAGAAGGTGAACAATAAATGTGGATTTAACAAAAAATCGTAATGCAAATAATAAGTTCATTAATAAGAATAACAAGTTTAGTAATGAGATATCCATTTCATTCTTTAGGGGGAACACATGTCATTGATGAAACCAAAATTTGACCACCATTAATAAACTGCGTAATGTGAATAAACAAGTTCAATAATGGGAATAACAAGTTTTTTATTAGAGGGAATAACAAATTCAGTAATGTGTCCCCCCTTGAAGAATGAACTTGTTAATTCTATTAATGAATTTGTTATTCCAATTACACAATTTGTTAATGGTGATCAAATTTTGGTTTAATCACTGACATGTGTTCCTCTTAAGAATAAATTTGTTATTTTTATTATTGAACTTACTAATATCATTTATGAACTTGTTATTCTCATTACAATTTTTGTTAAATCCTACATTTATTGTTTACCTTCTTCCTCAAAACCCAAATATTGTATCTTGATTTTGTACCTTGCCTCCACTATAAAAACAAGTTCTTAGACCGAGAACTTGCTTTTTCATCAAAAAATGTTGTTTAATTGCTTTTATTAGATATATAACCAAGCTACAAGCTTGTTGTCAAAACCTCTCATTCCAAACTAAACACCCGATTTTTTTCCAAACAAAGGTTATTTAAACCGTGAAGGAGATTTTGGAGACTTATCAACAAGTATCCCTTAAGAAAAATTTCACTTTTTCACACACTATCAGGTTAGATGAACAAATTAGAGAGAGAGAGAGGGAGAGAGGGAGAGAGAGAGAGAGTGTTGCCATGGTGGAAGAGGAGGAGAAAGAGAGGGAGAGGGAGAGGAGAGAGAAAGAGGAAGAGAGGGTATAATAATAAATTCATCAATATTTTAAAATTCCAATTTGATCCCTCTAACTTTCATGTGATTTACAAATTTTAATAGATATTTGCGGGTTTTAGAATTTCATTTAGTATTTATTCGTCATTCTCACTTCATTTTATGTTTCATCTGAGTGCATCAACAGTCTCCCTTTCTCCTTTCCCACCCTCTTCCCTCCTTTTACTTTTTTAGACCAACAATTCAAATTTAATTTTTTATAAATTCAAGGGCGAAAATGCAAAAAGGCCCATGATCATTTCTCAAAAGAGAATGCACCATAAATAATTTTTGGACTCCATAAAAATTTTCAAATAGAGTGAAAATGCCATCTACGTTGAAGCAAGCTGTTACTTTTCTTTTTGTGGGTCCCAACAATAATGTCTAAATGTGCATTATATGTTAACTGTTATAAAACTAAAGGAATTCTAGAAAGAAGTCAGAAGAAATTGTAGAGAGATGAAATGGATTCTCATTCAAGTCTAATGAATAGTTACAGGAGACCTTTATTTATAGAAGGATGCAAATAGTAGATTACTATGCATATATACCATGTCATCCTGTATTTGGAGATTATAGGTCAATGGACATCCACATAATAAGAATATTCATAACACTCCCCCTTGGATGTCCATTTATGAATGTGCCTCGTTAAAAACTTTAACTAGGAAAAACCCAGTGGGATAAAAACCTAGCCAAAGAAAAGAGTACAACATTCATTGATACACTGTTGAGTTTTGCCTCATTAAAAACCTTTCTAGGAAAACCCAGTGGGACAAAACCTAGATAAGGGAAAAAGAGTACAGCGTGTATCGTCTCCCTCTCTTGATTACATCAGACTTGCTCCCCCTGATGACCACATTGCTTCATTGTCTTTCTATCATCAAGTATTCATTGTATACCTGCAAGATCTAAATCTTTCAAGTAAAATCATAAATATACATGTGCATATTTATTCAGATAATAATATCACATGCACGAAAAATGCTTTATGCTACATATGAATTCACTTAATTAATTATTCTCGAGAATTTGATGCTCCTAGCATCTTGAGTCCTTCAGGGACTTATTCTAGCGCCTAATGTTCTTCAGGAACATGTGCTTCTGGCACACACTAATATAGTATGACTCATGATCCTCATTATCATCATTACAGCATATGCTATCTTATAAACATAAATATCATCAATGTCGACTTTATTTTTCGGTCCCATCGAATTTCATTCATAATTTATTGAGATCTCATTATATTCACATATATTAGGTACCTGGGTCTCTTTTTAGACCACAATACACTCTTCTTGTAATATCTCTTCTGGAGATAACATCTTGTCAAAAGATAACTCTTCTGGAGCTTTACTTAATTATCCTCGACTTGATCATCTATATTTTATAGCTCCTTTTCTCTTTCGAGGATTTTTATCTTTATAACCGATGGACCAGCAACGCTTCAGGCGTGCTTTATAACAATTCATATAGGAGCATTTGCAGTTGGGACATGTGACTTTGTCACTTTAGGTCAGTAAATGCTTTTAGCATTTGATTAGCTAAAATCTGCAAATGAATTATCTTTTGAACTTTTAGTGCACATTTCTTTGTACGAGTACCAATATGAGCCAATGATAATTCATTTCATTTTATCTTTACCCAATCTGCTTATTTTTCTCCCCCTCATCAAATCATCAATTTTCTTTGTATATCCATCTATGTGCATTGTAATAGATTAATAAACATTACACATTTAAAACATTTCAAGATGGAATTAATCTGGCTCCTGACCAAAAGCCAATTATACGGGGAGAATTCTGTTGGCTTATATAATTGCTGCAAATATACACAACATATAAATTTTGTTCTCATAATCATTGATCTATCCATTCATGGATACTTTAATACATGATTTCTGGATCATTCAATCTGGAAATTGCGCGCATAATATATTGCAAACATCTGGTTGCAATCATCACTGCAAACTTTGCAGATCAATAATTTCATATGTACTCTTTCAATTTAATATATTTCCAGAGATCCGTTTCCAATAATATTTTCATAATCATATCTATTTGAGAACAAGCAGCACATAATATGACTCGGATGATCAAACAAGTCATGCCAACATTCCATATAATTTATCATCAAATCCAATATCAATCTTGGGGGAATCAACACACAAACATTCACAGAAAATTAACACAAAAACACTCACACTTGATATATATCAATCTCCCCCTCAAGTATGAGTCTGTAGAAATTAATTCATGTAATTTCATACAATATTCCATATATGATATCTATTTCTACAGATATCATTAAAATTCCACAAATACATTATCAATGCATTATTCTGTTACTTCTGGTAACAAAATTTCAATTTTCCAGAAACAACAATCAAATAAATACAAAATCATTGAAATTATCAAAATACTGTGGAATCACGATGCATTACTGTGGAATCACAGGCGCAACATGTATCACTGTGGAATTGTCGTATGCATATATAGTCAAAAAGTGTCTAAGCTCGTGCTTGACAGGGTGCAGATCTGTAAAGATTCAACAGGACTGCGCATATCTGCAGAGATTCAATAGGATTTAATTCGGCTATAAATAGAAGAAGGTAAACGAACACGCCTCACAAACATTCAAGCATCTGATAACATTCACTACCATATACTAACTTATCATTTTTCTTCTAATCGCGTATATTATTGCAATGGCAGGTCCAAGTAATTTTATCCCAATTTCTGATACATCTGACACAGCATTACTTGATGCTTTGTTGTATGATGATCAGACAAACCTGTCATTTACCTCTTTATTATCTCCTAATCCTTTTGAGATGTTTATTCCTCCTTCTACTATTCCTCCTTCTGCTTCAAATATACCTACTTCTCCCCCAAGAACAAATGTTCTTCCTCAATTTAGAAGGAATGAAGGTACAACTGAAGCAGGTTCATCAAGGAGGCCTGTTAAAAGGTGTAGAACTATGGCTGAACTAATGGAGTCTACCAGTCAAATTCAACCAATAGTCACAACAATCAATGAGCCAGCATTCATAAGCCAGCAAACAACCACCAGCCAGCCATCAACCACGATCCAGCTAGCAACAATCAGCCAACCGACAACCATTAGCCAGCCAATAACAATTAGCCAACCAACAACCACTAGCCAGCCATCAACTACAAGTCAATTAGCAACAACTAGCTTATTGGAATGTAGTTGTTGTCATGTTTTACGAGAGATCATACATACCAACGAACTCCAGTACCATAAACTTGAAGTTCACGGAAGAAGAACAGGTATGATTACCCATGCTGTTTTATTTGAAAAAGTACAGGATAAATCTTATAATACTAACAGGCTTCCAATGTTTGATTTCACAAATAAAAATTTTGAAGAAATCAAACAATTTCTGACACAGTATTGTATAGATTTACAAGCATCAGGATATATCTTGATGCGTGATCCTGTATTAGCCTATCATGAGGTTCTCTGTGTTGGTTCGGAATGGGCTATAAATCCAAATGACCTCCATGGAAGTTCATTTCAAACCAATATTGAACACTCATTAGGCAAAGGAAAACAACCTGCGGTAAGTATACCCTATGATACTTCATCCCTTAACCAGGGTGAATTATATAGGTTATCTATGGAGCAACGAGAAAGAATAAAGAAAACAACGCTCTATGATTTAAGAAATTATTTTCACTTAACCCTTGATGAAGCGAGTAAACAATTAAATATGTCTACTCACACCATACAAAAAATCTATCAAAAAGGAGGGTTAACTGAGTGGCCACACAAGAAGCTCAAGAAACTTATGACGCAAATCTCGATATTACGAAGAGCTTTGCCTCATCTGGATCCCATCTTAAGAGAAGCAAAAGAAGAAGACATTAAATATCTTCAGAATGAGATGATTAAAGTTTGTAATGATGTTGAGCCACTCGCAATTAATCTTTGTTGAAATAATATTGCTTTTTTGTTTAATCATTTTGTTTATGAATATTCTTCTCTTATATTCACAACAATTATTATAATCATAGAAAACACAAAACAACCATAATAATATATTTGCTTCATTCACTTCGGAGAATGAAGTTGGATAAAATTCATGATCCATAACTCAATGATCTATTTGATCATGACAATTAATCCACAATATTTCTTGACTTTATCACAATTTTGCTACTGCAAGAGCAAATTGGATATATATATATATTTACAATCAACCATGATCATACAATCCCTTGTCTCATAATTTAAGGGAGTATTTAATGCCAAATATACAATTTTGAGGCCTTTATACAACTGATGGCATACAAACTTTTATGGATCAAGCATTGTTTAATAACTTGTCTCTTGGCTTCAGGCTAACTTGCCTCTTGGCTTCAGACTAACTTCAGGCTAACTTGCCTCTTGGCTTCAGGCTAACTTGCCTCATAATCTCAAGCCAATTTATGCCTCCTCATACTCATATACCAATTTATGCCTCATATTTCTTATGCCAATTTATGTCTCATATCTCCATGGCATTTTGATCTCGTGATATATTAGTAAAATTAGTAATAATAATAAAATCTCAAATTAAATTAAGACAATTAAAAGGAAAAATTAAATCTAGAGATTTAATTAGATCGTACCTGTTTCAGAGTGTTTGCTTTCTTCGGTTTAACAAATAGATTAAATAATAATAATAATAAAACAATTAAAATATTAAAATAAGAAGAATAATACAAGAAAACATTAGTATGAAACATATTAAAATATAAAATATTAGAATAATTAAATTTATTTATTTATTTACTTAAAGGATAAAAATCTAATCCAATAGGTTCATCTTTGCATGAATAAAATATCTTAGTTATAGGCTAATATTATGAAGAAACGTGATGGTCAATAGGAGACTACAAAGGTGGGACACATAAAGCTGTGGAACGTTGTTAAAATAAGCATTGCAATTGAAGCCCGTAAAGGAAACTACCAATCACCATCATCTATCATGACCTCCAATCAAGCCCTCAAGTTCTCTCTGCCCAAACGTCCTACCCTGTAAATCAGCATCCCTATGCCTGGCCGCAAAGTAAAACAACAGCCACGCAATCATGAAGTAAAATAATATAGGCCCTTGACTTCTTGCTACCAATTATACACCCGTGACATCTTCCACCTCCAATTATATTTATAAATAATATATTATAAACACACATGCTTCACAGACATATATATTTCAACTATCTTACCTACTTTCACATTTTTCGTTCATCTTCAATAATTTTATTTTTTAAAAATTTTATAATATATTGTTATTATATTTATAAAATATGTAGGGTCCATTGTTTTTTTTTTAGAGAAGAAATTATTATAATATATTATAATATATAAAATATGTGGGTCCATAGAAAATTTATGTCGCGAGTCATTGTTCTCTTTTCTTTTAAATATAATAAAGTATTAAAAATATATGGACCCATAGAATAATGTTTCAACAAATAAATCAATGTTCCCAATATAATATATTAAAACTAACCTGTTTGCCTGATCACGGGGAGAGCAACGATTTTTTTTTTTTTTTTTTTTTTTTTTTTTTGTTGAAATTTCATCTCTCATCTGGTCTTGTGCTCATGAAAACAGAAGCAAAAACTTCAAACTTCAAGGCTTTGAACTCGGCAGTTCAGAATTCGCAGATCAACCCAAAAAAAAAAAAAACTCTTGTCTGATCCATACTCCTTGCAGCCAGCGCACGTGTACTCCAGCTGTACCTGAGGGTGCTGTGGGTGACTGAAGCTCACTATTTCTTCTCCAAATATTGCTTCTTGGGATGTCCGAAATTCCACCCTCTCTCCTGCTCTTCATGCCACCAAAATCAAGGTTTTCTTTTATACTTTTCATGGAAGCATAAGAAGGCTGTGAGGAATCTGAACAAGGCCAAGTTCTGGGGAGGTTCCGTTGACAAAAGAAATGAAACAATCTTGGAGGTTAATGACAAGGCTGTGTTTGGCGACCATGAGTTGATAATTCCAGACCTCATGAAAATCTCAAGCACCTCAAGAATTTACATGAGCAAAGCCAACAAACTTGCTGGACCGAGACATGAGTGAGCTAGCATCAACACTAACAAGAATAACAAGTTATCGTGCTGATAACGTGTTATAAAACTAAAGGAATTCTAGAAAGAAGTCAGAAGAAATTGTAGAGAGATGAAATGGATTCTCATTCAAGTCTAATGAATAGTTACAGGAGACCTTTATTTATAGAAGGATGCAAATAGTAGATTACTATGCATATATACCATGTCATCCTGTATTTGGAGATTATAGGTCAATGGACATCCACATAATAAGAATATTCATAACATTAACTCATTTCACTCCTCACTAATGGAAAAATAACACATACTTTTAACTCTTTATCATTAACTGTCATCCATTATTTTTTATTCTTTCCTCTAATCAAGGCCATCCCCCACACTCATTTTCTTCTTCGCTTCTTCTATTGCAAGTTTGTCCAGCTTTTGCTTGACCGGGTCTATCAAAATCATCAGTGGCTACAATGAACTATCAAACCCCATTTTTTGATTCTCAAACCCAAAAAACTCAATCTCAAAGCAAACAAGAACGCAGCACTTGCAGAGCCGAGATCAAGAGACTCTTCTAATTAACTTACACTTAACCCAGTGGTGGATCTTAGGATAAATATTTGGGGGGCCAAATGTATATTTGTTAACTAATTAAAAAAATATATATTTGGGGAGGTCAAATGTATACTTATTAACTAATTAAAAAAATATTTGGAGGGGCCAAATGTATAAGTATTTTAACAAGTTTAAAATATAAGATTTTACATTATAGTAATTTTTTTTTTAAAAATCTAAACATATCTTCTTTTTTTTTTTTGCGGGGGCCATGGCCCCCTCTTGTCCCTTAGAAGATCCACCAGTGACCCAACCCATGATACCTTGGAGTCCGAATGTGAAATTGAGGCAAGTGGGTCTTTGTAATTTGAGAGCCTAACAAGAAATCAAGAATCTGATTTGGCACTTTTGCCACTCCTCTCCTTATCTTTATTTCTCATTATCTCTCATCCTATTTGATTGGGGAGAGTAGAAAAAAAATCAAAGTAATAAATATTGTGATATTTTAAAATAAAGATTGAATGGACATAATTTAAAGATTACGAAGAAGGAATGATGAGGTAAATCTGAACCTGGGTTGGCGTCTCAAGCCCATGACGTAGCTCTCTGAGCATCAAGGGTGAATCTGCCGTCCTCAACGTCACGCTCTTAAGTTTCAATTTGGTGGAGTCACAAATTTGTGTGGGTAGAGTCCATGGATTGTTGGATGCGTATAATCTTCCATTCACGGGCTTGCGAAATGAAGGCCTATTTGACCAATTTATGGAGAAGAAGAAGGCCCTGTCTGAGATTTCAATTTGGAATTAACGGTGGATTTGGGATTAAATGGTAAATTTAAGTGAGTACAGTGAAAATCCAGAATGGAGAGTGGTGACTATTATTTCTGAGTCATGTACGTAAATTACGGCTTCTTTATCTTCTTCTCTTCAACCACCTTCCTCTTTCATTAGTTAGTTTTTGTTCCAGAAAATGTGAGTGACTAAGTGGATGGAAAGAAATGAGAAAATTAAATATTTTTCATTATTTAGTTTTAGTAAAGAGCTGAAGACATAATTGGATAATTGAATCCCTAGATGAAGAAGAGATGCTATCATTTTTTTCTAGAGGTTAGTTATGTCAAATCAAGGTGGAGTTGGGTTGAAAGCCACATAAACATTTTCAATTAAAATTTTCTCTATGATCAAATAAATAGTCATGATATTTTTAAGCCCTTTTAAAATCTCGATCGGTATTTTTACACTAAAAAATTGTTTATAGTACCAAATACTCTTGTGTGAAAAGATCATGACATTTTTGCATCTTCGCCCCAAACTTATTTTTAAAATGTTAAATTATAAAAAAAAATTAAATTCAAATTGATAAATTTTGATATGAATAATTTAATACTACAATAAAAAAAAAGAGTATTTTGTATAAAATTTAAACCATTCAAATGTTAATGTTATGGGTTTTAAGGGAAAATGAGAGAAGAGGATGGCAAAGAAAGGGAAAAGAAGAGGTTATATACTTATATTCTACTCCATCAAGCTCGCTTATTATAAGTCATCTTATAAAAATTTAGGAAATACTACTTTGATGCTTTTTATAAGTGCAATTTATCTAATTCTTATATATTAATGAGAGTTAATTAACTTATTAAATATGTACTAAATTAATATGTTTCCCTAACTTTACTATCATTTATGAATGGTATTCTTAACCCTCTCTTCCATTTCTCTCTCTTTTCAACATGAATTAACTTATTTTTTTAATTATATTTAATAGGAAAAAATTGTAATATTGTCATTAATTACTCTCTAAATATATATAGACCAATTTTTTTTTTTTGGGTCCAAACTAATTTTATAAATAGCAGGAGAGTGGTATACTTTTTCAAAATATAATGAGCGACCCTCTAGTTTTTAATCAATTATTTTTCTGAACAATTTCTTTTTATGATTGTCAAAGTTTTACTTTTTATAACCCATAGTCATACTAGGAATTATAATAACATTAAAAAAAAATACAAAATTTGACTTGTCAAAAGCTAACATGCAGAGTGTAAGAGAATAATTTAGCTTTTAATCTAATTAGGGAAAGCTAACTTCTTCTTCATCATCACCCAACGTCGACATGTACACTTGATCCATACAGGAAAGCTCTGTACTCCCACCTTCATCATCTTCAGAATCTCTCTTGTTTTCATAGACTCGGCACAGTACCCATCTACTTTTATCCTTTTATCAGATTCAATCAAAAGAGCACAACAGTTTATCAGTACTTTTCAATCTCCGCGACTCCGCGTACGACATATATATATAGGATTTGCTTAACTATATATATAGCTAGAATAACTTACAGATTTTTGGGTTCCTCGAGTGTTAAACCCACAAGTGCAAAGATGATACTCTTGCATGAGCCAGCTGGTTTCAGTACCATGAGGAGCTTCTCCATTGGTGAACACCAGATATTTCTTGATCCCAACTTTCTTGCCTGCATCAGCTGAGACTACTGACTCAGTCACACCTGTTTCCTTCCAATACCCACTCTCTGTCACTCTTGTTTTCTTATACTTTGTGAAGAAATAGTATTGGTTTCCACTTAACAACGCCGTCCCTGATTCAAAACAAACATATACAATTATACATGCACAAGCTTTAACAAAGATTAACAACACACTATATTATTAGTTTGAACTGTTATATCAGATAGACATTAAAACACACACACACACACTGACACACACATGTACATACCGTTGAGTTGGGAAGGGTGAAAGAGAGAGAGGTCAAGGTCAGGGATGATATTGGGATGGCAGGGTAGAAGGAAAGACTTGGGATAAAGAAAGTGAAGGACTAGTTCTTCATCTGTTGGAGAGAAGATAAAGCCAGGTGGAAGATTCACCCTTTCACTTCCCATAATATTTCCTATATTCTGACACATTACTCTAGCTTGGTAATATATATACAGAAATATATGTGTGTAATTCTTGAGGAAAAGGAGTGAGAAAGCTTGTGATGGTTGATTATGATTCAAAAGAAAGAATGCTTGAGGTTATTGCAACTTGCTGTAACAAAGGCGGCGCAACGGGGACTATTCATCATGAGAAAGTAGTGTCCTAGAATTGGAAAAAAAATTGACATCCAGTTCTTAAAGTTTAATTTTCTTAATCATTTCTTGTCGTACAGGCAAGCATTATCCATGATGCACAGAACGTTTAGCAGAGCTGTCTTTCCCTTTCAAAACGAAGTGCTTTCCCACTAGATCTGTGGAAGCAAATTGACAAGGAAGGAGTAATAATCAAGTTTTACGCTGGTGCTTATCAACGTAATCATATCCCCTCTCTCCTAATCCCAATTCAGCACATGTAGTTTGGTGGTTAAAAAATTCTTCCTTTTTTTACAAATTTTACTCTACCCGTGATGAACCCTAGAGCAATAATAAAGTTGCTGTTAGAGCAATAATAAGGTTGCTGATATGTAACCTAGAAGTTACTAGTTTAAATCTTAGAAATAACCTCTTTGCTTATAGAAATAAAAATGTATATACGTATCCTTCCCTAGACCCTATTTGTTGGAGTCTTGTGCATTGGACGCCTTATCCTAGAGATAAAAGAAATTTTATACTTACGTGTATGTATCCAGAAGGTTACTTTGAAGCAAATGAGAGAAAGGACGATTTAATGGCCAAGTCTTATACTTGCCAAACTCGTGCAGATTAGGCAGTCCCCATTTTGTAATTTGTGAGCCGTGTACCTAAAGCTATCATCACCACCTTTGTTTTTCAAATTCTTGCAATCCTACTAAGCTTCCTCTTTCTTCTATCCATACCGAAACCTTAGTAGAACAAAATGAGACCAATAGAAACAAAACTAGAGTGGAATTCTAGTTCCATTACGTAAACAATTAGCCACCCATAGTCAACGACTTTATGGTTCAGTATCAATTTCATAAGCCATAATCATGCTTATCTAAAACATAAGGATATGTTTTTGTGGACTGTGGCATTGTGAAGTTCTCGTTAGGTCACGTTTGGTCGGCACCAAATTGATCCTGACACATGTTTTTAACCGTTTTTAGCCCTTCACAATTATTATGGCACTTGAAACTTATCTTCTGCCTCAGAAGTCCAATAGTAATAATCATCCATATGGTGTAAGGCACCTTTTCAACGTGAAAATTTTGTCCTATTGTTACAAAGCTTTTAAATTAAGACTCTGTTGTTTTCGTACCAGGCACCTCCTTAGGCTGTCTTCCACACAGATGAAAGACCCCACTGCATGATATCTTTCCATTCTGCTTAATTACCTGCGCGTCAGGAATCAAATGATTTTCTTGTAAGACCGAAAGGAGATTAAAAAAAGTCACTCCTTTTGGAAGCAATCCTTTACAATGGCTATTATTTGTGAAGTGGGACATGCACATGCATCAATGCATGAAGTCATTGAGATGTAAGAAAGGAAAAGGGAAAATTACTATGTGGTCCGAAAAAAGAGGTTTAATAGCCAAAAAGTCTGTATGAAGGTTAGTAGTATAAACCTGTTGTCATTTTCTTTAACTTAAACTTTTCACTGTATGTTCCTTAGCTGTTATTGGATTTTTGGATGATTAAATATTTTCCTTGGGACCTTATAGTCTTCCCCCCAAGGAAAAATTACATACAAGCTAGATCTGACTTTCACTTGGAACATCACAGGGAATGTATGGTCTTTATCCTATCGATTGCTTGCTTGACCCTTGTAGATGGCTCTTCATACAGAATGTTTGGATCATCAAACTCAGATGCCAAACTCCGATCACCGAGAAGTGCACGGAATGAATCTGCCACTGAATACGAAAGAGATTTGAGATTATATCCTCCCTCCAAGAAGAACACGCATCGGCCTCCACATAATTCTTTTGCTAATTGTTTTATATTGGACGCAAGCATGTAGTATGTTCCTGTTGTGTACTGTAAATTGGCTAGTGGATCCAACACATGAGCATCATACCTAACAAATGAAATCAAAAGAAATTCCAAATCAAACTCTGTAGGCAACAACGAATAATACAAGGGAGTTTATTGATTACTTTATCAATCTAATCCAAATTTGATGGTTGGATTCAATTTGCCAGTGTTTTTAGCCCTGTAGTGTAACAAGTATGGAGACATGAAAGTTAGCAAGTTGTTAAAGTAATTTAGTGTTGTGTCAGAATAGCAATATTCTTTTATTTTTTGTGTAGATATTGTAACATCATAATAGCATGATCTTAGGGATTATAACATTTGTTGAGAATATCAAGTATTCATTAATTAATATTATTAGGAATATCGTTTAGTATTTATTAAGATTAGATATGAATATTATATTTTAGAAATATATCTTTATTAAGATATTATGATTTGATTTGATTAGATTAGATTGGATTATGATTGGTTTTAGGGTTAGAGTTAGGCTATATAAAAGTCTCCTTGTATTTTCTTTTATTTTTAAGGATCAATAATATTAGTATTTCTCTTATGCTTCAATGTGATTCTTCAATCTTAACATGGTATCAGAGCTTTAGGGTTCCGATCCAACCCTCTCTCCAGTTCTACTCTCCGGTTCTGAGTCAATTTTCCGGTGAGAGGGTGAGATTTTCCGGTGAGAGAACTAGAGAGTTAGGGTTTTTGTTGGTGGTCCTCTCCTGTTTTGAGTTCAATTTTCCGGTGAGAGAGCGAGAGAGTTAGGGTTCTTGTTGGTGGTCCTTGTGTGACCTATTCGTTCTTTGCCTCCGGTGAGATGATTGACAATTATTTGTTATTTGGTGGTTCTTGTGTGACTTATTTGTTCATTGCGTGACCTATTCGTTTCTTTGCCTCCATTGAGGTGTTTTGTTTGGTGTTTGTCTCTGGTGAGACGTTTGGATTATTGTTTGGTCCTTGGTGAGACCGTTTGGTATTCATCACGTTCGTTGTTGTGTGGGTTCCTTATGAGATTGTTTGTTGCTGCTTCTACTTTAGTTTGGTACTCTTTGTTGTTCAAGCTCCTAGTGAAGCTGATGGATTATTACTATGAAAGATCAATTACTGCATGGGCAAGCTGCTTCACGCTTGAGGGGAGTGTTGAGAATATCAAGTATTAATTAATATTATTAGGGATATCGTTTAGTATTTATTAAGATTAGATATGAATATTATATTTTAAGAATACATCTTTATTAAGATATTATGATTTGATCTAATTTGATTAGATTGGATTATGATTGATTTTAAGGAGTTAGGCTATTAGTTTGCCTATATAAAGCCCTCCTTGTATTCTCTTTTATTCTTAAAGATCAATAATATTAGTATTTCTCTTGTACTTTAAAGTGATCCTTCAATTTCAACAGCATTAATAAGCAATTCTTGTAATGCTCCTGCTCTTAGTTTGTGTGTATCTCAGGTGAATAAAATAAGCTTTCCAATCACTCTTAGCATCATTTTTCATCCGATCTTTTCTTTGACATGAGTGGTTTTATAGAAAACTTACCCAGCAGAAACAAGAATAATGTCTGGCTTGAACCTTTGTGCTGAAGGCACAATGACTTCATCAAACACAGTTCTCATCGTAATATCACCTGATCCTCCTGGTAGAGGCAAGTTTAATGTGGTTCCTTCTCCATCTCCAGCTCCCACCTCATCAAACTTACCAGTGCCGGGGTAGCTTCCATCCTGAGTCGAAAAATGATCAAATATAGCCATAGTATTTTTTTTTTGGTCGAACAAATGTAGACATAGATTAAGAGCTTTCCAAGATGCAAAATCACTTAATTTAAGCTTATAATGAGTGCTGAAGAAAAAATTATGAAACTTGGTTTAATAGGTTTGAGGCAAATTGATGGCATTAAAATAGGACATAAATCAGAACAAACAGATCCTTTTTTTTTCCAGGAAAAAAAAAAATAAAGTAGTACATCTATTTCTACCCTGCCAAGCAGGTCTGCTTGAAAGCTTCAAAATGTTGAGTCCATATCTAACCCACGTTGAACACTCATTGGATATGATGAGACACCATTCGACACTTTAAATTACATATATACTCTTTGGGTTTCATCATGTCCAGGCAAAAGACATGTCTCATATCACTGTCCAATTCAAGGCTTCAACCGCAGAACAGTTATAATATGTGAAGCTTACATTTGCAACAACCTAGAACTGAAATTATACAACTCTGAGTGACATGGACTCCAAAACTCAACAGTTAAAACTAAAATCATGGGAAGAAAAGCCAAAATTTCATAAGAGCCTTCAGAATCAATAAAGTATGGGGGTTATATTTAGGAATCTGAACCAACTTTTTTCTTACTTGGTGAGATGAGAGGAAAAATATATCTGGATCATCATAGAAAGCATCATTTGTTCCATTCCCATGGTGGACATCAAAATCAATTATAAACACGCGCTTTAGTCCATGTACACGTTGAGCATAACGAGCTGCAATGGCCACATTTCCAAAAACACAGAAGCCCATAGGCCCTTGTGGAACAGCATGATGTCCAGGCGGTCTTATCAAAGCAAAACCAGTGGGTGGATCTTGGCTGTTCTTTGAAGCAGCAACCTTAATAAGAAAATAAACATTAAAATTTAATATCCAGCGCATTTAGAATGGATGTAAGAAACCCCCACATAGGCTGGTCCCAAACTATGCATATATAGAGTAAAAATCAATGTATGCATCTATAGAGTATAAATCAGCCAAATAACATCCTAGCTAAAATTAGTTTTAGAAAGAGGAATTACAAGTAAAGAAAAGAAAATACGTTATGCTTAATTCGAAATTATATTAAATTACTGCTAGTTTGGAAGAGTATAGACTGAAAGGTGGCTTTATGTTATCTTGGAATAAACTTTTAGTCCAAATGGACATAAGTTTAAATTTTCCCAACAAATAGACAAATTTTTCCAATATGCCCACAGGTACAACCATAAGAAGCATGAATTTATATGTCCAATGATCCACCCACAGACCCACTTACCCCACCCCAAAAAAACACACAGATTATCACTAATAGATGGTCATGCCAGGTGGAAACATCACCACTGAATCAACTAAGGCTAATCCAGCTCCAGCAGCGACTAATGACTCCTGGAATGTCTGCATTATCAGCACCACCATCAGAGAACAAGCAGATGAACACATCAAAGCACTCCATGCAGGATAGAGGTGTCTTATACTACAACAATGTATAAAGTATGTTGAATAGAATGATCTTCTGCAAATATATAAGCTTGGAAAACAGAAAAGAAAATAAAATAAAAACTTCAGAGCGTTACAGTGGCTGTAGCATATGTTGGTCCAGAGCCATCTATGAAAATAAGCCCTTTCTCTGAAGCTTGATCCATAGCCTATAAACATTCAGATGGGGGGAAAATCAAAATTTAGAAGCATAATTTTCTATTTAATTTGAAGTCACATGAAATACAAAAAGCAAAAACTTAAGGAGCAAAACTTCATTAACAGAGCCAGGGGATTGTAGTAGAATGTGAAAACTATGTCATAGAGAACTGACTAAAATGAAAACATTAGTAATATATCTATCTGTTATCGAGTGGCCAATTTAGCTAGTAAAATTTATCCATTATATTTGTTTTTTTAGTCCATTTTACAACTTAGAAGAAAATAGGGAAAATGATAGAAAAATATCATTTGAATTATAAAAATCCCAAAATGTCTACTAAATTAGTAAAAGGACAAATAGATAATTTGATAGGAATTTGGGACTTTGAAGTTTGGGTGTAGACAACTTGAGTATATGAATTAGTAACTCGGATATAGAGATTGACAACTTGAACTCCCTAAGTTGCCATTGTGTGTACCCAAGTTGCTAATTGCTATTACTAAGTTGTCATTGTTTAAATTCAAGTTGTCAACACTCAAACTAAAAAACCCCAGATTCCTATCATATCACCTATTTGTCCTTTTGCTAATTTAGTAGACATTTTGTGGGTTTTTGTAATTCAAATGATATTTTTCTGTCAATTTTCCAAAAATATGCATAATAGAAGGCAGGGATAATTTCAAAGATATCAGCAACTTAGCATACTAACTTTCTGGGCACAACCTAAAAGAATTTATTATAACTTTTATAACTTCTCACAAAAGGAATGATCGAAGTGAAAGAGAACTACTTAAAAAGATAAAAGCCTACCATCTCAAGACCAGATACATAGGCTCTTGCATGAACACTTGCAACGTCATCTACTGAGGCAGGCTCAAAGTTTTGAAGTTCAATGATCTCAGGACCCCGGAACTGATTACATCAAACAAATCAGTAGTTGCGGGCATGAGCATACTTTTATCCCACACCATAAGATGCCATTATACAAGTATGAAGAATCATAACACTGTTTATACATTAAGGAGATATTGCAAAGTGGAATATTGATGAAAAACAATAAAGCATTCCTGTAAAAGAAAAAAAAGATTGCAATTGCAGGGTTCATTTCTTAGCACCTGTGAAGTGAGATTCATTTCTTCAAGAGCATTCACAATTGCAGGAACCCTTAAATGTGATTCTGGATGAGATTCCTGTAAGAAATGGATCACAATCAAAACAGTGTGGTTAGATGAGACATTGAAGCAACATAAAAAAATGAGATAGGAGGAAAGATTCATTCTGTTGCGCCTAAGAGCATAAAGTCTCCATCCGAGCGTCAAACTCACAAAACAAGGGCAAAAGAATAGAACAAATGGTCACTTCTTTTATAATTTTATTTTGAAATATGTGAGTAGCAAGAATCTAATTGTGTTCCATTCCTAGATATAAAATAAAAATAATATACAACGAGCATAACTAAGGCATACATATTACCATCTATAGTGTTGTCATAGGTGCTAGTTAATATTTCATAACTAAGGCAGTACGCATAATTGCATATATAGAGCGCCAGAAAAAGGTACTAAGGGGGAAAATAAAGATACATGCTACATATTGTCAACAAATTACTTCTTTTGTCCCATTCTATCGGTCCTCTTGTGCCAGTTTTGTTTAGGCATCACAAATTATTAACTCACTGTTAAAGGAAGTTAGTTTATAATCATTGTTAACTAACTAAGCAGTTATTAATAACCAGCTATTGCAACTGCATACTTAATAATAAAGTAACTTTAACAAAAGATGATCGGGGAAGGGATTGGTGAATATAAAATACTACAATTTGTGTGCAGATAGCTCAAAGCCACCAGTATCTTTTCTCGTTACCATGTCATGGTTCTAAGAAGAAATAGCGAAATTATGAAGGAACTACCAAAATATACCTGGTTGTGGCCCATGGCTGGAGCAACGGAATATATCAATCGCGCATTACTTAGTTGCTCTTTAGAAGGTACAAAGGAATCACTCCTAATTGACGCAGAACAGAACATGGGTGCTCCAAAGCATTTCGAGATACATCTCTTGTTGTCCTTCTGATTCGTATGAAAGAACCTACTTCCATAAAATCTAGTATCCAAATTACATCCATTATAAGTCTTCCACTTTCTTAGTTGATGACCCACCAGAAAGAACACACTTCCTGAAATAAGCACAATTCTTACTCCTCCAGAAATACTTAAAAACAAATTCTTAATGAAAAAATCATAGCGATGTATGAGACTTAACCTATCAGGATCAAATCAAATAAAGATTTTCTTTGATTTTAGGAAGAGGACTTCATTTTAAGTCTCTGTTCATCTAAGGGAAGGAAGCTATTAGCTATTTACTGAATAGCTCAATCAGAATCGAATTACGAAGGAGAAAGATACATTACCAGAGGAGCAAGGAGAGCGAGGGACAGTATGGAGCTGCATGGAGGTGAGTGACTCCTCCCCGCCTGCCACAGGAACTTGCGGTCGTTACACCTCCGATTATGGTTTTTGGATTATTTTATATTTTTCTTACAATTTTATGGTAGTATTTGATTTTGTTTAAATTTTCTACCATAAAAAAAAGGAAGTGCATTTAAAAATTCAAACGTGATGAATGTGTGTGTATTAATATTGTAATAATTAAATTATTTTAAAGAATAAAAATTTATCACCAAATTTTAGGGATTTATTATTAATTTTTAAAATTAATATAAATTATTTTAAAAAAAATATACAATAATAAACATGTTCTTTTCATACTTTCTATAGATATAGGTATGCTTCTATTTTAGGCAATCTCATATAAAGCATGTCAGTTATTAAAATGTGGATAACTCTTCATGTAGTTATTTCAATCTTATTCAACATGTTGCAAACAACTAATCTTATTTATTAGACAAAAACATATGTTATACTCATTTGATTATTAATGTAAGATATAATTAACTAATTTGAGTATATTAAGTATGTTAGTTAAATTATATTTTTGTTAAAACACCTTAATCCACTCCCTCACATTTCTGCTTGATTATTGTTTAGAAAAAATCAATATGATTAATTTGATTTTTTTAATAAATATGTGAAATAGAGTTTACATTTAAAACCAACATCGACTCACATATTAGTTTATATAAACTTTGATATTATAATCAAGAAATTCAAGGACTATGCAATAAACTTACCAGTTGATTGATGGGCGTTACACTAAATTCTATCACTCCAATAGATAATGAAGCTTTGAATTTGGAGTTTGAATATTCCAGTACTAGACAAAACAGTTCAAACTTGCAACAAGTTACATTAAACTTTTTTTATTTTGCCATCATCTAGTTACTTAAAGTACACCTGTTTAATGCTTGTCTCTTTAAATGTAGTTAGCTAATTTTGGTTTCTTGATTAACTAGTAGATTTAATTTCAGCCAAAACCACCAGTTTTTAATTGCCCTGTTTTTTCACTTCGTTTATTCAATAGTCCTGATATAAGTGGATGAACAATTGAGTTGCACCATATGTTGCAAGTCTCGTACACTGTTCAATTTTAATACTATTCAACAATAGCGTAACTAAACTACACAACAGAATAGCTTTCTTGTTTTATCATCAAAAGGATCTGTTAGTCGTTTTAGGTTAGAGATCTTGTGGTTCATATGAACATGCTCCCTAACATAGTCCTTGTTCCTTGCAAACCCAGCTTCTCTAACATTACGAAACAGATGGGACCAAAAAGAATAACACAGCCTCTTAGTTCAACAATTGAATAGCGTTCAAAAATCATATCTTTGGGAATATGAACAAGAGTATCTCTATCAGCAGAACTAAAAAGAACCTCGAATTGCTTTTAATATAATGCTGCAAGGCCTTGGCCAAATTATCTCTCAAGGTCCTTTTTAAAGGATCAACATGCTTACAATATTGTTCTCCATATCCAATATCACGATGACCAGACAAGGGGACATGTGGGTGCAAAGTAACTCTCCCCTGTCAATTCTCATTATGAAGAAAACAACATATCAAGATAATATACTTGGCAATTCCTCTTATCTGGCCTCCGCATCACCTTACTAAGGATTCTCCAATTGCTCTTTATGAAAGAGAAAGCTCCAACAGGAAGCAACCCCGTGCTTATCATTAAACCTTTGAACATAGTAAAAGGTATATATTCCATTGACATTGCAGAATCAATTAAAAAGTTCTATGGACAACAATCATTATGAAGAAAACAACCAAAAAAATGCTTCTTGATAGCTACAACATCAGAACAGCTGAACCACAAAATCATTGATAAAGTTGAGATCCTCCACCCCCCGGCGAGATAAAGCAGAAAGAAAAAGGAAATTAAGTTAAATAAGGGGTTGAAAAACGGAGAAAGGGGCAGTAGAATTTTTGTGCTAGGAGCTATCCCACCAGTCGGTCTCACTGGTTCCGGGTTCTATGTGAACAAGGCTGAGCTGTCTGAGTTTCTTTAGTTTCTTCTTTCCCCTGTAAATCTTCTTTGATTTCTTGAGAATAGCCATTGAGGAAGAAAGAATAATTCATTTCTCCCAAAGTAATTGTTAAGAAAAGACGAGCTGTGAATGAAGTGAAGCGATGAATATCCTGAAATAAGCATAATTAGCCCACAGAGAAAACTGTTTTGTATTGTATGATTAAGGAAGAGAGCTACTCATATTTGGATATTAAGAGTGATTTCTCAACATCAAGCTCCCATGCAAGCAACCTCAAGTGTGTAACCGCAAGAAACACGGTTCATCTTTGCTTTGAAACCTGCAGTAACTAGAAGAGTATGTTCAGGGGACAGCAGCTACCGATTTGTGTACCTTTAAAAGTTGAGGACCAGTAATTCATAATTAATGTCTGGTCTTCTTACAACTCAAATTAGTTAGATATTTCATCCCACTACAGCATCTAAAGGCATTTCCGTTTCACAGTGCAACATTAGTTCAAACTCACTTTCCTCCTCGATGGAATCATCGTCATCAATTTCTGGCACATAGCCAGCTCGCTTCATCTGTTCCAAGAGAACTTTTAATACTGAATGTATTTCCTTTTTACGGGGATGTCTCTTATCTTTCACCAAGAAAACATGCACATGACTATGAATTTCAATCCAACTACAACCAGGCTGCTTAATTACTCCTCGTTGTCTCATCAGTTTCCGAACTCTTACAACATCTTTCCATCTACCAAGCTCAGCATACATATTTGAAAGCAGAACATAAGGTCCTGAGCCCAGAGGATCAATCTCTAAGAGCTTTTCTGCTACACAGTTCCCCAAGGTAATGTTGCCATGAACCTTACAAGCAGCAAGCAGAGATCCCCATACAACAGAATCAGGCTGCAATGGCATTGTTTCTATCAAGTTTTTGGCTTCATCAAGGCAACCTGCCCGACCTAGTAAATCAACCATGCATGTATAATGGTCCTTCAATGGTTCTAAACCATGCTCGGTTCTCATTGTGTGAAAATAACGGCGCCCTTCTTCAACCAGTCCTGCATGGCTACAAGCACTAAGAACTCCTATCATCGTTACATGATCTGGTTTTTCTCCAGAAACCAACATTTTCCTGAAAATTTCAAGAGCTTTTATGCCATAACCATTTTGTGCGTATCCCACAATCATGGCATTCCATGACACATTATCCCTTTCTACCATGCGCTCAAAAACTACGTACCCATCTTCAATCAATCCACACTTCATGTACATGTCAATGAGAGAATTTCCCACAAAAATATCTGGCTCTCCCGTAGACTGGAATTGAAACCCATGCTTTATAATGTGACTATGAGCCTGTCTACCCAGCTTCAGGTCAGAAAGATTGGCACATGCATTAATTAGATTTCCAAAAGTGTAATGAGTCGGCCAAATGGATTCCCTTTTTAAGTGGAGGAATAATTTGACTGCCTCTTCATTCTCTCCATTTTGAGTGTAACCTGCTATAAGAGCATTCCAGGATATCACATTCTTCTCTGTCATTTTTGAAAACATCAATCTGGCTGCTTTCACACTGGCTGCCTTTGCATATCCACTGACCATTGAGGTTTCAGACACTACGTTCCTACACGGCATCCTATCAAAAACAAATCTGGCTTCATTTACTCTTTTGCATTTTGCATACATATCAACCAAAGCATTGCCCAACACTAGGTCTTCCCTAAATTTGTCACATTTCATTACACAAGCATGAATTTGCAGACCTTCCTTGATAACCGACAAGCTTGCACAAGCACTGACTACGCTGGCTAGAGTAATCTCATCCGGTTCAATCCCATTGTTCATCATCCTTACAAAAACCTGAAGGGCTTGACCTGCCGGACCATTTTGCTCGTAGCATGTGATCAAGCTGTTCCAAGAAACTTTATTCCGCTCCACCATGCCATCGAAAGCTTTCTGAGCGCAGGCCACCATCCCACATTTACCATACATGTCAACAAGAGCAGAACCCATGTAAACATCAAGCAAGAAATGAGATTTTGAAATCGAAGCATGGATTTGTAAACCCATATGCAAATCTGCTGACCCAGCACAGGCACTAAGCGCGCTGCCAAAGGAATACTCGTTCAGCACAAAATTTTCACGGTGCATGTCGACGAAGAGTTTCAGAGCTTCATCAAAGAGATCTTGTTGGGCAAAGCCTGATACCATGGCATTCCATGAGCACTGATCAGGCTCTGGCATTGACTTAAAGATCCTTGCAGCCTCATTAAGATTACCAAACTTTGTCAACGTACTTAAAATGGCGTTCCAACTAAAAGTGTTCCTTTGGGGCATATGATCAAACACTTTGAGTGCATCATCTAAACAACCGCATTTCCCATAGGCATCAATCAGCCTATTCTGGATGAAGATTTCTGAGGAAAACTGGGTTTTGATTACTCGAGCATGAATGCGGCGCGCGTCACGTCCAGATTTTGATCGGATACAAGATTCTAAAAGCTTTGCAAAGGGTGATGAGTCGATGAAAGAGAGGTCACTGACCAATTGTTTGACGAAACCATGTCTGCCCATTCCATAATCTACCAGACAGCAAGCTTACTATGTTAGTCTATCTCAAGGCGAAGTCCTACTCGATGCTGCCCAAAGTCTTCATAACAAAACAAGTGATTTTATACAAGTGATGAATAGGGGAATGGTTTCATAGTTCGTAAGTGAGGGAGTGGTATTGTGGCTGAAACATATATGTGATTCTAGTCCATGCTTCTTCCTTATGCTCAGGAATTAAGTGATTTTATAGACTTGCCGATTTTGACTCAATTCAAAGTTCATGTTAGGATATGGAAAAAATGCTTTATTTATATCCTCTCTTTGTGCTTTCAGAGGAAAATGTTTGATATGTAAATGCTCTAATTAGTTAAAAAATTTCATAACTCCGTTAAAACACATCATGGATATGCTGTGATATAAAGGAAATGGATGGGAAAATCATACTATATGATGCCCACAGCCAATGACACTGGGGAAGAGCGAACAAAAACGATATACACACTGAATAAAATAAAAAAAGGACAAGGAAGGTGAGAGAGCGAATGAAATACCAAAATAGGGAAGCGGCTTGGGTCTAATGCATCAGACCCTCTCTACTGCACAATTTCAATGTAAATTGTGCATTACAAAAAAAAAATTCAGTGAAATTTTTGCAGCGGAGGGTCAGATGCATCGGACCCAAGCCGCTTCCCTGAAATAGAGAGATTTGGCTTCTCTCCTCTGCTTGTTCGATCCGCAGTCCTCATTGCACCGTATTGGCGCAAAACAATACTTTTCTTCTTTCTTTTTTAGGATACTAACGTGTATTAAAAAAAATATCTTAGGATATTGACTGGTACTGATTTCATGATCTTAAAAAAATATTTTAGAGTATTGATTTACACTAAAAACATACTTGAGAATATTGACTGATACTAAAAAAATACTTCATAATTTTTAAAATTTTTAAAAATTATTTATATAGTGCATAAAGATGTACTTTTCAAGGAGCTTAGAATGATTATTAAACTACTCAACATAATATGGATGAAAAGAAATTAGATCGGTCAACAACATAAAGATCAAGTCCATCCTGCACCAGTGATCAAAGGAACTTCAAGCTGCTATTTCTTTATGCAATTTGGCCTATTCTAATGTGCACAATTGTTACGTGGCAATTGAGTTGGCTGTGCCATGTGGGTAAAAGGATTAGTGACAAATAATTGATGGTCGCTGATTAATTGAATTGGTTATGGAACTGTTTAAAAAAATTGGTTATTGGATTAGGACTGATATAAAGCCACACGTGCATCTCATTAAGGGCGATTGAATAAAATCTCAGTCCTTTCTCTTCTTTCTCTATCTATCTATCTCTCTCTCTTTCTCTAACTCTTTACCAAAACTGGTATCATAGCAATTCTTCAGCCTCGAGGGCGTAGGTGGTTAACTCTGTCTTAAATGCTTTTGTATTTACAGCTTAAAAGGAATTAATGACCGTTCAAGCATTTTAATGTATCTATTAGAGAGATGATATAGCTATTGGTAGAAAAGAGCACTTGGATTGGTTGAGGTTCCTGCATTTGTGCTTCTGACACAAAAATGCTTTATGTGATTTTGAGTTTAATTAATCTTGTTTAGATGTATGAAACTTATACACAAATGTGATTAGTGATGTTTAAGAACATAGAAAACATTGTAATTAAATTCTAACATACTTGAAATAAATATCAAACTTTTTGAGATGGTGTTTGAATTCTTTTTTAATTTTATTTTTTTGCTATCACTATCACAAGTGTTATTTTATCTACTTGAGTCATGTTCTATTACAAAGAGGTACCAAGTGTTAGTAGAAGGAATGTGAAAGTCTTTGCAAGTTACTTGTTAGTAACCATTCTATGTCACTAGAGTTGCTTTACATCACTTGAGTGTCTTTCTTAGTTTTTCAAAAACACTGGTTGATCACTAACAGATAACTGAAGACTGACAACATAATTTTTACATTTGTCACTCGAGTAAATAATTTGAACTCAAGTTATTTTATTCTTTTTGAAACTTTGCTATGTTATCTTCTTTTAGTTGCTGAGAGGTAACCGCCAATCATTTGAATATCACTCAAGTGGCAACCTCGTAACTCGAGTGACCCATCACATTTTCTTTAAAAATAGCTAGTTACCATCAAGTACCTTACAAAGTTTTGGGCATCATTGGAGTGCCCATTTTGTAACTCAAGTGCATAAGTAGTTTTTCAAGATTCACCATTATATGTCTTGCAAGTGACACAAGTTTCACTCGAGTTCCTATCTTGAACTTGAATACATGAGAGTTTTTCAAACATTTTATCACTCACTAGCTGGTATTTTGCTAGTGATGATAGGTTATCATTTGAGTTACACTTCTCTCATTTGAGTGCACCAGCCATTTTTTACAAATCCAACTTCATCATTAATCAGTTACCTTCTGGTGACAAGATTCTCAGAGACATCACTATAGTGACACTTTCTGACTCGAGTGATATATTTCATAATAACATTTATAAGGTTTGTTATTATCAAAACACGGACCCTAACATTCTATCCCTTTTTTATAAAAGAAAAACTTAGATTGGCTAATGAAGATAAATATAAGATCATTGAAATTTTAGAAAGGGCAAGCAACATAAGAACTCAGAAAGAAAATCACAACAATGTTAGCATACAGAGATATTTCAGGAATGCTATATATCATAATTATCAGAAATACTATCAAAACACATGATTCATAAGTTATTAGATGGATTATCCGAGAAACAGTCATGGTTACTAAAGCATACAATACATTAGTTATCAGAGCAAAATGCAATCAGATAGCAGAACAAAATATTCATAGCATCAGACCATATCACTTCTCCTCATTTTTGTCATCAGCAGAAAGGATAAAGGGAGTAGGTAATGTGATAGTGGATGAGGGAGGTGGAGCAACTCGAAGAGGTACAGGAGGGGGAACGGGTTCTTCCTTTGAGGAAGAATAAGAAGGTGTATATGGAATAATATATAGCAATGAGAGGATTAATGAGAGTGTATGTATGATCAGGGGAGAAAGAATGTTCAGGTGAGTGCAGTGCAAATGTAGAGAGGATGGTAATGTAGGCATGAGATCAATGGAATGAACAGAAAATAATGTGGAAATAGGTTCTTTGATTTCGATTTCCTGATCAACTAGGGAGCCAACATCTAAGTGGTGAGAGTGAATAGAAGGTGAGGAAGAGGGTGTTTGAAGAACCAGTTCTTCATGAGGAATTTATTGTGGGAAGATGTTATTTGCAGTGTGAGGGTGGAATCCTGATCAAGTGTGATGTTAACCTAAGAGGAGGAAGTAGGAACAGGTATAGTGAAGAGAACTGTGGTTGAGTGAGGTTGTAGTGTAGGTGAAGGTTCTGTGAGAGGAGTATGAAAGGTGTCGGTGGTAGTAGGATTGAAAGGTTCTTGAGATATACTGGATGGTGGGAAGGCTGGGTGGGAATGAAGTAGTGTCTCAAAAGAGTTCAACTAGTTCTTGAACTCCCTTAGCTAATTGCTGAGAGTGGGAGTCTTACATGTCAAATAGCTTCTTAAAGTTCTGGTTTACAACTGCAACCAACACCTTAACTTGGTGATTGACCATCTAAACTAGATAGGCATTGGAAGTCTTGATTTGATTGGTTACAGATTAAAGAGCCTCATGTACATAGTTTTGAATCGTTGCACCAAGAAAAGAAGGACCAGGAGATGTGTAACATCCAAATTTTTAATTTTAGGTTTTAATTATAATTATGAAAGAATTATATATGATAAATGTAATTATTATGTAATTGTTGGGAAAAAAAAGAAACTAAAAAAAACAAAAAAAAGTAAAAAAAAAAAAAAAACACTTACACAGCAGCAAAAAAAAGTGTGTGTAGCATGACAAAAGCGGTAAGTGAAGCCACCGGGAAATTGATCAAAATAGGAATATTTTTTTAAAAAAATTACCAAAATGAGGCACTGCTCAAAGTATTTACCATAATAAAGGCAGTCAGTGGCGTTGCCTGACACGATACTACTAGTGGCGTCGTGTCACCTGATGTCATTATGTCAGTGGCGTGGCTACTAGTAGCGTCACACGTGGCGATGCCACTAATAGCGTCAGTTGATGTGACACCACTTATGTGGCATCACATCCAAAGTAGGGGCATGTGCTGTAATTAAAAAATAAATAAATAAATTGAGCAGGGGCGTGTCTCACACCCCTACTCTCATTAAAAAAATAAAAAATAAAATTTAAATTAAAGCTGCAATTGCAGCATCACAGACGTTGCAACTACAGCTTTAATTGTAGGGGCGCAGAGCACGCCCCTGCTTTAACTTTAAGAAAAAAATTAAATAAATTGAGCAAAGGTGTGAGCTCTCATTAAAAAAAACAAAAATAAAAAATAAATTAAAGCTACAATTGCAGTGTCATAAACGCTACAATTGTAGCTTTAATTTAAAGCAAGGGCGCAGAGTATGCCCCTGCTTTAACTTTTTTTAAAAAAATTAATAATTGCTACTGCTCCATTTATATAACACAAACACATACACACATTCACACACACATACATATCGGCAGAAGCAGAGGGAGAGACGATAGAAAATCAGTCCTCCTCAATCTTCCTCATCGCCCATTTCTTGTAGTTTCATTTTTTCTTTTGATCACATTCCGTTTTTTCATTTCTTTTTTTGATTCCTTATATAAGTTGTGCTTCTTCTTTTGCTTAGTTGCAATTTGTGTTGTTGTTATTTGTTTTATCCGTAATTTGTTCTTCTTTTTGATAATATAATATATGCAAAAAAAGAATCAAATTCATTCATTTGTATATTATAATGGTTCTAAAAACATAGGTGCAAACGGATTGAGCCTTGAAGGTAAAAAACAAGCAATGTATATTGTTCGAGGCATATCCGCTATAGATTTAAATGAAAAGATCCGTCGGAAGCTAAAGTTGTAACAATATCAGGTAATATGTTCTGTGACTATTAGAGTTCCTTGTGGCAACCGCAAATATGAAGGTTTTGAGATATCCGATGATGAGGATTTGGATTTTTTTTTTAAACATTCAAGGAAAACTGTACATCCCAATTTGCTAAGTTATATGTGGATATTAAAACGTTAAAGGAGGGTGTACCAATACCGATTCATTGACTTGACCTTAGTAATTAGTCACATTAGATGGCTTATTTTGGTACACCTCATCCAACACAATCAACCGTTGCGCATGGAGAAGAAAGCGACTATATATTATATGAACTTGACAATGAGGAGGAGCAAGTGGAAGAAGATGAAGATACTTTATTGGCAAATGACAATGATCTGAATGATAGTTATACAGATAATGAATACATTGGTAATGTCATGCCACAACAAATTGGTATGTTACAATCATCAGGTTAGTTACGAATCTGTATTATTATATATTTGGTTTTTTTATTAGTTTACATGTTTTTGCATAAACTGTATTATTTGTGAATATGTAGATATTACACCGTTTTGGAATGAGATTCCGCATTATGAGATTGTTGATGAAGATTACCCACATGAGAATATATTGGATGTTGAAGGCTTGAGCTAGCGTCTGTGGGCAAGAGGAGACGGATTATATGTGAAACAAGAGTTCGGGTCCAATAATGATGTGCAGGCTGCAATAAAACATTATTGCATGAAAGAACATCATGAAGCTACAGTGTGAAACAACCACTATTTAATTAACTGAATTAACCTAATATTAGATAGGTAATTAACTTAATAGTACTTCAAAATTCACGAAAAATTTAAAATTTTTATCAAAGTATGAATTATGAGCCCTAACGTGACAATATACAATTATCTGACATAGACCAAAAGAAACAAAAACACTATTTTGAACAGAGTAGTCTAAGCTTTTGAAGCCTTCTCTGATGGACTCTTACGTGAGCTATCATCTGGGAAAAAAATTGTGTAACCATCAATCCAGTTCATTAAGAATATCGATAAGTGCTAGTGAGGTGTCAAGTGGATTTAAAACAGTTCATCTCAAATAAATGATTCATCAACATCTTCATTATATAATATCACATGATTCTTTAATATCATGATCGGAAGTAATATATGCAATACCTAATACCTCCATATACGCCAGCCGAACCGCCTTATTTCATCCGATTAGACCCATGGGCTAAGTTACATCCATGTTACTGGTTACTCCAAAAGCTCACTGGTCAAGTGATGAGGATCAGTCAAAATCCTCAAGGCACCTGCCCCAGACCATGGGTCTTTCCCCACTTTAATCCAGTGTGGTGTTGTAAGCCCAAAAAACTGTGGGCTAGTCTCAAACAACTAGTGGGACAATAATAAAGCCAACCATTATGCATCCATGGAGGCCTCACCACGTGGTGGCAAATAAATATCATATTTCCTCCCAATTCTTCCCTTTCCCATGATTTTCATGATAATTCTATGCATATAATTTCAGTTTATAAAAATAAATCCACATGGCAAAAATTTATTTAAAACATTCATAATTAATCTGAAAAATACTCAAAGCAGTATATCGATATCATAATAAGTGGAAAATGGTTACCTCTTGCCAGAGCTAACTATTATCACACTGCTCCTAATCCAAGAGCTCAACACACTCCACAAATCAATCTACCATAATCAATCTACTAATAATTAATAACTCTTTAAAATCTCACATATTCAAAATTATAATTGATAATTAAATTATACAAACTTTACTAATAATCCCTTTTATATTTATTTTCATTGTTAATTATTTATCTCCTTTTCCTAGTAGCAGCAAAATTATTTATCAATATTAGTAGCATTACTCATTTATCTTATTAATTTGAACTCTCTCTGAATTCCCTAATAACAGCACAATCCTTTAATTATGAGTTCAATAATTATTTATAGCATTTATCATGGCTTCCTAAAGATATAATATTTCAACATATAAAATTTGAATCCTGAGTTTATACAAAATACTCTTTATAAGCAACAATTAACTTTAGTATTCCATAAATAATCTAGAATCAATATATTATTTATTTCCCTTAAATAATATTGTTCATTATTTTTATTAATTATTTCTTCTCATACCCTTTTCGTACTTAAAATATGAAAATTATCTTCCATCTTTAATAACCTTATTTGTTTTCTTTCTTAATACTATATAAACTATTATTATTTTTAATACTACTATTATCATTAGTATTATTTTAATGTTTCCTTATAATTTTCCCGGCTAATATCTATATATAACTAGCTTCACATGATAAATATGATCATATTTTGATTCACCTAACAATTCTGTTTTGATTTACTGTACACAGATACGCTATCATATTGCTTAGTTTATAAAGTATATAAACATATCATTTAATATTTTAACTCATGTTTATGCGTTATGAAAAAAAATGCTTGGAGGAAGGAAATAATCGAAATGCACAGACCCTCACATGCTTTTGTTTATTCATATATATACCTGCATTTAAACATACACCTTTCTCTCTCTCCCTTGCCATACTCCAAGACAAAACAAAAAGGAAAGCCAAAACGATGACAGAGGAGGCAAATCTCATAAAGCATTCTGTTGTTTTTCTTATATATATATATATTTTCATTCATGAATCATTACCCTTATCAGTATAAGCACAAAGGCCACGTTTTTCATATATTCATGCTTCTCTTTTTCTTATTCATTTGCTCAGGCACGCATGTTAACACACACATATATATATTTCCTTTTTCACCCAGTAAACACGAACCACATATATACATATATACACTCACGCAGACAATACACCATGGCTTATATATATTTATATTTTCACTTAGTTCAAGTTTTTCATTCAATCTCAGTGACAGAAAACTTCCTTCTTCTTCTCCTTTACACACACATATATTTATTCCTTTCTTTCTTTAAAGATCATGTGGTTGTATTATTCTCTTCTTTTCCCTCAACGTTAAAAAAAACACACACCTAACCATGGCAGCAAAATAGGAAGGTCCGAAACAACTAATTCCTTAACAGACCCTGTTTCGGTTAGTACAGAACAGAGACACCCGACGGCATGCAGAAACAGAACCCCACTTTAACATTCTCCTATCCACTCATCTACCACAAAAACTCACACGCAGAACCAAGGGAAAGAGTTTATAATCTTACCCTCAAAGTCCTGAGAAAATGGCGTGCTTGTTGCTGGTTTTCTTCTCCTAATCCGATGGCAAACACCAGCACCAACGATAGCTTAGACCTCCTAAAACGAAATGGAACTGATCTCTCTCTCACTCTCTGTGTACCCTCTGCGTTTTCTCATTCTCAGCTTGAACCCAGTCTCAGCTCTCGGTCTCTCACTCTTTGTCTCTCGCTGAAACTCTCACTCTCTTCTCTTCTCTGCCTAAATGTCGACTGAAGTGAGAAACAGACGAAGCAAAGATGGAATGGTTTTAAATGGCTTCATGAAGGACCAGTCAAAGTTAAAACACGTTGGATCATGGGCTCATGGCTCGAAAAGCATGGCTCTCTGGACCTCTTTTCCTGTGATTACGCTGATGCTGTGATCTTTCTCTGATGGCATGATCCCTTGCTGTAATCCCGTAATCAATGCTGAGGTTTCCTGCTTGCTGTGATCTCGACGGGTTGGGGAAAAGAAAAGTGGGCCAAGAGCTATTGGATTGGGTTTTCTATTGCATCTTATCTTCCATTGCTGATGTATTACGTGTATGTGTATTTAGATGCAGGCTGAATGTTTTTGGTGAAAGAGAATGCGCTGGATATGAAGATATTAATTTGGGCTTTGGATTGGTTTATACGAGTTGGATATAATGGGCTGAGGAAGGAGTAGTAACATGTACCTGGGTATCCTCCTTATCTGTCACGAGTTGGGTAGAAGAGGAAAACAAAACTGATTACCTACTGGGTCATATTTATATCCCCTGCTTGTTGACGCATGCTGGCCCAAGAAGAATGGAATAGACAATTGGTTTTGAATGTATATGTATAAATGGGCTTTTATGCTCTTTTTTTTTTTAAAAAAAATAGAAAATTAATTTAATTAATCAGCTAATTAATAATTCTTTTTATTTACAACACTAATATATTTGCAATTAAACTCAATTGCAATCTTCCAAAATTTGGGATATTACAATTCTCCTCTCGTTCAATAAATTTCATCCTCGAAATTTGAACGTTTAACCATTAGAGAATATTCCCAGGCATGTGGCCTATCTCTTTCCTATGCATGCTCACCAAGCATACCATTTCATCATACCACACTCTCATCCATCTTGTACCCAGGTGTCTATTCAATCACATAGGACCCATTAGTCCATTCTCCAAGTGCTCAGCTTACACAAATTTCACTGTTCGTAATAATATGCCTTTCGGCTTATTATGTTCTTAACCCTTCAGGCTTGTTCTCTTACCACAACGCTGGATATCCTGGACTTAATGCTTAGGAGAATCACCTCATGCCATAGGCATCTAAATTAGCACCTGGTACAGACCAAATATTCTGCTAACCTTAACACATCCTTTGGGCATACTGGATTAAGGTCACCTCATTAAATAACCTACACAGTGCTTAACACATCCTTTGTGATTGGTTTTGTAGACATGGTCAAGGAAACACCTTTGGTAGCTATGGCCATAATACAAGAAAGGGTGACCGGAATGTTTGGTTATCATATTTTTTATAGGAAGGCATGGAAGGCAAAACAAAAAGTAATAGCTAAGATTTACGGTGATTGGGATGAGTCATATGCTTTCCTACCAAGATGGTTCGATTACATGTATTTATTTTCCCCGGGAGCTATTTATAATATTCAACATGGAACGTATATTGTTGACCACCAGGTTGTTAATGGGGTTCGGGTTTTCAACGTACCTTTTGGACCTTCAGTCAATATCGTGAGGCGTTCAACTGGTGATGCAATGAGTGTCAAACCCGCTCATCCTGTTGTTTCTGCCAATCAAAGCAGATGGGAGTGGAGTCCGACCCATGTATTCTTGCATGATTGCTGCCTAGTTGCCATGCGTCTTACCGAAAACTACTCGACCTTCAGTGGAAAAACCTAAAATGCCCTCTACATCCTGTAGAGTAATGGTCATCTCACCAACCGGTATATGGAAGGTGTGAGTGTCCGGCCTCCACCTCTCAACCAAGGCAGAAATGTATTTATCAATCTGCACCAGCATAAAAGTAGAGAACAAATATGTAATGGCCAGTATTATCCATATCATGTACAAACAACTAAATGCATATAATTAATTACATAAAGAATAAAACATACTGAGAGTCTCTTCATACGAGACACATGCCAAAAACTTGCCCAGATAAGGTGCTCCTGCAACTCTAGTGGGATGCCATCTGGATCATGGACATCTCCCGAAGACCCCTATGAGGCTCGCCTCACTCTCAAAGCATCACAATCTCCTGTGTTCCACACAACTTGTGGTCAATGTGACCGCTACACCTCCTCATTAAGAACTCCCTACTCTTTGGGGTGGGGCTGAATTTTGCGGGCGCATACATTTAACTAATAAAAATTTACTCTAACACAGCACATTATTAAGTCACTAATTATTTATTCTCTAAAAAAATAAATAAATAAATAAAATTCAATATTATATAATAATAATAATAATAATAATAATAATAATAATAATAATAATAATAATAATAATAATAAATAATGAAAATTCATAAAAAAAATAAAAATTCATAATATATATATATATATATATATATATATATATATAATTCAATATTATTATATATATTGAATTCTTGTTTTTTATTTAATTTTCCCATGCGACTTTGGGGTTTTTCTCTAATGTACTACTTAATAATGTACAACATATTTCACAAAATCTTTTTATTAATTAACTAATTATTAGTCTAACATACTTCTTTAATTACATTTAGCTAATAATAATATTTTACAACTTATACTCTCTCTGGTCCTTATTATAAGGCACCAACTATCAAATGTATTTGGTTCTTTTTATAAGACATTTGCTTGTTTCCAAAGAGCATTGATTATTTTTTTCCATATATGCCCATAATTAATAGGGGTAATAGGTGAGAGCAATAATGATATAATATTAGTGTTTAGTGTAAATAGTAGAAGTAATATTGGAAATTACTTAAATTATATGACAACTTTATTAATTTTAACTGTTTTTATTGATTTGTGTGATTTGTTAGTTGGTGCCTTATAATAAGGATCAGATGGAGTATATCAAATTATTAATTCACAAAATTTTAAATAATTAGTCATCTCTCTTAAGGTTTTTAATTGACATACAAAATAAATAATTGTGTGATTTCCAATAGTACAAAATAAATAATTCACAATATTAGTGTTTAGTGTAAATAGTAGAAGTAATATTGGAAATTACTTAAATTATATGACAACTTTATTGACTTTAACTGTTTTTATTGATTTGTGTGATTTGTTAGTTGGTGCCTTATAATAAAGACTAGATGGAGTATATCAAATTATTAATTCAAAAAATTTTAAATAATTAGTCATCTCTCTTAAGGTTTTTAATTGACATACAAAATAAATAATTATGTATTATGTAGTATATAATAAAAATGAAAAATAATAGTTTTGTCCTTTAAATTTCAGAATGACATTTTAGTCCTCAAACTTTAGAAAATACAAATTAGTCTTCAAATTTAAAAAATGACAAATCAAATCTCAAATTTAAAAATGACAAATCAGTCATAAAATTTCAAAAATGGCAAAACAGTCCTCAAATTTGAAAATGAAAAATCACTCCTCACATTTCAAAACTGACAAATCACTCCTCAAATTTGAAAATTAAATTGATTAAAATTTCCTTAATATCTCTATTAACCCAAATAAACTATTTACACAACATTTTAATCGGTAAAAATATTCTATAATACAAAAATCTTAAACTTCTTAAATAGAAAAATTAGTTTTAAATTTTTGCAACAAATAAATAATATATTTAAACCGCTTAAAATTTATTATTAATCATTCACTATATAAATATAGTCTTCTATTGTCAAAACTCAAAACTTCCCCAAAATTCTAACTCCAAAATTTTTACTAACCAACTAAATACTATCATCATTAGAAAGACAAAAATATGTACAACAACTTTTATAAAGAAAATTTGTTGAAAAGAAACTAGTTTAACTACCTAAATAATCTTATAAAATAAATAATATACCTTAAAATAGCTTCCAAATCTTCTATTCTCATCTCCTTTCCTCACACTACTCTCTCGTCTCTCCCTTTGTTTATGCCGATATTATGTGTGTGTGTGTGTGTGTGTTTAATACAGGAGGTAGAAGTGCATGCGCGGCTTTAGTAATTATTCTTTTTTTTTTAAAAAAAAAGTTAAAGCAGGGGCATGCTCTACGCTGCTGCAATTGCAACATCTTTAATTTTTTTTTTAAATTTTTTTAAAGGAGCAAGGGTGTGCCTCATGCCCTTGCTCAATTTATTTTTTTTTTAATTTTCTTTTAGAACTTTACAGCAGGGGCGTGTCTGACGTCCCTGCTGATGTGACGCCACATTAGTGGCGTTACACCAACTAACGCCACTAGTGGCGTTATATGCGGCAATGCCACTGACACAGTGGCATCAAGTGACATGATGCCACCAGTGGCATCGTGTCAAGCGACATCACTGATTGCCTTACTTCGGTAAATACTTTGAATAATGCCTCATTTTGATAATTTTTTTTAAAAAATATTTCTATTTAGATAAATTTCCCTGAAGCCACCCCCTTATTTGACTTTGTGGGGAGGAGTGGTTAAACCACTCCCCTCCAATCACTCCCTCCTTTCTATATACTAACACGCTGGGGGGTAGTGTGAAGTGTAAGAATGAGAGACAATTGAGAGTGAGAGAGAAGGGAGGCAGAAAAGAAGAGTTTGGAGGCTATTTTAAGGTATGTTTGTTATATTATAAGATTATTTAAGTAGCTAAACTAACTTCTTTTCAACAAACTTTCTTCATGAAAGTTATTTTACATATATCTTTTTCTTTTTAATGAGGGTACTATTGTGTTGGTTAGTGAAAATTTGGAGTTAGGTACTATATGTTTTGGTTAAGGTCATTTGAGTTTGAGTAATGATCCAGTGTAGTGGTCTAGTTCAAATGATGCTGAGTCAGTTATTATCACGGAGAAGGACAAGTCCACTTGAGTAACACATTGAGTCACTCAAGTTATTCTTTTGTCACTATTCTTTTGTCACTCAAGTGTTATGCATTTGAGTCGTGATCTGAGAAACTTACCTTACTTAAGTGAGTCTTATAATCACTCAAGTCACACTCCATTCTTGTGTCACCGTCCAGTTACCCTTCAATGATATCCTTGCTTTTAGGAAATTAAGCTAGATCATCATTTGGTAGTTACCTCTTCTCTGTTTATCCCTATTTTTCAACATTAGAATAGAAGACCCTGCAAAAAAAAAAAAAAAATCTAGATACTTTTGTGCCAAATGAGTTAATTAATCATCAAAACAGACATAATAACTAATTAAATTCAAAACAATGATCTTTTCATATACAAAAATTGATCTTTTGCAAGTGGTTTTGTGAAGATATATGCCACTTGATGATGAGTGGGTATAAAGACTACTTTGACATCCTTCTCTTGTAAATGATATCTAATGAAGCAATATCTTATGTCAATATGCTTGGTTCTTGAATGTTGGACTAGATTTTTGGCTAAGCTAATTGTGCTTGTGTTGTCACAATATATTGTTATCTCCTTTATGAGGATGCCTAGATCTTTGAGTTGTTGTTTGAGCTAAAGAACTTGAGCATAACAACTTGTGGCTGATATATACTTAGCTTTGATTGATGATGGAGACATAGGGTTATGCTTCTTATTGAACCATGACAATATGGAACTACCAAGAAATTGACATTGATTGCTTATACTCTTTCCATCAGTCTTATACTCTTTATGATCTGAATTTGAGTGTGTTATTAGATATTCGTTACCCCCTTTTGGATACCAAATACTAAGCTCAATCATGTATGTAAGATATCTGAATATTCTTTTTATTATCTCAGCATGTGATTCTTTAGGTGCTGATTGATATCTTGCACACATATCAACAATAAATTGACTGTTAGGTCTACTTGCAGTCAATAGAGTAGGGAGCCAATCATTCATCGATACTTGGTAATATTGTAGTTTGCTCCCTTGACATAAGCATCTAGATATGTTGTTGAACTCATAGGAGTATATGCCCCATTTTCTTGATCCATGCCAAATTTTTTTAATAGCTCTTTAACATACTCGGTCTGGGAAATGAATATTACATTCTTCCTTTGCTTGATTTGTAATCCTAGAAGAAATTTAGTTATTCTATTATAGACATTTCAAATTATTCCTCTATAATCTTGAAAAATTCTTAACATAGAGAGTCATTAGTAGTACCAAATATAATATCACCAATATAAATTTATATAATTAAGATATCTTGTTTCTTGCGTTTGATGAATAGAGAAAGAATTTCAGGAGGGGGATATGGTCTACCTCCATTAGCACCCCTTTAGGAAGAACTTGTTGAACAACTCTGCCTTGCATAGGCTTGCAGCTCGTTACTTTGGGCCTTTTAAGATCTTGAAGAGGATTGGTTGCGTTGCTTATGAGCTCTAGTTACCAGACCATACCCATATTCATCCCGTTTTCCATGTTTCCCTCCTGAAACGTTATGTTGGCAAGGGGGTTCCTCTTAGTACAACTTTGCCAATGACTGATTCGAAAGGACAACTTGTTTTGGAACCTAGCTATGTCTATTTTGGGCTGTAAGCTTGTCAAGCGCAATGATCTACCTATTACTCAGGTCCTTGTACAGTGGAAGCATAGTAAACCCGAAGATGCCACCTGAGAAGATTTAAAGCTCATTCAACAACAATTTCCTGATTTCCCTACTGCTGTCCCTCCTTCTCATTCTATCCTTGTGGACAAGGATGTTTTTTAGTTGGGGGTAGTTGTTATGTGGCAGTTGAGTTAGTTGTGCCACGTGGGTAACAGAATTAGTGACAGATAATTCGTAGTTTCTGATTAACTGAATTGGTTATGGGATTAGGATTGAGATAAAGCTACACGTATAAAACTTCAGTCCTTTCTCTTCTTTCAATATCTCTCTTTCTCTCTCTATATATAACTCTGTACCAACACTTCTGAACCCACTCCATTATTGACATCTCAGTCTTTATCGCTCCCTGTTGGCCAGATCCTGATTGAAGGGTGGAAAAGTCTAAGAGTGGAAGAAAATCTATTTATAGATCATGGGTGTGTTTCTAAGGCCAAGCTATTCAATCCTTCAATTGGAAAAGCATTTCAGAAAAACAATTTCTCTCAATTGCTTCGTAGCATCTCTCTATTGGATTACTATACTAACAGAGGGGTACAAGTTTTTTGTACGAATATCCTTTTTAGGGACATAGAGAAATATCTTCAACTATTTGCTTTTGAAAGGGTTTGTAGGGTGGATCAAATTGGCCAATCGTTATTTCTTTCACTACAATCATGCCCACATATGGCTGTAGATTTATGATGTATAATCTTTTTACTTTTAAATAATAATTGATATTTATCAAGTATCAACAACAAAAAATTCTCATGGACAGACATTTTCATATTTCAAACTGCTTCCAATAGAAGAATACATTCATTCTTATAGCTTAAAAGGTGTTAAGAAAAAATTATAATTTTATGTTGTATTAATAAATATAATTTAAAATCCATCCCAGTTTAAGTTTCATTCAAACTACACATTAAATTAATTCAAAAATTAATCGGGGTCAGAAATATCTGGATCCAGCTTACTAGGTCTTACTACTATGTTGTCTGATCTTCTCAATATTCAATTTTCTAACCCAAACCAACCTGCAGGGATGTTAGTTATATAACATGAAGATTATATATCTTGAAGATATAGCTTCAAATGGAATCAACTAGATTGACTTCCTTCTGCCAAGTATCAATGTCCTTTTCGTAAACTCCGCATTTCTGACTCTATCGACAGGGGCAAATTTTTATTTTTTATTTTTTAAAAATAGTCATAATTATAATGAGTTTCAGCTCAAAATGAGCTAATAACGACATAAATATTACTGGATCAAACATTCAAACCTCTTGATTTTACTTTCACTGGGATCCTAAGTCAAGATCTTACAGAAACAATGGCCTCCCTTACAGAACCTGCAAAGCAGCAATAAACAAGACAGTAATGAGTACTTCCCATAAGGAATATTATTCTTTTGTTTGATTTGCTTACATTATATGAACAGCCACCAAATATTTGCATATATAGCAACAATAGAGACATCGATTACATACGCCATTGTTTTATATTAACAATCCAAACTTTAAACAGATTGTTGACCAAAAAATCCATGCTCAATAACCAAAAGATCCAACAACGTAACAATGCTTGCATTATATATATGTGTGTGTAACCCTACAAGATCTTCATTATACATAAATGGAAACTTAAAACCCTCTTATTCTGTAATAAGAACATAAATGTCTAGCCTCAAAAGACTAGTAATTTGTTTATATCGAATCAAGTGTAATCTCCAAGATGCCTATAGGTTTTCGCAACAATGAAAAGAAAATTACTCAGTGATATCTATGAGAGAGATATCACCGAGCTTCTGGATGTCACTATGCTACACAAGAATAACGATAGCCAAAAGAATAGGGTGTGTGCACAGTGAGATAGTATGTAGAATAGATGAATCGAAAACTGTGTACCTTATGAGCAATATTTTATTTATAAAGATTACCTAGGGTTTTTGTCCACTGCTGTGTCTATTAGTAATGTGCCTCCACGTTCTGATCATGCCTACTCCACTATCTATACCATGCATAATTATAGGAGAATTAATATTTTACTTGATTAAAAGGGATTCTGTCATAAACTGCTTATTAGGCCTCCATATTTTAAGCCCATTATGCGAGTCCATAACACCTCTCATTTGCAACTTCAATAATGCAAGGTGATAATTTTGATGCAGCGAAATCATAGAAGCTCTGATCTGGATGTGGCAATCAAATATCATTGATCATTTATTCAGCTTATGGTACAACATGCTTCACAAAGCTACAACAAACAAAATGCTTTTGTTCAGAATATTTGTTTGTTTACTGTATATATATATATAGATCAGGCCCCGCTTGGAAGCAATTCATATTCACAAGTAACACTCTAAATTGGGATATATAGGTAAACAGTAAAGAATAAAATATTTTTCAAATAATAAGAGATTTAGATATGTATGTCAAGATGAATAGTTTATAATTACAGTAAACATTAGAATAGAAACAACTGGAACACACAGAAAGTTGACAAAGGAAGAAAGCTTCCCCATATTAAAAACAAAACACTGCTGAAAACTCAATATTTTATAATGAGGGGTTGATGGGTGCGAGGTTCAATAATTGAATGATGCAATGAGACATGAGAGAGAAAGGTTCACGGGCATGGATAAGAGGAATTGGTTATTACATGTCTGTCTTTCTTTCATGTTTTTTAATTCATAATCTTAATAGCAAATATGTGGTTATGAGTTGTTCATAGGTGGCGCAAGGTGGCAAACGAGAGGTCCTAAATCCCCGCAAAAAAGAGTTCACGGGTGTTTCCTCCATCACACTATTCAATAACCTACAGAAGAACCGATTAGAAATACCAATAAACCCTTAGGTGGCCTTTTTAGCATTTATAGTTTTGGTTTAAAAAAGTTTAAGCCACCACTCTCTCTTACTTATAATTCATTTATAATTAAATCTCACATATCAAAAAAAGTAAGCTAACTCAATCATTATAGAATAAATTTTTAAGTTTGTTTTTATTTATAAATAAATATTTTTCAATTCTTTCTTCTTTCTCTATCTTTAAAATTTAAGGTCATAAGTACAATTAACATGTGTAAAATTGTAACGGTCTAATTTACCGCCCTAAAATTGGACATATAAATATGATCAAATTTTTTTTAAAAAAAAACTTATAAATAAAATTAGAGTAGTACAATTCTACAAGTTATTTCTGTCTATGAATTATAAAATTTTTATGGGTGCAACAGTGCAAATCAGCGGTGCCAAGTGGAACAAAGGTGCCATTTCCATTAAGTTTCAATGTTTTTCTCTCTTTTGATTTAAAAAAAAAAAAGTTTTTCTATCTCATTCTTATAAAGGGTCAACATTGCAAGACTTAAAGAAAATAAAATTTTTGTTTCATTTGGGGACACTCATGTGAATTGTTACACCTATCAGAATTTTATGTTATCAGATGCAGATACATATGAGTAATACTTGGTAGATTTGCATATTTTAAACCTAAGAAAAACGAAGGATGCCATATTTTTCATGAGAATTCTTACCCAAATGAAAATAGAGCTACTTGGCAGCCCTTAAGAAATTATAGCCATAAACAAATATGATTAATGAGTAGTTAAAGATAAAGACGGGTTAAAAGTGGTCTTGTCAACTTAAAGGGCTGTGGAATAATATTTAATTGGTTTTGCAGCATCATGAAATTGCAGCCACACAAACTTGTGTCTCCAAGGGTCCACCACTTAGAGCGCGTTTGGATATAACTTCTGGAAAATGATTTTGGGTAAAAATAATTTTTGGAGAATTGATTTTGAAAAATAGATTTTGGGATTTACGAGGCAAAAATTATTTTTGGAAAATAGTTTTTGGAGAATAGATTTTGGAAAAAAATGATAGTGTTTGGATAATTTCAAAACCTAGGTTTTGACAAAAGTTTGCCGAACACTCGAAAATTATCCAAAAACTATTATGCATCAAAACCTAGGTTTAAGCAAAAGTTTGCCAAACACCTCTATTTTTTCTAAAAGCTATTCTTCATCAAAACCTAAGTTTTCTCATAAACTTACCAAACACCTCTACTTTTTCCAAAAGCTATTCTTATAAACTTACCAAACACCTTTACTTTTTCCAAATTTAGGTTTTGAACACCAAAACCTAAGTTTTGTCAAAAGCTACTTTTTTTACATTTTCAAAACCTAGGTTTTGTCAAAAACTATTTTTTTAGCTTTTTCTTTCTCTCCTTTGCCATCATCAGTATTTTTTCAGTATTAGTTAATATCCTTAAGATATTTTTTTAGTCCCTTTCAGTACCATGAAATATTTTTGTAAGAATAATTATCCTGAAATATCTTTTTAATACCGTAGAATAATTTTTTAAGATCATGAAATATTTCAAGGTACTGACTTGTACTGAAAAAATACTAATGATCTTGAAAATTTATTTTACGATATTGAAAAAATATTTTAAGGTAATTACTAATCTTGAAAATGATTTTGGGTAAAAATAGCTTTTGGAGAATTGATTTTGAAAATCTAGATTTTGATGTAGAATAGATTCTGAAAAAAATAAGAGTGTTTAGTAAGCTTATGACAAAACCTAAATTTTGATACAGAATAACTTTAAAAAAAAAAAATGTTTGACAGACTTAATACAAAACCTAGATTTTGATAATTGTCAAACAGGCTCTTAGTTAATTCTCAGCCCCTAGTTTCCTTGCATGTCGCTCCAAAATGCTACGGGACTGTACTTGGGATTTTACAGTAAAGTTCTGGCAACTAGTATTTATTTAGTATTGGTTCCTGTAGCCTAGCGGCCATGTGGCTCAGAGCTTATTTCTCAGCGAATTTTTAGTATTTCCTCCGACCTGAAAAAGAAAAAAACATTAATCTAATCAAGATTCAAGAAAAAGGGTAACTGTAACTCTAAAATAATAAAGGGAAAATTTCACTGCTCCCTGGCCATTACCCTTCATTGTACCTCTTGGATCAAACTGAAATAAATATTTAGGTGAGTATTTACAATTTTACTTTTATCTTATAAGTTAAATATGATAATTTACAAGATACATGTAAGAATTTATAACTTAAATATACTTATTTCAAGAAAAATAAGTGAAATTGCAAAGTCATCTCGGTACAAGGTAAAGAACATAATCATAAGAATACCTACTTATTATTTATAAGAGATATATGAGAATTTACAGATCAAATATGTATATTTATAAGATATATATGAGAATTTACAAAACTATCTCGATAATGTACAAAACAGGGGATGAATTTTATTTCATCTAAAAAACTTAATTTCAATTTAATCTTAGTGGTGTGAAGAAGTTTCATAAAATTGTGGGTGTCTTTATGTTACATGCCTATAGAAAGAGTCCAGTGAAATTTTCCTAATACAAATTTCTCAAGCACATTGAAGTGGCCACTCGGTAACCCGTGAATTTAGATTCCCTCAGTATCCTTTCCTCTTTTTTTCTCAGTATCCTTCCATCTAGCAATTTATTTTTCTCTTCTTTTCTATCTTAGATTAATTTTTAATTGAGTTTAATGGTGTAGACGAGGGATATTAAAAAATGAGGAAGGAAACCGAGAAAAAAATCTGCTCTTCGTGCCAATAACGGCTCGTTTGGTATGCTTGAATTGAGGGGTGCAGAAATGGAATTGGAATTCAATTCCATGAGGAGGTTTATTTGGTACAATGGAAATGGAAAGTTTTCCAATTCCAAGTAGAAACTAAATAAGCCAATTCCTCCCAGATGTCTTCCATCCAAAAAGGTTTTGCAATTCCATGGTTTCATTTCCAACTGTACCCTCTCGCCTTTTCAATATCACCCACCATGCTCCACCACCTGGGACGCTCAACAGATCTCCGACGACAATGGACTCCGACTCCGACGGCCAACCCCTATCAGTTTGACAGCCATCAAGCTCTTCACCGGCGACACACCCACCTTGGATCTTGCGGCTTGATGTAGGCAAATGGCGGCGGCGCGCGACAACTTCATCTGGCTTCTTTATAGCAAAGCTGGCGAATTTCTCACCCACCATTCCATCGTTTTACCTTCCCACTTCTATCGTTGGACAACCTACCTTCTTCTATCTCCGTCAGATCTGCCATGGAAGTTAAATCTTGCTGAAACTTCGAGGGAGACAAAGCCGGTTCTGGAAAGATTTTTTTTTTTTTTTTAATTTAAGAAGGGCATTTTGGTATTTTCACTTAAAAATTATGTATCATCTTCGTAACATACCAACCATACTTTTAGACTCCATATATATATATATATATATATATATATATATATTTTTTTTTTTTTTCCCCCCAATCAATAAATTCTAACGTAGCAAACGGCCCTATATAGTTTATCAAAAACAAATTTTGACCAGCCGTTTCTCCAAAATTTGGGAATAAAAAATATATGTAGTGAATAGCCATCCATTTAAAACAGGGAGAGAAACCAAGGATGGCCACGTGAAAGTTGTATTCTATTTTTTAAAAAATCAATGAACTATTGCATTTTCTAATTTCTATGACGAATTATATCATGTTAAAGTAACAGCAAGAACTAATGCACGTGAACTAGGACTAGGATACAAGTGTCATTGAAGAGAAATTCCTTCTTACCACTCATTGTTTCAGAGTCTGTAGCTGAGGCCAAAACCTTTCGGATTAAATAAGAGAAGCAAAACCAAATGGGATCTGAAAACAAAGCGAGTAGAAGAAAAGACATGGAAGCAATGAAGAATCAAGGGTGTGAGGTTGAAGCCATAGGCATCAACTATAAGATCTGCACACAGAAAACAGAGCGCCCTTTCAAAATCTTTAGCAAATTTCCAAAACAAATTGACCAAGAAAAAGACCAAGAACCAGAAGAAGAAGGAGCGAAACCTGAACAAGCATGCAGGGGTGGAGTAAGGCATGTCCTCAAATATGTGAGCTTTCGAGCCAAGCCACAAGAAATTCTCGCCATTGTTGGGCCAAGTGGAGCTGGAAAATCATCCCTGCTAGAGATTCTTGCTGGTAAAGTATCCCCACAAAGTGGATCCATTTTGGTGAACCAGAAACCTGTAGATAATGCTCTGTTCAGGAAGACTTCAGGGTATGTTACACAAAATGATATTCTGTTTCCCTTACTTACGGTTGAAGAAACCTTGATGTTTAGTGCAAAGCTAAGGCTAAAGCTTCCTCAAGATCAACTCTGCAGCAGAGTCAAGTCACTGATTCAGGAGCTAGGACTCAGCCACGTTGCTAAGACCCGAATTGGAGATAACAGGACCCGTGGAATCTCCGGTGGGGAAAAACGACGAGTTTCAATTGGAGTTGAAGTTATACACGATCCCAAAGTGGTGATTCTGGACGAACCAACTTCTGGGCTTGACAGTACATCTGCTCTGCAGATCATTGAAATGCTAAAGGCCATGGCTGATTCAAGGGGCCGAACTATAATCCTAAGCATCCATCAACCTGGGTTCAGAATTGTAAAATTGCTTAATTCTATATTGTTGTTGGCCAGCGGCTCTGTTTTACACCATGGAACTGCGGATTTGTTGGGTGTCAATCTAAGATTAATGGGTTTAGAGCTTCCTCTTCATGTTAATGTAGTTGAATTTGCCATTGAGTCCATTGAATCCATTGAAAAACAGCAAAAGTGTCAGCGATTTCAAATTCAAATGCCTACACTATTGCCAGCAACAATGCAGCAAAAGAAAAGTGATGTTCAAGGTGAGAGTAGAAGTGGTAAGTTTACTCTGCAGCAGCTCTTTCAACAATCAAAGGTAATTGATGAAGAAACCATCAACGCTGGAATGGATTTCACCTATGATTTTGCAAATTCTAGATTGAAAGAAACTATGATTCTCAGCCACAGGTTCTTCAAAAACATCTTTCGTACAAAGGAGCTCTTTGCATGTAGGACGATCCAGATGCTGATTTCGGGATTTGTTTTGGGCTCCATCTTTTGTAACCTCAAGGATGGTCTAGAGGGTGCTGAAGAAAGGGTAGGTCTATTTGCCTTCATATTATCGTTCTTACTATCGAGCACCATAGAAGCTCTGCCAATTTTCCTACAGGAAAGGGAGATTCTAATGAAGGAGACTTATTGTGGAAGCTACAGAGTATCATCCTATGCAATTGCTAATGGCCTTGTTTACTTGCCATTCCTACTCATCCTTGCCATTTTATTCGCAGTACCCTTATACTGGTTTGTTGGTCTTAACCGGAATTTCACAGCTTTTTTGCACTTCCTGTGGCTGATTTGGTTAGTTCTCTACACGGCAAACTCAGTTGTGGTGTGTTTCAGTGCTCTAGTGCCTAATTTTATTGTGGGAAACTCACTCATCGGGGGAGTCATCGGGTCATTCTTCTTGTTCTCTGGTTACTTCATATCAAAACAAGAAATCCCAAAATACTGGATTTTCATGCATTATATATCACTGTTTAAGTATCCCTTTGAAGGGCTTCTGGTTAACGAATTCTCCAACTCAGGTAAGTGCTTACAGTACATGTTTGGGGAGTGTGTGGTGACAGGGGAAGATGTGCTTAAAGAGGAAGGTTATGGGGGCGAAAGGAGTAAATCGAAGAATATTGGGGTCATGGTGTGCTTCATCCTGTTTTACAGGTTGGTTTCCTATATAATTCTTAGATATAGATGCTCGCAAAGGACTTCCTAAGGTGTCATCATACCAAGACTGTGGCATACTACAACAACACTGTGTCACTCTCTTGCGGGTTCACATGCCTTGGATTTTTCTGCATATAGCAGCCAAAGAAGATATGTCATATCAACAAAAATATATAAACTATTACAGGTTTGGTCAGTACCAGCAAATTGTACTAACTTGATATATTTTGGTTTCTGTTTTTTGTTAGTGAATACTTAATTCACATGATCGTCTCTTCGCTTCTCCATCAGGATTCCTCAAACACTCGCATCTTTGTTTTAGATTTGGTTCTCTTTCTTTCCCATCTTTCTCTATTTTCTATCATTCGATTAAAATCTCAACAATTTATATTTAATATATCATAAAAATTTATTATAATTTCACCTAAAAAATACAAAAATAATTTTAACAGTTCAAAGTTAAAATTATTTTTGTATTTTTAGATAAAATTATAATAATATTTTTATAACATGTTAAATTTAAATTATTGAGATTTTAATCTAATGAATAAAAAAGGAAAAATTGATATGAAGGAATATATGGGAGAAGCGAAATCCTTTTCGAACCTTTTGGCATACATGTCCTTGCCTAATTCCTAATCCATGAGTATTGTTCTCAACAAATAATGACGCAGGGGTATAATTTAAGGAAGAGCTTTTTACCATGTTTGTGGGGTAAGCTTAATTTCAATTCCACCTCTGTATTATGCTTGAAGTACATGTCTGACAACTGAAATCAGCCAATTGAATGAATGACATTCTATATCAAATGATAAAAATACAACGATTTGAAGACAATATGAGAATAATTGTCTGCAAAGATACCTCAATGTTACTTCTCCCTTTTAGAAAAAAATTCTCTGAACGGCCCAGTGCCTTGTGGATGTCCGACTCATGCTCGTTTTCAACTAGTTGTCCCGGCAACCAGACTGAGGCCATGATCATATCACCATCCCAAGCGTGTAACTCCAAGAAAGCCAGTTCATCTTTTTCTTTGAAACCTACAGTAACTAGAAGAGTCTGTTCAGGGTTCAACAGCGACCGATTTCTGTATCTTGAGAAGTTTGGAGGACCAGTATTCATTATTAATGTCTGGTCTTTCTTTCAACTCGTATGAACAGAAAGGTTCATTGAGTATTAATTCCTTTAAGCAATAATCAAATAAGTAAGACGTTTCATCATCCCATTGCAGCATCTAAAAGCATTTCCGTTTCACAGTGCAAGATTAGTTCAAAGTCACTGTCCTCGAGCCATAATCGTCCTTGTCAATTCCAGGCACAGCCAGCTCACTTCATCTGTTCCATGAGAACTTTTAAAACTGAACGTATTTCCTTTTTCCGAAGGTGTCTCTTATCTTTCGCCATAAAAACATGCAAATGACTCGGAATTTCAATCCAACTGTAACCATGCTGCTTAAGTACTCAACGTTGTCTCCCTGATTTTCGGACTCTCAACATCTTTCCATCTGCCAAGCTCGGCATTCGTAAGAGCTTTTCTTCTACTTGCTTCCCTAAAGTAACGTTGTCACGAACCTTACAACCGGCAAGCAGAGATCCCCATACAACAGAATCAGGCTGCAATGGCATTGCCTCGATCAAGTTTTTGGCTTGAACAAAGCAACCAGCCCGACCTAGTAAATTGACCAGGCATGTACAATGATATCCTCCAACGGTTCTAAGCCTTGCTTGGTTCTCATGGGCATTGGCATTGACTTAAAGATCCTAGCTAGTAGCCTCATTGAGATTACCAGATTTTGTCCAAGTACTTAAAATGGCGTTCCAACTGAAAGTGTTCCTTAGGAGATATCATCAAACAGTTTGAGCGCACCATCTGAACAACCGTATTTTCCCATAGGCATCAATCAGCCAATTCTGGATTAAGATTTCTTAGGAAAACTGAACATGAATGAGACGCGCGTCAAGTCCAGATTGTGATCGGATACAAGATTCCAAAAGCTTTGCAAGGGGTGAAGAGTTGAGGAAAGAGACGTCACCGATCGATTGTTTGACGAATTCATGTATGCCAATTCCATAATCGTCCAGAAAGCGAGCTTTCCATGTTTGCCTATCGCAAGGCCAAATCCTAACGAAAGTCTTCATAACAAATTAAGCAAGAAAAGAAGAATGCCACTATCCTGCTCTTTTTCTAAACAATCTGACGCAATACAGAGTTACGTTTAAGTAAACCTGCCTACATAGAGAATTCATTAATTCAATCAAGATCTATGCGTCATGCTGAAGAAATGTGACCAGACTATCAGGAGTAGTATAAGGACAACCTCAAAATACAGATAATATTGTTGAACACGGAAGACTTTTCTTGCCTCCACTACCTAAAATATTTTGTGGTGTATCCACTTTTTTGTTTGCCTAACATTCTAAAATATTTTTGTTTTTAACCCTCTTTGAAAAAAGCACTTCATATGCTGAATGCACCAAAACATACTTTTAGGTGCTAGAAACATCTGAAAAAAATATTTTAAGATTCCAAATGCATTATAAAATGCTACATGATGTGTTAGATATATATAAGAAAATACTACTTCAGGTGCTGGATCCACTACTACCTTTTCACAATGATATTAGGCAGTAGGGGCCTTCAAAATCGAGCAAAACTGATTACTTCAAACAGTTTTGTTGCACCAGTAGCTCATCTCATCATTTAAACTGTTGGGATGAGATATGGATGTTTTAGATTTAATGATTTTTAACTAATAATTTTTATTAGAAAAATTATTATTTTTTTAAAAAAAAAAGATTAGCTAAGAGATTATCTTTATTTTTGATGTTTTCTACCATTAAAATAATTTTATAAAAAGGTGAAAAAAATTAATTCTGAACCGTTCAAATAATATATAAATGATTTAGATGAGAAGAGCTCTTAGTTTCAAAGGATAGGGGCTAAGCCTAATTCCAAACTAAAAATAGTATTTTAATTAATTAGTTTCCATGATACTAGTGTTACAGACAAATATTTCTGAATGTTTGCAGGACTGAAAACTAATTAATTTGAGATATTTGGTGCAAAAAACATTTCAGAAAGTAGCATATATTTAAATCTAAATAAATACAATATATGTGTGTGTGTGTGTGTGTGTGTGTGTGTGTGTAATATGCACATCCTTCTAATAGAGGGATGAGCACATAAGAGACACCTAAGGGATGGATAATAATGTGGACTCAACAAGAGAAAGCACATAAATGATGGAGTTTGAGATTTAAAATCTGAAGGGAAGGGAGAGAAGGAAAAGCGCATCTGTGAGGTTAGTTAGGGTTAGAGTTGGGAATCAGGGCCGACTCGGCCCTCCAAGGCCAGCCCGTGAAGGGCCAGGGTCGGCCCTCCAGGGCCCAGAGTAAGAAAAACACATGTTTTTCAAAGCCCGGCCCAAGAGCACCAGAGCCAGGGCTGGCCCGCAGGGCCTGGAAATTACTATTCAAAATTTTAACTATTTTTCCTCTACTTTTTTTTAAAAAAATATAATTAGTAAATTACAACACAAATCATCCAATAAATAAGCACAATCATTAATTCATAATCAAAAGCAAACTATGTTCACAAATAACTCACATAAAATATAAAAAGTATATCACTAAGCAACATTAGTACGTGACTATTATTGACGTCATCTTCGTCATTATCATCGATTTTAACAACATTTGATTGTTCTTCACTTTAAGTATTAGCCTCTAACTTATGAGTAAGAATATCATGAAATTCTTTTCTCGCATCATGAATACATCCATAATCTTTATTTGCAACAAATAATAAATCAAATCATAAAGTTAGAGTATAATTATTATGTATTTGTAGTTAAATGGATGAATAACTCTATAACAAATACAAAATATATATAAATTAATAAATTTCAAAGCAAAAAAAGAAATAGCTACAGTGAGAAGGGCCTGCAGAGCCGGCTTGAGGCCCTCCAGGGCCGGCCCGTTTAAGCCCGAGGCTCGTCAGGGCCGGCCTTTCAGGGCTAATTTCAAATATTTCGTCTATTTTTCAGGCCAGGCTCTTAAAAGTTCATGGCTTAAATGGGCCGGCCCGATGGGCCTAGCCCATTTTCCTGGGTCTAGTTAGGGTATCTTGAATTTCAAAATTTGAAAGCAAAGGAGGGAAAGAAAAACAACATGATCTAATGCATTTCAAAATTAAAATTTTGAAAAGATTAGAGAGGAAGAAAGGCAATAATCACATGCTCAACAAATAACACAAAGCTAAATGTGGGAAAACGGCTTGGGAGCAAAAGGTGTTCACAATAATCGACTTATTCTCCTATTCTTCTTTTATAATATATATATTTGACATCTCTGAAGCAATCCAACGTGAATCACACCATAATCAATAATCACCATCCCCAAGGGTCTTGTAGCTTAGTAAATATGAGAGCTCCACTTTAAATGGGGAATCATGGGTTTAGTCCCTCTTGTAACTTTATGCCGTTAGTGCCTGTTGCATTAATTATAAAAAAGAAAAATCAAAGTTATCAAACATGAACCAGTTGAGACAATGGATCAAGAGTGGGTGGGTTAACCCAGTCAACAGGGGCTAGATCAGTGGGAAATAAAAAAAAAAATTAAATTCTCATCATAGTATCATACCATCCAAAATCAATTCAATACTTTAAAGGATTAAGTAGCAATTTTACCCCAAAAATATACCTGTAATACCCTAGATTTTATTTTATTTTATTTTTAATAATAATAATAATAATAAATATTAATAATACTAATATTAAAATTTATAATTTATAATAAAGTGATGTGTGTGTACATATATATATATCATAATAATAATGATAAATGGACAGGTAAAGATAAAAATTTAAATTAGAATCTAATAGGTGATTTGTCATTATTTATTAAACTAGTAATAGTTAAAACCCAACCCACAGGAAACCCTAATTTCAACTATAAACTTAAGACTAGTCATCTAACCCTAGCCATCACCTATCAGTTCCCTCTCTAAAAATTTTTGCGGCAGAAATTCTCTTCTAGGAGCTCTGCAACCACGGAGGCCAGGTAATCCTAATCCCTTGAGCAATAAAAATTAATTGTTGGTAGCATTAGAATGTTGATTAGAATTAATTGATTGCATTCCTAATCCCCAGAACAACTTTCTCCTTTTCAACTGAACATACATGGTTGATCATGATTTTTTGTATACACATATATTTCTCTCGTCGGTTTGCAAGAATCCTAACTGCTCCTTCCATGCGTCCCTGCTTGTTCTCCGGTTTTTATTGTTCTACTTTAAGGGTTCCTTTTGTTTCAGGGAACCACGCGCCTGAACCATATTGTTTCTTTGTATCTAAAGCATTGGCTCCTTACTTCCTTGATTCACATATTCATAGGCATGAGTGTATGACACGTCTCTGATTCTCTATTGAAGATTGGACAAAAAAAAAAATTATTAAACCCAACACGTTGCTGGACTTCGTGATTGATCTTTGGTCTTCGTTTGTCTTATTTAACAATTTCGACTTATAGGCTAATATACATATATACATATAAATATATGAATTTATCTTTATCTTTCCGTGGTGCTCTGGATAGATATTGAATTGGTGTAGACCTTCTTTTCTTCCACTAAAATATACATATATACAAGTGTGTGTGTGTGTGTGTTTGGAGAATCATACTATACGTCGATTTCTTTTCTTTTTAGTCCTACACACATATGTATGGATTTATTTTAATATTATAATAATTTTGATTTGTTTTATGTTGATTTATTTTCTATTTTTATTTTAAAGAGCATTTAAAATAAATTAGTAGTGGGAGGATAACTTTGGGATGGTACCTCCTAAGGTGATGAACACAACCTTTAGGCTTTAAGCCTCCGATATGTTATTTGATGTGAACCGATATATCCGTTCTTCCCAAAGTGGTGCCTGGCAGGATATCCGGGGCACTAGTAGCAACTTTGGGAAGAGGTGTGCACATTAGGAAGAATATGAATTATGACCAATTTGATGATGATTTGTGACTGGCAGGTTTCCGGGTCACAGGGTAGACTGGCAGGATATCCGGGTTTACCATGGTTCTCTTCCCATTAGAAAACTCTAAAAACCATGACACCTTTTTAGTTTATACATATACACATATGATGCCTTTATGCTATTTTATTTTGCAATTAATTTATTTTTATTATTTTATTTTATGTTGGAATTGATTTATTTTACAATTATTTAATTTTATTTCGTAATTAATTTATCTTATTTTATAATTATTTTATATTGGAATTAAATTATTTTATTTTATGATTAATTTATTTTATTTTAATTCATATCAAATTTATTTATCTATCTACTTATTTCTGTTCTATTTTATTTCATTTTACCCTTAATTAATTAGGATTACCAGCGTTTGCTGATATGTGTATTCTTGGGCTGTGATGACCCCTTGTGTATTCTTCGGGGGAGCAGAGTTTCAGTGAACATGTTTCAAAAATTGGGGCTAGCCGTGAGAAGTGAGGATGACGGACAATAAACTCTAGTTATCTACTTTCATTTATTTTCATTAATTTTATTTTTCGAAATAATGTTTAAGTTTAGAATTATTTCCTGTAATAAGAAGCCTTGCACTTGTTCCATACAAGTGCGGCGGTGACACCTTCCAGATGTTGATTATTTTGGATTTCTATTATTATTTATGAAAACCATTGGAATATTTATGTTATTTGAACTTTAGAAATCCGGGGTGTTACAATACCACTAGGAGCAATGTTGCTCAAGAAGTTTTTTTTAGCTCAATTTTGCCCCGAAAGTATAAAAATGTAGCAATGTTGCCCTCTATTTAACGACGGGATTGACGGAGTTAGCACACTCGAGTGTTAAACGTTGACACTTGAGTGTGTACAGAATTTTTTTCCCCTTCCTCCAAACACACTCAAATGAGTTTGCGTTGCATACACTCGAGTGTGCAGTTGGTAAACACTTATTTGAGCGTGCATCTCCAAAAAAAGAAAAAATCCGTATACATTTTAGTGTGCACGTATGACACTCGAGTGTGTGGTAACTCCGTCAGTCTCACCATTAAATGGAGGGCAACATTACTACGTTTTTATACTTCTAGTGTAAAATTAAACCCAAAAAAACTTCCAGGGAAACATTGCTCCTAACGGTGTACTTTCGAAGCAAAATTACTACTTAACCCTACTTTAAATCACTTATAAAATAATCATATACTTATTCAACATTCTTTACAACTTCTTTGATATATTGGGATCATACTATCAATTCATCATTCAATGACACCATAATCAATAATCCATAAATATTCTTCCTAACAAATTATCAAAATAGATAATTGACAACAAAATTTTCCTACCATGGCGGCAAGAAAAACAAAATATTCATACTTGCAATCCTTTAATCACTAAGCTAATAACCATTAAGGCAAAAAGTATCATTAACTTTAATTAGTATTTTTGTCTATAATTCATACCGCACAAAAAAAAAAAAATAAAAAAATGCAACCAACATCAACTTGTTGGATTGACCAGGCTAAGCCTGGGTTGTCAAAAATCCTCAATTAAAGACTTATCTAGACATGTTACATGGCTCAATCCAGTTTCTAGGTTGACCATAATCGACCCGTCCTAGTTTGATAACCATATTCAAAATGTATACCAATATGATATTTTTTTTACCAATATAACCTAGTGATATAAAATTATAGATGCTTTGTAAGCGTGAGTTCACAGGTTTGGACTGCCTTTAATAAAGCCCCTTTTAACTTTTTTTCAACCTATTTTTTTAATTTCTTTTGAAAACCATTAAGGCTTAGGTAAGAGGTGACGTCATTGCGTACCCTCGTATTATGATTGTACTTGATAAACACACGTAGGGGATGAGGGAAGCGGCGTAACGAGCTCCACTTCCTCACTCATGTTGCGTGCAACAATGCTGTGTTATCCTCAAAACTCGTAAGGATTTTTATTTTTGACCATCAAGCAAAATTCCTATCTACTATTAAAAAAACTAACTTACAGATAAACATCTCAACCAATTTTCTTACTCTCTCTATTCTCATATAAGACATTTTTATTTAATTTGATAAAATTAAAGAAATTTAAATTAGATAATATGATATGTATATTCTAAAATACTCTAATCGTTCTCCTTAATATGCTCATTCTATCTCTTTATTGATTATTTTTGAATGAACGTTAATATAAGTAAATCATAACAGAATTGACAAATATGAAAACTATTATTTTATATTTAAAACCAAGATTAACTCTCTAAATATATATTATATTAAATACTGGAGGGAGCAATTTTTAATGTTCACAAATCAATTATCTAGTTTTTATATTAAAAATAGATGGAGCACGTTATATCTTATATAGGATATGCTCTTAACTAATTTAGAGATGAAGGCCAAAAAAAAAAAAAAACTAATCTATAGACACTTAGAGACTCAAAATTTTTTTAAATTTTTTTTTTAATATTTAAAGTCAAATCCAAACTTTTATAATTACCGTGGGTGAAACACCTATATTATAATATATTCAATAAAAGTGATCATAGTCAATGATCTTGCTCCATAATTTGTTACTAACCATGTATTTGGTCATTATTTACCCCACCTACAATACTTTGGAACTCTATCTCGCACAATTTCTTGCTTTCTTTCTAGATGAACTTAAAGGGTCAATAACACAGCCACCCAGATCAAATGTCTCCAAATAAATGCCACGGTTGTTTGTTCCATCACTTGAATACTATGCATATGCTTGCAGGAATTGCTAGCAACTCATTTATCAAAATAATACTCCCTCTACTAGTTTAATCTTTAATATAGGATATATTTACCTAACTTAATTATATTAAGAAATATTAAGTTAGTTAATATGATATATATTTTCAAAACATTATAATCATCTTCCTTATTTTTTTTTATTCACTTTTGTTTATGATTTTTGTTGAGGGAGCAAGATAAATTAAGAAAAAATTGACCAATATTGTTAATATGCCTTATATTTAGAATTAATACAACCTTCCCAAATATATATTGTATTAAGGGCTGAGTAATAAAAATAAAAACTTGTCACCAAAAACCAACAGAAAGGGGAGGGGGGGGGGGGGGAGTAGGTAGAATCCAAGTCTTGCCAGCTTTTGTAAAAGAATTCCGAATGGCGACGGATGTGGAAAAAGAGGATCAAACTCGACCATTTACTTGGAACTCCCAAATAAGACGGCAATGACTTGTGCAATCTGCTTCACAAACTCCATCTAGAAAATGACATTGACTTCATTTTTTCCATTCCCACAATTATATATGAACCTTGCTATCTTCCCTCCTCTTCAAAATTTCCTTCTGCTCTCTCTTTTCTCTGCTCTCATTCACTTGTCAAACCATGCTCAGTCATACGCAAGAACTCGCGGGAAACCGCCATGTCCCTTCTTTCACGCAAAGCCGCCGGGGAAGTGGAGGAGACAGAGAATTCAGTTTCTGGTGTTCATCATCAAATACAGAATCTTCAACAAATGATTGTGTTCGACTTCGAGGGAGATCTGGGGAAGGCACAGGCTTTAAATCTAAGCATTCAACTTTGATGCCTAGCAGCCACCATTGTTACAGTGTTTCTCACAATTCAAGAAGCCAAGCTATTGCAGAAAGCAGGAAGGAGGTTATGCAGATGCTTCAAGACTTGCCTGAGTCAGCCTTTGAACTTTCTTTCCAGTATATGGTGCAGCAGCAGCAGCAGCAAGCGTTGCAACCTGTTCAAAACGAAGCTCATATCGACGAGAAGATCCAAAATAGCGTCAATGAAGCTCAGGTTACAAAGCAGGATACAAAGGAGAAGGAGAAGGAGAAGCAGAATAAACCAAATAAGATACTGCGGGTTGAACGCATGGACAATGAAAATTTCCTCCTCAAGATGTTTGTTCCATCTTCTTTAAACTGGAAGAAGGCAAAAGTGGGGAACGTCCCCAAGCTTTCTCCAACACCATCATTTAACAACTATGTAGAACAAATAGGCAAACAGCAGAGGATTAAGTCTTCTCAGACAGGACATAACAGAAGCGACTTGAACGATCACACAGATGAAAGCACCAACAATTGTCGCAAGAGATGCGGTAAAAGAAGGTACTATAGTAATTTTCTTCACAGAATCTGATTTAAGAGTGCAGATCATTATAGATCATATTCCATATAAAACAAATTCCCAGTTGTATATTACCAACTGATGCATATATTGCTTCCAATTTCACCAGGTACGCAGATGGCAATTTCTCACTAGGTTGCTGGCCCTTCCATGTTTTCTCAAAACCAAAGAAACAGGGAGGATCAGGATGCGATTTAAACATGGATGCTTGAAGGGTGCTGCAGTCCACAGCATTAAAACATGCACTGGATAAGAGAATATCGTAGACAGAAACTTTTGAAGTGCTTGTGAATTCTTTAATTGGAGTTATAGAATTTACAATGACTGGATTCTTTGATAATCGAAACTGTTCATCTCATGTGATGGAAGGGAGGACGAAGAAACTGTCCAGAGTGTATAGTATATTCGATGCTTCTCACAATGTATCACCCGAAAAATTGTTATAGTCAGTCCAGAGAGCATATGAACAAGAACTTCTATCATAAACCTCAATTCCACTTGTACTGAAATCGCCCTTGAGAGCATACATGGCATTGTGAATTCTACTTTTGTCCTGTTTTTGATATTCAGAAAGGGGCATCACAAGGCAATAATCATATGAAAACTAAATTAACATGTTGAAACAATTAAAAATTTTCATTTCAAGTTTAACAATTACACGAAACACTGGTTTCGTTAAACTCGCTTGTAATATCATTATACTTGTGATACAAGGTTGCTGTAAGTCAGGACGACATATTTGACTAAATTGTCAGATATCAGAGTTTGGGTTTATGACTCATCATTGTCGCACAACTGGGCCCCCCTTACTTTTGTCCTGCTCATGAAAAACGCTGAGTTACTTGATTGTAGGAGGAATAATAAAGTTTTGCGAGAATAATACTAATATTAACTCTTGCCTGCGATGAACTGGCACGATCCGGTTCTTAGCTTTTGTAGAACCTGTATCTCGAGTTGCTTGCTTTTCTGAAAGTCAACAATTAAGAGGGGAAAATTGTCGAAGAATTATACATGAGTGTCAACTCAATAAGCCCCTCTGGAGTAATAAACAAATGTATAATGTTTTGCATAACATAGATAGCAAAGCTTCACAGAAATCAGATTATTGCATATGTATACATCTAAAAAACGGGCAGGAGAAACATACACTCCCTCCGGTCCTAATTATAAGACAACATTTGAGGATTGGTTTTGGTCCTAATTATAAGACAACTTTTTAGTTTTTGCCAATTTCTTTCTAAAATACCCTTATTTTATTATCTCAAGTGTGTTTGGTTTTTGGTAAGTATATATGTATATGAGTTGTAATACACACACATGTGTATGTCTATAAACATATATGTGTGTGTGTGTGTGTCTGTGTCTGTGTCTGTGTATGTATGTATATATATATATTTGTGTGTGTCAATATATATCCCTCTATGTGTAGATACATGGTTGCGTGTGTGTGTCTATATATGTGTCTGTGTATATATATATATATATGTATGTATGTATATGTGTGTGTGTGTGTGTGTGTGTCTGTGTTTGTGTGTGTCAATATATATACCTCTGTGTGTAGATATATGGTTGTGTGTGTGTCTATATATGTGTGTGTGTGCATGATAGATCTATATGTATACATATATATATACATATATGTATATCTAACAAGACTATTATTTCAATTAGAAAGCATGTGGAAAGGAAAATTGGTTGGAGAGATATGTTGCAGAGTTGTTGATTAACTTTTACTTATGTCATTTTAAATGTATATAAGGACATTTTAGGAAAATCAGTAAAATTAACTAATTTAACTCCTCTCTTTAATTTTTCCGAAATCGGTTAAATATATCTTATAATTAGAACCAGAGGGAGTATTTTTTTATTTCATTCACCTAAAATTTATTTATGCTTGAGTCTTGATACATTATAGATCCATGAAGATGGTAACCAGACAGCCTAAAGAATGTGGATATACCTAAATATCATAATACATTAACCACTTATTTTTAGCTATATTTTTAGCTACATTACAAGGATAAGTCAGTAAACCCTTCATAGATATGTAAAAGTAAGTAGCTTATGACCTATTAATTCACTTGCAGGCAAAAATGAAGGACATGCTTCAGTTGGGCAGAGAACTCACCTGGAGAGTTTTGCAACCCGTTAATAGAGACATCAGCTTTCTCCAAGGCACTAGTCTTTTGAAACTTCTGTCTCTGTTCCAATTGTTGCATGCTTTCACTTTTTTCCTGACAAACAGAAGATGTTCACTAATAAGAAGAAAAAGCTGCACAAAGGATACAGATTCAAATCTACTGAGTTCTTGCTAGAAATATAGGATATAACTTACAAGTTTCAATTTCCATTCTAACCATCAGAAATTAAAAAATTTGTCACTCTTTTCAATCCTAAAGGCATAAGATGGCCAAAAGTTCCCATGACTTACATGAAATGTAAAGTCGTTCATAAAAAAAAGGTAATTTACATGAATACGGATTTCTAGGTTATAATTAAACCTCAAGTTGCTACTGTACCTTTTCAGCTGCTATCGCCTTTGTCATCTGTGCATTACGCTCTTGCTCTGAAAGCACAATATATGAAACTGAAAATTAGTTCCCACAAAGACCAGTATAGAACTAATTTGAGTCAAAATTTAAGCTACTATATTCCAATATAACAAAGTACATGTCTAAGTAATGCGATAAACAGCTATGATACAAATAAGATTTTAAGAAAAAGTTGGGGCAGATGACATGCAATGAGAGTCTGATAGACAACAATTCCATAACACCATAACCAGTGGCACAACCATGCACAAAAATGATCAATACTGCCAAGTTGAAGGTCCTACCAATGTAATCAAGACTTAGGACTAAAGAATGAATTATATATTTCAAAACAGAAACCATATTATACATTCCAATTAGCACTAAAAGAATGCTGCAGGATAATAAATACTACGTCTAACATAGAAAAAGAAAAAAATGCACAAGGATAATTGAAAAACAATTAAATTACTCGATCTTCTTCAACAAGAAGAAAAAAGTGGAAGGGGAAAGATTAAGTATACAAATATATATCCACCTCTCCCAGTTGTTTAAGTAAATTGTATGATAAAACCACATGCAGACCCTAGTATCATTGCTATTGATCTGTCGGATAAATAACAATAATAGCATGACCAATTCTCAAAAGAGGTTATGTACATATTATCCGTACAAAATCATGATCTACTTACAAAATTGGCAGATAAGTTTTGCAAAAGAAAAGGCTCAAAATGGAACATACATCCACAGCACACTACTATTTCCTGTTCAGCCTCATGGGGTTTTGTTTACATATAAGGTTCATGAACCAATTAAGTAATCAAGCCAACTCAATCTACCGACATGATGTCATAATTGTCATTGTCATTAAAATTCTAGCGCTAGAAATGATGACTAAAATCAAAATATTGTATTTTATTAACTACACAAATTTTATTTGAGAAAAACACAAAAAGATCAGCATCTCCAAATATTCTTCAAGGAAAAAGAAAGAAAGAAACTATGGAAGATGGTGTAACCGTAACCTTGTTGGAGAGAGTTCTTGATGCTTTTGAAAGCATTAAAGAGTCTCAAGGATAAATTTGACATAGCTTCTCTAGCAGCAGTGTCTGCAAGTTTAGTAAGAGGAATGCTAATCACAGGCATTCCTTTTGATTTCTGAGCAACTAATTTTGCTTTTCCATAAGAAGCGCCTGAGATAAAACCTACATATGGTAAGTGCACCACCATAAAACTACTTCAAAGAACATACAGCATGACACTCCTTTTCACAAGGATCACAGTGCTTCAAACAAACAATAGATGCCTACATATATCTTATATTCTAAGATTGTAGAAAACATAAAATCACAATCTGTTTTTGAAGGTATAACCACCACCTTTGAAATATCACTCGAAAGATCCTATCAGAAAAGGCATTAACTGTAAGCCATGATAAAAAATGATCAACCATATGTAACAAACAACAAATTCCAAAATGAATAGATAAAACACGAGGGCGGACAGGTGGACAGACTGACAAAGTAAATAAAAGGATACTTCTCTGATCTTACATAACATACATCCTGTTCAATAATATTGTCAAACTGAAGATAACAAATCTGTTAACTCACTTGATTAAGTTTATAACCTTCTTTTTAAACTTAACACAAGCAGTTTAAATCATTTATCTTATGAACATTACCGTTTCAGTTTCTGTTATAGTCAAGAAACCATATAATAATAACCTATCAACTTCCACATGCCTATATCTACAAATCGTAATTTCATGACACTCATTAACTTAAACGCCACAAAATATATCTCCTTTAATACTAATAATTACTTTCAAATTTTCTAAGGTGGGAAACACAGAAGAAGGATAATCACCGTCAAAATCTGAATTTCCCTCCAGAAATAATTTCAGATCTGCTGACTTAATGGAAGTTATGAAATAGTCAAAAAACTCTGACCAGGAGCCCCCTATTCCAGTGATGTCCCTCTGCACAAAAGCTAATATCAAACAAACAACACAATGATGCTTTGGAAATGTCCAGCAAATTTACATCAAGATGATATATACAAGTATGTTTTCAGGATCAACAGTCTGATCCCATTAACATTTTTTCCCACAAAAACAAGAACATCGAACAGAAAACAGTTATGGTTAACATATATTGTCATAAACAAACCAAATCATTAGCTAGCAACATTTTGGCAATAGGAACGTAAAGCTTTTTATTATCTTTAAAAACTTTTAAACTGAAAATGAAGCAGAACCAGGTATAAGGCAAAATAGAATGCTCACAATGTCCTCAAGCTGAGAAACTGAAAGATGAGCTTCCCAAGTATCAGAGTGGAAATCGGTGGCGAGAATTACAAGGTGAGAAGAATCAGGAGCATATGCATGGAGCAAAAAATGAGGCAGAGGAGAGGAACTTTGAGCTGAGAACTCCACTTTAGGCTCGCAAAAAATGGGTTCGAAGTCCTCAAACTCCATAGCCATTCAAGATGATCCCTTGCCAGTTATATAACAGTTACTACTGTAACGAAACATGAACAACTTGAATCAAACAGAATCTACAGCAAGGTTTATGTGATATGTATTTACATTTTCAATAACTTCAAGCTGGCTATCTGGGAAACTTCATAGGCAAATTACTGCATAAAGACTTCTTTTTGCTGGATGCTTAGGTTAACATTCTGTCACAAGTTTATTTAGAATGAATCCCTATGTTACAAGAAGCTAGGACATAATCAGAACCTTTTTTTTTTTTTTTAAATAGCGAGGTAATCATGAACAGAATATTGCAATTTAAAATTCAGGTACACTTTTTGATTTGAAAACAGCTAATACTGAAAATTCTTGATTAACATTTGACAAACAAATTCATCAACATAACAGACTGACAAATTGAAACAACATTAACGGAAGGCTTTCCCAAATCCAACTCCTTTAATCTGAAGGTTTTGGTGACACGTCTCTTGAGTCTGAACTCCTGATGAGTATATCGTCTCCTCTATGAATGAGCGATTCATTGACGCATGAGACATGAGGATCATGAGGAATGACCAAGAGAGCCGCCAGTCTTTCTCTAGAAGAAGCCCAGGTAACCATATAAAGTCCAGCAACAATCAAACATCCCCCTATGACACTTCCTAAATAAATTGGACTTCCAAGGAAAATTTGTGACAAGAAGGAAGAAGCTACTGGTTGAACGGGATAATAAAGGGCAACCATAGCTGGTCCCAAGATCTTATTCGACCATGTCAATAGTCCATAACAAAGGGCGGAAGTAATTGTTCCAGCATAAATAACAGCAAATATTTCTGACTCTGTCAACCTCCAATCGGTTGACTCACTAGTAGTGAAGAATGCTGTTATCATGATCAGAATAGCTCCAAATAAAAAAGAATACGCTGTTACAGATAGGTTGGCAGGATACTTTACTAACACAGGAGCCTGGATGGCTATAAAAGCAGCCATGCACATGCAGTTTCCTATCAAGCACATGAGTCCAATCTGAAATTGGTTTAACCCAAAGCCCATCAAACCACTAATCAACCATCCAGATAGCTCAGGTTGACCTTTGGAATATACTTCATTTTCTGCTATAACATTTGTGTCTTTCCAACCTATTAGTGCCGGACCACGATACAAGGCCATAAATATGGCACCAGAAACACAGACAAAAGTTCCTCCCACCTTTGCTAGACCTTCATAACTAAGCAAGTTTACTCTTTCTGTACCGATCATCAAACACAAGAGAAATGTAAAGACTGGAATGGCAGGTTGCGTGGCAGCAGCATAAGTCGGATTAGTATAGCTTAAACCAAGAAGAAACAAAATCTGGTTGCCAAACACCCCTGTTAAGCCAAGAAAGAAGAACGACAAAAGGAGGCGCAGAGTCAAGGGTGGTCGCGCATGTTTTTCACGAAAAAAAGCAATGGGAGCCAGAAAAATAAGAGCGATAACATCGCGGAAGACGCAGAAGACTAACTGGTTAATCCCGTCGTTGAGCGCAATTTTGGTGACAACGTGGTAGCCTCCATAGAGTATCTGCGTAACCACCATAGCCACATGGGCCTTCCACGCGTCCCCAGTCGCTGCAGCCATTAGCGCGCGCACTCGAAGGTCCTTTACGGAAGGCAGAGTCCAATCGACGGTGGGTGGATGAGGTTAGAGGAACGGAGAAGAAAAGATAGAAAGAAAGAAACGTAGCGAATAAAAACACTCAATCATTCCCATCTCATTCAACAACCAAACAAAATTAAGGACGAAATAAAAAAACAAACAAACAAACAAACAAAAACCGAAACTGAAAAGTAAGAACTACAAATTAAAGAGAAATTGGCAGCGAAAGAAAGAGGAATACCAGCAAACAAGACGAAGTAGAGAATAATGAGAGAGTGATTTGAAGCTGACCAGTTTATCACCGAACTTTTCTTTTAACTTTTTATCTAACTCAATCTGTCATCTCTTTCGCTCTCTCGAATACAAACACTAGTTTTGCAAGCAGCCGTCTGCACCTTAGGAATCGTCCATCATTCCATGTTCCTAGGCCTTGCTTTAGTACAAGACATTTTATTTTATGCAAAAAAATCAGGTGAGTTGGGTTGTCATATGACTCATATCAGCAAGGTCTGACCTACTTTTATTGGTAAAACATACTATTTTTTATAGGGTTATGATCCAAAAAATGTATGTGTTTTTTTTAAGAGTGTTTAATACTAAATAATTTTTTTTAATGTAATAATGATTACATGGTTGTAAATTAATTAGGTGTAAAAATATTATTTGACTATTAAGTTTGACTTTTTTTATTAATTAGACGATGATGTGACTTTCAAATGTGCAAAAATATACATATAGTTTGTCTAAAAGAGCACTCAACACTAACTATTTTTTTAAGTGCAAAAATCACACGTGGATTAGCCAAAAAAAAAAGTTTGACCGTTAGTCTAACTTTTCGTTGATTAGACGGTGACGTGGCGTTTAAAGTAACTGTGCCGACTGATCTCAAGTATAAATTGGGAAGAATTAATATCACCATCCCTATTCCTCTATTCGCGCCAACAATAACATTGTACTTAAAAATCACATGTCTTATGTAAATACATTTTTCATTCACACGCCACTTTAGCTGTATGAGTTTTATGAGACTATTTTTGAAGTAACAGCGGTTACGCGTCGTCTAAGGCGTACTTGCTCCAGCCAATGCCGGGAGGATTCAATTTTAATGGTTTTCCCCCCTCATAGTTGCTTTGAAAGCCATGTCATTGTCCATTTAGCGAAAAAAAAGTCGAACTAACGATCTAACGAAATTTTTGGCCAAATCACGGGTATTTTTACCCTTAAAAAAACACTTGGTGTTAGACACTCTTTTGGCCAAAACCACATTGTATTTTTGCACCTTTGAAAGTCATGTCATTATCCAATCAGTAAAAGAAGTCAAACTTAATGGTCAAAATCAAACTTAATAATCAAATAGTATTTTTGCACTTAATTTATAACTACGTAGTCACTTTTGCATGTAAAAAAAATCTAATATTGAGCCCTCTTCAGGAAAAAACACATATGCATTTTTACATCTTAATTCTTTTTACTTTATCAATTTTTTTAATATATATTTTTTTATACTAGATCTATAACAATTCAAGACGAGAGGCAATGAGGGAAAGGAAAATAAATATGATGTTTTAGGAAATACAATGTCATATTAACTAATTTAATCAATTTTCTTAATTTAATTAAATTAGATAAATACTTCATATGATCCTTATTATAAGGCACTAATTAACAATTCTTACAAATCAATAAAACCAGCTAAAATCATTAATTTTTTCCTAAAATTTAAGTAATTTTTAATATTACCCTTACTAATTGCACTAAAATCTAATATCATATTAATTATTACTCAAACCAACTACCCCTATTAATTATTAATATTTCTGGAAAAAATATTTAATGCTCTTTGAAAACAAATAAGTGTCTTATAAAAACAATCAAGTACATTTATTAATTAGTACATTATAATAAAGACCATAAACAATATGTTTTATATTAAAAATTGAACCAAAACCAACGTATAATAACATTTGCAAAAGTATATGTTTAATCCAGCTTATCCAAATCAGAGAGTATAACAGGTTTTAAAATACAAGTTTATAATTATTATTTTTTTGCCACGTTACCTTGTTCGATGAGAATCCCAAAAGTACAATTAACAGCGTTAATGCCACAAAAGTACAATTAAGAGTGTTACCTACGAGTCCAAGTCCCTCTAAAAAGAAACTTGAGGGACTAAATTGGGAATGGAGCATCCAAAATAAATTTTTGTTCGAAGAGAATTAATAAATTATTTTTTTCATATTAAATGCCATGTGTATCTCTGTAATCTGATAAAACAATTCTGTTAAAAATAACAAGGTAGCTAATTACGTCCTCAAGGCTGTAAGAAAGGGGTCGTACCCAAGTTATTGGATCACAAGACCAAAAGAGATCTAATGAATTAATTAAGGGAAAACATTTTCTCCTATTGTAGAAAACCATTTTCTCATATCACACATACATGAAATGGTGGGACTTATATATACATATATAATATTCATATATGTATTTGTGGGTCCCATCATTTTATGTGTGTGTAAGAAAACTTTTTTTTCCTCATGCAACATAAGAAAACTAAAGCCCATTAATTAATATCTAATTCGAATGCTAATGTACACACACTCACTAGCTAGACTTTGTATTTTGAACGAATGTTTGTATGGTTTGCTTTTCATCAATGAAGAATACACTTTCGCAGGACAAAAATATGACAAAGTTTCGGGTAAAAACAAAAAAGGTTCCGGTAAATATTTTTTAGTTTACTTGTAACTAACTCAAAAATTTAGGAGATTTTTGCATAGTTTAACCTTAATTGTTTTTTTTTTCGCCAACATTTTATCCTTAATTATATATTCCAATCTTAATTCATATTGATATCCAAATGTGAAAAAAAGGCCAATACCACAAGTTATCATTTTCACCGTTGAATTGACCCCAAAACCATATTGGGTTCATAAATTTGTGGGGTTTGTACTTGATTTTTTTTTTAATTTATTTTTTTGAGTTGTGGGGTTTGTAGTTGATATTTTAAAGAGAAGTTCTTAATGGAAAATTTTTAGTTAGTACTTCAGCACTAGAGGCCCAAATCGTTGCTTGTCACAATACCTTTCTTCCAAATGCATTACACGTTAATACCAAAGGGTTCTTAGCCGATGTTGAAAAACTCAGCAGAGATTTCTTCAAGAACCAACAGGTTGACAGCAAAAAACTACATCTTATAACCTGGGACACAAAAGGGATAAGGAAAATGGAGGATTGGGTTTTAAGGACCTTAGCTTGTTTGTCAAAATGAGGCTTTCATTATGAAATTATGTTGGGGTTCGATTGCTAAACCGGGATCACTGTAGTTTAACTGTCTTCACACTAAATATGGATGTTTGGAGGAGAGAATTCCAAAGGTAGCAAAAAAGAACCAATCCAAGGTATATATGGAAGGCAATAACGTCGGTTTAGGATGCATTCCGTAAAGGGGTAGGAAGTCAGATCAGAAATGGATGCTCTACAAGTGGGTGGTGGGACTTCTGATCTGTCTATACTATGATTGTCCTTTGGAATATATATACTTCATTTTCTGCTATAACATTTGTGTCTTTCCAACCTATTAGTGCAGGACCACGATACAAGGCCATAAATATGGCACCAGAAACACAGACAAAAGTTCCTCCCACCTTTGCCAGACCTTCATAACTAAGCAAGTTTACTCTTTCTGTACCGATCATCAAACACAAGAGAAATGTAAAGACTGGAATGGCAGGTTGCGTGGCAGCAGCAAAAGTTGGATTAGTATAGCTTGAACCAAGAAGAAACAAAATCTGGTTGCCAAATACCCCTGTTAAGCCAAGAAAGAAGAACGGCAAAAGGAGGTGCAGAGTCAAGGGTGGTCGCGCCTGTTTTTCACGAAAAAAAGCGATGGGAGCCAGAAAAATAAGAGCGATAAGATCGCGGAAGACGCAGAAGACTAACTGGTTAATCCCGTCGTTGAGGGAAAATTTGGTGACGTGGTAGCCTCCATAGAGTATCTGCGTAACCACCATAGCCACATGAGCTTTCCACGCGTCCCCAGGCGCTGCAGCCATTAGCGCGCACACTCGCTGGCTCTTTCGCACTCGAAGGTCGTTTACGGAAGGCAAAGTCAAATCGACGGTGGAAGAAGGGGTGGATGAGGTTAGAGGAAGGAAGAAGAAAAGATAGAAAGAAAGAAACGTAGCGAATAAAAACACTCAATCATTCCAATCTCAGTCATTCAACAACCAAACAAAATTAAGGACGAAATTAAAAAAAGCAAAAACAAAAACCGAAACTGAAAAGTAAGAACTACAATTTAAACGAAATTGGCAGCGAAAGAAAGAGGAATACCAGCAAACAAGACGAAGTAGAGAATAATGAGTGATTTCAAGCTGACAAGTTTATAAGCGAGCTTTTCTTTTAACTTTTTACCCAACTCAATCGGTCATCTCTTTCGCTCTATTGAATACAAACACTAGTTTTGCAAGCAGCCGTCTGCTCCTTAAGAATCGTCCTTAAGGAATTATTATGTTGCAAGTCCAACCTTTGCAGGTTTACACTAGAAGAAATCGTGTGGGTTAAGTAGGGGCAATTTAGTCTTTTGTTCTATTTAAGGAATTCCAGGGTAGTTTATTATGGTTATGTTAGCATTTTATCAGTTATTAGGTTGTCCTTATTTTAGACAATTATTATGTTGCAAGTCCATTTAAAGATGTTGTAAGACTTGTTAAGAGCATGAAAATTATTATTCTGAATTATGACTTGTTCTAGAGTTACTAATTCTGACTCTAGTTTTTCCTTGTCCTCTAGTTGTTTCCTAGGTTCTATCATTTTGGTATCAGAGCAATAATCTCTGGGCCATTGTGGTGTTATGAGAGATAACAGAAAGAAGCAACAATCCACTGATTCTGCGGTACCTAATCAGGAGGCAGAATCTTTGAAACTCCATGAGACTGAATTATCCACTACTCTTGAAAATTGGTCACAACAATTGACTTTCATTGTGCTAAACTACAAAGCCTTGATGCAGACATGAAAGAGATGAAGAAGAATAAGAAACCTGCCATAGCAATTGATCCTAACACTTAGAAGAACTATGTGGAATATAAAGATTCAGACACTGAAACTCCTTAGTGGCACAAGAAGCCACACAAAAGGCCGCACACCAAAGTTGAATTTCTGAAATTTGAGGGTGGCGATCCTAGAGGCTGGGTTATGAAAGTGGAGAAGTAATTTCATTATTACCTAACCCTTGAGGATGTGAAAACGAAGGTCGCTGCAATGAATTTAGAAGGAGAAGCACTCGATGTGTTTACCTAGGTATCATCAAGCCAAACTATACAATAATGGGAGGAATTGATTCAAATTTTCTTGGAACAATTTGGCCCTGCTGAATTTCAGAACCCGGATATCTAAGAACCACAGGTCTTCCTCCGTTCACACGCCATTCCTCTTTATCCTGAAGCTGTTTCCCCCAACATTGGCCTTTATAGATATCCTCATTCCCATAAGGATTTAATTGAGCGTCAGGTTGCTGAATTGTTAAACAAAGGATTCATTCGTCTGAGTGTAAGTCCTTTTGCCAGTCCTGTTCTCTCTGGTTCCCAAAAAGGATTCATCTGGGAGGTTGTGTGGACTACATAGAGTTGAACCATAATACTATCCCAGATAAGTTTCCCGTGCTGGTTTGCCCAATAACGGTGCTGATGCCCTTTCCTGCTGTCCTCATTTGGCTGAATTGTTCGTGTTAGCAGTCCCACAGGCAGCCTTCCTCAATGATTTACCTCAATTATTGGTGCAAGACTCGTCAATAATCTCCTCTCTCCAAACTGACCCATCATCAGTGCCATACTTTGCCTTTTCTTCCGGTCGTTTATACTTCAAAGATAGGCTGGTAACTTCTGTTACATCTGCCCTTACCAGATTGCTCATGGCTGAGGCTCATTCTTCTCCATTAGGAAGCCAAAAACGGAGTCTTAAAGACTCTTAAAAGGTTGCAGCACCAATTCTATTGGCGAAACATGAAGGAGGAAGTTAAACAATTTGTAAATGCCTGTCTTGTATGTCAAGAGAAAAAATATCTTCCTCAAGCTCCCGCTGCCCTTCTTCAGCCATTGGATCTTCCCCACCAGTTTTGGGAAGACATCTCTCTCGATTTCATCATTGGTTTGCCTAAATCCAATAATTGTGAAGCCATACTGGCGGTGGTTGATCGTTTGAGCTAATATGCTCATTTTGTGGGATTACCACGTCACTTTACAGTCAAGACTGTTGCTGCTCTTTTCTGCAAAGAGATTGTTAGGCTGCATGGGTTTCCCACCTCTATCATTTCAGAACGAGACACCATTTTTCTTGGTGCTTTTTGGCCAGAGCTCTTCCAACTCTGGTACAAAGTTGAGGATGAGTACAGCTTAACATCCACAAACTGATTGGCAAACTGAGGTGGTTTTTCTTAGGGTCATCCCAAGAATTGGAGCAATTAACTTCATCGGGCAGAATTATCTTATAATTCAGGTTTTCACTCTTCTTCTGGTACTACTCCATTTAAAATTGTTTATGGAAGAGAGTCTCCTCTCTTACCCATATCTAAAGGAGCTACCAAGTTATTTGAACTAGAGGTTTACTATGATGAGAGAGATGCTGTGCTCTCCACTATTCGAAACAACCTTGCTGTGGCTCAGGAGAGGATGAAAAATTATGCAGATTCTCATAGATGAGAAATCGAGTTTCCACCATGAGACTTGGTTTTCTCAAAATCCAACCTTACAAGCAACGCTGTTTCGCTAAATGACGGTTTGAAAAGCTTGCTCCTAGGTTTTGTCATCCTTATCCAAGCTGCAACGAATTGGATTAGTTGCTTATGAATTGCAGCTTCCACTTGAGGCCCGAGTTCATCCTGTATTCCATGTTTCACTCCTCAAGAAGGCTCACGGTTCTGATCCTTCAATTCTTCCTACCTTACCAATTTTTAGCAGATTGGGAGTGTCAGTTGTAACCTGAACAAATTCTGTCATCCAGACTTCCTGCTCCAACAGATTCTTCCACCAATTCTGACGTCAAACTTCTTGTCAGAATGGAAGGGACATCCACCAGAAGATAACAGTTGGGAACCATGTAATCTGATCACAACTCAGTTTCCCTCATTTCGCCTTGAGGACAAGATGGCTTTCAAAGGTGGGAGTAATGATAGAATACCACGGCCTTAGCAGGTTTACACTAGAAGGAACCATGTGGGTTAAGTAGGGGCAGTTTAGTCTTTTGTTCTATTTAAGGAATTCCAGGGTATTTTATTATGGTTGTGTTAGCAGTTTATATCAGTTATCAGGTTATCCTTATCTCAGACAAATATTATGTTGTAAGTCTATTTAAAGATGTTGTAAAACTTGGTTAAGGGCATGATAAGTATTATTCAGAATTATTGACTTGTTCTAGAGTTACAGATTCTGATTCTGCCTCTAGTTTTTCCTTGTCCTCTCTGTTTCCTAGGTTCAAGACCCGGGTATTGTTTCTTTTCTGAACAAATCTGTGTGAGTAAAGATGTTGTAAGACTTGTTAAGGGCTTGAAAAGCATTATTCAGAATTATTGACTTACTCTAGAGTTACAGAATTCTGGCTCTAATTTTTCCTTGTCCTCTCTGTTTCCTAGGTTCTATCATGGTGTTGTTTATTTTCTGAACAAATCTGCATGAGTAAAGATTTATCCAACTAATTTGAAATGCCATATTGGTTCCTGCATGAGCACGAAAAGCTTTTGCCAGTTGCGATGGCAAAATATTCTGGACTCCTCTACTGCTGGGCTCTAAAGAAAGTATCGCTTTTATAACAGGATTGTGAAGCATAATATTATGGGTTAATGTTACAGTGTGCTAATGCTCCTGATATTCAATTGGTGAGGCGTGATATCTGGAACTTAGATTCCGTTTTTATCTAGTAATTTTTCATCTTTCTTGTTCGAGTAATGCATTTCCTTTCTATAAGGCGATAAAAGAAGTTTTTCCAGGTAATATGCAAGACAAGTCCCCTTATTAAAAAAAAAAATCACCCCATTTTGGATTATTGGTTTAATGTTTCTGATTCTAAGATATTCACCTGGTACCAAGTAAAGGCCATGGAGTTGATTGATCAGTTGGAAGTGGCAAGACGGGGACCATATAGTGGTGGATTTGGAGGCATATCTTTTTCTGGCTCTATGGACATTGCCCTTGCTCTGAGGACCATAGTTTTCCCTACCCATACTCGTTTTGATACAATGTTCTCGTACAAGGATGTGAACAAACGTAGGGAATGGATTGCTCATCTGCAGGCTGGAGCCGGAATTGTGGCTGACAGTGATCCAGCGGATGAGCAAAGAGAGTGTGAGAACAAAGCTGCAGCTCTTGCCCGCGCAATCGATCTTGCCGAGTCTTGCTTTGTTCAGAAATAAATTGGATGTATCCACGGGTAAAATCTTAATTACTGAATTGTAAACTAAAATGAAAACGTTGTGTCTCGTTTGAAATTAATCAGAAGCAGCTAGAGAATTGTCTCAGCAATGAGGGTTTTGTTCATTTGTAGCTAATTTTACCCCCCCCTTTTTTTCTAGCCTTGGGCAAGTATGGCATTGACTTTTTCTTAAAAAAAACCAAAGTAACCAGAAAATTCGAACAGTAGTACATCACAAAAAAAATCAAACAGAACTACAACTGAACAAACTATAAGAGAAAATACATTAGACTCATGTAGTAAACATAACAGTTACAAAACTACCTCTCATCTTCGTTTGCTTGTCCGTCCCCCAAACACACCAAAAAAAAAAAAAAAAACCACCACCTTGTTTGAGTCTACCTCCTTGTCATTTTCCAAAAACCTACGATATTGCACCTTTGGTTCCTAGATACGCAGACAAAACTCTTGTTACTTAGCTAATTTTTGGGTAATGTTATATTGACAGTCAATTTTAATTTTAATTTAACTTATTTAGTATTTGATAAATATTTTAATAATTTATGATCTGACAACAAGTGTTTTAAATATTGCCAAAGTAACTGATATTTTAATCAGTTTGTAATTAATAATATCGGTGTAATTTTTCCTTTTGATACAAAAAAAGTTTAGATATGGGTAGAACTCGTAACCCCATCAGAGTTTGGGCACGCCTTCAGACTCAAAGATTTCTTGCAAAAATACTTACAAATTGCCGAGACCATCACATCGGCCTACGAGTATCCAACATCCTCTCTTTTGAGGTGAAGACTGACGCCTTAACCAACTGTTCCACTTCTGGCATATCTATGTGATTTTGAACTTGATAATCTAGTGTGTTTGGACGCCCTCTAAAACACTTTGTTCCCAAAAAAAAAAGTAAAAAAATTCCAAACACTTATTTTTCCCACAATCAATTTTTTTTAACCAAAATCATGGTTTTGTATAAGCCACCCAAATACTCTCTCTCCAAGGCTATCTACAAAAAATTGGGGAAAAAATATATTAATACATTTTATTAAGTAATATCCCACGGCCAGTGTTGACAAGGTTCCTATCAAGTGGGTTCTAGGAGGGATATATATACATAGCCCTACTCTCATAAGTCGAGAGGCTATTTCCTGGATTTTATGTAATGTAGATTGTTATTGATGTTTTTTTACTTTCTTGTCTTTAATATAAGACATATTTATATAATTTTATTAGATTAAATAAATTGTTTTGTCTGTCTGGGAAGATTAAGAAAATTAATTAAGCTAGTTAATATGACAAGTATAGTCATCTTCCTTAATTCTCTCATTCCTCTCCTCCTTAATTATTGTTGAGGTTGAGGGAGCATCAAAATAAATATATTTTTTTGGGGGGGGATTGACATATATAAAAATTATGTGTATTTTGGATGATTCTCAAAAACATGATTTTAAACAAAACCATAGTTATGAGAAAAACAACCAAAACACTCATTTTTCTCTTAATCACTTTTTCCACCAAAACTATAGCTTTGTTCCAAGCTAGCCAAACACTCTTCATGTTTAGCTTGGCTGGATTACAAAAAAACTATGGTTTTAGAGAATAAAGTACTTTCTGCATTTTTTTTTTTCAAATATTTGGGTCATTTTTTACCAAACCATGATTTTGACCCCCCAAAAATTCTTTTTTCTTTTTTTTTTTACATTCATTTTTTGTCAAATGATTTGATAGTTATGCCTTATTTTCTACATTTAACCTGATATGGTGCAACAGGAATCCTGCTCAAGCAAGAGCGCAAAGAAGCAAGTGATTAGTTCCCATAATAGATGACTTCCCCATCATATGAAACCTCCATTCCTTTGCTGCAAAAACCATTGCCGTCAATTCACACTCACATTGACAGCTTTTGCTTTCCCATGATTCAAGGCCTTGCTAGAGAAAGCAATGGGGACGCCTTGTATAATACCCAAACAATAAAACTACTACCATTCCTGTGCTCGAAGCATCAGCCTTTATAACGAACTTCTCGTCAAAATTAGGCAATGGTAGTACATGCGGTGATGTCATAGAAAGCTTCGAGTGTCAAAATCTTCCTCAGCTTCATTTGACCATGTAAAAACTCCATCCTTCTTCAAGAGTTCTGTCAAGGGGTTGCAAATTCCTCCATCATTTCTCACAGATCTCCGATAAGCAAATAATAACCAATTCGTCCCAAAAAATCCTGTGTTAATAAATTATTAATACAGGATTTTTTATGCCTTATTTAGTGTTCCCTTCCTCTGGCTAACACCTAAAAATGACTAATAGTTTGTTATTCCCTCAATCACCTATTATACTTAATATCTACTAATACCTTTTAAGATGCATTCACATATTTACGTGTGTTTGCGTGATATGCTTCGATCATTACTTTACAACTTAACCCTATTATGCTTTGATCAGGGTGATTCTACTATTAACCCTAAACCTTAGGATTAACAAGAGATGAAGACCAAGTTAACCTCCCTCAAATTTATTGAAGATCCTACCATCCTTCATACTTTGATCCATACAATTATATCTTTATTTATAGGGTCTTACAATGATTAACCACCTCATTAAGATCTTAACTAACTAATGATTTTATATATTTCTAACAAATTACATCAAGGTCTGTGACAAGGGACGTTGTTTGATATCTCTCCCTAAAGTTGCTAGTATCATATATGTATCTCTTCCCCTCCCTCTCCCTCTCAAATAATACGCCTTTCGCCCAAGTTTGTTCAGATGTGGCAAGAGTTGAAGACTCATGGATTAACTATCTCTGATCTGATCTCAAGCGAGGCAACTTCACTAAACAAGAAGACGAGCTCATCAACAACCTCCACAGCCTCCTCGGCAACTAGTACATCTCTTATTTCATCCTAATTCCTCTCCCTCAGCCAACAACAACAACAATGTCACCAAGATCGTAAAAACTAAGAATCCAATAACTGTAGTATGGTCACCACATAAGAAGACACTTACTCACATGCCGATTGAGCTTGTTGTGAGAGGGAGCTCTTTATTGTCTATGTACAACACCAAAGGAGAGGAAGGAGGTAAAGGATACAAGAATGCAGGATAATTGTGAAGAGAGAGAAGATGGGGCTGTGAAAGATGAGATGAGGTGGACATCAGGTGGTCCCACAAGAGAAAAAAACTAACAGACATTTGACAAAGTTAACCAATGTAGTGTTTTTGCTCCCTTTAAAAAAATTTATGTATAATTTTGCATCCAAGTAAACAAGTGCCAGTGCCAGGAGCCCCTTCACTAAAATTTCGGTGTCAAATTTGCACCTTAGTTGTATCTACCAAAACTGGTCTCTTGGGCCTACGTACAAAGCGGGCCTAGTAAGAAGGTTCCGGCCCAAGGGGAGGCAAAACCATTGAAAACCATCCAGTCTAGTATTTCACAAATTCCTGCCCGTAGATACAAGGCCACTCGTCCCATTGAGTATCGAAAGACCAAGAACAACCAAGACAGTTCAGATTTGAACCACTGAAATTAAGTGTGTCTGGTATTATTGAAACAATACCAACCCTTCACCACCTTTATATTAAATGCTTTTGTGTGCGATTTGATCCACGTTTTTTTTTTAAAAAAAATTTCTCTCCTGTTTGCAATAACATGTCTATGCATACTCTCGCTCCTTCATATATATTGTAGTTAGAGTTTTATAATTATTATAGTATTTCAACTTCCCTTGTATTACATAACTTCATTCATGGATTTTGGGTTCACATAATGATCAAGTTATCTTATACAAATATATGACTTAATTAATATTTTAAAACTTTAAGTTTGATGAAATATTTTAAACCCGAGGCCCTACAAGGCCGGTCTTACCGGGCTTATTTCATTTAGTTCATCTAATTTTTAAACCTGACCCTTGAAGGGCCAGGGCCTAAAAGGACTGAGCCCATCTCCTTACTCTATGTCTTATAAGGTTTATAGCCAAGTTTTCCAACTCTTAAAATTAGCTTTTAGAGTGTGTAGCTCTCACAAAAACTTGTTCTTATGACAATATGTTTCAATTGGAAGCTAACCAATCAAGTTGTAATTTTCCTAAAAATTTGTGCTGTTATGATAGAGTATACACTAAAATAATGTCATAATAATTTGTAGATCATATAGCTGTTATGAATTCTATTATGCATGATAATATAATTGTACAATAATGTAATAGCTTCTTATTTGTATTATAAGGAATATTTAAATTTAAAAATATAGTCTACAAGATTATGAGAGTGAGTGGTCAGAAATGACTTGTGTGGTTAGAGGGAAATGGATGGAAAGGGAAAAAAATTTGTGGTCCCCTCCCCTCATTTTGTTTGAAATTTTAGAGGGGAGGAAACCCTAAAGTTTCCATCCTCTCCCCTTTAACACCCCTATTTTGGTTCCCCCTCCAAATTCGGGAGTTTTAGAGGAGAACCAAAATTTTGGATCACTTTACCTTATAACCTATATTTTTTTCAATAAAACCATGATGAAAAATATTGTGATAAATAAATATATTGTTATTAAAATATTTTATTATAAAATAAATATTATAAAAGATTATTATAATAAAAATATATTATTAAAAAATAATTTCATTTAAAAATTATATATTTATGAATAAAATATATTATAATTATAACATATGCTCATACAAATTTAAATAAAAATATTATTATTAAATTAATTTGAATAAAACTATATTTTTATCATTAAAGAATGTTATTACGAAATAAAATTTAAAAAATTATATTTTTAAAATAAAAATTATTCTTATAAAATTGATTTAAATAAAAAAATGTAATATATTTTTAAATTAAAATATTATTGTAAAGAATTATAATTAAATATATTATAATTAAATTTTTTAATTTAAAATGAAAACATGTTATTATAAATAAAAAATACTATTATAGTTAAAAAAATATTATTATACAATTAATTTCATATATATATATATATATATATATATATATATATATATATATATAATATTAATTAGATAAAATCTAAAATAATTTTATAAAATATAAATAAAAAATATAACCAAATATGTTAGGGTAGGGTGGTAAATTGTTATCATTCATCCCTCTCATCCCATTTTAAACCAAACAATATATGTTAAAAACCCTCACCTCCCCACACCGACTAAACCAATAAGGTAACCCTTTATCATTTTCTTCCATCCCTCCCTTTTAACCAAAGAGGCCCTAAAAGAATAGACAAATGATTAATTTGTTAAATTAGAAAATTAATGAATTAATATAATGAAACTAACTAATAATTAATAGGGCAAAAATACAAAATTATATAAAAAAATTTCCTGGAAAATCTTTTATATACCGAATTGGAGGGAGTAATTAAACATATACTGCTTTAACCTATAATACTAGTATATGATTTTGTTTATTGTACAGTTTACAAGACTAATGAAATCTTATATGGTGCAGCGGAGGCAATATTATGTTACATTTTTTTCCCCGTTATAAACAAAACGGGAGAAGCGTAACTAAGCAAAGGGTGTTTGATTGGTCTTGGCAGGCCTAGCTCTTCGACTGGGTTAAGGGTAATACGTACGACTGAGCGGGCTTGTGTTTAAAATCTCTAAAAATATTTATTCATGTAAATTGGGACAAAATTCTCCTTATATATTTAACAAAACTCTTCTTACATATTTATTTCATATACAATAAACTACAATTAAAAAGTTATTTTTTAATGTTTTAATCACTATTTCACACAAGCACTCAATCAGTAAACGTGACTTGATCAAATAAGATGCTGGTGGCAAAAAAAAAAAAAAAAAAGGAAAAATCCATCTTGGGGCCTTTATAACAGAAAAAAAGAAAATTAAAAAAAGACCTCAAGATTCTAAAAATATCAGAAAAGGCCATAAGGTCTTTTTTGGTACAAATTCATTAAAACTTTAGTTATTAATGAGGCTGATATAATTGTTAATAGAACTGATATAGTTGTTAACGTTTTAATGAATTTATATGGCCTTTTCTGGTATTTTTAGAATCTTTACATCTTTTTTGAATTTTTTTTTATTACAAGGGCCCCAAGATGAATTTTCTCAAAAAATTAAAAAAAAGAAGAAGCAAAAACATAGGGCCATCGAAACTTGTGTTGAAAAGTCTTCGAATTAAGCAGGGGATGATAGAAAACGAAAATTTAATGCACCGCGTGTATTTTGAGATCTCTAGCCCGATAATACGCATAAACGTGCCGTATATAGTTCAAGCAAATGAAACCAACGGTTGTTGTTAGATTCTTATCATTACCAAAGTTTCGTTGAATTTTAGTCTTATAAAAATTTTCACTAGGTGGCTTTAATTTTATTTTAGTAGACTTAAGTATCATCCTATTGGAAGTAATAATGTTCGAGACAATATTGAACACAGTTCCCGGGGGATTCAAACCTTAATTGTCATGTGGTGAGAGACTAGAGATTAGTGAGATACTTCCACTAACCTTAAATATAAGATATAATTAATTTTTTTTTGGAGAAATTAAGGAAGTTAAATAAGTTATTTAATCAATCATATGTTGTGTATAATTAAATTATATATCAATTTATTAGTCAAACTAATTAGTTTAGAGAAAAAAAATATAAATATAAAAACTCTAAAGTAATTTAATTATCTTCCTAGATCTTTTTTTAAAAAATCAATTTTATTGATATTTAGGACGAAGAGATTATATACTATATTGTCTGTCATGAACCAATTAAGGTTTGAATACCTGCTGTGGGAGCCGTGCTCAACAGTTTTTCGAACATAATAGGATATTTATGTCTATTAAAATAAAATTAAAGCGACCTAGTCAAAATTTTTATAGACTAAAATTCAACGAAATTTAAGACTCTAACAGCAACCGTTTTCATTTGCTTGAACTATATACGGCACGTCTATGCGTATTAAGTAGGGCTAGAGATCTCAAAATAAACGTGGTGCAAGAATAATATATATATATATATATATATATATTAAAGCGACTTAATAAAAAATTTAAAAAGACTAAAATTCAACGAAACTTTTCTAATGATAAGAGTAACAACAACCGTTGGTTTCATTTGATTGTAATATATACGGCACGTCTATGCGTATTAAGTAGGGCTAGAGATCTCAAAATTCACGTGGTGCAAGAATATATATATATATATATATATATATATATATATATATATATATATATATATATATATTAAAGTGGCCTAGTCAAAAATTTAAAAAGACTAAAATTCAACGAAACTTTACTAATGATAAGAATCTAACAACAAACCGTTGGTTTCATTTGCTTGAACTATATACGGCACGCTTATTCGTATTAAGTAGGGCTAGAAATCTCAAAACACACGTGATGCGTTGATTTATCGAATCTTAAATATACGATAAAGTTTATAATACAAATTGCACTACAAAAAATTTCATATATTTAAGACTAAAGGTAGTGTGTGTAAATCATTTCTAGCATGTTTTACATAGAGCACGAAAAACATTAAAACTTACTAACAATTTTCCAACTTCACTCATGTTAATACTTCCTCCGTCCCTATATATAAAGTCATCTTAATAGAATTGCAAAGTTCTAAAAAATAGTTAAAAGTAATAAATATGTTAGAAATATAATTTTTTTTAAGAACCCCTTTTTATGAATGAGTAAGAAATGATATAATAATTAAAAAAAATGATGAAAGAGAATGTATGTGAAAAGATGATATGAGAGAATAAATAGAATGATTTAACATTTTAATTAACGTAATCTATAAAATTAATTGAGGCTACAATTGTATTTATTATTCAGACCAACTTAATACAACCTTATATAAGGAGACAAGCTCATTAAAAAATTGTGATATTATATATAGGGACAGAGGGAGTATACAATATGCTCCACTAAAATAAAGTTAATATAATAATAAATGAAGTATATAATTGTACATGTATATTAAATTTAATGATAGACTATAAATAAGACTAAATAAATATTCTCTTCACTTATAAATAGGAGGATATGTTTATGTACGAGAGGCAAATCAAAACATGTTTGTATCACTTTGGAGGGACAAGCCAATTTAAGGGAGGGTAATGTACATATTACTCTGATTCTATTTAATTATAATTTTAAATTAATTAAATTTCATATATCAATGAGAGTTAGTTAAATCATTAATTATAAGCTAAATTTTCAATTTAACCCTTATCTATTTTTAGTTCCAAAAATCAATATGAACAATTTTTTTTTCGTGTTTACTACAATTAATATGAGCAAAAATATAAAAAATCCATTTATTAGTCTAAAACTTAACTTATAATAAGGACTATTTTTTTTAAATTAAAATGAACTTATAAATAAGACCAGAATATTATAAATGAGTTGTGCCACTAAGTTTTTGAAGTTTCTAGCTTTGTCTCCATTTATGTACGGATCATTTTTTTTAGAGGCAAAATATAGATCCAAATTCAATGCACCTGTCTCTCTCTCTCTATAATTTCGCTAAGGGTTTCCTTTTAAGGCTTGGGTGTCAAGAGTCAACTTTCTTAACAAATATGATTATTTACAGGATTTGAACTTATAATTTTCTTTTTATAGAATGAGATCACTTACCATCTTATTCAACATTTTGTCAGTTCAAGGTACGTCCCTAATGATACAATAATAACATTTGATCCGATTAAAATTGATTAGTTTGAAGAAAATCGTGATTAATATATAAGGCTTGTGTTGAATGTAGCATACACATTTTCCATTTCCGTTGTCGTCCTGTCGATCAATTGAAAAACAATAAAACTCTGTTTCGGACATGTTGACTAGCAAACTGTACGTGCAATTATACTTTGAAGTCAGCTGATGCCATGAGGCGCAAAAGTCCAACTAAAATGGTATACGTAATTTGAATCATGTCGTTTTCTATGTGTGTCACTTCTACCTCAAAAGTTTTTCTTAAAATATAAGTTATAGAATAATAAATGAGATTTTTCACTGTTAGTTAGGCACATAAATAAGAGGAGGGAGAGAGAGAGAGAGAGAGAGGAGTAAATAATAGAAATAAAATGATGTAAGGGAATATGTATACCTTTTTATAATAAAAAGGTTAAATATAAAAAACTTTATTTATTTAATGCTTTCTTGGTTTGCGAGAATGGAGTATCCAGAAATTCTTATTAGCTACACCACATCACTGTGCCCTACCCAATAAAATCATACCAAATCAGTTTTATTAAATTCTGCGTGGGGAGAGAGAGGGGAGATTGAAGAGACATTTTCAAATAACTTATGGTTTGATTTTATTGGGTAGTACACAAATAACGTGATGCCCCTGGTTCATGTAAAAATTTCACTAGGATACAAGTGACTTATAATAACATATGAAGTGGTTTTTATTTTTAATTTTTGGTATCCCATTCGGTTTAACGAACCTTTGTTTACAACTAATTCAAATTTCGCCCAACGTTGGACCCTTGGTCATGTAGGAAGAGCTTTTAACATCATTTTCTCTATTCCTACGCCTTAAACCGAAGACATGGTTAAGTAAGAGTAAGTCCCATTCTATTTACTCTTAATAATTATTGGTAAGTACAAAGTGATATGTCAGGTCATTTCGAAGACAATTTTATATTATGGAGTACAGGTAATAATATTGAAGCACATCGGTGCCTACAAGCCCCAAGCATATGCAATTTCTAGAAAAATAGGTCTTTTCCAATGAAAAATATGTAGTAGTTCTAGATATTTGTATTAAGGATTAAGGTGTAAAAATACACATGAGTTTTTTTTTCTTAGAAGTAAAAATACATATATATTTTTTCTCTAAAAACAAAAATACACACGTGAAAGAATCCACATGGTGGACAATTCAATTCAATCTTAGAGCCCGTTTGGATATAGCTTCTAGAAAATGATTTTGGGTAAAAATAGCTTTTGGAAAATTGATTTTGAAAAATAGATTTTGGGATTTACGAGGCAAAAATTATTTTTGGAAAATAGCTTTTGAAGAATAGATTTTGGAAAAAAATGATAGTGTTTGGATAATTTCAAAACCTAGGTTTTGACAAAAGTTTGCCAAACACCCCAAAATTATCCAAAAACTATTATGCATCAAAACCTAGGTTTAAGCAAAAGTTTGCCAAACACCTCTATTTTTTCCAAAAGCTATTCTTCATCAAAACCTAAGTTTTTTCATAAACTTACCAAACACCTCTACTTTTTCTAAAAGCTATTCTCATAAACTTACCAAACACCTTTACTTTTTTCAAAAGCTATTCTACATCAAAATCTAGGTTTTGAACCCCAAAACCTAGGTTTTGTCAAAAGCTACTTTTTTTTCCATTTTCAAAACCTAGGTTTTGTAAAAAACTATTTTTTTAGCTTTTTCTTTCTATCCTTTGCCATCATCAGTATTTTTTTGTCTCTACTAAACTATGAAATATTTTTGTAAGAATAATTATCCTGAAATATCTTTTTAATATCGTAGAATAATTTTTTAAGATCATGAAATATTTCAAGGTACTGACTTGTACTGAAAAAATACTAATGATCTTGAAAATTTATTTTACGATATTGAAAAAATATTTTAGGGTAATGACTGATTTTGAAAAAATATTTAGGGTACTAAAAGATACTAAAAAATATCTTAAGGATACTGAGTAGTACTGAAAAAATACTGATGATAATAGAGGAGAGAGAAAAAGCTTAAAGAAATAGCTTTTAACAAAACCTAGGTTTTGGGGTTCAAAATCTAGATTTTGATGCAGAATAGATTCTGGAAAAAAAAAAAGTGTTTGGTAAGCTTGTGACAAAACCTAGATTTTGATGCAGAATAGTTTTTTTTTTTTTAAAAAAGGTGTTTGACAGACTTAGTACAAAACCTAGATTTTATCTCCAAAACCTAGATTTTATTTTTTTTTGCCAACCAGGCTCTTTGGTAGCAAGTTAATTTGTATTATGGTCTAGGCCATGTCAATTTAAAGGGAGGGACCCACATGGTGGACAATTCACATACTTGGAAAATGAAGAACGACCCATCTAAACATGAGAGAATCCATCGCGCCTGATTTTTGCCTTCTTTTCCACCACGTGGTGTGGAACTAATAATTCACGCTAGGATCAGATCAGATCAGGTTTGACTTCAATATGCTGTCTGATATGGACGGTACCTTAGACTATATAACATAACCTGAAGTTTGGTTTGATCCAACGGCAACTCGAAATCGGGATGGATTAGACTGGTCTAGACAGACCATGACCTATATGGTGTTTTTTTGCCTTCGTGGGAGGAAATATTTGAATCTAATAAGACCATAACAATACCTATAATCATATAAAACATGTCACAAAACATTAAAATCTAATCATAAATCCATAATAATTTCCAACAACATTAAACAATATTAAAAATAATATTCGGGCCAGAGTAGACTAGCCTATGGGTTTTAAGGCCTTGGCTTAAAGTCTGGTCCAACTCGAGAAAACCATTCTGGTCTGATCTGCCCAATATTATTTTGGGCCTTTTTTTTTTTTGGTTTCACTGAACCGGGTTGGATTAGACTACCTGGACCATCAGATTTTTTTTATCATCCTTAATTATCACACAAACAAATTTTATACTAGTATGTATATCTCACTAACCTCTTATCCCTCACAATATAACCCATTAAAATTTGAATCCCTCTTATAAGGGCCATGTTTAACAATGTCTCGAACGTAATTACTTCTAATAGGAGAATGATATTTTTGTCTACTAAAATAAAATTAAAGCGACCTTGTCAAAATTTTTATAAGACTAAATTCGACGAAACTTCAGTAATGATAAGAATCGATCACCGTTGGTTTCATTTGCTTGAACTATATACGGCAAGTTTATGCGTGTTAAGTAGGGCTAGAGATCACAAAATACACGTGGTGCATTAATTTTTCGTTTTGTATCATCACCTGCTTAATTCGACGAATTTTCAACAGAAGCTTGGATAGCCCTATGATTTTGCTTTTTTTTTTTTTTTTTTTGCCACCAGCATCTTATTTGATCAAGTCACGTTTTTTTTTTTTTGTTATCATCAAGTCACGTTTATTGATTCTTCATATTATTAATCTTAGTGCTAGGCCTGCCAAGACCCATCAAACCCTTTGCCTAATTAGGCTTCTCCCATTTTGTTTATAAGTGAGAAAAGCGTATTCCATCCGTTTATTAATATATGATATATTTGAGGAGTTAATTTGATCATAAATTAAGATATAGTTTTTAATTTGACAGTACGTCCTTTTCTAATTTACTTCTATTATTGATATTCCTTCAACAATAATAAAAAAAGAAATGGAGTAATAGAGGAATTAAGAAAAATGATTTGGGTGTTTTCAAAAATATATATCATATTAATTAAATCAACTAACTTCCTTAATCTAATAAAATTAAATAAATACGTCTTGTATTAAAATTCGGATGAAGTATAACATAATATGACCTCCACTGCACAATATAAGATCTCATTAGTCTTGTAAATTGTACAATAAACGAAATCATATACTAGTATTAAAGGCTAAAGTAGTAAATGCTTAATTACTCCCTCCGATTCGGTATGTACAAGATTTTTTAGGAATTGAGGCCTGTTCATATTTATAAAAAATATTAATAGTCAATCTAAAATTTCTTAAATTTTTTTTTGTTTCTACCCAATTCATTATTATTTAGTTTCATCCGACCGGGTCAGACCGGATTGCGTAGAACACCAATATTTTAGCTTGTTAATTTGTATTATGGTCTAGGACATGAAAATTTAAAGGAGGGACCCGCATGGTTGACAATTCACATACTTGGAAAACGAATAACGACCCATCTAATTATGACAAAATCCATGGGACCTGATTTTTGCCTTCTTTTCCTTCACACGGTGTAGAACTAATAATCCACACACACATATATCATACTCTCTCTCATGCTTATTATAAAGCATCAACTACTATTTCTCACACACCAAGGAATGAAAGTTAAGTCATTAATTAAATCCAAAAATAATAAATGTTTCCAACTTTATCCCTATTTTAATGATGTAGATTTAAATGAGTTAGTTAAAAATGAGGGTATAATGGGAAAAGAGTAACAAATGAGTTAGTTAAAGTAAGTTGGTGCTTTATAATAAGAACAAAAAAATGTTGATAATTGATGTCTTATAATAAGAACCGGAGGGAGCATATGCATATGCTATTCCAGTTCATTTATAGGATAGAGAGAGGCATTTTTCATTTAAAAGCATAATTTTACATTTCATATATTATTGTATTGGTTTTGTGCTCAAATGTTATAATATATATTAAATAGAGGTAAAGTAAGAAAGTTGTTGAATTTTAAGACAAATTTAATAAAATTTTAAGTTTTTTTAAAATCCTTATAAAATATGTTATAAGTGACTTATAAATAGAGGAGTATATGTTTGTTTTGTTTGCATTGTTTACTTATTTATACACCCATCTCCTTGTGGAATTTCAATTTGTTATGCCACTAATGTGTCAGTATAATTAGCTTCATGGTAACAAAAAAAAAGGGGGGGGGGCTTTTTTCTCAATTAAATAGGTACAAATTATTATTTAATGTTATCTTAGATGTAAGATTCAATTACCAGCAGTTTGTTAAAATGGTAATAATTGGCACTCCCGTAAAGATAAAAAATGCAAGTTCAAATTCTTGAGAGTGCAGTTATTAAAAGAAATGAAAATATTTTATCCTCTTAATCTCAAAAAATATTAATCTCAAGTTGATGAAATGCTTGTAATCCAAATGTACTCTCCCTAAAGTCTTACGAGAGGATTTATATCATGCATTCACACCCGTATGCATTGATTGCGCTTATTGTAATTGAAAATTGATCCCAAAAAGTCGTATTTTGGCTTCATATGAATGTCACTAGAAGAAGCCAAAGTAAATTTAAACGCTTCAATATTTTCAACGTGCATGAGACTTACAGCAAACGATCCAGGAGAAGGGGATCCAATGAATTAAAATGTATATTAATCTCTTCTCCCATCATGAATTTTTCCACATGAGAAAATTTCAACTTAATAATTACATAAATAGCCACATACAGCACAAAGGAGAGGAACCATATAGAGTTTAACTATTCGTCACACAATTCCATTTAACATCCACCCATAACACTCCACACTAAATTCAACAATACCATCTCATTGCTTTCCGCTTTTGCATTCAACATAAAATGTGAAATTGAATCCAATTATGACGCAAACGAGATTAGAGTTTAAATATAATTTGTACCACAAAAAACACAAAATTGGGTCTGCTTCTCTCGTTACGAAAAAAATAAAAAAAATTATAACTGATAGAATTTCAATTTGCCAACAGAATTACTAACAAATTAGGGATGAATACATATTACCAACGAAATTAATTCAGTCACTACATTTTACGTGGCAAATTGGTTAACCGATGAAAGATGAAAAATATTCTGTTAGAAATTACGGACGAAACGCCACCACACCTCTTGCAGTCCCATGTATCCGCCACCTGACCGCCAGCCTGCCAGGGTTTTTTGACTTTGCATTCTTTCTTTGCATAATTATATATATAATATAAAAATTAAAAAAATATATTTATATAAATACGTATCATATTTAACACACACACACATTTATTTTTTTAATATATTATTTAATATTTATTTTTAATATATTTTTTCATTTAAAGATTTATTATCAATATAATATATGTTATATACTAAATATTAATTTTAAAATATTAAAATATTAAAAATTAACCGAAAATATTATATTATATTAAAAAGGGCATTTTAAGTAGAATTTGACAAAAATTTAAATTTTGTCTTATAAATAGAACCAAACTCAACTCTTAAATGTTGTCCAATAATTAGGACCGGAGGGAGTAATTTTTATTAGTAATTTTATATATATATATATTGGTTGCCCGAAATCATAGGTGATATAAGCACTACGTATATGTGCAGAGACTTTGCTCGAAATCGTTTTCCAATAACTGAAACAAAACAGAATGCTATCTATGAGAAAAATAATGGTTGTTTATAAGTCCAGAAGCTAATTAACATGTCGGAATGATGATGTAGCTAGTGTGTGTTTAGTTATTTAATTAGTTTTTGAAAATTATGTTTATCGAAAGTTCGTTTCTTAAAAGGTCAATTTGGTGAAAGTTAGTTATTATGTAATGAGATTTATATTTGAATATTTGAATATATATATATATATATATATATATATATATATATATATATATATATGAAAGTTATTAGTATGGTAATCTGACATGAAGATTGTTTTAGAAAGCATAACCTAAACCTACTTTTACAATTGATAAGTAACCGAAAATTTTTTAAAAGCCAAAAGTAATAAACGTACACCGCATCTGTTTTTGTGGTAAATGGATACACACTACAAAAATTGACTGTACGATGTAAATATGATTCATGGGATCTCATCCTATTGTCTTTGGGACTCAGGATCTTGAGGTCGAGTGGTGGCATTTGACAGAAGTTAGAGGAAACAAGAGAATCCAGTAGTTACCAGCACTAATGAAATGGACAAAAAAAAAAAGGGGTTCCTTAGATCCGTTAAAAGGCTCTTTAAATTGATAGTTCTAGACCGGTCATGGTGAAGAAGGTTTAAAAATGTTACTTGTAGCATCCTTATATATATCATAAAGCCAGCTCCAAACAAAAGTACGTACTTAAATATCCATGTTGACGAGGGCCACACCTTTAATTTGAGAGATAAAGCCAACACCGAGTAGCTACCTGATTAGAATTGATAGTGTTCTGTGAAATACAGATGTTGCAGAATATATATGACATGAAAGAGCAACAAAATTATAATATACGACAACAAAACGAGTATATATAAATTATAGTAATATATTACATACATATATTCGTATGAAACCTGTTAAACATGAAAATGAAGGTGACAAGAAGTATAAAGATTCATGAATATGAGTAGAGAAAAGTAGAGTGATCCAACGACTAATATGGAAGCATATATGATTAATTTGAAGAGTTTCTGAAGCAGCAAATATGGGAAATGAAGAAGTTGAAGATAGCAGACACTATACGACGCTTAATGCTCCCTCTCTTGGGAGGTGGCTCCGCCGTCTTCCTCTTCTTCTTCATCGTCTCTTCATGATAATCTGCAGAAGCAGTTCTCATCCTTGTATCGGCCATTAATTGACTATGCGCTGATCAGAGATACTATTCTAGTATTGAATAATGACTTCTAAGATTGTTGGTAGGTATTTATGTAAGACACACACATATATTTGTATCACAAAAAAAAAACATGTCGGATTGTGAATCAAAAGAGTGGGTCCCATCAGGTTGACAAATTCGGAAAATGGATGCATGCATGGAGGAGAGACAACGTACCCGGATGCCTTACGCTTTTAGATGGAAAATTAGATGGATTTGGACTTTAATTAGAAGCATATGATTAAATAATATGACTTGTATTCAACGTAAAAACGCAATTGATTTTACCGAGTCTTATATATGTCAATAAGTAAAATAACTTGTCGGTCAGTAAGGGTTATACATCGTCAACCCTAATACTGTGGAAAGTCTCCTTGGATGTTAACTCATATTACCTTCCGGTCATAAGTATTTGTCCTATATCCTGGACCGAACGAAGTACCAATTTTATAATACGTGTTTTTTCTCAGTTAAGGGACAAAAATGCTAATATATAATTTTTTAAAAATGTGGGTACAACATCATAAATTTTACTTTTGTGTAAAATTGCCCATGAACTATTTAAAATGGGATAAAAATGACGTCTCAGTAAGCGGAAACAAAACTCCGTTCCTTTTTTGTTAGGGACCCATGTTATTATTTCTTAAATGATCATGCAAATTAAACTACCATCGTTTCGACTTGAGCCTATGTTTATCTATAAGTAAAAGATGTTTAAAAAAAAAAAAAAAAACACACACACACACACACAGTAATACCTGGATAGCTATTATCTGAAATATTATATTACAATAATAAAAATGTCTATTTATGAAAATTTTGATCTCAACATGTTATATGATTAGTCTATGTGCAAAAGGAAACACTAAGAAAATGAGAGGAAGTTTATTGTCGGAAATGTGAAAAATGCACCTTAAGGCCATAAAACACCTAAAGGAGAATTAAGAAAAAATTCTAACAGGTATGAAACAATTATTAAAAATTTAGAAAGCATATTATCCTTAATTTAGACAATTTAATAAATTATTTCCTATGAAAATAAAAAGAAGGAAAATTAAAAAGTATTCTAAGACTAAAATTGACTCTATGATTTTTGATAATTTGCATGGAGCTTAAATTATTAATTTCAATAAAATTGTTGTGAGAAAATGATTAGTTTTAATTAAGAAAATTATTAGAAATTATTAAGGGATTAATTAAGTAATTTTCGAGAATTTTATAAGATTGTAGAAATTTAGGAAACATGAAAAATAAAATAAATATAAATAATTAATAATAAGGGCCAAAATTTTTGGCCTAATTAAATAATAATAAGGGTTAAGATGTAATCTTGAAAAACAAGATCAAAGGCTTAAGAATTTTCAAGGAATTATAGAAGCCTAAATCCATGTAATTACTTTTAGACCAATAAGGGAATTTTGGGAAAATAAATGCAAGGTAATGGAGTATCATGATAAATGAAATATATGTGTGTGTGTGTGTGTGTGTGTGTGTGTGTGTGTGTGTGTGTTGGCCGAAATTTAGGGGGGAGGGATAAGGATGAAATTAGATTTTTGTAATATAATAGTAATATAAGATTAAGACATGTGTTAATTAAATAATAATATTATAAAAAGTGAACAGGATAAATGACCACGGATAGAAATAAAATCTTACCTAGAAAACCTTGAACTAAGTTTTTAAAACTAGAGTATATTATGAACAAGTGGATTTTTATCCAGAAATTGGCGCCGGTAGAAGTTATTTCTGTAACCAGTAGCGATTACCGAAGATTTTCGGCAGATAACGGAATGTCCTTAATGAGAGTATAAGGGTAGGAAAACCCAGTATTCTCGAAGAGGAGAAAAAGATCTTCAGAGTATTGCTCTTAGAATTTTAAGATTTTATAAAATTTTCGCGATCAGAACACCGAACTGGGAGCTTTATCGGATAAAAACCCATAAAGCAAGATGACATAAGCATGATGATGTCATCATTTTTCTCTTTGGGGGAGGGGAAGGTCGGCCTATATGTGTAGGGCCAAGATCAAGCCACTTCAAAAAAGTGCGATCCAACGGTCAGAATTCAACCAGACAAAGTTCAGCAAAATTACGAAAATGCCACTCACTTTTCCTATAAATACCCCCTTGATCCTTTCATAATCTTCACACCAAATCCTCTTGAGAATTTCGAATCCTGAGAGAGGAAGGAAGAAGGAGGAGTCTGGAGAAATTTATAGCGAAGCTCTGAGTAAGTTCTTCAGTCCTTAGTCTTTAGCTTAAGTAGTTCTTTTGGTAGTTATAGTAGAATTGTTAGAGTAACCTCTAATTTTTCAAGTTAGTTTAGATATCATGTTTTAGGGATAAATATGATATTTATCTTAGGAATATGTTAGAGGAAAGGTTGTAGCAAAATATTGAGAATGTAAAGTCAAAATAGCGAAGCTCTGGCAAAATTCCACTAAGTGATCAAACTAGGGGCAAAATGGTAATTTGTATCTGAAATGCTTGTTATGATCTTAAATATTCATATTGGTGATATTATCCCTATAGGATACCCGAAATCACGAACCTCTGTTTCCGCTGTCGTGCCGCTGTCAAATGTGCCGTAATTTGACGAAAGTGCTAGAAATCGTCAACAGAGGTACGGACGCGTATTATAACCTTAACACTTATACTGCTCATATACATATATATGATAGACATGCTTATATACCGAAGCTCTATTTAGGGTTGTCGGTTTTACATATAGCTTTATATGGGTTATAGTCTTAATAACGCCGTTGGGTTTTCCTAGCGCTGAAGACACGATGGGCCGTCGTGGTACTGGTTATGTGCAGACATGTTGTGTGACTTTACATATTGCTTTGTGCTTATGTTCTGTCAATGTTGTGATCATGCATTTGCTGTGTGCTTATGTAGTGATTTACTGCGTTATGAGGTTATGAGTAACTGCTATCCATATACTGTTTATTTGAGCATAAGGTTAGTCGTTACCTGAGATCCAAATGGTAATTGGATCTCAGCTATAGCTTTAGGTTCGGGTGATCCACGGGTTGAAGATAGGGGCAGGTGATCGGCGTAGGTTGGCAGAAGGAGTTTTATACCTTAGTTCTACATGTGAAGTTAGGCGCTATTTTCTTTTTGAACTAGCAGATGACTGTATAGGAACAATTACACTGTGGTTATGTAATATTAAGGTTCAGTTACTCGTTTTGCTAAATTGCTCTACTCTGATCAAAGTTTTTTAGAAAAAATTTTCGCTGTTTTAAAATGGGATGTTACACACACACACACATGCATATGCGCTTGTGTTAGGTTGGCTAATTAGGGTATGTGATTGGACTTGAATCAATGTGGGAAATCTCACATAGAATAAAAAGTTAAGGTGAAAAAATGTACATGTGTTTTATCTTGAGGACCGCCAAACACTAAGTGTTTTTTTTAGATGCAAAAGTACACATGTGGTTACAAATTAGGTGCAAAAATTCCATTTTACCGTTAAGTTTGACTTTGATCGTTAAATTTAATTTTTTTGTTGTTGACTGTACGATGACGTGGTATTTCAAAGGTGTAAAAATACACATGTGGTTTAGCAAAAAAAACGTCCAACACATGAGCAAAAATGCCACGTCATCGCCCAGTCAGCAAAAAAAAAGTCAAACTTAACGGTCAAATGGTATTTTTGTACTTAATTGTTGTAACAACATGTGCACTTTTACACCTAAAAAAACACTTGGTGTTGGATGCTCATCGAGGTAAAGCACATGTGTATTTTTTCACCTTAACCCTAGAATAAAATCACACTTACTAAGTACTCTTTCTGTCCTATTTATAAGATTCTCCTTTTAAAAAAAAGATCTATCCCTCTCCGTAAGGTTGTTTTTGACTTTGTCCGAGTAGAAATATTTTTTTAATCATTTTATCATTCATTAATATAATTTCCTCATATACATACTCATTGATCATTTTCCTTATTATTACTCTCTCCTTTACCCAATCATAAGCAAGATTATATTTGAAAAATAAATTTCATACATATTTATTACTTTTAAGTAATTCAAACTATTTTCTTCAACAATACAATTAAAAGGACCTTATATAAGGAGGCAAAGGGGGTAATACACTCCTCTAAGATCTTATTTACAAGTTATTTCCAACTTGTCTCACACATACAAAGAAATACTTTAAATTTCATTAAATATACCTTAAAATTCGGCAATTACCTTTCAATTTTATTTCTATTTAATATATATTATACTGAATAAAGTCAATACAATAATAAATAAAGGGTAAAGTTGTACATTTATATGAAAAATTTAATACGTTCTTTATAAACAAGATCAAAAAATTTCTTCTCCCTGCCATATAAATAAGACCACACTGCAGGCTGTGAAGGGTATAATAAAGTGAAAATCATCAGTAGACTTCAGACTCAAGTTCACACACAGATATACCAAGAATATACAAATTGAATCGTTTCCATTACTCCTTCATGTTCTTTTTACAAGTAGCGGTCTCTCTCATAGATGTGATACTAAATATAAGGAACAATTTTTTTTTTTTTAATTTTAAACTATTTCTTCTATTTGTACCCCCATTAAACATATGCATCTCAACTGTTAGAAAGTATAAAGTGATTAATGGACTAGTTAGTTACTTAAGGTCTAATCTATATATAGAGGGTTTTAACTATTGAGATTAATGTGTGAGATGTGAAGTTCTATCCAAAGAGAATGAGTTAACTTGGTCTCCTGCCAAGAAAGAATTAACTTGGTTTCTTTCTAAGGAAGAGTTAACTTAGTCTTCTTTGAAGATCCTAATAGGTTTAGGAGATTTTAGAGATAACCATCAGGGTTACTCATTATAAGATCATGTTGCTTTTTTGTAATAATACATGATTCTCCATTTCTCCATCTAGATTATTCTTCAATTACATTTGTTAACATTATCCCTACTTATTATCTCTCAGCAATAATTTCTTACTCGTTATCTTTCAGCTAATCTTTTTATAAATTATGATCAAGAAAATTATGTGTGTATTATATATAATATTATTTTTAACTAATATTTTAAACCACATAATTTTAGTTGTTGTTTCTTATAAAAAGCACCAGATAATGCTGTTTGAATATTGACTTTTAGTAATAGTTAAACGCGGATTAACGATTCAAAGATCAAACCGCGTTATAATGTTGTCGTTGTCCTTCCAAGCAATTATCTATCCGAAATATTTGGGGAACAACACATAACACGCACAAACAAAATTATCTCAAGCTTGCAGCAATATTACAAAGTAAATTACGTTTAGAACAAGAAAAACTTAAATTAAGATAGGGTTAAGGTGTCCGGACCCAAAAAAAAAAAAAAAGGATTAAGGTCCATGAAACACCCTACATATATATTATTTTTAGGTGTATTAAGTGGACCAGTGCCCTAAAATATTTTGTGGTGCATTTTGAAATAATTTTTTTTAAGTATGTTTATCACCATAAAGTATTTTTTTTTCTGCAATTTTGCATACTTAACAATGTAAGTAATTTAGGGTGCTGGTTAAACATAAAAATAATAATTAATGGCATTGGATGCACCAAAAATTAACTTAGGATTTTGAACCCACATAAAAAATTACTTGATGGTAATGAGCACATTTGGAATTTTTTCTTCTTCAAAATACTAAATGTATTACAGAATACTTTAGGGTGCTGGATACACCTTAATCAATTAAAATATATTAAAATCAAAACAATTTTAAATACTTAAAGTTATTGTTTTAATATTTTATTTTTTTTAGTAGTATTTAACTTGTTAGAGAACATCTTTCCCCTTTCCTTCTTTTGGTTAATAATTTTTTTCTTAACTTTTTTCTAATGACTCTTTATATGTTTAATTAGAAGAATATTGGGATGATTCAAAAACCATATTTTGACAAAAACAATACTCTTGTTACTTCTGACAAAACCACGGTTTTGACTTTCTCAAAACGTGGTTTTAAATACATATTGGAGAAAATAAAAGCAATGAATCAACAAAGCAAAAAAAAGTACTTACGGCCTTCCATGCAATCCTATCCATTATCATGATATATATCAAGAAACTATTATAACAAAGTGTAGATTTTGTATGTTGTATGGAATCAAAAAATTAAGTCACACTGACTAATAAATATACAATTTGTTTAAATTTTCAAATCACAAGCGCGCGCGCGCACACATAATTTTATTTGACATTGTGTTCAATGTTTTTCTCAAAAAATTACTATTTTATTTATTTTAATAAGATACTCTATAAGTTCTTATGCAATAAGTATTTTCTGAAAATACGGTCATTTAATTGTTTTAATTAACATAAAAAATTATTTAAAAAATTATTCGTAATTATAAAATTTTGATCAAATTATTTTTCTTTGAGAATTTTCAATTTTACACATATTTATACATTATAGATATTTTATTTCATATGTATGAGAGTTATTTTTAATCTAATATCAAGGCAATATATAATTAATTTCTCCTAAACTGGGTTATTACTTAGAATACAAGCTCAAAAAAGCAGTTTATCGAGCATGTTTGGAATCATTTTTTGGAGTCTTAAAAGTGTTTATTTATGTAAATCGAAATAAAACTCTTTTTACATATTACCTCATATACTACTGTAAATCACAATTGAAAAGCTATTTATAAAAGCTGCTATCGCTATCAAATGAAATGACAATGATGCTACTACTTCAAGCTAGTTTTAATGTATTTTTTGTAATTTCTACAATATTAATAGTGCTTCTCGGCTCCTGAATATAAAATAAAGTTGATTTTTTTAAGATATTAAAAAGCTAAGTAAATTACATTAATATTTATATTTGTCATTTTTTAAAATTATTTTGCCTATTTTATAAACTAATATATAATCTAAGGATACACGACATATGATATGATCAAGTAATTTATTTAGCTTCATTAATTTCTTTAAAAAAAATCAATTCTTTCTTATATTTATGACCGGAGGGAGTATTATTAATTTGTCATAGTTTTTTTTCCTTTACATACTTATTTATATAATGTGTTTACATATAATAATAAAGACAAAAATAATTAATAAGAATTTGAAATATTGTTCCACACTTGATTACTGTAATACCCTAAAAAAATTCTACTTAGGATAAGTATCATAATTTAGTAAATAATATCTATTGAAAATAGGTGAATATGAGGTCTCAAACACCTTGTATTAAATTTACCTTATTATTAGGACAATTTCTCCTAAGATTAAGCAATGTGCGAAAAGGGCCCTAAAACATTAGATAATTTACAAATAGGTCCCTGAAATATTTGTGGGTCATAAAATACCCTGAGAAAATTATGATAAAATCTTAAGAGGCATGTAAATATTTATTAAAAATTAGAAAGTATGTTGTCTCTAATTTAGGTAATTTATGAGATTATTTTCCTTGGGAAATAATGAGGCAAAATTAAATATCATTTTGGGGAACATAAATTGCCCCATGGTTTTTAATATTTTGCATAATGCATAAATTATCAATTTCAGTAAAATCGTTGTGAGAAAATAATTAATCTAATTAAGAAAATTGTCAATAATTAGTAGGTGATTAAATAAGTAATTAATTGTTGATTGTTTAAATATGAATAAAAGGGGATATCCAAAGTTAATTATATGAAACTCCTAATTTGATATTAATGACCAATGAAGGGTCAAGGTTGGCATAAAGAGTGTTTCTAATTAATTTAGCATAATTAAGAGGTATATTAAGTGAATTACAATTATCCTTAACAAAATACGCTTGCACTAATTGAGATTAGTTGTATAATTCTTCAAGATGATTAGAGACAAATTAAAAGAAGACTAATTATATTTAAAAATAATTAAGCCAAAGAGAATGAAATAATATCTCAAGAAATTAAGTCTAAATCTTCATATAATTGAGTTAGCTAATGGCAAAATATAATTAAGGAGCATGTAAACACTTGATTAACATGATAATTAAGAATTGCTAATTAGTGTTGAAAAGTCAACAATGACACCTAAGCTTTGATTATGTCATCAAGATGACATCACAAGAGCACATGTGTATGTTGTGAGTGTGTGTGTGCCTAAGTGTTGTGCATGTGTGTGTGTGTAGTGGAGGAAAGAGAAAAGATGCTATGATTTTATGAAGCAAATGAAGTTATAAAATCATGAAATTTTCCAGAAATAAAGTAGACATGTAGGGCTTTCCAAATATATAAAATATGTAACATTTTAATATCTGGTCAAGGAGATATGAATTTTTGAAGTTAAGCCATTTTTGCTGGAATAAAATCTGGGCAACGTTGAGAAAATTTAAAACTGGGAATGATTCATGATGTTCTAGGTTTTGGGAATATTTTTCCTTGAAAATAGACATGCCAAGGGTCATGAGAAATTTTACAGCACCTCAAAATGATTTTTCTAGAATTAGTTATGATTTTTCAAAGTTACCAAAAAATCTGCCCAGAAAATACTGCACTGCGTTTTTGAATAAATGTAAGGGTAGAATTGTAAATAATAAATCCACCAGGGGTAAAATGGTCTTATATAGCCAAAATATCTCTTGAAATAATATTTTTGAATTAATAGAGATAATATTACCCTTATAGGATATCTGTGATCGCTTTCTGTCGAAACGTACCGAAAGTCATCAACGAAGGTACGTTCGCGTACTGTAATACTAACTCTGATGTTTATGTTATGCATATATGTGATATGTGTGTTATATGTATAGAGTGTTTATACTGTGAAATGCATATAAAGGTTAGAGGGTATCTGTAATGCAGGGGGCGATATGTCCATATGCTGGGAGCGATATGTCTGAATGCTGGGAGCAATATGTCTATATACTGGGAGTGATATGGTTGCATGTTGGGAGCGATACATATGCATTGATTGTGATAGATTGTTTGTATATGATGTTGATGTTGTGGTATATGTCATCCAAATTTTGTGTATGTAAGCATGAGGTTAACCGTTACCTGGGGTCCGTATGCATGGGACCTCAGCTCTTAACATAACATCAGGGACAGAAGAACCCAAGACGAAGGAGAAGGGGAAGCAGCATGCTTAGAAGACCCGGCTGAAGACTTCCTTTTGTTTATTCCGACAGAAGCCTTCCTTTTGTTTTTATACATCACTTTTGAAATACCCAGTTTTTATACCGCTATTGTATCCAGCCAGACTTACGGTATTTTGAATATATATCAGTTACCTTTCCGCTCAAATGCTCTACTGTGATGATTTGAAATGATTTTAAGTGATGATAAAACTTATTCCGCTTTTGAAAATTGGGATGTTACAATTACATCCTTGCTATCATTTTACTTAACAAGGAATTCACTTTTTAAATATTTGCAGATAGTTTTTTTTTTTAAATTTCTTAATTATTTCATTATAAAATATGTTTCTCTTTATTTTTTTGGATTAACCCCCTATTTGGATAGGAAGAAAAGTTGGGAAGAAAGAAAATGGGAGGAGAGAAAAAGGATGGAAGAGAAAATGTTATCACCCATGTTGTTTGGATCAATGAGAGAAAATAAAGAGGAAAGAAAATTAGTAAATGTCAGAATGACTAAAATATCCTTATTGTAAAAGATTAGCAACATAAACCAAATAATTGAGCAAAAAAGTTATTTTTCACGATTAAAAAATAAAAGGATGATTTTCCCAGTTAAATATAACGCAAGAAAATAAATAAATAAATAATCAAGGAAGCTTCTTTTCCACACAACATGAACAATTTGATTTTCGATGGAAAGAAGAATAAGATGAAGAGGAAGAGGAAGAGGAATTTGATTTATAAAAAATAAAAAATACTTTTGAAGTGAAAAAAAATTAAAATAGGTTTTGGTGAAGGTTTTTATTTACTCCTTCATAAGATATTAATTGTGCATTGAAGTTTATTAAGAAATAATCTTTTCGTGCTTCACATAACTATACATTGCTTCCAAGCTAACAAGTGGTACCAAGGATTTCAACAATCACTTTCGAAGGTTTCGTCCCACTCGGCAAGTCCGTTCACACTCCGTTTTCTCCGACGCCGCCTTTCATCATCCCTGGTTTTATGCTGTAAACGAGCCAAAGCATTTTTTATCCTCCGGCTGCTTCTAATTGTAGGTTTAAGTTGACTTTTTTTTATAGAAATTAATGAAGCTAATTAAATTAGTTTAAAACATTTTTATATTTTCTCTAAACTAATCAGCTGAAAAAATAAGTTAATATATAACTAAGGATATATAATATATGCTATGATTAACTTAATCTCTAAAAATAAAAATCAACCTGGTTTTATAATTAGGACCAGAGGTAGTATCATTTTATATTTCAACATAAAATCATCTTAATATCCAGTGGCGGATCTAAGAATTTTACTAATAGGAAGCGAAAATAAAAAATACCACATCATAAATAAAAATACTTAACGTATGATACGGCCATAATATACAAAAAATTAAAAGAAATCTATTACAGAAATTAAAATTACTTCATTTGACTCTTACTCTACGTAGTTTTATATTGTTAAACTCTCTCTCTCTCTCTCTCTCTCTCTATATATATATATATATATATATATATATATATATATATATATATATATAATTGAATCCATGCCAAAACTCAAAACAATTTCTCTTTCAATGTATGTGATAAAAATATCATCAAGAAATTTGTCTTTCATTATATTTTGAAGTCTATTTTTTATTATCTTCATAGCAAAGAAAGACATTTCAATAGTTGCTGTAGAAATTGAAAGAGTAATTAGTAGTAATAATCATTCTATCCATAAAAGGGTAAATAATGAATTTTATAGTTCTTGCTGACCCTTGATATATACTTTAAATGTAGTTGATAAATTAATAAAATTGGGATGCTTAGAAATGTCAAGATCAAAATATTATAACTCAATTTTCAACACTATAAGTAGAACAAGACAAAGATTGGCTATTCTTTTCCTTAAAAAAGTATCAATGGTAATACTTTTCCCTTTAATAATCACCTACAAAGAGCATAAATTATTTCATGACCAATATGATGTTTTAAAATATTGTTAATAACAAAAGTAAATCGATTAAAATTAATTATTAGTCATTATCTATATTCTCATAGCCATCTTTTAATAAAACTCCAAACTTACCCAAAATTCTAATCTTAAAATTTTCTCTAATCGGTATAAAAATAATATTATTAGAAAGATAAAATCATGTATAATAAATTTCAGGTAGAAAACTTATTATATAATATATTGGTTGTAGGCCCCATCTCTTTATTATTATATTCTTTATTTATTTTTAATATATATAAAAGCAAACGAAGGGCCAGTGGGGAGTTCAAAACATAGGCCCCATCTTTCTTGTACATGTGGATTTTGGAAAGGTTTATATTTTTTGAGGTGAAGGAGCAATTCTACATATGGGCTTTTCCTCCATGAGCATCCAACACCACGTGTTTTTTTCTGGACAAAAAATACGCACGTGGTTATGTTTTAAGAGCAAAAATACCACGGGCTGTTAGTTGACCAGATGTTGACCGTTAACTTAGATGGAGTGAACAGTAACCATGGTGAAATTACCCTTTTGCCCTTAGTTTTAAATAATTAAAAAAACTAAAATAACTCGTCCCTCTCCCATGGGCCCCACCACTGGCCACACCATTGCCGGCGGTCGTCCTCCCCACCGCCGGCCACCTCACTATGGTTACTGTTTACTCTATGCAAGTTAACAGTCAATGTCTGGTCAACTAACGGTCCGTGGTATTTTTGCTCCTAAAATATAACCACGTGTGTATTTTTGGTCCAGAAAAAAGTACGTGGTGCTGGGTGCTCTTAAGGGAAAAGCCCATATGTAAAATTGCTCCTTCACCCTATTTTTTGGTAGGTAAAAGATATAAATATCTGTCCCATAATATAAACGTCAGAGGGGATTTCAGATGATGTTTATATATATATATATTATAAGAAAAAGTTTTGGACGGGTTCGACATCAGTTCCCACCAAGGCCAGGGCAGAGCTTTGGGCTCTTTGAGCACTTAATGGAGACTTACGAGATCGCCTATCGAATGAGTCCCAACAATGGCAACAGGGATCGAACACACATCCCTTTGGGATTTGAACAAATCCCTTACCATCTATGCCAATTTCCTTCGGCTGTTTATATATTTTTTGATATTACAGAAGATGTTTATATTGAAAACATAGGCCCCACCTCTGCATGTTATATTTCCTGTTCATGTGGAGTTCGGCAACAAACATAGATTCAGTGGGAATTGGGACTGCTATTTATATTTGAAAAAAAAAGTTTAGGGCTCCCTCTGTGTACGCCTCCGCGTATGGTATAGTCACCACTCATCTGCAAAATACAAATAAAAGACATTTCGTATGTATTAATAATCATAATATATGTGCTTTAAAATATGAAATTTAATATACTTATGAGGAACTAGTTTTTGGGCTGTTTTTTCATATGAAACCTTGTCAAATGATCCTTTATGTTCATGGTAGGTAGAAACTTTTTGCATCATCGTAACATAATGATAAGCATTTTTAGGTGAGTTTGCCTTAAACAAATTCACCACAACATCCATTAATCTATGCTTTCGAACAAAATCAAGACTATACAACAATGTGGATTCAAGATATATGTCGTTGTATGAAGGTCATTTTTTAAATACTTATCCCAACGACTTTGAATGATATTTGTGTAGGGCTTGTATAATTTCTTCTTCCTCTGAAACATGTCCTTGATTACATTTTTAGTTCTTTGCATGAGGTTTATCATCCGAATCAACAATCCTTAACAATCTTATCAACGGAGACTCAAATTTCACAACTTCAAAGCAATCACTCCACAACCGATAATCTAGAATGATTGCATTGAAATTTTTCCTACCTTTAGTACTTGCTAATTTGTGGTGTACAAAATGCTAATTTACAACCAAAGCTTTTAAGTTATGCTTGTGTGAATATATGTTATGAAGGGTGATGAATGTGGTGGCAAATCTTGTTGCACCAGGACGAACAATCCTTCCAACCCGGTCTTTTCCTTAACCATGACAAGAACACCAAATGATTATAAGCAAATACAGTGATTTTTTGATCCATTCTTTGCAAGGTCTGACACATGAGGTATGGATGCAATGTCCTTCAAAATAAGATTCAAATAATGAGTTACACAAGTGACCAATAAATTGTTTTATATTTATTTGTTATCAATCTTCCACATGCCACATAGTTAGCAGCATTGTCAGTCACCACATGGATTATATTTGTAGGACCTATCCACTCAATAACTTCTCTGAACAGTGAGAATAAAGTGTTGGTATCTTTAACTAAATCTGAAGTGTCAACTGATTTCACAAATATCATGCCATGTACTGAATAGACTAAGAAATTAATCAGAGTTCGCTGTCTAATATCAGTCCAACCATAAGCCATGAGTGGGCAACCATTTTCCTTCCATTTAGCTAGCTCGATGGCTATCAATTAGTAATTGACATTCTCTTTTAGTATCTCGCAACGAGTTAACCCTGTACTCATGCATGAAAGCTAAGAACCTTAAACCCAGGACCAATTGCAGTATGTAGCATCATCAATAGCTTTTTGAAATAAGGGATAAGTCTTTGCATTAATTAAATGGAATAGAATTCATATAAGCCTAATGAGCAAAAGTAATTTTTGCATTATATTGTGCTTCTTGGCTTGCCCATTCACTCTTGATGCTTGGTTGGGCACTAGGAGTTGTCCTAGGTGCAAAATAATGTGAGACTTTTTTTCTTTGAAGCAATTGGTTCCTCAATTTCTCTATCTTCAACTTCTCTAGCTTCATTTACATTATCATCACCAACAGGTTTTTTCTTTGGACCTTCTACCAATAATTCTTTCATTCTAGCTTGTATATCATGTGAGAATTTTTTACAAGAACTTATTGGACCACTCACACTAGCTAAATGTTGCTTCAACCTATTTATCAAACCTCCATTATAACTTGAAGCACATAAAAGATAAGTAAACACATTTACTTTCCCCTTTTTCTTTACAGAAACATATTCCCAAGTAGGATCTTCTTTTTTTACACTCCCTGACACTTGTGGTTGGGGTTCACTATTATTAAGAGGATTACTAGACTCAGGATTTGGGGTAGAAGTATTATCAGTTCGTTTATTTCTAGCCTCCATTAACACACCACAAAGAAAACAAAAAACACATTTCAACAATGGACACCAAGACAAAAGCTCCACGATAGATACCAAGCCAAAAGCACCAATATGATTAATAATCAGAGCTACAATGAAGAACATGACAATAACATCAAAATGTCAAAAAATAGGAAAATAGCAAGCCACAACTAAATAAATAAATAACAGAAAGAGAAAAATGGCACAATATAATTTAAATGTGTGTGAGTGTGTGTGTGTGTGTGAGTGAGTGAGTGTGAGCAATTAAACCCCAGACAATGATATATTGTAATTTAAGGGATTAATATTTCTCATGTTATAGGAAAAAAATTATCTCATGTCACACACACATAAAATGGTGGGACCCACATATACATATATTAATTCATATATGTATATGTGGGTCTCACCATTTCATGTGTGTGTAGGAAGTTTAGTTTTCTCATGTAATATGAGAAAACTAAAACCCATAATTTAAATATTCCAACCTCAAGACATGCTATTTAATACCATTGTAACTATGGCACAATATATAAATAAATACCTATGAGCAATTAATTAAAAAAAAGTGAGAATGTATACAAGATTTAACTAACCCAATGTGCTAATGGATCAAAGTCTGACCCTTTAAACCATGCAACAACAATAACCCTCAAAATCTTGAGTACAAGATTTAGGTTCAGATTCTCAGTTCATCATAGATAATCAAGTCTAATTCCCTTATTTTTTTTAACGCGTGAAGGGAAATTGCCTTAAAAGATCTCGCCCAACTCATATTTTGAGTAGTTTCCCCCTCCATTACAATTACAGAATTGGGTACCATAAATGGTACTTGATATTCATAGTGATAATGCCCCTATTGAAAAGATGTTACTTTCTGATATGTAAAAATGGAAAAATACTCTAATCTTACTACAAAATTTAACAAAAAACACATGAACAACATAACTTAGGTCAAATTACATTATAAAATTGACACCTACATCACTTGAGTCTTAAAAATAAAATCTACATCTATGTCACTACAAAATTTAACAAAAAACACATGAAATTCCAGATTTGAAAGCTTCAAGTTTTATGGAAATTCCAGACTGTGGTAGAACCTAATTAAAACCAAATTTGAAAGCTTTAACTTTTCTGGAAATTCCAGACTTCACAATGGCATACACAACAAGTGAAACATAATCAGGATAGCGCGATTAACCGTAAAAAAATCCAAAAAAACAAGGACAATGTGAAATTCTCACCACCAATGAAATTAACTGGAAAAAATCCAATCACAAAGTAATATTTTACTTCTATGTGATTAGTCCAAAAGAAAGGACAATGTCAAGACAACATAGACAATGAGAACGGATAGCGTGAACAGATGAATGACGACAGACAATGATGAATAGCGAGAACAAAAAGGGATTGAGCTTGAGGACCCAAAGCTTCAACCACCAAAAGCTTCATCTTGCACGGTTTCACAACCAAAAACGACGCGAAAACGCCTCTGGACAAGCAACAAAAGGCGACAAGAGGTGAAGAAGAACCAAAAGGTTCGACCTTTAACCCACAAGGATGACAATTATGTCTGAACCGAGCACCTACAACTTGTTGTCGCTGAGGTGGGAGCAGAGTAGAGCAAGCAAAAATTTGAAAAAAAAATGATGTCTTTGATTTAGAGAGAAAACTAAAAAGTTGTGTTTGTTGTCTTTGGGTTTTGTTTTAAGCTACTGTAGCTTTTTTTTTTAAAAAAAAAAAACATATTCACCCCAAAAGCAACATCGTTTTGTTGTTTTGGGAACAAAAAAAAAGGACTGGTCAGCCCGATGGGTTAGGCTGGGTCACCTTGGTTCCATTGATTCAGCCTCGATTCAAGGGCTTAACCCTGGTTTTTGAGCTGGACTGGACCGATTTCAGTTTTGGTTCTCCGGTTTCTGGTTAGAATCGGCCGGTCCAGTCTTGATAACCATGTATTAAGTCATCTTAAAAGAGTTGTGAAGTTCTAGAAAATAGTTAAAAGTAATTGAAAGTAATAATGAATAAGAAATGAAGTAATAATGAGAAAATAATGAAAGAGAATGTTTGTGGAAAGATGATATCAAAGAATAAATGGAATGAGTTAACATTTTAATTAATGTAATCTATAAAATTAATTGAGGGTAAAATTGCATTTATTATTCAGACCAACTTAAATACAACCATATATAATGAGACAATCTCATTAAAAAATTAGGATCTTATATATAGGGAAAGATGGAGTATACAATATGCTCCATCAAAATAAAATTAACATAATAATAAATGAAGGATATAATTGTACATGCATATGAAAAATCTAATGATTAACTTATAAATAAAGACTAAAATCAATATTCTCGTTACTTATAAATAGAAAAAAGGAGGATATGTGTATATACGAGAGGCAAATTAAAACATATTTGTATTACTTTGGAGGGACAAGCCAACTTTAGGGAGGGCGATGAGTATACCACGCTAGTTCTATTTATAATCCTAAATTAAGTAACTTTCATATATCAAAGAGAGTTAGTTAATTCATTAATTGTTATATGTTTGGTTCCAAAGTTAATGTGAACAAATTACAACAATTAATAGGGGCAAAAATATAATAAACCCATTCATCACTTTGGAACTTGGTTTTATAATAAGGACTAAAAAATTTATTAAAATGGACTTATAAATAAGATCTGAATGTTATAAATGATTGGTGACACCGAGTTTTTGAAGTTTCTAGCTTTGTCTCCATTTATGTTCAGATCTTTTTTTTTTCTTTTTTTTTTGGTGGGCAAAATATAGATCCAAATTCAAGGCACGTGTCTCTATTTCTCTCTCTCTCTTTATTTTGTTAAGAGTTTCCTTTTGATCATTAACTTTTTAACGGAAATGGCAACATTACTAAGTTTTGAAATTTCTGGAGCAATAATGAGACAAGAAAAATTTTCAGGACAACATTGATAATCAACGAAAACTTCCCGAGAAAATTTACTACTTAACCCATTTAAAAACAATAGACTCCGTCTTATACATGTTGTAGGAAACTGTACGCGCATTTATACTTTGAAATCATCTGATGCCACGAGGCACCAAAGTCCAACTAGAATGGTACACGTAATTTAAATTATGCAGTTTTCTATAAGTCACTTGTACTAGCACCTCAAAAGTTTTTCTTAAAATATAAGTCACTTAAATTAGGTTCTTTCTATTTTACCTTTCTTCATTATTGGTTGGCTACATGGGAAAGATGGAAGAGAGAGATAGAAGAGTACATGCAAAGAAATAAAAGGATGTGAGAGAAAATTTACACTCTTATAATTTAAAAAAAAGGCAAATGTGAAAAACTCTATCTATTTAATGCTTTTTTTGGTTGCGAGAATAGAGTTAAGAGAAATTCTTACATGAACTAGGTGCACCATCTCTTCTGTACACTACCTAATAAAATCACACTATATCGATTTCATTAAATCCTACATGGGAGAGAGATGAGAGAACACGTAGGATTTAATGAGATTGATGTTGTTTGATTTTATTGGGTAGTGTATAAATGATATGGCGCGCCTGGTTCATTAAAAAAAAAAAAAAGAATACAAGTGACTTATAATAAAATACAGAGTGATATGTTAGGTCATTAGGAAGGAAATTTTATATTATAGACAAGAGGTAATAATATTGAAGATAATTGCTGCCTAGAAGCCCCAAGCATATATGCAATGTCTAGAAAAATAGGACTTTGCCAATGAAAAGTATGGAGTAATGTCTTAGATATTAGTACTAAATTGGAAGGTAAAAAAAAGTACTAAATTGGACTTATACTTTATAAAAGAAAATTTTGAAAAAAACAGACTTATAGTTTAAAGGAGATAGGAGGCAGTATTTTACCTTACACACAAATAAATATTGAAATAAAAGACAAACCTAACTAAATAAATATAGAATAACACATATTTATGTAATCCTTAGCTCTTATTTATAAAATCCTGATATAATTAAATTTTACAATTTAAGAAAGCAATTAAAATTAGTTAAAAATAATAAGTATGTCTTAAATAAACTTTTTTACAAAGTATACCCTTATTTATAAGAGGAAAATTAAAGAGAGAAAAATAGAGTAAATATAAGTATTACCAACCATGCAATATATATAATTAGTGAGCAGTAAAAATGGAAAAAAAATCATTAAATGTCTAGACAACAAGCTTTTATGAAAAGGGCAAAGACAATTCAAATTTTAGGTTTTTTTGAAAAGGATAAGAGGCCATGGATAGTGTTCTGGAAAAAGAATACAGATATTGGACTTGAACTAGGATTAATGCCTAGGGCCTACATACCCGTGAGAGGGATCAAAGTCTATGTAGTTCGATTACACAGATAGGGGGTGGGGTGTGTGCTCTATGTATGCAGAATCGTAAAGAGGCAGAGTTGGAAGCCGTGTACCTTGTTAGGTTCATCCCCTATTTATGGGAGTTATCTTAGGGTTTTATTCATCGTGTGTCATAACTAATTGCTCCATTAACTGCTCCACTATCTACATATTCCTATATTATAGGCATAATTAATGGGTAGTTATTATTTTATCTGATTGGTCCTTGAATAATTCTTGTTGGGCCGAATCTGCGCCAAACCCATTATTTTTATTCATAACAGATGCCCCCAGCCCGGTAGTTCAGGCCTCTGAGCTGCCGGGATGCATTGCTTGTTTTGATGTGAAACACGGATTTGGCCGAGATATATCCGGCTTATCTAGTTTATGTTCCTACATTTAATAATATGTAAGCAAATCACAATTAATGGAAAATACTTACTATTTTGTGCAAATAATTCAATTTGCTTCTTTCTTATCGAACTCAAATGCTTGTCCGAGCTTGATTTCTTTTCGAATATTCGTCCGAGTTTGACTTCCATTCTAGTTTGCCTTGATCTCGGTTATTGCTAATATGCTTTTCCGATAATAATTCGTTTGCATTGTTGTCTACTCTGTTGCCCCCCAGCCCGGTAGTTCAGATCTCTGAGCTGCCGATGTATGTTGATTTCCCAACCCAGATCGGGCATTCATGATTGTTGGGATTCTTGACACGCTGATCCAAGATTCCGAATTTAGATACTTTAACCCCTATATTCTGGGTTAATATTTTTCAATCCCAAGATTTCGGGTTCATATACTTTAATCCCGAGATTCTGGGTTTATATATTTTAATCCCGAGATTCCGGGAAACTTTATACAAGCGTGGATTTTAGCTGTAATCCGACTTTAAAAATTTACACGGAGGCCGGATTTTAACCAGATTTGGTTTTACCGGAGTCGGCCTTCTATTCTTTCTTGCAGAATTTTATACGGAGCCCAGATTTAAACCATATTTAGTTTAATTGGGTCCACCTTCATAATTTTTCATGTATCCCGGATTTAAGCCAAGTTTAGTCTAACTCGAGTATGACTTCAATATTTTACATGAATCCCAGATTTAAACTAGATTCAGTTTAAACCAGGTTCGGCTTCAAAACATGATTCATGAAAACGAGTTTGTATACCTCGGATTCATTCATGTATATGAACTTGACATGATTTATGAAAACAAGCTTGTATACCTTGGTTTCATGCATGTGAATAGACTTGACAGCATTGCCGTCACAATATGATTTTTGAAGACGAGTTTGTTTTACTCGAATTTAATCATTTAACTAGACTTGGCGGCATTGCCGTCGCATAGAATTTTCGGAAATGGGTTCTAGGACTCCTTCCCTTAAATCCTTTTTAACTTGTCGACATATTTAATTCACTTAGGAATTTATTTAACATTCGACTGTTAATTTCATTGCATTGAATTGTCGAGAATGGGTTCCAGGACTCCTTCTCTAAAATTTATCGACTTTGACGGTGCGACCGTCTTAATTGGCTCTACCGGAGCTTATAGTCTAAGTGCAACTATGTCGCTTACCAGATAATTGGCTCTATTCAAGCTTGCATTGAAGAGGCGACTACGTTGCTTGCAAAATAATTGGCTCTATCCGAGCTTACATTGGAATGACGACTATGTCGCTTCATGTATTGCCATAGCAATTGGCTCAACCGGAGCTTATATAGGCTTGCGACCATGTCATTTCATATATTGAAGTAGTAATTGGCTCCACTGGAGCTTACTTAAACTGGTGACCACGTCGCTTTAAATGGAGCCCGGACTTTAACCAGATTCAGTTTGATCGGGTCCACCTTCATCCCTTTCGTAGGAACGGACTCCAAATGGAACTCGGATTTTAACTAGATTCAGTTAATCCAAGGTCCTCATTCACAGATTTACACGAAGCCCGGATTTTAACGAGATTCCGTTTAACTGGGGTCCGCCTGAATAATTTACGGAGCCCAGGTTTTTAACTAGATTAAGTTAATCTGAGGCCCGCCTTTTTCTTTTGGAGGCATACTCTTCCTCCTATCTTTTCCCACAGCATTAGACGGGATGCTTTGATAAATTGGACACGCCAAAACAAGCAAATAACATTTATGATAATATAGGTTAGTAATAAAAATGAAAATTTTGAACACTAACCATTCACCAGCAAAAAGGTTTGACTTGCTTGCACTGCATCACTGCCACATAAGATGCCTTTCTTATAGAAGGTGGATAAAGCAGTGTGTTGAGATGCTGATTGTGCAATCAGAAACAATCATAACTTTTCTCCGTTTGCTTTTTGGCTGTCTATTTTTGCAGACTAAGCAGATAGAAGATTTTGTATTCTCAAAATCGTTCTTCGCTTGCTTTACATCTGTGTTATCTTCTTGATCTTGGCTCATAGACTTAGCTTTTGTTCCATCTATATATAGATCATAATTTGTCGCATGCATCAAGCCCTGCCCTTCGTCATAAGCGCTCTTCCATTTCTCCCCTACAACTGTTCTGGGTTTATCAGGTTTTGTCTGATTTGTTTGGTTAAGAGTTGAAGAGATTCTATATCCAGTCAGCTGTAAGGTTCTGATGGTGTACAATTTGTCATTACCCAAATAATTGAGAGTTACTCTTCTATATCAGATTAACAATCTCTTGAAAGCTGGCTATTAGAGTTGCAACTACTTCGTTCTAACCATGATGGAAAAAGCTACTCTGGTGCTCTAACTTTTACTGGAAATAAAATTAATGCAATCCATGCATTCGCACGCTTTGATGAGGGTGATTACCAGTCTACATGGTCTACTGAGCACATCCAGTGATGCAAAACTGCCATCAGGCATTATTTTAGAGTTAACTTGGTTGCTTCTAGCCTCATATTCTAATGCTTCCTCAACATCATAAATTCTGGCATCATTAACAGTTTTCCTGAAGATCCAGCTTGCTTGAGTTGTTCAATTCCATGGGCGGGACTGAATTGCTAATCCCACTGTCTGAGCTATATGGCAGTGGTTTAGCTTCCATAGATGTAATGAAGCCTGTATCAGAAAAAGATGAGGTTCCCTTGCCAGCAGTCCTACGTTGTTCATTATCCATTTTCTTTTCCTATGGTTGCCTAGTCTTGATAGGCAATTCTGCATTCCGAGAAGCTATTGGATTTAACTTGCAGAGGAGCAATTGTTGATCCTTTAGAATGCACATATTTGATATATCAGTTCTATTCAATTTCGATCCGATGCTGGCGAGCCATTGAGAGATGATGTAACTAACGATATTTGGAGAAAGGTTTTCAAAGATCTGTTCATGAAGCTTGAAAGCATCATTCATATTTTCGGACTTGAAGTATCCGTGAGAATAAACTTTATCTTCAAGGTTATCAGAATAAGCTTCCACCCATTCACAGTCTACTACCATACCCACTTGTCCCCCTTGCTTTTCCTGGTACTTGCTTCGGTAAACAGATGCAACTGCCATTGACAACGGTTTGAAGGGGCTCATTGATAGTGATCCATTTCTTCACTCTATCACCAAAACTTGCCAAACAAGTGTCTCGGCATTATGGATGTATCTCGGCATGAATGTATCTCAGTACTTAGAATCTCGGAATCTCGGACTAACACAGGAAGTGAAGATATAAAGGACAAAACCTGGCCTCCTTCCTCCTCTCCTACTCCACATGTAAGGAGTAGCTGCACCACAAACCTCAGTATTTGATCACGAGTCACGAGCTTGACATTCGTGCTTTGTCTGTAATCGTTGGCTGACAGATTAATTCTAAACTTTGATGGCAGTAACCAACGTATGACTTCATATCTCGTCAACCGATGCTGAATGCCTATATCTCGGTGACTTTTCATCATTGCCGAGTTTGAATGACCATCTCGGCAACTTGATAACTTGAAAATATACAACAGTGTAATGTTATGTGGTTACATGTAGAAATACTGAAACTAATTTTGAGCAACGCTGGAGAAAAACCACCAAGTGACGCGAGTTGGGTCAGAGATTCTTTGTATATATTGAAAGTTGCCTCCATATCTCCATATTTCCCAGATGTCACCTTCTTTTTCCCTTAATTAGTGCATGGAAATTGCAAACAAAAGGCAGAGACAGGCCCCACAGTCCAAAAAATTAATAAAGATGGATGTATCTTGGCTTTATTCTTGAACCTCGGCTTCATACTTACACGTTAAACCTTGGCATCTGAGGCACTTGGATCTATATTCGGCATAATAAAGCAATCTCGGTGATCTGAATAAATGCCGACTTTGGGCATTCCGGCAATATCAAAATCAGTTCAAGAATTGTCTTAGTCAGTATTGTTAGAGCCTCGGCATCTTAGAATTTCGGCGACCTAGAGTAGCTGGTACATTCCTTGCCGTGGCTGTTGAAAAAGAAGCTCTAGCGGCACCGGGGTCTTCAGATGTAACAGCGATGGAAGCAAGGAAATCATATTTTGTTGATATGGTGGCACATGAACTATCCATTGCATTAATCATGTTGCTCATTAAGTCGGCATCTCTGCATCTCATCAAGTCGGCATCTTACGTCGGAAATATGGAAGTCTCCTAAAGTGCTGCCTTGGTCGGCATTGTCAGTTATCTCGCCATGTAGGAACCTCTGCATCTATATCTCGGCTTATAGAATATATCAAATGCACGTTTCGGCACCTTGTTATCTCGGAATTTCATGACGAGCTTTGATGTGCAAGTTGGCCTACAGACCCTTCAGCCCAACTTGGGATATAGGATCTGCAACTTACTCTCCTTTTTCATTCTTATTTATTCATTTCTTCACAGTTTTTACACTCTCCTTGAAAGTGAAAAAAGTTAGCGCCATGATCCACTTCTCGGCCTGGCATATCTCGGCACTTAATCTCGGCCTTTCATCAAGTCGGCATATTGGAGCCTATCTCGGCTTCAACTAAGTCTGTCTATTGTTATCATCTTGGCCTCCAGGACCTACGTCAGCAAAAATGATTACAAGCTCCACTCAGTATGTTTGATTTGAATATGCTACATCTCGGCATCTTGGAGCCTCTGCATCTTGTCAGTACTCAGCAATTACGTGCTGGAATGCCTGAAGTTGAATGTCCGAAGAAAGACCATCTCGGAATACAGGCATCTCCTCTTTTTCCTTTGCATGGCGGGGACACGTGTCATTTTTATGTGGCTCCTCCATTTGCCTACATGTATGGTCAGCCCAACATATATATATATGGCTTGAACTTGCTCTGCTTCTTAATAAAAAAAAACAGAGCAAATCCTTTTTAGCCGTGGATGAACACCGAAAGATACAGGACGAATAATTAATATGTGATTACCGTTGGAGACTACTCATCCCAAGGCCTACGTACTTGCATTCTATGCCTATCTCGGCTTGTCTCTGCAGTTTCAAGATTAATATCTTGGTATCTGATCATTCACAAACTTTATATTACGCTTCTTCTCTCAGCTCTGTTGGCGAGTATGGCTGCTCTTACAGGGGTATGGGATGAACACCGTGATCGGAATCTCGGACTCTCTCGATGTCGGCACCTCATGCGCATGCAGATTGGAATCTCGGCAGTTAGCTTCTCGGTGACTCAAGTGCATGCAGAAATTGGAATCTCGGCAGTTGACTTCTGCTCGTCCAATCTCGGCGTTATGGTCCTAAAGATTCAACTAACCTTAGTCTCGGTTTGGAAGGTCTCTAAGACTGATCTGATGAACCTCAGCCACCAACTTCTGCCCGCTGAATTAGATTATCATCTTTGCCATACCAGTCGAAACTGGGGTCACAACTCCACCTCTAAAACAAAGCCGACACTGAAGTGTATCTCGGCACCTTCATCACGTGAACTCGGATCCGAACGCGGCACTTCATCACGTCAGCATTAAAGAGCTAGCTCGGCATTCTGAAGAAATACCGATCTTGGGCCTTCTGTGCAAATCTCATCAAATGGATCTTGATGAGAGCCGAACTTTGACTGATTATCTCGGCCTTCACATGAAACGACCTCCACTTACTCCTAGATTTCAAATAACTATCTCGGATTATAATCCCAGACTTCAAATCATGACCTCGTCTTTCAATTTAGGACTGATGCCGATTCCGGGAAGCTATAAAAGGTACCATACCATATTCCGTGGTGGCTTTAGTTATCTCGGCTATGTTGCCGTGGCGGCCTCATTGAACCATAATTTGCTTGGCATTGTAAAACAACTACATTCTCTAAGTTCTGGGTTGATTTTTCTTTCGAGCTTTTTACCCACATTATGAGAAGGTCAGGACGAATTTAACCTTCACACAAGATTCAGAAACAAAGCCACGGTCAGGAGAAACAATCCTACCCATGCTATTTTAAAAATTCAGAACTTTGAACATCGTCCTCTGTTTCTTTGACTTGAGACACAAGAGAAATGTGAAGAATAAGAATATTCTGCAGACTCTCCTTTCTGTTTTTCTGCTTCCAATAAAAAAAATCTCCTCCGATTCAATCTGTTATTCTCATATTTTCTTTTGGAGTTGCTTGGCGGATAGCATAATTTGAATAAAGATACATTCGAGTGTATTGGGGATTGAAATTTTTGACCATCTTTGGTCATGGGAATCAATAATTTACCGATATCCCCACGGATGACGCCAATGTTCTGGAAAAAGAACACAGATATTGGACTTGACCTAGGATTAATGCCTAGGGCCTACGTACCCATGAGAGGGATCAAAGTCCACGTAGTTCGATTACACAGATAGGGGGTGGGGTGTGTGCTCTGTGTATGGAGAATCGTAAAGAGGCAGAGTTGGAAGCCGTGTACCTTGTTAGGTTCATCCCCCTATTTATGGGAGTTACCTTAGGGTTTTATTCATCGTGCGTCATAACTAACTGCTCCATTAACTGCTCCACTATCTGCATATTCCTATATTATAGGCATAATTAATGGGTAGTTATTATTTTACCTGATTGGTCCTTGAATAATTCTTGTTGGGCCGAATCTGCGCCAAGCCCATTATTTTTATCCGTAACAGATAGCAATATTTAGTCACACACATTCTCCATCTGTCATCTGTGTAAAGAAGTGTCTTACATTAAAACTTATTAATAATTAACACGAGACAGAAAATGAGAGATAAGAAGGATTGATGATGATTCATGGATTTGAAGGATTGAAACAGCAAATATGGGAAATAAAGTTGAAGATAGCATAAACTAAACGAAACTTGATACCGCCTCTCTTAGGTGGCACCACCTTCTTCGTCTTCTCATCGTCATCAGCTAATAAAACCTCTCAACCTTGTGTCCTCGATTATTGATGTTCTCATCACAAATTTTATACATATGAATATTACATTGGCTTCTGTCTGTGGTGTGCGTGTGGCGTGGGACGAGGTATATATGAGGGAAAAGGCTAGCTAGTTAATTCGTATTATGGTCTACGACATGTCAATTTAAAGGAGGGACCAACAGGGTTGACACTTCACATACTTGGAAAATGAATAACGTCGACCCATCTAAATATGAGGATCCATCGGACCTGATTTTTGCCATCTTTTCTCAGACGTGGTGTGGAACTAATAATTCACACACGCATATATCATATATGCATATGCTATTGCGGTTCATTTATAGGATAGAGAGAGGAAAAAAATTGTCATATTTATAATACACGGAGAAATTTTTCATTTAAAAGTATAATTTTACATTTAATTTATTATTGTATTGGTTTTTCTCTCATATGTTATAATATATATCAAATAGACGTAAAGTTAGAAAGTTGTTGAATTTTAAAGCAGAATTAATGAGATTTTAGGTTTTTTAATCCATATAAAATATGTTACAAGTGGCTTATAAATAGAATTAGTGGAGTTTATGTTGGTTTTGTTTCTTTGTGTTGTTTACTTGTGTATACACCCATGTCCTTGTGGAATTTCAATTCGTTATGCCACTAATGCGTCAGTATAATTACCTTCGTGGTAGGGGGGTTTTTTTTTTTTGGGGGGGGGGGGGGTGCTTTTTTCTCAATTAAATAGGTAAACATCAGTATTTAATTTGATCTTAGATGTAAGATTTAATTACCAGCAGGTTATTTGTTAAAATGATGAGTGGCACTCCTGTAAAGAGACAAATGCAACGCTTATTAAAAGAAATGAAAATATTTTACCCTCTTAATCTCAAAAAATATTAGTGAAATGCTTGTAAGTACATTAAAGAGAATCTAAATGAACTCCCTAAAGTCTTTCGCTACGAGAGGATTTATAGCATGCATTCACGCCAGTATGCATTGATTGCCCTTATTGTCATTGAAAATTGATCGCAAAAAGTGGGATTACCAAACGTACTCTCCCTAAAGTCTTACGTGAGGATTAATAGTATGCATTCACGCCAGTATGCATTGATTGCGCTTATTGTCGTTGAAAATTGATCCCAAAAAGTGGTATTTTGGATTTACATGAATGTCACTTGAAGAAGCCAAAGTAAATTTAAATGCAAGAAGCTTCGATCGGCTTCAATATTTTCAACGTGAGACTTACAGCAAACAATCCAGGAGAAGGGGATCCAATAATTAAGATGTTGTTATAAATATACTGATTATGTGGATGTCCATTGACTCCCGATCTCCAAATATTACAAGATGATATGGGACCCACGTATAGTAATATGCATAGTAATTTACTATTTGTATCCCTCTATAAATAGAGGTCTCCTGTAATTATTCATTAAATCTGAATGGATTTCATCTCTCTAGAATTTCCTCTGACTTCTCTCTAAAATTCCTTTAGTTTCATAACACGTTATCAGCACGAGTCTCTAGTTAGCTGAGCCTTCTGCATGCTTTGTTCGTCTTCATTTTCTTCGTCCCATTACCAGCTTCCTTCTTTTTTTTTTCTCTCTCTCTCTTTATCCCAACAATTTTTTTGTTTTTTGTTTTTTTTTTTGATGACCATTCTTTCTTTCTCTGTCTGTTTGCGCGAGCTTTTGCGTGGAATGCTATGGATTTTGATTTTCTGTCATATGTTCGCTTGGATCCTTGTCTAAGTGCTCCAGAAACTACAGCAGCTTATACTTTCTCTTAGCTCATCTTGATGATTTCAATTGACCTGTCTCTTCAACTTCTGCTTTTCTGTGCGCTAAAGGAGGCATATTTACCTGGACCTTGAGTTTGCACTTTGCAGCTTTGGTTTTTCAATTTTCCCAGGAAGTTTTCGTAGATGGCATAAGATAATGAGTGAGAGAGAGACTGAGATAGGAAGGAGAGAGACCAGAAAAAGAAGCATCATTATGGTGGGTCACTGCATATATTATTGGTTTACATGTCCACATATTTTTCTTTGCTTCATTTTGGCATTGTGCGTTTGGAAAGGAATATAAGAGGTGACATATTACCAACCACGTAAGTGCCTTCTTTATTTAATGATTTATACCCAAATAAAATAGTCATCATTTGGTTTAAAAAAAAAAAAAAAACTCACCAACCGATAGATTATTTTTCTTTTCATAATTTAGATGCTTTATTTCGATTCAAATATTGCATCTTTAGTGTCGGTATATCCAGTTCATGAGTTTTGTTGATCATTATCTTCTTCTCTTAATACTTAAGATTTTATTTTATTTATTTACTGTCTTATTTATTTTTCATGGTTGCAACACTATATATTAGTGGGCTCCATTTATTTATTTTATTTATTTACTGCCTTATTTATTTTTCATGGTTGCAACACTATATATTAGTGGGTTCCATTTGTTTAATTTTATTCTTTACTGCTTTATGGCGGCACACTAGTATCTATTAGTGGGCTCTATTTATTTATTTTATTTAGCGTTTATTTATCTTTTATGGTGGTGCACTTTGTGAGACCCATTTATTTTATTTAAATTCTTTACTGCTTTATTTATCTTTTATGGTAGCAACACTAGTATAGTGAGCACCATTTATTTTATTATTTACAGCTTTGTTTATTTAAATTCTTTATTGCTTTATTTATCTTTTGTGGTAGCAACACTAGTATAGTGGGCACCATTTATTTTATTATTTACTGTCTTATTTATTTTTCATGGTTGCAACACTATATATTAGTGGGCAACACTAGTATAGTGGGCACCATTTATTTTATTATTTACTACTTTATTTTCATGGTGGTAACACTAGTATAGTGGACTCCATTTATTTAAATTTTATTTACTGCCTTCTATATTATATATATATATTTACATTTGCACATGCATCTTCTTTTTTACCTTTGGATGAGATAGGTCTCGCTGTGAGTTTACTCCAATTCCTATTTCATCTTCTTTTTATTTATTTAGCACGTTTATTTCCAGTCATTTATTTTATTTTTATTTATTTATTTACTGCTTTATATATATCCCCCTCCCTTTTATTATTTATGGCAACGGCACTAATATATACATATTAGTGGGTTCCATCTATTTATTTTATTATGCTTATATTTTATTTATCCTAAAGATAAACTGTTAAAAGGTCATATATATTATGAGATCAAAATGCCATAGAGATATGACGCATAGATTGGCTTAAGAGATGAGGCATAAATTGGCTTGAGACCATGAGACAAGATAGCCTTAATTTTAGAGGCAAGATAGCCTGAAGCTAAGAGGCAAGTTGACCTGAAACCAAGAGACAAATTATGAAACAAGATTTGATCCATAAATTTTGTATGCCATCAATTGTATAAAGGCCTCAATATTGTATATTTGGCATTTAATACTCCCTTAAATTATGAGACAAGGGATTGTATGATCATGGTTGATTGTAAATAAATATATCCAATTTGCTATTGCAGTAGCAAAATTGTGATTAAGTCAAGAAATATTGTGGATTAATTTCTTGCCATGATAAAACAAATCTGTGAATTATGGATCATGAATTTTATCCAACTTCATTCCCAGAAGTGAATGAAGCAATAAATAAATTGTGATTATGGTTATTTTACTATTATTTTGTGTTTAGATAATTATAACAATTTTTGTGAATACAAGAAAAAGAATATTTATAAATAAAACAATTAAACAAAAGGCAATATTATTTCAACAAAGTTTAATAGCGAGTGGCTCAACTCCATTACAAACCTTAATCATCTCATTTTGAAGATATTTAATGTCTTCTTCTTTTACTTCTCTTGAGATGGGATCCAGATGAGGCAAAGCTCTTCGTAATATCGAGATTTGCATCATAAGTTTCTTAAGCTTTTTGTGTGGCCACTCAGTTAACCCTCCTTTTTGATAGATCTTTTGTATGGTGTGAGTAGACATATTTAATTGTTTACTCGCATCATCTAGGGTTAAGTGAAAATAATCACTTAAATCATGGTGTGTTGTTTTCTTTATTCTTTCCCGTTGCTCCATTGTTAATCTATATAATTCACCCTGATTAAGGGATGATATATCATATGGAATATTAACCGCGGGTTATTTTCCTTTATCTAATGGATTTTCAATGTTGGTTTGAAATGAACTCCGCGGTAGTTCATTTGGATTTTTAGCCCATTCCGAACCAACACAAAGGACCTCATGATAGTCCAATACAGGATCACGCATCAAGTTATATCCTGATGCTTGTAAATCTATACAATACTGTGTCAAAAAATGTTTGATTTCTCCAAAATTTTTATTACTAAAATCAAATATTGGAAGCTTGTCAGTATTGTAAGATTTATCCTATACATTTTCAAATAAAACAGCATGGGAAATCATAACTATCTTCCTCCCGTGAACTTCAAGTTTATGATATTGAAGTCCGTTGATATGAATAATTTCCCGTAAAACATGACAGCAACTACATTCCAATAAGCTAGTAGTTGCTAAATGGCTTGTAGTTGTTGGCTGGCTGGTTGTTGCTGGCTGGCTAGTGGTTGTTTGTTGGCTGATTGTTGCTGTCTGGCTGGTTGTTGCTGGCAGGCTGATAATTGTTTGCTGGCTAGTGAATGCTGGTTGATTAACTGCCGATACTATTGGCTGAACTGGATTGGTAGACTCCATTAGTTCTGCCATAGTTCTACACCTCTTAACAGGCCTCCTTGATGAACCTGTTTCAGTTGTACCTTCAATCCTTGTAGATTGTGGAAGAACACTTGTTCTTGGGGGAGAAGTAGGTACATTTGAAGCAGAAGGAGGAATAGTAGAAGGAGGAATAAACATTTCAAAGGGATTAGGAGATAACAAAGAAGTAAATGACATATTGGGCTGATCATCATACAACAAAGCATCAAGTAATGCTGTTTCGGATGTATCAGAAACTGGGATAAAACTGCTTGGTCCTGCCATGACAATAGAATTTAGAGAAATATGTGTGAGTATCTGGTAGTTGGTATTATCAGATGCTTGAGTGTTTGTGAGGCATGTTCGTTTGCCTTCCTTTATTTATAGTCGAATTAAATCCTATTGAATCTCTGCAGATTTGCGTAGTTCTGTTAAATCTCTGCAGATCTGCTCCCTATAAAGCAGGAGCCTGGAATCTTTTTGACTTTATATGCATACGACAATCTGAGTTGTTGCGCCTGTGATTCCACAGTGATGCGCCTGTGATTACACAGTATTGCGCTCGTGAATCTGCAATTATACATCTGATGATTTTGTATTTAATATATATTTGTTTGTTGATTCTGGAAAATGGAAATTTTGTTACCAGAAGTAACAAAATTATGCATTGATAATGCATTTAGAAATCTGTGGAATTTTAATGAAATAGATATCATATATGCTATTATCATGGAATATTGTATGGAAATTCCATGAATTAATTTTTAAGGTCTCACACTTGAGGGGGAGAATAATATATATTAAGTGTGAATATTTATGTGATAATTCTTTGTGAATGTTTCTATATTGATTCCCCCAAAATGAATATTAGATTTGATGATAAATCATATGGAAAGTTGGCATGACTTGTTTGATCATCCGAGTCATATATTATGTGCTGCTTGTTCTCAGATAGAAATAATTATTGGAAATGGATCTCTGGAAATATATCAAATTGAAAGTTTACATATGAGATTATAAATCTGCAAAGTTTGCAGTGATGTTTGCAACCAGAAGTTTGCAATATATTATGCGCGCAATTTCCAGATTGAATGATCCAGAAATAATGTATTAAAGTATCCATGAATGGATAGATCAATGATTATGAGAACAAAATTTATATGTTGTGTATATTTGCAGCAATTATATAAGCCAACAGAATTCTCCCCGTATAATTGGCTTTTGGTCAGGAGCCAAAATAATTCCATCTTGAAATGTTTTAAATTTGTAATGATTATTAATCTATTACAATGCACATAGATGGATATACAAAGAAAATTGATGATTTGATGAGGGGGAGAAAAATAAGCAGATTGGGTAAAGATAAAGTGAAATGAATTATTTTTGACTCATATTGGTCCTCATACAAAGAAATGTGCACTAAAAGTTTAAAAGATAATTCATTTGCAGATTTTAGCTAATCAAATGCTAAAAGCATTTACTGACCTAAAGTGACAAAGTCACATGTCCCAACTGCAAATGCTCCTATATGAATTGTTATAAAGCACGCCTGAAGCGTTGCTGGTCCATCGGTTATAAAGATAAAAATCATTGAAAGAGAAAAGGAGCTATAAAATATAGATGATTAAGTCGAGGATAATTAAGTAAAGCTCCAGAAGAGTTATCTTTTGATGAGATGTTATCTCCAGAAGAGATATTACAAGAAAAGTGTATTGTGGTCCAAGAGAGACCTAGGTACCTAATATATGTAAATATAATGAGATCTCAATAAATTATGAATGAAATCCGATGGGACTGAAAATGAAGTCGACGTTAATAATATCTATGATAGCATATGCTGCAATGAATGATAATGAGGATCATGAGCCACAATATATTTGTATGTGCTAGAAGCACATGAGGCGCCAGAAACACATATGTCCCAAAAGGACTCAAGATGATAGTGCATATAGCATCATTATCTGAATAAACATTTATTGAATTTCTATATGCACATATATATTTATGAAAAGATTATTATGACTTTACTTGACAGATTTAGATCTTGCAGGTATATAATGAACAATCAAATTGGGCATTTCTAACAGAATATTTGATGATAGAAAGGATGATATGTTCAGAATGATATTGAAGCAATGTGGTCATCAGGGGGAGCAAGTCTGATGTAATCAAGAGGGGGAGACGATACACGCTGTACTCTTTTTCCCTTATCTAGGTTTTGTCCCACTGGGTTTTCCTAGAAAGGTTTTTAATGAGGCAGTACTGAATAGTGTATCAATGAATGATGTACTCTTTTCTTTGGCTAGGTTTTTTTCCCACTGGGTTTTTCCTAGTTAAAGTTTTTAACGAGGCACATACATAATGGACATCCAAGGGGGAGTGTTATAAATATACTGATTATGTGGATGTCCATTGACTCCCGATCTCCAAATATTACAAGATGATATGGGACCCACGTATAGTAATATGCATAGTAATTTACTATTTGTATCCCTCTATAAATAGAGGTCTCCTGTAACTATTCATTAAATCTGAATGGATTTCATCTCTCTAGAATTTTCTCTGACTTCTCTCTAAAATTCCTTCAGTTTCATAACAGATGTAAAGTTTCTTCTCCCACCATGAATTTTTCCACATGAGGAAATTTCAATTTCAACTTATTAATTAAATAATGAGCCACGGCCCACAGGAGAGAAATCATATAGAGTTTGACTATTCGTCACACAATTCCATTTAAAATCCACCCATAACACTCCACACTAAATTCAACGATACGATCTCATTACTTTCCTCTTTTGCATTCAACATAAAATGTGAAATTGAATCCAATTATGACGCAAATGAGATTAGACTTTAAATATAATTTGTACCACAAAAAACACAAAATTGGGTATGCATATCTCACAACCAGAAAAAAAAAAAGCTTATAACTGACAGAATTTCAATCTACCAACAGAATTACTGATAAATTAGCGATGAAGACATATTACAGAAGAAAGCTACATTTCACGTGGCAAATTGTTTTACCAGTGAAATACCAAAAATATTCTTTCAGAAATTAAGGACGAAACGCCACCTCACCTCTTGCAGCGCCATGTGTCCGCCACCTCACCGCCAGCCCACCGCATCAGCGCATTGTCCACCGTGATACCTTGACTAGTTGAGGTGTTTTGACTTTGCATTCTTTATTTACATAATTATATATATTTTAGTATTGAATAACGACTTCTAATATTGTTGGTGTGTTTATGTAAGACACACATATTTTTAACTGAATTGTGTAACATCCCACCTTAAAAACAATGGAATTTTTTTTTTAAAAAAACATTGATCAGAGTAAAACAATTTTGCAAAACGAGTAACTAAACCTTTATATTACATAACCGCAGTGTAAGTGTACTTAGACAGTCATATACTATCCACAAGGAAACAGCCCTTAACTGGGCACATAAAACTAAAGCCATAAAACTCCTTCTGCCATCCTACTTCAGCTGCCTGCCCCTATCCTCAACCCATGGTTCGCCCGAACCTGAAGCTACAGCTGAGATCCAATTACCATTTGGATCTCAGGTAACGGTTAACCTTATGCTCAAATAAAACAGTATATGGATAACAGCTATTTAACAACACATAACAGCAGTAAATCACTACATAAGCACACAGCAGATGTATGATCACAACAATGACAGAACATAAGTACAAAGCAGTATGTAAAGTCCCACAACATGTCTGCACGTAACCAGTGCCACGACGGCCTATCGTGTCCTCAGCGCTAGGAAAACCCAACGGCGTTATCAAGACTATAACCCGTATAAAGCTGCATGTAAAACCGACAACCCTAGACAGAGCTTCGGTATATAAGCATGTCTATCACATATATCTATATGAGCAGCATAAGTGTTAAGGTTACAATACGCGTCCGTACCTCCGTTGACGGTTTCTGGCACTTTCGTCAAAGTATGGCACGTTTGACAGCGGTACGACAGCGGAAACAACGGTTCGTGGTTTCGGACACCCTAGAAGGATAATATCACTAATATGAACATTTGGAATCATAATAGGCATTTTAGGTACAAATTACCATTTTGCCCCTAGTTTGATCACTTAGTGGAATTTTGCCAGAGCTTTGTTATTTTGACTTTAAACTCTCAAATTTTGCTATAACCTTTTCTCTAACATATTCCTAAGATAAATATCATATTTATTCCTAACACATGATATCTAAGCTAACTTGAAAAAATTAGAGACTACTCTAGCTATTCTACTATAACTACCAAAAGAACTACTTAACTAAAGACTATGGACTGAAGAACTTACTCAGAGTTTTGCTACGAATATCTCCAGACTCCTCCTTCTTCTTTCTCTCCCAAATTTTTGAAAATCACAAGAGGATTTGGTGTGAGAATTCCAAATGAAATGGTGGCTATTTATAGAAAAAGGCAATGGCATTTTGGTAATTCCTTTGAACTTTGTCTGATCAGTTTCTGGCCGTTAGATCGCACTTCTTTAAGATGGCAAGATCTTGGCCATACACCTTCAAAGATGATGTCATCCTTAGTCATCAAGGTGATGTCACACACTTGCTTAAGAAGATTTCTACCGATAAAGTCCCAGTTCGGTGTCCGAATCGCGTAATTTTGGAAAATCTCAAAATTCCGGAAGCAACACTCTGAAGATCTTTTATTTCTCTTCGAGAATACTAGATTTTCCTATCCTTATACTCTCATTAAGGATATTCCGTTATCTGCCGAAAATCCTCGGTATTCGCGACCGGTTACTGAAATGACTTCGGAGACAACCTACTTTGAGATAAGAATTTACTTGTTCATAATATACTCTGACCCTAAAAACTTAGTTCAAGGTTCTCTAGATAAGATTTTATTTCTATCTGTGGTCATTTATCCTGTTCACATTTTTACTATTATAATATTATTTAATTAACACATGTCTTAAACTTTATAATACTATTATATACAAAAATCTAAATCATCCTTATCCCTCCCCCTAAAAATTTCGGCCAACTCATATATATATATATATATATTTTTTTTCATTTCCCATAATATTCTATTATCTTGCATTTATTTCCCCAAAATTTCCTATTGGTCCATAAGTAATTTCATAGATTTAGGCTTCTAAAATTCCTTAATTAATCCTAAGCTTTTGATCTTGTTTTTTCAAGATTACTTCTTAACCTTTATTATTTATTTAATTTGGCCCAAAAATTTCGATCCTTAATAATACTTATTCATATTTATTTTATTTCTCATGTTTCCTAAATTTTCTATAAGCTTATAAAATTCCCAAAAATTAATTAATTAATCCTTTAATAATTTCTAATAATTTTTTTACTTAAAACTCATCATTTTCTCACAACAATTTTATTGACATTTATAATTTAAGCTCCATGCAAATTATCAAAAGTCATAGAGTCAATTTTAGTCTTAGAATACTTTTTAATTTTCCTTCTTTTTATTTTTATAGGAAATAATTTATTAAATTGTCTAAATTAAGGATAATATGCTTTCTAAATTTTTAATAATTGTTTCATGCCTTTTTGAATTTTTCTTAATTCTCCTCAAGGTGCTTTATGGCTTTAAGGTGCATTTTTCACATTTCCGCCAATAAATTTCCTCTAATTTTCTTAGTGTTTCCATTTGAGCATAGACTAATCATATAACATGTTGAGACCGAAATCTTCATAAATGGTCATTTTTATTATTGTAGCATAATATTCCAGATAATAGTTATCCGGGTATTACAAATTGGGTCGAACTTGATTGCATGAACCGTCATGTTTTCTGCTCATCCCTAATTATCATACACACAAATTTTATACTAGTATGTATCTTAATAACCTCTGGTTCCTCATAACATGACCAATTAAGGTTTGAATCCCTGCTATGAGAATATGTATCTCAGTAACCTCTTGTCTTTCACAATATGACCAATTAAGGTTTCAATCCGTCTTATAGGAACCATGTTCAACAGTGTCTCAAATGTAATTACTTCTAATAGAAGAAGGATACTTATGTTTATTAAAATAAAATTAAAGCGACCAAGTCAAAATTTTTATAAGGCTAAAATTCATTCGTTGCCTTATGTGGAGGAAGATGTGGCCTTAATAATGATCAGAATCGAACAACAACCATTGGTTTTATTTCCTTGAACTATATATGGCACGTTTATGCGCGTTAAGTAGGGCTATAGATCTAGATCTCAAAATAAACGTGGCGCATTAACTATTCGTTTTGCATCGATCATCACCTGCTTAATTCGACGACTCTTCAACACAAGTTTGGATGGCCCTACGTTTTTGCATTTTTTTGCCACCAGCATCTTATTTGACCAAGTCACGTTTATTGATTCAATCGTATTACTCTTAACCCAATCGAGTGCTAGGCCTGCCAAGACCAATCAAGCCCTTTGCTTAATTACGCTTCTCCCATTTTGTTTATAAGAGAAAAAAATATATATATACTCCCTCTGCTCCTTGATATAAGACATATTTGGGAAGTAAACGTTGGTCTTAAATATAAGATATACTTTCTATATTTGACAATCTTTTCCTAACTTACTTCTATTGATGTTCCTTCAACAATAATAAAAAAAAGAGAGGGAATAATGAAGGAATTAAGGAAAATGACTTGGTATTTTTAAAATACATGTCATATTAGCTAACTCAGTTAACTTCTTTAATTTAATCAAATTAAGTAAGTATGTCTTATATTAAAGACAAAAGGGAGTTTAACATAATATTGCCCCTGCTGCATAACATAAGATCTCATTAGTCTTGTAAATCGTCCAATAAACAAAATCATATACTAGTATTAAAGGCAAAAGCAGTAAATGTTTAATTACTCCCTCCGATTCGGCATATAAACTTTTTTTTAGGAATTGCCTGTTCATATTTATTAAATATTAATAGTCAATCTAAAAATGTTTATATAATTTTTTTTTTTAATTTTTGCCCTATTCATTATTATTTAGTTTCATCGGACCAGGTAAGACCGGATTGCGTAGAACACCAGTATTTTGGATCATATTAATTCACGCACACACAAATTTTATACATATGAATATAACATTGGCTTATGTTTATGGTGTGTGTGGGGGCATGGGACGAGGTATATATGAGGGAGAAGGCTAGCTTGTTAATTTGTATTATGGTCTAGGACATGTCAATTTAAAGGAGGGACCGACATGGTTGACGATTCACATACTTAGAAAATGAATAATGACCATCTAGATACGACAGAATCAATGGGAGCTGATTTTTGCCTTATTTTCCTCCATATGGTGTAGAACTAATAATTCACACACACACACACACACACCATATATGCATATGCTATTCTGGTTCATTTATCGGATAGAGAATTTTTTTTTTGGTCATATTTATAGTACACAGAAATTTTTCATTTAAAAGTATAATTTTACATTTCATTTGTTATTGTATTGGTTTTGCTCTCATATGTTACAATATATATTAAATATAGGTAAAGTCAGAAAGTTGTTAAATTTTAAGACAGATTTAATAAAATTTTAAGTTTTTTTAATCCGTGTAAAATATGTTGGAAGTGACTTATATAGAATTCGAGGAGTATATATTTGTTTTGTTTCTTTGCGTTGTTTACTTGTTTATACACCCATGTCCTTGTGGAATTTCAATTTGTGATGCCACTAACGTGTCAGTATAATTAGCTTCGTGGTTAAAAAAAAAGGCCTTTTTTCTCAATTAAATAGGTAAAAATTAGTATTTAATGTGATCTTGGACGTAAGATTTAATTACCAGCAGGTTGTTTGTTAAAATGTTAATTGGCACTCTCATAAAGAGAAAAATGCTAATTCAAATTCTTGAGAACACACTTATTAAAAAATGAAAATCTTTTACCCTCTTAATCCAAAAAATTATTAGTCTCAAGTTGAAATGCTTGTAAGTACATTACAGAGAATTCAAATGTACTCTCCCTAAAGGCTTACGCCCGAGAGGATTTATAGCATACATTCACGCGAGTATGCATTGATTGCGATTATTGTAATTGAAAATTGATCCCAAAAAGTGGTCTTTTGGCTTTATATGAATGTCACTTGAAGAAGCCAAAGTAAATTTAAACGCTTCAATATTTTCAACGTGCATGAGACTTACAGCAAACGATCCAGGAGAAGGGGATCCAATGAATTAAAATGTATATTAATTTCTTCTCCCATTCGGAATTTTTCCACATGAGAAAATTTCAACTTGATAATTACAGAATGAGCCACAGCACAAAGGAGAGGAATCATATAGAGTTTGACTACTCGTCACACAATTCCATTTAACATCCACCCATAACACTCCACACTAAATTCAACAATACGATCATTACTTTCCGCTTTTGCATTCAACATAAAATGTGAAATTGAATCCAATTATGACGCAAACGAGATTAGAGTTTAAATATAATTTGTACCACAAAAAACACAAAATTGGGTATGCTTCTCTCACTGCCCAAAAAAAAAAAGCTTATAACTAATAGAATTTCAATTTACCAACAGAATCATTGACAAATTAGCGATGAAGACATATTACGGATGAAATTCATTCCGTCGCCACATTTTACGTTGTAAATTGGGGATGAAAGAAGAAAAATATTCCATTTGAAATTAGGGATGAAACGACACCTCACCTCTTGCAGCGCCATGTGTCTGCCACCTCACCACAGCCTGCCACGTTAGCGCATTGTCCACTGTGATACCTTAACTAGTTGAGGTGTTTTGACTTTGCATTCTTTATTTACATAATATAAAAATTAAAAAACAAATGTAATATTCATATAAATACATATAATATTAAATACACACACATCGTTTTTTAATAATATATTATTTAATATTTATTTTTAATTTTATTTTTCATTTAAATATTTATTATTAATATAATATATATTAATTTTCTTATATTCAATTATTTTAATTTTTATTAGAAATTTTGATTTTATTATCATACATTATTATACCATAATAATAAAATTTTACAAATTTTACCAACAAATTACTGACGGAATGGTTATGTCAGTAAATTCTGTTAGTAATTTTTGGGGCAAATTATCAACTGAGTTTCCGTCGGTAATCTATCGATAATTACAAACGGAAAAAATTATGTCCGTAATCGGTCTGTATTTACTGATAAGAAAATTCGTCTTAAATTGTATCTTCCGACTGAATTTTTCAATAAATAGCTTAATTTTATCAGTAATTTTAAATTTTTTGTGGTGTCTATTGATAAAAACATACCCTTTTTCATCTTAATTTGTATTATAAAATGAGGAATCGATCTCTTTTGCTGCTGTGAAAGATGTTCATAGCTTTTATGCTTCACCAATAATTAATTAAAGATATAGATGATGAAATATAATTAAGTGTGAGTTCCCCAAAATGGACACACCCACAGACTGGATTAGGTTGTCTTACAGACCCAATAATGAGGCCCATTTATGGTTTGGCCCAACAAGGGCAATCCATATCAGAATCCGCCCATAATAGAGGAAGATCTTAACCAACATATAATCAATGAAGATCTTAATCAAGGATCTTGACTTAGATGTGGCAGCACAACACATGGACCACAGGGCACACTAGTCTAAACCCTATAGTACAACCCTATAAATAAGAGGTAAAACCTAGATGTACGTACATTCTCTCTCAGTTATCATTTTGTCGTCACTGTGCACACACACTACTCCTTAGGTGAAAGCCATCTTGTCTGCACAGTAATCCATGACACTCACTGGTATCTAACCCATAGATATATGGGAGAGCTTATTGATCCAATATCAACCTACTAGCCCATTGGCTAGACATCTCTGTGTTTTTATACAGAACATTGGCGCCAATCATGGGAAACCATAAACTTTGATTCCCGTGACCAACGGTGGTTAACACCAAAAGCAACAGTCAAATGCCCATGCAATGGCTAAACCAAGAACACCAGAACCAGGTTTGCTAGCAACTTGAAGGCGTTCCAGATTAATTATGACATTGTGCATGCCAAGGACGTATCAACACATGGCTTCTTCTCCATCACCTAACGCTAATCCTAGCAATCTGGCAAGTCTAGCAGCAAGACCTTGCTCAACAGTTTCACATTGAGAATCTAGATCTTCGCCTTCCGCACAATACTTTGGGTTCACTGATAAAGCGGATGGAGGTGATGGAGTAGTGCAACCACCTCCAAAGACAAGAAGATGCCTAAATAACGTGAATGCTGGAAGAAAATTTGAGGCAAATAGAGACCCTAGCTCGAAAACAAAAAATAGGATGAACGACACATAAGGAAAGAAAATGCGAATTAGCAGGCTATTGATCCTCCTCAGAATGAGAGACCTAAATCCGTACAAAATGATGCGCCAACCAATAATGCAGAATGCAATACAACTAATCAAGATCGGACTCAAATCCTTGAAACTAGGAACTCGGATTAAGTACTCGCAAGAGATAAGCAGGTTGCGGACAACTGGGAGGCCAGGGATCAAATCCGAGATGCAGTACCTCCAACGCAAAAGGCTCTTGGAAAATATAGCAGAAAGTATGGCGAAGGAATGAATAACAATAGCCCTTTCATGGACGAAATTGCAAATGCTCCTTATCCGAAAAATATTGACATAGTCGACCTGCCGAAATATGATGAAAGTTAGGATCCCCAAGCACATCTTAACACTTTTGACATGGAAATGTTTGTATGAGGATACAAGGAGCCCATCATTTCTTGCTTATTTGCTGGAATGTTACGAGGGGCTACACAAGCATGGTTCCATACTTTTCCTCCAAGAATAATCCCAGACTTTGACGAATTAGGAGATAAGTTCTTACTCAATTTTGTTACAAACAAAAATAGTTGAAGTCCGTGTTCACTCTCGGTAAAGTCAAGCAACATCCAGGTGAGACACTTCAAAAATATTTGGATCGTTTTAAAGAGGCCGTCCTACAAGTACATGGATTACAGGAAAGTGTGCATGTACACTTACTCTTACCCGATCTAGATGGTGAACCTCAAATGACAAGATCAATCTATAAGACTCTCGTGAAGAACCTGGAAAACTTCAGAACCTAGTCAAAGAAGTATCTAGAGTTAGAAAAGATGTAGATAGCCAACGTTGAAAGGAAAGAAAGAAGGAAGAGTCCACCCCTGAAAGGAAAGGAACAGCCTGGAAATCAGAGGCAGGATTCTCACACAAGGAACCCAGATAACAAGCCTCGAGGTGATAAGTATGAAGGAAAGTATGAAAAGTACACTCCCATATACATCTTGCAATCTCAACTATGGAGGGAAGTAGCCTTTACCGAGATGAAAAAGGTGGACTGAACTCGACTACTCTACAATAAGGGAGGCTTAGATCAATCTTGGTCTTGTGAATTCCATGACGGGCCGGAACATACAACTAACAAGTGCTAGGATCTCAGAGATGTTGTGGAAAAATTCATTAAAAAGGGGAAATTATGACAATACATCATGAAAACTAGGGCCAGAAGAATAATAAACGCAAGCAAATAGACTGTAGCAATAGCTCGGCACCTGAGAAGAAGAGTGTAACACCCCTACCAGCCTCGCCCTTTCGGGTGGCGGATAGAGGGATCCCCTTTTATATTTGCCAAATATCGTATAATTACTTCTATTTAGCATGCATTAGAGGTTACCGCGACAGAGCAAATCCCAATTGGATTTTAGACAATACTGGTATAATTTAAAATAAGTAACAAAATATAATCCTTGAAGGGTTAAATATATAGTAATCCACCAGTGCCTATAAGGCCAAAAGAATATACAGTCATCCAATTTCAAATTCAAAATAAAGAACAAAATAGTCTTCCACCACCATCAACGACTCCATTTACTCATGCCTAGCAGTCTTACCCTTTTCTCCAAAATCTACCCTTAAAGAACTCTCAAAAGCTTTACAAAAATCTGGGATTCATAAATGGATCCCAAAGTAATCGTTAATCTCATATGTAATACATAAACAATGTATGTATGTAACCATAATCAGGAAAACACCAGATAACCGCATTCAATAATAAACGTGTAGTAACACAAATACAACATACCACGTATACCGTGTTAATTGCAAAAGGACTACATGTTGGGATCTTTACACAAAGCGGAATAAAAAAAACTTTTACGAATCCCAAAGAGGATCACTCAATTGCATTTAAATCAAGGTTTAAAGAATCTGTATCATACCTATGCAGAACTGGTGTGCGTCTCGTTCTATTTGAATTGGTGGGCTACCTTCTCGATCAGTAGAAGTTGATTCTTCGAATCATCTTCCTCTACCGATATCCACACGAATAACTCGAACACGGATAGCCGCGCGCATGCTAGCGCCTTCAATATTCTCGTGTTTTTCTTTTCTCTCTAGGGTTTCTTGTGGCTTTCTCATACGCTTGACAAAAGTCTCGTAGGTTTTTCTAAACCTGATAGGCGTATTATATTCAAATTTTGAATCTAGATTAAATAATATATTAATTAAATCTATTTGATAGATCTAATCTAATCTATTTATTTAATCTGAACTAAAAGCCTTCTAATTTAATTTATCTCTTTAAATTAAATATGAGAATAATATATATATATATATATATATATATATATATATATATATATATTTAATTAAAACTGAGATACTATATCTCAATTTAAATTAAATCAGATATATGATATATCTAATTCAAAAATTAGATCTGAGATACAATATCTCTATTTAATTAAATGATTAATTTGTCTTCATAAATCAAATCTGAGATACGATATCTCAATTAGTTTTAGTTATATAATAATTAGCCACTAGGGCATAATTTTCAACACTACATGTCCTAGAAACAAACGTAGGACCACTCAACAAGACAAGCCTCGGATCCACAACGCTAACAAAACGCAGTAGTTGAGCTTTGAACCCAGACCACACTAAATGCACACAAAAATGCATGTCCCTTTTTCAGGAGACACGGGTCCACAATCATGGAAAAATACAGACATACAAAGTAACACAGAACACATGAGGATTAAGGTTACTACCTTGTAGTTGACCAAAATTATTAATATAATTTTTTTTTTCCCGAATACGCGAAAGTCAAAGAGACCCTAAAATAATCAAAATAAAAATATAAGTATAAATAACCCCTTTTTAAATTATTTATTTATTGACTTAGAAAAATAGGCCTTCTTCAACCTTAAAAAAAAAATCTCTTAATCTTATACTAAGATCCTATTTTGATCACGTGAAAGGCATTAAAAGACCAACAAGAATCAGTTTCTCACATGGCCGACCCAACAAACTTCCATTTCTAACAACCCTTGGTCTTATATCATAATAACTTCTCTTCCTGGCATTAAATCTTGAGTTTGATTTTTTATTCAACCCCTTTATTAATTAACCGAGACCAACAGATACATAGACACGAAAGATACAACCATTGCAAAACTAGCAATAACAAATTCATGAGATAGTTGGAGTCATAACTTACTTGCCTCTTGGTTTTTCACCAACTTAAGGCTTTAATCCCACACTCTTCTTCCACTTCGTTTCATCCTTAACCTTCACATACCAAGGAAGAAGTTTTCCTTAAAGGTATTTAACTCCCAAGAACAAAGGTAGAAGAAGATGAAATAAGCATCCAATGTTCTTACCTCCCTCGTGATCATTTGCTCCCACTCTTGTTGTGTCTTCTTGCTAGCTTCTTTGTCTTCAACGATTACCTACTTCCCTTCTTCTACAGATGCGTCCTGTAACTCAAAAGGGAAAAAGATGAGTTCCTTATATAGATCCCAAGGTCGGTTCTAGATCCCTCTTATCTAGATTTCTCTTCACCCTTCTAGAGAAATCAAAGGAAATTCCTATCTCTACTTATCTTGCTTGGCCAGCGGTTTTTGAGGGGAGTTGGTGAAATTTTTAGAAAAAATTTTCCACTTCCTCATGTTTTCTATCGTTAGGTGTTTGAAGAAATATTAAAGAAGATTTCCTTATTTCTCTTGATCTCCCCCTCTCTCTGTCGGCATCCTTGGTAAAAATTGAATAAAAATTTTCCACTTCAATATCTCTCCCGTGCGTCCAGCATGTTGAGAAGAATTAAAAAAAAAAAAAAATGAGTGAACCAAGTCTCACATGCATAATCCCACACTTCTTCTCTAATTTTTTGTGTGTAGTCTCATCCATAAATTCTCATGTCAGTGCACTCCACGACTCTAATTAAAAGTAACCTCCTTTTTTTAAAAAAAAAAATAATAATAATTCTTCGCTTTTGCTTCTTTCCTCACATGACTTAGTGTGAAGCACAAAAAAAAATTTGTGTCTAGATCCCATCGTATGTAATACCCTAAAAATCCTATTTAACATAGCCACTATATTTTGATAGAAAATACCTATTAAGAATAGGAGAATATGAGATCTCAAATTTTGGATGTTGTATTTATTTTTAGGCAATTTTTCCATAGAATTTAAGAGTCTACTAAAGACTAATTTAGCTTGTTACCATATAAAATACTATATTGGAGATTTAAAGTTAGGATTTAACTAATCATTCCTAATTTAAGACTACGGGGTGACAATTCCTATTTAGTGAGGAGTAAATAAATTACACAATAAATGAAAGAACCAAATTATATTAACTCTTAATCCTAAGTCCTAAAATGAACCAATGAGAGATTTTTCTTCTAGAGTTGTGAGAACAATTAAAAATATAAGTGAATAATAAGTGGATAATTAAAAAAGAGAGGGGATTGAATGTGGATATGTGTGTGTATATGTGTGTGGCGTGTTGTGTGTGTGTATGTTGTGTGAGTGTGTGTGTGTCTAAAGTAGTAAAGAAAGTCAAAAAATTAACTAAAGTAACTAATGGGTTGAAATCCAAAAAGAAACTTGGGGAGCAACTAATTTTTTAATCAAATGCAAATCAAGGAGAATTCATAGAAATTAAATCATATCTTGAAATATTGGAATTAAGTATTAAATATGAGTACATATTTGGAACCAGTGAATTATGAGCTTTAACTTGGCTATTCCCAAAGTCATTTTCGTATACTTTTGGGATTCATACCTAAGTGTTCATAAAGTTAAAAATCACCATAAATCTAGTCATAAAATTAGGATTTCAAAAGTGAAATTAGATCTTGAATAAAAACACCAACTTACACCTAACTAAATTAGCATTTGGAGATAAATAAGAGATGAAGCCAAAACTTAAGAGCTAAGGGGGAGAGGTGGCGTTTTTTGTGAGGTGTAGGGGTGAGATCTTTACCTCTTCACCAAGTAAAAACCAATGGCTAAGATCAAGTAGGAGTTGCTAGATGTTTAACCCTCCCTTGGCTATAAAGAGAGACTTCATCCTCCACAAATCCTCACCAATTCACAAGCCTAACCGAAATTTAGAGAGTAAGGGGAGTGGAAAAGCTTCAAGAAGCAAGAAGCAAGGTTCTTTAAGAGGTAAGGAAGTTTTTAGTCTTTTGGTTCTAGTTCTTAGTTTTTGTAGTAGAAAAGTTAGGAAATGTTATTTTGATCTTTAATCTTCCAATTATAGTTTTAATTCCATGTTTTTATGCATTCCATTGCCTTTATTTCGAAAAACTAATGAAGAAGAAGTTATAGCAAATTTTTTGGAAGATTATGATCAAAATAGCGAAGCTCTGACGAAATTTCATCGGTTAGTAATTTCTGGAGTCAGTAGCAAAAACGTTAATATTTTATGAAGAAGATGATGTTCTAAAATTCTGAGAAATATCATAGTGGAAGTAGACATATAGGGCTTTCTAAATATACCTAGAGTGTGTCATTTGAAGTTCTATGCAAAAAGATAAAAATTCCAGAAGTTAAGCTACGTTTTCTGGGGAAAATTCTGGGCAGTGGTTTAAAACGTGGAAACTGGGAATTATCCATGAATTCTATGTAAGTTCCAGTATTTTTCCTTGAAAATAGAGATCTCAAGGATTCTAGGAAATTTTACGGATCCTCATTTTGATTTTTCTGGAATTAGTTATAATTTTTCGAAGTTAGGCGAAATTCTGCCCAGAAATGCTTAACCAGCGATTTTTCCGAAAATTATGTGGAAATAATTGAAAGATAAAATCCACCAAGGGTAAAATTGTCAATTGTGGCCAAGGTATCTCTTGGAATAATGATTGTGAATTAATAAAAACGATATTACCCTTATAGGATACACTGTGAACGTGTTTCGACGACAAACATACCCAAAACTCGTCAACAAAGGTACGGACGCGTATTGTAACCTTAACTCTTATACTTATGGTGTGCTTCTATATGATAGTTGTACTCACTTGTTGAAACTTGTTTTGAAAGTTTGCTCTTTGAATATTGATTGAATATGTGTTATGGTCTTGATAACACCATTGAGTTTTCCTAGCGCTGAGGACACGTAGGCCATCGTGGCACTGGTGAATAGTGCAGACTGGGGTAACATACATATTGCAGTTGCTGTGTTATGTTATTGCCTTACATGTTGTTATGAATTTGAAATTATGATTATGTTTATTATTATGTTATACCTGTCATATACTGTTTATATAAACATGAGGTTAACCGTTACCTGAGGTCCGATGGGTATTGGACCTTAGCTCTTACCATAACTTCAGGTCCGGGAAACCAAGGACTGAGGATAGGAGTAAGCAGAGTAAGCAGAAAGGGTAAGGAGCTGGCATAAGAACCAAGCGAAGACGTTATTATTTTGGTTTGTACTTAGGTGTATTAGGAACTTGGATAAATGTACCATTGAATGTTCAAATTGATACACTACATACAATGTTATTCAGTTACTTTTTATTTTGAAAAAAATTTTCAACGCTCAACTCTGATCAGAAACACTATGGAAACGTTTATGAAAATGGGATGTTACATCGTACCTACTCCCTCTTCCCTTAATTTATTTTGATTGTTCGGTCTAGCAAATCATTCTTCCTCTCTTTATCCAACGATTTAAAGAAGCAAGGACTAATTGAATATTTTTTTTCTCTCAATTCCTCCCTCACGTCTGGCACCATGCGAAATATGGGGATATATTGTGTTTTAACTTGTCTTGACTTGCGTGCTCTCCATCTCCTTCCTCATATAAGGTTCAATTGACACACCTATCACTCTCATAACTGGTGGTTTAAAGGTGGTGATGAGCAACAATTATATATACATATACATCCTCTATCTTCTCTCACGTCCAGGACCCTTGTCCTTGCAAAAGAAATTATCTTCTTATTCCACCCTTTCTCTCTAACATTACTTATCTCAAATTATCTATAACCAAATTTATTAACCATATCTCAATTAATTCCACATTATTTTTCCCAATAATTAATTTATCTTGTTAGAAAAATAAATACCACCGACTGCTACTTGGAAAAAATTATATTTCCATTGATTTACATGAAAATTGGGGATGTTACAAAGAGAGACAAAAAGCGAAGGAAACTGGATGATGACAATGAATTTCTAGAAGCCGAGTTCGATTGCAATGTCATTAGCGAAGGTTTAGGAGGAGGAGGAGACACGGTGAGCTAGAGGAAGAAATACTTAAGGGGGGTTCTTTCGATCAAGGACCACCCGAAATTCAAAGAGGATCCTAACAAATCGGAACCTCCTCAGTTGTGCTTCACTAAGGAGGATTTAACGGATGTAGTCCCAAGATATCAAGACGGTTTGGGGATTATGAGCACCCAGGTCAATTGCCGGGTTAAAAAGATCTTCATAGACGTTGGAAGTGTTGTACACATCATTATTTAGGATGTTTTCAAAAGGATGAACTTCGATCTGGAGGATTTAAAACCGTGCAAAACAACCCTTATATGGTTTAATGGAGAAGACACTCGTCCTAAGGGATATATCGAACTCAAATTAACACTTGGAACGAAAGAAGCTTTCAAGACAGGATGTGTCAGATTCATCGTTGTCGACTTCCTGTCCACATACAACATAATATTGGGAAGGCTAACTATCTATAACTGGGATATGTTGGTATCTACTAAACATCAAAAGTTGAAGATGGTGAGCAGCAGGAATGAAGTGGTTACCATCAAAGGAGATCAGAAGGAATTCCGTCAATGTTACTTTGCTACGATAAAAAAAAGGGGAAAACATACCTTCTTCCCCGCCCCAGATTCAAAAAGGAGAAAGGAGTACGAGTAGGGGCACACCAACACAACAAGGCAAACTAGTAAATATGGTTGAACTGGATATGCAAGAGGACAATGAGGTCCAGAGACCAAAGTCGGATGGAGAGTTAGAAGATCTTATTCTTGGAATTGAGCAAGGGCAAGTTACAAAAATCAGCAAAGCACTGGACCCAGATGTTCGAACCAAGTTGGAAGAATTTCTAAAGAAAAACCAAGATGTGTTTGCCTGGAAGTTGTCTAAGATACCCGAAGTGGATCTTGAATTTTGCCACCATAAAATGGCACTTCATCCAGGGTCAGTTTAGGTGGTGCAGAAGAAAAGGAAACTTAACCTAGAAAGGAGAACAACCTTGGGGGAACACGTGAAAGAATTGTTGGATGCCTGCTTCATTCGGGAGGTACAGTATACCACTTGGTTATCCAACATGGTCATAGTCAAGAAGCCGAATGGGAAATGGAGAGTTTGTACAAATACACCGATCTGAATAAGGCGTGTCCTAAGGACGCGTATCCGATGCCCAATATTGACTAATTGGTTGACAACTCATCTGGTTTCCAATTGCTCTTTTTCATGAACACTTATTCCGGATACAACCAAATAGCCATGCACCCTGAGGACTAAGAAAAGACGACCTTCATTACTAACAAGGCTAATTACTTCTATAATGTGATGCCCTTTGGGTTGAAAAATGTAGGGGCAACATATCAGAGAATGATGAATAAGGTGTTCAAAGACCAACTTGGCAAGAATGTAGAGGTTTATATCGACGATATGATCATCAAGTTAACAGACCCAACAAGCCATGTCCAAGATCTGTGTCAAGTGTGTGATAAACTTTGAGCCTACTAAATTCATCTAAATCCAGCTAAATGCACCTTTGGAGTCCCAGCAGTGAAGTTATTAGGATTTCTACTAACGAATAGAGGAATTAAAGCTAACATGGACAAATGTAAAGCCGTGCTAGATATGGAGGCTTTAAGGAACAAGAAAGAGGTACAATAGTTAACAGGGAGGTTGGTTGTATTAACCAGATTTTTGCCGAAGTTGGTAGAGAATGCTCTTCCCTTCTTCAAGCTGTTAAAAAAGGAGGCTTAAGAAGGCTGGAATCTGGAGTGTGAAATCGCTTTCAACAAAATAAGAAGTGTTTGGCGGCCCCATCAGTTTTGTCTAAACCAGAACCAGGAAAAGTGTTGATCCTCTACCTATTCGTGGGGGAGAGGCTGTAAGCGTGGCACTGGTCAGGGAAACAAAGAATGGCCAAGTACCAATTTACTTTGTTAGCTGGGCTCTACAAGGGTTAGAGCTGAAATATCATAAGCTTGAGAAGATGGCGTTTGCCCTACTTACCCCAGCAAGGAGACTATGTCCCTACTTTCAAGGACATCATATCATTGTCAAGACGAGTCAACCAATCCAGCAAGTGCTCCATAAACTGGATTTGGCTGGAAGAATGATCAGTTGGGCTATAGAGTTGTTTGAGTTTGATATCACTTATGAGGCCCTATATGCCATTAAATCACAAGGCTTGGCAAATTTTGTAATTGAATTAACCCCATCGAGTAAAAGGGAAGGCGGAGATGCTAAGAAATAGAAAGTTTTTGTCGATGGCTCATCAAATATCAAAGAAAGCAAAACTGGAGTCATCGTTGAAAGCCCATAAGGAGTCTCGATGAAGCACTCCCTTCGACTGAATTTACCAACATTCAATAATCAAGTCAAAGACGAAGCGGTTCTTGCTGGATTAAGTCAAGCAAAAGAAAATGGGGCTAGGGAAGTTCATGTTTCGACTGAATCTTAGCTCGTTGCGGCTCAAATTGAAGGAACATACTTAGCCAAGGGACCCCTGCTAGTGAAATACTTGAGCAAAGTAAAAGAAGTCATGGCCAACTTTGATGAGGTAACTATCACCCATATTCTAAGAGGAGAAAACACCAGGGCTGACATCTTGTCCAAATTGGCAAGTACAAAGAGCATGGGTAACCACAAAACGGTGATTTAGTAGAGCTTATCTGAACCAACTTGCGTTATGGTTATCTTGGCAATCGAGGACTAGAGAAAGCCGAATGCGGACTACTTGGAGAAAGGAACCCTAACTGATGATTCAGTCGAGGCCAAGTGACTAGCTCAAGTTGCGGCCATGCACACAGTTGTAGAAGATCAGCTATATCATAAGGGTCTCCACTCTCCAATGTTGAAATGTTTGAAATCGGAAGAGGCTAAGTATGTCTTAACCGAAATACATGAAGGAATAAATGGCTAACACATTGGAGCTAAGGCTATGTCCAGGAAAGCTTTGCGGGCAGGATATTACTAGCCAATGATGGAGGCCGACTCAAAAGACCATGTCAAAAAATGTGAAAGCTGCCAGAAACACACCAAAATAATTTGGTCCTTCCTGCCAAGCTAAAATCCATCACGGCTCCTTGGCCATTCTACAAATGGGGCATGGACTTATTGGGACCATTCAAAGCAACTCCAGGATAACTATGATAGCTCATTGTAGAAGTTGATTATTTTACCACATGGATTGAAGCCAAGCAACTTACGACAATTACTTTAGCAAAGGTACGAAGGTTCTTTGAGCAAAATATAATTTCTAGATTCAGAATCTCGGCTGAAGTAGTGACAAATAACGAAACTCAGTTTATTGACAAGGGTTTCGAGAAATAATGTTTGAATTCCATATCAAGCACCATTTTGCCTCGATGGAACACTCGCAATCAAATGGCCAAGCCAAAGCAGCAAATAAAATTATCATTGATGGCTGAAAAAGAAAATGGAGGAGGCAGGATCTAGCTGGGTGGAGCAGTTGTATCTTGTCTTATGGAGATATCGGACTAGTGTTCAAACATCAACTCAGGAAACTCTGTTTAGGTTAACCTATAGATGTGAGGCCATGATCTCAATGGAGACAGGCCAGCCATCTAGGAGGCGAATGAAGGCTCTTTAGGAGGGCGAAGAAAAAATAATGAACAACCCATTATTGGGATTTGGCCATCAAACAACTCATTGCAACTAAATACAATCTAAAAGTGGAGACTCATTCATTTAAAAAAGGTGACTTGGTACTTCGAAGAGCAAGCGTCAAAAATAAAAATGCCTAAGATGGAAAGCTGGCTACGAATTGGGAAAGCCCTTACCGAGTTAAAGACAAGCTAAACCAAGGAGCATACATGTTGGAGACACTAAAGAAGAAACCAATAAAAATATAATGGAATGTGAATAAACTAAGAGCATATTATAGTTAAATACTGCGTTCTGTGAACCCGGATAAATTGAGCGTATTCTAGTTAAATGTTGTGTTTTATGTTAAGTTTGTCTTGCTTTAAAGCACAATTTTCCTTTTTATTGGTTGTTTAAAGTCACCTATGTTGGCAAACTATTATCAAATAAATGAAGCAATTCTTAGTTGAGAATCATCTTGTAAATTGTTTGCTACATGCCAAACATGAACAGAATGCCACTAGGGTATAAAAGCCTGGCTTCTAATAAAGTGATCATGAATGAATAATTGACCTCAGGGTAAATGAACCTGATCTTAAATTAGCGAAGGTTTTATGACAGGCTTTCGTAATTATGATGCATCGAATTTTCATTTTGGGGTAACAAGGTGAATTGTCATGCGAACCCTGATCAAGTTGAAATGTTTAAAGTCATGGTTAGAAACTAAGTTGAACATGTGACGTATCGCCCTTTCTTCAGAGTAAATTCCAATTAAAGAAAGCCAGGATATTGTGAGGGTTTTATTAAAAATCATTACTTACATTATACCTATTTATTAATACTAGATGAATATTTTAGCAGATTCTGCGCAACATATTATTGACTTCGGCCAAGTCATTGAAAAGAGCCTTTACTCAATGTTTGGATTCATATTGTTAACTTGTTATATTTGCGATAAAGTTTGGAAATAGATACGAGTTAGCTAAGATTCATGCTTATCTTTCAAAAATGCAATAAAGTATGGAAATAAAATCAGAACCATTAAATGAATTAAATTTCATTGATAGTCGAATTACATCCAAAATATAAGGCAGATGCAAACTGACAAATATAAACTAAGTAGTAACCTAGAAAAATTACAAAAGCAAACGACTTTAGTACCCCAAGGAAGTACAAGTTAAACCGGCATCCCGACCTTTGAGGGCTTGCTATGGTGTCCTTAGATTTGTCAAGGAAAGTGGAGCCAAGGGATGTGAGGTTATTGTCAGTGGAAAGCTAGGGCTCAAGTTGAGTCCCCAGTTTAATCTTTATCCCTTCCTTTGCAAGGACCGCTGCATTTACCTTCTCTTCCCCCTCCTCGCCTTAACCGCTATCCATTCGGGAGGCAGATTCACCACCAGGGGGCGAAGGGGCTGGAATATGCTTGCCATCATCAATGTAAGCCCTGAAGTGTAATCCAGCAACGTTCAAGTCAACACAGGGATTCAGAAGCCAGATTTGCTCTAAGGCGTTATCAAAGGCACCCGTCATAGTACCTTGTATCACATCCAGAAGCCTAGAGACCTTAGCATTAGCAACTTCGAGGGCGCCCTTAGTAGACTCCAACTCAGCTTTAGTGTTCTCAAGCTTCATCTGAAGATGTTTCAATGATTGTACCACGGAAGCATGAGTCTCCTGAGAATAGAGAAGATCCAAGTTCTCCTTGGCAAGCTCCTCAGAGGCCTTATCTCTCTTAGCCTTGGTTGCTTGAAGCTCCTCAACTGCCTTGCTTCTTTGCTCGACAGCTTCATCTTTCTCCCCTTTAGCTTGCCTTACCTCAATGTAAGCCACGAAATATTTGTGTTTCACTAAGACAAAGGCGTTAGTTATCCCTGCCGCCTTCATAGCGTGCAATTCAATTGCTTGGATCTCCCACAACTTGGCCTCTGAGAGATCGATGGGCTGATAGTAGCGCTTGGGGGGAGAACGACAATACTCAGATCCTCTGTCACCCCGCCAGTCCAGACCAACCCACAGGGGAGCAAAGGAGGAGAAGGATGAAGAGGAACTAAAGCTGAAATAACCTGTACATCAGAAGCTTGTGCAACAAAGGCTTCATCGACAGAAGTGGTGGCGACTTTAGGTTAGTGGGCTGAGGTCCCTTGACTAGCCCTCTACCATTTGTGTGGGATCAGATCACCGCCGCTTGCTCTAGCTTTGGCCTTCTCGAATTTAGGAGCCGACCTCTTATGGCTCTTCTTCGTACCAACAGCCATCTTGCCACGACTCAACTTGGAGAGATTTACTGGTTGCTTCCCCATTCTTGGCGATGCGGAGAAAGAAAACAAACATTATTATCCACATTATAAAAAAGCAATACAAGAAATATAAGCACAAGTAAAGACACCATACTCGGTGCCGGAAACAACTCGGCTACAGACTAAGAGATGAAGACAGCTGTACTGACAAGGCCATGCTTGTTAACACGGTCAACCAAAGTAGCCATTGATCTGGCCTCAGAAGACGACAGGTCATCGTCGTCGAAGTAGTACGATGAAGGAGTTAACTTATGGTGATCAGAAGTCCAACACAATAGGAACACCTCTTCCACATCACTGGACTCGGGGGATTTTAAGAACCACGACTATTTGCCAAGCTTAGCTATGACTTTGAAAAAAGTAGTTTTATGTACGGTAAAAAGCTTCCTATTGGGCACCTATGGAAGTGAGGTCCAACCCTTCATATTTGCTAGTTCTCTACCAATGCGAGCTATATGGATAGTAAAGAAATAAAAGAAAAGAGCAACTAAGCAAGATACACTTATAGCCTTACAAAAGCGCTCAAAAGTGACTATGAAACCCTAAGCATTGGGGTGAAGTTGTATACGAGCTAAGTGAAAGTGAGTCAAAATCTCATTTTGGAATTTGGTAAATAGGGAGCGAATACCGAGTCGAGAAACAAAATCCTAGTACAAGAAGAAAAAGGATGGGTATGTCCCTTCCTAGGTAGAACAAACTGATTCATCGAAACAGGGAGGAGAGATGATACAACCGTCGTAGTTGCTGACGAGAAACACGACAATCTCCCTTACGGTTATGGTTGACAACTTGGTGAGCACCTTGTTGGTGACCCACGGATATTTGTCAATTAAAATCCTTGAAGGACATACAGCACTCGACTCCCCGAAGTAAGACTCTTTAGTAAGATGAGAAGATGAATCTATAATGCCTATAATGGAGAAATTAAATCAGAAAGCGAACATAGCATTCTTGAAACTAGAAAGTTATGACTTAAAGGAAAAGCTGGAAAGCATAAAATAGGAAGAATCCATCGTGACAGAAGCCGGGACCAAGGTGGTAGTTAGATTGTGACAGCAGGAGGCTATTGTAGACTTAACTAAAGCATCTTGACCATTTTTTAGGAATTCAGAGAACAAATAGAGGCAATCAAAACACGGGTCAACGAATTCGTCTGTGCAGGACCTCAAATTATTACGGTGAGTCTCCTAGCTAGGAAACATGTAAAGACAGGATAGACTGGATTTCACCCTGGCTCTCACTTTGAGTTGGGAAGATACGAGACCCGGAGTAGCTACACACTCAACCCAATTCCCAATTTCACCTCGATTCCGAGTTTCTAAAGGCTTGGGTTTTGACTTACTCCTACTAATATGATGTCCTTTAAGCAATGATTCTTGCTTCTCCTTATCAGTAAGGGGAATACCCCCACAACCATAATCGAGACCTCAGAGGAACTATCCAATGTAATTCTTCCTCTTCTCTAGGGTAATTTTACCTAGACTCAAAGACAGTAGAAGGCTATTTTTATCCATTGACAGATGGATACCACTACCTTATGCTTGCTAAAAGGAAAGAAAAAGCCAACAGAGCGATTATACGTTAGAGACTACAAGAGTGCAACCATTCTAGAGGTTGCAAGAAATTTGAATGAAGGCAGCAAGAGCTTAACAAAGGTTCAGGTTCAACAAACAAACCCAAAACTTGATAGCTACTCAGAAATCCTTATAAACAATCTACCCAGAATCCCATAAAGTAACAGAAGAACTATAAAATACAAACTAAAGCGAAGGTAAAAGAATGGCAAAAATACCTGTTTTTAAATAGGTGAGTTGTAACATTATTAACCAAAAAAAAATTAAAATTAAAATTAAAAAAAATAATTTTTTTTTAAATGAATATTGTGGCAGGTACGCTGCCACATTTGGAAGTGGCAGCGTCCTGCCACTAATTAATGATAGAGGGGGAATGATCATTATCATTTTAAATAAAAAAAAAAATTGATTTCTAATCCACCGCCTCATCCTATTATATATATGTATGGGTAGTGTTTAAATGCAATAGAGCCTGTGAGTATAATTACAAGAGTGTGAGTGAGAGAGAGACGACAGGATTTGGAAGAAAAGGTGAAAAGAGCTTATTAAAGGTATGTTATTTATTTTATAGGATCATTGTTAGATTATTTTCAATAAACTTTCTTTATGAAAGTTGGTCTATTTATTTTTCTCTTTCTAAAGAGGATAAAATAGTATTGATTATTGAAAATTTTAGGATTATATTATTGGTAAAATTCTGAGTTTTGATAATAGAAGGCTATATATATATATATATATATATATATATATATATATATATATATATATATGTCAAGCATGATTAGTAAATAAATTTAATCGGTTAGTTTTACTTAATCTTTGAACTACATGAAATTATGAATTGGGATTTGAGATTTTAAATTAGAGATTGGTGTGATTTTGAGATTTGGAGATTGTTTAATAAATTGAGTTATACTTATAAAAGTTAATATTAGGTAAAAAACTAAGGAATAGATAAGTTGTTATTTTATTTCAAGAAAACTAAAATGAGATAATAGTTTAATTAAAATTTTTGTTTAGATGTTAGTAATCATAGTTAATTCTATTAACATATAATTATGTATTTATTTCTAAAGGGACTAATTTCTCTCACGGATAGTGTTGTGTCAAGAACTTGAGGTAACTACTTTCCAATTTATCTTGTATACTTGTTGAGATGATTATAAGTGTATGCTTATATATATTTAACTGATATAAATATACTACAGTTTGTGTTACCAATGAAAATGTATTCATGTGTGAAATATTTGTTGAAGTTAAATTTTTAGTTAAGTGGGCTTAAATTGTTTTATTATAATTAAAATTGTTTATTTTGAAACTATGGAAATTTATGCATGATGTTGAATATTGAACATAACTGTGAATTGTTGATACTGAAAATTTGATACACTGCATATTGAGGTGTTCTAGGTTGAGATGAGATGAGATGTGATTGTAGGAGATTGAATTCATACCATGTGGTATTGCTGCCACTGAGCGCACAGTGGATGGCCAGATATTGCCCTTGGTATCATCCAAATCCTTTGGCCGGGATTAGGGTCAGCCCTTGGGATAGTGACACCTTTCTATATTCGAGAGAAAGAGAACCCATGGTTCGATATGAGTTCTGTAGCCTTTGGCCGGGCTACACCTCATCATTGGAGAGCTTGGAATAATTTCGTCATAGAGATTAAACCTATTATATTAGAGCCCATAGGTTCTGTCAGCGGTTATAAGGAGGTTATGAGGAGGGTTGAGGGAGTTAAATGCATATCGAAATTTGAAATTTATTAATTTGTTTTAGTGAATTATTCAGTATTATTGATATACAATGGATACTTAGTCCACTTAACTATCTTGTGATCATTCCCTGTATACCTTTTAAATTGTATATGTGGTTACTGAGTCTTTGTGACTCACCCCGTCATTTTTATTTGTTTTCAGGCGAGAATACCAAGGGGAAGGAGACATCCGAGACTTGATAGTTATCAATCTTGTATGTCTTATTTTCTTACATGAGCATAATTTGATGTATATTGTCAAACTTTAGGGCCTCTTTTGGTATGTTGCATTTTTTTATTATTCCGCTGCATACTAGAACTTATGACATAAACAATGACTGTTGATATGAATTGTACTATGGAATGATTTATTTTGACTGGAATTAAGTACATTTAGTTAGAAAATAATTATTTAAATGGAAATTTTGGGAGGATGTTACATGAGTGGAAGTGGAAATCACGGGCCAAGGAACCTTACAAACAAAGGAATAATGGGAGGAAGGAGGTTTCTCTCAGAGAGTAAAGCAATGGAGAGCAAAAGTTCAAATGGAGAAGTTGGGGGGGGGGGGAGAAGGCGTATATATAGGGTAATTGTTGAATATACGAATCCGAAGAGTTAGGGGCAAAAAAGATAAAGCCCTCAAGAAGCAATGATGACATGGAAGAAAAGACATGGGCATTTAATGTGCACAATGTGTGCATCTAATGTGCACGAATACTGCAGATGGTTAAGCATGGAAGTTCCACTTGCTAAGCAATCAAGTAATTATGATGATGCAAGAAGGGGAAACGAAAGCTCACTCAGGTGTGTGTGACCCCTCAATTTCCATCCTAGCTTTCGAAGTGTACGACATTCAGGATCAATGAAGCCAAAACCAAAGAAGAACATAAAGGAAAAGCATATTAAGCCGGGCCCCGCTCATGATAATCCAAATTAGGGGCAACTCGGTGCTAGAACTTGAGAACCCTAAAGTTCGAATGTTGAAAAATCCAAACCATTATGAAAAGGAACGGAATTCAAAATTAAGCAAAATAACCGGGGTGTACATCTAGGGAGGTGGATAAATCCGAAGTGTCCCGAAGTTCGAAAAAAAGTTGAATAACTCAGAAGTAAGATTTAGGTTGGACAGACGAAGCACCAAAACACCCCAGCAGCACATAGACCTGGACTACTGGGTTGAGGGTCAATTATTATGGACCCAATAATGAGGCCCATTTATGGTTTGGCCCAACAAGAGGTAATCTATATCAGAATCCGCCATAATAAAGGAAGATCTTAACCAACCAGTAATCAAGCCTATAATCAAGGAAGATCCCAATCAAAGATCTTGACTTAGCTGTGGCAGCACAAAACGTGGACCACAAGGCCTACAAGTCCAAACTCTACATATGCAACGCTATAAATAAGAGGTAAAATCAAGAGGTACATATGTTCTCTCTCAGTTATCATTATGTTGTCATGTGCTTACACCACCCCTTAGGTGAAAGCCATCTTGTTTGCATAGTGATTCATGGCACTCACTAGTATCTGACTCATAGATATATATATATGAGAGCTTGTTGATCCAATATCAACTTACTAGCCCATTGGCTAGACATCATTGTGTTTTTATATAGAACAGGTTGACAAAGATCAGAGATGAGTTTCAAATAAGAGTGCCTTAATTTAGGTAGGCGTTAATTTCTGGCATGAAAAGCATTTGTAAACTATTATCATAGGTCTGATTTTTTTTTTTTTTTTTTTTTTTGCCCGAAATCATAGGTTGGATATAAGCACTACGTAAATGTGCAAAGACTTTGCTCGAAATCGTTTTCCAATAACTGAGAAAAAAAAAAACAGAAGGCTATCTATGAGAAAATTAATGGTTGTTATAACTCCTGAAGGTTATATGTCGGAATGATGATGTAGCTAGTGTGTGTTTAGCTAGTTAATTAGTTTGTGAAAATTATGTTTATCGAAAGTTCATTTCTTAAAAGGTCCATTTGGTGATAGTTAGTTATTATGTAATGAGATTTATATTTGAATTTTTAAAAAAAATTTTGAAAGTTATTAGTATGGTAATCTGAACTGAAGATTGTTTTAGAAAGCATAACTCAAACCAGCTTTTACAATTGATAAGTAACAGAAAGTTGTTTAAAAGCCAAAAGTAATAAACACCACATCTGTTTTTGTGGTAAATGGATAAACATTACAAAAAATGACTGTACGATGTAAATATGATTCATGGGATCTCATCCTATTGTCCTTGGAACTCAGGATCTTGAGGTCCAGTGGTGGCACTTGATAGAAGAAGCACAAATGAAAAAAAAAAGTTCTTTAGATCTGTTGAAAACGGGATTTTATACCTCACACTAATAGCAAAATAATGATAATAATGATGATGATGATGATGATGATGATGATGATGATGATGATGATGATAAAAAGCTCTTTAAATTGATAGTTCTGGACCGGTCATTGTGAAGAAGGTTTAAAAATGTGACTTGCAGCATTTTTATAAATACAGTAATATTTTTATATTTTTATCATATTTAATATATATATTTCATAAAGCCAGCTCCAAACCAAGGAATGTCCGTATATATCCAGGTGTACGAGGACAACAACACCTTTAATTTGAGAGATAAAGCCAACACCAACTAGCTACCTGGTTAGAATTGATAGTGATCTGTGAAATACAGATGTTGCAGAATATATATTACATGAAAGAGCAACAAAATTATAATATACGACAACAAAACAAGCATATATCAGTTATAATATTTTAGAGACTTATATTTGTATGAAACCTGTTAAACATGAAAAGAAGATGACAAGAAGTATAATGATTCGTGAACATGAGTAGAGAAAAGTAGGGTGATCCAACGACTAATGTGGAAGCATATATGATTAATTTGAAGAGTTTCTGGAGGAGGAAATATGGGAAATGAAGAAGTTGATGATAGCAGAAAATATACGACGCTTAATGCTCCCTCTCTTGGCCGGTGGCTCCGCGGTCTTCTTCTTCTTCTTCTTCATCGTCTTCTTATGATATTCTGCAGAAGCTCTCATCCTTGTATCCACCATCAATTGACTATGCGCTGATCAGAGATACTATTCTAGTATTGAATAATGACTTCTAATATTGTTGGTGTGTTATCTAAGACACACACATATATTTGTATTACTAAAAAGAGACATGTCAGATTGGGAATCAAAAGAGTGCGTCCCATCAGGTTGACCAATTCGGAAAATGGATGCTCGCATGGAGGAGAGACAACGTAACGTGATTTTAGATGGCAAATTAGATGGATTTGGACTTTAATTAGAAGCATGTGATTAAATAATATGGCCTGTATATTCAACCTACATACGTATTTGATTTTACCGAGTCTAATGTTGACAAGTAATTAAAATAACTTGTCGTTCACTATGGGTTATACATAGTCAACCCTAATACTGTGCATAGTCTTCTTGGATGTTAAATCATACCAAGTTTTAAAACACGTTTTTTTTTTTCTCAGTTAAGGGACAAAAATGCACACACTTTTCTCAAATGTATGTCCAACACTACAAGTTTTACTTTTGTGCAAAAATGTCCACGAATTATTTATAATAGGGGCAAATTAAAAATGATACCTCTGATAGCGGATTACTTTTTGTTAGGGACCCACCTTATCATTTCTTAAATGAACATGAAAATTAAACTATTATCGTTTTGACTTGAGCCTATGTTGATCTATAAGTAAGAGATGTTTTAAAATACATACCTCTGATAGCGGATTACTTTTTGTTAGGGACCCACCTTATCATTTCTTAAATGATCATGAAAATTAAACTATTATCGTTTTGACTTGACCCTATGTTGATCTATAAGTAAGAGATGTTTTAAAATACATACCATATGCATGCATATATGTTTGTGTTAGAATGCCTAAGTGTAAGTGAGTGGACTTGAATCAATGTGAGAAGTTTCACATAGAATAAAATCACACTTAATAAGTACTCATTTGATCTTTATTATAAGATCGGTCCTTATTATAACATAGTATTTTTTTTAAAAGCTGTTTCTTTTCATAAGGTTCTTTTATATATAATTTGTCTAAGTAATCAATATTTTTTTACTCATTTTATCCTTCATTAATATAATTTTTTCATACATTTTCTTTAATCATTTTCTTCATTATTACTCTCTCTCCTTTACCCAATCATAGGAAAAAGTATATTTGGAAAACAAAGTATATTTCACACAATTTATTTCTTTTAACTAATTCTAACTGTTTTTCAGATCAAGAAATACTTTAAATTTCATTGACATTGCTATAAAATTCAACAACTATTTTTGAACTTTATTCCTATTTAATACACACACACAGCACATAAGAATAAAGTCAGCACATTAATAAATAAAGGATAAAATCATACATTCATATGAAAAATTGAATGAGGTACTTTATAAATAGGATCAAAAAAAAATTCTTCTTTATCTACCATATAAATAGGACAAGAGGCTCATCATAATAAAGTGAAACTAAGTAGCAGTTTCTCTCATAGGCGTGTTCTAAATATAAGGAATAAATCTTTTTTTTGAAATTTTAAATTATTTTTTTCTTTGGTACCCCATTAAATATATGCATCTTATCCCAATTTATTATCGCTCCACAATGAATTTCTACTTATTATCTTTCATACTCTTTATATAAATAAGGCTATGATTAGAAAATAATGTGCACACACGTATGTACGCACATATTTGTGTGTTACATATTTATTATTTTTAACTCACATTTTGAACCTCGTGATTTTAATCGTTGTAATAAAAATGTTATTATGATCATGAAGTACATCATCGACAATTATTTTAATGAATTAATGCTGTTTGAGTATTGACTTTTAGTATAACGATTCAAAGATCAAACCGTGTTATAATATATTGTCGTTGTCGAAAATATCTATCCGAAATATATGGGGAACGATGCATGATACGCACAAACAAAATTATCTAGAGCTTGCAGCAATGTTACGAAGTAAATTACGTTTAGAACATGAAAAACTTAAATTAAGATAGGGTTAATGTGTCCAGACAAAAAAAAAAAAAAAAAAAAAAGGTTAAGTTACATCCAACACTCAGTATTTTTTTTTTTTTTTTTATGTGCATTAAGTTGACTAGTGCCTTAAAATGTTTTGTGATGCATCCTGAAATATGCATCTATCACCATAAAATATTTTTTTTCCTACAATTTTGCATACTTAACAATGTAGGTAAGTTAGGGTGTTGGATACACATAAAAATAATAATTAATGGCATTGGATGCACCAGAAAATAACTTAGGATTTTGGACCCACCTAAAAAATTACTTTAGAGTAATGAGGGCACTTGGAAAAATATTTCAGAGTGTTAGATGTATCACAAAATATTTTAGGGTGTTGGATGCACTTTAATCAATTAAAATATATTAAAATAAAACAATTTTAAATACTTAAAGTTATTGTTTTTAATATTTTAATATTTTTTAGTAGTATTTAACGTTTTAGAGAACATTTTTCCCCTTTCCTTCTTTTGGTTAATTATTTTTTTCCTTAACTTTTAACTAATGACTCTTTATATGTTTAATTAGAAGTATACTGGGATGATTCAAAAACCATATTTTGACAAAAAAACAATACTCTTGTTACTTCTGACAAACCACGGTTTTGACTTTCTCCAAAAGAGATTTTAAATACATATTGGAGAAATTAAAAGCAATGAATCAACAAAGCAAACACAAGTACCTACGGCCATCCATTCAATCCTATCCATTATCATAATATATATCAAGAAACTATTATAACAACTAGTGTGGATTTTGTTTGTTGTATGGAATCAAAAAATTAAGTCACACTAACTTATGAATATACAATTTGTCAAAATTTTCAAATCGTATATGTGTGTTGTGTGTGTGTGTGTTTCATTTTATTTGAAATTGTGTTTATTGTTTTTCTCAAAACATTACTATTTTATTTATTTTAATAAGATACTCTACAAATTATTACGCAATAAGTATTTTCTGAAACTATGATCATTTAATTGTTTTAATTAACATATAAAAATATTTTTAAAAAAAGTCTTCGTAATTGTAAAATTTTTATAAAATTATTTTTCTTTAAGAATTTTAAATTTTCTACATGTTTATACATTATAAATATTTTATTTTATAAGTAGGAGAGTTATTTTTAATCCATTATCAAAGCAATATATAATTAATTTTCTCCCAAACTGGGTTATTACGGAGAATACAAGCCCATATAAATATATAAGTACTTGTATTGTATGGTTAAAAAAAAAAAGATTTAAAAAAGCGTAAAACCGGATTGAATAATCGTGCATTTGGGATTTGGGGCCACAATAAAACGAACTGCGCTATCAAATGAAACGATACCATCGCTACTGCTTCAGGCCAATTTTAATGCATGTTTTGTAATCTGTACACTATTTTTCCACTACTTTTCTTCTATAGTTTTAATGAATAGTACTCTTCTGTTCTAAATATAAAATAAAATTGATTTTTTTAAATATTAATAAAGCTAATTAAATTATATTAAAATATTCTCATTTTTTCCCTAAACTATTTTTCCTAACTTATAAACCAATATATTATCTAAGGATACACAATAGTTTATATAATCAAGTAATTGATTCAGTTTCCTTAATCTCTCTTTAAAAAGTCAACTCTTTCTTATATTTTAGACTAGAGGGAGTATTATTAATTTGTTAGATTTCTTTAAATACATATTTATATAATGTGTTCACATAAAATAATAGAGACAAAAATAAATATTAAGAATTTGAAATATTGATTCTACACTTGATTATATCCTTGCTATCATTTTACTTAACAAGGAATTCAATTTTTATATTTTTGCATATAATTTTTTTAAGATTTTTTTTATTATCGTTCTCTCTGGTTTTTTTTTTTTTTTTATTAACCCTGTGTTTGGATAGGAAGAAAAGTTGGGAGGAAAGAGGAGAGAAAGAAGGAGATAAGAGAAAATATTATCACCCCTGTAGTTTGGATCAACAAGGAGAAGACAAAGATAAAAGAAAATTAATAAATGTCAGAATGACTAAAATATCGTTATTTTTCATGATAAAAAAAATAAATGGATAATTTTTCCAGTTAAATATAACGAAAGGGAATAAATAAGTAAGGATTCTGTTTTTCCACATAACTATAAACACAACATGAACAATTTGATTTTTTTTAAAATAAAATAAAATAAAATAGGTTTTGCTGAAGTAGGTGCCTGAAATATGTTTTTAAAAAAATTAAAATAGGTTTTAAGTATCAATAGGTGCCTAAAATATGTTTTCAAAAAAAAAAAAAAAAAAAAGGCAACCAGCTCTGCTTTTTTTTTGGGGGGGGGGAGTGCCAATGTCTTAATCAAATATTATTATTCAGAGTTTTTAACTCAATCAATTACAATGAGAGTGCAGGTGTCTTATATAGACAGACTGATAGGTGCAGAATCTAACACGAGTAATTGAACTACTTAGCAACTTGAACACGTGTATAACAGCTGGCAAAACAGAATGACAAAAACAGAAAGAGAACTAACTAATACACGTGGCAGACTCTTCTAACTAATCTTCAACAGATTGTAATCAGCTAACATTCTTCCCACTGAGACTTGACCCTTCTTTTGATCGATCTATTTCTTCTTCTGGCTGATTGATCTTTGTCACAGATGAATCACCACTATGGACTTCATCTTGAGATAGAACATTGAGCTTGTTTCTGCAATAGGCGAACATGCCATAGGCTTGTGGTTTTGTTAGTATGTCTGCTACTTGATATGATGATGGAACATGGCATACTGTGACAATACCTGCAGCTACTTTCTCTTTGATAAAATGAACATCTAACTCTACATGCTTGGTTTTGGAATGCAAGACTGGATTGGAGAATAGTGCTACGGTTCCAGTGTTATCACACCAGATACAGGGAATGTTTATTACATTTACGTACATTTCCTTTAATAATGAGAGAACCCACATTGGATCAGTGATGGAATCTGCTACACTTCTATATTCAGCTTTAGTGGCAGACCTGGAAACCACTTGTTGTTTTCTTGAAACCCATAGTATTGGGTTTGAACCGAGATATATACAGAAACCACTAGTAGATCTCTTGTTCTCAGGTAGCACTTCTACTGCCTCTTCTTTATTAGCTTTCTCTGTTGTGATTCCTCCCCAGTCAGCATCTGCATAGGCTTGAATTGTGAACTGTTGAGCTGGTTTAATCAGTAGTCCGTGGGTGATTGTACCATTTAAATATCTAAGAAGTCTTTTTACACAATTCCATTGTTTCACGGTTGGTTGGTGAAGAAACTGACTTAGTTTGTTAACTGTGAAGGCAATGTCAGCTCTGGTATAGCACAGGTATTATAAGGATCCTATTATGCTTTGATACAATTGTGCGTCTGCAAAGGGTTGGCTATCATTTGCAAACAGTTGAGAGTTGACAGCCATAGGGGATCCATAGGCATATGCACCAATCATATGAGTTTTGGCAAGAAGGTTGTGAATGTACTTTCTTTGAGTCAAATGAATTCCTTTTGAGGACCGTTGAAATTCAATTCCCAAAAAGGAAGATAGATCACCTAAGTCCTTTAATGAGAAGGCAGAACTCATTTCAGCAATCAATTTTTGAATTTCTGTTTCACTGGACCCAGTTATAACCAGGTCATCAACATATACTAAAAGATAAGTAATGTGGTTGTCAGTTTTCTTGATAAATAGACAGGTGTCAGCTTTAGCAGCAACAAAATGCAACGTTTTAAGATTGGCACTTAATTTCATGAACCATGCCCTGGGAGCTTGTTTCAAGCCGTAGAGAGCTCTTTTCAGTTTGCACACAAGTGGTTTTCCTCCATCATCATATTGAACAAATCCAGGTGGTTGTTCCATGAAGACTTCTTCAGTCAAGTCTCCATTTAGAAAGGCATTATTGAAGTCAACTTGATGTAGCTTCCAGTTGTGAGTAACAACAAGAGTGAGTAGAGTTCGAATAGTTGGAGCTTTTACCACAGGGCTAAAGGTATCTCGAAAACCCGTGCCAGCTTCCTGAAAGTATCCTTTTGCTACCAATCTGCCCTTATATTTGGCAATGGAGCCATCAGCGTGTGTTTTGAGTCTACATAGACATTTGCAGCCAATTATTTTTCGGTCAAGTGGTAAGGGAACAAGATCCCAAGTTTGGAATTTTTGTAATGCATCATATTCCTCCTTTATGGCTGTGGTCTAGTTAGGATCAGAGAGAGCTTCATCAATTGTTTTTGGAATGTTCACATCCTCAGCAACTGTGAATATTTTGGGTTTAAACACCCCAGCTTTTACTCTAGTGAGCATCGAATGAGTTTTATCATGAGGTGGGTGGTTCGGGTTTGGATGGGAAAGGCTAGTGGAGACAGGATTATTAGTAGATAAGGGTGAGCTACTGATGGAAGAAGGAATATCTGATAATGAAGGGGTGGGGCTGACAGTAGGAATTGAGTTGAGAGAGACAACAGGAATTGGGGATTGAGCAGGAGCATTACTAATGGATAATGGTGGGATGGATTTATGAGATGGTGGTATGGGTGGTTTAAAACTGGGAGATTTGTTGGTTTGTGATGAAGCATGGCGAATATTGAATTGAGATTGAGTAGGGAATATATTTTCATGAAACTTTACATGTCTGGTGATGTAAAGACGACCTGTGGATCTGTTTAAGCACTTGTATCCCTTATGAGTGGGACTACATCCAAGAAACACACAAGATGCAGACCTAAGCTCAAGTTTATGTTTGTTATATGGGCGCAAGTAAGGAAAACACTCACATCCAAAGACTCTTAACAAGGAGTAGTCTGGTTTTGCAGCGAATAATTTCTCATATGGTGTAACTCCTTGAAGTGCTGATGTAGGCAGCCTATTCAGTAAGAAAACAGCAGACAGAAAAGCATCTCCCTAGTAGTAAAGGGGAAGGGAGGTAGTAGTTAGCAAAGTAAGGCCAGTTTCTACAATAGATCTGTGTTTCCTTTCAACAATACCATTTTGCTCAGATGTATATGGACATGTAAACCTCTGTTGTATGCCACATGTAACTAGAAAAGGAGTGAACGATAGGAATTCTCCACCATTATTGCTTTGAACTTGAAGTATCTTGGTGTTAAATCTGTTTTCAACAAATGTTTTAAACTCTTTGAATTTTGCTAATGCATCAGATTTTTTTGGTCAAGAGATATATCCAGGTGAAACGGCTATATGCATCCACAAATGCTATATAATAGAAGAATCCATTGCAAGCAAAAGGGGCAGGACCCCACAAATCCATGGAGACTAATTCAAATGGTTTATTGTAAATAGTAGATGAAGTTGTAAATAGGAGTTTATGGCTTTTTCCTGTTTTACACGCAGCACACTTATCATCAATGTGTGATTTAGAAATAGGAACATTAATAGAATTCAATACAATTTTCAAGGTGTTTGCATGAGGATGACCGAGCCTTCTGTGCCATAAGGTGGGTGTATCCACAACTGCAGTATAGTGACAGATAGCAGGCTGCAACACTGATGAATTTGGCGATTTTTGCATTGAGTTGTACATGCCAGCTGATTCAATTCCAGTCAGGAGAATTTTCTTGGTCTGCAAGTCCTTAACAACACAAGAGTGAGGAAAAAACTCAATGGATACTCCATTATCTTTCGTGACTTGAGCTATGGACACTAAGTTCTTTGGCATGTTTGGTACACATAGGACTTTGTTCAATTTCAATTTAGATGTTGATTGGGGATTATTCAAGTAGGACCGACCAATGTGAGAAACATGAAGACTAGTTCCTCCACCAACAATTACTTTAGTTTTACCTTTCGGTGGTGCACCAAACTGGAGTATGTTTGCCGAGTGAGTAATGTGTTGCGTAGCTCCTGAATCCAAATACCAAGCTTCATCTATGATGATTTCAGGAGAAGCCACAAACGCTTGATGTATACCTTGATCTATGGTATTTTCATTAGTGTTCACTACATGACTAGCAAAGGCATCAGAAACAAAATTACTAACAACAGGTGGTTTGTTATTTGACAAAGTGGCAGGTACTGTGCTGGTAATTTGATTGTAGTAGGTAGGCATTTCAGTGTACTGAGAGGGATAGGAGGCATTATTGTCATGCTCATATGTCACCATGTTAGGACGATGACTACCTCATTCAGAGTAGTGTACCTAAGCTGGTTGCCTAGATGATGCAGACAATTCATACCTGAAGTAGCACACATTTGCAAGGTGTCCTACTTTATGGTATATCTGACATGATGGTTTGTTCTGGAAGGAATAATTGCGACCACGACCTCTGCCTCTTCCATTGATGAACGGAGGGCGAAAGTGTTGTGAAGGATTTGCACCATAGGAAGCTTGAGTAGTGTAAGCTGACTGATTTTCTTGGGAGAAATCAGTATATTGATTTGATGTATTTGCATAATGTGCCTGTGCCACGGAATTGGCTATAAAAGACTTCTGTCGAGCTTCAGAATTAAGAAGCACCGTAGTTACAGTATCCAGGTCAAATTTCTGCTTAGTTGCATTAATGATGGCGATCACTGATTCATATTCCATAGTGAGACCATTTAGGATGTGAGAGATCTTGTTTGTATCAGTTACAGGTTCTCCAAGTATTGCCAGATGATCGCATATAGACTTTAAATTTGCTAAGTAGTCTCTCATGCTCAGCTCTCCTTTGCACTGGTTAGTTAGAAGATTCTTGTAGTGTAAGATCTTTGAATCAAACTTATCTGAAAACAGTCTGTTCAATTTCTGTCAGATCTGAGCTGCAGTCTCTAGACCAACAAGATCAGGAAGAATAGAAGGAGTCACCGATGCCAGAAGCCATGACGCAAGAGCATAATTGAGTTGCTCGTATGTTGCAAATTCTGGATTATCGATAATTCTGTCGCAAAAAGCGATTTTTTTTTTTTTTTTTGCGACGAAATCTGAATTCCGTCGCAAATTTGGGAGTTTTTGCAACGAAATTCCAATTCCATCGCAAAATGTGAATAACTTGTGACGGAATTTTTTCCTTCACAAATTCCGTCGCCATTTCACTCTTTTCTAGTAGTGCATTGTGCTTCTTAAATTGCTCATGCACTCTTGATGCTTGGTTGGACACAAGAAGTTGTCCTAGGTGCAAAATAATGTGAGACCCTTTTCTTTGCTAAGTAGTCTCTCATGCTCAGCTCTCCTTTGCGCTGGTTAGTTAGAAGATTCTTGTAGTGTAAGATCTTTGAATCAAACTTATCTAAAAACAGTCTGTTCAATTTCTGTCAGATCTGAGCTACAGTCTCGAGACCAACAAGATCAGGAAGAACAGAAGGAGTCATCGATGCCAGAAGCCATGACGCAAGAGCAGAATTGAGTTGCTCGTATGTTGCAAATTCTGGATTATCGATCTCCTGATTAGTTTGAGTGTCACGAACACGCCTAGCTGGTATACGAACTGATCCGTCCAGATAAGAGAACAACCGATGTTGTTTTGCCATGAAGTAAACTTGTTGCTTCCATATAAGATAATTGGAATCATCAAGTTTCACAGTTATCTTTTTGTTGGTAAAGTTCCGATTACCAGAATCGTTAGACGCCGGAAAAGTAATAGACATTGTTTCTAGCAACTAGTCAATCCAGGATATTGGAGACAGGTCGCAACCAATGCCTTTGTATTTTATGTTTCTCAGTCTAAATCAAATATTATTATTCAGAGTTTTTAACTCAATCAATTACAATGAGAGTGCAGGTGTCTTATATAGACAGACTGATAGGTGCAGAATCTAACACGAGTAATTGAACTACTTAGCAACTTGAACACGTGTATAACAGCTGGCAAAACAGAACGACAAAAACAGAAAGAGAACTAACTAATACACGTGGCAGCCTCTTTTAACTAATCTTCAACAGATTGTAATCAGCTAACAGGGAGCAAAGGACGGCAACAGAAGGGATCGCCAAGGACCAAAGCGGCATCCCTCCAATTCCTCTATTTGCCGGGAAATAAAAAACGACGCATGTTCTATTTTTCAGCTCGAGAAAGTAGTTTGTGAGAAATTATATTAAGGTATCATTTTGTCTGGGGGATTTTGTTTCCCTAAACGATCCAAATTCAGTTCAGGTTGACGTGAAAGTAGCGAGTAGACGGACGGCGACGGTGAGAGGACAAAGGAGAGCTTCGCGTGTGAACGACTACGGCTGTCTGCTGCTGATAGGAGAGCTTTGTGGGAAAGGCAGCAAGCCAAGGAATACTTTTTTCAATCTCTCCATTTTCGGAGAGATAAATTTTTTTTTTTTTTTGGGGGGGGGTGGAATAGGGTATAGGACCCACCCTTTGTTTTCACCTGCTTTTCTTTCCTTCAACATTCTCTCCTGTCTAAATGAGGAACAACTTATTTTTCCTACCATTTTTATTTCATTTCTCATTTTCTTTCCCTCCAAATAGAACATATATAAGTATCCAAGAAGAATTTTTAAAGTAGCATTGAGTATTTGAAATTTTTTTGGGCTCCATCTCACATGTATAATAAGTGTTGGAATGTTGAGAATTTTACCAATAAAAAATATACTGACACTCGATGCAGGAAAAGACAAATTGGACGCTGCTTATAATACATTGAGATGTGATGGCACCAAACCTAAGCTAAGACATGGCTCTCCGCCATGAATATTTTATAGATGTAGATATTCGACTGTCATAACATCGATTACATACCAAATATAAATCATTTTAACTAAATCTGTATGGACAAATAAAAATTGTTAAAAATACCAAATTAGTTATAAAATTTATATAATTTTTAATATTATCCATATAAATTACACTAAATTAAACTTCAACATTATATTAAGGTATATTCTCTCTCATTGCCCATATTAACTTTTATTTGTAATACTCAAATAAAATATAAGAGAACCGCAAATCCAAACATACCCATAAAATGATAGTGGAGGGAGTATTTTACAGCAACAAATAATATAAAAAGGTGTTAATACAAAATGAAGATGAGAGAGGCAAGAAGGATAGAAAATGAATCATGGAGGGTTAAGAAGTGGTGGAGAAATATGGGAAATGAAATTGAAGATAGCAGAAAATATACAACAGCATGATGTTGCCTCTCCTGCTGGGCGGTACCACCACCTCCACCTTCTTCTTCGTCGCCGTCTTCTTCTTCTTTTTCCGATCATCTACAAAAGCCCTCAACCTTTTATCCGCCATTGATAATATTGCTCTCATCACACAATGTTTGTACAACATGCATATGAATAATAAAGCTAGTGATTGTTTGGGGTGGGAGATATCAGAAAAGCATTAAAACAGAAACAGGGTCCCGTATTATTGACAACTTACACACTCAGAAAATTATTGTAGTGGAATATAATATATGTGGCACACACTGACTTTTGTGCTTTCCCCGGCAAGTATGTTTCACGTTAATTATATGTTTATCGTCGTCTCTATGACTCTATATCACTCCTTGGAAATTTGTTCTTCTTTAGCCTTCTCCCCCACGACAATGACAATAAATGAGATACTCTTTTAGGATTGTTTATGAGGTAGAGAAAGAATATTTTTTGTCTTGTGTATTAGTCACGGTATTAAGATTTTCATATAAATTTACAATTTTATTCTACATTTATTATTGTTAGATTTTGTTCTTAATATATCTTCTCCCTCCATCTCTTTAAAAGTAATAATATATAGAGAATGTATTTTTTTTTTCAACTATACTTTTATTCATAAGTGGGTAGATGAGAGTGAGAAAAAATGAGAGAGAATGTATGGAAAAAAAAAATACAGTAATTAATGATAAAATGAGTAAAAATGCATTTAATTTTCAAACAAATCTAAAGTAGATCTTATAAAAGGGAAAATCAATTTAAAATTAGAAAACTATTAAATTTTGAGAGAGTTTATATATAATATTTAATTTTTTATTTTATTTTTTCGTTCAGATAAAATACGTTGGAAGTAAGAACATATCATGGACGAAGGTCAAGCTAAGTGATAATTGCCACCTAACGTGATTGAAAATTGATTGTAAAAAAGTCGTATTTTGGCTTTATATGAATGTCACTACAAGTCAGATTAACTTTAAATGCAAGAACAAAGAATCTTGGGTTTTCAACTTCAGTGGGAGGGTGTGGAGCTGATTAATAAATTAGATTGCAGAGTGTCTTTCAGAGTTTCCCGCGCATAGTGAAAATTCCACTTAGAGGAAATGTCAACCTCTTAATAGTTGTAACTTCTAAGCAAGCCCACAGGTGATGGAACACAAGATTCAACCCACACGATAGACTTAGCTTGCTCCCATTCATCCAAAATACTAAAATCTTACAAAACATATTTACTTCAGTAGATTAAGAAAGTTAATTAAGTTAATTAATATGACATATATTTTCTAAAAACACTCTAATCATCTTCTTTTAGAAAAAATATTGATAAATATAAAAAATAGGTAATATATTTAAAACCAATATAAGCTCCTCAAATAGGTTCTAGCTATATTAAAAATTGAAGGGAGTAATTGTTTTATAACTTTGGGTAGTCATTTCTTGTTGAGACATATAGTGATCCCTTAAGTTTAGTAACTGAATGGTGAGTTTGTGGTTAAGATTGACCCTATAGAGGACACTTCATTTAATGGTCAACTGGCTTGCATATTTTATCAGGCTTGAATGTTTTGCAAGCACAGGAACAAATATAAAGGCCGTCTTACTCAAGTAATATGATGCATTCTCCTCTCTTTTCATCTTTACTCTCTTTATTTGATCCTTTCTGTAATTAAAAAACTTCATACACCTCAACTTAAACAGGGGCTTTTATTATTAGATTTAGTCGGGACTTGGGAATCCATTGCATTTAAGTTCAGGTGTTCAGAATACATGACATGATCTATGATCCTCAATGACTTGCAATACTAAAAGCAAAAGTGAACATCTTTACGAGCAACTCAGATCAATTATTAGTTCATCGTACAAAATGTTGTAAACTCTGGAACTTTCACACTGTGTGTTTGGTGTGTTTGGTTTGAGGGAAGGGTGTGGGAGGAAAAATTGAGAGAGAAATTTTTTCTCATCTTTACAAAATTGCCCATAACAAATTTTCAATATTCCTAAAATATATTCTTAACAAAAAAGAATATTCTTTTTATTAATGGCAATTTGGTCAATGTACTTCCAAAAAAAAATTTCCTCTCACACCCTTCCCTTAAACCAAACATAGCCTGTGGAGAGGAAACAAGGCACCAAATAAACCAGTTACCTGGATCTAAAATGTGAAATTTGTGTCGTGATAATTTGAGTTTCAAATAAGAGTATCTTACTTTAGGTAGGCATTAATTTCTGGTTTGAAAAACATTTGTAAACTCTTATCATAGGTCTGATTTTTTTTTTTTTTTTTGGGCCCGAAATCATAGGTGTGATATAAGCACTACGTCGTATATGTGCAAAGACTTTGCTCGAAATCGTTTTCCAATAACTGAAACAAAACAGAAGGCTATCTATGAGAAAAATAATGGTTGTTATAACTCCAGAACGCTATATGGCGGAATGATGACGTAGCAAGTGTGTGCTTAGTTACTTAATTAGTCTGTGAAAATTATGTTTATCGAAACTTCATTTCTTAAAAGGTCAATTTGGTGAGTGTAATGAGATTTATATTTGAATATATATCTTTTTGTAAGTAATTAGTATGGCGGTAATCTGAACTGAAGATTGTTTTAGAAAGCATAACTCAAATCAACTTTTACAATTGATAAGTAACCAAAAGTTGTTTAAAAGCCAAAAAAAGAAAACACCACATCTGTTTTTGTGGTAAATGGATAAACATACAAAAATTGACTGTACGATGTAAATATGACACATGGGATCTCATCCTATTGTCCTTGGAACTCAGGATCGTGAGGTCCAGTGGTGGCACTTGATAGAAGAAGTTAGAGGAAACATGAAAATCCAGTAGTTACAAGCACTAATTGAAAAAAAAAAAAAACGGGTTCTTCAGATCTGTTGAAAACGGGTTTTTATACCTCACACTAATAGCAAAAAAAAAAAAAAAAGCTCTTTAAATTGATAGTTCTAGACCGGTCATTGTGAAGAAGGTTTAAAAATGTGACTCGTAGCATTTTTATAAATACAATAAGATTTTCGTATTTCTATCATATTTTATGTATATTTCATAAAGCCAGCTCCAAACAAAAGTATGTACTTATATATCCAGGTTGACGAGGACAACACCTTTAATGTGAGACATAAAGCCAACACCAACTAGCTACCTGGTTAGAATTGATAGTGTTCTGTAAAATACAGATGTTGCAGAATATATATGACATGAAAGAGCAAAAAAATTATAATATACGACAACAAAAGAAGCATATATAAATGTAAAATTTTACATACATATATTTGTATGAAACCTGCTAGACATGAAAATGAAGGTGACAAGAGGTATAATGATTCATGAATATGAGTAGAGCAAAGGAGAGTGATCCGACGACTAATGTGGAAGCATAGAAAATATTCGACGCTTAATGCTCCCTCTCTTGGGCGGTGGCTCCGCCGTCTTCTTCTTCATCATCATCTTCTTATGATAATCTGCAAAATTTCTCATCCTCGTATCCGCCATTAATTGACTATGCGCTGATCAGAGATACTATTCTAGTATTGTTGGTGTGTTTATGTAAGACACACACACACACACACACACACACACACACACACACACACACATATATTTGTATTACTAAAGAGATGAGACATGTAGGATTGTGAATCAAAAGAGTAAGTAGTCCCATTAGGTTGAAAAATTCGGAAAATGGATGCATGCAAGGAGGAGAGACAACGTACCCGGATGCCACACGCTTTTAGATGGATTTGGACTTTAATTAGAAGCATATGATTAAATAATATGGCATGTATTCAACGTACAGACACATTTGATTTTACCGAGTCTTACGTTGCCAAGTAAGATAACTTGTCGTTCAGTATGGGTTATATACATCGTCAACCCTGATACTGTGCAAAGTATACTTGATGGGCTGTTAACTCATATTACCTCTAGATTTAAATATAGGACAAAGTTTTTAATGTAAATTTGCATTATAAATTTTATTTTATGTTTATGACCAGAGGGAGTACCAAGTTTTAAAACACTTCCCCCCCCCCCCCCCCCCCTCTCAATTAAGGGTAAAAAATGCATATATATAATTTTTTTTAAATGTGCGTCCAGACACTATAAATTTTACTTCTATGCAACAATACTGATGAACTATTTAAGATGGGAACAAAAAGGACATCTCTGCTAGCTGAAGCCAAACTCCGTTACCATTTGTTAGGCACCCACGTTATTATTTCTTAAATGATCATGCATATTAAACTATTATCGTTATGTCTTGAGCCTATATTCATCTATAAGTAAAAGATGTTTTTAAATACATACCATATATATACATATATGTTTGTGTTAGGTTGACTGAGTGTATGTGAGTGAACTTAAATCATCGTGGGAAGTCTCACATAGAATAAAATCACACTTAATATGTACTCGCCTCCGTCCTTATTTATAAGATCATCTTTTTTGAAAAAAAAAAACCTATCCCTTTTCATAAGGTTCATTTTTACTTTGTCCGAGTGATAAATATTTTTTACTCATTTTATCTTTCATTAATATAATTTAATTTTCCTGTATACTCTTTCATCATTTTCCTCATTATTTACTCTCTCCTTTACCCAATCATAAGCAAGAGCATATCTGAAAAATAAATCATATTTCATATATATTTATTACTTTTAACTAATTCTAACTATTTTCTTCAACAATACAGTTAAAAAGACCTTATATAAAGAGACAAAAGGAGTAATACACTCCTCTAGTCTTATTTACAAATTATTTCCAATTTATCTCACACAGACTAATAAATACTTTAAATTTTATTGACTCTGCCATCAAATTCAACAATTACCTTTCAACTTTATTTCTATTTAATATATATTATATTATATGAGAACAAAGTCAATGCAATAATAAATAAATAGTAAAACTGTAAATTCATATGAAAAACTTAACAGATGCTTTATAAATAAAATCAAAGAATTTCTTCTCTTTCTACCATATAAACAGGACCAGAGGCTGAGAGGAGTAGTGAAAATCATCAATAGACTTCAGACTCAAGTTCACAAACATCTAGATATACCAAAAAAATATACAAGTTGAATCATTTCCGCTATTATTACACCTTCATGTTTTTTTTATATAAGTAGCAGTTTCTCTCATGGATGTGGTACTAAATATAAGGAATAAATATTTCTTCTATTTCTAAAATAGTTCTTCCATTTGTACCTCTTTAAATATGTGCAACTTATCCTAACTTATTATCTCTTTGCAATAAATTTTTATTTATTATTTTTCATATACTCTTTTTATAAATAAGGGTATAATTAGAGAAATATATAAATATATATGTTGTGTTACATATTTATTATTTTTAACTGACATTTTGAACCACATGGTTTTAGTCGTAATTTGTTATAAAAAGTACAAAAATATGTTATTATAATCATGAAGTAAGACAATTATTTTGTGGTAATAAACACCCCATCTGTTTTTGTGGTAAATGGATAGTACTTTGGGTTTGGGCTGTACAAGACAATTCAAGGTGTAGTGTGGTCTAACACTAACTCGAACTCAAGCTGAATCAGACCGGTCTAGTAGATTGTCTAGACCAATCCATGACCTACTTAGTTTTTTTCCCCTTCTTTGAGAGGCAATATTTGAACATAATAAGATCATGCATATAAAATACCTCGCAAAACATTAAAACTTAATCATAAATCTATAATAATCTCCAACAACATTGAACAACAATAAGAAAAATAAAAATATAGAAAAACAATATTCAGGCCAAATTGGACCAAACCAAGGAACCTAAGGCATTGGCCCAAAGTCTGGTTCAATCCAAGAAGATCAGTTTGGTCTGGTCTGTCCAATATTATTTCGGGCTATTTTTTTTTTAATCGGACTAGTCCAGACAAAATTGACTGGACCACCAGATTTTCTTGCTCATATTTAATTCACACAAATTTTATACATATGAATATAACATCGGCTTCTGTTTGTGGTGTGTGTGTTGTGTGGTGTGGGACGAGGTATATACGAGGGAAAAGGCTAACTAGTTAATTTGTATTATGGTATAGGATAGAACATTCCAATTTAAAGGAAGGACCCACATGGTTGACAATTCACCTTATAGCAAACGATCCAGGAGAAGGGGATCCAATGAATTAAATGTCTAGTTTCTCCCATCATGAATTTTTCCAATTGAGAATGTTTCAACTTATTAATTAAATAATGAGCCACCGACCACCGGAGATAAATGATATATATATATATATATAGAGTTTGACCATTCGTCACACAATTCCATTTAACATCCACCCATAACACTCCACACTAAATTAAATAGTACGATCTCATTACTTCCCTCTTTTGCATTCAACATAAAATGTTAAATTGAATCCAATTATGATGCAAATGAGATTAGAGTTTAAATATAATTTGTACCACAAAAACACAAAATTGGGTATGCTTCTCTCATACCAAAAAGAAAAACCTTAGTGATGAAGACAGATTTTTTTTTTTTTTTAAAAAAAAAAGCTTATAGCAGATAGAATTTCAATTTACCAACAGAATTACTGCTAAATTAGTGATGAAGACAGATTACGGACGGAATTCATTCCACCGCTACATTTTACGGATGAAACGCCACCTATCCTCTTGTAGTGCCATGTGTCTGCCACCTCGCCACCACGTTAGTGCCTTGTCCACCGTGAAACCTTAAGGTCCCCTTTGGTTGAAAGAATTTGAGGAAAGGGAAAGAAACTTAAACAAGTTTCTCCGTTTGGTACGCAATTTGGACAACTCTTCCCAGGAATTTGAGTTCCCGGGCCCACCAATTTTCCTTCATATGTGAGAAAATCATATCCCACAAAAAATGATGGGATTTCCAGTTCCCACGCCACTATTCACCTTTTTTGATAAATTTACCCCTCAAATTTAAACTTGGCGGGAAGAAAGTTTAAATTTGGCAGAAAAGTTCAAACTTGGCGGGGTTTCTTTTCCAGAAGTTCGAAGTGCATAATTTTTAAAAATATATTTATCAAAAAAATATTTTTCTCTTTTATTTTAAATTAATTACTTTTAAGGGTAAAATAGACATTTCCTAATTCTTTACTAACTTTCACCCCTTCAATTTCTTCCAATCAAACAACTCATCATATCTCAAACCATCTTCCCCCATCTTTCAAAATCTTCCTTTCCCTTCCTTTCTTTTTTAAGTTGTTTTCCCACCTCAAATTTTTTTTTAACCAAACGGGACATAACTAGTTGAAGTGTTTTGACTTTGTATTCTTTCTTTACGTAATCAATATCAATATATAATATAAATCTCATCCTTCAAACCGCCTTCCAGAGACAGAGACAAAAACACTGTTCATAAGCCGTTTCTTCAACTTCGGGCTTCGTGCGCGTTCCCTTCTCGAGGCCTCTGCTGCTCCCTTCTTTTATTCCCTTCCCATACCCTTTTTCTCTCCAATGTCCCATAGCTATGCCCTTCGTCTTTACCTGATTCTAAGATTCAAAATTCAAATTCTCGATCCACCTTCTCTCTCAAAATTTCGATACACTGATGCTGATGCCCTCTTATTTTTTCCTTTTCCCAGACCTTTTCTCTCTCAAATTCTCAAGCCCTCTGATGCTGATGCTCCCTTCTCATCTCCTCCTGTCGTCCATGCCTCAGATTTAAAATTCAAAATTTCGATCCCATGAAGCTCCTATTTGAAGAGTGCTCTGTTTAAAGGTAGTCAACCAAGTTCGCGCGAGTGGAGAAATGACGGAGACATAATTCACACTGGGACTCCGAGGTGAAGTAGAAGCCTCCGCGGTCTTGCACTTCAGATGCAGCTTAATCTTGTCGGACCAACTTGCCCTCACCGACTCACCTTAGCCGGAACCCAAAGCGACAGCAAAACCAAGCGCCCCAAACTCAAACAATCTCGCAAAAATGCTCGCATCCATGAAATCTCTTCCGTTTTCCCTAACATTTATGCTTAATTTCTTCTCCATCCCCCTTTTGTCCTTAACATTGGTCTTGAAACCACCAGAATCACTATCTTCGTGGTTCACTTCTCAGATTTGTTCATCCGCACACAATCACATTCAGTTTCCACATAAAGGTAATCGATTATTCATTCTATTTTGATTACTTTTCTTTGCTTTGATTCATATGCAGAGAAAGAACTTCAGCATAACATGTGAATCAAGCTTCTGTTCAGCTACATTCACTCTTACCGATTTATTTCTTCTTATTTTTTCTTTTTCGATTCAAGGTTTAATGATTATGCTTGTATTGATTTTAGTTACCATACCTTTGAACAATAATAGTGACTTCGTTACTGAGATATGGAAAGTACTGTGGGCATCGAAGGAGGTCATGATTTTGGAACGGTTACGTAAATGGAGAGAGAGGGGGAAGGAGAAGATGATGAGTTGTGACGAGGATGTGGAGAGATGAGATGTCTCGTAGCAACCAGGTATGCATTAGTTGGGCAAACATGAGGCTTATCCGTCAAAATTAACAATTGTGAATCCAAATAATTGATGGGAAAACTATATGATGCTACGCTGCGAAATTTTATTTAAAATGATTTCTGTTGCCTACTTGAAAAGTATAAAAACCGTTCTCCTTCATAATTTTTTTGTTTTGGGCAAAGTTCTCCTTCATAATTAACAGAACCAAACTCAAATAATTTGCATATTAAAGAAAATAAGTATGCCTATTATAAGTATGGAACTTCTAAGAATACACTTATTCATCCTATGTATGAATATGTACAGTATAATGCGTTCTACAATTTATGTAAACAAACCTACTTAATTAGATAAAGACATATATATTGCATGCAATGCATAAGATCAGATATACAAGGAATGCATGGGATATTTTGCTGGTTTTTCATATAAATATTGGGGGATAGGATTGTAAACATGCATGCTCAAGTCATGAAATAGTGCTGGTGAAATAATTTTGTTTTTTAGAGTTAAAAAGCTTGGCCAAATATCTCATCAACAGCCTAGATGTAATTTTTACTACAAGTATCAAGATGCCTTATGTTGAAAGATTACCGCCATACACATCTTGGATATTTTTGGACAGGTGAATATCCTTATAAATTTCATTTAGTTCCTTCCCAGTTGTGCATAAGGTGGATTTATGGGTAATAAAAGTGCTAACTTCTTGAGTGTGATTCCTCTTTTGGCTAGAAGTTTAGATTATAAATCCTTTACCAGTCCCAGATGGTATTGGTTCTTCTGCTATTTTACAATCTTTCACTCACAGAACAGAAATCAGAGAATGGCTGAAGATCAGTCTGTAGTTGGCAGAAGGCGTATTTACTATGATCAACATGGAAGTGAAGCGTTAATATGCAGTGACAGTGAGGAAGAGCTAACGGAACCTGAAGAAGATAAACATGAATTTACTGATGTTGAAGATCTACTTTTATGGTAAGTTAAAATGGAGATGCAATTTTGAATGAACAAGATTTTTTTAAGGAGCTGTTTTAAGTTAATGTGAACCCTTTATTGATGCATCACAGTGATTTTATTCCTATCGTGGCTACACAAAATATTCAATTCTGAATATAAGTTCAGAAGTGTTTAAAAATATATAATATTGAAAGTTTCTCCTTTTTATTTAAGTTGTGTGCCAAAGAGTATATTAAGTATCCCTTCTTATTTAAGAAAAATGTTTTCATGATAATATGCAGGATAGGTACAAAAGTCTCAAGGAAAAGAAAAGAACATGGGGAGGCAGGACCAGCAGTCTGAAGGTTCTGGAGATTATGAATCTCGGATTGGCATAAGTTTGGAGGAAAGCCTGAGTATTGCTTTAGATTCTTTTGATAACCTTTTTTGTCGCCGATGCATGGTACATGCTAAATAATTATTTCTTTAACATTCTGGACATCATCATAGTGTGTATGGTGATCAATTAATATATCTTATATTCTTTTTTTCTGGGGCTTGTCTTCAGCAGATGTTTGATTGTCGCTTGCATGGATGTTCTCAACCCCTAATATATCTTATATTTTTATGGACATCATCATAGTGTGTAAGGTCATCAATTAATTATCTTTTTTTCTCATGGTAGGTGTTTTATAGGTTAAATAAAACCATAAAAAGTCTTTGCTTGCAGATAGGAGGGAGACGTTGCAATCAATACTGCTTTTTCGAAGTCTTTGCTTTGGTTTTGACAGCACTGCTTTTTCAAAATCTGCAGATTGGACAACACGACTGTTTCTCCATGATTTGAAATATATATCTAAATAGTTTTTTGTTTTCAAGGCTTGCAATACTTTTCTAAGATCTGTTTTGTATTATGGAGAAATCCTGACATATTATCTACTACTACTATATTATAAAGGTTACAAAGCAGCGAAGGGTTAGACAACACTGAGGCATAGCTGATAAGGTTCATAGGATAGGATAGGCTGTTATCGCGAGCCATCTGCAAAAGCTTCTATAGGTTCTGCCTGCGGTGTCAAATCACTTCCCTCTCTTTCTGCAAGCTTCTCTCTCTCTCTGTATTTTTTAATCCTTTCAATGTTTCTTCTTTTTCTTTTTCCCCTTTTATGTATGTACACTTGATTTCGTCTTTCACTAGCCTAGGTTTCGCTATCAAGGCCACTTGAATGACAAAAATGAATTATATATCCATAATAATGTATCAGTTACAGATTCAGATTATTCTCCTTTCACCAAGTTTTTCTGGTGATTTTGTCTTTCACTGGCCTAGGGGCCTAGGTTTCGCTATCAAGGCCACTTGAATGACAAAAATGAAATGTATATCCATAAAAATGAATTTGGTATCATTGTAAGATACCAAATTCAAGAGACATCTTCAGACGATTGAGATTAACATTTCTTATGTTATAGGAAAAAAATTATCTCATGTCACACACATATGAAATGGTGGGACTTATATATACATATATTAATTCATATATGTATATGTGGGTCCCATCATTTCATGTGTGTGTAGGAAGTTTAGTTTTCTCATGCAACATGAGAAAACTAAAACCCATCTTTAAATCATATATTTATTGTTAATCATTTTTTGTTACGTAGAATAGGCTCATACTTTGTATCCTTCTTTCAGTCATATAACAATTGCTTGGTGAATAATCTTCTTGTGAGATGTAAGCCTTTCACAATTCAATTTATTGATTTAATTTTTTTTAGGATGATATAATATATGAAGATGTTGTGCAACTTATGTTGGTTTTATTCAGCCAACTTATGTTCTTTAAAAGTAATAAAATTGCATCACTTAAGAAATAAAATATATTTATGTAACTTATGAAGTATTATAAATCCGTACAACGCACGGGAAAGTACAGGCTCGTTATATATATAATAGAACAATTAAAATATATATATATATATATATATATATATATATTATTTTTTCGTTTTTAAATATTTATTATTAATATAATATTCAATATATCATAGAAAATTCTTATTTTTATATTTTTATTAAAATTATTAATTTTATTTTTTATTATATTATATACATTATTATATCATAATACAAATTTTACCGATAGATTACTGACGGAATGGTTATGTCAGTAAATTCAGTAGGTAATTTTGAGGACAAATATCAACCGAGTTCTTGGCAGTATTCTATCGGTAATTACCAACGGAAAAAACTATGTCCATAATCAGTCGGTATTTACTGATAGACAAATTCGTCTGAAATTTTATTTTCCGACTGAATTTTTCAATACATAGCTTTTGTCAGTAATTTCATATTTTTTGTGGTGTCTACTGACAAAAACATACCCTTTTTCATTTTAATTTGTATTATAAAATGAGGAATTGATCACTTTTGCTGCTGTGAAAGATGTTCGTAGCTTTTGTATGCGCTTCACCAATAATTAAATAAAGATATAGATGATGAAATTAAGTGTGAGTTTCCCTAAACGAACACACCCACGGAATGGATTAGGTTGACAAAGATCAGATTTGAGCTTCAAATAAGAGTATCTTACTTTAGTTAGGAATTAATTTCTAATTTGGAAAACATTAATCTGTAAACTATTATCATAGGTCTGATTTTTATTTTATTTCTTTTTTTTTTTTTGCCCGAAATCATAGGTGTGATATAAGCACTACGTATGTGTGCAAAGACTTTGCTCGAAATTGTTTTCCAATAACTGAAACAAAACAGAAGGCTATCTATGAGAAAATTAATGGTTGTTATAACTCCAGAAGGCTATATGTCGGAATGATGACGTAGCAAGTGTGTTTAGTTAATTAATTAGTTTGTGAAAATTATGTTTATCGAAAGTTCGTTTCTTAAAAGGTCAATTTGGTGAAAGATTGGTTATTATGTAATGAGATTTATATTTGAATATATATATATATATATATATATATATATATATATATATATATATATATAAGTTATTAGCTAGTATGGTAATCTGAACTGAAGATTGTTTTAGAAAGCATAACTCAACGACTCTTACAATTGTTAAGTTGCCGATTAAAGTTGTTTAAAAGCCAAAAGTAACAAACAACCCATCTGTTTTTGTGGTAACTGGATAAACATTACAAAAATTGACTGTACGATGTAAATATGATTCATGGGATCTCATCCTATTGTCCTTGGAACTCAGGATCTTGAGGTCGAGTGGTGGCATTGGATGGAAGAAGTTAGAGGAAACATGAAAATCCAGTAGTTACAAGCACTAATGAAATGGGGAAAAAAAGGTTCTTTAGATTGATAGTTCTAGACCGGTCATTGTGAAGAAGGTTTAAAAATGTGACTTCTAGCATTTTTATAAATACAGTAATATTTTTATATTTTTATCATATTGTGTGTGTGTGTCATAAAGCCAGCTCTAAACAAAAGTATGTACTTATATATACAGGTTGATGAGGACGACACCTTTAATTTCAGAGATAAAGCCAACACCAACTAGCTTCCTGGTTAGAATTGTTAGTGTTCTGTGAAATGCAGATGTTGCAGAATAGATATTATATGAAAGAGCAACAAATTATAATATACGAAAAAAAACAAGCATATATAAATTATAATATTTTACATACATATATTTGTATGAAACCTGTTAGACATGAAGATGAAGATGACACAAGAAGTATAATGATTCATGAATATGAGTAGAGAAAAGTAGAGTGATCCAACGACTAATGTGGAAGCATGTATGATTAATTTGAAGAGTTTCTGAAGCAGCAAATATAGGAAATGAAGAAGTTGAATATAGCAGAAAATATACGACGCTTAATGCACCCTCTCTTGGGCGGTGGCTCTGCCGTCTTCTTCTTCTTCATCTCCTTATGATAATCTGTAGAAGCAGCTCTCATCCTTGTATCCGCCATTAATTGACTATGCGCTGATCAGAGATACTATCCTAGTATTGATTAATGACTTCTAATATTGTTGGTGTGTTTATGTAAGACACAAACACATATATATATATTTGTATTACTAAAGAGAGACGTGTCGGATTGTGAATCAAAAGCGTAGGTAGTCCCATTAGGTTGACAAATTCGGAAAATGGATTCATGCAAGGAGAGACAACGTACCCCGGATGCATATGATTAAATTATATGAACTGTATTCAACGTACAGAAACATTTGATTTTACTGAGTCTTATGTTGACTTGACAAGTAAAATAACTAGTCGTTCAGTACGGGTTAAATATCGTCAACCCTAATACTGTGCAAAGTCTAGTTGATTGGCTGTGAACTCATATTACCTCTAATTCTAAATATAAGATAAAGTTTTTAGTGCAAAATTACATTACAAACTATATTTTATATTTAAAATTGGAGAGAGTGTCAAGTTTTAAAACACCTTTTTTTTCTCAATTAAGGATAAAAAATGGATATATATGATTTTTTTAAAATGTGCATCCAAACACTATAAATTTTACTTCTATGGAAAAATACTAATAAACTATTTAAAATGGGAACAAAAAGGACATCACTGTTAGCTGAAGCCAAACTCCGTTACTATTTAATTTGTTAGGCACCCACGTTATAATTTCTTTAAATGATCATGCAAATTAAACTATTATCGTTATGTCTTGAGCCTATGTTGATCTATAAGTAAAAGATGTTTTAAAATACATACCATATACATGTACTCGCCTCCGTCCTTATTTATAAGACCCTCTTTTTTGGGGGGGAAAAACCTATCCCTTTTTCATAAGGTTCTTTTTTACTTTGTCTTTTAATCATTTTATCTTTCATTAATATAATTTAATTTCCCTATGCATTCTCTTTCATCATTTTCCTCATTATTTACTCTCTCCTTGACCCAATCATAAGAAAAAGCATATTTGGGGGAAAAATTATATTTCATAGATATTTATAACTTTTAACCAATTCTAACTATTATCTCCAAAGTACAGTTAAAAGGATCTTATATAAAGGGACAAAAAGGGTAATACACTCCTCTAGTTATATTCACAAGTTATTTCCAACTTATCTCACATAGACAAAGAAATACTTTAAATTTCATTGACTCTGTCAAAAAATTCAACAACTACCTTTTAACTTTATTTCTATTTAATATATATCATATCACATGAGAATAAAGTCCGCAGTAATAAATAAATTGTAAAATTGTAAATTCATATGAAAAACTTAATAGATGTTTTATAAATAAGATCAAAGAATTTCTTCTCTTTCTACCATATAAACAGGACTATAGGCTGAGAGGAGTATAATAAAGTGAAAATCATCTATAGACTTCAGACAAGTTCACACACACCTAGATATTCCAAGAATATACAAGTTGAATCATTTCCACTATTATTACTCGTTCATGTTTTTTTTTTTTTTTATAGGTAGCAGTTTCTCACATAGATGTGGTACTAAATATAAGGAATAAATCTTTTTTTTAAAACTATTTTTCTATTTGTATCTCATTAAATACGTGCACCTTATCATAACTTATTATCTCTTTGCAATAAATTTCTACTTATTATCTTTCATATACTCTTTTTTATAAATAATGGTATGATTAGAAAATTATATACACACATATTTATTATTTTTAACAGACATTTTGAACCACATGGTTTTGGTTTTAGTTGTTGCTTCTTATACAAAGCACCAAAAAATGTTATTATGATCATGAGTACAACAATTATTTTAATGAATTAATGCTGTTTGAATATTGACTTTTAGTATTAATTAAACGTGGATTAACGATTCAAAGATCAAACCGCGTTATAATGTTGCTGTTATTTGACCAAAAAAAAAAAACGTTGCTGTTGTCCTTCCAAACAATTATCTATCCGAAATATATGGGGAACGACGCATAATACGCACAGCTTACAGCAATATTACGAAGTAAATTACGTTTACAACACCCTAATTATATTTTTTTTAGGTGCATTAAGTGGACCAGTGCCCTAAAATATTTTGTGGTGCATCATGAAATGTTTTTTCAAGTATGTCCATCACCATAAAATATTTTTTTCTACAATTTTGCATATTTAACAATTTAAGTAATTTAGGTTGGTTGATAAACATGAAAATAATAATTAATGGCATTGGATGCACCAAAAAAATAACTTCGAATTTTGAACCCTCCTAAAAAATTACTTGATGGTAATGAGCGCATTTGAAAAAAATATTTCACAGTGCTAAATGTATCACAAAATACATTAGGGTGCTGGATGCACCTAATCAATTAAAATATATTAAAATCAAAACAATTTTAAATACTTAAATTTATTGTTTTAATATTTATATTTTTTTTTAGCAGTATTTAACTTGTTAGAGAACATCTTTGCCCTTTCCTTCTTTTGGTCAATAATGATTTTCTTAACTTTTTTCTAATGCCTCTTTATATGTTTAATTAGAAGTATATTGGGATGATTCAAAAACCATATTTTGACAAAAACAATACTCTTGTTACTTACAAAACCACGGTTTTGACTTTCTCAAAACATGATTTTAAATACGTATTGGAGAAATTAAAAAGCAATGAATCAACAAAGCAAACAAAAGGACTTACGTCCTTCCATGCAATCCTATCCATTACCATGATATAAATCAACCCATTATCATGATATAAATCAGCAAACTATTATAACAACTAATGTGGATTTTGTATGTTGTATGGAATCTAAAAATTAAGTCAAACTGATGACTTATAAATATACAATTTGTAAAAATTTTCAAATCACACACACACGTGTGTGTGTTTCATTTTATTTGAAATTGTGTTTATTGCTTTTCTCAAAAAATTACGATTTTATTTATTTTAATAAGATACTCTATAAGTTCTTATGCAATAAGTATTTTCTGAAAATACGATCATTTAATTGACATAAAAATATTAAAAAATTCTTCGTAATTATAAAATTTTGATCAAATTATTTTTCTTTGAGAATTTTTAATTTTACACATATTTATACATTATAAATATTTTAACTTATATGTATGAGAGTTATTTTTAATCGATTATCAAGGCAATATATAATTAATTATCTCATAGGCTAGGAATACAAGCCCAAATAAGCAGTTTATTGAGCATGTTTGGAATCACTTTTTGGGATTTCAAATGTACATATTCATGTAAATTGAGATAAAAACTCTTCTTACATACTACTCTATTGTAAATCACAATTGAAAAGCTATTCATGAAAGCTCCAATTGCTATCAAATGAAACAACACTGATGATACTACTTTAGGCCAGTTTTAATGCATGTTTTGCAATCAGTACAATATTGATAGTACTTCTCCGCTCCTAAATATAAAATAAAGTTAATTTTTTTAAGATATTAAGAAAGTTAAGTAAATTACATTAATATTTATATTTTTTATTTTTTTCAAATTATTTTGTCTAGCTTATAAATTAATATATAATCTAAAGATACACGATATATGATATGATTAAGTAACTTATTTAGTTTCATTAATTTCTTCAAAAAAAAAAAATCAATTCTTTCTTATATTTATGACCGGATGTAGTATTATAAATTTAATGGAGTTTTTCTTAAATACATATTTATATAATGTGTTTTACATAAAATAATAAAGACAAAAATAATTAATAAGAATTTGACTTATATAATGTGTTTTACATAAAATACTTATTATAAAAGGTTGGCAACATAAACCAAATAATTGAGTAAAAAGGTTATTTTTCATGGTAAAAAAATAAAAGGATAATTTTTCCAGTTAAATGTATCAAAAGGAAATAAACAAACAAACAAACAAATAAATAAATAAGGATGCTTCTTTTCCACACAAGATGAACAATTTGATTTTCGATGGCAAAAAAAATGAAGAATTTGATTTATAAAAAATACAAAATACTTTTGAAGTGAAAAAGAAAATTAAAATAGGTTTTGGTGAAGGTTTTCATTTACTCCTTCATAAGATATTAATTGTGTATTGAAGTTTATTAAGAAAATAATATTTTCGCACTTCACATAACTACTATACATTGCTTCCCAGCTAACAAGTTGTACCAAGGATTTCAACAATCACTTTCGAAGGTTTTGTTGGATCGGGCTCCCATTTTCTTCTCTTCCCATCCCATCCTCTTTTGTCCTCTTCTTTATCTCAGCTGTTGGATTGAAATATGAATGGTTCAGAAGATTTCATTTTTTATAAAAATTTAATAAAATATTAAATTATTAATAAATATTTAAAAATAATATTTTGAAAAGGATGAAATCTGAACCATTCAGATTTTAATATAACGGCTGAGATGAAAAAGGGGATGGAAAATGGATGGGAAAGGAAGAGGATAGGAGCCAAATCCAGTTTCGTCGCACTAGGCTACTCCGTTCACACTCTGTTTTCTCCCACGCCGCCTTTCATCATCATATCCCTGGTTTTATGGAGTAAAGGAGCCAAAGCATTTGATATATCATTTTATATTTCAACATAAAATCGTCTTTATATCCCCACTTCATACTGCTTTATTTGCAGATCGCCGCCTAATTAACTTGATTGTGTCCAAACCTTGCACACAAGTGGGGAAGCTCTCACCTCTTGTGTGTGGGTTACACTGTTAAAGGTTCGGACACTCTCATAAATAAAGTGGGTTCAATTCTTAACTCTGTCGCATCACAGTGTTAGGGAGGTATTCTAGACAACGTGAAATTGGATAACGTACGCTAAAATAGAGATATGTATACTCTAAGTCCTATATCTTATGTGGATCAAAGTTATAACACCATGCTCTTGATCTGTAGGCGATTCCAACCTCTCTCCTAATATTTTTATATCAAAAAAACATAAGTGAGGAAGCTCTCCCTCTCCAATTCCAATCAGGAGAGTGACGGAAAAAAATAAATAATAAATAATTTTTCTACCAGACAAGATAGCTTCTGATATTTTCAAATCCTTTGGTGATAAATTGCCGGATCTGATGCATTTATTTGATCGCCTGGTGTGACTCACTTTCTTTTTCCATGATCTTACTTCCGTTGATTGACATTTTTAATGGATGAATTGGGGCAATCGAATAATAAGTGTTGGATTTTTGAAGGAGTAGTGGGTATTTGGAATTTTTTTTGGGGCTCAATCTCACGTGTATAATAACTAATAAGTGTTGGAATATTGAGAATTTAACCCATAAAAAATATACTAACACTCAATGCAGGAAAAGACAAATTAACATTGAGATACTACACCTAAGCTAAGCCATGACTCTTCGCCATGAATATTTTATAGATGAAGATATTTAACAGTCATAACATACTCCTTTCGGTTACGTACCAAATATACATCAGTATTACTAAATTTGTATGTACAAATAAAAATAGTTAAATTAGTTATAAAATTTAAGTAATTTTCAATATTACCATACAAATTGCACTAAACTTCAACATCATATTAAGGTAATTCTCTCTCATTACCGATATTAAATATGTGTGTGTGAGAGAGAGAGAGATACTCTTTAAAAGCTATCAAATGCTTTAAAAAATGACTAAGCGTAATTGAATTAACTTTTGGAAAATAATTTTTACAATTTATGAGATAAGCATGTGAGATAAGTTTGGTCTCAATCATGAAAAAGCCCTTTGAAACCACGGTTTCAAAGTTACCCAAACATTGATAGAGTAAAAAGACATGTTGGACCTATAAAAGCCTGTCACAATGGTAGATGGCTGAACCCCCCTTAAATATGATCTCTTGGGTTTGAACCAGGCCGTATTCATGAAAAAAGTTTTGTTGGGATCAACAAGCTGTTGGTGTAAGTAGTAAGGGGCCTCACAATTGTAAGGAGAAGCATACAAATTTGAACCCTTGAAAAAGCACTTACTGTGAGAGGCGAGAATTTACCTTATTTAAATTTTGAGGGGGAAACTCTTGATCTAGTGAAAAAAACAAGGCTTTGTTAAGAGAAGTAAAACCCACTTTGGTAATCTTTATGCCTCAAGAGAATTAACCTCTAACCATTGGCTGAGGGATACTGCCTGAATTCTACCAAAAAGAAGAAAGCAACGAGGCCTAATCCCACGATGAAGCTCCACACTGTGGTGGGCCTTGTTTCAACGATCCGAAGGAATAGCCTAAAGCACCCTCACTACTCAGCCGTGTTAAGAAAAGTTGCTTTCAGAAAGTGAAAAGACAAGACAAAAAGACAAAAAGAAGCAAGAGAAGTTTTTTAAAAAGAGAAGCAGGTCCAACTTGCTTTAATTGAAAAAAAAAAATTATTCTAACCTTAGTTTACAAAAATGAATCCAAATAAAAATAACATTACACTATTTAAGTTCTATCCTAACTTTCGATTGCAATAATTAAATAAAATATATGCTAATTTTTCCACCGTTAATCCAAATATACCTATAATATGATAGTGGAGGGAGCATTTTACAGCAACAAATAATATTAAAAAGTGTTAACACAAAATGAAGATGAGAGAGGCAAGAAGGATAGATAATGAATAATGGAGGGCCAAGAAGTGGTGGAGCAGAAAGCTTGATGCTGCCTCTCCTGGGCTGCACAACCACCTTCTTCGTCGCCGTCTTCTTCTTCTTCTGATCATCTGCAAAAGTTCTCAAACTTTTATCCGCCATTGATAATATTGCTCTCATCACACAATTTTTATAAGGGTGCATATGAATAATAATGGCTAGTGTTTGTTTGGGGTGGGAGATCTAGCAAAGCTTTTTTGTTATTTTAAAACAGGGCCTCATATGATTGACAATTTACACACTTAGAAAATTATTGTAGTGGAATATGTGTGGTTCACACACTTTGGGTCTATTTGGGATAGCTTTGATAAAAGTGGCTAGATCAAGAGTTTCCCCCTCAAAGTTTAAATATTGGGGTTTCAACTTCAGTGAGAGTGAGGGAAGCTGATTAATAAATTAGATTGCGGAGTGTCTCAGATTATTAAATTCGGACCGGTCAATGAATCAATTGGGGTATTAGGTCAAGGGTCAGTGGCTCACACCGGATTTAACTCGGGACCAGACCGGGACCAAACCGGTAAGAAATAAAAAAATTGAGAAATAATCTAATTTCTTATCACACAATCTATAATTCCAAATACTATATATTATTTCAATATTTTAAATCACTGGGCAAAAAATTATATACCTGTCAAATATTCTTTACAAATTTATATCATAGTATCATATACCACCCAATAACACCTGACTTTGTAATGAATTCACAAAATATATTCATCATAACAAAATATCAAAAAACAGGTACATAATAACCAAATATTCTCACATACATCATAACAAAATATTCCCACCTTCAATCACTAAACTAATAATCATCATTAAGATCGATCAACTCCTTAGGTGCTGAGACATTAGGAGGTGGAGTAGAGCAACATGATCACAATTTAAAGATGGAGCCCCAACAACATCATCACCACCTATATATGAAATGAATAGAATTATTAATAGTTATGTAAAAAAATATAGTTATATTCTTGTGTGTATAAATATAATTTCAAATAAAATAAGAGATAGTTAAAAACCTTTAAAATCCTTCGCCAAGTTAAAGATTTGTCGATTCTACATTATCGAATTTAAGTTTGTGCACAAAAGTTTGTAAGTCATGTTTGTGCGAATATATGCTATGAAGGATGATGAATGTGGTGGCAAATTTTGTTGCACCAGAACAAACAATTTCCTTCCAACCTGATCTTTTCCTTAACCATGACAAGAAGACCAAATGATTATAAGCAAATACAATGATTTTCGATGCATTCTAAAGGTGGAATATCACCTAGAGGGGGGTGAATAGATGATTTTAAAAACCTTTTTGCTCAAACACTTCAAGAAAGAAAAATAGATAGAGAGAAAAGTGAACACATGAGATTATACTGGTTTGGTCTAATTTCACAACCTACGTCCAAACCCCCAGCACCTTAGGATTTTTCACTATAGGATTTTTCACTAAACTCAAAAACTAATACAATTACACGCTTAGTACCTGAATGATCCTCTCACCAAGACTCACTCCCCCTTACAAGCTATAAATGTACACTCACACTTAAGGTTCTACAACTTTAAGATTTGATAATAAGTGACAAGTGTTTGACTCTCTTACAGAGTAGATAAAATATAAACAATGAAATACAATGAAAATATTTGAAGATATTAGCTTAGTTAATGAAACAGTGAATGTAGTTGAGTAGTTGATTGCACAGCATTTCAGTAGGTGGCAAATTCAATACTTCGGGTATTTATAGTTGTTGGCATTTATTACCGTTGAAGCTTGAAATAAATCCGTTGAGACTCTTTAGTAGACCGTTGAAGATGGAAGCATGAAAGGTCTCGATAATCGCCGCATAAATATTCTTTTAGTTCTTTTGTTCCTACGATTTATGACCGTTGGAGAGTAGCAATAGGAATGAAGCAGTCTTTCCCAAGACATCTTTCAAATGTTTAAAGGTGTGTCTATTGATAAAGGTAAGTGTATTAAATGGTCTTGACATGTCAGATTGCTTTATTCAAAATCAGTGTTGAACCATATTGTAATCATATGAAACTCATCAATAAACTGGTTAAATACATTAAAGGACAATAACGACAGATGAAATGAAGAATTTAAAATCATGCTTAGTAATTCAAAGGAGTCAAGAATGAGATTTGGAAAATAGAGACATATTGACTCGAGTTAAGAGAATACTGGCTTGAGTCAATCCTTTGTTTAAAAGCATAAAGAATGTTTTTCATAACATTGACTCGAGGCAACAAAGTTCATAGCTCGAGTTTTGGCTTAGGCTGAAGTCACAAGAACCACAGCTCGAGCGAGAATTAGACAATCATTTAAAAGCTTAGAAGATTTTTTACTCAAGGCGAAATAGCGTAGCTCGAGTCAACCTCTAAACTTGAGACAAGTAACCAGGCTCGAGTCAGTCGCGAAGGAAAACAATTCAAAGGATCAAAAGACAAGCCTCTGACTCAAGTCATTAAGTGATGGCTTGAGTCAAACTTCATTTTTAAATATAATAGTCAATTATTCTGGCTAGAGTCAACTCACTCTGGCTCAAGTCAAGTGAACCTCAGTTTTTTTAAATTTTAAGTTCGAAAAACAGTTGGCTCAAGTTTAGTCCCAAACTCAAGCCAGACTTTTGGTGGCTTGAGTCAATGCATCATTTTAGCGATGTATAAAAAGGAGAGTGACTCGAGTCAATAAATCCTGGCTCAAGTCAATTTGACAAAAAACGCATGTAACTGATTAGATTCACATTTTTTACTTTTTTGCCTAAATGATTACTTTCACATTATTTCCAAAAGTTAATTATCATCAAAATATATATAAGAAACTAACACATTCTTTGCAAGGTCTGACACATAAGGCATGGACGCAATATCCTTCAAAATAAGATTCAAACAGTGGGCTGCACATATGTGACTAAAAAATTGTTTTATATTTATTTGTTATCAATCTTCCATATGCCACATAGCAGTTGCATTCTTAGTCACCACATGGACTATATTTATAGGACCTATCCACTCAATAACTTCCCTGATTTACAATGAGAATAAAATGTTGGCATCTTTAACTAAATCTAAAGCATCAACTGATTTCACAAATATCATGCCTTGTACTAAATAGACTAAGAAATTAATCAGAGTTCGCTGTCTAATATCAGTTCAACCATTAGCCATGAGTGGGCAACCATTTTCCTTCCATTTAGCTAGCTCGATGGCTATCAATTAGTAGTTGACATTCTTTTTTACCATCTTGCAACAAGTTAACCCTGTACTCATGAAAGCTAGGAACCTTAAACCCATGACCAATTGTAGTAGCACCATCATTAGCTTTTTGAAATAAGGGACAAGACATAATTGCATTAAATAGAATACAATTCATATAAGTCCAAGGAAAAAAAAGCCTTTTTTGCATTACATCACTACAAAAAAAAAATCAATTTTTGCAAAATGAGTTTGTGACGGAATTTGAGACGGAATTTTTCCGTCGCAAAACAAATTCCAAAATTTTGCGACGGAATAAATTTCCGTCACAAATTTCGGGAATTTGATTTCCATCGCAAAATTTTCAAATTTTGCAACAGAAAATTCTGTCGCAAAATTTGCGACGGAACTTATTTCCGTTACAAATTCCTAAAATTTGCGACGGAAATTAATTCCGTCGCAAATTTGACAATTTTGCAACTGCAAAATTCAAAAAATAACATAAAATATAAAATTTCATAAAAACTATTAAAAAAATAATTTAATTTTAAACTACAAATAATTTAAAATTAAATCACTTCACCACTCAAATAATTAATTAAATATAAATAGTGGAATTACACAAGAAAAATACTAGTCAAGCAATATCATTTGAGCTAAACAGCCTAAACTATAAGAATAAAAATAAAATTAAAAGTTTAGGGATCATAATTAAAACATGTTAAGGATAAAATGTAACCAACAAAACATAAACTAAACCAAAATTATTCCAAGTGCTTAGCTAAACACCTAAAATTATGGCATGTTTTTCCAAAAACCCAAAAAACAAGAAGAACAAAGAGGAGGCGATCACGGAGGCTTAGAAGGTGGAGGCGAGGCTGAGGTGAGGCAGAAACGACCATAGAGGCAGAGATTGAAGGCTTCAATGCGAAGGCAAGGCGGAGGCGACTAGTTGGAGGCAAAGGCAAGGTGAGTCGAGGCGCAAAACGGAGAAATGACAAGTGACAAGTGAAATATAAAAGAGATATTTTCCGTTTTGCGACGGAATTCAAATTCCGTCGCAAAAAGTGAATTTTTTTGCAACAGAATTCCAATTCCGTCGCAAAAAAGTTGTTTGAAAATTTGCAACGGAATTTGAATTCCATTGCAAAAAAAATCACTTTTTGCGACGGAATTCCAATTCCATCGCAAAAAAGTAATTCCGTCGCAAAAAGTGATTTTTTTGCCACAGAATTCAGATTCCGTCACAAAAAGTTGTTTGGAAATTTGTGATGGAATTTGAATTCCGTCGCAAAAAAAAATCACTTTTTGCGACGAAATTGGAATTTCGTCGCAAAAAGTGATTGCGATGGAAAAGTTTTTTGGAAATTTGCGATAGAATTGTAAGTCCATCACAAAAAATTCACTTTTTGCAACGGAATTCCAATTCCATCGCAAATAATGATTTTTTTGCGACAGAATTTGAATTCCGTCGCAAAAAGTTGTTTGGAAATTTGCGACGGAATTCCAATTCCATCGCAAAAAGCGATTTTTTTTTTGTGACGAAATCTGAATTCCGTCGCAAATTTGGGAGTTTTTGCAACGAAATTCCAATTCCATCGCAAAATGTGAATAACTTGTGACGGAATTTTTTCCTTCACAAATTCCGTCGCCATTTCACTCTTTTCTAGTAGTGCATTGTGCTTCTTGAATTGCTCATGCACTCTTGATGCTTGGTTGGACACAAGAAGTTGTCCTAGGTGCAAAATAATGTGAGACTCTTTTCTTTGAAGCAATTAGTTCATCAATTTCTCTATCTTCAACTTTTCTAACTTCATTTATATTATCATTACCAACAGGTTTTTTCTTTAAACTTTCTACCAAAGATTCTTTCATTCTAACTCGAATATCATGTGAAACTTTTTTACAATAACTTACTTGACCACTCACACCAGCCAAATGTTACTTTAACCTATTTATCCTACCTCCCATATAACTTGAAGCACATAAAAGACAAGTAAACACATTTACTTTCCCTCTTTCTTTACAGAAACATATTGTGGTAAATCTGAACTGAAGATTGTTTTATATAGCATAACTCAAACCAACATTTACAATTGATAAATAACCGAAAGTTGTTTAAAAGCCAAAAGTAAAAAACACCACATCTGTTTTTGTGGTAAATGGATAAACATTAAAAAAATTGACTGTACGATGTAAATATGATTCATGGGATCTCATCCTATTGTCCTTGGAACTGATCTTGAGGTCCAGTGGTGGCACTTGATAGAAGAAGTTAGAGGAAACATGAAAATCCAGTAGTTACAAGCACTAATTAAAAGAAAAAAAAGGTTCTTTAGATCCGATGAAAATGGGTTTTTATAACTCACACTAATAGGGGGGAAAAAGCTCTTTAAATTGATAGTTCTAGACCGGTCATTGTGAAGAAGGTTTAAACATGTGACTTGTAGCATTTTTATAAATACAGTAAGATTTTTATATTTTTATCATATTATATCTATATTTCATAAAGCCAACTCCAAACAAAAGTATGTACTTATACATCCAGTTTTACGAGGACAACACCTTTAATTTCAGAGATAAAGCCAACACCAACTATAGCTACCTGGTTAGAATTGATAGTGTTCTGTGAAATACAGATGTTGCAAAATATATATTACATGAAAGAGCAAAAAAATTATAATATACGACAATAAAACGAGCATATATAAATTATAGTAATATATTAATAAATATATTTGTATGGATCCTGTTAAACATGAAAATGAAGATGACTAGAAGTATAATGATTGAAGAATATGAGTAAAGTAGAGTCATCCAACGACTAATGTGGAAGCATATATGATTAATTTGAAGAGTTTCTGAAGCAGCAAATATGGGAAATGAAGAAGTTGAATATAGCAGAAAATATACGACGCTTAATGCTCCCTCTCTTGGGTTGTGGCTCCGCTGTCTTCTTCTTCTTCTTCATCGTCTCCTCATGATAATCTGCAGAAGCAGCTCTCATCCTTGTATCCGCCATTAATTGACTATGCGCTTATCAGAGATACTATATATTCTAGTATTGAATAATGACTTCTCATATTGTTGGTGTGTTTATGTAAGACGCGCACGATACACACACACACACACACACTAAAGAGAGACATGTCGGATTGTGAATCAAACGAGTGGGTTCCATCATGTTGACAAATTCGGAAAATGGATGCATGCATGGAGGAGAGACAACGTACCCGGATGCCTTACGTTTTTAGATGGCAAGTTAGATGGATTTGGACTTTAATTAGAAGTATATGATTAAATAATATGACTTTTATTCAACGTACAGATGCATTTGATTTTACCGAGTCTAATGTTGAAAGAGACACATCCTGAAGTTTTTGGCCATGACTCTGAAGGTTGAAAGAGACTCGCTTCTAGTGAGCTCTGAAACTTCTAATTTATCTTCTGGTGACGTGTTTATGGCTTTCAATGCAGCTGATCAATCAAAAACTGTAGAATTATCCCCACCTCCAAAAGGGATGTCATGGCGTCGTCTAGTTGATACATCTCTTCCATTTCCTGAGTTTTTCTCATCCGACGGTGAATTTGTCCTTAGCCTTGAGCAGACCGCAGGACAGTTACTTACAAAGTGAAGTCTCACAGTTGTATTTTGCTTGAGACAACCTTTCTTGATAGCTAAAGATTGTTTTGTTGATTAGTGTAATAAATAAGTTTATGACTCCTTTGTAAATTATCAAAAGTAATTTTAGATGCCCTTTGTCCTAGAGCCATGTGTATAATTTATTAAACATTTTCATTTGTTTGTTGAGATCTCTGTTATATGACATTCGGTATAGTTAATCATGATCCTCACATTGAATGTTCATACTTGCCATATTTCCAGCATTCAAGCTATTGCACTGTGAAACAAAAAGAACGGCCTTAGATTTGCGATATGAGGATCCTGCATTACAAGTTGATGACATTGTTGGAATTTATGTCTAAATCCTATGGGTTATAAATAAGAAGTCTTACTGGTTCGTCACCACCGGTCGCGTCAGTTTACCACGGTCGTGTCGGTTCACCAACAAGAGTCAAGTCCATCTGATCATGTTTTTTCAAAGTCTATAAATAGGGCGCCCTAGTCACAGAATAAAACAACGTTTTTCTGCATACACTTTTTCTATATACTACATATACATTCTGTGCGTTCCGAAAGCAGACTCGTTGGATTCGTTTCGGCTTCAGATAGACAGAGCCATCTTTCTGGAGACGAATAATCCGCTTTATCCTGGGAGGCAATTGCTCAGAAACCTATGGCATTCGTATTGAGGGAGCAAAAATTGTCTTAAGGACACAACGAAAGTTGGGCCCGGATTTCTTCAAAGTTCATTATCATATTTCGGCAGTCTTGTGAGTTTTTACTGTGTTTTTCCTTCTTGTGTAGAAGTGTTATAGGTTACAGATTATGCATATTGATTACACAGATTCTTTCCTTTATGAAAATTCCAATTTGAATGATTTTCTACAACAATCTTAAGACAATTTTTGAGTATATCAATTTACGTTATTAAAATTGGAATAAGATAAGATTATTTTCAAAGATATAAATTATAATACCGATATCATATGTTGGTAGAATTTTATTTATTTTGAATCTGTGTTCTTTATTTTGAATTGATTCTTGATTTTGAAAAATCAATTCTTTGAATTACTGTGGTATTTTACATGACCATCATGAGGCGCGCACACATATATGGTATATATGCGTTTTTATTGTTTCGATGCACAGTTTTTGGTTTTTGGAATTTGCATTCATTTCCATAAATCTGAATTTTCTCGTGATTTATTTTCATATATGTGATTATTAAATATGGGCTCCTTCTTTTACTGCATATATATGTTTGTATATGGTTCACGAGCGTGCTATTCTCTTGTCTATGCAGCATAGAAGGTTTTATTTTTTTCTCCACTGTTATGATGGTCTTCCTTGTGCATGCCCCTACCTTGTTGCTTTAAAATTTATGTCTCCCAATCTGAATGATTCTCTCGCGTTTCTTGTGTAAGAATGACATATATGTATAAGATGAAATATACAGAGAAACCAGTAGGGAGATGACTGAACTGAAGAGTTTCCCGTTCTTATAATTGGATCATTTGAAAATAATCTCTAGACCACTAAATTATCATAATTGTGTAGAGAATGGGAAAGACGAAAAAGATGAACCCATGACCATATAGAAACATCCCTAGAATCTAGCGGTGCAACAAACATGGAACTTTAACTTTCAGTTGAATCATGGGATAAATCGCAGTTTTATGCAGAAGAATGGTTGTCTTCTCGAACTGAAAAGGCTTCAGTTTGAAACGACGTGCGTTTGGTCCTAACCCCAAATGTTGAACCGGTATTTTTCTTGCTAATAACTGTAAGGCGAGACACCGAATGACAAATGCACTGCATGCATTGAATGAATAAGATTATAAGTCACCTCCCTTCATTATTTTAAGTGAAACGATCTGCTTCATACTTATTGGAAGGAAAAAAAAAACACTGTGAAATAAAAACGGTCAGGAGTGAATCCGGAACCAATGACTCATGGTGGTATATAGCCAGGGACTTTGACCGTTGGGCCATACACATGATAGATCTATGGTTTGGATATGCTTTATCCATGTATCTATTTAAGACTATTAATAAAATATATTAGTTTTGATAGATAGGGTAGTTAATAAATCTCCTATTATCGCTCCTTATTTTAAGAGGATTAAATTAATAAAGTGAAGATAATGTATATCTTATGACTTAGTTTAATCGGGAGATATTATTGGTTTTATTAATTAATATTCTAAGTTATATTAGTTATTAGAGATGAGATTTTGATATGATAATGAGATCATTGGATTCGTGCCTGTCATTTTGTTATTAGGTTTCTAGTTGTAGAAACTAAATATATTTAACAGTTAAATGACATGATGAGCTTTATTAAAAGTCCTAAATTTTAGGATGGAAAGAGAATTTATCCCCGTTTAAAGCTTTATTATTAATGGAGATGCTAATTTGTTTGATAATTTATAATCTCTTATAATCTTTCTTAAAATCTTATAAATCTTTTTAAATAAATGGAGATATTAATTTGTTTAATAATTTATAATCTCCTACAATCTCTTCTAAAATCTTGTTGATATTTTTAAATTAATATGGCTAAATAAAGGTGGAGATTTGTTGTATTTAACATGATAATAGTTTGAAATTGAAACAATATCTTGTTTTAATAAATTTGATGATATTTTTGAATATCTTAGCCACTGTTTAATTTATCAGGAAGGATTTGTTACCATGATCAATGAATAAAAATTATGAAATTGTCATGTGCTATGATTAATAAAATGAAAAAATTTAATTAATTTGTTATTTGCTATTGAAAGCAAATTTTGTGAATTATTAAATACTTTGTGTGAGAAGCATATGACAGTGATATGAAAATCTAATTATTTATCTAGTGTAAAGATAAATGTGCTTTAATTTTTCATAGTAATATTATTTTCTTGGTATAAGCATACATGACATCATGAAATATTTAATTTAATGTGGATTATTGGTGGTAGAATCCGATAAAATTAATTCATACGGTTGGTATCTAGGTCTTGATTTAGTGGTTATTTAATTAGTCACCATTGCAATAACACGGAGAGACTCCCACTAGTTTTGACTTACCTGGCCAATTGATATGATAAACAGAATTGATTTCATGTATTAGTAGAAATGCGATTATAATCTTAATTTTATAATTATGGATCAACTCAAAAGGTTGGTTATTTGTTTTTGTAATTGTTGAATATAAATGTTGGTAGTTTTATTTAGACTCTAAAAGATGAGTAGTTGGAATATGCAACACTACCAAATTTCTTTGAAATCTTTATAGCATAATAATGGTTGAATGTTGCATATTAGTGAAAAATAAGACATTGAAAGAAATGTTAAATGCAATGTTGATTATATCCGAGTTACCACAGAATTTGTGGGAGAAAGCCTTTTAATGGATAATTTTATTAAAAAGTACCCCACAAAATGACACAAAGCATACCATGCGAAATATATAAATAAAAGAAACCTTCCTTGAAATTTTTGAAAGTGTGGGGGTGATTGGCAAATGTTGCAATTCCTAAACTTAAAAGGTTGAGAATCGAACCTAAAATAGTAGACTGTGTGTTTATTGGTTATGCACTTAATAGTAGTGCATATCGTTTTTTGGTTTATAAGTCTGATGTATCATATATCCAAATGAATACGGTTATTGAGTCAAGGAATGTTACGTTCTTTGAAAACGTATTTCTGTACAATAAAAATAATGATAATAACAACACAGTGATATTTCAGGATACAGTGAATAATGATAATCTTGGAGAGGAGGAACATAGACGAAGTACTAGGTGAAGGACTTCAACATCTTTTGAGCCTGATTTTCTAATTAATCTGTTGAAAAATGAGCCTCGAACACTTGAAGAGGCTATGGGTTCTCCTGAAGCACCTTTCTATGAAGAGGCTATCAATAGTGAAGTTGACTCCATTATGTCAAACCACACCTAGAATTGGTTGACCTTCCTCTTGGCAATAAACCTCTAGGAACTAAGTAGGTCTTCAAAAAGAAGATGACACTATTGATAAGTACAAAGCTAGGCTAGTAGTAAAAAGGCTACAGATAGCGTGAAGGCCTAGACTATTTTGATACATATTCCCCTATTACAAGAATTACATTCATTTGAATGTTAATTGCATTAGTAGCATTAAATGGGTTGGTGTTATCACAAGCACACTATATTGCTAAAATTTTTTAGAAATTTAAGAGTTTAAATATAGCTCATGTGTCGAAACCTATAGATTATAGTCTTCAACTGTTGAGAAATACTAGTGAAGCTGAAAAACAAAAGGAGTATGCTCGAGTGCTAGGCAGTCTTATGTATATTATGAACTACATTAGACCTAATATTGCCTACGCAGTAAGCATGTTAAGTTGCTTTGCAAGTAATCTAAACGAGCTTCATTGAAGAGCTATGATAAGAGTTTTGGGTTACTTAAAGCAAACTCAAAACTTTCCTTTGCATTATGAGAAGTACCCTGCAGTGCTAGAAGGGTATTGTGATGCAAATTGGATCACCAGCTCTAGTGACACAAGATCCACAAGTGGATATGTATTCACCCTTGTTGGTGGTGCTGTGTCTTGGAAGTTATCCAAACAAACTTGCATTGCAAGATCAACCATGGAAGTAGAATTTATTACTTTAGATAAAGCTGGTGAGGAAGCCGAGTGGCTTCGTAATTTTCTTGAAGACATTCCTAGTTGGCCAAAGTCGGTACCAAACAGTGTGTATACACTGTGATTAGTCAAGCAACTATTGGTAGGGCCAAGAATGTCATGTACAACGACAAGTTTAGACATATACGTCATAGACATGATACCGTTAGACAACTACTCTCGAATGGAATCATCTCAATTGATTATGTGAAATCAAATTAAAAGAGAATATAGTGGATCCATTGACTAAAGGAATTCCTAGATAGTTAGTTAGAAATTGTCCAAAGGAGTGGGTTTAAGGCCGATCCATTGTTGATTATTGCGGTAACTCTACCTAGAAGAGTGGAGATCCCACGAACTAGATTCAAAGAGACAACTAAGTGATGATCGACTGTTAACACTGTGGAGTTTTAAACTCAAACTCATTCCTAGATAAGACAGTGCATATATATAAGGGTAAGCTTTTAATGGTTTCTTAATATGATGTGTTTAGATGATGTATGTTGACTTACATCACAAGAAATCACCTATGTGAGTATGAAGTATGGGCCGCTTCTATGAGAATTTAAAACGGCTGATTCTCTAGAACACTCGCAGAACCAGGCGGTGTCCAGGGCCAAAATGGACACAGCATGAGAACCAACAATGCTAGAGGGGCAACTGTGTAACTCCTATTGTCTTGGTATACACTAAAAGGTCAACAGTTCAAGACAGCACATTCACTGATTGATCAGTATATCCGATAGGTTTTTACTAGAGAAGGTTCAAAGGCAATCCCTACCTTTCTCGATGCAGTTGTTTCTCGTAGAGGAATCGCACTTTGCATACATGATCATTTGCATTTGGTCATGATGGACTAACTTCTTATCCATGTGGGGGATTGTTGGAATTTATGTCTAAATCCTATGGGTTATGAATAAGAAGTCTTACGGTCCGCCACCACTGGTCGCGTCAGTTTACCACGGTCGTGTCGATTCACCAACAAGAGTCAAGTCCATCTGATCATGTTTTTTCAAAGTCTATAAATAGAGCGCCCTAGTCACAGAATAAAACAACGTTTTTCTGCATACACTTTTTCTATATACTACATATACATTCTGTGCGTTCCGAAAGCAGACTCGTTGGATTCGTTTAGGCTTCAGATAGACAGAGCCATCTTTCTGGAGACGAATAATCCGCTTTATCCTGGGAGGCAATTGCTCAGAAACCTATGGCATTCGTATTGAGGGAGCAAAAATTGTCTTAAGGACACAACGAAAGTTGGGCCCGGATTTCTTCAAAGTTCATTATCATATTTCGGCAGTCTTGTGAGTTTTTACTGTGTTTTTCCTTCTTGTGTAGAAGTGTTATAGGTTACAGATTATGCATATTGATTACACAGATTCTTTCCTTTATGAAAATTCCAATTTGAATGATTTTCTACAACAGACTCTAGAGATAAATCTTGTTCTGAGGAGTGGAATTCTGCACTGTGAAATGGATGCATGCATGGAGGAGAGAAAACGTACCCGGATGCCTTACGTTTTTAGATGGCAAGTTAGATGGATTTGGACTTTAATTAGAAGCATATGATTAAATAATATGACTTTTATTCAACGTACAGACGCATTTGATTTGACCGAGTCTAATGTTGAATAAAATAACTTGTCGTTCAGTAAGGGTTATATATCAACCCTAATACTGTGGAAAGTCTACTTGGATGTTAACTGATACTCCTCTGGTCCTAATTATAGGACAACATTTGAGAGTTGGCTTTGGTCTTAATTATAGGACAAAATTTAAATTTTTGTCAATATCTTCCTAAAACACCCATATTTTATTCTCTCAAGTCTGTTTAATTTTTGGTAAATATATGTATTTAGGTGTATAGAATTTTTCAGTCAATAAAACTCTTAAATTGTTAGATTTTAATTTGTTTATCAATAAGTTAACGTTAATTTACCAATATATATATATATATATATATATATATATAAACACATGTATATGCACAGACACACATATAGACATACACAAGCATTATATAAATATATGTGTGTGTCTATATATGTCTATGTACATACTCATACACTTATATGAGTGTGTGTGTGTGTGTGTGTGTGTATTTGTGTATTTATATATATATGTGTGTGTGGATGTGTGTATACATGTGTGTGTGGAGGGATGTGAGGGTTTGTATTTGTGTATAGATATGTGTGTGTATCTGGGGGGTGTGTGTGTGTTTTTTTGGGGGTTGTAGATATATATGTGTGTGCATACACATACATACACACATATGTGTGTACACACATACATATGTATATATAGTAAGACTATCATTTCAATTAGAAAGCATTGAAAGATAGATTCTAAGTTGGGAAGATATGTTAATGTCATTGAAAATTTATATAAGGGCATTTTAGGAAAATGACTGAAATTAACTAAATTAACTCTCTTCCTTAATCTCCCCAAAATCGGTTAAATATATCTTATAATTAAGACCGGAGGGAGTACTATCTTTGGGCCTAAGTATTTGTCATATGTTTACGGTCAAAGAAAGTACCAAGTTTTAAAACTTTTTTTTTCATAGTTAAGGAACAATAATATAAATATATATAATTTTTTCTAAATGTGCGTCCAACAATAAAAATTTTACTTTTATGCAAAATGCCTATAAACTACTCCCTCCATTCTTAATTATAGAATATATTTTACCGATTTTAAAGAAACTAAGGATAAAAGTTAAATTAGTTAATTTTACTCATTTTCTTAAAATGTCTTTATAATAAACCTAACATCTTGGATCCATTGATATGGTTAAATATGCCTTGGAGTTAATAGGTTTCTCTTCCTTTGTGCAACTAGGACAAAATGGTAGAAATATTACCCTTCAAACTTCCAATTAAAAAGAAATCACCCTTCCAGTATTGAATTCACGTGAATCTATACTAACTTTAATACCAATAATGATTTTTTTACCTTAATTATTAATTAGTATGGGTAATATGAGAAAAATATTAAAAAAATTGCTTAAAATTATTTTATAAAAAAACAGTAGAATTAAGGTTAATGTGGTATTAATGAGTTGCAAGTATTACTTATTTTATAGAATATATAAGTGCATTATTAAATTATTATTGTGTTTAGTTATTATTGAAAAAGAATCAATAGAGGGTATTTTAGGAAGAAATTGACAAAAAGTAGAATGTTGTCCTATAATTAGAGCCAAAACTAATTTCTAAATGTTATCCTATAATTAAAACCGAATGGAGTATTTAAAACGAGGACAAAAATGACATCTCTGTGAGTGGAAACAAAACACTTTTTATTAGGGATCCACGTTATTATTTCTTAAATGATGATCATGCAAATTAAACTATTATTGTTATGACTTGAGCCTATGTTTATCTATAAGTAAAAGATGTTTTAAAATACATACCATATACATATATGCTTGTGTTAGGTTGGCTAATTATATTAGTGTATGTGAGTGGATTTGAATCAATGTGGGAAGTCTCACATAACAATAAAATCACACTTAATAAATACACCTTCCGTCCTTATTTATAAAATCCTTTTTTCACAAAAAAAAAAAAAGAAAGAAAGAAAAAGATCTGTCCCTTTTCATAAGGTTCTTTTTGACTTTGTCTAAGTAATAAATATTTTTTAATTATTTTATCCTTATTAATATAATTTCCCCATACATTCTCTATCATCATTTTTCATATTATTAGTCTCTCTTTTACCCAATCATAAGCAAGAGCATATTTAGAAAATAAAGTATATTTCATACATATTTATTCTTTTAATTAATTATAACTATTTTCTTCAACAATACGGTTAAAAGGACCTTGTATAAGGGAACGGAAGGGTTAATACACTCCTCTAGTCTTATTTGCAAGTTATTTTCAACTTGTCTCACACAGACTTAAAAATACTTTAAATTTCATTGATTCTACCATAAAATTTGACATCTACCTTTTAAATTTATTTCTATTTTATATATATGATACCACATGAGAATAAATTAAACACAATAATAAATAAAGAGTAAAATTGTAGATTCATATGAAAAATTTAATATATTCTTTATAAATAAGATGAAAAAATTTCTTCTCTCTCTCCTATATAAATAAGACCTGAGGCTGTAGTGAAAATCATCTATAGACTTCAGACTCAAGTTCACGCACACCTGGATATACCAAGAATATACAAATTGAATCATTTCTACTATTATTACTCCTTCATGTTCTTTTTGCTATTAAGTAGCAGTTTCTCTCATTAATGTGGTACTAAATATAAGAAACAATTTTTTTTCTAACTTTAAACTAGTTTTTTCATTTGTACCCCATTAAATATAAGGAAAATATTTTCTCATATTGTAGGAAAATCATTTTCTCATGTCACACACACATGAAATAGTGGGACCTACAAATGTATATGTGAGTCCCACTATTTCATGTGTGTAGGAAACTTTCTTTTCTTATGTAACATAAAAAAACCAAAGCCCTTAAATATATACATCTTATCCAAATTTATTATCTCTCTGCAATAATTTCTTGCTCGTTACCTATCATGTACTCTTTTTATAAATAGAGGTGTAATTAGAAAATTGTGTGTGTGTGTTATACATATTTATTATTTTTAATTGACATTTTAAACCACATGATTTTAGTTGTTCAGATAAAAATGTCATTATGATCAAGAAGTACATCATCGACAATTATTTGGATCAATTAATGCTGTTTGAATATTGACTTTTCGTATTAGTTAAACGCGGATTAACGATTCAAGGATCAAACCGCGTTATAATGTTGTCACTGTCCTTCCAGACAATATCTATCCGAAATATTTGGGGAACAACACATAATACGCACAAGCAAAATTATCTCGAGCTTGCAGCAATCTTACGAAGTAAATGACGTTTAGAACATGAAAAACTTAAATAAAGATATATAGGGTTAAGGTGTCCAGACCAAAAAAAAAAAAAAGAGGGGTCAGGTGCATACAACACTCTAAGTATTTTTTTTAGGTGCATTATGCTCTAAAATATTTTGCGGTGCATCCTAAAATATGTTTTCAAGTATGTCCATAACCATAATGTATTTTTTTCTGCAATTTTGCATACTTAATAATTTAAGTAATTTATGGTGTCAGATAAACATGAAAATAATAATTAATGGCATTGGATGCACCAAAAAATAACATACGATTTTGAAAATAATAATACTTGAAGGTAATGAGCACACTTGAAAAAAAATACTTCAAAGTGCTAGATGTATGTATGACAAAATACTTTAGGGTGGATGCCTCTTAATCAATTAAAATATATTAAAATCAAAACAATTTCAAATACTGAAAGTTATTGTTTTAGATATTTTTATATTTTTTTTAGTAGTATTTAACTTGTTAGAGAACATCTTTCCCCTTTCCTTCTTTTGGTTAATTATTTTTTTCTTAACTTTTCTCTAATGACTCTTTATATGTTTAATTAGAAGTATATTGGGATGATTCAATTCAAAACCCATATTTTGACAAAAACAATACTCTTGTTACTTCTGACAAAATCATGGTTTTGACTTTCACACAAAACGTGATTTTAAATACATATTGAAGAAATTTAAAGTAATGAATCATCAAAACAAACAAAAGTACCTGCGGCCATCCATGCAATCCTATCCATTATCATGATATATATCAAGAAACTATTATAACAACTAGTGTGGATTTTGTATGTTGTATGGAATCTAAAAAATTAAGTCACACTCACACATTTCATTTTATTTAAAATTGTGTTTATTTTTTTCTCAAAACATTACTATTTTATTTATTTTAATAAAATACTCTATAAGTTCTTATGCAATAAGTATTTTCTGGAAATATGATCATTTAATTGTTTTAATTAACATAAAAAAATATTTAAAAAATTTCTTCGTGATTATAAAATTTTAATCAAATTATTTTTCTTTGAGAATTTTTAATTTTACACATATTTATAAATTATAAAGATTTTATTTTATATGTATGAGAGTTATTTTTAATCGATTATCATGGCAATATATAATTAGTTTTCTCCTAACTTGGGTCATTAATTAGAACAAAAGCCCAGGTAAGTTATAAGCGGGTGTTTGAGATCATTTTTAGGGGTCTTAAAAATGCTTAATCACGTAAATCAAAATAAAAATCTTCTCATATATTACCTTGTATACTACTATAAATTACGATTGAAAAATTATTTTTGAAAACTCCAATCGTTTATAAAACAACACCGATTGCTACTACTTCAAGCCATTTTTTATGCATGTTTTGTAACCTGTACAATATTTTTATCCACTACTTTGCTCATATAGTATTAGTGGATAGTACTTCTCTACTCCTAAATATAAAATAAATTTTATTTTGTTGAAGATGTTGAGAAAGCTAAGTACATTACATTAATATTTATATTTGTCTTTTTTTCAAACTATTTTGTTTAATTTATAAATTGATATATAATCTAATGATGCACAACATATAATATGATTATATAACTTATTTAACTTCCTTAATTTCTCCAGAAAAAGTCAATTCTTTCTTATATTTATGACTGGAGGGAGTATTATTAATTTTTTATATTTTTTTAAATACATATTTATATAATGTGTTACATAAAATAATAAAGAAAAAAATAATTAATAAGAATTTGCAATATTGTTCTACACTTGATTATATCCTTGACATCATTTTACTTAACAAGGAATTCATTTTTAAAAAAATTTTGCAGATACTTTTTTAAAATTTTTTTAATTATTTCATTATAAAATATGTTTCTCTCTCTTTTTTTTTTGGATAGAAAGAAAAGTTGGGTAAAAAGAAAATGGGAGGAGAGAAAAAGGATAGAATAGAAAACTGAGAAGAAAATGTTATCACCTTTGTTGTTTGGATTAATAAGAGAAAATAAAGAAGAAATAAAATTAGTAAATGTAACACCTTAAATTCTATACTACCTACTATGCCTATTGATCGTAGTATTAGGAATATCAACATAGTTGACGGTGTTAACAAGTCAGAGTAAAGCATAATGGAGAGCATACATTAATGTTTAGACAATGAGTAATTGATATAAAATGTCTAGGAATAAGCTGGTAAATTAAATATCCTAAAGGAATATTCATATGATACAATTTTCAGAGACTCAAATACAGCTCTCTATTAAACCAATACTTAACTATACCTATGGCGTGGAACCCAACACAGTGAATCAAACCTATTGGCTAGATCAGTGTTTAGTCTAGTGGGAGTCTCCCAATCTTTCACAATGACTAATTATTGTAACCACATAAACAAACCCTTTCTTAGTTTAAGTACCAAACAGTTTGAAACAACTTTATTAGATTCATGCTAGAAACTAGGCCCTAATAGTCTTCTTCAGACTCTCGTCTCAACTGATGCCTCTTCATAGCTCTGTCTACTACACCTTCCCAGGTCCAGATTTCCTTCCCTGAACCTTTAACCAATCTTGAGATTCAATAACAATTGAATATTGGGTAACAAGTTAGCCTCATATACAAAGTATAAACAATATATGATAGATAATAACAATCAACATACATTCAGCAAACACATTGGTACCCAACTACAATGGCCTATAGCACATGTATCGTTACCAACACTTACCAATGCCTCATGACCCAGTCACGGGTTCCTTGGCACTAAAAAATAAACATGCATCATTATCATATAAATACAATAATCCATGGCTAACTGAATGTAAATACACATAACTTCAAGACCTAATCTTGTTCACAAGTCCACAATCATAATTCAATCAATCATATCAAATCCATACAAGACATAGGAGAGTTAAAGATACTGTACGTGAACATACCTTCCTTCTGCATAGTTAGCAATACACCCGACTTTTGGATTCGACCTTAGACTTCTCGGGTATCCTATAATGTTACCATCAGATTATTTCCTTTTTCCATAACTTATATGATGTTACAATTAATATCATTTTGCCTAGAATAATATCAAAAAGGATATTTTCACCTATTTTGACCTGTTTACCCCTTAATGGATTAATTATTCAATAATTATTCTTACATCTTTTAAAAACGCATTGCTGGATTTTCTGGCTAGATTTTTTAGTAAATTTGAAAAATCATAACTAATTATAAAAAAAATTCATTTTGAGTGTTGAGAAAATATATATGGCCCTTTACATGTCTATTTTTAAGTAAAAATAACTCCAGAAACTCAAAATACATGAGTCATTCCCAGTTGTATCTTTTTCCAACACTGTTCATATTATAACTCCATAAATAAGGTTTAACTTCAAAAATTCCTAACTCCTTGTCTAGATCTTAAAACGTTACAGATTCTATATCAATAAAATACCTAGATGTCTATTTTATTCATGAAAAATTTCATGATTTTTAAAGCTCATTTGCTATATAAAATCTTAGCCACAACATTTGCTGCCAACACAAAATTTAAAACTAATAATTTTTCAAACTTTCAACATAATGATCTGTTGATTCTAAAAAGTATTCTCCAACACGTTTTTCACTCAATTATGCATTTTAAAAGCAATGGAGACTTCAAAACATGAAAGAAAATTTACTCTACAATTTTCTAAATGAAATACAATTCTACCAAAATCTAACAGCTAAAGTTCAAGAACTTAATTACCTCTTGAAGTTCTTACTTCTTTTTCTTCTTGCTCCTAGTGCGCCTCTTCTCTTTAACTCAATCACTTTGATTTGAGTTTGGTGTGAAGAAATGAGGAGGGGCTCATGGCTATTTATAAGAAAAAATCCAACCTTATTAACCTATTGCATGGAATTATTTTGCTCTTCTTTCTTCTTAATTAACCATTGGATTAAAACCACTTTTTGAAATTCAATCCTCTCCATTTAATGCTAGAGAAAATTGAGGGACTCTTTTAGGGCCCTTGGATTGCTTTTCCAAGTGTCAATAATCCATGGCTCAAATGTTTTCATTGGTTAAATAATTTCATAAGGATTAAGCTTAATTACACGATTTAATGATCACAATCATTGGATCTTAATACATGTGTCAAAATCTCATGGTTGGCTAGTTGCAATTGTTGACTTTTGGGGAAACCTTGATTAAGCTTAATTATACCCCTTCAATCAAGTTGTTTGTATGCCTCTTAATTGCATTTGTCATTGGTTAATTGATTTGTTAACTAACCATGGCAATTAGTACTTTATTAGACAAGCTTAATTCTTCATTTTTGGCCCTTATATATTTTGAAATAATCAGCCCTCTTTCGATGACTTTTATTTGTCTCTAATCATATTCAAGACATATGCAAACAATCTTAATTAGCACAAGTTAATTTGTCAATTAATATATGCTAATTTGCTTTAATTTAATTAAGTGTCTTTAACACCTTTCCATGGCTCTTTTGAACTTAAAATAGCCATCATTTTATGTGACCTTTATGTCACATTTTATATCCTCCAAATGTAGTCTCTTGATTAACAATTTCTTAATTAATCCCAAAAATGAAATTTGGATAAAAATATGATCAATAAATTATATTTCTTTGAGATACACCTTTGTATTTTGCTAATCATTTACAAAAAATACAAGGTTTATGAAAATTGTAAAAATTAGGGTATTACAACAAATGTTAGAATGAATATAATATCCTTATTATAAAAGGTTAGCAACACATTACTACAAAAAACTCATTTAACGTCCCAAAATAGGCCCAATTAACGTCCCTTATTCAAGGGATGTTTATTGAGGAGCACAGCAAAGTTATATTTTTCGCATCCCAATCTAATTTTGAAACGCCTTAATTATGATTTAAGGAGTCCCTAACTAATTTTGGGACGCCGAAAATTACATACAAAATGTGTACACTAACCATCATTTTTGGAGTCCCAAAATTACTTTTCGAACTCCAAAAATATAATTTAAGGCGTCCCAAGAGTTATTTTGGGACTTCAAAAATGTAATTTAAGGCGACCCAAGAGTTATTTTGGGACGCCATAAATATTTTCTTTTAAAAAATCATACTTTTAGAATCCAAAAATATGATTAAGGTGCCCCAAAAGTTATTTTGGGACGCCGTAAGAATTTTTTTTTTAATAGCTAGGTACGTATTTTTCATAACCCAGCAATTAAATCCTATAAAAAAAACATCAACCAGATAGCCATGAACATACATTACCAAAATGTTCAGATCATTAGTAAACCATGCATTAAACCCACAGCCCTTAGAGGATTGAAATTAAACTAGAATCTTATGAACCACATAATAAGGAAATGACTATACCATGCACCCATAAGATTAAGCAGTGAGGTGAATTCAGATCATTACCAAAATACATTACATGCAAATTTAAACAGATCATCACTCATCAAACAGATAGCCATCATGAACAAACATTACCAAAATTTTCATTATAGACCAATTTAAAACACTTTCTCTGCCTTCTCATCACTGACCATACTTCTAAAAAGAAAAGCACAACTGAGGTGAATTCAATCCATTCTTTAACCATGCATGAAACCTAGCCCTTAGGCGATTCCAATTCAACTAGAATCTTATAAAACACACAACAAGAAAAAGATTATACCACTCATTAAGATTAAGCAGTGAGGCTACCCATCATATGATCACCAATGGTAACTACTACAACTACTACATATATATCAAAAGGAAATAAATAAAGGATTAAATAGTAAATCCACCCGGAAAGTACACGTCCGAGAGCAATATAATGTTGCTCTAAAAGTTTTTTTGGGCTCAATGTTACCCCGGAAGTCTAAAGAAGTAGCAATGTTACCCTTTTCCGTTAAAAAGGTAACAGTTAACGTCAATTTTTTAATGGTCAACATTAGTTTTTTTTAACGGAAAATGGTAACATTACTACATTTTGAAATTTTCAAGGCAAAACTGAGTCAAAAAAATTTTCAGAACAACATTATTGCTCATCGACGTATATTACCCGGGCAAATTTGTTACTTAACCCATAAATAAATAAGGATGATTTTTTTTTCCACACAGCCATAGACACAACATGAACACAATTTGATTTTCGATGGCAAAAAAATGAACAATTTGATTTATAAAAAATAAAAAAATACTTTTAAAGTGTGAAAAAAAAAAATTAACATTGGTTTTGCTGAAGGTTTTCATTCACTCCTCCGCCGCTTTGCTTGTGGGCCATGAAGAGACTTTGCATGATCAGTTTACATGCTATTGGATGCTATTGGGTGAGCATCCTCTCATAATTCAATCTGGACCATTGATTGGAAATAGAAGAAAAAAGTATAACTTGATGATGATGTGACATTTTAAATTGCTTGGATAGACATAATTTAAAGAATATAAACGATGATAAAAAAATAGATAATGAGAGCAACATTGTTAGCTTTACAGAGCCCTGCATTTTTGTTCTTATCCCCTTTCCAATTCCTCTATTGGTAGGGAAATAAAAAATGGCTCATATTCGATCTCTCCTCGAGAAAGTAGTATATGAGAAATTGAAACATTTGAACTCCACCTGAATCGGATTCAAATTTTGTTCTGGTTGAGGTGAAGATTTCTAGCTGGCCATAGGAAGACGGTGATAGTGATAAGTGGACGGACGGCGACGGTGAGAGGACAAAGGAGAACTTCGCGTGTGAACGACTACGGCTGTCTGCTGCTGATAGGAAAGCTTCGTGGGAAAGGTAGCAAAGGTCCTCTCAAAATCTACCAATTTTCGGAGAGACAATTGGAAAAATGGGGTGTGGGATCCACCCTATTTTCTCCCCTTTTTTTTTTTATTCTTTCCATATTTTTTTCTCCTTTCTAAACGAGGAAAACTTATTTTTCCTTCCATTTTTCTATCATCTCTCATTACAGTGTATAAGGTTATTTTTATCCCGGAAGGATTTTTGAAGTAGTGGGTATTTGAAATATTTTTGTGCTCAATGTCACGTGTATAATAAATGTTGGAATTTTGAGAATTTAACCCACAAAAAATATACTGACACGCGATGCAGGAAAAGACAAATCGGACGCTGCTTTAATACAATGAAATGTGATGGCAGTAACCCTATGCTAAGCCATGGCTCTCACCCATGGATAGTCTCTGTATGGCAAAGCGTTGGGAGGACAGAAAAGTTCAGCGAAGGAGGAAAAACCTCAATGGGAGAGGAGAAGCTACTTTTATGGTGTTTGGGATTCTATCATAGTCCACTGGCCTTTTCTTTAAAAACTGGTTTCTGATAAGAAGCCAAAAAACTTGGCTCCTGGCTTCTGACAGTGAGCTACTGATCTGGCTTCTGGTGTTTTTTTTTTTTTTTTTGACTGAAAAATAAACGTGGCGGTGAGATTTCTTGAGTCGGGCCCGTCGCACACATTGGAAATTTGTCGGCCATTTTGCTGGTGATCTTGGCTCCACTCTTGCACTCATCAATCGCCCGACTTGCCACTTCCTTTCTTTCGATCAAAGGAGGTTTTGCTGTAATAATGGTCACATTCAGCGACGAAGAAGCAGGGGTGGCAGAGGAAGAAGAGGGAATTAGAGGAGGTGGAATGGTCACATTTGCTCTTTGTTTATGTTATAGGGGGATTTCCAATGCTAGTGGCATAAGAAAAAGCAGAAAGTCATGGATTCTAATGTTTTTTAATATATTTAATTAAGGAAAATATTTCGGTGTTTTTAATTTTTTAATAATAATTTAAATTTTTGTCTTCGATTATCACAATATATACATTTAATACACACATAGTATTTAATAAAATTTATGTTATTTTTTAGTCATTTTTCCATCTCAACTGGCTTTTTAAATACTATTCCAAACAAATTTTGATTTGGAAACAAGTCAATCCTGCCATCGTCATTCCAGATATAAATCACATTTACAATCTAACTTTTATCTTATCTTACATTTACAAAAGTCAAATTAAAAATAAGTTAATTCTGTCAATGTTATCACAAACGAACTAATGAGTAGATAGATATTTAACTGTCATATATAACTCATAATAACATACTCCTTCAGGTTACATACCAAATATAAATCATTTTAACTAAATTTTCATCTAAAAATAAAACTAGTTAAAAATATTAAATTAATTATAAAATTTATGTAATTTTTACCCATATAAATTACACTAAACTTCAACATGCATATTCTCTCTCATTACACATATTAAATATGATTTAATATGTGTGTGTATAAAAGAACACATTCTAGAACATGGCCAACCAAACCTTTACCGAAGCTCTGGTGGCTATTGAAAGTCTACAATTGTTAGAGGTGAGCCTTTTTTCTGAAATTAATAATGACATTTTTAGTAATTGCACTTTAAAATTTATTTATGGAATCCTTTATTATTATTGCGAGATGTGAGAATCATTTATATATAATATATACATGGGAAGAAGAATAATATGAAGAGGAAATGAGGAATAGATGGGAGCGCGACTGAGGAGAAGAATAGGATAATATGATCGATGGTGAGAGAGGGATATTATTGCGCCATGCATGGATGGAGGGAGGGGATGCACACGTGCGAGGGACTCAAATTGGGACCCACTGTCTTTGTCTGCTTCAACCCTCCCCACGTGACTCTGGGGTCCACCCCCTCCTTTTCATGTTCCTTTCATGTTCCCCTCCCTCCTCCTCCTCCGCTTGGTCTCCCTCCCCCTCTTTTACTTCTTTAGGGTTAAGGTGCAAAAATACACATATGTTTTACCTCCAGGAGCGTCCAACACTATATGTTTTTTTTGTACAAAAATACATACGTCATTAGGTTTTAGGAGCAAAAATACCACTTCCGTTAGTTGACCGTTAACTGACCGTCCGTTAACCGTTAACTATGGTGAAATTACCTTTTTGCCCTTAGTTTAAAATAATTAAAAAAGAAAAGGGTTAAGGGCAAAAGAGTAATTTCACCATGGTTAACAGTCAACTAACGGTCAGTTAACGGTCAACTAAGGAAGTGGTATTTTTGCTCCTAAAACCTAACGGCGTATATATTTTTGCACCCAAAAAAAACATATGGTGCTGGGCGCTCCTGGAGGTAAAACATATGTGTATTTTTACACCTTAACCCTTGACTTTATATACGGCCCTCCACTTCCCTCTTTAATCGCACTCCAACCCCCAACACGCCCTCAAATCCTCAACCTCCATGCATGTCGACTTTTTCTAGAATAGCCATGAGGTTTTCTGGTAATATGACTTTTGTAAATTTAGGAATGAGTAAAGGTCAAATTATAGTAGTATAATGTAATTTAGGTTCAGATTGACATAAGAACAAAATTAGAGGAGTTAGGGTGGGCAACGCCTCTCCTAAAAATGTTAAAAGGGACTCAAAAGAGACACAAGGAAGTAAGTACTTACATAAAACTACTTATTTACTTGCATGTGTTTGCCCTAACGTTGGTAGAGTAAAAAGCCATATTGGACATAAAAAAGCTTGGCTGGTTCTTAGGGTTTGAACCACATCGTGTCATATGAAAAAGGCTTTGTTGGGACCTACAAGCTGTTAGTTAAGGTAGTAAGAACTTCACCCTCATAAAGAAAAAAATACAAGTTCAAATCCTAAAAAACACAATTGTTAGGAGAAGTGAAAATCCATTACCCTCTAACTCTTGAGGGGGGAAATCTTGATCTAGTTAAAAAAAAACAAAAGGCTTTGATAGAAGAGGCCAAACTCACTTCAATCATATCTACGTCTCAAGAGGATCAAGCTCAAACTATCGGCTGGGGGATACTATTTAAATTCTACCAAAAAATAAATAAATAAAAAATAAAAGCCACGTTTGAAGGCCAAATCTCACGATGAAGCTCCTCAATGTGGGCCTTGTTGCGGTGATCCGAAAGAATAGCTTCTTTTAAGCCTAAAGCGCCCTCACACTGAGCTGCTTAAAAAAATTAAAGTTGCTTTGAGGCCGTGAAAAGAGAGGAGAAAATGACAAAAAGAAGGAAGATAGGAAATTTTTTTGAATAGGAAAGTGGGTCCAACTTGCTTTAATGAAAGAAAAAAAAATTATTCAAACTTAAGTTTACAAGTGACTCCAAACAAAAATTACATTACACTATCTTAGTTTTATCCTAATTTTAATGAAATATAAGTCCCTTTCTCTAGCACTAATCCAAATACACATAGTGGAGGAAGTATTTTACAGCAACAAATAACATAAAATCAAAGTGTTAACACAAAATGAAGATGAGACAGGCAAGAAGGATAGATAATGAATCATGGAGGGCAAAGAAGTGGTGGAGCAGAAAATATGGGAAATGAAGTTGAAGATAGAAGAAAATATACAAAGCTTGATGCTGCCTCTCCTGGGCGGCACCACCACCTTCTTCTTCGTCGCCGTCTTCTTCTTCTGATCATCTGTAAGAGCTCTCAACCTTTTATCCGCCATTGATAATATTGCTCTCATCAAACAATGTTTATAAGGGCATATGAATAATAATGGCTGTTTGTTTGGGGTGGGAGATATAAGAGAATGCAAGCTTGTTTGTTATTTTAATACAGGGCCCCATATGATTGACAATTTACACACACAGAAAATTATTGTAGTGGAATACATATGGTTCAAACACTTTGACTTTTGTGGTTTCCCTGGCCAGTATGTTTCAGCTTTATATATTTATTGTCGTCTCTATTACTCTATATCACTCCTTGGAAATTTGTTCTTCTTTAGCTTCTCCCCCACGACAATGACAATAATAAATAAGATGCTCTTTTAGTATCGTTCATGAGGTAGAGAAAGTTTTTTTTTTTTTTGTCTTATGTATTAGTCACGTTCTTAAAATTTTTATATAATTGTATAATTTTATTCTTCATTTATTATTGTATAGATTGTGTTCTTAATATATCTTCTCTCTCCATCACTTTAAAATTAATAATATATAGAATTTTTTTTTTTCAAATATACCTTTATTCATAAGTGGATAGATAAGAGTGAGGAGAAGATGAGAGAGAATGTATGAAAAAAATATAGTAATTAATGATCAAATAGATAACAATGCATTTAATATTCAGACAAATCTAAAGTACATCTTAGAAAAGGGGACATATCAATTTAAAATTAAAATATTGTTAAATTTTAAGGCAGACTTTATAATGTTCGAAGTTTTTCTTGTTTAGATAAAATATGTTGAAAATAACTTATAAATAAGAATATACCACTGCCGAAGATCATCAAGCTAAGTGATGTATTAATTGCCACCTAAAGTGATTGAAAATTGATTGTTAAAAAGTCGTATTTTGGCTTTATATGAATGTCACTCCAAGTCAGATTAACTTTAAATGCAAGAACAAAGAATCTTGGGGTTTCAACTTCAGTGAGAGGGTATGGAGCTGATTAATAAATTAGATTGCAGAGTTTCCCGCGCATAGTGAAAATTCCACTTAGAGGAAATGTCAACCTCTTAATAGTTGTAACTTGTAAGCAAGCCCACACGTGATGGAACACAAGATTCAGCCCACACGTGATGGAACACAAGATAGTTTAGCTTGCTCCCATTCATCCAAAATACTAAAATCATATATTTATTAGTTCCATAATATAAAATATATTTATTTAACTTGATTAGATTAAGAAAGTTAATTAAGTTAATCAATATGACATGCATTTTTTAAAACACCTCAATCATCTTTTTTTAGAAAAAAATTGACAATTATAAAAAATAGATACTCCCTCTAGTACTAATTATAAGACCGAGTTAACATTTTGAAAAAATTAAAAAAACTAAATAAATTATTTAATCATATCATATATTGTGTTTCTTTAGATTATATATTAGTTTATTAGTTACATTAATAGTTTGAAAAAAAATATATACTTTAAAGTAATTTAATTAGTTCTTAATCTCTAAAAAAGTCAACTTGGTTTTATAATTAAAACCAAAAGGAGTATTACATTTAAAACCCTATAGTAAAAGCCGAAGGGAGTAATTGTTTCAAGACTTTGGGTAGTCATTTCTGATTGAGACATACAGTGATTCCTTAAGTTTGGTAATTTTTTTTTTTATAATAAAAAGTTTTGGAGGGGTTCAACACCAGTCCTCCACCAAGGTCAAGCACAGCCCTGGGCTTTATGAGCACTTACTGGAGACTTACAAGATTACCTACTAAAGGAGTCCCAGCAACAGCAAAGGAAATCGAACCCACGTCCCAAAGGACTAATCCTGGATCCTTTACCATCTGTGTCAACTCTCTTTGGCCTTAAGTTTGGTAATTGAATCGTAAGCTTGTGGTTGAGATAGACCTTATAGAGGATCCACATCATTTAACGTTCCGTTGGCCTGCATATTCTATTTGGGTTTGATGTTTTGCAAGCACAGGAACAAATATAAAGAGCGTCAAGATATATATTATAGGGAGAAGGAGCAGTTTTACACATGAAGTTTGCCCCCAGGAGCGCCCAGCACCACGAAGTTTTTTTTGGACAAAAAATGCACGAAGTTACGTTTTGGGAGCGTTCAGCACCACGGACCGTTAGTCAACGAACGTTGACCGTTAACTCTGACGGAAATGAACAGTAACTTCACAGAAATTACAATTTTGCCCCTAATTTTAAACTGAAATTACTATTTTGCCTTTAATTTTAAATAATGTTTTTAAAAAAAAAAACAATCAAATAACCCCTCCCCCCAGTGGCCCCACCACTGCCGGCCACCCACCCCACCTCCGGCCGCCGCCGGGCGGCGGCGGCGCCTTTTTTTTAAAAAAATAAGGTTTTTAAAAAAAAACAACTACGGGGAGTCTAGGGGGCCCTACCACCGGCCACACCACCACCAGTGGCCGCTCTCCCCACCGCCGGCCGCTGACGACGGCCACCTCCGGCCACCTCCTCCGGAGATTTTTTTTTCACAAACTAAGGTTTTTTAAAAAAAAAAACTAAGTGACCTCCTCCGGTGACTTTTTTTTTAAAAAAAAATCTCCAGAGGTGGCTTCCGGTCGCCGGCGATGGACGGCAGTGGGGAGGGTGGCCGCCACCAGCGGTGTGGCCGGTGGTGGGGTCCACTGGACTCCCCTTAGTTTTTTTTTTCAAAAAAAACCTGAGATTTTTTTTTCAAAAAAAAGTCACCGGAAGTGGCCATCGCCGACGTTCGGCCGTGGGGAGGGCAGCCACCGGCAGTGGTGGGGCCTCGGACTCCCCTTAGTTTTTTTTTTAAAAAAACCTTATTTTAAAAAAAAAAAAAAAAAAAAAAAGCCACCGCCAGCCGGAGGTGGGGTGAGTGACCGGCGGTGGTGGGGCCACTTGGGGGAGGGGTTATTTGATTGATTTTTTTTTAAAAGAAAAACATTATTTAAAACTAAAGGCAAAATAGTAATTTCAGCTTAAAATTAGGGGCAAAATTGTAATTTCTGCGAATTTACTATTCATTTCTGTCACACTTAACGGTCAACGTCCGTTGACTAACGGTCCGTGGTGCTGGACGCTCCCAAAACGTAACTTCGTGGCATTTTTGGTCCAAAAAAAACTTTGTGGTGCTGAACGCTCCTGGGGGCAAACTTCATGTGTAAAATTGCTCTTTCTCCCTATATTATACAAACTTACTCAAGTAATATGATTCATTCTCCTCTCTTTTCATCTTTACTCTCTTTATTTGATCCTTTCAATGTAGTTAAAAAACTTCATACACTACAACTTAAACAGGGGCTTTTACTATTAGATTTAGTTCGGACTTGGGAATCCATGGCATTTAAGATCAGGTGTTCAGAACACATGACATGATCTTTGAACCTCAATGACTTGCAATACTACAAGCAAAACTGAACATCTTTATAAGCAACTCAATTATTAGTGAGTCGTACAAAATGTTGTAAACTCAGGAACTTTTATGGGGAGGAAACAACGCTCCAAATAAACCAGTTACATGGATCTAAAATGTGAAATTTGTGCCCGCGAAATGTATTTAAAAGGTAATATATGATTATAGTTAAAACACTTGGGTTAACTAAAGCTCACTCCCTTGCCCCTTACAACCTCACCAATTTTGTAGACTTTGTCTTGTCTGTCCCTATTCTCAAGTATTTTGACTGATGCGTCAGGGCTCACTACAAGTACCATCCCTATGCCCATATTAAATGTTCGCATCATCTCGCTGTCTTCTATATTTCCAGCCTAATAACGTAAGAAGTCATCAATATATAAATCATCTCCAACAAAATCACTTTCAATGGAAATATAATAAAAGCAGTTTTACCTCTTGAAGCCATTTGAACACAGGAGGAACTTCCCATGAGTCCTTGGATATATTGGCACCAAGACCTTCAGGAAACACTCTGGGTATGTTATCTGTGAAACCACCACCGGTGATGTGAGCAATACCCTTAACCCCTCCCTTGCTAACCAAGTCAAGAACCTGAAATTAAGAAAGAATGCCCATTTGTCAATAAAAATGTCTTCAGAAACCCCAAAAAAATAAATCAAGCAATATCAAAAGTCACAAAGATAATGACCTTTTTAACATAAATAGCAGTTGGAGCCATTAGAGCTTCTGCTATTGAAACATCCCCACCAGGAAGTTGATCTTCCAAAGAAAGACCACTATGAGCAAGCACTCTGTAAAGATGTATATTATTAACATCAGTCAAGAATAAAACAATTAACTAGAACAAATTTGCAAAATTTAATGGATTCTTCACCCGAATCTAACCTCCGTACAAGAGAGAAGCCATTAGAATGAACTCCACTAGATGGGAGACCAATAAGAACATCACCAGCAACTATGTTCTTTCCGTTGATCACAGAGTCCTTCTTTACTATGCCAACTGCACAGCCACTAAGATCATACTCGCCTTTTTTATAGAGGCCAGGCATCTCTGCAGTCTGAAAAGATATGAAATCAAATTTCTGCCTTAGTAAAAGAGTTAAAATCTTAGCATATATAATGTTGAAAAAAAGGGTGTGAGTGGGTGAGCCTGCGAAAGAAGGCCCATGTACAGCATAAAAAAGTTTTATGCAATAAATTAATAAAATATTCATAGGGTTAATCTTTCCACTATAAAATTGCAGCTGAACAAATCACTTCAAAACTTAACTGTTGAAAATGGATTGCTGTCAGAAAAATTGTGTCACTTATCAACCTCGCTATATTAAACTGAAAAATATAAGCAACAATCTATAGGGGATTAATTAAAATGTCAATCTAAATTATGAGTCTATACTACATCTAATTCCAGACCTTACGACTACTCATGTTTTAGACACATATTGGAGGCTTATGCTTCGCCAAGGAAAGAAAAATTTAACAATAAATGCTTTAGTTATCTTGCAAGGCCTAAATTTCTCTTCATCAGGTAATGACTTTGCAAGACTAATGTACAACTAATCAAATACCGCTGCAAATAATAGAGTAAATTTTTAAAAAAAAAAAAATCAATACCTCTCCTCCTAAGAGTACGCAATCAGATTGCTGGCAACCATCAACAATCCCTTTTATAACCTGAATTGTAAAAAATTAGCTGTCAATATGATCAACTTCTATTCTGTTGATAAATCAGTAGTTAGTAATTGTTCCTTGTACATGAAGAAACTTTATGGCTAAATTTATCCAACTGAATGCACATTCATTACTACCTTTTCAGCAACGTCAACATCAAGGTGGCCTGTGGCAAAGTAATCGAGGAAAAAGAGTGGCTTTGCACCAGAAGTAACAATGTCATTGACGCTCATTGCAACCTAAAGTAAAGAGCATAGTGAAAAGATAAGCATTTATCTAACATTTTTTTATAGTGAAAAGAAAACAGAATTCAGTTGCCAACCAAATCAATCCCAATGGTGTCATGAATTCCAGTTTCAAAAGCCAGCATCACTTTAGTACCCACACCATCAGTGCCAGCAACAAGATATGAATCACCTGTCCAAAAGAAGTTGGTTAGTCATATTTTATCGAAACCCATTAGCAGGATTAATCCGTGGCTGAAAGAGAAAATACCGAGAGGGAAAAGACCACCAAAGCCTCCTATTCCAGGGGCCATTTTCGCTATCCTTCTTACAAGTTCTGAACCAGCATCGATATCAACACCAGCATCCTTGTATGTAAGACCTTGGTTATTGTTCGAAGCACCTGCTACAACACTATCCCTCGACATAGGTTTTACGCCGCTGCACAAAGCAATTAATCGAATTCTCAATTCTTCAACTGCTCCATGTTTATATACAAATTTGACACCATTGCAGCTACTTGCGCATGGACAACTTCCCCTATACTTGTTAGGCCTTGGTCTGATGGAAACACCAGCACAGCAACGTGATAGCTCTGCGCAAGCTCCGGTACTCATGTCTGTTACGAGGAATTTGTGTGTCTATTACGAAGAGCATACAAAAAAAAAGTAGGAAAAAGACTAATGGGATTGTTGAAGGTGAAATTGAGAGAAATAACGACTTCAATCTGACAAATTGAGAGAAAGCTAAAAGTTTAAGAATAGAAACGAACAGGATGAACGACAGACACCGTAGCATGTTGCCCTAAAGTATCAGAATATCAGCAATATATCAGCTGTGCGTAATTTATAAGCTAGAATATTAACACTACTTTATATAAATTTACTTTTATTCTTTTAACATTTTTTTAATAAAAAAATTTAAATTATGGAAGGTATACATAATCTTTAGAACAACTTCAACCATCGCTAAGGTAATCTGAACAAACAAAAACGCAACAGGACGAAGCAGAAATCTAATGAAGAACACACGCACACACAAAAGCAGCAGGTTTGGACTAGAAATCTATGAAAAGAACGAAAGCACACACAAAGGAAGCAGATTTGAAGCAGAAATTTGTTATAAGAAAACACAAGAAGCAGATTTAAAGTATATTTGAAGCAATAATCTGCATTAGGAAGAAGAAGAAACAGAGCGAAAAAGACGGAAAAACCTGGACAGTGAAGATGCAGCAGATAACGGCGAAGGCGAGCACAGCAACGGACGCAGGAACTCCCAGAGGAGCAGAAACGCGGCGCACAGAAACAGAAACGCCGAGTGGAAGAACCGAGAGAGAGGCGCGTAGAGCGATTTGGCTGAATGTACTTCAAATAGGCTTCTAGGGTCTGTGTTGCTCCGAGTAGTAACAGGTGAGACTTTGGCTAAATGAGTAAAAGCGGCTAGAAGGTATGAGCTTGAATCGAAGGTTTTTTTAGGTTTAGGGTTTATGGAAGGTATGAGCTTTCTCATACTCATACCAGCCTCATCTAAGCTGTTACTGCATCTTGATTATTTTATATGCTTCTCCTCAAGTATGCTCATGAAGTGCTTGTGAGGGTTTCTTTTGTCCAAATGATTAGGTTGGTTAAAAAACTGGGTTGCTATTTCCATTTTTTACATTTTCTTATAAATAAAGAATGTATTATTGGCATAGATGCTGCTGCATTTTGCTTGAGTTATTTTTACTCAGCTCTTTCAAATTGCTGGTATGTTTTAACATTTTAACAGTGCTTTATACATGAATTTCAAATTATTTTTTTTTAAGAATCCTCTCATACATTAAAATCTCTCTTATCACATAAAGGTAAAGTTGTTTATATAATTAATATATTCATAATGAATTATACTGTTTTTTTTTTTTTAGTGTTTTCCCCCTACACATATGACATATAATCATATATATAATCTTGTTTGTTATCATCGTAATATAATGTGCTAAAACAACTAACAACGATGATGATGTTGCTCGAGGGTAACAAAATAAAAATAGATGGACAACATAAATCAAACCTAGGCTATTATTTCAAAGAAAAACCGCAAGCACTTGGAAGTTGGAATTGTCACAAACACGTATACAGTACACACATTTTGCTGGATTGCCCTTGGTTGATTCCTCCTGTCTCCTATAAATTATTAGTTTTTAAAAATATTTATCATACATTTATAAGTTTTTCAATAATCATTTAGCATGTTCAGATGACTTACTTAATCTTTAAAATTTAATAATAAATCTATGAAACTATTAAGCTATATAACCATCTTACCTTCTGGGACTAAGGTGTAACCAACACCGTGAAATATTTTTCCAGATATATCTGGTATTCTAAAATATTTTGTATTTCACCCCGCTCTTTGAAATATTTTTTAGGGTCGTTAATCACCCTAAAGTAATTTTCTTGCATGATTTTGCATTTAACAGTTCAAATAATTTAGGGTATTAGATATGCCATAAAAAATATTTAGGGTGTTGAATGTACTAAAAACATAGTTTATGGTTTTGGACACACTTGAAAATTTTTTTTTATGGTGCTCGATGCATTTAAAAAAAAATACTGATACACCACAAAATTCTTGGGTCGGTTTGGTGTGAAGGATTAGAAGAGGAGGGAAACAAATTTTGAATGGATTTTGAAAAAATTAAAGAAGAGGGGTTGAAAATTTTTAATTGATTTTTCTTACTCTTTTATTTTACTTCTTATATTTATTAAAATTTTAATTAATTTTTCTTACTCTTTTATTTTACTTCTTATTTTTTTAAACTTTTATAACCCCACTTTTCCAATTTTTTTAAATTCAACTCTTAAAAATTTTCCTTTCCTTCCTTTCCTCTCCATTTCCCTCCTGTCAAATAAACCCTAAAACACTGGATGAATCTAAAAATTACTTTAGAATGTTGAATGCACCTTAACCCTACCTTCTACCCAAAGGTACTTTATCTAGGGGTAGACTTGTTGGATCACATAATGGATAAACTAAGTTCAAATCTCACCTTATTTAAAAAATTAATAGGGATTTGAATTAACTTATTTTAAATAATTCTGTTATATACAACATTACCGTGTGAAATGAGTTTTATCTCTCAAGGAGCAAAAGTTATTTTGTGATGGGTTCCAAAACACCCCTCTGGACAATTTCAGAATCAGCTCCAATACTTTTTTTGATACACATAGTAGGGGAGGGGGTAGGGTTCGAACCTTGGACATGGGAGAGAGGAGCCAAACTCCCATGCCCCTGTGCTATTAAGGCGCTAGCAAATCAGCTCCAATACTTGCATAGAGTATTTCCTTTCCTTTCGAACAATACATTATTACAGCATCACTTCAAATTGCTGAATAAAGTGAAGTAGTAGACGCTATGCAAGTTCCGCTGTTACATACAGCATAACTCGTGAGGTTTTATGCTCTATCTACTGTAGTGTTGATCTAATCCCGAATCAATCTATTTGTCCACTCTAAAAAAATGAGACAGATTGGAATTACATGCTCTGCCTAAATTCTTATCCAGTGAGAAAGTAATACATAAAATACAATGACAGCAAATAATAATTGGTCATCCAAGACCACAAAGAATGGGTGGCTTCTTCTTGTGTCAGCCTATGTGTCTTCTTCTTGTTGCCAAAGAAAGGAGAAGGAAAGTGATCACACTTTGGAAGACTATATCTGAGAAACAAGGAGTTCATTCCAAGTATCTGGAACTCCAGGTAGGCACCAGTGCAAACAATCGCTATCGTTTTTAGTTCCTCGAATAGTGTAGCGAGACATGTGAGCCTCGTCCCTCAATTGAGAAAGAGCAGTTATATCCAGCATCTTAATCTTCGTACCCCTTAATGCACCCTCAATAGTTAGATCACTAGATCCATCTTGTACAACCTCGCTTCCTGCAGACAAAGGGATGGTATTATCACAGCTACCACCAGAGTTCCAATCCCCATTGACGAAATGCCTCGGCGATATAGTCCTAAAGAATGCTTTAAGTTGGGGGTGGGAGACAAGATGTGAATCCACCCATTTAGCTACACTATAGATTGTTAAATTCTTGGCCTTAACGATTTCTGCAACCCTTTTGTCTTCATTAGGCTTCCCACCTACATACATAATCCACCGGTTTGCACTAAGTTTACCCCGGTTCCAGTGGTGCCCTGTGTTAAGAATTAAAACATTGAAGCGATTGATGAACTGTTGCAGAAACGCAGCTGGGCGGTCCAAGTGCATGGCGACATTGGAGAGTGGGTCATTCATGTTGAGGGGCTCTAGATAACATAAACTAGCTGACCAGTAGTACAAGATTGTGGTGTTGGTCTTTGGGAATCTGTAAGCCCAGCCATCAGGACGAAGAGCACCACGACGTTTTACCAGACCATATTGCCATCCCACGTCTTCAACTTCAGGGCTCTCTTCACCACCAGTGGTCATACACATCAGAGATTGAAATTGTTGCCGGCCCAACGAATCTCCAACAAATGCTATAGTTTTGTCCTGCATTCTAGAGTCCACTTCAAATTAAAGATCACTCACAACCACAATCTAAATTTGATATCCAAAAATGAAGTCAAACTTTAGCACCATAGTATCTAAATAACTGGAGAGCCCAGGAACTCTGATCCCTTAATTTGACTTAAAAGTTTAACTATCCCATTTCAGTGCTTCAGAGTATATTTCACCTTCAAGTTCCTCAGGTTAAGCTCGTCAAAATGTTCTACCATGTCTGATGTAGCTTAACATGAAGTTGATGAGATCATTAAGTAGCCAACTATGACTAAAACACGCAAAACAAAGCATCGTATATTTGACATAGCCATGACGCCAATATTATTTTGGAGTTCTGTCATGAAATTTTCAATAATAATCAGGCACTTTATGGCTATATTAGATTGACAACACACCATATCACACATCCAATTTGACAGGCTTAATGTGAGGACAAAATCAAAGATGAAATACGTTTTGAAGGACTAGAACGAGAGATTTAAACTTTGGAAGTTGAAATCGACACCATGAATTATTCAATGACCAAAAATTTCAATTCAGTCCAAAATGAAAAAAATCAATTGACAGAATTTTCTAGTTGAAGCATATAAAGAAATAACTTGGCCGAGCTACCTGTACATATATATAAATCAATAGGCAACTTATACTGAAGGTCACTAGGTCAGTGTGTCAAAGATATATATTATAATGCATGTTCCGTAATCAAGTTGGAAGAACAACTTTGATAAATGATATGTAAAGATAATAAAAGGTTAGGAGTTAGTTAGGGGTTGTTAGGAACTAGATCTGTTAGGAAGTTAGTTAGTTTAGGATGGCTTGGTCATTAAGTCACTCTAACCTATAAATAAAGGCCTCATCCCTATTGTAATTCAGATTATGACTAATGATGGAATAATCTCACTTCTGTTTTGTTTCCGTTTGATCTGTCTTCTGCTTCTTCTACCCTATTTCTGGTTTCTTCCCTCTATTTCCCTCTTCCTTTCATTACAGAATTATGACTCTGTAACAGTGGTATCAGAATTAGTTCCTAACAACCCCTAACTAACTCCTAACCTTTTATTATCTTTACATATCAATAAACCATAACAAACAAACCAATGAATAAATAAAACAATTAAATAATAATGTTGCGTATACATTCTCAACTAGATCAGCTAAGAAAGAAAGGGTTATACCTACTTTCTCAAAAATGCAGACCGGTCAAACTCTGGCATGCCACAATTTTCTGGCTGCCACCGGTATCCCTCATAAGAGAAATCTGGTCGTGGTGTCATTCTACATGACCACATTGGGGATAACCATTTTTTACAGCCAAGTCCAGAATATAATGGCCTTTTCTTGTCTGCAACCCATCTACCCTTTGCATAATTACAGACTGAAAATACAAGAATACATCAGCTCTTATATTAATGGAGACAGAGAACCTCCATTTAGATGAAACCAGTAAACTAGACCTTGCAAGCTAGTTTAGATGGAGATAAAAAGTGGAGCATATGCAACCACAGAGAAATTTCGAACATAATCAGTAGAATAATATCCTAGTTTTTCAAGGTTCAAACTGATGTATCTTGGCCACAGGCCATCTAAATTTCTTGTTTTTATAGGATTTCCTGTTACTGTCATAAAAAGGAAAGAGGATACAGAAATAATGGGCTATAATAATCATCATGTAGCTAAAATGCGTTGACAAAGAGCTTCTCTTATCAAGAGCTTTCCTTTTATTTTCTCACATTTTAAGAAATATATTCCGCAAAATCAATAAAATTCAGTACAGAATGCAAATATCAGACTCGAGGTATAGAAAGACTCTCAATATTCAATTCTTGCAGGCCATTGACAAAGATGTAAGGAAAATACACATGGTGGAGAGAATGATATGTATTGCACAACTTGAGTGAGGGAACAGAAAGGCAAACGACCAAATATTCAAGCAGAATAATGAATTATGAAATTCAAAGTCAGAACCAAACATAAAACCACACACACACACACACAAAAAGCCAAAATATGTATTTTCAAAGTAATATTAATTACAGAAACATTTATGTAGGAGGAAAAAAGCTTCACTACAATTTCTAATTTTGACAAAAAATTCCAGAATATACCTTTTCTTCCTGAAGAAGACCTGAGACCCTGAATGTTTTGTATTTCGGGAGAATATGAAGGGACAGAATGTACAGGAACTGCATCCACATAATTAAGTTGCACCTTTGTTTCATTTTTGTTGCTAGTATTTAAAGATATCTCCTCACTTATTGTCAGCTTTGAATCTCCCATTGAATTATTCAGGGCTTCTACAAGCACTCCTAAGAGGAAGCGGAAAATCAGCACAATTTGAAACCAAACAGTGCAGGTTTGTAAAGGGATGAAAACAGCAATATGAACATGAAATGATAACAGAACCTACTGCAGGTGACAGTAAAAGTTTGTTAACAGCCATTGGAATAATGACAATCAAATTCTACAAAAGATGCAAGAACTACAAATGTAAGTTCAATCTTGTTCACTGTTACATTAGGGGTTGGTGTGTGCTATATGGATTCCTAGATTCCTATAAAGCTGAAGAAGCACATCTAGCAAGACAGTACCACATCAAAACCAATACAACTACCAAAGTCCAAGCATAAAGTTAAAATCTCCAGATGTTTTACCCAATATAACAGAGACACATGCTTATAGCAGCCCAGTTTGTAAAGGCAGAAATGATCATCTTCATGTACCCATAAGAATATTTTATTGTGTTCGACTCTTGAGTCTTATCTACAAGGAAGAGTTACTGTTTCTTTATATACAAAGAATACTCAGTGTGTGTGTGTTAGAAGAATTTAACAAGTGAATATTCAAAGTGATATTCAAGGACATGAGGAGAGGGAGGATTTATTTTTTCTTTCAGATTTTGTGGATTAAACATCGCATTTCTCTAAATCACATTTATTATGGGGAAAAGTACGTCTACAGTATTGAATCTGCTTCCTCCTAAAATTTTTGCCATCAGTGGTTGAATTAAACATGAATGAGCTAAACCGCAAGGCATTCCTGCCTCACCCAATCCCAAAAAGACCACATGTCATTATTTACGTATATAAACTTTCTAGGGAGACATACCTGATAAAGGTTTGTGATACCACTCTTGAGCTGTATGTAAAGTTATGGCTAGTGGATTTTGCTCCCATGTCCACAGTAATGTGGTCATTAGAACAAGAGAAACAAGGACTAACAAAATATGCCACCCTCTTAAGCCATATGAATGCCCTCCCTTCATGTCTGCTGCTTATGTGCCATAGAAGATACAGATATTCGGCTCGGTCAGTATATTCAGAAAATAGAGAATATAATATCATAAAATTATTCATATGGAGGCTTATCTGTGTGAAGAGAAGATAAGAAGAGCAGGATCAGAAAAATAAACGTTAGTATATGCAAATTAGTGCATAAGTAAACTGGAACTGATGAAGCTGCACTCATAACAAAAGTACATTTGTCTGTTTTTGGACATTACTGTGTCCACATCAGTAGGCGCATGCAAACATTTTTTAAGTGCCAATATTAAAAAAATTGTCTTACAATTAGCACCCTAATAATTATTTTATAAATTAAATTTATTTTTTCCCCTAAAAAGTTATGAGCTATAACCACAAGACTCCAAATAGTTGCCAGACTACAGATTTAATAAATCCGGACCATGGAAGAAGTGGTGTGAACTGTGAAGTATAAACATAAACTTAGTAAATGGAAGCTCAGCAACCTCCCCCCATCCTTGCCGTCCTGTCAAGCTTGATCTCAAAATTTAGCTCTCCACTTAAACATGTCCACCATCATACTTCAGAATTCAGGAGACATCTAGTCATCACCCAAAACAACAACATTTCATGATGTCTAGTCCATTGAGTTACACAGTCACGCAAGTAAAAATGAAATGACGTGAATTATTATAACAAACTCATACACTTTAATGCCAGCCAAGGTTCACAGGCATCCATTCTCCAATATAAATACAAAACTTGAGTGTAGGAACTACCAGATGTAGATATATAAATAATTAACATAATTTAACAGATCAGACTTCAGAAGTTTTGTTGTCACAACAAGGCCTAAGTTCCAAGTATCTAGCATATTACTTCAAAATATTCATACCATTAATGCAACATTCATTGCTTCTGATACTCAAGTAATGATAACTTTTGTATGTCCTGATGGAAGTTGTAACTGCGACATATAACAGTAAATTTATAATATAGAAAGCTGCTTTGAAATTAAACTTACAGATCCCAGAGGAGCTGCTGAAGAGGAAATTTCAAATGATAGCAACGCAGACACCAGAAAACCAAGGGAATTTGAAGCATCAGTTCGAATTCTCCTCAGAAATGACTAGAAACGTTGGGCTTTAATAGCATGTATCAACCCTGAACGTCAATGCTCTCAGCCGCAATAGTCTGGCGAAAAGAAAAAAGAAGCAGCTAAATTTAAAACCAAATTGCGTATAAAAAGAAATCCTCGATGTAGATATGAAACGAGGCATGAATTGTAAACGAGCAAAACCAAAAAGAAAAGAGGGAAAAAGAAAGAACCCGCACAGTGGAGTCGCCTCTGAAATTACTTGAGTGGCTTAATGGGGTGAATCGGCTGTCGCAGTTGCAGATCCAATTGATGTAGAGATGAGAAAGAGTTGAGCAATAAATCCAGGCGTTTGTTGTTGGTTTTTTTTTTTTTAGCTCAAAAATTAGAGGCGTTTGTTGGCAAGTTCTGTAATTTAAAACTCTGCCTAATAGTTCAGACTTCAGAGGACACGGGAGAGCAGTATTTCGTAAAATGAGGAATATTTTCGACATATAGTAAAATAAAGAGGTTATTTTACGAATATAGCTTCGGTTTCTTTAGCTATTTTTTTTTATCGTTTATTATAATTTTTAATTATATTTATTCAATCAATATAATATTATTTTAATATTATTTTAACTTTTTTATCATTTTTTTAATCAAGATAGATAAATAAGAGAAAATGAGAAAAAAAACAAGAGAAGATCTCCATCCAAGATCGAGTCGCCCTACTTGGCAATTAATTGTTGAAAGGTTTGTGGTACATGTTCTTTACATTACAAAGTGTGTTTGGTTAGCTGATGATAATAGAAGTAACTTATTTTTTATTTGATTTTTATAAAATTAAGATAGGAAAAAAAATTGGATTGTAAATATAATTAGTATTTGAATTGATGGTAGTAAAAGTTTTTTTTTTTTAATAGAGACGTGTTTGAACTATTATTTAAAAAATCAATTTAGATGGAAAATGACTAAAAAGAGTATGAATCTTATTGAATACTATATATATTATTGGTTAAAATATACTTTTAATCTTTTAAGTTTCACATGAGGTATGCTTTTGGTCTCTTAATTTCATAAAGTATACTTTTGGTCTTATATTTCTAACACCTTTAATGTTGTTAACAGAAAATGTTTACACTGCAAATTCATCTTATGACTATACAGCTGGTAGAGTATATTTAAGTTTTAATTTGTTTTAGTATATTATATTTAGATTATTAAATTAAAATAAACTGACAAATTTTTACAAAGGAAATCAAGATTTTAATATTTAGATTATTAAATTAATATATTTAGATCATTAATCTAAAATTTTTATATTTAAATTATTAAACTAAGTTTTTTAATATAAACGAGGTTTTGATAATGAGTGTTTCATTAGGTATTTAAATATTTTTTAATTTATGCATATTTTAAATTAATAAATTTTAATTACACAGTTAACACTTAAGTTTAAAATCGTCAGTTGAGTTTGCTAGATCAGCATTTTCAATTAGTAACATTAACAGCGTTAGGATTATAGAACTAAAAGTATACTTTATAAAGTTAATAAATCAAAAGTATGTATCATGTAAATTTAAATGAATGAAAATGTACTTTAGCCTATATTATTTAGTTGTATATATTCCTGAAAAGAATATGAATCATATTCAATACTACATATTTCTTCTTGTCATATAAGACAAAGTTGATTTTTTTTAAGAGATTAAGGAAGTTAGTCAAATTAATTACTTTAGAGAGAAAAAATATAAATATAAATACTTTAAAGTAAAATAATAATTTTCTTTGATTTCTCTAAAGAAGCCAATTTTATCTTATATTTAAAACTGAATGCCTTATAAATAGGATTAAAATAGATACAAGCAAAACAAACAATATAATATAATTAAAAAATATTTTTTATTCATTATTTAACTTTCTTCTCTCTTCTCACCAACTCACTTTTCTCAAGGGTTAAAGTGCAATTTTACGCATAAGCTTTTCTCCCAGAAGCGTCCAGCACCATGTGCTTTTTTTAGATAAAAAATACACACGTGGTTACATTTAAGGAGCAAAAGTCACACGGGTCGTTAGTTGACCAGACGTTGACCATTACCTCTAACGGAATGAACAGTAACCATGGTAAAATTACCATTTTACTCTTAGTTTTAAATAATTTTTTAAAAAAAACTAAAAAACCTAAAATAACCCTCCCCGTTGGTAGGCCCCACCACCGGGCATACCACCGCCAACGGCTGCCCTCCCCACTGCCAGCCGCCAGCAGCCACCTCCGGCAGCCTCCCTTAGTTTTAAATAATTTTTTTTTTAAAAAAATCTAAAATAACCCCTCCCCCGCCGCCCACCCCACGTCGGCGACTAGCAATTGCCGCCCCACCTCCGGTGACTTTTTTTTAATTATTATTTAAAACTAAGGGCCGGCCTTCCCTTACTTTTAAAAATAATAATTTATAAAAAAAAAAAAAAGCCACCGGAGGTGCTCGCTAGCGGTGGGGCAACGACTGCCAGTCGTCAACAGCGGACGCCGACGTGGGGTGGCCGGTAGTGGGGCCCACGAGGGGGAGGGGTTATTTTAGGTTTTTTAGTTTTTTTTAAATTATTTAAAACTCAGGGCAAAAGGGTAATTTTACATTGGTTACTATTCATTCCGTCAGACTTAACAGTCAATGTCTGGTCAACTAACGGCCCGTGTGTATTTTTGGTCCAAAAAAAAACACGTAGTGTTGGGCGCTCTAAGAGGGAAAGCTCATGTATAAAATTGCACCTTAACCCTTTTTTTCAATTAGGGTTAAATATTATTTTTGCCATGAAAGTTTATCCTAAAGAGCACTGGTCATCGGGAAGTTTTTTTGGTCTTATTTTTGCCCCGGTAGTTTAAAAATGAAGCAAATATGCCTTGGAAGTTTTTTTTAGGAGCAAATTTGCTTCGGAAGTGTTTTTCATGAGCAATTTTGCCTCTAGAAGTTTATAAAGAAGAACAACAATTCAACGGTCAAGATCAACGAATGAGTAAGATTGCTATGTTTTTAAACTTTCAGGTAAAAAATGATACCAAAAAAACTTTCAGGTAATCAGTGCTTCTCAAAATAAACTTTCATAACAAAAATGGTATTTAAACTTTTCAATTATAACTCATCTCTCTTCTATCTCTTCTTTTAAAATAAAGTCCATGGAATGTCCTGTTTAAAAAATTCTATTAGTCAATCAATTGATTGAGGTAATAAGTAAGGAGGATAGTAAAAAAATTAAGAAGGAAAACATATATTCAAGTTATGACATCATCTGCATTTATTGATAGCATTGAAAACTTTTTATACAATAAATCATGAAAGATAAGGAGTTAATTAAAAGTTTAAAATTGATTGAGAATATCTTTGAGAAATTAAAAATTTATTAGTGAGTTAAAAGGATCTAATATGGTTTCACACATAAAAAATACTACTACTCTGCCATATTTCATATACATGAAATATCAATACTTAAATTTAGGTTCGTTTGACTAATAAATTTTTTTAGAAAAATAATTGTTAAATTATTTTCTACAATTTTTCTTCATAATTTTTAGTTTTATTTACATTCTTAGCGAATATTTTATCAAAAGATGAATTTATATCTTATTTATTTTTGTCAAGAGAACCCTCTTAATTAACATAACTTATCATCAGATTCTTAAAATTCCCTCTCCAATCACGGCAAAGGAAGTCCAACTTGTTTGGACTGGCAATACACGGCATCTATTCGAATCACACTCTATTATCTTGTTGGCAATGGGAATTAAAAATCTCCCCAAGGACATCAAAATGAAACATCTAGATTGAGCTTCCAGTTTAAGAAGACCAGGGACCCGAGGGTTCATATTCAAACTTGTTATGAATATTCTTATTATGTGGATGTCCATTGACCCATAATCTCCAAATACAGGATGACATGGTATATACGCATAGTAATCTACTATTTGCATCCTTCTATAAATAGAGGTCTTCTGTAACTATTCATTACACTTGAATGGATTTCATCTCTCTAGAATTTCCTCTGACTTCTCTCTAGAATTCCTTCAGTTTTATAACACGTTATCAGCACGATGGCTTCTCCTTTGGCTGATAGCTTCTACCTTCTTCTTTTCTTCATTCTGCAGATCTCTATGCGTTCTTTCACCAAACTCATCCCTTCCTTCTCAGTTTCAGTTTCAGATCTATTTTTCCCTCTCCCCCATCTCTGCTCAACATTAGATCTAGGTGTGTCTCCCTTACTTCTCAGAGGCATCATAAACGAAGGAGTAAGACCACCACGAGCACCCAACTTTACTTCTCTCTACTTTTCATACCTGACCGCCTTCTGTCGCTGGAGATATCCTCAATCCGGTGATGGCTTCCTCTTTCTTTATTTATGTACAATTAATTATTAGCCACTTTTCTCTATTTGTTTGTTAGTTCGGTGTCTGCATGATTATTTTCTCCATTCTTTTACAAGCTCCTACTTTTCCCTTCAGATTCAAACCTATGGACCCTACATGTCTCACTAAAAATTTGCACCCCCTTCACGTGAAGTCTCTCTTTTGTCATCTTATATATTATTAAAAAAAAAAAAAAAAAAAATCATTGTTTGTGCTGACAGATTTTAAAAAAAAAAAAAAAAAAAAAAAAAAAAAAAACTGTTTCTGCCGACAGTTTCTCTAAAAAAAAAAAAAAAAAAAAAAAAAACTGAGATTTTATTATTATTTATTATTTATTTATTTGTTATTTATTTGACTCCAGATTGGAAGTCTAGATTAATTATATATAATTTTATTATTATTGTTAATTTGACTCCTGAAAGTCTAGATTTAATTTTCTCTTTTAATTGTTTTAATTTGAGATTTTATTATTGTCACTAACATTTACTTTTGTGCATTTATTTTTATTGTAACTAACATTTACTTTTATGTTATTTACTTTTATTTATCTTTTATGGCGGCAACACTTTTTAATAGTGAGCTCCATTTATTTATTTTATTATGCATTTATTTATTCTTCATGGAGGCACACTAATATCTATTAGTGGGCTCAATTTATTTATTTTTATTCAGCATTTATTTATCTTTTATGGTGGTGACACTTTGTGGGCCCCATTTATTTTATTTTAATTCTTTACTGCTTTATTTACTTTTTCATGGTAGCAACACTAGTATAGTGGGCACCATTTATTTTATTATTTACTGCTTTATTTTTCATGGTGGTAACACTGATATAGTGGACTCCATTTATTTAAATTTTATTTACTGCCTTCTATATATTATATATATATTTACATTTGCATATGTATCCTCTTTCTTATCTTTGGATGAGATAGGTCTCGCTGTGAGTTTACTACCATTCCTATCTCATCTTCTTTTTATTTATTTAGCATGTTTATTTCCAGTCATTTATTTTATTTTATTTATTTATTAATTGCTTTATATATTTACATTTGCATATGCATCTTCTTTCTTACCTTTGAATGAGATAGGTCTCGCTGTGAGTTTACTCCCATTCCTATTTCATCTTCTTTTTATTTATTTAGCACGTTTATTTCCAGTCATTTATTTTATTTTTATTTATTTATTTACTGCTTTATATAAATCCCCCTTCCCTTTTATTATTTATGGCAACGACACTAATATATACATATTAGTGGGTTCCATCTATTTATTTTATTATGTTTATATTTTATTTATCCTGAAGATAAACTGTTAAAAGGCCATATATATTATGAGATCAAAATGCCATAGAGAGATGAGGCATAAATTGGCTTGAGACCAAGAGGCAAGATAGCCTTAATTTCAGAGGCAAGATAGCCTGAAGCCAAGAGGCAAGTTAGCCTGATAACAAGTGACAAATTATGAAACAATATTTGATCCATAAATTTTGTATGCCATCAGTTGTATAAAGGTCTCAAAATTATATATTTGGCATTAAATATTCCCTTAAATTATGAGACAAGGGATTGTATGATCATGATTGATATTATAAATAAATATATTCAATTTGCTATTGTAGTAGAAATATTGTGGTAAAGTCAAGAAATATTATGGATTAATTTCTTGCCATGATCAAACAAATAAGTGAGTTATGGATCATGAATTTTTATCCAACTTCATTCCCAGAAGTGAATGAAGCAAATATATTATTATGGTTGTTTTGTGATTTCTATGATTATAACAATTTTTGTGAATACGGGAGAGGAATATTCATAAACAAAATAATTAAACAAAAGGAAATATTATTTCAACAAAGTTTAATAGCGAGTGGCTCAACATCATTACAAACCTTAATCATCTCATTCTGAAGATATTTAATGTCTTCTTCTTTTGCTTTTCTTGAGATGGGATCCAGATGAGGCAAAGCTCTTCGTAATATCGAGATTTGCGTCATAAGTTTCTTGAGCTTCTTGTGTGGCCACTCAGTTAACCCTCCTTTTTGATAGATTTTTTGTATGGTGTGAGTAGACATATTTAATTGTTTACTCGCTTCATCAAGGGTTAAGTGAAAATAATTTCTTAAATCATGGAGCGTTGTTTTCTTTATTCTTTCTCTTTGCTCCATAGATAACCTATATAATTCACCCTGGTTAAGGGATGAAGTATCATAGGGTATACTTACTGCAGGTTGTTTTCCTTTGCCTAATGAGTGTTCAATATTGGTTTGAAATGAACTTCCATGGAGGTCATTTGGATTTATAGCCCATTCTGAACCAACACAGAGAACCTCATGATAGGCTAATACAGGATCACGCATCAAGATATATCCTGATGCTTGTAAATCTATACAATACTGTGTCAGAAATTGTTTGATTTCTTCAAAATTTTTCTTTGTGAAATCAAACATTGGAAGCCTGTCAGTATTATAAGATTTATCCTGTACTTTTTCAAATAAAACAGCATGGGTAATCATACCTGTTCTTCTTCCGTGAACTTCAAGTTTATGGTACTGAAGTCCGTTGGTATGAATAATTTCCCGTAAAACATGACAGCAACTACATTCCAATAAGCTAGTAGTTGTTAATTGGCTTGTAGCTGTTGGCTGGCTAATTGTTGCTGGCTGGCTAGTGGTTGTTGGCAGGCTGATTGTTGTTGTCGGGCTGGTTGTTGCTGGCAAACTGATGATAGTTTGCTGGCTAGTGAATGCTGGTTGATTAACTGCCGACACTATTGGCTGAACTGGATTGGTAGATTCCATTAGTTCTGCCATAGTTCTACACCTCTTAACAGGCCTCCTTGATGAACCTGCTTCAGTTGTACCTTCAATCCTTGTAGATTGAGGAAGAACACTTGTTCTAGGGGGAGAAGTAGGTACATTTGAAGCAGAAGGAGGAATAGTAGAAGGAGGAATAAACATTTCAAAGGGATTAGGAGATAACAAAGAAGTAAATGACATGTTATGCTGATCATCATACAACAAAGCATCAAGTAATGTTGTTTCGGATGTATCAGAAACTGGGATAAAACTGCTTGGTCCTGCCATGGCAATAGAATTTAGAGAAATATGTGTGAGTATCTGGTAGTTGATATTATCAGATGCTTGAGTGTTTGTGAGGCATGTTCGTTTGCCTTCCTCTATTTATAGTTGAATTAAATCCTATTGAATCTCTGCAGATTTGCGTAGTCCTGTTAAATCTCTACAGATTTGCTCCCTATAAAGCACGAGCCTGGAATCTTTTTGACTTTATATGCATACGACAATCTGAGTTGTTGCGCCTGTGATTCCACAGTGATGCGCCTGTGATTACACAGTATTGCGCTCGTGAATCTGCAATTATACACCTGATGATTTTGTATTTAATATATATTTGTTTGTTGATTCTGGAAAATGGAAATTTTGTTACCAGAAGTAACAAAATTATGCATTGATAATTCTTTGTGAATGTTTCTATGTTGATTCCCCAAAATGAATATTAGATTTGATGATAAATCATATGAAATGTTGGCATGACTTGTTTGATCATCCGAGTCATATATTATGTGCTGCATGTTCTCAGATAGAAATAATTATTGGAAATGGATCTCTGGAAATATATCAAATTGAAAGTTTACATATGAGATTATAAAGCTGCAAAGTTTGCAGTGATGTTTGCAACCAGAAGTTTGCAATATATTATGCGCGCAATTTCCAGATTGAATGATCCAGAAATAATGTATTAAAGTATCCATGAATGGATAGATCAATGATTATGAGAACAAAATTTATATGTTGTGTATATTTGCAGCAATTATATAAGTCAACAGAATTCTCCCCGTAAAATTTGGCTTTTGGTCAGGAGCCAGAATAATTCCATCTTAAAATGTTTTAAATGTGCAATGATTATTAATCTACTTCAATGCACATAGATGGATATACAAAGAAAATTGATGATTTGATGAGGGGGAGAAAAAAATAAGCAGATTGGGTAAAGATTTACTAGAATGAATTATCATTGGCTCATATTGATCATCGTACAAGGAATTGTGCACTAAAAGTTCAATATGATAATTCAATTTCAGAGTTTAGTTAATCGAATGCCAGAAGCATTTACTGACCTAAAGTGACAAAGTCACATGTCCCAACTGCAAATGCTCCTATATGAATTGTTATAAAGCACGCCTGAAGCGTTGCTGGTCCATCGGTTATAAAGATAAAAATCCTCGAAAGAGAAAAGGAGCTATAAAATATAGATGATCAAGTCGAGGATAATTAAGTAAAGCTCCAGAAGAGTTATCTTTTGATGAGATGTTATCTCCAGAAGAGATATTACAAGAAAAGTGTATTGTGGTCCAAGAGAGACCTAGGTACCTAATATATGTGAATATAATGAGATTTCAATAAATTATGAATGAAATCCGATGGGACTGAAAATGAAGTCGACGTTAATAATATCTATGATAGCATATGCTGCAATGAATGATAATGAGGATCATAAGCCACAATATATTTGTATGTGCTAGAAGCACATAAGGCGCCAGAAACACATATGTCTCAAAAGATGATAGTGCATATAGCATCATTATCTGAATAAACATTTATTGAATTTCTATATGCACATATATATTTATGAAAAGATTATTATGACTTTACTTGACAGATTTAGATCTTGCAGGTATATAATGAACAATCAAATTGGGCGTTTCTAACAGAATATTTGATGACAGAAAGAATAATATGCTCAGAAAGACATTGAAGCAATGCAGTCATCAGGGGGAGTAACACTGATGTAATCAAGAGGGGGAGACGATACACGCTGTACTCTTTTTCCCTTATCTGGGTTTTATCCCACTGGGTTTTTCCTAGAAAGGTTTTTAATGAGGCAGCACTGGATAGTGTATTAATGGATGTTGTACTCTTTTCTTTGGCTAGGTTTTTATCCCACTGGGTTTTTCCTAGTTAAAGTTTTTAACGAGGCACATTCATAAATGGACATCCAAGGGGGAGTGTTATGAATATTCTTATTATGTGGATGTCCATTGACCCATAATCTCCAAATACAGGATGACATGGTATATACGCATAGTAATCTACTATTTGCATCCTTCTATAAATAGAGGTCTCCTGTAACTATTCATTACACTTGAATGGATTTCATCTCTCTAGAATTTCCTCTGACTTCTCTCTAGAATTCCTTCAGTTTTATAACAAAACTATCTATATTCTAGAATTATCAATATTCAAGACGGGCACTCTTTTTCCTCATTTTTCATATTTCTAATGTTATTACACTTGGATCGGTAATTAAACCAATTGAGGCAGTGGGTCAAGGTCAATATATCAGTTCAAAGACTAATCAAAGCTAACCTAAGATCAAATTGGTGACACTACAAAAATTTCATTCATTTATAGTTGTTAAAATAGCATATTTGTAGTGATTAATAATATAATTCCGAAATAAATATAACTAATATTATAAAGAAATAATATCACAATATTCTAATAATATAATTACACATAACCAAATTAAAAAAATCTCAATATCTTTTAAAAGGTTTAGTAAAAAACATATTACATATGGAAAAATAGACTAAGAAACTCAAATATTACAAAAAGATATTTAAATAACAATGAAATTACTAAAAACAAATCTACTTAGCTCAAAAATCAAATGAAATAAGTAACTTTACTAACTTCAATTGCCTAACTCCTAAAATTTTCAAGCCGAAACTCATGTCTAATGAGAACTTCTCATAGTGCACACGGAGAATGATTTTGCTAAAAGTGGTAAAATGAGGGGTGGTAGTATTTATATAGCCGTGTGATTTGTAGTGGTTGTACCCCAAAACGGTACCTCAATCTCATAACCTTTTGTAGTTGTTCCATGGGATCGCTATAAACCTACAACATTTTACTTTCTAAAGCGGTTATTGCCTAAAAAATTGTTACAAATCATGAGATATGTTGTTGCGGTTATAAGAACTGCTACAAACTTGCAACATTTTGTTTTTTTGTAGTTGTTTTGCCTTTCAACCGCTACAAATTCATCACTACAAATGGTGCCATATTTTACAACTGTTATCAACTAACTGCTACTAAAAGACTTTTTTTTTTTTCTTTTGCAATGTAAGGAAGTGAAAATAGCTTTGGAATTGTGGAGATCAAATGATAATATTTTTGAGTGATTCTTTTTATGTTAGAAAGTAGATATCTCAAGATTTTCATAAAGTCTTAATTAGTTTTGGAGATATGTAAAATAAAATATGAATTTTTGAATTATACAATGTTGAATAAATATTAAACCAGTCAAACCGACCATACCTAACCAATTTGGTGACGGTTTGTTGGTTTCCTAGGCCTAATCAAACCGGTCGGTTCAGTTTTAATAACCTCACATATTTATGTATATCATGTTTTCCAATTACCTTTAGGTGTAGACCTAACATTGAGGTGGGTGTGTGTGTGTTTGACCTTCGGTCCTTATTATAAAAGTTAGTTGACTTTTTTTGAAAAGATTAATGAAGTTTAATAAGTTATTTAATCATAAGATATGTTATGCATTATTAGATCATATATCATTTTATGAGTTATGCAAACTAATTTCAAGGAAAATAAATAAATTTAAATATTTCAATATAATTTATTTAGCTTCCTTAATCTCTTAAATAAAATCAATTAGCTTTTATATTAAGCACCGAAGATAGTACTGTGTTAGCTTGTAGTTTCTTTTTGTCTTAATATAATGTTTGATCCTTATAATTTGTTATTATTTTAGTTTTGATCCTTGAGGGAACAAATGGTCTAAGGCTTTTTTAAAATACAATGACAAACTTTTAAGGGAAAAAGACATATATGTTATATATGATTAGTTTTGATGGTGTCAAATATAGATGTGAGATGTCAAATATTAAAAGCAAAAAGTTTGCATAATATATTATCTCCTTCCTACATTGACTAATTGTTATATTTAATGTAGATTAGTCAAGCAAAGATTAGAAGATATCAAATTGAATTATGGAGAATGATCAGGAAGAAAATTGAGAAAGAAGTTATTAAGTTGGATTGATTAAGAAGAAGAATAAGAAAGAGGTTTAAGAACATAAGTTAGGAAAGCAATAAGTTATCAAGAGATTTTTGAGACTAATCAGGACAGATTAAAGAAATAAAAACTTGTAAAATACAATTGGAATATCAAATATTCAAGTTCCTAGTTATAATATGGAAGCTTCTATGATCAAATGGAAGTTGAAACGGCTCAATTAGAAGTAAAAATGAATTATTTCAAGCTTTACGATGAATAGTTATCGGCATGTTACAGTACGCTACAATAACGTGAATAGTAACATCACTCTTGGTTACAGTCAAGTGAAATTTGTGAGTGTTGCATTGTTAAACTCAAGTGGAACATGTAGTACTCAAGTGAAATCACATTTCCAACAACTTTGTTCGTCTCTGTTCTACGTTCAACATGCATGGGGTTCAATTATTCAGTAATATCTCTCAAACTATATATCCGATTGAGGTGAAACTTATTTTATATGAAACTAGACTTAAGATGCGATACATAAACACCAATATCAAGCTAAAAAGAGTTTTGATGAAAGAGATATGATATTTTTAAGTTGACACTAGAATTTCTAGAGTCAATTCAAAACATGTTCAGTATTTTTGGTGTATCTCACAAAATACACATTCAAATGAAGTTGAATTTATTGCATACAAAACTAGACTAAAAAACCATTTCAATAACATCGAGATTATAGAAAACAAAGAATAACTGGAAGAGATATGAATTTTGGAACTTCATAGTCATATGAATTGTTGCAAAATGATGCTCCATAACAACTATTATTAACGTGATTGAAACTCCCAGCATACAACTAATTTTGAGCAAATTATTTTTTCATTGGAAATAAGATGTAAAGAGCTTTTGATGGATATGTCATTTGCCAAATTTTGAATTATATTGAAGACATTATGCTTATTGGAAGTTAACCTTTATGCTGCCAAAGTACTTACGTTCTAAAAGTCACTTGTCATTATTCTGAAAGCTGTACAAGATCAATCGAGTGATTCAGTGTTAACTCACAAGCATTTGCAAGTGATTAGCAAGGTGATCTGAGAGTTGAAGCAGATTACTTTAGTGATGATTTTTAACACTCGAGTGACAATAATCACTTGAGGGGATTATGCAAGTCATTCGCACTCCTTTTGGAAATATTAAGGTTGACACTCAAGTGAAAAATGAATACTTGCAAATTCAGTGCAAGACACTCGCTAATGAATCAAGAAGTGTTGTCTCTTTTATGAGATGTACTCGAGTGAATCTATATGACACTCGAGTGAAGCACTCAAATGTGCCTCTATGACACTCGAGTATTTGGTAGAAGTTGAAACCATTTTAACTAAAACTCGAGTGTGTATCTTAAAACATTCGAATATTCTATCTTTCAACAATCTTCTACCAGAGACAGAATTCATTAACACTCAAGTGTGACATCAACTCCACTGAAGCATTCAAGTACATCTAGAACCATGCTTGAGTGTCTGTTCTTACTAAACTACCATCATCTTAGAGAATTCAAATTTACTGTTTATAATTGACTACTACTCATATTACTCATTAATGCTATTAATCTTGTTTGTGTATGAGTTACATATGTTTAAATTCACATATTATCTTCAAAAAGCTTGATAGTCATTCCTTAATTAACAATGATAGTTGAATGAGCAATTAATGACAAATGAAGGAGCTAGAAATTGACAACTTATAAAAATACTTTCTTAATATTATTTTCTTTTCTTTTCTTTTTTGGTTTACAATGGACTGATCAGATTGATCAGGATAGACTTGGACAAAGTCGTAACTATTCGACACATACAGCATCTTCCTGCAGAAGTTGGAGCAACTCAGTTGGTGGTTCCTCAAGGACATGGTTCCCTAGCTCCATTGTTAACGCAAAAGTAGCTAAGAAATCCATACACTTATTTGCTTCGCGGTAGATATGGGTAATGGTTACCCTCCACTCTTGAGCCAGTAATCTTTTGATCTTACCAACAATGTTGCGGCTAGCGTGAGGTAATTCTTCAGGGGTCCTAACCAATTGTAATGTTGTTAAGCAGTCAATCTATATCACCACATCCCTATAACCATTGATCCATGCTAAGACAAGACCATCCATTAGTGCCCACAACTCGACCTGAAGGGAATTGCAAATACCAATATTTCGACAGCATCCAGAAAGCCAGAGTCCCTCATGATTTCTTATTAGGGGTGCCCGCCCCTGCTTTCTGATTATCTTCCTTCCATGCACCATCACAGTTTAGGGCTACATGCAGAGGTGGAGGCCGGGGCTAGGAAATTAAACGTGCTTGCTTAGATGTACCTCCATCATGTTCTTCATCTCTGTTCCTTGTAACTTGGGCATTATACTCGGCTAAAATCTGCACTTCGCAAGCAATGGCAGAAGGGTGATGGTGGATATGTTGGAATAGGGATTCATTTCTAACCTCCCATAGCTTCCAGCATGTTAGTCTAAATATGGTTGCCCACATAGCCTGCCCACTGTTGCAATAGCTATCCTTAGTGAGATTTCTTAGCAGTCAACGCCTATAATCAACCTGCATGAAGTCTAGACGTTTGCTGGCTGGAACAAAGTAGCTCCAAACTGCCTTGGCAAAGGTACAGTGCCTTAGTACGTGATCCACAGTCTCCGCAAGAGCTCCACACCTCTTGCAAGATGGTATCTCAGTCATGTGACGACGTTGCCTCACAATATTTGTTAACAGTCCCTCTCACGCCGCTAACCATAGGAAAACTCAAATCCTTTGTACTCCATTCCACTTCCAGATTGCCTGCTATAGCTTATTTCTCCCCTCGTCTCCATCATTGCTTAACATCTCATATGCAGAAGCAACTGAAAATTTTCCATTCGTTGAGTAATCCCAGGTTTATGAGGCATCACCATCCTCCCCTGCTAGAGGTTTACAGCCAACGATAATTAGCAGAACATGGGGCAGTAGGTTATCACGAAGATTGTTCTAGTCCCACTCTCCTTCTGTTGTCACAAAGTGTCGAACAGGGAGAGCTTTCTCATCCTTAGTCAGATCCCTAAAAGCCACGAGTTTAAGAGGACAAACTTCCGGGACCCAGTTATCCGACCAAAAACATATTGATGAACCATCCCCTACAGACCATTGTGACCCTATTTTAACATAGCTCCAAAGCTTCTTTAGATGCCGCCATAGGTAGGAGCTACGAATATTCTTCTTGTAGGAGCCTATCAAGTCCTTCCATCCATACTTATTTCTCAATACCTGTACCTAGAAAAGGTTAGGCCGTGAGTTCACCATAAATCCTATCTTCAAGAGAAAGGCCTGGTTCTGTTGGTCAATCTTTTTAGAGCCATATCCACCATTTCCACATGGCTAACAAATGTCCTCCCAAATTGACTAGACTTGGTCTATGATCTAGTCCACTACGTCCCCAAACAAAGTTTCGAATATGACGTTCTATTTTATGAAACAAACCAATGGGGATTTTAGTAGTTTGCATGGTGTAAGTAGGTAGTGTAGATAGCACCGATTTGGCCAATGTGATTCGACTAGCAAGAGAGAGTGTTTTAGCCGCCCATCCTGATAGCCTGGAAATGACTCTCTCCTCAATATATGCATATGTTGTTGTGCGAACCCTCTTATGAAGGAGTAGGACACCTAAATATCTCCCAAGATCGTCAGTCCGTCGGTAACCCAACTCATCCCCAATCCTTACTTGACAATGTAGAGGGATATTCCTAGAGAAATAAATAGCAGACTTGGAACTACTTACCTTATGTCCAGAACTGGAGCAGAAATCCTCAAGAACACTGTTGATTAAGTTAACCTGAGAGTCATTTGTGGAACTAAAAAGCTCCAAGTCATCTGCAAAAAATAAGTGGGAGAGAGGCAGGCCACCCTTCCCTAATTTAATTGGCTTCCATTTCTTTTCCTTTACTTGTTTGGTGATTATTTGGGAGAGTATTTCTATACATAATACAAAAATATATGGTGATAGTGGGTCCCCTTGTCTGATTCCTCTAGATGGGGAGAATTGTTCTGAACATGCCTTATTCCAAACAACTCTCATACTACAAGTAGTCACACATGTCATTACTGCTTTAACAAATTTATCCGATAAACCAACATCATAAGAGTCTCCTCAATAAAATACCATCTCAATCGATCATATGCTTTCTCAAGGTCCACTTTGATCGCCATCCATCCTTTCGAGCCTCTCTTACAGCGCATGGAATGTATCACTTCCTGAGCTATTATAATGTTATCTGTAATCTACCTTCCTGCCACAAAACTCAATTGATTTGGAATAATTAGACGTGGAAGCCACCTTTTAAGTTGATTTTCCAGGACTTTATATATAATCTTGTAAGGCACCGTGCATAGGCTTATAGGGCGAAACTTTTTAAGGCATTCTAGATTTGAAATCTTTGGAATAAGGGTGATGAGTGTTTCATTTAATCTAGATTCAAAAATATTTCGATCATAGAAGCTGGTGACCATGTGGTGGATCGAGGGTCCTACTATCTTCCAGTTCTTTTGGAAAAAATCAGTATGCAGACCATCGATTCCTGGAGCCTTCAAAGGTTTCATCTGGAAGAGAGCTGTATGAGTCTCACTTAGCGAAATGGTAGTACATAAGGATTGAGACACTATGTCCTCTAAGTTAGGAAATAGCCCCCTGCCTTGATACAAAGGAATATGATCCCCTTCTTTTGCATATAATTTCTGATAGAAATCCAAAGCCCAATCTCATAGTGTTTCAACTTCATGACACCATTCCCCATTCACGTTTTTAAGAGCAGTGATTAATTTCTTTCAGCTGTTCTGAGTTGCCTTAGCATGGTAGTATGATGTATTCTTGTCCCCGAATTTAAGCCAATCACACCTTGCCCTTTACACCCACATTGAGCTTTCATGTTCGCAAATAAGTTCGAACTCCTTACGAAATTCGTTCTCTATTAGATCTAAGATGAAAGGCAGGTTTCCTGTGCCTTTTGGATGCCACCTAGACGATCCAATGTTCTTCTTTTTCGGTGAGTAATATTTCCAAACACTTCTCTATTCCAATGCTTAACTGCTTCCGTGACTCTTTCGATGTTTGCCATAATTGATATTGGAGCAGACCAATTATCCTGAACCATTTGTGTGAAAGATTCCATGGTAGCCCAGGTAGCTAAGTATCGAAAGGGCCACTGTGGACAAGGACAATGGTCACTCCCATGACTCTGGATGTATAATGGCCTGTGGTCTGAGCTTAGCTTTGGAAGATGTTGTACCATTGTTCTATTAAAAGAGGTCACCCACATAGTATTACCTAATGCTATGTCCAGGCGTTGGAGCAATGTGCCTCGTCGCCAAGTGTATTTGGGTCTCAAGAATCCCAGGCCTATCAAACTACTATCAAAGAGGAATTTTTGAAATAGTTCACAACCACGGACTCGTGTTGTATTCCCTCCAACCCGATCACTACTATTGAGCAGGGCATTAAAATCTCTTGCCATCAACCAAGGTCTTGTTATTGTTCCTGCGACATCCATTAATGGTTTCCATAGCTCCTTCTGTAGCATGTTATTTGGATTTCCGTAAACTGTTGTGAAGTTAATTGCCCCTGTAGCACCCTATTTAACAATGTTAGTGTGAATAAATTGTGCATGGCATACCTCTACTGTAACTGTCAATGTATCCTTCCATAGTAGCCATATGCCACCTAAGAAGCCTCTTGCCTCCATTCGATAAGAGCATTTGAACCTAGAATGTTTAATGAACTTATTTGCCTTAAGTCCATCTATACGCGCCTCCACCAGGACCACCATATCAGGCCGATAGTCTGCCATAAAGTGAGTAAAAGTGCCAAAGAAACTCCTGCTTGTTGCCCCTTGGAAATTCCAAACAAAAATCGGTATATCCATTAAATAGATAGGAATATTCATGCAAGCATGCCTAGCCCCGCTGGGTCACCCTTATCTCCACTTCTTATTTGACTTAAACTAGATGAGCATGTCGGCGTTACTGCAGAATCCTTCGGTGTTTCAAGTTCTTCCCTCAGGATCTCAATCGCATCTTTCGATATCTGAACTCTTAGAGGTCTCTTCCTGACTTTCAAATTACATAGAATGGTGGATAGAATTTTGATTCCATATGTCGACTGTTGCTTATTTATGTCTTTGGTAGATCTGTTTTCTTTATTCCTCTCCCTGTCGCCATAAACTTACATCGATGGTTCTTGTTGTTTGTCAGCATTAAATTGTGTAATATCCTCCAATGCCTGCCTACTCTGTTGGAGTATCATCACTGTGTGCTTATTCTGATCTAGAGACGAGGATGTTTTAATAAGCAGATGAGTAAGTTTTAAAGGCATTGAGTTGATGTCCATGTCCCCACTTGGTTCTGGATTTTGCGCTGGGGCCTGAGTAGGACCGTTACTAGTACTTTGGTTCAAAGTATCACAACTAAATACAATAGGGCCCTTTGGGGTGGGCAAGGATACCTTAGTGGGCTTCTCGGTTGAAACATTAGCATGATCCATCACCACCTTTTTGGGCTTGTATTCTTGGGTTTGTTTAGGTGGTCCATCTTTCCCTCTATGACTGCCAACTTTCATGCGCGAATTTACCCCATTGAACTGTCTAATATTGTGTTTTGACCCCAGATTATGTGGTGTAATCTTAGCAACCCCTTCTTCCTCTCTCGAGATCCCCACCAAATCAGCCTGTTCAATCTGCGTGGATGAAGCAGGTATATCTTCACATTCAACCAGTAAGTTATAACGAGATCCACCATTAATAGTAGAATCCCCAATCTTCGTTTCTTTCCCCCACTTCTGTTTATTTCCTTTTTTAGGATATTTCACCTGTATCCAGGATCCATACAGCGACAACTTCTCCTCCAATGAACTTCCAGTAGCTCGATTCAGGGTAGATAGACCTGGAGACATGGAAGAGGAAGATCCATCCGGAGTTAGTTGCTCTTGTGGATTGGCATGAATCGTTTGTTGCACTGTCTTTGAACATTTCTCCTTAGTATGTCCATACTTCCCACATTCGAAGCAAATATAGGGCAGACCTTCATACTCAATTCCATATGTCTTACCATTAACTTTAATCTAGGGTATGAGCAGTTTCAATAGATCAATGAGAATTGTAATGCGTGGATACTTACCCCGACCACGCGTTTCCATCATGTAATCAATTTTCATGACATCCCCCAGCATTGTGCCAATTGCACTCAACGTACTCTTATGATAGTATCGAATTGATAAACCCGGAATCCTAACCTATGTCACAACATTAGAAATGATAGGTGATTTAAAAACAAAATCCACGGACCAAGGTTGGACTATGAGGTAGGCTCCATATATCATCAATGGACCACCAGTGAGGATCTTTAGGCAATCCTCCTCCAATGTAAAAATAACGCAATAATAACTCCCTTCCATATCCACAAGCTGATAGGACCCTCGTGGTTGCCTTAGTGATTGTGTCCTAGTTACAAGATCGTGATAGGTAATCGAGCGTCCCAGTAACTTGATGATTAGTGATTTCTCCATTCCTTTCGCCAAAACCTCACGGATTTCACGTGAAAATTCAATGCTAGGAATGTCACTATCCCTGTCAATTTTGTAGTCCCCTTCCGCTAACACAGCTTCTGTCTGTTTGTGAACTCCTCCTGCTGTATTGTTCCCATTCATGAGTTTGTTTCGATATGAAGATGTATCCTTAGGGTCCTTGTCAATCATCAAAGTGTCCTCTCCATGAGTCACATTGTCTTGCTCCCCAACGTTTACATCATGCCGATTCAGTGGCGGAGCCAGGATTTGGAGTTTATGGGTGCACAATTAGTGTAAGGGTTTGGGAGTTTGGGGGCAACGTCCCCGAAATTTTTTTTTTTTAAAGAAAGTTTTAAATTAATGCATTTTCTAAAAGGAAAAAAGCTTGACAAGATATGGCTCATGACAAAGAAAAGGGATACACGATTGTGAACAATATAAATATATATATAGTATTATTATTTTTTTTAAAAAAGGATACATTTATATATATATATATATATATATATATATATATATATATATATATATATATCAAGTGCACGCTGGATCATGGCCCATGGCTCGAAAATACAGAGGGAGGTATGGTATGCATCTGACTCTGCTCTCAGATACGGGATATCTTCTGCTCTTAATTAAATGTGATCGGCTATGCTTCTGTTTTTTTTTCCGCTGGGTCAACGAGAGGGAGTGAGAATAACGAATAATTATTGAGCATGTGCTCGGAGCAAAAAAAAATTGAGCATGTGGGTTGGAGGCATGGGCTGAACTGAATGAGTTAGCTGGAACATTGTATGGGCCGTGGGGAATTAATATCGGGCTAAGAAATAATGAATATTAGAGGATATACATTTAAATATATATATATATATATATATATATATATCAAGTGCACGCTGGATCATGAACTGAATGCCATGAACAATATATATATATATATATATATATATATATATATATATATTATTTTTTAAAAAAAAATTATGGGTGCACTTGCACCCATAAAAACCTACGTGGCTACGCCACTGTGCCGATTCCAAACTTTCTTCGTTGATTGGAGAGAATCCTCTGGCACAGCTCAGGAGAAGCAGCCTTCTCAAGAAGCATCATTTAATATTATTTTCTTTAACTGAGATATTGGTGCCATTTTCCCTTAAATATTCCGTGTTACTGTTATCCTGATCTCCACCGGGGGATAGGGTGAGGCCGACACGTTGAATCATAAAAATGCACTTGCGAAATGAAGTGTGAGAGCAATTTCTTTTTCTTTCTTTTTTTCTTTTTTTTTTAAACAAAAGGACACAACGATTGACATTTAATTAATTTTTGTATAAAAAAAATTAATTTTTGTTCTATAATACAGTAGTGGTTGCCACTTGGAGTACGTAGATCGCTGACCAATAACACAGTCGGTTGGTAGTTGATGTTTGCCCCTTTACTAAGTCAGAGTATATGGCAAATAAGTCAAACATTGTCGGCTGTTTTCCATAATTCTCGCCATCTATCTCTTTTTAATAAACTATTTTTTTTTTAATTCTGACTATAATGCAGCCAAATGATCACAAACATAATACTACTTTCGGTCTTAATTATAAGATAAAGTTAGTTTTTTTTGGAAGGATTAAGGAAGTCAAATAAGTTTCTTAATCATTTTATATGTTATGTATTCTTAGATTATATATTAGTTTATTAGTCAAATTAACTATTTTAGAGAAAAAAATAAAAATATTCTAAAGTAATTTAATTAGCTTTCTTAATTTTTTTAAAAAAGTCAACCATGTCTTATAATTAGGATCGGAGGTAGTAACATTTTTTCGCTATATAAAATAGTTTATTTTAAACTACTCCTTTTGTTAAGTAACAGACTATTAAAATTATGCAAATCAAAATTTTAGTAAAAAATGAAATGACAATAATAAATGTGCAATGTTTTCCAAATGTTAAGAAAGACGATAAGTAAGAGAAATAATGAGTAGAGAAAAATGAAAACCAATGAGTGAAAATAGAAACAATAAATAAGAGATAATATGTGCAACCAGTTGCAAAAAAAAAAAAAAAGAAAAAGAGATATGCTTAATTAATTGGGGTAAAAATAAAAGAAGTATATTAATTTTTTAAATAAATATAAATTATTACTTATCTGTAGAATCAAGCATCTAGCCTATAAGAGAATGTCACTTGTAAAAAAAGTACAAGAGGGAATTATGTTTTACAATTCCATCTCAAATCCATTACTCGTTTGAAGGACAGCAAAGTGATATTAGAAATAATCAATTTTTTTCAAGGCCACATTTTTGCGCTTGTGTTTCAATACCAAATCTGGACTGACCGTACAATATTCGATGGGTTCGGCTCTTCCCACTTGCATATATTTAGTATTTTGGGAAAATTTCATTTAGGTTTGATATAAGAGAAAATATGATAAAATGGTATCTTAAAATTGTATTTAAGTTCTCGAGATTTTTTCATAATAAATTCATATTGTCAAATGTTCATGGACTTGTCAATGTATGCAGTGTTTTTGAACTTATTAGTGGACACCTCTAAACTTGTCAATTGAGTTGAAATTTATTTTAAAAAAGTCTTATGGGACTTAAATGTAATTTTAAGATTTTAAAAGATCATATTATCATTTTTTTTCTTGTCAGCCGAGACCTAAATTCAGTTTTCCCAAATATTTTCTCGGCCTAGATCCACTCTCACTCACACTCAACACACAAATATTCAACCACTTTGAATTGGATTGTACCAAAAAAAAAAAAAAACTACATGAATTGGAATGCATTATTTTATTAAAATAAAATTAATAGTGATGCTTTGGGAGTAGGTAGCTATAGGTCCAAAGTCCAAATCATTTTAATTAATTATTTTCATATAAGTAATACTTATCAACTCATAATAAATACAGTGACTTCTCATGGGGTCTTATTTCTGTGTATAAGTAGTTTCGTGATTCACGGAATCAAACAAACCTTGATTATTCACATATACATCAGTGACTACGTACCCATGATTATTCAAATTTCTTTAATTTGCATGGGATATTCACATTCACATATATATGGAGGAGCAAAAATTAAGGGGGGAAAATAAAAATAAAAATAAAAATTAATTGCTGCTTCTTCTTCTTCTACTTGTTTTTTCCCCTCTTGTAATGGTTGTCTATATATCCTCACAAATTCATTTTTATGATTTCTTCACTTTATCTTTCTTTAATTTTTGTTTTTTTGTTTTTTTTTTGGTATTTCCTTTTCAGATAAAAAAATCAAGGGGGTGGGCCAAGTGTGGTTTTCACGTCTTGTGCCCATCTCTCCCATTCAAGTTCATCACCGACATTTGCCCTGCCAGTTTTATAACACCAATTATACAACTATATGCATATTTATAAAAATCAATAGTATTTATATAATATATAAAATGCATTAATATCGATGAAATCCATGCAAATGTACAAAAAATATTATAAGTTAGAATTACACATTGACGGCTTAAGAAAAGTTGGCTTAGTTTGTAAAGACTTTATTTATTACTAATGTGAAGATTTTATTAATTCACATTATATAAGTATTTTTTTTAAAGTCTTAATGTATGACTTGACCTTGATTATTGCCTCAAAACTAACTCACTTAATAAAATTTTTTATTAAGAAAATTGGAATTACGCATTGATGGAAAAGTGATGTTCTAGAGTTTACAAAAGGCCTATAAAGTCTTTAAGGTACTTTTTGTGTATGTGATTTTGTGCAGCTCTAGATTTTCCGGATCCCTACGTACGTGATTGGATCTAAGAGACTAAAAGTGCAATGCATGTGATTAATTAGATAAAAAATTAACCAACATATGGTTAGTTCAACAGAATGTAGTGGTGGATTCTCTTAAGAGGTCTAGGATTCAAGCTGCGGTAAAATCACTCATAATCCGTCTTGTATAAAGCTACCACTGTCGGGAGGGTCGTTCTTGTCATTGCAGAACTCGAAGTAGTTGCACACTTGCCACCATTTTTTGCATATTAAAAAAAAATTAGACAAAATAATTATGAGATCCCTCTCTCACTCTCGGATCTCTTTCCAAGCAGATCGCTGTTAATTTCACCTTTTGGGCGGTTCCTTTATTACAGATCATCACTGGCCACTGCATGTTGACGCCCATTTAATACGTACAATTTAATTTCAATTTATTATTATAATTATTCTTTTTTACGATCCCTTGAGTATTAATCAAGCCAAGGCTCCTGTAGCATAATTCCCAACTCACTTTTATATTTAAGACTGAAAATAATATAAATCATTTTAGTAACAAGTCAATAACGTTAAATTTTTCTTTTACATATGTTCTTATTAATTAGCTGTAATGTAAAAGGAGATATTGGGTAAGGAAAATATTTAAAGTAATTAAGATACTTTGATTTTAATCAAAATGTAATCTTAAAAAAATGGTATTAATATTTACTGATATTTTAATGATATATGCAAACTACTTTTAACTATTTTTTATTAATTCCTGAAAAATAGAGTAGCTAGGAGTTTCTTGTATTACAATATGAATTAACATTCATGTTTGGAAATTAATGAAAGTTTAGCATTGTAATCGAGTCCGTTGTGTTATTACTTTTGACTATTAATGTTAGTCAATAATTTGGAAAATTTAAGAGGAAAACAAAATACAAAAGGTATTTTAAATAAATCATCTTTTTTTTATAGTCTAAAATGACAATCATTTCGCAATAATTTTCAGAGAATTACACATAATATTTCAAAAAATCCAGGATTATTATTAATTATCAAGCAAGGGGTATGTGCTTTCAGATCTATGGTATTTAATAGGAATAAAATTAAAATTAAATTAAATGATGAAAAATATTAATAATGTGCTAACTAACATTTCTTGGTGAAATGTTTTAAATTTGATTATGTTGAAAAATCATACTAATATTAGTTTTGACTGATGTGGATGGTTTTGCAATTCCAAAGATCATGAATAATATTTCTTCTAGTCCTAAATATAATATACTTTTTCAAGTCCTTTTTATAATAGTTCAAACTTTAAATTCCCTTAGTCATTTTTATAAGAATCCGACAACAATAGTTGTCAAAACATTAAATGAGTTTTTTTTAAAAAAAAATTTCTTCATAAATTATATATATTGTATAAAATTGAAAAGTCAGTAATATTTATGATTACTTTATTTCTCTCTTTTACTTACCCTTTATAAATAAATACATATCATAAAAAAAAATTATTGTTTTAAACTAATTTTAACCCCTTTTTTAAATCGTATAATTCAGTTATTGAGCCCTAATAAATAAATGGGAGTACTGATATTTAATAATTAAAAATTAATAGGACAAAATATTTCAATAAGTAGGATAACATAATTAATAAGGAAAAATTAATATAATAAACAAAAAAGGGAAACTGGAAGAAAAAGTATCTCATTAAAAATTTAATTAGTGAAAATGACCTGTTAAATTTTTGTAAGCACATGGCTTTAGTACTCTAGAAATTTGTAACTACCGAGTAGAAATCAAAACATTTAAATGAAAATTATCCATAGTATAGAGGACATAAGGTAGTATATACTATATGGGTTTTAGTTTTCTTATGTTGCATGAAAAAACTAAACTTCCTACACACACATCAAATGATGAGACCCGCATATACATATATGAATTAGTATATGTATATGTGGGTCCCACCATTTCGTGTGTGTGACATGAGATAACTTTTTTTATAACATGAGAAACATTAATCCCATACTATATATGCATAATGTCAAATGAAAAACGAAAAACGCAAAGTCTACAGAGATATCGTACCCCTTTATAATGATTTTTAAGTTTTGCGTGGTGTGAGGCAAAACGGTAAAACTTAGTAAATTACTCATAAGATAACCTGCAAAACGAAGATTAACACATTCACGTCTCGATGGAATATGAAATCTGGGATTTTAATTGGGTTCTTTTGTTTTTTTCAAACAAGACAGTATAATGTCAGCGACAAATAAAGCGAATCAACTTGCAACCCGGCTACCCTAAACACGCCACATGGCAGCTTAGGCATACCCTATGATTTGTGATTACTGTTTTATATAATATCACATTATCCCATCGAGTATATATGTCTTTATACCATGGCTCAAATATTACTCCATTTGATTCCTAATACAAGAATTAGATTTAATTAAGTTACAAATATTGATAAATTAGTTTAGTTATTTATTTAAAAAAATATGGGGTTGATTTTCATAAAATATCCCATTTGATCATTAGCATGATAAATTGAATGAAAAAAAAATTAGAAAAAAATTAAATTTTGGAAGACAAAACAAATTATGTCTTTTTTATTTAAGACCAAACAAATTTATCTACTAGTTTTTATATTTAGGATTAGAAATAATATTTTTTGACAAATTTTTTCTTATAATTTTATAAATATTAATGTCATTATCATTATATTAATATTTAAAAATTTAATGTATAACTTTAAATCTAATAAAAAATGGTAATGAGACGAATTCGAAACACAGAATCTGGTTGAGGTAAAAGAGAAAAAAAGCATAGCTTCTAGTTAAATACAAATTGTTGAAATAAAACTCACCTACAATACAGTATAAAAGGAAACATTTAGAACAAGGTTATAATATTAAGCTGTGGTTTATTGTTATCTTGATAAGCTATCAGTAATATTTATGACACAGGCCTTCTTTAGTCAATATAATATTTAAAAAATAATATATAATGATATTTGATTTTTTTTACCGCATAATGATTATTGATTATATATTAGAAAATAATTAAAATTGGTGCTGTTTTTATAATTTCTTCAAAAAAATTAAATAAAAATCAGACTATAAGTGTGGCCATGCCTGATTAGATATTTTTATATTATATGTAAATTATTTTTATAATTTACTAGTAATTTTTAGCTCTGGTATAATTTATTAATTAATAATTCTGTTAATTTTCAGGACAAAAAAATTTCAACTGGGGTCAAATAAAATTTCAACTGAAAATCTATTAAATAAAGTCTGATACCCTCCCGCAATTTTTCCTAAAAAAGAAACTATTTATGTTCTGTTGTTGAGCGGGCTTCAGCGTTTTTAACTTTTTATCTATCATCATCCTCAACCGGTTTCACGGCTTTTCCGTGGCGGTAACTCGTTCACCGTCTCTGTTTTTGTCCTTTGCTCTTTCTCACTCATCATTTCACCCCTCACCTGTTTCTCTCTCATCGTCAGTATTTTATCATTCCTTTCAGCGAATCCTGTAGAAAAAATTGAATCGCTAGCGACCAAATTGCCTTATTCTCACGCCCCTCCCTCTTTCCCTTTTCCTCTATATAATCTCTCCCTTCCCACTCCTTCCTCGTCTCACACTCGCTTAGCGCAGCTGTCATTTCTCATCTATCTCTCATCTTTTTGCTAATCAACAATGGAGTGATCATCTTCCTTTCTCCTTCTCAGATCTGCTAACGAGAGGTATGCCGAATCTTTTTCCGCGTGCCAGATCTAGTTACGCGTTAATCTTCTTCTCGATTTGTCCACTTATTTTTCTTGCTCGGTTCAAATGTTTCTTTTCAACGCGTGATTTAAACTTATTTTCTTGCGTCATTTTCTGTTTTATTTTGATGTATGTTGTGCTCGTATCTGAGCTAATATTCTTCTTGATCTCTTTTGATTTCTTGTGAAAATCTGTCGATGATTGTAGATGCTGCTGTTTGAATTGTTATTCTTTATGATTTTGTTTTGGATTATGTAGATCTGTCTAATCATCGTTGATTTCTCCATGTAATTTATTTGTATTCTTTCCTTTTCTTTCTGCGAACTGCTTTCGAACCCGTGTCTTCGCAGTTTGGCGGACATCAGATAACCACGAAGCAGAGGGTAGTTAGTATTTGCATGCTTTGAAAATACTTGCATCTTTAGGATATGTCATAATCCTGCTGTGATGATTTGCGTAGCATTACCTTCAAGAATCTCTGATGCAAAATGATCATTGAGACCTTCTGATCGTCTCACTCGTGTACAATATTACGCTAGTCCAAACGTTTATTACCAATCTAACGCAGTTTTTACTCATTGAACATTTATTTAATATCTGTGTTTAATTTTTATACAATTCTTTACACAAGAAAATTTGGGGAACAGTTGAATTCTTTTCATGCACAGGTGCCAACTGATTAGGTTGATAATGACTACTAAGATTTGGCTCTGTTGATATACATTGTGAGATGTATTTCATTGCTGTTTTTTGTGCCTTTGCAGGTCTAAACTACTTGTGAACACCTACTGCAGTCCAACAGAATGGCGATTGGGAAATACACGAGAATAGATAATAGAAGATCAGCTTCGAGTTACTGTTCCACGGTGACTATTGTTGTGTTTGTTGCCCTATGCTTGGTTGGGGTTTGGATGATGACATCATCCTCTGTAGTTCCCGTCCAAAACATGGACATGTCTCAGGAGAATAAGAACGACATCAAAGAACAGGATGCCAAAGAACAGAGTGGGTTGAAAGATCAGGTGAGCGAAAGTAATGAAGGGAATACTCGGCAATTTGAAGATAATCCAGGCGATTTACCTGAGGATGCAACCAAGGGTGACAGTAATGTCAACCCTGATAATATTGATAAGTTGTCAGAAAACCAAGAGAAGACAGAGAAGAAATCTTCTGAAGATGCCAGGAAAGAAGATGGAGATCAAAGAACTGAAGACACAGATTTGAAGACAGAAAATTCAGGATCAAACCCTGAAGTCTCAGAGAAAAATGAAGACAGTAGTGAAACTTCCAATAAAGGAGATTCTGAAGAAATTTCATCTGAGAAGAAATCTGATTCTGATGATGACAAAAGCTCTGGTTCAAATGAAAGTGAGAAGAAATCAAATGATGCAAGTGAAACACATGATAGTAAGATAGAGGAGGTGGAAGGAAATGATAACAAAGGATCTGATGACAACTCTGGTGAGAAGAACGAGGGGAAAACTGAAAACCAGAGTTCCAATGAGGTATACCCTTCTGGAGCTCAGTCAGAGCTTCTAAATGAAACTACCACTCAAACTGGGTCCTTTAAAACTCAAGCATCAGAGTCAAGGAGTGAAAAGGAGGCTCAAGAATCCTCCAAACAGCTATCTGGATACAATTGGAAAGTTTGCGAAGTCATTGCTGGCCCTGATTATATTCCCTGTCTTGACAATTTGAAAGCAATCAAGAGTCTTCGAAGCACTAAGCACTATGAACATCGAGAGAGGCACTGTCCTGAAGAACCTCCCACCTGCCTGGTTTCTCTTCCTGGAGGATATAAACGCCCTATCCAGTGGTCTAAAAGCAGAGAGAAGGTAGAAATAGATTGATAATGTTTTGAAATTGTCATTTGGCACGCGAAAATTTATTCTTCCATAAAATAATAATTTTTTATCCTGCAGATATGGTATTACAATGTTCCTCACACTAAGCTTGCTGAAGTCAAGGGTCACCAAAATTGGGTGAAAGTTACCGGCGAGTACCTCACTTTTCCAGGTGGTGGAACCCAATTTAAGCATGGGGCACTTCATTACATTGACTTTATACAAGAGGTAAGATAAAGTTTCTTTTTTCTTGTTGGCATTGACCTTAACGGTTGATTGATCTTGATGTTAATATATCTGTAAGTTTATATTTGGATGACTTTTTGCTTTAAATAAATAAGTTTATATCGTATGACCAGTGACAATTGTAGCATCTATCAATCCTGTTAGATATCCAGAATTTTTCATGAACTAATTGACTGTCACATACTGCCTTGTGTTGGCATTTTTTTTTTTTATTTCCATCTATCTTGTAGACCATGGATGTTCTTGGTCATTTTGCTTAATATTAAAAAATCTTGGTGATGCAGTCTGTACCTGATATCGCTTGGGGAAAGCGCTCACGTGTGGTACTGGATGTTGGCTGTGGTGTTGCCAGCTTTGGAGGTTTTCTCTTTGATAGGGATGTACTTACCATGTCTCTTGCTCCTAAAGACGAGCATGAAGCACAAGTACAATTTGCACTTGAAAGGGGAATTCCTGCTATATCTGCCGTGATGGGCACAAAGAGGCTTCCCTTCCCTGGGAGAGTATTTGATATTGTCCACTGTGCTAGATGCAGGGTTCCTTGGCATATAGAAGGTACTCACATAGTCACATGGCCAAACTTTTATGGTGCTAATTAGGCAGTTCATGTTAATTGGTTTTTTATATGGCAAACAAATAATGTTTTTGTTTTGCATTTGTGCTTTAAAAAATTTGTGGATTTTTTAGGCGTTGAGATTTTAAGATAACTTGTATAGATAGTAATGACTCTTTTTTTTTTTTGCTTAAAAAAGTAATTACTCAAATTCAATGTAAAGGACAAGAGGGATTTGTTTGAGATGCTTATCAATTTGTACTGCTGCAGGTGGTAAACTTCTATTAGAGCTGAATCGACTATTACGACCTGGTGGTTTCTTTGTTTGGTCTGCTACTCCTATTTATCAGAAGAATCCTGAAGATGTTGAAATTTGGAATGGTAGATAGTACAGAACCTGCATTTATCTCCTTTAACCATTTAAATTTTGGTGTATGTTAATTAATAAGTTTTGTACATTCATTTGCAGCCATGAAGGCGCTAACAAAAGCTATTTGCTGGGAAGTTGTGTCAATCACCAAGGATAAAGTTAATGGTGTGGGTATTGCTATCTACAGGAAGCCAATGACCAATGAGTGCTATGAGAAACGTTCAAAGAATGAGCCTCCTATGTGTCCAGACTTAGATGATCCTAATGCAGCATGGTATTTCTGCTTTACTGATATATTAAGTATTATTTTGAAGCAAGAAAAATGTTTAGGAGGCATACTGTGTTTACATATAAAAATCATGAAACTTGAATAGACTTGGATAGATGTTTATTATTTCTGCCACAAATAAAAACCTTGAGCTACAAGGTTTTATTCAATAACATGTTGACTTGGAATATATTGTGAATGTCTAATTTCATTGGTGTGACAGGAATATTCCCTTGCAAGCTTGTATGCACAAAGTGCCAGTGGATTCATCTGAACGTGGATCACAATGGCCAGAGCAGTGGCCGGCAAGACTGACCAAAGCACCATACTGGCTGTCGAGCTCCCAAGTTGGAGTTTATGGGAAGCCTGCCCCTGATGATTTTACTGCTGACTATGAACACTGGAGTCGTGTAGTGTCCAAGTCTTATCTAAATGGGATGGGAATTGACTGGTCAAATGTGAGAAATGTCATGGATATGAGATCTGTCTATGGAGGGTAAGCAAAAAGCAATATCCATTGTTTCAGTTGTTGCTCATTTTGAGTTATAGTAGTAGCTTGTCGTTATTATCTCTGACATCTTGCTTTGGATATGGTTTGCAGATTTGCTGCTGCTTTGAGGGATTTGAAAATATGGGTCATGAATGTGGTTTCGATAGAGAATGCAGATACTCTTCCCATTATATACGAACGTGGTCTTTTTGGCATATACCATGATTGGTGTGAATCCTTTAGTACCTACCCTAGGACTTATGATCTCCTCCATGCAGATCATATGCTTTCAAAGCTTAAGAAAAGGTGTGGCATTATTTTCTTTCTTTTCACATTCATCGACAACAACATTTTAATTGTCAGATTGCTAACATCTGGATTGATTTGGTCATGCAGGTGCAATTTAGTGGCTGTTGTTGCTGAGATTGATCGGATCCTCAGGCCTGAGGGGAAGCTTATTGTCCGTGATAATGTTGATATCGTTACTGAGCTTGAAAGCATGTTGAGGTCAATGCATTGGGAGGTTCGCATGACTTACGCTAAGGACAAGGAGGGGTTGCTCTGTGTCCAGAAGTCCATGTGGCGGCCAACAGAATCTGAAAAACTTGAGTATGCTCTTGCCTAATCTCGGAGGCACAGCAGATGAGAAATTAGATGATTTTTTGGGTTCTGGTTGCTCTAAATTCTCGTGTAACTTTTGATTCTTTTTCTTTTTTTTTTTTCAAAAAGAAAGATCTCAGTGTAAGTGTAACTGGTAATTCCACACAAGTCATGTATCATTTTAGTTAGGTACCTTAGTGTTCGGTCTTCCTCTGGTTTTTTCATATTGATATTTATTTAGAGGGTGATGTTTTCTGGTGTAATGTTGAATGTTGGGGAGGTATCAGCATTCTTGCAAGTGTAAAGGCGATTGGTTTGGAAGAGAGCCTAATAGTTGTTATTCTTGAAAACATATAGGCAGATATACGCCAGAACCGGTAGTTTGATTCCACTGATATTTTTGAATATTTGGATCCCAAAAAAAAAGAAAACTATTAAGTCTTTGAATACTCGTATAGGCTCTGGCCTGCCCCGGCTATTATTTTTTTCACAGCGCTGGTCTCGGAGGGCACCAGAGGTTCAGAGTGGGTTACCACTTGCTAATGTTCATATAGAATAATTAGAGTTTGATGCTAGGGTCAACGGGCAAGTATGTTCCCATTTATCTACTTAATTGTGAGTTGGGCGGGGTAGAATGCAAATTTTAGTCCCAGTAACCATTTGTGGATTATGTCTGAGTCCACGGTGTCATCAACTAGCTCTATTAGACAATCAAAGAAGTCTTGGGGGGCAAAGATTCAAAGTGTACCGAACTTGGTTGAATAAAACTTGATCTCGCCGCATTCTTGATATCAGATTTTATTAATTAATCAAAAAACCAAGGAGAACTCAGTTAATAGAGTACCTGCAACTGCATGATGCGATCTACAATTTGGGCTCTTTTTCCCCAGTGGCTGAGTTGCGTCACTATCAATCCGATTTTTTTTTTTTGGGACAAATACACTATTAGTCTGGTTAAAAGAACAGGCTTCCCATTTTTAATATATTTAAAATTTATTTTGATATATTTAAAAAGTCATCTCTACTAAATTAAATAAAAATTTTATGAGACATCAACTGGGTGCATAATTTGTGAGATTTCAAATTAAAATAGAAGTTTTAAAATTTAGGAAAGAAACAATAAATAATAATGGGAAATTTTCTTAACTAAAAAAATAAATTCAGATTTATTATCATTATTATTACATTCTTTTCTTTTCATTGATAGGAACAACAACATTTTGGAAGTTTTTGGAGGAGGCAATATGTGCCTGTATATACACGAGGGAGACCGTATGTTTTATTTTCTTGGTCAGTGACGATAAGACAAGAGCTCATAATTTAATGGAGGGAGATTAAAATTTGAAGATACAACAGACCCACAACACGGATGAAAATTTGGCATTAAATTTTTATTTCTACTTTCCTTTCTCTTCTTTTTTTGGTCTTTTTATTATTTTATTCATGACAATATTCAATTTATGCAGCTGAACCTTCGTTTTGGATTATTTAGTTTGATTATGGATTGTGAATGATGATTTCTTCTTTTAATTACTATAATCTTATGTTTGTTGATTCAATTGTGAGCTTGATTGTTTTGAAATATGAGAAATTTGATTGAAACTTTATTTGGTGTTCTAAAGAAACCTAGACATAGGAAATTTATAATAGACCTTCAATTGAATTATTATGATTAAAATTTCGGACTTAACTTGCTTGTAGGGTAGACATATACCTACCGGTCCTATATAGTCTTATTAGGAATTAGGGATTCACATAATTAGAATGTCTTTTAGTAGATTGAAATACATTCTTAGGTAATTAAGAGTCATGGACTAGCAAATATAACTTTAAATGCAATTAAGGGGAGAAATTAGACACTTAGAAATAATCATAACTATAATAATCCAAGTCATCAGTTAAAATGTAGAATCACTATTATCCTTAGCGTTAGTTAGATTTGATTTTTTTTTTTTGTTAGCTTTAATTCTTCCTATCTTTGATTCAACATTTCAACTTAAGCAAAATTGTAAAATTATTGTTCGACTGAATTGTTGGTACCAAGTTCTCGTGAATTGTTGGTATCACTTTATTATTTGATACGACTCATGCATCTGCGGACTTTTAAGCTATAATTTTTTTTTCCCTATTAAGGGGATGAATTTCGATAGTAAAATACTAAGTAAAATCATGTATTTGAATCTGTATCTGATTTTGACTTCTGGCCTGAGTGTGACCAAATTGACCTTCTTCTTTCTTTCGGCCGCCAAATAGACTTATTTTAGTCTTCCAAGTAAATGAAGCGATTATTCACTGAAACTCCCAATTCTAAACCCCCAAAATAATGTTATAATTTTTATTTTTTTGACCTGAAATGTTAGAATTTTTCTAAACGCATGCATTTTTTTAAGAATTTTATTGGTCATAATACAAAAATCGGATCCGATATGCACCCAGCACATTGGTTGTCTACTCACAAAAATAACAAAGACATTCCAAAGAAAAAGGAAAAACGACATACTATATGATATGTCCCTCTAGGGAATCATTTTAATTGAGAAATAGACAACTATATATATATATATATATATATCTTATCTCAGTTGTGCAAACAAAATAATTATACTCTATGTCTAGATTACTTGGACTGGGTCGTGACAGTTTATAAATTGGCTCCACATCAAGAGCGAGTCCCTAGGGTTTCGCTGGTGAAAATAATAGACCTATACACTACACATGCCTATTCTCACGCCCCATTCTTCGTTTCTCTTTCTAAACCTTAATTCCAATATTTCTCTCGTCTCTTACAAACCTTATACCATACGTCTCTCTCTTCCCCTAACAATAATAATGAACGAAGAGAGTCCCTGCAACAGCACAAATTTGCCAAGCAACAACAAAGCCAGTCCTGAAAGCCCTTGCTTGAAATCATCATCATCAGCAGTAACAACAATAACAACAAACAAAGAACAAGATCGATTCCTTCCGATCGCGAATGTTGGAAGGATCATGAAGAAAGTGATCCCTTCAAATGGGAAAATCTCAAAGGACGCCAAAGAGACTGTCCAAGAATGTGTTTCTGAGTTCATCAGCTTCATCACCAGCGAGGCCTCCGATAAGTGCCAGGGAGAAAAGAGGAAGACCATTAATGGCGATGACATTATCTGGGCCATCTCAACTCTTGGCTTTGAGAACTACGTGGATCCTTTGAAATCCTACCTTCAGAAATATAGAGAGATAGAAGGAGAAAAGCTTAATGTTCCCAAACAACAACGTTCTCATCATGATCATCATCAAAGCAGGCTACAACACAATAATATTACTAATATTAATAATATACCTTTAAATACTTGTGTATATTCTTCAACCAATCTCATTTCTCATCCTCATCCTCCTTATGTGACCTCGGATCAGACATTCTCCATACCTTTCTCATCAACTTCTATTCAGAAACCGTTACAGCCCCAGGACAATATGGATACGGTGGGGCGTTGGTAATTCATATATTCACACTAAATACACACACACGCGTGTATGAATATCTTCATATTCAACTTTCCGCTACATTTATTGCAATTTTGTTATGTCTAGTTCGGCTATGTACGCCTATATATGAATATACGTAAATGTTTATACATATATCCTTACATCTAACATATTATAGTTAATTTTAATTTCCACTTTTAATGTTTTTTTATAGTTAATTAGTGTTGCGCCTTGCGAGAGTTGTGTACATTTGTGGATTTAACATAAGACTATAAGTGGGATCAAACCAATACCTACCACTTAATTACCCGGGGGGGACTTCGTACCACTAGGCTACAAAGGGACTTTGTACTGGTACTTTTACGAGGATACTTATTAAGTAATCAATAGATACACACACACTATTGAATATTCATAGTGATTTAGGTATATATTAGGTTTGACTTTTTAATCAATATGAGGATTGTACTCATTTTTTCTAGTCTCAGAGGCCTCAGGTCCGCAAATGAAACAATTCTTGATATCATATTGAATCTTTTTAGTTATTTAAGTAATTGTTAGGTTTATCTTTCATACAAATGGACACATCAATTTGATGGGACTTACCTCAACTTTATATATATGCCTTCAATTTAATGCCCAATTCTAATTAATGTGGGACTCTTAATATGTTGTAATTTATTCATCATATAATATATTCATCCCCCCAAGGCAGGGGCGCGCACATTCACACACACATATATAGGAGATAATAGATAAATATATTCTCGCACAATATAATAGAAAATAAAACTTTATTCATCATAGCTACCCTTGCATCATCCATGAGTAGCAAACAGTACGCGATTAATTGTTTTATTATAGCTACCCTTGCATCATAGCTACCCTTGCATCATCGAAGACTGTCAAGGAACAGACACAGGAAGAAGTATTCAGACCAGATAACAAACAGTACGCGATTAATTGTTTTATTATATAAGTTTGTTTTATTATATATAATAAGAAGGGAAACTAATAATTAGGCATTATTATTAGAAGATGGAAGGGACTTGTCATTGTTGGATTTGGAAGAGAGAAACCACTGGACGAAGTTGGGAAGAGTATGGGCATCAGCACGATAATGCCATTGGGTGAAGGTTAATAAATCAGACCACTTGAAATCTGGGTACTTCCTCTCCTCTTTTTCTCCGAATAGGAATTCCTCAGGTGGTTTTATAGTCTTGTCCACGTTTGGAACAATAAAGTACGACAATGATTTCCTTTCATTCTCCCTGTTCACCAATGCCCTATGCAGACAACTCTTGTATTTTCCATTTGTCAGCGCCTAATAACAAGTATCACAACATATGGTCATACATACATACATATATCATTAGCGGTTTGAGTTTCCTTGCTTGTCTTTTGGACGAGCAAGGGCGCTTGTCCTTTTGGGTGGAGAGCGCCAAGTCCAGATCTCCAGATGAGATTTGGATCATTTATATTTATTTTTTTTATAAATTTTTTAAAAAAATTTTAAGATTTTTTTTTAATTTCATTACCAGTTAGTATCTTCTTGAAATAACTTTTTAATACCCTGAAATAATTCCTCCAAGATCTTAAGATTTTCTAAAAAAATTTTAAGATTTTTTTATTTCATTACCAATCAGTATCTTGAAATAACTTTTTAATACCTTGAAATAATTCCTCCAAGATCTTCAAATAATTTTTTTTTTAAAATCATAAAATATTTTTGAGTAGCATTCAATACCTCACTTGTAATATTTAAATGGAAAATTTTTGTACTTGTATTACATTCTCTCTTGTAGTTCATGACTTTATATAAGGCTGATATTAGAAAAACTTAATTAATTAATATCCTATCAAGTGACTTATAATAAAGGCCAACCATTTTTCCTTCAATGGTGCCTTGTAACAAGGGATTCAGTTTCAATACTCATCATCTTTGGATTGTCCAAAATTTATTTAGATTGTTCAGATTTAATGTTTTAACTTCTTATATTTTTTCTGAAAAAATTATTTTAATGTGTATAAAACCCATATGAAGATGACATTTTAATCGTCATTTTTTTAAAAAATAAATATTTTCATTTAAAAATAATTTATTGAAAGTTTTAAATATTAAATATTGAAGGGTAAAGGAGCAAAACTACACATGTGCTTTATCCTCGGAAGCGCCCAGCATTATATGTTTTTTTTTGAGTAAAAATACACACATGGTTACCATTTTGGAGCAAAAGTCACATCCTACCGTTATGTTACTATTCACTTCATCTCTTTCTCTCTCATCACGGTGAATAGTAACATAACGGTGGGATGTGACTTTTGCTCCAAAACGGTAACCATGTGTATATTTTTGCTCATAAAAAAAACATATGGTGCTGGGTGCTCCTGAGGGTAAAGCACATATGTATTTTTGATCCTTTACCCAATATTAAAACTATATTTGGTCGGTGTAGATCTCACCACAACGATAATAAGTACTACGTTGTTCACCACTGATATGATTTCCGGAAACGGGTTCTTGTGACAATGACCAAAGAAAGTATGATAGGTACGTACCTCGAAAGTGTCGCCGATGTTGATGACAAAGGCCTCAGGGCGGGGATGAACGGCGAGCCACTTGTTGTCGATGTAGACTTCGAGGCCACCCACCTGATCTTGATGAAGAATGGTGACACTGGTAGGATCATTGTGAGGACCAGTGCCTAAGGGGAGGATAGAGAAGTCGCATGTAGGGTACAAATTCAATCTCATAATGCCTCCTCCGTCTTTGAAAAATTCCTTCAAGCATGATCTTTCCATTCCCAAACTCATAGCCAATACCTCTAGTATCACTTCAGATAGTCCCTTCATCGCATCAACGAACCTCTGACACACCTCTCTGTCAACAGTAATAATTGATAATAAGGCTTGATTAGATTAATGTTTGCAAAAGTAGCCCCTTTGCTTTTATTCTAACTATTAAAATTTAATTAACTTGTAATATAATTTAATTTATGTTTGGATATAATTTCTTAAAAATATTCAAGGTAGTGAAAATCGGATGGGTTAATAAACTAGTCAAATCAGTGACTCAAATTAAGGTTAGGTCAGGGTCAATCATAAATAAAATAATTATTTAAATAAAGAATTATTAATCGACAAGTAAATAGACGGTTTATAATAAAAACATAGAATCACTAAATTACAAATATGATGGATTGCTAACTCAAAATAATGTTGATTCAGGTTTAATAAGAGTGAAGAATAAAATATATAAAATCCAACTCTTGTCTAAAACTCTGGACGGACTAGGTGACTGGTTCACTGAGTTGCTTTTTAATACATGAAAATGTTATTTTGATGTATACTTGTTTAAATAATATATTAAAAGGTCACTTTTATAAATTTTAAATCTGGAGAAGATCAAAAAGCCAAAAGGAAGAAGCTCTAAAAACCAACTTTAACTTTAAAATGACTTTTGGTAAAAAAAAATTATTTGCTTCCAAAGCTACCACAAACATCATTTTATGCCTCAATTAACTTCCTGAGTTCAAAAGTAAGTTTTAATGACCTAAAAGCCATACCAAACAAACAAATCAGTTCTTAAAACACTTTTAAAATGACAAAATCAGAAGTTCATTACGTACGTACCCAGTATGTTTATCAAGGTTGTCTCCGAAGGCAGACTTGAAATGCTCAACGATGTGAGAATTAGAACCCTGGTAGTAATACTTAAAAGAGTAAGCCTCCTTCCATGGCAAGTTCGTTGAAAACCTATCAGCATGAGCACCAGCATAGCCCTGAACACTACCAGGTTGCCTTTTTGCTTTGAGCTTCACATCAAGAGGCAGACCAAAGATGGGAGTCATCACATCATAAGCCGCCTGAATCAGAAGAGGGTCGACGCCATGGTTGGTCACTTGGAAGAATCCGTGCTTCACGCAGGCCCCTCTCACGAGCTCGCAAGCCCTAGCCATGGCTTCCTCGTCGCCTTTTGCAAAGTCGTTCAGGTCTATCAGTGGCTCGTTCAGGTCCTCCTTCGCCGTCTCCGTCAAGTCTTCCGACGACCACATGAACTCGCTCAGCATTTCTTTCTGTTTCAGAACGCTTGTGTCGAAGACCATCATTCCATTCTCGTATTTTCTTGTCTCCATCGCCAATGTTGCTCAGCGTTTTGTTTCTAATGGTTAGTTGTGTGATATTGTGATGAGTGGAGTTTGGGAGGCTCCTTTATATACACCCAACCTCCTCCTTCTATGGAAAAATATATAATGGGGATTGTTTCTTCCTAAAATAGCCTATTGATACTTTCTTAATAATAGTTAAACAGAATGATAATTTATTAATGCACTTATATATTTTATAAAGTAAATAATGCTTGCAACTTATTAATACCAAATATACCTCAATTTTATTGTTTTTTTGGTCAATTTCTTTCTAAAATATCCCTATTGATTGATAATTTATTAATGCACCTATATGTTTTATAAAGTAAGTAATGCTTGCAACTTATTAATACCAAATACACCTCAATTCTATTGTTTTTTTTGTCAATTTCTTCCTAAAATATCCCTATTGATACTTTCTCAATATTATTAAATACAATTACAATTTAATAATGCAACTATATATTTTATCAAATAAGTAATGCTTGCAACTCATTAATGCCATATACACCTTAATTCTCCTGTTTCATCAATTAATTTAATAACACGCTTATATTTTATCAAGTGAGATATTCTACTTTCTAATCTTTGTTTTGAATAAAATAATTTTAAGATTTCTTTAAAAATATTTTCCTATAACTATCTGTCTAAAGTGATTGATTTTTTTTTTTAAAATAAATTAATAAAATATTAATTTCATTATCATTTTTCTATGGCTAAAAAGAAATAATCTTGCGTTTGTATAAGTATTATGCATAAAAAAATCTCATTTGGAGCCAGGCCTATAGATGACTACAGTAACGAGGTAATAAGGGAATCTGTTGATCTCGTGGATCATCTTAATGTTGGATCCATCGAAAGCCCAAGGGATCCTCCTGTATTGGATGTGAACGGTCCAGGAAATTAACTTTAAATAAGGGTATTTTAGAAAAATGAATAAAATAAACTAATTTAACTTCTATCCTTAATCTCTTCAAAATCTGGTAAATATGTCTTATAATTAGGACCGGAGAGAGTAGTTTTTTTATAAAAAAAATGACGAAATTTGATAAACAATTTATAACTCATTTGATGAGAAATACCTAATTTGAGATTTTGCAATTTCAATTTTTTTTAATGTTATTCTCTTTTATTTTTTTAGCAATTTATTATTGGCATTAATTTGTGTCTATTGTTGACTACTAGGTGCAATGAAACATAATTAATTTCTGTAATGTCTTATGTATTTGCCATTAATTAGCTTCAACTGAATGAGGAGAACGATGACCAGATTCAATGTTTAATTCATTAAAGAGGGGTGAAACTCTTTTTATTTATTTTTAGACAGTGAAATTTTTTTCTTCAAATTTTTGTTCTTTATAGATATTAATGTTGTTGATCAGTTCGTTGGGTGTATTAATATGATTCATGAATGAAAATGAGATGGTTCATGAATTTCAGGATTTTGAGATTTTTTAGAATATATAAAAAAAAAATAATTGCAGATTTCTTATTAATAAAACTTTTTTCATGTAAGAACTTGAATAAAAGTCATAAATGTATTAGCCAATCAATTCAGATGTTCTATATTCAAAAGAATCAATACAGAGGTTGCATTAAGAGATAACACAAAAAAACATAAGAAATGAATGTATCTATGATACTATGACACATAATGAACCTAATAAGGATTTGGTAATTATAGGCCGCCCAGCAACAAAAGCTAAGGATCATATATATAAATACGATATCAAGGTTGTTAAACTCATGGGTTTAAGAAAATTCATGTCTGTAATAAAAAAAATGTATTTAAACTCAAATTATAGAAACTTGTAAGGGCTTACTTTTTTCAATAAATTGGTATTAATAATGTATAGTTAAACAATTAAATATAAAAAATGACAAAAATTTGATTTAAATATATTTTAAATCCAAATAATTGAAATTAAATCCATCAACATTTATGATTTATTATACTCAACAAAGAATTTTTTATAAAATTTATATAACCACTGAGCATGGATAAACCAAAAAAGTTAGCACAAGTTTAAAAAAGAGTTAATATGATTTTGTAAGTTAGAAATATACAAAATGGTAAACTCAGTGTGTAAACTATGAATTTGATAAAGTTTACAACTATTATGAGTATAAAAGTGACTCAACACAATTTTATAAGGTTGAAATATAAAAATAGTAAACTCAGATAGTCAACTTACGAGTTTGATAATAATGTATGACATGATATATATCAAATATAAATTTTTTTAAATGGAATTTATATCTTACCTCTCTTGTCCTATTTATAAGACACTTCTGATGTTTTCATGTGGACTAAGAATAACCTTATATGAGTATCTTGAGTTTAAACAAGTAATATTTTATATATATATATATATATATATATATTGCCAGGATATTTATAATAATCAAAATATGATTTTTTTTTTAAATTTTTTTTGATAACTTTTTCTAAAATGTTTTTAAGTCATTCATGTGTATATATATAAATATTTTGACAAAAAAAAAGTCATAAAAAGGGTAGAATATGTAATGCTATCTCCGATTCTAAATATTAGACAAGGTTAATATTGTAATTTGTATTATAAACTTTACCATATATTTAGAATCAGAAGAGTAATAAAGAATATAATATATCTAGAACCAGAAGAGTAGTAAAGAGTATCCATGCTTCCTAGATAGTAGAACTATGCCTTTTGCAAAGGAAAATCTAGAAACATTTTTATGTCCACGACCCTTCCTTTATTTATGTAACAAACACAATAAACTTTTATCAGGTGCAATGTATATATAAAATTTTTAAAATGGTACAAAATATCACGGCCATTAAATCAAGTAATATTTATCGTTAAAAAAATACGTCAGTCAAGATAACAATGGACCAAAAATACACATAATTTCGAAAAGTGTACAAAAATGTCATGGCCGTTACTGCAAAGCTAACGAGATATCATTGGAATTATGGATGGAATTTTACTGATGAAAGGTAATCGAACTCGAGACCTCGAGCGCGATACATACATACATACAATATTAATATAACAATCAAGGAGAGTGTTGATAAATCCCAATTTTATATATTTTATCCCACCTTATTTCATTTATTTTGGGGATTATTTTAGGCTAATTTGGAATTATTAGATAATATTTAGATTGTTAGCCTATTTTAGGAAATAATATAAATATAAATTAATTATAAGATATTGGGCTTAAATTATTAATATTCTGATTAAATAATATCTCTTGATATATGATAGATTGTGATTTTATAATATCCTATAAGTGCAGAATTTTTCAGGGAAGCTAAAAAGAAACCCAATGGTAGAACTTATTGGGCTTCTTAGATTTTATTGGGCTCAAGTTAATACCCAAAAAAGCCCTCTCTTCCTCCTTTTTAATTAACCTAGCTGCTAGGTTTTGAAAGCTGGAAATACTGAATGCCGCAAGCAACATCCGCGACACGAAAGAAAGAATTGAAGAAACATGTCGCAAGAGGGACACACACCGAGCTGAATTGAATTAATCAATTCCCTGTATTCTTCCATTCACGCACGACACACACAATTCCAATTCCTTTTATTCATTGATTCTCTTGGTCCCACCTCCGTAAATTCACCAAGGAATTCATCTCATACATATTTATATATGTATATGTCCAGTGGATGCGTAGGTGACGTATTGGAATTCATCAAGCAATTCTCCTGAATATTTCCTCATGGCGGCAGTGACGTTCTCAAGGCTTGGTGAGGGAGGGTCCATGGAAGCTTAAACTAGTTGGGAGGCAACTTGGGAAGAGCATGGAGGAGGCTAAAGTCTAGGGCTTACACTTGAAGATCACAAGGGAGTGTCTTTCTTTTTATCTTTTTAATTCGAACTTGAAATAATTTAGTTTTAAATAATTCCGAGTTGTGTTAATTGAGAACAATCTAGTTTTAGATTGTAAACTTATTTCTTCTGGATTAAACTGATAATTTAAGGTTTTATGCTTATTGTGAGATTCTTGTTTGCAACCTTTAGATTGTCAATTAAATTAGTAATTGAGTTTTCGTTATTAATTTAATTGTTAATTTGGTTTATCATCTTAATTGTTTAATTGGGTTGATAAATTATCTGGTTGTTCAATTAGAAAATTGTAAACAAGATTTTCAAGATTATTTTATGATTGGTTTTAAATGGGGTTTAATTAGCCACCGCTTATTTCATTATGAGTTTTCTAGTGAGATATGTGTTATTGAACTAGAGGGTTTCCCGTGTTCAATTGGGTAATTAAATCTATTAATCTCCCTTGGGTCTAATTAATTAATTTGGGCTAAGAAAGTTTACTCCTTGCAATTCCTAAGTTGTCCCCTTCGTCATCATAACTGAACTAGACCTTTATTATTTTATTTGCATTTAATCAATCTTTTTATTAGATTTTAATTATTTTCTCATAAGAAAACCCCCCAAAAATTGCATTCAACTCATATAGATTAGTCTCATTCTTATATAGGTTTAAGAGTCAATTGCATTATTACATTTAGTTAGTTAATTGCATATAGGTAGTAGTATTTTGCATTCTAGTTTAGGTCCATTTACATTCTATTGCATCTTTTATCACTTGAAAATTAGTCCTAAAGAAAACCCACAGCTTGCTCCTTGGGAGAATGACCTAGGTTGACCTTAAACTGCATAATTAATTAGGACCTAGTTTAATTGATCACTTTAACGACAAAAGTACGCTCGATCAATTTTGGCGCCGTTGCCGGGGAGCAACGGTTAGACTTTAGGTTTGAGTTTTCAGGTGACTTCGTAGGTAGTTATTTATTGCATGACTCGGTCCTCTTCGGAAAGACTGTTAGCCTTAGATCCTGAGATTGAGAGGACATTTCATCAACAAAGAAGAACTAGAGCTAGTACTCTTATAGGCAATAGTTCCTTTGTTAATCCTATTTTTGAATCCTCTGATTCTACTGTCAATATGGATGGTAATAATATTGTTGTTAATACTAATGAGAATGTAAACGCAAATGCAAATGCAAATGCTCATAATGTCGATCCTGCTATGACCATTAAAGAATTGGTTTCTCCTGATTTGCATTTTCAAAATTGGTGCATAAATTATCCTGATATTAATGTGAATTTTGAGTTGAAACCTGGATTGATACACTTACTTCCAAAATTTAATGGTGTTTCAGGGGAGGAAGCATACAACCATTTGAAGATGTTTCACATGGTCTGCACTGCTATGAAACCAGTTGATGTGACTGAAGATCAAATTAAGATGCGTGCCTTCCCATTCTCTTTGGAAGGATCTGCTAAAAACTGGTTGCTTCGATTACCTCCTGGATTCATCACTTCATGGAATCAACTGAAGAAACTATTCTTAGAAAGGTATTTCCCAGCCTCTCGTACTTCATCTATTAGGAAAGACATAAGTGGATGTCGACAAATGGTTGGGGAATCCTTATATGAATATTTGGAGCGTTTTAAAACATTGTGTTCCAGCTGTCCCCATCATCAAATCCCGGACACACTATTGATCCAATACTTCCATGAAGGGCTCTTACCTCTAGAAAGAGATTTGTTAGACTCAGCTGCTGGTGGTTCTCTTCTTCACTTGACTATTGAAGATGCTTGGGAATTGACTGAAAGGAAAGCCGAGAATAGCCAACAATTTGGCTCTAGACAACAAGTAAAAGTTAATGAGGTAGGATTATTCTCTGAGTCTCGCCTGGAGAGCAAAATTGATAGGCTTGCATCTGCTGTGGAAAAAATGACTATGTTCAATATGCAAAATTCTTCTAATATGGTCAATCCTATGGGACCATCTACTACTTTTACTTCACAGCCCAACTCTTCTGCTCTAATAGGGCCACTATGTTCTATTTGCTCTCTAGCCACTCATGCTACTGACTCTTGCCCTTACCTGAATGATGGAGCTGAATCTTGCAATGCAATATATCCTTCTAAACCTATGACTCAAGGTGGCCAAAAATATGATCCTTACTCCAATACATATAATCCTGGATGGCGTGACCATCCAAATCTTCGATATGGAAATGGCCAACCTCAACAAGCACAGTTTAATCAAAGTGGAAATTCTAGTAACAAAATGTTTCAACAAGTTAGACAATCAATACCAATCCAAGATGAAAGTTCAAGATTAGAAAGCAAGGTGGATTCCATGATGAAGATCCTAATACAACAACAGCAACAACAGCAACAGCAACAACAACAAATTCAAAGCCTTCAAACTCATATTGGTCAATTATCTAATATGCAGAGTAATGAACAAAGTCAAGGTTCAGGAAGGCTTCCATCTCAAGTAGTGACCAATCCAAATGCTGGAACTCAGCAGAATCCCAATATAGGTGGAGTTAATGCTATATCTCTCCGACGTGGAAAGATAATCCCCTCTGCAGATCCTGTTACCATCAAAGACAAGGAAGTTGCTGATGACTCTCCTTCTACTTCCACATCACAGGATCAACCCACCTTATCAGAAACACAAGTGGTGCCCACGGAAAAACAAGAGGAGGATGATAAAGTAAAGCAAGTGGTAACACAAGCCCTCCCTTTTCCTACTGTGGTTGCTAAAGCTGAAAGGAGAAAGAAGGAAATTGAGGTGTCTAATGAAATCTATGATATATTCAAGAAGGTGGTGATCAATGTTCCACTAGTTGACTTAGTCACACAAGTACCTAAATATGCAAAATTCTTGAAGGAATTGTGTACTACAAAGAGAAAGTTTAAGCACGAAGGCAAGGTTGACTTAGGGGCAGTTGTCTCTTCTCTTTATCAAATGCCAATGCCAGTGAAGTGCAAGGATCCTGGTAGCTTTCTCATACCTTGCACTATTGGTGACATTGAATTCTCAGATGCCTTAGCAGATTTGGGAGCAGCTATCAATGTTATGCCAAAATCAGTCTTTGATCAACTCAATGGTGTAGAGCTTAAGCCCACAAATCTTGTTGCATCCCTTGCTGACAGACGTTGCACAGTCCCAGAAGGCGTCCTAGAGGACATCTTAGTTAAGGTAAAAGATTTCATATTCCCTGCAGACTTTTATGTTCTTGATATGGATGATGGTCGGTTTAGACAGAAAGGACACTCATCTCTAATTTTAGGTAGGCCTTTCCTTAAAACTGCTAAAGCTATGATAGATGTCCATGCTGGTAGCCTTACTCTAGAATTTGCTGGTGAAACTATTAGATTCAATGTACTTGAATCCATGAGACATCCCCCTGATGATTATGCAGAAATAGATGTTAATGTTGTTGATGCTATTATGGATGATTCTGTTAAAGATCTTGAAGAGAGCATGCTTAGTAGATCATGTGATATTGCTGGTTTAGATGATAGTATCTCTTGTTCATGTGCTAAAATTGGTAATTGTGACACATGTGCTGACTTTGATGTTGCTGATATTGATATTTTCACTGATGCTATTAAGAATATGAGATACTCTAAACATAATGCTTCTGTGCCTAATAGTAGCACTAGTGATTCTTCTACTCTTACAGTTTCTACTGATGCTTCCCAAAGTGGGAAAGTTTGCTCTTCTGTATGTGAGTCTGTTATGCAGGTTTCCAGTTTGACAGATGCTGAAATGAAGCCGCTCATACCTTCAATTGAACAAGCCCCATCCTTAGAGTTAAAGGCACTTCCTGAGTCATTGAAGTATGCCTATTTGGGGAAAGACGAGACACTTCCTGTGATTATAGCTAGCGACATAGCTGCTGATGAGGAGACCCGCCTCCTAGAAGTACTCAGGCAACGGATAAAAGCTATTGGGTGGACTCTTGCTGATATCCCTGGAATCAACCCAAATGTGTGCATGCACCGAATCCTACTAGAAGATGGTGCCAAATCTGTACGACAGCCACAAAGACGACTCAATCCATTAATCCTTGATGTGGTAAAGAAAGAGGTTTCTAAACTTCTGTCTGCAGGTATAATCTACCCTATTTCTGATAGTCGTTGGGTAAGTCCAGTTCAGGTAGTACCTAAAAAAACTGGTATTACTGTTGTTCGCAATGATGAAGGTGAGCTAGTTCCAACTAGAGTTCAAAACAGTTGGAGAGTATGTATTGATTATAGAAAACTGAACTCGGTAACTAGAAAGGATCACTACCCCCTCCCCTTCATAGATCAAATGTTAGAAAGACTGGCCAATAGATCACATTATTGCTTTTTGGATGGTTTTTCTGGATATTTCCAAATTTCTATTGCACCTGAGGACCAAGATAAGACTACATTCACATGTCCATTTGGAACCTTTGCATATAGACGCATGCCATTCGGTTTATGTAATGCACCAGGCACTTTTCAGCGTTGCATGGTTTCCATATTCTCTGATTTTCTTGAGCATTGCATGGAAGTTTTCATGGATGATTTCACTATTTATGGTGATTCTTTTGATGCATGCTTAACTAGTTTAGATAAGGTTTTGGAAAGATGCATTCAATATAATCTTGTGTTGAATTTTGAAAAATGTCATTTTATGGTTAAGAAAGGAATTGTTTTGGGCCATGTTGTTTCACATGAGGGTATTGAGGTTGATAAAGCTAAAGTTGATATTATTTCCTCTCTTCCATATCCTTCATGTGTGAAAGATGTACGTTCTTTTCTTGGGCATGCTGGATTTTACAGAAGATTTATCCAGGATTTTAGTAAGACAACATTGCCATTGTCTCGTTTATTGCAGAAAGATGTGGGTTTTGTTTTTGATGATGCTTGCAGGTATGCATGGGACGAGTTGAAGGAGAAACTCACTACACCCCCCATCATTCAGCCACCTAATTGGAGCCTTCCATTTGAGCTCTTGTGTGATGCTTCTGACTATGCATTAGGTGTCGTTCTTGCCCAAAGAGTAGAGAAGAAACAACATATCATAGCCTATGCATCTAGAACTTTAGATGCTGCTCAAGCTAACTACACTACCACAGAGAAAGAGCTATTTGCAATCGTCTTTGGGCTAGAGAAATTTCGATCCTATATCCTTCACACAAAGGTGATTGTCTTTACAGATCACTCAGCTATCAAATACTTGTTTAAGAAACCGGACTCCAAACCCCGCCTCATTAGGTGGGTACTTCTTATACAAGAGTTTGATGTGGAGATTCGTGACAAGAGTGGTGCAGAGAATATGGTAGCTGATCATTTGAGTAGGATTGAAACACCTGCGGTAACATCTTCACCCTTAGATGACTTTCCTGATCAAAGGCTTTGTGAGGTTGTTGTTTCTACCCCTTGGTATGCTGATATTGCTAATTATTTAGTTGCATCTGTTCTGCCGATTGACATGAATAAACATCAATTGAATAAGTTTAAGAGAGATGTTAGATTCTACATATGGGATGATCCTTACTTGTGGCATATTTGTAGTGATCAAATTATTAGGCGATGCATTCCTGATGTTGAATTTGAGTCTGTCTTAACTTTTTGTCATACTCTTGCATGTGGGGGACATTTTAGTGCCAAACGTACTACTAGGAAAGTTTTAGAAAGTGGATTGTTTTGGCCTAGTCTATTTCGTGATGCCCATGAATTTTGTAAGAAGTGCTCCAGGTGTCAGTTTGTGGGTAATATTTCTAGGAAGCATGAGATGCCCCAACAACCCTTATTATTCTGTGAAGTCTTTGATGTTTGGGGTATTGATTTCATGGGACCTTTTCCCACTTCATTTGGTTACCTATATATCTTGCTGGCTGTAGATTATGTGTCAAAGTGGGTTGAAGCAATCCCCACTCGTACTAACGACTCTTCTGTAGTGGTTTCCTTTGTTCGATCTCACATTTTTTGCAGGTTTGGCATTCCTAGAGCCATCATTAGCGATCAAGGAACACATTTTTGCAATCGGAGTTTGCAGAGCCTGTTAAGTAAATATGGGGTGATGCATAAGGTAGCCACCCCATACCACCCTCAAACAAATGGTCAGGCAGAACTCTCCAATAGAGAAATCAAGCTCATTTTAGAGAAGACAGTGCAACCTAACCGAAAGGATTGGAGTAAGAGGCTCGACGATGCACTTTGGGCGTATCGCACAGCATATAAAAGTCCAATTGGTATGTCTCCATATAGGATTGTCTATGGCAAGGCATGTCATTTGCCAGTGGAGGTAGAGCACAAGGCATACTGGGCAATTAAAAGGTGCAACCTCGATCTTACTAGTGCTGGTATTGAAAGGAAGTTGCAATTGCAAGAGCTTGAAGAGTTAAGAAGAGAAGCTTATGAGAATGCTAGAATTTATAAGGAAAGAACTAAAGCAATCCATGACAAACTCATTATGAAGAGAGAATTTCAAGTGGGCCAAAAAGTTCTACTATATGTTTCCCGATTGAAACTCATGCCTGGAAAGCTCCGCTCGAGATGGGAGGGACCTTTCATTGTCACTGAAGTTTTCCCTTATGGAGCTGTGAAGATTAAAAGAGAGCCAAATGGAAAATGTTTCACTGTCAATGGACACCGCTTGAAGCCGTTTTTTGATGGATTCTCCACTCAGACAGTGGAGGCTGCTACACTACGTGACACCACGTAGACCCCGGTTGTATTCCTTCCTTCACTCTTTTATTTTGCTTTGTCATATTACTCATTGTCATATTACTGAGTTGAGTAGCGCCACGTATTACTTGTCTTTGTGATATACTATGACCGTTTTGCATTGAGGACAATGCAATGTTTAAGTGTGGGGGAGGGATCAACTGTGTTGAATGTGAAAATTTCAAGTTTTAAGTAACTTTAGTATGATGCATTTTTATTTGAAAAGTGATTGATCATGTTTTGAGTTAGTGAACTAAGTGGCAATGAATTTGACTTTGGTGAATTTAGGCTAATGATCATATACACCTAGTGAGATTTTGAGCCTAATATACTTTTTCTGTGTGTACCCCTATCTCTGTACTTGATCTAGAACTTGATTTGAATCTTATTTGAGGCCACATTTTCTGCATGTGTATTTATAAAAATGATAAAGGCATTCATTTTCATTCTAGCCAGATAAGCCAAAAAGCCTACCCTTTTCATACATATGTCATTCGTTTAGCCCCTTGAGCCTATATTCCTTCTAGTTTGTCTACACCCATAGTCAATAAAAAAAATCCACCCTTTTGAATGTCTTGAGAGTTGAAGAGAATTGCATTATATTTGTTGTGAATGGAAGAACATGCATAAAAGTAGGAACTGGGTCGTTGTGAAAAATATGGTAGGTTACCTCAAAAAAAAAAAAACAAAAAAACAAAAAAAAAAGAAAATAAAAGAAAACAAAAAAAAAAGAAAAAAAAGAAATTGAAAAAGAAAAAAATATGAAAGAAAAAAAAAAAGAAAGGAAGAAAAAAGAGCAAAAGAATGATGACTCGATTTAGATTTAGTTTGGTTTCTTGCATCCCACATTCTCTATTTATCATTCTCTTCATCTTTTAAGATATTTAACTTTGTTTTTCCAAACACTTGCCCTTTCTTTCTTAACATTAGCCCCACTACAACCTAATAAAAGTCCTTTGGATTTATGCATGCACTTGCTTTATTAGTGGTGGAGAACTTAGATTCTTGTCAAGCCTATGGAAAGAGTACTAGGTAGGGATGGATTTGAGTGTAAACATAAACCTATACACTTTTGAGAGAGAAGAGTGACATACACATTATCCTTGGTGAGGGATTTTTAGCTTAGGTTCCCCTTTGTCAAGTAAATTGCCATGATGTTTGTTTCCTTGATTTATGAAAATATCACTTGGATATGATAAGTGTTGAAATGCTTTTGTTTTCTTATTACTTGTGATTGGAACATTCATTTTTTTTTTGAAGTTTTGGTTTAGTTTAGTTTAGTTTTAGTTTTGCTTTTATTTTATCCTCCCTTGGTCTTGATTTGTTTTGCCCAGGAGTGCAAAAGATAAGTGTGGGGGAGTTGATAAATCCCAATTTTATATATTTTATCCCACCTTATTTCATTTATTTTGGGGATTATTTTAGGCTAATTTGGAATTATTAGATAATATTTAGATTGTTAGCCTATTTTAGGAAATAATATAAATATAAATTAATTATAAGATATTGGGCTTAAATTATTAATATTCTGATTAAATAATATCTCTTGATATATGATAGATTGTGATTTTATAATATCCTATAAGTGCAGAATTTTTCAGGGAAGCTAAAAAGAAACCCAATGGTAGAACTTATTGGGCTTCTTAGATTTTATTGGGCTCAAGTTAATACCCAAAAAAGCCCTCTCTTCCTCCTTTTTAATTAACCTAGCTGCTAGGTTTTGAAAGCTGGAAATACTGAATGCCGCAAGCAACATCCGCGACACGGAAGAAAGAATTGAAGAAACACGTCGCAAGAGGGACACACACCGAGCTGAATTGAATTAATCAATTCCCTGTATTCTTCCATTCACGCACGACACACACAATTCCAATTCCTTTTATTCATTGATTCTCTTGGTCCCACCTCCGTAAATTCACCAAGGAATTCATCTCATACATATTTATATATGTATATGTCCAGTGGATGCGTAGGTGACGTATTGGAATTCATCAAGCAATTCTCCTGAATATTTCCTCATGGCGGCAGTGACGTTCTCAAGGCTTGGTGAGGGAGGGTCCATGGAAGCTTAAACTAGTTGGGAGGCAACTTGGGAAGAGCATGGAGGAGGCTAAAGTCTAGGGCTTACACTTGAAGATCACAAGGGAGTGTCTTTCTTTTTATCTTTTTAATTCGAACTTGAAATAATTTAGTTTTAAATAATTCCGAGTTGTGTTAATTGAGAACAATCTAGTTTTAGATTGTAAACTTATTTCTTCTGGATTAGACTGATAATTTAAGGTTTTATGCTTATTGTGAGATTCTTGTTTGCAACCTTTAGATTGTCAATTAAATTAGTAATTGAGTTTTCGTTATTAATTTAATTGTTAATTTGGTTTATCATCTTAATTGTTTAATTGGGTTGATAAATTATCTGGTTGTTCAATTAGAAAATTGTAAACAAGATTTTCAAGATTATTTTATGATTGGTTTTAAATGGGGTTTAATTAGCCACCGCTTATTTCATTATGAGTTTTCTAGTGAGATATGTGTTATTGAACTAGAGGGTTTCCCGTGTTCAATTGGGTAATTAAATCTATTAATCTCCCTTGGGTCTAATTAATTAATTTGGGCTAAGAAAGTTTACTCCTTGCAATTCCTAAGTTGTCCCCTTCGTCATCATAACTGAACTAGACCTTTATTATTTTATTTGCATTTAATCAATCTTTTTATTAGATTTTAATTATTTTCTCATAAGAAAACCCCCCAAAAATTGCATTCAACTCATATAGATTAGTCTCATTCTTATATAGGTTTAAGAGTCAATTGCATTATTACATTTAGTTAGTTAATTGCATATAGGTAGTAGTATTTTGCATTCTAGTTTAGGTCCATTTACATTCTATTGCATCTTTTATCACTTGAAAATTAGTCCTAAAGAAAACCCACAGCTTGCTCCTTGGGAGAATGACCTAGGTTGACCTTAAACTGCATAATTAATTAGGACCTAGTTTAATTGATCACTTTAACGACAAAAGTACGCTCGATCAAGTGTGTATGTATATATGTGTGTATAATTTTTTTATAATATATGTTATTTTCTTATATTAAATATTATTTTTCTGATATTTAAGTTTTATACATTTTATTATTTTATTATATTATATAAATTATTAAAATATAATAAGAAAAAATTATAAATTTTACCGTTGATTTTTTTCCTCAGAAAATTCCATTAAAAAATTATCCACAAAATATTTCTGTCAATAATTATCGACATAATTTTTTCATCGGTAAATTTACTAATAGAATTTCCACGATCATAATTGACAGAAAAATTCAATCGATAATTCGATGTTTTTTTTAGTGTATGAATCAAGGGTATTGCTATTATAAATTAGACATGAGTTAAAAGGGGAAAATTTGCTAAAATAAGAAGCAATTTAAAAAAATTTGCCAAAACGAGGCACTATGTAAACATTTTTGTTAAAGTAGAGTAGTTGGTGGCGTTATCTGATACGACGCTATAAGTGGCGTTGTGTGGCGTGATGCCACTATGTAAGTGGCATCATTGTTACATAATATATTATATATTACAATAATATAATAGTATATTATATAATTTAATATATAATATATTAATAATATATATTATATTATATACACACACTGACACATTTGACGGGCATACACATTCGGACAAGAGAATTGAATGGAAAATGAAGAATGAGAGAGAAGAGAAAGAAAGAGAAAGAGAAAGTAATACTCACGTATATTCATTAAAAATAACGACCATTAAAGCACCGTCTTCCCTTAATCCATATAACTGCCCCTCCACTGAGCAGTCTTCAGGCAATGGTAGTGGTTCAATGGACTCATTGGTATCTGACCCATAGATATCTAGTAAATAGTCATGAATTTTGAAAATATTTTTATGTTCTCATTGTCTCCTTTAAAAAATTAACAAAAAAATACACTGCAGTTAATATTTAAATATAAGGGATTATTAAAATAAATAAAAATTCATAATTTTTTTTTTAATTTTTAAGCCAAGTAACAATTTCATATCATATTTTACATGTATATAATAATATTTTTACTTTAAATATTATGTCACTGTTCGATCATTTGTCTAATTCATATAACTGCCTCTTCATTGAGCAGTCTTCAGACAATGCTCCTCCCTTGAGCTCACCTGTCTAATTCATTTTCCATTCAATTCTCTTATCTAAATTTGTATGCCCGTCAGATGTGTGAGTGTGTGTGTATATAATATAATATATATTATTATAATATAAATTTTTATTATTATGTTATATATTAAATAATATAATATTATATTATTGTAATATATAAAAATATATTATATTATTATTATATAATATATATATGTGTATATATATATATATGTATGTATGTATGTATGTGACGCCACTAATGGCGTCACACGTGGTGACACACCACACGACGCCACTTATAGCGTCGTGTCAGGTGACACCACCAATTGTTCTATTTTGACACCATGTTTGCACAGTGCCTCGTTTTGGCAAATTTTTTTAAATTGTTTTTTATTTTGACAAATTTCCTGTTAAAAGGATATACATGAAGAGGAGGGAGACAGGGGATGTTGATGATGACTCATCCTTCATCATATTAATCAACAAAACCTTTGATAATATTTAATGACAAAGAAAAAACCAAAGAAAATGAGAGGGTTGTGTCGTCATTGCAACTTGCATAAAACCCCACAATGACAATCTGGCAAATAAAGCCACTAGAAGTCAAAATGTTTTGTAACTTGTGTGAGAATTGTTTGTTAAACAGTCAATTTTGGTTAGCTTAAAGACAATTATATTTTTATGCCATTTTAAAAACTTCATACGTATCTGTGCACCATTTTCTTATCTTACATGTTTTCTAAAAGGTCAACGTTGTTAGTTGACTTAATAGTCGTGATATTTTTATACTATTTTTAAAATCTAGCACTACAAAAAAATTGATTTTTTGCAATGGAAAAATTCCATCGCAAAAATCCAAATTTTTGTCGCAAAATAGTGTTGCAGTGGAATTTGTGACGAAAGTCATCCGTCGCAAAAAAAAGCGTCATAATTGCGACAAAAAAATTGAAATTCCGTCGCAAATTACGACGAAATTGCAAATTTCAAAACTTGCGACGGATAAAATTTCATCGCAAAACCTATAGGTTGTGCAACAGAAATCCATTCCTTCGTAATTGCGACGGAATCTATTTTCGTCGCAATTACTATGGAATAAATTCCGTCACAATATTCGAATTTTTGCGACAAAATTTAATTCCGTCGCAAAAAATAAAAATAAAAATAAAAAAAAATTCAAAAAATCATTTTAATTAAAAAAATTAAAAAATTTTAAAAATAAATTTAAATTTAAAAAAATAGGAAAAAATATTTATAAATATAAAAAAAAATAAAATTATTAAAAATCCATATAAAAATTGCATAAAAAAATATAAAATTCATTAAAAAAAGTAAATAAATTTCTAGATAAATTTGCATATGATAAAAATATAAAAAATAACAATCATAAAGAGTTTTTTACATTAAGAAAGTCAAATATATATGTAATAAAGTTGCAAACAATGTATACTAAAAAATAATCTAAAAAGTAGCATCATGATCATCATCATCGTCACCAGGACGGTCATCACCACTAGGAGCTGGCCAAGTACCTTTGCCCTGAGTTATGGACTGGAGTACATGTTGCATCTGCCTCATCATTTCTTGTTTCCATTGCTGCTCTTGTTCTTGTTGTTGTATCCTTTGATCTTGCGCCTGCAACAACGCCCTCATCCTCTTAAGCTCATCTAAAAAAAACAACATTGCAAAGTGAGTTATATTTTTCTACTTTATTTAAAAGGACGAGGGAATGAAAACGTAATAATGCATAACAATTTTATTACATTTACCTGCATCAACACCTTCATTGCATGGTGAGGAGTGCTTTGTAGGTTTCAGTTGGCTTGCAGAGGCACCCATCCTAAAAAGTCTGCCTTTCTTGTCAAATCCTCTTGCAGCTTGAATGAATAGACTCTCGTTATTAGACTGAGAGGATGCACTGTTGTCCTCACTCTGGGAGTCTCTCTCTTACGTCAGCTTCTGATAGGTTTCCTGTAAGTAAAAAAATAGATCACAGATAACACATGTGAAATGAAATAAATATGTCGGTGCCTGAAACAAATAACAAAAGTAATAAATATCTCATTGCAAATTGCTACGACCTAGCGTTGATCCAGCGGCGCTCAGTACCATCGGCAGACTCCTAGGAATGGGTCCGCTCAAAGGTAGCCCACTCAACTAACTCTTCAAGAACTTCCTCAGACGCTGCCTGCAATCACAAATGATGATTCAAAGTACAAAATATCAAATATTGAAATAAAAAATGATTGTATTGACAATTTTTCGTCGATGCTTGTTGTATGGGATGGAGCCCCGAGTATATGATGATCCATTCATATGAGCCCTGTTTGGTTTATTTTCTCACTCTTCTCTTGAAATTTGGGATTGGTGTTTCATCTTTGAAGTAATTGTTGTAAAGTCTTAGGTTGAATCCAATTAGTCTTGCCAAGATCGTGTCGCAATTTATAAAGCCTATCAAATAACCACCTGCTTCCCTTATGATTGTAAGCTTTTTTCAACGTGCTCAGGCAACCATCTAAAGTGATGCTAAAAATCAACTAAAAGTATAAAAGTACCTGATCAATTTGCATTTCCATAACAAACTAATAACTATAATTTACAAAACTTACCAAAAACTCCTCAAACCAAGCTTCCCGATAATTCTTAGGAATCTCTTTCCAATTGGCCCATGGATGATTGAAATTACAGAATATTTGCCCCGACACGAAATCTGTGACCTGATTATAAGCCTCAAATCTTGATACAGAGGAAATGATGTAAATGTTGGCATACAAACTAAAAGTAAAAACCTCGTAATATTATCAGTAACTTTACATGACTTACTTTAGATCGCCACGAGGACAAATCCACAGCAGTCCTGTCTCAGGATCAACATTTCCCCACACCGGTGCGGCTGAAGAACTAGCTTCCCCGACTGACTTCGAGGAGACGCAGCTTGCTGAAGGATGAAATGTGACGTATTGCAACATTTTAGTACACAGTTGCTTAAATAAAACTAAAGATGTAAATCAATCAGAAATCGTAAACAATACCTGCTCTGCCCCTTGTTGTGGATCAGGGTGATTGAAAGGCATACCTGCACCTCTCATAATAGAGTCGATAGTGGTCGATGAAGATGACATATGAAATGGTGGCAGCTCTGGTGATGAGCTGAGCCTTCTGCCTAAAGACGGGTCAGATGTCGTCGCCCTACCACCTCTGATAGGACGGGCCCGGCCTCTACCACCACTTTGACCACTGTCTGAAGGCCTTCCTGAACGATCCATCTATGAACACCAGCAAACATTATGTCAAAATATAAAAAAGATATACTTAATGTCACTATCACAGTAACAGATTATCTAGTAGAACAGACGGTTATAAACAATGAACTAACACAAGTCAATTGGAAGATTCCGTTTCCTCCACCTCTCCTTGCTCCCCTTCCTCTGGAGTCTCATAGTCGTCAAATTCAAACTTACTATCAGAGTAATTATCTTCCTCCTCATCGTCTGGTTCCTCATCAACAATATGGATAGGAATCAATTCTAACTTCCCATTCACCTCGTCAAAAAGATTGCTTGGTACATCGTCGTCAACAACAATTATGGGTTGTACATGTTCCACATCAGCTTGGAACGATTCATTCATACAGTCATTTGATTCTGACTCTTTCGAGTTGGGTATGATATTGCGTGTTTTGGTTTTGATAACTCACATCCACCCTTGGCGGGATGTTGGATATGATGTATAATAAACTTGTTCTGCTTGTTGAGCAAGTATGAATAGGTCATAACCAACCGTGTACCTGTTCAACCACTAGACCTCAACATTTCCATATTTGTCAACTTTTGTCCCATGAGGAGAGTTATCAAACCACTCACATTTAAACAGAGTCATAGACTTGTCCCACTGATAATCTAGCTGAATTATGTTAGTTAACTTCCCGTAGTAGTTTCCCTCAACTCCATCAACCAAGCCACCTTGGCAACATACGTCGTAATTGCAACTTAGTGTATTTTTGTTCGCTTCTACAGTTGCAAAACGATACCCATTGATTACATATTTCTAACACCGGGTAACAACTATTGTAGCTCCACAAGATAAACTCCATGCAACATCATGGGGAGCTGATGAATTTTGCACGAAGAAGTATTCGAACCATTGAGGAAACTCAGTAATCTTGAATTGTTCAAGTTCGAAATCCGATATCAATGGATTTCTGGATTGAGCCCAATCGGAGAAAAGCTGTAACAAAAAAATGTCATTAATAATTTAATACTAACCGTAACAGTAAAAATACAGGAAGTCTTACGTTAAGTACGGGGTGGCCTCTTCACTGTTGTTTAGAATGTAACACTTCGCCACTCGCTTGTCTCTTCCTTTCAGAGTTGACCTCTCACATTTTCCCACGACCCGGAAAATTAAATATAGATATCTGATTGCTCGTATTACCGCCATCATCGTTGCGAGCTACCACTCTCCATCTTGATATATTTTCATACGGATAATATAATATGATGCAAATTTTTGTGGCCTCTTCAACTAGATATGCTTCAGCAATAGATCCTTCAACGTACCTTTGATTTTGGATCTTGTACTTGAGAGTGCGTAAAAACCTATAATGGACAATCACAGGGTATTTATACTTTAGTACCATGTGGGTCAAATAATAACAGCGAGAAATATATATATATATGTTATACCTCTCAAATGGATATATCCACCAATATTGTTGCGGACCTCCGACCCTTGCCTCATAGGCCAAGTGAACAAGCAAATGCTCCATTGAATCAAATAAGGTAGGAGGAAACACCACCTCTAACTTGCATAGCGTCAATGGCATGCTCTCCTCCAGCTGCTGTAACTTGTCAATGTTAAGCTCAGAAGCACAAATTTCTCTAAAGAATATGGAAAATTCTGTCAGAACACTCCATATATGCTTCGGTAGTGCTTTGAAGGCCCACGACAACAATCTCTGAAACAAAATGTGACAATCATGACTCTTCATATTGGATAACTTCACCTCATCTATTTTGACACATCTTGTCATATTTGATGCATAACCATCCGGGAGTTTTAGATCTAAAACCCATTGCAACAATTCCAAATTTTGCTCTTTGTTGAATGTGTATGGCGCTCGAGGTTTAGAAGTCCGTCCTCGAGCATCCACCACCAAATGCAAATCAAGCCTTCTGCAAATCGCTTATATGTCATGTCTTGTGTAGACTGTGTCCTTCGTCTTGCCTTTGGTGTCCATTACGGTGTACAAAATATTGCAGAACACATTGCTCTCAATATGCATGACATCGAGGTTGTGTCTCAACAGTTGATCTTTCCAGTATGTCAGTTCCCAAAAGATGCTCCGTTTCATCCAATGATGATCAACCCTATATCCCTCACATTCGTTGAATGCAACCCTCTCTTCAACACTTGCAATGTGTCTGACCCTGTCCCATATTTCTTGACCACTTAATCAACGAGGTTGATTTGCCCGTTCGACCGCATTCCGTATGAAGTATTTTCTATTTCTTCTAAGCGAATGATCAGGGGGCAGGAATTGCCGGTGTCTGTCAAACCAACAAACCTTGTGACTGTTTTGTAAGCTAAAGCCCATGTTCTGCTCAAGACAAACTGGACATGCAAGCTTCCCCGACATTTGCTAGCCACTCAACATCCCATAGGCAGGGAAAATCATTTATTGTCCACATTAAGGCAGCCTGCATGACAAAATTCTGGCTCAATGATATATCGTACGTAATAACTCCATCACTCTACAACATCTTCAACTCATCTATCAAAGGCTTGAGGAACACATCTATATTCTTTTTTGGGTTGGAAGGCCCCGGGTTTAACATATTGAGAAATAAGAACTCTCTTCATGTACATGGAAGGTGGGATTGTTGTACGGAATCACAATTATTGGCCAACAGGAATACCTCCTGCCCGTCTGGTTGAAAGGAGCGAACCCATCCGAACATAATCCAAGGTGGACATTACAAGGATTCGATGCAAACAAAGGATTCACCTCGTCAAACTTAAGGCAAGCTTCGGCATTGGATGGATGCGTCACAAATTTTTCATCCCTGCGATGCTCCTGGTGCCATCTCATATAAGCAGCTGTTTGTTCTAATGAATACAATCTCTGAAGCCTGGGCATGAGGGGAAAGTACCACATCTTGTTGAATGGTTGACGATCCGTTTTCCTCTCATTAGTCACAGGTTTGTATCTGTTATGTTCACAGAATTTGCAATTGGTCAGCTTAGCATCATATTTGTAGTACAACATACATCCTCTGGGGCAACAATAAATTTTTTCACAACTAAACCCAAGCTCTTTAACCTTTCTTTTTGCTTGGTAGAAATCCTTTGGCAAATTATTGTCTTTCGGAGTAATCTTGCTCATGATTTGCATCATTTCATTATAATTCCTATGGTGATCAGTCTTTAAGCTTACTATTGCTAAGGTAGCCGAAAGCGATGAGTGCTCACTACTTTCAATGTTTTTGCAACCTTCCCCTAATGGTCGTTGTGCATCTTGAAGCATTTTGTAGAACTTATTGGCTTCCAGATTAGGATCCTCTCCCATGTAACATGGTTGATTATGCGTATCGGTCTCCTCTTGCATGTATGATGGTTCAGCATGAATAAAGGGATCAAAATATTGGCCAATCGATGGTCCTGCGGCATCCATCACCAACTGTTTGTATTGATTAAGGTTGCCTCGATGACTATTACTCCCGTAATATCCAGTCGATGTCTGTTGCACTTCGCCATGATATACCCAGCATTCATAATTGTTCATGAATCCCTTTTTACACAAATGAATTTTGACCGTGTTCTGCTCTTGAAATTTTAAACACTCGCAATTGGTACAAGGACAACTGAGGTATCTACTTGAATTAGTTGAATGCTCTAAAGCAAATTGAATGAACTCTTCCAGACCGTCTAGGAATGCTCGAGTTATTTCTTTTTTTTCAGTTAGACGATTGTACATCCAACTCCTATCACGATAGCCGTCTATACTTCTACAACCTAACCTTACACAAATACATAGAGTGGGGAGATACCCCAGTCCACAAAACAATATTACTCAAATATTAAGTGGCCAATACAATTGGCTACTCATGCCAACCAATTGCCACTTAATCATGAAAGTGAGAATCAAACACAATACTTGAACTAAGAACAGATTTTAGTAGGCAACCAAAGAATTATGATAGTTTATTAACAAATGGAGACAAATCCATGATATTATTTAAGACAATTTTATGAATGAGGGTCATATTAAAGGCCAATGAAATTTTATCTTTTCTATTTATAATTATATTTTAATGTAAACAGTAATAATAATTTGTTTTTTTTTTTCAAATTATCCATATTTATTGTATAACTTGTTAAAAATAGTTCAAATCCAAAACTTTAATAAGATATTTTATGATTTGAACTATTTTAGAGTCATTTTAATCAAAGACTAACTCAACTAGCTGATTTTAAATATAATACTTAATTGATTTTTTTTTTTCCGTATACACATATTACTAAGTAACTTATCTAAATTTCTTACCCTTCCAAAAAAATATTAATCAAAACTTTATTCAAATTAATTAACAAGGTCTTATATTTAAGTTTAGAGATACTATATTATTATAACATTTTACTAATTACTTTAAGATTATTTTTTTTTTGTAGATTATGATGCAACAACTTTTTTTTTATTGAATAATACAATAATTTAAATTCCGAATATGTCTTGTGTGAAAGTATTTATATATGTAGTGTGCTGCTGATTTTTTTTGCCCGAAAAAGTATTCAATACTTGTTCACTTATTTGCCTTTTCTATTGTTTAATTCTAATAATATTAAGAGTCAATGATATGAAATGGAAAAAAAAAAAGTGTAATCACATTCAAATGACAGTTTTTTTTTTCCAACATGCAATTTTTATTTTTTTATGAAAAAAAAACTTTTTTGTAATGATTAAAAGGCGAATGCGAAATGTTTTCAAGATGGGAACTTGTATATTTATTGATTCATATGTTTAGATATAAAAGATAGAAAATGGCCCCAAAAAGATTGACTCTGCATGTGCGGCTGTGTTTGGATTATATCCTATGATAACAAATTCACAATAATTAATTCTTCTTTTATTTACCTTTTTATTTAACTGCATATAACATAACTACTTGTGTGACCCTAAGAAATTGTTATTTTAAGTTTAAAAATATTACTGATTTCTATATTACGGATTGGAAAAATATATCGTTTTTCCCGTGGTTCGCGAGAAGGAAAAAGGACTCATCCTTTGTTGCATCTGGCACGAGATAAAACATGAATTATTATTTAATACTTTCAGATTAATATTGTCATAAACTTTATCGATAAAGTTTACATTTTATGATATTTTTGTTTATCTCCATACTTCTATAAATAATTTCTCTTTAACTAATTATTTTTTGAAAGCTCCCCAATGTAGCTTCTCAAAAGAATAATAAAAAAAAATCTCTTTGATATTTGTTAAATTTCAATTTCAATTGTAGGAATATTTTTTCTCTTATTCCTCAATGATAATAATTCCTCTTGAATCAGGTACATTTATAGGAATGGAAAATAACAACTATTAGCATAAAAATAGGTAACAGTCTATTAATCAGCTAATTATTCCAAAAGCCTAAGAAATCTGGAAACTAACAATAATTCAAAAATCAAAATAACAAACAATATTTCAAATTTCAAAATAACAATAATTGACACATAAATTTGTTGATTTCACCTTTTTTATATCATAAAGCGTATATTAAAAAACATACCGAACTATAGATAAATTGTCATCGCCGTCGGGGAAGAAGTTCTTGAAGCTGGTGGGCTGCAACGACTCACTCTCGTAGACGACGTTATTCGCATCACTCATGTCGTAAAAGTCCTGGGGCTTTAAGTGAACCACCATATGCCACTCCCTATGTGTCTCATCAGCGACATAATAAACCTGATGGGCTTTTGAGGCAAGAATATACAACTCATCATCTTCAGACTGTCCAGTGTGAATAAGCCGGGAGAAATTCACTGATGTGATGTCTCAGTCGTTAGTGATGAGTCCCGGGACGTTGTAGTATTCGCCCACAAACACTTGAACATCATTACCGTGAAAAGGTCTTGGTAATTTATCTTGACCACATTAAGCAACTTTCCATAATACAGGACGTCACCGAACTGCATGTTCCCGTTACTGCTGCTCGCGTAACTCCTCGTCCTAAACGTGCCATATACACCCGAGTTCGGGTCAGCAATCCCTGATCTTGTGAAATGGTGCAAAACATGAAACCGTGGACATTGTATGCCGTAAATCTTTGGGCGTGGTCAACCGAGCCGAGTGCAAGAGCTTTGAATTCTGGGGAGTGCGGGTTGTGGTCATTCATAATTCTCCTCCTAAACCAACCCGGAAATTTTCTGCGGACCTTTTTATCAATCTCGGATGATGTCTGTGTACGGATCCTCAACTAGGGGTGGAATAAGGCCAGGGGCCTGTGGCCTGGCCTGTTAAAAGCCTGGTCAGGCCTGGCCTGTCAGGCCTGGCCTGTCAGGCTAAAAGGCCAGGCCAATGCCTCTGGCTTGGCCTGTTTGTGTTTAACAGGTCAGGCCCTGGCCTAGAAAAAGGTCTTTTATAAGGGTAATATTGTAATTTCCATATATCGTCCAATAAGAATGTGACACCTATATTACTCTTTGAACCAAAAAATAAAAAAATACACGTATTCATTGTTCAGCCATTCGGCCTTCTCTTTGTCTGAAAAACCCTTCGGCCGTCACCCATTCACAATTTCCGCCGCTCTCACTGTTCTTCGTCTTCGACAATCGACTAGATCTGTGGTTCTTCGACTAGATCTGTGTTCTTGGACTAGATCTGTGTTCTTCATTCTTCAGAATTCAAGCTCAACTCAATCCGTGGTGTGCCTGGATCTGTGGTGTTCTTCATTCCTTCTATTTTCGCCTGGATCTTCGACTCGACTCGATCTGTGGTTCTTCGACGGGATCTTTGCTTCTTCATTCTTGCAACGTTCTCTGGTACTCTTGTTTCTCTCTGGTACTCTTATTTTTCTTCATTCTTCGACTGGTACTGTGGTACGATTTGTGATTTTTCTGGGTTTTTCACCGAATCACCGAATCCCATTTATGATTTTTCAACTCTGGGTTTTTCACTTCGTTTTTATTATCATGTTTCCTACTGATGGCTCTTCCTTCTTCAGCCTTTTTCTTCTTCATCCTCACTGTGGCCTTCACCGCTCTTCCACACTCAAATTCGATACCCTTTATAGTTCTCCATGGTAATTGCTTGACCTTAGTTTTTCTTCTTGTTTCTATAATCAATTTGGTTCCTCCCTTGTCTTGTTTTCGATCAGTTTCTGGAGCTAGTACTTTCTTGTTTGACTTTCGTTTTTTGACTGCCCTTTATTAGACTGAATACTTGTTTCTATTAACACCTTTATAAGTGGCAAATCAAAGGAATTTCTAATTTTGTTAGCTAAAGAAACCTTACACTGAATAATGGTCCTTTAAACAGAAAACTTAAGTGAAATCTTAGATAAAACCCTGATTATGTCAAATCTCTAATAATTAAATTCAACTCCTTTTTATTAGCTAAAGAAATCGTATGCCGAGTAATTTTCATCTAACAGGAAACTGGGGTCTATTTGAAAACCATATTCATGCTAAATATGTGTTACTAGACTTCTGAATACTTTATAACTGGTTTTCATTGATAATATTTATTGAAATGGTGTTCTTGGGCAGCGTATAGTCTAAAACAGAACAGGAGAATATCCTTGCACAGGCACAACAGTGTATTACTATTCAGGTGAAGCAAGCGCGCATGCTTTTATGTGTTTTTCTTGGCTTATTTGTGTTCTTAATTGTTTATTTGCTTTTACTTTTGACAGAAAATAGCCATGGAAGCTGGCGGGCTAAATATTCCAGGAGTGGAAAGCGCATTAACCAAGCTTAATGAAAATGCTACCAAAGTTTTATGCTTAACTGAGATAAATTTGCTTTCTGCTGTATGTTGAATTTGTTATCCCTAAATACTAGATTTGAGGTTTTCCTTGTTCTTTTTTATTCCCTGTTTATGAAGTTTGGCTGTTAGTAGTTAAATTTGAGGTATGTAAACAGGAGGCCTGTTTTGGCCTATTAGCTTAGGCACAAAATTTTTGAAAATACAGGCCTCTTAATAGGCCACAGGCTAGGCTCAGGCCTGTAACAGGCCAGGCTCAGGCCTAAAAATAAGCCTGTTATAGGCCACAGACCAGGCTCAGGCCACTTCCCCACGTAATAGGTCAGGCCTGTTAAGGGGTAGGCCTGACCTATTTCCACCCCTATCCTCAACTGATGCTTGACATAACTCCTGAATTCCCTGCAATTAAACATGCGAAGAAAACAATGAAATGTGAGTACAAAATGTAAGGAAATATAAACGATAACATATATATGTGCTCAATCCTTACTAAAGGTACGGTTCAACTTTAGTGCAATTAATCAAGACATGTCTATGTGCTTGAAGCTTATCAAGTGCTGTCAGTTTGAAGTTCTCAGTTCCGCCAACTAGTCTCCCAACACGAGGGATTAACAACTTTGTTATTGATGACTCTGGCTTTGGACAATCGTCCACACGAGGCGATCGGTTGAATGACGTCTCAATGTCATCAAAGTACCTGGAACAAAAATATAAGACCTCATCCCCAATATAACCTTCTGTAATTGAACCTTCAGGCCACGCCTTATTCCTCACATAGGATTTCAGTTTCCCAAGAAACCTATGAAGTAATGAATGAAAAATGTTGAGACATTAATGCTGAAATGTGTGACTAGATAGTAATCGTAAAATGATTAATTTTAAATGAGTACCTCTCAATAGGATACATCCATCGGTAGTGAACTGGGCCAGCAAGCTTTGTTTCGTGCACAAGGTGTACTGTCAGGTGAACCATGACTGCGAAAAAGGACGGAGGAAAGATCATCTCCAAATGACACAGCGTAAGAACGATTTTTTCTTGCATCTGGTCGAGCTCCTCCATGGTCAAAACCTTGGAACACAACTTCAGGAAGAGAGAACACAGCTCAACCAAAACGATTGACACATCGAGAGGCAGCGTATCTTTGATGGCAAGCAGAAGCAACTGTTGCATAAACACATGTGAGTCATGACTTTTCAGCCTAATAACCTTTCGAGCCTGCATGTCAACACATCTCGCTTGAGTACCCGTCTGAAACTTTTATTTTCTTCAAAGTCGCGAGGAGGATTTCTTTATTCGGTCTTGTCAGGGTGAATTTTGCCGGCTGAAATCTATCATGCTCATCCGGCCACGCATCTCCATTAACTCCCATCTCCCGTAAATCTTTCCTCGCCTGAAGATGATCTTTTGACTTGCCTAGTTCGTTTAGAATCGTGTACAACACATTGTTGCACACATTTTTCTCAATGTGCATGACATCTAGACTGTGACGGAGCAAATTATCTTTCCAATAGGGAAGAGTGAAGAATATGCTTATTTTCCGCCATTGTTGGGGCGCAGAACTAGAAGCCCTGACAATTTTTGTACTAGCTTTTGCTGGATCATCTCTTTTTCCAAAGTCAAAGTCAACATCATGAATCTGCTCTACGATTTCTTGACCAGATAAAATCTGTGCAGGTCTTCTTCTTTCCTGTTGCCCACTGAAGCGATTGCGTTGCAACCTAAACCTGTGCGTACCATTGAGAAACCTCCGATGACCCATGAAGCACCACTTACAACTGTAGGGAAGGCGCACTGAGTCAGAGTCAAAATTGCAAGCTGGACATGCAAGGCCGGTGTGCACATTCCACCCGGATAATGTTCCTAGGCCAGGAAAGTCACTAATCGTCCACATCAAGGCCGCACACAACTTGAAAAGTGTCTTGTCATGCGAGTCATACGTCTCGACCCTTACATTCTATAACTCGACCAACTCCGCGATAAGCGGTTGGAGATACACATTGATGTCATTTCCCGATGCCTTTTTGCCTGGAATGATCATAGACATAATGTTGGAGCTTGGTTTTATACACGTCCAGGGGGCAAGTTGTAAGAGACCAAGACAACTGGCCAAATACTATAGCCTGTGCTAAGATTCCCAAATGGATTAAAACCATCGGTCGCCAAAGCAAGATGAACATTTCTAGGATCTATCGCAAAATCTGGAAATTGTGAGTCGAACGCTTTCCACTCTTGAGCATCCCGTGGATGTCTAAGTTTACCATCTTCGTTCTTGTCAGCTTCATGCCACCTCATATGCTCAGCTGTCCTAGACGACATAAACAATCTTTGTAAATGAGGTTTTAAAGGAAAGTACATGAGAATCTTTTTAGATTTCTTCTGCTTTTTCCCCTTTCGTAGAACTTGATTAGGAAAGATAATTTGAAGTATTTCTGACAACCTTGATACAACGGACAATCACTCTCATCCATTAGGCTAAAAAATTCCCGTGCTGCTTCATTCCTGAAGAAAACAGGTTTTGCACCCTGAACTTCTGTCGTGAAGTTGTCGTCTTGAACACCAAAAGCATCGCAAACAGCTTCATTAACCGAATCATCTTGAGCTACTTGATTTCCTACTTGTGAGCTTCGAGGAATTTGATCCGCATATCGCATACCATGTTCCTCACCATGGACTCCCCAAAATGTATATTCAACCAGGAAAGCCTTGACAAGATGTTCTAAAGCACCCTCCCATGTTTGCTACTTCTTAAACTTGCATTGACAACAAGGACACACGATCTTCCCATTAATGCTAGCGTGAGAGAAGGCGAAATCTAAGAAATTTTTCAATCCCGCTACATATACGGGAGAATTGCATGGCAACTTGATCCATGACTTATCCATATTTAGTAAACAAGCTAGGATAGACAACAAAACTAGGATATAATGTTTAATTCTCTTCAAATAACTTAAGATCCATTAAATGAAGCGTCGAATAATTTGTAGCGGTTACAAACCGCTACATCAACCGCTACCACTATTAGTAGCGGTTATTAAACTGCTATTTCTACAGCTACAAAGTATTTTTCCAATTGTAGCAGTTCGTACCCAATAACCACTACCAAGGTCCTATTAGTAGTAGTTTTTCAACCGCTATTTCAACCGCTACACAATATTTTCCACTTATAGGGTTGCTACCCAATAATCGCTACCAAGGTGTAGCGGTTTCTTCACAAAATTGCTACAAAATATATTTATTGTTTTTTTTGTAAAATCAATATGTAAATATCTTTTTCCAAACAATTATTTTCAAAATTGATAGCTTTAGTGATAATAACAATAAATTATTCTTAAAAAATGAATTCTTATTTGTTAGATATTATTTTATTATTTTTCTTACAATACCTATTTTATGTAACTATAATTATATATTTATGTAACTAATTTAAAGAAATATAAATATTTATAAACTACAATAAACGAAGGTTAAGTATTTAAATTGTAATCAAACAAACCAAATATCGTAAACATCGAATAAACATTTTAAATAAATATCTGTCTCAAAATAAAAACTAGCAATCAGGAGCTTGATGATCAGGTCCTGTCTCAGTAGCGGCGTGGGCAGGAGCAGAGGTAACAACACCCTCATCATCATCAGTAGCAGCACCAGTAGGTGGTGAGGGATCCTCGTGGATGAATGAAGGGGGAGGAATGAGGGGCTCCTCATCGATGAATGAAGGCGGAGGTTGGGGAGGTGAAAAGTGCCTGTTAGGTAGCAACTCTGTAAGGGCACCGTGACAAGCATCCCAACTATGCTTATTCGAAGCATACCAACTGTCGATCCGAGCTTGAATGCGCCTCTCCCAGGCAGCCTGCTCTGCCGCAATTCGCTCCTTCTCTGCCGCTTGTGCAGCCGCCAGGGTGACCGCCTTCTCAGCAACCAGGGCGGCAACCCTCTCCTCAATCATGGCCTCCAACCCCTCCGGTGGTGGCATACGTCTCGCACTGGAGGTTTCGGCCTCAAAGGCAGAAGACTTGCCATAAACAGTGCTAGGCCTCGCGCTTAGGCCCATACCCCTAACGCGCCCGGGATGCTTGACTCGGCCCACACCAACTTTTAATGGGGTAGTAGGGTTCACAGACCCCTATGATTCGGGGGTAGGGAAGCTCGTAGCTCTACCGTGGTCTACTCAATTCGGGCCTGACGGGAAGATTTCAACAAATATTAATGAAACAATTTAATTGAATTTGAACATATTAAATTAACAATATCAATAATTTTTTTCAACTTACTATGATCTCCTCAGCTGCCTAAAATGTCAGTGTCCCATCACGATGTCTATGGCTACGTGTGAAGAGCTCCCCATAGTTTGTTTGATGGTTCTCCTCCTGCACCTTCGCTTGCTGCAAGAATTAAAAGAAAAAAAAGTTAGTTATTTAAAAAATGGAACAATGGATGTTCTATTAAATTTATTTTAAATTTCAACATACCATCTCATTGTAAGTCACAACAAACGTCTTCGATCCTGCCGTGTGATGGATTGTTAAGGCTGCCCAGCTCCTGGTGTTCCTCTGGGACAAAAGATGTGCCTTTGCACTCCTCCTATACTGCACAAAAGCTGCCCAGTTATTGGGCTCCATGCCGTCTGGGACATTCTCGATCAGCTGTTGTATAGGAATCGTCCCATCTCCATTCCTCTTGAGGTACAAACGATTCCTTCGGTTCTTCCACGCATCCCCAATCTTCAGCAACGAATACCTCTTCGCCTGGCCTCCCACGTTAAACTTCGCCTGTATCATAATAAATTACTAATTAATAAAATAATAATAAAATAAATAGTAACATGTAAAATTAAATAAAGCAACTTAACTTACCTGGACAATGTCAGTAAATGCTTTGTCCTTGTTGTTGGACGAAACACACTTCCAATCCTTGAAGAATATTAGAAACCATGCCCAATTCCCGCCTAAATCAGACAGGAATCGGTTGAACAGGTGACCCCCGTTCTTAATTGGCTGGTCCATCTTCGTGTTCCAGGGGACTACTACATGAGGTGAAACATCTACCATTTAATTAACTAAATAACCTTATATTACTCAGAGTTAACCAGAGTAATCATATAATATGATTTAAAGCGAAATTTAAAATTTTCAAAAGATGATAGAGCATGCATTATGAGCCCTAAAGTGTGGCAATATACAATACTCCATTCATACTCACAGACAAACAGAAGCCCTACTTGGTCAAAGTAGACTAGGCTTCCGTAGTGTTTCCGAAAGGACTTGGGCATATATGGTAACCTGGAAAAATTTTTGTAACCATCAGTCCAGCTCATTACGAATATCGATAAGTGCTAGTGAGGTGCCAAGTGGATTAAAACAGTTCAACTCAAATAAACGATTCATCAACATCCTCATTATATAATATCACATAATGCTTTAGTATCATGATCGGATGTAATATATGCAATACCCAAATACCTCCCTTTACGCCAGCCGAACCGCCTTATTTCCCTCCGACTAGACCCATGGGCTAAGTTACATCCATATTACTGGTTACTCCAAAAGCTTACTGGTCAAGTGATGAGGATCGGCCAAAATCCCCAGAGCACCTGTCCCAGACCATGGGTCTTTCCCCACTTTAATCCAGTGAGGTGTCGTAAGCCCTATAAACTGTGGGCTGGTCCCAATCAACTGGTGGGACAATAAAAAGCCAACCAATGTGCACCAATGGAGACCTCACCACGTGGTGGCAAATAAATATCACATTTCCTCCCAATCCTTCCCTTTCCCATGATTGTCATGATATTTCAATGCATATAATTTCAGTTCATAAAATCCACATGGCAAGATTTATTTAAAACATGCATAATCAGTTCAGAAAAATACTCAAAAGCAGCATATCGATATCATAATAAGTGGAAAGTGGTTACCTCTCGCCAAAGCTAACTATTATACATGACCTCTAATCCGAGAGCTCAACAAACGCCATAACTCAATCTATCACAATCAATTTTCTATTCGTTAATAACTCTTTAAAAAAAAAACTCTACAAAACATAATCATACTAATTTTAATAATAATTCCTTTATTAGTTACTCCCTTTTCCAAATAACTAAATTATTCATTATTATTTTATCAATCATTATTAACTCCTATCAATTACTGATCAATAATTTATTTATTCATTTATTTCCCTCTTATTCACCAATAAAAATCAATAAATCTCCATCATCATACAAGAATATGATTTAATATTTTTTATTTAATGTTTCTCATGGTTTCTCTCAAAACCTTAATAATCACTAATACAACTTAATTTATGTTCCCCTATAATTTTGAGTTAAAACTACTTGTAAAATTATTTTGAAATTAATTCCTAACAACAAATTCACAAGGTTCCCAAAAACTTTATCATTATTTGTCACTTTTATGTATATGTACCACACCCAATAAAAATTTTCCAGGTGGTAGCACATACACAAGACATAAGAAAAATTTGAGTTTCACTTCATATACTTGTCATACACAGCAATATTCACGTGACTAGCCTTTGAGTTCCCTTTTATGCAAAAATATATACTCCATCACAATAAAGGAATGCCTACATATATATTCATTTGAGTACTCACCTCCAGTAAGCATGCTGCACGCTTTTAAACACATATATATATGCAGCAGCAAATCACGCACACACACATATTCTTAACACACGTTTTCTTTCTTTCTCTAGCTTTACACACACACACAGAGAAACTCAAGCATTGACCAGGTAATTGTATATATATTAGCATACAGTGCTTCCTTTTTATTTTCTTAAAGTTTCATACCTTTTTATTTTCTTAAAGTTTCATACGTACAACATTTTCTTCTTTTTAAGCTACCCAAGTATATATTTATACACACAGACATGTCCTTTATATGTTTAGCGTCTTTCATCCTCATGCAGAAACCAACACCCATCGTTTTTTTTCCCCTTCTCCCTGGACTCTCACGGCTTCCATATATTATGCAGAAAAAAAATCAACTCTTTTCTTTCCACGACATGCACACACATATATACCTAAGTGCAGCAACTCCTATATATATATATATGTAGTTTAAAGAATATACACTCACTCCACAATACCCAAAGGACCCGATGACACTAAATACCATAGCTCCAGTGTTTTGTTTTCTTTTTCTTTCTTTTAGCCAGTCAGCAAAACGATTCCACGAACATATATATATACTATCATATAAACACACATTCACCAAAACTCACGTCCTCTTCTTGCACCATATATTCAGCAACCACCTACTGTCAAAACTCTTTCTTTTTGGAATCCGATGACAGCAAGTTTTATACATATATAGTTCAGTTTTAACATTCAGTTCTAGATTCATTTTCAACGCCAGTCTCCCTAGTTTTTATTCAGTTTCAGCATGATCCCTTTTAGTTAAACAGCCCCTGTCTTGGTTTCTACTTTCAGTTTTTGGTTTTAAATGCCTAAGTTTGGTTTTCCTTTTTGTTTAATCTTCACAAACTTTCGACAAAGACGCTAAAACTTTGAGAAAGATAAGATCTAAAACTTGCCTCAGTTCTTAAGCTTGAAAGGCAGATGCTGTATGCTGATTCACCTCTGTTTTCCAACGTTAAAACAGGGTTAAAGATGAGCTTCAGCTTCTCTCTCAACTCTCACTCCCTTCCTCTTCTCACTCTCGGTCTCTCCCTTTCTTCAACTTAGAGTTTTTCTTTCTAACTAAGCGCTAAATGAAATGGGAGTGGAAGTGTAACAGCAGACCATATATAAAGACTCAAGTTCAGACGAGGCTTAACGGTCCAAGAGCTTACCCAACGGTTATCAAGCACCAGGCTCGAGAAGTATGGGAAGGTTCTGATCCTTCTGTCTTTCTTTGTGTTCACGCGATCTGCTCTCAACTTTCCGTAGTCAACGCTTAAACCAGATTATCTTTTCGATCTTCTGCTGCACCAGGATCAGCTTTCGGCGTTTCTTGCGTCTGGCTTTCATTTTACGTGACGGTGAGGATTAAACCAGAAAACGACGTGATCTGCTCTTTACTGGTTTGGACGAGCTGTTTGATGACAGATGATAATTAGTTTGACCGAGATAATATGGGCTGATAGTTACATGAGCTGGAGAAATGGTTCTGGGTTCATATGTTGCTGGGCCGAAGAGATAGTTCTGGGCTTCTTCGATGGGACTCCAGATGAATTGAGTCTTGTTGCTGATTTTGTGTTTTCGGTGGAAGTTGTTCTTTGCTTTCTGATTCTGCATTTTCATGTCGGGCTGGTGGAGGGAAAATGAGTCATTGATAACTCTATGGGTTTCTCACGTGGGCTGAATAATTGGGTTGATTAGGAGGCTCATAATTCTTATTATTATTATTATTATTATTTAATTTACCAATTAGCTCATTAATTCTTTTCCTCAAAATAATTTATGGATAATATACTTTTATTTCCCATAATATTTTTCAACTAAATCTCATAATTAGATTCTCATAAAATATTAAATTTCAATTCCCAAAATTTGGGATGTTACACGAGGGCCCTGCAACAAAGTGACCGTGGCAACATCTAACGACCTCCTGCTCATGTTCCCATTTGTATCTGCACAGTTAACAAAAATGTTATTATTTTTGCTTTTAAACATAATTTAATTAAATATAAGAAAATAAAATTTAAATTTTCAAAAAAAACTAATTACATTTACCTTCCACGTCCACCGCAAATCCGGTGGTGCGCGACAACGACGGTCGAGGGTCTCCTTGGTCCTGCTCGTTCTCCCGGTCGAGAAATTGTTTGGCCTCGTTCACGGAAAAGTTTATCTCAACCTCCTCATTTTCGTCGAGGTCGCTGATCGACAGAGTTGCGCCTCATTCTTCGCCTACTGTCTCCAGGGTCTTTATCGCAGGGATTGGTTCATCAGTAAAGATGTCTTCATAATCACTCCCCATCTGAGGGGGCGTAGGCAGACCACTCCCCGTCTGTGGGGGCGGAGGCAGATTCCCAGGCCCACGGCCTCTCGCACGGCCTCGTCTACTGTCACTTTCTCTTAGGACAGCCTTACCCTTCCTTTTATCTCCGTTAACCATATTTCACCGCACAAAGAAGAAAACAAAAGTTAAAAGTGAAGAGAAATGAACAGTAGCGTAAGAGAAACCGCTGTTAATAGCGCGTCATTTTGTAGCGGTTACGCTGAGAAACCGCTACCAAAATGAACAACTTATTGCGGTTAATGTCAATCGTTGCGTTAACCACTACAAAATGATTCATTTTGTAGCGGTTAAAATAATAAACCACTACCACAATAAACAAATGGTAGCGGTTAATCTCAACCGCTGCGTAAACCGCTACTAATTGCCTGGCGTTTGACATTTTGTAGCGGTTAGAGCCCTAACCGCTACTAATTTTGTAGCGGTTTGAGTGAATAACCGCTACTAAGTTTTTTTTAAAAAAAATCCAAACTAATTGGTTTATTAGTTTTCATCTAATGAAATGAAAACTAATAAACCAATTAGTTTGGTAAAAAAAAAATTTATTTTCAATAAGTATACTGAAAATAGTCCAACAAGCCCATGAATATTGGGCTTTAATGTAGACACCGATCTCTCTGAAAAGGCTCACCGAGTCATTTTGATCCGAGGTGTTTTACAAAAAAAAAAGGTGACTCCAATCAAAACCCAACCTTCGGTCGCTTGTTAGACGATCCTCATAATAATAGAAGTAGCCTTCACATCAAAGAAAAAACCAAATCGGGTAGTAACTGAAGAACAACCTCCGGTTTCATGGATGAGACAGGAAAATATCTACCGCACTCATTAGAATGAGAGAAGAGATTAGTGCTCGAGATATTTGCTCATCCTTTGTTAGTAAACCGACGTTGTTCATTCAGTTACTAGCCAGATCTGGTGATTTCTTTGGATTTTATGTTTGTTATGATGTACGGTCATGTTATATACTTTAAACATTAGTAGCGGTTATTCAAATAACCGTTACTAAATAATGGAATTTGTAGTGGTTGAAGTTTCGGTTTAACTCAACCGCGACAAATAAGTGGCATTTCGCTATCTTGTAGCAGTTGGTCCCCAGTAACCGCTACATATAAACCGCTGCAAAAATTCGTGCCAATTGGTGCCAACTCTGGGTTCACATTAGTAGTGGGTATACCGGACTGACCGCGACAAAATAACTGCCACAAATATTCGCTCCATTGCGCGCCAAATTGGCGCCAAGTTTGTAGCGGTTTATTCGTCCTTAACCGCTACAAAGTGCGTTGCAGAAAATATCCCCGCTTTTGCGCCAGTAGTCCGCTACTAATTTGTTTTGGTTCGGTGTAAAACCGCTACAAAATCATGATTTAATAGTGGTTTTTGTGAACCACTACTGTATAACCGCTACAATAGTTGGCTTCTAAAAATAAAAGTTGGTTCAAAATAATAAGGTGACTCGTAAAATTATCAAATGATGTTCTAAATTCTTATCACCATAATTTTAGTAGTAGTTTTTTTAATACTTGTAAAAGGCATTATGAGGCTCCCTCCAAAAGACGCAAACCAATTAGCATAGAATTGATCTAGTGATGTAAGACTCCGCTGCATCTTCTGGGTCTCAAGTTTGAATTCTAAATAAGATAACAAACTTAAACTAGATATTGGATGATAATATAAAAAAACGCAAGCCATTGTTATGCCCCTTCTTCTATAAAATTTTCAATTTGCTTAAATGTTTTTCTTTTAATTCTTTTGATCATTGAATTTTATATAAAGTGAGTGACATTTTGATATTTTACAAGAAAAACTATTTTTTATGATTTTTCAAATATTTAATACTTGAAAATTAAATGTCACTTGTTTGATGTAAAATCAAATGATTAAAAAAACATTAACCAAAATGTTTGGAAAGGAAGAGTTTTTGAGGCAGCACCAAAGACCCCTAGCCAAAAACGATTCTGCAAATAATCACCTAAAACCTTCCTTATCTTCCTAATGTAAAGTTTCAACAACAGTGCCAAGGAGAATCTTCCTAATGTAAAGTTTCAACAACAGTGCCAAGGAGAGTTGATACAGATGGTAAGGGATCCAGGATTAGTCCCTTGGGACGTGGGTTCGATCCCCTCTGTCGTTGCTGGGACTCCTTTGGTGGGTGATCTCGTAAATCCCCAATAAGTGTTCATAGAGCTCGGGGCCGTGCCCTGGCCTTGGTGGGGACTGGTGTCGAACCCCCCAAAACTTTCATTTACCAAAAAAAAAAAAAAGTTTCAACAACAGCAAATCAACTCATAGATAGATGTAAATCAACAAAGATCAGTTCAAACTAAGAAATATACCTATTTTTGCTTCCATTATTGTTGAACCAAGCCGTGGCCACCTTCTCAGGATCAGAAAAACGTGTGATTTCTTGAATACTCTGGAAACCCACAAATATATAATTAACCACCATATATTCTAAAATCTCTAATGCCTCATTTGGTAAGAAAAAGTTTTTATAGAATTGAAGGTGAAAATAGAAGTGAAGGTAGAAGTGGAAATGGGAGTGGAGGTGGCGTTAAATGTAGGTGGAGTATCAGTTTAATTTCATATTTGTTTTTATAATATGAAAATACTTATAAGCCCTTGAGGAAAGAAACCCTAGCCACCGAAAAGGACCATAGCCGTCAGCCACCAACTGGCCACCATAGGAACCGGAGAAGGCAAAAAAAAAAAAAAAAAAAACAGTACACGACGGAGTTGCAGACAGTAGAAGAAGGACTATGTGCAAAGTAGTGAATGAAGCGAAGGGTGGGTGAGCTTCAGGGACTGCCGACGCAAAGAAGTCAGGAGCGGTCGCCGGCGTCGGGGAAAGCAACAAAAATCAGTTCATGAGTAGAGGGATTATTATATTCAAAATTAACCGTTTTCCATTGTTGAACCGAGCCAAGACGTTCCTCTCAGGATCAGAAAAGCTTGTGATTTCTTGACTAACTCTGGAAACCCACAAATCTATAATTAACCACCATATATTCTAAAATCCTAAAGTTTTCACAACCAACTTGTGCACAAACATTGGTTGGATGCGAAGAAGACGTAGAAAGAAAGAATAGAAAGAAAAAGAAGTTACCTTGAACACCCACAAACACGCAAGAGTCACAAGACGCTGGTGAAATGGAAGTTAACCGGCTTCTCTCTTTCTCATTTTCGGTCCACTGCCCTCTTCTGCCCAAAACAACAACGTTTTGTGTGAGTTATTATTGTTGTTATTATTTTTTAGCTGTCTATCCGGTATCGAGAGCTTCTCCCTGACTAATAAGGTTTTTTTCATTCAAAAGACTTGAACTCAACATCTTACTTAAGTGACACAACACAAGCCACTTACCACAGTAAGTGATTAATACACACACTATGGAATATTCATAGTGATATAGGTATATATTAGGTTTGACTTTTTAATCAATATGAGGATTGTACTCTCTTTTTTTCGAGTTTCCTCATGTCCACAAATGAAACAACTCTTGATATCATATTGAATCTTTTTAGTTATTTAAGTATTTGTTAGGTTTATCTTTCATACAAAATGACACATCAATTTGATAGTACTCACCTAAACTTTTTATATATACCTTCAATTCAATGCCCGACTAATTAATGTGGGACTCTTAATATGTTCTATTTTATTCATCATATAATATATTCATCCCCACAAGGCAAGGCAGGCACGTGCATATATATATATGAGATAATAGATAAATATATTCTCGCAGAATATAATAGAAAAGAAAAATTTATTCATCATAGCTACCCTTGCATCATCCATGAGTAGCAAGACTGTCAAGCAACAGACACAGGAAGAAGATTATTCAGACCGGATAACAAACAGTACGCGATTGATTGTTTTATTACATAAGTTTGCCGAATGGGAACAGAATTGCCATGGAAAGCGATATATAATGAGAAGGGAAACTAATAATTAAGCATTATTATTAGAAGATGGAAGGGACTGGTCATTGTTGGATTTGGAAGAGAGAAACCACTGAACGAAGTTGGGAAGAGTATGGGAATCAGGACGATAATGGCATTGGGTGAAGGTGAATAAATCAGACCACTTGAAATCAGGGTACTTCCTCTCCTCTTTTTCTCCTAATAGCAACTCGTCAGGTGGTTTTATAGTCTTGTCCATGTTTGGAACAATGAAGTACACCAATGATTTCCTTTCTTTCTCCCTGTTCACCAATGCCCTATGCAGACAACTCTTGTATTTCCCATTTGTCAACGCCTAATAACAAGAATCACGACATATGGCCATTCATATATATATATATATATATATATATATATATATATATATATATTGAAAATACAATGAAGTGGTAGATACATATATCATTAGCTTCTTAACCCTGTTATACGTCGGAATTAAGAAACTGTGGTTAAGTCATTAACTTTGTCTGAAAATAAAATGAATTTTTAATTTTATCCATATTTAATGGAAAATTTTCATACTTGTGTTACATTCTCTCTTATAGTTCATGACTTTAAATAAGGGTGATATTAGAAAAAATCAATTAATATCCCATCATGTGAGTTATAATAAAGGTCATCCATTTTTTCTTCAATGATGCCTCGTATATATAAGGGATTCGGTTTTAGTGCTCATCATCTTTAGACTATTTAAAATTTATTAGATAGTTCAGATTTAATGTTTTAACTTCTTACATTTTTTTTTGAAAAAATTATTTTAAGCATACAAAACTTATATGAAGATTGCATTTTAACCGTAATTTTTTTAAAAAAATAAAATTTTTCATTTAAAAATAATTTGTTGAAAATTTTAAATATTAAATGTTGAAACTATATTTAGGCGGTGGAGATCTCACCACAACCACAATGATAATAATAAGTACTATGGTATTCATCACTGCTATGATTACCGAAATTGGTTCTTGTGTCAATGACCAGAGAAAGTATAATAGGTACGCACGTACCTGAAAAGTGTCGCCGATGTTGATGACAAAGGCTTCAGGGCGGGGGTGAACGGCAAGCCACTTGTTGTCGATGTAGACTTCGAGGCCACCGACCTGATCTTGATGAAGAATGGTGACACTGGTAGTATCACTGTGAGGACCAGTGCCTAAAGGGAGGATAGAGAGGTCGCATGGAGGGTAGAAGTTGCATCTCATAATGCCTCCTCCGTCTTTGAAAAATTCCTTCAAGCATGATCTTTCCACTCCCAAACTCATAGCCAATACCTCCATTATCACTTCAGACAGTCCCTTCATCGCATCACCGAACCTCTGACACACGTCCCTGTCAACAATAATAATTGATAATAAGGCTTTGATTAGATTAATGTTTGCAAAAGTAGCCGCTGTGCTTTTATTCTAACTATTAAAAGTTAACTTGTAATATAATATAATTTATGTTTGGATATAATTTTTTAAACATATTCAAGGTACTCAAAATTAGATGGGTTGATAAACTAGTCAAATAAGGGAAATTTGCTAAAATAAAAACAATTTTAAAAAAATTTGTCAAAACGAGGCACAGTAGAAAATATTTGCCAAACTAAAGTAGTTGGTGGCGTCATATCAGACAATACCACATATGACACCACGTGGCGTGACGCCACCGTATAAGTGGCGTCGCCACATGTGACGCCACTAGTGGCGTCACACGGTACGACGCCACTAGTGGCGCTATACCATTTCACACCACTTGGTGTCCATGTGGCATTTTTTTATTTTCTTAAATTCTATTTATTAATTAAATAAAAAGATATATTATAATATAATTATTAATATATTTAATTTATTATTTATTAAATTAAATATAAAAGAATTAAAATATAAAATTCATATTTTAATTATATATTTATATTTATAATTCTATATTATATATATTCAATTCTATAATAAAATTATAAATTAGAATACTCTAATACTAATGGGAAATTTTCCAAAATATTAATATTTTTTAAAAAATTTGTCAAAATCGGGTACTGTGCAAAGCATTTGCCAAAATATGGTAGTTGGTGGCGCCACGTCACCGTACGTGTGACGCCAACTAGGTGGCGTCCCTACGTGTGACGCCAACTAGGTGGCGTCATAGGTGGCAACGCCACCTTTTTTTTCTGAAAAAAGTACTCCTTGCTGCCGCAAGGCAGCTTTATATATATAAAGCTTTCTTGCGGCAGCAAAAGTCAAAGCAGGGGGCGTCTTGATTTTTTTTAAATTTTTATATTATTATATATAATATAATATAATATAATATAATATATTACTTTATAATATAAAATATTTTATATATATATATATATATATATATATATATATATATTACATAATATATTATATTATAATAATATAATATTATATTAGGAAAAATTTCATTCAAGACCCAAGGCAGGAAAATATTGTCAAAAAAGGCCCTAGGGCATTTTCTGATATTATTTCAGAAAAACATAGTTGTTAATGGGTACTGATATAGTTGTTAATAGATACTGATTTTGTTGTTAACATATACTGATTTTGTTGTTAACGAGTACTGATATTGTTGTTAACACTTTCTAAAATAATACCAGAAAAGGCTCTAGGGCCTTTTTTGACATTTGACTTTTCTTAAGGCATTTTTTAATAATATTTTCCTACCTTGGACCCTGAATAGAATTTTCCCATTATATTATTAATAATATATATTATATTATATATACTCACACTCACACATCTGAAGGGCATACACATATAGAAAATGGAGTATTTCTCTGATTATGACTCGTAACTGGTTGCCAGAGAGAGAAGCTTTGTCCAAGCTTTGGCAACCACTGGCAACATACAATACCCAAGGAAGAAGTAACCCAGATTAAAGACGACGATGACGTACCGAGAGCTAGCTAACCACTTTTTTTTAATCAAATATCCCTAAAATTTATTGTCGTTGCAGTCATGGGTGTTGCAAGGTTCAATTGGCCATGAATAATCGTAATCTCTTACTTTTCATTGCTGCCTACAACATCATCTCATCGACAATCCTGTTGTTTTTATATTTTTTTGCTCTCAAACCAGTTGCTGGTTAGCTAGCTCTCGTACGTCATCGTCGTCTTCAATTTGGGTTGCTTCTTCCTTGGTTATTGTATGTTGCCAGTGGTTGTCAAACTTGGACAAAGCTTCTCTCTCTAGTAACCAGTTGCAAGTCATAATCAGAGAAATACTCCATTTTCTATATGTGTATGCCTGTCAGATGTGTGAGTGTGAGTATATATAATATAATATATATTAAAAATATAATATATTATATAATAATTTAAAATAAAAAAATCCTCTGACTTTTGCTGTAGCATATAAAGCTGCCTTGTGGCAACAAGGAGTAGTTATTTTTTATTTTTTTAAAAAAAAAACAGGTGGCGTTGCCACCTATGACGCCGCCTAGGTGGTGTCACACGTGGAGACGCCACTTGTATGGTGGCACCACTTATGGCGCCACATACTTTGCACAGTACCCGATTTTGACAATTTTTTTTAAAATATTAATATTTTGGCAAATTTCCCAATACTAATATATAAATATCTAAATTAATAGAAATATATATTCTATATTAATAATTAATAAAATATTTTAATAATCATTAAAAATTTGTTGCCAATAACATTTTTAAACTCAATCAGTGCCGAGTGCCGACCCTTGTCTCTTTCCTATAGCACTTTTCTTCTCCCATACTTTATCATACTTTTTTGGTACAATGGTTTTTTCTTCTTTTCACTTTTTTCCATAGTAGCATGTGATCTGACACATCACAAGATAAAGCCATAGGAGAAGAAAAGTGTTACAGAAAAGAGATAAGGGTCAGCACTCGGCATTGACTAAGTTTAAAAATGCTTGTTAGCAACAATTTTTTAATGATTATTTAATTGTTAATTATTAAAATCTTCTATTAATTATTAATACAGAATATATATTTCTATTAATTTAGATATTAGTATTAGAGTATTCTAATTTATCATTTTATTATAGAATTAAATATATGATTAAAGTATGAATTTTATATTTTAATTATTTTATATTTTAATTTAATAAATGAAAAATTAAATATATTAATAATTATATTATAATATATGTTTTTATTTAATTAATAAATAAAATTTAAGAAAATAAAAAATAATAAAAAACACCACATGGATGCCAAGTGGCGTCAAGTGGTACAGCGCCACTAGTGGCGTTGTACCGTATGACGCCATTAGTGGCATCGTACTGTGTGACACCACTAATGGCGTCACATATGGTGACGCCACTTACACGGTGGCGTCACGTCGTCGTCTGAAGTGACACCACCAACTGCTCTAGTTTAACAAATATTTTTTACAGTGCCTCGTTTTGACAAATTGTTTTGAAATTGTTCTCATTTTAGCAAATTTCCCCTCAAATAAAGGTTAGTTCAGGGTCAATCATAAATAAAATAATTAATATTTAAATAAAGAATTATTAATCAAGAAGTAATTAAATAGATCGTTTATAAAAAAAACATAGAATTACTAAATTACAATATGATGGATTGCTAACTCAAAGTGATGTTGATTCAGGTTTAATAAGAGTGAAGAATAACATACATAAAATCCAACTCTTGTCCAGAACTTTGGACGGGACTAAGTGACTGATTCAAGGAGTTGATTTTTAATACATGAAAATGTTATTTTGATATATACTTGTTTAGATAATATATTAAAATGTTAATTTTAGAAATTTTAAATCTGAAGAAGATCAAAAAACCAAAAGCAAGAAGCTCTAAAAACCAACTTTAACTTTAAAATGACTTTTGGTAAAAAAAATATTTGCATTCAAAGCTATATACGACAAACATCATTTTATGCCTCAATTAACTTTTTGACTTCAAAAGTAAGTTTTAACGGCCTAAAAGCGATGCCAAACAAACAAATCAGTTCTTGAAACGCTTTTAAAATTACAAAATCAGAAGTTCATTACGTACGTACCCAGTATGTTTGTCAAGGTTGTCTTCGAAGGCAGACTTGAAATGCTCAAAGATGTGAGAATCAGAACCCTGGTTGCTATACTCACAAGAGTAAGCCTCCTTCCATGGCAGGTTTGTTGAAAACCTATCCGCATGAGCACCAGCATAGCCCTGAATACTACCAAGTTGCCTTTTTGCTTTGAGCTTCACATCAAGAGGCAGACCAAAGATGGGAGTCATCACATCGTAAGCCGCCTGAATCAGAAGAGGATCGACGCCATGGTTGGTCACTTGGAAGAATCCGTGCTTCACGCAGGCCCCTCTCACGAGCTCGCAAGCCCTAGCCATGGCTTCCTCGTCGCCTTTCACAAAATCGTTCAGGTCTATTAGTGGCTCGTTCAGGTCCTCCTTCGCCGTCTCCGTCAAGTCCTCCGACGACCACACGAACTCGCTTGGCATTTCTTTCTGTTTCAGAAAGCTTGTGTCAAAGACCATCATTCCATTCTCGTATTTTCTTGTCTCCATCACCAATGTTGATCAGCGTTTTGTTTCTTATGTTTGGTTGTGTGAGACTGTGATGGGTGGAGTTTGGGAGGCTCCTTTATATACACCCAACCTCGTCCTTCTATGGAAAAATATATAATGGGGATAGTTTCTTTGAAGAACAACGACAGAAATTTTTTTTACAAATTACAAAATCTCAAATTGGGTTTGTTACTAAGAATTGATAAAGAAATGATGAAATTTGATAAGCAATTTACAACTCATTTTATAAGAAATACTTTATTTGAGATTTTACAATTTCAATTTTTTTTTTTTAAAGTTATTCTCCCTTATTTCTTCTCTTTTATTTTTTTAGCAATTTATTATTGGCATTAATTTGTGTCTATTGTTGACTACTAGGTGCAATGAAACAGAATTAATTTCTGTAATGTCTTATGTATTTGCCATTAATTAGTTTCAACTGAATGAGGAGAACGATGACCAGATTCAATGTTTAATTCATTAAAGAGGGTGAAACTTTTTTATTTTTATTTTTAGACAGTGAAATAATTTTTTTTTTCAAAATTTTGTTCTTTATAGATATTAATGTTGTTGATCAGTTCGCTGGGTGTATGAATATGATTCATGAATGAAAATGAGATGGTTCATGAATTTCAGGATTTTGAGAGTTCTTAGAATATATAAAACAAATAATAATTGCAGATTTCTTATTAATAAAATTCTTTTCATGTAAGAACTTGAATAAAAATCATAAATGTATGAGCCAATCAATTCAGATGTTCTATATTCAAAAGAATCAATACAGAGGTTGCATTAAGAGAATAACACAAAAAAAAAACATAATAAATGAATGTATCTATGATCCTATGACACATAATGAACCCTAATAAGGCTTTGGTAATTAGAGGCCGCCCAATAACAAAAGCTAAGGATTTTATATATATATATATATATATATATATATATATATATATATATATATGAATGATATCAAGGTTGTTAAACTCACGAGTTTAAGTAAATTCGTGTCTTTGATTAAAAATTGTATTGTAAACTTGAATCATTGAAACTTTTAAGAGTTTACTTTTATCAATAAATTGATATTAATAATGTATAGTTAAATAATTAAATATAAAAGATGACAACAATTTGATTAAATATATTTTAAATCCAAATAATTGAAATTAAATCCATTAATAGTTCTAATTTATCATACTCAACAATGATTTTTTTTTTATAAAATTTATATAACCACTGAGCATGAATCAACCGAAAAAGTTAGCATGAGTTTAAAAGTGAGTTAAATAATTTTATATGTTAAAAATATACAAATGGTAAACTCGGTGTATGAACTATGAATTTGATAAAGTTTACAACTTTTGTGAATTTAAAAGTAACTCAACATGATTTTATAAGGTAGAAATGTAAAAATGGTAAACTCGGATAGTTAATTTATGAGTTTAATAATAATGTGTGACATGATATATATAAAATATGAATATTGTTAAAATTTTAGATAGGCATGTGTGAAAATTTATATCTTGCTCATCTTGTCCTATTTATAAGATTGTTCTGATATTTTCATGCATGTGGACTAAAAATAACCTTAGGTACAAGTATCTTGAGTTTAAACAAGTAATATAAAGATATTTATATATTTTTTTGCCCGGATATTTATAATAACCAAAATATGAATCTTTTTTTAAAAAAATTTTGATAACTTTTTCTAATATGTTTTTAAGTCATTCATGTATATATATAGAAATATTTTGACAAAAAAAAAAAAGTCATACAAAGGGTAGAATATGTAATGCTATCTCCGGTTCTAAATATTAGATTAAGTTTGTATTGTAATTTGTACTATAAACTTTACCATATATTTAGAACTGGAAGAGTAATAAAGAGTATAATATATTTAGAACCAGATGAGTCGGAAGAGTAGAAAAGAGTATCGATGCTTCCTAGATGATAGAACTATGCCTTTTGCAAAGGAAAATCTAGAAACATTTTTATGTCCACGACCCTTCCTTCATTTATCCCCACGTCCAGAAACATTAAAAAAATAGCCATGTTTTTAAATTTTGTGTCAATTTTTTACCTCTAGTGCTATTTAGCCATGAGTTTTTCACTTAATAAATTTAAGGGTAATAGTGTAGAACTACTTATAAACTCTTACCCAATTAACAAACACAATAAACTTTTATCGGGTGCAAACACTACAAAAAAATTGGTTTTTTGCGATGGAAAAATTTCATCACAAAAACGCAATTTTTCATCGCAAAACTGTTTTGCGACGGAATTTGTCTATCGCAAAAAAAAAAAAAAAACGTCGTAATTGCAACGGAAATTTTTTCCATCACAAAACCTTGGAGGATTTGTGACGAAATTTTTTCTGTCGCAAATCCTAGTGGATTTGCCACAAAAAAAATTCCGTCACAATTTTTAAAAAATTTAAAATTTTTAAAAATCATTTTAATAAAAAAATACAAAATTTTAAAAATAAATTATATTTTAAAAAATCAGAATATTGAGCTACACATTCAATGCTCAGACAATTCTAAATGAGATATTAGAAAATTCTGTCGCAATTTATTCTTGTTTTATGGAAAAAAGAGGAGGAGAGATAATAGAATTAATTAGAAGTAAAAATAATATAAACACATTCAATGCTCAGACAATTCTAAATGAGATATTAAAAAATAGATCAAAACAATTAAAATTTTAAATTTTTACAAAGAAATAAGAGGGAGTAACAATTAAGTTATTAAATATGTTTTAAATTAATAAAAAAATATCCAGTAGTTGAGCTACACAGGAAGAATAAATATCCAGTAGGACATCAACAAAAAATTTAAACTTCAACATGAACGGAATACACAATTTTCTCGGTTTCCATTTGGCACTGAGAAGAATATTCACTTGAATGCTTCCAGTCGACTTTACACACACACCACTACATCAGATACAGTAACCAATTTAAAACATATTGAGTAGTCATCAATATATTTTAAATTAATAAATGTGTTTTTTTCTTTTCCCCTCATTTTTTCCGCAAAATCTCCCTCCTTTTTTTGACCCAGAAACAACAAATTCCCACACACCCAAGTGAGAAAATGTTTGTATAATATCAATTCTAATTCTATTTTTCCATAAAAAAACAAAAGGAGTACAATGTTATCTGCCTCCACTACTTGATTTTCTTCTCTTTGTTTTTTTAAAATAAATAATAAGACAATACTCCTAATTCTAGCCAGAGAAATACAATTCATTATTTTAAAACTAGATCAACTCATTGTTTAAATTTTGAAATAAAGAAATTTACCATCCAAAAACCAAACAAACAAAGAAGAAGAAAATATAAGAAGAAAAATGGGAGCATGGACATACCTGGAGAAGAAGAAGAAGATTGAAGGGAGATGACGAAGGAAGGAAGGCGTGGAGGAGGAAGAAAAAATGGAAACACGAGAGGCTCGGGTAAGGTAGCACGAAGGAGATGTTTTGGTGGGGGGGTTGAATAAATTCAAAATTTATGGGGTCCTGCGACGGAAAAATCTATCCGTTGCAACTCCCCTTTGGGGGTTGGGACGGACTACATGTTCGTCGCAAACCTTTTTCTGTCGCAAAAAGGCGAAATTTTGCGACGGAATTTATTTTCCGTCACAAAATTCTTTTTTTAATTATTATTCTGTCAAAATTTTGCGACGGATTTTTTTTTCCGTCGCAAATTTGAAACATTTTACGATGGAATTTATTTTCCGTCACAAAATTCATTTTTTTATTTTTTTTTTCAAAATTTTGCGACGTAATTTATTTTCCGTTGCAAAATTCTTTTTTTATTGTTTTTCTGTCAAAATTTTGTGATGGATTTTTTTTTATCGCAAAATTTTGCGACAGAATTTATTTTCTGTAGCAAAATTATTATTTTTAATTATTTCTTTGCCAAAAAAAACTTTCACCTTTTTGTGATGGAATTTGAATTCCGTCGCAAAAATCCCACTTTTTGTGACGGAATTCAAAGTCTGTCGCAAAAAGGTGAAATTTTGCGATGGAAAATAATCCGTCACAAATTCTATTGCAAATTCACTATTTTCTAGTAGTGAAAGTACATATAAAATTTTTAAAATGATACAAAAATGTCACAGCTATTAAATCAACTAATATTTGTCATTTAAAAAAAAAATATGTCAGTCAAGATAATAATGGACCAAAAATACACATAAAATTTTGAAAAGTGTACAAAAATGTCATGGCCATTATTGCAAAACTAACGAGTTATCACTGCAATTATGGATGGAATTTTGCCGATGAAAGGTAATCGTACTCTAGACCTCCAGCGCAATACATACATACATACAATATTAATACACTAGTGCAAAAAAAGGTTTTAATACCGCCTCATTTACACTGAAATATCAATGCCCTAGTCTTAAAGATATGACCGGTGGTGATTTTGTAAATATAAAAAACTTATTGGACCGTATCATTTTTCGATAGATCTTAAATATATTATTCAGACCGCCTGAAAACACAACCGCTCTTAAAACTGTTTCTAAAAAAAATTGAAATATGAATTACATTATAGAGAAATCTCGTACAACCCAACTTGTATTTTTCTGCAGTCCAAAATAATAAGGAAATATTTAAATATAATGGTCTAAAACTTTTAAGACCGAATATATACAAACAACGGTCTTAAAGTTTATATTTTAAGACTGGATATAAATTCTGCCTAGTACTAAATATTGAAAAAATTTAAACAAAAATTTTATTACTTTTGAGACTGGATATAAATAAAGAACAGTCTTAAATGTTAACCTTTAAGACAGTCGTTTTAGTTACCTCGGTGTTAAAGTTGCCAAACATATGCTTCTTCACGCGAAATCTTAACTTATGACATACATCGTTCTGTCTGAACTCTGAAACCCCTATTCTTATTGTGAAACGCCTCTTCCTGTGTCATTATGTCTCTTCCTCACCAACCACCACCATCCTCACTCTCTCACTTTCTCAGGCGTTCCTCTTTCGCACCACCACTCTCAACCTCTCTTCCTTTCTCGAAAATGAACGGAGAAAACCATTATCTTCATGTTCCTTCAACGCCAGTCACTGGTGTGACTGGTGTGAATCCGAAGGAACCCTCTTCATCTTACAATGAGCCTCGTAATCACCTTGCACGCCGTGGTAGAAGTGGCACACGAATGAAAGACGTATCCGTAAGTCAGAACACTGGGTCAAAGCTCAAGATTCAGTTTAATGAAAGGTTGGAACCTTTCGGTTCTAATAAAAGCAAATATAATAGTTTTGTCGGCTATCTATCACGCAACAAAGTTAGCATCTAGATAGATGAGTCGAAAAATGTGGACTTTCGCACAGTAAAGAATCCTCTTTGGGACACTATCCGGCTTACATACACTGTTCCTGACTATGAGAAGTTGAAAGACAAGACATTGTCTTATTGTGTTGATCAATGGAGGAACTTTAAAACCTTTCTAGCCAACAACTACATTTTTGCCAAGGATCAGCCTCCACATAATTCTTGGGACAAGTACACATTTATTGATGAAAAAATTTGGCAACAATTTGTTTAGCTGCGGACCATTGATGAAGCTTTGGTGAGTTTATATTTTGTTTTGTTTGCCCTTTTTTGTTTCTTATTAACCTGTGCGGATATGTGAATGTTATTGTTTTCATCTAATCCTGTTAGTTTGATCGTTTGGTGTGTGAATAGAAGTATATATTTCCATCCTTTGTCCTGCATCATAGGAGCATGTCTTAGTTCTATACAAGTATGATATGTTAACTGTTATTATATAGCTAGTTCTGTTATAGTAGGTAGTGGTTAGACATTGCTATTAGTTAGTTAGTATGTTAGTTTTATAAAATTCTACATCTTCCTTAAATAAAATGTTGAAACTTGATAAAGTGAATTTGACTAGTGTTTGAGGTTCATATCAAGTAGAAGTTCTATAATTTCTGTTAGTGAGATGGCTGGAATTCATAATTAATAGTTGTTTTCAATTTTGATTCACAAAAAAGAAAGGAACAAGTATAGGAGATAGAGAGAAAGAATGATTGCCCGCATAGGGCTTCTCGCGACGAATATGAAAAGGCCAAAAAAAAATTGATGGTGACCAAGCAAAAGAGATTGGAAGATGAAGCTAAATCCAATCCTTTTGCAACAGTTGATCAACCATCTCCAATACGTCGTGAGGAGTTGTGGTTATATTCAAAAACAGCCAAGCGGCGCCTACACAAGTGAACAAACTCGTCTAGTTGCTAAAAAAATTGTAAGTATCGTTATTATTATTTTAGTTACTAAACATGTTTCATTACTAAGCTTCTCGTTATCTGTATCTTATAGGAAGATCTTAAAAAAAAAGAAACAAAGGGATCTTTTGTTTCGGACGGGAGGAATGATGTTCTGACCGTTGCGACCGGAAAACCGAATAACTTGGGGCGTGAAAGGGGGATCAAAGGACGGGTAGGCCTAAAACAATACTTTGGTAAATCCAAACGCCATAAACAAAGTATGGTTACCTAGAAAGAGATGGTACAAACAGTGGCCAAATTAAGTGAGGAAGCAGCAGCTAAAGCAGCGGCTCAAGAAGCTTCATTGAAAGCAATGTTTGAATCCCAGCTGAGCCAGATAAAGGAGAAAATGAATCAAATGAAGATGATTTTGAGCTCTCGTCCAGAGACTAGTGTTCCCTTCACACATACACTTGCACCTATGCAGCAGAGCACTAGAGGGAGCTGCATTGTTGGACTGTCAGAGCAACCTTGTGATTTGTACGTGGCAAAACCTCATAGACAATTAGTTGCAAAAGGGACTGTCCACAATTTGAGATCAACTGTACTCCACCAACAAATGGTTGATGATGAAGTCAGAGTGTCAGTTGAAAAGGTGATCACTGATGCACCTCTCCCTCTCCCAACTAATCAGCTAAAGCATGTGAGTGATGTCAAGGGAACCTTCGTCCCTTGGCCAGTGAAGCTTGTACATGTCTGTACTCCTCCTGAAGCTTCATCCTCTCCTCAAGTTTCATCCCCTCATTAAGCTCCATCCCTTCCTTAAGCTCTATCCCCTACTGCTAAGTTGACTGCCAAGGAAAAAAATATCCAATATGGTATCCGAAGGATATTTTAAAGATAAATTGTGGGAGATCAATGAAGTAGTAGGCGTCCCTTATCCTATACCAGTTTTCATTGACACCAATGATTTAAAGTCCCTGCTGCATCTTGGAGAGGAGCTTACTAATGCAATTGTTCAAATGTTTATGAAGTAAGTATCTTCTTCTATTAGTACATAATTTAATTAATTCATCATTTAGACACACATACATATATACTAATTCCCTGATCGATGTCATTATTGTAGGTTCATGCATCAACAATTGGTTTAACAGGCAGAATCAATGATTTTGAATTCTTGTGCCCCGTCTATGCAAGTACAACATCCAAGGAGGAGAGACAACAGTACATATGAACGAGGTTGTGTGAAGTGAGAAGAAATGTGTACTTGTTTCCATACTACCAAAGGTACATATCACAATCTCTTGTCTGCAATTCACTTAATTCTACTACATATATCACTGAGTACTTTATTGTTGTGAATTTTCAGCCACCACTGGCAGTTGGTCCTCAAGTGCATGGAGATGCATACAGTGATCTTCTTATGCTCCACTCACGACGATCCAGGGCCTATGTTGGTGCAGACCATCAACGAGTAAGCATGTCATTTTGATTCTCTTGTCTGAAATCTATGATGTGAATTTTCAATAAACATTATTGATAAATTTGTGATTTTGATGATAGTGTCATGAAGACCTTCCAAATCCAGGTAAACAAAAAGCGACTGAATGATGCCAAAGAACCTAAATGGCTATGTCCAAAGGTTAGTACATATTTGGACACTGGCACACTGCCTTGTGAACTTGGTTAGTAAACTATATATGCTCTAAAATATATTTCTTGTTCTTTTTAGACCCATCGGCAACTAATGAGGTCCAACTTATGTGGCCTGTACGTCATGAAACACATATATGATATTATCACACAAGGAATGACTAAATTGACTACAAAGGTAAATGTATTTGATGTTACATATTATGGCTGAATTTAGTTTTTGGCTTAATGTTACATATGAAATATGCATGCAAGTTAATTTAGTTTCTGTCTTTCATGTTACAGATGTTTGCCTATGCTGATCCCTTTTATGATGATAAAGTGGAGCACATACGTAGTGTGTTTTATGAATATGTTACTAACCTCTTAAAGTAAATACAAAAATTACAATACTAAATTCATTTGTAAATATATGCTGTAGCAACAATAATCATCTGTAAATGAACAATTGCACAATTTGTATAATTCAATATATAATAAATTTGTTTATTTTTTTGAACAATTTTCTTATGCCAATTTTGGGTTTCTAAATGTATCGGATGGTGGATAAAGTTATTTAGTGCTTGAAATTTGAGGTTTGGGATGTTGTAAATGAGTAGTAAGAGCCTCTGAAAAGTATTCGCGACTTTTAGAACCGCATATTTTTTAGAGATCCAGTCTTAAAGGTCTTCGTTTATTTTTTTTTAAAAAAAAACTTAGATTTTAGGACCGTATGTTTGTTAAATGTCCAGTCTTAAAAGTCTTCATGAATTTTTAAAATATGGTGAAACTTTTAGGACCGCATATTTATCAAAGATCCGGTCCTAAAGGTCTTCATTTATTTTTTTAAAAAATAAGCCTAGATTTTAGGACCGTATGTTTGTTAAATGTCTGGTCTTAAAAGTTATGACACTTTTAGGATCGCATATTTATTAAAGGTCTGGTCCTAAATCTATTATGGCTATACTTTTAGGACCGTTTGTTTGTTAAATGTCCGTTCTTAAAAGTCTTCGTGTATTTTAAAAAAAAATGACAACACTTTTAGGACAGCATATTTATATAATGTCTGGTCCTAAAAAGTCTTCGTCAATTCTAAAAAATATGGCTAGACCTTTAGGACCGTGTATTTGTTAAATGTCTGATCTTAATAGTCTTCCTTTAAATAGAAATGGTGACTTGCTTTTAAGACAAATCATTAGGGTTCAAGACATTCGAGTTTTTGGCGTTCTGCTCAAGCTAGGTCCCTTGTTCTTATCGTTTTTACCTCTCCTGAAGTTGAACATCATTATATGTTTACCTTTTCTTTTTCTCTTGTCTTTTTGTTAGAAAAAGAAGATAATGAAAAGGACACTAAAAATATTCAACTTAGGGCGTGGTAAAACCGACGACAACGAAGGTCCAACCTTGAGAAGAGTTGTCACTGTGTTTGTTTTTATTCGTAAAAGGTAAACGATGTTTTTTTGTTTTGTTTTGTATGGTCTTAACTGTATTCTGTGAATTTTTAACGTTGATCACACGAGGACAATGTTTTGTTTTTTTCCTTTTTGTCAGAAACAAAATGTAGATAATGAAAAGGCAATCGAAGATGGGAACATAAAATTTTATTTATCTTTTTTTTTTTGCCCATTGTGGGGCAATAGTAGTACATAAGAAAAAAAAGAAAAAACATAAAATATCTAATCCTCCCCATCGTTGTCGGAGGGGAGGGAGGGTTTGGAGAGGTCGGAGATGTCGTCATTAGAATGATGGTACTCAACATCATTAGCGTTGAGTACTGCGTTCAGCTTGTTGTTGACGACATGATAGACCTGAAAAAGTTGGCCCAAGCGTTGGTCCATATGATCTACGCGGACTAGTAGGTTCTGCATCATCTGGTAGAATGACAGGTTTGGAGGCAACAGAGGAGGGTACGAAGGTGGAGGAGGAGGACGATGATTAGGAGGACCTGGTGGTGGTGGAGGAACCATTACGGTGTAGGGGTTAGAAGTGATGGAGAAGAATGTGAAGAAAGTAAAGTAACAACGGGTTTAAATAGAGAACCCATCTCGAACAATGTAAAACGTTAATGAGAAGAATAGTTCAATAGAATACGAGGAGACATCTAGTTGGGAAGTTTATCTAGAATCCGAAGAGACTTTGAATCATTCATTTGAACAGAGTGTAAGGATACGACTCTACTATTTGTGATTTGAAAAGAATGAACTTTTAATACCATATATTATAAAAGATCCGTTCTTAAAAGTAATATTTTTGAAGAAAAAATTCATATTTAAAAAAATTGAATTGAAAATAATAAATGAATTTTAGGACCAGATATAAGATAAAAGGTCGGTCTTAAAAGTAATTTAATAACTGAAAAAATAATAATATACTTATAGAACTAGAGGTATATTATAGGATGGTCTTAAAAGTAATTGAATACTTTGTTGGATATAATTAGTTTTGATGATGTCTCATATAAATGCTATTAGTAAGAGCAAAAAGATTGTATACTATATTTATCTTCTCCATTTAACAAATTCTTAAATTTAATTTAGAATCAAAGATGTGAAGATCATTTATGAAGAATGGTCAAGAAGAAGATCAATAAGGAAGTATTGAATGGGAGAAAGATTTGAATCAAAGAAGAATCAAGTGATCAAGAGAAGAAAAGAAAGAAGAAGCTAAATTATAGAACAAGAAGGGGTTAAGAGATTTCAGAGAGAAGAAATTGAAGAAAATGTTAAGTTCAAGAAGAAGAGGAAATATTGAAGAACTTGCAGAAAATAATGAGTCCATGATAAAGAATGATCAAGATGGGAGATGATGAAAGATAGAAGAAGTTGATGGATAGAATGAGAATATCAATATCAGCTCAAATATAAATATGGAAGATGCTCAAGAGAAGAGAAGAAAGAAAGAATAGAGTTATGAAGGATGACCAAATGAAGAGATTGAATAAAGCGAAGATCTTGCTAAAAAGAATGAGAAAATCAATATTCAAGGTCTTAGAATGATATTATAAGTCTTCACAATCAAATGGATGTTGGAGGGGGTCAATTCAGAACTAAAGACAGCAAAAATCAGGTTTTGGAAGAGAAAACTCGAGTTTTCGGGTCAAAACTCGAGTATACGAGCTTATTGCAGAAATTTGTTTCTGGATGAGAAAACTAGAGTTTGGCACACTCAAGTTTGAGAGTCAAAACTCGAGTATGGAACTTAATGACTGAGTATTGGGTGTTTTCAACTTCTTTGGCGCTTCTGGACCCGACAATACTGGAGTATGCAACTCAATACTCAAGTATCCAGCCTTGGTCAGCAACTCTGTTCATCTCTGTTTCACGTTCAGCTTTGGGCGAGGTCTGGTAATTCGATGATATTTCCTAAACCAGATATCGGATTGAGGTGAAACCAAATTTGCATAAAACTAGACTTCCAATGCGTCAACTTGACAAAGTTTCATGCTCAAAGAAGATCAGATGAGAGAGCTTTGAATTTCTAAAGTTGGATCAAATATTCACACCACACATCAAACCAAGCTTCAATGTTTTGAGTGTAACTCACAATCTACAAATCAGAATGAGCTAAAATCAGTGGCATATGAAAGAAAACTCATAAGGATTTCCATCAAAACTTGGTTAAACAAAAATGAAGATCAGAACAGAGAGATATGGTATTCGAAAGTTGACTAAAAATTCAAAACATTGTAAAAACGCTGGTCAAGAACAAGGTTTCATTCATTGGATCATAACAGATGAAATCCAACAACAATCTTTGAGCTAATTCTTGTTGCATTGGAAAGAAGACTCAAAGAGCTATATGAGGATAAGTGGTTTGCTAAATTAGAAGCTATATCAAGTTAGAAAGCAACCAAGGGCCTGAACAACTTGAATACTCGAGTATAGCTCAGACAGAGAGCAATGAATGTTAGAGGATCTTCAATACTCGAGTATGTAAGTTAATAGTCGAGTATCAGACAGACAGAGAAGAATCTAGAGTAATGAAACAAGCTCAATACTACAGTATTCAAGTCAATACTCAAGTATACACCGTCACTTCAAAAAATTCAAAATTTCGAAGATCACGATTTTGATCTTGATCATCCAGATGATTACCCAAATGATTTATAACACTTCTTAACATCATTTATATCATTTGTGGACATGTTTCAGATGATCAAATGAAGGATTTCATGAAGATCAATATGCTGAGCTGTCAAGTCAAAAAGTTTCTAACTGTTAGTTTTTTCCCAACTGCTACATTCTTAACGTTTCTATTTACAACAGTCATATTCTCCAACGTTCAGATCATCTTCATCTATAAATAGAGTCAAATTCAAAACGCAGAAGAGTAGTGGAAAAAGATTGCACTGTCATAATACTCAAATTTTGAATCTCAACACTCTCTGTTTTCAGTGCTTTCTTAGTTTATCATTTAGAGAGTGAAATGACTTGTAATGCACTTCAATGATCATCTATTCACTTCTTATAGATAAAACACATTGTAAAACATTCTATTTTTCTGAGAGATACTCAAGGTTGGGTGACCTTGAGTGGGAAGTTGAATGTATCCCTACTGGTTGTGAGGGAGAGTCTCTGTGTGAGATTGTAAAGGCTGCACAAGTGCCTGGCTAAACTTGTGAGGTTGTAAAGGCTTTCCTCTTGTGCCTGGTTAAACAAGGAGATAATGGAAATCTGAAGTGGAGCTTGAGGATTGGATGTAGGTCAAGGTTTGGACCGAACCGGTATAAATCTGAGTTTGCAATTCTCTTCCTTAATCTCTTTTATTTCCAGCATATATGTTTGAATGATTGTTTATAGTTTTATAACTCTTTATTATCATTCAAACTGATTTTATCAAATTGCGAAAAGATTTTAAAATGGAGCAAGTTTTTATCTTCACCCAATTCACCCTCCTCTTGGGTTCAACCGGGTTTTTCATAATTAAAATATAATAATAGACCTTTAGAACTGAACATATATTATAGGACGGTATTAAAAGTAATTGAATAATTGAAAAAAAAAAATAGACTTTTAGAACCGGACATATATTATAGGACGGTCTTAAAAGTAATTGAATAATTGAAAAAAAATAGACTTTTAGTACCAAACATAAATTATAGGACGATCTTAAAAGTAATTGAATTGAAAAAAATAATAATAGACTTTTAGGACCGCATATTTATCAATGCCGCTCTTAAGTAGAAACATTTACATACAACCTCATAACTCTCCTGCTCTCCACCTTTATTAACTTCTCACACTTTCTCTTTGTCCTTATTAACTCCTCATTACCTCGTAACTCCACACTACGTAGTTCTCTACCCCAACTGCTCAAACAATGGTTAGATACAAGATAACTCATCGCAGGGGTACTCCATATGCTCGTGCCTACCTTAGATCTCTCGTGGGTTCTTCTCGAGTTGTTAGATGCAAGATAACCCCTTACAGGGGTACTCCTCATGCTCGTGCCTTCCTTAAATCTCTCTGCTCTTCTCAAGTTCATTCTATTTTGATGGAGGAGTCTAGGGTTGTTGGTCCCATTGTTATTTCGGATGATGAAGAGATTGACGGCCCCTCCATCCTTTAGACCATGAAGAGGTCCCACTCCCCCTCTCCAACCTTCTAACAATATTCACCAACCTCCTGGTCCCAACACGCTTACTGCTGACACCTCCCTTCTTTCCTCTGATGATGAAGTGATATTGATGCGCATAAGACAGGAAATTGTTGATCTCCTGCGGGAAATTTCTGCTACAGATGCCGATATCTCCAAGACATTAGCCGATAATAAGCATTAGGATTTTTAGTCACATTTAATTGTTGTTGTTAATTTTCACTTTCTTGTTCTTATATTTCTTTTGTACTTGCATATTGTCCTAGTAATGTAAATATAAAAAAGAACTAAGCTTGTCTCTTCTTCTTTTTTCCATTTATCCATTAATGGAAAAAGCTTTATTCTCCAATGTTCCTTTTATTTTCATTCAGTTGCTACTATAATCTTTCAGTTTAATTTTAAAGAAAATGAAGACCTTTAAGACCAGATACTTTATAATTAACTAGTCTAAAAAGTATTTGACTATTAGGACCGGAGTTTTATAAAACGTCCGGTCCTAAATTAAATGAATGTTAGGTCCGAAGTCTTCTAAACCTCTGGTCTTAAAAATTTAATCATATCTTTAGGACCGAATACTTTATAATGTACCGGTATTAATAAAATCCAAAATACTAAAACATGTCTTTGGCGCGCGGAAAATTAAATTTCCTTCTCTGAACTTCTCTCGTCGCGCCGAAAGTAATTACTCAGGTTCTGTCGCTAGTGTTTGTGTGTTGCTTCGTCGCTGCTTTACGTTGCTCTCTCGACAACCACTTTCTAGTTCCTTAGCTAAACGCTTATAGACCAAGCTGTAAGAGCTAAACTTCTCTCATCTTATTGTTCTAGTTTTTTCATGGGTTGAACAAAATCGATGAAATGTTCTTGTGGGTTTCTGTGTTGTTCATGAATATTGTATTTTGAATATTATATTTGCACTTTAGACCTACCCAACTGACAATAAGTGTTTTTAGGTTACTATTGTTGTTGCAACATCAACTTTCGTGGCCAAAGAAGAAAGACTCAGCAAACTCATTTGAATTTATATGCCACAGGTGAGTCCACAAGACATTCATGCTATGCATTTAATTTCCTTGTCATGCATTTATTTTGCTTCTTGGATTCACTATGATACATTTATGACCAAAAGTGATTGTTCATTAATGGGCAAGTTTTGCCGTAAAAAAACAAAAACACAGAACCGACATTGAGCATATATATGCATTTGTAGCTGGTTTATTTTATATGCAAGTTTGATTTTTTTCGGATTATGAATGTTAAATCTTTCTGTCTATAGGAATTCTACTATGGATCACAGTTGGATAAATGCTTTACATACAAGTGTTGAATATCAAAATGGGTTGAGGGAATTTATAGAATTTGCTAAACAAAATACCCATAATGATAGTGAGAAGTTTTATTGCCCTTGTGTAGAATGTTTGAATGAGAGGGACTAAGTTCTGAAGTTATACACACACATTTAATTTGTGAAGGATTTTGTACAACTTATATGGTATGGGTATGGCATGGTGAAAAAATGCCAAGTAGGTCTCAACATGGGGAAGTGACCTTTGATGATAATGACATGGATATGGATGATCGTATAGAAGACATTATTCGTGATGTAAGAGAAGAGGTTTTTCATCAATCGTTGAACGCTAGGTGTAAGAAATATCAATTGTTGAACACTGTATTGAAATTGGTAAGCTTGAAGGAACGTCATGGATGAAGTGACAAGAGTTTTTCGTCAAAACGGCGTCGTTTTGGCTCAAGGCAGAAATGATATTCTCTTTTTAATAATAATAAAAAGAATGCGTTGATAAATCAGAACAAAATATCTTTACAAACATACACACACCCATTATTACATGAAGCCTTGCGTATATATATGAATATACACAAATATTAAGGCCATTTATTGTGTCCAATGAATCACAGACGGTGTACATATCAGAGTAAAACGGAACAGAGAGCACACACAATGTTTGGATGATGAGTAACTAATATAAAATGCCCAGGCATAAGCTGGTTATATTACAATTCCCGAAAAAATATTCATATGATACAGTATACAGAGACTTACATACAGCTCTTTGGTAAACCAAACATTATGTAGATCTATGGCTTGGAACCCAATATAGTTAGTCAGACATATTGGCCAGATCGGTGTTTAGTCTAATGGGAGTCTCCCCGTCTTTCAGGGCGACTTATGACAACCTACCGACAAACCCTTTCTTAGTTTAAGCACCAATTAGTCTAAAATAACTTTATTAGATTCAAGGCAGAAACTAGGCCCTCATAACTTTCTTCAAGCTCTTGTCTCGATTAGTGCCTCTTCACAACTCTGTCCACTTCGCCTTCTCAGGTTCGGATTTCCTTCCCTGAACCTTTAATCAAGTCTGAGATTCAATATTCATTGAATCTCAGGTAACAGTTAACCTCATATGCAAAGTATAAACATTATATGATAGATAATCACAACAAACATACATTCAGCATACACATTGGTACCCGACTACAATGGCCTACAGCACATGTATCGTTATCAGCACTCACCAGTGCCTCGTGACCTAGTCACGGGTTCCTCAGCGCTAAGAAAACAAGCATGCGACATTATCATATAATTACAACAATCCACAGTCAACTGAATATAAGCACACATGATTCAATCAATCATATCAAAGCCATACAAGACATAGGAGAGTTAAAGTTACCAGTATGCAAACGTACCTTTCACCACATAGTTATCAATATGTCCGACCTTTGAATCTGACTTCGGACTTCTCGAGTATCCTATAACGTTACCGTCGGATTATTTCCTTTTCCATATTTTATTTGATATTAAAATTAATACCATATCATTTGAAATAAAATCCTAAGGGTTATTTTTACCTCCTTTGATGTTTTTACCCTTAAAGGATTTAATATTCCAATTTTACCCTTACATTTCCTTAAAAACGAAATGTTGGATTTTCTAGGCAGATTTTTCAGCAACTTTGAAAAATCATAACTAATTATACAAAAATCGAAATGAGGTGAAACCAAAGCCAAAATTTCACTTAACAAGTCTAGTTTTCTGGAAAAATAACGCCTCAACCTCGAAATCCTTGAGTCATTCCCAATTTTAATTTTTCCAACTACTGTTCGGATTTTAACATCCTGAACAAGGCCTAACTTCAAAAATTCATAACTCTTTGTCCAGAGCTTAAAACGTTACAAATTATATATCAATAGAAATCCTCGGATGTCTACTTTATATCTGGAAAATTTCATGATTTTTAAAGATCATTTACTATTTAAAATAATTCCCACAACGTGACTGACTCCAGAAAAACTGAAATCTGGGAATTTTCTCAACTTTCACAATATTATTCCTTTGATCTTAAAAATCATTTACCATCTTTTTTTCACTCTAATTTTTGTTTTAAACTCACTAGAGACCTTAAAAACATGTACAGAAATTTACTTTACAATTTCTTGAATTAAACTATAATTCTACCAAAAATCTATAAGCTAGAGCTCAAGAACTTACCTCTTGAAGTTTTTACTCCTTCTTCTTCTTGCTCCTATCTTGCCTTACTCTCTATCTTGATTTGAGTTTTAGTGTGAAGAATGAAGAGGAATTCAAGCTCTATTTATAGAGTTTTGGGTCTCAACCTCTTTTCAAAAATCACATGATAAACCAACTACCCATCTACCATAAATATGTCTATCTACTTGTTCATCTACCATACAAAAGTTCATCTACTAAAACCTCATCTTCCAATCAAATATCACATGGAAATCTACCTCATAACCATTTACCCTTCATCTACCAATCAAATATCATATTTATATGAATTTCTTAATTAAATTTGGAAGAAAATATATTAAATAAATTATATTTCTTTGAGACACATATTTACCTTTGTATTTTTGCTAATTTATCCATAAAATATAAAATTTATGAGAATTGGAAAATTAGGGTATTACATAATTATTTCTCCAATTTCTGTAAATACATAATTAAGAAAATGAATTCTAAATACTTTAAACAATATATACTAGACACATCTAGTCATCTAATTAATACATTAATAATGTATATACGCATAACGAAATTTATATATGACGAATACAATATGGCTCATTCAATTTTGTATACATGGAAAAACGTCTCTGCTTCCAACCATTTGGTAATTAACCAAATGGCTCATTCATTCAATATATATATATATATATATATATATATATATATATATATATATATATATATATATATATATTGCCCCTTATAAACGCAGAGAAGAGATTAGACTGAAGATAACATGTACCGGTAAAAATTAATCAATTGATACTCCTTCAGACTAAATAAAGGAGTCAGAAAAATAACTAGTTTACATACGTTAAAATATTAATTGAACTAGTTATTATTTGTACTAAATATAAGTTGATTTTTTAAAACACCTCATTTAATCATTACCTCATTGATTAAAACCTCCTTAAATGTACTAGTATATAATTAATAAGGAGAACTTGGGGAAAAATTTATAAATATGAGAAGCAAAGTAAATTAAAATCTTACATTTAATTATATGATTAAAGTAATCTCATATAGATTTTACATTAAGAAAAAGAGATAGTACGTATTTTATGAATACAAGCTAGCTTGCATGAGGAAGAAAAAGCAGGATGCCTAGGTGAGGAACTGAAAAACAAAGACTATGGAATGATATCATACATGAAGAGGCGATCTTAAAAACGAAAAAAAAATAAAAAATAATAAGACACTGCATTTTGAACTTGTTACTCGCATATTTGTGAGTTGTGACTCTATCTAGTAATACTCCATCCCCCTTTTATACAAGGTGCCCTTCTAAAAATAAAAGTTGTCCAAATAATAAGGTGCTCGTAAAGTTATCAAATGATTTTTCAAATTTTATTACTATAATTTTAATAATATATTTTTTTAATAATTTTAGAAGGCATTATGAGGCTACCTTCTATTAGGTGGCTGAGTATCTACTTCATCTTTAATTAGTGTTTATCAGCAAAAAATGGTGTGGTTTTTAAATTTTTATGATTTAATATTTTGAATATTGAAATAAGTATAAAATCTTTGAAAACTATATATATATATATATATATATATATATATATATATATATATATATAAAATCAAACAGTGCATCATTTTATGCCTATAAAATATCAAAATCCGACTCATTTTATGTAGAATTGAATGATCAAAAGAAACACACACAAAAATAGAAATGAGGAATTTTTGGGTGCAACAGAGTGGACCATCAAAGGCACAACAAGCACCCCTGCCCCTTCTGCAAGTAATCACCCAAATCTCTTCTTTATGTAAATTTTCAACAACAAAAATGTAAAATCAACAAAAATAAATAGTTTGCATTAAAAAAATATATACCTATAAATAGCCTCTCTCTTTCATCTCTTTCAGTCCACTGCTATAACTTTCTCAAAATTTACAGTATAATTAACTATTTCAAACAACTAATTAAAACATTAAGTACCACTATGGTACAAAAAGGAGAAACCAAACGTAAAGGTCAGCTATAGTACATAAAAGATTGGATTAAGATGTAAATTTGGTCTGGAAAATTTTGTTGCTCAGGTCAATATTGTTCCAGAAGATTTTTTAAGTTTAATATCGCTCCAAAGTTTCAAAACGTAACAAAATTTGCCCATACCATTGAAAAGCTAATGTTGATAGTTAAAATATTAACGTTGATCGTTATTTTTTTAATACTAATGAGTAATATTGTTCTATTTTAACACTTTCAATGCAACAGTAAACCTAAAAAAAGTTCTGAAGTTATATTGCTCGTCCGTGAAAACTTCCAGGGGACAAATGTGTACCTTAACCATAAGAAAGGTTACTATAGTTATAAGAATGAAACCTAGTTTAAAATGAGATAACCATAACAGAAAAGAATTTAATATGAATTCACAAAACCTATCATGATTATTAAGAACCAATACCATTTCCCACATATATAATCTCATTAATCACAATCCAAAACATTCCTGAAGAATTCTATTTCACATAGAATAATAATTTTCTCAAAAGTATATCCACAAGAAAAATCACAATTTAAAATACGCATAGCCTCAGACCTCGCCTATTGACACTCTACCAGAGTATAGAAAAGAAAGTCAATCACGAAAGTCTGAAAACTGTTTGACTCCCAGCTGCCCCGTTGGCCACTATGTTGACTTCTGCACGACACAATGGCTGCACCTCCTCAATGCTGGAGCTACCCCTCCCTAGCTGCCTCACTCATCGTTCTTATCTTTGATTTCTTCGTCATTTGTTTGGCCTAGCTTATGAGCGATGAATCAGGGGTACTGTGTTATAAATTTGTTATGTGCAAAAAGGATATGAACAGGAGGATGACAAAGAGGAGGTTGATATGATAACTCGTCTTTCGTTATGGAAATCAATGTGTTCAAATCCTATGATAATATTTAACGATTGCGAATAAACTTAAAAAAAAAAAAAGGGGGGGAAAGGGTTGTGCAGTCATTACGTCTTGCATAAGACCCCGCAGTGGCAGACAGGGCCGATGGACGCCAAAATGCTGTGCAAATCGTGTACAGACTGTTTGTTAAGTAATCCATATTGGTTGACTTAATGGCTTTGACATTTTTACACCATATTAGAAACTTTGAGTATTTTTTCACAATTTTCTTGGTAGAAAATTTTTTTAAATGGTTGACGTTAGTTAACTCAATGACCGTGACATTTTTATACCAATTTGAAAATTTCGTAGATACTTTTACATCTAAGTAAAGTTTATGTTGTTTAGTATACATTGGAAAAAAGTTTCCATATATTTGCACTTTTAGCCTAAACTTAAAATATAATTTAGATTCAAAATTAACACATTGATAGATTGATATATTTTATTGAAGTTATAATAATCCCAAGAGAAAAGGAAAAACGCGTTCAAAACATAAATGCTTTTATATATATGGTAAGGGGTGATAGTGTGACCATACGAATCATGTTCCTGTTTGCATGTTGCTCTCTCCAAATACATGAATATGTATGATCGTAGCGAGGAACCAATTTAATTAATCCTCTGGAAAACATGTGAATATTTCAAATTTGCTAAGTCAGCATATCAAATTTGCTGACACAACATATTAAAATAGAATCTCATCTAAACATATAGGGACTAATACGAATATTTAGGCGTCTGTTTATGCTAATTACGTCTAACAAAATGATCTTGAGACCATAAAAAAACAAAAAAAATTAACGAAATGAGCTTTACTTCATTCCTTAAATATCAGTGAAAGTGCATGCCAAATCTAGTATTTAGCTTAACATCTATAAAGAAAAATATTATCCTCACACAATGGAACATAAAAATGTATTCATTATTATATATAACTCATGCATATCAACCTTGTACTGTGCAGGCGTGTAGCAAGAAGACAGTCAAGTATAACAACGTAATTCAGACCAGGCAACAAGAAGTACAGCACAATTAACTTGGATAATTCATTAAAACAAAGTACGACACAATTATTATTGATATTATATAGGAAGATCAGCCATAGCTTAGTAACTAAGCATCTTCAGCAACAGGAACAGAATCCTTATTGGGAATCCATTTGATGAGGCGATTAAGAGTGTCAGTATCAGGAGTATAAAACACTTGGGCGAAGGTGAGCATATCAGACCAGTGGAAATCAGGATATATACTTCCTCTCCTCCTTCTCTCCGACAATCATCTCAGGTGGTTTCACAGTCTTGTCCCCATTCGGAACCACGTACAAAGAAATCCAATGATTTCCTCTCTCAAGCTCCTTGATTACCATCACCCTATGCACACAGCCTTGTACCTCCCGTTCGACAAGGCCTGTTATGTACGCAAGTATAACACTTCAGAACACTAGTGCAAAATACTATTCCCTCGGGTAATTATAAGACAAAGGTTATAATGAAATTTTGTCTTATATATATTTAACGGGAGGTAGTATTACCTTCCATCCTTAATAGAAGAGCTCGTTTGTATAATTTACACTATCGATGAGCTCTTATATTAAAGACCTTGGACGTAATATATTTGGGGTCAGTTAAAAATGTAATCTTGCCGCTACATATAAAGTATAGTTGAAGAAAACGGGAGCACATTTTGTACTCATCAGTTTGCTGAGTAAAGTGTGCTTATCACCAATTTCAATAGATTGATTTAGGACGATTCAGATTTTATTTCATTTTAATTTTATATTTTAATATATATACATACACAATTTATAATATAAATAATCTTATAACTATCATTTCTTAAGAAAAAAAAAAGAATTTATCATTTAAAAAATTGCATACTAAAAATTTTAAATCTGTACTGTTTATATTAAATTGATGATCCCTCGATTAATGCATCACTATGACGAGCACCGATAGTAATTTTTGCGACTCTCATCGTAACAGACAAACCCATAGGTAGTAATAAATGTACCTGGAAAGTGTCGCCGATGTTGACGATGAAGGGCTCAGGGCTCAGGGCGGCGTTCACAGACGAGCCACCTGCCGTCCATGAGGACTTCGAGGCCGCCGTCTTGGTCTTTATGAAGAATGGTGATGCAGACACGGTCACTTTGAGGATCTTTGGCTATGGACAGGTTTGAGTTGTCACGTGGTCGGAATAAGCTGCATCTGAAAAAGCCTCCACCGTCTTTGAAATATTCCTTGAAGTGTGATCGTTCCACTCCCTGGCTCATGCCAATCACCTCCATTACCACCCCACAGTTTCGACATCTCTTCACAGTACTTCTGATAAATCTTCCTGTGTACAATATTAGAATATATAAAAAAACAAAGTCCCTATCTACTTACTATCGAATGAATTGAAGGTATGAAAGTGCCAAAAGGCATCAAATTGGTCTAGGCTATTTTCATAGAAAGATAAACATAATATATATATATAATTTTATCTTGAAAATATAATATAGTATCGAGAGCTATTCGTTTTGGGGAAAAAAGAAGGGAAAACAAGAAAAAATGAAATTATTTATATATATATATATATATAATGAAGTTTGTGAATATAACGCCAAAAGAAGTACATGCCTGAGCTAAAGAATTTTGATTTTCATCCATGTAATTTTAAGTTGGTTTTGATTCCTATAGTTTCGTAAATATTTAGTTTAAGTTTAACCACGAATCTTTTAACGAGTTTTTCTTTTGATCTTTACATAGAAACTTAATTAAGTACCCAGTGCATTCAGGGAGGAGAACTCCGTAGGCCGTCATAAAATGGTCAATGACCTGAGACTTAGATCCCAAGCTTCTATAATGAAGAGAGTAAAACTCCTCAAATGGTACGGTTGATAAAAAATTATCATCGAACGTCCCCAAATAGCCATTCACAGCACCACGCTTATTCGCAGAGATCGTCTTCTTCCCATAAGATTTTCCAAAGATGGAATAATCAATCTCTTCATAAGCTTCTCGAATCAGAACAGGGTCGACCCCGTGGTTGGTCAGCTGGAATAAGCTATGCTTAATGCACACATCCCTCACAAGCCCTAGCCCTGTATTTGTCGTCGTCCTTCATGAACTCAGCCAAGTCTATGAACGGCTCGTTCAGACACTCCTTCTTCGTCTCCGTCGATTGACCATTCTCTGTCGTTGGCTTCACTCCGTTCTCATGATGGCTTATTGTCTCCACCATTGTTGCCATCACTCTAAGCTTTTGTTCTGTAACAGAAAGTTTGGTGGTGTGTACTGCTTTGCATAGGTTAATGAGTCCTTTACATAAACCCCATCGTCCTCCTTCTATGGAAAAAATATTTATTAGCATTAATTAATTTGCTTTATCCGGCCAATCTATTCGTGCAAAGTTATTAACTAGTACTACAGGTGCAATCACAGTTGTTAAAATCGTGACTTAAGTCGTTATACTCAGCGCTTCTAGATTCTAGATCATGATATCTCGTAATAACTCGTCATAGACTCGTTAAAATCCTACTTTCTAAGCCCTTCAATACGTGGTAGCAAGAAATGGTAAAGGGTGGATGTGCAAATATAGTACATATAAAATAAAGTTTGTAGTGTAATTTATAGTACAAACTTTATCTTATAATTAAGACAAGAGAAAGTAATTAACTATTCCTCAATGTGCACCTAATTTAATTTTTTATTTATTAGGTTAAAAATAGACATAATCAATTTTTTAAGGTAGCAAATTTAGCAAAATTGTTAACCCTAATTAACTTCCGTTATATTTTGCACAGTAGGTTTCAACAATTTTCTCACTCTCTACTCTTTTAATATATTTTCAAAAATATGTACATTTTTTATGGGAAAATATCACTTAGACCCCATGGAAGCAATTTTATTTTAGTTAACCTCAAAAAATTATGAAATTTCACTAAACCTCCTTGGGTCAAAATTAAATTAAATTAAATTTTGTCAATGAAAAGAGAATAACGCCTTTATTTTATTTTCTCCATAAGAACATTTACAAAGAAAATATAAACATTTACAAGATAAACAAAATGATTCAAAGAAAACCAAGAAATTAACAAGAATATTTTGACCAGTAACAAGAGAAATATGAGGATTCGTAAGAGAAATAAGGGTATTTACAAGAAAAATAAAAAGAATTTAAAAGAACACAGGAGTTAACAGCCCTGACAAAAATAAATTGTGTTAGGTGCACATTGGGAAATAGTTCATTACTAAATTTGCACATTTACCTTTTCTGAAAATATATTAAAATAATTAAAAAAAAAGGCGGATTCTAAAATGAGTTGAAAGTATTAAAAAAAATTGTTATATATAAGAAGGTAGGATTCTTAAAAAATTATTTTACAATACCATAACTATTTTGTATCTTGCGCAAAGTATATATAACGCCAGCATATATAATAATTTGAAACTATAATTTATGTGATAATAACGAACATATATCAACATTTTTGTAGTAGTGTGTATGAAATACTACAGAATATTAGTACTTTTTGTGTATAAAAATATATCAGGTTCTTTTGACCAATAAAATTTTTTAAATAAAAACCTTCTATTGATTTTTTCTAAGGAAAATCTTTCAACTCTTTAATTTTTTTTTTTTTTTTGGTAAGATAAAACTCATAACTTTATCTAGAAGCATAATAAGTTTCTAAATTTTTCCCAACAGAGGTAAATAGTGAACTTTAAATAATTTTTTTTTTAAAAAAAAAAGGTCAGAAACATGCCTTGTAATATATATTTTTGGGGGAACCTTTATTCTCTTTTTCCCTCATCCCTAACAATCTATTTGAACAGTTTTTTAGAATGAAATAACATTATATTAAAAGTATTTTTAAATAACACCATTCCGATGTACTTAATAAAAGAAAAATAAATTTTGACATAAAAAATATATATTAAATAAATGATTATCATAAATAATTATTGATACATAAAGATTAGTTATCATAATTTGAATAACTTAGTTGATAAAACGTAGAAAAATTAATAAAAATGTTAGGTCTACTATATTTAACAATAAATTTATATAATTACATTTAGGCAAAAATATAGATATATAATTATTTGTTATAGAAAAGAAACTCTTACGATTAGTTATGATTATTTCAAACAGTACAGTGTCTTCAAGGGGAAATAATCAACTGGAGACAGTTCAAAACAGTGTAAGTGGGTTAAGAATTAACCTGCTTTGGTTCCCTAGAAGAACTTGCAAAAGAGTCAACTGTGAAATCAAAATGTAAATTTAGTATCTTATAAAAAAAATGTAAATTTAGTATCCTTCAAAAAGGAGGAACCCTTTGCAATATAATGCTGACCACAACATTCAACGAATCAAACAGCTTAAAAGTTAAAACAGAGAGACAACAAATCAGAAAGATGAATCACCGGTATTGAACATCAATATTGTCCTACTTCAGTCTTTTTTTTCTTTTTCTTTTCTTTTCTTTTTTTCTTTTTTTTTTTGAGACTAACACACATAAACATGTTTAAGTGCAATGAATGATGAGTAGAAATTTATTATTCAGAGATAATGAATGTATATATTTGATAAGGTTAAAAAATGGAAAAACCAATTTAAAATTTCAAACAAAAATGATTTGTTTCTTATATGGGGGATCATTCCCATAAGAGAGAATGTTTCTTACAAAAAGGACTGGAGGGAGTATTTACTTTATTTCTCACCCCTGCCTCTCATAAATATGTGCATACTTGAAAGAAATAAAGCTTATTTCAAACATACTTATTATGTTTTAACTAATTTTAACTACTTTAGTAAATCACGTAATTTAGTTATTGAACTTTTACAAATAGGACCGAGGGGAGTATTTTTATTCATTCTCTCTCCTACATTCTTTTTATAAATAGGGGCATATTTAAGGGGAAAAAATCACATTTTTTACATATTTATTATTTTTGACTAATATTAACTATAAATTCATTTTGTGCAAATAAAATAGTTTTTGCTTGTAAAAAGAACAGGAAGAAAAATAACATAAATAGCAAGTGAAACCAAGTGGACTCATCACTCATATCTTTTTGGGAACATGTACATACAAAATTCACTCATCCATTAAATCTGTACATTGTATAATTTGCAGGTATATTGATCTTAATTGTATTACATCATTACACCTTTGCAGTCCAGAACAATACACTCTTTTTCTCATGTTTGTGATTTTTTTTCTCCACCAAGTTTTCCTAACTAGGCTTTTAATGGGGTAGCTCTATTAAGTATATCAATAAACAATGTACTCATTTTTTTCTACTAAGTTTTTATTCCTCTAAGTTTTTTCTAGTTAAAGTTTTTTAATGAGACACATGTTTAGTTATGAACATCTAAGAATGAGTATTATAAATATAATATTTGTGGATATTCATATCCACCATTATTTCGTACTCTCTCTTTATTTTTTATTATCTCTCATTATTTCATATAATTATGGAATCACATTAATTGTGACAGTTATTCCAATAAATAAAAGGTAATATGTTATTTATTGTATAGAACACTGAATGAGAATTTCTCTTCCTTACTTTCACCCCTTCTTATCTTTTCCTCTTATTTTATAACACTTAAAGATATAAGCAACAATATTGAACATCAATATATTCCTCCATCAGTATTTTTTGTTTTTTTGTTTCTTTTTTTTTTTTTAGACTGGCATAATTAAACTTGTTATCTTATCTTGGTTGTGGGTTTAGTCTAGTTAAAATTAAATTTTCTTATAAACTCGTAGCCACTACTAGAAAATAGTCATTTTGCGACGGAATTTGCGAGGGAATAAAATTCCATCGCAAATTTGTCCCAAATAGCGAAGGAATATTCAATCCGTCGCAAATTAGAAAATTTGCGACGGAAAATTTGTCTCCGTCGCAACTTTACGGCGGAAGAAAAATTCCGCCGCAAATTTGCGGCGGAAGAAACCTGCCGCCGCAAATTTGCGGCCCGGGTTGCGCCGCCGCAAATTGCGGCGGCGCGCCCGTGTTCCGCCGCAAATTGTCGGCGGGACACAGTCCCGCCGACAATCTGCGGCGGAAGCGTCCCCGTTCCGCCGCAAAATTTTGTGGCGGAACGGGTGTTCCGCCGCAAATTGTCGGCGGGACACAGTTCCGCCGACACTTTGCGGCGGAATAGGCCGCTCCGCCGCAAAATTTTGCGGCGGAACGAGATTTTCCGCCGCAGATTTGCGGCGGAATTAGATCTTCCGCCGCAAATTTGCGGCGGAAGATCTAATTCCGCCGCAAATATACCCCCACCCTCCTTCTTCATTTTCATTCGTGCTCCTTCTTCATTTTCATTCGTGCCGCCTTCCTCTCGCATCTTGCTCTTTTCTCGTCTTGCTCCGTCCCCAGAGTATCTCTCTGCGTCTTTGCTCCTTTCTTCTTCCTCTCTTGCGTCTTGTTCCGTCCTAGCCTCCACCGCCAACGTTCAGTCCAAGCATCCTGGTGAGCCGTCCTTGCTCTTCTTTCTCCATTCCAAGATATCCTTCAAGAGGTATGCATTTTTTCTCCTCTTTGACATTTCCTGAAATTCTATAGTCATTCATCAATATTGCATGTGATAATCAATATGTTTGCTTTAATTAAGATTAGTGCTATTTTCATTTTTTATTGGGATTGATTTATTATTCGTTTTTTTTTGCCATTAATTTATTTTTTGCTCGAATTTTTTTCCATTAATTGACTGTTATATATATATATATATATATATATATATATATATATATATATATTTGTGTATATGAAAAATTATGATTAGTGCTATTTTGAATATGTTAGCTTTAATCAATATGTTTTAAAACGCATGCTTTTGTGATATATGAATTTAATAAATATTTCTTTGTTAGAACATGAAAAATTATGATGCTGAATTAATTTTAATAATTTAAATTTAAAATATATTAAAATCAAATTTTTGTTATTTTAATTTTGTTTTTGCCTGAATATATTTTCATAACTTATTGATAAAAATAAAATCTTAGAGGTTAACAATTTGAATTAACTATAGCTTTGAACTACTTGTGTAATGATTTTGAGGAAATTCATGAGTTTAAAGAAAAAATGTAATATAATTCTATGTGAATTTAAAGATAAATTAATGAGTACTATTGGATGTAATATAAGACATTCATATATTTATAATTTTTTGAAAAATAAATAAATTAATAACTTATACAATAAATTTATTTTATGTGGTATAACATTTTTATGTTAATTGGTATATTCGTGTATAATTGTTAACACATAAATGTTAATATATTTAAGAATTACATTAGAATAACAATTTGTGTATAATTGTTACTAGATTTATATTTTTAACAACAATAAAAAAAAATCATTTAGTTTATATATATTTAGATGTTTTGTCTTTAATCTACTAATTAAGTGATTTAACTATTAGATCCTAATCAACTTAAACCTGAAATCATTAATAAGAGTGAATACAATATTTTATTCTTTGGGAATTTTGCAGGTATTCAGTGTCAAATTATCAACTTAGTTTTAATATAAAAAAAATAAAAAATTTAATGTTTATGTTATCTATCACTTTATAATTATAGGAGAAATATTTGTAGATATAATTTGTAAGTTTGACACAAATAAGAGGAAAAAAATTAAAAAATTATGGAGAGAATTTGTTAAGTGGCCAGTTGTATTTGTCACTTAGGTTAGTAGCTGAATTAATTAGTTGGTATTATTGTATTATGTTCCAAGAATTATCGTGCAAGGTTGGGTTGGGGAAGTATGGAAGGCGATCGTGATAGGAGTTGGATGTACAATCGTCTAACTCAGAAAAAACGACTTACTCGAGTATTCTTAGACGGTTTGGAAGAGTTCATCCAATTTGCTTTGGCACACACAACTAATTCAAGTACCTCGATCAGTTGTCCGTGTGTGAGATGTAGGTGTTTCGAATTTCATGACGCGGGAACCGTCAGAATCCATTTGTGTAGAAAAGGATTCATGAGGGATTATGAATGTTGGGTGCATCACGGGGAAGTCCAACAGACACCAAGTGGTTATTACGGAGACAGTACTCATCGAGTCAACCTTAATCAATATCAGCAGTTGGTGATGGATGCGGCTGGACCATCGATCGGCCAATATTTTGATCCCGTGACTCATGCTGGACCTTCATGCATGGAAGAGGAGACCGGTATGCATAATCAACCATCACACATGGGAGAGGATCCTAATCCGGAGGCCCGTAGGTTCTATCAAATGCTTCAAGATGCCCAACGTCCTTTATGGGAAGGTTACGAACACATTGAAAATAGTGAATATTCTTCGCTATCGGCTACCCTAGCAACATTAAGCTTGAAGACTGATCACCATATGAGCGAGAAGAATTACAATCAAATGATGCAGATCATGAGTAAGGTTGCTCCCAATGACAATAATTTGCCGAAAGATTTTTACCAAGCAAAGAAAAAGGTGAAAGAGCTCGGGCTTAGTTGTGAAAAAATCCATTGCTGCCCCAACGGATGTATGCTCTATTACAAGGATGATGCTGAGCGGAGTACTTGTAAATTTTGTTCACATGATAGGTACAAGAAGATTAAAGGGAAAACAACCACTCAACCATTAAGCAAGATGTGGTACTTTCCCCTCGTGCCCAGACTTCAGAGATTGTATTCGTCAGAACAAACAGCTGCTCACATGAGATGGCACCGAGAGCATCATAGGGATGAAAAATTTGTCACGCATCCATCTGATGCCGAAGCTTGGCTGAAATTTGACGAGGCGAATCCATCATTTGCAGCCGATCCCCGTAATGTCCGTCTTGGTTTATGCTCAGATGGGTTTGCTCCTTTCAACCAAACCGGCAGGGTTTATTCCAGTTGGCCTGTGATTGTGACTCCGTACAACCTCCCACCATCCATGTGTATGAGAAGAGAGTTTTTTTTCCTCAACGCATTAATCCCTGGGCCATCCAACCCAAAAAAGAAAATAGATGTGTACCTCAGGCCTTTGATAGACGAGTTGAAGATGTTGTGGAGTGAGGGGGTTCTTACGTATGATGTATCATTGAGTCAGAATTTCATCCTGCGTGCTGCCTTAATGTGGACGATAAATGATTTCCCTGCATATGGGATGTTGAGCGGATGGCAAACATCGGGGAAGCTTGCATGTCTGATATGTCTTGAACAGAACATGGGGTTTAGCCTGCCATACAGTCGCAAGGTATCTTGGTTTGACCGGCACCGGCGATTCCTACCCCTCGATCATCCGTTTAGAAGAAACAAAAAAGACTTCAGCAGGAATGTGGTTGAACGATCAGCTAAACCTCATCGTTTAAGTGGGCAAGAAATATGGGAGAGGGTGAAGCACATTCAAAGTGTTGAAGAAGGAGCTGCTTACAGTGAGCCTGAGGGATATGGCGTTCAACATCATTGGAACAAACGCAGCATCTTTTGGGAGCTACCATATTGGAAAGATCAATTGTTAAGACACAACCTCGATGTCATGCATATTGAGAGGAATGTGTTTTGTAATATTTTGTACACCGTCATGGACACCAAGGGTAAGACAAAGGATACAATCAATGCAAGACTTGACATACAACAGATTTGTAGAAGGCCTTCTTTGCATTTGGTAGAGACTGCCACGGGTCGGATTTCCAAACCTAGGGCGCCGTACACCTTGAACAAAGAGCAGAATTTAGAATTGTTGAAGTGGGTTAATAGTGTGAATCTACCGGACGGTTATGCATCAAATTTCTCAAGATGTGTGGACTTGAACGAGGTGAAGTTACGCGATATGAAGAGTCATGATTGTCACATTTTCTTTCAGAGATTATTGCCGTGGGCCTTCAAGGCACTACCGAAGCATGTATTAGATACTCTGACAGAGTTTTCCTTCTTCTTTACAACAATTTGTGCTTCTGAACTTAATGTCGACAAGTTACGGCAGTTGGAGGAGAGTGTGCCAAAAATGCTATGCAAGTTAGAAATGGTGTTTCCTCCTAGCTTCTTTGACTCAATGGAACATTTGCCCGTTCACCTGGCGTACGAAGCAAGGGTAGGAGATCCGCAACAATATAGGTGGATGTATCCGTTTGAAAGGTAATATATATTTGTTTTCGCTGTGATTAATTCAAACACACTGTGACATAGGTTATAAATACTCTCTAATTATCCGTTGAAGGTTTTTACGCACACTGAAATATAAGATCAAAAATACAAGATACGTTGAAGGATCTATTGCAGAAGCGTATCTGGTCGAAGAGGCCACCAAATTTGGCTCATACTATTATCCCCCTGAAGTTATATCAAGATGGAGGGGGTACCTCGCAACGATGATGGCGGTGAGACGAGTGGTCAAATATCAATATTTAATTATCCTGGCCGGGTCATTCGAACAAATTGTAGGTCAACTCTGGAAGGAAGCGATAAGAAAGTAGCGGAGTGGTACATTCTAAACAACTGTGAAGAGGTCGCCCCGTACTTAAAGTAAGATTTCATCTTTTCAGTAACTGCTACGGTTTAAAGTATTAATTTCTTTCTTTTTGTTACAGATACTTCTCACAATGGGTCCGATCAATAAATCCTTTGATCTCGGATTCCGACCTCGATGAATTCATGAAGGCTAAATTTCCTCATTGGTTACGAGACAACTTCGAGCAAAAAACATGGAGTTCAGCTTATGCGTCAGCTCCCCATGATGTTGTATGGAGTTTAGCTTACGGGTTTGCAACAGCTGTTACCAGGATCAAAAAATATGTAATCAATGGGTATCGGTTTGTAACTGTTGATGCTGACGGAAATACGGAAACATGCAATTACGGTGTATGTTGTCGAGGTGGCCAAGTTGACAGGGTGGAGTGCGACTACTACGGCAAGTTAATTGATATAATTCAGCTGGATTACAAGTGGGACAAGTCAGTGATTCTATTTAAATGTGAGTGGTTTGATAACAGTCCGCGTGGTACAAAGGTGGACAAATATGGAAATGTTGAGATCGATTGGTCACGGAGATATGCAGTTAGTTATGACCCATTCATTCTTGCTCAACAGGCAGAACAAGTTTACTTTACATATTACCCTACATCCCGTCAAGAGTGGGTGGGAGTTATCAAAACCAAAGCACGAAATATTATACCTACTTCAAAAGAGTCAGAAACGAATGACGATATGACTGAACCCTTCCAAGCAGATGTGGAACATGTACTTGCCGTAAGTAATGTCGAGGAAGATGTACCTTGCAATGTCTTTGATTCCACTGGAGACTTAGAGCTTATTCCTATCCAAATTAAGAATGCGGAATCAGACGATGAGGAACAAGTGGGTTACTCTAGTACTGAATCTGAATTCGACGATTATAAGACGTCAGAGGAAGAACAGGAATCGTCCGATTGATTTAAGTTAGTTATTTATGACGATCTATTATATTTGATACTCCGTTGCTTAGTTATTATTGTGTTAAGTAACTTTCTTATAATTATATATATATTGACATCATGTTTATAAGTGTTCAGAAATGGAGCATCCAGGAGGCCATTCAGGTAGTGGATATAGTAGAGGTAGTGGCCGAGCCCATCCTATCAGAGGGGGTAGGCCGACATCATCTACCCCCCATGTAGTCAGAGGGCTTAGCTCTTCCCCGGAGCTTCCGCCTCTTTATTTTTCATCTTCACCGCCTACTACTGACTCTGTTATGGGCGATATAGGTGAACCTTTCACTTATACATATCCACCACACCATCAGGCAGAGCAGGTTCAGTTTATGATTTCTGACTGATTTACATATATTTTGTTAAAACATCTATGTTCTATATTTTCAATATACTTATTCTTTCAGTACACTGCATCGCCTCATAGCCAGGGCGGGCAAGCTAGTTCCTCCAACGACCCAGTCTGGGGATCCATTGATCTTGCGACAGGGAAGATGTGGATCCGTCCTGTAGGGAGCATCGAGTAAGTCATGTAATGTTATGATTTTTTACCTTTAGTTTGTATGCTACTATTTGCAACATTCTCTTTTTTTTTCAGGTTTGATCCTTATAAGCCGGTGGCGGATTTCATGGCCGAGCAAATATTTCGTAATTTTGATCAACCTTGGGCCACATGGAAAGCGATTCCTCAGAGCAAGCGAGATGTTTGGTTCACTGAGTTATTGGTAAGTTATGTGATTTATGGTTATTAATTTTTTATTCTCATCAAAATTCAAATTGATTAACTACTTGTATAATTTAGAGCACTAATTGTTTAGTATTGTTTTTCAGGGAAAGTTTAGCTGCTTGCCCGAGCATCTACCAAATTTAAAGAAGGCTTATAACTTCAAGGGAAGCAAGTGGCTGTCTGATAAATTATATAAATTGAGGCATGAAAAAGGAAAAAAAAATTGGATTCAGCCTGAGGTTGCAGGCCAGTTATTTGACAAGTGGGCCACCGACGAAAGATTTTTGAAGCAAAGTGAGCAAAATAAATTAAATAGGTCCCACATGGATGGACCGTCATATGCTGGCGGCAACATTCCAGTTAGTGAGCATCGACGAAAGATTGTAAGTATACGCTATTTTCTACTTCAGCTTTCAATATTTTGTACTTAATCAATAATTAATGAATGATTATCATTTGTGTTTGCAGGCAGCGTCTGGGGAAGTTCCTGCAGATTTGATTCCTTGGACCACCTTTGAGCGGACTCATACCCAGCCGGTTGAGGGTCAAGGCAAGAGTTGGATTAACGCCAAGTCCCAGCAATTCGCGGTGAGATATTAATTGCATTTATTATTTGTTTCAAACAGTAACATCTTTCTTTTATTTTATATGCATTATTTGTGTTGTATGTTTGTGCTTGTAGGAGACCTATCAGCAGCTGACGCAGGAGAGAGACTTACAAATTCAGAGCGACCCGTCGTCCTCTTATTCCGATAACGAGAGTATCTTCCTTCAGGCTGCAGGCGGAATGGACAAGAAGGGGAGAGTCTTCGGGATGGGTGCTTCTGCCAGCCAACTGAAGTCGTCTTCGAGGCGCTCATCCGGCAGTAGTAGAGGTGGTCCTGAAGGTCGAGTTGTACTTTTGTTATCAATCGCAAATCATTACTCCCTCTTTCATATAAATGAAGTATTACAAGTAAATTGACTTCATAATGTTGGTTTTGCAGAGGATAAGAGGGTAAAGATGTTAGAACAGAAGGTGCTGGAGCAAGAACAGAAGGTGCTGGAGCAAGACGAGAAGATGAGGGAGCAAGATGAGAAGATGAGGGAGCAAGGAAATATTATTAGTGAAATGCGAGCACTTCTCCATGCCCTATTGAAAGACAAAGGTACGGGGCTGCCTCCTAGTGGTGACGACGATACTGGCGGTGACGATGGCCAGGCTACTGCTATTTAGAGTTTTTTTTTAGTTCATTTTAGAACATTATAATTTATATAATATTGTGTTTTTATTATGTAAACTTGTATGATGATTGTATAATTTATTTTTATGATATACACTTTTTTTTTTATTTTTTTTATAATTTTTAATGATTTTTTTTTAAAATAATTTTAAATTTTGCGAGGGAAAAATTTTCCCTCACAAAATTTAAATTTGCGAGGGAAAATACATTTTCCGTCGCAAAAATTGCGAGGGAAAATAATTCCATCGCAAATTCAAAAAATTTTGCGAGGGAAAATTTATCCGCCGCAAAATCTCAACTTGCGAGGGAAAATTTATCCGCCGCAAATTTGGAATTTGCAAGGGAAAATATTTCCGCCGCAAAATCTCTCATTTTGCGAGGGAAAATTGTTCCGCCGCAAAATTTGAATTTGCGAGGGAAATTCCTTTTTTCCGCCGCAAAAATTATTTGCGAGGGTTTTTTTTGTGACGGACAAATTTCCGCCGTAAAATCTGTCGCAAAATAATTTTGCGACGGAAAATGCTTGTTTTGCGAGGGAAAAATTCCGCCGCAAAAAATCAGTTTTCTAGTAGTGAGCACAACTTAATACTTCCTCTAGTTCTTATTATAAAGTATCACTTTAGTTCTATTTATAAGTCTCATTTGACTAAAAAATTTGGTCCTATTTATAAGTCATCTTTCAAGTAATAAATGGGATTATGACAATTTTACCCACATTAATTGTACCAATGAAAATAGAGAGAGGAGAAAAATTTGAAGGATACTCATTCATAAAAGAGGGTAAAATTGAAAATTTACCTCATAATCATTGAGCTAACTACCTTTCCTTGGTATGTGTAATTTAGTTAAAAGAGACTTATAAATAGGACTAGAGTGGTTCCAATTATAACAATTTTTTGTTATTATTATAAGGCACTAATTACCTTTAACTAACTTATTTACTACTATTTTCCTATTATGCCCTTATTTTAACAAACTCTTTTAAATCTACGTCATTAAAATAGGAGTAAAATTGGAAACCTTTATCAATTTTAAACTAATTTAATGACTTAACTTCTATTCATTAGTTTACGAAAAATGATAATTGGTGTTTTATGATAAAGAGCAGTGAGACTATATCCATTAAATTGAAGTGCTATAATTAATTACATTTACAACAAGATCTATAAAGTTCTGGACTTCTGGGCACTTGCTTATATTTCCCATGTGAAAAGTTATCTCATTGATCACATACTAAGATCTTGTGCTAGTAAGTAGCCTATAACTTCACATTAAATCCAAATTAGCAACTCCAAGTCTTTTCCCAATCAATCCGGACATACCCAATAGATAAGGAGTCCGCATGCCCTCCAGCGGATCTATGAGGGCGTATCCCTCAAAATGTGAGGGATCCCATTTTTTTTATTTTTTGAATATATATATATATATATATATATATATATATATATATATATGGATTAAATTTTTTATTACACCCTCAAGTACTTTTGGCGCCTATTTTCCCAAAATAATTAATTTCTAGTATATTCAACATCCAAAAATATTTTTTTAGTATGCCCCAATATGTTCAAATATTTCTCTAATAACACCTAATATCGTAAACTATTTTTTCAGTATCATTCAATATCTCAAATTAATTTAATTAATTAATTTTTAGTGCATCCAACACTATGAAGTGTTTTTTCGATAGTATCAGGAAAAGAATAATCTATGATAGTGGATGCACTAAAAATTAGTTACTTTAATACATTGGTGCTACTAAAAAGTCAGACTTTTAAATACAACTTAATTCAAGCAAATAGATAATTAATGAAAAAAATCCTCCTTCTGGGGTGAGATGGGAATTCATGGATAAGGGAATGTATGCTCATACTCGAATGACATTTGGAATGCTGGGAGATTGGCCTCAAGTTAATCCGGATATACTCAAAAAGGCTACACAGTGGTAATATGGGCTAGGCTACACATTGGTGGTATGGCCCAGCTCATATTTAACCGACAACCCGATAGGTCGAAATAAAAAGACCCGCATGATGACGGGTTAGATTTTAGCCAACTCAGAATGTCATAGTGGGTTGGTGGTTGTCTTTCTTTCTTTCTTTTCTTTTTTTGCAATATTATTTTTCATATTTTTTCTGATAATATAATGATATTTATCCAATTACCTATTAAGTTATTATCTAATATAAAATAAAATATCTTTTTTTTTTCACACAAACCTAAATTATAAAAATACATTACAAACATAAAGTGATAATAAAACATCAAATTCAAAAAAAAAAAAAAGTTACCTGAAATTCAAAGTTGCAAAGATTATAAATTAAACATACATCATAATTCACCAAAATATCTTTTGTTTTGAGATTTACTTTTAGAATTTTAGAATCTTTATAGAAAATACAGACAAGCCCACTGGAGTAGAGGGTCAGAGCAAAAAAGAATCATATACCCCTTTGGTCCTTATTATAAAGCACCTGTAACATCCCTATTTTTGGGATTTGGAATTTTAAATATTATATGGAGATTAACTTTTGGAATTAATATGATAATGGGAAATTATTATGAACTTGGTCCTAAATATTTTTGGAAATGATATTTTATGGCCAAAATAAATCAAGGAATAATTATAAGAGAATTTATTATGACTAATTAGAATTTTAGAGAGGAAATTATTAAAGTCTCATGGGCCATATATATATAAAATCAGCCCATATTCTTTGCAATTCTCTTCGGCCCAGGTATGGGAAAACACGGTTTCAATTATCTAACTTCATGGTGTCTTGGCCCATACTGATTCAATTGTTGTTCCTCTTCGGCCAGCACAAAAAGAGAGAGAGCTGAGAGGCAGCGAGAGACAACACATGTTTTATACATTTGAAGACAGCCCATGCTCTTGGAATTCGATTGACAGCAGCCCCCATATTCCACTACCTCTGTTTTCTCAAATATTCAATATCTCGTGCGCAGACATGCATTCCTTCGGACAGACCAGCGCAATACTCATGGTTTCTGCACTTCCAAAATCATACTCCACTATCATCTCATGCGCCATTTTATTCCTTTATTTTGCTGATAATCGATACAGCCCAACAGCCAAAAAGCAGCGCCATTTTCCATTGTTTCCCTTCAACCCTACAGCCACCATTGAGCCTATATTCCATTACTTCTTTGCGTTTCGTTACAGCAATGCAGAAGGACATATTCCATTATCTCTGTTGCAGTGCCATGCTCCACGGTCTCATTCAAAAATTGAAGAGTCATATACTTTCTCATTTCCATTCTTTTTCCTACGGTTTTCTGCAAGAACGAGAGTGAAAAACAGAAGAGTTAAACTGAAAGCGTTGAGAGGGAGAAAAGAAAAAGAAAGCAACTGAATTTATTTCCCCTGCTCGTGCCGTTGGAAAAAAAGAGAGCATATTTAGCAACTATTGCTTCATCATCCAGCCTAACCCAGAGAAGGTAACCATGATACCTCCTCTTCCTTCAGTTTTCGTCATTTTTCCATAAAGTATGAAGTCTAGGAAATTAAAATGAAGCTTACTGAAAATTTAAAGAAGAAACAAGGGCTGTTGCAATTGCATCGGCGTGAGTATTTTTCTGCATATTTATATGTATATATGTGTTGACGTTAGGAGTTGTGCATATATTATACTCGGTGTGTGTTGCTGCAACATCTAAAATATGCAAAGGAGAGAAGGAAAAACATTGTCCCGTATGCTTTCCTCTGTTTTTCGTGGGGCAAAACAGAGTTTTTCATCGTCTGCTACAGTAAAATCGCAAATGAACAGTGCCAATGTACTGTAGCAAAGTTACTGTTCACGTACAGAAGTTTCATCTGAGCAAGTGATTTTTGAATCGATCAAAACCATAGTAAATATTAGTATTTTTCTATGAAAATTTTACAGTAGATAATACTCTCCTTGAACTTCGAAATGAGCTTTGGTTCACCTCAAACGGAGATCTGTAGCTCCAGATATGATTTTTGGAAGTTAGGTCTTAAAACAGGAACATCTCTGTAGCGTTTTTTTGGGCAGCGATCATGTTTTTGTAAACTGGGAATGATTGGTATGAGATAAAATTGTGAAAATATTCCAGGAGATAGAGGACATCCATAGCTTTAAAATGGTGGGTATTTTGTATTTTTATGAGCTCTGGTCAGAGAGAAATAAATTGTACAAAATGACCCTACGTTTTGAAGAATCACTGAATAGTCTGGATATTCTTGAAATCTGGGAAATAACTACGTGTGATAAAATATTGGAACCAATTTTCCCAAAAACTAGACTTAATGAGGAGTTCATAGGTTTTTGAATCACGTAAAACCGATCTCTATAGCTCCATATATGAATTTTTAAAGTTAAGCTATGAAATCTGGAATCTTAACAGGACAGTCAAGTAAAACGTGAAATCTGGGAATTATTTGGAAAGTTATGATCTTTGAAAATATTTTTATATGGAAGGGGACTTGTATATGAACATGTGAGAGTTGACGGTACATTAAAATAATTTTTGTGCAATTTATTAAAAATACCTGAAGTTGCTGGATTTTAAGAGCAGTGAAGGTTAACGGTTAAAAGGAATAAACTTCAAAGCATTTTAAATTTATTATCAAAACTTATATATTTTGATATATATTTTTAAAAGAGTTATTAACGGATAGAAAGTTGATTGTGATAGATTAAGTTTTGGCTTGTGTGGAGCTCTCGGATTAGGAGTCATATGAATTAATTAGTTAGCTTGGGTGACAAGTAACCACTTTCCACTTGTTATGATTATTACTATGCTGCTATTGAGGCTTGATGCATGTCAAAAGAAGCTTATGGAATGGAATAGAAATGTATTTCCAAACTTTAGTAAAATGATTGAACAGCTGAGGAAATAATTAAGCCTCTGTTATAATGGAAGATTGAGTGCTGAGAAATTATTGAATGCTGAGATATTGGTGGGTAGGATTGAGGAGGCTTGGGATAGAGAAGAGATGTATTGGTGGCAAAGATCTACTCAAGTGTGGAGATAGGAATACAAAATTCTTCCATAGTAGTGTGATCCAATGAAGGCAGAGGAATAAAGTCATGCGCTTAAAGAATGAAGATGAAGTCTGGTTGGAGGATAGAAAAATGGTTAATGATGTCTTTAGTTGTTTTTACAAAAAACTCTTTCAATCTGATGGTTCTAAACCATTGGACCAAGCCTTGGCCTATGTCTTAAACCCGGACCAGACCGGAAACCGGCGAACCGGCCGTAACACCGGACCGGAAAACCATAGAAACCGGGTTCATCATCCAATCGGTATTTAAAAAAAAGAATGGAAGATGGAGAGGAACAACACACAGCTCATGATTTGGGTTCTGTGCAAGGCTTCGACCAGTCATCTGGTGTCTTCACATGGTATCTCACCGCGATCTGGTTCGGTGAAGGGAATGGAGGTCGTTGTGGAAGATCGGAGTCATGCTTTCTGATTTGCTTTCTCCATCACATCGTCAGCGATCGGAACGTTTTGATCTGTGTTTTTTTTATCTGTGTTCACTCTCGTTGATTCACTTGATTTCTCAAATCTCACTTTTTCTCGGTCTCTCTCTTTCTCTGGTGTAAAAAAGGATGAAGATGAAACGAATTCCAAAGAACCATGTTTTATCCACATGTACACGCATCTGACCCTTGGACTTTAGGGGTGATGGCTTGATGGGTCTTGTCAATTAATTAACCCGCATGTGATTTCTGTTTTTTACTTTTTGTATATTTTATCAATTATTTAAATTGAGTCTTGTCAATCACCAATTTTAAAGTTTTTTCACTCCCATCCGTTTAAAATTTAAACACCCTATTGCATCCTCTTATATTTTTTTAAAAATAATTTTTTAAAATTTTATATTAATAACATATCAATAATTCTAAAATTTTTACTTTCTCACCGGTTTGGTTCCGGTTTAGCTCCGGTTTGATTCCGATCTGACCCACTAACCTTTAACCCAGTATCCCAACCGGTTCAGTGACCGGTTCGGTTTTAATAACCTTGGCCCATGGACTAAACATTGTTGGTTTAGGTGTGCTTTGGGACTGAAATTTAGTAAATGATCCATGAAGAGATGTGAGGAGTGGCTATGTGACATGCTACATGGAAAGAAGTACTTGGATGAGTATGGAAAATCATTATTTGTCACAATGTGTTGGTGGATCTAGAAAAAGCGCTGCAGTTGGGTGTTTAGGGAGGAGTGGCCAGATGCTAGAGAAGTTATTAGGCTTGTTAATAGTCAGGTGGAGGAATTTTGGAAAGCCAAGGAGTGACTGGATAATAATAAGCAAAGAATTTATATGGAGGAAGTAGTAAGAGCTTCACAATAGATGGCACCACCGAATGGAGTTATCAAAATAAATTTTGATGTCCTATAAGGAAGTGCAAAGGGAGGCAGGGATAGGAATGATTGGGCGAAATAGCAAAGGTATATTTCTTGGTGGCCTGGGGAAAGCTGTGAAAGCCTCATCTGGATTCATGACAGAATGTTTAGCACTTAAAGAAGCTTTATTATGCAAGAATCAATTCCATGCTGAGGAATATATTCTTGAAACTGATTGTGAGCTCCTGTATAGACTAATAAAAAAGAAATCAACAGCTGGTAGTGACTGGAGATGCTATGACTTGCTGGAAGAAATTTTGGGGCTGCTGGAGTCTTTGGAGGATGTATCAGTCAGCCTTGTCTCTAGGCAAGGGAGTAAAGCTGCAAATCATCTTGCGGTGGGTGCCACAAAGAAGATGTACCAACAATCTTGGCTGGTTTGTGTTCCATCTTCTTTAAGCAAACTCTTATTCCAAGATTGTGAGACCTCCAAGAAAAGCAAGGCTTCACGGAATAATGCATCAGATGTGAATGACAGAGAAGGCATTGGCTGGACTAATAAGTGCAGAGACTTCTGATAGTTGGTAGTCTTTTACTGATAATGTTTTCATTGCTGTTAGTATTTTGCTTAGGTATGTTTTGTTTGTTAAGGAAGGTGTGGGATAGGTTGTATGTTAGGTTTTGAGGGATTTTCTTTGGCTTCGGCTATAAGTGTGTGTAATACTTTGTTTTGATATTAATAAAATTGACCTTTTCGGCTAAAAAAAAAACCCACTAAATTTTTTTTTTCTTTATTTCAATTAGATTTAGGGAAATTGAAGAAATTATTTTTTTTTAGCCAAACCGCCTTTATCTACGATCAACATCGAAGGTAAAATAATGAAGCATCGTGGCAAATGGGTGAAATTAATATCACATCGGCGTTGTAACCAACAACAAATTAAAATCAGGCGACATACGGAATGAAGCAAATCACTGAAACCACTTTCAATTCTTAGCCGATGCTTCTTCTTAGCTATTAAATTACATAAGCGTCAACAATTCAACAATGAAAGTGAAATAGCACAACAAATCGCACAAAGCCCGAAACAGAGAACCAATAGCAACAAATTCACAAAAAAAGGATTATTTTATAAAACTAAAATAATCCTGAGTCTTTTCTGTAAGTCTCCGTAATAAACTAATAAAGGATTATTTTATAAAACTAAAAAATATTTTTGGGAAGCAAAATGTTTTCACAAAAAAGTGTCAATATCATGTATTTACTCACGTGTAAGGGAAAATAGCTAGATTTCCATTACGTTTGTCTTTCGGTAGTCCCTTATTGTGCACATAAGCCTATCACTCCCTAGACTTCTTTACAAACCTAATGCAATATGATTATATATATAGACTTGTACTCTCTTATTTTTAAAATAAGGTGATGCTATAAGGACCTACTAAAAAAACCACAAAAACCTATAATAAAAAAAACCGGTGAAATTACAAGCACGATTTAAAGACAAAAAAAAAAACGTACAAAAATATCAGTTGATATCATACAAGCCTGCAGATGAACTATTACCAGAACTTATGATGTAATAAAACTCAAATTATGGAACTTGAGAAAATAAAGGTAAGAACACACAATTTTAGAGCCAGCATTTGTACTCTAGCCAATTCTCAATAAATACTAAAATATCATATATTTCCTAATGCTTTAAGAATAGAGTACAATCTATTTATAGTCTTCTGCCTTTGTCTAAATATAACTACCTATCATATATCATAATTCCCTACAGATAGAATACAATAACCACCATAAGCAGATAAAATACAATAACTTCCCTAAAACAACAGTAACTACTTCTAACTTCTCTTAAGCAATTAACTATGTGCTTTCTTCTAGAGTACACCAAAAGTGGGCGCTTGCTCCTATCAATACCCCCTTAGGAAATAAGCCTTGTTCTCAAAGGCTGAAAAGTGGAAATTGATCAGCAATAGTGTCATAATTTTCCCAGCTGGATTCTTCTGGAGGTCTGTTTTGCCATTGTATTAAAAGTTCAATGAGCTGCTTGCCATCTGCAATGGTGATCCGAGAATTAAGGACTTCCTCAGGTTGAAGATTAAACTCCCAATGCTCATTGACGAGAAGATGAGTATCAGATATTTGGTTGGCACAACCATGTGCTGGTTTGAGCAGTGAAACATGGAAGATCAGATGAACCTTTGAACCAGGTGGTAATTGTAATCCATACGCCACTGCCCCAATGCGTCGGATGATTGAATATGGTCCATAATAGCATGCTGAAAGTTTTGTGAACCGTTGAGTAGATAAGGAGGTTTGGCAATAGGGCTGGATCTTTAGGAAAACAAGGTCTCCAATTTGAAATTCAAGTGGACGTCTGTGAGTATCAGCCTGATCCTTCATGTGTGTTTATGCTGCCGATAGGTTGGATTTGATTAGTTGTAAAATAGCATCCCTTTCCTGGAAAAATTCTTCTAGTTCAGCAATGTGGGTAGTGCCGTGGATATAAAGGACTAGAATAGGTGGATCTTTACCATAGACAACTCTTAATGATGTATATCCCGTAGAAGTGTGGAACCCTGTATTATATGAAAATTCTGCCCAATGCAAATAATGGATCCATCGTTTTTGTTGATCTTGGCAAAAATAGCGAATGTAAGTTTCTAGGTATCGGTTGACCACTTCAGTCTGTCCATTGGTTTGTGGATGGTAAGAAATACTCATTTTGAGTTGTGTACCTGAGGCTTTGAATAATTCTTGCCAAAAGGAACTAAGGAAGATAGAGTCCCTGTCGGAGATGAGTGATTTAGGAACACCATGGAGGTGGACTATTTCTTTACAGAAAATAGAGCTACTGCCTTTGCTATAAAAGGGTGATTAAGAGCAAAAAAATGGGTGTATTTACTGAAACGATCGACCACCACTAAGATCACATCATGGTCATTTGATCTTGGTAACCCGGTAATAAAATCAAGTGAAAGGTCTTCCCAAATATGTTGGGGTATTGGTAGAGGTTGTACTAGACCTGCAGATGATTGAGTAACATACTTGCTGTGTTGGCAAATTTTGCATTGCTTAATGAATTCTTGTATTTCAGCTTTCATGTCACGCCAAAAGTAGTATTGTTGTAACCTCTTCAAGGTCTTTAGAATACCTCCATGACCCCCCATAAGAGATGTATGTGCCTCTGATATAAGCAGATTTGTAAGGGGAGATTTTGCTGGAATTACCAATCTTTGTTCATGATATAGTCTCCCATCTACCAATGAATAATGAGGAACCGAATGAGGATTAGCTTGGAGGGACTGCAAGATTTTATTGGTGAAGTCATCTTGTTGTAGCAGTACTGGAAGATCAGAAAAATCAGACGCTTGAGGGACTGCAAGGTTGAAAAATTCACTGGAATCAGGGCAGCAAGACAAGGCACCCGCACCTAGAGCCAATATCTGTACTCTAGCCAATTCTCAATAAATACTGAATATCGTATCTTTCATAATGCTTTAAGAATAGAGTACAATCTATTTATAGTCTTCTGCCTTTTTCTAAATATAACTACCTATCATATATCATAACTTCCCTACAGATAGAATACAAAAACCACCATAAGCAGATAAAATAGTAGCTTGATGATGTTTAGAACTACAGGCTCAAATAGTCGCAAGCATAAATTGGTGTCATGAAACATCAATGCATCCCCATCATTCTAGTTCATGATTAATAGAAAACCTAGAAGAATCCGTCCCAGGTTCCCTAGTATAACTTGCAAAAGAATCAACCGTGAAATCAAAATTTATATGTCTAATCAAATTAATGACATATAAATCGATGCATGAAAACTATATTTTATATTTAGAATAAGATTAACTCCCCAAATATGTTTCAAGGACTGGAGTAGTATCCTTCAAAAACTTGTAGCGAAGTTCTAAACCTGTTACAATGCTGACGACAACATTCAACAAAGAAAACAAATCAGAATAAAGGAAAGAGATTGTAGATATAATCAATGGTATCGAACATTAAACATCAATATTTTCCTACATCAATAGTGGGTTTGGTCTTGTCAAAAGACACAACTGATAATATATCCATTAAATTGAAGGATATAATTAATTACATTTATAGCAAGATCTATAAAATTCCGATCGTTGATATACATTTCCTACACTGCAAAGTTCCCTAACGGGAATGTCTAGACATGGCATTCAGGAATACATACTATTGACCAAAAGAATAAACATACTACTATATGATATTGACTTTGCTAGTGAGTAACCTAGAGCTTCACATTCAATACAAAGAACTTTCTCACCCTAAGCTCAGCTTTTACCAAAAGACAATTCAGTGCTTACATGTTTATAAAACGTGAAAAATCATCTTTACCATATCTTCACATTCAGTGGGCAAGCTGAGACATTAATGCATGTGATGAGAGATTGTAGTGTAGCAAGGAACCTGTGGAACGAGTTGTGTTCTGGAAGGTTCCAATCTGAATTCCTAACTATGCAAGGGCGTCTCTCTGGTTTGAGTGGAATTTCGGGAAATCAGAGGGTAATTGGTGTATGGTTTTTGGGGTTGGGTGCTGGCTGTTATGGAGTTGGAGGAATAGATCCTTGTTTGAAAATGGTTTTGTCATGCCTGACAACCTGGGATGGACTGTGCTTCAGTATGTAAAGATATTATAGCAGCAAGGGTGGAGTTTGGAAGAGTCATTGGCGAGAGAACAATGCAGCAGATCAGCTGGACTGCGCCATGTGAGGGTTGGGTCAAGCTGAACACAAATGGTGCTTCAAAAGGAGGTACAAAGCTTTCTGGTTGTGGTGGGCTAATCAGAGGTTGTGATAGAAAGTGGATATGTGGTTTTGCTAGAAGACTAGGATTTTGTTCAGCTATGAAAGCAGAACTACGGACTGTGTTATCTGGATTGGAATTGGCTTGCTGGTTTAATTTCCATAATGTGATTGTGGAGTGCGATTCGTCTGCTGTGTGGCTTTACTGAACAATTTACAGATGGAGGAGACGACTGGCTCGAGCTTGCTGTCTGCAATATCTTTGCTGTTGAAGAATTTTGTTCAGGTTAAGTTTGTGCATGTATATGTGGAGGGGAATTTTTGTGCAGATGCATTGGCCAATATTAGTTTTGAGTTGGAGGAGATTAGCGTTAGCTTTGTATATACCACTTCGGCTGTTCGTAGTCTCTTGTCCAGGGATGAGATGGGTGTTTCTTACCCTCGTTTTGTGTTGACACAGAATTAAGATCTTGGGCTGATGGGCACATACACCAAAAAAAAAGTAATGAAGCATCGTGGCAAATCGGTGAAACTAATATTGCATCGGCGTCGTAACCAACAACAAATTAAAATCAGGCGAGATAAGGAAAAAAGAAAATCACTGAAACCACTCTCTATTCTTAGTTGATGCTTCTTCCTAGCTATTATATTACACTAGCGTCAACAATTCAACAACGAAAATGAAATAGCACAACAAATCGCTCAAAGCCTGAAACAGAGAACTAATAGCTACAAAATCACAATCACCGATGCAAAACAATAGGATCCTTTGCAAATCTATTGAAACTAATCAACCTGTAAATTGAGGAAGGGAATCCCTGAAGGAACCGTTCGGAAGGCGGAGGACAATCAGATCCGACGATCTCCCGCCGTCTTATCCACTGGCCGACTTCCGATTGAAGATTGCAGCGAGAATTTTGTGTCTTATTCCGGACCGGGAAGGGGTTGCATCTCTGAAAGAGCCATTCCGACCGCGGACGACCGGGGCCTGCTCTGATTCTGGCTCGCTGGCAGCGTGGACGGACTTGCCCCCGTTGAACATATTGGCAAATATCTTCCCTCCGATTTTGTTTCGGCTGCCGGTGACGTTGCTGAAGGTGCCTACAGGGTGGAGGAGGATCGAATCGCCGGTGGCCCTCATGATTTCTCAGGACGATTTGGTTTTAGATGAGTGTCAGAGTAGAAGGAATCTTGTCCGTGGATAAATGAGAGTGAGTTTGGGCGCGCGCGCGCAAGTATATTTATGGAAGTAAAGAGGAATCTTGGGGCAATAATCTTTATCATGGACATTAGATTTAATTAACTATTTTTAAAAGATTAAAAAAAATTATTTTTAAAGCATATAGTTATTGTTGTTACCCTCTTTAATATAACTTATAAATTGATATATGCCGCAGAAATCTGGCCAGTATTAAGCTTGTAGACTTACTCTTTATTGATAAATTGATGTATTCTAATATAATGATACATGATATATACGTTTATATTTTGATTAAGTAATACATTTAGTTTTTTTAACTTCTAAAAAAAATAATAATTGAATCTTATATTTGAACTGGGAGTATTATAATATTATTATTGTATATGATTAATTAATATTTTTATGATTTAAAAAAAAATTTAATTGAGTCTTATATTTGAATTGGAATGTAGTATTATAATATTATTATTATTTTATATGATTAATTAATCTTTTTATGAAATTTTTTTAAAAAGAAAAAAACGAAAGTTCCCTTTACTTTCCTACACTTTCCCTTCCGTCTTCAGTCCAGGAAGGTTCTTAAGCAGCATTCTGTATCAACCAAAACATTCTACTAGTAATTTGCTTGATGTATATAAATATCTAATACTATTCTCTAGTATTTCATACGAGAACTCAAAAAGATTATTATCTTAATAAATTTTATTTGGATTAACTAAACGCAAGAAGAATTACCTCGTATCATTGTACATCCAAATTTCATTTATACCATATAAAAAGTTATTTATCCCCATTTCAATATTTTTTCAGTAACTTTACCAAAATTTATTTCACCAAATTCTAATTTTAATAATTTTCTTTATTTTGCAAAATTTTTTTAAAAAAACTAATATTCCAATATTGTTATATTCTTAGGGCCTAAGGAACTGTGGGGTGGGTTCATGCTATTAAACAGCTGGCACATGAAAAAGAGGACACCATCTAAAGAAAACGTGGCATTTGTGTGGAAAATGGAAATGTGTAGTCGAATGAGAAAAGCCGATAATAAGAGAGAGAGACTCTTAACCTTTTCCTCATTGCGTCACAAAATTAATTGGGAAAATCTATATAGAGCCTAAGTAAGAATTTTTTTTAAAAAAGGCTCCAAGATTTTGAAAATACCAGAAAATGTATAAATTCATTTAAACGTTAACAACTATATCAGTCTCGTTAATAACTATATCAGCCCCGATAACAATTAAAGTTTTAATAAATTTATACTAGAAAAGGCCCTAGGGCCTTTTCTGGTATCTTTAGAATCTTAGGGCCTTTTTTAAATTTTTTTCAGTTACTTGGGCCTTTATATAGATTTTCCCAAATTAATTACCCAGGTCTCAAAGTAAATCTTCGCCCGATATTTTTTTTCATTATCTCTTGTGATCAGTTTATTTAGATTATTGATTAAAAAAATAGGAAAAAACTTTAAAAAATATTATGACATTTTAAATCGATTGGATAGATATGATTTTTTTGTTGTTGGCCAAAATATCAATTTTATTAATAAAAAATCACGATCTACAATCACTAATAGCCGAAGCCAATACATACTCTAAAAAAAACCTACATTACAACCTATCACACAATCTCACCAATCAAAAGACATAACAACTAGATCAACTACCACACACATTAATCAACAATCTATAAGCAAACTAATCAACTAAACTATCAGCAACCATCGAACTAGCAGACAAAACAGATTGATTGCTCTCTTCCATCAGCCCACACCCTCTCTGTCCTGCACCCCATTAGGATTCATACATTCATTCTCAACTATCATAGAGTCTTGGGCAAGGATTTTGCTTAGAGAAGATGGGATATAATCCAGCCATTCCTGCCGGTACATCTTCTTTGATGCCATTGCTGCCAACCAATCAGCAACCTTATTTCCACGCCGAGCTACCAGCGATATTGACACGCCCTCCATAGTCTCCATTAAGCCACGAATATCCTGTATCAAATCCTAACAGCGCCAGTCATATTCCTTTCCTAATCTATCATTTATGATTCTGTATAATTCCTCGCAATCATTTCTATGATGATTCTTGGTTTGTCAAACATGTTTCTGCTCAATAATGCTTCCTTCACCGCAATGCATTCCACCATAAGTAGAGAGACTGCCTCCACTGATTTCCCCATTACTCTTACAAATTCTCCCTTTGAGTTTCTACAGATCATTCCTATACCAGCTTCCCTCATATCCTTTTTCTAGGCACCATCAACATTAACTTTAAATTCATTAGCTGTAGGTGCTACCCAATGTAACTCCCTTACCAGCTTTGGAGTGAATACACTCCTCTTTGCTTCCTTTCCTTTGATCTTAGACTTCCAATATTCCTTCACCTGCATGTTAACAAGATTCACCACCTCTTTAGCATCTGGTTTGACTGCATTAAACACCCATCCACATCTCTTCTTCCAGATCCACCAGCACATTGTGGCAATGATGGATTTGCCATAATCATCCAATACTTCCTTCCCAACCGGCATCTCACTCAGCCAAACTTCACATCTTTTCATATTCCATTTACTAAAAGACAATCCTAATGGGCACCCAAACCAACATAGTTTAGTCCATAGACATAAAAACAATAAATGTTCTATAGTTTCTTCTTCCGTCAAACACATAGGGCAGATAGGACTCTTACTACATCTGCGACTATATAAAGCTTTCTGGGTTGAGATTGCTCCCGCCCCAAGACGCCATAGGAAATGTTGTATCTTTGGGGGAATTATAACCTTCCATATATTCTTCCATAAATTTTCAGGGATAGAAAAAGAAGTACCTGGATCTTTGATTTTAACCTCCACCCCATTCCTCTTTGCTACCATGTATCCAGACTTGACAGTGTAATCCCCATCCCTGTTCAGCAGCCAGATCGTCCTATCAACTTCAGTTCTATTAATAATTGGGGTCTTAAAGATCAAAGTCTTTTCTTTGTCACTAATTGTAGAGTTGATTGCACTAAGATCCCATCTTCCATTTCTGATAAGGTCAGCAACTCTTAACTTTTCATCTATTTCTACTCCATCTTTGCCTTTCAAAAAACCCCTAGGAAGTTCATGTATCCACTTATCTTTCCACACACTGATTGCTCGGTCATCTCCTACTTTCCAGAATAGTTCAGTAGTCAGGAGATCTCTTCCTTCCAGTAAACTACTCCATCGCCATGAGGCATGACGACCTTTCCTAGCTTGCAGAAAACTTGACCCAGGGAAATATATTCCCTTAAGAATTTTACACCATAAATCATTGGGCTGATTAATTAATCTCCATGCAGTTTTAGGTAAAAGGGCTTTGTTGAAGCATAGCAGATCTCTAAAGCCCATTCCACCCTCCTTTTTCAATAATGTCATATTTCTCCAACTTTTCCAATGAATGGAATTTCCCTCACTGTTTTGGCCCCACCATAAGTTAGATATTAGGTTGTCAATCTCCATGCAAGCTTTCTTTGGGAAGAGGAAACAAGTCATAGGGTAAGTTGGAATTGAGTTAGCTACTGCTTTGATTAGAACTTCTCTATTAGCGAAGGATAATAACTTCTGCTTCCACCCTTGCAGCTTGACTCCAATTTTATCTCTTACAAAAGCCAATATAGCCACTTTGGATCTTCCCCATATTAGTGCCAATCCAGATATTTCCCCATCTGATCTGTATGGTTAATTCCCAAGCATTCTAAGACTTTGTTTTTGATTGTTATAGGAGTATTAGAAGAAAAATATAGATTGGACTTCTCAAAATTCACCAATTGTCCAGAGGTAGCACAATACGTGTCTACAATCACTACAAAAAAAATAAGAAATTAGACACAGAATTTCCGACGGAAAAAATTCCGTCGGTAATTACCCACGGAATTCCGTGAGTGATTTCCGTGGGTAAAAATTACCCACGGAATTCCGTGGATAATTAAAAACTTATCGACGGAATTTTCTGTCGTAAAAAACATCCTCGGTAAAAAAAAATTACTGACAATGTTTTTTGCGACAGAAAATTCCGTCAGTAATTTTTAATTACCCACAGAATTCCGTGGGTAATTTCAGTTACCCACAGAATTCCGTAGGTAATTACCGACAGAATTTTTTCCGTCAGTAATTTTGTGACTAATTTCCTGTTTTTTTTGTAGTGAATCCTTTTCAACACTCTACAATTAATTTCATCAGCACTCATGAAGACAATGCCATCATCCGCAAAGAAGCAATAGGATAATGTTGGGGTTGTTTGAGCTAACTTCATCCCTTTCAAATCCTTGTTCTCAATATGTTGTTGGATCATTAGAGATAGCACCTTTGATACAATAATAAACATATAGGGGGATAGTGGATCCCCTTGTCTATTTGGTGAAAACGAATCCACTGTATTCCCATCTATTTGGAGGTTGAAAGCTATTGTTGCAATGCATTCCATAATCCACCTTCTCCATCCACTACAAAATCCCATTCTCATCATTACAACTTCCAAGAAATCTCATTCTATGCGATCATATGCCTTGTTCATATCTATTTTTAAGGCAAATTCTCACTTCTTACCACCTTTCTTGTGTTTTAGGTGATGAAAAGCCTCATGAGTGAGTATGATATTGTCCTGGATCATTCTTCCCGCAAGAAAAGCACTTTGATTTGGGGTTTTGATTCTGCTCATCAACTCCTTCAATCTGTTGGTTAATATCTTCGCAATAATTTTGTAGGAGATATTGCATAGCCCAATTGGTTTGAATTGGTGAACTCCTTCTGGCTTGTCCACTTTCAGAATCAGTACTATATTGGTGGAATTTATCTGTTCTAAGCCTGCTTTCCCTTCAAAGAAAGCATGGACCATGTCACAAACCTCCTGATGGACCTTTTTCCAGGCTAATTGGTAAAACAATGCTGAATAGCCATCTAGTCCAGGAGCTTTGGTAGCCCCAAGTTGAAAAACTACAGCTTCTATTTCCTCATCCGTCACTGGTTGCATGAGCCTATCATTGTCTTCCCTTGAAACCACCTCTTTTACATAGCTTAGCGCGTGGTCTATAGATCTTTGACCCTCAGATTTAAAGAGTTTGTGGTAGAAATCACTAAATGTCTGTTGATCTCCTCTTTCTCTTCTAAACATATTCCATTTTCATTCTTTAGCCTCAGCACCTTATTTCGTTGTCTTCTTTGTATGACATCACTGTGGAAGAACTTGGTGTTTCGGTCACCACATTTTAGTCATGCTATTCTCGATCTTTACTGCCAGTAGCTCTCTTCTTTTTCCCATGCTTCCCCTAGTTGTATCACCAATTCACCAGCTTCCTCTAACTTGTTATTTGTTAGTAGACCTCCATAGCAATCATTGAATCTGTGCCTCAGTTGCTCAATTACTCGCCTGAAGTTAGGGAATTCTGTTTTGCTCCATCGCATCAACCGCTCTCTGCATGCCTCCAGTCTTCTTATTAGTTCTATGATTTTATTTTCTGCACTACCTTCCACATTATTCCGGATAGATATGATTTATAAATTATAAAAAAATAATAAGAAAATGATAATGATAGAAACTCAATCCTTAAGTCTAATAAAAAGAGTTTGGACATCATATAAATAGGCCTCTCTTGTCCCGCAAAATAAACCAAAATTACAAACAGTTGTTAGTGCGTATTTGGAAACACCACAAAAAAAAAAAAAGTAAAGATGCAAAAATATACATCATTTTTTTCAAACCATAAATAAACTTCGGATACAAAAATACCCATTACCATTTTTCTTTTTTAAAAAAAAAAATGAGCCTAAAATGCTACTGCTGTTAAATTCTAATAACGTTCTTTAAGTTTTGCCTGTGATAATCTGGCTGTTCTATCCACATTGACTCCATTGCCTAATCATATAGTAGTTGAACGGGTGAGGAAGAAATATTTTTTTAATACAAGACCAGGATTGAAGATGAATCTCAATAACTGAAGGAGGCTAGGACTGGTGATCGTGTTGGTGTGAAAAAAAAAAAAGATATGATGATTCCAAAGTTGATAAAGAACCTAAGCTAGATTTTAATTCACACATTGAAAAAAAGAGAGAGAGAGAGAGAGAGAGAGATTTCAAACAGTGTCTTCAAGGGGAAATAATCTACTGGAAACAATACAACAGTGTCAGTGCCACTGGGTTAAAAATTAGTCAGCAGTTCCGTAAGCTGGGAGGGCCTCACCAGTTAACTTGCAAATCCTCCATTCATAGTGATTAATTTTCTCTTATTATCATTTTCGCATTATCCCTCATAATCGTTAAATCATATCTATTTTTGTTTGGATTCAAGTTCCCTAAATTTAAAGAAAATTGAGAATTATAGTATCAAACTATTAATCATCATTTAAAAAAAAAAGATTGAAACCATATATATAATTTTTATTAAAAAAAAATTAGGGGGTCACACCCAACCCCAAGCTCTACCCCTCGGGCAACGTAGCTTAATTTAACGGAAGTAGCATTGTAGGCCCATTTTTTAAATCATGAAAGGTATTTTTACAACCAAAATTTATTTATGACGTCATCCGTTCTTTTTGAAAAAGATGATGATTTTTTTGCCTCTTTAGTCTTTACCCCTACATTATCATCAAAGACTGGAGGAGTACATAGAAAATAAATATAAAACATATTACGCACATATTTATTTTAAGATATATATATATATATTATTAGTTATTAATTAAATTTAATTTCAGAAGCTGGACAAAAAATATATTCATATGAAATTTATTTTAAGATGTAATTTTTTTTAGTTTGAAATTAATTTATATATATTAAATACTATAAGAATGTATAAAAATTATTTTATATTATTATTATTATTATTAAATTTATATTTATATTTATTTTTTGATAATAATATATATTTATGTATAAGAAACAAATATATATTTATAAATAATTGATTATATGTGTGTGTCTATATAGTTTTGCAATAATAGGGTTAAATATCAAATTTGCCATGAAAGTTGTGCAAATGGAGCGTTCAACACCCGGAAGTATTCGAGGTACCAAATTTACCCCGGAAGTATTAAAATGATACCAAAATTACCCCGAAAGTTTTCAAAAGGGACCAAAAATATCCAAGACTGACAGAACGTCAAACGTCCGTTGGCCAAGTCGGAAATGTTTTTTTTGGGTTAAAGTCCAAATTTGCCACGGAAGTTTTTCGAATGGAGCATCCAGCACCCGGAAGTTTTTTTTGGGTACCAAATTTACCCTAGATTTTTGTCACATGATATAAACACGTTAGATTTTTTGTTTTTTGTTTTTGTTTTTTGCAAGTTTCATTTTCTCTAGATCCTAGCACCATTCTTCTCAACCCATACATCCAACCCATATACTTACTGATCTTTTGTTATCCTTACTCCCTCGCGTTTTGACCCAATAACTTTACATAAACAAAACAGATCCAGCACCATTACGTGAAGCAGATTCAACGTCATTATGTGAAGCAGAGCAGATCGCGTATCAGTAACCAAATCAGCAGAGATCACGGTGAAACACAAACCAACCAAACGCGCAAGAGCAGATGATTTGCGATGAGCCATACCTCTCGAGCCCTGTGCTCTTTATTTGAAAGTTTATGCATCTAGACCCTTGTGTTTTATCTGGCTGGTGAACTTCTATTTAAAGGGGTCTCTTTCTCATCTTTGTGCCATTTGTTAGGAGTTGAAAATGAATCTGAAAGCAAAGTTGAAAACTGAAACTAAAACAGAGGGTTGTTTGTGGCTATGTTTTTGGCATTGGTTTGCTGGGTCTGTTAATGGTACCAAAATTACCTCTGAAATATTAAAATGGTACCAAAATTACCCTGGAAGTATTAAAATGGTACCAAAATTACCCTGGTAGTATTAAAAAGGGACTAAATATACCCAAAACTGACGGAACATCAAACATCCGTTTGTCAAGTCAGTGCTACGTTGGTTTTGGGTATATTTGGTACCATTTTAATACTTCCGGGGTAAATTTAATATCTCTAATACTTCCGGGTGTTGAACACTCCATTTGTACAACTTCCATGACAAATTTGATATTTAACCCGCAATAATATAATATAATGCCTAAGCATTCCAGCCTAACTAATAAGGCTTCGCGCAGGTGCAAGCGAGGGCACGGATTCAAACGAGCAAGAGGTCAAAGAGGAGATACATTTTTAGGAAATATGAAGCAACGACAAGTGGAAGGTGGAGAGGGAGACATGTGGCAGATGCCGAAGCTGCCACGTGGTGGTGCCAGTGAGGAGCTAATGGTGATGGGGCCTCATATAGACATGACACGTGGCATTATGCAATTAAAAAATAAAAACTAATTTTGCCACAAATTTCTGACGAAATTCCATCATAAATTGATTTAACAAATTTCGTTGGATCCTTTGGCTGTGTCGTGCATCCTGTATCATGTTTATGTTACACAAAGGCTTATCAAAGTAGGAAGGTTAGTAGCTTTAGCAAATCTAAATATATCCTTGTCCTTTTCAACTCTAAATGTTAACTCTCCTTTAGATACATCAATTAAGGCACTATCACTAGGTGCTAAAAATGGCCTTCCTAGTACAAGTGATATGTCTCTTTCTATATCTAATATTAAGAAATCTGTAGGATCATAAATAATTTACCTACTTTTACTAGGACATCTTCTATTTTCCCCATAGGGTACCTTAATGATTTATCAGATAATTGCAACGTTACACTAGTTTCTCTAAAATATGTTATTCATAACTATTTGCAAAGAGAATAAGGCATTAAACTGACACTAGCATATAAGTCACGGAACCAGTTTAGTTGCTCGTTCGTACAAACAAGCTTTGGACCGCCTAGAATAAATATGGACAATTTAGATCTTTTTTTTATAAAAAAAATAATTTTAATGGTTAAGGAATCTAAAATAAAGTTAATCTTTGAACAAATATTTTTTTTCAAAAAATATTTTTTTTATGTAGAAAAAAATAAAGTCTGTACAATATAGACGAGGTACTCCTCTCATCCAAAGGACACGCAGGGAAACCAAATCCTATAAATCATATAGACAATTATCAATATATAGTAGTAGACCCTATAAAAGGGATAAAAAAACACTTCCTGATCTTTTAATTTTGGCGGAAGCCTCTTTTGTATAATTGTGCTGCATTCTTCCATACGAGTCACTGTGGAACATTCTTCCAATCTTTTCTTATTTGAGACCAGCTGTTTGAGGTACTTAGCATAAGAGGGCATATTGCTAATGCCTCTATGAAGGGGATGTTGATCTGGATTTTCTTCAGCATCTCTAGGAATTTTTGGAAGCCTGAATCTAGATCTTTCTTTTGAAGAAACTCAGGATATGGAATGGGGGTACATATGGCTTGCCTTTAGATGGCAAAGGGCAACTTGAGTCATAATATTAGCTTTAGGTGCCTCAGCTACCTTGCCATCTGTATAAGTCTTCTGCTCACTTGTCTCTTTAGACACCTTTTTAGTTCCACAATCAACTTCTTGGAGTATTTTACCATTACGAAGGGTAACTAACATCACTTGCTCTTGTGGATTGACTTCAATATTGTTAGGAGATTTATTTTGACCCTGCTTAGTGAGTAAGCCAGTCAAATTGCTTATTTGAGCTTTCACGTTTTAATAGAATTTCCCATTTGCGACTCCATGTTCTTCACAGAAGCTTGAGTTTTTTTTTTTTTTTTTTGGCTCAAGAAGGGCAATTGTATTACTACTGAAAATCATAACAGATTACTCAGAGATAACTGTCATAACCATAAAAGAAAACTGAAATCAAACATATGGCAATACAGCGCCAGAAAAGAAAGCAGCAAGACAAAACATAACATGGTAACACACAGCCATCAGTACAGACAGTAACACAGCTAACACTAGGGATTATGTTAGGGATTACCAAAATCAGCCCCGTTCAGAAACAGGACCAGAGTGCAGAGAATCATCACTGATAATTTGAGCCAAAGCAACTGGTTCTTTGAGTTGGCTAATTTCTTGATCCATGCTCTTCATGTGGTTGGCTTGGTGAGTAGCCATTTGAGCCAAAGCTTCCTCCAACCTTCTTGTGCGTTCCTCAATTGAGTTCTCTTTTTGTTGAAAGTTGTGTGGTGTTGGGGGTCCTCAAGAAGCAGAAATTTTTCCATGAGAAATTTGAATAATTTATCCACCTTAGATTATATGTGTTGGAGTATGGGTCATTCTTAGAATTAACTATATAGTTAGCTTCTTCCACATAGTCACCATCATATCTTGCATGAAGAGAATTAGTAGTTGAAAGGGAATTAACAGAATTAAAAAATTTCAATGATAAATTCAAGCTCTTTGTTAAATCCCGTAGTTCATGAGTGACATTTGGTGTGATGACTTCATTAAGCTGTGCCTCGAATTGCTTTTTGTCTTGAATTTGCTGCTAGTATTTTATGAATCTCCTCCCTCTCTTCAACAGTCATTTTACTAGGATCTCCATGAGCTGTATTATCGACCTTGCACTGATTCTCTGGATTGAGCCCATTGTAGAAAAAATCCATTAGAAGTATATGTGTGAACTGATGATGAGGACATTGACTTATAAGGAGATTTTAACGCTCCCATGCTTCCTGAAACGATTCATCACTTTGTTGAGTGAAAAAGTGAATCTTGTCCCTTCGGTCTGACGTCTGAGGCGAGTGGCATTTTTGAATAAATGCTTGTACATCTTAGCCCGAGATTTTATAAAAGCTTCTGGCAAGCGCAGAAGCCATTGACGAGCTTCTCTCTTCAGACAGTAAGGGAAACAACGCAGCTTCAATTCTTCTTTAGAAAGGCAGCATATCAATAACAGCATAATACTCCCACAAAAGGTCCAATGCATCTTATATTAAAGAATCAACTGTGAAACAAAATTTATATGTCTAATCAAATTAATGACATATAAATTGATTTATAAAAACTATATCTTATATTTATGATCGAGATTAACGTCCTAAATATGTCTAAGGAGCATCCTTCAAAAACTTCTAATGAAGTCCATAAACCTGTTGCAATGCTGACGACAACATTCAACAAACAAAACAAATCAGAATAAAGGAAAGAGCTTGTAGATATAATCAACGGTATCGAACATCAATAGTGGGTTTGGTCTTGTCAAAATATCTTAAGAGACTCAAACACAACTGATAATATATCCGTTAAATTGAAGGATATAATTAATTACATTTACAGCAAGATCTATAAAATTCTGATCATTGATATACATTTCTTACACTGCAAAGTTCTCTAACGGGAATGTCCAGACATGGCATTCAGGAATACATACTATTGACCAAAAGAATATACTACTATATGATATTGACGTTGCTAGTGAGTAACCTAGAGCTTCACATTCAATACAAAGAAGTTTCTAAGCCTAAGCTCAGCTTTTACCAAAAGACAAAATTCAGATGCTTTCATGTTCATAAAACCTGAGAAATCATCTTTACCATATTACCAAGGGGTATTAGCCAGATCTTCAAACTCAGCCTCCAACCTCTCAGGGTTCAAATTTTGGGTGTCAAGCTCAACATCAAGTCTACTAATGGTCTCTTTCACTTCCTCAAGCTTTAGTTCAATAACTTCCTTTTCCTCTTTAGCTTTGTCTCGTTTAATTCTTGTCTCCGTGTACCTCTTGGATTTTGAAGCTAAACTCATGAGTTGTTCTAGCCTAGCAAGCAAGAAACTAACATTCATGCCAAAGATTTTGAGGCCTTTTAAAGATTTATACCACACTTCAAAACGATCCCAAGAGGTTGTGATCTTGCTGGATCTAATGGCATCGGCAATATTAATGGTCTCACATATCATTCCAACCACAAGTTTACAGTTCTGACCTTCAAGAAGGTGCTCATGAAGAAACATTCCTTGACTACAGCAAAGCTCATAGTACTTGGTCTTGAGGTGTTTGGATAGTTCAGAGTCAAGTACCAGACCATTAACCACAATGCTGAATCTCTCAATACTAGTGACTTCTTCGAAAGTGATCGAAGATTCTGATAATCTAATCCCATTCAAAACTTCAGAGACAAGATGTTCATCTAGATCACTAGCATTTTCATGTTGATCCGATGGCGATACATCAGCATCATATATCATTGTGCCATTGCTTGGATCATTTTCTTCGGGAACATCTAGAAAGATTAGATCGCCAAAAGCAATTAGACACATAGGAATGTCAAAGTAAACAAGGAAATGAGAATCATAAGAAACTTACTAGAATCATGTTGCTTCATGCAACCATCTAAATATAGAAGGTCGAGCGCAACATCCACTTCGTTTGACCCATGAGATCTTATGATGAACACCTTCAGACATAAAAGACACTAAAGATTACCAATCTGACTCAGTTCTCACTTATTAATTTTTGGGTTATTAATACAATGACATTATAGTTTGCCCTCATTTTGATTTTGGTCTTTAAGGTTTCAAACCATAAGTTTTGGTTTCTCGAGTTTCTTTCTCCCTAAAACATTAGTCCTAATATATTAATAAAAATTCAGACTAGTTTGCCTCTTAAGAGACCAAAACGGTTTGAAATTATAGAGACCAAAATCAAAATGAGTGCGAATTATGAGTACCAAACATTATATTAACCCTTAATTTACTCATAATTGCAAAACTACTACCTTGAACTTGCGAAGCTGGATTAAATGAAAAACTAAAACATCCCCCTCAAGTAAATTGTGAGCAATGGAAAAGCCTCTCCATCCCCCACTTAAGCCCGCCTTCTCGGTAAGATATTTTGTTTCATATTCTCTTCCATTCTCATCTTCCAAAACAAGCATAGTATCAACCTTAGGCAAATGCATTTCACAGAAATGTTTTGGAAAACCCTGACATAACAGAATTTAGTGCTGAGTGCATCATTCTTGTACTTTACTTGTGTTTGTTATCAGTTGTTTCTCAATAAAAACATGACAAACACTAAACAAACCATAATTAGGTTTCATGTTAAGGAAGTTTACCAGCCAAAATCCACCAGAAACATGTGATGGGAGCATGTATTTGATAAGGCTTGGAAATTCATGGGATAGATTTGCTTGAACCTCTTTCGCTCGCTCAAAAGCATGAGACTCATAATCAATGATTGATCTCTTTAGCCTACACAAATACGTAGAGTACAAGTAAAAAAGTGGAGTCATTGTCTTATGCATTCTACAGTTTTACCTCCAGTCTTCAATATAAGATCCCGCTTGTAGCATTATGAAAGAGATCTTATATTAAGGAGGTAGAATGTCATAATAGATTATGTAGCAATTAGTGAGTAATTACTTAACTGACCTCAAAGCTCTTTCTACATTCTTACTTGTAACCTGTTCAAATTTCTATCCAATAAGACACCTCATGCATGGTAAATAAAAACTGTAATTTATACTCTCTAATCTCTATCTATCTAAACTCTGGAAAGAGCTACTGATATGAACACATATGATGGAATTAAGTAAACGTTTATTTAGCTAGGCAATTTGTTATAACTATAATTATTTACTTGTCCTCTTCACAAAAGTTCCCCAAAAAATAGTGTTTCATGATGGATAAATCCCATTTTTCTCCTTCCATATAGCCAGCATAGTTGAAAACATAAATTATCTCATTCTAGATAAGTAAATTACTATCGTTATTGAAGATCATTATAGTGTTTGTCTTTACCTTCTTTTGTACTCTGCCTCTCTCTACCTGAAATAACGCAATGTATGGTTTTGAAACATGACAAAAAAAATCTGGAAATTAGAGAAGAAGGCCAGAGAGAGACCTTTAGAATAGTGGATGAAGATCTTGGGTTCAAATTGAATTTCTTAATTGCGCCCATGTCTTCTTTTGACTGAAAATAGCTGGAACTACAAGTCGGACAGACGAGGAAGATGTAAAGACCCTTTGATTTAAATGATCTCAAGCAAGAAAGAGTGTTTTATATTTAAAAAAAGTTAATAATATTTGGAGTCAAAATTCAAAAAATGTGGTCGCTGATATATATATTCGTTTTCTTGCAATACAAAATATCAACAGAGACCAACCAAATAACACATCTAAACTAACGTAACAAACAGCATCAACATTAGGCAAAAATTTGTAATAAGTGATTATTCTTAAATTATGAATAACTTAATATATAGTACTGTTATTTTCATTATAAATCATGCTTGAAATTTTGCACAATATACAAGATTCATTTAGTAATCTTATTAATTAATACATTAATAACGTATATTCTGAACAAACTTTAAAAGAAATTAGGGAAAAGTCCCATATTGCAATTTTTATGGTTGAAAATGACATAAATCACAATTTTTATACAAAATTTGTAAAGCACTTGCATTGTTTGTATATAAAAATTTATTAGGTCCTTCTCAGTTCTCACTAATAAAATTTTCAATACGAGACTTTTCCCATATGACAAATAACATTAGAGCTCATTCAGTTTGGTGTACATGAAAGACATCCCTACCTTTAACCCTGTCCAAACCAGTGGGTTCACCAGTGGTAATTAACTATGTGTGTGTGTGTGTTTTTGTACCTGGTAAACGCAGAGAAGAGGGAAGAGATATACACAGCGAACTTGAATAAGATGATTTTCCCTTCTCCCATAAATATAGTAGATAGATAAATAATTTACAAATATAAAAGAAATTAATTAAATTTGTTGGTTATAATAAATATGTGTAGGTATCCTAAAAGACCCAATATAATATATGATACTTTGAGAACAAAATTTATAAAATTGGGAGGCAAAATAGACTGAGATCTTATATTTAATACGAAAATAAATCTCTCAGCTAGTTCCTACATTTAGAACCGGGAGAGTATGAGCTAATGAATAGAATAAGCTATCTAGCTTGAGTAAGAAAACGCAGGATGCCTCAGCGAGGAACGGAAAAACAGAGACCATGGAGTGATATCATATATGAAAAGGCGATCTGAAAACAGAAACCAAACTTTAAAAACAAAAAACAAAAAAACAAGCCCAAGTTTTGAACTTGTTAGACCCATGTAACCTTTTAGAGATTGTTTAAACTTACAAGCTCATACATAAGAAAGTCTTAACAGAAACGTTTCGTGTAATTTGAGCTACAAGAACCCCACAAATGATGTTCCATTTTCATCCCTGTTACTTTTAATAGCTTTTTTTTTTTCGTAACTTGATAGACATTACAAGGTCTACCAAACATGCAAACCATTTGTTACGGATATCTCATAAATGGGCCCAGCCCAATAACTAAAGAGCCCAGTCAAAATGACTTCAGTTATGCTCATAACCGCTTCCTTGAAAACAGGAGTGGTTTTATCAAAATATCTATCGTTATGATAACTGCCTATGTATCAAGAATATCTATCAAAAACGCATATCTTGATATCCCTAAAATAAAGGATGAATCCAACTGAGTAAGATAAGGCACAGGTACGCCTATAAATAGGGTGAACCCCTTACAAGGTACACACTTCTGAAACCCTAGCTTTTCTATTCACACAGAGCACACACACCACCCCCTCTGGCTATCATTAGCCTGTCGTATACCCTCGAACTACGTGGACTTTGATCCACACTGTGGTACGTAGGACCCCGGGATTTCACCCCGGGCCAAGTCCAACCCAACTTGTGATCTACACCGGATCATTGGCGCCGTCTGTGGGGACTGTAAAGTCCTATTCCTGTGACCCGTGATGGCTAATACCAGAAGCAAAAGCCACCCGCATGCACACGAGCAAGGTCAGGAACAAAATTTTAGCGAGACCCAACAGCAGGACGTTCAAGGCGTTAATCAGGAACAAATGGAGGAGTTCCCGGACTCAAACCTGGATGGACGAGCAGGCCAAACGCTGGAAAATACTAACCACGCTGGTCCCTCAAAGTTTCAGATTGGAAGCCCAGACATACGGCTCCTACATAACATGGCTGAGTCAATGATGAAACGGATCGAGAATGTGGAAGAACGCGACAATCTTCAGAGCCAGAAGATTGACCATATGACCGAGGTGATGAATCAAATTCTTAAACACTTACAAGACCCTCTTCAGGAGGAACGCCGGGACGGTCAGCAGAATGAGGACGAAGAAACCAATCACCAAACTATTGATCCCCTACAGGAGGATCATCCCGGTCAAGGCCGAATAGCTTCAACAAAAAATTCTCAGCAAAATAATCACCAGGACGCGAGTCAGGAGGATCAAGCCCGGGCACAAAGGAAGGACAGCCGTACCTCGGACAATCAGGGAATTCCGCAAGACTCCGACAGGTACAAGACGTGGTATGGGGAGGGAGGACAAAACAACAGCCCGTTCTCAGATGAAATTACAGAAGCTGAGTACCCAAGGAAATTTAATACATCCGACCTCCCTAAGTACGACGGAAGTCAGGATCCCCAGACACACTTGAACACTTTCGACACTGAGATGCTGGTCCGAGGATTCAAGGGGCCAATCATTTCCAGGCTGTTCACCTCAACGTTACGAGGAGCCGCCCAAATTTGGTTCCGGACTCTATCTCCCAAGTCCATCACCGACTTCAACAACCTGAGCGAGAAGTTCCTGCTGAATTTCGCGACAAGCAAAAAGCAACCCAGGTCGGTCTACACGCTGGACAGAATCAAGCAGCAACCCGGTGAAACCCTTCAGAAGTATTTGGATCGTTTCAAGGCTGCCGCATTACAAATCCAGGGATTAACGGAAAGCGTCCACGTACACTTGCTCATCTCGGGCTTAGATAGCGAATCCAGAATGGGGAGATCGGTCATATCTGGCGAGATCAAGACGCTGGAAGAATTCCATAAACGAGCCAAAAAGTATCTGGACATAGAACAGATGCAAATAGCCAACGCGCCGGGAAAAGAGAGACAGAAAAGCCCACCCCCGAAAGGGAAGGACCGGGCATCAAGAGACCGACCCCGTAACTCGGACCAGAAAACACGAGGACAAAGGCATGAGGGGAAGTATGAGAGATATACTCCAATAAATGTCCCTCGTTCACAGTTATGGAGAGAGGTAGCCCTGACCGAGATGAGGAAGGTGGAGCGACCCCGACCACTTTATAATAAGGGAAAGTTGGACCACACACGGTTTTGTGAATTCCACAATGGACCCGGGCACACAACAGATGAGTGCTGGGACCTTAGAGATGCGGTGGAAAAGTTTATCCGAGATGGAAAATTACGTCAGTACGTTATCAAAACACAAGGGCAGAAAGCCAAGCGCAAGCAGACGGATCGGAGTACAAGCCCGGTCTCCCAGAGGAGAAAGCCGGACGAAGGCCGGAGAAAGCACGACAATGAGGACGAGTTCCCGGAAGCAGAGTTTGACTGCAATGTCATTAGTGGAGGTTACGGAGGTGGCGGCGATACGGCCAATCAGCGGAAGAAATACCTTCGGGAAGTCTTAACCATCAGGGGACGACCGACCTTCAAGCCGGAGCCATCACAAACCGAAGAGCCTCCTAAGTTGTTCTTTACTCAGGAAGATCTGAGGGACGTAATCCCGGGTCATCAAGACGGACTGGTCATAACCGGCCTCCTGGGAAAATGCCGTGTAAAGAAGATATTCATCGATCCTGGCAGCGCGGTGGATATCATCCTGTGGGATGCCTTTAAGCGCATGGACCTCGACCCAGAGAATCTAAGGCCGTGCAGGACAACCTTAATCGGTTTCAACGGACAGGATACAAACCCCAAAGGGTGTATCGAACTTAAAATGACCTTGGGCTCTAAAGAAGCCTTCAAGACTGAGCGAGTCAAGTTTATTGTAGCAGATTTCCCTTCGTCCTACAATATAATCTTAGGCAGACCAACCATTCATAATTGGGACATGCTCATATCAACTAAGCATCAGAAGCTGAAAATAGTAAGTCGGAACAATAAAGTCGTCACCGTCAGAGGTGATCAGAAGGAATCCCGGCAATGTTATTTCTCGACAGTTAAAAACAACGAACCCGGAACATCGAGCTCGCAGCAGAAAGGAACTCGAAAGTCAGCGCCAATTGCGCCGAGCTCGGTCAACATGGTAGAGCTGGATGTAAGAGAAGAAGCAAAGATGATGAAAACAGAGCCTGATGGAGAGCTCACAGGCTACCAACTAGGAGAGGATCCCGGACAAATAACACAGATCGGGAGTGCACTTGCCGAGCAAGAAAAAAGCGAGCTCAAAAAGCTGTTATGGAGAAACAAGGACGTATTCGCTTGGAAACCTTCGGAGTTACCAGGAGTCGACCCGGCGTTCTGCTGTCACAAATTGACCATAAATCCACGATATACGCCGGTCTCGCAGAAGAAAAGAAAGATTGCACCGGACCGTCAGGAAGCCCTAACCGAGCATGTAAGAGAACTGCTGGATGCGGGATTCATCAGGGAAATCCAGTATACCACGTGGTTGTCAAATGTGGTAATGGTCAAGAAACCAAATGGCAAATGGAGGGTATGCACCGACTACACCGATCTCAACAAAGCATGCCCCAAGGATGCTTACCCCATGCCAAATATTGACCAACTGGTGGACAATTCCTCGGGTTTCCAGTTGCTCTCATTCATGGATGCGTATTCCGGCTACAACCAAATAGCTATGCATCCTGAAGACCAGGAGAAAACAGCTTTTATCACGGAAAAAGCAAACTACTGCTATAATGTCATGCCTTTCGGGCTGAAGAACGCAGGAGCTACTTACCAGAGGATGATGAATCAAGTGTTTGAGGCACAACTCGGCAGGAATGTCGAAGTTTACATTGACGATATGATCGTAAAGTCAGTTAAGCGATCCCACCACATCCAAGATTTGCAAGAAACATTTGATAAGCTCCGGGCCCACAGAATCCGACTTAACCCAGCTAAATGTGCATTCGGGGTACCAGCGGGTAAATTTCTCGGATTCCTGTTGACAAACCGGGGGATTGAGGTCAATCCGGACAAATGTCAGGCCGTCCTCAATATGGCTGCCCCAAAAAACAAAAAAGAAGTACAACAGTTGACCGGCAGACTGGCCGCGCTGACAAGGTTCTTACCGAAATCGGCAGAAAATGCTCTTCCTTTCTTCAAGTTATTGAAGAAGGAAGCACGGCATGGAGAATGGAACTCAGAGTGTGAAGCCGCGTTTGACAAGATCAAAAAATGCCTGTCATCACCACCCGTGCTGACAAAACCCGAGCCCGGGGAAGATTTGATATTATATCTATCCGTGGCCCCAGAAGCGGTAAGTGCCGCCCTGGTGAGAGAAGATTCGAGGGAACAGAAACCGATCTACTTTACAAGCCGGGCTTTGCAGAGTTCGGAGCTAAGATATCAAAGGTTGGAAAAGGTGGCCTTTGCGCTCCTAACTGCCGCGAGGAGATTACGCCCTTACTTCCAGGGGCATAAAATAATTGTCCGAACCAGTCAGCCCATACGTCAAATACTCCACAAACCTGACTTAGCAGGTAGAATGATGAGTTGGGCAATCGAACTATCCGAATTCGACATAGTATATGAAGCTCGGCGTGCTATTAAGTCCCAGGCTTTAGCCGACTTCATTGCAGAACTGGTGCCAACAGAGGTAGTCCCGAAAGCAGACCTTGACGTTTGGAAAGTATTTGTAGACGGCTCTTCAAACGCCAAAGGAAGTGGAGCCGGGATCATAGTCGAAAGCCCGGAAGGAGTCGCCATGGAACACTCCCTGCAATTACACTTCAGAACGTCCAATAATCAGGCCGAGTATGAGGCTGTATTAGCCGGGCTATCACAGGCAAAAGACAATGGGGCCAGGAGGGTTCATCTCTCTACCGACTCTCAACTAGTCGCGGCCCAAATCAACGGTTCATACACGGCCAAGGGACCCTTGCTAATTAAGTATCTGGGGAAAGTCAGAGAGGCAGTGGCCGACTTCGATGATGTCCTAGTCACCCACATACCCAGGGGAGAAAATGCGAGGGCAGATATCCTCTCCAAATTAGCAAGCACCAGGAACCCGGGAAATAATCGGACTGTAATACAACAAAGTCTCAAGGAACCCACGTGTATCATGGTCATCGCGGCAGCAGAAGACTGGCGAAAGCCAATCTTAAATTACCTGGAAAAGGGAGTTAGCCCGGAAGATCCCGGGGAAGCAAGGCAGATAGCACGGACCGCGTTAATGTACACGGTGGTCGATGACCAGCTCTACCGAAAAGGCCTGCAATCCCCAATGATGAGATGTTTAAACCAGGCAGAGGCCGAGTACGTGCTGTCGGAGATACACGAAGGGATAAACGGGCAACACATGGGGGCAAAGGCGTTAGCCCGGAAAGCCTTAAGGGCTGGATACTACTGGCCGACAATGGTTGCGGACTCCGGACAGCACGTACGGACTTGCGAAAGCTGCCAAAAACATGCTCGGATCCTCTGGCCACCTCCGACCGAGTTGAGAACCATCACGGCTCCTTGGCCATTCTTTAAGTGGGGTATGGACCTCCTTGGACCGTTCAAACCGGCCGCAGGGCAACTAAAATGGCTTGTGGTGGCTGTGGATTATTTCACTAAGTGGATCGAGGCCGAACCACTGTCGACCATCTCGGCTGCTCGAATACAAAAATTCTTCGAAAGAAATATTGTTGCAAGGTTCGGGATTCCTGCCGAGATCGTAACTGACAACGGTACTCAATTCGTCGACCAAGGTTTCCAGAGGTTGATGTCCGATCTCGAAATCAAGCACCATTTCGCCTCGGTAGAGCATCCGCAATCTAACGGGCAAGCCGAGGCAGCCAATAAAATCATTGTTGACGGGCTCAAGAAAAGGATGAGTAATGCAGAAAGTAACTGGGTCGAGGAACTATACCCGGTACTCTGGGGATACCGAACTAGTGTCCAAACCTCGACCCAGGAAACACCCTTCCGAATGACATATGGATGCGAGGCCATGATCCCGGTTGAAATTGGGCAAACATCATGGAGGAAAGCCAAAGTCATGGAAGAGGGAGAACACGCTAACAACGAGCAGATAGCAGCCGAGCTAGACCTCATCGATGAAGTGAGAACGATGGCACACTGCCGAGATCTGGCAACGAAGCAGCTGGTGGCGGCTAAGTATAACCGCAAAGTTAGACCGCGAGCGTTCGATAAAGGTGACTTGGTATTACGCAGAGCGGATATCGGAAATAAGAATGCCCGGGATGGAAAACTTGCAGCAAACTGGGAGGGTCCTTACCGTGTTTCGGACAAAATGGGGCCCGGGACTTATGCCCTTGAGACGTTAGATGGCACGCCCATTAAACGAACATGGAACGCGGACAAACTAAGGACTTACTACAGCTAAAGACCGGGAGGCACTCGGAATAAACCCACAGCGGATGTCAGTGGTGACTGTGAACCGCTTTTTAGCTTCAACGGATGTCGGTGGTGACCGAGAACCGTTTTTTATTACGCACTGTCTTGCTTTTAGCAGTATTTTCCATTGATTAAAAGTTGTGTAATTCTAATTATTTCAATCAATAAAAAAAAGGTGGTTCAATTCATGGGCCAACCTAGTTATTGCTTGTGAAATCAATGCAAAGATAGGCTGCGACAAAAGCAAGATAATTAAACAAAGACTTGGGTTTCGCGATCCCGGTCATGATAAGATTTGTCAACAAGTCTTGTAAAAGCTTACGATGCATCGGAACTGTCCCCTGGGGTGGTGTGAGATTGCCATAAAAGATCCTGATCAGGTCGAAATGTTTAGGCTCCTATTCAAAAAGGATATTAGGGCCCGAACATGTGGCAGTTGGCTACCATCTCGGTACGGTACTTTATAAAGTACTTAGATGATTTTTGAAAATCGTCTGTTGTTTAGAATGCCCGACCATTAATAAACGTGGCCCGTTTGTTAAAACGTCGGTTGAATAACCAGCAGATTCTGCGCAATATATCTTGACTTTGGCCAAGTCATAAAATAAAGAACCGAGCTTCGTGCACGGATTACGTTCCCCTTTACTCATCAACTGGTGAATTCAAACACGAGTTTGGTTTAAAGGATGAAAATAAATACATGTAAGATGGACGAGCTGAGGATGCTAGAAAATCCGGGAATACCGGCTTGTCATATTATTAATTTTGAGGGCAAAAGGCCCCAGATTACAGAAGAAACAAAAATGAAAATGAAAATACTACATAAAAAAAAAAAAAAAAAAAAAAAAGATCCTAGAAAGACGGCATCAAGATTGGGCTTGGCCGGGAACAGGAGGGCCAGGGGCGTCGGTCGTCGGAGCATCTTCCTCAGCTAATTGAACACGGTCATCCTCCGCGAGATGCTCGGACCCTTCGACCGGAGAAAGCGGCGCTGGTACAAATAGCCCGTCCTCTACCGAAGCTCTGAAATCCACAGCATCTAAGTTCATCGAAATGTCCGGATTCAGAGCTCGGACTTGGGCCAGGCATACGTTGAAAGCTTCAGCAGCCGTCTCCACGACCAGGACTTCCAGCTTTTCCACCTCGGCAGCGGACGCCACGAGCTCGGCCTTGGAAGCGTCGAGGTCGGATTGGGCAAGATGGAGGTCCTTCACCAGCCCCGCATACTGACCCTGCAGGGTGTGCAGCGAGGCATTGAGGGTGTCTTCTCGGGCATGACTGGCGTCAAGCTCGGTGGAGAAATGATCCCTCTCAGCAAGGGCCTTTGATAGCTCCTCCACCGCCCTTATCTGCGCCTCTTCCGCTTTCAGGCGCGCCTCCTCAGCCTCCCGCTGCCTGATCTCGGCCTCTTTCTTTTCAACCCGAGCTTTGGCAATCTCGGCTGCAGCCCTGGCGTACTTATGCTTAACAGAAGCATAAGCGTCCAACACGCCGGCCGTCTCCATTAGGTGGTCCTGCAGGACCTGCAGGTGGTCGAGGTCGGAGTCGGCAAAGGCCTCACCACTAAAATACTTGCTTGGGGGCTTCACCGCGTATTTCAGCTCCTCCGAGACCCCATCAGTCCATACCTCACCCCGCGAGTGAAGGCGAGACTTAGCAGGAAATGGGGGAGGGGGGACGCTTGTGGCAGCACCGGCGTCCGGGACAGAGGCCGGATTCTCTTCTGCTACCGAGATCGACGACGCCACGGACTTCGATCGCTTGCGCGGAATAAGATCCGTAGAGGCCGGGGAGGACGCAGCCCTCTTTTCAGCAGTAGTCGCGGCAGGCGAAGGAGCCGCCACAGCTTTGCTCTGGGAAGAGGACTCCCCTTTCTTTTTGGCCTTAGCCCGGAGCTTCTCGGCCAGTTCTTGGAAAGAAGCCTTCCCCATGTCAGGCACTACAAAAAACATAACAAACATCAGAAATGACAAGGGGCAAAAAAAAAAAAAAAAAAAAAAAATTCATACTCGGTGAATACAATTCCTCCACCGACTGTCGGATAAAAATCCGGGAATCAATAACATCCTTCTCGGCCACGTGGTCAACCAGAGCTATCACGGTTTCAACCTCGGCTGGCTCTAGGCTATCATCGGAGGATGCAAATATGCTTTGGTCTTGGTCATAATGAGCTTTCGACCAATACAGAGGAAATAGCAGCTCCACCGAGCTGGAGTCGACGTCCTTAAGAAACCACGGTTTATGACCGGGTTCAGCGTTGATTTTAAAAAAAGAGGCCTTGAAGCCTTTCCAGGTGTCAGTTGCCACATGGAAAAGTTTCTTGTCCGGTTTCCCCCGGAAAGAAACCCAACCCCTCTTTTCTTCGGGCTCCCCGGGTTGACGAGCCCGTTGGATGTTAAAAAAATAAAAGAATGTCCCGGTGGTGGGAGTACGATTTAAAAATCGGCAAAGCCGCTCGAATGCAATAATAAAGCCCCAAGAGTTGGGATGAATCTGAGTGGGGGCCAGCTGAAGAATGTTTAAGAGATCTACTTGAAACCTAGAAAATGGAAAGCGAAGGCCGAGTTTTTTGACGAAGTCTAGATAGAAGAAGAAAAAGGAGCGCTCGTTCCCTTCCCGGGCAACGCACACCGGTTCAGAAGGGCCGGGGAGAGATAAAGAACAATGATCCCGGTCCCCTAATGGGAGCTCGGCGATCTGACTGGTCGTGGCTTTTGATAGCCTGGACAGCACCCCGGTGGCAACCCAGTCATACTTCTCAGCAATATGACGTGGAATACTGACGGCCGCTGACTCCACGGATCCGGAATCTTCGATAGGACGCGGAGAAGTTGACATACTACCTAGAAAAGGCAAAACAAAAATAAATTAGAAACGAAAATGATACCTGAAGATAGTACAACGGGACGGGTAGAAACGGCTCCAACAACCCGCGGTTGGATATGCCGGCATCGTGAAGCTATTTCGTCAGCTTCCCATGACCGGCCAACCATCGTGGCCTCAGATATCAGCCAGGAACACTCCTCGCACGGGCCGATAGGCCGGGTAAGGGAGATGAGGGGCTCCGCGCGTGAAGGAAAGGAAGAGGCGGGTAGAGGAAGACTTTCCCCCCTACCCTTTCCTAAGGGCGGCTCTGAAGAAAAAACCCTAGTGGCAGTAATCCCCCGGTCTAGACTTTCGGGCTCTACAGACTCAGACCGACCTCGAGCCCTTCCCCTAACCCGAACAGAACGACCTGGTTGACTACCACCTTCTCCGCCATAACCACGGAGAACGTTCTCCCTTTTTTGTTCTTCGGTCAGAGGCTTCCCGTACAGCCACCAAGCTGTCCGGGGAGGCATACGCTGAATAAGCTCGGCCTCTTCCGGGGAAAAAGCATTTGGATTAAAAGACGGAGGAGAACCTTGATGGCTCATCCCGAGAGGATAGAATTTAAACAGGAAACCGAAAACCAAAGACGGAGAAAAAGGATTGAATAGACCAGAAGTTCAGAGAAGTTCAAGAACAAAGCAGAAGCCAGAACCCAAAGGGGAAGAAACTCGAAAAAACTCACAATAACCTACCCAGAAAAAAGAAAGACCAAGAAATAGAGAAAGAGAGAAGAAAACACAGCCAAATAACCAGAGAATGAAACAAGGAAAGTACCTGGTTTGATATAAGTTAAGGGAAGAGGAAACGCGCGAGCCACGAAGAGCAGAAATGGGAATCTGAGGAAGATGAACGGGTGACTGGTTGCAAGTTTCTCTCAAGAAGGAAAATTCAAGGTTTGGCAGTTTTCAAAATGCAAGAAGCAGAAAGTCGATGGCTTTTATAAACAAAAGAAGCAGACGGGTGAGAGGCAAGAAACTCAACCGTCAAAAGCCCAAAGGGCCCATACACAAATAATGACGTGGACGTTAAAAGGCGTGCACATTTAATGCTGATGGTGGGCAAACACGAAAACCAAGATAATGGGGCAGTTGCTCTACTCAGAGGCCGGCCAGTAAACATCAAATCAGCAGAAGGCAATGATGACACTCATGGCCTCGAGATAAGACGAGTGTTGGATCAACAGATGAAGCGGACAATGATCCCGGATCGAAATGTTCACGTGGCCGATCACATGAATACACCCCGGTTGCCCGACCTAACTCCCCGTGCAATCTCGAACTTGGGGGCAACAAATCCCGATCCACGAAAAACTGGACAAGGTACCTGTAAACGGGGAGTAAGACGATATAGAAATATTAACACTACCCGACACGAATAAAGAGGGGAAGTTCGAGAAAGCATGGGAGGAGTTCGGCCTAGAATCAAAATTATAGAACATTAAGACCAAACATTAATGTTCTCTCGGGATAGCAAACGAATGCAACCCGCGTTAACCGGGATGGGGGGGGCACCCGTGTCCCACTCAAATAAACCGGAATGCAAATTGGTGACAGAGGGGGTAACCCGGGGACCAAAAATGTCCGACCTCGGAAAAAGAACTAGAAATCAAAAACCTCAGAACAACGAGATGAACTAGAACAAAAGACGTAACCTGACAAATGCATCCCGGCTGCTCGGAGCCCTGAACAACCGGGCTGGGGGGCAACTGTTACGGATATCTCATAAATGGGCCCAGCCCAATAACTAAAGAGCCCAGTCAAAATGACTTCAGTTATGCTCATAACCGCTTCCTTGAAAATAGGAGTGGTTTTATCAAAATATCTATCGTTATGATAACTGCCTATGTATCAAGAATATCTATCAAAAACGCATATCTTGATATCCCTAAAATAAAGGATGAATCCAACTGAGTAAGATAAGGCACAGGTACGCCTATAAATAGGGTGAACCCCTTACAAGGTACACATTTCTGAAACCCTAGCTTTTCTATTCACACAGAGCACACACACCACCCCCTCTGGCTATCATTAGCCTGTCGTATACCCTCGAACTACGTGGACTTTGATCCACACTGTGGTACGTAGGACCCCGGGATTTCACCCCGGGCCAAGTCCAACCCAACTTGTGATCTACACCGGATCAGATACAACAAGCTAAAAACATCTTTCTTGTTTCTTCTTTCAATTAGTGAATGGGAAAATGGATCAGTTACGGTGTTTGATTTAAGGGGAAGAGATGAAAAGGGTTCATGTTCCTTCATTTGGTTTGAATTTTTGGGTGGGAGGGAAACCAAAATGTTGACTCCATTTCCTTCCCCTCCCTTTATTTTTGGCTCTCATTACAAAGGATCATTTCCCCTCCCCTTCTCACTAACAAATCAAACAATGTAACATACCTCATTATCTCTCCCCTCCTCTCCTTCTCTCCTTCTTCCTTCAAACCAAACACATCCTTAATTAGGGCATGTTTGATATACAAAAAGTTTGAAGGGAAAAAAGAAAGGAGGAGAATTGAATAGAGAGGAAGGAAACTTTAAAAGGGGTGTTCTGTTTGATAAATATGAAATGGGGATGGAAGATTGTTAAATATGATTAGTTTTGATGATGTTTTATATAGATGCCATTAGAGCAAAAAGTTTACATGCCAAATTCATTTATAAAGAATAATCAATAAGAAAAGAAATTAAAGAAAGAAGAACTTGCATATTATAATGGGATTATCAACATTCAAATTCTTATATGTGATTCTAGAAGTTTATACGATCAAATGGAAGCTGGAATGACTCAATTCAGAGTTAAAATGAGCAAAATTGAGCTTTCAGGAAATATACATGAAAACTCGAGTTCTTGCTTAAAAACTCAAGTTCTTAGGGCAAAACTTGAGTTCTCATTTAAGAACTTGAGTTCATGTTATTCCAGCCCACTCTATTCACCTCTGTTTCACATTTAGCTTGGGCGACCTCTGGTAAATCGATGATATCTTTCCAACCAGAGATCGGATTGAGGTGAAACCAATTTAGAATGAAACTAGACATCCAATGCGTCATCTTGAAAAAAATTCAGGTCCAAAGAAGATTAGATGAGAGAGCTATGAATTTTTGAAGTTTCCCCACTTGTTTCCATCACACAGCAAAGCAAGGTTCGGTAATTTGAGCATACCTCACAGAATACACATTGGAATAAGCTGAAATTGGTGGCATATGAAACTAGACTCAAATACCTTTTCAAAAACATCAAGATCACAAGAAAAAAAGATCAAATGGATGAGATATGGATTTTTGAAGTTGATAGTCAGTTCAGGATGTAGCAAAAACGTGGGCTCAAGAACAACTTTTATTAATCTGATCATAGTGCTCAACATACAATGAGTTTGGAGCTGATTTTTGTTGCATTGGAAAGAAGACTTAAAGAGCTTTATGAGCATAGGTGGTTTGCCAAAATTGAAGTTATATCGAAGACGTTACTCCTACTGGAATCTGACCCTTGTGCAACCAATGTTCTTAAGTTCTTATGTTTTCTCAAAGAACTTATGTTTTCAGCCAATCGTTGACAAACTTGATTTCATGCTTTAAAACTCAAGTTCCTGTATCAGCAAATAGAGAACTCGAGTTCTTGGGTGATGAACTCGAGTTCGCGACCTTTGACAGTGAAAAATTTTCAAAAGCTTAAGAACTAGAGTTTTCTAGTACCAAACTCGAGTTCCTTTATGCAGAATTCGGTCAAAGATTAAGAACTTGAGTTCTTAGAAAAGAACTCAAGTTCATGAACTTGAGTTCATGATTAAGAACACAAGTTCTTTGAAAATCAACTTGTGCCTAAATTGAAAACTCGAGTTCTTGGAAATCAACTCGAGTTCTTGGCTTGCAGACCGGAAGAAAAACACAAGAACTCAAGTTCTAGAACTCGAGTTCTTATTTAAGAACTAGAGTTCTTGTGAACGAAAACGCTATTTGTAACTTTCCAAGTGACTTAATCTTTTGTTGTTACTTTTCAGAATCATTAATAATCATTTGTAAGATGCTTTTAACCTATTTGCTAGTGATTTCAGATGATTTTATCATGAATTAACAACAAATTGGCATAAAGCAATTTGTGTGTCAGAAGCATTAAATGCTACGACAGAAAACAGAGGAAAGCTTCTGAGTCTAACGGATAGTTTGAACATCCCAACGAAAAGCTTGAATTTTTACAACGGCTACTAATACAACACTCAAGATGGAGCATTAATGAAGTCAACGATAAACATTCTATGATTAAAGTTGGATTAGAGCTCAACGGGCAAAAAGCAACGAAAGCTTTAACGGCTACTTCCAACTGATCTCCAACGGTCAAATGCTTGCAACGGTCGAAACACAATAACCTATAAATTACGAAGTCTTCAAACCGGAAGAGAGATGACGGATGATGATTGACGATTGACGAATGACTCGACGAAGCCAATGAAACGATATTCACCGTCAATATGTCAACATACACTTAGTCAATATACTCTCTGTTTCTCCATGTCTATATAGTTTAGCGTAGAGAGAGTGAGAAAATTGATTATGTACTTAGTGATTATTTATTCACTTTTGAGAGAGAAGATTCATTGTAAATTAGTTTATCTGAGAGTTGCTCAAGATTGGGTGGTCTTGAGTGGGAAACCAATTATATCTTTACAGCGTGTAAGGGGGAGTATCTCAGTTAGAGATTTGGCTTCACAAGTGCCTGGGTAAACTTGTGGGTTGTAAAGGCTTCTCTTGTGCCTAGATTAAACAAGAAGATATAGTGGATTAAAATCTCAAGTGGAGCTTGGGGACTGGACGTAGGTCAAGGATTCGGCCGAACTAGGATAAATCATAGTTTGCATATTCTCTTCCCTAAACTCTTATCTTCCTAGCATATATACTTGAATGTCTGACAAGTGTTTTATAGATTATTATTGTCATACAAATTGTTTTCAATAAGTTGCAAAAAGTTTTTTAAAGTTATCAAAAGTTTTTTTTTGGACACCCAATTCACCCCCCTATTGGGTGATAGCCAGGCCTAACAAAGATGATAATTTTTAAAAAATTTAAATTTAAATTTAATATTTGCAATGTCCAAAATATATACCCCTTAACCAAAAAAAAACCTCCCTCCTTCATCCCTCATATCCCCAACCCGATATAGCACAACAGTTGTGGATTCGAAAAGGATGGCGGTCTGGTGGTGTAAATTCGTGATGCCGACATCTTTTGATTGTGGGTTCAAAACGGATGAGGGGATTATTGCAGGACGATAGGATTTCTAGAAGAAGGGATGGTTGGATTTGCAAAAGGAGGAGGTGTTGGGATTTGCAAAAGGAAGAGGCGACGACAGGAACAAAAGACACAGATCAATTGAAGAAGAGGAAGAGGGTTATTTAGGAATTTCTTCCTGTGGGGAAGGTCGGTTCCCACTGAAAATGGAGAGAAGCAATTTTCCCATGAATGATGGAAGATGGATCGCCACTACAAGATAGGTTTCGAAAGATGAAGCATCCAAACGGTTCTTGCCAAAGAAGATGGTGAATCTTCCCTTTCATTCCTGAATCTTCTGTGTATCAAACAGGACCTTAGCGTTAATAGGCATATGTATGGTGATATCTTTAATATGACATTTTTTTCTCTGTTTAAAGAAATGTGTATTTTTGCAACAACAAAAAAAAAAGGAGCAATGAGTGAGAAAGGTGTAGACAGAAAAGTGGTGCACGACAATGCTACGGTGGACATTGCTTTTGAGCCGGAAGGGAGTTAGGAGCAATCAAAAGAGGAAGAGGATTTGATTAGGAAGAACATGAAGACAATGAATGATGATAAGCAAGACACGAACACGACAGAAGTGGGTGCAGCTAAGAAAAAGACTAGTGATAAAACACAACCCGATGATGGGGCAAACCTTCCAAACAAGAACCACAAAGAGACCCCCCCAGTACTGTTAGAACACCAGTAAGAGGCATAAAACACATATATCATCCAGATCCAAACTCATTGGGGAAGAGGAAAAATAATACGAACAGGATTTGGAAGCGCAGATGGTTGAGGGAATAAATTCCTAGTCTTACACAAGAGGATAGCTATTATCAAATCCCTGCCAGTGCTTAATATCTCAAATGAAAAGCAAAAGGAACTTTGTAAACCATGGAAAGACTCTTTAATCTTAACTTTGCTAGGAAAAAATACTAGCAGAGTTATGATTCAAGATAGAATCCAATGGATGTTGAAAATGAGTAACTTTGAGATAATCGACTTGGCTAATCATCACTACATTTTCAAAATTGACGATGTTAGCTTATGTAAGAGATTACTCTTTGATAAACCTTGGTTAATACAAGGGCATTACTTGGTTGTGTAGAGATAGAGTCCCAATTTCAACCCATATGATAACCAAGTGAGAAAAATCGCAGTATGGGTCAAAGTCCCCACTCTTCCGATGCAATTCTATTTTGAATAGTGTCTTTGGGAGTTAGGGAACATGATTGGAAAGGCACTTAAAGTTGATATGAACACATTGGCTCAATGTGAGAACAAAGAGTGTTGCAGTGGAGAGAGGGAAATTTGCAAGAGTTGATTGCCTCTTCTCCTCCAAGTCTCAGCTCAGTCATGGTCTACATATGTGATGCACCTAAACTCGAGAGATCGGCTCGAGCTCATTTAAGCCCTAATCGTTCAAGGACAAAGCCTAAAAATTGGAGCTATTAAATGAAGTTGGCCTTGTAGCCTTTTAAGAACTAGCCTTAATTCCCAACTTTAAATGCACCTAAAACAATCAGCCCCGCCAAGTCGGCATGCTCGTCTTCATTCTATCCAAACCAAATCCAGTCTAATCCATGTAGATTGAAAGGAGTAAAGGTGGTGGTGAGTGCCTGGGGAGCAAGAGACAATAGTGAGGGAGAAGGAACAGGAGACAAGATTGAAGGATGAAGATGAAGAGACAGAGGGAAATTTGTCAAAATAAGAAAGATTTTAAAAAAATTTCCCAAAATGAGGCATTATGCAAAAATTTTGTCAAAGTAGAGCAGTTGGTGGCGTCACCTGACACGACACCACAAGTGGCGTTGTGTGGCGCAACACCATTGTGTAAGTGACATCGCCACGTGTGATGCCACCACTTATGGCGTTAGGACCACTGACGCCACATAGGTGGCATCAGTGATCTTGACACCACCTTTTTTTTAAAAAAAAAAAGTTTAAATTACAAATGTAAAGCTGCTCTGCAGCAACTTTGATTCAGAGCAGGGGGTGAACGCCCCTGCTCTGAGTTTTTTTATTTTTTATTTTTTAAAAAAAGAAGAAAGCAACCTTTTTCAAATAATAATAATAATAAAGTTGTTGCAATTGCAGCAGGTAGGGGCGTGAAAAATTCACGCCCCTGCTGTAAGTTTTTTTTTAAAAAAAAATTGCCTACCTTCTATATAAACACTTCGAACACACACACAAATTCACATACATATACGTTTTAGTAGAAGCAGAGGGAGAAATGAGAGAAAATCAGTTGTCCCTAAGCTTCATCTTCACCCATTTCTTGCAATTTCATTTGTTCTTTTAATCACATTATGTTTCTTCATTTCTTTGTTTAATTGCTTATATACATTGTGTTTCTTCTTCTACTTAATTGCAATTTATGTTGTTGTTGTTTGTTTTATCTGTAATTTGTTCTTCTTTTTCATACTATAATATAAGCAAAAAAAAAATGAATTAAATTCGTTTATTTGTATATTATAATGGTTCTAAAAATATAGGTGCATTCAAATTGACCTTTGAAAGTGAAAAACGAGCAATGTATATTGTTTGAGGCATGTCCGCTGTAGATTTAAATGAAAAGATCTGTCAGTGGTCCTGACGCCACAAGTGGCGTCGTCACATGTGACACCACTTACACAGTGGCGTCACGCCACACAGTTCCACTTGTGGCGTCGTGTCAGGTGACGCCACCAATTGCTCTAGTTTGACAAAATTTTTGCACGGTGTCTCGTTTTGGGAAATTTTTTAAAAATCCTTATTTGGCAAATTTCCCAGAGAGAGAAGGTTGGGAGTAGAGGTGTAAAGAACATGGCTCCCAAAAAAAAATTAACGGAAGCTGGAGAGAGTTAACATATTTATTATTTTTATCCCCTTTAAAAAAATTTATATATTTTTTTCACTTAATAAAATATAGTTGTAATAGACATTTATTTACTAAGGCTGTGTTTAATTTGAGAAATGGAAGAGGAGACTAATCTTTTGTGCTAATATAATAGCCCAAAAGACTAGTCTCTCCTCCCCCTTTCCCTTTAAACTAAAAATATTATAAAAAGTTCGTTATCATATTTATCCTTTAATCCTACAATATACCATATGAAAAAAAAAAATCAACATAATAGTGAATAAATGATAAAATTGTACAAATCTATATAAAAATTTAATAATGTGAGAAATCAAATAAACATTTTCTCTAGTTTATAAATATGGTGGCAGGAGTATTGTATTTTGAAGTGAGAGAATTATTTAGAGTGATCTGGTAATGGTAACCTATGAGCTATGACTACTCAATAGAGTAGGTAACCAAAACAGATATGCATTGAATAGTGCAAAATGAGCCTATGATATACACCAAGGTTTTGAAAACCGGACCGGTCATTGAACCAGTGAAGGTACTGGGTCAAGGGTCAGTGGGTCAGACCGGAGTCAAATCGATATTAATTAAAAAAATATAATTTAATTAAAATAAGTAAAAATATTTATATTTTAATAATAAAAAATATTTTGTGAAAATATTGGAGGATGTGTAAGATGGGAAGATGTGTAATAGTATATTGATTTGTTTTAAAAAAATAGATCACAGTTAGTCGTGGGGCTTTGCAAAATGTCAGAGATATTTTCATATTTCTTCTTTATTCACCACAAGTCACGGGTATATTGAATATGTAGCCAAGGTATGCACTTTGTTGATGCAATGAACAGAGAAAAGTAAGAATTATTGAATACTTGGATTGACAAGCTCAAAGACATGAGCATATCGGAGAAGAAGAAAGGGGCTTCACTACTTCAGTATCTTCGTTATACTTGTGTGTTTCAAATTCTGCACTACATCCTTAAACCGGTGGATGTTGCTCCTGCTTGTAGATACAGAGAAGAAGATACATCCATGGCATCGAGGAAAGGGAGGAAGTTGCAGATCCATCCTTATTCTTCCTTCCCTCTTTCATCAGTGAATATGAGGCACCATCCTCACCTTCGTCACCTTTTTTAATGAATATGAGGCGCCATCGTCGATGAACACCAATAAAACTCGCCGTTATGGATGGATCTACACCTTCTTTGGCACCACCATCCATTTTCTCTCTCCATCTCCCCCTCCCTCTCCCTCTATAAACATCAACACCGCCTTCTCTCTTCCAGAGTTCCGGTCGACATTTTTTCTTTTAATTTGTGACCCGGCCAACTCGGCCGGTTCTGGCCAAGTTGACCGAGTTGACTCTGGGTCAACTCGTGACTCTGGTTTCACCCCTAACTCGGACTGGTTTTCCGGCCGGTTCAACGGTTTTCGGTCTGAACCGGCCGGCCCGGTCCGGGTTTCAAAATCTTGATATACACCATTTTTGCTAATTTGGCCTCATGAATACCTATGAATAAGATTTTCCATGACTTGAAAGAAGGTAGGATGTTCGAGCAAAAAAAAAAAAGAAGGTAGGATGAGAATACTAGTGTGTCTTTAAGACCCTATGTTATTCCCAACAAAATTAACTTTCAAGGATATTTTCAAGCTTCTGCCGCAGATGAAGTGTTAAGTTGTTTGTCAAAATATAGTATTAAACTGAATTGACTCTAAGCAATTTGAACTGTTCCCATTTCTGCCCATAGTCTTGTAGTTTTAGGTTAATGATGATGGCATGAAAGTCATCAAGAATTTGTTTTAAAAAATGGCAAAAAAAAAAAAGAATTAGTTTTTGAAAAAATTAATTTTCAATTCTATTCGGTCTCTAAGCCAAGAAGGAAAGAGACGTTCTGCAGTGATTGTACAAAACTCACGACCACAGTTATCAAAACTAAAACTAAGAAATTCTTGAGCGCACCAGTGCCCCATATAATCTATGCACTGAACACCAAAATCAGGTCAAATATTTTTATCGCATGTGTTAGCCATTGAAACTCACATTGTTAGCTTTTCCTAAAAGTAGCTTTTTATCCCATCAGCTGCCGAAGCTTTGCCAAACACTAAAATTTCACCTAATGGACTTTTTCTTAGCCTCATTGAGCTTCTACTAGTCCCACCACTTTACCAAACATGCTCTATCCCCAAAAACAAAAACAAAAAAGATTTTTCATCTAACTTTAAAAAATTATAACTAATTTCATAAAATTTGCATAAAGTGCAATAAAATCTCATACTAAGGAAAACCATGAGTGTATGAGAGAGGGAGATGAGGGGGAGCAGAGGATAACCCACCGTGCTCAAACCCATTTATGGGCATCAATAAGGCCAGGTGCACCCAAGAATTTCTCTTAAGCTAAATTAAACCACTTTAGTTTGTTTGGATTAATGTTGATAAAGGTGATTTTTTTTAAAAAAAACAGATTTTACATACTAAAGTTGGAGTAAAAGTTAGTCCTTAATATAATATAATTTATGTTTAAATAAAATGTTATTAAAAGAAATTATTTTAACATAAATTTGTCTGGATGAAATATTAAAAAGTTAGTTTCCAGAGGTTTTAAATATGAAAGAAACCACAAGTCAAAAGCCAAAAACTACTCCACTTGATTCATAACATAAGACATTTCAACTAATTCAACAAAATTAAGAAATGATAATTAACTCCTTAAATATATCTTCAAATTGATTTTTTTTAACGTTACCTATATTAAATTCGGTTTCAAAAGAAAAAGAACTTACAAAAAGTCATATTTAAGCATTAATTGCATGGGCAAAATTAACAAATAAGCATTAATTACTCTACAAGTGATTTATATTGTGGATTAAAATATCCTTCTATAAATGATTTATATTATGGATTAGAAAGAATAGAAAAAGTTTTGACCCAGAAACTAATTTTCTCATAAATTATCTGAAACATCAGATGTTGGATCAAAGTATCTTTTCACAGCTGAAATTAAAGTGATCAGTCACCTAATGTGATGCAAAACAATCCCTTGATAAAAAAATCAGTAAATTGGTCATGTATCTTGTTCAAAAGAATTGATAAACCAATAAAATAGACAACTAGCCTATAAAGCTAAATGTGGTGAAGCAGGCCACATGTTTAGGTTGGAGCTTAGGAATTGGTTTCCCTACTAAACTTTTTTATTTAGTAGAGAATGCTCATCAGACCTTGATCATCAAATTATATTTGGATGGTTGATATTTGAGTTTTTTAAATTTTATATTTTTTTAGAAATTATTTCAATGAGTATAAAATTTAAAATAAAGATAATATCTTAACTACTATTTTTTTAAAAAAATAATTTTTATTTAAAAAATTATCATTTAAAAAAAATCATATATGGACCATCCAAAATTAAATTTGGACAGCCCAAATATAATGAGCTCTCATCCCTCAATTTCAGCCCAAATCAAAACTGCGTCCGGGTCCACCTTGCTCATCACATCTATAAGTAGCACATGCTTATCCCACAGTTTTGGGGTGAGGAACCCATTTTCTATTTTTTATTATTTATTTGGATTAAATTATATACTATACCATGAAATATTTTTGGTACATAATATCTCAAATTAATTAATTTTTCATCCAGCATTCAAAAATATTTTTCTTATAATACTAGTATCTTAAAATATTTTTATTATAGCACCCAATATCTGAAATATTTTGTCAACCCCCAATATCTTAAACAAATTAATTTTTAGTGCATAAATATTTTTTCTGAACTTTTCTTTTCTTTTCTTTTTTTTAAAAAAACCTTTTATTTGGAGATTAGTATTCCATGCTCATCTTTTGATGGGTTGTCATTTTATCAATTAGTCCGCCTAGGTTATATTTTCAAGTTTTTTTCTATATTTTCATGAAGTTAAATAATTAAATTAACCCTTAAAATTTTTTAGTATAAACATATAATCTATTTTATATTGTAATTCTGTTAATATAAAAATGATAAATCATTAAAAAAACAAAAAAGAGAAATCAAACATTGAATGGTAAGTTGGTAACCTCTAAAGCCAAGAAACCAGTAAAAACTGATAAAACCATAGTAGGTTTGATTCGAGGATTTTTCCCAATGCAAATCCATATTGGCATTGGAAAAGAGAAAAAAATCAAGAGACAAGCTTGAGAGCTTACATAATAGAGATTTACTGAAGGTTATTTTGATCTCTAAACAAACGCATAAATTCTCATGCTTGGAGTCGCGGATTTTGGTGTCAAAGTTGAAAAAAATAGCTATATCTGCCGGCCAAAAAAGTGGATATATCAATTATTTTTATAATAAAACAATTCTATTCAAACAAAAAGCTAAAAGATACGTTAGAAATATTGAGCAGATAATAACACGAGGCATATGCAAGGGTTCAATCCATAAACCTCATAAACATAAAACAATCAGACCCAACAGACTTGGAATATTACTAAAAACATATGGCCACAAAAAGGCCTAAAGGCTACTTTAGGAACTTGGTCTAATGGTAAATCCACCATACTATGAAGTAGGTGAACAGAGTTTGAATTCCACCTTATTTAAAAAGATATTTGAAAAAAGGCCTCTTAATGACAAATTCTTAATTCAGATTAGTAGGTTGCTCGAATACCTGATAATAGGATCCAAAAATAGCGCAAAACACCAAGTGGCCCAAAAGGGTTACCATAAAAGGGAAAAAAGGGACCAAAGGCTGAAAAATTAAAACAACTTCTAACCAATATGGACACTAAATGCATGAATGAAGCAAAGAAGGTGAATGATGAACTGCTTCCTTTGCACTTGAAGTAGCGCGAAGCACAAATCAATCAAGTTTGCCACTAAGGTTAAGGGTGACCCATAAGATACTGAAAGAGCTAATGGAATAGACTTCCAGAGCTATAGGGCCTGACGAACCTCGTAAATCTGCACATCTCAATGCCTTGTCCAGCAAGTAAAAGCTAAGCGAACTAGGAAAGACAAAAACGAACACAATGTCAAACTTTATTACATAACAATGGCATTACACATTCCATGGGTGTCCCTTGAACAAAGCATATCATTCTTCAGAGAACCGAACCTTTTTTGGCAGAAGACTCGGTGGGCCCCAGCTGAACATCAGAGACCCATATGCCCCACACAGCTCCATTTTCTAAAGAATGTACTGCACATTGCCTTTTAATCCCCTCTTCCCTAACCTGACCATTGAAAAGGTTGTTCTGTGGCTGAAGGAGATTGTCTAGAAAACTCAAAAGAATCAGTCCTACATTTCTGCTTTGGTTTCCTAGTAGAACTTGCAAAAGAATCAATTGTAAAAATAAACAACATTCGACTAACCAAACTAAAGCAGAGACAAAAAAGAAGCCTATCAATGATGAAAAGAAAACAAATCAGAATATGAAGGAAAGAGCTTATAGATATCATCAACAGTATTGAACATCAATATTTCCCTTTTCTATTTGTTTTTTTGGGAGACTGACACACATAAGCATGTTAAAGTATATTTTTTAGTTAAATTTACTTTGGATGCATATTTATATTGTTTCTTTATAGTAGGGTTTGGGAAATTCGCAGATATAAAAAAAAAAATTTATCAAAATAGATCACCGTACAAACAATTTTCAGATCTAACTCAGTTGGTGACGCCACATCAGTGGGCACCACCTTGTGTGTGGCATGCCACGTGGGCACGCCACAAAGTGGCGCCGCCACGTGGGACGCCACTTGTGGCGTGCCCACATGGCACGCCACACCAGAGGCGCTTTTTTAAAATAAATAAATAAATGTTGCAGGGTGCTGAGCTGCCTCGGTGGCAGCTTTTTTAAAAGCTACCGGCAGCTGTAAAATGGGTGGGTGGGGGGTGTGAGGCGTGAATAATTCACGCCCCTCATAGTAATTTTTTTTTTTAAAAAAATTAAATTCTTCTTCCTCTTCTATTTAAACAACCACACACACATATATTCACACATATTCACACATTGCATCTGTAGGAGAGGGAGAAACGTTGGGAGCTTGCTTGAAGAAAGAAGAAGAGAAGAATATATCGGTTGAAAATTATTTTAAGGTATGTTATTTATTGTATAAGATTATTTAGATAGCTAAATTAGAATCTTTTGATAAATGTTCTTCATAAAATGTTTTGTATCTCTATTTGTCTCTGCAATGATGGTAGTCTTGTGTCGGTTAAAAAAAATGCTAAAGTTAGAATTTTTTAGAAGTTGTAAGTTTTGACACTAGAAGACTGTATTTGTGTAGTGATTGATTAATAATAAATTTTAATCGGTTTAGATGCATTTTTTGTTGTTTCAGAGATGTAAAACTAATTTTTACATTTAGAAAGTTTAACATCATTGTATTATAAGATATTTTTACCGATTAAAGGTTATGCAAATATTATATTTGGGTTAATAGAGATATTATGGAAATTTTAATCGGGTTAGTTTTGAAATTATTTAGTAGTACATTAGAGAAAATACCAAAGTATGATGAGAACTTAAATTAAAAATAATTATTCAATATATTATGAATTTTATTTTTTTTCGTTTAATTTTTGTTCTTATTTGTTGATTTTGATTTATTTTACTTAAATAAATTTTTATTTTTTGAATAATTTTCATTATTATAATATAATATTTATTTTTTTTGTTATTATTAGATGTTACGAATTTTAATATTTAAATTAATTTTTAGTTCTTAACATTATATTATTTTTGGTATTAATAAATAACTTTGAATAATTTTACTAATTATGAAATTTGATTTTTTTAATTAATTTTCATGTTGTATATAAATTTTGTTATTTTTATTTTTATTATTAAATATAATGAATTTTAATTTTTTGATTAATTTTCGTTAGATTATATTAAATATGTTATTTTGATTATTATTATTACATATTAGTAGTTTCATTTTTTTATTAATTTTTTTTATTATTAAATAATTTTTAATAATCTTACATATTATGAATTTTTATTTTTTTATGAAGTTTAATTTTTATTATTATATAAACTTTCTTATTTTTAATAAAATATACTATGAATTGTAATGTTTAGATTAATTTTTGTTAGATGATATTATATATGTTATTTTCATTAAAATTGATATATATTATGAGTTTTCATTTTTTTATTATTTTTCGTTGATATTAAATAATTTTTAATAATTTTACATATTATGAATTCTTATTTTTTTATGAAGTTTTATTATGATTAATTCAACTTTGTTATCTCTATTATTAAAATATACTATGAATTGCAATGTTTAGATTAGTTTTTGTTAAATTATATAATTTTGAATAATTGTACTTATGAAGAATTTTGAATTTTTTCAATTTGTTTTCATTATTGTTACATAAATTTTTCGAATGTTGTTATTATTATTAAATATTAAGATTTTTATGTTGTGACCATATTTTCGTTACATTATATAATACTATCATTAAATATTATTATCATTACATAATTTTGTGACCATATTTTTGTGACCATATTTCTGTTACATTATCTTATATAGTTTGATTATTATTATTATTATATATTATGAATTTTCATTGCTTGATTAAAGTATTTACATAATAAATAATTAGTAACTTAATAATAATGTGTTATGTGAGCGTAGATTTGTGTTAGTCAAATGACTTATCAACCCGACCCCACAATTCATCCCGGGCCCAAAGAGTGGGGAGTTCTTGATGAAGAGGTGCAGCGGTCACACCGATCACAATTTGTGTGGAACGAAGGAGATTGTGCTCCCTTAAGGGTGAGGCGAGCCGCACAAGGGCCTGGAGATGTCCATGACCCAAATGACATCCCACATGAGTTGCAGCAGTACCTTCACCGGGTAGGATTTTGGCACGTGTCTCACATGAAGAGACTCAATGTATGCTTTATTCTTAATGTAATTAATTATATTCCTCTAGTTGTCTGTACATGTTACGGATAATGAATACGATTACATATTTGATCTCTATTTTTATGTTGGTGCAGATTGACAAAGACCTTATTACTACTTTACGATTACATAATGAATACGATTACATGCGCATTGGTAGGATGTGTTGGATGACGTGTACCAGAATAAGTCATGTCATATGACTCATTATCGAGGTGGAGTCTATCAAACGGTATTGGTACATCTCGATCCTCTGACGTTTTGATATCCACAGAGAACTCAACAAATTTATTTGTAGGACTTTCCTTAAATATTTCACAAAACATGTCCAAGTCCTCATCATCGCCAATCTCAACACCGGTATATTTGCCGTCCTCAATGGCAACTCTAACCGTCACATAAGATATTACCTGCTCTTGTTGCAGCTTTAACTTCTGACGGAACTTTTCAATTAAATGTTCAAATGACATACCTCGAACAATATATATTGATCGTTTTGAACCTTCAAAGGTCAACCCGTTTGCGCCATTATTTTGTGAACCATTATAATATACAATTGCACGAATCTTATTCATTTTCTTTCTTATATTCTAGAATGAAAAAGAAGAAAAATTACAAATAAATCAAAACACACCACGAATTGCAACTAATCAGAAGAAGAAGAAACTCAATGTATATAAGCAATGAGACAACAAAATGAAGAAACGAAATGTGATTAAATAAACTAAATGAAAGTGCAAGAAGTAGATGGAGATGAAAATTATGGAAATTGATTTTCTCTTGTTTCTCCGTCTGCTTCAACTGATGAATAATTATATATTCTCTACAAAATACATAAATAAGAACAAATCAAAATTGTGTAATAATAACGAAAATTAATGGAAAGTGCAAATTCATAATATATAATAATGATAATAATAAATACAAAAATTAATCAAAAAATTAAAATTCATAATAAATACTAATAATAAAAATAACATATATCATATAATGTGCAAAAAATTAATGACAAAATCAAAATTCGTAATCTTTAGTAATAATAATTATATTAACGAAATTTATATAATAACAATGAAAATAAATTAAAAAAATTCAAAATTATTCATAAGTTCAATTATTCAGAATTTTATAATAGTAAAGAAAATTAATAAAAAAAATGAAAACCCATAATATGAAAAAATAATAAGCAAAATATATTATATATAATGTAATGTATATAATATTACAAAAATTAATCTAAAAATTAAAATATATAATATATTATACTCATCAAATTTAACGAAATGTATATAATAAATAAAATTAAAAAAAAACTCAAAATTCATAATATGTAGAGAAAAAATTTAAATGAAAATTATTTAATATGAACGAAAATTAAAGAAAACATTTGAAAACTCATAATATATAATAATCTTAATCAAAATAACATATATAATATAATCTAACAAAAATTAATCTAAACATTACAATTCATAGTATATTTTAGTAATAAAAATAACAAAGTTTATATAATAATAAAAAAAAATGAAAGTTATTTAATAATCATAAAAATTAATAAAATAAATCAAATTTCATAATTAGTAAAATTTTTCAAAATTATTTATTAATAACGAAAATAATATAATACTAACAACAATAATTAATTAATATATTAAAATTCATAACATAAAATGATAACGAAAATAATAAAAATTCTATTATGATAATGACAATTGTTCAACAAATACAAATTCAACTAAGTAGAATAAATCAAAATTAACCAATAAGAAGGATAATTAAAAGACAAATTAGAATTATATATATATATATATATATATATATATATATATATATGAATCATATATATTGAATTATTATTTGTAATTTAATTTTCTCATCCTACTTTGGTTTTTTCCTCTAATGTTTGAAAGCTAAACCGATTAAAATTTTCATAATATTTCTATGAACCCAAATATACTATTTGCACAACATTTAATCGGGCAAAATATCCTATAATACAACAATCTTGAAATTCTTAAATTTAAGAATTAGTTTTAAATTTGTAAAACAAACAAAAAATTTTGTATAAATCGACATAAATTTATTATTACTCATTTACTACATAAATACAGTCTTCTATTATCAGAACTTACAACTTCTAAAAAATTCTAACTCTAACATTTTTTCTAACCGACAAAATACTACCATTATTGCAGAGACAAAAATATACACAAATCATGTAATGCAAAAGACTTGTTAAAGATATTCTAGTTTAGCTACCTAAATAATCTTATAAAATACATAGCATACCTTAAAGTAGCTACCAAGATGTTTCTTCTCCTTTCGTTCCTTTTTCACCTGCTGCTCCCAACCTCTCCTGGATGAAAGAAGAAATATGTGTATGTCTTTGAAGTGTGAAGTGTGTGTGTGTGTTAGGTGTTAAATAGGGGAAGAAATTTATTTTTTTATTTTTTTTTTAAAATAGGCAGGGGCGTGCTCTGCACCCCTGCCTCATTCTGCAACATATGTCACATGCTGCAAATTGCAGCATTAAAATTTTTAATTTTTTTTTTAAAAAATTACTGTGGGGGGCATGCCCCCCACCCACCCATTTTACAGCTACCTCGGTGGCAGCTTTTAGAAAAGTTGCCACCGAGGCAGCTTTTGCAGGGCGCGTTTTTTATTTTATATTTTTTTTAAAAGATGCTGGCACTTCTTGTGTGGCGTGCCACGTGGGCACACCACAAGTGGCGTCCCACGTGGCGGCGCCACTTTGTGGCGTGCCCACGTGGCACGCCACACACAAGGTGGCGCCACGCCACGTGTGGCGCCCGCTGACGTGGAGGCACCAACTGGGTTAGATCTGAAAATTGTTTGTACGGTGGTCTATTTTGATAATTTTTTTTCTTTTTTTGTTTATATCTGCCGAATTTCCCTAGTGGGTTTAGTCTTGTTAAAATATCTTGTCAACTCAAGAGACACAATTTAATCCATCAAATTGAAGGATATAATTAATAATATTTATAGCAAGATCTATGAAGTTCTGATCATTCATATACATTTCCTATCCTGCAAAGTTCTCTCATTGATCATATGCTATTCCAGAAGTATATATATCATATTGACTTTGTGGTAGTGAGTAACCTAGAGCTTCACATTAAATACAAAGCAACTCCAAGTCTGCCAAAAGAAACTATTCCCCACAACATTTTCTATACATTCTAAGCCTTAAGCTCAACCTTTACCAGAAGACAAAATTCAGATACTTTCATATGAACAGAGAGATTGACACAATATTTGTTTATCATCTTTGCTATATCACTAAGGACTAAGGAGTATAAGCCAGAACTTGAAATTCAGCTAGATTCTGATTTTGGGAATCAAGCTCATTGTCAAGTCTGCTTAAGGTCCTTTTCACTTCCTCAAGCTTCAGCTGAAGAACTTTCTATAGATTTATACCACTCTGCAAAAGTATCTGAAGAGGTTGTGATCTTGCTGGCTCTAATGGCATCAGCTAAATTAATGGTCTTACAGATCATTCCAACCAAAAGTTTACAATTCTGACCTTTTACAAGATTCTCATAATGAAACATTCCTTGACCACAACAAAGCTCATGGTACTTGGTCTTGAGGTGTTTGGATAGTTCTGATCCAATTACCAGACCATTAACCACAATGCTGAAATTCTCGATACTAGTCACTTGTTGATAAGTGGTTGTAGATTCTGATAATCTAATCCCATTCAAAACTTTAGGACCAAGATGTTCATCTAGACCACTAGTATTTTCATGTTGATCTGATGGCGGTATGTCAGCATCACATATCACTGTGTTATTGCTTGGATCATTTTCTTGAGGAACGTCTATTAAAATGAGATTGCAAGATGCAATTAGAAACATGGGAAAGTCAAAGGAAACAAAGAAATGAAAATGATAACCAAAGGCTTTGTAGCTTAGTGGTATGGATGCTCTTCTGTTTGTGAAAAATTGTGGGTTCGATTCTACTTGTTGTAATTCAGACTGTTAGTGTCTGTCCTTTTATTTTTTTTAAAAAAAAAAACCAAAAAAAAATAGGAAAAGGAATGAGAATAATAGGAAACTTACTAGACCAATGTTGCTTCATGCAACCATCTAAATATAGAAGGCCGAGCTCAACATACATGGGAGTGAGAAAACGAACATGAGCAATTATTCATATACTCCTGATATATATGCCTGCATATTCTTATTGTAGGTTTACCTAATGTATGAAGTTTTCAATTTTAATATACTTATGCTTGATGTATGTACTGTGCTGTTATAGCCGTGAGATTGACTTGATCTATGCAGACAAATGCATACTTAATTCGTTTTCTAGATCTCTCCTAAAGTTAAATATGCAAGAATGTATGGAGCTTAGCAACATTTTTTCATAAGACAAAAGTAGAAGATTCCATACTTCTAAAAGTTCAAATTGGTTCTTTTGTTCACTGCTTCTAGAGATGAGCACGCATTACAGCAGCAAAAATACAGACAGCCTAATTAGCAACCCACAAAAAGAAACATCAAGATCGGTGTACAGCTGAACTATTAGTCTGATAGATGATACTAAGTTTGGATCCTAATCCAAACACCCTACAATAGCTACACTAACTGGCTAGACAGAATGGAGAATACTGGCATTCAACCCCTGCAAGCCCTTGCCATGAGCTCTTTCCTGACCAGGATGATATCATTGAATGTAGGGTTCCAGAAAACTCTAGTGGCAGAGGCGTAACTCCCCAATGAGACCTCATCTGCAACAAATGATACAGTAAAAAACACATCATTAGTTACTAATAGGACTTAAACGAAAAATAATAGTTGTGCAACACACATACCTCCTTCCTTCTTCACAATACCGAACTGAAAAATCACCACCAGATTCACCATACGCTTCACCCAGTTGTAGTCACGCGCCATCCCTCCAAAGCACTATCACCCACCTGGGAAACTCATATCCTTTTCATACTACACAAATAAAATTCATATAGAAAACATATTACACCACCGCAAGGTGGAACAAACAAAAGTAGTAAGTAAATGCGTGAAAAACATTCAAACTCACAGCCTATCCTCCACCTCAAAGTTAAGCTAAGGCAGTCAAAATCCACGGGCGAGCAAACCAAGCCACAAACATCTGAGATACAAGCCAAACTTCCCCTGATAAGTTCCTCCACCCAAAAAAAAAAAACATCTTCATAACGACATTTTTGAAAAAACATAAAGTGCCCACAAACGTGTAACACAGCAACCACGATAGTACTCCCTCCCTATGTAGACCACGTCCTTGAGCTTAAGACATTGAGCTGGGGCCGGGATAATATACTCCTGGACAGTGGTACTAAGAAGTAACACAATATGGTACCTGTCATGAATTCCCTCACCCTCCTCAGCTACCAGAAAGTTCTTTACAAAGAGCACACTATCCTCCTTCATAAAGTTCTCAAAACGATCAATGACATCCTCACCAGCCAGCCTCATTATCATCCGAGTGTCCTGCGTGATAGAAAGAACCACAGAAATTTAAAAAAGACAGAGAGACGATATATGAAAAAGGTAGGTGGAACCTGAAAGAATGAGCGGGTCTTTTGCGGAAACAACTTGGAAACAAACTGATAAAACCTGCTCTTGGACTTGAAACTTTCATCTTTGAGTGGCCCTTGAACCTTTTTCGGTAAAAACCAGACGCTTGTTAAAATATGACGCAAACGACAAAAGAAGGCAACCAACAGCTTTTAAATCTAGGCAGGAAAATAAGTACCACTATCTCTGGATCGAGATTTTATATAAAATAAAAAAATTATAAAACGTTAAATTCTAACATTGTAAAATCATAAAAATATAAAAGTATTTTAAAAATTAGTAAAATCGTTTTAATAAAAAAAAATTATAAAAATTTAAAATCGTAATAATAAAATAAGATTAACTGCAAAAACACACAAATAAAATGAACCAAAGAAAGCCTGCACGGAGCCCAACAAAACTGGAAGCAAGCTGAAGAAGCCTGCACAAGCCGGTACAATTCAAATGAAGAGTAACCATCAAGGTTATTAAAATAAGATGGGTTACTAAATCAGTCAGTATTAAGTTAAGGGTCAGAAGATTAGATCAGGTTTTAATCAAAGCTAATTCAGATTAAATTAATGAGAAATTGAAGATTTTAGAGTTATCAATATGAAATTATAAAAAAAATTAAAATAAAAAATCCATTTTTTATATTAAAATAATAAATCGATTGATGCTCAGATCGAATCAATTCAATAGTTCAGGCTGAACCGGAATGATCCAAGTTTCAAAACTCTATTAACTAGTAACTACATAGACGAGCTAGGATAGAGTTGGCTCCGCTCACTAAACAATTGACGTTGATTCGAACCAAAAAAAAAAAAAAAAACAATTGATTTTGATTTAATATTGTATATTGATTGTCTCTTATCAAAACAAATAATAATAATAACAGAAAAACAATCTCCCGCATTCCTGCGTTACGTTGCGGATGAAGGGATAGAGAATTGGCTAGAATGGCAGCAGCGACGCTGCTTGCTCTCAATCTCGCAGGCCTTGGCCGTCACCTCTGCAAAACACTCCTTTCCACACCCTCTCCTTCACACGCTTTTCTGAAACCTCATCTCCTTACCTTCCCCAAGCAATTTCGCCGTCATCTCTCCTCTCCCTCCACTTCATCCCGCCGCTTCTGTACCCGCTTCAGCCCTCCAGGTTCGACATTTTCGTGTTTCTGGCTTCAATCTTGGAGTATTCATGTTGAATTTGTTACTATTTAGATAATCAATTTTCACCGAAATGTGAAAAAAACAATAATTAGCTTATGGATTCTGAGCTGATTGTTTTTGTTGCCCCATACTTACTAGTCCGGGATTTTTCAGATTTGGATTATATTGGAGCAGCAGATGAAAAATATGATGTGATTGTAGTTGGTGGAGGACATGCTGGGTGTGAAGCTGCACTTGCAGCTGCTCGCTTGGGGGCAAAAACTCTTCTTCTTACGCTGAATCTTGATCGAATTGCATGGCAGGTTACTAGCATTTTGCGTACCTTGTATGCCCCTTTGCGTGACTGGTACCTGGTCTAATGTCATTTCTACCTTTTTAGCTGACAACATTTTGATGCTCAAATCTTGTGTTTCTTCAAAACCTTTGTTCTTAAACCTCTCTATCAGCGCCGATTGAGTCGCCTTGACAATGCTGTCTTTATGTTGCATCAGGAATTTGAATTTGAAATCATTTTTTTAATTAAATAAAGTTGAAGGCCGAAAGGGTTTATTTCATATTTTAATACTTAATAATTATAGAAAGCAGCTTATCTACGTTTGAAATATCATTTGCATCCACTTCTACATGTACTCTCCCTTCCCTCCCATGTATTTAAGCAAAGTTAAGCACAAAATGCAATATGTGTAATTCAATTCTAATACTTTAAGAATTTCTAAGGAAGACTATTTGTTGCAGCCTTGCAATCCAGCAGTTGGTGGACCTGCAAAGTCTCAACTAGTTCATGAGGTTGATGCACTAGGTGGTGAAATAGGGAAGATTGCTGACAGGTAGTGTGAAAAATTTATTAAGTCCCAATATAAATCCTTAGCATGAGATTTGTTGGTCTTTGCTGTATACTTTGAGGATGCAGTTCTGTATGACTTTCAATTGTAAGATGATCACTGGCATCTTTATATTGATTTGTCTCCACCTCTCTCTCTCTCCCACTTGCGTGTCTGTCTATCTTCACCCCCCCCCCCCCCCCCACACACACACACACACCCTGCTTGGAACAAGGGCCTAATATATATAATGAATATAAGTTCTGTTTTCGAATAAGGTATTTCTGGAGTCACTGACCATGGGAGATTATAATAAGGAAAAAGTGGCGACAAGAAATTGCATGTGTCTTCTGGACAGTTTTAAATATATTATGAAATTATTGGAGCGACGTAGTTGGGTTCATAAAGAGTGACTGTCATTTGTAAATTGAATTTATCTACTATCATTAGCAGGAACCCTAGGACGGTGAAACAAAAAAAATAACTTGGTAATCCAGTACAACTCCGTGAAAGCATTAATAAGATATACTTTCTGGATATCTGCCTCCACTAACGAAGGGGAAAAGCAGAGAGGGACTAAGGATTGCTTGCTCTGTTCCCCCCTTAAACAACTGTTTACTAACTTTCACCATGTTGAAGTGTTGGGCTTGGCAAATCAAAATCCTGGCCTAGCTATTCAATTGTCATTGATTCAACTATGAGTTCACTTCTTGGCCAAAATCAATTATGTTAATATACTGTTTCTCTTCTAGATTCCAGTACGTTTTATACTTTTATGTCATCTGTGGTCTACATTACAAAAACTTGATGGGTTGATGGAGAAGAAGACACATAAGTGGTTACAACTCTCATTAACTTATGTAAAATGAATTTTGCCTTGAACTTCACTTTAATTGCTTGACACAATATTGCAACCTAGTAAAACTAAAACACAACTTGTTTAAGCTTATATCCATAGAAAAAAAAGTACCTGTTTAAGTAAAACAAGGGTGGTGAACTAGTAAAGAGCTATTGTCTCAGCCTCATCGACTGGCTTAAACCTTAGCTTTAGGCTTCTAAGGAAGATGGCAGTTCTCTAAATATGGAAAGGCCTATGAATCAGCATATCACTCTAGTCTTCTTGAAGAGACTGAATAATACCTTTCCTTCTGATTGATGCTTCATCCCTTAATACTACATTGAATATATCCATTTTTTCATTTTGGTGTACTTGCATTACCTTTCTAAGATGCTTGAGTTGTGGTGTTTCTAATAAGTTATATATTTCATGAAATGCTCTAGTTCAAAAGGTGAATTTCTGGTGATTTGCTACTCATGTTTATATTCATGTTCAGATGCTATTTACAAAAGCGTGTACTCAATGTCTCGAGAGGTCCTGCAGTTCATGCACTACGTGCTCAAACTGATAAAAGGGAATATGCCATGCAAATGAAAAATGTAGTGGAAAGGCAAGTCTACTTCCATAATCTTTTTACTTTTTATTTGTAAATTCTGGTATATATTTATTGCTTTATAAGATCTGACATGGTGGTCCATAAAATTTTTGTTTTCTGTAAACAATGACCTTGTATATGTCTAGCTTTGTGAGCCAGGCTGTCACTCTTTGGTCTGCAGTAGAGTATGTGTTTAACGTGATCAAATACATGCAATAAGATTGATATCTGTTCCATTCAAATTAATATCACAGGCTACCCCCTTCTCATATCTGTGATTTGTAAACCTTGGGGATATGTGTATCTAAAGTTATGGATGGCTTGTCCATCATATTTTATGATCTTAATCTGTTTGTTCAATCACTTCCATGGTGAACCAGGTGGAAGGGATTGGCTGATATAACAGTGTTTGCATATACTCATGAGTCATGGCAATGTTATTTCACTTTATATCGACCGTCTTTTTAACTTACTAAGATTATGTAATAGTTATCCACATCTATTCTGTGTTGTCTATGTTGATTCTTCACAATTTTATGGTGGCATTGTTCATAGTTACTTCCAGAAATGCTTTCATTGTCTATGTGATGAGAGATTTTTCCTTGTTCTTCACGTTTGTAGCAAAGAATATGGCTTGGGGGAGAGATAGGAATCTGAACTCTAGACCAATCTCTCCTAAACTAATCTGGCCCCTAGCTGCTTTTTGTTCGGTCAGATACTTTATTCTTTTGCTTGTTTATCATTTTCATTACTGGACATCATTTATTCAATTTTTTTGCAGCACCCCTAACCTTTCTATTCGAGAGGCTATGGTCACAGATATTTTAGTGGGGAAGAATGACAATGTGGAAGGTGTTTGCACATTTTTTGGAATGAATTTCTATGCTCCCTCAGTTATTCTCACCACAGGTACTTTTATGAGTGGTAAAATTTGGGTTGGTAGGACTTCTATGCCTGCAGGAAGAGCTGGAGAATCTGCATCACATGGGCTAACTGAGAACTTGCAGCGCTTCAGTTTTGAAACTGACCGATTAAAAACTGGAACCCCAGCCCGAGTGGACATTCGCACAGTTGATTTTTCCGTATTGGAACCTCAGCATGGAGATGAAGAGGTGCTTCCATTTGAACCTATATGTATGTTCTGTAGGTTTTTTAACCAATATGTTCTTCAACAGATTGAGTTTTGATTCAAATAAAGTTTTCATGGTAAATGCTTTGCTATGGTTTTGTCTCAACCCACTAATGTTATGGCATATAAACACGTACACACACACACTCACACTCACTCTCGCTAATTTACATGTTTACTGAGCATGTGTCATGATCTCAATACACATTCAAATATGCTAGCACGTTGCTCCTTTTAGAATCATGTCTACTCATCTTAGTTCCAGGTTGTGCCATTCTCTGTCCTTTTTCCTGTTTTAAGTTCTTTCTCTTATTGTCTTGTTTGACAATACGCTTATGAGTATGGTTTACAATGCAATTTTTTTAGGCCTGTTGTCTTAATAAATTATATTTGTGTTTTCTTGGAATGCTGATTGAAAACGACAGGTTGGCTGGTTCACTTTTGATCCTGATGTCCATATTGAAAGAGAACAAATGTGCTGCTATTTGACCCGCACTACCAGTAGAACTCACCAGATAATTAGAGATAACTTGCATGAAACTCCCACCTATGGAGGATGGGTTGAAGCTAAAGGACCTAGGTACTGTCCTTCCATTGAAGATAAGGTGTGTTTAAAAAGTATTTCATTTTCCATGGAGCGAGTGGGAGAGTCACAATCATTCTTTTCTTCTTATTATTTTCTATACTAGCATATTTAATATTCATTCTAAAATCAGTCAGAACTGGTTTTAGGAATAGGTGAAATCTTCACTCTGCTGTATTAGAATTATTTCTATCTGTTTTTCTGATGTAAAATTTTGTTTTAGATTGTAAGGTTTCAAGATAAAGAGTCTCATCAGATATTTCTTGAACCAGAGGGCCGACATGTGCCTGAGCTCTATGTGCAGGTATTTGTTTTCCTTTATTCTCTATTAATCATAATCATATATCATAAAAGGGAGGCCTAGTGCACAAGGCTCCTACTAGGAGGGAGTAGGGAGGGATGGATGTGTGCAGTCTTACCTCCGCAAGTGGAGAGGCTATCTCCAGAACTTAATGTAAATTATAAACTATTACTAAAAGATGTAATTCTATCTTGTGTGCTGGTGATTAATTTAGATTATATGAAGTAAAAGACTACTGGTTTATAACAGATATGTACAGCCCAAGAGATGGTAATACATGGAGTTTGAAACTGCCTATGTCTGGAGTATGAGCAAAACTCAAAGTTTGTCATCCATTTACTCTTGAAAGACTGTCAGAAATTTCAATATATTACTGATTTTATGAAACAACCAACAGTGAGAGAACAAGCATTTGATGTCTCAAGGGATGAAAATGTGATAGATTGAAGGAGGTGAATGACTGAGAGATAAGTGTAGGGCGACTTAGGGTTAACATTTTTTATCTGAGACGGAGTTATTGCCATTCTGGCTGAGTGTACCGAAAAGGGTAAGTAATCATGTTAGGTTTTTTACTCCCTCGTGTTCAGATAGTAGTTCTATTGCTGGAATAAATGTAAGATGATTCAATATCCTTGAAAATATATACCAGATGTTTATGACCAAGCTAAATTTTTTTGGTATGTCCAAAAATCATTAATGCATCTTCATTCTAAGATTTCTACCCAAATTCTCACCCACCCTGATCGTTTGAGTTCAGCCTGGGAGGCATGATCAAGCTAATTTTTAAAGTCCTCATGGTTTCCAATTTTGTGTTTTGTTTTAAAACTGTTTTCTCAGTTTTAATCTGACTATCTTTGAGCATGTTTAATAGAAGATTGGAGTTCCTAGAGTATTGGTATTGTGATGATTCACAAGTCAGTACCTGACTGTTGTTAAATTATAGTTTGTTGATCTCAAGAATACCACTTGCAATAGAATAAAATATATGTGGTTTACCTTTTCTTTCTCTCATAGGGGTTTTCAACTGGTTTACCTGAGAGACTACAGTTACCTTTGTTGAGAACTTTACCTGGCCTTGAAAACTGTTCAATGCTGAGGCCTGCATATGCTGTAGAGTATGATTTTTTGCCCGCTTATCAATGTGCTAGATCTCTGATGACAAAGAAAATAGAAGGATTGTTCTTCTCAGGTCAAATAAATGGAACCACAGGCTATGAAGAAGCTGCAGCACAGGTTTTATGCCTTTGTTCTCCTAAATTTCATTTAATTATTTATTTATTTGTGTGTTCTCAGTATTATCTTGAGCAAAAGTAGTTTGACTACATTAGTCAATTTGGGCATCCTTCTTATCTGACAAGCTTTCTCAAAATTTACATTTTTTCCCTTTTTAGGGCATCATTTCTGGCATCAATGCTGCAAGACATGCAGATGGTAAGTCACTTGTCATTCTTGAAAGGGAGAGCAGTTTTATTGGGACATTAATTGATGATCTAGTCACCAAGGACCTGCGGGAACCTTACCGTATGTTGACAAGGTATGTTAACTGAAGTTATAATTTTCATGCTCAGTGATGCTTTCTTCATTTGTTGACAATTGCATATTACTAAACTTGCCTTCTCCATATTAGCCGTTCAGAGCATAGATTACTCTTGAGATCTGATAATGCTGATAGTCGTCTCACTCCATTGGGTCGTGAAGTTGGGCTGATAGACAATAGACGCTGGAAGTTGTATCAGGAGAAGCAAGCTCGAATTTCTGAGGAAAAGAAACGATTGAAAAGTGTTAGGGTTTCAGGTTCTTACTGTTTTTTCTTGGAGATTACCTTACTCTTTGAAGCTGTATCTGTGGAAGAAGCTCATCCTCTAAGGGATGTTTGGGAGATGGGGGGGAGAGGAAATAGGGATCTTGGAAAAATAAAAGATCAATCAGTTCTGTTATATTTGACCTAATTTGTCTTTTTTCAAAAGATTAATTATGATGGTATAGTTTCTTGACAAATACTTTTAGAAAAATAATGAAGATTTACAATGATAAATTTCTCCATTAATTCCTCCGGAAATTGAAAGAAACGTGAGGGTGGTGGGGTTTGCAGGATTTTAGAGGCTTAGTGAAAATTCCTCATTTCCATCCCCTCTGAAGAAAAAATTATAAAGAGAAATCCTTTCAAATTTCAATGAAAACTCTCTTCCCTTCCCTATTTTCCAAACTAAAGATACCCTCAAGGAAAACAAGTTAGTGTTATTTTTCTTCATAACAGATATTTCTTTATCAATGCATGTTGATCCTAATACAATTTTGGGCTTGGCTTTTTGTTGTCACGTATGGTATGAAGGTTTCTAAACTTCCTGATTGAAAATGAGGGACCTATGAGCCGCTTACCACTAACTGGAGCTTTTGCTATAATCTGTATTGAGCAAAGGGATGTTCCTTTGGTAGTAAATAATTAATAAACTGCAGAACATGTGCACAAAATGTTTACGCCTTCAAATCTTTGCTGCATCTGACTGTGAATACAATCATTGAACTTATATACTATGGGTATATCTAAATTAATGTCATGTAGAAATGTAAAGAGTTTTTACTACAATTTTCCACTCTCTCAGCAAGTGCTTGCACTTTCTCTTTTCCTTTTAGGGAAAGCCTTGCCACATCTTATCTATCCAGTCTTCTACTTTCTCATAGCGATCAAATCTTTTCTGTTAAAAAAAAAGTATATTCTGTTATGCATAACTATCCTTGTAATCCTTCCCACTTATCCAGGAGGGGATTTGGCTGCTGATGTTATGAAGGTATCTGGTCAGCCAGTGAGGGACTCCTCAACACTGGAGAGCCTTCTTAAGAAACCACACATACAATATGGAATTCTTGATAAGCATGGTTTTGGCAACAGCAACTTATCAAGAATGGAAAAAGAATGTGTCGAGATTGATATTAAGTATGAAGGCTTCATCTTGCGTCAACAAAGCCAACTTCAACAGGTACACGGGGCTATATGTAATCCATTTAATATTTACATTTTGTAACACATCAGGTGTATTTAATGTCTAATTACAAGGCTGTGTTAAAACACCTGCAGATGGTCGGTCAACAACATAGACCACTACCTGCGGACTTGAATTATTATGCAATGACAACTTTGTCTCTTGAAGCACGTGAAAAACTCTCCAAGGTTTGTAACATGCTTGGTTACACACACACACACACACAGGTTATTATTGGAGTTAAGTTTTCCACAAATTCTCACTATAAAAAGAGATAACAAGTGATGAGATCTCTGGAGTCTCAGGGAATATGAAACTGATCATTATATTACTAATGCTTATGAAGGGAATAGAAAAATATTCAGACCTTCTTGTAGGTTTGAATCCGACCGTTCATTTAAATATCATTTAAATGATTTCAGGTGAGGCCACAAACCATTGGTCAGGCAAGCAGAGTAGGTGGGGTGAGCCCTGCAGATATGACTGCTCTCCTTATTGTGCTTGAAACCAATAGAAGGAAAGCTCAAGAACAAAATAGATACCAAATGTTAAATGCCATTAGAACAGATGCCCCAGAAGAGGTGCCTGAAGTAGTTTCTTGTACCGAAACGGTGAGCTCTGGATAAGTCTTTTGCTCTAGTAAGCAACCATGTTCATAGAGACTACTTTTTTTTTTAAGTTCATAGAGACATTTTGAAGTTCTTGATTAAGCCAACTAATTAAGGTTGCACAGCGTAACTTATTTTTGATCCCCATAGAAAATTTTGTTAGTGGAAATAGAATACGATTGTGTTGTATAATCGATGGATAGTTTTTACTTTTTAGAATGACTTTTATTGGAAGGATTGGTTGTGTCATGAGTGTGAAACTTAGAAGAGGTGCTTTGAAGCAAGGGAAACTCTCGATAGAGCCAATTTGGCAAAGTCATAGAGGCCAATCTGACTCATCGTTTGCCTCAGAAGACGACGTACAGAGCTTCAGGTGCGCCGAATTATGTAAGGAATTTAAGACTACCGAACATCATGCTTGCAGCCTTTTCAAATTTAAAATTCCAATCAGCATATATTTAAGATGATTAGTCCATATGCTCAAGAACGAATCAACAAGTAATAAGCAGGAACGAACATTTTTTATCCTTTTTGGCTTGAATTCTAGAAGCATAGGATAGCAACAAGTAATGAGTATGTTGTAGTTTTGATTATTTGATTGTCAGATAATTTCATTGATATTTTTTTAATTCTTAAAACAAAAAAAGCTTATTAGTGTTCAATGAACAGATTTTAGGGTTGTAATAGAGACTCTGTCAGAAAGGAACTCTATATGTACACATTTTATAAAATTCTATTTGTTTAAAATAACATGCATACTCAGCGGAGAAAATGCATAGGTCTTTTCGAAAATTGTGGATTCAAACTCATTTTGTTCACTTCGTAGTCTAGCCAATCCACTGAGACCACACTTTTTTGCCAGTCATGCACTTCAAAATTCTAGTTAGGAAACAATTGATCCCATATCATGCAATAGAAAAGAACTTCGGTTTAAAACTGAATAAAAAGAAATGATATGATTTACTTATGAAGTATGCTATCTTGTTGTATAGCATTTTTTTCTTAATTTTACTAAAAGCAGATAGAAAATGCAATTCAAAATCTAGTTTCAATCTAAAAACAATTTAGTACTGTAAAAGATTTAGTCCTCAAGAAAAAAAAAAGTATGTTTACCAAGAGAAGGATCGTACAGCCTGCTGGACGCCAAGAGAAGGATTTGTGAAGAAGAAAATGTCACCAGTGGAGATATGGAGGATCATACGGCCTGCTTGACGCCAACAATACTTGAATGAGTAGAACACTTGCACAGAGAAGAAGGAGAAATGGCTATGATCCATAACTTGAGAGCTCAGGGACTTAACAATAGAGAAGCCCCCAAGGACCCAACACCGTCTATATATAGCAAGAAGGCTGAGTGAAAACAGAGGAGCACAGGGAGCAAATTAGTATAGCCTTATGCTGGCCTCGAGAAAGAGTGAAGAAGCGAACCACTCGAAACTCAAGTAGTAGGGTCGTGGCAATGCATGGCGTTAGGATGTGACCAAGGTGGCAAAGTGGAGAAGACCAAAGGACGACACATAAGGGAGGTGAGCCAGAGAGAGTCATCATGAAATGCCTTAACGGTGTGTTTGGTTTGAGGGGAGGGAGAGGGACGGAGTCCTAAAAAAATTTACTTATTAGCTTGTAAGTTTAGTGTCGCCTCTCTTCTTTCTCCTCAAACCAAACACCTCCTGAAAGAAGAGGAGACCAGTTTAGTCTGCTCAACCAGGTGAGAAGCTAAAATCAAAGTCCAATACAGGTGGGCTTGGATTAGAGAACTGAACCTGAAGGCTCACATCATTTTGGAAAGAGCAACGGGATCCGGATCGGTAGATATGGGCTGACCTTGGACCAATAAAGTGCTCATGTGGAGCCATAGCAAGAACCGACCTTGAACAGTGATTTTCATGCAAACCGACGACGCCTCCACAACCAAAGCACAAGGAAGTAGCATGCTCGAGAAGAAATGACAGCTCCAATGGTTTGCCAAAAGGTTAGCAAGATCCAAGAAATGTTAAGGAGCCCAGACGAACCAACACAAGCCACCTTGAATCGAAACCCACACTGTGAATGTGATGATAGATCAACCTTAGCTTGAGCAGATAACCGAACTTGGGGCTAGAAATTGAGCCACCTCCGGATTCTAAAAGTTCATGGGAAGGCTGTATTAGAAGTCATAACTGAGCTTAATTCCTTGCTGGAGGAAGAAAAATCAAGTTTCGATATGGATGGTTCTATCATAAATGGAACCCTCAGCGTTTGAATCTTCTAGCCATAGTGGAGATTACAATTAAATATGGCTTAAGAGAGCAATCAAGGAAATCCAAAGCTCCCAATGCTTTAAAGCATTGAGAAGTTGAGAGCTCTTATTGCACATATTAGGTCCTGTTTGAATCCTCTTATTCTTAGTTTATTTTCTTTTTATAAGCAGAAATTAGATCAAACAGGTTTTTACAAAAACTCTTATAATAAAAAAAAAAGTTTTTTTTTACCAAGAAGAAAAAAGTCAGAAGGCAGAAGCTTTTATGAGGAGCTCTTTTTTAAGCTCTTATTGATCAAAGCTTTTATCTCAAAATGGCTTACTATCATCTCTTTCGGCAAAGAGCAAAAGAACATAGAATAACAAATATGATTTTGAATTAATGTATCTAACCATGATTTTGAGTCAACATAACATAATTTTGAATCAAGAACGCCAAGCAAGGGAGTTTGAAATCGAATAAAAAAAAAGAAAAGAAAAACTACAAATCCAATAAACCCACAACTACAAATTGAACAATTTCAAATCTTTATTTGTTCACACATTGCTCTATCATCATTTTTAAGCAACCGTAACAAAGTCGAAGCCTTATCCCTTAAAAATAATAAAATTATCTTAAACTATTTTTTAATATCTAACCAGGGACATGAGTGTATGGCTCTAGGATTGAATGTTGAATACAGAGAGGTTGCCTCTAATAATTTCTTTCCTTCTTTCTTTATTTTTAGTAAAAATCTTACACAAAAAGAAGTTTAAAAATAGAAAAATATTAAATAATGTTTTCAATATTGACAATAAATAAGATCTTTTAACATTTTTTTATTCCCTTCTGATAAGAATCTTAGAATTTTACACAAGGTTTTAACAAGTTATAAAGTTTTCACAAATTTCAAAGTGTTTATGACAAATCTCAAAGTGTTAATAAGTTCACATAAGGTTGTATAATATATCTTTTATGACAATTTTTATTAAAAAAAGTGTTTATGACAAAATTTTTGCCAAACTTAAATTTTATTTGAGTTTTTAAGTAACTTTTAAGTTAAACAATTTATATAGTCATCAAACAGCTTTTAACTTTTTTAAAAAAAGCTTTATTTTTTTTAGCTTTAGTTTAAAAGTAGCTTTTAGATTAAAAAAGAGAGGATCCAAACAGGCTCTAGGTAATGTCGATCATCCTTTACCACAAGAGGAACATGGGTAGCAACTTTACCACAAGAGGAACATGGGTAGCAACTGCCATTAAATTAAAATACTACATTTTTTTTAATTCATAATTATCGTGTTTATTCCTTAACATTAGAGAGCCTTCATAGAAACCACACATATAATATGGAATTATTGATAAGCATGGTTTTGGGCCATAGCAACTCGTTCTTTTCAATTCAACTAATATTTTAAATCATTTGTGGTATATAATATCTTTCTTATAGAAGAAATATATTATCAAGATACAATATTCTGATACCACATTTTGATGACATACTTTGATACCACGTACCATGTGCATATTGAATAGTATCATGGTTTGAAACCACGTTTTGATATTATACATATTGAAAAGTATCAAGCTCTGATGCCAAATATTGAAAATTATCATAGCACTTAATACTACATTCTGATACCATGCATACTGAAAATTATCATACTCTGATACCGTTATTGACCATGCATATTGAAATTAGTATCACCACCGATTTTGTAACTATGAAATCTTCATTTTCTCACTAGTTTAATCTTATGTTAACGACGATTGATTCTGGCCCATTGACCCTTGACCTAGTACCTTTGCTGGTTTTGTGACCAATCCGCTTTTAGTAACCTTGGTTTTAATGAGGAGGAGAGGGAGTCAGATCAATCTTTCCAATACTTTTCTAGAAAATACAGCTTAGAGGAGGCAAACAAAGCATTTGTATATATCAATAAGGGAAAAATTGTCGGAAGAGCTGTCATTGAGATAAGATAATCTTTTTTTGTTATATGCAATATTTTGGATGTGCATGGTAACGAATTAGTTTTTCTTTAATTTATATTCCCAAGAATAAAAATGGATAGAAATAATGTTTGGTAAATTCGGTTTATTTTTCTGTTCCTGGGATGAACCGGTTTATTTTTTGTACTAGGGAATAAAAAAGAGAAGCAGAAAATTCCTGCTTCTCTATTCCGGGCACAAAATGAGAATCATTTTTCAAAATACTTTATTTAATTTTTCTTATTATTTCAAAAAAGTTATGAATCTTAACTGAATGATAACTACAGTCGATCATCGTGTCAAAAATTTCGCTAGTTCAATTTTGTTTTTATTTTATAGAACAAATAAATATAATAAAATAATGCCAAATGTAGCTACCTAAAACAACTAAAAATATTCTGAATGTGTGATTATTTAAGATAAAAATACGAAATAATTTTTGAAATACTTCTGGAGATAATCTATCTCCTTTTAAAAAGTAGAAATATTTAGTAGTAATTCATAACTTATTGTAATAGAAAATCAGTTATTTGAAATTTTCAAAATTTAAAAGAAGAATCTTATATAAAAACGGTTGAATTACCTAAATGTTAATTTGGGTTACAAAATTTTAATAAATTATTAATTAGGTTATGTAACACAATTAGAAATTTAAAATTTGGTCAAAATTACCTTTATTTAGTTATGAAAAAAAATGTGTTAATAACATAATTTTAATTCTCGGAATAAAAATAAAATGAGTTAACAAACGTAATTCTAATTCTCAGAACTCTTCTAAAGCATAGAATCAGAAAAAACAATTTTATCTCAGAGTAACAAAATGGTTGTCATGCACACCCTTTATGGCTATAATTCTACTTCTTGTGCATAATGCAAGGAATTGGTGGCCTGAGTACAGATGATGATAGGTTCTACATCACCTATTAGAAAAGGCGTAAGGGAGGAGGTGTTTTCTTTTCTTCAGAATAGGTTGTATGTCAATTCGGAAGATTAGAGCTTTGCCTTCTATAATCTTTAATTCATTTGTGAGATTCTTGCTATGGGAGGGGTAGAAGAGAGGGTTAATGTCTTTTGTTTCTAATTTTTCTTACTTTACATGCATGTGAGTTTTCAGATAATGGACGTTGTTTTCTCATATTTTTCATTATTTCAAAATTTGTAGATTTGGAAAATATGTATAGCGAGTTTAATTATCTTATTTTGATGCCTATTTTGACATGCACTGTTTTCAATTATCTTTTTTATTTTCGCTTCTTCTCTCAATAATGGTTGTGCTTGTGGGGCTTATTTTCACTTCTGCCCTATGTTTTAGTTTCTCTTGATTTATTTCATCCCTCAACGTCCTTCTTCATACCCTCTTCTCCTCCTCGATACTTCTTCTTCCCATTATGATCTGAATCCCCTACTTCCTCTACTATAGAGGATCTTCTTTTACGGATGCGATGAATACATTGTTCATCTTGTATGTTTGGCTTCTGAGGCTACAAATTGTGTCACCTCAGTTTTGGCATGTTCATTCTGTATATTGAAAAGTACCTTACTTTAATACCAGGCATATTGAAAAATATCACGCACTGATACCACGCTTTGATACTCAAATACCATGTATATTGAAAAAGTACCTTGCTTTAATACAAGACACATTGAAAAATGTCATACTTTGATACCATGCATGCTTCAATGAATTAGTGACCACATATGATAAGCTTTCATGCTTGTAAATTTTACTTTACGTATTTTATGTAACCATGTTTAAAAAGTCAACTATTTAGCTCGTATGCTATGTTAATCCATATGTTTTAGTATTTAAGGTATCTTTACCAATCCCAAACGGCCTCCCTAGGTGGTTTATTTAATTTTGGGCCATTATTTCAACGTCGTTATTTGTGCAAATTCTTTTTGGGTTCTGTTTTGATATTTAAATTGTTTGGAACATGATTATTTATTTAACTAGCTACTGTAAATTATTTTTTTATGTTAATATTGATTGAGTAAATTAAGGGAAATTAATTTTTTGCTATTCCTAAAAATCTGTGTATCAATATATATATATTTTTGTACCATAGCTTTAATTTTAGTTTCGTAGATAAGATTTAATGATTTACAGGCATTCTTCTTTAAATATGTCTTTTGGCCAGGGAGAAAACAAATTAAGAAAAAATCGAGCGTGTCAAACCGGGCATTACACCTAATTTGTTTGAATTTGTTTTAATTGCTTATTGACGTAATAGGAGAGATATATCATATAAGCATAACACGGGGATTAAATAAAATTATTTGATGCAATCATGTTTATAGCTTAATAATTAATAATTATATAGAAATATAAGATTGCCTTACTGCAAAGAAAAATAAAATATCCAATATTCTAATATAAGAAATCACAACACGTTTATAATACTCAATTATTAAAAAAAAAAAAAAAACTTGATAACATTTTTTACTGTTCAAAATTATCATCAAGATTTTTTTATATATATAATTACATTTATCACTCAGGACCTCTTCATAATTCTCTCAAATTTCATTAACAAGGGATGAAAAGTGAGTGGTTGCGCACTTCAGATAAGTTAAACATTCTTTTCTCACTCTACACTTCAAAGAACAATATTTTTTTGTTTTATTTCCATTTCAAATAACAATATATATGTTGAATTCAAAGTTAGATAACTAATAGGAGAGGAATATGAAAACTGTTTATATGCTTCACAAAAAAAGCTTCAGGTTACTTAATTCTTGCGAAGGTCTAGCTAGCTCCTGAAGCATTAACATGCTCCACTAAGAAAACTTTTGGTTTTCTAAATTCTTGTGAGGTCTAGCTATTGAAAATACTCGTCGTTTCACAGTGTATTGTTCATGAAAATTATAAGATGTTTGATCAGTGGAGCATATATATTATTGTAGCCTCTAGTATAAATTCTTGGATGATATCTTATGCTTAACTCCTCACATTTTCTTTTCACTGTGGTTTGAAACAGGTCTATTAACTTGTCTAACCCTTCCAAAACTTTTTTCATACAAAAAAAAAAAACACTTGTCTATAACTTGTCTCCTCGCATTAAAATATTCCATCCGATCCTAATTATAGGACTTATTTATCAGAATTTAAAGAGATTAAAGAGAGAAGTTAAAATAGTTAATTATGTTTATTTTCCTAAAATATACTTACTTAAATAGTTGGGCACGGGGACAAGCTTTCATTGGATGAAAGATGGATTGCAAAGGAAGACGTTCATGAACTCGTGCGCCAAATGGAAGGGATAACCCGGGTCCCACTTATTACTCTTAGTATTTGTCTTGTTTATTTTAGCCATCAAAGAGGTCATCAAGCTCCTTTTTTGTCGGATTCTACTTTTTTGTACATATTATGTATACATCAAGTAAAAGACAATATAATATTATTCTGTTTAAGCCATCAAACAGGTTATCAAGGAGTATTATTTAGGGAAAACAATATTTTAAATTATTTTATTAAAAAACAGTATAATTAAAGTTATGTGGCATTAATGAATTGTAAGCATTACTTACTTTATAAAATATATAAGTATATTACTACATTATTATTGTGTTTAATTATTATTAAGAAAGTATTAAGAGGTATTTTAGGAAGTAATTAACAAAAATTAAAACTTGATCCTATAATTATGACTAAAACCAACTCCAAAATGTGTTTCTATAATTAGGATATAATTAGGATAGGAGTGAGTATATATTATTGGTCTGGTTAGTCTTTGTTTTGTAGTCTGTGCCACGGAAGCATGATTGATGCTAATATTGAAGTGGATTAGCATTTTTAGTAGCGAGCTTGGAACTAAAAAAAAATAGTGGATTAGTGACGGAATTGTACGGTTTCATCATCAAATAAAATATCACTAGTTAATTAGCTGTTGCTAAGTCTAATTAGCGATAGAATTCTGTGGCTAATTAACTGTTTCTTGTTGCATTGATGTTCAAGCTGGTTAATGCAGCTTCCCAAGTTTTAAAGGATTCGAGAATATAATGCCTTTGATGGCAACTCATTTGGAAGAAGACATTTACAAGTGAACGCATTGTTCATCCTACAGGATATTTCTCTGTGGAACAGGACATAAGATTACACTATACTTGTTCTAGCCAATCCTTATTCACAATTATTAATAGGATCAACCATGTATTTGGAATTCAAGAGATGGTGGATGGTAGTGAAACCAATGATTCAAGAGACGTGAATTCCGACTACAATTACCGTAGGCAATCTATTCCTGCATTGTTGCAAACAAATAAAACCAGCACTTTTCATTCAGGTCCTCTTGGTGACTCATCTACAATATGAGGGGAGGGGAGGGAAAGTGGGCAGAGGGGATTTTTTTTTTTTTTGAGTGGGGTTTAAAAAAAAGAGAGAGAAGTCAAATTAAAAGCTTTTAATTAATTTCTTTTACTCTTTTATCTTATGTATTCTTTTTATTAAAATTTTGTAACCCCATTTCTCCCATTGTTTTTTTAATCCAACCCATAAAAGTTTTTCCTCCTCTACTCATAATCCTTCATACCAAATAGACCATTGAACCCTGTTTGGTATGAAGCATTGGGGGTAGGGATTTGGATTGAGTTAGGGATTGGAACACATTGCATTGTTTGGTATGAGGGACTGAAGACAATTCAGGATTGGGAGTACCGTGAAAGTGGGATTGTTGCAAAGCCATCTGGCCCCTAAAATTGCGTTTTCAATTATGGGATTGCAAATTGTAGGGATAAAAATTATCTCTGTTTATAATATTTGCCGAACAAAATACCTCTATCAATTTTAATCTAAACTCAAGTAAATCTCTTCGTTGTTACTGAGATAATCTCAGGCCTAATTCCATAAATTAAAAAAAAAAAGGAACATTGAGCGACAAAATTGCACGACGATCAACAAATATGCTGGGAGGGACAAGAGAAAACAAAACTTCCAAAGTAATTATATACTTGAAATATGATTGAAATTCGTCTCGGAAGTTAGATGCATCAAATTAATAAAGGGTTAAGGAGCTAAATTGTCAATAAACTATTGGTTTAGGACTACTCTGACCAATAAACTCTTATGTAGTTGTTAAATACCAATAAAGTTTACAAAACCAAAAAAACACAAAACCGTAAGATGCTGAATAACGTCCATTAAATTGATTTTAATTGGGGAAAAAAATGACACGTGGGCAGGTGAGTCATCTGCTGGCTGAACAAGGAAGCTCAGAGAACAATGGCGAATGGAATTAACTCATTTTTCTTAGAAATTTGAAGAAATCTCCATGGTAAAAATAAATTTTCCAGCATATTAGCAAACCCAGAAAAGCGACCAATGCTGTCAATTTTTCTAAAGGACACTTCAAAACTTGAAACAATATTCTTTCTATTTCATTTGCTTCGTTTTTTCCAGTAGCAATTCCGTCAGTACTAAGTACACATACAAAAAAAAAAATTATATACCTGATGAGGCTTGGGATTGGAACACGACCGGCGGAGAATCTCAACAAGTGGAACGACAAATGCCAGCGTCTTGCCTGAACCGGTGGCAGCGTCGACGGCCATGTCCTTGAAACTGCATAGCAAAGGTATTGTAGCGGCTTGATCTGGCGTGCAAAACTCGAAGCCAGACTCTGATAAAGCTTCAAGAACAGGTTCGGAAAGTCACGGGTTCAGCTCAGAAAATCGCGTTTTGGTTAAGGCTTTGTTGGGAAAGTCAGAGTCCATGGCTTCAAACCTCTCCGGCATTATGCTACTGTTGCCTTCTGTTGATTTTGTTGCTCTCTTCCTGTTCGCTAGGGTTTTTAAAAATTAAACCTTTACCCCCCAAGTAATGGAAAATAACATAGACGACCCTCCCGGAAAGCATTTTACCCCAATTGAAATCAATATAACATAACGGACGTTATCAGCATCTTACGGTTTTGTGTGTGTGTGTTTTTTTTTTTTGTTTTGTAAACTTTATTGGTATTTAAGGAACATATAAGAGTTTATTGGCCAAAGTGGTCCTGAGCTAATAGTTTATTGGCAATTTAGCTCTTTAACCCATTAATAAATTTTGTTGTGGCTAACTTTCAGAGCCAAAGTCTAATATTTGATCTGACCAAAGTATTAAAATAGAGTAAATTAAGATAGAGATGATGTATAGGAGATTATTGAAACAGAGTGAGGGATGGGTTTAGGCCAGCCGAAAGTAGAGGAGGAGGAGGAGCAGAGGGGACAAAGGAAGAGTTCATCACTGATTTTTTTTATCAACAATTAAGAGGGAAGGGTGGGGGAAAGATCACGTTTGATTTGAGAAGAGGGATGGGCTGTTTAATCAGTTTTATAGAACGTCGTACCTCAACCGGTCTGATTCGAGAAGTAAACCATTTTTTCTCATAAAAAAAAAAATTGATTTTTTACTTTCTTTATAATTTTATATTAATATCTGTGAAATCTTCACTTTCTTAATAATCTTGCTTTGACTTAGTTCCGATGTGATTCACTAACCTTTGACTCAATATGCCGACTAGTGTAGTGATGAGTCATCTTTTAATAACTTTGGTTTTAATTGGGAAGGGAGGGAGTCAGATCAAGTCATACACAATTATACACCAAGATAATACCATGACACGTTTTGCTTCCTTACATGGGCTCTTTCTTTCTTCCTCTATTATTTTGACGTCGGAATTGGATATCTTCTCCGGGGATGCAATGAAGGAGAATGGGTTTCAATATCTATTGGCATCTTTCTAAAGAGATCGATCGCAATGGTGAGAGTGTGAGGCTATAATATTTTTAATTAATTATAAGGGTAATATAGTCTTTTTGTAATTTTAGATTGATTATAAAATAAAATTTATGCAGGTATTCCTCTCGAATATGTATAATTTTAAATCTCCAATCTCAATTCCAATACTAATTTCAGTCCCTTAAAATTCAGTGGCGCGCGCACCAAACAGGGCTTTAGGGACAAGCTAATTAAAGCCATGTGCCAAGGCCATGGCTTTATCAGTCTACGATGACACGGGTCTAGCAGAAGAATGGGCTGAAGCTAAGAATAATGGACAAGCATTGCATGCATAGTCATAATCTCAGTTAAATATTTCTAGAAAGTAGTGGAACTATGACCGCCAAGTGCTTGGTCCAAGTTTTATACTCTTGATGACCATAAATTTTGAGTTCGATAACTAAAAATGCATCCTTGTTAAATACTTATATAGTGAAAGAGTTTTGTTGTCTTTGTGATTATATATACCTCGGTCTAAATTTTATCTAGACTTGGTTAAGTTTTCCACCTATCACTGGGGGTTTGGGTCAGGGTTAAAATAGAGATGTTATATTTTAATGGGTAAATTAATCTTTTAGTCCTCCAACTTTTAATTCAACTGTGATTTGACTTAAACTTTTGACTCGTTTATAACCCATTCATTCTCTAAACTACTTTTCACTCATATATAACTAAGTCCTAATCTTTCAAATTTCTAATCCATGTAAGCACCACATCACATCTCACATCCCCGTAAGCGCCACATCATGTAGTGGATCAGCATGAACCAAGTGGCAAGATTTTTTTTTTTTTTTTCCGTCTTCTCCAAATAAACTGATTAGAGCGGTTAACCGTTTCCCATCGTCTTCATAACCCTCTGCTCCGGCACTGGTTTTGTCATTTCCAGGATCCGTTTCCTAATCTCAAACACACCTTGACACCTTCATAACCCTCTGCTCCGGCACTGGTTTTGTCATTTCCAGGATCCGTTTCCTAATCTCAAACACACCTTGACACGGATAAGTTGAACCTTTCCTTGATTGATCACTTAGGGTGTGTTTGATTTGAAGAGAGGGGTGGAAGAGGAACAATCCTTAGTGAAGATATTGACCAAATTACTTTAATGGGAAGAATATTCGTTTTTGTTGCGGGTACATTTTAAAAAAATTGAAAATTTTCTTTGAGCTATTTTATAAAAATGAAAAAAAAAATTTCTTTTTCCTCTTTCCCTCCCACTCTCTATCTTTAAACCAAACATGATGTTAAAGTTTTCGTCTGTCTATTCCTCTTTTGGATTTCGTCATCCACTTACCCCACCACCAGTACAATAGTTCTCTCAAGCAAAATTTTGACTCGATAAACACCGACTCTGACGCTCATTGTTTTCCATCGTATTCACCCAAGAAATATATTGTCCCCCCCCCCCCCCCCCTTTTTCTTAGTTATTTTTTGAATTTTAAAATTGGTTTTTGATAATGATAAAAACTGAGATTTATTTACATTCATTGCTCAGAGTCCCAGAACTCTTCCTGCCAAACTAACGAGTGAGGTTGTTGGGTTTGAAAATCTTCAATTCATGAATGTTCTTTTGAAACCAGCTACTAGGTTCAATGGTGGCACTGTAGCCTTCTGATCCTTATTGAGGAATAATTTTGGATACCCTCACTGTCCATCTGGTTTTGAAATCGGAAGTTTTCTCCTAATCATCCGTTTCTTCGAAAAAAGTTCTCTTTCTTTTTAACTAATCCTTATTCACTATATGATGTGGCGTTTATTGGGATATGAGATCTGATGTGGGGCTTATATGGATTAGAGATTTGAAAGAGAAGGACTAGTCATGGACGAGTTAAAAGTTAAAAATTCAGGAACTAAATTATATATGATTTAAAAGTTTAGTGACGAGTTACACTAAATCATATCATAGTTGAGGAATAGAGTTATAAGTAAATTATATTGGAAGACTAAAGATTAATTTTCCCTATCTTAGATTGCTACTCGATTAGAGAATAACAATCAAGAAAATAGTTATTTTTAATTTGAGATAAAAAAATATAAAATCTTTAAACTATTTTTATAAGAATTTAACCAATAAAAGATTGGTTCATTCTATTATTAATTAACTATGAATAATTTATGCTGCTTATGCATATTATTAACTAGAGTCAAGATATATGCATACGCGTGAAAAGGAGTATGGTATCATTGATAAATTATAAATCATCAACACATTGCAATTTTTTACAATAAATTTTATATTTTGAGTAAAATATTATCACATTCCTTATATTTTCTTTAATGACACGGATTTTCTCTCTTTCTATGTATATATTTAAATTAAATGGGCATGCGCTGAAAACCTGAGGCAAACTAAAATTCCCAACCTATACCTCCATAATTGGAACCCGCTTCGTTCTCTCTTTCACTCTTTCTGAGCAAATTTCATTTCTCATGCCTTCTCGTCGGTGAAATCAACCATTTGATGTGGTTTTTTTTTTTTGGCAACAACTTTGAACAATATTGCTCACCATTTGATACACACCATCTGAAAAATAATCCACCTCTAATGGAACCTTTATGATCTCATTGAATCTATCTTCTCAAATTACAATATGGACGATGACAAAGATGAATCCATGATCTGTTGTACTTCATCACATTTTTGATATTGTTCTTCATCGTCATCATCAGCTCCTTCTCATCTGATCAATGCCTGCACCAGAATATAGCAATGGCCGCGCATACATATGGATCACCGCTTGTATCTTGTTCATCTGCATTGTCGCCGGCGGCGCCTGCCTCGCTGCTTACGTGTTGCTTCCTGAGGACAAGGTGGCGTCATGGTTGCCGGAGGCTGGGGTGATATTGGTCTGCCTTCCTTGGGCGTTTTGGTTCTTAACTTTCATATATCGAATAGTTTCTCGTGCCTTTGGATTTAGGGTTTGGTTTGGAGGAGGAGGTGGAGGCGGAAGAGCTGTAAATGAGAGGAGTTACTCTACAAAAGGAGATATTGAGGGTGCAGGTGGTCACGCAAATGGCAAGGGAGATGTTCAATTCGGAGAAACCGGAGCCACCACCTCCGCCGTGGCGCGCGGCGGATTGCAGAGGACGTTGTCAGTCACTTCAAACGAGAGCGAAAAGCCATTAGCCAAGTCTATGAATTCGTGATCGGAATTGGGAAAAAAATTTGTCTGAATATCTGTGGCTCTTCACCTTCAGGCAATAAATTAAATCGATCATCAGATTCTATTTTTCAGAGAAGATGAATTGTGGATTTCTTTTCACATTTTGATGATCTTCTGTTTTTGGCTTCCTTGCCTTGACCTATGACTGATCTGAGGTACATTTTATACATACCTCGATATCTTGATTCTTGACAATGACTCTACCTCATACTTTATCAGATTAAAGGAGGGATGTTCAAAGAGATACATGCAAATACAGAAATAATATATGAGAAGATTAACAGAAGCTTGTATTTTTTGTTTTATTTTTTAGTCCCTTGTAACCGTTTTTTAGGAGATTAATTAGTTAATAATTAAAAATAAATACGGTTTATTGTTTGGGAATTGGGATAGTATAGAGGCCGATGTGAATTTAAATGAGTTAATGGTGTAATTAATTGTCATAGGCTTAGAATTTTTTAGTATAAAATTCATTGATGCATTCGTGATGTCGTTATATATTTAAGATAACGTTTCCCTAATTTCCTTTTTCTTGAGGAACTAGTCGTATTTGTTTGTCTTCTCCATTGTTCTTTCTGGTTTGAGCATGGACATGAATGCACGTAGATGTAGGTTTGTCTTGCTTGGGTGGGTAAAGTTTCATGGCTAGAGACAAGCATGAATGAATATATAAGTGCCACATCATCTCAACCTTATTCCATGAAAAGGTGATAATTTAGATTATTTTTAAGAAAATTAAATATCTTACTTTGAAAAAAATGATCAGCCAATATTTTTTTACAAAAACGAAGAAAAATTTAAATTGTTTCTAATGAGTAATCAGCCAACTAAAATTTAAATTATTTGAGTTGTGCTTTTGTTGGATAGAGCTCACATGATGTATGGTAGAAATTTTATTTCAACAAAAGTTAAAAGAATAAGAGGATAAAAATTAAAAGGATAAATCTTTATCAGATTTTGAAATCAGAATCTAATATCATAATATGATTAAGAATATAATGCTCTTTAATAGAAAGATGAGCCAAAATCAGTAACTTATTGCACTATTAAAATCCAAGGAAAATCTCCCATAATAATAAAAAAAGTAATTCTCTAATAATTTTTCATATCTATTTTATACTTTATTGAATAGGCGAAAAGCCAATTCATAGAAATAGCTTGTAGAGAGAAACTCTAATTCAAAATTCAAATAGCTAACAATCTATGATTCTAGAAACTAACTCAGTGGATTTTTTACTTATTTCTCAACTACTAAAAAGAACAATTAATAATTAATTCCTAAAATCTCTAAAGGCGAGACAAAAGTGATGATGGTCTGATTTATCTTTTTTTTTTTTCGTTTACAAGGGATCAGATCAAGGGATTAGTTATTCTTAGGACATAGCCTAACACTACCTACACCCATTGCATCTTCAAACAGCAATTGTCGCAATTCCTCCGGAGGTTCTTCCAGGTTATGCAACCCATCATCTAAGTTCAATGTGTAGTTAGCTAGAAAATCTGCACATCGGTTTCCTTCTCGGTACGTGTGGGTAATCGATATTCGCCAATCCTGAGCTAAGAGCCCTTGAATTTTCCTGATAAAACTTCTGCATGCGTTTGGTAAAGCATCATGGTTCTCGATCAGCTTTAGAGCAGTCAAACAATCTATCTGCACCACTACATCTCTAAATCCTTTTGCCCAGGCCATCTCTAGTCCGTCCATGAGAGCCCACAGTTCTGCATGTAGTGATGTGCAGATCCCAATATTGCAACAGCACCCATATAACTACTGTCCCTCCTAGTCTCTGATTAAGCAGCCCGCTCCAGCCCGTGCCGTAGCTTCCTTTCTTGCTCCATCACAATATCGAACCACCTTATATGACAGGGTTCTTTCATGATCTCCTTCCCGTGGAATGACCAACCCCCCTTCATTGCCTGTGAACTAAACTCTGCAAGGCGAGAGACTTCCTGCGCTATAGATTCCGGACGACAGTGAATGTTTTGGAAGATTGCCTTATTTCTAGCTTCCCAAATCTTCCAGCATGCCAACCCAAATTGAGTCGGCCAGTCGCCTCGAGTTGCATATCCATGACTGTTTCTAGTAAGGTTCTAAAGCATCCATTCACGGATTCCACCTCCCAGGAATGCTTGCCAGTAATTGACAGGAATTAATTTACTCCATACTTCCTTGGCGAACCTGCAGTGGCGTATCACGTGGTCCACATCTTCTTCAGCTGCTCCACATCGCTCGCATCTTGAGGATTTTGCCATGTGTCTGCGGTGCCGAACTGCATTGGTGAGCAAGTTGCCTCTTGCCATCAGCTAAAGAAAAACTCACACTCTTTGAGCTCCACTCCATTTCCAAATCAGCTCCCAGAGTTTGTCATCCGCTAAATGTTGGTGCTCGTTGATCATCTCGTACGCAGATGCTATTGTGAACCTTCCATCTGAGGAATGATCCCAGAAAACTGAAGCATCTCCATCCTCGTGGTCCGGTACTTTGCATCCTGAGATAAGAGAAAGAATATTAGCAGGTAGGAGATTACTAAATAGGGCCCAGTTCCACTTACCTCTTTTCGCTACATAGTGTGAAACGGGAAGAGATGCTTCTTCGTCCGTGATCTCCCTAAATGCCATATGTTTCAGGGGTCCTACTTGAGGAACCCAATTATCAGTCCAGAAGCAAACTCGCGTTCCATCTCCGATAGACCACCGCGTCCCCATATTAATCTCTGGCCATAGTTTTTGCATCTGTTTCCAAAGGTACGAACAACGATTATGCAATTTGGTAGGTCCCTTACAAATATCCCAACCATATTTCTCCCGTAACACTTGGACCTAAAGACAGTCCGGGCATGTGTGTAGCGTGAAAACTAGCTTCATAAAAAATGCTCGGTTTTGGTGCTCCAATTTTTTAAAGCCATATCCTCCCTTAGGGTACGGTAGACACATATTCTCCCACTTCACTAGACTAGGATGATGTTCAGTTTCAGTTCGTCCCCACACGAAGTTCCTTATGTGCCATTCAATTCGCTGACATACGCCAGTTGGTATCTTTGTCGTCTGCATCGTGTACATCGGTATAGTAGCAAGAATGGATTTGACAAGGGTGATACGTCCCGCCAAAGATAGGGTTTTAGCTACCCAACCTGTAAGTTTGGAGTAAACGCACTCTTCAATGTATGCGTACGTAGAAGTCCTGACCCGTTCATGTAGAAGTGGAACTCCCAGATATTTCCCCAAGTTCTCAGTTTTCTGAAAGCCTAAAGCCTCACTAATCCTTGTCTTCTCTCCAATAGGAACGTTTTTTGAAAAGTGGATGGCCGACTTCGACTTGCTAACCTTATGCCTCGAGCTAGAGCAAAATTCCTCTAGGACATCGCCAATGAAAGTAACTTGGGCTGAAGTAGTAGAGCTGAAGAGAACTAGATCATCTGCAAAGAAAAGATGTGAGAGAGGGGGCCCTTTCCTACTGAGCTTAATTGGTTGCCACTTCTTCTCATTGACTTTCTGAGTGATGATTTGAGAAAGTCTTTCCATACACAGGACAAATAAATATGGTGAAAGTGGATCTCCTTGCCTTTTACCTCTGGTAGGGAAAAATTTCTCCGACCTGGTCCCATTCCAGACAACTCGCATACTACATGAAGACACACATAGCATAACTGCTCGAACAAATTTTTCTGGTAGACCTGCATCAAATAGTGTTTCTTCAATAAAGTCCCATCTTAAGCGGTCGTAGGCTTTTTCGAGGTCCACCTTAATCGCCATCCATCCTATTGACCCTTTCTTGAAACGCATAGAATGTATCACTTCCTGAGCAACTATTATGTTATCCGAGATCTGTTTTCCTGCCACGAAGCTTGATTGATTAGGTAAAACTAACCTCGGAAGCCACAATTTTAGACGATTGGCCAAAACCTTCATAATAGTCTTGTAAGGAATTGTGCAAAGGCTAATAGGCCAGAACTCTTTGAGCGTTTCTGGATGTGGGATCTTGGGGATGAGAGTGATGAGTGTTTCATTTAGACCATCCTCAAGAATGCCATGATCAAAGAAATTTTTAACCATTTGGAGAAAGGAGGGTCCCACTGTTCTCCAATTATTCTGGAAGAATCCTACATGGAAACCATCTATACCTGGCGCTTTAAGTGGCTTCATTTGAAAGAGCGCCTTATGAACTTCACTTAATGAGACCTCAGACTTAAGAGTTATGGTCATGGCTTCACCAACAACGGGAAAGAGCCCCTTACCAGAGTATGCGTGAGCCTACTCCGATTCTCTGGAATACAGATTCTGGTAGAATTGAAGAGCCCAGGTACGAAGGATAATAGCATCCGTACACCAAGTCCTATCCCCATCTCGTAAGGCAGAGATAATTTTCCGGTTGCATCTTCGAATTGCTTTGGCGTGGTAATACGCAGTATTTCGATCCCCGAATTTAATCTAGTCACATCTTGCTCTTTGTGCCCATGTGATATTCTCTTGTTCACAAATTAACTCAAATTCTCTTCGTAGCTCATTTTCTTTGCAATCAAGGGTGGGAGAGAAAGCCACTTCCTGAGCTTTTTGAATACCTTGTAGCCTTGCCAGAATTCGTCGTTTACGCCGCGTGATACTTCCGAACTCATCTCTATTCCATTGTTGAATCGAGCTAGTGAGGGTCCCGATATTTTGCAAAACCGAAGAGGACTCTGACCAATGATCTTGCACAACTCTCCCAAATGACTCGTCTGTGGACCAAGCAGCTAGATAGCGAAATGGTTTTGGTTGATTACTCCCCATCCTACCACCAAACTGAATGCAAATTGGTCTATGGTCTGAGCTAAGCTTTGGTAGATGCAGTACCTTTGAGTTTGGATGAGAGAGGATCCACATGTTGTTCCCTAGAGTGCGGTCAAGCCGCTGTAGCAGGGTGCCACGGCGCCAAGTGAATTTTGGTCCCATAAAACCCAAGTCCATCAACCCACTATCAAAGAGGAACTGTCGGAATTGTTTACACCCTTTAGTACGAGATTCAACTCCACCTTTACGCTCTTCACTTTCCAGAATTGCATTGAAATCTCCTACCACTAGCTAGGGTTTTGTGATAGTCCCAGCTATTTGTTTTAGAGAATCCCACAACTCTCGTCTTGGTGAGGGAGCTGGACTTCCATACACAGCGATAAAGCAAATTTTCCCCTCGGTACCTTGCGATTCAATGATTGCATGTATGAATTGTGTGTGGCAGATCTCTACCTTCACGGTTACATGTTCCTTCCACAATAGCCAAATACCACCCGCAAATCCCCTGGCTTCCAATCTATAAGAGTAATCAAAGCCAGTCCGAGAAATAAATCTGTCTGCTTTAATTCCTGCAATACGAGGTTCGACTAGCACTACTATATCAGGCTTGCGTTCCTGCATGAGATGAGAAAAGGTGCCATAGAAGCTTTTGCTTGCTGCTCCCTGGCAATTCCACACAAAAATGTTATTAATCATTAAACAGACTGGGAAAATTCATACCCTTATTCCAGCCCCAGATGGATCATCATCATCCTTGTTCTCTGGTTGAGGAAGTTCCAGTGAACATATTGTTACTTCTGCTACCCCATTCGGCGGATTAATTTCCTTTTTTAAAATCTCGATTGCATCCTTGGATAAATGGACTCCAGGAAGTTTTTTCCTAACTTTGAGATTTTTGAGGATAGTTGCTTGAAGCTTAATACCTTGAGTTGATGAGGATTTCTGTAACTCCCGTCTGGTGTTGTTTTCCTTCCCCTTCCCCACGGCATCCTTCCCTACACCCCCTATGTTTAGATTCTTACTATTACCAGGCTCAAACTGAGTTATATCGTCAAGAGCCTGTCGGCTTTGCTGGAGCATCCTTATTGTGTGTCTGTTTCGATCAAGAGTTGACACGGTTTCCATGGGCTGGAGTTGCTGTAGCACCAATGTCGTCGGGGAAGGACTAGAAATATTTGTCACCTTCTTATATTAGAAACAATTTTCCCCACAGGAGCCTGAAAATCATCTGGAGCAACACCACTGGGCCCGTCCAGAGCAAGGCCCATAGAGTCCCTTGTAGGAGTCCTAATTGGCTTTTTGGGCTGTCCAGGTAAACTTGCATCAGATACGTCTTCTGATTTTTTCGGTCTATATTCATTAATTGTCTTTTTTGACCCAGTTTTTTCGCCCCCAGACCGTTGTTTCTTGGGAGCACCAGCCACTCTTTCTCCTCCTACACTTTCTCGTTCTTCCTTGATCTCCTGCGAATCCCTTGTGCTTCTTCCTGTTATCTCCGCCTTCTCCGTGATTTTCCCCTGTGATGGTGTATCTGCCATATCATCACAATCAAAGAGGATATTGTACTGGGATCCTCCCTTAAAAACTGATTCCGCAATCTTCGTTCCATCCCCTCGACGTTGATTATTTCCTTTCCTATTATACTTTACCTGCATCTAAGATCCATACGGCGATGTCGTCTTCTCCGATGAGTTTCCAACGACCTGCATTGGAGTATGTGACTGAGAATAAGTTTCAGCTGATGTTTCATTCTCATCACCTTGTTCCTGCATGTGCTTTGAATTGTTGGACAGAGGTTTTTCCGGACATCTTTCCTGCATGTGGCCGTATTTCCCACAAGCAAAACAAATCTGGGGTAAACCTTCATATTCTATAAGATAGGATTTGCCGTCCACTTTAATACAAGGTATAAGAGGTTTCATTAAGTTAATCATCACTACGATACATGCGTATTTCCCTCGCCCTCGCGTTTCTGTCATATAATCAAGTTTAACCACCTTTCCTAACAACGTACCAATTGCTCGAAGAGTGCTAGAGTGGTAGTAGCGAATGGATAGCCCAGGAATTCTTACCCAGGCCACCACTGTTGAGGCAACATGAGTTTTTGGATCAAAGTCAAGGGACCAAGGCTCCACTATAAGATAAGCCCCGTAAATCATCCATGGGCCCCCTGTCAACACCTTTGTGTAGTCTTCCTCCAAGGCAAACGTAGCGCATAAATAATTCCCTTCCATGTCCACTAACTGATAAGATCCCTTTGTCTGCCACAACTTCTGAGTTCGGAGCAGCAGGTCATGAATGTTTATAGGTCGTCCCAGTAATTTGATAACTAGTGCACATTCCATACCTTTGGTCAATACTTGTCGGATAGCACTCGAGAAATTAATGCATGGAATATCATCCTCTACTCCAATCTTATAATCCTCCTTCGACAGCACCACTTCCTCCGGTATTCTATGGCCTCCCTCAGCACTATCCCGGCCTAACAATTTACTCTTATACAAGATCACCTCGCTTGGATCTTTCTCAGTCATCACAGTATCAGTTTCCTCAGGCTTCCCTAAGTCTTCACTTCCCTTTCCATCACTACGATTTCTGACTTCGTTGATCGGACCCCGTCATCCGAAATCACCAGAGAGAGCCCCGTTCCGTCGCTCTTTTCAATCATTGATAATGAGCCACGATCTGATTTATCTTGAATGTAACATCCCATTTTCATAAGCATTTTTTATACAGAGTCGAGTGTTGGAAACATTTCTTAAAATAAAGAGTAACTGCATAATATTGTATGTAATGTAAAGAGTTGAATATACAGTCATCCATATGTCTAACACACTAAACTAAAATATCAAAAGGGTAAAGTCTCCACAGAGTCTTCATGCCGCCTTCTTACCCTTGTCCTCAATCCTGACTCCCTGGGATCCTGAGGCTACAGCAGGGGCTGAGGTTCAATTTCCATTGAACCTCAGGTAACGGTTAACCTCATACTTATGTAAACAGTATATGACAGTTATCACAGACATACAACATAATCATGATTTCAAAATACATATCCATATGTAAGGCAATAACATAACACAGCCACTGCAATATGTATGTTACCCTAGTCTGCACATAACCAGTGCCACGACGGCCCATCGTGTCCTCAGCGCTAGGAAAACTCAACGGTGTTATCAAGACTATAACCCGTGTACAATTCAACTCTCATTTGTAAATTTCAAAACAAAGTATTATCATGTGAAAACAACAATCATATATAACCAAACCATAAGCATAAGAGTTAAGGTTACAATACGCGTCCGTACCTGAGTTCGGCAAATTTCCGAGTACGTTCACTGTCGGTGCGCGAGCACAGTCTATCCTAAAAGGGTAATTTTGTCTCAATTAATTTTCAAACAACATTTCAAGAGACACCTTGGCCATACTTGACATTTTTACCCTTGAAAGACTTATTTCTAATTATTTCCACTTAATTTTCGGAAAAAAAAACGTTAATTCAGTATTTCTGGGCAGAATTTCGCCTAACTTCGAAAAATCATAACTAATTCCACAAAAATCGAAATGAGGATCCGTAAAATTTCCCGGAATCCTTGAGATGTCTACTTTTGAGGAAAAATACTGCAGCTTACCCAGAATTGATGATTAATTCCAAGTTTCCGAAATTCAAACCGTTGTCCAGATTTTCGCCCAGAAAATGTAACTTCACTTCTAAGATTTTTATCTTTTTGCACAGAGCTTCAAATGAAACACTCTTTATAGTTATAGAAAGCCCTATATGTCTACTTTCATCATGAATTTTTCCAGAATTTTAGAACATCATCTTCATCATAAAATACTAGCCTTTTTATTACTTACTCAGATTTTACTGATTTTGCCAGAGCTTCGCTATTTTGATCCTAATCTTCCAAAAATTTTGATATAACTTCTTCTTTATCAAATTTTCGAAATAAAGACAATGGAACCCTCAAAAACATGAAATTAAAACTGTATATGGAAGATTGAAGATTAAAATAACTCTTTCTAGCATTTCTACTTATAAACTAAGAACTTAAACTTAAAAGCTAAAAACTCTTATACCTCTTGAAGACCTCTTTGAATCTCTTTCTCCAGCTGCTCCTCCCTCTCCTACCCTCTCTAAATTTCGGCCAAGGCAAGGGATTTTGGTGTGAAGGATGTGTTAGCCCAAGCCTTCTATTTATAGGCAAGAGGGGGTTAAACATCTAGCAACTTTGGTTTAATCTTGGCTCTTGGATCCTTGCTTGGAGATGAAGACTTGATCTTGGCCCCTCAATCTCTTCTTGGCCGAAAATTCCTCCCCCTCCCCTTCTAGAATTTGCTTGCTTGGTCTCTAAGAAAGCCTCTTCTCATTAAGCAACTTAATTAATCTCCAAAACTTAATTTGGTTAAGTGTTAATTAGTGTTTTGATTAAAAATCCAATTTTACTTTTGGAATCCTAATTTTATGACAAGATTTATGGTGATTTTTATCTTTCAAAATGCTTAGGTTTGAATTTTACAAGTTACCGAAATTAATTTTAGGAATAGCCCAATTGAAGCTTATAATTCACTGATCTCAAATATGTATCTATCTTGAAGATTTAGCTTCAAGATTCCAAGTTATGATTTAATCTCTATAAGTTTCCATTTAATTTTATGTGATTAAGTCTTTCTTAGCCACCAAGACAAATGTAGCTTCTTCTTCACACTTTTGACTATCTTCTTTTTATTTTTCTCTCCTTTTTCTTTTAAAATTTCGCCCCCCTTAGGTTAATTAATTTAATTTTGTTTTTAATGTATTTATATGGAAGAAATTCCCTCATTGGCTCCCTTAGTTTTTAGGATTTAAAGTTAATATCATGGTATAATTTATTTATTCTTTTATTGAAGAGATTTCCATCCCATAGGGTTAAATGAGGAATAATGAGTTAAATCCTAATTAAATCCTAAAATATTGTTTTATAGGTTAACAAGCTAGATAAATTTTTAGATTCTTGAATTCTATGGAAAAATTGTCTATAAATGAAAATAAATATAATACCAAAATTTTGAGACCCCATATTCACCTATTTAAAATAGGTATTATTTATTGAAATATAATGTTTAAGATATATATATATATATATATATATATATATATATATATATATATATATATATATATATATATTTCCGGGTATTACATTGAAGCTTTATAGTGGTTGTCTTTCCTCTACCCTGATTGTATTAAAAGAGATTACTGCACATTCTAGCTTCACCACAATAGTGGCAACATCTTCCAAAGGGGAAATGAGCCTTTCACCTTCTTTGGAAATTGGCAAGAGTGAGAACAAGGATAGTATGTTGAAGGAACCCATTATGGATCATTGGGCTCAATACAAAATGGTAGATACTGATTTTATTTTAAGGTAAGGTAAAAGAATAAGATGATAAAAATTAAAAGGATAAATCTATATCAGATTATGAAATTAGAATCTAATATCATAATATGATAAAGAATAGAGTGACTATTTAACAAAAAGATGAGTTAAAATTTGTAACACATCGGACTATTAAAGCCTAAAGAGAATCTCCCATAATCAGAGAATTAATAATTTTCCATATATATTTTATACTATATTAAATAGGAGAAAAATCAATTTATAGAAATAGCTTAGAGCTTACAGAGTGAAACTCTAATTTAAAATTCAAATAGCAAACAATCTATAATTCTAGCAACTAACTTTGTGGATTTTTTACTTATTTCTCAACAACTAAAAGAACAATTAATAATTAATTCCTAAAATGTCTAAGTAATCCGGTACTCTATCAATATATCACTCTTGAAGCATGTAAAAATTTCTCAATATACTATAACTTAGTGGCCCCTTTGAATTAGTTAGGAATGTAGAGCGAATATTAAAAAGGAAAAATAATTAAAATAGCTTTTCATTATTGATATTTGTTTTTTGAGTTCTACTGAGATTATTTATGGTACAAATAATATTTTAATTAAAGTATATTTTTAATCCTTCAAATTTGTTTGAAATTTCATTTCATTCCTTTTAACATTTACACTAGTAAGTTCCTGGTTTTTGTTTCAGTCAAGTTCACAAGAAAATACATTCTACTACCACAAAACTCACAGTTACTAAAGATATGTGTTTTCACAAGATACGTTAGAAACATATTAAAACTAAAATTTTAGAAAAATACTTACCATAATTTCTTTATATTCATCATGTTAAGATCACACACGTCTTATTTTTAAAAATATTATTATTTATTTATAAATTAACTCACATGAAAAAAAAAATGACAGGTGACAATTTATTTTCCTCAAAATTATTCAAATTTTAAAGTGAAACAATTTTGCTTTGGCATGCACAACGGAAAAAAGAGGGCTTGGTAATGACACACTTGGCCATTTGATTCGACAATCGTGAAAATTAATTATTATAGCAGGAGTTTTCTTGCTGTATTTATGCCTACGTGGTAGAGGGATTATTTTGACGCCCAACTCAAGTAGGGGAGTCAAGGCTCATTATGGTTAATTATGATAATTCCTGAATGATTGATGGGGATCATGATTGATATCATATTAATAACGTTTATTTCCTATTTATTTCCTAACACAATCAAAGCCGATGAAGAAGTCCGTTGTATTGTATTGAGTCGTAAAATCTTCACTCCAATTTCGTAGTTTTTTCTTCTTCTCTTCAATATATATTCTTTCCTCTTCTCCCATGGCGGATAAAGATGGCACCAAACCATTGAGCTCCAACCCCAGCCCTTATCGAATCCTCCAAAACCTTTTTGCTCCTAGTAAGCTCTCAACAAACTCGTATGGTACATGCGCGCACACACACTCTCTCTCTCTCTCTCTCACTTTCTTGCAAGATGATGTGCATTAGTTTGTTGGATTAGTGTTTTCTTTTTGTCCTTTTTTCACAGATGATGAACATGATAAGTTACCAAGTTGGCGAGAAGATGTTGAAGCTTCATCAAACGACAGCAGAAGTGAAGAACATGGTGGTAAGTATAGTGTATCCCACTATTCCAGCCTATAATCCTTCATCTAAAGTGAGTTTGTCGTTTGTATTAGACCTATATGCTCGGCGGAAGATGAAAAAGCCGTTCACGGCAGATGACCATGTATACTTTCTTTGTTTCTAACTTACCCGTGTGTGTGTGTCGATAGAATCCACATTAACATGGAAAAGCAACGTCTCCTCTGCAAGTTGTTATATTTACCACACAAAGAAATGCTGATAAAACTCTAGTTGTTACTTTAGGTAGTCGGCATAGTAAAATGAACTGAAAGGCTCTAATGTTATTAATGATGATAAAAGGCACTTTATATACAAAAATAATATCTGATATCCTAAAATATCCTTTGTCACCAGTGCTCGATAAGTCAGAAGTTTTTGACCCCGTGGGATTTCACTACGCTGGCGCAGATTATTCAACTTTACTTCAACAGGATCCCTGTGATAGTTCATCCGGTGCAACTGAGATTGTGGTGGTGGCATTGAAGAATCCGTGGAAAATGACTCAGAATATTCTGTTCAATTGGATCATTTTGCTTCTAAGAGTGATAATTCTGTAACATTGGATGGCCCAAATCGTACATTCAAGTTGCAAGGTGAAATTGCAGCGATGTTGCTAGAACATCAGCGCGATGGCTTGAAGTGGCTCTGGTCTTTGAATTGTCAGGGAAAAGGCGGAATATTGGGAGATGACATGGGTTTGGGAAAAACAAGGCAGGTAATAATTAAGTAATTAATGAACACTACACGATGCTTTTAATTAACAACTTTGTCTTGAAATATCTGTAATTACATAATTTACGAACATCGGGTTCATCTTGCGCAGATTTGTAGTTTTCTAGCTGGTTTGTTCAATTCACGATTGATAAAAAAGGGCATTGGTGGTGGCACCAAAAACCTTACTTCCCCATTGGATCAAAGAACTATCTGCTGTAGGTCTTTCTGAGCAGACAAGAGTGTGAGGCTGCCTCACTTTATTCATTTCAATATATTATCATTCACAGACCTAATTATGTGTCTGCTTGTGAAAAATTTATTGCCTTATGCTCTCCTGTAGATATCATGGAACTTTTAAAAAGGCTCAACTTAACTGCATACATAGGTATTGTATTACCTAATTAAGGAAGTTAGTTAATATTGTATGTTATTATTTTTTAAACGATTTTACTTATCTTCCTTAATTCCCTCCATCTCCCTTTTAATTATTAGTGAGGGAGCGTCGAAAGAAGTGGCAAGAAGATTTTGCATTTTGAATCAAGATCAACTCTCAAATTAGGTCCGACCAGTGGAGTATCTTGTTCTACATGCTCAACTAAAGTTATGATACATAATCAGCAAGCTAAATATGCTCATGATCTAAAGTTATATATAACAGGAAGTAGAACGAAGAAATGAAATAAATTATGTATATACATACGCCAACTTGAAATTGAGATTAAGATTTGGAAATTGTGGATGTTTATGTACGGTCCCTTGAAAAGATTCGGAGTGTTTTATAAGTGTATTGGTTTAAGCTTCTATCACTATCAGTGTCAGAAATCTATTTGATTATGAAACTTTATTTGAAGTGCAAAAAGTATACAACATTTTCAAAGTAGCTATTAGTACTATTTTCCCGTATTACCTTTTAGGAAGGTGTTATTGTCACAACATATGGCATGGTTCGTGACTATTCCAAGTCATTAAGTGAGCTCAGACACTTACGATCTTATGATGAGAAACGCCGAGACAGCCCCAAATGGCCGGATTATGTGATACTCGATGAGGTTAGAATGAGTTTTTGCTTGTTATAAATCCCAATAATTGATGTCTTGTTTCATAGTAGGATTTCCATCTATTAGTACTTAAGTCAACTCTAGGCATGAATTTACTTTTGGAAACAAAAACGTATGTATATGAATGTCACTGTTTGGAAATGAGGTATAGAGGGTTGAGGTATATATGTATGTCATGGTTGCCTTATGCTTTTGAATTCTGCTATCTCCTTTACTCTAAACCTAAATTTCAACAAAAGATTATATTATAAAAGATGAAGGTTTTTAATTTTTTTTTCCCTTGTCAAATTGCTTTTAACCTTAGGGCCATCAAATAAAGAATCCAAATACACAGAAAGCTCGAACTTTGCAAGAGATACCATGTCCCCATCGCTTAGCCCTAAGTGGCACACCATGGCAAAATAATCTTAAGGTATTTTCAAAATATATTACTGTCTCCGAGCTAAATATAATTACCTAATTGGTTTTTTTTAGATATTAAGAAAGCTGTATAAATTACTTAATTATATCATATATTATGTTTGATTCAATTATATATCAATTTATAAGTCAAACGAATTAATTTAGGAAAAAAATATATAAATATAGATATTTTAAAAAAAATTTAATTAGCTTCCTTAAACTTTCAAAAAAAGTCAATTGGGTTTTATACTTAGTATGAGAGTTAGAATTTACTTTGTTATCAGTATTTTTAAAGGTAACCTGTTGTGTAATTTTCTTTCTTAAAACTTTGTAACAGGAGATGTGGGCCTTGTTCAATTTCTGCAATCCTGGGTTGCTCGGTGATTATGAATGGTATTAGTCTTTTTCATAATGTAGTTAAGTTAGTTATTGGGTTAACCGTTAAAATTTGAGTATATCAGGTTCAAAAAACATTTTGAGAGGCACATAACTTATGGACGTGATAAAAGTGCTACTAGGGAAAAAAAGCGGTTGGGTTCCTCTCTGGCTAAGGTTTTTATATTTCAACTTCCAAATTCTGATTTCTAATGGTTTAGTTCTGGTTTTATTGGGTTCTGTTATTCTAATATTACAATTTTTACATTACCAATAATTAGAGTAACATGATTGCACTTGTTCTATCGTGAATATTCTCCCTTAGCTTTCTTCTCTTCCTTGTGTTGTTGACAAAGCATTTGTTCTTTGTATCATTTGTTCTTTAGCTGTGTGGTTTGGGGGATCTGGAAGGGTGCGAAAATTTTTGTGAGGTGAATTTAGAAAAACTGTGAAAGTGGGGTTATAAAATTTCAATAGAGAGAAGACAAAAGATTAAGAAAAGTTTATTAAAAGGTTTTAACTCCACATCTCTAATTTTTTTAAATCTAACTCAAACAAAAATTCATTCCCTCCATTCACTTTTCTTCCCCTCCCCTCATAGCAAACAGCCCCTTAACAATATGCCTCAAATTGCAAGGAATGAAGTATGAATATTAGCATATTATTAAGGGAAAATTAATCTCTCAGTTCTTATAATTTCACCTAATTTTTAATCAAATTGCTGTATTTTTTACTGGGTCCTCGTAGTTTTCTCAATTATGGCATTAGTCCCAATTCTCATTGATTGTTTAATAGGGCTGATATGGACAAAATGAAAAGGTTTGAAATTGACAAATTGATGGAATAAGTTTATCATCAACATAAAAATAATAGTCTCATTGCATCAATACCCTTAAATTGAATTCTAATTGATTTTGATTTTATTAACATCCATGTGGCAAAATTAATTCAATTGTATTCTAACTGAGAACCAATATCAATTACTAACAAATTTCTTTTTTTTTCTTTTTCTGATACGCTGGAAATGAAATAGACTAGAAAATCAAAGAAAATTAGAAACTACTAAATATCAGGAGCCCCTATGTAATTCCTCTATCTCGATCGAAAGACGCCCCTTATAGTTTCTTATACCAACCCAACTTAGATCATTGCTCTCTCTGATCAGGACCTCAGAGATCTTATTCAACCTTACTTTTTACGTCGTACAAAGAGTGGGTTTGTTGGGGCTAAAATTTCCAACAAAAATGAGATTGTTCTGTGGCTACGACGGACCAATATTCAGGTGCGATGCATTTTTTTGTGCGTAATTTATTCTCACATTCACAAGTATTTTAATCAAAGCTTCCTTGAAAATTGAGTTTTTTCTTTCCGATGTAGCGACATCTTTACAAAGAATTTCTGATGATGGTTAACGATAAAAAATGGTATTATGGAGAGCCATTTGCTGCACTTAAGGTGAATTGTCTTTATTTACCACTCCCTACATTCTTCTTTATTAAAAACAACTACCACCTATAGCTTTAGCTTGATCCTATTTATAAGAGACATTTAAATATTATTAGTTTCCCATTTTACCCCATTTAATTACTCATTTTAATATCAATACATTTATTATTACACGACCCCTAAGCATCATTCCTTCGTATAACCATTCCTGCTTATTACTACACATAATCTCTCTTACAAAATCTCTTTATTATAATAATTTCCTTATTCTCTCTCTTATGCTCTCTACCTCAGTTATTTTTGAGAAATAAGTTACAATTTTTACATAGTTATTGTCTCTAAACAATTTTAACCAATTTGATGTAATTTGATTAAGTGTCTCTTATAAAAAGGAACAGAAGTAGTATCTTTCTCAGTGATGTTCTTTTTTCTGTAAATGTGATTTCTCATATTTCTCATATGTCACAATCATAAATAGTTTTTGTTTAGTTGCATCTTTCCTTTTTATGTTAAATTTAAAAACTACTTAACTGAAAGCAGATTATGAAGAAAATATTTGATCATCCTCTTCTGTTGAGTAAACGCGGAGACCTGTCAGAATGAAATTACAAGAAGCTGCTACATAAAGAAAAGACTAATCTGGTAGATATGTTGGAATTGCACATGAAAGATGTTGTTGATCATGAAATCTCGTGCAAATTATCTTTCATAATGTCACTGTTGGTGGGTGCTGCATTTCAAGCGACCTAATAGTTTGGTATATTATTTTCTACTTTGTGTACTATATATATAATTCTGTCATCTTTTTTTAGGGTAATTTGATTCCACGGGGGCATCATGTACTTATTTTTTCTGGAAGTCTCAAGATGCTGGATCTTATTCAGGTTGGTTCTGTTTTTTCCCATATTGCCTCCATGTGAACTTGGAGATCGCGTGTTCTAATTAACAGGCTATCTGTTTGTGAGGGTAAGCAACACACATTTACCATCCCTGGATCCCACCTGATGGAGAATCTTGTACTCTAGGCCGCCTTTGTTTTACAATTCTAATGATTTAATTGGCCAAAATACTGCCATTCGAAGTTTTGGCTTAAAGGTGAGAGTATTGTAGTTTCACCAATCAAGTCATCACAAGTTTGAAAGGACACTCTTATGTTGAATCAAAAAACAAAGGCCAAAAATATTCTTGTGTTTTTGCATCACTATTTTATATTAATTAATCACATTCATCTTGAGTTAATCTAAAGTTGAAAGTTATGTTTTACAGGAATCCCTATTGTCCAGAGGTTATAAATTCTTACGAATTGATGGAACAACAAAAGCCGAGGACAGAACAAAGATCGTTGATGTAAGTATTTCGTATTATGAAATAAAGCTCTCTTTTTTTCTCTGGTACCTATGGTTTTTTCTTTTAATGTCAGGATTTCCAACAACATGCTGTAGCTCCCATTTTTCTTTTGTCATCTAAAGTTGGCGGTTTAGGGCTGACACTAACTAGAGCAGATCGTGTGATCGTGTCAGACCCTGATTGGAACCCAAGGTGCTTCTTTAAGAGTTTCTTTCTCAGACTAGTAACTGATAATAAAGTATTCATTAGTTCTCCCTCTGTTCCCTTTTATAAGATAGAATTAATCGAATTCCGTCATTCAAAAAATTAGTTGAAATTAGTTAGATGCAATAAACATGTATAAAATGAATTTTGTTTTTAAAAAATGCCCTCATTTATGTAAAAGGGAGAGGACATGTTATTTTGAGTGCTTTAGTCAAATAAGGAAGTTAAATACAACAGTGGTATGTGTAATTTTTCTAATTTATGGTAAAATTGGGAATTTATGAAAAAACTGAGACAGCCCCTAAATCTATCTTATAAAAAGGAAAAGAACATATCTAACTATTCTATCTTATAAAAAGCAACAGTTAATATTGTTAGCTGAATCTTATAAAAAATTCTAATGTATATTAGAAGATGTTTCAATCAAATATTGTTAGTTGAATCTGATTTCATATTTCAACTAATCAAGCCATTACATGTGGAAACGACTTGAGCTTTGTTCCTCTATGGAAAAGTACCTCAAAATGTTGATTATAGAATGTAACAAATGTCTTGACCACACACACACACACATATATACATATTGTTTCTTGGCAGTACGGATGACCAGATTGTTGATCGTGCATGTCGTATTGGTCAAGCGAAAGATGTTGTTGCATATAGACTAGTTACATGTGGAACACTCGAAGAAAAAGCATACAGGAAGCAAGTAAAGGATTTTTCTTTTAGCTGTTGTATTTGAATGAATTTCATATTCTGATGTTTTAGATTTTGGTTGTGCCCTTTGACCTTAACACTCAGAATTATTGGGATTCTAGGTATTCAAGGACGGATTGGGTAAGACTGGGACTGAGCATAAAGAAAAAGCTCGTCACTTTAGCTGGAATGTAAGCCACTTCCCACTGAAGAGCTTTCATAACATCTAGACCATAAAGTCATTGGCGAATGTTATTTGTTTATGATGTATGTATGTTGGCAACGTACAAATATTTTTCATAGAATGATGTTTCGGAGGTATCATTTCTTCTTTCATTCTTTTCAGGATCACAGATATCCTTTCACTCCCCCCCAAAAAGGCTTTGATGTATCTGTCACCCAGCAGCAATTAGAGAAGAAGTGTGATTGGGAAGCGACAATGTATGAGTTTCTAATTATAACTTCAAAATTTTGATTACTAGCTTTTATGATGTGATAATCTTTTTCCACTACATGCATGCCTTCAATTCGTTGTTACACAGCTCAACCTTTTGATTGTATTTGTTTTCTCATGCCTACATGGATTTGAGCATTAAATAGTTTTAATGTATACATGAGGTAGCTTAAGGTGTTATTTGATGATTATAAAATTCAATGAAAGCACAATTATGTTTTAAATTTAATACCGTTGTGTTTGGATTGGCTTTTAAAACCATTTGGTCCAAACCATGATTTTAAAAATAGAGTAATTAAATTGTGGTCCAAAACTCAATAGATTTTAACCATCAAAACTATGGATTTGGTCAAGCCGCCTAAACACTTATTCACATACTCATTCATCCCCAATGTTATAAAGACATTTCTAAAAGTTAAAACAAATAAGTAAGAAAACAATGGTTTTCTAGAATCTATTTTTTCAAACATAATTAGTTGTATCACTTTTTTTTTCAGAAACTATTTTCCAAAAACTAATCGAAACACATTGTCATTACACGAATATGCTAGAGAAGTGGGATAAACTAAGTAATAGGTGGAATGTAATTTTCTTGTTGCTGACTCAGTATATGTGTTTGTTTAGGGATGAGTCTTTTAAAGAACATATAGATTTCTTGAGAAGTCTAGGCATAGCTGGAGTTAGTCACCACAATGTAATTCTCTCCATAGAAGGATCAGATGATGATGACGACCCTGAAAATTATGAAGCAACAAGGTAATGTTTCATGCTCATTCAAACTTTCTCTTCATATATGATTCTATCAGGCAAGAGGTGTTGCTCAAATTTTCCAGCTTGGTTGTAACTTTGTTTTCCTTTAATCTTTTTTTAAAAAAATATTATTATCCGCTATCTGGTTCAGTTCATGGCTACAACATAAATGTCTCTCCTCTAGGACTCAAACTTGAGAACTAGAGGAATCAGGGCCTTACACTATCAAACCAACTCTATGTTTAAAAAAACGTTTTACTTTCAAATATGAGTAAGATCCATGTTTTTGTCTTCCTTTTTTAAATTTTTTTTATTGTGATATGACCATTTAATTGTTTTTTTTTTTTTTGTCAGAGCTGAGTCTGCTTTTTATTCAAGGAGAGCCAAATGGAGAAGTAAGAGTTCTTCCCCAAATAGTTTGGGTAAATTATCTGAACTATTCGCCCGGAAGGTATTGTCGTGTTCTTATTCCTACTTCATATATTAAATACCTCACTTTTATGTTTCCATTATAATCTTCATTTGATTGCCTTATCATTTGTTGCCCCTGGTTTGGTTAAAGCAAAACATAGCAGAATGAGTTTACCTGATATGTGCGGTTCAACATTGATATTATTATTTTTCATAAATCTTTATTTTAATTGATGCAGAAACTAAAATAAAATAATTTTCTAATATCCCTTTGTAATATATATATATATATATATATATATATATATATATATATATATATATATATATATTACATAAAACTATAAATTCTAAACTTCTAATTTGATCTATTCAAATTTGACGTCAACGGTCAGATTTCATGATACAGTGATTCCTGATCTAAAAGGTTAAATATGATTTTATAGCAGAATATGTAATGTAAAAGAGGATTACATTTTGTAAGGTTGACTCCCTTAGGTAGATGTATAATTATTACACTGTTAGAACATATGAGTGGGGATTACAACACTTGGGAATATGAAAAGATATTATTTGCCCATATCTCCTGCGTAGCCCTCCTACCAAACATTCACCACTGTCCTCTATTTATTTTTATGTTAAATTAATAAAATATAGATAATAATACATTTGATTCTCATTTTTCTAAAGAAAAAATAGCATACCAAACAAACCTATGTACGTAATTTTTATTGCATCACATTTCCACACTTTACATTTCATGTAACAGTTTGATTCTATCAACCAAAGACAATCTTTGTGTTTGCAATAATGTAGGCAAATAGTGATAATTATGGGCAGGGGTTTTAGAAAATTGGACTGGAATGAATGGAAACACAACCATCAAAGGCAAAAGACTATGGTACAAGAATCCAAACAAAAAAGGTGCTGTTCGCAATTGAATGAGGTAATGAGTCCACACGGTGTTTCAATTTCATCACCAACAACATGTAGCCAAATTAAGCATACGCAGTGCCAAACGCAGAAGAGCAATGAAAGCTTCACCTCTCGTATTATCAATAGAGCTAGAAGGGCGCTTTTCAAGTTACTGAGGTGAGGTGCGTACGTACGTGCCTCATATTTTATACTCACTGGTTAGTAAATTTAAGAGTTAGATATTTAGTTATTTATTTATGAAAAAAAGTGGGTTGGTTTTCTAGAGTACCCTTTTAATTATTTACATTCGAGGTTTCTCCAAAAAGCGCCCAGTAGTGCACTAGGTGGGGTTCCCCCACAAGTGGAGATATGCTGGTTTTGGAAACTTCTGCCTAGATTAAAAATGCTAAAGTTATTAAACTTGGATTCGCTGTTGAATCGGTTTGGGTAATGAGTTAAGCGTCAGTGAATTATATCGGAGTCAAACGATATTAACCTCAACCATACCGGTGAAAGGACGAACTTGAATGGTAATATTTTTTAGAATTGTTTTGGAATTTGAGAAATTTTTATGGTCAAATGATAATATTTTGGAGTTATTCTTTTTGCATTAGAAAGTAAACATCTCAAGTTTTCCATAGAATCTTAAATTTAAATTTTTGGAAACATGTAAAATTAGATATAAATTTTTAAAGTCACATAATTCTGAATAACTAGTAAACCATTTAAATCAGTCGGACTCGCCGGTTTGTAGTTATTCCCGTTGAACCATACGGTATGATCCAATTTTAATATAATTATTGTGGTCCTATATGTTGGAGTAAACTCATGTACTTAGAATGGGAAGAATGCTAAATACTTATTTTAGAAGTACAAGTTAATTAAAATGTCAAATTTTAAAATTTTAGGATAAAATAATATTAAATTAGTGTCATGTTCGATTTTCTTATCTATAATGAGAGAGAAAATATTTTGAAATTGATTTGCTTACAAATTTGTGATGCCTAACATAATTTTTACCACTTTAAATTTTAATTTTCAATTATCATTAGTCAGATCACAATGGAACTAATGAATTGTATTATAAACCTATGCAGGTGACGATTTCTAAAATTATTTGATGGAGGACGAAAGATCAAGACAATGATTCTCTGAGTCCACAAGTATTTTCGTTGAAGGTGTTGAATTACTAGCTATTATTATTATTAGTATATTAGTATATATTCTGAGTGAACATTTTGTTAAGATTTATAAGGGCAGTGTAGGTATCAAATTCACGATATCTCACTTATAAATGAGCTTTTTGCTATTAGGTTAGAACTCATTATCCATTCTAATGGTTGCATCTTTTTTCCCACGAAATTTATGGTGGAAAAAATTATGTTAAAGACTATGTAATTATTTAATAGGGGTGAGTTCAATTAATTTTAACTATGTTAACAGAGAGGTACACATCTTTCTTTTTTTTATAATAAAACAAAATGATATTAATAAAATGTCAACATTACCAAATACCATATAAAAGAGAGGTAAACACAATATATATATGGCCTTCTATATATCCTTTTCTTGGTTAAAGAAAATTTTCTATTCATTTCTATTAACCATGGAATATATTTAAGTGCATGCTGAATTCTTAAGGACGCATCTCTTATAAATAAAACAATAAATATCTTTATAGTACTACTGAATTTGGCTGTGCATCAGGTATAAATAATAATATTTTCAAAAGATACTAGTTCAAAGTTTGTTATTTATATTAAGGGAAAAACACTTCTCATGTTGTAGAAGAAGTGTTTTCTCATGTCACATACACATGAAATGGTGGGACTCACACACATATATATATATATAGTAATTCATATATGTATATATGGGTTCCACCATTTCATATGTGTGTAGGAATCTTAGTTTTCTCATGCAACATAAGAAAATTAAACCCCTTATATTAAAATCACTTTTTTCATAATACTTTTTTCTAAAATTACTTTTACCACTTTTTTAAGAAGCTAATCTAAACACTTTTCCTCCCTTGGAATATTTACTTCTGGTTTTATCAGTACTTTTTATTAAACATTTTGTCAAATGTTATATCACTAGTTTTTCTTTTGATTTTTATTTAATTATTTTTATTAATATATTATCATTCATATTATGCTATATATCCTTTATTCCACATATGTAATTTCCCACTAGTTTTTGTTTAATTAAAAACCTACAAGGGTCACAACTAAATTTATACTTACGCTTTTGGTGAAGGTTTTTGGTCAATCATTTTCGGTAAATTTATCTGTTTTGAGAGGAGCTTCATATTTTGTTTTTTTTTTTATTAATATCCCAAACTCAATCAATAACGCAACATTTCTCCCTTTTTTAATTTCTTTCACATGCTTCCATAAAATTTATATTGAATATGTAAAGCTGGGAATCAAGCCGACCTGGCCCTACAAGGCTGATCCTTGAAAGGCCAGGGCTAGTCGTATAGTGTAACATCCTAGATTTGGGAAACTTAAATTTAAAAATGATAAGAAAAATTAATACAGAATTTTTGGATTTAAAATAATAACAAAATTAATTAGTTAAAACTAAGGCTTATTGTCCCTAGATTAATTTGGGAAAATAATGAATCTAAATAAACAATTATCTCAGGCTTAAAATATTTTATCTTTAATATTTTATGTCTAAGGATTATTTTTCATTATCCAATATCTTCAATTAAATAAGATAATCTAAGGAAACTATGCACATTCATAAAGCCCAATGAAGCCCTTCAATAATCACTTATCCATATGATTTCCTTTTTTCTCCCTCTCAGATTCCTAAAAACGCATAGGATATCAAATGAACCAAATCTTTTTTTCTTTCCTTCTTTTTTTTTTTTGGTAAAATCTTTTTCTTTCCTTCTTATTTCCACGTGAATCAGCCCCCAAAAAGAAAGCACTTCAATAGACCATAACTCAAACCAAACACCTTTTTGATCCACACCCATTGAGCCCATTGCGTTAAAAAGCCAACCAGCTGAAATAGAAAACCAACGTGCAGCACATTATGCCCGGACTGGGTTTCCCTCCCTATCTCAAAGATAGGCAGGGGGAGCCCAGCCACCCTAGACTGTCTAGATGAGATCTGGATGGTTCAGATCTCATTTTTTTTATGTTTTATTTTTTAAAAAAATTATTTTATTAGGTAAATAATTTAAAATAAAAATAATCTCTCAACTAATATTTTTTTAAAAAATATTTTTTTCATTTAAGATTTAGAAGATAAAAAAAAATTAAATCTGGATGATTCAGATTTCATTTGGACGGTCCAGGCTGGACTCCCCGCCAGATAGGCAGGAAACCAGTACCATCATACCCTTCCTAATATCCATTCCCTCACCTTATGACACAACTCCTTCTATTCTTCATCTCGGCCCAGGACAGGGGAAACAGCTGGCAGTAAGAGATCACAGCTGTTGTGTGCATAGTAAGACAACTCACCACATTTATGCAACCTATATTCTGCTATTCTATATATTCGGTCAATCCTCCATCCTGATTCTTTTTTTTTTTTTCGGTTGTTCACTAAAGGCAGAGAGTGAGAGTTTAGTGAGAGGAAGAGAGAGCAGAGAGACTGAGGAAACGTTCATCCTCCTGCTCTGTTTAAGCTTCGCGGAACAGGCGAAAAACCAGACACCTTGCAAGGTAATTTTCTGAGTTCTTTTCCTTCGGTTTCCATTAGCTTCCCGACGAGAATCCTTGAGCATGAAGCATCCTTGATCCTCTTTCCTACTGTCATGGTTTCTTCATTTTTGCTGTATGAGAATAATAGGAAGAAAGCTTGCTGTCATCCTGAATCTGTCCCTTGTATTCTAATCTTTGCGGCATGAGTAGTTTTATGTGTGGGTGTTTAACGTTGAAAAAGATAAGTTTTTTTCTTTTTGGGGGGGGGGGGGGGGGGGGGGGCTGATATACATATAACATATACACAGTAGAACAATGAATTGAAGGCTGGAGTTGGTGTTGCCTAGGTTAAGGAAAGAGAAGCTAGAAACATATATATATTACTGAAAGAGAGAGATGAGAACGTGAGTTTATATATGTGTGTTCATGTTTTTCCTTCTTGCCATGTGTGTGTGTCGAAGAGAATCAAAACTGAAAAAAAGTTTTTTACCCTCTGCATAAACATATATGTGTATGTGTCGATGATTTTGCTTGCTGTGTAAAAGTGCAAATACGTGTGTATGTGTTGCATGAGGAGAAACAGTGAGGAAGGCTGAACATTGTGATTGTTTGTGCGACTGAATCATAGTTCATCGATGGAAGAAGTAATATAAGGAAAGAAGAAGAAGAAGACGTGTGTGCGTGTGTGTGAATAAGAAAAGCTAAACTCAAAGAAGAATAAGAAAACGTTGTGTGCAGGTGATGATAGGTATCGAATAGAATATAGTAGAATAATGATAATGCATAAATAATAATAATAAGAATAATAAGAATAAGAATAAGAATAAGAATAAGAATAATGATAAGATAACATTTATCTTATTATTGTAATTCAAATCATAAAGAAATATATGGGGAATTATTAAATAATAATGAAATAAATAAATTAGTAGTTATTTCCAAAAAGATAAGATTTGAGTTAGATTATTCCTAAATAATAGGATTTGGACTAACTAATTCCTATATTATCTCACCTATAATATCTTTTACAAAATAGAATAGATAAATAAAAGGTAATATTTAATATTAAGAAAAGGAATTAAAGAATAAAGGAAACTACTGAATAATGAATTGAATAAATATTGTTATGATGAGAAATAAATAACCAATTTGGGAAATCATAAAATAAAAATGAATAATATTATTATTTAATTAAAAGAGAAATAAATCATATTATTGGTTATTAAAGGAAAAAGATAACAACTATTTAGGAAACCATGAGAATCATTAAAAATACATTAAAGGTATATTCTTATATGAAGGTTGGTCTTCATTAATTTTTATTCGTTAATAACGAATAATAAAGGGGTTATTACTTAAATTAGTATATTTTTGAGTAGCAGTTATTATTTTGAGTATGTGGAATGTTAAGGGTGTTATTAATTGTTAGAAAATTGATTTGTATAGATTAAATTGTGGAGTGTATTTGAGCCCTGGAATTAAGAGCAATGTGAAAATAGTTAACTCGAGTAAGAAGTAACCACTTTCCACTTATTATGTTATTAATATGTTGCTTGTGGGTATTTTTCTGAACTGATTGTGCATGTTTTTAAATAAAGTTGCCATATGAAATTTTTATGAGTTGAAAGGAAATTGATATATATAATGACATAACATTGTGAATATTTTGGAAGTTTGCCAATTAAATTATGATGATAATTATGAAAAGGGATGAATTGGGAAAAGATAGGAGTAGTTACTTCCACCACGTGGTAATGCCTCCATTGGTGCACGATGGTTGGCTTATTATTGTCCCATTAGAGTGATGGGCTTATGATGCCTCACTGGGGTAAAGTGTGAAAAAGACTCATGGTCTGGGACAGGTGCTCTGAGGATTTTGGCCGGTTCTTATCACTTGACCAGTGAGCTTTCGGAGTGACCAGTAACATGGGTGTAACTTAGCCCATGGGTCTAGTCTGAAAAAATAAGGCGGTTCGGTTGGATTGATGGGAGGTATTCGGGGAAATAAATTCAAACAAAATTGTGACACTCATTGTGATACTTAAAAATAATGTGATATTATGTAAAGAGAATGTTGACTAATTGTTTTAATTTGGATTGGTTTGTTTTATTCCACTCGGCACCTCACTAGCACTTATTGATATTCATAATGAATTGGACTCATGGTTACAAAATTTTTCCCAGGTGACTAGTCAGGTCCAGGTGTTCCAGGGAAGCACACAGAAGTATAGCGTATTTACTCCAAGTAGGACTTCTGTCTTTTGATGTATGTTTTGGATGACTGTATATTGCCACACATTAGGGCTTATCATTTATACTTTCGCATACTTTGAAAATTTTAAATTCCACGTAAAACCTATTATTTTGGTTCACCCTGACTAATATATGAATTAATCTGATTAACTCTGATAAATATAAGATTATCTGGTTAATTAAACGGCGGTTGTTTCATATAGGGCCCGGGGTAACCAAAAAAAAAATCTACTTTTCAAAGCTCGGCCTGAGAGTGCCAGAGCCGGCCTTACAGAGTCCAAAAATTACTATTCCAAATTTTAACTAGTTTTCCTCCATTTTTTTTTTTACAAAGAAATATAATTAGTAAATTACAATAATTAAAGTTCTAATTTATCAAATAAATATTGCCAACATTAATATCCAAACAACACGAATCATCCAACATATAAATATATTTACTAATTCGTAATCAAAAGCAAATTATTATCCATAGATAACTCATAAAACATAAAAAGTATAACACTAAGCAACATTAGTACTATAATTATCATTGTCATCTTCTTTGTCACTATCATTAATTTCAAAGACATTTGATTATGCTTCATTTTGAGTAGTAGGTTTTATTTCATGAGTAAAAATATCATAAATTTCTTCTACTACATCATGAACACATCAATGAAAAGGGTCATCCCTTTTAAGCCCGAGGCCCTACAAGGATGGTCCTGCAGGACTTATTTCATTTAGCTCCTCTAATTTTTTAGTTCAGCCCTTAAAGAGCTAAGGTCAGTAGACTTGTTCAGCCCGATTTCCCGACTTTATTATAAATGTGGCATCTAAAATAAAAATAATGCAGTTTTTCTTGGACTACAATTTTCCCTACAAAATGGGTCCACGATATGGGAAAAGCTGCAGCATATATTTAGGATTTGTTTCTTTTCCTTGTTTTATAAAAAAAAAAATAGGTGAGTTGGATTTTAAAGCTTACGAGACTTTTTTTTAAGTATCAAATATCAGTGAAAGTAAAGTGATCATTAATTATAGGGTAAAGGAGTAAAAATATATATGTGTTTTACCCCCGGAACGCCCAGCATCATATGTTTTTTTTAGTAAAAATACACACATGGTTACCATTTTGGAGTAAAAATTACATCCTATCGTTATGAAGTGAATAGTAATATAATGGTGGGATGTGACTTTTGCTCTAAAATGGTAACCACGTATGTATTTTTACTCTAAAAAAAGCATATGGTACTGGACGCTCCCGGAGGTAAAACACATATGGTATTTTTGCTGCTTTACCCTACATTATAATACTATCAACCTTACAAACCCTATCAAAAACAAATAAATAAAGATAATTCTTAATGTCCCTGAAAAGAATATTAAATGAGTTAGATATTGTCCCTTGAGGTGGCAATATGTGCTTTTGAACTCTATTGGAAACTGAATGAAAGAATGAAGATTTGAAAATCCATAGAAATGATGCTCTGAGGCAGGTTAGTGAAAGGAAAGGTTGTCCTGAAATACTTGTGTAGTAGAAAGGTTGAATGGCTTGTGCTTGAAAATATATTCATGATCTACAAATATTTTTTTTTTTTCATTTTTGAATTTTTTTCCACAAAAATGGAGCACCCTTAAATTGAAATACGGCCCACGGAAGCGTGCCTCCTAGCTTAAATTTAGAGCATGTATGGTTTGGGTGTTTGGGCAGCGTTTTCAACAAAAAAACTGAATGGGAAGAGCTATAGAGAAAAAGCCTAATCTGAGGTGTTTATAGTGGTTTTTTCTTAACTAAACTTTTACCGAAAAAAAAAGAAAAAGAAAAGCTTCATTATTCTAAAAGCTCACGGAGGGATTGTGGATTGGTGTGAGATCCGCATTGTGGATTGTTTGAACATTTTCTTGACACATACAGAAACGCCCACTTTTTAATGATGTGGGGTCCTCATTTCCCCTACCATTTAATAATTTTTTAAAAAAAACTTCCTTTTCTCTTCTTTTCACTTTTATATTTTTATAACTTTTTTTAATAATTTTGATCATATATAATTCAATCAAATTTATGTTATTTTTAGGGGTAAAGGTGAAAAAATGCACTTGTACTTTGGCCTCGGGAGCCCCCAACACTAAATACTTTTTTTAGGTGCAAAAATACACATAGTTATAAAATAGGTGTAAAAGTCACGCTGATCGTTAAATGTTAACCTTTGACTGTTAGTTTGACTCAAATTTGCTGACATGGAAACTGACTCACTCAAAAACACACAAACAATGGACCCCACTCTCAAAACCCATTATTCTCTCTCCATTGTGAAGAACTCCTCGAAAGCCATTGCAGCAGAAAGAACAGAGCTCATGTCGCATCTTGTTGGTCATCCTCATGCTTCCACCATCAAGAGCAAACATGATAGAATGAAACTAAAAAAATCAACATCAGACAATCCCCTTCCATTATAGGCTAGAAGAAGAAGGTTCATCCACAACAATTCATCCTCTTGGCTGACAGACAACTAGAACAACAAACACTCAAAAAATTACTCTAAAAATGTAAATTGATAATCTTTTCCCTTAACTTTTCCCGGAAAACAAATAGGATTTAGGGCTTTCAGATGACTGACCCTCTAGAAGGTTATAGAGCATAGAAGCAAACATAAAGTTTCAATTTCTCCATACAACTGGTTCAAACTTGTTATGGATGTGACAAAAATGGGCTCAGCCCAATAACCAAAGAGCCCAAATGCAAAGGATCATTCATAATCCTAACAACCCCCTTGGATCAAGGAGTAATCTATCAACATATTTATCAAGATCGCAACTACCCACAAATCAATGATATATTATTTGAAAATATCTTAATATCTTCAAATGATAAGATAACAAAAACTCATCAATTTAGGGTTCAGGTAAACCTATAAATAGGGTACAAACCCTAACAAGGTACACACGCTCTAACTTTAGCTTTTATCATTCTGCATACACAAAGCACACACCCCCACTCCCTTCTGGCTATAAGCCTATTGTTTATACTCAAACTACGTGGACTTTGATCCCTTAAAGCGGTACGTAGGCCCTTGGGATTTCACCCCAGGCCAAGTCCAAATTGTGTTCTACGACAGAACTTTGGCGCCAACCGTGCGGAGTATAAAGTTCAATCCCCGTGACCAATGATGGCTAACACCAAAAGTAGAAGCCAAATGCTCGCACACGAGCAGAATCAAGAACGAAATAATAACGACAATCAACAGCAGGAAGACATCCAAGGTGGCGATGAAGGGCCATGGGAGGAACCCCAGAACTCGAATCCTCCTCACCTTGAGGATGACTCCACCGACCAAACACTGCAGCAGGCCAATCAGGCCAATTCCTCACGACTGTTCTAGATCGACAACCCGGATATACAGTTGTTGCATAACATCGCCATATCAATGCTTAAGCGGATTGAGAACGCTGAAAAACACAGCAACCTCCAGAATGAAAAGATCGACCGCATTGCCGAGGTGATGGAACAACTCCTCAAACAATCAAAGAACCAACCCCAGGGGGAGCACCGAGATGATCAACACAATGAAGATGGAAACACCAATCAGCAGACTGTTGACCCATCCCGGTTTGATCAACTCGAACAAGGCAGGGTAGCTTCCACTACGAACTTTGACCAGAATATCTATCGGGATGGAAACCGGGATGAGCAAACTCGAATGCCTCAAAAAAATAATCATTCCTCTGATACTCAGGAAGGTCGACAAGACGCGACTAGAAAGCATAAGATGTGGTACAGAGAAGGAGGACAGAACAACAGCCCGTTCTCCGATGAGATTACGGAAGCAGACTACCCAAAGAAGTTCAACACGTCCGACTTACCTAAGTATGACGGAAGTCAGGATCCCTAGACACATCTTAACACCTTCGACATTGAGATGCTCGTGCGAGGGTTTAAGGGACCAATGATATCTCGGTTGTTCACCTCAAAATTGCGGGGAGCTGCATAAATTTGGTTTCAGACCTTACCTCTTAAATCTATTTCCGACTTCAACGATTTTAAGCGAAAAATTTCTATTGAATTTTGCAACCAGCAAAAAGCAACCCAAGTCGGTATATACGCTAGACAGAATTAAGCAGCAACCCGGCGAGACTCTCCAAAAATACCTGGATCGCTTTAAAGCGGCTGCCTTGCAAATTCAAGGGTTGACGGAGAGCGTACATGTACATTTGCTAATCTCGGGCTCGAATAGTGAGTCAAGGATGGGAAGATCGGTTTTGTCAGCCGAAATCAAAACTCTAGAAGAATTTAATCGACAAGCAAAGAAATATATGGACATCGAGCAGATGCAGATAGCTAACACGCTGGGGAAGGAAAGGCAAAGAAGCCTGTCATCAAAAGGAAGGGATCAGGCATCAAAGGATCAGTCAAAGAACTCGGACCAAAAAGCTCGAGACGGAAGATATGAAGGGAAGTACAAAAAGTATACCCCCTGAACGTATCACGCGCGCAAATTTGGAGAGAGGTTGCACTGATTGAGATGAAAAAAGTATAACAACCGCGCCCACTGTATAACAGAGGCAAATTGGATCGATCTCGATTCTGCCAGTTCCATGACGGACCCGGGCACACCATTGAAGAATGCTGGGACTTAAGAGATGCAGTTGAAAAATTTGTCCGAGATGGAAGATTGTGACAGTATGTCATTAAGACACAAGGGCAAAAAAGCAATAAGCACAAGCAGACAAATCGAAGTAAGAGTCGGTCCCGTAAAGAAAAAAGCAAGATGACGGCCGAAGCAAGAACGAAGACGATGACGAATTCCTAAAAGCCGAGTTCGATTGTAACGTAATTAGCAGAGGTTATGGTAGAGGAGGCGATACAACAAGCCAACAAAAGAAGTACCTCCGAAAAGTTCTAACAATCAGAGGATGACCAACTTTTAAGCTCGAACCTCTAAGAACAAAACCTCCAAAATTATTCTTCACTCAGGACGACTTAAGGGATGTGATCCCGGGATATCAAGACGGTTTGGTCATAACCGGCCTCTTGGGTAAGTGCCGTGTGAAGAAGATGTTCATTGATCCCGGTAGCGCGGTCGATATTATCTGAAACCATGGAAGACAACCCTAATCGAGTTTAACAGAGAAGACACGTACCCCAAAGGGTACATAGAATTAAAAATGACACTAAGATCTAAAGAAGCCTTCAAGACTGGACGAGTCAAATTCATTGTGGCCAATTTTCCCTCATCTTATAACATCATCTTGGGCAGACCAACCATTCATAGTTAGGACATGCTAATATCAACCAAGCATCAAAAATTGAAAATGGTAAGCAGTAAGAATGAGGTCATCACCGTGAAAGGGGATCAAAAGGAATCTCGACAATGCTATTCACAACTATGAAAAATAATGAGCCGGGAACATCCTCCTCCCAACACAAGACCTAACACCACCCAACACGAGGTCGGTAAACGTGGTTGAATTAGACGTACGAGAAGAAGCCAAGCTGATGAAAACAGAGCCTGATGGAGAACTCATTGATTCCCTCTTAGGAGATGAACTCGGGCAAGTCACCAAGATCGGGAACACGCTCACAAATGAGGAACGGGCTGAACTGGAAGAACTACTGCTGAAAAATAGAGACATCTTTGCCTGGAAACCATCTGAGCTACCAGGTGTCGACCCTGACTTCTGCTGTCATAAGTTGACAATAAACCCAAACTCCCCACCTGTCTTACAAAAGAAAAGGAAGATTGCCCCGGACAGACAAACAGCACTTGTCGAACATGTGAAGGAGTTGTTAGACGCCGGATTCATCAGGGAGATTCAATACACAACATGGTTATCCAATGTAGTGATGGTTAAAAAACCCAACGGCAAGTGGAGAATTTACACAGATTACAATGACCTCAACAAGGCCTACCCAAAGGATGTTTATCCCATACCAAACATAGATCAATTCGTGGACAATTCCTCCGAATTCCAATTGCTCTCTTTTATGGACGCTTATTCCGGGTACAATCAGATAGCCATGCATCCCGATGATCAAGAAAAGACAACTTTCATCACGGATAAAGCTAACTACTGCTACAACGTCATGCCCTTCGGACTGAAGAATGCCGAAGCCACCTATCAGAGGATGATGAATCGAGTATTTGAGACTCAGCTAGGCAAAAATGTAGAAGTTTACATTGATGACATGATTGTTAAGTCAATCAACTGCTCGGACCATATCCGAGATCTTCAAGAAACATTTGATAAGCTCCGGGCTCATCGTATCCGACTAAACCCGGCTAAATGTGCATTCGGAGTACCCGCAGGAAAGTTCCTCGGATTTCTCCTAACAAATAGGGGAATTGAGGCAAACCCTGATAAATGCCAGGCCATTCTCAATATGGCGGCACCACGAAACAAGAAAGAAGTACAATAGTTAACAGGTAGACTGGCAGCTTTAATAAGATTCTTGCCAAAGTCAGCCGAGAATGCATTTCCACTCTTCAAGTTGCTGAAAAAAGAGGCACAACATGGTGGATGGAATATAGAATGTGAAGCCGCGTTCAACAAAATTAAGAAATGCCTATTAACACCCCCGGTTTTGTCAAAACCCAAACCTGGAGAGGACCTAATCCTTTAATTGTCTATGGGTGAAGAGGTTGTAAGTGCTGCCTTAGTTTGAGAAGAATCAACCAAACAAAAACCGGTCTACTTCATAAGTTGGGCCTTACAAAATTCCGAGTTGAGGTATCAGAAGCTTGAGAAAGTGGTATCTGCACTCCTTACTATTGCTAGAAGACTCCGCCCTTATTTCCAAGGACATCGAATAATCGTCCGAACAAGTCAACCAATCCAACAAGTTCTACACAAACCAAATTTGGCAGGACGAATGATTAGTTGGGCCATAGAACTTTCAGAGTTTGACATTACTTATGAGGCCCGACATGCCATTAAGTCTCAGGTTTTAGCTGACTTCATCACGGAATTAGCTTCAACGACAGAAACGATGGATGCCAATCAAGAAGTTTGGAAGGTGTTCGTTGATGGATCCTCAAACGCCAAAGGAAGCAAGGCAAGAGTTATAATAGAAAGCCCAAAAGGGGTTTCCATAGAACACTCACTACAGTTGCACTTCAAAACTTCCAATAACCAAGCCGAATACGGAGAAGTTTTGGCCGGGCCATCTCATGCAAACGAAAACGGAGCTAAAAGGATCCACCTGTCAACTGACTCTCAGCTAGTCGCGGCTTAAATCAATGGATTGTATACTGCCAAGGGACCTCTACTGATAAAATACCTGGGCAAAGTAAAAGAGGCTATGGCCGACTTCGACGAGGTCGTGGTGACCCATATTCCAAGAGGAGAAAATACTAGAGCAAATATTTTGTCCAAATTAGCAAGTACAGAGAGCCTGGGAAACTACTGAACTATAATCCAGCAAAACATGACCGAGCCCACTTGCGTCATGGTCATTGTAGCAGCAGAGGACTAGCGCAAGCCTATCCTGGATTACCTAGAAAAAGGAATCACCCCGGAAGAAGCAACAGAGGCAAAACGAATGGCAATAACCGTAGCAATGTACACGGTAGTTGATGACCAATTATACTGAAAAGGCCTTCATTCCCCAATGCTAAAATGCTTAAACCTGGCAGAAGCCGAATACGTGCTGACAGAAATACATGAGGGAATCAATGGGCAACACATGGGAGCTAAGGTTCTGGCCAGGAAAGCTCTTCGAGCTGGATTTTACTGGCTGACTATGGAAGTCGATTCCGCAGAACATGTAAGGAGATGTAAAAACTGTCAAAAGCATGCACGAATAATTTGGCCACCTCCAGCCGAATTAAAGTCCATCACGGCCCGGTGGCCATTCTATAAATGGGACATGGACCTCTTAGGACCATTCAAACCGGCCCCAAGACAACTAAAGTGGCTCATCGTAGCAATCGATTACTTTACCAAGTGGATTGAAGCCGAGCCACTCGCAACCATCTCAGCGACACGAATACAAAAGTTTTTTAAATGCAGCATGTTGCAAGATTTGGCGTTCCAGTCGAGATCATAACTGATAACGGAACTTAGTTCATCGACAAGGGTTTCCAAAGGTTAATGTCTGAACTCAAAATCAAACATCACTTCACCTCAGTAGAACATCCGCAATCCAATGGACAAGCTGAAGCAGCAAACAAGGTCATTGTGGACGGACTGAAAAAACGAATGGCTGACGTAGAAAATAATTGGGTTGAGCAGTTATACCCCGTATTTTGGGGATATCGGACTAGTATTCAAACTTCAACTCGATAAACTCCCTTCAAATTAACCTATGGGTGTGAGGCAATGATCCCGATTGAAATCGGGCAATCTTCATGGAGAAAAGCCACAATCTTGCAAGAGGGAGAATCGAGCAACAGTGAAAAGCTAGCCGTAGAGCTAGATCTCATTGACAAGAGCAGAATTAAGGCACATTGCCGAGATCTAGCCACTAAACAACTCATTGTGGCTAAATACAATCGCAAAGTCAAACCACGAGCATTTACCAAGGGTGATCTGATACTTCGCAGAGCAGATATTGGAAATAAAAATGCCCAGGATGGAAAGCTCACAGCAAACTGGTAAGGACCCTACCACATTCTAGATCAAATAGGACAAGGAACCTTCGTCCTTGAGACTCTAAGTGGCTAAGCAACAAAGCAAACGTGGAATGTGGACAAGCTACGAACATACTACAGTTGAAAGCCGAGCTTCACATAGAGCCCGGCTTCAACAAAAATCAGCGTCAGTTGAAAGCCGCTTTTCATTCTAAGAATTTGCAGAAATCAGCGTCAGCTGAAAACTGCTTTCCATTTTAGGATAATTATGTTTGAGACATTATTTTCCTTTTTCTGTTATTTAAATTTCATTTGTAATTGCAACGATTTCAATCAATAAAGTAGGTAGTTCATCTTTCGAACCGACCTCCGGATTGCTTATCGAGTTTAATGCAAAATTTTGTCTATAAAAATAAAGGCAAACTATCAAAAGCCAGGGCAACGCAAACCCAGCTATCATAAGATTTGTTAACGAATCTTATGAATGTTACGATGCATCGAAACAAACATTTTGGGATGGTGTTGTCATTGTCATACTGACCTTGATCAGGTCGAAATATTTAGGCTTTTACTTTAAATATTAAGACCTGAACATGTGGCAATTGGCTACCATATCGAATTATTACTTTACAAAGTTAAAGTATTTAGGTGATTACTTAAAGTCATTTGTTTATTTAGAATGCTCGACTATTAATAAACATGCCCGTTTATTAACGAATGTAGTAAATTCGGCATAAAGGATAAAAACGAAAAACTCAATATCAAACGAAATTGAATTGCCTATTCAAATGAAAACCACAAAAAGAATTGGGTTACAAAATTGTTACAAAATACGGGGTTTTAACTCAGATTACATACATGAAATTCTAAAAACTACCAAAAAAAAACCTAAAGGTTACAAGAAAGCTTCCCAAGAAAACAGATTCAGACTTGGGCATTGATAGGAGTTGACGAATTTGAAGCCTCGGGTGCTGGGGTCTCCTCGTCTTTGGCATGCTGAGCTCAGTCCCCTTCTACCTGGGCTCCTGATTCATCAACTGGAGACAGTGGCGCTAGAATGAATTGCTCGTCCACCATCGATGCTCTAAAATCCACTTGTGCTAGATCCAAGTCTTTCCCAGGATTTAGAGCCTGGACTTGCACCAGACAGTCCTTGAAGGCATCGGTCGCTGTCTCCACCACCATAACTTAAGAGTTTGGTTACCTCAGCATTTTCCGTTTCCAGCTCAGCCTTGGCAGCATTCAGGTTGGTGTAAGCGACATTTAGGTCCTTCACAATGTTCCCATACTGATTTTGCAGTGTAGCAGGGAGCGGCTGAGGGTGCTTTCTCGAGCTTGAGCCGCTATCAAATCCGCCTTGACCTTGGCTAGCTCAGCATAGGCCAGGTCTTTGTTCTCCATGGCCTTGGTTAGGCCCTCCAAGGCCTTCACTTAGGCCTTATCAGCCTTCTCTTGTTGACTAACAGCAGCATCCTTCTCGACGCGAGCCTCCCGGAGTTTGGGAACAGTTTTGCTATACTTATGATTTACAACAGCATAAGCATCTATCATGCTGGCTACCTCCATCAGGTGATTTTACAAAGCTTGCAGATCATCGAAGTCGACGTCAGTGAAGGCGGCAACATTGAAGTAATTGGCAGGGGGCTTCACAGCGTGTTTGAGCTCCTTTGAAACCCCGTCCATCCATACCTCCCCCCGTTTGTGAAAATGGGGAGGAGGGGGAGGTGAAGGAGGAGGAACCCCCGCACAAGTTGCCGCTTCAGTACATAAGACTGGGATGGCCTCCTCAGCCGAGGTTGAAGAGGTGTTGACCGACTTCAATCGTTTCCGAGACACAAGGTCCTCAGAAGGCGGAGGTAAGGAAGCCTTCTTCTTGGGCACAACAGCCTTCTTCTTGGACGGAGACCCGCCCTTTTTCTTGGCCCGAAGCCTCTTGGCCAATTCTTTGTACGAATTCTTCTCCACTTCAGGCTCTGCAAAAGAAGTAAAGAAAACGTCAGTAACGGCAGCAAAGCATAGCAAAACAAAATGTTAAAAACAAAGAAAATAAAACCCTACTCGGTGGAAATAGCTCATCTACGGATTGTTTAATAAAAACTCGAGCGTCAACAATGCCCTTCTCCTGGATATGAGCAACTAAGTCTACGATGGCAACGATGTCGGCCACATCTAAGTCTTCATCCTCAGGCTGAAAGATCTTTGGATCTCGCTCATAATGATCTTTTGACCAATAAAGAGGAAAGGTCAACTCCACCGACTTAAAATCTATATCCTACAGAAACCACAATTTATGATTGGGTTCAATAGTTACTTTACAGAAGGAAGTTTTAAAGCCTTTCCAGGTGTCGGTGGCCACATGTAGAAGTTTCCTTTCTGGCTTCCCCCGAAAAGATACCTAACCTTTTTTCTCCGCAGGCTCATCGGGTTGGCGAGCCTGTTGGGTATTAAAGAAATAAAAGAAAACCCTCGTAGTAGGGGTATGCCCTAAGAATTTATAGAGTCGTTCAAACGCGACAATGAAGCCCCAAGAGTTCAGATGAATTTGGGTTGGGGCTAGATGAAGAACATTCAAAAGTTCTATCTGGAACTTGGTAAATGGGAAGCGTAAATCAAGTTTGGAAACAAAATCCCGATAGAAGAAGAAATAAGAATGCTCATTCCCTTCTCGGATCGTACACACCAGTTCATCGGGACTAGGAGGAGAAATGGAGCAGTGATTTCGGTCCCCTAAAGGAAGCTCGGAAATTTGGTTGGCGGTGATTGAGGACAATCTAGACAACACCTCGTTTGCCACCCAGTCATATTTTTCCACCAGGTGCCGAGGAGGACAGGCTGAGGCTGACTCCACGGACACCGACTCCTTAGCACGACGAGGTGAAACCTACATACTACCTAAAAAAGCAAAAACAAAAATAAATTAGAAAGGAAAACCAAAGTACCTGAAAACGATAAAGCAGGACGGGTAGGCATGACTGAGATGTCCAACGACGGAACATGCCAACATGATGAAGCTATTTGCTCAACTTCCCACGGCCGACCCACCATCACGAATTCATAAACAAGCCAGGAACACTCCTCACGAGCCAACAGGATGAGAGGAGATACTAGAAGGCTCAACCCTCGGAATCAAGGGAGCAACAGGCATAAAGGAGCCCCTCCCCCCATAACTCATAGGAGTCGGCTCTAAGGAAGTAGCCCAGATAGGAGTATCTCTCCAACCCTGGCCTATGGGCTCTATGGACTGAGACCAACCTCTAGAGCTACCCCTAGCTTGGACAGGCCGACTTGACCTACCCCTTCCCACACCACCATATCCTCGAAGCACACTTTCTAATTTTTGCTCCTCAATTAGAGGCTTCCCATACAACCACCAGGTCGTCCTCAGAGGAATACGCTGGAGAAGCTCTTCCTCCTCTGGGGTAAGGTTACTAGGTTTATGAGATGATGAAGAACCTTTGAAATCCATTTAAAATTAAGGAAAAGAAGAAGGGAAAAATTTGGTCAAAACCACAAAACCAGGCCCTAAAGTTCATAGTAGAGAGTAAACCAGCAAAAACTCAAAGATTGGTACTATACGCATGAAAATTCCCAGAAATGGTCACAATGTCTCGGAACACTATGCACCCAACTGGTTGTAAAACCTCGAGACCAGAATGTAGAAGGAAGAAAGAATGAAGAGTCAAAAGAAAACAAGAAGAAAGAATGAAGAATCAAAGAAAACCAAGAAAGACACAAATAAGTACCTGGATTTAAATAACGAAGAGGAAGAGGAAATGTGTGAGCTACAACAATGGAAGATGAAAAAATGAGATATGGAAATCGTCTCTCTCACGCAGCAAGAAAACTCCAACACTTTCAAAAGTGTAAAATGAGGGAAAGCAAGCGCTATATATATTGGCAAAGGGAAAACAGTTGAGCAATCAAGAAGCTCAACTGGCGAAAGCCCAAAGGGCCTCAGTAGAGCGAATGACATGGCAAGGAAAAGATGTGAGCATTTAATGCGTACGAATGTCGATGATAATGGAGCAAAAGTTTCCCCTACCATGCCGGATTGCAAACTCCAGCTGGCAGGGGGCAATGATGCCACTCCCTACCTTGGAAACCCACCCAAAATTCAAATCGACATTCAAATTAAACACCCAATCTGACTAAAATACGAGATCGGCCGTATATAAGTTGGATTCCAATCCAAAACCAATACTGACCTACTCATGTAGTTTCAAATGGGGGCAATAGTTCCAATTCAAGGAAACCAGGATTAAAATCCAAGGGTAAGTCAAACTCGGAATCATCTGACCTCAGAGAAAGGAATAATTTAAAACAAGCATGGGTAGGATGCTACTCGAAGAAAAACTACTGGGATAAAACATCTCGGACTGGCAACATTTCAGAACCTGCAAATTCATCTCGACAGTTTAGAGTCCTGAGCTACCGGGCTGGGGGAAATTGTTACGGATGTGACAAAAATGGGCTCAGCCCAATAACCAAAGAGCCCAAATGCAAAGGATCATTCATAATCCCAACAACCCCCTTGGATCAAGGAGTAATCTATCAACATATCTATCAACATCACAACTACGCACAAATCAAGGATATACTATTTGAAGATATCTTAACATCTTTAAATGATAAGATAACAAAAGCCCATCAATTTAGGGCCCAAGTAAACCTATAAATAAGGTACAAACTCTAACAAGGTACACACGCTCTAATTTTAGCTTTTATCATTCTGCATACACAGAGCACACACCCCCACTCCCCTCTGGCTATAAGCCTATTGTTTATATTCGAATTACGTGGACTTTGATCCCTCAAAGCGGTACGTAGGCCTCTGGGATTTCACCCCAGGTCATATCCAAATTGTGTTCTACAACATAACAAAACTAAATTTGAATTACAAGCCAAAGCGAAAAATCATCATAAAACAAATGTTTAACCTGGAAAATTAAGTGCTCAAAGTCCTTCGTAACTCGCTTGTTTGGCTTCACCTCCTGCTCACACTGCACTACCTCTCTTGTCTCTTGTGGAGCACTCGCTTAAACACCGGAACCCTACCATCCTCTTGCTCAGCGATAGTGAGCAGATTCGACTCAACAATGTCTCTCACAAGTAGCTTGTGTTCCGAGTCAGAAAGATCCATCCCTAGTTGCTCTAAGGCCACGAGTCGGACTAAGTTCACTTAGTCACTTCATCAATATTGGAATTCTCCAGTACATCCATTACCATTTCTTTGATTTTCAGTCGTGTTTCGAATTCCATTACGGAGTACAATACCAACAATTAATAAACCTACTTGGAAAAATCAAAGATGCAAAATCCCTTGAAAAAAAAAGAAAATTGTTCGAGGAAGGATAAATTTTGCGCAGTACTAAGATTTGGACCGCAAAAAAATTTGTTCAAGGAAGGATAAATTTGAAGTGGATATGGATGAAAGTACCATCGAGATTTGAATTTGGGTTTCTAAATTCAAAGTTCAATCCCCTGACCACGAGCAGAGACTGAGGGCACGAAGGCTGAGGCAGGACCTGGGGATGGAAGGGGAGAAAAAGAAAGAAGGAAGAAGCTTTTGGACAGGTGTCTTTCATGTCAACTTCTATGTCAGCAATTTTAGGTCAAACTAACGGTCAACGTCTTGAATTTAATTGTCACTGTGACTTTTACACTTATTTTATAACCATATATGCATTTTTGCACCTAAAAAAAGCACTTGGTTTTGGGCGCTCCTAAGGGCAAAACACATGTATCTTTTTGCACATGTACCCTATTTTTACTTATTTTTCATTTTGACGATTTTTGAAATAATAATCCAAACACTCATTAATTTAGAAAAAAAAAAGTCACTTTTACAAAAACTAAACGGACAATTCAAATATAAATCATATTTATAACTTGATTTTGTTTTTTTATTTTTCTTCTACAAAAGTCAAATAGAAAATAAACTACTGTGAATCAATTAGAACCAAGATCACTCAGCTATCAAAATAATCTTCATAAAAGCCATGAGATTTGAACTCATGTCTTTATATGCTACCAGCAAGCTCCTTGTCACTTAATCCAACCTTTGTTATCAAATTTGTTTTCATTTTGTGAGATTCCCATTTTTCAATGTCCATCTCAAATTCAAATATTGCATTCAAAGCGGGAAGCTGACCGTTGATTGATCCTAGCGAAATAGCCTGCTGAATCCTGATACTCCATTTTCGGTCTCATATACTTCCTTCACTCCGATTCCTTTCCTTCTATTCATCGATTCGAATATGGCTGGCAAAAGTGGCAAGAATCCAGTAAGCCTCAACGATAGCCATTATCGGCTCCTCCAAGACCTTTCCGCTCCTCCGAAACCCTACTCAAAGCTATCTGGTACCCATAATTAAAATCTGTCTTATATTCTGCTGATTCTTCTTGGGTGAACTACAGTTTGCTTGATTAATTTTCTCTTCGTTTTCGCAGATGATGAGGACGAGTCGTCCCCGACAATACTCAAAGGCTCAAGGCAGCAGCAGGGAAAAGCTTTATTTAGGGACGAGGAAGATGATAGCATCCCTCGATTTTCTGCGATTACCGATTTTGATTCTCCTATTGGTATCCTTCCATGTCTCTGTCATGGAATTATATATATGTATATATATATATTTGACTCGTTGTTAATCTGATGCGATTATCTTCTATTAGAGCTATGCTCAGCGGAAGACAAACAGCCCGTCAAGGTAGATGATGGTCGACATCGTCTCTGTACACTCTCGACGAAGGAAAATATTAAATATCAAGGTGACAATATTCCCCAGTCTAAAGAAGCAACCGACTCTGATACCCGCAGTATGTACGCTTTGTTTATTTTTCAATTGTCCCCGTAGTGTTCATGTATATCACAAGAAATTGAAGTGACTCATGCGTGAGTTTCAGAAGTGGAAAAGAAGACTAAGGTCAAAATGGAAGGCCGGCGTCGCCTATGCAAGGCTTCATACGCAGACAATGATAATACTGATAAAATGGTGGCGCTAAATGACTCGGAGGTTTCTGATCTTGTGGATTTTGATTCACCCTCTTTGCCGACGAAAAATGCTACTGGGATTGAGAAGAGTCAGGGCAGGAGTGAAATTAGGGACATATTAGATGAGTTGAGCTCGAAGTTTGATGTTATGTCAATTGAGAAGAAGCGGGTAGTGAAATCAGCACATACATTTGAAAATTGTTCAGCATTTGTTGTAGGAAATGAAACTACGGAAGATAAGAATATTGATTATGCCAGTGCAGATTCTTCATTTTCAGCTCAGCAGGACCCATGCGACAGTTCATCTGATGCATCTAAGGGTGGTACTGGAGGCATTGAACATGTGGAAGATGATTCGGATGATTCTGTTGAAGTGCTCGATCATTTGGACTCTGAGAATGATAATTCTATAACTTTGAATGGCCCACATTCCACATACAAGTTGCCAGGAAAAATTGCAAAAATGTTGTATCCACATCAGCGTGATGGTTTGAAGTGGCTCTGGTGTCTTCATTGTCAGGGTAAGGGTGGAATCCTGGGGGATGACATGGGTCTAGGGAAAACTATGCAGGTAAGTAATGAACACTTGGCAATTATTTTGCAATATCTGTAGTACATATTATGAATATTGGGTTTCTCTTGCAGATTTGTAGTTTTTTAGCTGGTTTATTCAACTCACGTTTGATTAAAAGGGCATTGGTGGTGGCACCAAAAACCCTACTTCCACACTGGATCAAGGAACTTTCTGTTGTTGGTCTTTCTGAGAAGACAAGGGAGTGCGTCTGACTCTATTTATTTGAATTTATGTACTCGCACATCCACAAACGTGTCTCTGATATTGCGAAATTCACCTTGTAATTGCTGCAGATACTTTGGAACTTGTACTAAACTCCGAGATTATGAACTTCAATACATACTCCAGGTACTGGTCATAGCTTATTCTACATGTTCAACTGAAGTTATATTATACGGAAAATTAAATTTATACTCCTGCATTATAAGTTTTAATAAACAGAAGGAAAGGAAACGTTTTATATGTCAACTTGAAAATGAGCTTCATTTTTGGCAATTGTGGATGTCTGTAGTTGCGATGTGTTTTCCTTAAAAAGAGTTATGGTGGTTCTTAAGTGTTAGTTTAAACTCTAGTGTTTCAAATTTATTTGATTCTGAAAGCTTACTCACTTTAATACACAATATTATAATCCTAAATTTTACAAATTTAATGCTATCAGTCTTATTTTCTTGTATTACCATTTAGGATAAAGGTGTTCTTCTCACAACATATGATATTGTTCGCAATAATTCTAAATCATTACGGGGGAATTATGTATCTGATGATGAGGAAAGTGAAGACGGTCCCATATGGGATTATATGATCCTCGATGAGGTAAGAATGAGTCTACTTTTTTTGAAGCCCAACCGATGTCCATTTTTCGTAGTTTAGGTCTGACTTTTATTGTGGATCCTCTTTTCCTGTACATGGTTCTATTTATCCCTAGACATGTTTGTGCCTATTATTGAACTTTTTTTTCTCTGTAACATGTCCGTGAGTATTTAATTCTTGATTGTAGAGGTTATCTACTTATCTCTCACTATGTAATGAAATGAGGAAAACTCTTTTGGACAAAACGTAGTTGTCAGAATTTTATTTTTGCATATAAGGTATAGAAAGCTCATTTTGTGGCGGCCACCATCTGCCTTAAATTATGCCATCTATTTTTTTTTTACTCTAAATTTTAGCAAATACAACTTTGCAGAGTATATCTGATAGAGCCCCGAAAAATAAGCTTATCACAAGCTAATTCCAGAAATGGCAACAAACGTGAGACTACCAATACTTTTACTCAATAGTAAAGTTGGATTACAAGGGCAATAATTATTCAAACAAATCCTATCTCCCTCATACAGCCATGATCAGACATTACGATCAAATAACTGTTTCAGAGTATAAGGAACAACATAAAGTACACAACATAGAACATACTTGTTCACCCGAACTCATTTTATTTACCAAAAGACTGAACTCCCTCCTCTGCCCAAAATGGAGGATTTAAAACAAAAAGTTACAAAACACACTGCCTACACTCTAGTTGCACCCAATACCTACTTGTCCATCCCTTCTTTACCCTTACAACTAGGACATTTGGTGTAATCCTCTTGACTGCTGGTATATCCCTTTTTCACATCATTTCCCCCTCCTTAATATTTTGCTATAGGTCCTAGGAAATGATGTATAAATCTGTTGTGAATCTCCAGCACTATCAGTATCATACATAAATAATTAAAGCTTAAATTTTTGTTTATCAAATTGCTTTGATCCTTAGGGCCATCTTATAAAGAATCCAAGCACACAAAGAGCTAAAAGTTTGCTAGAGATACCAAGTGCCCATCGGATAATCATCAGTGGCACACCATTGCAAAATAATCTGAAGGTATTTCTTGAAGATTGTTTTTTGCTTCGTAATTGATGTATTTGATAATATTATTTGCTTTGGTTTTTGTAAATTTTGTATATGTTATGGTAACCTGTTGTGTGATTCTCATTCTTAAACTTCAAACAGGAGTTGTGGGCCTTGTTCAATTTCTGCTGCCCTGAGTTGCTGGGTGATAAGAAATGGTATTAATCTTTTTCATGCAGCAGTATGATGGTGCTGATTTCTCATTATCATGGGTTTAACACTTAAAATTTTACTTCAGGTTTAAAGAAAATTATGAGTCAGCTATACTTCGTGGAAATGACAAAAAGGCTTCTGAGAGAGAGAAGCGTGTTGGTTCTTCTGTTGCGAAGGTAATAATATTTGCGCTCCAAAATATGATTTTTAATGGTTTAGGTTGGGTTTTTTATTCTATTGTTCTAATATTTTGATTACCAGTGAAAAATGTTACCATTACCAATAATTTGAATAACATGTTTAGGTATCCTTTGGATTTTCCCTCTTAAATATCCTCCCATTCTCTCTCTCTCTCTCTCTCTCTAGCTTGTGATCATTAAAAATCTTTTTTTTATTTTTTTTTATTTTTATGTACCTATGTATCTTATTTATTTATTTCTTTGGCATTGCTCTAAATCTGTATATTGCTGCAAAGTTAGAAAGTATTCCAAATATTACTTGACATTTAATGCACTCTTCTTATATGATCATGTAAAACAAACCATTCAGAATCTCTGTTCATGATATTTGATTTAGTTGTATGCTTTAAATTGCGAGAAGATACTATTAGAACATGATAAGCTAACTATCTCTTTTGATTAAACATCTAACTTGTATCTTCATTGGTTTCATGAGTTGGTTGCAATGTCGTGCTTTAGCTTCTTTGCGGTCATTAAATATGTTTGCTTTATGCGTTCTTTTCTATCCCTTTCTTTGATTTCACCTTTGATACAATGTATTTCCTTGTGTACGTGCATCTCATGTATCATGTGCATTCCTCATCCCTCCTTTATCAATTCTCAATTAACCAATTAAACTCAAATTTCTTTTAATGACCCAAGTGAGATGATTGGTTGTTTCTTATCAGATGCTTAGAGATCGTATTCAGCCTTACTTTTTAAGACGCCTAAAGAGTGAGGTTTTTAGTCAAGATGACAAGAATTCAACAATGAAACTCTCTCATAAACGGGAGATCATTGTGTGGCTACGATTGACTAGTATTCAGGTTAGATGATATTTTATGTGTTTCTTCCTCTAAAAGGCACAAGTTTAAATTGATTTTTTTTGAAAATTTATAGTCTGTTTCCTGTCTCATGTAGAGATATCTTTATGAAGCGTTTCTAAAGAGTGAGATTGTTCTTTCAGCATTTGATGGCTCACCGCTTGCTGCACTTACGGTGATTTTTATTAATTAATATTTACTACACTTCCCTTCTTAATAATGCTCTAACCTTTGTAGATCTGCTTTTCACGTGTCATAATTGTTTCCTAATTTTTTTTTTTAACCAAATATCTTTCCTTTTTAAATTAATTATAAAAACTATTTGTTTGAATGAACTAGATTTTGAAGAAAATTTGTGATCATCCGCTTTTGTTGACTAAGCGGGCAGCTGAAGATGTGTTGGAAGGGTTGGACTCAATGTTAAAGCCAGAAGAGGTTAACGTTGCAGAGAAATTGGCAATGCACATAGCTGACGTTGCTGACGCGGACAAGTTCAAGGCTGAGCATGAAGTATCGTGCAAAATGTCTTTCATAATGTCATTATTGGTGTGTAGTATTCAAGAACTTGATATTTTAGCATAATATGACGTATAAATTATTTAATGCATGATATGACGTATACATTATGTGATATTTTTAGGATAATTTGATCCCACAAGGACATCATGTGCTTATTTTTTCTCAAACTCGCAAGATGCTTAATCTTATTCAGGTTAGTTCAGATTTTTTTTTTTTAATTTGCTATGTTTATTACAATTGGTTTTCCATGAACTTTAGAAGAGACAAGATTTTAAGGTATTGCCGTATTTGAACTTACTAAGGCAATCGTTACCACTTATCAATAAATTTTATGTCAATTACGTAGATTTATTTGTTATGACTTGGAAATTGGAATTGTTAAGATGCCACTGCCTATTGTTACTTATAGCAGGTGAACGATGAAAGCCATAATGGAAAATAGTGTTGATGTGGGATTGGTTATGCCTAATAATTGAAATTATGTAGTCATTTCTACTATATTAACTCCTTAATGTGTTCTTTCTGTCTTATGTTGTTAGATCAATCTTTTATGTGTACTTGTACTTGTCTGCACTAGTCAATAAAAGTGCATATGCATGTATTTGAAGTTATAAGTGATATTACATATGTTTCATGGAGATTCTCATAGCTTTAGAGGAATATGGTTCAGATTCTGATTCTATAGTTTTCCAAAGGCTTCTTTTCCATGCATTTTTAGAATCAAACAAAAATTTTCTTGTGTTTTTGCACCAGTAATTTATTTTCTCTCATTTTTTTGTTAATATAAATCTGACTAATGTATCTTACAGGAATCTATAACGTCCAAAGGTTATGAATTTGTACGAATTGATGGAACAACAAAAGCTAGTGATAGAATAAAGATTGTTAATGTAAGTATTTTGTATTGTGACAAAAAAGATTATTCTGAAATCTTCTTATTTAATTGGTATTTTTATTTTTTTTAATGTCAGGATTTCCAAGATGGTTCTGCAGCTCCCATATTCCTTTTGACATCTCAAGTTGGCGGTTTGGGGCTGACACTTACTAAGGCAGATCGTGTAATTGTAGTTGATCCTGCTTGGAACCCAAGGTGTTTTAAGCATTTCTGTCTCTAACTTCTGATTGTTAATATTTCCTTTGATTATGATTTTAGTAATTTATTCAGTGTATAATCAATCAAAACAGAATTATACTTCATTTTATTTAATTATTCTGTAAAAATATTGGAAGATGTTGCTAAATCGAGTATTGTGGTTGAGTTTTCATAGTTTTTAGTTGATACAAATACAATGCCTAAAACTTTTATTCCTGTACTCAATTTTTATGATTTTGTTTTCTACCAAAGTAGTCTTTAAAAACTAGGTGGATTTTTCATGTCCTGAGTTCTTTCATAAAGTTATAAGAATGGAAGCTGTGTTTAGTTAGATAGTGGTTTTGTGAAATATTGAATTATTCACTGCTGCTGCTATATTGGTTCTTTGTAACACTAAAAGTAGCTCAATAAATAGAACTAGATATTGGGCTGATGTTGTGTACTGAGTTTGAAGAATGAGCTGCATTGTTTTTATGATTTGTAAATAGCACAGCTTGTTATAGATTTTATTATACTCTCTCCATTCCTTAATATAAGACATATTTAGATAATTGATTTTAACCCTAAATACAAAACAAAGTTTTCATATTTGTCAATCTTTTTCTAATTTACCCCTGCTCTCTCAACATTAATTGAGAAGCAAAGGGAAGGAGGGAATTAAAAAATATGACTAAGGTATTTTTGAAAATACGTATCATATTAACTAATTTAACAAGCTTTCTTAATCTAATTAAATTAGGTAAATATGTCTTATATTAAGGACCGAGGGAGTAGATATAGACATGATTTGTTGTGCAAGGTATAGAATTTGAGAAATGAACATGTTTCATGACTTGTGAAACGTGTAACTTGTTATAGATTTTGATATTGATTTATTAATAAAGTGAGATCCATCTCGTTAATCCGGTATGACTATTGTACATTAGGTTCTCCGTAGTTTACTTTAAGTTTGTATTCTTGTTTCTAGAAACTGTATTTGATCATAGGTCATTTCTTTTTCCCATTTTGTGATGATCTTTTAATATATACTTATTCTATTTTTGTTTGTAACTGTTTGGACGGAATTTGTGAGCACATTGGGGTCAGAAATTATCGATTATCCCCAATTTACATATTGTTCTTCCCAAGGAACAGTACATTGAAATGATGCTTTCAAGTTCTAATTATATTTGTTTCTACAATTTGTTTCTTGGCAGTACCGATAACCAAAGTGTTGACCGTGCATATCGTATTGGCCAAAATAAAGATGTTCTTGTATATAGACTAATGACAAGCGGAACTGTTGAAGAAAAGATATACAGGAAGCAGGTAAATTTCGACATATTTTCTTGATAAATAATAAAGGAGACAGAAAACTCTATTACTTCAGGTGTAGTTTGAGTGAAATTCATTTTCTTGTAGTTCTTTGGTTTAGATTTTGATTAAACCCATGACACTGGAATTACGTGATTTTTCAGGTATACAAGGGGGGATTGTTTAAAACAGCAACCGAGCATAAAGAACAAATTCGGTACTTCAGCCAGCAGGTACGAGTGTTACAGAGTTTTAATTGTTTCCAAGGTATATTGGCAACGTCTTTGACATGCGTGTGATGTAATGTGGTAATTTTTCATTCATCCTTATCAGGATCTCAGAGAGCTTTTCAGCCTCCCTAAGGAGGGTTTTGATGTATCTGTTACTCAGAAGCAATTAGAGGAGGAGCATGCTTGCGAAGATACAGTGTATGAGTTTGAAATTTAAGCATACTTGCACAGTAATAGAATGCACACTTCCCTTTTGTTTGTTAAACTTTCCAAATGCTTGTCTTTTCATAGGCGGTTCATGGATTATTGGTGTTTTGCTGCTAGATTCTCTTAATGCTGCTTGAACCTTAATGTGCAATTCTTTTCAGTCTACTTAAATGTATAAATAAATGAGATAGATTAGGTGCTTTTGTGTGGGTTAAATCAAATGAAATCTGATGATAATTTATAAGTTGAACTTTTAGTCTTTAGTAGCCTATTTGGTGTTCAATGAATGGGATAAAAATAACTCATAATTGCACGTAATTTTCTGATTTTTGACTTATTTGTGTTGTTCAGGGATGACTCTTTTAAAGCACACATAGAGTTCTTGAAAAGTCAAGGTATAGCTGGAGTTAGTCACCACAGTTTACTCTTCTCCAAAACAGCACCAGTTCAAGATGCACCTGAGGATGAAGTGTCAAGGTAACAACAGTTCCTGGTTATTGTGATTTTTTGTTCCTGCCTCCCATATGGTTCTTTCACACAAGATGTAATGCTGAAATTTTCCTAATGCATTTGGATGTCATGATTTCATTTTTCTTGATGGATTATGTATAATGTAATATTGAAAACGTGAGAAAGATTCGTTTTTGAAAAGGCTTCTTCTTGGACGATTGTATTAGTATAAACTAACTGCTTAGCTAAACCAATGCTACATGGGTCCTTTTTGTTTTTGGTAGGAATCATGGGACCAGATATTTGGGAACTTCAGCATCTACTTCCCTTGAACGTCCTGTTGATGGGTAATGATGCTATCATCACATGGCTGTTATCCCACCCCCATCCCAACCTTTTTTTCATTTTATTTATGATCTGACCTTGTTTATTTTTTTATTTGGTCAGAGCTGAGTTTGCTTTTAATCCAAAGGAAGTCAAAGTGAGCAAAAAAGGTTCTTCCCCAAATAGTGCTGGTAAATGGACTGAGTCTGAAATCAAGGAAAAAATCAAACGGATTTCTCAAACACTCGCAAATAAGGTATTCTTATTGTTCTTTCAAGAGTCAGCTACTTTGTGATCGTGACATTATGAACTTTACAATAAAACAGTTCATAATATATGCTTCCCTCCTGTATATACCAATGCAGGCGATGATTTCTAGATTACCTGATGGGGGAGAAAAACTACAGCAGCGGCTTGCTCAACTAAATTCCGAACTCAGCAAATTGAAGGTGGAAGAAAGAAATGTGATTGATTTGGATGAAATAAGTGGCAAATTTCAAAAGGTATTAAATGTGTAAATCATTGTTAAGAGAACTTGAAATTGAACAGACCGATCTGTTTTATGGCTGCCATGTGGACAGAAAATGGCTAAATGGCTAGTTTTATTTGGCAATGTTTTGTTGAAGGTGATGAATTTCTTGATCACCTTATAACACTGATTTTTAATATATTGTGATGCCCAAAATGATTATTACGGAGCACAGTAAGGGATACCATTCTAAATTTAAAAGGGGTTGATGGTGAATTTTTTGCCTTGAAGTGTTTGTAAGAAGATATAGGTATCTTGGAAGTTTTTTTTTACTTATTATCACCTTAAAATATTAAAAAAGTAGCCTTGTAGCTCTCGTTCAAAACTAATATTGATTGTTAAAAAACTAATGTTAATAATTAGCGTTTTTTTTAGCAGTCAAGACAACATGGCTCGTTTATAACAATTTCGGAGTTTTTTTTTTTTGGGGGGGGGGGTGTTGGAGGAATTATGCCTACACAGTTCTTGTGTAAATACATCCAAGGCACCTTAAGCTTACAAAAAATGATGCTTGAAGGAGAAAAATATCCTGCCACGGTTACCCAGAAAATGACCAAAAGGCCTTGGAGCTCACAAGTCTGGAGCATATTCTTTTTCTTTTGCATACATATGGCAAGTATAACTTGAAGTTGATCCCATAGATGAGATACTACCTATTTGAAGGAACCCTCTCCTCAACATAATTTATGTCCACACATAGTAATATTTCACTAGTAACATGGCGTACCTCCACAAACCACTCAATATATAAAAGTTATCTTGTTTAATCAAGATCCTATAAGAGTGATTGTCACCACTATCTTAAGCAGAATGTTGATAGTTTTAAGTGAATATGAGAACACTTGTATTTCCTTCAGGTTCATAGATTTACAAACTTGAAGACCTGTTTTGATCGCCAAGATTTCAGCCATCGTTATCAGGTATAGTCTAAGTGACTTTTTAAAACCGATAATTCATTGTCCTCTATCATCTCTAGTGAGTCTGTCACATGCCGCCTGGTTACTAGCTTTAATTGAAGCATCGACATCTACTCAAACCGCTCTTAGGGGTGGTGGGCTCTAATGACGTTCATTCTCTCAATCACTTGGAAAGATTTGGTGTTGAAATCTTCCTATTGATACATCTTCCATCAAGTGGAACATGGCCTGGTGTACAATTTTTTTGGCCGTCGCTTCAAAATCTTCAAAGATCTGTTTGCGTCGTGCTTTTCATATGAGCCAACAAACATTGCTGAAAATTTTATACCATAGCCACCATTGAATCTGCTCCTTCCCAAGTTATGATTGAAGCTCTAGTTAAGCCAGCCCTGCCAATCACAATAAAAGAAAGCAATATATTGATTAGAATTAATAAATTGTTTCCACACTTCTTTCGCTCTCTTACAATCCCTCAACATGTGAACTTTACAGTGACAGCCCAAAGGGTAATTTGGTGTTTCTGATGTCCCTCTTTTAGCTCTTAGTGAATTAGTGATTAGTCTCTCATGCGTAACTTGCCACAAGAAAAATTTTATCTTTTCAGCTACCTGCCAATGCCAATTTTTTTGCCAAACTTGTGAACCAAATGACCCTCTCTGTTGAGAAAGGAAATTGTAGGCAACTTTGATTGAGAATTTCCCATTAGAAGCATTTCTCCAAATTACACAATCTTCTGTAATACCCTTAGGAGGTGGAATTTTAAGTAATATATTAACCACCCATTTAGGGAGGAATTTTCTCTATCTCAACACATTCCACCTTCCATTTGGCAAAACAAACTTAGCAACTTTATCCCCTTACTTAACCTCTTCCAAGTTTTGTTGGACAAAGTCAATGAGGGGATCATTAAGTGTCCACAAATCCCACCAAAAGTAGGTATTTTTACCGTTACTAATTTTCTTTCCCACGCCTTGAAGAAAATTATCTCAAACATTAACTATGGCTTTTCAAGGTATAGACTGGGATTGTTTTTTGGAAACTTGGAGAAGCAAATTATACCCACACGCAGAGTGTAGAGCATATTCTAAAGTGTACAATTGGGACTGCCCAATGCCCATGACCCCATGATGGGTTTAAGTTTCAAGACCTACATGTGTTTAAAATGTTAGTTAAAAATAATAAATATATAAAATATGCATTTTTCTGTCCAATTATACGTTAATTTATAATTAGGTAGATAAGGGATAATAGGTGAAAATTTATTGATAAGGAATAACTTATATTTAATTGAAGCAAAAGTGAAAAAACTAGTTGAAATTTTTAAACAAAAGGTATGTTACTTATATTAAGATTCAACCTAATGTTTCTTATAAAAACCACCAGAGGGAGTAAATTCTAAAGGGCTCTGAAGTCTGAAAGGTTTGTAATGAAAATTTCCGAAAAACAAACCTTTTTTAGTTGAATTTTTCGCGGGCCAATCAGAAGTTCCTTTGACTGTTTTAAAATAAATGTTCGCCTTATTAACAATCTCCGTTGGTAATTGTTCCGATCCTTAATTTTGCTCCGTCCGCATTAACTTGTTGATCGTACCTTGACTGTTTTCGGATTTCTTGAGGTTAACTTTCCGGCTATGGGCTTTTGTTACGGTTCCCCTTTTTGATTAAAGTGTGTAATTAATAACAAACCACACTAATTTATCAGGTGGGAAATATCTGGTTTGTTTTTTAAAAAATACTACTCCCTCTGGTCCAAGTAGAATTGCTTGATCTAAAAGATAAATCACTTGTAAAATAATTAATTCTTATTTTTCAGTTTTGCCCCTGAAATTAATACTGATTTCTAATTTGCTCACCCACTAAATTTTCAAACATATTTTCTAATAAGGGTAAGAATGAGGAAAATTTTCAATTTAGTACATACCAATATGATCCTATTTATACTTTCTTTTAATTAAATCTCATATATCAAAGAGAGGTAGTTAACTCAATGATTCTAGGGTAAATTATCAACTTTATCCTCATTTATAAATGAATATTTTCAACTCTTTATTCTCTCTCTATCTTTATCAGTACAATTAATATAGATAAAATTATCACAATCTCATTTACTACATAAAATGGGACATATAAATATGCCCACATTTTTTAGACAAAAAAGACTTATAAATAAAATTAGAGTGGCATTCAATAAATTTACTATCGTTTTTTATTTTCCAAAAATAAATTAAAATGTCCTATATTATGGCCAGAGGGAGAACATATGCTTATTAATGTAAGACATCATTCTACCTGATAACCATAAAATAATAACAACCCATACTAAAAGCGATATCTTATATTAAGATTTTAAGGACGGGAGTATAACATTCTACGTTACATATTGAATGGCTTGAGATCAACATCATGTGCACTCAATACATGATAACCATAACAAAATAAAAAGGCCTACGCTTTCTCGTACCTTTGTGTGAGAAGCTTCAAAAAAAAAAAAATAAAAGACTAACGGTTGCCAAAGAAAACAAAAACAAAAACAAAAAGGAAAAAGGGCATGCCACGACTGAGTATGTCAATAATATATGGACGTGACACTTTAAACTAAGATGCAAACAATCATCTACACTACACGAATATGTATACTTATTTCAATGTTCTCAACTCTCAAGTGGCCTTTCGGGCCAAAAAAAAAAAAAAAACTCTCAGGTGGCTTACAAAATCAGGCTGTTGAAACTTGGAATACGATTCGAAAGCTTTTATGAGACGTGGGGGTGGGACCCATTAACCCATCTCGTAGAAATAGATACATAGTCAAGGAGAGGGCTAAACTTTTATTGGGACCTCTCTTCCGAGACACAGTCACAGTCAGCGTCACCGCAAGGGTCTCTTAAAAATCTAAACTGAGAGGAAAGACAAAGGATAATATGTAAGTATGGAAATTAATACGTAGTTGCTTTGAGTTAGCGATACCATGAATTTGCTTAATCAAAACTTGACGAGCGACTCCATCTTCCTTGTAAATAGTCCTCCAATGAGACACTCGGCTCAGAGCTACTTACAGAAACTGTATCATCTTCCAGGTCCAGCAAAGCAAGGTTCAGATGGGACTGGATATTATTTGGTCCCCCATCAAAGGCGTCAAGTTCTTCTGGTGCACCAACTTCTTGTTTTGCCCAGCTTGTGACTTCCTCATCACCTTGCAGAAGTTTCAATATCTGCACTCAAGAGAAATCATCAAACTTTAACTTCATGGTCAGAAAAAGGGCATGAAATTAAGAATGGGGTAGATTTGAACAAAGGAGACTCACGATGCTGATTTGAGGTCGACATTTAGGTGATCGTCGGAGGCAAAGGGTAGCAGCCAAAACCATTCTGTCAATCAGCCCATGATCAGGATCGCCGAGGCTTGAATCAAGCAACTGGGAGAGCTTTCCATCCATTAGAATTGGTCTTGCCTGGATATTGTCACAATCACATTCATTTTCAAAACACACTACGACCAGGTTTCAAAAGATATGCATTTATTAGTTTGGTAGACGTTCCATTTATTTTATTTTAGGTCAAAGCTTTATATGCTGAGTCTATAACATAGGAGAAAAGCTTACCCACATCACAAGGCTCTCCTGGCCCTTAGGGGATTCGTTGTTGATGGGCTTCCTGCTAGAAAGAAGTTCAAGAAGCACAACACCAAATGCATATGTATCAATTCTGTCAGTTATCCTACCATGCATAAAGTACTCTGGAGCCAGGTATCTGCCAGAAAAGAAAATACTCAGAACCATAAAACATTTAAAGTTGACCAGTCCATAAAGGATTCAGAGGACATGATACACACCCAAAGGTTCCGGCCACATCAGTACAAGGAACATGGGATGATGAAGAACCCCAACTGGCTAGCCCAAAATCAGAGAGCTGAGGACAAATAAAATGTGGCTTATAGAATCAGCATGGATGGAATCAAGTGTAATTAATTCAAAACAGAACATAACCAATCAAAGTAAAAAAGGTAACTACAGCACCTGAGGCTCAAAATTATCTGAAAGAAGGATGTTTGAAGATTTTACATCCCTGTGAATCACAGCCTGTGCACAGCCATTATGCAGAAAGTCTAATGCCTCAGCAACACCCACAGCCACCTTATACCTCTCTTGCCAACCAAATTCATTAGAGTCCTTCTTATCACCTTCACCAAAAAACATGAGTAAGAAAGAAATTGGAGACTATGCTGATTGTGTAATTCCAAGCAGACAAGACCAAATAAATATCTACCATGAATGTTCTCTTCTAGGCTTCCTCTTGTTAGAAAATCATAGACCAAAAGCAAATTATTGTCGTCGAATGAAAACCCACATAAAGATATTATGTTCTTATGATGCAAAGTTGTGATGATCTCAATTTCCAAAAGAAACTCTTTGACCACATCTTCTGATGGCTTCAAAATTTTCACAGCCACCTCCTTGCCATCTGGAAGACATCCTTTATACACATAGCTACTGCCGCCTTTGCCAACCAAATTTTCTGAAGACATTATTAAACTTCATTAAAATATTACACAAACAAAAGAAGTAATAAGAACCAAAATAGGGGCAGGAAAGTCAGTGTCATTAAAACAAACCAGGCGAGAAGTTAGCGGTTGCAGAAGTAAGTTCTTGGAAAGTATACACTCTGCATGAAGATGAGTACTTCTCCTGTAAGCTGGACAATTCTTCATGAAAGTTGCTGAAGCCAGAGTTAGCAGTATATCTGAATGGCACAATGGCACCACTCTGCCCATCAAGGGTAGTATTGTCATTTTTGTCAATGTTAATTTGTTTAAGATCTGGATGGACTACAGCTGATGAATGCCAGCTGGTTTTCACTGCCCGTTGAAAAACATATGGATGGCTCACATACGGTTTCTGCACGTGCTTTTTGGGCAGAAATACCTGGCGAAGGACAGACCAGCCATGTTTAGACTGGTTTGATTCCTGAACCAGAGTTGCACAACCTTGACCATCGCCAATTTTCTGAAGCGGTACTAAAGCTAGTGAATCTTTCTTTTCTTGATCATCAGCCACATCTTCAATATCAGTACTCTCTGGAAGTGCTAGCACCCGCTCACAATATTCACAGTTCATGAGATTTGTCTTTGTACCAGGCTTGAAGGATTTTGTTAACAAAGCTGGGCCTTCATTTAGTTTTACTGCCATGACATTAAAATTAAATGTTTGTATCAATTCTCATATTTTTCTAATTGACTAATCACGGTTGCAAGCTTTACTATAGAGAGCATAGCACTATAGCTAAACCAAATTGAACTGAAAATAGCATTTCTCTTTAAAACAGACGAATTAAGAATTCCAGAATGAGTATACAGGAATAGAGATAGAACCTTGAGCACCGCATATTTTTGTAGCCTCTCGGTGGAACGCAATTTTGCCATTGTCAACCGCAAAGACAGAGATACATTTGGGCAATTTTTTCGCACAATACTTGGCAACGAATGCCGATGACCGGATTGTGTGATGCGTTTTAGAAGTCCCCACAATTACAGTTGACGCACCAAACGATTTCGCCTCCCGTACAATAAGTTTCCGAGCCGACTCACCTCTACAGACTTTCAGCTTCAGATCAACCTGGTGAGTGTTCAACGGACTTGAGGCTCAAAACTTACAATTAAAAAGAGAACGCATACGAGGAATTTTAGTTGTGAAAAGATGTCCACAATGTCATTATCATTTCTCAACAATTTAGAATCTCGAATTCTAGTAATCACCAGAAATAAATTTTCAGAAACTTCTCAATTCCCCAGAATCCAACCAAACGATAAAAATAATGTAACGACAAGATAGTGAGACACTGAGAACAGTACCCAACCTGCTTCAAGTTGCAGAAACCTTCGTAAACGGCGAGAACAGATTCAAAAGTATTTACAAGAGAGAGGAGCGATCCTGCACCCGCTGCACCAAAACAATCAGATTAAACACGACCCAAGACCAAAGCAAAAGCGAAGATGAGAGAGAGAAATAGAGACCAGGTATATTGCCGAGAACGTGAAGAGCAATGACATGGTCACCAGGCTCCGCCACTTTGACGAGGGCCCAAGTGAGCAATTCCCTACTCCGAGGATCCAACTTCACCCCAACGACGACCGTCCGACCACCGTCGCAGTCACTCGTGCCTTCTTCGGACGCCACACCGTCTCCGGTCAGCTTCATTTGCCTCTCCGTCGCACTGTACCTCGCAAGTGGTACCTCCAAGCGGAGGAGACGAGGAAAACGCCGTCGTTTCTCCCGCCCTAAACCGAGTCGCTTTCCTTCCTTTCTCACTCTAATCGGGCTTTCCAACACCCTGTCTCTCTGTGTATTGGGAATAGAGAAAACGAATTCTGCACGACGATAGTGGCTATGGCAAAAACTGTCTCTAAAGAGAGGAATATTCCACTGCTTCGCGCATAATTTTTTCACACTTCACCGATTGATCTGGACCGCTACTAAGTGGACCCCATTTAATCCCAATGCTTCCTGCTTTTGCCTCCAAAAAAGAAGTTCGTTAACGTCTGACGCCGATAATTAATTTTATTTTTAATAATACAAATCGCAGAGATATGACATAATAACCGATCCGATTGGCCGCAACAAAATGGAATAACGTGGATCTTATGGAGAGGTGAATTTAATTTAATTTTTGATATTTTTTATTTTAAAAATATGGAATTAACGTAGATTAAAAAATAAAAATAATAGTAATTAGTTTGTGTCCTAGTGCTATTCAGCTGTATAAATTAAATTTAGAGTATTCAATTTGAACATCAAGAATGGAGTATATAACGGTATGAAGACGAGGACGAGTTGTAATGAGATCACACCAAGAAATATGAACACAAGCAGTTTGAAAATGTGGAGATGTCACAGTCAAAGAACATGTCAAAACGAAGAAGCCAATACTACTAATAGTATCACTAACACGAATATTTGGCCAAAAAATAAAGATAAGTATAAATATAAATATATAAATAATTATAAGAAATAGACCATGGGCTTTAATTACCACCGAATATAGTGCACATGAAAGTTTGTTGAGGAAGAAAATTGAGTGACCAATAAACGGTGTTATGGGTCAAATCATTCAAGGGGCTGCTTTTAATTTTGGGGTCCATTGGGAGAATGATTTCACTTCTTTGTCATTTCATAATTAAATAATAAATAATGATATTATCAAAAAAAAAAAAAACAATGATGCTACCTCTTTATATATAGTTTTTGGTAGAATGATTTTTAGGTCTGAATCAAGAAAAATAATGTTATAAAAAGTCTCTATAGACAAGTGAATATAAGAATAAACAAGTGAATCAATTACTCTTAGTAATTTATGAAACTTGTCAATATATTATTTCCTTTTATTGAAACCTAAAAGTTATTCTCCATATTTTTTTTATTTGTTTATTAAATGAACTGGTATCCTAGCCATTTGGTATCAAATTACATATTATGTTTTTCTTATATCATTATTTGGTCTAGGGTTCAAGGCTGATACTCCCAACACAAGTGTCTTCTCTATAACTTGAACTCCAAACCTAAAGAGATTTAACATGACCTTACATTATTAGACTAACTCTATATTCGTATATATTATTATACTTTACTATTCGTTGTTTTTATTATGTAGTCATAACTCATCTCTTCTTATATTTAGCTCTCTAGTTATATTAAATTATGCAATATTATTATTGTTTGTGAATTTAATTGCATATTATATTTAATAATTCTATCAGTTTTCACCCTTTTTTTTTCATCTGAGAGTGTTATTACTTATTCAACTAACTTGAGAAAACTTGGGAATGAATTCAAAACCTACCTTAAAAGAAACATGGAGCTATCAATTTATAATGGTTGAAAGAAATGGGGAAGTTGTGGCATATTTTAAACTTTTGAATTTCTTACTTTTGACCTTCTCATTGCATGAAAAATGTATGTAATAGAAAAGAAATTAGAAAAAAAAAAAGTGAATGAAAAATTAATGACAATACATGGTCAAAAAAAAATTAATCACAATATAATAACATTTGTACATGATTTATGAAGAGTTGCACACAACTAAAAATGGATCGCATAGGCTCAATGGCATGGGTATTTAAGTAAATTTTAGCTATCTTTGAACAATATAAAGCAATTTTCAACCATTTTTCTATTTAAGAATATAATAAAGAGAAAAAATATATACCGTTTCATCAGTGGGGAAAGCCAGGAAGAGAAGAAAGTAGTTGTAACGAGCACAACGGTACAAAGGGATTTGGTATATTAGGGGTTTGGTTTCGTGGGACCCATTTAAATAATAGTAGCCGTTCTAATAGAAAGGCACAAAGAGAAAAAGCATTGTGTCGGCAACTGAGGCAAATTTGTCAAAATAATAATTAAAAAAAAATTTATCAAAATGGGGTACTGTTCAAACATATTGCCCAATTAAGCCAATTTGTGACGTCACGTCAGACGGCGCCACACTGCACAGGTGGCAGCGCCACCTGTTTTTTAAAAAAAAAAAATCTTTTTTTTCCCATTTAAATCAACTGCCGCAGGCAACTTTTGCTGCCTGTGGCAGATGCGTCTTTTTTTTAAAAAAAAATTAAATTATATATAATATATTATATAATATTATATTATATAATTTAATATATTAATAATAATATATATATTATATTATTAATTACATATTAATATATTATTTTATTTTATTTTATTTTATATAATATATAATATATTATTATTAATATATTAATTATATAATTATTGATAATTATATTATTAATTATTAATATATATTATATAATTAATTATTATATTATTAATATATTATAATATACTATAATTTAATTAAATTTTTTAAAAAATAAAAATATAATAATATAATTTTTTGCTTGTCCTGATGAAGAGGTGGACATATGAATATGATGAAGAATCCAATTTTGATGAAAAATGATAGCCCTATGGTAAATAACCAACTCAAGAGGAAAAAACAACATCAGAAGCAATGAGTAAAAAAATGTATAGTATGCATCTGATAAGATAACATATATATTATAATTTAATTTAATTTTAAAAAATTAAAAAAATTATTATTAATATATTAATTATATATTGATATATTATTTTATATATTATACAAAATTTTGAGTGGATGTGAAGATAAGATTCTGAAAAAACAAATATTATATAAAGGATAATGAAAAACCCAAATCCGTAAAATTATAGAATTTTATTGAAAACTGTTACATTTTTTAAAGGATTTTACTTCGTGATTTAAGGTGAATCAGATTCCATCTCCATTACTTTAATTATCATCTCTCCTATCTCTTTCTTTTCGAAGATAATTTTTTATTTTTAATAATTTTTTTATTATTATTAATCTTTGAATATTAATATATAATATTATTAATTATATAATATATATTGATATATAATTATATAATAATTAATAATATAATTATCAATAATTATATAATTAATATATTATATAAAATAAAATAAAATATTAATATATAATTAATAATATAATATATATATATTATTATTATTATTAATATATTATATTATATAATATAATATTATATAATATATTATATATAATTCAATTTTTAAAAAAAAAAAAGCAGCAAAAGCTGCGTGCGAGAGCTGATTTAAAGGGAAAAAAAAGAATTTTTATTTTATTTTTTAAACAGGTGGCGCCTCAGGTGGCAGCGCCACCTATGTAGTGGCGCCGTCTGACGTGACGCCATAAATTGGCCTAATTAGGCAATATATTTAAACAGTACTCCATTTTGATAAATTTTTATTATTATTATTTTGACAAATTTGTCGGGCAACTCAACTAGGAATTGTTTTGCCTTTGCTTTGCTCTGCTCATGTCCTCCCCCAAAATTTACACTTTTTTTTATTCTTTATTTTCCCCCACGCAATGAACCTTCTCCTTTTTTTATTAATTCTTTACTTCTTAAAAGTGAATGGGGTTCCTCATAATTACGATTAATTAATTGTATAGTTATATCCCAACATTGTTAACCTCAGAGTAATAATAATCATGATGGTCACACATATTCTCTCTTGTTTTTATCATAAAGCATTAATTATCATTTTTCGTGAATCACAGAATGAAAGTTAAGTCATTTAATTAGTCTAAAATTAAAAAATGTTTCTAACTTTACCCCTATTTTAATGATGTGGTTTTAAAAAAAGCTTGTTAAAAATGAGAAATTAATAAGAAATGAGTTAGTTAAAGATAATTGAAAACCTTATAATAAGAATAAAAAATTGCTAGTAGTTGATGCCTTATAATAAAGACCAGATGAAGTACCCTTTTTTTTGTTGCCCACTGATTCATCAGAACGTTCAATTTCAATTAATCTGAATTCGTTCTGAGTTGAGCCTACGGGTTGTGGGGGAAGAGCCCATAACACTAATTTATGCATTCACACATCTCAAACTTAAAGAACATGATTAAAGAAAAGTAAACCCTCTTACCACTTGTTCTCAAATAATGTTGGACTGGAGGGAGTACTTATTATAGTGGGGAAAACCCCATGTGCCCAAAAAGTGTGAAACATAACATAGTTGGAAAGAAAAGAATAATGTTGCTCATTAATGGTATTAACACTTGTCTACTTAGAATTAAAGGCTCACAAAGCTTGGGAATTTAGTTTGTCTGCTTGTTCAAGAAACCAAACATGTGACACTCATGAACCCTATCCTCTCAACTATTTCAGCTGATTGAGGTAAACCGACTTTCCCATGATAAATGTAAAAACTAATTGGAGTAAATGCTCCCATCTTAATAATAAGATCTAAATCTATCTCTTTTTTTTTTTTTTTTTGCTCTCGTTATTATTAATTGTACATGTTAAGATTTTTTTTATTAAGGAATAGTTTTTAATATAAATAATTAAAATGAATATTTAAGAAATCAACACATTTTTTTTTTACAAATTAACTAACATAACTACTTTTTTATAACATATGCACATTAATTAACTAACTCCTACAAGGCTAAAATGAATGGGGAAGTGATATGAATTAAAAGGGATGGATAATATATCCAAACGGAAAGAAGTAATTTCTATGTAATGATTGTGCGTGGGGAATCTAATTCTATAGTTATAGACTTATAGTTTTAATATTAAAATAAAAAGAATGCTTATCATTTTTTTTTAATACTGAAAAATGCTTATCTTTAATCTGCAGCATTCACATTAAAATCAAGTGGGCCATATTTAATCAGGATACAAAAATACACATGTGATTTTTTCAAACGTATGTTCAACATCAAATGTTTTGTTTAAAGGGTTTGCAAAAATGCTTATTTGCTTTATCCCGAGGAGTGCCTAATATCATGTGTGTTTTTTAAGTGCAAAAGTACATACGTGATTATAAATTATATGCAAAAATACGCTTTGACTATTACCTTCATGAATACATCTCTCTCATGTGTGATATGGATGTTAACTGTAATTATTTCTTACTTCAAGTAATGATTACTAATGATTTTTGTTTATTTCTGGTTCATACAAGAGACTAGCTAATGTAATTAGTGATGTGTTTCCTTGAGTTCAGCATAGATTTTGTGCCCTCCACATTTATGCAAATCGGGAGCAAGTTTAAAAAGAAATTCTTCTGTTGTACATGGAGTACATTTATACAAGAATTTAAAGACAATCTAACATCTCTGGGATCATTGAAGAAAGAGGCAGCTGAAGATATAGTCACTTACAATGTAAATGCATGGGTAAGAGCTTATTTCACTACAAAATGTAGGTCTAGGGTTGTGGATAACAATATGAGTGAATTCTTTAATACATGGATAAACAAGTATAAGTTTTTACTTATGATTGGAATGTTCGATAGGAGTAGACTCAAAATAATGGCAAAATGAGATGAAGGTGAGACAAAGTGTGTGCCTAGAATAGTGATTCCAACCCTAAATGTATTGATCACTTTGAGTCTAATAAGTGCCTTGTTGTTGATTGTAAAGTATTATTTAATGAGAATGAGGGATATAATGTAAATTATACTATAAATAAAATCTTATATGAAAGATTAAAGATAGTATATATAAAGTGTAAAATAAATAAATAAATAAATATTCTTAAGGTCACTTTCCTTAAGAGGGGGGAAAAACCAGCACTAGAAATTTAACTAAATTTTATCTCAAAAAAAAAACAACAAAAAAAACAAACAAATGGTACTCATCCTTTTTTGCTCTTATAAAAGTGCCGTCATTTTCTCTTATTTTTTAATTCTCCCCCACTTCACCTTATAAGCTAAAATCTTTTGGGATGTAATTATTGAAAAAGTCACGCATGAAATAATTTAATTTAGACGCGTACTTGTTCCCCCACTTCTTTTATATGTAGTACCTATTTATTTTGTATATTATCAGCTTAATATATTCACCTCATTATGTTTAATATATTCGCACCATCATTATGTTTATATTTTTTTAATCACTTCGTAATGATCCCTTGAAATCAACAAGGGATTGTTTTCGTGTGAAGTCACAATAAAAAAAAATTAATATTAAGTGAAGATCATAAATATCAAGTTCAAGCCACCTGTCAGGTTAATTTTAATATAGTGATTAACAAGAGTTATGAAATATACTTTGGACAATGATGTGTATATCTAAATAATCCTCCTTCTTAATCTTATTTTTAATTATAGTATTATTAATAATTATAATTTCACATGGATCTGTTTGTCTTCTTCACACGGCGCAAATATTCCCACTAACATGTGGTGGGGGTGATATTGTGATTCCATTCCCTCTCTCCCCCACCCTTCGTAGTTATATTCCACGGTCCACTCAACGTGTTAAATTTAAAATTCCATTACATTTACACCTAATAAAATATATTTTAACCATAGAGTTAGCATATAAAAATAATTAAATAATTTTTTTTAATTAAATTGAGTGAAATGACTGAACTATCCTTATATAAGGATGAGGTTCATATTTTATGAATATTTAAAAAAAAAAATCACATGGAAAGAGTTATCCTTGATTGAGCCTAATAATTGCGTGCGAAATAAATCTAATTATTCTAATTAAATAATAGTGTGTGTGAGTGTGTTTTTTTTTTTTTTACCTGGCCAGTCAAATTTAAAAAATTTCAATTTCAATTTTTGATTAATTAAATTTTAATTATAATGATTTTTTTTTTGATGAACTAGGCCCCAAATTTATTGATGTTAAGATACGTTTCAGGGCTCAAATTGCTTGTTGTGGTATTATTCTTTCGAGCACACAATTTTTTAGTAAACATAAAAATTATGGATTCTAAAGAAGGGGAAAAAGGGAGAAGAAAATGTAGATTCTGACATTTTAAAACACAATAATTTAAAATATGCATTTAAAGGAAAAATTGATCACTTGCTATTTAGTCTGGGCTCTGCCAAAATTTACTTAAATACTAAATTTTTACTTGTTGCACCCTAGTTCTTATAATTTAAACTAAATTAAAAAAATTCATAAATTTCACTCTATATAATTTAATTTCTATAATTTTAACTATATAAAAAATTGGTCCCTAACATTCAATTATGAATTTAATTCAACGTAATTTAATCTGGTCATATCAACTATCAAGATCACACCAATGAACCAGATTGACGGCCTTATTATACTAATAAGCATCTTAACGTGAGGGTTCCGGTTGAATTATTAGATTATTTATAAATGTGATGGGTACGTGAATTCTTTCTCTCAAGAAAAATAAAAACCATTCAACTAGATAGCGCTATTTTTGGGTTCAACTGATAGAGAAGTCAAAGGCTCTCACTAAAGGAAGGACAAAAGGAAATAGGTTCGATCCTTGAGTTAGTCAAAGAACTGGAGAAGACATCATAAGTGATGTGAACTTGTAGAAATGTAGGTTAAGGTGGATGTATGTGTACTTTTAATCTTGTATATCTTGGGGAGCAAAGTTATAACACTGTATCTTTAGACTGTTGATGAACTCAACCCCTTTCTAAAAAAAATTTTATCACAAAAAAAAAACTAGACATTGCCAAAGACCGTAAATAAGTTACCAGACTTACCCGCAAAGTTGATGTTTAAATTTTATAAATAAATTATTCCTGATAAAAAATTAAAATAGAGTTCACTTTTGGATTTAAATTAATAGAAAAGCAAAAGAGCCTGTCTTAGGGAATAGCATGGAAGAATTTAGAAAGAGAGTGAAAAAGACAATTTTATTGTGAGAATGCGGTCGAAATTGCAGTCCACGGGAGAATCTTTGTGATCCATAAGAATACTACAATATGCCCTTTTTCTTTTTTCTTTTTTCTTTTTTCTGTTTTCCATTTTGCTTCCCACTTTTCCTCACACACCTTTTCCCCCTCTCAAATTTTTTTTTTTTTAAAAAAAGATAACAAAAAAAAATGGCAACATTATTTTGGAATTGTGTCAGATAAGCATCTCTTTTTTGACACCCACAAATATTCTTACTATAAAGACCGGAAAAGCAAAGCACACAATCTTTGAAGAAAAACATGGAGGCTGAACCAAAAAATAAAATAAAGCACACATATATAGTTTCTTGGCCCTTCACCGTTTTTTAATAATTTAAAAATCTGAGGTAGATTCAGGGATGGTTAATGTCTGCCAGCGGTATTTTCTTGTGTCAGAAGTGTATTTCAAGGCCACATTATATTGGGAGCTGAGCTCATGCAGGCGGTATATACAGGGAAAATTCATATGGTTCTTTTTAACAGAAAAAACTCAAAAAATGTATAAAAATTCTGAAAATTTTAAAAAAGATCTAGTATAAATTTATTAAAACGTTAAAAATTATATCAGTTCTGTTAATAATTAAAATTGAAAAAGATATATTTGATAACATTGATATTAAGACAATTATAATAGAATTCTAAAAAATAAGGCTTAGAAAAATGACATTGTAATTGTTTTTATATTAATATACTTTTGCTATTAAATATATGTACTTGAATTTATTAAGTACTTATCCTTCATCTATAATTTATGTAGCTGCATTTCTAACCGCACTTCGCACTTAGCCTTACTTTTATAAATGACATGTTTGTAAAAAATAATTGTCCCTCTTATTACTTCATCAGTATTTACTTGGTTTCATGATATTCTTTTCTTATTTTTATTTTTTTTATTTTTTAATACATTTAAAACTATCCTTTAAAAAAAATTCGGGAGAAACATTTGAATCCCTGTCAATTGATAAAATTTATGGATCTGCTCCTGACCATAGCCTCCTAATTAGAAGCATGACTTTGTAGGCCAAATAAAGAGAAGTCAAAATCATGAACGAAAATCCTAAATCTTCTGATTAAATGCGTAAGCTTTTCTAACTATGCTGCCTTTTCTCCCCATACTAGAGCCACCATCCATGGGCATCAAGATGCTTCCAACGGATGGTGGAGGTGCAATTTTAAAAACTACAAGATATGTATGTCTCTTTCTAAGTGGTTCGTTTAATATTGGACGTCTATAATTAAAAGATACTAAGCGATGCTGAGAAGTCTTGCCAATCTACATCCCATTTTGATACCTTGGGACGTGCCTTAATTAGCAGGATTGTAGGAGTAAGGAGACTGAGAATCAAAATTGTTGTTTTATATATTTTCAGTCACTCTTGCTCCCACATGATCATTTAGATTTGACAAATCTATGGTTTCATGTTGGCCGACCCACCCATGTGCCTCTCTTACATTTCTCAATTTGTAAACAAATGGATCCAAAACAGTGTGTATATATTGTATATTACTTACCAACGACACTGTTCTTGAGAATGGACATGCACTAAACACTAAACGCTCCAACCAAAAGAAACCCACGCGAGTTGCACAATTCATCCAACTAAATGTCGGTCCATCCATTCTAAACCATAAGTTATTAATACTATTTTTAAATTATGAATGATAGAATTTATATTGATGATATTTTCATTAAAAAGAAATAAACATGGATTACCTATAGGTATTTGATGTGAGCACATAACTAATCTAGACCATTGAAAAAAAAAAAATTAGAAATTTACAATAAGATGTTAATATTGCTTTGTGAGTTGTGGCAACCGACATAACAAGGGGCATTATATTCCCTTTTCCCATGCCCACATGTTTCTTGGTGGTATATGATTAGAGCTAACAATTAAGGCTGGCCCTTGGAGGGTCAAGGTTTAAAAGGATCGGTGTTTTTAGACCTAGGGTAAGAAAAACATTTATTTTTTAAAACCCGAATCAAGAACATGCGGGCCAAGGTTAGAAGCTATTTTTCTAAACTTTAACTATTTTTCTTGTGTTTTTTTGAATGAAATATAATTAATAAATTATAACAATTAAAGTTCTAATTTATCAAATAAATGTTGTCAACATTAAATAAATTAGAGTCATGTGAAATAAATCAAGTGAAACATTTTTATTTTTATTTTTGAGCCATTAACCAACTAAATCGTATTAACTACTCTCTCACACCTTAAATATAAGATACAGTTGACTTTTTTCAAGAAACTGAGGAAACTAATTAAATTATTTTACAGTATTTATATTTCTATTTTTTTTCCAACCTAATTAGTTTGACTAATAAACTTATATATAATCTAAAGATACACAATATATAATATAATCAAATAATTTATTTAGCTTCATTAATCTTTCCAAAAGAAATCATCTCTATCTTTTATTTGAATCGGAGAGATCGAGTATTAACTAGTAATAATAAATTTGAGTCATACTAAAAATGACTATATATATATATATAGAGAGTCTTCAACAAGTTCCAATGAGAGGTTGCTTGAAGCACCTAATCACCATTCCATTACATAAATAAATAAAAACAAAGGATTTAATGTTTCTGCATTTTTTCTGCTTCACTCACATAGAAGTGAGTGGGTCTTATTAATATTTTCTCTATATGAGTGAGGCAGAAAAAATGTTTCTGCAGCAAAGGCAAAAACATTAAACTCAAAAACAAATTATGTAACAATAACTTCTTAAAATAAAAATTTAGCAGCTGCAGTAAAAAAATATATATATAAACAAGCCTAATGGGCCTTCTCTACAATCCTCAGCCCTATAGAGTTGACCCTTTTAGGCCCGACTTCATTTAGAGACTTCATTTTGTAAACTGGCCTTTGAAGGATTATGGCATAAATGAGCCGGCTCAATGGGTTCAGCTTGATTTTTCAGCTCTATATATAATATATTACGTGTTATATGTGTCAAACAATTGTAGGCACAAATTAAAGTTCAAGGTTCAAACTTCAAAGAAATGTTTGTCAACTAACCACGTGTAAGCTTCCCTATAACTAAGAAGTGGTGAGTTCTATTTTACTCATAAACTCATTTAGTTAATGTCTGTCCCTCTAATTTAGAAAGTGAGAGAGATGTTACACAATGACGGGAAAGATTATTGTTTAAGCCATTATGCAATTAATTAAGAATTATGAAGTTCTAGCGTTAACGACGGGAAAATTGAATGAGCCAAAATCAAATGCATTTCACTAGATTGAATGGCCAGCAATTGAGACAAAGTCAAGCAGATAACTACTTGAGGGGATGCATGTATTCTGGCTAATGAAAGAAACTTCACTATTCCTGAATATATAGTAGGAGCTAATCCATGTTTTGTTTTCCTAAGTGGAGCCATGATGCTATTACTTTCTAGTTTTCCTCGACTAAGAAGGATTCCTTATTCTCCTACTATGTTCTTATCTACTGTCGCAGCAAATATAATTTAATCCAGAACATACCAAAACAAGATGAAACAGCTACCACAGGTTGGTACATATCGAAATACACATACACTATTTATCAGTCACAGGAATTGGGGAAAACCATTTCTCTTCTTTCTTTTTAAGAAGTCTCCATTTCAGACTGCTAATGAGGTTCTTCTTTGTAAGTGTCCTCTGTCTAACATCTCTTGGTGTTAAATAAATTGTAGTCATCTGAAAAGCATAGGACACCCTAGCTAGCCTTGAGAATAAGGGTAATGTAGGGTTCCTTGAGTTCTGTTTGGCACATGAAAAATTGATATAAGGAAAAGAAAAATGTGAGGGAAAGTATTTTTTTTTCTTGTATTTGGTAGATGGCAAAGTGACTTTCTTGAAAAGAGAGCTTCCCATGTTTATGGGAGAGAGTTGTATGTTTTTGGTTGCCCAATGGTTATATGTTTGCTTCCTATAAAAGGCAATGTTTAGTGCATGGTTAGAGAGGACCCATTTTAGAGAGGACCAAGGTCACATAACACTAATCGAGCTCTATCCCTGAGTTCCCCTCCTCTCTCTTCTCCTGATTGTCACCCTATAAGAAGGGTTTGTTGAATTCTGAAGAGTGTCACTTCCTGATTAACTATGGGGTTGTAGAATACGTAGTATCTCATAAGGATAACATCTTCGGATATGACTCAAATAATACATTTTTGTTATTTTTGCAGGTGTCGCGAACAGGAGTTTTTTTGCTGCCATTTGTTTTTTCATTTCCATTTTGTACCAAACAAGCCCTTGCCCTTAATGGTGGGAAAGAAATATTCCGTGTATGATAATTGGAGTCATGATGATTTCGGACCACTTGAAACTGTATAGTTATTGGCAGAATGATTGGCAACATTAATAAAAAAAAGGGATGGAAAAACTGTTGGCAACCTTTCATCTTGTGTGCTTTTCATTAGCCAATACACAAGCTGACGTATATGACTAAAAGAAGAGGTATGATGGACATGATCGATACTCACAATATATTCTCCAAAAAAACATAATGTTCCATAGAGTACATGATGAAATATTGAAGCTTCCCATGCGTCATTAAATTTCATCAGATGTAATAATTAGAAGTTCAACTTTGATTAGCTGCTACATAAAAGCTAGGTCAAATGATGACTATATATAGAGCACTCAAGTTAAAAAAGACCCGGTGTTTCTTGCAACCACCCGCGATTGAATAACTTGGATTAAAGCCAATTGTGATTATTGTGCGTGAGTGTATAAAGGAAAAATCTTATCACTTTGTTATAAATTAATAGAAAAGCAAAAGAGCATGTCTTTGGGAATAACATCAAAGAATTTAGAAACAGAGGGGAAAAGGCAATTTTATTGTGAGAATGCGGTCGAAATTGCAGCCCTGGGGCTAGTGGGAGAATCCTTTGTCAGCTATACAAATATCAAGTTTCTGAAATAAGGATTGAGACTAAATCGATTGGGATATTAGGTTAAAGGTCAGTAAATCAGAGATAGTCAAACCAAAACTAACCCAACGCTAAATTAATAAGAAATTAAAAATTTTAAGCAAATTAATGTAAAATTCTAAAGAAACTTTTTAATTTTTTCTCTCTAAATAATAATAATATCAAACCGGGTTGATGTTTTGACCAAACCGACTTTATAACTGGTTTGCTAGTTCTTGGTTCAGTTTGAGTCTCAAAACATTGGGAATACCACAATATGCCCCTTTTCTTTTCTTTTTCCTTTTCTCCATTTTGCTTCCCACTTTAACCCACACTTTTTCCCCCCTCCCAACAATTGAAAAAAAGATAAGAAAATTATGGCACCATCATTTTGGAATTGTGTCAGATAAGCACCACTTTTTTGACACACAAAAATATTTTTATTGAAAGTGAGTGATAAAGACAGGAAAAGCAGAGCACACAATCTTTGAAGAAAACACGGAGGTTGAACCAACAAACAAAATAAAGTACACAAATATTGTTATAAAACTGATAAAAATAATAAGAAGAAAAGCAGAGGTTCTAGAGAGATAAAGTAGAGAGAGAGATTCTCATTTCATTCAATTGATGAACAGTTACAGAAAACCTCTATTTATAGAAGAAAAATGGGACTTTAGTGTAATTTCTACCTCTGGGTCATTTGGTGTAGTTTTCCCCAAAAACCTAAACTATTCACTCACGGATTTCCTTCCCGTGAGTGATTGTATAATTGTGTGCGGGTCCCACCAAATAGTAAACTACTATGCGTGGTACTATGCAAATAGTAAATCACTATGCGTGGGTCCCATATCATCTTTTAATATTTGGAAACCGGGAGTCAATGGACATCCACATAATAAGTATATTCATAACACTCCCCCTTGGATGTCCATTTATGAATGTGCCTCGTTAAAAAACTTTAACTAGGAAAAACCCGGTGGGATAAAAACCTAGCCAAAGAAAAGAGTACATCATCCATTGATACACTTTCTAGTGCTGCCTCATTAAAAACCTTTCTAGGAAAAACCCAGTGGGATAAAACCTAGATAAGGGAAAAAGAGTACAGCGTGTATCGTCTCCCCCTCTTGATTACATCAGTGTTGCTCCCCCTGATGACTATATTGCTTCAATGTCTTTCTGAGCATATTATACTTTTTGTCATCAAATATTCTGTTAGAAACACCCAATCTGATTGTTCATTATATACCTGCAAGATCTAAATCTGTCAACTAAAGTCATAATAATCTTTTCATAAATATATATGTGCATATAGAAATTCAATAAATGTTTATTCAGATAATGATGCTATATGCACTATCATCTTGAGTCCTTTTGGGACATATGTGTTTTTGGCGCCTTATGTGCTTCTAGCACATACAAATATATTGTGGCTCATGATCCTCATTATCATTCATTGCAGTATATGCTATCATAGATATTATTAACGTCGACTTCATTTTCAGTTCCATCGGATTTCATTCATAATTTATTGAGATCTCATTATATTCACATATATTAGGTACCTAGGTCTCTCTTGGACCACAATACACTTTTCTTGTAATATCTCTTCTGGAGATAACATCTTATCAAAAGATAACTCTTCTGGAGCTTTACTTAATTATCCTCGACTTAATCATCTATATTTTATAGCTCCTTTTCTCTTTTGAGGATTTTTATCTTTTAAAACCGATGGACCTGCAACGCTTCAGGAGTGCTTTATAACAATTCATATAGGAGCATTTGCAGTTGGCACATGTGACTTTGTCACTTTCTTTAGGTCAGTAAATGCTTCTGGCATTCGATTAACTAAACTCAGCAACTGAATTATCATTTTGAATTTTTAGTGCACATTTCTTTGTACGAGGATCAATAAGAGCCAATGATAATTCATTTCACTTTATCTTTACCCAATCTGCTTATTTTTCTCCCCCTCATCAAATCATCAATTTTCTTTGTATATCCATCTATGTGCATTGTAATAGATTAATAATCATTACACATTTAAAACATTTCAAGATGGAATTAATCTGGCTCCTGACCAAAAACCAATTATACGGGGAGAATTCTGTTGGCTTATATAATTGCTGCAAATATACACAACATATAAATTTTGTTCTCATAATCATTGATCTATCCATTCATGGATACTTTAATACATTATTTCTGGATCATTCAATCTGGAAATTGCGCGCATAATATATTGCAAACTTCTAGTTGCAAACATCACTGCAAACTTTGCAGATTTATAATCTCATATGTAAACTTTCAATTTGATATATTTCCAGAGATCCATTTCCAATAATTATGTCTATCTGAGAACAAGCAGCACATAATATATGACTCGGATGATCAAACAAGTCATGCCAACTTTCCATATGATTTATCATCAAATCTAATATTCATTTTGGGGGAATCAATATAGAAACATTCACAAAGAATTATCACATAAATATTCACACTTGATATATATTATTCTCCCCCTCAAGTGTGAGACCTTAAAAATTAATTCATGAAATTTCCATACAATATTCCATGATAAAATTTCCATTTTCCAGAATCAACAAACAAATATATATTAAATACAAAATCATCAGGTGTATAATTGCAGATTCACGAGCGCAATACTGTGTAATCACAGGCGCATCACTGTGGAATCACAGGCGCGACAACTCAGATTGTCGTATACATATAAAGTCAAAAAGATTCCAGGCTCGTGCTTTATAGGGAGCAAATCTGTAGAGATTTAACAGGACTACGCAAATCTGCAGAGATTCAATAGGATTTAATTCAACTATAAATAGAGGAAGGCAAACGAACATGCCTCACAAACACTCAAGCATCTGATAATATCAACTACCAGATACTCACACATATTTCTCTAAATTCTATTGCCATGGCAGGACCAAGCAGTTTTATCCCAGTTTCTGATACATCCGAAACAGCATTACTGGATGCTTTGTTGTATGATGATCAGCATAACATGTCATTTACTTCTTTGTTATCTCCTAATCCCTTTGAAATGTTTATTCCTCCTTCTACTATTCCTCCTTCTGCTTCAAATGTACCTACTTCTCCCCCTAGAACAAGTGTTCTTCCTCAATCTACAAGGATTGAAGGTACAACTGAAGCAGGTTCATCAAGGAGGCCTGTTAAGAGGTGTAGAACTATGGCAGAACTAATGGAGTCTACCAATCCAGTTCAGCCAATAGTGTCGGCAGTTAATCAACCAGCATTCACTAGCCAGCAAACTATCATCAGTTTGCCAGCAACAACCAGCCCGACAACAACAATCAGCCAACCAACAACCACTAGCCAGCCAGCAACAATTAGCCAGCCAACAGCTACAAGCCAATTAGCAACTACTAGCTTATTGGAATGTAGTTGCTGTCATGTTTTACGGGAAATTATTCATACCAACGGACTTCAGTACCATAAACTTGAAGTTCACGGAAGAAGAACAGGTATGATTACCCATGCTGTTTTATTTGAAAAAGTACAGGATAAATCTTATAATACTGACAGGCTTCCAATGTTTGATTTCACAAAGAAAAATTTTGAAGAAATCAAACAATTTCTGACACAGTATTGTATAGATTTACAAGCATCAGGATATATCTTGATGCGTGATCCTGTATTAGCCTATCATGAGGTTCTCTGTGTTGGTTCGGAATGGGCTATAAATCCAAATGACCTCCATGGAAGTTCATTTCAAACCAATATTGAACACTCATTAGGCAAAGGAAAACAACCTGCAGTAAGTATACCCTATGATACTTCATCCCTTAACCAGGGTGAATTATATAGGTTATCTATGGAGCAAAGAGAAAGAATAAAGAAAACAACGCTCCATGATTTAAGAAATTATTTTCACTTAACCCTTGATGAAGCGAGTAAACAATTAAATATGTCTACTCACACCATACAAAAAATCTATCAAAAAGGAGGGTTAACGGAGTGGCCACACAAGAAGCTCAAGAAACTTATGACGCAAATCTCGATATTACGAAGAGCTTTGCCTCATCTGGATCCCATCTCAAGAGAAGCAAAAGAAGAAGACATTAAATATCTTCAGAATGAGATGATTAAAGTTTGTAATGATGTTGAGCCACTCGCAATTAAACTTTGTTGAAATAATATTTCCTTTTGCTTAATTATTTTGTTTATGAATATTCTTTTCTCGTATTTATAAAAATTGTTATAATCATAGAAATCACATAACAACTATAATAATATATTTGCTTCATTCACTTCTGGGAATGAAGTTGGATAAAAATTCATGATCCATAACTCACTGATTTGTTTGATCATGGCAAGAAATTAATCCACAATATTGCTACTACAATAGCAAATTGAATATATTTATTTATAATATCAATCATGATCATACAATCCCTTGTCTCATAATTTAAGGGAATATTTAATGCCAAATATATAATTTTGAGACCTTTATACAACTGATGGCATACAAAATTTATGGATCAAATATTGTTTCATAATTTGTCACTTGTTATCAGGCTAACTTGCCAAGGTAAGATTTTCTCACCATCTATTTCATATTTCCATTTTATTTATCTGGGATGATCTTAACCATTATATGGAATTAAATATCTATTCTTACCGATTATTTTAACATCGGGTTCCATGGTTAAGATTTGAGATTATTTACTATTTTACTACGGTAAATAGTAATTTACTATTCACAGTAAATTTACCCCTTTTTCAGTAATTTTTACATTTTATTCATTTGACTCCTACATGGAAGTCTAGATTAATCTTTCTGTAATTTTACTTTATTCACTATTTATTTATAGTGAATAGTAATTTTACTATTCACGGTAAATTTATATTTTATTATTTACAGTAATTTATTTATGTTTATATATTCTTCCCACTTCCTATTCATTTATTTCATGGTGGCGTCATTAAGCTCCATTTGTAATTCTTTACTTACTGCTTTATTTATTTATCTCATGGTGGCTATACTAAGCTCCATACTGACTTTACTAATATTTAGTTTTATGTCACTAACATTTATTTTATTGTTACTAACATTTATTTATCTTTTATGATAGCACATTAGTATATTTACTAGTGGGTTCTATTTATTTATTTTAACATTTATTTATTTTTTTTTATGGCGGCAACATTATTTATTAGTGGGCTCCATTTATTTATTTTATTTTACATTTATTTATTCTTCATGAAGGCACACTAGTCTCTATTAGTGGGCTCTATTTATTTATTTTATTTAGAGTTTATTTATCTTTTATGGTGGTGACATTTTGTGGGCCCCATTTATTTTATTTTAATTCTTTACTGCTTTATTTTTCATGGTGGTAACACTTGTATAGTGGACTCCATTTATTTATTATTTATTTACTGCTTTAAATCCCCTTCCCTTTTTATTTTACCGTTTTCTATATTATATATATATATATATATATATATATATATATATATTTACATTTGCATATGCATCTTCTTTCTTATCTTTGGATGAGATAGGTCTCGCTGTGAGTTTACTACCATTCCTATCTCATCTTCTTTTTATTTATCTAGCATGTTTATTTCCAGTCATTTATTTTATTTTATTTATTTATTGCTATATATATATATCCCTCTCCCTTCTTATTATTTATGGCAACGACACTAATATATACATATTAGTGGGTTCCATCTATTTATTTTATTATGTTTATATTTTATTTATTCTGAAGATAAACTGTTAAAAGGCCATATATATTATGAGATCAAAACGCCATAGAGAGATGAGGCATAAATTGGCTTGAGACCAAGAGGCAAGATAGCCTTAATTTCAGAGGCAAGATAGCCTGAAGCCAAGAGGCAAGTTAGCCTGATAACAAGTGACAAATTATGAAACAATATTTGATCCATAAATTTTGTATGCCATCAGTTGTATAAAGGTCTCAAAATTATATATTTGGCATTAAATATTCCCTTAAATTATGAGACAAGGGATTGTATGATCATGATTGATATTATAAATAAATATATCCAATTTGCTCTTACAGTAGCAAAATTGTGATTAAGTCAAGAAATATTGTGGATTAATTTCTTGCCATGATCAAACAAATCTGTGAATTATGGATCATGAATTTTATCCAACTTCATTCCTAGAAGTGAATGAAGCAATAAATAAATTGTGATTATGGTTGTTTTACTATTATTTTGTGTTTAGATAATTATAACATTTTTTGTGAATACAAGAGAAACAATATTTATAAATAAAAAAAATTAAACAAAAGAAAATATTATTTCAACAAAGTTTAATTGCGAGTGGCTCAACATCATTACAAACTTTAATCATCTCATTCTGAAGATATTTAATGTCTTCTTCTTTTGCTTCTCTTGAGATGGGATCCAGATGAGGCAAAGCTCTTCGTAATATCGAGATTTGCGTTATAAGTTTCTTGAGCTTCTTGTGTGGCCACTCCGTTAACCCTCCTTTTTGATAGATTTTTTGTATGGTGTGAGTAGACATATTTAATTGTTTACTCGCTTCATCAAGGGTTAAGTGAAAATAATTTCTTAAATCATGGAGCGTTGTTTTCTTTATTCTTTCTCGTTGCTCCATAGATAACCTATATAATTCACCCTGGTTAAGGGATGAAGTATCATAGGGTATACTTACTGCAGGTTGTTTTCCTTTGCCTAATGAGTGTTCAATATTGGTTTGAAATGAACTTCCATGGAGGTCATTTGGATTTATAGCCCATTCCGAACCAACACAGAGAACCTCATGATAGGCTAATACAGGATCACGCATCAAGATATATCCTGATGCTTGTAAATCTATACAATACTGTGTCAGAAATTGTTTGATTTCTTCAAAATTTTTCTTTGTGAAATCAAACATTGGAAGCCTGTCAGTATTATAAGATTTATCCTGTACTTTTTCAAATAAAACAGCATGGGTAATCATACCTGTTCTTCTTCCGTGAACTTCAAGTTTATGGTACTGAAGTCCGTTGGTATGAATAATTTCCCGTAAAACATGACAGCAACTACATTCCAATAAGCTAGTAGTTGCTAATTGGCTTGTAGCTGTTGGCTGGCTAATTGTTGCTGGCTGGCTAGTGGTTGTTGGTTGGCTGATTGTTGTTGTCGGGCTGGTTGTTGCTGGCAAACTGATGATAGTTTGCTGGCTAGTGAATGCTGGTTGATTAACTGCCGACACTATTGGCTGAACTGGATTGGTAGACTCCATTATTTATTAGTGGGCTCCATTTATTTATTTTATTTTACATTTATTTATTCTTCATGAAGGCACACTAGTCTCTATTAGTGGGCTCTATTTATTTATTTTATTTAGAGTTTATTTATCTTTTATGGTGGTGACATTTTGTGGGCCCCATTTATTTTATTTTAATTCTTTACTGCTTTATTTTTCATGGTGGTAACACTTGTATAGTGGACTCCATTTATTTATTATTTATTTACTGCTTTAAATCCCCTTCCCTTTTTATTTTACCGTTTTCTATATTATATATATATATATATATATATATATATATATATATATTTACATTTGCATATGCATCTTCTTTCTTATCTTTGGATGAGATAGGTCTCGCTGTGAGTTTACTACCATTCCTATCTCATCTTCTTTTTATTTATCTAGCATGTTTATTTCCAGTCATTTATTTTATTTTATTTATTTATTGCTATATATATATATCCCTCTCCCTTCTTATTATTTATGGCAACGACACTAATATATACATATTAGTGGGTTCCATCTATTTATTTTATTATGTTTATATTTTATTTATTCTGAAGATAAACTGTTAAAAGGCCATATATATTATGAGATCAAAACGCCATAGAGAGATGAGGCATAAATTGGCTTGAGACCAAGAGGCAAGATAGCCTTAATTTCAGAGGCAAGATAGCCTGAAGCCAAGAGGCAAGTTAGCCTGATAACAAGTGACAAATTATGAAACAATATTTGATCCATAAATTTTGTATGCCATCAGTTGTATAAAGGTCTCAAAATTATATATTTGGCATTAAATATTCCCTTAAATTATGAGACAAGGGATTGTATGATCATGATTGATATTATAAATAAATATATCCAATTTGCTCTTACAGTAGCAAAATTGTGATTAAGTCAAGAAATATTGTGGATTAATTTCTTGCCATGATCAAACAAATCTGTGAATTATGGATCATGAATTTTATCCAACTTCATTCCTAGAAGTGAATGAAGCAATAAATAAATTGTGATTATGGTTGTTTTACTATTATTTTGTGTTTAGATAATTATAACATTTTTTGTGAATACAAGAGAAACAATATTTATAAATAAAAAAAATTAAACAAAAGAAAATATTATTTCAACAAAGTTTAATTGCGAGTGGCTCAACATCATTACAAACTTTAATCATCTCATTCTGAAGATATTTAATGTCTTCTTCTTTTGCTTCTCTTGAGATGGGATCCAGATGAGGCAAAGCTCTTCGTAATATCGAGATTTGCGTTATAAGTTTCTTGAGCTTCTTGTGTGGCCACTCCGTTAACCCTCCTTTTTGATAGATTTTTTGTATGGTGTGAGTAGACATATTTAATTGTTTACTCGCTTCATCAAGGGTTAAGTGAAAATAATTTCTTAAATCATGGAGCGTTGTTTTCTTTATTCTTTCTCGTTGCTCCATAGATAACCTATATAATTCACCCTGGTTAAGGGATGAAGTATCATAGGGTATACTTACTGCAGGTTGTTTTCCTTTGCCTAATGAGTGTTCAATATTGGTTTGAAATGAACTTCCATGGAGGTCATTTGGATTTATAGCCCATTCCGAACCAACACAGAGAACCTCATGATAGGCTAATACAGGATCACGCATCAAGATATATCCTGATGCTTGTAAATCTATACAATACTGTGTCAGAAATTGTTTGATTTCTTCAAAATTTTTCTTTGTGAAATCAAACATTGGAAGCCTGTCAGTATTATAAGATTTATCCTGTACTTTTTCAAATAAAACAGCATGGGTAATCATACCTGTTCTTCTTCCGTGAACTTCAAGTTTATGGTACTGGAGTTCGTTGGTATGTATGATCTCTCGTAAAACATGACAACAACTACATTCCAATAAGCTAGTTGTTGCTAATTGACTTGTAGTTGATGGCTGGCTAGTGGTTGTTGGTTGGCTAATTGTTATTGGCTGGCTAATGGTTGTCGGTTGGCTGATTGTTGCTAGCTGGATCGTGGTTGATGGCTGGCTGGTGGTTGTTTGCTGGCTAGTGAATGCTGGTTGATTAACTGCCGATACTATTGGCTGAACTGGATTGGTAGACTCCATTAGTTCTGCCATAGTTCTACACCTCTTAACAGGCCTCCTTGATGAACCTGTTTCAGTTGTACCTTCAATCCTTGTAGATTGTGGAAGAACACTTGTTCTTGGGGGAGAAGTAGGTACATTTGAAGCAGAAGGAGGAATAGTAGAAGGAGGAATAAACATTTCAAAGGGATTAGGAGATAACAAAGAAGTAAATGACATGTTGGGCTGATCATCATACAACAAAGCATCAAGTAATGCTGTTTCGGATGTATCAGAAACTGGGATAAAACTGCTTGGTCCTGCCATGGCAATAGAATTTAGAGAAATATGTGTGAGTATCTGGTAGTTGATATTATCAGATGCTTGAGTGTTTGTGAGGCATGTTCGTTTGCCTTCCTCTATTTATAGTTGAATTAAATCCTATTGAATCTCTGCAGATTTGCGTAGTCCTGTTAAATCTCTACAGATTTGCTCCCTATAAAGCACGAGCCTGGAATCTTTTTGACTTTATATGTATACGACAATCTGAGTTGTCGCGCCTGTGATTCCACAGTGATGCGCCTGTGATTACACAGTATTGCGCTCGTGAATCTGCAATTATACACCTGATGATTTTGTATTTAATATATATTTGTTTGTTGATTCTGGAAAATGGAAATTTTATCATGGAATATTGTATGGAAATTTCATGAATTAATTTTTAAGGTCTCACACTTGAGGGGGAGAATAATATATATCAAGTGTGAATATTTATGTGATAATTCTTTGTGAATGTTTCTATATTGATTCCCCCAAAATGAATACTAGATTTGATGATAAATCATATGGAAAGTTGGCATGACTTGTTTGATCATCCGAGTCATATATTATGTGCTGCTTGTTCTCAGATAGACATAATTATTGGAAATGGATCTCTGGAAATATATCAAATTGAAAGTTTACATATGAGATTATAAATCTGCAAAGTTTGCAGTGATGTTTGCAACTAGAAGTTTGCAATATATTATGCGCGCAATTTCCAGATTGAATGATCCAGAAATAATGTATTAAAGTATCCATGAATGGATAGATCAATGATTATGAGAACAAAATTTATATGTTGTGTATATTTGCAGCAATTATATAAGCCAACAGAATTCTCCCCGTATAATTGGTTTTTGGTCAGGAGCCAGATTAATTCCATCTTAAAATGTTTTAAATGTGCAATGATTATTAATCTACTTCAATGCACATAGATGGATATACAAAGATGGATATACAAAGAAAATTGATGATTTGATGAGGGGGAGAAAAATAAGCAGATTGGGTAAAGATAAAGTGAAATGAATTATCATTGGCTCTTATTGATCCTCGTACAAAGAAATGTGCACTAAAAATTCAAAATGATAATTCAGTTGCTGAGTTTAGTTAATCGAATGCCAGAAGCATTTACTGACCTAAAGAAAGTGACAAAGTCACATGTGCCAATTGCAAATGCTCCTATATGAATTGTTATAAAGCACACCAGAAGTGTTGCAAGTCCATTGATTTTAAAGATAAAAATCCTCAAAAGAGAAAAGGAGCTATAAGAATATAGATGATCATGTTGAGGATAATTAAGAAAAGCTCTAGAAGAGCCATCTCCTGAAGAGATGTTATCTCTAGAAGAGATATTACAAGTAAAGTGTATTGTGGTCCAAGAAGAGACCCAGGTATTTACATTATGAGATCTCAATAAATTATGAATGAAATCCAATGGGATTGAAAATGAAGTCGACGTTAATAATATCTATGATAGCATATGCTACAATGAATGATAATGAGGATCATGAGCCACAATATATTTGTATGTGCTGAAGCACATAAGGCGCCAGAAACACATATGTCCCAAAAGGACTCAAGATGATAGTGCATATAGCATCATTATCTGAATAAACATTTATTGAATTTCTATATGCACATATATATTTATGAAAAGATTATTATGACTTTACTTGACAGATTTAGATCTTGCAGGTATATAATGAACAATCAAATTGGGCGTTTCTAACAGAATATTTGATGACAGAAAGTATAATATGCTCAGAAAGATATTGAAGCAATATAGTCATCAGGGGGAGCAACACTGATGTAATCAAGAGGGGGAGACGATACACGCTGTACTCTTTTTCCTTATCTGGGTTTTATCCCACTGGGTTTTTCCTAGAAAGGTTTTTAATGAGGCAGCACTAGAAAGTGTATCAATGGATGATGTACTCTTTTCTTTGGCTAGTTTTTTTATCCCACTGGGTTTTTCCTAGTTAAAGTTTTTAACGAGGCACATTCATAAATGGACATCCAAGGGGGAGTGTTATGAATATACTTATTATGTGGATGTCCATTGACTCCCGGTTTCCAAATATTAAAAGATGATATGGGACCCACGCATAGTGATTTACTATTTGCATAGTACCACGCATAGTAGTTTACTATTTGGTGGGACCCGCACACAATTATACAATCACTCACGGGAAGGAAATCCGTGAGTGAACAGTTTAGGTTTTTGGGGAAAACTACACCAAATGACCCAGAGGTGGAAATTACACTAAAGTCCCATTTTTCTTCTATAAATAGAGGTTTTCTGTAACTGTTCATGTATTGAATGAAATGAGAATCTCTCTCTCTACTTTATCTCTCTAGAACCTCTGCTTTTCTTCTTATTATTTTTATCAGTTTTAAATAAATAATAAATAAATGGAGTCCACTATACAAGTGTTACCACCATGAAAAATAAAGCAGTAAATAATAAATGGTGCCCACTATACTAGTGTTGCTACCATGAAAGATAAATAAAGCAGTAAAGAATTAAAATAAATGGGGCCCACAAAATGTCACCACCATAAAAGATAAATAAACTTTAAATAAAATAAATAAATAGAGCCCACTGATAGATACTAGTGTGCCTCCATGAAGAATAAATAAATGTAAAATAAAATAAATAAATGGAGCCCACTAATAAATAATGTTGCCGCCATAAAAAATAAATAAATGTTAAAATAAATAAATAGAACCCACTAGTAAATATACTAATGTGTTATCATAAAAAATAAATAAATGTTAGTAACAATAAAATAAATGTTAGTGACATAAAACTAAATATTAGTAAAGTCAGTATGGAGCTTAGTATAGCCACCATGAGATAAATAAATAAAGCAGTAAGTAAAGAATTACAAATGGAGCTTAATGACGCCACCATGAAATAAATGAAGAGGAAGTGGGAAGAATATATAAACATAAATAAATTACTGTAAATAATAAAATATAAATTTACCGTGAATAGTAAAATTACTATTCATTATAAATAGTGAATAAAGTAAAATTACAGAAAGATTAATCTAGACTTCCATGTAGGAGTCAAATAAATAAAATGTAAAAATTACTGAAAAAGGGGTAAATTTACTGTGAATAGTAAATTACTATTTACCGTAGTAAAATAGTAAATAATCTCAAATCTTAACCATGGAACCCGATGTTAAAATAATCGGTAAGAATAGATATTTAATTCCATATAATGGTTAAGATCATCCCAGATAAATAAAATGGAAATATGAAATAGATGGTGAGAAAATCTTACCTTGGTAGAGTCTTCGTGCTGATAACGTGTTATAAAACTGATAAAAATAATAAGAAGAAAAGCAGAGGTTCTAGAGAGATAAAGTAGAGAGAGAGATTCTCATTTCATTCAATTGATGAACAGTTACAGAAAACCTCTATTTATAGAAGAAAAATGGGACTTTAGTGTAATTTCTACCTCTGGGTCATTTGGTGTAGTTTTCCCCAAAAACCTAAACTATTCACTCACGGATTTCCTTCCCGTGAGTGATTGTATAATTGTGTGCGGGTCCCACCAAATAGTAAACTACTATGCGTGGTACTATGCAAATAGTAAATCACTATGCGTGGGTCCCATATCATCTTTTAATATTTGGAAACCGGGAGTCAATGGACATCCACATAATAAGTATATTCATAACAAATATAATTTTTTTGGCCCTTCAACGTTTGTTAATAATTTAAAAATCTAAGGTAGATTCAGAAACGGGGACTTCAAGAAGAGAATGAGGATGTTCAATTTCTGCCAGCAGAGTGAATTTCAATGCCACATTATATTGGGAGCTGAGCTCATGCAGGCTATATATATATTGTGTCCATTATATCTTAATATTAAAATGTAACATTTCAGAATATATATGTTTTTTATAGCTAGAAATCATAAACAATTGTGCCGGATTCAGACACAAGTTTTACACAGGAGGAAAATGACATCATATAGGGCTCTCAACCTTTTCTTTATTACACTCGTTAGATTGAAATTTGAAAATTTTAAATTTAATCTTTTATAAAAATATTATTAAATTATTAAAAAAATATTTAAAGATAATATTTTTATAAAATATTAAATTTGAATCATTTAGATTTTAACCCAACAACTAAAATGACAAAGAAAATAGGAAGATGATGGGAGTCAAACCCTAGAATATGCCTTTAATTTTCAAAAAGAAAAAAAAAATACTCCCTTGCTAAGTATAAGACCTATTTATTTAACTTAGGAATATTAAGGAATTTAAATAAATTAATTATAACATATGCAACATGATCTATCTAAAATACTTCTGCGTAAAATTAGATTATACTTCAATTTATAAGTTAAACAAATTAGTTTGGAAAAAAAACTATAAATATAAGAAATAAAAAAAAATTATCACCTCCAAACCATATTGTATGTTTAGGACTGGATGATGAGGTAATATCTCATTTTGGTACATTTGAGTTGACAAAGGCACAGAGGATATAAAGTCACCCAATTGCTTATGAAATATCAATTAAGGAATGTAATTATCAAAAGTTCTAATAACAAGTAATGAAGAGTATAAAATTATCGTCATTACATACTTATCGGTTGTTATTAGATTTGTGTGCAAGTAAATCCTTTCTAGTAGACGCCATTACATAATAGTTTGATTAGGACAAAACAAAGTGAGTGACTTTGATGGTGATAACTTGGGACGTGCCTTAATAGGATTGTAGTACAAAGGACACTGAGAATCAAAATTGTTGATTTATATTCACTCACTCTTGTTCTCACATGATCATTTAGATTCGACAAATCTATGGTTTCATGTTGGCCGACCTACCCATGTGCCTCTCTAGCATATATATATTAATTACAAACAACACTGTTCTTAAGAATGGACATGCACTAAACATCATTAAACACACCAACCAAAAGAAACCCACGCGAGTTGCACAATTTATCTAACTAAATGTCGGTCCATCCATTCTAAACCTTAAATTATTAATTAATACTATTTTAAAATATTCTATTGATGATATTTTCATCAAAGAGAACCAAACCGGGATTACCTGCAGGTATGTGATGTGAGCACATAACTAATCTAGACCATTCCCAAAAAGAAAAAAACATTAGAAATTTAGAAACTAAGATGTTAATATTTCGGGCAAAAAAAAAAAAGATGTTAATATTACTTTGTGAGTTGTGGCATCGGATATAACAAGGGGCGTTCCCTTTTCCCACGCCCAAATGTTTCTCGGTGGTATATAATGGACCATGTTTCCCTGCTTGTCTTTGGGACGAGTTCTGGACCGTCAAATCTCATCTGACGGTCCAGATTTTTTTTAAAAAATAATTTTTTTTAAGTAGTACTAGTGTGAATTCTAAGTTATATTTTTATTATTAGTCAGTATCTTGAAATATTTCTAAAAAACTTTTAAGATCATGAAATATTTTTCACTATTCTGAAATATCATTTTAGTCTATAAAATTTTTCAGGGGACTGACTGAGACTAAAAAGATACTTCAGAGTACTGACTGGTACTGTTTTAAAAAAAATTTAGGGTACTGACTGAGAATAAAAAAATACTTCAAGATACTGACTGACACTGAAAAATATTTTATATTCTTGAAAATAATTTTTAGAATCTTAAAATATTATTTTAGGATACTGAATGACACTTAAAAAAATATTTTAGGATGCTAATAAGTAGTATTAAAAAATATATTTTAAAAAAACAAGAAATCTGGACCGTCAGATGAGATTTGACAGTCCAGAACAAGTAGGGAAACGTGATCCGGTATATAATCTATTCCGTGTTATACTTGTCAAACAATTTTAAGTTCAAGTTTCAAACTTCAAAAAAACATATTCCTCGTCTAACTAATGACACTAAGCTCTTCTATAAATAAGAAGTAGTGAGTTTGATTTTACTCATAAACTCGTGTGGTTAATATATATTTGTCCCTCTAATTTAGAAAGTGAGAGAGATGTTACACAATGATGGAAAAGATTATTGTTAAAGCCATTATGCAATTAATTAAGAATTATGAAGTTCTAGTGTTAACGACGGGAAAATTGAGTGAGCCAAAATCAAATGCATTTCATCACTAGATTGAATGGGCAGCAATTGAGACAAGATCAAGCAGATAACTACTTGAGGAGATGGTGCAATTCATGTATTCTGGCTAATGAAAGAAGCTTCCCTATTCCTCTCTATATATATATAATTGGAGCTAATACATGTTTTGTTTTCTTAAAACTGAGGGAAGTTGGATTTAACGAAGACTGACTTGTAGTTGTAGATAAATCTTGTCCTAAGTGGAGCCATGATGCTATTACTTTCTAGTTTTCCTCGACTAAGAAGGATTCCTTATTCTCCTACTATGTTCTTATCTACTGTCGCAGCAAATATAATTTAATCCAGAACATACCAAAACAAGATGAAACAGCTACCACAGGTTGGTACATATCGAAATGCGCACACACACTTTATCAGTCACAGGACTTGGGGAAAACCATTTCGATCTCTTCTTTCTTTTTAAGCACTCTCCATTTCAGACTGCGCAGCTAATGAGGTTCGATCTTCTTTGTAAGTGTCCTCTGTCTATAGATAACATCTCTTGGTGTTAGATAATCTGTACTCATCTGAAAAGCTAGGACACCCAAGCTGGCCTTGAGAATAAGGGTAATGTAGTGTTCCTTGAGCTCTGTTTGGCACATGAAAAATCAATCTAATTAAGGAAAAGAAAAATGTGAGGGGAAGTATTTTTTATTGGGTTTGGTAGATGACTAAGTGAGAGAGTTGTTGTAAAGAGAGCTTCCCATGTTTATGTGAGCCAGTTGTTGTAAATAATGTAAATTGCCATTATGGCTGCCCAACGGTTATATGTTTACTAACGGGCAATGTTTAGTGCATGGCCAAAAAGGACCCCTGTTAGAGAAGAGCAAGGTTAGATTAACACTGATCGAGCTTTATCCCCAAAATCCCCTCTTCTCTCTTCTCTTGATTGTCATCCTGCATTATATAAAAAGGGTTTGTTAAATTTTGAAAAGTGTCACTTTCTAATTTATTATGGGGTTATAGAATAAAAAGGGTTTGTTTAATTTATTATATAAGAAGGGTTTGTTGATTGTCACTTCCTGCATTATATAAAAACTCACGTAGTATCTCATAAGGATAACATCTTCGGATATAACTAGAACAATACATTTTTGTTATTTTTGCTGGTGTCACGAACATGAGTTTTTCCACTTCCATTTGCTTTTTCATTTCCATTTTGTACCAAACAAGCCCTGCCCTTCATGGTGGGAAAAAAATAATCCGTGTATGATAATTGGAGTCATGATTTGGGACCACTTAAAACTGTTTAATTGGCAGAATGGTTGGCAACATTAATAAGAAAAGTGATGGAAAAACTGTTGGCAACGTTTTTGCTTGTGTGCTTTTCATTAGCCAATACACAAGCTGACGTATAACTAAACAAAGAAGTATGATGGACATGATATGATACTCACAGTATATTCTCCAAAAAAACCGTAATGTTCCATAGAGTAAATAATGAAATATTGAATCTTCCCATGCGTCATTAAATTTCGTAAGATGTAATGATTAGAAGTTCAACTTTGATTAGCTGCTACATAAAATTAAAGGTCAAATTATGACTATATATAGACCACTCAAGTTAACAAAGACCCAATATTGCTTGCAACCACCAGCGATTGAATACTAGTAACTTTTTGTGTATATTTTACCACTAGACAAAAGTATCCTTACATAGGAGTACTTGATAATGTTTGACCACCATAGATCCTATATTGTCTACACTGAAAATACTGAATGTGGATTAAAGCCTATTGTGAATTTGTAATTATTAAAGTCTATCGTAATTATTAGGAGGGAGTGTATAAAGGAAAAACCTTGTCACTTCATTATACTTCTCTTTCTTCTTTTTCAAGCAATTATTTTTGTGTTTTTTTGACTTGACAACCAATCCACCATATGACTTAACAATTATATCACTTCATTAATTGATTTCTTATCCTAACATAGATCCATGGCCTATAAAAGGGACTTGAGGAAGAAGTTCATTACACTCAAGCTCTTGAACCTTCGAGCTATCCTCTCATCTGCTTAATGCAGAGTCCACTATTTCTTTTTGGCTGTTCTCACTTTGTCTTATTGTAAAAGGGGTTCGTTTAATATTGAGACCTAGGGAGTGCTGCCTTTTATTCTTGTCTTGGGTGGCGAAATAACTCTTAATAACGGTGTCTTTAATTAAGAACCATTGAAACCTTTTTTTTTTTCGGCATGTCTTTCCAACAATTGAGTGATCGTCTTATTAGAGTTTTTCCAATGAAATTCATACTGGTTAATGGGAACATGATCATTTTTTTTTTTTTGAAATCCTTACCAACCAAGTGAAAACTCATTGACGAAATAATCGAACTTGATTCCAAGAAACAAAAATCAGTATAATTTATGGCATCAAAACTCAATCGATTCCAGAAGTAAAGCCATTCGTTATCAAAGTGAAAATAGGACCTAAAAGTACATATGCATGTTAGTTAATATAAATGAGATGAATCTTATCCTTAAGAAAACAGAGACAGAGAGATCAGAGAAGAAATCATGAACATGAAAGTTAAGGAGATGGAAATCTTTAGGTCCTCTCCGTCAAGGTTGATAGAGAATTTCATTTACTTGTCCAACTTTTACAGATAACATCAACATCCTCGTCTCTTACGTTCAACAAGCTAGATTCAGTGCTACCTTTTGGATTTCATCGATCATCATCAAAATAGTTAAACTCAAACAATTTGAAGACCTTTAAAATGGGAAAGTACTCCATCAATTCTTAATATAAGATTAATTGACTTTGTTTTACAAATTTAAAAAATAAAATAAGTAAATTAATCATAATATATGTTGTTTATTATATATTAGTTTATAAACTAGGTAAATTAGTTTGGTAAAAAAATGATAAACATAAATATTTTAAAATAATCTAAAGAACGAGATGGCAAGGCCATCGTTGAATTGCATGAGTGGCAATGGACTTAGAATGTGTTTAAATTAACTTTTGAAGAATAACTTTACAAGAAAAAGTGCAAAAAAATGAGTTCAGAGAAAGATTCGTAGAATTACGATTTTCAGCTAAAACTATGTTAGTGTAGAATTTGATAGTGTTTAAATAACTTGACTCAAATCATGATTTTCCTTTTTCAAAAAAATAAAAGTGATTTGCCTTTTTTTCAAGTATTTAATTAAGTTCTATAAATCATGGGTTTTGACTCCAAAAATAGTTTTTTGTTATTATACAAACACACTTGGAGGGATTGGAAACAGAAGGATAGAATTTGGAAATTTGCAGTGAAGTTGTTGTTTTTTATTTTGGTAAAAAAAATTTAGGAAAGGGGTCGGGCTCATCTACAATCCAAGGGCAGGGCGCTTGAAGCCCAATCCACAAGGGATACTGGCTAAAGAGTACACATGTCTCCACCTCTACCAGCGTTACCACTACTTCCTAGACTTTTAAGATGTCTTCTCAAACGATTTGACCAACGCAGGGATCAAACTCCCTCCCTAAAGGTGAGGAAGACCGACCCCTACATCAGTTGAATCAAGCACTGAGGGTCAGTGAAGTTGTTGTTGTTTTCATATGATAATTGACGGACCCTGAGGGAACGGAACCATGAGAGTTGATGGATTTCTATTTCTCGCCAAAATGTCCGAGTCAGATGGTAAAGGGCGCGCTTTTTCCCTTCCCTCCTAAAACCGTGGCTGCTTTTCGTTTTTATGACAAGGCCAAGCCGGTGACATATTGTATTATTGAATACTCCTCCTTTCTCAATATAAGACATACCTATATAATTTATATATCTATATTTAATTATGTTAAAAAAATTAATTAAGATAATTAATATGATATATATTTTTTAAAACACCTTAGTCATCTTCCTCAATTTCCTCACTCCTTCTCCTTAATTATTGTTTATGAAGTTTCAATAATAGGAGTAAATTATGAAAAGATTGATAAATGTGTAAACTATGTCTTTTATTTAGGATTAAAACCAACTCTTCGAATATGTATTACATTAAAGATTAAATGAGTAATATAAATTTGAGTATCATTATGCTCCCTCCGGTCCTAATTATATGACAACATTTGGGAGTTGGTTTTGGTCCTAATTATAGGACAAAATTTAAATTTTTGTTAATTTCTTCCTAAAACATCCCTATTTTATTTTCTCAAGTGTGTTTAGTTTTTGGTAAGTATATGTATTTAGGTGCATAGAATTTTCCAGTCAATAAAACTCTTAAATTGTTGGATTTTAAGTTGTTTATCCTTGAGTTAACGTTAATTTACCAATACACACACATATATAGACATACACACGCATTATATAAATATGTGTGTGTGTGTTTATGTATATACGTGTGTGTACATACTCATACATTTATGTGTGTGTGGATGTGTGTATACATGTGTGTGTGAGGGAGGTTCTATTTGTGTGTAGATATGTGTGTGTATTTGGGGTGTTTTTTTGGGGGGGTTGTAGATAACTCCCTTTGGTCCTTATTATAAGGTACCAACTACCAAATGTATTTTATACTTTTTATAAGGCACTTGCTTGTTTTCAATGAGCATTGATTATTTTTTGCCATGTATGCCCATAAATAATAGAGGTAGTAGGTGAGAGTAATAATAATATAATATTAGAGTTTAGTGTAAATAATAGGGTTAATATTAGAAATTACTTAAATTATAGGACAACTTTATTGACTTTAACTGTTTTTATTTGTTTGTGTGATTTGTTAGTTAGTGTCTTATAATAAGGGTCAGAGGGAGTATATGTGTGTGTGTGCATACACATTCTTACATACATACATATGTGTAACACACACATATGTATATTAAGCAAGACCATCATTTCAACTAGAAAGAATGGAAATGAAAATTCTAGGTTGAAGGAAAATATATTTATTAAGAAGAATCATAAAAATTGTAATTATTTAAAAGAATTAGATATAAAATATGAAATTAAAAATATAAATGTCCTATTTTTTTTTTTTTTTTGCATTCTCTCTCATATTCTATTTTTAGAACTAATACAAAACTCTAAAAGAAAAAAGATAAATAAATACCACTTGAATTTGAAAAATTCCAAAAGTCTATTTATACATAAAAATGACAAAAAAGGTGATGTGAAAGGAATTTAGAATTTTAAAGTTTATGTGTTTTTACTAAAATGTCCTTCAATTTTTTTTTTTTAAAAAAAAAATGAAAGAACCAACACTTTTTAAGAAGAAGTCTTCACCCACAAAAAGAAACAAGAAAACAAGTATACGTTGAGTTGTTGGCTCACGAGTATATCCACATTCACATTCTTTGTATCCAAACTTTTTCTAATTAGTAATTACACTCCTTGGATTTTCTGCTTACCCCAACTTTTTCGCTCACAAGTATATCCACACAGTATGCTTTCTACTTTCATACTACCTCCTGTCCTAATTATAAGATAAATTTGAATTTTTTTTGAAAGGATTAAGTAAGCTAAATAAGTTAGTTAATCATTTCATAAGTTGTGTATTCTTATATTATATATTAGTTTATTAGTTAAACTAATTAGTTTGAAGAAAAAAAATAAAAATAAAAATACTCTAAAGTAATTTAATTAGCTTCCTTAATTTCTCCAAAAAAAAGTCAACTATGTCTTAGAATTAGGACCGGAAGGAGTAGTATGTTTGCTACTGTTGAGGTTAAGAAGATCGTTTTTGACGTACAAAACCTTGGATATTTTTTGCTACCTTGTGTGAGCCATTTTATAGGTGGCCGACAGACGTTGTGCTGCCAGCTGGGCTGAGCCCAAAACAGTGAAGTCTCTTAAAAAAACAAAACAAAAAAGAACTTTCATGTTCCACTTTCGGCAAATTTACCAATATACTACGTACTATAAATAATAAAATAAATCACTGAGATGCTATACAGTAAAAATAATTTATCAAGATACTACACTTAAATTCGTTTGGGGTGAGAATTTCTTGTAATTAATGAAAAACTTATTTTTCGGTTAGGAGGAGTTTACCTATTTTTCAATTCTATCAACCTTGTGAAAGATTTCACCTTTTTATATTTGGGGAAAAAAAAGGTTAAAGTTAGGGCCTGTTTGGTACGAGCAAAATTTAATAAGGGAAAGGAATTTAATGAAGAGAAGGAAAGATTGTGAAGGGTGATGGAAGATGGGTTGATGGGGTGTAACTTGGAAAAAAGAAGAAGAGAGAAATACTCATTTTACCCTCAAAATAAATAAATATTTCTATTACTAAAATTTATATTTCAATTCATAAATTTAATAATTAGTATAGTACAAAAATTTTAAAATTAAATAAAATGAATAAATTATAAATTACAATTTAAATAAATAAATATAAATAGTTTAAAAATAACAGTAGATATTAAATGAATAAAAAGATTAAATAATATATATAATCAGACGAAGAAGCTAAGTTAAGACACTGAATCAAATTACTTTTATTTTGACACTCATAACCTTATATAACAACTATAGTAAACCATAATAACCTGAAATGAATAGTTAAATTAAATAGTAATTTGACAATAATTTAACTGATGCTCATATTACTGCTTTGGCTTTTTTACCAAAGTGTCCCTTTTTAGGAAACTATTTACCAAAATGCCCCCACTTTCAAACTATTTCCCATTATGCCCCTCCCTGGAAACATATTCTCTGTCTACCCCCATTTAGTCGACTAAATCAGGGCTTTAGTCGACTAAATGAGGGTTTAATTTTTTTTGAAAACCGTCGACATTTAGTTGACTAAATCCTAGGATTTAATCGACTAAATGTTGTGAGGGTGAAATTTTTTTCAATAACCCCGACATTTAGTCGACTAAATCCCAGGATTTAGTCGACTAAATGTCGACAGTGAACCTTTTTTCAATAATAATAGATAATAATGACTATTTAGGAATAAATTAATTTAAGCCCTATTATTTAGGAATAAGTTGGATCATATCATTATCTTCTTGATTTCATGATTATCATTATTTTCACTTCTATTATTATACATTATTATTATTATTATTATATGATAATAATATAACATATACATATATTCTCTATTTGTTAGTTGGTTAGATCCTATTATTTAGGGATACCTTAGATCAAATCCTATAATCTCTAATATATTTTATTTATCTCATTATTGCTTTCCTAATATTGTTATTATTATTATTATTCTTTTATAATTAATTTACTATCCACTATTTTTATCCATTATTGTAAAAATATGTATTCATCAATAACTTTGCAAAAACGCACGCATGACTCTCTGTTTTTTTTTGTTTCAGTTTACACGCACTCACAGAAAAATAATCATGCGGAGAAGAAGAAGAAAACAACGAGGATCTGGAAAGAAAAGAAGAACATAGTTATAGATGATCATAATGATCACTGTGAGTGTGTGTAAACTGAAACCAAAAAAAAAGCCAGAGAGCCATGCGTATGTTTTTGCAAAGTTATTTATGAATACATATTTTTACAATAATGAATAAAAATAGTGGATAGTAGATTAATTATAAAAGAATAATAATAATAATAACAATATTAGGAAAGTAATGAGATGAATAAAATATATTAGAGATTATAGGATTTGATCTAAGGTATCCCTAAATAATAGGATCTAACCAACTAACCGGTATGGAATATATGTATATGTTATATTATTATCATATAATAATAATAATGGATAATGCATAACAATAGAAGTAAAAATAATGATAATAATAAAATCAAGAAGATAATGATATGATACAACTAATTCCTAAATAATAGGACTTGAATTAATTTGTTCCTAAATAGTCATTATTATCCATTATTATTGGAAAAAAGGCTCACTGTCGACATTTAGTCGACTAAATCCGAGGATTTAGTCAACTAAATGTCGACGGTTTTCAAAAAAAAAAATTAAACCCCCATTTAGTTGACTAAAGCCCTCATTTAGTTGACTAAATGGGGATAGACAAGGAATATGTTTCCAGGGAGGGACATAATGGGAAATAGTTTAAAAGTGGGGGCATTTTGGTAAATAGTTTCCTAAAAAAGGGCACTTTGGGAAAAAACCTTACTGCTTCAATTACATGAACTAATCCCAAAAATTTATCTCTCATATCCCCTTGCACCAACTCTTTATTGCAACTGCTTTTTAAAGATTTTAAATAATTAAATAACTGTGAATATTCAATATAAATATCAAAATAGCTACATATATTAAAGGGTAAAGGTGCAAAAATGCCCTTGAGCTTTGCCCTCAGGGGTGTTCAGCACCATGTGCTTTTTTTGGAGCAAAAGTACCTACGTGGTTACATTTTAGGAGCAAAAATATCCTTCTCCGTTGGTTGACTGTTAACCATGGTAAAATTACCCTTTTGCCCTTAGTTTAAAATAATTAAAAAAAATAAAAATATCCCACCCACACCTCCCCTTGCCGGTGGGCCCCACCGCCGGTGGCCGCTCACTGTTAGCGACCACCTCCGGCAATTTTTTTTAAAAAAAACCAAAAATACCCCACTCACCTCCCCTTGCCGGTGGGCCCTACCTCCGGTGACCGGCTGTCGGTAAATTTTTTTAAAAAAAAATTGCCGGCAGCCGGTCTCTGGCAGCGGGCGGCCGTCAGTGTGGGGGACCGGTGGTGGGGCACACCGGCAAGGGGAGGTAGGTGGGGTATTTTTTTTTTTAAAAAAAAAAATTGTCGACGGCCGGTCGCCGGCAGCGGGCGATCGCCGGCGTGGGGTGCCGGCGGTGGGGCCCACCGGCAAGGGGAGGTGGGGGTGAGGTATTTTTATTTTTTTAATTATTTTAAATTAAGGGCAAAAGGGTAATTTTATTATGGTTAACGGTCAACTAATGGAGAAGGGTATTTTTGCTCCTAAAATATAACCATGTAAGTACTTTTGCTCCAAAAACAAACACATGGTGCTGGACGCTCCTGAGGGTAAAGTTCAAGACAATTTTTGCACCTTTACCCTATATTAAATAATTAAGAGCAAGTTTATCACAAATATATTTCTCCCATATTCCCGTGTTGTAACTCCACCCTTCAAGTTCAAAAACCCACTTTGCAACTACTTCCTCACCATATCGTCTCAAATCAACACCGTTGTGCAAATTTAAAATTGAAAGATCACGTCTTATTAAGATATTTAATGATTAAATTAATTAAATAAAAATAATAAATAAATAATATGAAAAATGTGTGTTTTTATTGATAGAAATTTGAATGCGATAATCAAATTCTATTTGACTCTGTTTTATAGGTTTTAAAATAGAGCAAGTTTTCATCTTCTCTCATCAAGCCGTTGCAAATTCTGCTAACCTTTCTCACATTCTTTTTTCTTGAACTTTTTCTGACCTTTCTCATCTGCTCATGAATCTCCACAAATTCCCAAATCCACATCTTCTAAGGATGACTTTATATCAGCAATTGGAACAAGGAAACAAAACATGGCTAAGTTGGAAGGCAATTGACGGAATCTAACATATTTTTCTTCTCCAATTCTATTTTTTGTTTGTGGAAATCTCTAAGCCAGAGACACTGAAGTTGCGTTGCTAACTCTGTTGCACTCAAGTCCACTGTCTATCGCAGGTGGCACCAAGGAATTGGTTTTTAACGGGTAAATATGTCCAACAGTTTCATGGTTCACATCGAAAACTTAGTTTCTCGCCAATTTTAGTGGGATATCATCTTCCTATCTTTAAAAAAAACATTGGTGAGCACAAAAACTTAGGTTCATTAAAAGATTGAGAGAAAATTGTGTTTCACCAAAAACAAGTTGTTATTTTTTTTAAAGTTGTTCTCATTGTGATTTTAACGATTTTAAGTGCGGCATCTTAGTTAATTTTTCCCACCAGTCTCGGTAATTTGTTTTCACTGATTATAATGAGTATATATTGACAAATATGTTTCAGCTCCAATACTCTAAGGCTATGTTTGGTTTGAGGGAAGGGTGTGGGATGGAGTGTGAGGAAATTTTTTTTTGAAGTGTATTGACCAAATTGTCATTAATGAAAAAAATATTTTTTTTTGTTAAGAGTATATTTTAGGAATATTGAAAATTTGCTATGGGTAATTTTGTAAAAATGAGAGAAAAAATTTCTCTCTCAACTTTCCCTCCCACACCCTTCTCTCAAACCAAACACAGTGTAAAATAAATCTTATATTGGCTCATTTTGATTTTTCCACATTTGATACGTAATCATTCCCTTGAAGTTTTCACCTTTTGATTTTTCCTTGAAAGCAACATTAATGTGTTTATTTGTGATTACTTTTAAAATCTTTTAAAAAATTTATTTATAAAAATTAAGATAAAATTTATTTCACTTACTTACTTGATATTTTGTAAATCACGATAGAAAAGTTGTTTTTGAAGGCTCAAATCATTATTTTAAAGAAGAAGTACAAAATGCTCTTTTTAATCATTATTATAAAGTATCAATTAACAATTCTTATAAATCAATAAAAATAAAAACAGTTAAAGTCATTAAAATTGCCCTAAAATATAAATAATTTCTAATTTACCCCTACTAATTGTAATAAACTTTAATATCATATTGATTATTACTCTCACTTACTACCCTAATTAATTATGGACATATATAAAAAAAAATGATTAATACTCTTTAAGAATAAATAATATCTTATAAAAAGACTAAATATACTTATTAATGAGTGGTTTATAATAAAGAGGAGAGGGAGGATATGGCTTTCTTCTTGTGTCGTCAGACAATGATTTTTCTGTGTAGTGGAATAAGATGACGTATTGATGTTTGTAGGAATAGTTGGAGTAGTTCCCCAACCATGTAAAGTTCTTGAATATGGCAAGAAAAAATAAGCGAAAATTGTTTTAAGATCCTAAAGAACCAAAAAAGTATCTAAAAAATCTTATAAAAAATTCTAATGTCATAAGTCCAAGTAACAACTCTATTAGTAGAGCGTTAACAATTCCATTTATAGATTTTAACAATTTTTTATGACTTTTATCATATTAAGATTTTTTGTAGGACTTCTTTAATATTTTCTTGATCTCTTGGGATTTTAAAGGGATTTTTCTAAAAAATAATAACAATAATAATATCCAAATTATTTGGCAAGGCTTCTTTATAGTGACCTGAGAGAGTGGGAGGTGGGGACTCACAATTAGACAAAGCTTCGTTGCATAAGCCTTGACACAAAATTAACATAAAATATAAACTTATAAGATTCTTACAAAACTTAATATAAAATTCACATAAAGTAAAAGTTTATAAGAATATCACAAGACTTGATACAGTTGATGACAATATATACTTTAGCAGGAATCAGTGGTTTGAGATTTTCAAATTCCAAAAATATTTAATTGAAAATTTTCCAATTGTTAATCCTTGAAACTTTTTATTATTTCAAGTTAATGCTTTTGAAGTTTTTTTTTTAATCATAAAATCAGCTTTTAACATCATTGTTAACTTTAATTATAGTCTGGACTATATGAAATATTATTGCTACTTCAATAACACATTATTATCACATCAACTATATGATAATTCTAAGAACCTATTCTTTGATAAAAATAAAAAATAAAAAAATTCAGGGGTCAAAAACCATGCTTTTACTTTTTTTTTTTATTGGTGTAAATGTTTACACTTTTTTTTTAAAAAAAAAAAATTCTGGACCTAACAACCATGTTGATCGCCTCAGTTTCAAAGTACGAGAAGCATGTCATGTCGTAAAATATTAATTAATAATTAAATCACACGAAAATTCATGACCTGAACTCATGATGATCGATGACATTGGCCTGGGAAGCAGTACCAGCGAGTCCATGGTCTTTGGTGAGTCGTCGTGGAAACACGAGTGGAATGGACAATCCCCAGTGGTGGGGTCACAGAGTTTGGACTTTGGGGGGTGCTTGGCTTCTGCATTAAGCTTCGTTTCTTCAACATTGGTAGGCTCTCACAATCACAGAAATACATGCAGAATTTCCTCTCCTTCTCCGCCACTTTCCACCGCCACTTTAATCTCTCCGACGACGCTGATCCTCCATGTGCGTGTCTGAAAGAGGTAAAATATTTGTGAACGGTGAAGCAGCAACCAGATGAAACGGCGCGTTTTGGCCAAGCAACGCGTCGTCTCTGTCACTATACAGGATCTGGGTCGTCACTCCTCAGTCCCTCCTTTAGGTTCTCTCTCCCATCCCCAATTCTTCTTGTTTTCTTCTCGATTCTGAATTCTGTCTCTCTGTTTGGTCCCAATAATTCAAGAATTGCAGTACATGGGAGGCAATTCAAACCGATTCAATTCGATTTTTAGGAAATCTGAGACCCACACTTCATTCTCCTGCTGTTTGTTTTCGTTACTGATTCTTGCTACCCGCGACGATTGAGGTTTGCGTTCGGGTTTCCGATTCGGATCTCTGTTTGTGTTGATTCTTTGATCAATTACAATTGTTTGCATCCCGGTCATGGGTGAATTTGATGCTTGATTAGGGTACATTTTGAACTTGAATATCTGACAATCAAACTTTGGTTTGATCATTATGTTGCCCAAACCCTTTGATTCATGCCTGCTTCAATCTCTTCCTGATGATTTATTTGCCATCATCTCTCAATTCCTCTCGCCAAGAGATGTATGTAATCTCAGTCTATGCTGCTGGAGTTTATACGCTCTTGCGGCTTCTGAAAAGGTCTGGTTCACTCAATGTGACATGGTTGACGTATTACCCCATAGAGACATAGTTGAGTGGCGAAAAGGTGTGTCCTCTTATAAGGCACTATGCCGTTTTCTTATCAGCGTTCAACCAATAGTTGGTATGTGGGTTCATCAGAATCCTGAGCTTGGTAATGTAGTCTATGTCATTCCTGGTTTTGTTTCTGTTGTTGGGTGCCGGGTTATTCCTCAAGAGCTTGGCCCATTGGGCATGGAGGATGGTCCGATTCTCTGGGCGCCAGTCTTTGAAATTATTGGTGACTCTGATGGTTCAACCACATTTTATCTTCATGGAAGGGAGAACGGAGTCAACTATATCTATCCTGGTTTAGTCAAGCAAATAGAAAGATCTTGCAATGTGCTATTGCTTGAGGTTGAACCCACACAACAGAAACATGGTGATACTTTGTTGCAGAGTAACAGCATGGTACACAACTCCTCAGATGGGGAGTTATCAGGAAATATTTGCAGTTCAAACAGTGGACTATCTAGGTCACATAGGACTGGAAATAATGAGTTGATGGTTCCCTTTAGCAAATTAAGTTTTAGTGATAGAAGAAAGTTACTTGAGATTATTACTTGTCAAGTTCGACAAAAGATTCCTGATATGGCACTTGGACCCTTATTTCCTAGGTTTAGTGTGGACAAGGACAACTTTCAGAGGGATTCGTTGCTCTTGTCAGAAAGAAGAAGTCTCTTTATTCAAATGTACAAGCTTAATTCTCATAGTATTCATATTGATGGGAAAGTTGGCTCCCAAGAGGCAGTTGGTGCTGTGCCATCAGAGCTGGACGAAGTCCAAACTAACATTCTTTCATGGGGTCTTGGTAAACCTTCAGATGAGGTGATTAATTACACACATTCCAACAAGAGAAAAAGTCTTGGTGGATCTTTCTTGCATAGCATTAAACATATCCTTGGGAAATCTGGTTCTAATAATGGTTGTCATGCAATCTCTGAGAAGGTTACTTCAAGTACTGAGAGTAAGCATGCACGACTTGATGAATTTCTCAGATCGGGTCACACAATTAAACTAACATTACATGCCTCAACTGTAAAGTTATCTTCTTATCGGGCATGGCCAAATATGCATGACAGCCGATTTGCTCTTTATAAACTGCGCATGCCAGTTCCCACAGTTGACCAAGAATACGCAGGTCTCTGGGGAGGGACTTTTGGTTGGCCTCCTGGAAAGCCTAGCAAAGACAAACCTGGAAAGGCACTTTTCTTGCTGCTTCTCTCTTATGAGAAATCTGAGGGGCAACAGTTTCTCATTGCAACCAAAATATTGGAAGGCACTCACTATGTCTTGCATCCCAATGGCTCAGCAATGTTTACAGTAAATACCAATGAGCCTTCATCTGAACCCTTTCCTTGGGATGCTGATGTGGATTCTTTTCCTGTAAATATTGAGCATGCTTTTGTGGGAGAGGGTATTGCAACTGGCTATGGGTTTAGATACCCAGGATCAAAGCCTGGTTCTCTCTTTGTATTTCACAATGGTGTCCTAGCCTTTATTTGGAAAGAGTCAAGGGCTGTTTTGACCTTGCAAAGGCTTAACCTGCATGAACTTTTGAAGAAAGGTGAAATGGTACCTGCTCTGCCTCCTGTTGCCAATTTCTCTTATCTGACAAAGTCTTACTCAAATGTATTTGCTGGCTTTCAAGTCACTCCCCCTTGTTTGTCTTCATCAAGGTTTGCCTTATCCCCTAACATGTCAAGTGCTTCTTCTTTGAATTTATTTTGCAAGCAGTAGGTACCTTGATGACTCATTATGCTTCCCTTGGTGCGGTCGTGTGTTGTCATGTGTGAATAAAGCACAAATTTGTTTATGATTGTCAGAAAATAAATTAGGAAGGTAGCCACTGCAATAATTTACAGATCTATATACATGTTTTATTTTTCATTTTCTCCAACATGTCTTTTTAAAAGAAATGGAAATTCATGTTGATTTATACTTAATCAAGTGATTCGGCATAGTATCCTATGCTCCTATTTTTTTTATAGGCTTGTAAATACCCGTTTTGAGGATTTGGTAGCATTGTGACCCTATAATACCAAGAGTTGCAGATGAATTGTTAATTTATGAGGTAGCTGCTTTTTTGAGTTAGTAAATTGTCACACTTTCTGATATGAAGATTCTAGGAATGTGTTGTGGACATTTTACGTTTTGTGCCTTATCTTTTGTGTGTGTAGGATTATATGTTCTATAACATTCCCAGCCTAGTACAATGGCTCCGTAAAACTTGGCTTTTGAAATAAGTCTACAAGTTTCCATCAAATATCATCTATCTGTCATCTATCAGACTGCAAAGGAGGGATGTCCATGAACATGAACATGTCAGCAGTATTGCATCAATTTGTCAATTTATTTTATGAAATATCTGTGACATCAATATAGATATGGCTATATCCCTTTTTTGGTTAATCAAATTGCCCTTGTTCCGATTAATTCGTAGTCCAGAAAATTCATGATGGGAGATGACTTCATACTCTAATATCAAGATGGTTTTGAGCCTATCTGCTAGTTTTCTTGAAGCATATTATCCCCTTTTAGGGTTTAAATGAAAGGCATTCTAAGTTGGGATTACTTTCTTCTTTTGACAGGTAAGAAAAACACTAGTATGTTATTGGGTAGGAATTCAATTCCTTTTGCCTGGCCGATCACATCATAACAAGTTTGAAGAATGGCTTTACTATAAACATATTGGTTCTGTGAGTTGCAACTTCCTGTTGTCAAGTTTTTCTTGTCACTTTCTTCTAGAGATCTAAATTGGATGCAATCTTTGGGATAACAGATGTTGCATTATAGATTATTATTGCAACAGAATAAGCTTGTCCCTCACCACCTTGCAGGTGTATATGATGCTACATGAATTTGTACTATAAATGGTAGAAATTACACAGGATCCCAATAATGATTAGTACTCAGTTCGTAATCGTTGTATGGTTTTTGTGACATTGTTTGTGTGTCAAGCAAAGTACAATCCCATATTGTAATACTATTATTTGATCCTATTGAATGACCGGCTTAAAAATAATGTGTGTTTGGGATAGCGGTGACAGAAGTGGCTTTTGTTTTTAATGAGCACTTGTTTGGTATAGTTTTTAAAAAGATAGATGAGATGAAAAATGACAAAAAAGGGGCATGAATCAAATTCACACACACACATATATTGTATAAAAGGGATAAAAAATTAAATATAAATATAAATTTACTAAATAAAATAGTAAAATTACCATTACAAAAATTACAATACAATTAAGTGGAGGGCAAGTGAGAAATTTGAAGACGAGAGAAGGAAAAGGCACAACTCTTTTTTGTTTTTTGGGCAACGGTCCAACAAAAATTAAATTCTTGTGGCTTTTAATGGGATAATAAGATAGGAAATGTGGCTTCATGGGAAAAGCTACTTCAAAGCTTGAAGCTGATTAGAATATGAAGCCATACCACACCAAATATTCTAGCTTCTCCTTTTAATGGACTTTTAGTGGGTTTTTTTTTTTTGGCTTTTAAAGCCATGCCAAACAGACCCATAGTAAACCCATTATTGTCGATTGTCAATTGTTCACCCTCTTTTTTTCTTTTTTGAAGATGTGAAAGAATGCAAGTAACAGATTGTATAGGACACTCGCAACATGCAAATCTAGAATGCTACCTTTTTAAATAAATTAGTCTAATGTATAGATTCAAATCATGCTTCTCAAGGGCTCTATGCAAATTATGCACCATATGTATGATCTATTTTGTGAGGGTAAGTCTTGGAGCAACCGTAAAGTTGTTGTCATGTGACTGTTTAGAATGTTATGGGTTCAAATCTTATAAACAATCTTTCCATTTATGGAATAAGGCTACGCACATCTTTCCCTCCTCAATCCCCATGTGGTGGGAATTTTGTGCACTATACCACATTTTTATATGTCCTTTCATATATGATTTATATAGTATTTCGGGTTAAAATCATTTTGTACAGTTCAATATGTGATGCTCTCAAATATGTAATTTTTTTAGTAGTGTTAAATATTAAATTTAACTTGAGTCGCACTTGAGTCGCATAATTATATAATTGAGGATTCAAATTGTTCATTCAAATGTTCAAAGAAACCTTCGATCTTCATATCTCACATTTGTGACTTCAAAAAACTAGCCATGCTTTGTTCTCAAAATTAAAGCTTAGGAAAGCAGATTTTCCAGGTTACAAATGTAAGAGTAGTTATAATAAGAATTTCCAAGATCAGGATTTCCACAAGAGTGGTTATAATAAGAATTTCTAGGATCAGAATTTGTAAAGTATATTATCCGCGTAGAGCCATGAAACAATCAAAAGAGGGCCAAATTGAAGTGAAAATGTGGAACTTTTGTGATTTCATTTTTAATTTAGGTAGGTAGATAAGAGGCACTAGTTGTAAGTGGCACTAACCGTTATAAGGGCCGTATTAGCCAAATGTAGCTTTAACTATATCTAACGAACTAAATAAATACTATCTAATTAGGCGTTCATTTTCCTCATTTTTACCTTCTACAAATAAGGCAGACCCTATTATATCTCCCAATTTTGACATGCTACTAAACTCCCTCAAGTATTATTTAGAATGTTTCTGTCTCTCAACCGTCTAACCCTTCTATACTTCTCCCCAATCTTGATTCCTAAAAATCCCTTAAATTCATATTATAATTTGTTATTAGTGGTATCAGAGGCATTTTGTTGTGCAAAATCCTTGAGGTTAAGGATGTTTAGGGGTATCTTATGTAATTGTAATTTCATTTTTAAGTGGTCCCTAATGTTAATTAGGGAGATGAGCAGCACTAACCGTTATAAAAAGTGGTCATAGCCAAATACAATTTTCATCGTATTTAACTAAGTAAATAGATACTAACTAATTAGACACATTTTTCCTTTGCCTTTGCCTTCTATAAATAAGGCAAACTTTATCGTATTTCTCACTTTTGACATGTTAATGAATTTTCTAGGTCTTATTCAAAATATCTCTACCCCTTTATTGTTTTTCTCTAACCGTTTTCTACTCCTTCTTCAACCCTCTCCCTCTTATTCCCAATCTTATTTCCTAAAATTCCCTAAAATTCATATAATCATGAGCTTCGCGGTATCTAACTAACTAAATATATATTAACTAATGAGGCATCCCTTTCCCTTGCCTCTACCTTCTATATATACGGCAAACTCTATTATATCTCCCAATTTTGACATGCTGATGAGTTCCTCAAAGTATTATTATTCAAAATATCTCTCTCTCTACTGCCTTTCTCTACTTCTTCAACCCTTTCTTCTTCTTTTTAATTCTAATTTCTAAAGATCATTAAGATTCATATTGTACTTTTTGCTATCGGTGATATCAGAGCCATGTTCATTGTGTAAAATCCTTGAAGTCAAGGATATTTTAGGGGTATTATTATGTAATTGTAATTTCATTTTTAAATGTTAGTTAGGGAGAAGAGCGACACTAGCGGTAAGTAACACTAACCATTAGAAGAGCAGTTCTACTCAAACATGATGTTAGCTGTATCTAACTAGCTAAATAGTTACTAACTAACTATTCACCACTTATTATTTAGATTATCTCTATCTCTACTATTTCTCTTCAATTCTCTTCTTCTTCTTATTCTTCCCAATCCTAATTCCTAAGACTCCCAAAGATTCATATTATACTTCTCTATCAATAACAGAAATTGACCTTTGAAAATAAGAAACTATATCCTCACTAGACTAAGTCCCAAGGATAGAGATTCATTTAGGAATTATCCATATCTTAATTTTAGGATGAATTTTCATGAACTTAAAATTTGGTTATCAAGTTTGCCTTAGAAAGCTTAATTTGTGAACCAAAAATGTTTAAACTTCACAAAATCCTCTCTTCTTTTGATATAAATATTGATCTTAGGTTTAGAAATGAGATGTAGAAGAGACACAAGAAGAGACTTTGAGAAGAGAGCTCCAATGGCTCTCACAAATATGTATTCTGCAATGTCATGATTAACATAATTCTACAAGTAAGAGGATTGGAGTATTGGACTATTTATAATAAGATAGCCTCCTTCAAGTCCTAATTTAGTGGTTAGTAGGATAATGACATACTTATCCTACTAACTATGTAGTTTATACTTAAGTCCCTAGATAACAAGTAGGTCCCTAAGTACATATTAGAATAGTTTCTATATCAATGCTCCCTTGAAATAACCCTTGTCCTCAAGGGTTTGGCAATGGAAATTCTAGGAATTGGTGTTTCAAGTTGAATAAGGACATCCAAGTAGCTTCTTCCTCCGGGTATCCTTGCCATTGTACCAACACTTTCGTAATTATTCTCCTCTGCTTTCTACCAACACGTTGAGATAATATTTGTTGAGGATAAAGAGAATTTGGAACAGTTGGCCAATCAATTGGTGGATGCCGTTGTTTGACACTTGGATCCAAGCATAATTTCAGCAAAGATACATGAAAAGTAAAATGAATCCTTGTTTCTGAAGGTAGTTCTAACTTGTAAGCCACTGGTCCAATTTTCTCCAATACCTTGTATGGACCAAAGAAGTGAGGAGCTAGTTTTTGGTTGCTTCTAGTGGTTGCTGAAATCTGACGGTAGGGTTGTAATTTCAAAAACACCTATTGTCCAACCTCAAAATGCCTATCCAAGCACTTCTCATCAACTTTTTGCTTCATGGTATTTGCTAATTTGTGGAGATGATGCTTTAAGACAGCCAACATCTTCTCTCTTGTTGTAAAACTTCTGTCAACCGCCTCTACCATTGTTGTCCTAAGCACATAAGGGGTATAAACAGCTGGTTATTGACCATATAATAGCTCATGTGGAGTTGCTTTGGTGGCTATATGAAAACTTGTATTGTACCACCGTTCAGCTAGAGCTAACTATTGATTCCATTCCTTGAGCACCTTTCAACACATGCATCTCAAATATGACTTTAGGCATCTATTAAGGACCTCTGCTTGACCATCACTTTGAGGATGGTAAGCTAAAGAGAGGCTTTGTTGAACCTTTAGGATTTTCAAAAATTCCTTCCAAAAGTTACTAAAGAACAAAGGATCTCGATCACTTATAATTTCAACCGGTGCCCCTGTAATTTATAAACCTGATCCAAAAACACTTGTGCCAAAGTAGATGCTGATAAGGATGAGAAAGTGAAATAAAATGAGCATATTTAGCCATTCTATCCACAATAACCCATATCACTTCCTTACCTCCTGACTTGGGCAACCCTTCAATGAAATCCATAAAAATATTCTCCCAAACCTTACTTGGAATGGGAAGAGGTTGAAGCAAACCAGGTGTAGCCACAATTTCATATTTACATTGGGCGCAAGTATCACATCCGTGGACAAATTCTTCAACATCCCTATGGAGATGTTTCCACCAAAATAGACCCTTTACCTTGTAATAGGTAGCTTGAACACCTAAATGGTCCCCTTGAGGGCTTGAATGTAACCATTCCAGCAACTTCGTTTTGAGGACAACCACATTGTCTACCACCAATTGGTTATTCTTCCTCAAATAAGTGTCATCCCACGAATAAGAGTGAAATATACCATCATTTTCCTTTACTTGAACCAGGACAGCCGCCATATCAGCATCTAACTCCTAACTTTGCTTGATTTCTTCCATTAATTTAGGTGAAGTAGTGTCCAAAGAGATCTGCAAAGTTTGAGACATGCAATCTAGACAATGCATTAGTCACAACATTCTCATTTCCTTTCTTGTATTGAATCTCATAATCATACCCTAATAGTTTTGTTATCCAATACATCTGAAATGGGGTTTTTAATTTCTGTCCTAAGAGGTATTTAAGACTTTGTTGATCAGTCCTAGTCACAAATATGCCTTTCTAAATATTGGTGCCAATACTCCACCGATTAACAACTAGTAATTCTTTTTCATAGATAGAGAGGCTTACATGTTTAGGAGTCAAAACCTTGCTGAAAGAAGCTAAGGGCTAACCTTGTTTCATTAGTACAACAACTATTCCCCTCCACATGCATCAGCTTCAACCACAAAATCCTTGGAGAAGTTCGGTAAGGCTAAAACAATGCTAAAATAAGGGCAGATTGCAATTCTCTGAAAGATGCAGTTGCTATTTCACACCATTTAAATCCATCTTTTCATAATAAAAGAGTGAGAGGCTTGGCTATTGAACCATACCCTTGTATAAATCTTTGGTAGAACCTCGCCAAGCCTAAAAAGGCCCTTAACTGTTTTGCAGATTTTGGTTCAAGCCAATCAGCCATCGCCTGAATTTTCTTAGGATCCATAGCCACTATACCCTTGCTCATTATGTGCCTTAAATACTCCACACTCTTTGCAACAAAAGTACATTTACTCCTTTTAACAAAATAGTGGTGATTTTGCAATATTTGTAACACTTCCTCAACATGCTTGGCATGTTCTTGTAAATCAACACTATAAATCATAATGTAACATCCTAAAATCTGGGAATTTAAAACTCGAATATTATAAGAAAATTTAATATTAATCCCTTATATTTTGGCCTTCAAAAAAAAAATTAAACTTAAACTATTTGAAATAAATACTATCATCCTTAAATTATTTTGGAAGAATAATAATTTAAGGAAATGTAGGTTCATTCTTCCTTTAATTTTTAAAAGTAAGGAAAAATATTCAGAGCTACATTTTTGGCTAAAATCTTAATTAGCCAAATTTAGTTAAAAATGAACAAATGAGAAATATTAAAATGTTAATCCCTTTTTGGCATTAATCGATTGATCAAAATTAATGGACTTAGTTGAATTAAACAAGAGCATATGAATGAAACAATACAGATCCAAAATGAAACAAACCTCTTTTTCTTTCTTGCTCATTTTCACGTGGAGGAGGCTTCTTGTGCATCTCTTTTCCTTTGATTCATTTCAGCAAACACAGCCCCACACTCCTCTCTCTCTGCAAACCCATGTCCTTTTCGGCAAGCCCTGAATGTGCATGTCTTCATCCCAATCTCCTCCAAGCCCAACCCATTATCTCCTCCCTTATCCATTGCTTTCTCTCTCTCTTCCGGTCGGATTCAACGCGCAGAAAGAAGGAGATATTAAATGGTAAAACACGTTACCATTCTGTCAGATCACCTTTCTCCCAGCACCAAATCACCAACCACATAAACCAAAGAGGAACCCATTAGCTTATTCTTTCTCCATCGGTTTCTCTCTCTTTCCAAGGCGCCGAAAAAGGAAGATCTCAGAAGCAATAATTACAAATAATACTCCAGCTGTAACACGCAAGCTCAATGAGTCAGCCACGCCTTACCTCTTCCATGCTTCTCGATCTGATCAATGGTTAACCACTGGGTATTATCATCGGACTAGTCTCACCATCTTGGACCTCTAGCATATATATGGGACTGTTAAGCTTTTTTTTTCATTCATTTTCTTGTTGCATCACCAAAACCAGAAAACAAAAACACATAAAACAGAAAGAGGAGAAGGACGTCGGGATTGAGAAGAGAGAAAGAAAGAGAGGGAGTGTTGAGGTTATGCGCAGGTGTTCTGTGTCGAGCAACCAGCAGCGAGAGAGGGAGAGTTCTTTCTTTTTCTCTGTTTTAATAGCAGCAAAACAGAGGTATTGATTCAACGGCGAACAGCTGGAAATTCACACAAGCAACCTAGGTAACGTCGATAGCTTCTCCCTCTGAACTCCCGTTAGTTCTTCCTGGTTTCCTGAGTGTTGTTTCTGCAAGTATGGCTTCATTTATGAGTCACAAACCAGAGAAACCGAAAGCTATCAATGCATCGTTCTTTCCTCTTTTAACTGATATGAATCATAAAACCATGGAGTTGCTGAAAACTGAAAACGATGGTGCAGTTGGGTTATTTTGTTTGCGCTGAAACTTGATGTGTGGAATCGGTTTAACGGGCTTATACATGCATACATACATACATACATATACATATATATATATATATATATATATATATATATATCTATATATCTATATATTCTTGCTACTGCATGTATCCATATGAATATGTGGTTGGTAGTCATGAATACAGTTATATATAAATATATAGGTAGCGCTGTGTGTGTGTATACACGTGGAATAGAAGAGGAAAAGAAAGGATAAAGATCAGAGAAAGATTCCATTGCTGCTGCATGCGTGCTCCTAGTTATATATCTATATATGTATATAATGTGGCCATGCGAATGTGAATAAGAAGAAAACAAGGTACTGCTATATTCTGCAGCAAAAAGACAAAAAGGAAAATCTTGTTATACCTAGGAAAACGCCACCCCAAGCTTTGTGTAGTTTTACTTCATATATATATATATATATATATTTCCATTGCTTATAGGCTCATAGATATACATATATAGTCATGACTATCATTTATTAAGGCTTAGTGACGTTGCAAAAAGGGAAAGTTATGCAATATATATAAATATATAGATGGAAATGCATACTGTATGTGTAAGTGTGTGTGTATTAAAGTTGCTCATTTTTTTTATCCGTAAATATTTTGATACATGTAAAGGATATTTCTGAAGAGTTAGTAATTATTATTATTAATAAGGAAAAGAGAGTTTAAATATATTATAGAGAAATATAATAATAATATAAATAGTAAGAAAATAAGAAAAATAAATAAATAATAATAAATCGATATTATAGAGGAAGGTAATAAAGGATAATGGAATCATTAATTTTTATTTAAGAGAATGGTATGGGAAGAAATAAATAATAAATTGGATAAATAATAATAATGAAAAATATTATTATTTCTTAAAGGGAAATAAATAATATATTTAAGATGAAGTATTTATTTAATATAAATGATAAATTACTTCTTGTAAAAGAATATTTTGGGTGGTTGCATTTATTTAATTCAAGATTTTAAATCTTATATATGGTTAATAATATATTTTTGGAAAGCCATGATAAATACTATAATAAATAGTAATTATTAAATTCCTAATTAAAGAATTGTTCATGTGGTGTTTGTTATTGGGTAATTTAGGGATTTCAAATTAATAAAACAAATGAATAATAATACGGATAAGTAATTTTGTTATTATTATTATTAGAAAAAAGGAAATAAATAATAATAGGAATGATTATCAAAATTTGTAGTACGTGGAGTTTTGGATATTTATTAATGGTTACTGAATTTATTTTGGTAGATTGAATTGTGGAGTGTGTTGAGCTCCTGATTTGAGAGTCGTGTAAATTCATTAGCTTGGGCGAGAGGTAACCACTTTCCACTTATTATGACATCGATATACTGCTTTTGAGTATTTTTCTAACTGATTATGAATGTTTTAAATAAATTTTGCCATGTGGATTATTTTATGAACTGAAATTATATGCATTGAAATATCATGACAATCATGGGAAAGGGAAGGATTGGGAGGAAATGTGATATTTATTTTCCACCACGTGGTGAGGCCTCCATGAATGCATAATGGTTGGCTTTATTATTGTCCTACCAGTTGTTTGGGACCAGCCTACAGTTTATTGGGCTTACGACACCTCACTGGATTAAAGTGGGGAAAGACCCATGGTCTAGGACAGGTGCCCTGAGGATTTTGGCCGATCCTCATCACTTGACCAGTGAGCTTTCGGAGGAACCAGTAACATGGATGTAACTTAGCCCATGGGTCTAGTCGGATGAAATAAGGCGGTTCGGTTGGCGTATATGGAGGTATTGGGTATTGCATATATTACTTCCGATCATGATATTAAAGAATCATGTGATATTATATAATGAAGATGTTGATGAACCGTTTATTTGAAATGAACTGTTTTAATCCACTTGGCATCTCACTAGCACGTGTCGATATTCGTAATGAGCTGGACTGATGGTTACACAATTTTTTTTCCCAGGTGACCAAACCGGTCCAGATCCTTCTGGGAAGCAAGCAGAGGTTTAGTTACTTGCTGCTAAAAGTAGGACTTTCGTACTTTTGTATGTTTTGGATGAATGTATATTGCCACACATTAGGGCTCATGATGCATACTTAAGCATATTTTAAAAATTTAAATTCCGCGTAAATTCCAACATTTGGTTAACTCTGATTATTTTGTGATAACTATGTTCACTATATATGATTATCTAATTAATTAAAAGGTAGATGTTTCACATAATGTCATCAAAGAAAACAAGAACAAATTTCCTTAATAGAGGTCGAAAAATGTCATTCATTGCACCTTGAAATGTAGCCAGAGCATTGGTCAATCCAAAAGGCATCACTAGCCATTCAAAATGTCCCGAATGTGTTTTAAATGTTGTTTTGTAGCAATCTTTTGGCTACATTCAAATTTGATGGTAACCAGCCCTCAAATCAAGTTTGGTGAAACACCTAGCCGTATGTAAATCATCCAAAAGGTCTTCAACTAGAGGAATGAGGTATTGATTCTTTATCGTATTCTTGTTTAATTCTTGAAAATCAATGCATATCCTCCAAGACCCATCTTTCTTTTTAACCAATACAATAGGGGCTGAAAAAGGGGATGAGCTCTCTTGAATCACACCCCTTTGAAGCAAATCAGTCACTCGCCTCTCAATGACATCCTTTTGGGCTACTGAATAACGGTATGACTTGAGACTTATAGGATTAGTGCCTTCTTGAGTAAAATTGGGTGGTTATGGCCTGCTTTTAGTGGAGGAAAGCCCGTAGGTTCATCAAATAGACCCTCAAATCTCCCAAGTACCCGCTGGATTTCTGTGGGCAAATCTGTACTTCTTGCAACTTCAGTATTACTAATAGTATACAATATGAAATTTTAGGTAAAGGTTGCAGGAGTTGTACCAAATACATTGGGGGACCATGTTGCTTGTTACCCCCTAGTTTTGTAGAAGACACCACCTTAAAGGAGCTTGTGAGGCTTGCCTGCAATTCACACAATTTTCCCCTATACCAAAATTGCATGGAGAGTTTCTCATAATCCCACAAGGCACTCTTAATAGTTTTTAGCCATATCAATCCCAATACAACGTCAAATGTAATTAATTTGATAATTCAGAGATCACAAACAAAATCCAACCCTTACATCTTCCATCTAAAAACCATGCCATACACTGAAGACTTGTAATTTCTAACCTCCAGCAATCTGAACTGCAGCAAGAGGAGGCCCTGAATTCTTCCATCCCAATTTAATAGCAAAGTCATAGTCCATGAAGTCATGGGTGCTGTCATTATCAATCAACACTTGAATTGGACGTTTGCCCACATCACCTTGAATCCCCATTGAGTCATTAGTGTCTACTCCATGGATGGCATGAAGGGAAATTAAAGGAGCAAACTCATCCTCTATTTCTAGTTCAGCTACAATACCGAGACTGACTTTAATGTCCTTTATGAGTTCCATAAACAATAACCTCATCCTCTGCCTTTGGGGACAACTATGGTTCCTGGTAAATGGCTCATGACAATAAAAACATAGATTTTTGGCTCTATGCTCAGCTTCATCTTCAGCAGAGAGGATGCGGGAATTTTTGCATGATTTTTGGCCTCTGTTTTCAGGTAAAATGAGGTCACAGGTTGGAGCATTTGGTGCACTAAGAGAATTACTTGAAGTGCCCCTTTGGTGGGACCCAACTCGCTGAGTCATTGTTTTATTAGATGTTGTCGTGTCTTGAGCCCCTGAAGACACCACTAGAGCACTCAACTTATAAGCGGAAGAGGACGTCAATGCATAGTGAGCCACGTGATCCCCAACTACCTTCACCTCAAGTCAATTGATGGTGATTTCCTAAAGCTTCACTAGACGTCGAGCCTTGTTGAGTGTGTTTGGGCTAAACATATGGACAGAGTCAACGATCTTATCTTTCAATGCTGCAACATATATATCGACTAAGTATGCTTCGTTCAGGTCCAACTTCGCTCAGATGGCGTCGAACCTTGCGCTGAATTCCGCCAACGAGCCCCTCTGCTTTAATCGCGTGAGCTCCCCCATCAATTTTTCCATTGGAAGCCCAAAGGTCTGTTGCAACAAGGCCGTATATTCCTCCCACATTGGGGTACGCCGCCATCGACGTTCAACTACCACATGCCATGAAAAACTTGTGTTGTCGAGTCCCAGGGATGCTATGACCACCTTCTCATTATTGGGTGTGCCGTCTAGGTGGAAGAACCGATCACACTTTGATATCCAATTATCAACTTCTTGGCCATGGAATTTCGAGAACTCCATTTTTGTGAACTGGGTTGGCTGATAATGTCCATCCCCATTGCCTCGCCCATTACCCAAACCTGGGTGACGTTGTCGACACTGCTAATCACCATTAGCAGCTGCATGAATCACCAAACCAAGGAAACAGAGCCTCTGATACCACTGATATGAATATTGATCTTAGGTTTAGAAATGAGATGTATAAGAGACACAAGAAGAAAGTAGAAAAGACTTTGAGAAGAGAGCTCCAATGGCTCTCACAAATATGTATTCTGCAATATCATAACTAACATGATTGTACAAGTAAGAGAATTGGACTATTTATAATAAGAAAGCATCCCTCAAGTCCTAATATAGTGGTTAGTAGGATAAATACATACTTATCCTATTAACTATGTAGTTTATACTTAAATCCCTAGATAATCTTTACAAGTAGGTCCCTAAGTACATATTAGAATAGTTTCTGTATCACCTTTCCACTAGCAAGGGTCTGTTTCTTGCAATCAAACGGGCCCCCACTGCAGTGCATATTATGTATGGCAGATACTGTTTTTATAACAGTCCATCATGAGCTCAAGAGGCCTTAATGAAATCAAATATCATTTATGTTGAACTGGTAAAATATGCAAGCATCTCTTTGGCAAAAAAATAAAAAACAAGCAAATATATAAGCATCTCTGTACAAATCCAAAGTCACAGGGACTGAGATTGCTAAAGCCAAACTAAATTCCAGCAACTCCATAAATTTGAAATAGCACATAACATATAAGCCTGATGCTCTGCCTAATTTGGCCGCCATGCTCTTCAAGCTGGAAGTGGTTCCTCCATAACTGTGACACCATTAATCACTGACAGTAAGTTTATTTTCAAGATTTGGAGGCTTGGAAAAAGTGGGAGAGAGGTGATAAAACATACATACCTTTTGTTTTTGTGGAAACTGCAGCATCTTTTGCAGGTGCAACAGGTGTTTTGGTTGGGACATCAGGAAGGTCCAATTCCTCCTTGATGCCTTCAGGCTCTGTGGCAGGAACTTCAGGAAGATCTTGAACCATAAGCTGAACGGAATATAATTTGGTTTTATGTTAATTATTGTAGAATAAACAAATTGTAGGGGCACGATTTTGTCTATTCAACATTCATGTCTCCTTCAACAAAGAGAAGTCTTCTACCTCAAAAGACTCATGATAATATTTCTTCAAATGACATTCCTCATTTGGAATTTATCATGCCATAAAATCATTCATGAGTTCAGTACTTTTAGTTCATGCAGAGACAAGTTGAATTCTTTTAAGACACAAGCATAACTGGGAGTTACTTTATACAACCAATTGCAGTAAAAATGTTGCATTCCATCTTAACAAAAATATTATTCATACTAGAGATTAATTAGAAGTTCAATTGGAAAATATAACAGGTTGGTTGGACGATAGTGGAATGTAGCTGCAGACAGAGGATATAATAAGAAAGAAAAGGACAATCCCCGTACCTTAGTTTCCAAGTTCTCCAATTCTGCTAAAATCTCCTCCTCATCTTCTGCTGATAACTTCTCCCCTAAGATTGCATTAATGTCCTACAAAAACAACACACAAATATCCCACCCATCAGTTAGCATCCACTATTAACAGAACAACTTCCTATGAAGGAAATATCATAGGAAAAAAAAAACACTTAAATATAAATTGCCAAATACTAATTCCCACTTATTTTTTAAAAATTCAACTACACCAGCTGAAACCTAGTGCAATCGTTTTACAACAAAAGCAGCAGAAATGAGGATAAAAGTGATGTCAAGCTTACGTCTTGATAAGCTTTAGCTTCAGCAGTATCATCTATAAGTTTCTGAACATCATCAATGTTGATCTCACTCTGTATGGCTTTAACTGCATCATTACCGGCCTTCAAACTGTCAAACACAGCCTTCTGCTTGCTTGCTAGTTCAATATCTGCCAACTGAACCAAAGGGATAATCAGCACGTAACTTTTATGCAAAAAATCAACTTAAAAAAGAAAACAGCCTTGTGGCAATGCAGTGAGTGATAGTACATCACTGGGGCTTTACCAATTACCAATAACATGAAAGGATCATTAAACTAATTATATACCATTAGACAATCATAAAGCCATCCTGAACAGCTCTTGATCTAAATCTAATCATTAAGAAAGAAAAATGAATAAAATTTTGATATTAAATTATTACTTGTTGCTCCACATTTATAAGCCAGGCGTCAACTTGCTTTAACAAATCTTCTTGTGCCTTCTTTTTCCTTAATGCTAACAAGGCTCTGTCTTTCTTCTTTTGACGAATCAAGTCTCTTGCAGCTTGCTTCTCGGCTTCAATAACAGCATCAAGCTGGAAAAAAGAAAATTACAAAACAAAATAAGGTCAAATATCCAATAAGATACTATAAAAGTACATAACCCCAATGTAAGGGATTCTAAATGAAACACTTTAATCGTTGACTGGGCAGTTTCTACAACTCTGGAGATACTGAACCAGCTCAGATGTATAACTATAGTTCCAATTCCTAGTTTGTAACAAAAAGTGTAAGTATTTTGTTCAGCTACGCTATTTTTCATAGGCATATTCATGCATTGCACAATTATACAATGGCATCCATAAAAACACACGTAATCTTCCTACAAGCGAACTTATTAGTTATGACAAGTCAGAATGCAAAATATGCAGTGTAAAATATGTTGTAGCCACATTAGTGAACAAAATGAAATGTAAGCCCTTTGTCATTATGTACCCATGAAAACACACTAGCAGACACTAATTTCATTAACGTTACTTTTTCTTTTCTTTTCTTTTTTTGCCATGAGATCACTAACAAGGTTCTTTTGCCAAAACCTAGAATGCGCCAGAGCACAATAAAAGGGTATCAAAGGTAAAGTATATAGAGAAAAACATAAGTGACAGTGGCTCAAATTCCCAACTCTTCCTTTTCTTGTTTAACAAGCTATCTAAATATTTGGTTGTCGATAGAGCACAATAGTGTCATACGATCATGTAGCCAAACCTCATAGTGGGATAAGGCTTGTTGTGAAGGACTATACTTCCAATCAAATTAAAGAACAAAGCCCTGCAATATTAGCTGCTTAACCTTATCATATTAATCATGGAAGGTGCTTTACATTTACATTGCAAACCTTTAACGCACACGGCTCAGAACTCATGAGATAAATTATTTTGATGTGAACCACAGTACTTAAGATGTAAGTTCCTACATAAAGAAGCATAATAGTGATTTTAAGGGAATTATCATTCAAGCTAAGAAAGATGATCCTCAGAAAGAAATACCAAGGGCTCTTGCTTATTTCCTCAAAAGTTGATAAAATTTTATGAGCATAAGTCCATTTTTAAGACACCAAATGGTATCAACATAGCTATCTCAACAGCCAAAGTCTGTCAAAGTCATGTACAAAACAACCCAAATGCAGAAACAACTCCTAGTTATAGATAATTTCAGCAAAGTAGACTCAATCTAACACATTTTTTCTCTCCAGGTAGGTTCCTCGTTACATTGCGATAGATTTAATATTTATGATCCATTTGATAATAATTAATATTAATTAATATTGTTTCAATCTAACACAACTCCTGGTTACATTGTTTATGGCTTCTAAATTGTGAAGTTTGATATAGATTTAATATTTTTGATCAATTTTATGATAATTAATATTGATTATCCATTTTATTAACTACTTCCATAATCCCTGCATAATAGATGGGACTAAGATCCTTAAGTGCTAGTCTCACGACCTAGACTCATCATGAAGAGAGTTCATGGGCCAATTTTAATCGGTCCTAACACCAAAGTCAGTGACTTGAGGTAACCTACGGATTATAATTTCAGCAGTGGAGAAACAAGTTCATACAATCAATTTTAACCCAAACTTTTCCTGCTTTGTCATTTGTGTTACAACTAACTATCATAGCAAAACTACTTTAAGCAAGACATCTATACAATACATCTTGACTCTTGAGTCAAGTTGGAAATACATCAACAAAGAAATTTACAATCCAAAAGGATTTAACCGAATAATGGCAAATTTTTGGAGAGCTTTTGTAAAAGCAAAAGCATAGCCGAAGGAATCTTACCTTCTTTCTTTTCTTTATCTTCTACCCAATAGTTTAGACTTTAAAAAATGAACTAAAATGAAACAATAGAAAGATAAAGAGCCATGCATAACAAGGCAATCTGCTATCGGCATTCAATCTAAAACAGAGAACAAATTTTATAATCTTGAAATTCCCTTGTATAAGCCTGAAAATTCTCTCCTTCTGCTATTCCAAATCCCAGACTGACTACACAAACAGATGATAGAGAATGCACACATTCAACTTTGATCGATGCCACAGAAAAATTAAAACGGAAAATAAAACAAAAAACCTTTTGTTGATATTGAGCAAGCTTCCGTCTCTGGGTCTTGAGCGCGAGGATTGCTCGATCCACTTCGGTTACTTTTGGCTTCTTAACAAATAAATTTCCCATCAATTTTGTAAGTTCTGTGACAGAGTAGGTTATACCACTGGAGACTGATCGGAGGAAAACAAGGTTTTAGCCTGGGATCACAGAGGAAGCCAGAAACTCATCGATGTAGAGATAGATTTCCGACGCAGAATGAAGCCGTCGCAGGCTTTTCTGTTTTCTCTGTATGTATCACAAAAAATTTTCAGTTGAAGGGAAGAGACCACCAGAATCCAGCGAGGAGAGGACTTGGATTGGAATAGCCTTTGGACTGCTAAAGGCGTAAAAGCAAGACACCCTTGGCCAGCACAGAAAGATAGGAGCACAAAACAGACCAATTCAATTAAAATTTCATTAAATAAATTAGAGAAAATATATATTTTTCCAGATGGATTTTCTTTTGGCCAAATTATGAATTGATCTATCTAATTATATTTTTAAATTTTTATTTAATCTTATTAAGATTAATTTATATTAAATCTAAATATTTAGTATTTACCTATTCTTTTGACCTGAATATTTAATTATTTGATACCTAAATATGTTTATATTTAATATTTGAAAAATCAAACGAATGTTTTTTTTACAGTATTTATGATTGTATTGTAAGAATTTGAATATAAAATTAAATAAATAAATATGAAATAAATAAAAAATTTATAAATATTACAGTATATAATATAAAATTGATTGATTTGATCACTATTGGTTGTTTGGGTATATTTAAGACTTTATATAAATTTTATAAGAAAAATAATACGGTAATAAAATATCATTTGAACTTCAAAATTTGAAAATCCTAAAAAAGCAATTTCCAATGAAAATGAATTATGAATTGCTAATAAGGTATTTTCAATACCAAAACTATTATTGTGAGCAAAAATAATTTGATATTTCAATTTTTTGAAGGTATTTTCTAGATTTTTCCCAATTAAATTCTACCCTTTCATATCATTTTAATGAGTAACAGACTACACAAATTAGGCAAAATGAACTATCTGTTACAACTAGTAAAAAATAATAAATGTATAAAAAGTGCAATTTTTTTTTCAAAAATACCCATATTTATGAAAAGAGTATAGAAAAGAGAATGGGTAAAAAAATATGAAAAATAATGTCTAATAGTGATCAAGCGAAAGAGAATTAATTAATCCTTGGACTAAAGTTCTTAGTGAGAGTGAGATAATTAATATAAATATATGTACTTATTAGGAACAAAAATAAATAATTTTAAATTTTTAGACAAAAAAACTGTTCATATTAAGGACCAACCCTATGAAAAAGAAAAATTCTTGTAAATAGGACTCGAGAAAATAATAGATATACATTTTTTTGTTAAAAAAAAAAAAGAAAGAAAGAATACCAGCTGGTAAGAAAAGATAACAGTTTGAGACTAATTGAGGAAATTAATTTTTATTTTAAGACTAACAATTTGTCTAATTTAAGGTTAGGATCTTTCGATTTATTTTTTTAGGGTGACACTTAAATTTATGGCTAAAGTATACTTTTAGTCCTTTAAGTTTTACATAAGGTATATTTTTTGTCCTTTAACTTTATAAAGTATACTTTTAGTCCTAAAATTCTAATATTGTTAATTTGCTAACAGAAAATGTTAACACAATGAACTCAAATGATGACTAATAGTATTTAATTATACAAATTTTATATATTCTTCAATTTACCCATATTTTAAATTTAAGCCTAATAACATTTAACTACACAATCATCACTTAAATTTATATTGTTATCACTTAAGTTTGCATTTTCTGTTAGCAAAATTAACGATGTTAGAATTATAGGACTAAAAGTATACTTTATAAAGTTAAGGGACCAAAAGTATATCTCATGTAAACTTAAAGAACTAAAAGTATACTTTAACCTAAATTTAAAGAATTTCTTATTCATATTTCGTCTGACCTTTTTTTTCCCTATAAAATTTCACATCTAACTTAAAAGGTATTAGAAATATTGTCCTTTTCTTTTACATACAAATTTAACAATGATATTCTAAGTGCTTATTTGAGGTAGTGATAAAAATTATTTTTATTAATATAATTTTTGGTAAATGAAGTAAGTACATGAGAAAAATTTTATCTCAAATTATATAAACATGTTTTGTGGTAATTTAAACAGGTACTAAAGTACAAGAAAGTTTTTCTGTAGTTTAACCGTGTAGATGCCAAAAGGGGTGGTGCTATCCCTTCAAATATATAACTAATGGTGCTAGATTGCTTTATCATAGATATATATAGGTTCCACCATTTTATATGTGTGTAATATGAAAAAACACTTATCCTACAACATGAGAATTGTTTTTTTCTTATTATTATGGTGAAATCTCAATTGTCTAAATTTAATTTAGATGGTCTAAGTTTAAAATTTTTAATTTATTTTTTAAAATGATATAATTATTTTTATAAGAAGTTATGGTTTTAAGATTATCTTTATTTTTTATTTTACATTTATTAGAATAATTAAATAAATTAATATCATCGAAAATCAAATGTAAACGTTGATGAGCACATTTATAAAGTGATAAGCATAAGATATCATCATCATATTTCTTACTACCTCCAGTCTTAATTATAAAATATAGTTGACTTTTTAAAAGAAATTAAAGAAGTTAATTAAATTACTTTAGAGTATTTTTATTTTTATTGTTTTCTTCAAACTAATTAGTTTGACTAATAAACTAATATTTAATCTAAAGATACACAACATATGAAATGATTGAGTAACTTATTTAACTTTCTTAATATCACGAAAGTCAATACTTTTTTTTTTGTCTGATCATATTTCTTACTTGACTCTTAACTTTCTTAATATCACGAAAGTCAATACTTTTTATTTTTGTCTGATCATATTTCTTACTTGACTCCTCGAGGTTCGGGCCTTTTCATTGATAAAAAAAAGGTTCGGACTTCGGACCTTTTCTAGTTCTAGACTTCCCGTCCCGCCTAATTATTTCAGTAATTTGAATAGCCTTTATTTAATTTTGATTTTGATTTTGATTTCATCTCTCCCGCACAACGCGAAGCATTGGGTTTGTGAAGAAGGAAGTTACTGCCTTACTGTGAGTGTTGCTTGCTGCTGCTTCCCGAGATGTCTGAAAGAGGAAAGAGGAAGGACGAGCACGATCAAGCGTCCGACGGCGATTCAGAGGGCCACGCGCCACCTAAGAAGTACCAAAAGAAGGATTCCGGTGATTCTGATGACATCGTCGTCTGCGAGGTGCCCCCCTCCCTTCATATCAACTACGTGAACTAACTTAGCTAACCTTAGGGTTTTTTTTTTTTATTATTATTTTTTATATGAAGCTAACTTAGGGTTTTGTTAATGAAGATTTGAACTTCCCCCCCGCAGATATCCAAGAACAGACGGGTAACCGTGAGGAACTGGAATGGCAAGATTTGGGTGGACATTCGTGAATTTTACGTCAAAGATGGGAAGCAATTGCCTGGAAAGAAAGGTTCTTGAGCTTATTGATTACTCGATACTTATTCTAGGGTTTTGAGCCTTCAATTTTATGCTTGCCTTGAAGAGATTTGCTTTTTCATTGAAATGTATGGATGCTTTTCTCATCACCTCCGGTTTTTATTACCATCCAACAGTCCCTGTGTATTCTCAATTGTTGATTCGTGATAATGGCCACGTAGGTTCGTTTGATTGTTGTCGGAGATTAGGGTGAATGAGCCGTCAGTGGTTGGAAATCGTCTGTTAGATTTGTGGCCTTAAAAATGTTGCTTCCGTTACAATACTTTGATTGTAATAGGAGTCTGAAAGAAAAGATGTGCATATACTTTAAGATTTGTCATTGATTTCGTTTTTAGTTGAAAGACCCAAAATGTGACATTGAACCTCAGTTGCTTATGGCCCTTAAAAAATTTTTGATACTTGATATGGCATTTCTTGGATCACTTATGAAGAACAGAACCATCGGCTTGGCACATGCTAACTGTTTGTGGAAACCTTATGCCTCATAGTATGTTGGTTTTGTGGACTAACTTATACTGACAACTTATGTGTGCTTGCTTTTACCCTTCTAACGAATACTTTTACCCTTGGCTACTGCCTTGCTTTTGTATTAATCAGCCCTTATATTCGTAAAACCCTTGTGTTTCAACCAGCAAGGGTTAGCTTAATTGATATGGTTGAGCTATATCGACCGCTGTCCTATGTAGGCAGCACTCTCAAATTGTGGTGCTTTCTTCCTTGGAGGTAGAACAAACTACCTAAACTTCAATCTTCTCTTAAGAAATAGGTTGCATTTTGCAATGAATAAATTTATGCGTGTATGTTTTCTATTTTCATATTAATAAAACTTGTTTGTTTGTGTTCTGATGCATGCGTTTGTGCGTGCTGTCCCCTGCCCTGTTCACGCCTGAAAGATTTTAGATAAGCAATAATGGCCCTATGTTGGGACATATAGAACATATATGTTGAATTCTTGTTTTCCTTGGTCAGTATTCTACATGCTTTTTGTTACATTTGTGTATTTGAATTACAATGACATATTTACACTTATTTTCAGGTATCTCACTGAGCATTGACCAGGTAAATCCAGAGTTTATTTATACTGTTTTATTAGTTTCCTTCCTTATCTTATTAATGGTCTGGGTATCTGAGAACCAAATTCTTCATGGTCTGTGCAGTGGAAAGTGCTTCGGGATCATGCTGATAAAATTGACGACGCTCTTACGGAGGATTAGGAAGGAGATCAAGTAGTGGATACCATTAATCTTAATGCTAACTTGGATGTTTCTTTTGGTTTTTTTGTGTTAGTAGCGGCACTGGCAGGGCAATATTATGTAATTATATTAGTTTGATGAAGACCTTGTGACCGACAATATCTGGGAGATTTGGAATGGAACTTCTATTTAATGCCTGAAAAATGTTTGACTGTCCCTTCATATGTTATAAGTTATTGATTAGTGATTTCCCTTATCGACGAGAGCAATATATTGATATTACCTTTTACCTGTTCTAAACTTTTACTTGCTCGACTTGTGGTACCTATGGTGTTGCCCATAAATGTATTTTAAATTAGATTAACTATTTCATTGCCGTAGTCTTTAAAATAACTAGGTGAACTTAGGAAATGGATCCTCTGCCCGGCGGACCTTTCTCCCCATCCCACTCAGTTCCTATCTCGGCTGTCTAAATCTGGATCCAACAGCCGAGAATGGTTTTAAAAAGAAAAAAAATATTAAAAAAAAAATATTTTTTTTTTTAAAAAAATCATTCTCGGTTGTTGGATCCAGATTTGGACGGCTAAGATGGGACTGTGAGGGATGGGGAGAAAGGTCCGCCGGGCAGAGAAACCGGACTCGGTGAACTTATGTGCCTGCCATGAATGAGTATAAGCTGTATTGTTTATGGGTATGTTTATAGGTTAACTTGGTATGTTAACGTTTATTTGATATGGAAGAAAATTTTGAAAGATTGAATCTTATCGTATTTCTAAAGGAGCATAGTGATGGTCTTGTTACATGATGTTCATCCAATGAGTATAGCGTGCTCATTTTTTAAATTCAACCAATTGGCGTAATTGAAAAGTCCAGATTTTATTCCATTTTGCTTCTTACTGTTATCTTTCCTTTTAACTCATAGATAATGTACACCTAAAATTATTTTGTATATCGCAATTTTTAATTAAAAAAGATAAAATTTTTAACTTTAAAGTTCAAATATGGACAAGTGGGGGAGTGAAAATACATATCTCCTCATCTCTAAACACCAGCCTGAAAAATAATTTGTACTATATTTCTAGCAAGTATAAAACAAATATCTGCAACATATTATCCCCTCTTTCATTACGTTACATTACATAGGGCACTTGAATAATCATTTTTTTTATTTCAAAAAAAGGAGCCTATACATCTAATTTCTTACTGGAGAATTGCCAATAATGTAAGAATGAACTTTTAATCAATGCGAGATAAATGACCACAAAGCAGCATGATTTCTGGATGAAGTCATTTTGAAACAATTGGCGAGAAACTTCAACACTCACCTCCAAATCTATAGAAACTCCGATGCATTCATTCCTTTTGTCCTAAAGTTCAGTATAATTATATGCTGTTAAAAATCCAGAGGCCATACGTCTATAATTGAGGCAGGGAAATAGACAGGTCTCGTAAAACTTCCTGCCAGCCAAAATCATACTTCAATGAATAACCCACAGTACAAAAAAAAGAATTAGATAGGGTGCCAAAGAACATGTAACCTGTGAAAACTCATCCTGTAAAGTTGCTACACAGCAGGGACACTCATGGATCCCATGTCAAGTACTCTTGGAAGAATCTGCAGTAATGCATGGTCATGAGTTTTCGAGAAGCAACTTCCAATATGGAGAATTGCTAGTGAAGATGATTTAAAAAGCCGTACCTCACCCAGTCTCGCGTTGATTTTCAAGGGCACAAGATCATCAGCACGTGTTGTACCGATGTTTACAATTGCTGTAGCAGCACCAGCCTCGTGAGCTGCCCTGTGAAAGTACAGTGAGTAAACCTCATCATTAGCCTGATACGCAGCCAGACAAAAGAACCATGGACAAAGAATAAAATCTTTCTTTTATTTTAAGTTCAGAAGCTAATGAGAGAAGAAAAGATGCTGCTTGAGAGGGGGTCCCTAGCATCAAAGTGCAAAGCTTGAAGTTGAATTTCAAGATGCTATTAATTTTTGATCATGAATGTCTCTATTATGAAGTATTCTCGAAAGCAAATCACAAGAATCTTATTGAATGGTATCTAAATGAAAATGGCAAAGGGAAGAGATACTGTCTAAATTATTGGAGTTTATTCGCACATTCATTGTCTAACACATTTAATCCATAAAAATAACTTTATCAAAGGTTCAACTCAAAGGTCTAAAACTGTTAAGTTTTATCCATACTACATTATAAAATTTGCTTACCGAACTGTTTAGCATTTTGCAGACTGTGTGTGTGTGTTCAACACATACACATGAGAGATAAACTTAGCATCATAACCGAAAGAACAAGGCAATATTTAATCTACCTGACAAGTCTAAAAGCAGACATTGTCATCAGAGATGATCCTAATACAAGGAAAGCATCACAACTCCTAGATGCATCCATTGCCATATCAGCTCTGTCCTTGGGAACATTATCACCAAAGAAGACCACCTTCAAGAATAATCATTCAAACTTTTGAAGTGAAACACCAAAACAGACTGTAAGCATTTCACAGTTCATTAGACAGCAGCTGACATATTGCTAGTGCACAATTTGAAATCATCAGACACATTTCTACGTATTGGATAACCAATATAACATACTTTTGTTTATGTAAAGGAATTAATATGACAACAGCAGCTAGCCAAAAACTGTTTTGTACATAAATTTTATAGCCTTTTACTGTTAGCCAATTGGAGTTAAATCGTAGCAACAGAGGAAACACATAAACAGAATATGATGTGTTTAGAAGCTAAAACAATTGCAACTTCTGAATGAAGTCTCCGGGGATGCATAACAAGTAATTTCCCTTTTAGTCATTGCCTTATCATTAATATGGAGAAAGAATAGAAGTAACTCATGATGTCAAGTTCATCAGATGTGATCAGGCAAAGAATTTATTGTAACTGAAAAAAGCTTTCAGTTTGGACAAGAAACTACAAACTTATTCGGGATACAGTTTACCCAGAAGTCTGGAACATATGAGCAACTGTTAGAGAACTAAAAACAAAACTTTAGGTCATGTTTCGGTCAGAAAATGCAACAGAACATTTTGACATATACTCCAGTATAGAAATCCAGTCAACCTACTTCGACTTTGCCCTCATTTCAACAAACAAAAAAAAATCCCGTCAACCTACAATTAGGAGCCCCAACCACCAAGTTTCCTGACATCTTACAATCAAGCACCAAAAACATCTGAGGCCCGTAGTATGTTCATTCCATCTAAATGATGTAATGACTTGAAAAAAAAAAAGAAAAAAGCAATGTCAGGATCAAATAGTCAAATATCAAAGTAGATATAACAGAGGACTTGCCAAGGTCTGTAAAATTCAAGAACAGGTTAAATATACAAACTGAAGTACCAACAATACAAAACAGACAAGATTTCAAGTGACTCACTTGAAATTTGAATTTGAATGGGCACGTGCACGTTTTTTTAAGTGTGAATTGATCTATTAATATTGAAGTGTTGTGCAAGATTTTAATTAATTCCCATTTAAACATTGGGGCCATTTAAACATTCCCATTTAAACATACAAACTGAAGTACCCCGTGCCCATTTAAATTTGAAGTGTTGTGCAAGATTTTAATTAATTCCAGGAATGTGAATCCATCTATTAATATTGACAGAAGAATTGAAGATGGAACTGCAGTTGATGATGATATTAATATTGGGGCCAAAAACTGTTCTGGGCCGTTTTTTTTTATAAATGGCCCAGATTTCATAAATGGGTTGCCCGTACCCGTTTATGAAAACCCGTTTAACCCGTACCCGTTTGCACGAATTAAACGGATTTTTTTCATGGGTATGGGGCAACCCATACCTGTGGACTCCAAAACGGGCAGGACACGGGTTGACCCCTGGGGCAGCCGCGCCCGCCCATTGCTCAGGCCTACAAGTGAGTAGCAAAATTGCATACATCAGGTTTGAGAACTCCATTGCACTTTTGACAGGTTGGGATGATAAAATCCTCCTCCCAAAACTTTTCATCAATCTCAATATCTCCGTCAGGTCTTTGTTTCATGCCAAAACTCTTGTCTGAGCCAGGGTCACCATGGTCCAAACTTTCAATAGCAGCAGCCCACTGCAGTAATGTATCGTTACTTTTATAAAATTAGCTCATCAGAAAATGAAAACTCATGAGTATACCATACTCAATCCTCTTGACTATGTATTGAGAAACATGGATTCCTACTTGTACATGCAAAAGATCGATCAAATGAAACATTCACAAAGGATGAAGCAAAATGTAACATTACTTTTCAAATATTGCACGACTTGTTTTGCTTTTTATGCAATGAACACAAGTTAGATGTAATAACAATGATTGTTGCAGCACTTAGTGGATAACCCCATCCCACCTCTTGGCCACATCATCATGCTCCTCTGCCACATATATGGCCTAATCTGTAGTGCGCTGTCTGTGATCTTTTCATTTAAATATTTAATTTCCTAGGATTGCTATAAATTACTACCTCTAATCCTAAAGATAGAACATAGTTTGTAATGCAAAAGATACTGAGATAGTATTTTGGGTCTTGCATTAGTAGCTTGATTTGAACAATTCATTTTTCAATTGGAGTCTAGTCCTCTCCATACGGACTATCCTATGGAAGAAGTTGATCTTTGAGTTCCCAGCACTTGTTTTCTTCTAGTCCTTTCCTTGGAAGTTTTGTTCTTGATCTCTATTTTACTCAACAAATCTCCAGCTTCTATCAGATACCTAATGACTTGAAGCATTGCTTTTAAGAAGCCACCTTCTCTCGGGTTTAAGAAAAAAACTGGAGTATCAGAGACAATCCGTAGCAAAATGCAACCAACCACATGCGCTGATCAAACTCTGTTTCCATAAGGGTTAAGGTGCAAAAATACACATATGTTTTTCCTCCAGGAGTGCCCAGCACCATATGTTTTTTTCTGGTGCAAAAATACACACGCCGTTAGGTTTTAAGAGCAAAAATACCATTTCCGTTAGTTGACCGTTAACTGACCGTTAGTTGACCGTTAACCATGGTGACATTAACTTTTTGCCCTTAGTTTAAAATAATTAAAACAGAAAAGGGTTAAGAGCTTAAGTGCAAAAAGGTAATTTCACCATAGTTAACAGTCAACTAACGGTCAGTTAACGGTTAACTAACAGAAGTGGTATTTTTGCACAAAAAAAAAAACATATGGTGCTGAGCGCTCCTGGAGGTAAAACATAGGTGTATTTTTGCACCTTAACCCTTTCCACAATAATCAAACTTAAGGGATCATTACAGTCATTTAACTGAGGGTATCACAGTATTGTCTGCTGAAAGTTCCTTTTTCAGCATTAATCAAGTAATAATAAATCTTATAGCAAAAAATAAAATAAGCATATTTAAATATCAAGCCTTCATTGATCATATACACTACTCTTGAAAAATAGGTGCAAAATACTAACCTTTGGATTAAGGGCCTTCAGTTCATCCTGAAATGCACTTCGACAAAAGGAAAATCCACAATCTATACACATGACAGTGTATACAGTCCCATGTAACTCTAAAGGATTGCTGCCAGCACGATGATGCAGCCTGAGAACAAGATACAAGAAAATCCCTGGTAAGCTTGCTCGTGTTATCTCAAGCTTTACAAGCAAGGGAAAGTAAATAAATAGTCATTACCTGTCAACATTTTGGGTAATCATAAAATTGATTCGGCCAGCTTTCTCCAATGCAGCCAAAGCACGATGAGCAGTGCTTGGTTGGGCAGCAGTAAATCGTCTCCATCCAGCATAACTTCTGGCCCAATATCGCTTGCGGGCTCGGCTAAACCGGACAAATTCCTGCTTACGAATAATGTCAATAGAAAGGAGAACATGGAAATAGAGATTCACAAAAAGAAAAAAAAAAAAAAAAAAAAACCTTCAAACTAAGAAAATGAGGCCTGAAAGATTGAAAGTATATCCCTGAATTATTTATTTTTCATTTCTAATCTTGGTGCAAACCTCCAACTGAGGTTCACTTTTACTTCTAGTTCATCTTTATATATTCTCAATTTTGATATGCTCACACTAATACAAGATTCTTAACGACTTTATCAATAGTTGAAGCCCTTTTCTCATTTTTCTTTCAGAGAACAAGCTTAGAAATTATTCTTCTTGAAGCTTGGAATGTTTTAGGGTAAGAGATTCAAGGGAAAATATAACTTATGGTCCCTGAGCTTTTTCTCAATTATCAATTTAGTCCTTGAACTTTGAGTCAAAACAATTCAATATGTATAGTTTCTTGACTCTGAACAACTCAGCCTCTGCAATTCCTTAGCTCAATAAACTACAAGGATTAAGTTGTAATGAACCAACGTTTACTAGTTTAGAGGTTTAATCGATAATTGAGAGTGAGTTCACAGCCCAAAAGTTATATTTTGCCAAGGTTGAAATTGCTATATGGTTAAGTGACCAAACAATAACCTTTTTTGTCTTTTAAAATGACCTAATCATTGAAGACCACAATCAAAACATGATTTCTAAATGCAAGAAAGCCTTTTATTTTGTTATTTTGATAAAATTATGCAAGAGATATGTCCTGTACTGTCTCATTTAGACACCACAGGGGCACACGAAGGAGGAGCCTCAGTTTAACATGCCTTCAGATCACCTGATGGGTTATTGGTCTGAAACCAGTACTATAAGCTCCATTTGGGCTGCAATAGATAGGATAGTATACTGTTAGGCCAAAAATAAGATTTACATCAGCAATGTAAGTAACAAATTCAATCCTTGTTTTACAGCCACAATTTTTTATTTTTTAACTGCCATAGCTGCAAAAATTACAAGGTCCTAAGCAAGCACTACTACTGCCCAATTAACTGCAAATTTTGCAAATAACACAAGCAAATAGTAATCTGAGCATAGTGGAAATTGAAACGGAAAGAAGGAGCAGAACCTTCTATAATCAGGGATACCACACTCAGTGCTGATTCCAGCTCCAGTCAATACCATGAGCTTGGTACTGTATATTAAGATTGGTATCGAGTTAGGAAACCTTTAAACTTTGCAAAACGTATTGTAGGATTGATAATATTATAGCTAAAAGTATAGAACTCAAGGGAATTTTAAATTTGACAAGTATGTGTAAATTGACCTATTATCAAAAAATTGATACAAAAGGTTAACATCTCTGATACTAGGAGGATCTGCATCAGGAACGGCCTTCTTATCCCTCAATATGTTAGAGGGGGTTTTTCCTTCATTTCTAGGAGAGATCCCAGGAACAGACAGTCGACATGATGTTTGCACAAACTTTACAGAGCCTTTGACAGATATTAGTCTTCTTCCTCTTCTTGATAAGTACCAACTTTTACAACTTGATTGCACAATATCTATGGACATCAAGAGAAAAAAAAAAAAGCAAACAATTAGTCAAGTTTGCCACTATTTAGTGGTAGAAACGGAAAGATTTCATGCTCTATAGATGAAGTTTGCATGCAAAGTTAAGTATACTTGCCTGTTAAAATACTTCCTATCACATCCCTCGTGATCCTAAAGGACTGCATATTCATACAATAAACTTGTTATCAACTACTTCAGCAATAGTGTTGGTAACTTAAGAGGGCCAAGTCAAAGATGTCGTATGATCTTTACTCATGCAGACAGAAGAAAAGACAAATGAATAGTGTTGGGAGTGGACCTATTATCCATTTGGGCCTATTCCTATTTCAAGTCAAATGCTCCATTTACTTTTTTTATGTTTTTTCTCTTATTTGAGTTGTATTTTATTATTTTTGCTTTCTTAGAAAAATAAACCATTAGAGCAGTCTGTACATATATTTTCAGCCTTTAGCAATAAAAGATAGGATTGCATGAAACTTTTACAAAAGGTATATTCCCTTGAACCCTTTTAATAAGTATTTAACTGATAAGATACCACACCATATGAGTTCGATGCGGATCGAGAGAGAAAAGAAATTTTTGAGATCAACACTTCTTTTTACTAGTCACATTTACAGAGAAAATTATCCTTCCTTTGGAATCAAAGCATGAAAGAATTCAACTGAACTCCGAACAGAACGAAATTAAAACAAAGTGGGCAAGATTAACAAAGAATAGAGAAACGGACGTCATTCATAGGAAACGGTGAGTAGAACAGAGTCAATAGGTCATGAACCCTTTACCCTGCTAATCTTGTAGCTCCAATCTAATCAAGGACTTGTACAGAAGTGGCAAATTCCAAAATTTGTCCCAGAAGAGAAGACGCTGACATAGAAACGAAGAAATCAAAGGAGAAAGAGAAAAGGAGAACTTACAGAGAAGAAACGCGGGTGAGATTGGAATCGCAAAAACATGGCCATTGCTAAAATACAAATGTTTAAGCAATGAAAAATCCTCCTGGTCGAAGCAAGTTTCAGGAAGAAACGAGAATGTGACTTCTATGGTGTGTTTGTTTCGAAGTCTCCGTCTCTTCCACGTAGCCTACTTTCCGACCATCCATCCCTTTATGTTCCTCAACTGTTCGATCGAATTCCCGAAATCGCCCTTACCAGACGTCACAAATAGTTCCACCTTATTAACCATTCATCCCGAGAAGTTGCTTCCGCCCTGCAATATTCATGCTTCTTCTATCATGGAAAATCCATATAGCTCGAGCTCTATGATGTGATGTGACACTTCAGAAACTCAAGTAACTTCAATCCTTTTTGCTTCAGATAAAAATAATACTCCGCGGAGTCTTAATTATAATATTAAATTGTATTCATAACCAAGTTAAATAAATTATTTTAAAGTGTATTTTATTTTTTTTAAATTAATTAGTTTAACTGATAAATTAATATATAATCTAAAAATACATAACATATAATATGGTTAAGTAATTTATTTAACTTCTTTAATTTTTATAAAAAAAGTTAACTCAATCTTATAATTAGGAACGAAGAGAGTAATAATAAAAATAATCCTTTTTGCTTGGGTTAGATTGCATATACTCTTTTCGGTCTTAATTATAACATTAATTTGATTTTTTTTAAGAAATTAAATAAGTTAATTAAATTAATTTTAAATATTTTTATTTTTATTTTTTCTCCAAACTAATTAGTTTGACTAATAAACTAATATATATATATATAAGAATATGCAATATATGATATGACTAATTAACTTATTTAGTTTCATTAATTTTTCTTTAAAAAAAAGTCAACTTGATTTTATAATTAAGATCAAAAGGAGTGGCTAGTACTCCATTAGATCCTTATTATAAGATACCAACTATCAAGTGTTTTTTGTCTTTTTTATAAGGCATTTGCAGATTTTTAAGGTGCAATTAATGTATTTTTCTATATCTTCTCATATTTAATAAGGGTGGTGAGAAAAAGTACTATATTTGAGTTTAGGATAATTAGTAGGATAATATTAGAAATCACTTAAATTTTATGATAACTTTAATGCTCTTAACTAACTTTATTGGTTTTTGAGAATTAGTGGTTGATGCCTTATAAAAAGGACTAACGGGAGTATTTCTTTAGGGGATCAAAAAATAATTTTTTATACATTATGACCCCTAAAGTATTAAGATAATTGAGGAAGTCCCGATAAAAATTTTATTGAAGTGAAGTATTTTAACAAAAAGTATTGATCCGCACACCAAGTATCATACTCTAATTTTTAGGTCATTATCACATATAAAATTTTTAATATGGAGATTTCCCCAATTTTTCTTATGTGTGATATTTTTCCCCTTATAATTACGTAAAAAATGTAGAATATTACATACTACTCGAAAAAATATTTTAGAGAGATGAATACTCTAAAAACTACCTCAAAATACTGGTTGCTGCTATGCTGATGCAACTTAATCCATTTCCTTATTGAAAATATGTATCAACAAAATTCATCGAACAACAACGTGCACAGAAGCGTTCATGGAGAAAATTATCCTATCTAACAGTTTTTTTTTTCTTCGTCTTTTACAAATTATTTTTTATAAAAAATATAGAATTCTTTTAATGATTGGCTTAGCCATAACTAAACTATAATTCAACTAAAGAATTTTCAATCAATATCTAGGGGGATCAATGATTCATCCAATTTTAAAAGGATCACTCCTTAATTTAGTCAACTAATAAAAGTCAAACATGAAGAAATCCCCACATGCAAACAAGTAAGAAAGGCTTTGCTCATTGTGATTTGTGAACACCCCGTTTTGTCCGTCGCATAAAAAATTAAAAAAGAAAAAAATATGCTTGACGCTTACACATCTAAATAAATGAGAAAATGATATTAATGGAGATTATATTATAATTGAAATTTGAAAAATGATCATTATTAATCGTCATTGTCTTAAAATCAGGGATTATAAAAAGTGACAATAAATTTCAAAATAATTCATGTCATTGGTGTTATCTGATATTCAAATTAGGAAATTTAATGTGAAGTCATTGTGGAGGAGGGAAGAAATAGAAATTAAAAAAAAAATTAAAATTAAAAACGAAAATTAAAAATATATCCCATTTATGTTGATAGATATAAATTAGAAAATTACTTGTGAGAAAAATAATAAAAAATTTTAAAAATGCATTAATGGGGCAAAACCCTAAGAGATATCTATTTAAAGGAGAGCACAAAAGTGAACAAGATACACAAGAATTTTGAGGAGAGTAAGGAGGCAAGTGAGAAGCTTCTTGAGACATGCACATCAAAGGTATGTGCTAATTGCATGTCTTTAATTTGTGATGCAACTATTTTCTTTTATTCGTGATAGTGTCTGACTTTTTTTATCTCTCACCTAGCATGATACAATCACCTTCTCTTTCCTTTGGTCTTGTTATCCATCTCTAAACCACATGGCATGTGAGCACCATTAAGTGAGAGGTAAGCGTCTTCTTCCATTCAAGCTGTTAAATGCTTAATAATTAATTCTTACTTTCTCCTTTATGTTTGGATGAATTCTATGTGATTGTATTATGGTATCCATGATGTTTTCTCACCTTGTTGTTTGTATAGCTTACAAAGATAAAAATGTATGTGATTGTCACTTCTTGAAATTATTTTCTATGATTTGGTTAAATGTGAGGTTTGATCTTAATCCTAGACCTTCTTAATTGTATGATGATTATATCCTTGCTTATCCTTGTTGGTAGGGCTGAGCATGGAACACATGAGCTCACCTGCAACCAGTGTAATTAGGTCATTTTGAGCCCGCCCAAAAATCTATAATAGGGTGGGTTATGGGCACACCAACGAGCTGCTCGTACTCGCCCATTTAGTTTATTTTCTTAATTAACTACTTATCTTATTCCACATTCTGGCATAAGGTAAAGGTGTTCTTACCTCTCTATCTTGTATAAATTTATGTTATCATGGTACTTGTCTAAATTTATGTTTTTTTTTTTTTTGTGAATTGTAATAATTAAACTTTGAATATTTAGATTTCAAAATGTAGAATGTTGAATTTGAATGGATACTTAATGCTTGTGTATATATTTTTTTCAAGAAATAAACATGTGAAATGTAAATGTAAATGAGTTATTCAAAATCTAATTAACCCACTCATTTATTATTTTTTTATATAAAAATTTTAGGAAAGGGGTCGGGCTCACCCACAGTCCAAGGGTAGGCGCTTGGAGCCCAGTTCACAGGGGATACTGGTTAGAGAGTACACATGTTTCCATATCTACCAGCGTTACCACTGCTTCCTAGACCCCTAAGATGCCTCCCCCAACACCTTTAATGCAGGGATCGAACCCATTTACTCAAGTTTAAATGGGTTGAGATATGGATATGAAATATGGATTAGCCCATACCCATTTAAAGTTAAATGGGGGACCATGGATTTAGCCTTGAGCTGCCTAATCCACCTATTAGTCTACCCTACATGTTGGTTTCATGAACTCTTGTTTTGTTTTCTTTTGTAAATAAAAAGTTAAGAAAAAAGAAGTTCATTTTTTAAAATAAACTAATTTGGTTTCATATGAGAAAAGAAGGATTTTTTTTTTAAAAAAATAATAAACACAAACCAAACGAAAAATATTTTCTGAAATAAATTAAATAATTTTTTTTTTCTAAAAAAATAACAACCAAGTGACAGCGTTTTTATCCCCAAGCTACATGGGTTTTAATTCCTCTAAATGGTATATGGTATGTAAGCCTAGGCTTTTTTCTCAGGTCAAGTTCAACTTTGTAAATAAATATTTTTTTATTAATTGCTTATGCTTTAAAATATTTTCTAAATTTCTTTTCTTATTTGGGTAATTACAATAAAATTAAAGTTCACATTCATTTTTAAATAACTGACTTATGTTAAATATTCTTATGAACTGGTGTTGCGAGGTGCCTAACACCTTTCCCACACACAATCAACTCTTGAACCTTATCTTGTTTTCATTTAAAAAAAAAATGTTTCCAAAATTATATTTCTTAAAATTTGGTAGCGGCTCCATATTTTCCAAATTTAAGATGCTACACTCACACTACATACATACAAGTTAATTAAGGTTCAATTTTGTGTTCATAAGTTTTTAGGTAGAAATGGTGACTATGGGGAAGGTTTTGTTGGATTGCATTTACTCCGATTGTATTAAAAAGAGGGTAAGGTCAATCTAACTATTTCTTTCTATCTTAAATATAAAGTACAATCGACTATTTTTTAGAAATTAAAGAAATTAAATAAATTACTTAATCATATTATATGTTATGTATTATTAGATTATATATTAGTCTAAAGGTTAGGCAAAATAGTTTAGAAAAAAAAAACCATAAATGTAAATATTTTAAAGTAATTAAATTAGTTTTCTTAATATTTTTTAAAAAATTTAACTTTATCTTATATTTAAGATGAAAAGAAATGTTAAAAGTTAATATTAACTGTTAAAACCTTAGGCGACATTGCTAAATTCATATAACAAAAATTTTCATAGTCCCACAAAAACTTTGGGGACAAAATTAAACCTTTGACTTTGACAGACACACATGATGCGCCAATTTTTTTTTTTTTTTTTTGCTATATTAAAAAGCGCAGCAAAATTGCACGTCTGAAACCGCACTAATGTGCTGTCATGTGAATAATTCAAAATCGGCAACTTTTTTGGAATATAACTGCAGGTTCAACTTTGAAAGCTTTCACATATAAAAGTATATAACGTCTTTTATTGAGAAAGGTGGGACTTTGTCCTGCTTCTTATATCCCCAAATTCCAAAAAGGTCCCACAAAAAATCTGACTTCGCTTTCTTCTTGCTTAAAGTGCCTGAACATAGAATCTGGGTTCAGAGAGCGAGTGTGGAAACAAACAACAGAAGATGACAAGAGAAGAAGCTACAATGGATCCAGGAGAGAAACGACTCAACGAGCTTGGTTACAAGCAAGAACTCAGACGAGAAATGGTATCATTTTCATCTTACTGTTCTTAGATTTCTGGGAAATGAGTTGAAGTTTGTATCTTTTGTTTGTTTGTTTGTTCAGACTTTGTTCAAAACTTTAGCAATATCTTTCTCAACGATGACCCTTTTCACTGGAATTACTCCTCTCTATGGCTCTAGCCTGCAATATGCAGGCCCTGCAACTCTTGTTTGGGGCTGGATTGTGGTTTCTTTCTTCACCTGGTTCGTTGGAATCGCTATGGCTGAAATATGTTCTTCCTTTCCGGTTTGCTCCTTCTCACCAAAGTGGATCTTCCTGTATTCAATCTTCAATTGTTCTCTACTTTAAATATTGAATTGATGGGAAAATTAATCTTTTCGTTCTTGACTTGATTGTAACTCATACACTCCTTCCTGTAGTTTTGACTCGGTGTTGTAGTTCGGTTGACTCATGGTAACTTAGTCTCTAGAGTTTCAACCACTTTATAATTTAGTCCATATGTTCTGAAAAATAAATTAATATATAAAATAAAGGTCAAGGACTATATGATAAAATGGTTGAAATAATAGGGAATAGGTTGGAGTTAGTCAATAGGGATTGAGTTACAATCGACTATAAAGATTGAGTTGTACCAAGTCAAAAATTTTGAGACTGATTTACAATCCAGTCAAAACTATAGAACCACAAGATTAATTTTCCCTAAATAGAATGATACTTAAGTTTGGTTTATCAGAGGTAGACTTTGTGGTGGTCACAAGTTGATCATCTTGAACTGTAAAAAATATACCATGATCAGTATGTGTTTGGTATAAATCCTGAACTGAATCAATTATGTCTCGTTCATTACTAAATCAAGTTTGTTTGAAGAAACATTCTTCATTTTTCACATCACAAGTCTACATTCATCAACTTTTTTTCTCTCTACCTGTCTCCAAATGCATTATTTGCATCCATCTCTTTCAAACACAGTCTGTGAAACGCAAATCCTTCTGTTACATACTGTTTATTCGTGAATGAGTTTATGTATTGACCTTTGACAAACTGGAAAAGATTGAAAATCTCTTGTTCAAAGAACTAACTTTCATGTCTATTTTCCATTAATGAAACAGACAACTGGTTCACTGTACTTCTGGGCTGCACATTTAGCAGGACCCAAATGGGGACCATTTGCCTCATGGTGCTGTGCTTGGCTTGAAACCATAGGTCTTATTGCTGGGATTGGAACTCAGGTACTCTTTTAGTTTTTTTTTAGCTTTTTGATGAAATTTATCAACTCGAGTCTTGCTTCTTGTTGTTTATATACTAACTCTGTTTATTCATATGGATGAAAAAAAAAATAAATGAGAAGGCATATGCCGGATCACAAACTTTGCAGAGTATAATCCTACTTTGCACAGGCACCAATAAAGGTGGAGGTTACTTTGCTCCAAAATGGCTTTTCTTGTGTATGTACGTTGGCCTCACTCTTGTATGGGCAGCTCTCAACACATTTGCATTAGAAGTTATTGCCTTGATCGACATGGTTTCAATATGGTGGCAGGTAACTAGTCTTTCACAATCAAGTTTGTAAAATACATCTCTTTCACTAATCATACTGATAAATAGGACCTACTCATATTCTTCTCTCTCAATTTTCTTCGGAAGCCATTTAAGTCTCCAAGTTTCCCAATATTAAACAAGCCCATCCTCTAATATGCAGGGGAACATAATAGCATAAATAGAAAGGGTTGACATACAAATTTGCTGTAGAAGTTTTAGCTCAAAAGCAATGTTGCCCTAAAAGTTTTGTTGGGTTCAATGTCACCCTAAAAGTTTCAAATTGTAGCAATGTTATAAAATACTAATGTTGACCATTAAAAAATTGACGTTGACCCTTAACATTTTTAACAGTAAGGGGCAACATTACTCTATTTCAACACTTCAGAGGTTACTTTGAACCCAAAAAAACTTTTAGGACAACATTGCTCCTAAATGAGAACTTTTGAAACAAATCTTCACTTGAACCCAAATAGAAATATAAAAACTTAGCAGAACAATAGATAAGGGGGAGAGAAGAGCTTGAAAACTCAAGAGCTTTGTGTGCTTAGACTAGCACCGGGCATTGCCAATTTATAGGCTGATTACACTTGAAGTTTCTTGAGAATAATCGATGTAAAAACTTTTACTATAGCACACAACCACACGTTAAATGCAGTGCTTTTCTGATCTGACAAAAACAGGAGTTTTATATTTGTGTCATATAACTCCAAAGATGAGAAGGCAGGTTAAGAACAGCGATTATTTTGGTGTGGCAGGTGATTGGAGGGACAGTGATAGTCATAATGCTACCGGTTGTAGCGCTAACTAAACAATCGGCTTCGTATGTGTTCACACATTTTGAAATGGGAACAGAATCAACAGGAGTATCAAGCAAACCTTATGCAGTTATTCTGTCATTCCTTGTGAGTCAGTATTCTCTATATGGATATGATGCTGCAGCACATCTTACTGAAGAAACCAAAGGAGCAGATAAGAATGGGCCTATTGCAATTCTTGGCAGTATTGGGATCATTTCTATCTTTGGATGGGCTTACATTTTGGCACTAACATTCAGCATTCAGGTAAACATTAAAAGTTCATCACCGCATTACACCAGGGTGGTCTTTTTGATATTTTCATATCAGTATTCAGTATACTATACTCCTTTAGAGTATCAAGTAGATCACGAAAATTAAACTTTTGGTCCCTATAGTTTTAACTTAGTCCTTAAACTCTAACTCAATTGAAACTTCCTGAACTTTAACTCATTGCAACTCAATTCTTATATTTTGAACTATTTAAAACTTTAATCCAAGGCTTCATGCAATATCTAAAATATAGGGACTAATACTTTAAATGACTAAGCTATAGAAACTTAATTGCATCAAGTCAAAGTTCAAGAACAGAATTATAATCAAGTCAAAACTATGGGACTGAGTTGCACCAAGTTTACAACCAAGTCAAAACTATGTGGACTGAATTGCACCAAGTTAAAGTTTAAAGACTATGTTAGAATTGAGTCACATGATGAAAACCAGATTGGACTATTTGATCCCACTGAAAGATGATAAATCACTAGTTTGATCACAGTTTTCTTTCGGCTACATTAGATCAATAAAACATGAACCAAGACCTTTATTGTTCCAATTTCACAAACCTTAATATGCCAAAGCTTAGCTTCAACACAAAATACTGAAAATACTAACCTTAGTTGTGATTAAACTCTTCAGGACTTTGGTTACCTTTATGATACAAACAATGAGACAGCAGGAGCATTTGTGCCAGCACAAATACTATATGATGCATTTCATGGAAGATATGGCAATTCCTCTGGAGCAATCATCTTACTTTTTGTGATATGGGGCTCATTCTTCTTTGGTGGACTTTCAATAACCACTAGTGCAGCCAGAGTGGTATGTAATACTACTTTCAGTTTTTAATATAAGATATATTTACATAATTTGATTAGATCAAGGAAGCTAGTTAATATGACACACATTTTCTAAAATACCCGAATCATCTTCCTTAATTCCCTGATTTCCTCTCTGCCTTGATTATTGTTGAGAGGGTATTAACAGGGTAAAATTATTAAAAAAAAAAAAAAAATTGACATATATGAAAAATGTGTCTCATATTTAGGACTAAGATCAACTCCCAAAGAGGGAATATTAATTATATGCACCATCCCCTCTTATTTGTAATTAGACTCAGGGAGCTGAGGTATATATCAAGTTTTCACAATCATCACTCATAATTTTCCTTTTGCTTTTCAGGTTTATGCTCTGTCAAGAGACAAGGGGGTTCCATTTTCAAATCTATGGAGAAAGCTACACCCAAAGAACAAAGTACCTGCGAATGCCGTGTGGCTCTGTGCAGGAATCTGCATTCTTCTGGGGATCCCAATTCTGAAAGTGAATGTGGTCTTCACTGCTATAACGTCCATATGTACTATAGGATGGGTTGGTGGGTATGCTGTTCCAATATTCTCAAGAATGGTTATGTCTGAGGAGAACTTCAAGCCAGGGCCTTTTTACTTAGGCAGAGCAAGAAGACCGGTTTGCTTAATAGCATTTTTGTGGATTTGTTACACTTGTTCTGTTTTCCTATTGCCCACATTGTATCCTATTACATGGGAAACTTTCAACTATGCACCTGTTGCTTTAGGTGTGGGTTTGGGTCTAATAATGCTTTGGTGGCTTTTGGATGCAAGAAAATGGTTTAAGGGACCTGTTAGGAATATTGATGTTCAGAATGGTAAGGTATGATAATTCTTCTGAACAAGTTTCTATCAAGTTTAGGTGATGGAATATACTTTTATTATATGCTCTTATCAAGTTTCTATCAAGTTTAGGTCTAATAGTGCTTTCCTGTCACCATCTCTGTTTTTTACTATTATTATGTAAGGTCAATATTGCAATAATCATTTATTAGTGGCCAAATGTGATAGTGGCTGTGGCACTAAGTACCTCTCCTCTTTTGGAGAAGTTGCTGGTTCTACTCAAGTATGGGTGTGTTGGGTGAGTTTCCTTTCTTATATGATAACTTGGTAAGGTTATAGATAAGAATGTTTGAGTGGATTTGTAATTTTTCCTTAAATAAATGTATAAATAGAAATTTATTGGTAAGTGTTGATTATTTTAACTATAAACAATACATAAACATTTTTCTGTGAATTTTAGTGTAAGTGGCAAACGTGCTCTGTAGTTATATGCATTGTACTTGTGTAATTATATATATTCTGCTCCCTGTCTTAAATATAGAGTTAGTTGAAAGATTTGTCTGGTACTAAATATGAGACAAATATAATTAGTTACTCAAATTTATTATTTCTCTCTCTCAAAATTATACCTATTTAATGCACTTGTTAAGAGATTTCCATTAAGAATTTATGATAGTGGACTAGTATATTTTAATACAAATAATTTAAGATGTTTTAGGAAAATAATACATAATTCTTACAAATAACCAAATTAACTAATATTCTCCATCTATATAAATTACAAATAGTTATTTAGCTCTTATATTTGGGATACAATGGAGCAATTAATTTGGTTTATTTAAGGTTTTAAATCGGATCTACTTCAAACAAAAATTTTCATTTATAATTTAAAGACATCTACTTAAGTTGTAATCAAGGTCATTAAACCCATAAAAGATATTAAACCGGTCAAGAAGTCAAATCATAATCAAACCAAAGCTAACTCAAGGTTAAACCGGTGAAAAAATGAAGATTTTAAAGTTATTAATATAAAAATCTAAAAGAAAAAAAAAAGACAATTTTTTTTTCAAAAAAAATAGTGAATAGAGGGTTTATACCCTGACCGATTTACCAACTAGTTCGTCAGTTTTCTGGCTAAAACAACCGGTCCAAGTTTCAAAACCCTAGCAACAATATTAATATTTAGGATATATTTTTTAATTAAAAAATGTAATGAAGTTAATGTTATAGGATTGAATCATTAATTGCTTAACATATGTTAATTTTACGAAAATTTCATAACAAATACCTTGGAAAAAAAACTCAAAGCCAAAAAGATTAGTGATGAGTCATGAAATAAAAGCCTTGAATTAGAACAAGCAGTTCTAGTTCTATCATACATATGGCTACAGTAACAAATTCCACATAACAAACTAAGGAACAACTTCCCGAAAGCGAGTAAAAGGATTAGGAAATGTCTGAAACTTCGAATTCAGCCCCCTAACTTCTCTTAATTCCTCTGCCCATAAACTGTAACTAGAATTCTTTGCAAAAACGTCCTCAGAAACAGCCTTACTTCCAACAAGTTCCATAGCATACTTCTCAAACTTCTCTATTTTCTGCCACAACAAAACATATTTATTCACATCCCTTTCACTTCTCACTCTACTCAACCAGTCTCTTGCTTCTTCAACCTTCGCCCAAAAGCACGAATCTTGCGTCAAACCCGCAAACTTGCTCCTCTCTTTCTTATTATTAGTTTCTTCCATTGAAGCCTCTCTTTCCATCCACCACTTATCAAAAAACTTATATCTCCTCTCTCTTCCATTCTCCAAGTAATGTCCCTCTGTTTTGTGCTTCTCTTTACCATAATACTCTGCGATTTCTAATGGCTCTACTAGGAGCTGATAGGAGTGAGCTGCGTTGACCCATTTCGCTCGCTTGCTAAAATCACGAGGTAGTTCGTTGTTCTCCAACATTTCAATTACGTTGTTCCAGAACCTGGCTAGTTTGTGGCGGTTCATGTTGACTCTCATGTCTCTTTTTGAGGTTGTGGAGCCCCTTCGCTTGAAGGAGTCGTAGTAGCCGAGTTCATCATCTGACTTATCACACCATGCTTTATACCACTCTATTTCAGCCCTGTATGGCACAAACTTGGACAATGTCACCGCTAAGTTTGCAGCATTCAGAGTTGGGGAACGACCCTTTCTTCTGGCTGAGCTTAAGCATTGCTTGAAAGGTAAAGCAGCTGGATCCTGCAGGTTACATGAAAAGTAACTTGTTAAACAAAATCATGTTCTTCTATTAGAAAGGGTGTGACAAAGGATATCAGATATTATATTGTATTTGAGTAGTTGCACGGTTAGGATTATGTTAGCCGCGCAGTTTAAGATATTGTGAGATATTATTTTGTTATTCAGTTAGGTTCATAGTTGAGGCACCAATCTAGATATGTAAGCACTTTCTATATAAAAAATGTCTTTGATCATCATCATCAATAACAATGAAGCCTCTCAGTTTATTTTGCTATCCCGACTACCTAAAGTAACACGGTGGATCATGTTTATCTGATATTGATGTAGAAAAAATGAAGATACAATATATGTTTACCTGGCTTGAAATTCCAGAGGATTGAAGGGCCAATTCAAGCCCTGCTTCATAGCTTGAGTCAGGGACATTATTCACCTGCAAGGAGTCTCTCTGGTTCAAGGATCGCAGAGACAGTTTATTTACATAATCTCCATATCTCAAGTGGTCCATGATACAAGAAACAGGGGAACTAGTCGCCCACAACAGATGCATCATCTTTATAACTGTGGTTGTCCCATCCACACACACTGCTCCTTCATCAGAAACAAAAAGGTAGCTTCCAAATGGATGAAACAAAACTGGAATCATAGAACTTTCTCCGTCTTGTGATGCTGCATTGTTCAAGTAAGCCATTACAAATGAGAAAAGATCAGATTTTTCTTGGTCAGAGATTTGAGCCCCAAAGTTTCCCAAGTCAGGAAAAGTCATGGAGAATTGCCAAAACTGAAGCAAGGAAGATATCTGAGTGGTGAGAGGGATTATAGGAGCAAAGAGTAGCCTAGGCATGATATCATGCTTTGATACCACGTGGCAGAAGTTGCCACCCCATCCTTCTTTGAGGATGGCTTTGGAGAGAGACTCGTTACCCAGCAATGGTGAACCATAGGTTATGCATAAGACTGGCATGGAGGAGGATATGGATTGAAGGTAAGACAGAAGCCAAATAGTACAAAGAGAGGCTATGGCTCCTCCAAGAGAGTGACCAGTGATTATGATTGACTTGGTATTTAGATTCCCCATGATTGCCATCATCTGAAAAAGGAAGGTTTCAACAGTTAGAAATTTGAATCCAGAGAGAAAAAAAAATCAGGAACAGTCCACACAAATTAGCCTTTTTTAAAATATTCCATTTATTCCTTAGTGTAAGATCTACTTACATAGTTTGATTGGATCAAGTAAGTTAATTAAGTTGGTTGATATGACATTAGAGCCTCATGATAGTCCTTATCCGTGTTTACCAATCCCACCTTCACAGCACAAAATCCCCTTTTCCTCGAGAATGCAAGTACTAAGTCGAGCTACTCCCTTAGGCTGGTTATTTTCTTTCATCTATCTCTTATTTATTACTTTTAAAAGAGTATCAATAGGGGTAAATTAGAGAAAGATTGAAAAATGTAGGAAATAAGTTTTATATTTGGTATCAAGATCAACTCTTCAATTAAGTCTTATACCAAGGATAAGAAGTAAAATTAATAATTTAATTTATTGTTACCGCAGAATTGTCTCTTCTTTAAGTCAAAAGATCTCAATATACGGCATTCTTTCTTCTTTTCATTCAAGATGTTTTGGTTTGAATCAAAGACTGCTTTGAATTTGGAAAGTTGATCAAAAGGTGGCTGAAATTAAGGTGTCGTAGTCATGAGATTGGCGACGGCTTTTTTCTCTTCGTACAACTCAATTTTATAGTTGAGACTTGCCCCTAAAACAGTGAACAACGAACAACATAGAACGCAGAATAAGCAAGTCAACGCCTCCTTCTTTGACACGATCAAAATCCAATCACTTCAACGTGAAGACTAAGTTTAAAGAGTACATATTAGGTGCTTTTCCTTAGGTCCTTCTTCCATCATTTTCTGTTGTTTGATAAACATCCTTTTCTATTTCAAACCAAAAAAAAAAACATAAGTTTCTCAGTGAATTTTAAAGAAAATGATAGAAGAAGGATTTAAGGAAAAGCACTTAATGTGGATTCTCTACTCGAGTAAATATAAAATACGTAATGCATGTTTTCACTATTAGGTTGGGACCAAAAAGTACAGAACCTGAAAAGTTTTTTTTTTTTTGGGGCCAACCGACAAAGCCTGAAAAATTAAATCACGTATTTCACAGCTTGTAAATAATATAGCTCCCTATCAAAAAAAAAAAATTATATATAGCTCCCTAGAGATTTCATAATTTATATTAATACTAATTTTTTACCATGATTTATAAAAATATTTATTTATATTAGTTTTGGAGTTGATGGGTCTCCTGGACAATACATAAGGATGTAAGAAATTGGTAAACAAAAAATTCATACTAAAAGAAATGAACCATAAGAGAGAAAGTATGAACAATAGACTAACCTCACTTTTCACAAAAAAAAAAATAAAAAAAAGAATATAACCATAGAAGTTAAATTAACATGAGAAGAAATTAATTTGATGACACCATGGATGCTTTAATTAAATTGACCAATAACAGTTGAAAATTGATGATTGACTACCCTTTTATTTTTTTGTTGGGAGGAAAGAGGCTTGCCTTTATGAATTACTCCTTCTTATCCTAAATATAAGATATATTTGACTTTTTTTAAAGGGATTAAAGAAATAAAATAAGTTATTTAATTATATCATATGTTGTATATCATTAGATTATATATCAGTTCCTAAATTAAGCAAAATAATTTAATCAGCTTCCATAATCTCTCCAAAAAAAATCAATTTTACCTTATATTTAAAACTTTCTTAATAATGCAAGGAAAGAGAAAGATGAATGATAAAGTAAGAGTCTATACTTTCTAATTAAAATATTAGACCCTTTCGTGATGCACATGTAGCGAGTTATAGGCACTAATGAAGGTGGTTTGGTTGGTGGCTCTTGGGTGAAAGTGATAGTTGTTGGTCTTGCGTCCATATCTGAGACCCGCGAAAAAAGATGGTTGGTGGTTGGTGGGTTTTGCCAGAACTAATAGTCCTCTTTGCTTCTTCTAACTTCAATAATAACGGAATGTGTTTCCTGCCTATCTTTTGGGCGTCTAGTGTTTTTGGGCCGTTTAGATTTATTTTTTTTTTAAAAAAAATTATTTTAATAGGTAGAGAATCTAAAATAAAGATAATCTCTTAACTAATATTTCTTTAAAAAATAAATTTTTATTTAAAAATAACCAAATAAAAAAAATTAGATCTGGACAGCCCAAATGGGCAATGGGCAGGGAAAGGGAAACGTGGTCCTGATAATAACAACACATGCCTATAATTCCAATGAACATGTACGTGTAAAAGCAAAGCAACTGTTGGGTTGAAATCTCAACAACAATCCAAAGTCACTCTTCTGGTCTTCATAATAGACTTGGCTGAAAATTGGCCAAACAAAATACCGACGGTTTTGAAAGCAATCCTGATTGGGTATATACAATACATGTCTGGTCTATTCGAACTTTGCAGAGCTTTCCACGGTTCTTTAAAATATTTGCATTTCTTTTTCTAAGCAATAATTGGGTTAAAAAAATATAATCACTTTGCTTATGTTTTAAAACGCGTATTGTATAAATTGTTCTCTGTTCATCACTTCAACTGACGTAGAACTTCATATATTACATCTTAAAAAAGATCCATTATAATATCTAAGGATGTAGCTCATACCCAGAATCCGTAGTCATCTGAAATAAAAAGGGTTGTGTTCTGTGACTCGTTAATGCATAAATGTAATTTCGAGGAATGATCATTTTCTTCGAGACTAGCTTCTTTCTTATTGCTATCGATAGCTTTCACTTACACTAACATACAAAACACGCAGAAACTACTGAGAAATTGGATGGAAAGTGAAAGGCACCACCACGCAGGTGAGTGGGGCAAATAGCATTTAGACTTTTCCTACTTGGCATCTTCTTGGATGGCTCTATAACCAAATAGTGATTAGCAATAACCCATAATCCCACTAACGTTATCATATAATTAATGCAAAAGACAAAGAAAATGCCCAAATTGCTTTTATCAACAATCTCATCTCCCAATATAGACGGCACAATTGGATGGTCAAGCAAAAAATATAGCCGGCACCAGGGGGAAAAAAAAAAGAATTTGATCTCATCCTATGATGTGTCTGACTGAGGGATGTTATTCATTGGATTGTGACGTAATATAATGAAGTTGAAATAGGAGTTCAAAATTTATTTTTAAAAAAATAAACAAAAGTCTTGAATACTCCGTTAGATTTTCAATCTAATGGTTAACAACTTGGGATTTGTTACAGTCTCGTGCTTTTTACTATTTTCTTTCCATCCTCTTTCCCTAACTACTAAACTTGACCATTAGATTGAAATCTAAGCCATTCAAAATTGATATCTATAAAAATATTAAAAAATATCAAATTTATTAAAAAAATAATTAAATAAATTCAAAAATTGCTAAATTTTAATTATGATAATTTTAAACCGCAATAAAAATATTTAATAAGAATATTTTTATAAAATATTAAATCTAAACAGTTTATTGAGATAATATTGGAGGGAAAGATGATAGAATGAGAAGGTTCAGAGCAAAGAACCGTAGTCAATCCCTAATAACTCTTATTTGAGGCTTAATTGAGAGAGTTCAATCCAGACCCACAAGAATTAAGCCAAAAGAAGCAAAAAAAAGTTCCATCACAAGAGCAAGAACAAATTTTTTTTTCTTGCTCATGTGATGGAAGCGAATATTCGTTCTAGAAAAACCATATCCTTGAATGAATATCTCTCACAAATACATGAATGTATTAATTGTATGTCTCCAAAGTCCAAATATAAATTTGGCCCCGGTTTGTACGTTTTATATATGTTCTTGTTTGCTCAGAACGATTTATATATGTTCAGCTATGCGTTGAATCAAGATATTTTTATAAATTTTCATGTTCAAATTTTGTTCGTCCTTTAACTTTGGTTTTTACTTTAATTTTTTTTGTTCCATTTAATTTTTTTTATGAACCCCCAATTAATTTGGTAAATTATGTATGTCTTAGGTGGAGTGACGGGCAGTGAACGGGCCTATTGTTTTACAAGAAAATGATTTATTTCTTATTCGAAATTTATGCGCACACAACATTGATTTTATATGTGTGTGTAATGTGGATCATTATTTATTTTTATTAAAAAAAAAATCTGTTATTATTTCATATTCACTTTTTTCTTTCATTTTCTCAGATAATCTGATCACTGCCCTATCTTATTGTATTCTACGCTACGGGTGAACCTAATACAAGCGAAGGAGCTGTCTCTCTTGGTTTCATCGTCTTATCAAAACAAAATTGCGAGAGAGAGATCACCAAATTCAGTAATATGAATCAATATCATGATTGGGATTGAGAGGTGTAGAGCGATACGCACCTGATTTTGGAATGGCTTGAAAATTGACCAAAAGAGATTGAGCATCCCGCCGTGAACCATGACGGCGTCCTCGCCTTCCTTGCTCGGCTGCGACGAAAACAGAGTAACATCGCCGACGCTGACCAAGGGCACCAGCTGTCCCCAGCTCGGCCCCGAACCACCGGCCATTTGGATGCCGGAAAACGAGATGTACACGACGTCGCCGATCTCCTCCGTCCGGAAACTTCCATGTGCGGCGGCGTTGGCGGAGCTGCACAGTCTCCATGACTCCGGTATCAAAGGCGTGGAGGCGAGGAATGTCGCGAGCATCTCGCTCGACTCAAATCTAGAAGAAGAGAGAAAACAATAAATTATTAAAATGAAGTTTGGCTGATTCAATTCTTGTTGCAAGAAATTTCCTAGTTATTGAGTGAGAACTGAGAAGGAGTCGTGTAGAGAAGAGACTGAGAACTTACGGTGAAGCTTCGATGTCCATGAGACGATGGAACTGTCGCTTTTGATTCTTCAAAACCAAAAGAGTCTTTGAGAGAAAGAGCAGGGGAAGGCGAAGGAGAGAGAATTTGGATGCTTTGAATGAAATGCAGTGAAATGAGAACGTTGAATGAGTCTTTCTAAAGTGCTGGGCTCTATGAATAATTAAGTGCCTAACTTTGTTTATCACAGTTTAATTTGGCCAAAAATTTATCATTTAGCCAAGGACTTGAGGGTCAATTCTTGAAATTTTGTCCTTAATATATGGTGGTGATTTGTGGGACTTCGCACCACCACTAAGCATATTATATCCATAACTTTTTATTTTTGCAAAAGTGCCCAAGGAATGCATTTGGTTCTTTTCATCCTCACCCCCCCCCCCCCCAAAAAAAAAAATCTCTTGTCAGATTTGAAATGACGGAGACGAGAACGTTGTTCCCTTCATACACTGAATCCTCTGTATTTGCTTTAGATAAATACGTGACATTCTTTTGTTCAAAAATTCTATTTGAATTTTAAATTTCTAAATTGGTGATTCTCAAGCACAACGAGATATCAGTTGTTTTAGTGTTTTTATTAATCTCATTATTGTTTTTGTCAATGAGATTTTGAAGTTCAAGTGGTATCTCTCTGTCAATTTTTTTTTTTAATCTTTCAAAATCAATTTTTATTTAGTTTCTTGATACAATATTAGGAGGAGTTGAATCATTAACATTCTCAAAAGATCATTTTCTGGGTCGAATGGATTTTATAGGTATAGGAAAAAGATTCTCTTGAAAAGAGTTTTTTTTTTTTCTTCTTCTTTTCAACCTTCTTTTCTTCTTGTTGTTACTGCTATATTAAACCATGCGAATTGCGTAAAGTAGGATACTCGCAGTGCTACCTGGCTTACCATCTTATTATATGTAAACAATGATTTGTTTTCAAAATGGTTGGTAAAAAAATTGGAAAAGAAGTGCAAGATTTTCTTATGGGGTGATGACAACAAAAGAAAGAAGCTCCACCCGGTATCATGGGAGCAAATAACTAAAAAAAAGAAGAATGGTGGCCTCAAAATAAAACATATACGCAAACAGAATAAAGCATTCTTGATGAAATTGTATTGAAATCTTTTAAGTAATATGGAAGCACTTTGGGTTAAGGTGCTTTGTAATAATTATAAGAGTGAAGAAGGGCTTAGACCTGAAATCCAGAAGAAGGAAGGGGTGTCTTCCATATGGAGAGGGATATGTGCAGTTTAGAATAAGTTTCAAAAGGTGTTGGAGTTAAAATTGGAAATGGTGAATCAACATCCTTTTGGTTCAACAATTAGTTTGAAATCAATAAATCCCTTATTGAGCTTATTCCTAGTTATGAAGCTTTGGCATACAAGAATGAGAAAAGTGCTTATTATGTTGATTGTTGGGGATAGTGGGATTGAAACAAGTTGATTAGGTGGTTCAAACCGCAAGTTGTTAATTAGATCATGTGTGCACTGCCTCCTAGGGAAGATAAATATTATTGGAAACCTTCATTTGATGATTGTTTTTCTGCAAAGTTTACATACCATTTTCTTTTTGTAGGTACACATCAAGACGAAGAATCTGTTTGGAAGATGCTGTGGGGATGAGTTGTCCTAGAGAAGATTAAGTCTTTTATCTAGACTTTTGCACAGAGAGAGTTTATACAACGTGACTCAGAGTTCATAGAGGCATTAAGGAGTCAACAAGATGCATGTTTGGATGCAACCAAGAGGAGGACTTAATGAACTTAATAAAGGATTGTAGCAACGCAAAGGAAAGATTAATATCAGTAGTTACCTAGAATTATGGGAGAAGTTCAAATCACTCCAAAGTGCAGAGTGGTTGCAATGAAATCTCAAACATGAAACGAGAAGGGATTTCACCAAAAAAATCTCATTGGCTACATTGTTCGATTATGTCTTTGGGACATTTGAGTGGATCGTTGTAAGAAATTATTTGGCGAGAACCTCACCAAAGATAGCACAAACCCACATGATAGTCATTTTAGGGCAAGCTAAGATAAGGATTTAATAAAAAAAATGTCAATATTACTCTAACCAAAATATTATAGGACGGGTCAATTGGGAACATCAATAACAATTTATCTCTCTCGATGTGGATGCTTCTGTTCTAGAATCAAATAGAAGCGGTTGTGGAGGCGCTATTAGTGTAGACGATGGATGATGGATGTACGGATTCATATGCAAACTCACAACAGTTACCCAGCAATAGCAAAAATCATCACGATCATATCCAAGGTCTTTAGATATGTTGAAATAAAGTATGCAAAAATGTTATTGTACTATCAGATTGTGTTGAAGCTGCTAATGCTTTAGGGACATTATAGTTGATGTCAAATTGTGGTTATCTAAAAATTGGCAAGTTTTACTTAATTATATTCCTAAAGAATATAATAGTTTAGCGGATCACTTGGCTGAAGTAGTTCATAATATCATAGGAAACTTTTGTCTCTTTGATCACCCACCACTTTCTTACCAAGAGACGATAGTTAGTGAAGAATAGTACGTTGTAGTTTTTCATGTTGTGAATGCTCTTTTAAGTTATTAATAGATTTTAGTTTTCATTTTAAAAAAAAAAAAGTAGTGTACTCTAAATTTTGGAGTCAAGGAGTTTTATAAAATGCTTATAATGGAAAAGAATGTGAATGAAATATCCCACTGAATTGAATCAGGTTCATGAATATAAGTAGAGAAAATTCTTGATCTCTTTCAAGATCTCAACTCGAATATCTAGCTTTTGAATTGATCTATTTTTTATCGAAGGCTTATAAGTTGCTGTGATTTATATCCTAAAGATTTAATTTCAATTGAAATTTGGTTATATATGATAATCCTTACTAAATATTTTTCGTTTGGTGTTGGTTTGGGAAACCTCTAAATTATAATTTTAAGAATTTTCTTTTTCGTTAGTCGAGATAAAACTCATCTTACATACTTATCTCATAAATTATAAAAACACTTTTAAAAAAGTTAAAATTAACCGACACTAAAATGGTTATTTCGTTCAACTCAAAATGAGTAAATTGTTTGGTTGATTTCCTACTAGATGCATGCTATGCACACCACACATCACTCCTACCTACTGCATGAACTAGTGTGAAGTGACTTTCTATTATGCACAATAAAATTTGAATAAATACATGATATACTAGTTATGTAGTGTATCAAGTGTAAGGGACTTCTAATTCTTAAAATTAACAAAACTTAAGTTAATTGATAACCTTAATTATTGTTGTTAAAAAACAAAAATGTCATATATTGTTTGTGTTTACTTAACTCTAAATTAATCAATGTGAAACAGAGGGGGGGTGTTATGGTACAGAATCTGTGGGCATAGACAAACACAGCTTGACTTTCTAATACGCGTGGACGGAAAAGGTGGCGTGGAATCAATAAGGCATGCCTGGTCCTTGTCTCTCCATATCAATCAAATATGGAATCTCTTAAATAAATGTGTTCACACGCCAAAAAGATAATAAAAAAAAAGTCGGACAAATCAACAAAACGCGTTTGCGTGCACCATTTTGTTGGGGCCAGTGATGACCTCCGTAGTCTGTATATTTTACAAATGGTTAAGAGTAATATAAAACTGATGAAAAGTAAATACAAAAACAAGAGATTTTAGAGAGAGAGAGAGTAGAGAGAAGTTCTCATTTCAGTGTAATCTGAATGTTTACAGAAGGCCTCTATTTATAGAAGGAAAATGGGCCTTTAGTGTAATTTCCACTTTGGGTCATTTGATGTAATATTCCCCTAATTACATAACTGTACACTCACGGGAATGCATTCCCGTGAGTTGTATTATTTTGTGTGTGGGTCCCACCAAATAGTAAACTACTATGCATGGTACTATGCGTGGGTCCCATGTCATCTTGTAATATTTGGAGACCGGGAGTCAATGGACATCCACATAATCAGTATATTCATAACACTCCCCCTTGGATGTCCATTTATGAATGTGCCTCATTAAAAACTTTAACTAGGAAAAACCCAGTGGGATAAAAACCTAGCCAAAGAAAAGAGTACATCACTCATTGATACACTATCCAGTGCTGCCTCATTAAAAACCTTTCTAGGAAAAACCCAGTGGGACAAAACCTAGAAAAGGGAAAAAGAGTACAACGTGTATCAACTCCCCCTGTTGACAACATCAGTATTACTCCCTCTGATAACATCAGTTGAGATCTTTAAGTCTTCGAAGACCAATACCATAGACAAGCTTCTCAAAGATTGCTTCTGGAAGTGACTTGGTAAATAAATCTGCCAAATTTTCTCTTGAACTGATTTGCTGGATATCTATTTCACCATTCTGTTGAAGATCACGAGTAAAGAAAAATTTTGGTGAAATATGCTTCGTTCTATCGCCCTTGATGTATCCTTCTTTAAGTTGGGCAATACATGCAGTATTATCCTCATATAGAACTGTTGGAACCATTTTACCAGAAGATAAATGACAAGTAGTTCGTATATGATGAATTACTGACCTCAACCACACACATTCTCGACTTGTTTCATGCATTGCTAGGATTTCTGCATTATTAGATGAAGTGGCTGATATAGTTTGTTTCATGGATCGCCATGAAATTGCTGTACCTCCACATGTAAATACATAACCTGTTTGTGATTTTCCATCATGTGGATCAGACATAAATCCAGCATCTGAATAACCAATCAGTTCATGTTTAGATACATTTGAATAATATAACCCCATATCCATAGTACCTCTGAGGTAACGAAAAATACGCTTTACACCATTCCAATGCCTTTGTGTTGGTGCAGAACTATATCTTGCTAATAAATTAACAGCAAATGTTATATCAGGTCTTGTGTGATTAGCAAGATACATTAGTGCCCCAATAGCATTAAGATATGGCACTTCTGGACCAAGTAATTGTTCTACACCTTTTTTGTTAATTACTTGGGGTTGGAATGGATCTTTTTCTTTTATCAAAGATCTTACAACCATTGGAGTACAGAATGGATGTGACTTATCCATATAAAATCGTTTCAAGACCTTCTTTGTATAAGTTTCTTGATGTACAAAGATCCCGTCCTTCAGGTACTCAATTTGTAATCCAAGACAAAATTTTGTCCTACCTAAATCTTTCATTTCAAATTCTTTCTTCAAACAATGAATGGCTTTTGTAATCTCTTCAGGAGTTCCAATAATGTTGATATCATCAACATAAACAACAATTATAGCAAATTCATTTCTCGATCTTTTTATAAAACTGCATGGGCATATCGGGTCATTTTTATACCCTTCTTTCAACAAATATTCTTTAAGGCAATTATACCACATGCGCCCTGATTGTTTCAAGCCATACAGGGACTTATTTAATTTGATCGAGTATTGTTCTCGTGAATTTGAATTAAATGCTTCAGGCATCTTGAGTCCTTCAGGAACTTTCATATAGATATCACTATCAAGTGAACCATATAAATAGGCAGTCACAACATCCATTAGATGCAAATCAAGCCTTTCATTTGCTGCTAGGCTAATTAAATAACGAAAAGTAGTTGCATCCACTACTGGTGAATATGTTTCTTCAAAATCTATGCCAGGTCTTTGTGTAAAGCCTTGGGCTACAAGGCGTGCTTTATACCTTGTAATTTCACCCTTTTCATTTCTTTTCCGTACAAAAACCCATTTATATCCAACTGGCTTTACATCTTTAGGTGTATGGACTATAGGTCCAAATACTTTTCGTTTTGCCAATGATTTTAATTCTGCATTAATGGCATCTTTCCATAGGAGCCAATCTTTTCGTTGTTGGCACTCTCTCATGGATTTTGGCTCATGATCCTCTTCTTCATTCATCACATCATATGCCATATGATTAGCAAAAATGTCATCAATGTTGACTTCATTACGGTTCCATTTGATATTATTTGTGACATAATTTATTGAGATCTCATTATTTTCATACATTTCAGATACCTGGATCTCTTCTGGGGCCTCAATATTCTCCTCTGGAGATAATTTCTCTTTATGAAGTGGCTCATCCAGAGCTACGCTTTTTTCTTGATTATCCTCGACTTGACCATCTATGATTTTAGCTTCTTTTCTTTTTCGAGGATTTTTATCTTTGGAACCGATAGGCCTACCACGCTTAAGGCGTGCTTTTGATTCATTTGTAATCGGTTGTCCTACAGGGACATCAATTCGAATAGGAGCATTAGCAGCTGGAATATGTGACTTTGTCACTTTCTTTGGGTCAGTGAATGCTTCTGGCATTCGATTAGCTGAATTCTGTAAATGAATTATCTTTTGAACTTCTAGTTCACATTGTTTTGTACGAGGATCAAAATGAGCCAATGATAATTCATTCCAGCTAATCTCTTTATTCAACTGCTTATTTTCTCCCCCTAATGTTGGGTAAACTGATTCATTAAAATGACAATCTTCAAATCGTGCAGTAAATAAATCTCCTGTAGATGGTTCTAAATATTTTATAATTGAAGGAGATTTATACCCAACATAAATTCCCATTCTTCTTTGAGGACCCATTTTAGTACGTTGTGGAGGTGCTATAGGCACATATACTGCACATCCAAAGGTCCGTATATGAGAAATATTAGGTTCTTTACCAAAAACCATTTGTAAGGGGGAAAATTTTAAATAACTAGTTGGCCTGATGCGAATTAACATTGCTGCATGCAAAATGGCATGGCCCCAAGCAGAAATTGGTAAATTAGATTTCAAAAGTAAAGGTCTTGCAATAAGTTGCAATCGTTTTACCAATGATTCTGCAAGTCCATTTTGCGTATGAACATGTGCTACAGGATGTTCAACATCAATTCCAAGGGACATACAATATTCATTAAAAGTCTGTGAAGTAAATTCACCAGCATTATCAAGACGTATTTTCTTGATAGGATAATCCGGGTAATGTGCTCTTAATCTTGTCAATTGAGCAAGTAATCTCGCAAACGCCAGGTTTCGAGAAGATAATAAGCACACATGCGACCATTTAGTTGATGCATCAATTAAAACCATATAATACCTAAATGGTCCGCATGGTGGGTGTATTGGCCCACAAATATCTCCCTGTATCCGTTCTAGAAATGTGAGAGACTCACTTTCTACTTTGGTTGGTGATGGCCGAATAATTAATTTTCCCTTGGAACATGCATCACATGAGAAATCATGGGATTTTGGTATTTGTTTCTGTTTCAAGTTATGTCCACATGAATTCTCTATTATACGTCGCATCATAATTGACCCGGGATGGCCTAACCGGTCATGCCAAACAATAAATATGTCTTTATCAACATGCTTCTGGTTTTCCATAACATTTATTTCAATTGTACTAATACTTGAATAGTACAAACCAGAAGATAACATAGGTAATTTCTCCAGAACATATTTTTCACCATATCTAACAGTAACAATTTGTAGATATTCTTTATTGTCCTCATTTATAGTCTCAATATGATATCCATTTCGACGGATGTCTTTAAAACTCAACAAATTTCTATGAGACTTAGAGGAATACAAAGCATCATTAATAACAAATTTCGTACCATTGGATAATATTATTATTGCTCTTCCAGAGCCTTCAATCAATCTTGTATTACCCACTATGGTATTGATGCTTGTACTACAATTTGTTAGATGTGAAAAATATTTCTTATCTTTAAGAATTGTATGTGTCGTTGCACTATCAATGAGACATATATCTTCATTCTTGTGTGCAATATTTGAAATGTCCATGAGCTTCATTAAAAGAAAAGAAATGCATCAAAACATATTCAATATAGAAGATGCATTAAAAACATATTTATTATACATAATTGGCAACAAGTCAGAACGAAACAAAATAATTATTACAATTTTTGCAAAACTTATTTAATCATAAAAATCTTCCACCTCCAAGTGAGACATAACATCATCATTTGGCTCATTGACATCATTATCTTTATGAGCCTTATCATCACATTCCACATTATTAACACTCTTTTTTATAGAGGCTTGGTAAAGTTTCGCTAAATGTTCTGGTGTACGACAATTACGTACCCAGTGTCCCTTCATACCACACCGATAACATTTATGTTCAACAACTTTTGAAGGACCTTCTTTATCATTCTTTTGTCCTTCATTGTTCATCTTTTTCTGGTGGGTATAAGGACTATAATAACTTCTTCCACCATGATAAGGACCATGATTATTTCTACCTCCACGATTTCCACGTCCTCGTCCACGACCACGGCCACGACCACGACCGCGACCATGGCCACGACCATGATCATTCCGTACACTCACATTCGCTTCAGGAAATGGAGAAGATCCAGTGGGACGATTTTCATGATTTTTCAATAATAACTCGTTATTTTGCTCGGCTACTAGTAAACATGAGATTAACTCAGAATATTTTTTAAAACCTTTCTCACGATATTGCTGTTGTAAAAGCAAATTCGAAGCATGAAAGGTAGAAAAAGTTTTCTCTAATAAGTCCTCATCAGTTATTTTTTCACCACATAATTTTAACTGAGAACTTATTTTGAAAACAGCTGAGTTATACTCACTTACAGTTTTAAAATCTTGTAACCTGAGATGAATCCATTCATAACGAGCTCTAGGCAAAATCACCGTTTTCTGATGATCATACCTATCTTTCAAACTAGTCCACAATTCAAATGGATCTTTCACCGTTAAATATTCAGTTTTCAAACTTTCATGAATGTGGTGTCGGAGAAAAATCATAGCTTTAGCCTTTATTTGAGGGGACGCATCATTTCCTGGCAATATAGCCTTTCCAAAGTCCTTTGCTTGAAGATGGATTTCAGCATCTAAAACCCATGATAGATAATTCTTCCCGGTGATGTCAAGAGCATTAAATTCAAGATTTGAAAGGTTGGAAGACATGATTCAAACTAAAAATAATAAAAATAATTAGAATCATATTATAAAATCTTATTATAAATTAAAACATAATTTAAAGAACGGTAAATAAACATGCTAAGAAAATAAAAATAAGATGAGATAGGAATGGGAGTAAACTCACAGCGAGACCTATCTCATCCGAAGGTAAGAAAGATGATGCATATATTATATAATATATAGACAACAGTAAAGAATTAAGATAAACAAATGGAGCCCTATTAGTGCCACCACCATAAAAGGTAAATAAATGCATAAATAAATGGAGCCCACTAATATTAGTGTTGCCACCATAAAAGGTAAATAAATGCATAAATAAATGGAGCCCACTAATATTAGTGTTGCCACCATAAAAGGTAAATAAATGCATAAATAAATGTTAGTAACATAAATTTAAATGTTAGTGGCATAATGTAAATATTAATAAAGTCAGTATGGAGCTTAATATCGCCACCATGAAATAAATAAAGCAGTAAATAAAGAATTTAAATTTAACAAATGGAGCTTAGTATCGCCACCATGAATTAAATAAATAAAACAGTAAAATTAAATTACAAATGGAGCTTAATGTTGCCACCATGAATTAATAAATAGGGAGTGGGAAGAATATATAAACATAAATAAATTACTGTAAATAGTAAAATATAAATTTACCGTGAATAGTAAAGTTACTATTCACAATGAATAGTGAAAAATAAATTACTGAAATATTAAATCTAGACTTCCATAAAGGAGTCAAAATAAATAGAAATATAAAATTACTGAAAAAGGTAAAATTAACATGAATAGTAAAAATTACTATTTACTGTGAATAGTAAATAGTAAATAATCTCAAATCTTAACCATGGAACCTGATGTTCAAAATAATCGGTAAAAGTAGAACTTTAATTCCATATCATGGTTAAGATTATCCCAGATAGAAAAAATAAACAAATAGTAAAGGAGATGGTAATAAAATCTTACCTTGGTAGAGTCTTCGTGCTGATAACGTAATATAAAACTGATGAAAAGTAAATACAAAAACAAGAGATTTTAGAGAGAGAGAGAGTAGAGAGAAGTTCTCATTTCAGTGTAATCTGAATGTTTACAGAAGGCCTCTATTTATAGAAGGAAAATGGGCCTTTAGTGTAATTTCCACTTTGGGTCATTTGATGTAATATTCCCCTAATTACATAACTGTACACTCACGGGAATGCATTCCCGTGAGTTGTATTATTTTGTGTGTGGGTCCCACCAAATAGTAAACTACTATGCATGGTACTATGCGTGGGTCCCATGTCATCTTGTAATATTTGGAGACCGGGAGTCAATGGACATCCACATAATCAGTATATTCATAACAAAGAGGTAATTTTATTCAATAAGTATAAAAAATGGGATAATTTTGTTTAAGTCACTCTCTTAATTAATTTGATTGTTTATTAATCACATATGTTAAGCTATGGATCTACATGTGATCCACATTATTTTTGTTAAAGTACAGATTTGTTCCGAAAGTTTTACATCTAAATTTTAAAAAATATAAAGTAAATGACACATGTACTTCTGATGTTAATTTACATCTTAATAAAAAAGACATGTTGACTGTCAGCTCAGCATATTTGATCAACTAATTGGACATGAATAACATGTTGACTGTCAACTCAACATATTTGGTCAACTAATTACTAAAATTAACTGAGATAACGATCAAAGCAAAAATACTCTCTTATTGACACTTTCCAACAAAAATTGCTTTCTGAATAGCTTTAGAGACAAAATTTCCCCTTACCCATTTTAAAAATTAGTACTTCCTTCAGTCTTAAATAAGATAAAATTGACTTTTTTTAGAGATTAAAGAAGCTAACTTAATTACTTAATTATATTATATGTTATGTATCCTTAGATTATATATCAATTTATTAATCAAACTAATTAATTTAAAAAAATAAAATAAAATACTCTAAAGTGATATAATTAGCTTATTTAATCTCTCTAAAAAAATTAACTTTATCTTATATTTATAATCAGGGAGCGATTACTTTCCCTTGCGGAGCTCGTCTTCTTCATCTTATATATATTTTTTAAACTACCATTATTGTAATAAGGGTCAAATTACACCCTTTTCGATGTTGTGCAAAGAACTCTCTCAAGATTCCTGGGATTTCTATTTTAAAACCAGAAACTATATACAGTAACATCTTTCTTTGTGATATCTTTTGAGACTATTGTAACAAACAAAGCACCATTCCTTGACCTATATAGAATAATGGGCATGATTGACGTATATCAATATCTTTATCTTGTCCTGTTTACTTTTGTTATTGGGATTCATTATGAGCTTTTTCATCATCAAATCAGTTAAAAGATAAAATTAAAGAACATGTTGTTTTGTGTTTTAGTGGGAAGTTGGCCTGGAAAGGTGGATCTAAAGTCACCAATTCATGTATCTAAATGAGGATTGAATAAGGAAATTCTATAGTCTCATAATCTTAGCGTCTTAGGGCCCTTTTTAGTGGACTTTGTTACCAAGTAGATTCACACTTAGAGTCATAACTACAAATGTTTCAATTTAAGTTTAATAGGGCCTGTTTGTTTTCTGTCTTTTTTAAAAACAATTTTATAAAAAAAATTAAAAAAGTGTTTTCAAAACAAGAAAAAAAAAAGATTGGATAGCTGTTTTAAAAAAATCTATTTTAGAAGTGACGTAGCGTTAGCCGTTGCTCGCAAGGACATGACAGTTGTTGTCACTAGTAGTGTGGTATCAATAGTGGATAGGCGGTAGTATCAAAAAAACAAAAATAAGAAAACACCTAAAAACTATTTTTGTCTTTTAGTTTTTAAAAAATACTTATTGAAAACAGTTTTTTAAACAATTTTTTAAGAAATAAAATTAAGAGAAAACTATTTTTGAAAATAAATTGAACAAGCCCAGCCCTTATTAGTTGGAGTTATTATGTTCAATTTATCGTAACATTAAATTCGTATCATAACTTCTGTCCAAAAATAAATCGTATATATCATAACTAATTTTGATTTCATCAATCTTCTATTTGGGTTATTACATGAACAAAGTGATAAAAAATACAATCCTTTAGTTTCACCCATGATTTCATGTTAATTCGTTAATTTTATAAAGTGTTTTTCTCAGTTTTCTAACTCTAATACCATTATTTCTATTAAAAAAAATGTCGCTATTAAAATTTTAGATGTTTCTCTGATATTGACACATGAAATTTAGTTTCCAAAAATAATAGTGATTTGGTCAAAAAATTATGATTTGGGATTAATAAGGTTAGGTGTAGGACTAAAAAGCAATTTATGAAATTAAGGGAAACTAAAAGCTTGTATAAAATTAAAATATTAAATGTTCTCTTTTGTCAAAAAAAAAAAAAACAGAGAGAGAGAGATAAACATGAGTCGTATATATTAGGTGGGACTGAATATCTTTATGGATAAAAATAGGTCAAGTTAGATCAGATTTTAGTTTAATAGGCCTGAGCCTATAATAAGGTAAAAAGCCTGAGCGTGAATGTAAACTCTTATTTAGGCTTAGGTCTAAGCCTTCATAAACCTGGTCGAGCATGAAGCCTTTTTAAAGACTTACTTACAATGTAGGCATTTAAAAAGGCATCATATTACAAGCTTTAAAAGCCATAATTAATTAATATAAAAATAGATTTAGTATTATAATTAATAAATTATACTTGAAATTAGAATATAATAATTAAAAAAATTAAATATTATGTTATATATAGATGATATAATATAATTATATTTGTTTAATATATAAATAAACCAGGCTTGAAAGCTTACCGGTAGGCCTTAATAAAAAAGGCATAATCTATTTATACATTCAGATGCTTTTAAATAGGCCTTGGTCTGACCTTTTTAACAAATAGGCTAGGCCATACCAAGCCCTAAATAAGTCAGGTCAGGTTGTAGGCTAACTGACAGGGGTCTGGTCTATTTCTACCCCTACTTTTTTTTTTTCACTAGCAACATCGTAGAGCAACCGCAACATAAGTTTCATTTTACACACGTTTTTTTCATGAAAATTTAAAATAGGTCATGCTATTTGATACTAAAATGAAATTAAATAATGACAAGTAAATTAAAAAAGTATTTTAAGAATAAAAAATATTTTCAATTTCTTACTTAAAAAATATATGCATCTTCTTACTTTCAAAAACATTTGATGATTGAAAATAACGAGTGATATTAAACCGGGGTTGAGTCAGGATTTCAATTGGGGGGCAAAATTACAGAATAGAACTTAAATGTTTATGAAACTTTATTTTAGGGGGTGAAAATTATCAAATAGTACCCAAATGTTCATGAAACTATATTTGAGCCTATAAGCATTTCAATATTTTCATTGTAGTTCATCTATATAACTTTACATAGAGAGAAACTAAAGTGAAAATTATGAAATTTTTATAGGCTAAAAAAATAATTTTCTAAAAAATTTGGATCCTCTTCTGTAATTTTAGGGGCCACCCTTAGCCCCTAATTCCACCCATGATATTAAATACTCTCTCTTGTTCTTCAAATAAGACATATTTATAAAAAAATAGTTAATTTAGTTAATATATTATTTAAAAAAAAAACACCATGATCATCTTTCATAATTCATTTCATTCCTCTCTTGAAAGAGCATCAACAAAAGTAAACAAGGGAAAAAGATAACAAATATGGAAAATAAATCTTATAATTAAGACCAAGACTAACTTCCTAATTGGGTCACATATTAAGCTAGAAAAAAGTGTCTCTACTCATTTCGCTCTTCACTTTCTCTTCATTTAATTTCTCCACAATTTCTCCACAATTGGATTGATTTTTAAAGGTTGAGATTTTACACTATATTAAAAATATTATTATAATATTAAATAATAGTAATATTTTTACATAATAAGTATCAACTATTAAAAATCAATCTAATAGTACATAAATAAAGCGTAGAAAAAGTGGGGAGAGCAACCACTCCAGAGGGAGTGATTTTCACACGTTGGGCATCAGAGGGAGTGATTTTTATTTTTATTTTTGGATTAAGATGTAAAAATATACATGAGCTTTTTCCCCAGGAGCGCCCAGCACCACGTGCTTTTCTTTAGAGCAAAAATACACACGTGATTACTATTTTAAAGCAAAAGTCACATCCCACCGTTATGTTACTGTTCACTATGATTAGAGAAAAAGAGATTAAGTGAATAGAAACATAACAGCAATAAACAATAATATAACGGTAGGATGTGACTTTTGCTCTAAAATGGTAACCACGTGTGTATTTTTGCTCCGAAAAAAAACACGTGGTGCTAAGCGCTTCTAAGGAAAAAACTCATGTGTATTTTTACACCTTAACCCTTTATTTTTTGTTAAAATCAGAGGGAGTTATGATTATCCAATATCGTAATAAATGTATGATTTTTATTGGCCAAAATAAATGTATGTATTTCAAGCCAAAAAATGTATGTGTATGTGTATGTGTGTGTATTGTAATTTTTTTAATCGCCTTTTAAAAACATACTAAAGGGGCATTATTAGTTAGAGAACTAGAGAAGGAGGAGTCCGCTCTCCCTCCTCATCCCCCAATTTTAGGGTGAAGAACCCATTTCTTTTAATGTTTTTTAGGTATTTTTATTTTTCAATAGCATCCTGTATCTTAAAGTATTAGTGTTGAAGTATCCTAAAGTTTTTTTTTCCCTTAAAATACTCCAAAATACTGGATGCACTAAAAATTAATTAATTTAAGATACGAAATATTACTTAAAAATATTTCAGGCAGTTAAATACAGTTTAACTTAGCAAATAAAAAATTAATGATTTTTTTTATTTAAAAAAACTCTAAAATTAGGGATGTGCATTCCCGCTCATCTTTTGGATGAGCAAATAATGTGGATTTGAAGGGGTATTTATGTAATGTTGCGTTACTTCTATCACTGGTCATAATTATAAAACCAAGTTGATTTTTTTTTAAGATATTAAGAAAACCAATTAAATTACTCTAGAGTATTTTTATTTCTACCTTCTTCTCCTAATTAATTATTTTAAATAATAAAATAATATATAATCTAAGGATACATAACATATGATTTGATTAAATAATTTATTAAGCTTCTTTAATTTTTCAAAAAAAACCAATTCACTTTTTTTTTTTTTTAATTAGGACTGGGGGAGTATTAAATTTCGATGCAGCTAAATTTAAGGGCCCAATGGGCCACCTCAACAATAAGAACACAACGAGATGTGCCCCGACATTCAAACGTGTCGTCCGTGACTCTCCGCGTTGGGATGTTGACTTTTTTAATTTTCAGGGTCAAGGGAAGAGCGGAGACATTATATTAACATACACAGACGGAGGGAAAGGTAAATGCCATGTGAGTCAAAACTCATTGGCTGAGATGATAACTAATAAAAAACAATACTACCAACCTACAAACTTGTAGTCAAGTGACAACTTGAAGTCATCAAGTGACATGTAAGCTTTCCAGTTGAGAGGTCCCCATTTTGACCATATCGGTTTCTGGTTCGGGTTTAATAACCCCGTCTTAAACCCATTGGTTTGCCTTTAAAAAAATATTATTATTTTTAATTTCATATTAATAAATCTGAAATCTTCACTTTATCACTAGTTTAACTTTAAGTTAGTTTTGATTTGACTTCGGTCTGATCATTCATCCTTGACCTAATACCCCCTGATAGATTTAGTGAATGGTCCAGTTTTAATAACTTTGGTTTAAGACTCATCTCCTCCTAAAAATAATAATAATAATAAACCGATCCATTGCATCAACCAATTGGTGATTATCTGATTCAAACAAAATGTATTATCCTTGTTTTTTTTTAAACTAACACCACTGGCATTTTATCGGTTAGTTGATTAAACCAACACTCTTGTACAAGTAAATGCGTGAGAATAATTCTGTCTCGTAAAACACAAAGTACTCGTGTTCAAAGTAAGCTGATTTAAACTGTGGCTAACACTCCAATTAAACATAACCCTACTCTCTAATCCATCCCATAATCATTTTATGCTCGTTTGAAATAGGATTAAAGCCTTTAAGAATAGTTTTCCAACCATAATTTACGGTATATAAGGTAAATATGTGAGATGAATTTTATCTCGATTTTTATGAAAATCATATTTGGATCCCTCAAAAGTGATCCTAAACATGTGTGTCACATACAAGAAAAACAAAAGCAAGAAATTGTTGAAAAATGAAAAGTAGTCCGAGGAAGACATATGGTACTGATTGATGGAAACTTGTTTCTCTACTCATCCTCAAGGAGCTCTTCCAAATCTATACTTTCCAAATTTGATATGGGAAAAGGTCCCTTACTCATCTAAAGGATGGTTAGGAAAACTGATTTTCTGATTGATGAGGAAAATAGACAGAAGAGGACAGTTGACATGTTTGAAAACTGAGTCCATTTTCATGAAACATAATAATGTCGTAGAAATGAGAGAGTCTGATGAATCAATCTAAGTTCAGATTTCACGGGCAAATAAATTGAGCAACACACAAATCTCTCTCTCTCTCTATATATATATAAAGTAGAAGGACACAAACATGAATTAATGAATGAGAAAGCAACCTAGGAAGACACAACTATGAAATTACATGTAGGGAACAACATGCTTGTGCTCACAATTCTATCAAATTGAAATATGACGCTATTTGTTCAATTATTAATAAAAAAAATCTTCCAACCCTCTCGCTTCTAACATAAAAACTGCTTAACAATTAGAGTTAGTCACACTAATTTACATAAAAGCAGCTAATAAGCGAGAGAATACTGTCACTAGTTAAATCGATTTAGTGATGAAATTTCGTCGTTAATTAATTAGTGACGATCAATTTGAGGATGGGATCATTTGATTCCATTGTCACTAAATTTCATTGCTAATCCATTATTATTTTGGGTTAAGGTGTAAAAATACACATGATTTTTTTCTTTAAGAGTGCCCAGTACCACGTGCTTTTTTTGGGAGAAAAAATACACATGTGGTTACTATTTTAGAGCAAAAGTCACAACCCAACGTTAAATCACTGTTCATTGTCGTTAAGTTACTGTTCACTTGATCTCTTTCTCTCTCATCACTGTGAACAGTGACTTAACGGTAGTACGTGACTTTTACTCTAAAATGGAAACTACATGTGTATTTTTGCTCAAAAAAAAAAAACACGTGGTGCTGAACACTCCTAGAGAAAAAGCTTATGTGTATTCTTACACCTTAAACCTATTATTTTTAGTATCTGTGAAATACTAGTCGGAAATTTCATAAGGACATTATAACAGGATCTTTATATGAGTATTTGAAAGTGCATATGATGTGAGTATGCCAATCGTGCAAACTAATGAACTATTAGTACATCCAGGGTTATTTTTGTAACCCTCTAATATATCAAGCTCCTCTGTGAAGTCCTTTTTAAATGAGGTTATAAGTTAAAACTCTGTAGACATAACATGTGTGCATAAGTTATGATTAAAAAAATTATTAGCATATAAAAAAAAATAAAAAAATCTCACAATAAACATATTCTTCTTCCTCAATTGAAGTTATCTGTTATTATTGCGTATTTTAAAAATCTCTTTCAAAATTCTGTTTAGATTCACCATATAAGGAGTTTTGTTATATTTTCTAACAATTGAACTGTTTTACTTTTACCCCCTCAACCCATTGAAAATTGTGAATATGATGACCATTGTTTGAAATTGAGTATTTAATTATGTTTTGTTGAATGAATAATAAGGAACAACAATAAAATATTGACATATCATTCCTGTCCTATTTATAAGTCTCTTTTGACCAAAAAATTTGGTCCTACTCTCTCTGATCTTTATTACAAGGCACCAACTATCAATTCTCACAAACAAATAAAGTTAGTTAAAAACATTAAAGTTGTTATAAAATTCAAGTGATTTCTAATATTACCCCTACTAATTACTCTAAAGTCAAACATACCACTCTTTCCCACTACTCTTATTAAATATGGGCAGACATAGAAAAATAAATTAATTGCATCTTAAAACTTGCAAGTGCCTTATAAAAATAACAAAAAACATTTGTTAGTTTATGTCTTATAATAAGGACCAGAAGGACTATTTATAAGTCATCTTTCAAGTAATAAATGAGATTATAATAATTTTATCTATATTAATTATACCAATGAAAATAGAGAGAGAATAAAGAGTTGAAAGATAATCATTTATAAATTAAGGTAAAATTGAAAATCTACACCATAATCATTGAACTAACTATAATTATGATTTAATTAAAATGAAATTATACATAAGACCAAAGTAACAATACTTTAATACCATTTTAATAAGAGAAAATTAGGTAAAAGTAAGGGTTAAGATGCAAAAATACACATGAGTTTTTTCTCCAGGAGCGTACAGCACCATGTGCTTTTTTTTTTAGCAAAAATACAGATGTGGTTATCATTTTGGAGCAAAAGTCACATCTTACCGTTAAGTTAGTATTCACCGTGATGAGAGAGAAAAAGATGAAGTAAATAGTAACTTAACGGTGGGATATGAAAGTAAGTGGTGTTAGACACTCCTAGAAAAAAAGCTCATGTGTATTTTTACATTTTCACGCTAAAAGTAATTGAGGAGTAAATGTAAAAGACCTTTTTGAAAGCTATATTACCTTAGCCATGTGGATAGGCAGTGAAAGTGTGCCACTAATAATTGGACCAAACAAACTCACCCAGGGAATCCCAAATTGTCACACCCTATTACCTAACCTAATCCCATTCTTCCATTGCTCTATTCTCTTACCTTTTAAATTTATTATTGCTCGTATACTACTCTAACATGCCTTTAAAAAGTGCTCTGGGTCGGCATTTGATATTTTTAATGAGTATTAAAATATTCATTCTAATCTTTAATCTTTAATATAAGATATATTTAGAAAGTTAGTATTTATTTTAAATAGAAGATATATTTTTCATATTATTTTTCAATCTTCTTCTTATTTACCTCCATTGATAATTCTTCAACAATAATCAAGAAAAAAAGGAATGTGGGAATTAAGGAAAATGACAAACGTGCTTTAAAAAATACATGTTATATTTATAATTTAACTAATTTTCTTAATCTAATCAAATTAAGTAAATATGTCTTTTATTAAAGACTAGAGAGAATGCTTTTTTTTCATATACGTCTATAATTAATGAGGGTAGTTTGAGAGAATAAAAATTAATGTATATGACATTGGAGTCTAATGTAATTAATAAGGTTAATATTACAAAACACTTAAAATTACCGGCAAATTATTGATTGAGATAATAATGAGTTTTACTCTAATAAGAAGTAGCGCACTTATTGGTGCTTGGAAGAGGGAAGCTTATATTCAAGATTTTAGTAAAATGTGTGTGTGTGTCAATAAACTGATTCAATATATAAATATAGATGATATGAAGATGAGTGTGAATTTTATCGTTCATAATATATTAATAATATAATCTTTAAAGATTTTTTATAAAATGATAAAATTTATATTATTCATAAAATAATGAAGAATGCATAATTTACTTCAGGCAATCTGCTAACCGTTGTTTTATATATAGACTGACTTGGGAATGTGATTGCTCTGATGGAGGTGGAGAAAGAACAAAATAATCAAACTAAAATTAAACTAAACAGTTTAATATGTGTGTGTGTGCTTAAAATGTAAAATGAAGACATGTACTTAAAAAAATCAAAGCGAAAAAGATTAGTGATGAGTCATGAAACAAAAACCTTGAATTAGAACAAGCAGTTCTAGTTCTATCATACATACGGCTACAATTTTTTTTTTTTTTTTTAAAAAAAAAGCCATGAATCAGAACAAGCAGTTCTAGTTCTATCATACATATGACTACAAATACAAATTCCACACAACAAACTAAGGAACAATTTCCCGAAAGCGAGTAAAAGGATTAGAAAATGTCTGAAACTTCGGATTCAGCTCCCTAACTTCTCTTAATTCCTCTGCCCATAAACTGTAACTAGAATTCTTTGCAAGAACGTCCTCAGAGACACCCTTACTTCCAACAAGTTCCATAGCGTACTTCTCAAACCTCTCTATATTCTGCCACAACAAAGCATGTTTATTCACATCCCTTTCACTTCTCACCCTACCCAACCAGTCTCTTGCTTCTTCAACCTTCGCCCAAAAGCACGAATCTTGAGTCAAACCCGCAAACTTGCTCCTCTCTTTCTTATTAGTTTCTTTCATTGAAGCCTCTCTTTCCATCCACCACTTACCAAAAATCTTATATCTCCTCTCTCTTCCATTCTCCAAGTAATGTCCCTCTGTTTTGTGCTTCTCTTTACCATGATACTCTGCGATATCTAATGGCTCTACTAGGAGCTGATAGGTGTGAGCTGCATTGACCCATTTCGCTCGCTTGTTAAAATCACGAGGTAGTTCGTCGTTCTCCAACATTTCAATTACGTTGTTCCAGAACCTGGCTAGTTTGTGGCGGTTCATGTTGACTCTCATTTCTCTTTTTGAGGCTGTGGAGCCCCTTCGCTTGAAGGAGTCGTAGTAGCCGAGTTCATCACCTGACTTAGCACAGTCTGCTTTGTACCACTCTATTTCAGCCATGTATGGCACAAACTTGGAAAATTTCACCGCTAAGTTTGCAGCATTCAGAGTTGGGGAACGACCTTTTCTTCTGGCTGAGCTCAAGCATTGCTTGAAAGGTAAAGCAGATGGATCCTGCAGGTTACATGAAAAGTAACTTGTTAAACAAAATCATGTTCTTCTATTAGAAAGGGTGTGACAAAGGATATCAGATATTATATTGTATTTGAATAGTTGCACGGTTAGGATTATGTTAGCCGCGCAGTTTAAGATATTGTCAGATATTATTTTGTTATTCAGTTAGGTTCATAGTTGAGATACCAATCTAGATATGTAAGCACTTTCTATATAAAAAGTGTCTATGATCATCATCAACAACAATGAATCCTTTCAGTTTATTTTGCTATCCCGACTACCAAGTAGCACGGTGGATCATGTTTATCTGATATTGATGGAGAAAAAATGAAGATACAATATATGTTTACCTGGCTTGTAATTCCAGAGGATTGAAGGGCCAATTCTAGCCCGGCTTCATAGCTTGAGTCAGGGACATTATTCACCTGCAAGGAGTCTCTCTGGTTCAAGGATAGCAGAGACAGTTTATTCACATAATCTCCATACCTCAAGTGGTCCTTGATACAAGAAACAGGGGAACTAGTTGCCCACAACAGATGCATCATCTTTATAACTCTGGTTGTCCCATCCACACACACTGCTCCTTCATCAGAAACAAAAAGGTAGCTTCCAAATGGATGAAACAAAACTGGAATCATAGAACTTTCTCCGTCTTGTGATGCTGCATTGTTCAAGTAAGCCATTACAAATGAGAAAAGATCAGATTTTTCTTGGTCAGAGATTTGAGCCCCAAAGTTTCCCAAGTCAGGAAAAGTCATGGAGAATTGCCAAAACTGAAGCAGGGAAGATATCTGAGTGGTGAGAGGGATTATAGGAGCAAAGAGTAGCCTAGGCATGATATCATGCTTTGATACCACGTGGCAGAAGTTGCCACCCCATCCTTCTTTGAGGATGGCTTTGGAGAGAGACTCGTTACCCAGTAATGGTGAACCATAGGTTATGCATAAGACTGGCATGGAGGAGGATATGGATTGAAGGTAAGACAGAAGCCAAATAGTACAAAGAGAGGCTATGGCTCCTCCAAGAGAGTGACCAGTGATTATGATTGACTTGGTATTTGGATTCCCCATGATTGCCATCATCTGGAAAAGGAAGGTTTCAACAGTTAGGAAAGTGAATCCAGAGAAAAAAATTCAGGAACAGTTCACACAAATTAGCCTTTTTTAAAAGATTCCCTTAAGACCTATTTATATAATATGATTAGATTAGTAAAATTAGTTGAGCTAGTTGACATGACATGTTTTTTTTAACACCTTGACTATCTTCATTGATTCCTTTCATCTATCTCTCACTTGGTTACTCTCGAAGAAAAATCAATAGATGTAAATAAAAAAAAAATTAATAAATGTAGGAAATAAATTTTACATTTAGTAGGAAAATCAACTTCCCAATTAGAGTCTATATTAATATAGGACAAAAGAGAGAAGTAAAATTGATAATTTAATGTATATGTTACAACAGAAGTGTCTCTTCTTTAGGTCAAGAGATCTCAGTATACGGCATTCTTTCTTCTTTTCAGTCAAGTTGTTTGGTTTGAATCAAAGACCGCTTTGAATTTGGAAAGTTGATCAAAAGGTGTCTGAAATTAAGGTCTCGTAGTCATGAGATTGGCGAATTGATCAAAAGTTGATCAAAGACAGCTTTTTTCTCTTCGTACAACTCAATTTTATAGTTGAGAATTGCGCCCAAAACGACGAACAATAAAGAACATATAAGGCAGAATAAGCAAGTCAACGCCTCCTTCTTTGACACGATCAAAATCCAATCACTTCAACGTGATGACTAAATCTAAATAATTGGTATTATTTTATGGTAAATTGGAATTACCCAGGAAATCACGAGAACATCTTTGCAGGTGTTCCACTCGGGTAATTAACATGTTTTCACTTTTACGTGGGACCAACTAGTATACAACTACCGAAGAAAATTTGCATTAAGGGATTTGGTCAAGTCCCAAAAGGATGTGTGTTCGATCCCCGATATCGTCGCTGGGACTCCTTCGATAGGTGATCTCGTAAGTCCCCATTAAGTGCTCAAACTGGCCAGCCTTGGTGGGGGACTAATGTCAAACCCCTCCAAAACTTTTTTATAGCAAAAAAAAAAAAACTAGTGCACAGCTTTAAAAGTTTGTTTTTAGAAAAATTGTATTTAAGTGCAGGCAAAAGAAAATACAACAAAATGATTCATTAAAATCTTAAGATTACATTTAAATCTGAGACTTTCTAGCAATAAATTCTAATTTCACCTATAAGTATAGGGATATCTATTGACAAGTCTATAGATGCTACATTGACAAGTCCATAGATATTTGACAATTAGAATTTATTACAATAAAGTCTCATGAGACTTAAATATAATTTTGAAATTTTAAGAAATTATTTTATTGTATTTTCTTGTTCTCGAGACCTAAATACAATTTTCCTTTTGTTTTTTTGGGCCAACCTATAGAGTCTGAAAATTAAATCATGTACTTCACAGCTTGTAAATAATATAGCTCCTTGGAGAATTCATAATTTATATTAATACTAATTTTTCACCATGATTTATACAAATATTTATTTATGTTTGTTTTGGATCTAATGGGTCTCTTGAATACCTAAGGATGTAAGAAATTGGTAAATAAAAAACTAATGCTAAAAGAAATGAACCATGAGAGAGAAAGTATTAACAATAGACTCACCTCACTTTTCAAAATAAAATAAAAGATATAACCATAGAAGTTAAATTAACATGAGGAGAAATTAGTTTGATAATGCACCATGGATGCTTTAATTAATTTCTATTTAATTGACCAAGAACAGTTGAAAATTGATGCTTGACTTCCCTTTTATTTTTTTGGTGGGAGGAAAGAGGCTTTATGAATTACTCTCTTGTCCTAACTATAATATATAGTTGATTTTTTTTAAAAAAAAATATTAATAAAACCAAATAAGTTACTTAATCATATCATATGTTGTGTATCATTAAATTATATATCAGTTAATAAATTAGGCAAAATAATTTGAAGAAAAATACATCAATATAAATATTTTAAAGTAATTTAATTAACTTAAATAATCTCTCCAAAAAAAACTCAACTTTGCCTTATATTTAGGATTTTTTTAATGATACAAGGAAAGAAAAAGATGAATGATAAAGTAAAAGTCTATACTTTCTAATTGAATATTAGACCCTTTCGTATGCATATGTAGCGAGTTATAGGCACTAACAAGGTAGTTTACTTGGTGCCTCTTGGGTGAAAGTGATAGTTGTTGGTCTTGCGTCCATATCTGAGACCAGCGAAAAAAGCTGGTTGGTGGTTTGTGGGTTTTGCGAGAACTAATAGTCCTCTTTGCCTCTTCTAACTTCTATAATAACAACACATTCCCCATAATTCCAATGAACATGTATGTATAAAAGCAAATTTTGGGTTGAAATCTCAACAACAATCCAAAGTCACTCTTCTGGTCTTCATAATAGACTTCGCTGAAAATTGGCCCCAAAAAAATTCCGACAGCTTTGAAAGTAATACTGATTGGCATGTTTGGTCTATTCGAACTTTTGCAGAGCTTCCACGGTTCTTTAAAACATGTATTGTCGGTTTTGGTGCTGTCACCTCTCACGTTTTGAAAATGTAGTGAGAGGGGAGGTATCCAAACTCTAATTGTTCTTTGTACATCTCTTATCTAGAACTTCACAAATTACATCTTATAAAAGACCAATTATAAAAGGGGTTGTGTTATGTGACTCGTTAATGCATACATTTTATTTCGATAAGATTTGTTGGAATAATCATTGTTTTCGATCTAGAGTAGCTTCTTTCTTGTTGCTATCGATAGCTTTCACTAACACTAACATATAAAACACGCAGAAACTACTGAGAAATTTCATGGAAAGTGAAAGGCACCACGCAGGTGAGTGGGTCAAATGGCGCTTTAAACTTTCCTACTTGGCATCTTCTTGGATGGCTCTATAACCACGTAGTTATTGGCAATAACCATTAATCCAACTAACGTTATCATATAATTATGCAAAAATGCCCAAATTGATAAATATAGACGGCACAAAAAAAAAAAAACGAATTTGATCTGATCCTCTAATATGTCTTACTGAGGGATATTATTCATGGGATTGTGACGTAATATAATGAAGTTGAAATAGGAGTTAAAAATCTATTTTAAAAAAAATAAACAAAAGTTTTGAATCCTGATTACTCTAATAACACCCTTAGATTTTCAATCTAATGGTTAATAACTATTATTTGAGGCTTAATTGAGAGAGTTCAATTCCAGATCCACAAAAATTACTGGTATAATTTCATATCCACATTTTTCTTTCATTTTCTCAGATAATCTGATCACTGCCCTATCTTATTGTATTCTACGCTACGGGTGAACCTAATACAAGCGAAGGAGCTGTCTCTCTTGGTTTCATCGTCTTATCAAAACAAAATTGCGAGAGAGAGATCACCAAATTCAGTAATATGAATCAATATCATGATTGGGATTGAGAGGTGTAGAGCGATACGCACCTGATTTTGGAATGGCTTGAAAATTGACCAGAAGAGATTGAGCATCCCGCCGTGAACCATGACGGCGTCCTCGCCTTCCTTGCTCGGCTGCGACGAAAACAGAGTAACATCGCCGACGCTGACCAAGGGCACCAGCTGTCCCCAGCTCGGCCCCGAACCACCGGCCATTTGGATGCCGGAAAACGCGATGTACACGACGTCGCCGATCTCCTCCGTCAGGAAACTTCCATGCGCGGCGGCGTTGGCGGAGCTGCACAGTCTCCATGATTCCGGTATCAAAGGCGTGGAGGCGAGGAATGTCGCGAGCATCTCGCTCGACTCAAATCTAGAAGAAGAAGAGAGAAAACAATAAATTAGTAAAATGAAGTTTGGCTGATCCAATTCTTGTTGCTAGAAATTTCATAGTTACTGAGTGAGAACTGAGAAGGAGTAACTTACGGTGAAGCCTCGATGTCCATGAGACGATGGAATTGGCGCCTCTGATTCTTCAAGACCAAAAGAGACTTTGAGAGAAAGAGCAGGGGAAGGCGAAAGAGAGAGAATTTGGATGCTTTGAATGAAATGGAGTGACGTGAGAACGAACGTTGAACGAGTCTTTCTAAAGTACTGGGCTCTATGATTAATTAAGTGCCTAACTTTGTTTATCACAGTTTAATTTGGCCAAAAAATTATGATTTAGCCAAGTACATGAAGGTCAAATGTTGAAATTCTGTCCTGGATATGGTGGCAATTTTTTCAACAAAATAAATTATCAATTATTTTCCTATTTTTATTAATCTCATTATTCTTATTGTTAATAGAAATTTAAAATTTAAATAATATTTTTCTGTCATTTTTTTAATCTTTAAAAATCAATTTTTATTTAATTTCTTGATTAATAGGAGGAGTTGAATCATCAACATTATCAAAAGATCATTTTCTGGGTGGAATGGATTTTATAGGTATGGGAAAAGACCCTCTAAAATAGAGATTTTTTTTTTCCCTTTTCAACCTTCTTCCTGTTGTTGATACGATATTAAACCATGCGAATTGCGTAAAATAGGATACTCTGAATTTTGGAGTTTAGGAGTTTTATAAAATGCTTTTGATGGAAAAGAATGTGAATGAATGATCTACTGTATTGAATCAGGTTCATAATTATAAGAAGTATAGGAAATTCTTCATCTCTTTCAATATCTCAACTAGAATATCTAGGTTTTGAGATGATGTTCTTTTATTACATGCTTCTATATATATATATATATATATATATAAATATAAACTCTTAGGAGAGGGATTGAATTCAACTACAATCTAAGGGTAATATGATCTGTAGGGAAATTCAGGACAGGATTGAGAGTATATATACCTTCACATCAACCAAAATTATCCATACATCTCAAGCTGCAGGATATCCCCTCCAACACTGTGAAAGCTAAAGAAATTGAACCCTCTCTATTTATAAAAGTGTCTGACCCTTCAAAAATTTAACCGATAGATGAGAGGTTTATTGAATGCTGATAAGTTGCAGTGATTTATCCTAAAGATTTCATTTCAATTTAAATTTGATTATTCACTGTATATGAAAATCCACGCTAAGTATTTGTGCTTGTTTGAGAAATATTTAAATCATGATTTCAGATTTTTTTTTCCATAAGTTGAGATAAAACTATTCATGTCGTAAAACTAAAACAAACCGTAAAACTAAAACAAACCGACACAAATCAAATTATTAATGCGTCCAACTAGATGCATGCTATGCACACCACACATCACTCCCACTGCATGACCTAGTGTGAAGTGGCTTTCTATTATGCACAATAAAATTTGAATAAATACATGATATACTAGTTATGTAGTGTATCAAGTGCAAGAGACTTCTAATTCTTAAAATTAACAAAACTTAAGTCAATTGGTAACCGTAAATATTGTTGTTAAAAAACAAAAAATGTCATATATGGTTTGTATTTACTTATCCCTAAATTAATCAATGTGAAACAGAAGCGGAGGGGGTGTTGTACAGAATATGTGGGCAGAGACAAACACTAAGTCACGCCTGGTCCTTTTCTCTCCATATCAATCAAATATGCAATCTCTTAAATAAATGTGTTCACACGCTAAAAATAAAACAAAAGTCGAACAAATCTTATATATATATATATATATATATATATATATATATATAAATTTTAGAAGGGACGTTGGGTTCACCCACAGACCAAGGGTATGGAACTATGATTTTACTCCCTAGGGTATAAAGAACTGAGAGGACAATAGACAGAAGAGGACAATTGATATATGATCGAAAACTGAGTCCATTTTCATGCGCAATATTTTTTTTTATAAAAAAAAAGTTTTTGAGGGGCTTGACATTAATCCCCCACAAATCACCACTGACAAGATTTCAAGAATTTGCCTTCAAGTACTTTGGCTAAATCATAATTTTTTGGCCAAATTAAAACTATGATAAACAAAGTTAGGCACTTAACTAATCATAGAGCCTAGTACTTTAGAAGACTCATTCAACGTTCTCATTTCACTTCATCTCATTCAAAGCATCCAAATTATCTCTCCTTCCTTCCTTTTTCCCTCCCCTTTCCCTGCTCTTTCTCTCAAAGACTTTTTTGTGTTAAGAATATATAAATAATTATATAATCATATATAGAATATTCTAGAGATATGAGGTGTTATTGGTCCACGTGTATAGTAGCTATTGGATTACTCTTCCTGTAAATAACACAATACGATAACTCCCCAAATACCTTGATCAATTCCAAGATCGAAACTCCTCACTTTTTATAAAAAATTCTGATCCCTTTACTAGTTGAAACTAAAAATAAAAGGTAAAAGTCGAACAAGTCAAGAAAATGCGTTTGCGTGCGTTCTGTTTGGACCTGTGCTGACATCCTTAGTCCTTCACTTGCAAGTGTTGTATGATAAACTTCAAACTTATATATATAGGCTTTGGTTTTCTCATGTTATATAAGAAGAAAAAAGTTTTCTACACACACATAAAATGGTGGGACCCATATATATATATATATATATATATATATATGAATTAATATATGTATATGTAAGTCCTACCATTTCATGTGTGTGTAACATGAGAAAATCCCACAACATGAGAAAATGTTTTCCCATATATATATAGAGTGGATGGATGATTCTGGGACACTAAATGTGCCAAAATTTACAGTTGGAAGGCTCATAATTTTTTCCATCTACCCCTCGTCCTTGGGTTCAACTGGCGTGGGGGTCGGTCTTCCTCACCTTTAGGGAGGGGGTTCGATCCCTACGTTGGTCAAGGCGCTGGAGGAGGTATCCTAGGGGTCTAGGAAACAGTGGTAACGCAGGTAGAGGTGGAGGCATGTGTACTCTCTGGCCAGTATCCCCTGTAGACTAGACTCCAAGCGCCCTTCTCTTACACTGTGGGTGAGCCCGACCCCTTTCTTAAAATTTTTATATCAAAAAAAAAAAAAAATTTCCATCTAAAAACAAGAATAACGACATGAAATGCTGGTATTGTCAATTATGCGTCTGCACATTGAAAAATACGGCAAATTATAAAATAATAGTATGATATAGAAAATGCATGGTCACAGGGAGATATGGGAGCCATTTTTAAAAATGTTACACAGAACACACAGCGCACCACGTGTAGAGTTCAAAAACATCCACGTCATTCGCTGCGGTTAAAATGAAATCGACAGGTTGAACTTACTCAAATTATATTTGGTGTGACAACATTAATAAAAAAGGGAAGTCACGAATAAGACACAAATTACAGTGAATTTTTATGAAACTTTTTTGTAATATTTTTCATTTTTGAAAAGACACAAATGCTCTCATGTGCCTATGTTAATTAGTCTATGAACCTATTTTGACAAGTCTATGTATATGTGTTGGTAAGTTCACAAATCTATGAGTCTGTTTTGACAAATTCATAAGTCTTCATAGTGACATTTATGCCTTTTCACCTATAGAAAATATTACAAAAAAGTTCACAAGACTTCACAATAATTTTAAGATTTCTAGGGATTTTTTTTTTTTTTTTTTGTATTTTCTCTTACAAGGGAACTAAGTGCAATTTTCTAAAAAATAATGTATGTTAGTGTATTATAATTTTTTTAATCACCTTTTTAAACCAGACAAAAGGGGCATTATTAGTTGGAGCTTGTTTGGTTCGAGGGGAAGGAGGGGTGAAAAAAGGTGGAGAGAAATATTTTCTCTCATCTTTATTAACTAGCTCATAGAAAATTTTCAATATTTCAAAAACATACTCTAAACAAAAAGAGTTATTCTCCTCATTAATAACAATTTGATCAATATTATCTCTCCCCCTTCAAACCAAACACATAGAACTAGAGAAGTAGGGGTCGGCTTTCCCTGTGCTTATCCTCCAATTTTAGGGTGAGAAACCCTTTTTTTAAAATTTTTTATGTAATATTATTTTCAGTAGCATATGTTATCTCAAATTATTAGTGGATTCAGAATTCTAGAATATATATATATATTTTTATTAAGGTACAAAAATACACATATGATTTTTTTAATAGTATACCTAACACAAGTGTTTTTTTTTTTTTGACATATAGGCGATAGGGGATAGAGGGATCGAACCCAGTACAAGGGGGTGGGGAGACTACCCCCAATACCATTGCACTACTAGTAGTGCCGGTTAACACAAGTGTTTTTTGTGTGTGTAAAAGTGACAATGTGATTATAAACGTCATATGAGAAGGGGTATTTGTGTAATGTGGCGATACTATTAAATTTCGATGCAGCTAAATTTAGGGGCCCAATGGGCCACCTCAACAATAAGAGCACAACAAGTTGCGTTGGGCTGGGCTGGGCTGGGCGCATGCCGCCACATCCAAACCAAAACTCTTGTACAGGTAAATGCGTGAGAATAATTCTGTCTCGTAAAACACAAAGTACTCGTGCTTCAAAGTAAGCTGATTCAAACTGTGGCTAATACTCCAATTAAACTTAATCATACTCTGTAATCCATCCCATAATCATATATACTTATTATAGCACAATGACAATAAATTAGATTTAAATCGTGCTTGTTTAAAATAACTATTACAACCTTTAAAAGTAATTTTTCTCACATTACACTGGGTAAATATATAAACAGAGTCTTTTTTGACAAATTCATGAGTCTTCATAGTGACATTTATGTCTTTTCACCTATAGAAAATATTACAAAAAAGTTCACAATAATTTTAAGATTTCTAGGGATTTTTTTTTTTTTTTTTGTATTTTCTCTTACAAGGGAACTAAGTGCAATTTTCTAAAAAATAATGTATGTTAGTGTATTATAATTTTTTTAATCACCTTTTTAAACCAGACAAAAGGGGCATTATTAGTTGGAGCTTGTTTGGTTCGAGGGGAAGGAGGGGTGAAAGAAGGTGGAGAGAAATATTTTCTCTCATCTTTATTAACTAGCTCATAGAAAATTTTCAATATTTCAAAAACATACTCTAAACAAAAAGAATTATTCTCCTCGTTAATGACAATTTGATCAATATCATCTCTCCCCCTTCATACCAAACACATAGAACTAGAGAAGTAGGGGTCGGTTTTCCCTGTGCTTATCCTCCAATTTTAGGGTGAGAAACCCTTTTTTTTTAATTTTTTATGTAATATTATTTTCAGTAGCATATGTTATCTCAAATTATTAGTGGATTCAGAATTCTAGAATATATATATATATATTTTTTTTTTATTAAGGTACAAAAATACACATATGATTTTTTTAAAAGTATACCTAACACAAGTGTTTTTTTTTTTTTGACATATAGGCGATAGGGGATGGGAGGATCGAACTTAGTACAAGGGGGTGGGGAGACTACCCCCAATTTTGCACTACTAGTAGTGCCGGTTAACACAAGTGTTTTTTGTGTGTGTAAAAGTGACAATGTGATTATAAAAGTCATATAAGAAGGGGTATTTGTGTAATGTGAAGATACTATTAAATTTCGATGCAGCTAAATTTAGGGGCCCAATGGGCCACCTCAACAATAAGAACACAACAAGTTGCGTTGGGCTGGGCTGGGCGCATGCCCCCACATCCAAACCAAAACTCTTGTACAGGTAAATGCGTGAGAATAATTCTGTCTCGTAAAACACAAAGTACTCGTGCTTCAAAGTAAGCTGATTCAAACTGTGGCTAATACTCCAATTAAACTTAATCATACTCTGTAATCCATCCCATAATCATATATACTTATTATAGCACAATGACAATAAATTAGATTTAAATCGTGCTTGTTTAAAATAACTATTACAACCTTTAAAAGTAATTTTTCTCACATTACACTGGGTAAATATATAAACAGAGTTTTATTTCAATTTATTTAAATAAATACATTTGGATCTTCAAAAGTCAACCCAAACATGTGTGCCACGTACAAGAAAAACAAAAGCAAGTAATTGTTGAAGAATGAAAAATAGTCCGAGGAAGACAAGTGGTACTGATTGATGAGGAAAATAGACAGAAGAGGACAGTTGATATGTTCGAAAACTGAGTCCATTTTCATGCGCAACATGGTAATGCGGTTGAAATGAGAGTCTGATGAATCAATCTAATTCAGATTTTCACGGGCAAATATATTGAGCAACCCAGGCCACAAATCAATAAAATAAAATTAGGCCACAAACATGAATTAATGAATGAGAAAGCATCCGAGGAAAACACAATTATGAAATTATATGTAGGGCATGGTTGTTAAAATCTCGTTTTATCAATACGATTTTACGTTTTTATGATTTTTCTTTCATTAAAACGATTTTACTAATTTTTCAAACGCTTTTATATTTTTACAATTTTGCTACATTATGATTTTACGTTTTACAATTTTTTATACCTCTTCCGATTTTACGTAAAATCTCGATTTTAACAACCTTCTTGATGTAGGGAACAACATGCATGTGCTCACAATTCTATCAAATTGAAATACCACACTTTTGTTCAATTATTAATAAAAAAAAATCTTCCAACCCTCTAACTTCTAACATAAAAACTGCTTAACTAATTTGTATGAATTAAGAAAATAAACTAAATTGGTTAATTTTAACAAATGTGATATGACTCCCTAAAATATACATATGTAATATTATATTATATGTCAATTCATAAATTATGTAAATTAGTTTAAAAAATAATGATAAATATAAGAGATAAAACGGACTAACATATTGTATTGGTTAAAATTAAACCAGACAAATTAGTTCGATATAAATAAAAATTTAAAATAATTTTTTTAACTTTTTTTTTTAAAAAAAAGTCATCAAAATCTTATATAAAAAATTTATTAGTTTCGTTGTGTGAAAGCTAGGGGTATGGCCTTTCACACCTAGAGGTATTTTATCCCTTATATTTAGGATTTGATGAGAGACTAGGTTTTATTTTTTATTTTCTAAAGGCTAATATCGGAGCCATCGGTAAACCCTTGTGAGGGGTCCAATGATTCAGCTATGAAACTAGACGTGCAACACATTTTGGCCTCCACAGATAATCACTATCACAATTATATATGAACATTGAACCATTATAAACGGGGATGGTGACGTAGACGGAGAGAAAAGTGGGAGAAAAATAGGAGGATAAAATACTATGATTGAAAATTTCAAAAAATATAATAAATGGGATTAGTCACATCAACCTCTTTATATACTCCCGGTTTAATACAACAGATATTTATTTAATTAGATTAGATTACAAAAATGATTAAATTAGTTAATAGGACATAGATTTTTTAAAATATCATCATCCATCTTCTTTAATTCCCTCTGTCATTCTTTTTCTTGATTATAGTTGATGGAGTGTTAATAGAAGTCAATTAAAAAAAGATTGACAAATATAAAAACCACGTTATCAAAATCAACTACTTAAATATATCATTTATTCAGCACGGGAGGAGTATATATTTTTGATGTCGGGTTTGGGTATTTTTAGCCGGGATGATAAATTTAGACGGTATAAGGAGTTTAATATTATACTAATTTTTAAATCTTAATATATATATATATATATATATATATAAAAATTTTGTCTAAATGGAGAATACAAAAATTAAATTAAATTATTATTTTTTATTTGACTAATGGTATCATCTCTTTCGAGGTTTAAAGCACAAAGTGTTTTCATCTCTCCAAATAAATATGTTTTTCAAAATTTAAACTTATATTCTTCTCCTCATAGAGTAAAATCGCTTGTCACCTCGACTAATAACTTGTTAATAAATTAAATATTTTTTATTACACTACAACAACTAATTAATCACTCGTTCATTATCAACTCAAGCCCACCAAGACCACAGTCATTAATGTTAGATTAAAGTCTCAACTGTCTTCTAATATCAATTATTCTTATCCAAATCTTATTAATGAAAGCATAATAATCTTTGTTAATAAAGTCAAAATTATTGTCTGTGGCACTTATTTATATATATGAGAAAAACATATATATCTAATTAATTGTTGAAGGATGAGAATGGTGCCAGAAGATATATATATATGAAATGTGGAGGACTTACTACTATTTCCTGCAATAGAAATTGACGTTGAAATGAGAGAGTTAATCCAACTAATCTACATAAAAATAGCTAATTGGCGACCGAATTCCGTCACTAATTAAATTGATTTAGTGATGAAATTTTGTCGCTAATTCATGAGTAACGATCAATGTGATGATGGAACCATTTAATTTTGTCGTCACTAAATTCCCTTTTACACAGTGAAATTGTAAAAGGATCTTCAAAATTAGGTTACACAGTGAAGGAAAAAGTTAAGAATAAGAGGGAAAGATATACACTATAAAATCATGCTGGGAACATGCACGTGCTGAGAATTCTATCATATCGAATTCAAGTATTTATGAGGATGCCTATGGCGCAAATTCTATTTGTAACTTTTTTAAATATGAGGTTAATAAGTTCAAACTCATCACTGTAAATATAACATGTGTGCATAAGTTATGATAAAAAAAATTATTAGCATACAAAAAAGAAAATCTCGCAATAAACATATTCTTCTTCCTCAATTGAAATTATTTGTTATTATTAAGCATTTTTAAAATCTCTTTCAAAACTATTTTTAGATTCACCATATAAGGAGTTTTGTTATATTCTCGAACAATTGAACTGTTTTACCCTCTCAACCCATTAAAAATTGTGGATATAATAATCATTACTTGAAATTGAGTATTTAAATATGTTTTTTTAATGACTGATAAAAGCAACAATAAAATATTGATATACTTTTATGCCATTTTAATCAGAGAAAATGAGGTAAAAGTTGAAAGATAGAAATGGGGGAAATTTGCAATAATAGGCCCAAAAAAAAAAAAAAGACCCCAGTAAACATTTTGTCAAACTAATCTAATAGGTGGCGTCAAGTCAGCCGACGCCACACGTGGCGCCACTATGCAGGTGGCGTTGCCACGTGGGACGCCACCTAGGTGGCGTCCAAGGTGGCAACGCCACCTATTTTTTTTTTAAAAAAAAAGTTTATATATTGTTGCCTTGCGGCAGCTTTTCTAATGCCCTCTGTCAGATTTTTTTAATTTTTTTAAATTATTATTTTATAATATATAATATATATTATATATTATAAATAATATAATAATTATATATTAATATATATTTTTAATAATTATTATATTATTAATAGGGTTTATCGTTTGCCATGTCACTGGATATAAACTTTTGTCCAGTGAAGACAAAACTACGTCGTTTTATCATTAAAAAAGATTACAAAATAATTTGAAAACAAATTCTTCCCTCCACCTCCAAGTAAATCGAAAAAGTTGCAAAATAACTTCCCAATGAACAAAAAAATCAAAACTAATAAAATAAAATCGACCTAAATGAATAAAATCAAATCAAACTAAACTAAAAACTAAACTAATAAAATCAATTTAAACTAATAAAATAAAACTAATACTAAACTAATAAAATGAAATCAATTTAAACTAATCAAATCAAATCAATCTAAACTAATAAAATTTAGGCAAAAAAAAAAATCTAAATGAATAATATTAATATAAAATAATATTAATATATAATATTAATATTAATATAAAAATAATTATATATTAATATTATTTAATATTAATATTATTAGTTTAGATTTTTTTAGAATATATAATTATTATTTTAAAATATATATTAATATATAATTATTAATATGATAATTATTAATAATAAATATTAATAAATAATTATTATATTATTAATAATATATATTATTTATAATATATAATATATATTATATATTATAAAATAATAATTTTGAAAATTTAAAAAAAAAATCTGACAAGGGGCTGACGCCCCCTGTCAGAAAAGCTGCTGCAAAGCAGTAAGGCTACCTGCGGTCGCAATATAATAAAAAAATATTTTTTAAAAAAAATAGGTGGCGCTGCCACCTTGGATGTCACCTAGGTGGCGTCCCACGTGGCAGCGCCACCTGCAGAGTAGCACCACGTGTGGCGCCGGCTGACGTGACGCCACTAACTGGTTAGTTTGATAAAATGTTTCCTTGGGATCTATTTTGACAAAAAAAATTTTTGGGTTTATTATTGCAAATTTCCCATAAAAATGGTAAGGGGTAAATAATTATGGAGGATGAGAGTTAGTAATTGAGGAGTAAATGTAAAAGACTTTTGAAAGCTAAAGTACCTTAGCTATATAGAGAGGTAGGGCACGTGTGCCACTAACAATTGTACCAAACAAAACCAAAACGACCCTTTTGCCTTTCTCTCACCCCAAGAATCTCAAATTGTCACACCCTATCACCTAATCTAATTATTGCTCCTACATAACTATTCTCTCTCGTCTTTATTATAAGACGTCAATCATCATTTCTCACGGACTAAAGAATGAAAGTTAAGTCATTAAATTGGTTCAGAAATGATAAATATTTCTAACTTTACCTTTACTTCAATATTTGAATTTAAAAAGTTAGTTAAAAATAAGGGTATAATTAAAAAATGGTAATAAATAAGTTGGTTAAAGGTAGTTGAGAATCTCAAATTGTCACACCCTATCACCTAACCTAATTATTGCTCTTATACTACTATTCTCTCTCGTCTTTATTATAAGACGTCAATCATCATTCTCACGGACTAAAGAATGGAAGTTAAGTCATTAAATTGGTTCAGAAATGATAAATATTTCTAACTTTACCCTTACTTTAATATTTGAATTTAAAAAGTTAGTTAAAAAAAAGTGTATAATTAGAAAATGGTAATAAATGATTTGGTTAAATGTAGTTGGTGCCTTGTAATAAAAATATAAAATTTTTGGTAGTTTGTGCCTTATAATACTCCCTCTGATCCTTATTATAAGACACCAACTACCAAAATTTTTTTGTCCTTATTATAAGACACCAACTGCTTTAAACCAACTCATTTATTACTATTTTCTAATTATACCCTCATTTTCAACTAACTTTTTAAATTCTCATCATTAAAGTAGGGGTAAATTTGGAAATATTTATTAATTTTGAACCAATTTAATAACTTAACTTACATTTCTTGGTCCACGAGAAAAAGTGGTTGGTGCTTTATAATAAAGATCAGAGGAAGTACAACATGCCATTGCAAAAAGGTACTAGTTTTATTTATAAATTTTTCTTACTAAAAAAATCCGATTCTACTTATAAGTTTAAGTTTAAGGTAATAGATAAGATTTTGATAATTTTATTTATATTAATTATACTAATAAAAATTGAGAGAGAATAAAGACTTGAAAAATATTTATTCATAAATGAAGGCAAAATTGGAAATTTACTCCATAATTTTTGAGTTAATTACATCTTCTCAATATGTGTGATTTAGTTAAAAATAGAACTTGAGTGGTATTCTTGATCCTCTTTTGCAGGGCATTTGATATTTTTAAAGAATATTAAATATTCACTCTGGTTCTTCACGTAAGATATAATTAGAGAGTTGGTTTTTATTTTAAATACAATACATATTTTTCATATTATTTGTCAATATTTTCTTAATATATCTCTATTGATGATCCCACAAGAATAGTAAAGGAAGAGAGTGAATGAAAGAATTAAGGAAGATAACTAATATATTTTAAAAAATGCATGTTATATTAACTAATTTAACTAATTTTCTTAATATAATCAAATTAGGTAAATATATCTTATATTAAAGATTAAAGGGAATATTTTTTTTAATATACATCCATAATTAATGAGGGTGGTGTGAGAGAGTAAAAATTATACATATATAATATTAGAGTTTAATATAACTAATAAGATTAATATTAAAAATTACTTAAAATTATTAATCAGTTATTGATTGAGGTGATAAATGATTTTCTCATTATCAAAAGGAGCGCACTTTTTGACACTAGGAAGAGTGAGACTTATTTCAAGATTACAGTAATATGTGTGTGTATCAATAAACTGATTCAATATATTTATGAAGATGGGTGTGAATTTTATTGTTTATAATATATGAGTATACTTTTTAATAAAATGATAAAATTTATATTAAAAAAGCTGCATTATCCATAAAATAATGAAGAATGACATAATTTACTTCTTTTTTTTTTTTTTTGATCTGAGACATAATTTACTTCATGCAATCTGCTAATCGTGGTTTTATAAAGACTGACTTGGCAATGTGATTGCTATGATGGAGACGGAGAAAGAACAAAAGGATGAAACTAAAATTAAATAGTTGTTACCCACACATACCCATATATATACTCCTTCTGGTTTTTATTATAAGGCACCAACTACCAATATTTTTTTGTTCTTATTATAAGGCACTAACTTACTTTAACTAACTAATTTATTATTTTTTTTCCATTATATCCTCATTTTTAACTAACTCATTTAAAGCTACTTCCTCTGGTCCTTATTATAAGGCATCAACTATCTTTTCTTACAAACCAAGAAAATGGAAGTTAAGTCATTAATGAGCCTAAAATTAATAAAAGTTTCCAACTTTATCCCTACTTTAATGAGATAGATTTAAAAAAGTTTGTTAAAGTAAGGGCATAATAGGAAATAGTAATAAATAAGTTAGTTAAATGTAGTTGGTGCCTTATAAAAAGGACCAAAAATTTTGGGTAGTTGGTGCCTTATAATAAGGACCAAAAGGAGTATATCATTAAAGTATGAGTGAAGTTGGAAACATTTATTAATTTTGGACCTAATTAATGAGTTAACTTTCATTCCTTGGTTTGTGAGAAAAAATAGTTGGTGCCATATAATAAAGACCAGAGGGGGTATATATATATATATGCACACACATAAATATAGCATGCCGGTCCTATTAATAAGTTTATTTAAACTAAATTACACATACTAAGGAGAGGTAACTAACTCAATTGTTATGAAGTAAATTTTCAACTTTGCCCTTATTTATAAATTGATATCTTTCAATTCTTTCTTCTCTTTTTATTTTCATTAGTACAATTAATATGAAAAAAATTATCACAATCTCATTTCTTACTTGAAAGATGACTTATAAATGTGACCAAATTTTTTATTCAAAAGGGACTTATAATATGATAGAGTGGTATATATATGTATGTATGTATCTATAGCATGTACTTAAAATGTATCACTCTAATCCTCTTTATAAGTTTTTTTTTTACCAAAAATTTTGTCTTATTTAAAGTCCAATTTTAAGGTAGTAAATGAGATTGTGACAATTTTCTCTATATTAATTGTACCAATGAAAATAGAGAAAATAAAGATTTGAAAAATACTTATTCATACATGAAGGCAAAGTTGAAAATGTATCCTATAATCATTGAGTTAACTACACCTTCTTGATATGCGTAATTTAGTTAAAAAAGACTTACTACTCTACTTCTATGTATAAGTCTCTTTTGACAAAAAAATTTGATTCTATTTATAAGTCCAGTTTTAGGGTAATAAATGAGATTGTGACAATTTTTCTCATATTAATTGTACCAATGAAAATAGAGAGAATAAAAAATTAAAAGATATAAATTCATAAGTGAGGGCAAAGTTGATAATTTACCTCATAATTATAATTATTGAGTTAACTACCTTTCATTGATATGTGTAATTTAGTTAAAATAGATTTATAGCTAACTACCTTTCATTGGTATGTTTAATTTAGTTAAAATAGACTTATAAATAAGATCAGAGTATTAAATGAAGATATTTTTAGCTCTCATTGTTTGAGTTATCTGAATTTATTTATTTTTTAATAGATTCGCCTAAATATATTTTGAATTGTCAACATCTCATTGAAATATAAGCAGCACCAACCATTGGAGATATAATGAAGGGACGGTAGCTGCAAGAAAGAAAACGGTATTTTGGACTCAATAATTCTGAAATTATTGTGCTCACCCATAGGAATTGAATGAAGTGAAAATATATTTTGACGTAAAAAGTATAAAATAACCTTGATATAAATCTAAAATGTTGTTCCATAATTTACAATTAGATGTTGACCGAAAAGTTCTTCTTATTTTGGTAAGTAATAACTTTCTCTCTTGATAACATTTGTTGAGTGACTTTTTTTCATGTCATCATTTACTCAAACGAATACAATACTGATATATATAAAAAGAATACATTAAAAAAATTAAAAGCTCCAAATCCCAATTTTACCCCAATCTTTCTTTTAGGCCTCATAGAAGCTGTAAAATTCGAACGGTCTATTGTAACACTTAAATGAAGTTATAGAATGAAGGCCAAAGAAAAAAAAAAACTAAGTTATAGAACAATATCTTTACATTAAATATATTTTAGACTTTTTATACTAAAACAAATTTTTATTCTAGTCTAGACCTATGAAAGAATGTCATAATTATATGACTTTAAATTTTAAAGTAACATCGCCAAACTTATATTTAGTGGTGGACCCTGAAATAAATATTTAAGTGGTTAAATATATTAATTTTTAGATTAAAAAAATTAGGGAGGTCAAAATTAAATTTTACATTATAATAAATTTAAAAAATTCTGAACATTTTTTTTTAAGGGTTATAGTCTCCCATAATTTCTTCTAAGGCCTGTCATTGCCTACAATTTCAAAGGTCATCCAAATTAGGGTATTGACCAATTTTCATAGGCCTCTAATGTCCCTTGGTTGATTTGTCGGGTTTATTGACTAAGTTGTTTATAATTATAATTTTAGTTAGTTTAGGAAGCATTTGGGCCAAAATAATAGTAATCTACCAAATAATGGTTCTAATAATAGTATATTAATATATATTTTCTAGTCAAGAAAAATACGGAAAATCTATATAGGGCCCAAGTAACAGAAAAAAATTCAAAAAGACTCTAAGATTCTAAAAATACCAGAAAAGGCCTTGAGACATTTTCTGGTATAAATTCATTAAAACTTTAGTTGTTAACGGGGCTGATATAGTTGTTAATATGAATGATATAGTTATTAAAGTTTTAATGAATTTATATCAGAAAAGGCCTAGAGCTTCTTCTCATATTTTCAGAATCTTAAGTTCTGTTTTAAAATTTTTCCTCTTAGTTAGGCCTCTCTATAGATTTTCCCAGAAAAATATCTGAGTGCGTGGCAGCCGTCGCATCGGGGGTGGAAGTGTGGAACACGCTGGTCTCGCTATTTCAAACTTCACAGGTAATAATAGACTTCCGTGTTGGTAATGAACTGACTGATAATTATCAATATCTAAAAATATCACTTCTTAAATACGTTGCTCTCCCTTATCCTTTTCATAGGTTAGTTGCAAACATGGATGTACTCTTATGAATTTAAGTATATTGTGAAATAAATTTATATCATAAATTCGAATGGCAAACTTTTAAAAATTTATTTTTATCAATAAATAAGTATAAAAATATATAATTAAATAATCTAAATATAAAAAATAAAAATAATTTAATTTAAATATATTTTAAATCTAAATAATTAAAATTAAAAACATTAATAAATTATTATATTTAGTAAAAAAATTCTGAAAATTTATATATAAAGCCAATGAACATGATTAAATAAAAAAAATTAATACAAGTTTAAGTTAACCCAACTTTATGAGTTAGAAACGTGTATTACAAAATAATTTCATATTACCCATGGAAAAACATAATTTCATGGGTAATTCGAAGTTTTTGTGTAATTAAAAATAGTAAACTCGGTATGCAAACTTGTAAGTTTATCAAAGTTTACAATAATCACGAGTTTACCAGTGATTCAACACAATTTTGTTAGCTAAAAACCTAAAAATAATAAACTCAAAGAGTCAACTTGTAAGTTCAACAATAATTATTAAAAGTTTTTTTTTAAGTGATGATTAATCTACCATTACAGTATTAACTAATTTTTAATGGGATCCTAGTTATTGGGTCCTTATACTTTCATATGCTTTTTAATCAAGTCTTGTATTTTTTTTTTAATCTGGTCATTAGAGTTTGATTTTTAATTAGGTCCTTATAGTTTTCTTATTTACCAATTTAATTTAAAAATAATAAATAAATAGCATTGAAATATGGATATTATTGATAATTAAATTAAATTAATAATTTTATAGTTTAAAAAAAATTAATATGAGGACCTACAAATTAACTACCCAAAAATTACAAATGAAGAGTTCATTTTGTAAACACATACAAATTAGTAAATATTCATCTTACAAACTTTAAAGGCTCTTTTGATACACATAATTGATTTTGATGAAAATGGAGATGGATATGGAGATGGAGTTTAAAAGGACCCTTAAAGTTTGTAAAATGAATATTTACTAGGGTGTTTTAGAATTCTTATATCACTTCCAATAATTAATGAGGAAAGGAAATGGTGGAATTAAGGAAGATCAACTAGGGTGTTTTAGAAATTTTACATCACATTTACTAAACTCAAAGAGTCAACTTGTAAGTTCAACAATAATTATTAAAAGTTTTTTTTTAAGTGATGATTAATCTACCATTACAGTATTAACTAATTTTTAATGGGATCCTAGTTATTAGGTCCTTATACTTTCATATGCTTTTTAATCAAGTCTTGTATTTTTTTTTTAATCTGGTCATTAGAGTTTGATTTTTAATTAGGTCCTTATAGTTTTCTTATTTACCAATTTAATTTAAAAATAATAAATAAATAGCATTGAAATATGGATATTATTGATAATTAAATTAAATTAATAATTTTATAGTTTAAAAAAAATTAATATGAGGACCTACAAATTAACTACCCAAAAATTACAAATGAAGAGTTCATTTTGTAAACACATACAAATTAGTAAATATTCATCTTACAAACTTTAAAGGCTCTTTTGATACACATAATTGATTTTGATGAAAATGGAGATGGATATGGAGATGGAGTTTAAAAGGACCCTTAAAGTTTGTAAAATGAATATTTACTAGGGTGTTTTAGAATTCTTATATCACTTCCAATAATTAATGAGGAAAGGAAATGGTGGAATTAAGGAAGATCAACTAGGGTGTTTTAGAAATTTTACATCACATTTACTAATTTAACAAATTTCTTAATCTAATCAAATTAAGTAAATATATCTTATATTAAAAATCAGATGAGTATTAAAATTTTGGTTGACTTCAATAGATAGTTTAACTATATTAGTAAGGGCCTTACAGCCCACCAAACAAACCAAATTAAGTTTTCCTCCCTTGAGTTATTGCTAAGGGTGATATTGTGAGTTTGAATTCTTTGAGTATAATATATGTGTCGCTTATAATTAAAATAACATACTAGTTTTGCTAGAAGGCATCATTGTATACAAATGGGCATTAGTCAAGATAGTTTGGTCATTTAAGTATGGGGTTAATGTTTCCCATGTTGTAGGAAAAAAATTTTCTCATGTCACACACACATGAAATGGTGGGACCCACATATACATATATGAATTCATATATGTATATATGGGTCCCACTATTTTCATGTGTGTATAGGAAATTTAGTTTTCTCATGCAACATGAGAAAACTAAAACTCTTTAACTATCATGTTTTGAGTCTAAGTTTGTGTGTATAATAATAATAATAATAAAGTATTTGAGAAAGATATTCCCAATAAAATCTAACAATATACTCAAATATGAAATGCATGAAAATACTATACATGAAAGAAAAAATATCCAAACCTTGGTGAAAAGTAAAACAAATTTGAAACTTTGATTAGCTAGTTGTTATTATTATTACTACAAGAAGTTTTAAGGTTGTCGTTTTGATGGCAGACTTGAGTATTGAATTAGATTATATTAGATTATAGCTATTGCATGTGCTTTCTCTTGTCCCGTTCCTTTTTTGTCTCTTCCTTTTCCTCTTCCATCTCTTTTTTTTTTTTTTGGTCAAAATTTCCTCTTCCATCTCTCACTCACCCACTTTCTCATCTCTCATTTTCACTGTCCCCTTCTTTTGTTTACATTAATTTTGGTATCAAAGTTTCCGTTTCCCCCCCACGTGATTAAAGTTCTTATCTTTAGGGTAACCAAACACGTACGTCCTTCCTCCAAAACCTCCCACAACCATTGAATCTGATTATAATTATTGTCTTCTTTCAGCTTTCTCTTCTTCGTTGCGCCCTCTCCCTTCATCTTCCATCTTTCCCATCTCCCTCTCTCGATGTCCTCTTCTTATTTTATAGGGGTGTTAAAAGTTTTCGAATTTTTTTGGATTGGGAATGAGATTTCTCGATCTCTTTTCGTTCCAAAAACACTTCCATTGTTTTATATCATATTTCTTATATATAGATTTTGGAGTATTGCATATTTTGAGATTTTTAGGGAATTCCCGATCCTGATTAGGACGATAATTTTTCTAGATTAGGAATGGAGTTTCTCAAGCTCATCCCGTTCTGAGAACATCTCTATTGCTTTACATCACATGGTTTACAAGAATATTTAAACAAGCAAGCTCATAGGTTACTCCCTCCATTGGCGGAGCCACATATGTTTTTATGGGGGTAAGTGCACCCATAAAAACACACACACACACATATAAATTGAGAGAATTTAGGAACAATATGTATGAATAGTATAGTTGGTTAAGACTTCATATTTTTAACTTAAGGTCGTCAATTCAAATTTCCATCTTGTCTTTTACCTTTTTTTCCCCTTTCCCCTTTATGTAGGTGTTTGGTGTTAAACCTATTGAAAGTACCGTGCTCTCTAGTGGATAGCCTTTTTTTAGGCATGCTGAAGTTGGAGTACCAGTTTGTAACTATCTTTCTCTTATTCCTTTGCTCTATGATGAAAGCATGATAATAAGTCTTATTTGTATTGAATATTGGCATGACACAGCTTCCTTTTCTGCTTTCTTTTGCAAATTGGTTTGCTTCAAGAAATAACTTTATCCTCTCAAATTTTTTTGGAGGTTGATGCAGCACTCAAGGCTAAGCAGATGAAGGCTGATGTAAATGAATATCTAAAGGTAATACACCACCTTGTAATTTTCGTTTATGATGAATTGAAGACGAAGCCAGCATTTTAGTTTGCTTGGCCACCTTCTAGTTATTATAATTCTTCATTCTTTGATTTCTTATAGGTTTCAAGTTCCAACATGTTCTTTAATCTTGTCAAACTTTTTTCCCTCCAGAAAATGTCAATGATACAATCTTAATGTATTTAAAAATTTTCTTAAAAAAAAAAATTCGGGGGTGCTACCCCAAACCCCTATACTAATTGTGCTCACATTAACTCTAAATCCTGGCTCTGCCCCTGACTCCCTCTGGTAGTTATAATATAAGATATATGCACCTAATTTGTAATATTAAGAAAGTTTGTTAAGTTAGTTAACATGACAAATATTTTCTAAAATATTATAGTCATTTTCTTTAATTCCTCCGTTCCCTATTCTTTTTTATTATTGTTGAAAAAGCATTGATAAAGGTAAATTATAAAATGATTGACATATATAAAACATATCTTATATTTATGGTTAATATTAAATCTCAAATATGCTTTATATTATGGATAGGAGGGTGTATTTTCTAATAAGATCCTCAAGTCAAAATATAAGTTGCATTCTTATCCACAAGACTAACCGAGAGCTTTCTTTGTTTTTTGGAAAAGAATTTAATTCTTGTTGGGGCCTAGCGCCCCCAAAATTTCTTTTTTGTTACAAAACTGATAAGAATAAGAGAAGAGATTATAGAGAAAGAAAGTAGAGAGAGAAATTCTCATTTCACTATATCTTGAATAGTTACAGAAGACCTCTATTTATAGAAGGAAAATGAGACTTTAGTGTAATTTCCACATCAGGGTCATTTAGTGTAGTTTTCCCCGAGAACCAAAACTATTCAGTCACGGATTTCCTTCCCATGATGATTGTATAATTGTGTGTGGGTCCCACCAAAAAGTAAATCACTATGTATGGTACTATGCATGGGTCCCATGTCATCTTGTAATATTTGAAAACCGGGAGTCAATAGACATCCACATAATCAATATATTCATAACACTCCCCCTTGGATGTCCATTTATGAATGTGTCTCGTTAAAAACTTTAACTAGGAAAAACCCAGTGGGATAAAAACCTAGCCAAAGAAAAGAGTACATCATTCACTGATACACTGTTGAGTGCTGCCTCATTAAAAACCTTCATAGGAAAACTCAGTAAGACAAAACCTAGATAAGGGAAAAAGAGTACAGCGTGTATCGTCTCCCCCTCTTGATTACATTAGACTTGCTCCCCCTGATGACCGCATTGCTTCAATGTCTTTTTGAACATATCATACTTTCTATCATCAAGTATTCATTGTATACCTGCAAGATCTCAATCTTTCAAATAAAATCACAATAATCATTTCATAAATATACATGTGCATATAGAATTTTAATAAATATTCATTAAGATGCACATTCTAATTGCTTCTGGCAATATATGAACTTTATCATCATTCTCAAAAATTTGATGCTTCTAGCATCTTGAGTCCTTCAGAGACTTATACTTCTGGCGCCTTATGTCCTTTAGGACATGTGCTTCTGGCACATATTAATATATTGTGGCTTATAATCCTCATTATCATTTATTACAACATATGCTATCATATAAACATAAATATCATCAATGTCGACTTTATTTTTCGGTCCCATCGGATTTCATTCATAATTTATTGAGATCTCATAATTATCACACATTTCAGGTACCTGGGTCTCTTTTTGGACCACAATATTTTCTTCTTGTAATATCTCTTTAGGATATGGCTCTTCTAGAGCTTTTCTTAATTATCCTCGATTTGATCATCTATATTTTTATAGCTCCTTTATCTCATTCGAGGATTCTTTTATCTTTAAAACCGATGGACCTGCAACGCTTCAAGCGTGCTTTATAATAATTTATATAGGAGCATTTGCAGTTGGGACATGTGACTTTGTCACTTTCTTTAGATCAGTAAATGCTTCTGGCATTCTCTGCAAATGAATTATCTTTTGAACTTTTAGTGCACATTTCTTTGTACTAGGATCAAAAAGAGCCAATGATAATTCATTACACTTTATCTCTTTTACCCAATCTACTTATTTTCTCCCCCTCATCAAATCATGAAGTATATATCCATCTGTGTGCATAGTAGAGGATTAATAATCATTGCACATTCAAAACTTTTAAGATGGAATTAATTTGGCTCTTGACCAAAAGCCAATTTTTCGGGGAGAATTTTGTTGGCTTATAAAATTGCTGCAAATATACACATATAAACAATGTTCTCATAGTCATTGATCTACTCATATATAATTTATGGATCATTCAATCTGGAAATTGTGCGCATAATATATTGCAAACTTCTGGTTGCAAACATCACTGCAAACTTTGCAGACTTATAATCTCACATATAATCTTTCAACTTGATATATTTCCAGAGATCCATTTCCAATAATATTTTTCATAATCATTTTATTTGAGAACATGCAGCTATATGACTCGGATGATCAAACGAGTCATGCCAACTTTCCAAATGATTTATCATCAAAACTAATATCAATTTCGGGGTTTTATTTAAGAACATGCAGCTATATGACTCGGATGATCAAACAAGTCATGCCAACTTTTCAAATGATTTATCATCAAAAATAATATCAATTTCGGGGGAATTAACACACAAATATTCATAAAGAATTAATACACAAACATTCACACTTGATATAACAATTTCCCCCTCAAGTGTGAGTCCGTATAAATTAATTTATAGAATTTCCATACAATATTTCATATAGGATATCTATTTCTACAGATATCATTAAAATTTCACAGATTTCTTTATGTATTATCAATACATAATTTTGTTACTTCTGGTAACAAAATTTCCATTTTTCAGAATTGATAATCAAAATATATATATTATTATAAAATACAAAATCATCGATCTTATAAAAATATTCACGAGCACAATACTGTGGAATGACAGATGCATTACTGTGGAATCACAGGCGCAACATACATCATTGTGGGATCACAGGCGCAACAACTCAGATTGTCGTATCCATATAAAATCAAGAAGACTCTAAGCTCGTGCATTATAGGGAGCAGATCTGCAGAGATTCAATAGTACTACATTCAGCTATAAATAGAAGAAAGCAAACGGATATGCCTTACAAACACTCAAGCATCTGTTGACATCAACTACCAGATACTCACATACACATATATCTCTAAATTCTATAGCCATGGCAGGACCAAGCAATTATATCCCAGTTTCTGATATATCTGGCACAACATTACTTGATGCTTTGTTGTATGATGATCAGCCAAACATGTCATTTACTTCATTATTATCTTCTAATCCTTTTGATACATTTATTCCTCCTTCTGAGATGTTTATTCCTCCTTTTGCTTCAAATGTACCTACTTCTCCCCCAAAAAACAAAGATTCTTCCTCAATCTTCAAGGATTGAAGGTACAACTGAGGCAAGTTCATCAAGGAGCCCTGTTAAAAGGTGTAGAACTATGGCAGAACTGATGGAGTCTACCAATCAAGTTCAGCCAATAGTAACGACAATCAACCAACCAGCAATCACAAGCTAGCAAACAATCATCAGTTAGCCATCAACAATCAACCAACAAACAACCATCAATCTGGCAGCAACCACTAGCCAGCAAGCAACAATAACCAGCCAGCCAACTATAACCACTAGTCAGCCAGCAACTACCAGTCAGTTAACAACTACTAACTTATTGGAATGTAGTTGTTGTGATGTTTTACGGGAGATCATACATACCAACGAACTTCAGTGTCATAAACTTGAAGTTCACGGAAGGAGAACATGTATGATTTCCCACGATGTTTTATTTCAAAATGTATAGGATAAATCTTACAATACTGACAGGCTTCCAATGTTTGATTTTAGTAATAAAAATTTTGGAGAAATCAAACATTTTTTGACACAGTATTGTATAGATTTACAAGCATCAGGATATAACTTGATGTGTGATCCTATATTAGCCTATTATGAGGTCCTTTGTGTTGATTCAAAATGGACGAAAAATCTAAATGAACCCCGCGGGAGTTCATTTCAAACAAACATTGAAAATCCATTAGATAAAGGAAAACTACTCGCGGTTAATATTCCATATGATACTTTATCCCTTAATCAGGGTGAATTATATAGATTAACAATGGAGCAACGGGAAAGAATAAAGAGAACAACGCTCCAAGATTTAAGAAATTATTTTCACTTAACCCTCGATGATGCGAGTAAACAATTAAATATGAGTACTTACATCATCCAAAAGATTTATCAAAAAGGAGGGTTAACTGAGTGGTCATACAAGAAGCTTCAAAAACTTATGAAGTAGATCTCGATATTATGAAGAGTTTTACCTCATCTTGATCCCATCTCAAGAAAAGCAAAAGAAGATGACATTAAATATCTTCAAAATGAGATGATTAAGCTTTGTAAAGGAGTTGAATCACTCGCTATTAAACTGTTGAAATAATATTACCTTTTGTTTAATTATTTTGTTTATGAATATTCCTCTCTCGTATTGTTATAATCATCTAAACACAAAATAATAGTAAAATAATCATAATTACAATTTATTTATTGCTTCATTCACTTTTGGGAATGAAGTTAGATAAAATTCATGATCCATAACTTACTGATTTGTTTGATCATGGCAAAAAATTAATCCACAATATTTCTTGACTTAATCACAATATTGCTACTACAAGAGCAAATTGGATATATTTATTGATAATAACAATCATGATCATACAATCCCTTTTCATAATTTGAGGGAGTATTTAATATAATTTTGAGACCTTTATACAATTGATGGCATACAAAATTATGGATCAAATCATGTTTCATAATTTGTCTCTTTGCTTCAGGCCAACTTGTCTCTTAGCTTCAGGCCAACTTGTCTCTTAGCTTCAGGCTAATTTATTTCTTGGCTTCTAGCCAATTAATTCTCCTTATGGTCTCAGGTCAATTTATGCCTCATATCTCCATGGCATTTTGATCTCATGATACATATGGCCTTTAACAAATTTTTTTTCTCTCGTCAGTATAAATATAAAATATAAAAATAATAAAATAAATAGATAGAACCCACTAATATACATGTATATATCAGTGTCGTTGCCATAAATAATAAAGGGAAGGGGATATAAAGCAGTAAATAAATAAAAATAAAAAGGAAAGGGGATATAAAGCAGTAAATTATAAATAAATGGAGGGAAAAAGGGATAGAAAGCAGTAAATTATAAATAAATGGAGTCCACTATATTAGTGTCACCACCATGAAAAATAAATAAGGCAGTAAATAATTAAAAGTAAATTAAATAAATGAAGCCCACTAATATATACTAGTGTGCCGTCATGAAAAATAAATAAATGTAAAATAAAATAAATAAATGGAGCCCACTAATAAATACTAGTGTGTCTCCATGAAAAATAAATAAATGTAAAATAAAATAAATAAATAAATAAATAGAGCCCACTAATAAATATTAGTGTGTCTCCATGAAAAATAAATAAAGTAGTAAAGAATTAAATTAAACAAATGGAGCCCACTAATATATATTAGTGTCGCAACCATAAAAAATAAATGAATGTTAGGAACATAAAAATAAATGCGTAAAATAAATGTCAGTAACAATAAATGTAACTATTAGTAACATAAAAGTAAATCTAGACTTTTAATGTGGAGTCAAATTAATAACAATAATAATAAAAACCTTAAATATAAAGAAGGAGAATGGTGGGAGGAAAGAAACACGTAGCACGCTCAGTAGGTTAGAGGCTCGTGCTGATAACGTGTTATAAAACTAATGATAATAAGAGAAGAGAATATAGAGATAGAAAGTAGAGAGAGAAATTCTCATTTCATCAACACTTCAATAGTTACAGAAGACCTCTATTTATAGAAGGAAAATGGGTCTTTTGTGTAATTTCCACTTCAGGGTCATTTGGTGTAGTTTTCCCTTAAACATATAACTGCTCATTCACGGAATGCATTCTCGTGAGAATGTATAATTGTGTGTGGGTCCCACCAAATAGTAAATCACTATGCATGGTACTATGCGTGGGTCCCATGTCATTTTGTAATATATGGAGATCGAGAGTCAATGGACATCCACATAATAAGTATATTCATAACAGATAATGTTTTTTTTCTTAATCATGTAGACTTGAAGAAATTTCGGTGCTTGTGAAACGTACCTGGCAACATGTAGGGCAGAATGATTTGTTCCCTTTTTTTTAAATATTATAATATTATATTTAAAATAAAAGAAAATAGGAACATGAAGAGAGTCACGAGTGTGTTTATGTACAGTGGATGGAGAAGCACACTATCTTAATAATGTAAAGAAACATATGGTCCATGATTTTTTTTCTTTCAACAACCCCGTGACTCTCTTTGTCCCTTCCTTTTTTTTTATATTGATTCCTTCTCTGGGTTGATTTGGATTCCGCAGCCGGAGAAGAAGGATAGGTACTACGTGACGGACGAAAACGGGAAAATTACGGGGGATGGGAACAACGGAGAGGAGAGAAGAAAATATAAGTGTGCTTGTTTCTAGCTTGGAAGAGAGGACATGGAAGAGAACAAAATACGGATTCAAAGACTGTTGGAAAAATTCAACTTCATCTGCCAAAAGCTATAAAGTTGTGAGAGGAGGAAGAGAGAAAAAGCTCTTCTTTTTGTTGTAGTTGACGACGAGATTGTGAGCATGTCATGCCAACAGGCCTCTCGAGACACAAGCACAAAGTGAGAGCGAGAGATCATAGAAGAAGAAGATGATTAACATCTTGAATAGAAGAGAATCGAAAAGAAGTGTTGGATGATCTTTTTGGAAATTTTTGAAGATCTATTCCCTTTTAGGATGAGAGAAAAAGAACCAAAGATTTAATGAGTACTGTGAATGACGGAATTGGAAAAGAGAAGAGGAAAAGAGGCTAGCCTGAAGATCTCAGGAGAAGAATAAAAGTTATCAACTATCTTACTGATAATGTGTTATAAAACTGATATTTCTATAGACACGACATGGAATGTGAACGGTTTCAGTTACGGTCACCCCATGAGGAACAAGTACGACATTTTTGTTTTGTACACAAAAATTTGACTTTGTCACACTATTCATAATTTATAAATCAGTTGGTTATTTTATAGGGTTAAGATGATTTTTTTTTAAAGTACACTCAAGATTAAGTGTTTTTTTGTGTGCGCAAAAATAACTATGTGGTTATAAAAGTAGAGAAAAATGTCTATTGACCAATAGTTTGATTTTTTTTATTTTTAAGATTGACAAGAACGATGATTTTACTAAATTTCATCTCAACTAGCAGTGAAGATCTAACAAAAATTATAGAAAAGGACCCATATAGTTTTGAAAATTATAGAAAGGCGGCAACGGCAGTGAAGAGGCGAAGATGGATAGCTTGATGAGTAAGATTGAGATAGGGAGAGAGAAGGGAAATTGTAAAGAGAATGACTTAACTGTAATTTCTAAAATATCTATGTCATTTTCTATAATTTTCTCTAGGTTTTCTAATATCAGTTGAGATGAAATTTAGTTGAGTCATCGCTCATGTCAGCTTTAAAAATACAAAAAAATCAATCTAACGGTCAATGGGTATTTTTGCTTCACTTTTGTAAGATTGAGATAGGGAGATAGAAGGGAAATTGTAAAGAGAATGGCTTAACTGTAATTTCTAAAATATCTATGTCATTTTCTATAATTTTCTCTAGGTTTTTTAATATCATTTGAGATGAAATTTAGTTGAGTCATGGCTCATGTCAGCTTTAAAAATACCAAAAAAAAAAATCAATCTAATGGGCAATGAGTATTTTTGCTCCATTTTTGTAACCATATAGTCACTTTTGCACTTAAAAAAAACTTGGTGTTGATTGTAATTTTATAAAAATCACATATGTATTTTTACACTTTAACCCGTATTTATAATTGGGTTAGGAGGGTTAGACGGAGTCGGATTGAGATGAAACAGGTGGGAATGGGAGGAACCCACAAAAGGAAAGGTAATAGTGGATTGAGATTGTGGTATTTTCTCGTTATTTTTAAGAGTTTATAAATATTTTTACATTTAAAAAAAGTAATGGTGCTAGGTGCATATTTGAAAAAATTTTATGGGCATTTTTTCCCTTAACCCTTTTTAATTAATAATGCTAAATTATATAAAACTTTCCCATATAACCCATGATATTTTAAAATTTAAATTTAACTCCCTAACCTTTTTTTATTATTATTAACCCCCTTATTGTTAGCTTACTATTTTTTTTAACAGAAATTGACATGTCAAATTAAGAGATGACACATGACATTCAATATAAATTGTTAATTTCATAAAACCACTTGACATTTTAAAATTTAAATTTAACTCACTTAAAATAATAATTTATAATATTATACTCGGCCATGTCATTATTTTTATCATTTTAATAAATTTATAATAATATTTTTACTATCGTTTGTCAATAAAAATAGTGTTTTTGTATTATAAAATTGGAAGAATACTATTTTTTTTAAAAAATGTCATCATTTGTGTGATACTTGAGTATCATTTGTAAAAATTTACTTGTTTTCAATAAAAATGTCATCATTTTTATAACACTTACTTGTTTTCTTGAGATAATTGAGCATTGATATTATTCTTCTAGTTTTTGCCATACAAAAAATATTTTAATTGACAAATGATAGCAAGGATCTTACTAAACTTATTAAAATGATAATGGTAACAATACAGAGTTTATAAATCAAGATTTTAAGAGAGGTAAATTTAAATTTTAAAATGTCAAGGATAATTTGTAACTTATCAAAGTTTAAGAAGTTTTTGTAACCAAGATTGTTAAACTCTGATAACTTGTATCGTGAATTTGGATCATAAACTTATAAAAGTTTATTTTTATCAATAAATAGGTATTAATAGTGTATAATAAAATATTAAAATATAAAAAAGGACAATACTTTGATTTAAATATATTTTAAATCCAAATAATTAAAATTAAATTCATCAACATTCATAATTTATCATAGTGAACAAAGAAATTCTAATAAAATTCATATATAAAACTATCGAGAATGATAAAATTGAAAAAGTTAACATGAGTTTCATAATGACTTAACATGACTTTTGTAAGTTGAAAACTTAAAAACGACAGATTCGGTGTGTGAACTTACAAGTTTGATCAAGTTTACATCTAACACGAGTTTAAGGGTTTTGTTAGCTAGAAATGTCAAAATGATAAAATCAGACAATGAACTTGTGAGTTTTTTTTTTTTTTTACTCGAATCAACTTGTGAGTTTGACGACAATGTATTTGATTGGTCAAAGTTCAAGTGACTGGTTAACTATAACTAACGAAAGTTTAGGGGGTTTTATGATATTAGTAATTCTCATAAGATTGTTAGATATGATTAGTTTTGATGATGTTTTATATATATATATGTCATTAGAGCAAAAAGTTTATATGCTATATTTATCTCTCACATTGACTAATTCCTAAATTTAATGTAGATTCAAAATGTGAAATTCATTTATGAAGAATGATCAAGAAGAAGATAAATAAAAAAGTATTGAATTAAAGAAAGAAATGGAATCAAAGAAGATGTGGAGTCAAATGATGAAGAACAAGAGAAGAGAAGAAAGAAAGAAAAACTTGTTGAATGGAGTGAAAAAATCATTATACAAGCTCATAGATTGATTCTAGAAGTCTCTACAATCAAATGGAAGTTGGAATGGCTCAAATAAGAGTTAAAATAAACAAAATCAAGTTTTGGAATGAATTAACTTGAGCCAAGAAGTATTTGACTCAAGTCAGGGCTTAAACTCGAGCCAGACCAACTTAACTCAAGCTAATCATGATTTTCAAGCCATTTTTTGCTCTTTGGAACGAGTTGACTCGAGTCAATTCAGTTAACTCGAGTCAAGTGTGTTTTTAGCAACTCTGTTGTACTTTGTTTCACGTTCAATTCGGGCGAGATATGGTAAATCAATGATATCTCCTAAACCAGATATCAGATTGAGGTGAAATCAATTTTGAATGAAATGAGACATCCAATGCGTCATCTTGAAAAAAAATTCAAATCCAAAGAAAATCAGATGTGAGAGATATGAATTTCTTAAGTTTCCCTATTTGTTACTGTCCTACAGCAGGCCAAGGTTCACTAATTTGAGGATATCTAACAAACTACAAATCAGAATGAGCTAAAATCAGTGGCATATGAAACTAGGCTCATATACCTTTCCAAAAACATAAAGATCACAAAAAACAAAGATCAAATGAGAGAGATATGATTTTTGGAAGTTCAAAGTCTGTTCAAGATGGTGAAAAAATGTTGGTTTAAGGACAACTTTTACTAATCTGATCATAGTGCTCAACATATAATGAGTTTGGAGTTGATTATTCTTGCATTGGAAAGAATACTTAAAGAGTATTCTAGGGATGTATGTGATTTGCTAAGATTTGGAGCTTAACGGAGACTGGAACTTGGTTAACAAAGTTTGAAAAATTAGCTGTGCGATTTATCTGTCAAATTGGCTCTAGCCAATTAATCTGACTCGAGTCAAGATTTTAGTCAAATCTATCAAATGAGAAATATTGACTCGAGCCAACAATATGTGACTCGAGTTTGTGCCAAGACTCGAGCCAAGTTCAGTTGACTCGAGCCAACAGCTCTATACCCTGAATATCTGGCGTAATGGGATTTTGACCGTTATTTTCAAATTGCACCTTCTACCTTGAGCCTACCACAAGTGACTCAAGTTTGTGGCAAAACTCAAGCCAAGGACACTTAACTCGAGCCTAGCGTGATTCAGACAAACCAACTTGACTCGAGCTAGAGAATTTGACTCGAGCCAAAATATATCAGTTTTTGATAAATCTTCGTTTAAACTGAGACAATATTCAGATATGATCTACTTGGTTTATACCCCTTCTTATTATCATTCCTAACTTGTTTGATGAGTTTGATAATGAGTTTCAGATGATCATAACTCGGATTAACATTAGATTATGAAAAGGTGAATGATTACATCAGAGCTCACAGTGGTAACTTTGAGCAAGTCACAACGGTCATATTCCAACAGGAAGAATTACTCAACAGACGAATCGATTTTCATTGCCTATAAATAGAAAAGTATTTAAACCGAAAGAGGTGATGATGATTGATGAAAGAATCGACGAAGCCAATGAAATGATTTTACTACTTCACCGTTGATAACTCATACACTCTTTTTCTCAATGTTTATATATAGTTTACAATAAAGAGTGAGATCGATTATGTACTTCAGTGATTATTATTCATCTACTCTGTGAGAGAGTCCAAGCACTTATTTCATTATCTATTTAGTGATCAACTCAAGGTTGTGGAACCTTTGAGTGTGGGTGTACAGTTACAACTTGTAGGGGAAGTCCTAGCATGAAAGGATCATCCTAGAGAGTGTGTAATTGTATCCTTACAATGTTACAGTGTGTAAGGGGAGTATCTCGGTAAGAGATTGTAAAGGTTGCACAAGTGCTCAACTAAACTTGTAAGATTATAAAGACTTTTCTCTTATGTCTGGATTAAATAATGAGATAGTGGATTGAAAATTTCAAGTGGAGCTTAGGGACTGGACGTGGGTAAAAAATTGGGCTGAACCAGGATAAATCATCGTTTGCATATTCTTTTCCCTAAACTCTTATATTTCCAGCATATATGTTTGAATAAATGACTATTGGCTTACAACTCATCACTGTCATACAAATTGTCTTTTGTAAGTTGCGAAAAGATTTTTAAAGTTCTTAAAGTTTTATCAGACACTCAATTTACCTCCCCTCTTGGATGACAACCAGGTCTAACAAAGATGACACATGTCATCTCTTAATATGAAGTGACAATTCTCGCTAAAAAGATAATGATCAATTATCAGCACGAAGTTGATAAAAAAACGGTTAAGAAGTTAAATTTAAACTTTGAAATTTGAGAGATTAGATATAACTAACTTAAAATTCAGGATGTTTTATATAATTTAGCCTAATTAACATGAAAAGTTTTTGTGACACGACACATGACCTAGCAATTACGGTATTGTTGGAAAAACAAATCTAATATATAAGAAGTAGAAGAAAATGACACCTTATATTTAGAATCAATGAATCAGAAGAAAATGACACCTTATGTTTAGAATCAATGAATCAAATCAAAACTCTTAAATCAGCCTCATAATTAAAAACTGGCAGTGGTATCATTTCCTATCAATTCTGTCTATTATTATATTACTACGTAATTAATATTGATATTGCACCTTGCTATTTCAACGGGCAACTGTATTTTCATGTTATTATCAAGCATGTTATGCGAAAAGTCTTGGCTATAGCACTTGAACTGTTGAGTTAGTATTCAATAATTGTTTATGGTATAGTCTTTTTTTTTTCTTCATATGCTTAAAATTATATCCAAGAAATACTGGCAAACAAAAAATATATCCAAGAAATAGATTGTTAACATAACTTTGCGCCCATTAATGACTCCAACTTTCCTACTTGTAACGCACTCAAACTACTTTATAATATAGGGTAGGGCATTTTAACTATATTACAGAAACTAAAAAATAATAATTAAGTCATTTAATATGTCTTAAAATATAATTTTTTGCCATTTTTAGCCTCTCTTAAAAAATGTATTTAATTGTATTGAGAATATTATTTTGGATATATATATAATGAGTGGGCAAAATTGGAAAGTGAGTATTAATCACAAATAAGGTTGTCAAACTCGTGAGTTTAAACAAACTCATGATAGTAGCGTAAAATCGTAAGAGTTTACATTTATTATTAAATCAATGTTTATAATGTATAATTAAATCATTAAAATATATAAAATGAAACTAAATATATCTTAACAAAAAACACCTATGGAAGAAAAAAAAATTAAATTCAAATAATTGAAATTAGGTATATCAATATTCATAATATATCATGCTTAACAAAGGAATATATATAAAATTCATACATAAATTTATTGAGTATAATCAAATAGATAAAATTAACATAAGTTTAAGAGTAAGTTAACACGATTTTGTAAGTTATAAAAGTAATAATGGTAAATCTAGTATAAAAACCCACGAGTTTATATGAGTTTACAACTAGCACAAGTTTACTAGCAATTCAGCTCAATTTTATAAGATAGAAGTATAAAAATGAAAAATTCAGAGAGTCAATTTGTGAGTTATGAGTTTGACAATAATAATTACAAGGGCAAAATAAGAAAAAAGAGTAATAATTTAACTGAAAACAACTTATATTATAGAGTATGTATTTCTTCTAAAAGTGTATTAGGACCGGATGCAGTAGTTTAGTTTTATTTGTATACCCTCCTATTAAAAAAAAGTATTTCAACTTTGTTTTTTTTTAATTATTATTTTAACTATTTAAGACCGCTTTCACATCTCATCTTTCACTATTTGAAGCATAGGACCTACAAGGGTGACATGTGAGCTAAAAAGCTGTTGAGGTCCATAAATCAGCTTAAAGCTTGTTGACAAATTACTACTCTATTGCTATTTATAAATCTATTTAGACTAAAAAAATCTAGTCCTATTTATAAGTCTAGTTTCATGTAATAAATGATATTATGACAATTTTACCCATATTAATTGTGCTCATAAAGATAGAAAAAGAAGAAAGAGTTGAAAAATAGTTAATTATAAATGAGGATAAAGTTAAAAATTTACCCCCATAAATCATAATCATTGAGTTAATCACATTTCCTTAATATGTAAAATTTGGTTAAAATGAACTTATAAATAGAATCAGTATAAAATTGTCGTTTTAAAAGTCATTTTTCTAAAAGTTGAAATAATGCTCATTTCATATATTTGTCTTGAAAATCATAAAAGTTATTCTCAAAATTGTGTTGAAAAACCCTGCCATTTATTCATGAGAAAAATACTCTTCTAATAGAACTTTTAAGTCAATTGCAATATTTTTCATATAAACTAAGCTAAACCTTGAAATTCATTAATCCTATCATAAAATTAATAACTTTTTAATTTTAATGGGATTTAATTTACATTATATAAATTCAATGCAATAAAAAGTAAAGGGTAAAATGATATAAAAAATTTAATAAGGCTTTTTATTAATAGAATAAAAAAAAATCTTCTCTTTACCCGTAAATAAATAAGACGAAACAAGAATGTCATTAATACATTCCTCGCAGTAATAAATGAAAAATAAACCAAATGCTCAGGCCAGGAAGCCAAGTAGGTCCATATGTATCATTCATCAAAAGGTACTAATAAATGAAAAATAAAACCTCTTGCATCGAATTGAATGCACCCATACATACATATAGACACACACACACACGAGAAGTAGTTAACTCAATAATTATATGATAAATTTTTAATTTTGTCCTCATTTATGAATAAGTATTTATCAATTCTTTCTTCTTTTTCTTTTTTCATTGGTATAATTAATATGGGTAAAATTATTATAATCTCATTTACTATCCTGAAATTAGAGAAGAGAGAGTTGAAATATACGTATAATTATTGAGCTAACTACCTCTCTTTGATAGATGTGATTTAGTTAAAAAAGACTTATAAATAGAATTAGATTTGTAAACTTGTAAAAATATACATCCTCGTTTAACTAGAAACAATGTTGTTTTAGATCACATACATAAGGGTAGAAAAATATAAAATACAGTTAAGTGAGTGCCCATCCAATACTATTGACCTAGCTTAGACTGCTTCATTGATTTGTTGATCTCCCTAGTATCCTAGTTAGGGTTTTAATACTATGTTAGAAATTAAAAAAATGCAAAACATGCCAGCAATTTGGTGCAATTAAAATGAAAACATAATTAACATATTTATTTTGTGTTTAGGACCAAAAAGGGCTTTCAAACTTTGCCTATAATTACAACCAGAAGGGATATAATTAACTGTATAAAAATCTTCCACTAATGCATAAAAAAATCGTATTTTAAAGTTTACATGATTTGTGTTATTAGTTTCAAAAGTTTAAATATGAATTGTATGATTAATTTTAACTTAAAAATTACAATCTTGAAAGAATATTGATAATTTTGGTGTAAAAAAAAACAATATTGATAACAACAAAAGGTCTTGATGATAGAGTACTATCTTCAATTATAAATCTAGGATATAGTTTATAGTGTAATTTAGGACCGGAAGAGTAATACATAATGCACATATGATTGGAAAAAAAAAACAATATTACTAGTTGACCCACCATAATAAACACTGATGACTAAACTAATTTGTTTTGGCTATAAGCACTATGTATAAATTACAACCTAGTACTTCAAAGCTATAAATAACAACTTAATAAGGAAGGATTTTGTGCCACTCTGACCTGATCGAGGAAATAAAAATATATGTAAAAAACAAATAATTTATAAATGATATACAATTTATTTTCTTTTTTAGACTGCGATTGTGAAACGCAAGAATAGAAAATAAACAAACAAAGAAAACTCATACACGTGAAAAAGGAGAAGAGAGAAAAATACCATATAAATTATTAATTCTTAAAAGGTCACTTTAACTTAGTAAGGCTGGTTTGAGGGAGAGAAAAGGGAGAGAAGTGTAATTATCTTTAATGAAAGGAATATTTTTTTATTGAGAATATATTTTTAAAATATTAAAAAAATTTCATGAACAATTTAGTAAAGATAAGAGGAAAAATTTACCTCTTTTTCACTCTCTCCCCTCAAACCAAACACATTATAAAGGATAAATAAGTGATTGGGTAGAAATATGAGTTTTTAAAATTTATTTTTCTTTTGACAAAATTACCCCTCAATAATCCACCTACTTTTCGCCAATCCCAAACGCAGCACTCTCAATCTCAAGAACCAACAACAGAGCCTCATGTGCCGGCGTGAACAATGGCATCCGGCCTTCTGGGTTTCGCCGGCGCGTGTCAGAAACCTCTATGACCTCTTAGACCTAGACGTCTCCTCTCAAACTTCGACGGTCAAAGTTTAAACTTCACGACTAGTGTCTAAGGGACAAGGAAATTCAAGTTGCTCCTATATGCGTATGCAGTTGGGAATTTCCCGGCATTATTGCCAGGGAGATTTTAGGTCCAGAGGTTTTGAATATCCTTATCCTTGTTCGTCTAAAACTAAGGCTTCCATGGAGATTGATTACTATGTGTAGTATCAGTTTATCTTTAGGGCATTTCCGATGATCCTCCAGGTCGTACTGAATCGTGAGCAACTGGAACTCTAGAAAGATAGATAGAATCCCCAATACATAGAGACCCTGAAACTTGAAGCCTTGGGAAGAAAGATCAGCTCAAGACCCTTTGGATACTTCATTGCTTTCGTACTACTACCCTCTCATTTTAAAAAATTGTGGGGCAATTTTATAAAACCAAGATTACTACGCTCTTTCTTCCTTAAGTATGTTCAACGGTGGTGGTTAGGTTTCTCTTATTATTTATTTTTTCATAATCTCTCATAATTTATAAATTATATCCGTTCAATTAATCTAAAATGTCACATCAACAAGTTATACTCCTTAGATTTTTTTTTTCTTTTCTTTCCAATCAATAATCCAAATTGAACTATGAGAAAATGGATTATGAAAGGATCTTCTCTCGTTCAACGGAACTTTAGGAGATTGGATAATTCGTATGGTATTTTTTATTTTTTTTGCAGGGTTGGCAAAAAAAAAATACTCATCTTTCATATATTTTGTCAAAAAAACTTGTGAGATTGGATGAAAGTATGTTTGTCATTCTGTTTGAAAATCTCCTTATAACTACTTATGACTTATGTATCTACGTCGAAATAAAATTTTTCTCACATGCTTGCCTCGTATTCCGAAAATTTTAATTGAAAAATATGCCCTCAAAACAACCTAACACGTGTCATATTTCAAAACCCTAGCCTGTTTGGGAAAACTTATTTTCTGCAAGTTGAGATAAAACTCCTCTTATAATTTACCTCGTAAATTCTAAAAGTTAAATCCAAATGGACAAAATTTGAATCTAAAAGCTAGTTTAGAAGTGAATTTTGTTTCCAAGTATGAGACTTTTTTTTTTTTACATGAGATCTTTTTTTAATTTATTTCTTATATTTATAATTTTTTTCTAAACTAATTTTCTGATTTATAATATGATATATACTTTAATGATAGACATTAATATTTCAAAGAGAACATATAACATAAATTATAATTAAGCGACTTATTTAATTTTTTTAATCTCTCTGAATAAATCAACTAGCTTTTATATTAAAAATTAAAATAGTACTTATCAATATGTACCAGTCTTGTATATGAAAACTGGGGTCCGGGACAAATATAATTGGGAAAAAAAAATTTAAAACTGTAAAATTTTAAATAAGGTATTTCCCAAAAGAAAATGAACTGTGGATAACTTATCAAGTTTCGTCATTCCCTTATCAACTTCTAGTAACAAACCTAATTTAAGATTTCGTGATTTCATAGTTCTTTTCTATCTTTTTCCCAGTATAATTCTCATCCTTCAACTTTATATAAAATTTTATTTTCAATCTCTTAATTTTATGAAGTATCTTTTTAATCTTATAATGTTAACACTATTAATTTATTAACAAAAAATGTCGTTGTTAAAATTTTAAATTTTGAATATATATATGTTCAACACATTAAGTTTAATTTTTCTAAAATAATAAAATGACTGGCACAAAAAAATAATCATTTTAGAGTAGTATCAAATAAAATAAAAAGGTACTACTAAAGTTGAGAAGCGAAACTGAAACTACAAAATTAGAGGACAGAAATAGTTTTACCTAAGAGTAAGTTAAGAAAAGGATACTCCATCTGGTCTTAAATATAAGATAGAGTTTGTTTTTTAAAAAGAGATTAAGGAAGCTAAATAAATTATATAATCATATCATATATTATGTATCCTTAAATTATATGTTAGTTTATAAATTTGGAAAAATAATTTGGACAAATATAAATATTTTAAAATAATTTAATTAGCTTTCTTCATATTAAAAAAAAAATAATTTTCTTATCTCAAAAAAAGTAAACTTTGTTTTATATTTAGGACTAGATGGAGTACTAATAACTTTCTTCTTTACCAGAAGAAAATGATAGCTAGGTTCTACAAGATTAAATTTTGGAAAAAAGATATATAAATATTATTTTAACTTCCAAAACCCAGAAAAGTTTATTAACACACGCTAATGACAAAGAAGAAATGGCTGAGAATTTGAGTTTTTCATATTTGTGGGAAAAGACCAAAAAGCCCTTTAGACCTACTTGAAAAAGGAAAGAGAAAATATATTACCCTCACAGCTTGAAGATGCTTGAGTTCTTTGTTTCTCTCATTTGGTTTCTCATTCTATGCTTTTCTCTTAGGTGTTTGTTAGATGTTTATCCCCTATTTTGGGGTGTGAGGTTTTTTTTTTTATATTTTTTAGATTAAATTATATAATGCATCTTAAAATGTTTTTTTCATCCACTATTTCAAATTAATTAATCTTCAGTCTTGCATTCAGAAATATTTTTTCTATTATACTAGTATTCTTAAAATGAATTAATTTGAAATACTGGATAAAAAAATATTTTAAAATGCAACATATAATTTAATTTAAATAAATAAAATATATATAAAAAATTCTCCACACCCCCAAATTAGGGGGGCAAACACTTAATATACATATAAGAAAAAAAGTATGAAATGAGAACCCACTTTTGTTGGCCTATTTTTTGGATGCTCAGTGAACCAAGTTACGGTCACGATGCTAAATGGCAAGTAGTAGCAGAAGTTTTTTTTAAGATCCTTATTGGAAGATTAGATCTAGGGAAAATTCCATCCAGGGCTCAAGATAGAAAATTATTGTAAAAAAAAAAGCCTTAAGAAAAGTCAAATATCAAAAAAGGCCCTAGGGCCTTTTTTGGTATTATTTCAGAAAGCGTTAACAACTATATCAGTAGTTGTTAACAACTATATCAGTCCCCGTTAACAACAAAATCAGTATAATTAACAACTACATATTAACAACTAAATCAGTTTCATTAACAACTATATCAGTAGCCATTAACAACTATATCCGTACAATTTTTTATGAAATAATATCAGAGGGCCTTTTCTGATATATAACTTTTCTTAGAACATTTTTTAACAATATTTTAATAATTTAGGTCTTGAATGAAATTTTTCCTTAAATATCGAGGAATTTTAAAAATCATGTTATGATATGCATCACCTAATTTTGAGCCTTCCCTTTGACAATTTTGTCCTGATTGTTGGAAATTTTCCTCATATTGCTTTTTCGCTGATTCGACGTAAGTGAATGACAATGAAGTGGTTTTTTTTGTAGAGGAAAAACATGGACAAAGCATTCACAAGTAAAAAAGTGGAGGGGCAAGCTACAGAGGCTGAGGGGTAGAATAAAAGGGGGAGGAAATAGAATAATGATTTTGATAAAATTTATAATGGACTTTGACAAAATCAATTAAATACTAGCAAAATACGTAAAAGAATTAAGAAAGAGTTTTGAATTGTAACCAATTAAATAATAAAATTAACTAAAAAAGTGATAATTTTGACAAAATCAATAAATAATAACAATATATGTAAAAAGATTGAGTAATGAAGCTTTTTAACATGAAAAACTCAAATTCCTCTCTCTTCCCCTCCCTAACCTTTGCATGTGTTAATTTTGGAAGTTGAAATAATATTTATATTACTTTTTTTTAATTTATAATAGTAAGCCAACAAAAGTAATTTTATAACTAGGAGTTGTTCACGTGTATAAATTCTGTAAGAAAAGTGTAATCATCAGAGTCGTTCAAAACTTGAAAGTTGAGACAGGACAGTGGATGTGCGCAAAATGACAAAATGGTACTGCAGACGGAAGGGATTTTTTTTTAAAAAAGAGAAAATTGCATTTAATGCCACAAAATATTTTTTTAAAAAAATTTTCAACTAACATTTAAGTCCCATAAAACTTTTTTATAAAAATTTCAATTGTTAAATACTCATAAATGGATTTATCAATGAATGCTTATAGACTTATTAGTTTATATTCTATACTTTTCTTTGGAATTGAAATTTATTGTAAAAAAAGTTTTAAGGGACTTAAATGTAAATTTAAGATTTTAAATGATTATTATTATTTTTTTTTGGTTTGGGTCTTAAATGAAATTTTGCCCCAGGAAATGAAGAAAAAAGGCGGCCACAAGAAGAAGGAGAAGAAGTGTGTGGTGGAGGGAAGATGAAAATCGACGGAGTGCACCGAAATTGAACGGTAGCGCCGATGCACTTCCGATTCGCCCGCGCCGGTAAAATGTCCGATCTAATGGGCCCCGCTGCATTCAATGCCGTCGTTTATTCATTACCTGCCTCACCACCCAATCTCACTCTCTCTACTCTTGACCTGTCTCTACCTCTAAGCCCTGCCTTTTCCTATGTGAAGAGGTTTAATTGCTCTTCTGAACTATCTCTTTACACAACGTCCCATCAATTTCACTATTACGCATATCTGGCCACCTATTAATATCTTCATTCTGAGCTCTGGCCTTCTTCACCACGAGACTCTTTGTCCTCACTCACTCCTCAACCACTCAACATGATGGTTCAAGAGGAAGTCAAGATGAGTGAAGCCTCCGCTCCTCCTCGAACCGTGCTTTTCATATCCGCCGGTGCTAGCCATTCCGTTGCCCTACTCTGTAAGCGCCGACTTCTTACTTCTTCCTCCTTTTTTAAACCTATAATTTTGTTCGTACTTTCATTTTGGGTAGATCATTTTGGAAATTTATGAAATCGGAAATCATCATTTTGTTTTGGGTCATTGGCATTGACTTGAACTTCTGAACAATGGCTTAACAGGAGTTCACCCTTGGGAATATTTTACTGTTTAGATAAGATAACCCACTTGATTGACACCTAACCCTGTTTTATAATCAATAAATTGCGGTAGATCATTATGGGCAAGATTTCGAGTTTGTGCTTTGACTTCTTGTTAAGCAGCTGCAAGAGCCTAGAACTGCATTTGTTACCAAAATCTGTTTTTAAAAAAATAGGTTGTGAGTATATCAACCACAAAATACACATCTGCTAGCTCTGTCATTTTTGCATCAAAAGCTGGCATCCTTGCGTGGTATTGATTTTATAATTTTCTTCGCTTGTGTCTATGTTGAACTGACGGCTTGATCATTGCCGATCCTTCACAGCTGGGAATGTTGTTTGCTCATGGGGACGGGGAGAGGATGGTCAATTGGGCCATGGTGATCCTGAGGATCGACTTTTCCCTACACAACTGAGTTCACTGGATGGCCAAGAAATAGTATCTGTTACTTGCGGAGCTGACCATACGATTGCATATTCAGAGTCCCGCATGGAAGTATTTAGTTGGGGATGGTCTGCTCTCTGTCCTTTAACTAATTTTCTTAACGTTGACCTTCCTAAAACAAAACGCTCACCTTCCCTAGAAACGCAATTTTTTAGCCTTGGCTAGTGTGTGTTGTCACCAATTGTACTAAAAGTGGAACCAAACTAGTTTGCCCATGCACTGATTTATCAGATGCTGCAGCTCTTTTGTATGTATAAAATTGTCAGTAATATCTGTCAATAACTATCACAAAGTTCATATTTTGGAAGAGAAGGGTAGCATCCTAAAATGAAACATCACTAGGATTATTCTTCAGACAAGAGCAAAATACGATATTGTTGCTTAACTGACTAACAGATTTGCCATGTTTTAGGGATCTCTAATCAGTAATCACAATGTATAAGATAATTCCTGCGTATGATAGGCAAAGTTAAGTTTGATTTGTGTGGCAGTGAAAAATTGGGCACATTCTGCTATGTTGTATGAAAAGTCATAATATCATGTGTTTTTGGGCTTACCAATTTTTTTGCTCTCTTTTATCCCTTGCAACTCCTGAAAATTTTTGATCTCATCAAGAGGACTTCTTTCTTCCATGGTTTATCTATCAATTGGGTGACATCAGTGCTGTTAGGTTTTTGTGAACAACCATAAGCAGCTTCTTCTTCTTCTAACTTTTCAGGGGTGATTTTGGAAGGTTGGGTCATGGTAATTCTAGTGACTTGTTCACTCCTCTGCCAATTAAAGCGTTGCAGGGTTTAAGGATAAAGCAAATTGCTTGTGGGGACAGCCATTGTTTGGCAGTTACCATGGAAGGCGAGGTGCGAAGGTGAGCAATTCTTGCTCAAAATTTGGTTATTATTTGTTTTTTCGTTCTAACCTTTTTTTGAATTTCAAATCATTTTTACTTGGTCTATAAAGTTTGAGTTGCATAATTGAGTGCATTGGTTGAAGCTGAAAATTCCATCCCTGTGGGTATCTTTATCTCTATTGAGAGAGCTTCTTTCCAGTTTTTCTTTAATTTTTATTTGAGAGCATATCAACCAAACTTGTTGGTTATTAAAGACAAGTGTTTTCATCTATTGCTACAACTTTTGCATTTTACAATAATTTTCCTATTTAGAGGTTCTTGACTTTTACTCTCCTGGTTGAAGTTGGGGGCGGAATCAGAACGGTCAACTTGGACTTGGGACCACAGAGGACTCTCTTGTGCCACAAACAATTCAAACATTTCAGGTACTGCTTTCAGTGTTATGTACCTAGAGTGTGTATGGTGAAACATTCAATCAGTGAGCATCAATATACTATGTTAAGTTGCATTAACTGTAGCCTTAATACACGGAATTGCTTACGTTGACCTCTTTCTAAATCAACATAGAAGATTATCTCTTTATTTTAATCAATATTTATGCCTTTCAAGAGCCCCACCTCTTTCTAAATCAACATAAAAGACTACCTCTTTATTTTAATCAATATATATGCCTTTCAAGAGCCTTTCCTCTTTCTAAATCAACATAAAAGACCACCACTTTTATTTTAATCAATCTTTATGCCTTTCAAGAGCCCCACCTCTTTCCAAATCAACATAAAAGACTACTAGTTTTATTTTAATCAATCTTTATGCCTTTCAAGAGCCTAATTGGTAAAGAATAATGACTGTTTATTTTTAGTATGGAGTGGTTTCAATGGTTTTATAGTCATGTTTAACTATTTTTTAGCCATATTTTTAACACTACCATAACATATTTAGTGGTCTCTTAGATGTTGATAATAAAGTTCTTGGCGGTTTGCATGTCTCATGCTGTGTATAGTGAAAAAAAATTGGTACCTGATTTGTGCTTTTAGATGATGAAGGTGCAGTATAGAACTATAGAAGCGGAAGTTATTGAGCCTGTAAGCAAAGTGACCTTAATAAATGGTTTTTTTTTTGCCCGAGACCATTAATAAATGGTGTTTTACTGTGTTGTCTCTCACCTGAGCTCATAAAATGTCAACAAGTGCTTTACATTTGTATTGACTCAAAAATGAGTTTTTCTATCCTCAGAAAAACAATATCCAGAAAAGGGATTGCAATATGAAAGAGATTGTTTAGTATAATTTTGTTCTTACATTTATTTGTGAATAAAAAGAAGTATGCATTCCACAACTGATTGCAGACAACAGTTTTGATGTTAGCATCTTCCGCATCCTTCAACCCTGTTCTTTCTCTATTGGGCAGCAACCAATAGATTGAATTTTGAATTGAAAAAAATGTGGGGTTAAATCATTGGGATTAAGGCTAGCTTATCAACTAACCTCCGGTAAAAGCATCAGTAGTAGTTTAATATTTTGTAAGCAGTGCTGATAACAGGGAAAGCAACAAGAACAATACAACTTTTGTCATGGGAAAGAATTATGAAAGATCTTAAGATCTGCACCATCTATCTCTTTTTTCAGCAGAAAATCATGATATTTATAGACAAAAATGTGAAATTTTCCATTGTTGTAGGGAGTACCTATCAAAATGGTTGCTGCTGGTGCGGAACATAGTGCAGCTGTCACTGAACATGGGGAACTGTTTGGATGGGGATGGGGACGATATGGAAACTTGGGGTTGGGGGACAGATTTGATCGCTTGTTTCCTGAAAAAGTTTCTTCTGTTCATGTATGTCCTCAAATCGGTATCATCTCTTCTTTCCTGATTAGACTATGATGATCTTGACCATAATTTGAACAATACATGACTTGATCCAGTGCTTGATTCTTGAGAAAGTTTTGATTAGACTATGATGATCTTGACCATAATTTGAACAATACATGACTTGATCCAGTGCTTGATTCCTGAGAAAGTTTTACTTGCATTGTAATACAGAAAATGAAGCATTTCATGGGTTCTTACCAGTGTTTTGTTGGTTGACCTAAAAACTATTTAGTGTGCCTCCATACTAATAGATGAAAATATTGCTCTATACAGTATGTATCTTTGTCCCTAATTAGCCATTGCTTGTCTTTTTGTTTAAAAGTTAAAGGGTGACAAGATGGTCATGGTTGCTTGTGGCTGGCGGCACACAATATCTGTTTCTTCTTCTGGAGGACTATACACATATGGATGGAGTAAATATGGTCAGCTAGGACATGGGGATTTTGAGGACCACCTTGTGCCCCACAATCTTCAGGCCTTGAGCGATAAGTTCATTTCTCAGGTTGCCCCTTTATCATATTCCCATGTATCATCCTTGTTGGGGATCTTCTGACTTCATGGAAATTTAAGTGGTTCGAAAGATCTAAGTTCTCTTTAGTTGGTCCTCTATTCCCTGAGTCTCAATTAGTAGCACGATTTTCTTGGAATGGAGTAGACTGCGGCTAAGTCTCATCTAGTATATAACAGCTTCGTTGTGTTGTTTCACACTAATTCTGATTATTGATTATTTTCCTCGATTTTTTTTTTTTTTTTTTTAAAATTTGGCCAAACAGAATCTTCTGCAATTGGAGGAGAAATTTTTTGGTGTTTGACATTGTGGTTATAGTTCTTGTGTTTCTGAAATTTTTTCCCGAATTCTTTCAGATATCAGGTGGTTGGAGGCACAGTATGGCAATAACATCTGGCGCAGAACTTTATGGCTGGGGTTGGAACAAGGTTGATGAAAACTTCTTACTCTTCTCCTATTTTGTTATATTTTGTATTATACTAACTAGAGATACTTGTTACTTAAATAATAATTGGCAATTTATTAAAGGAATAGATGGTATAATATATACGATACTTCTTTCCTAATAAGAAAGTACCTCTAAGTCTTGTATTCCCTGATATATTATGGTACATATATATTTCATTTCCTGTTTGACTTTGTGTGTTTCTCTAAATGCAGTTTGGACAGGTTGGAGTAGGTGACAATGTTGATCATTGCTCTCCTGTTCCAGTGAAATTTCCCCTTGACCAGGTACCTTCTTGAGACCACAATGCCTTGCCTCCCTGCCCCATACCAAAATAATTAAAAATGCCTTGATGTGTGTGTGTGTATAAATTGCTCTTTTTTTTTATTTATTTTTTGTTTGTCTTGGCAGAAAGTAGTTCAGATCTCATGCGGATGGAGACACACCATTGCTGTTACTGATAGACAAAATGTATACTCTTGGGGGAGGGGCACAAATGGACAACTTGGACATGGGGAAACCGTTGACAGGTAATTTGCATGTGCACTTGAATAATTTGAAAGGTAATTCATAGGTTTTCTCTTCGGTTTTAAAAGGCATTGTTTGAAGCAATTGATTTATGAGTAGTGTAAATCAATTGGTTCAAGCATAAATCAATTGCTTCAAGAAGGTCCTTTAATCTTGTGTGCACTTGAATGATTAGATTTCCAAATCAATTGAGAAGAGGTTCCTTGATGTTCATTGCTGCCCTAATCTGTCGAGACTTGTCAAGGGTCATGAAATCCTTTACGATGGAGATTGGCCTTGTGTAGCTGCCATCTTGGCATTTTTCCTCTATAAAATCCTTGCTTTTAGTTGATGTCATGGGATATTCTGACATGGCGGAATTATGCTCCTTTGTACGTTTAGCCGTTTAAGCATTATAAACATATTGCTCATCAATGTTGAAACTGGAGCCTAGTCCTTAACACTAAGGGACAATAGTTGCATCTCATCATTAGTCCTGAGTTATGAATGTCATCTTCGGAATTTGTAGGAATGTACCTACAATTATTGAGCTCTTGAGTGTTGATGGGTCTTGTGGGCGCTGCATAGAATCTTCCTCAAAGGCTGATCCATTATCTGGTGTGTTGTTTTTTGCGTCAATTTTATAATAATTAATTTTGGCCTTTGCCATTTCCTACGTTTTTCAAATCAATCTGCATTATGGTGGCCGTACAGGGAGAACTTGGATCTCACCATCAGAGAGATATGCTGTAGTTCCAGATGAGACTGTGAGTTCCTTGAATTAGTATTCAAAGATAGTTCAGGGCAAGCTAGAATATATTGTTTATATTTTTCGCTCAGTTCAGGAAAATGTGAGCCTTAAAATGACTATTTTTGTATCATGAGAAGTTCAGAAGGCAGATGAGATTGCTGCTGACTCGTATGATTTGGCAGGTTTCTGGACAAACTGGTAGTTCAGGTAGGGATGCGAGCGTCCCTGAAAGTGATGCCAAACGGGTCCGATTTTGAATGCTAAATTTTCAACAGACGAGAAAAATGTATTGATTGCAGCTCTACTTCCCACATCAGTCCATGATAATCATCATATGCCACTAAGTACTAAAATAGTTAGCTTTGATGATGAACCATGTTGGTTGTAAATTCAAGCCATGTTTTGATGAACGTTGCGTTTGATCTTCTTCTAGTATGTAGTTATTAGGAAATACTACGTTTAGCATAGGTTGGCTTAATCTTCGTTTCAGTGTGTTGTTAGGATGTTGTGTTTTGCTTGGTCATTGCACTGGATTTCTTTGGGACACTCCCACTTTCAAGTTGAAGGTTAGCCATGAATCCACTGCCTTAAGTGTGTGAAACTCTACCATTTAGAATGATCTTTATTTTTTTTTTCTGGTCGCTTTTGATTTTTGGAGAATAGTATGCAAGTTGCATTATAAACTTATCTTGCTTGTTTTGGGGGTGGGGAAAACTTATGTTGGATTATCGGTGAGATCAGGAAAAGAGGAAATTAACTTCAAAATGTTTCTGCCACGACTAGAGACCACAGCTTGTGGCTGCAAAATGTTGCTCCTCCTGTCCTTATCGTCTTTAACATAAAACATGTTTATCTAAATTGATTAAATTAATAAAATTAGTTAATATGACGTATTTTCTAAAATACCTAATCACATTTCATCTTTTTTATTATTGTAGGGGGAGTATTAATAGGGGTAAAATAAGAAAATATTGATAAACATGAAAATCATCTTATACCTAGGATCAAAATTAAAATTTCAAATATGTCGTATATTAAATACATGAGGGGGTGGTTTGTTAGGTAAAAATGCAATTCATAATTATAAAGGTACAAGTTCAATCCTACTTCTACCATAAAAATCTTGTTATTATGTAAATTCGAAGTATTCTTATGTGAAACTAGCAACTGTGGAGGTGGTAATATGGGGTGGGATCCCTGGCGAGGGACATCTGAAATGTGGTAATACCAATAAGGGTTGGGTCTGTGGGACAAACATACAAAAAAGGGTTGTTTAATTTCAATATCGTCCTAATAACAATTTTGCCCTTATCTATTAATCAAGTTAACTTTGACTGTTGAAAGACATTGTCACATGACAGTCAAAATGCAACCTCGTCACTGTGCTTCTTCTACCTTCTCCGTCTTATCATCTTAATCTCCCAACACCATTAAAAGACACATGTAAATTTGATTTCCCGTTGATTTAGTATTTTTATATTCATAGAATAATTATGTAAAATAAATTATATATTTGTAATTTGTAATTTGTAATGTTTGGGTTAATTTACTTACAAAACTTTATAAAATTTTAGGAAAAAAATTATAGATGAAAATTTCTTAATTTAATTTGAACGTTTTAAGAATATTTGAAATATTGAAATGAAAAGGCGGGTTTACTCATCAACTTGGATTTTTTTCTAATCCACTTGGAGATAAGGCTAGTTTTAACTCACTCTGCAATTTGCGGGTAGGCTTGCAATATCATATCTACACACAAACTTTAAAATATAACATAAAAAAATAAAAATAAAAAATAAAAAAAGCTGCAAAGTCTTCTTTGGGCTCTAGGACTAATCAAAAAATTGTAATGTTTACTAATGTGATTTGTCTATCATAAGATGTTAGTTAGTCGTAATGAGATGAATTAAGGTATAAATCTCTATTAAGAAAAACATCCACATTTAGTGTCTAACAATATTTTGAATATGATTACCTCCTATACCTAAAAAAAATTGTAACGATTAATTTATTGAATACTAAATAAAACCACCATTTAAAAATGGAGGAAGAAGGAACAAAGATTCTCACTTTTATAAGTGAGCCTAATTAGCATGACAGATTGGCAAACTTTTGACTTTTCTCTTAGTGGATTTGCATTACGATTTGATCAAGTCATGCCAAGAAGAACGGGCAAAGTGACAATCATGCATCTAAAAAAGAATTACTATCTTATTTTTTATATCATAATTGATTCTTTCAAAAAAAGGGTAAGAGAATAATCATTAAACTAATCTTTTCCCTCTCAGATCTTTCATCATGATTTTTATAAATTAAACAATGCAATCTCAAGGGTACCAATAAAATGGGAACTGTAATAAATTAAAATTATTTTAAAATATTTTTAAAAAAATTTAATGAACTTATGTTTTATCCTTATGTAAAATATTGTATGCATTTTTGAAAACATAAAATTTTCTTTTCAAATAAAAACAAGTTGCAAAAATAATTTTGTGAAAAGTTTGGAAAGAATGATCTAAAAATAATTTGTGAAATTTTGGTATTTATAAAAATAGTGAATGAATCAGACCTATTTATAATATATATATATTTTTTTAACCGAACCTAATAATAATCCCTCGTCCAAATGGCCAACGATGGTATGATAATGGTGTTGATGGAGCGTGACATGTCTCCCAACACCTAATGCTTTAATTTCATTGAAAATGACAAATCAATAATGATTGATCACCCACTATTTCCCCAACAAATCACCCCCTTTTTAACCATTTTGGTAATATTATCATATCCTAGTTTTAAGTTAATACTGTATTTTTTATTGAATAATAAAATTTGGAAAAAAAAAATTAACCTAAATTGACATAAGGGGTAGGAGTTGCTTTTTAACAAGTGATTTAATCTAATCCATTTTTCAAACAAGTGACTATAGTGATTAAATCCACATTGGTTTACTGAATTTTTTTTTTCTTAAATTAGTTTAATTATAGTAAAAATTCCAAATAAACATAATTTAAATTTGCAAAATCCCAAAAAGTTTGTTAACATATGAAAAAGAAAAATAAGTCTCAAATATTACGAAACTAAAGGAATTTTAGAGAGAAGTCAGAGGAAATTCTAGAGAGATGAAATCCATTCAAGTCAAATGAATAGTTACAGGAGACCTCTATTTATAGAGGGATACAAATAGTAAATTACAATGCACATTACTATACATGGGTCCCATATCATCTTGTAATATTTAGAGATCGGGAGTCAATGGACATCCACATAATCAGTATATTCATAACACTCCCCCTTGGATGTCCATTTATGAATGTGCCTCGTTAAAAACTTTAACTAGGAAAAACCCAGTGGGATAAAAACCTAGCCAAAGAAAAGAGTACATCATCCATTAATACACTATCCAATGCTGCCTCATTAAAAACCTTTCTAGGAAAAACCCAGTGGGATAAAACCCAGATAAGGGAAAAAGAGTACAGCGTGTATCATCTCCCCCTCTTGATTACATCAGTGTTGCTCCCCCTGATAACTGCATTGCTTCAATGTCTTTCTGAGCATATTATACTTTCTGTCATCAAATATTCTGTTAGAAACGCCCAATTTGATTGTTCATTATATACCTGCAAGATCTAAATCTGTCAAGTAAAGTCATAATAATCTTTTCATAAATATATATGTGCATATAGAAATTCAATAAATGTTTATTCAGATAATGATGCTATATACACTATCATCTTGAGTCCTTTTGGGACATATGTGTTTCTGGCGCCTTATGTGCTTCTAGCACATACAAATATATTGTGGCTCATGATCCTCATTATCATTCATTGCAGCATATGCTATCATAGATATTATTAACGTCGACTTCATTTTCAGTCCCATCGGATTTCATTCATAATTTATTGAGATCTCATTATATTCACATATATTAGGTACCTAGGTCTCTCTTGGACCACAATACTCTTTTCTTGTAATATCTTTTCTGGAGATAACATCTCATCAAAAGATAACTCTTCTGGAGCTTTACTTAATTATCCTCGACTTGATCATCTATATTTTATAGCTCCTTTTCTCTTTCGAGGATTTTTATCTTTATAACCGATGGACCAGCAACGCTTCAGGCGTGCTTTATAACAATTCATATAGGAGCATTTGCAGTTGGGACATGTGACTTTGTCACTTTAAGTCAATAAATGTTTTTAGCATTTGATTAGCTAAAATCTGCAAATGAATTATCTTTTAAACTTTTAGTGCACATTTCTTTGTATGAGGACCAATATGAGCCAATGATAATTCATTTCATTTTATCTTTACCCAATCTGTTTATTTTCTCCCCCTCATCAAATCATCAATTTTCTTTGTATATCCATCTATGTGCATTGTAATAGATTAATAATCATTGCACATTTAAAACATTTTAAGATGGAATTATTCTGGCTCCTGACCAAAAGCCAAATTTTACGGGGAGAATTTTGTTGGATTATAAGCTGCAAATATACACGTATGAACAATGTTCTCATAATCATTGATCTATCCATTCATAGATACTTTAATACATGATTTATGGATCATTCAATCTGGAAATTGCGCGCATAATATATTGCAAACATCTGGTTGCAATCATCACTGCAAACTTTGCAGATCAATAATTTCATATGTACTCTTTCAATTTAATATATTTCCAGAGATCCATTTCCAATAATATTTTCATAATCATATCTATTTGAGAACAAGCAGCGCATAATATGACTCGGATGATCAAACAAGTCATGCCAACATTCTATATAATTTATCATCAAATCCAATATCAATCTTGGGGGAATCAACACACAAACATTCACAGAAAATTAACACAAAAACACTCACACTTGATATATATCAATCTCCCCCTCAAGTATGAGTCTGTAGAAATTAATTCATGTAATTTCATACAATATTCCATATATGATATCTATTTCTACAGATATCATTAAAATTCCACAAATGCATTATCAATGCATTATTCTGTTACTTCTGGTAACAAAATTTCAATATTCCAGAAACAACAATCAAATAAATACAAAATCATTGAAATTATCAAAATACTGTGGAATCACAGATGCATTACTGTGGAATCACAGGCGCAACATGTATCACTGTGGAATTGTCGTATGCATATATAGTCAAAAAGTGTCTAAGCTCGTGCTTGACAGGGTGCAGATCTGTAAAGATTCAACAGAACTGCGCATATCTGCAGAGATTCAATAGGATTTAATTCGGCTATAAATAGAAGAAGGCAAACGAACATGCCTCACAAACATTCAAGCATCTGATAACATTCACTACCATATACTAACTTATCATTTTTCTTCTAATCGCGTATATTATTGCAATGGCAGGTCCAAGTAATTTTATCCCAGTTTCTGATACATCTGACACAGCATTACTTGATGCTTTGTTGTATGATGATCAGACAAACCTGTCATTTACCTCTTTATTATCTCCTAATCCTTTTGAGATGTTTATTCCTCCTTCTACTATTCCTCCTTCTGCTTCAAATATACCTACTTCTCCCCCAAGAACAAATGTTCTTCCTCAATTTAGAAGGAATGAAGGTACAACTGAAGCAGGTTCATCAAGGAGGCCTGTTAAAAGGTGTAGAACTATGGCTGAACTAATGGAGTCTACCAGTCAAATTCAACTAATAGTCACAACAATCAATGAGCCAGCATTCATAAGCCAGCAAACAACCACCAGCCAGCCATCAACCACGATCCAGCTAGCAACAATCAGCCAACCGACAACCATTAGCCAGCCAATAACAATTAGCCAACCAACAACCACTAGCCAGCCATCAACTACAAGTCAATTAGCAACAACTAGCTTATTGGAATGTAGTTGTTGTCATGTTTTACGAGAGATCATACATACCAACGAACTCCAGTACCATAAACTTGAAGTTCACGGAAGAAGAACAGGTATGATTACCCATGCTGTTTTATTTGAAAAAGTACAGGATAAATCTTATAATACTGACAGACTTCCAATGTTTGATTTCACAAAGAAAAATTTTGAAGAAATCAAACAATTTCTGACACAGTATTGTATAGATTTACAAGCATCAGGATATATCTTGATGCGAGATCCTGTATTAGCCTATCATGAGGTTCTCTGTGTTGGTTCGGAATGGGCTATAAATCCAAATGACCTCCATGGAAGTTCATTTCAAACCAATATTGAACACTCATTAGGCAAAGGAAAACAACCTGCAGTAAGTATACCCTATGATACTTCATCCCTTAACCAGGGTGAATTATATAGGTTATCTATGGAGCAACGAGAAAGAATAAAGAAAACAACGCTCCATGATTTAAGAAATTATTTTCACTTAACCCTTGATGAAGTGAGTAAACAAATAAATATGTCTACTCACACCATACAAAAAATCTATCAAAAAGGAGGGTTAACTGAGTGGCCACACAAGAAGCTCAAGAAACTTATGACGCAAATCTCGATATTACGAAGAGCTTTGCCTCATCTGGATCCCATCTCAAGAGAAGCAAAAGAAGAAGACATTAAATATCTTCAGAATGAGATGATTAAAGTTTGTAATGATGTTGAGCCACTCGCAATTAAACTTTGTTGAAATAATATTTCCTTTTGCTTAATTATTTTGTTTATGAATATTCTTTTCTCGTATTTATAAAAATTGTTATAATCATATAAATCACATAACAACCATAATAATATATTTTCTTTATTCACTTCTGGGAATGAAGTTGGATAAAAATTCATGATCCATAACTCACTGATTTGTTTGATCATGGCAAGAAATTAATCCACAATATTGCTACTACAATAGCAAATTGAATATATTTATTTATAATATCAATCATGATCATACAATCCCTTGTCTCATAATTTAAGGGAATATTTAATGCCAAATATACAATTTTGAGGCCTTTATACAACTGATAACATACAAAATTTATGGATCAAATATTGTTTCATAATTTGTCTCTTGTTATCAGGCTAACTTGCCTCTTGCTTCAGGCAATCTTGCCTCTGAAATTAAGGCTATCTTGCCTCTTAGGCTCAAGCCAATTTATGCTTCATATCTCTATGGCATTTTGATCTCATAATTATATAAATGATCTTTTAACAGTTTATCTTCAGGATAAATAAAGTATAAGCATAATAAAACAAATAGATGGAACCCACTAATATGTATATATTAGTGTCGTTGCCATAAATAATAAAAGGGAAGGGGGATTTATATAAAGCAGTAAATAAATAAATAAAAATAAAATAAATGACTGGAAATAAACGTGCTAAATAAATAAAAAGAAGATGAAATAGGAATGGTAGTAAACTCACAGCGAGACCTATCTCATCCAAAGGTAAGAAAGATGATGCATATGCAAATGCAAATATATATATATAATATATAGAAAGCAGTAAATAAATAAATGGAGCCCACAGTACTAGTGTCGCTACCATGAGAAATAAATAAAGCAGTAAAGAATTAAAATAAATAAATGGAGCCCACTATAGTGTTGCAACCATGAGAAATAAGTAAAACAGTAAATAAATAAATAAATAAATGGAGCCCACTAATATAGTGTTGCAACCATGAGAAATAAATAAAGCAGTAAATAAATAAATGGAGCCCACAGTACTAGTGTCGCTATCATGAGAAATAAATAAAGCAGTAAAGAATTAAAATTAATAAATGGAGCCCACTATAGTGTTGCAACCATGAGAAATAAGTAAAACAGTAAATAAATAAATAAATAAATGGAGCCCACTACTATAGTGTTGCAACCATGAGAAATAAGTAAAGCAGTAAATAAATAAATGGAGCCCACTATAGTGTTGCTACCATGAATAAATAAAGCATAATAAAATAAATAAATAGAGCCCACTAATAGATACTAGTGTGCCATCATAAAGAATAAATAAATGTATAATAAAATAAATAAATGGAGCCCACTAATAAATAGTGTTGCTGCCATAAAAGATAAATTAAAATAAATAACATAAAAGTAAATAAGTAAAAGATTTAAAGGAAAAATTAAACCTATTTCGAAGTCAAATTACAACAATAAGAAAGATATACTTGAAAAATCTAGAGTTCCCATGCTTATACTTTATTGTTAAACAATAATTGATAATAAAGTTAGAACACCTTACCTGCTACTCCACGTGCATGATTCCATTATTAGCAATTATTTCATCCAAGCTCAGTTCCTACGTAGCCCAAAACCATATGAATTGATGAATATTCAATGGAATTAAAAGGTGGGTCCCGTGGCAAAATGAAGAGCATAAATAATTGAATCAATTTTCTCCTTTCGTCACTATGTAAATGGAAAAGATGAAATGGATGCAATGGGAGGTGGGGCCGTGAGAGACAAAATTGGAATGAAGGGACAATTTTTTTTTTTCTCTTTTTGTCCTGTGGTGCCGACAGTTCAGTTCCTTTTTTTTTTTTTTTTTTTAAATCTCAGCCACCACCATCATTCACATGCGCAGCAACTCCTCTTCAGGAATTAGACCCTGTCATTTTTTTTTTTTGTTGGAGACATTGAGATCTTGCAGGTTGGAGAAGACAAAGTTTGGAATTTCCCTTGTGAATTCTCTTCTTCACCAATCGCCTCCTCTACCACTTCATCCTTCTTTGATAAGAGAGAGAATTTGATATTATCATATCGTAAGAAATCTTCCATGGCTGCTCCTCCATGCTTGATTCGTCTTTATCCATGAATTATTATCGCCTTTGTCTTGATTTGCAAAAGCAAAAGTTGTTTCCCACAAGATGCTGGTTGCTCTTCTGCTCTTCGGTGGATCTCTTTGCTGTTTCTAAGTTGTTGCCGAAAAAGGGAAGAAGGAAGGCATGAGGAAGAAGCCATCGTGCTGATAACGTATTACGAAACTAAAGGAATTTTAGAGAGAAGTCAGAGGAAATTCTAGAGAGATGAAATCCATTCAAGTCAAATGAATAGTTACAGGAGACCTCTATTTATAGAGGGATACAAATAGTAAATTACAATGCATATTACTATACGTGGGTCCCATATCATCTTGTAATATTTAGAGATCGGGAGTCAATGGACATCCACATAATCAGTATATTCATAACATCAAAGAATTATTCTCCAATTTTGAAATGTTATGTTTTTACTAAAATATCTCTCAAGTTTTTTTTTTTAAAAAAAAAGGAAAAATCCTTGCTAGCGGGACTCTGGTGACCAGAGCTCTTGTGATCACTTGAGTAATGAGATTGACTACTTTAGTGTATTGATTGACTAATTCAACTCAATAAACCCTATTTGGCATCATTAACAAGTTAAATAAAAACAATGATAACTTGAGTATAACGATTAGCAAATTGCGCTCCTGAGGTTTTAATGACTACACTCAAGTTGTTTGTGTCTTTATTCAACTTGTCAATGACGCTTCGTACAGTTTGGGGTGTTCAAATAGTTAATCTCTATACTCAAGTAGTTAATCTTATTACTTATGTTATCACTGGAGTTCAAGCGCCAGTGAGGGTTTTTTCTTTTTTAAAAATACAACATTTTAAAATTTCATATTTGTCCATTGAGACCTATTTATCATTTCCATTTGTTTACAAACTTTTTAGGATTTTCCAAGTTCAAATAGTATATTTATTGAAAGTTTTCCCTTGATTGTAAGTGTTCTATTTTTAAAAAAAGAAATTGAGCAACTACCGTAACTAACGAATACAAGATACCTCTATGCAACGAGATTAGAGCAATTTCAACCATGATGACCTATTAAATTAAAGGGTTAAGTATCATTTTTACTCTGAAACTTTTAGTTGAGGAATATTGGATACACAGAAGTATTTTTTGGAGTAAAATTGTCCAAGAAGTTAACAAAACGTAGCAATATTGCCCTCACTGTTAATTTTAACTGATATGTACATATGGTACTAATGCTTGCCACCTCATCAATCAAAATAAGGCTAAGTATTATTTTTACCCTGGAAGTTTTTGTTGAGGAGCCGTAGGTATTTGAAAAAAAAAGTTGTGAGAGCAATTTAGCCTTGAAAGTTTATAAAATGTATCAATTTCAACAATTTAGGGGAGGGTGCCTAAATCAATATATACAAAAGTAAATACTATTTCTATTTACTTTGTCTTACTGAACCAATTTTCATGACAATTCATATCTCGTTTTATGTTTCATTTACTTAGATCATAAGTAATGCTTCCTATGAGTTTTGTAACAGACCTTTCAATCCCTTTAACTAGTACGATTTCACAAATTCCAGCCTCCTTGAGCTCAACGTCTCAAGGATCTGCTTCTTCGACTCCAAGTTCGTCCTTTCCAATGTTGGCTTCTTCCTCTACATCCTCAATTATTGGCTCTGCATCCTTCAACAACTCAAAAAAGACGAGATTTTCTATGTTCTTTAAGCCGATCTTGTTGAATCTGTTTATCCTTTTAATTCTCTCGATATCAATGATTTCTTCAACAAGACTATCAATTTCTTTCTCTATTCATTTCTTTATGCTCAATGGGTTAAAGGATGCCCTCAATATTGATGATTTTTTCAACAAGCAAGAGATGACGAGGTGTGATGCCACATCATATTAGACATATGTGTCGTTTGACTGATTTAACAATCAAATTTAATATTAGGAAACAGAAAGGCAAAATTGCTATGCTTTGTAAACTTTCAAACCAAAATTGCTCTTACAAAAAACTTCCTAATACCCACTGCTCCTCAGCAAAAACTGCTAGGGCAAAAAATTTCCTAATAATCATATTTAATCACATGTGCACATTAGTTAAACTTAATGATTAAAATTAACAGAAAGGAAAATTTACTATATTTTGTAAATTTTTTGGGTAAAATTGTTTACACAAAAAACTTCCGAATACCCATCACTCCTTAGCAAAAATTTTCGGGACAAAAATAATATTTAACCCTAAAATAAATAACCTAATTAACAACGTTTAAAATTTGGAAATGGATTGGCGATCTGGGAAAAAGTATGAGCCTGTTCGAAATTGGTCAAGCCATCAAAAAAAAAAAAAATCGATCAAAATATAAATATATTTACAACTTTAAATATTTTTTTATATTTTTTTTGTATATCTATATATTATAAACATTATAAATAACAACTAGTTGGAAAATGCGCCAGAAATATGTGTATTTATTATAAAACTATGGAGTTTGACATAAATACATAATTATGTACTCCTACATTGTATAAATACCGCATATCAAATTATTTAAAATTTTTCCATTTCACAAATTTAATTTTATAAAATAATATCTAATGTTATAGTAGGTAAGATTGTCTAACTCACAAGTTCAAATAAACTGACGTAAAATAAAAAAAATAACAACAATTTAATTAATATCAAATAATGATTAAAATAAGAACATGACAACAATTTTATGTAAATATATTTTAAATTTAAATAATTGAAATTAAATCAAGGGAAAATTCTATAAAAAGATAGTTAAATTAATCAAATTCTACTTTAGGTCATTAAACTTTAATAAATTATAAATTAAATTATATGACACAGATAGGGATTTAGAAATTGGAGTCAATTACATCTACATACCGCTTGGTTTATCTTTCTAGGCGACTCAAAAAATTGACCTATAAGCAGAAAAAATTACACAAAAACTTTTTGACACTCCTAAAATCATAAAAGAAAAAAAAAGATATATCCAGGCGACTCATTGCCCTCCTATCTCGAACCCATTTGTGCTGAAGACGACGTTGCACCCAAATTCAGGGGACTCGCGTTGCCTTCCTCACGTGACAGTACAGCAAGAGTCGCAAATTGAACTAAACTCAATTTGTTGGGTTCAATATGGGCAAGATCGGGGACAGACCCTTTGAACAGACAATCAGAAGTTTGGGTTGTCGTTCCCTCCTTTTGATGATGATATTAGAGAAACATTTAATAATTATTTGTTTTGGGTGCCATTGTCGAGTTCTATTCAAAAGCAAGAGCTTATTTCCCCTTCATTTCAACCTGTTTCTTTCTTTCTGTTCTTCTTCAGAATAATATACTCATTACTCACCGTTCATGTCTTTTTTTGGCTTCTAACTCTATTTTTTAAGTCGACTACTTGATATATCATATCAACTAAGGGGCATGTATGTAATTTGGCTTAACTCCTAAATCCTTATTATATCACATAACTTAATTCATAATTTATTGAATTCAGTGACCTAAGTTAAGTTACAGTTTGATTAATTCAACTATTTTTTTTTTTTTTATAGGATTCTCCCTTAAATCAATCAACATTTACAATATATTATACTAAACAAATAATTATTATATAATTCATATATAAAGCGTTTGAATATGCCCAAATCAAAAGAGTTATTATCAAGATTTTGTAAACCAAAAATGTAAAAATGATAAAATTGGTGTGTGACTCCCGACAAGAATTTAACTGAATTTAGATTTTAAGGGATTTGTCACGAATATATAAATTATAAACATAAAAATGATAAATAGAGTTATTGATTCTTCATCACCTTACAATTACTTGGATTTTTAGACAATCTTTATAGTGTGTTTGGTTTGAAGGAATAGAGTGAAAAAAAAGAAAGAGACATAAATTTTTTTTCCCATATTTACTAAATTACTTATGAAAAATTTTTAATATTTTAAAAATATATTCTTAATAAAAAAAATATTATTTTCATTAATAACAATTTGGTCAATAAACTCCTCTCTGATGTCTCGTGCGCCACTCCTCCACCACGTATCTCCACCCAGCTATTGGAAATCCCTTACCGTTCGTCAAATTATCAATCAAGTTCGAAGGCCATGGGGGCACCCATTAAAGGCTGTCGTCGGAGGGCATCTCAGGAGATTGATGCTTGAACGCCTCCTCGCCTCCGTCCACCCTACGCCGCTGCCACTGGATGCGTTCCCAGTCAGCACATCCACCGGCCACTCCACCGGAAGGGGAGAAAAGACCCTTCAAAGAGAAGGGACTGACACCCCACCGGACTGTAGCAGCGCCAGGCTGCATCTTGACAGCGGAAGAACCCTAATCGGAGGGAAAGGAAACCTTAGCAGGGGGAAGTATTTCGAACGTGGCGAATTTTCGATCTATTATAATTTTTTTCAATATCACAATGTTAATTGTGTTTTGTGGATCGTGTCGGTAACGATGATGGTACTTCATCTTATTTATTTATTTATTATTATTATTATTATTTACGGGTTTCTCTAATGTCTAATCATATTATACAATATCATAATGTTTCTCTATTTTACTCATATGGGGAACGGGGTGTATATATTTAATTGGGAAAATTATAGTAAAGGATCTAAGAAAAATAATATTTATTGAGAAAAATCATAAAAATGACAATTATTTTAAAGGACCAAAAATTAAAACAAAAAAATGGAAAGACTAAATTGTCTTTAGTCAAATTTCTTATATTTTCTTAACTAAATCAGAATTTGAAATAATTAATGGATAATGATAAATCAAAATCTGAAGTGATTGACTAATCTTATCATATTGGAATCTAGCGCTAAAAATCAGTTAAAGGTTCAAATGTTTTCTAATGAAAAAACTCACGCATAAAATAATCTTTTGAAATACTCGAGTAATACTAAGTTGTAAAACTCATTCATTCAATTTCTTTTGTTTTTTTTTTTGTTAGACATCATTAAATTTAGAAATCATCTTAATTCAAAATCATACAGGGGAAAAATAAAACACAGCTAATTAAACAATTAGAAATGGGAAAGCATCTGCACCTTTTGTATCAGAACTCAAAAAATACAATTTAACTAGAACAGAAATATGAAATTAAAATCATATAGCATTCGAAAATTCAAACTGATTCCACTGGACCAAGTAAGGCATTATGCATAAGAATACTTCGCCAACATTACCATGATGGAAAATGCTAAGTAAAAACCTGTCAATAAAACACTTTCCCTTGTGGCCAGTTCCCTTTTAACATTAGTTTACGTTGATACTTTGGTTTAGAATGAATCTGAAGGTGCATGAATTTTAAGACATGTGTCATGCTACTCGAAACAAATTGCACCACAAGCTCAGAGTTCCTTTTGGGGCAACATCTCTGGAGACCCGAAAGAAGGAGGGAAGCCATGGCTGGGTCGGGTTTGCCCGACCCGTTGAAGATGAAGAGCCTGCCTTTGAAGGTGAACTAGGCAAATCTTATGGTGTGGCAGCAGGAGATGATGACAACATCCCTGAGATCGAGGCCTTTGGAGGTGCATTTGGTGGTGATGTTTTGAAGAAACTCGAAGGATGAAGAGATCTATTAATTGGTTGCGTCTCTATTTGATCAATCACTTCATATTTTGATTCAATGTGAGAGAATATAGAAAATATAGTTAAGGATAATTTAGTCTTTCTATTCTTATGTTTCAATTTCTAGTCCTTTAAAATAATTATCATTTTTATGGTCCTTTTTAATAAATATTATTTTTCTTTTGTCCTTTATTATAATTTTTCCTATTTAATTTGATTTGTTTTTATGGATAGGCCATCAAAATTCTGAAGCAAAATTCTTTTTAGACCAGAAAATTGTGCCATCATCTCTCTCTCTCTCTCTCTCTCAATCGCTCAAGATGACAAAACTAACTCACTCCCTCCTTCTTGATTTGCATTGTTTACTAAAACATAATAATTGCTATGAATTTACTTTACTACTAAATCAAATATTATAATTTTAGTAAGAGAAGTTTGTCCCAATTTATCTGGGAAGAATAAAAGAGATAAAATCTAGTTTTACATGTTACTGTTATGCTTGGTTTATTTAAATAGATCTCATTTGTCAATAGACAATTAGTTTTTTTTATTCTTATTTACTCAGACAATTATTGTCACTATATATTCTTTGTTTTTTTTAGGACAATAAGAATAGATGTTAAGCTTTTAAAACATAATGTATAATTGTAAATAAGTGTGAATGATTATATATAAATTTGAAGGCATATGTTTTAAATGCTATTTAAAGACTTACATTTTAAGTAGGTCTTTAAACAAATTTCTGGCCTTATCAAGACTTTCAAAGGCCTAAACTCAAGTCTAAAAAATCCTACATATAAGTTCAAACCTATTTAGATAAAGCCTAACATATTTCCACCTTAGAGGTTAGCTGGCTTTTTAGTTGGAATCATGCTTCTATAATTTTGTTTGTTTTTTTCTTTTATGGTGACATCCTTGTTATCTAAGAAAATAAAACAACAATTTATTCAATTTTAAAATGATATGTTAATGGTTTAAAATATCTTATCAATAAAAAACTAACAATTATCAAGTTTATAAATGCTATTTTTTATTGAAAATATTTGTCCAACACAATATCAATTGAAAAACTATTTTGATGCCAACCATCTCCTTTAAATCTTATTTAAATACGGGGTTGCTGTGAGTTTGATCATCTATAAATTCGATTCGTGTGTGAATTCCTTTAACAAAAGAAGAAAAAAAAATTGAGCTGGGTAACAATAATATTCTTTTATGATTTTTGGTGTGATATAACTATAGTCTATATAAGCCGTATATAGAGTAATTAAACCAATTTTTATGGAATATAATTTAAACAAATTCTGTTTATTTTAAAATTTTTCAAAAAAAAAAATTATATGTGGCAGATCTAAAGATACTTACCTTAGATTAGACAAAACTCAGGCCAAAAAAGAAAATGCTGAGACAAAATAAAGAAGAAGGAAGCTTAAAGTGTTGGGCATGTTCTTGCCTTTGCATCTCATACAAAAATAATCTTATATTTTCTTTTGTCTGAAATACAAAATTCAAATTTCATTCTCATACTCATAAGAATTTAAATAAGTTTTTTTTTTTTTTTGGTTTTTTTGATAAGGAGGGAGGAAGAAAAAGGCTCGGAGAGAAGCAGACTTGGAGAATATAATTTTTATTTTTTCAATTTTTGAAGGGTTCAGACTTGCCATTTCTCAATTTTTTCCGTGTCTTCTCACTCTAACGCAAAGGCTTGAACCACAAGCTCTGCCCCGACCATCGAGATCTCTGCCTCTTCCCTTCTCAATGATTTATCTCTCTCCTATTATTGAATTTATTTCGCACTATACTACCTTGTAGATCCTCGCTTGATATCTTATTTTCCCCAAAATTTTTGCGTTTTGGTAACCCCAATTTCGCCGGGAAGTAGTAAATTTTCATAATGAACGATCTCGACGGTCTCTTAGCCGCCGATTTTGGGTTCAAGCAGCAGGGCAAAGGGGCCCCAATGGCTGCATCCAAAGGATCTTCGAATGCCACCAATAGTACAAGCCTTAACTTCGATTTGGGATCCCGCGGTGCATCCCGATCCACTGGTAGCTTTAATTCCTTCGGTGGTAGTTTTATGGATGATGGTGATTCTCCGTTTAAGTCGTCGGGTAATCAGAAGAATGATACTGGTGGTTTCGATGATCTGTTGGGGAGCTCAGCGAGGTACCCGAGCAAATCGGAGAGTCGCGGTGCTGATGCGTCGTTCAATTTAGATTCCATGTATCCTGGGTCCGGCGATTTTGGTTCCAAGTCTATGAATCCCCCTGTATATGACAAACCTGTCTATGATGATGACATTTTTGACGGCGTCCCGGGGTTAAAAAGCTCCTCTAAAGCTAATTATGATGATGTTTTTGCATCGGTATCTTCGGCCCCAGAAGTAAGTAGTAGCGCATTTGATGATCTTCTTGGTGGGTTTGGTAAGTCTGGGCATAATGAGAAGAGATCGGAAAAGGTTGAGAAAGATAATCTAGATTTTGACGGTTTGATACCTGGATTTGAAGGAAGCGGAGCCCATAGAGAAAGGTATGGTAACGACGTTATTTTTTAGTATCTGGGATAAAATTTAACGTTATTTAGCAAGTTGATATGGCCACCTGAAAATGCAAAAAATTCGTGCGCTGACAAAGTGCTCGTCTGTTTGCCTATTGCTGTTTAAAGCGTACATTAAGCTGTATTATGAATTCTACTTAGGGACCAAGTATGCCATTTTGTTTCTGTTTTCCTTTTTAGCATATAGCTAGTCTGGGATGGTTAAATTCTACTAATGGAAGCTTTTTCTTGTGACAATTTCTTTCTATCCGATGATATGTTATATTGTCAGTTCTGCTTAATAGGACATTTTTTTTACATAGGGGGTTAATGCTTTTGATGATATATTGATCTTTAAGGTCAGATAGAGAAGGAAGTTTTTTCTGAAATAAACCTCTCTATCGTGATTCAGTTTCAATTCGTGTTTCCAACTAAATGAGTTTGTTGTCCTTCCTGAAATCTTGAATGATCGTGAATGACATTGAAATTATCTATTGACAGCTTCTCCTCATGAAGGCTTTTATAGCATTCTTCTATATTTAACCCCTTGAACAACAATGATGTATTATAATCCCTAAATTTGATTTATCAATGTTATCAAGGGATTTACAATTTTTTATCAATTGTTTGTTTTTCCAGTCTGAAGTTTATTTTAGTTGTTTGGATTTTCTTACTTGAAGATTGGTGTACTGGAATAGGCCCATAGCGCTGAATTGTGGGACCTGGTTCTTGCTGACTATAATGCCTTCTTCTATGAAGTGTGCAGTCTGTTTGGGAGTGAAATTTATACTTTTGGTGATGTCACTATTTTAATTATGCAATAAATGTTGAAGTTATTTATGTATTTGGATTTGGATTTTTACATTATGTGTGGTCAGAATATATTGTCCACACAACTTTGATCTCTGCAATAATCTATCCAGCAGATATTTGTATTAAAGACCCCTAAATAACTTGGAACAAACACATCATGATTCATGATTCTTGTAATTATGATTAGGTGACTAGCTGAAAGTAATGCAGTAAGGTTTTTAAGTGCTAGCTATTTGGATGGTTATGATGTTTCTGCTTGATATCACCAAGAGTCGACAAGATGAGAGTAAAATATCATTAGAAGGAATGGCTTTGTTGGTGGTTTCTGAATTGATAATATCATTATATATTTTCTTTCTTCAAGCATGATAAGGAACACCTTATCTAGGAAAACTTGTTACCTTTTTATGTGATATAACCTATATCAAACATTCTGGGATATTTACTCCAATTTGTTTACCCTTAATAAGTGCAATGCATGTATAAATTTGGACTGAAAAGTTTGCAGAAGTAAAACCTGCAGTTTTATGTTTAAGTTGAATAAATTGTTAAACACTGGTAACATTTATTGCTACTCCTCTTTTATGATTGGTTTGTTGTGGTTATTATCGCATTTTTTATTTTAACATATTGATCGGTTTGCCATCATAACTTTTATGCATTACCTTATTCACAGGCCTACTCCTGATATTGGTTTCTCCTCAGAACAAACTACCACAGATTCTAAGACAAGATCAAGTGCGGCTGATGACCCTTTCAAAGTATTTGAATCAACTTCAACCCCGATGGACTCATCTGCAGGCCACTTTACTGATCCATTGGAGGAAATTGGTAAACTTAGTAGTTCTAGAAGCACAAAAAATGATAGTTCATCAGATTCTAATGGCAGAGTATATGATGATATTGATCCCTTTGATGGGCTTGGAAAATCTGTACCTGCATTCTCATCAGAGAGAAATAACAGAACGGATACCAGTCCTCCAAGGACTAATAAAAGCTCAGGTTGGGCTGGAGAGAAAGAGCCAGATGGGAAATCTTTTGTGAAGAGTCCTGAGAGACATTCACAAGACAAGTTTCCAGGTGGCCATGATTGGGGATTTCCCCAGACACCCTTTGATGGGCCTACTTATTCATCTTCATCTGACTCTCATAAACCAGCTGATCAACGGGCTTCTTCCCCTTCATACGATAATGATGGTTTTAAAGAGGCCAATTTTCAGACGGACTCATCTCCAAAATTTGAAGAAAATTTGGAATCATTTGATGATGTGTGGCTGACAGTATCTGAGATTCCTCTTTTTACACAACCAACTGCTTCTCCCCCACCATCAAGACCTCCTCCTCCAAGACCTGTAAAAGTTTCTAAATCAGGAGCTACAAGCACTAGAAGGAAGACTACCGGGATCTCCCAGGGTCATGAGTCTTCTGCTGCAACAAGAGTTTCCTCTACATCTCCATTTGATGAATTTGAGGATTTTGCTGCTGACAGGAGTCGTAGTTATGATGATGAGCATGAAGGTGGTTTTCCTAATGAAGAATTAGAGATGAATTCAGCAGCTGCTGCTATGAAGGAGGCTATGGATAAAGCTGAAGCCAAATTTAGGCATGCAAAAGAAGTTAGGGAGAGAGAGAGTACTAAGGCTGCCAGAAGCAGAGAAGCTGGCCTATTTGAAAGAGATGAGAGAGCTGTGCAGGAAGAGAGAGAGAAACAAGAAAAGTTAGATCGTGAACGACAGCAAAGAGAAAGGGAGGAAAGGGAGCAAAGAAGACTTGAAAGGGAAAAGGAGGAGAAAGAAAGAGAAAAACAGCGACTTGAGAGGGAAAGAGAAATGGCAAGGCAGGCTGTAGAAAGAGCTACAAGGGAAGCACGTGAAAGAGCAGCTGCTGAAGCTCGTCAAAGAGCTGAGAGGGCAGCTGTTGGAAAAGCTAATGCTGAAGCTCGAGAACGAGCTGAAAGGGCTGCCGTTTTGAGAGCACAAGCTGAAGCCCGTGAAAGAGCTGCTGCCGAGGCAAGGGAAAGGGCTGAAAGGGCTGCTGCCGAAGCAAAGGAGAGGGAAGCACGGGATAGAGCAGCTGCAAGGGCTGAGGCTGGAGCACGAGCTAAAGCAGAACGTGCTGCTGTGGAAAGGGCTGCTGCTGAGGCTCGAGAAAGGGCTGCTGCAGAAGCCCGAGAAAGAGCTGCAGCTGCTGCAAGGATGAATCAACAAAAGAATGAAAATGATCTTGAATCTTTCTTTGGCATGGATACAAGAGCTAGCAGTGCTCCGAGGCCTCCTAGGGCTAGCTCTTCAGTGAGAACCTTTTTCTGTGAAACTTTATCTGATACTACAGAAAGTTTAGGTATTAATTTTTTTGAACCTGAACTTTTTCAGGATTCTTTATTTGATACCCAATTTCAGGCAGATGTTACAAGGAAATCAACTGGAGCATCTACAAGCATGAAGAAAGCATCATCTTCAGTTAATATTGTTGATGACCTTTCCTCAATTTTTGGAGGTAGTTTAACATTTTTAATGTGATGTTTATTGATGTGGCAGTGTTTTAAATTCTTTTGTCACATATTGCTTACTTGGTTCCCATTGCACCCTCTCTTTTATGGGATGAAGCTGCTCCATCATCAGGAGATTTTCAAGATGTTGAAGGGGAAAGTGAAGAAAGGAGAAGAGCCAGGTTGGACCGCCACCAGAGGACTCAGGAGCGAGCAGTATGTGTTTCAGTTTATATGTTAGATATTTTCATATTTATTTGTAAGAAAGGATAGGCCAGGTACATGAAATCTTTTTACATATTTGTTGATGTAATGCCTGTTGTCCTTTTTTGCCAGGCAAAAGCATTGGCTGAGAAGAATCAGCGAGACTTGCAAACACAAAGAGAGCAAGCTGAGAGACATGTAAGTAGTTTTTTGTTTTGTTCATTTTATTTATTTCTTGATCACCAACTATATTTGGCAGGTCTCAGGGTCTAATAGATTACCATGTAGCTGTGTTATATTCAATCGGAAATTATTTTCTTATCTGCAGTGTTTCTTTTACTAACCAATGCACTATATTTTTTTTGGGTGAAAATTCACTGTGCTCACCTGTATGTATTTAATGATGATATTATGTATTCTAATTTAATATTTATTATTCTGAGTTGTGCTTGTCAATGCTCCTTTCATCAAGTTTTGCAAGCTTGGAACAATGTCAAAAATTTTAGTTTTATCATTTAATTTTATGTATTGATTTCAGAGGCTTGCTGAAACGTTGGATATTGAAATTAAGCGATGGGCGGCAGGAAAAGAGGGGAACTTGCGTGCTTTGCTCTCCACTTTACAATATGTATGTACTTAACATATGGATTTTTTTTTTTAATATTTCTATTCCCTCTGGTAGCAATTTCCTATCAGATTGTTGGCCAAGAATTATAACAATTCTTTTGTCTTGAAATTATAACAATTCTTGTTCTTTCCTATTGATTATACCCCGCACATATTAAGTAAACAAGCTTGCATAAAGAGAGCATTGTATTAATTGATTTGAAAAATAGTAGAGAATGATTGTTCTCCTTGAAAGAAACTCTTAGTCCTTTATAAGAGTTGAAGGCCTCTATATATGCAAAAGCTGAAGGAATTTACATTTGTATCCTTAGAGCTAGGAGCAAAGTACAAAGTATTCTTAGAACTTATTCTATTTACAACAGAGTCAATAAAACAACAAAAGAAACTACCACATCATAACCATGTACTTGTTGTTGACTGTAAATCCTGTGGAAGCTAGATAAAAATAATCTTGTTTTCAAAAGGTTTTTGTTACATCTGGGAAATCACCCTCGATTTTTTAAAGAAGCAAAATGGTCTTTGAGTTATTGTGCTTTTACAGTGGCATTGTGATTTCCATTTGTTTTTGTTGCATTGACTTGTTTCCTATGTGAATGGTTAGGTGCTTTGGCCTGAATGTGGTTGGCAGCCGGTTTCTTTGACTGATTTGATCACAGGTGCATCGGTTAAAAAAGCTTATAGGAAAGCTACATTATGTATCCATCCTGATAAGGTGCAACAAAAGGGTGCCAATCTACAACAGAAATATGTTGCAGAGAAGGTGTTTGATCTACTCAAGGTACTGCAGACCAGTGTATAGTGTACAACTTCTCGATGTTTTAATCTTTGATTTCTATTGAAAAAAATGAATTTAGTAACCAGTGGCATGGATGTGTAAATGGAGTAAGCTACTTTATCTCTTAGTGGGTTTTATAAAATGGGCTTGCTCCCTCATGAGACAGGAAAAAAAAAAAGACGGGTGGGGCTTATTGACGCTAAACTGTATATGCTGTTTTTCTGTGTGTTGACTTCATCATTACCTAAAAGTTTGATAATTTGGAACAGGAAGCATGGAATAAGTTCAATTCAGAGGAGCTTTTCTAAATCTCAGATGAGCGTAGTGAGTTGAAAGGAATTTGTTCTTCGGACGGCTGTTTGACCAGCCACCTCCCCCATTGCATATGTTGTATGTGGATTGAAGTTGAAATGCGCAAGTGCTGAAAATATTGGTGCCATCCATGGAGCTTGGTTGAGGGGGTAAACCTTTGGTGTTGTTGATTGACGTTGTTCCAAGGGGGTTGGTTGTTACCTTGGGGTTTCCACACTTGTTTATGAATGTGGCATGTTCTGTTATAATGATGTAAAATATCCTTGTGAGGTTCCCTCTTGATGTCAATTTTATTCATTGATCCAAGTGAGGGCTCATGAGTGATCTGTTTTGTTTTTCTTTTAAATTTTTGGTCTGTCCATTTGATTACTTATGGTATATTGTACAATTTATTCAATATATACATACACCCCATCCTGTGGATTGAGATCAAAATGTGGGAACACTTCACAGTTGATCTTAGACTTGTATTTCACGTTCTTTACACAAGCTTTCTTCAACCTGTACATTTAAATTGTGAAGTTGTATATTATCTGTGGTGTCCATTAAATACGGTTATCTAGCTTTTGACTCTTTTATATTTCACTAGGGTTAGAATAGGTCCTAGGCTTAAAGAGTACATGTATAGGTACTCTGTATTGCACAATGCACACCCACAAGTCAGTTATTGTATGAAGATTGGTAGGTTGTTTTGTCCCATTCATATACGGAAGCTATAGAATGTGTGGGCATTTTGACAAGAGGTGCATACAAATAATATGCAATTACGAAGTCACAACAGTGCATCTAAGATGTAGAACTTGATTTATACTTAACAAAATGTTTGTCGGAGATGAAATTAGTTCTTAGTTTTATGCGGTGTGTATTTTGAATTTCAAGCTTATACTTGCTATATGTATATGAGTCAATTCTTGCCAACTAGTTCCAATTTTTGGACTGGCGGTTGTGAGTAATAAGTCAATTCTTACTAACTAGGTCCAATTTTTGTTAGCATTTTTTACTCTCTTTTTTGGTGATACAATGGGGCCTAGCCTTGAGTACTTGACCCTACTAAACCACAATTCCACGAGGAAACTGACATAGAAGTTTGTATATTTTCCACCACATTTATGAAACAAGTCACTGTCAACCCGTAAGAAAAGTGCTTATTCAAGTGAACGATACTACGAATCAATAAACTTTGAAGCTGACATGCGGACTGGATATTTAATACGTGGGTGGATGAACAGTGAGAGCCTACTTGGTTTTATTTGTGTGTGTATATAATAGGAATTCCCTCAAAAACTCCCATATCTTTAAGATAACACACTTCTGATGATTTTTCGAAGCTAAAGCAGTTACATTGAAGATAAAACAGAATTTACAACTTATAAGAAATTAAATTCATTGCAGCAAAAAAAAAAAATTTAAAACTTACACTAGGATGTTACACAACAAAACATAATGGAACCCCTCGTCTTTAGGTTCAACTGGCGTTGGGGTCGGTCTTCCCCACCTTTAAGAAAAGGGTTCAATCTCTGCGTTGGTCAAGGCGCTGAGGGAAGCATCCTAAGGGTCTAGGAAGCAGTGGTAACGCTGGTAGAGATGGAGACATGTGTACTATCTGGCCAGTATCCCTTGTGGACTGGGCTCTAAGCGCCCTACCCTTGGACTGTGGGTAAGCCCGACCCCTTTTCTAAAATTTATTTATCAAAAAAAAAAAAAAAAACAAAACATGAGGGATAATATGATTAACCAATATAGTTAGATCAATGGAATGTCTTGTATTTCTTGAGATCGAGCAAAACACCAGCAAATGATCCAGCAACAGCCACAATAGACACAACGAGACACGCCATACTCAGAATCTTCAAGCAAAGCCACCTCCCACTCCATTTTGTTATCTTCTTCTGTTTAATATACATCTCCACCGGAAAATATACGGCCAACGGCCAAAATCCTAATGCCCCAAGAATCCCCACAACGTCATTGAAGAAAGGAAGCAGCATGGAGACCAGTGTGGTGAGTACAACATAACAAGTCCTCGAAATCAACCTCAACGGATTCAGATTATAAGGAGCGAAACCAGGAAGTAATGTGACTTTGAATTCTTTGTTCAAGAGTTGGTTCATGGGGAATCTCTGTGAGGCTTGTTTCTCGATGAAGGCGAAGATAGTTTGAGAGAAAACTTGGTAGGCACCGACAAGGTGGACGACTACGGCAGCGTTGGCTACGTCGAGAAGCCAAAAGGGTTTGGAGAAGGCCAAGTCAGTGAGGAGATTTCCAGGTGACTTGACTCCCAAGGCAGCATAGCCCATGCAGCCACATAACATGTAGAACGTTGTGGTTACTGCTATACTTATTTTTGTTGCTTTTTTCATTGATTTTGCTTCTGATGGTGGAGACCTTATGGAGTCCTATAAATTGAAAATGAATGTGAATTTTTATAGTTGATTAGTTTTTAAAGGAAAACAGGATGTGTGTGTGTGTGTGTGCATACCTGAATTTCAATGAGGACAGTGGAGAATGAGTAAGAAAAGGCTATATCACCAAGAGCTTGGCCAGTCCTCCATATTTTCTGGGCTTGAGTCATAGTCCCAATCATGCTTATTCCTGTGAGGCTGCCCTTAATCTGACCACTCTCTGCTCAATATAATTAAGTGTTCAACTTATATTAATTAGGATTAACAAATAAATAAGCAAATGTTGTAATAAATTAAGGAGAAAGACACAAGGATAGCCCCAAAACTGCAACTCCCAATTTAAGATCCCGAAATGACTATGAAGTTTCAAGGGACGACTACTCTAAGAATAAATTTTTAAGTAAAATCAATCAAATGTCCTTAGTGGTCATGATTTTAACTGTTGTCATATGATAAGTTAAAGTTTTTACTTGTGAGATTGTTGTTGTCATAATTCACTCAAAGGAAGAAATGTAAAAAAACCAAGGGTCCTTTTAGGGTTTCTGGGGCAACCATTGGCGGCCTTCCCTTCCTTTATCTATGGAGGCTATCTTCTCCTCTTTGGTTGGGCTTCTCGCCCCTGTGGTGGCGAAGGAGAAAGGATGATTGGCGAAGGATGTTCGTGAAGTTTCTTCTGATCTAGGATCAAGTTCTCTATGTGTGGAAGACTTTTTAGCTACTTGTGTTTTTAGATCAGCTGTTCTGTTGTTTAGATTCTATTTTGCCTTTTCACTTTGTTGGTTGTTTTGTTTCCTTTGTTTGAAAGGTTGAAGTTTTCAGTATTTTAATATATTCTGTTTTTATGGGCCAAAAAAATTGTTGTTGTGATTTTATTTATCTATTTATTGGTTCAGATTTCAAATTAAGGGCATTCAAGTAATTTTTCATAAAATTAAGTCTCAAACTAGTCTCTATGGAGTTCACCAATTATTGATTAAGTCATTTGGGAATTATGAATTGGGATATGTAGATTAATGCTATATTTGGATGAATGGACCGAAAAACGAGAGAAATACTTGAAAACTTTCATAAATGATTAAAAAAATTATTATTATTGGGAGTTATCTCTTTCCCCTGTAATTTTCTCACCATCCAAGCATAAGGTTAAGGTATTTTCATTTTTTTCTCCTTTTAATAATTAAGAATATATATATATATATATATATATATATATATATATATTGAATAATTACTTACGTGCAACTTTGGCGAAACCAAGAGAGAGACCAATGGTGGCGTAGGTAAAAGACATGATAGCAGCAACTATAGAGAGCCACCAAATCTGATCAAAGTCTGGTATTTGAGACAGAAACATCTGAACTACACCAAACCCTATCATGTATGCATTGCCTGACACGTCGCATTCCTTTTCGTTGCCATTATTCTTATGAAAACAATTTGACCTCTTCATTGCCCTGTCTCCCACCAACAAAACACAAAAAATCATCATTATAATTAACACTAACCAAACAATATTAAATTATACTGCGTCATATATTTTTAAACTATATAAAACTCACATCATGCTGGTTGAAGCTGCGATTGTGTATCCTATTGTGACTCCCACAAGATTCAGATACTGAAATAGGCCACACAACTTCACATTAACTCCACCTGCACGTATGTATCAAACATAAACATTATATCAAAGGAGTTATAATTAAGGAAATTATTTAAATACTCCCACCAAACCTATATATAAGACCCAACTTACATTTTTTTTTTTTTTTAAGAGATTGAAGACATATTCATATAATATGTTGTATATGATTATATTATATATTAATTTATAAATTAAGCGAATTAAAAAGATATCGTGGAGGCAATATATATTAGAGCTTGAGAATTGTAAATTTAGAAGAGAAGTGTATAATGTGTGTGGGTAGGCACCTAGGATGGAAGCAACAGCGTCGATGTAAGTGTAGTTCCTCTTGCCAGAAACGGCGTCGTGCAGACGGTAACAATCAGAAAGCAAGGAAGAAGTATAGAGAGTGATGAAGGAGAACAAGATCATGACGGAAGGACCGGCGATCCAGCCAAGCTGCGCGACGGCCCACGCTAAGGATAACACACCTGATCCTATCACCGCCGTTATTATGTGTGAACTCGCCGTCCATACTGTCCCTGCACTCTCATCATCATCAATAATGAATCCATTAATCATATATATATAGATACAACGTTGACGTTATCGTGTGTGTGAAAGACCAGCGTAGGATTGGAGATGGTACGTACCAGTTCGTTTAGGACGGCCGTCGTCGTCGTAGGATTTAGACGGGTCCTCCATGTCGTCGAAATTAGCTTCAAGTTGGCTAAGGTTGTTTGTAGCCATATGTGTGCGTGTGTCTTTTATGAAACACTCAAGATAAAATTAAAGACTCTTCTTGACACTGGAGGGAAATGCATGTGTGGGTATTTATACACAGCTGGTTGGTCTTTTATTAATAAAGAGACTGAAAAAGGATTGAAGAATTTTAAACATATATCAGAACTAAATTATACATGTACATTTATAATATTAAAAAAAAAGAATGAAGTGGTTTGAGGGTTCCACATTAATCTACAGAGAATCAAGTGGTGTAGTAGTAAAGCTACTCATCAAATTAAAGCAGGCACGAAAGAATATACAGAGAATTGGTGTATATGTATCGATCTCTGTATTTATGGAATTGAATATCAAGTGAGTGATGATGAGAAAAAAAGTGAGTTAGACTGAAACTTATTAAACGGTTTAAGGAAGTTAAAACATATTCTTAATATAAAACATATTTATTTAATTTGATTAAATTAAGGAAGTTAATTAAAACTTAGTAAAGCTACTCTCCCTCTTATTCTTAATATAAAACATATTTATTTAATTTGATTAAATTAAGAAAATTAATTAAATTAGTTAATATGACATCTATTTTCTAAAACACTGTAGTCAATATCCTTAATTCTCTTCTCCTCCCTCCTCTTTGATTATTTTTGAGGGAACATATCAATGAGGATAAAGTAGGAAAAGATTATTAGCTATGAAAATTATATATATTATATTTAGGATTAATATCAACTCTTCAAATACATCTTATATTAATTAGCCAACTTTACTACTACTTACAACTTGTCTGTTAAAAAAAAAAAAAAAATTGGCTAACAAAATGAAGAAACAACTTGCCAAAAATAATATATGTTGCTACTTGCTCCTCGTTTGTTTAATTTATAGTATATACTCATCACTTGGTTAGGTTTGATATTAACTTCATATTACTCCTGTATCTTCACCACACTTTTTTTTTTTTTTTTTTTTTATAGGCACAAGTATCTTCTTATTAGAAATTGCAATTCTATTTGAGGCCTCATCAAATTTTGGTTTTTACATTGTGAAGAAGTTCCACATTAATTGAGAAGGCAAATAAAAGATGCCTTATAAAGGTTTAGACATCTCTCATTTCTCCATACTTTTTAAAACCTTGAAGGATAATGGACTCCAAAATAGATAAATCAAGAACATATGGGGGGGGATGAAGACTGTTTTTAGATCTTTCTACTAAACCCAACCCTTATTGTCATTGGTACCACATGCTTATTCTTTTACCAACACATCTTGTTGTTGGTATTTTTATTCAGGGAAAATCCCAGAAAAATTCAGTTAAAATAGGAAAAAAAAAGATAAATTAGAGAATCCAATATAATAGATCTCAATATAGACTTTTAGGAAGAATATAGGATTCCAAATATTTTCAAATGATCATCATGCCCCTAACAACATTTAGGAAGTTTGAGTTGTCAATAAGTGTACTATAGTTATTAGTTGCAATTTTTAAATTGTTATTCTTTATACTTAAGTGGATTATACATTACAATTAACAATTTTGGTATACATTCAGACAGTTTTGCTCTCCAAATACCAACAATATTGTGGGTAATATTTTAAAAATTACACATGTTATGCGCCACTGACTACTTATATATAATGAATAACTACTTAAGAATTACAATTAACAATATTTATTACACACATATAGAACTTAAACTCTCCAAATATTGTCAGGGGCGAGTTAGTCATTTAAAAATATCTACAAATCACAAATCCCTCTGGCAGCCGCAAGTGTGAATTGATATTTGTGATATTGGCTTGATTTGCCTTTCCCCTATCCTATGTTAGACGATTTTTTTCTAGAAGTTTTCCTTTTATTTACTAAATAAGCATGAAACTTGGCCATTATACGAGCACATATATAGTTTAAACCTTGGGTGAACCCACCTCAACCTTATGTATCCTTATTTTATATTACCTTGTAACGATTAGAGATCATATCAAAAGAGAGATTCATTTAGTGCTTACCACTGCTAAGCTATCTGTAAAGAACAAATTTAATAATTGAAGCCATATCTTTAAGCTCAAGATCTGTTTAGTGTGTTTGTGTGTCTATATCAGTATAATGGCCATATCACAGATATCTTAGGACGTGTGTGTGAGTCTATATCAGTATAATGTCTTTTGTGTAAGTTTCATATATAATAACGTGATATATACGGAAGTGGCTCCCATCCACTTCCCTTCCTATCATCTTTTTCATCTCAATCGTTGAATTGAAATATGAACGGTTCAGATTTCGTCATTTATAAAAATATTATTTTTAAATTTTTTAATATTTTTTAAAGATAAAATATAAATCGTTCATATTTCAATCGAAAGGTTGAGATGAAAAAGAAGATAAAAGATGATAGGAAGGGAAGTGGATGGAAACCAAACCCGATATATACAGGTTTGGATTCATTGTAACTGCACTACCAAAAAAATTCAAAATAATGTTTTTTCTGGCGGTTTATTATTTGCGGCAGTTAACAGAAATTAAGAGCTCCCAATTAATTTATATATATATATATATAAAAGAGCTTCCAATTAATGCTTGCTTTTAGTAGCGGTCATTATTCAATTTCATTGGGCCTGACAAAATAGGGTAGTAAAATATTTTAATCACCTTTCTATTTTGTTTTAATTATACAGATATTCTCTCTATTTTAAAAACTCATATAGATTTTTTAAAAAATTAAAATGTATGTTATACAAACTTCTTTTATATTTTAAGATTATATTTTCATTTACTTAAATCGTTAGTTGACAATTAAGTTTTATTTTTAAATTTTTTTTATCAAAATGCTTTTATTTGACATTAGAATTATTTAAACAAATAAATATGTATGTGGGCCAAAAAAAAAAAAAGACCACAAAATTTTTATCATAATATATTTTTTTTAACTTTCTAATATGTTAAAAATTTATGAATTTCGAGATTATAAAATTTATATTTTTAATTTTTTACCATACTTATTTAAATTTATTTATTTTTAGTTTCTTAAATGACTAAAAATATATATCAAACACATTTTTTCTATAAAATATAATAAACTATATATGTTTGAGAGATTGTATTAAGTAATTTAAATTTATAATTTGATATTTTTTCTACAAACATTTAAGAAAATTTCTCAAATTTTTAAAAGTTTGTTATATTTATCGTTTGCCAATTAAAATTTTAGATTTAGCATTAAGATTAAATTAGTAAATAAATTTTATTTTTATCTAAATTTCATGTAATTTTTTTTTAGAATTTTTTAAAATATTCTTAACAGTGTTAACATTTGGACTTAAGTCTATGTTTTTAAAATAAAAGGGTATAATTAAAACAAAACATAATAGTGATTAGAGTATTTTACTCAATGATATAATATCTTGATGACTTTTAGTCCAATAGTGTCGAAAATATATCTACCATCCATTTTAATATTTAGCTATTAGTATAATATTTATTTTCTAAGAACTTCGGACTACCTTAAAACTGTTATACCAGCCATATACCTTCAAATTAACCTTCCTTTGATATATAGTTAATTATCTTGCTTTTACCCTCTCTGTGTGTGTGTGTGTGTGGTTAAGCCTCTAAAGTGAGAAGTTAAATAATGATAATGCAGGCAACAAATGGTTGCTTAAGAAAATGCCACCATAGTTATCTCTTTTAGCTAACTTCTCTTCTTACAGATGCTAATATGATTGGTTAATCAGTTCAAGTGGTTTATCTCCAACCAGAGGCTTGATTACATTATTGGCTACTTTTATACCTTTCAAGAGATATCAAATATATTCTTATTAATTAATTAAATGTACTTGTATATTAATTATTACCCTGGCCTAGCTAATCTGATCATGTGTGTGGTTCAACAAACTACAAAGGAGAGCGTGTGAGTGTGCTTGGTTACGTTATATTAATATATTGGGATATTAGTAGAGGTTCAGTCCAAAAAATTGTTATGTGTTATAAAACTAATAAAATAAATAAGAAGAAGAGAAAATTCTAAAGAGATAAAGTAGAGAGAAGTTCTCATTTCACTGTCATTTGAATGTTTACAGAAGCCCTCTATTTATAGAAGGAAAATGAGTCTTTAACTGTAATTCTCACCTTTTACAATATATATATTTAATTCATAATAATAAAAACATGGGCTGCTGAATCAAAGGAATCAAAGAAACATGGGCTGCTGAAGAGGCAAAAGAAGACTTGTATTTGTGTGGGCCCCACTGGTACTATGCAAATAGTAAATTACTATACATGGGTCCCATGTCATCTTGTAATATTTGGAGACCGTGAGTCAATGGACATCTACATAATAAGTATATTCATAACACTCCCCCTTGGATGTCCATTTATGAACGTGCCTCATTAAAAACTTTAACTAGGAAAAACCCAGTGGGATAAAAACCTAGCCAAAGAAAAGAGTACATCATTCATCGATACACTGTCAAGTGCTGCCTCATTAAAAACCTTTCTAGGAAAACCCAATGGGACAAAACCTAGATAAGGGAAAAAAAGTACAGCGTGTATCGTCTCCCCCTCTTGATTACATCAGGCTTGCTCCCCCTGATGATTACATAATTTTCAATGTCTTCTGAGCATAACTCTCTTTCTGTCATCAAGTATACTGTTGTTCACTTGTAGAACAATTACAGAAACGTCCAAATTTGATTATTCATTGTATACCTGCAAAATCTTTCAAGTAAAATCATAATAATCTTTTCATAAATATACATGTGCATATAAATGCACACTCTAATTGCTTCTAGCAATATATGAACTTATCATCATTCTCAAAAATTTTATGCTTCTGGCATCTTGAGTCCTTCAGAGACTTATGCTTCTGGCATATTTAATCCTTCAGGGACATATGTTTCTGGCGCCTTACGTCCTTTAAGGACATGTGCTTTTAGCACACTAATATATTGTGGCTCATGATCCTCATCATCATTTATTACAACATATGCTATCATTTAAATATCATCAACGTCGACATCATTTTTAGTCCCATCGGATTTCATTTATTGAGATCTCTTTTTATTCACATATATTAGGTACCTGGGTCTCTTCTAGGACCATAATATTCAATTCTGGTAATTACATCTCTTCTAGAGATAACATCTCTTCAGGAGATAGCTCTTTTGGAGCTTTTCTTCATCTCTTCAGGAGATGGCTCTTCTGGAGCTTTTCTTAATTATCCTTTACTTGATCATCTATATTCCTGTAGCTCCTCAAGGATTTTTATCTTTAAAACCGATGGACTTGTAACACTTCAGGCGTGCTTTATAACAATTCATATAGGAGCATTTGTAGTTGGGACATGTGACTTTGTCACTTTCTTAAGGTCGGTAAATGCTTCTGGCATTCGATTAACTAAAATCTGCAACTGAATTATCATATTGAACTCTTAGTGTACATTTCCTTGTACGAGGATCAATATGAGCCAATGATAATTCATTCCACTTTATCTCTTTTACCCAATCTGCTTATTTTACTCCCCCTCATCTAATCATGTAGTGTGTATCCATCTGTGTGCATTATATTAGATAAATAATCATTGCACATTTCAAAACTTTTAAGATGGAATTAATCTGGTTCCTGACCAAAAGCCAATTTTACGGGGAAAATTTTGTTGGCTAATATAATAAACACTGTTCTTATAATCTCATATAATTTCTAGATCATTCAATCTGGAAATTGCGCGCATAATCTGTTGCAAACTTCTGGTTGCAAACATCACTGCAAACTTATGTGATTTATAATATCACATGTATCCTATATCATTCAATTTGATACATTTCCAGAGATCCATTTCCAGTTATAATCAATAATATTCTCATAATATTCCGGAGGAATTAACACAAATATTCATGGAGAATACAAACACTCACACTTGATCAATATCATTCTCCCACTCAAGTGTGAGTCCATCAATACATGTAACTTCTATATAATATTTCATAATAATTTCATATATGATATCTATTTCTGCAGATATCAATAAAATTTCATAGATTTCTTAATGCATTATCAATGCACAATTTTGTTACTTCTGGTAACAAAATTTTCATCCAGAATTTGCAATCAAATACATATCAATACAAAATCATCGGGATTATCAAAATCATCGATCTAATAAAAATATTCACGAGCGCAGTACTGTGGAATCACCGATGCATCATGCATCACTGTGGGATCACAAGCGTAACAACTCGGATTGTCGTATGCATATAAAGTCAAAAAGGTTCTAAGCTCGTGCTTTATAAGGAGCAGATCTGCAGAGATTTAACAGGACTGTGCAAATCTGCAGAGATTCAATAGGATTTAATTCAGCTATAAATAGAAGAAGGAAAACGAACATGCCTCACAAACACACAAGCATCTAATATTAATTACTAGATACTCACATATTTCTCTAAATTCTATTGTCATGGCAGGACCTAGCAATTTTATCCCAATTTCTGATACATCTGACACAGCATTACTTGATGCTTTATTGTATGATGATCAGACAAACATGTCATTTTATTCTTTACTCTTTTCTGAACCTCTAGACATGTTTATTCCACCTTCTACTATTCCTCCTTCTGCTTCAAATGTACCTACTTCTCCCCCTAGAACAAATGTTCTTCCTCAATCTACAAGGATTGAAGGTACAACTGAAGCAGGTTCATCAAGGAGGCCGGTTAAAAGGTGTAGAACTATGGCCGAACTGATGGAGTCTACCAATCCAGTTCAGCCAATAGTGACAACAATCAATCAGCCAGCAATCACAAGCCAACAAGCAATCATCAGCCAGCCATCAACAATCAGCCAGCCAGTAATGACTAGCCAGCTAGCAATAACCATCGAACCAACAATAACCAGCCAGCTAGCTACAACTAGTCAACTAGTGACTACCGACCAATTAGCAACTACTAGCCTATTGAATTGTAGTTGTTGTGATGTTTTACGGGAGATCATACATACCAACGGACTTCAGTGTCATAAACTAGAAGTTCACGGAAGGAGAACAGGTATGCTTTCCCACGCTATTTTATTTGAAAATGTACAGGATAAATCTTACAATACTGACAGACTTCCAATGTTTGATTTTAGTAATAAAAATTTTGGAGAAATCAAACATTTTCTGACATAGTATTGTATAAATTTACAAGCATCAGGATATAACTTGATGTGTGATCCTGTATTAACCTTTTATGAGATCCTTTGTGTTGGTTCGGAATGGACGGAAAATCCAAATGAACCCCGCGGGAGTTCATTTCAAACCAACATCGAAAATCCATTAGATAAAGGAAAACAACCCGCGATTAATATTCCATATGATATTTCATCCCTTAATCAGGGTGAATTATATAGAATAACAATGGAGCAACGGGAAAGAATAAAGAAAACAACACACCATGATTTAAGTGATTATTTTCACTTAACCCTCGATGATGCGAGTAAACAATTAAATATGTCTACTCACACCATACAAAAGATCTATAAAAAAGGAGGGTTAACTGAGTGGCCACACAAAAAGCTTAAGAAACTTATGATGCAAATCTCGATATTACGAAGAGCTTTGTCTCATCTGGATCCCATCTCAAGAGAAGCAAAAGAAGAAGACATTAAATATCTTCAGAATGAGATGATTAAGGTTTGTAATGGAGTTGAGCCACTCGCTATTAAACTTTGTTGAAATAATATTGTCTTTTATTTAATCATTTTGTTTATGAATATTCTTCTTTTATATTCACAACAATTATCATAGAAAACACAAAACAATCATAATAATAAATTTGCTTCATTCACTTCTGCGAATGAAGTTGGATAAAATTCATTATCCATAACTCACTAATTTGTTTGATCATGACAAGAAATTAATCTATAATATTTCTTGATTTAATCACAATTTTGCTACTGCAAGAGCAAATTGGATATATTTATTTACAATCAACCATGATCATACAATCCCTTGTCTCATAATTTAAGGGAGTATTAAATGTCAAATATACAATTTTGAGGCCTTATACAAATGATGACATACAAAATTTATGGATCAAAGCTTGTATCATAACTTGTCTCTTGGCTTCAGACTAATTTATCACTTGACTTCTAGCCAATTTATGCCTCCACATGGTCTCAGGCCAATTTATGCCTCATATCTCCATGGCCTTTTAACAATTTATCTTCAGGATAAATAAAATATAAACATAATAAAATAAATAGATAGAACCCACTAATACTGTGGTTACCATAAATAATAAAATGAGAAGGGGATATATAAAGCAGTAAATAAATAAATGAAAATAAAAGGGAAGGGGGATAAAAAACAGTAAATAAATAATAAATAAATGGAGTCCACTATACCAGTGTCACCACCATAAAAGATAAATAAACGTTAAATAAAATAAATAAATAAAGCCTACTAATAAATACTAGTGTGCCTTCATGAAAATAAATAAATGTCAAATTAAATTAAACAAATGGAGCCCACTGATATATAGTGTTGCTACCATAAAAGATAAATAAAAATAAATAACATAAAGGTAAATGTTATATTATGATTAGATATCTATGTAGGAGGTAAAACCATCCATGTAAAGCCAAAAGAACAAAAATGTAAAATTATTGTAAATAGTATAAATGTAAATTTACCATGAACAGTAAAAGTTACTATTCACTATAAATAGTAAATAAGGTAAAATTACTGAAAGATTAAATCTAGACTTCCATATAGGAGTCAAATGAATAAAATGTAAAAATTACTGAAAAAGAGTAAATTTATTGTGAATAGTAAATTACTATTTACCGTAGTAAAATAGTAAATAATCTCAAATCTTAACCATGGAACCCGATGTTCAAAATAATCGGTAAAAGTAGAACTTTAATTCCATATAATGGTTAAGATTATCATAGATAGATAAAATAAACATAAAGTAAAGAAAATAGTGATAAAATCTTACCTTAGTAGAGTTTTCGTGCTGATAACGTGTTATAAAACTAATAAAATAAATAAGAAGAAGAGAAAATTCTAGAGAGATAAAGTAGAGAGAAGTTCTCATTTCACTGTCATTTGAATGTTTACAGAAGCCCTCTATTTATAGAAGGAAAATGGGTCTTTAACTGTAATTCTCACCTTTTACAATATATATATTTAATTCATAATAATAAAAACATGGGCTGCTAAATCAAAGGAATCAAAGAAACGTGGGCTGCTGAAGAGGCAAAAGAAGACTTGTATTTGTGTGAGCCCCACTGGTACTACGCAAATAGTAAATTACTATGCATGGTCCCATCTCATCTTGTAATATTTGGAGACTGTGAGTCAATGGACATTCACATAATAAGTATATTCATAATATTATGCATATTTTCTCCTGATCATAATATTAACTAATTATAAGGACCTGGTTGGCAAAAAAAAAATTATAAGGACTTGTATTTACAAAAAAAAAAAATATTCGAATTCCTAACTAGTATCTGTGCCAACCTATACCTTTGTAGATTGCATTGTCACTAACAAAAAAAAGTTTTGATTTTAAAAAAACATTACATTGGCAATATTATTCCACCAAGCCATGTGTTGTCGGACCGACCCCACACATGTATAATTTGCCACATTATTTAAATTCATAAAAACATGTGTGATGCATTTGGGAGAAGAATTTAAAGAATAAATGAAAGAAAATATTATTTAATTATATATACACACATACTGAATATAAAATGCCATTCCATTTATAAATCGGGAATAATATGATTCGCGTTGAACTCTTTGTAAAGCTAGAAGTTTAAAACCATATCTAGTTTAAATAAAGGGATTAATGTTTCTTAGGAAAAAATTATCTTATGCCACACCTACATATACATATATTAATTCATATATGTATATGTGGGTTCCATCATTTCATGTGTGTGTAGAAAATTTAGTTTTTTCATGCATGAGAAAACTAAAACCCTTAAATAAATAATACACACATATATAAAAGCTCCACATACTTTAACCACCCACCCACCAACCCACCATCCCGCACTCAATGTTTTATTTTGGAATGATAATATTATCCAGTATCCTGGTTAGCAGTGTTTTTTTTTTTTGTAGAAAAATTTTAAGAAAGGAGTTGGGTTCACCCACAATCCAAAGGCAGGGCGAAATTTCCCTTTCTCCTGGTAATACCAATGTTAGGCAGGGCGAGCCGTCTATTACTCTCAAGCATTTACCTAGACACCCAAGAGTTAGGATGCCTCCCACAGCGTCTCGATCAATTCCAGGATCGAACCCTCTCCCTTTAGTGAAAGTGTCTGACCCCTTTACCAATTAAGCACAAAGACGAGGGGTTGGGTTCAGGGGTTGTATCCTGGTTAGCACTTAGCAGTTAGCGCTCAATGATATTTTCCACGTACAAAAATTTAAAATTATTAAAGGGACACATGGCAGACTGACTGGATAGACGACAGCAGATTTGGGCTGGTTTGGCCCAATTAAAAAGGGTATCCCAAGCCCACTATCCATCTCATTAAATTTGATTTTTACCAAAAACAAAATCTCATTAGATTTTGATTGTTTTAGTATGCCAATATATTGGATCGTGGAAATAGTAGCACATCAAATGCATTTGGGCTTATATCCCAGCGATAGTTAAAAGTCATTAAGAGAAAAAAAGTTTGTTATCAAAAAAATTTGAGGAAGGGAGATTTCGCCCTGCCCTTAGATTGTGGATGAACCCAACCCCTCTCCTAAAATTTTGTTATAAAAAAAAATTAACTTTGAGGGCCAAGCCTATATATGTATATATATAAAAGGCTTTGTTATATGGGAAAATTATAACAAAGGACTTAAAAAATAATATTTATTAAGAATGTTCCTAAAAATGGTAATTATTTTGAAAGATCATAAATCAAAACATTAAGATTTCTTATAGTTTCTCTAATTAAATAAGAATTTGGTGTGATTGATGGCTAATTATACATATAGACTAAATCAGAATCTGTAAAGTTACCGTCTCTACTATATTGAAATTGTCTCCCAATTATGATGGTGACTTCCTTTTGAACAAGACGGCCACTGCTTTTTGGAAGTGGATTTAGTCCTCTGGCCTTCTAGTCCACTGCCGTCCACTTCCTCAGAACAGCGTCATTTTTGACGCAAACAGCGCAGCTCAACCCTTTTTCTTTTTTTTCTTTCTTTTTTTTTATAAAAAGGTTTGAAAGTAATGGAGGGTGCTAAAAAAATACTTTAAGAGTACTGAAAAAATACTTCATGGGCTTAAAAAAATAATTCATGGTACTGACTGCTAAAAAAATATATATTTCAGGATACTGACTGGTACTAAAAAAATACTTCATCGTCTTGAAAAATTATTTGAGGATCTTGAAAAAATAATTCAAGGTACTCACTGCTACTAAAAATATACGTGCGGATACTAACTGGTATTGAAAAAATATTTCATGATCTTAAAAAAATATTTCATGATACTAAAAAATTATTTTAGGAGATTGACTGATATTAAAAGGATATTTTAGGATATTGACAAGTACTGAAATATATATATTTTTAGCATTCAGTACCATGAATTATTTTTTTAAGCTCATGAAGTATTTTTTTAGTACCATTCAGTATCTTGAAGTATTTTTTTAGCACCCTCTATCACTTTCAAACTTTTTTATAAAAAAAAAAAGGGCTGAGCTGCACTGTTTGCGTAAAAAACGACGCCGTTCTAAGGAAGTGGACGATAGTGCACTGGAAGGGCAGAGAACTGAATCCGCTTCCCTGCTTTTTAGGGCCACCCCACATTATTCATTAGTTCTTTTTCCTATTCTGATTGCCTATTTGCCCACGTGCTTTTACAAATTGAGTTATCTTAGGTCTGAATTGCTGAGTAAATATGTTATATTTGGGCTAAATTCAAATTCAAATTCAAAATTCTTCAAACCAAAGATATTTTGTTACTTGTTCTTTCGAGGCGGAAACAAGCATTTGCAATTTATTCTCAAGTGACTGTTTTGTTATGCTACTAAGCCATCACCCAACCAATCGGATAAACACAAGACTGGTCCTAATTTTCTTGGCCGTAGATAAACTATCGTAATCTCAATATTAAATGGCTGTATTTGGACTATTAAAAACAATGTTTTAAGCAATGTTATCAAACCCGAACCAGCGGTTCAGACTAGAAACCGGTGAACCGATCGTGAAACCAGTCCGGAAAACCACAGAAACCGGGGTCAGTTTTTTATTTTTTTTTTATTTTTATTTTTAATGAGCTCCAACGTAGAAAGAGAGAGATGAATAGCAAAAGAGATGGACAGAGCCAACAGCCAAGGCTCATATCGGCACAAAAATAGAGGAGCAATGTAGGCGAAGCTCACCGGAATTAGAGCGATTGCTACATCTTTCCCTTCAGAAACCGCCAGAGATCAACCTGGAGACTAGAGAACAGACAGGCAGGGAGAAGGGGGAGCGAGCGAGACCACTGAGAAGCCATGGCTGATGGCTTTGTGAAAGAGACAGAAAGAAAAGAGAGAGAGAAGAAAGAAAAACGTATGGAAAGATGAAAGAGTGAAGGAGCTACTGAGCTAGAGGGTTTAGTCAAATTTAATTAAAGGATGTCATAATGGACAAAAAAAGAATGAAGAAAGCTGAGCACTAATCCCCCCCCCCTCTCTTGTGAATATGGTGCTGCTTCATTAATTCTTGTCTTTTGTGATGGATTAAGTGATTGATATTGTCCTTCTTCTCGAGCCACGCATATTGGGACGTGATTGGCTTAGGCTTAGGGAAGGATTGAAAACTGAAAAGACAATGCATTGATGAAGCACCCATCTTTTTAACCAGTGGGTAATTCCATTAAAAAAAATTATTTTCGTTATATTTTTATATTAATTTTAAAATATTCTCTTTCTTACTGGTTTGGCTTCGGTTTGACTCCGATCTGACCTACTGACCCTTAACTTAGTATCCCGACCGGTTCAATGACCGATCCGGTTTTAATAACCTTGGTTTTAAGCATATTATAAAAGTCTTTATCAACATAATAAAAAAATGTTATCGGGTTAGCTTTCTCAAATTTAATGCAGTAGAGATGCTAACAGAGGAAGCGGCAATATGGGTGAATGGAATAAAAGCCCGCTAATGAGGATGAGAACGAAGGTTGTCAATGGAGTTGGTAGAGGTGATGTAAAATGAAAAGCGTTGACCGTTCCTCTCTAAAAGGGTCGATGGTTACCTTTAATTTGAGAAAGGTCACAATTCCTTGAAATCACTTAAGCCTAGACTTAAGAGTTGGGAAGGTCATAGGTCATCGGTGACAAAGATGGTGAGATGATGGAGGATGAAGTTTGAAGGTCTCTGGTACGCAACAGAAAAGCTCAAATAGAGAATGGTAATTAATTAATGTACTCTTCAAAAATAATATACGACATATTTCATAAAATATTTTTATTAATTCACTAGTAATTATTCTCACATATTTCTTTAATTAAATTTAGTTGATAATTATTTACAACTTATATATCAAATTATTAATGTACAAAATATTAAATAATTAGTCATTTATCTTATGATTTATAATAAATTTACTAATTAAATAATTTACTAACTAGTCTTGTATCTTAAGGTTTAAAATAATATTTAAATATTTAAATATTCTTAATAATTAATTAAAATTATTAATTATTAATTTTATTATTTATCATTTTAAAATTATTTTTTAAAAAAAAATGACGTCTATGGCCTTAATGGGTGTCAACAATTAACACTTTTTGGGCATCAATTGCGTTAATTTAAGTGACACCTTGGCGTCAATCACCATTGACCTTAATATTGATGCCATTGGTGTCGTCAGGAAGCCTGACACACACTATCCCACAGTGGTATTAGGTGACACAATGCCACTAGTTACATCGTATTAGACGACGTGATTGACTGCCTTACTTCGGTACATATTTTCTACAGTGCCTTAATCTGGTATTTTTTTTAAAAAAAGTTTCTTATTTTGGTAAATTTCTCATCAAATAAATGAAAAAAATTAAATTAAATGAACGGGCATGCTGAGAAACAGATATCATGGATGCCGTAGGATCTTAGATACGAAGAAAATGGACCGTTGATCAAATAACTATAAATAATAAATAAAGAAATAATGTAAATACAGCGCCGTTCGGATCTTTCTGCTGCCAACGACACGACCATAGTCCACAAGCAAGCAACCAAGAAGAAGCGGGAGTTACTGAGATAATTGGGTGAACCATAATGGCACTACCAATTTCATCGATGAAATCCCAATGCTTTTCCCAAATATGCCCTCACCTCAAGCAGCCATTACTTTTCTCTCCGGCTTCAATCTCATTTCCGACCCCTAATTTCAATTCGAGTAGAGTTCGGGTTGTTATATGCTGTGCCGCCAAGTCGCAGACCGAACCAGTGAAGAAGCGTTCCTCTTCGGCGGGCAGTAGGAAGAAGAAGAAGAAGAAGGGCAAGGATGGGGCAGATGATTCTCGGGCTTCGGATTCGAGTGATTTTGAAATTGTGGATGATTTTAGCATCGTTGAACATGGGCCTTCCACTTCCACTTCCACTTCAAGTTCTAGTTCCAGTTCCAATGCTTCTTTGACTTACCATCCTACTCCACTGCCGAAACCACCCGCTGGCTTTGTTGTAGACGATCAAGGCAAGGTTGTCATGGCTTCCAATAAGCGACTTGCGACTCTGGTGTGTTTTTTTTTTCCCATATAATTTACTTGATTATGCGTTGAATTATAGTTTTCTTTTAAGAATCTAGCTTACCATTTTCTATGTACGAGTAGAAAGTAGTTTGCCTTAAGCTAAATAGTCCGAGAGGAAGTAAGCTGGAGCAAATAAAATATATGCAGCCGTATCGTGGCGCAGAATTCTCATCAAAGTAAATTGATAGCTAATGACCTTGTCATGCCCCCAAAAAATCTAGTTTGGCAAAAGCATTCGATTTCAGAAACGAGACTGAAAGAACCTTAGCATCAAGTTTGTGTCATACCATTAGTGCCCTTTGTATATATTACTCGTCGATATTGTGGTCAATTTGCTAACGGTTGTAAGTTGTGCCTTTAATTTTTTTGGGCTGGGGTTTTACTGCACTCCTGACATTACATATAAAACTTTGAATTAATGATGAACAGGTTGATCCTGCTAGCAACTCTCCCTTAGAGTGCGTCATAAGAAGAGTGTTCAGAAGCTCTCAAGATGACGAATGTATGTTGCTCTGTCCTGTTGATACGTAAGTAAAATTTTCCAATATATTCCTGGACTTGTAAATTTCCAAGCAGTGAACTTGTGTGACTCGTCTAACATTTCATTCTAATAATTTCTTGATTATGGGCTATGGAAATTTACCGCAGGCCTGTTCTAATATTAAAAAGCACAAATGGTGAAGGATGGTCAGCGGTAAGTTTGCATTCTGCAGTGTGACTTCTCTGATGTTCATAGTATTCAGTACTGTTAGCTCAATAATATGTTGTTACATAATACTACTTACTTCTGACACTGAAATTATCATGTGCTATCATTCTTTATATTATAAGGCCTAACTGATCTCAAAGTCCCCCATAAAATATTTCACGGCTTCTTATGAAAAGAAAAGATAACTCCTTTTCTTGTTTTTCTTGGTGAACCATTTTACAACAATTCATATTGTGCTTCTGTGTTTTTAGGTCAGTGATGAGGAAGTTGAATCTATTCTTCCTGCTGCTGCTTTTGCGCTAGCTAAGATAAACATGTATCTAGTTGATAGTGGGTACGTTTGTATATTACCATCATCTAGAAGGCCATGAAATTCATTAGTGTGTCTGACTGGTAAATATCTCTGTTGTGTCTTCATCAGATTTTGTTATACAGCACGTGGTGGTTTTTGCTACTCTGAAGAGGATATATTTGACTTTCACACAGGCAATGCCCTTTTCACTAAAATTCTTATGTAATGGCACCTAATATTTTTCTAATCTGTATAATCTTAGGAATCGAAGAATGAAGTTATTCAGTTTATAACCGAGAAATGAAAGTTGTATTCCATGTTTGTGATTTTGATGTGAAGACTATAAACTATATAATTTCTTCCTTTGGTCTTAAATATAAAACAGAGTTGATTTTTTTATGAGAGATTAAAGAAGTTAAATAAGTTATTTAATCATATCATATGTTGTATATTATTGGATTATATATTAGTCTATAAGTTAGGCAAAATAGTTTAGAGGAGAAATACTAAATATAAATATTTTAAAGTAATTTAATTAGCTTTTTTAATATCTCAAAAAAAGTCAACTCTGTCTTATATTTAGGAACGGAGGGAGTACTAATTATTGCCTCTCACTTTTCATTTATCCCATCATCATGTGTGTCTATCTAACATACCAAATTAATCTGTTGTTATCTATTATCAAGTTACTGCCTATTGTTGTCTCTCCTTGAGGCATTGAGGATGGTGATCAACTCAATTTGATTAGTCAGTTGCTGCTAAAGGGGCAATCTGTTGCAGAACTAATTTTGATGTTTGGCTAAGAATTAACGCAAGGTGTTTACTTTGCAGATGATGGTAAAGAAGTGGATGGCGTGCCAACTGAAGGTGTTGAAATTACTTGGTTCAACATGGTAACTTGACTATACCCTCTTAAATCATCAAATATGTGATTGTATTTTTGTTTTCTTTATGCTTGATTATATTTTCTTTTTCTTTTTTGCTGATTAGCAAGAACGCAAAGGTGCATCTGGATATGTTTAACTTATTATTGTCATACAGGATAACTTATTATTATTATTATTGTGTGCTAGTGTAAACATGATGTAGAGCAGCCTTATAAAATCATTATTTATTTTGTTTTTCTAAAAGAGCATTACTAACAGTGACACCTCTAGAAGCCAGAAGAATGGATAGAATCAAACTTATGAGATGAACATGTAGATGCAGTAATTTATGCACATTTTATATGATACTGCTTGTTGTCAATTAAGTAGCCTCTTGTCATGGTTTGTTTAGTGTATTTGCTTGAGTGTTGAATTTCCTTGATCACCTATGATTTATGCATTTTTTTTTAATCAATAAGAATCACACCATTATTAATAAGATTCATTTAATGGGCTTGTGATCATCTACTTATTAATGATTTGCTGAAACTACCTTGTCCTGATTTAGTGGTTATTAGAGGTAAGCCATAAGTTATCAGGGTTTTCACTTATTGACTTGTACCCCTATGGTTGCAGGATGGTGCGCACTACATGATTTATACACCATCTGATCCACTTCTTTTTGTTGCTGTGAAGGTGAGCTTCTGTACTTTTGACCACTGTTTCAAAAACAGGAGCATTCAATCTTATTTGTGACAGTTATTCTCTTTAGGGTTAATATCATATTTAGTCCTTGTAGTTTATTGCCATTTTGGTTTTGGTCCCTAAAGTTTCAAACATGTGGTTTTGGTCTCTTAAGTTTACTTTGTTACAAACTCTTAGTGCTGAAGTCTCAAAAGGACTTGTAACTAAATTTAACACCGTTAATTAAGCTTATGTGGCACTAATACTGTTAAATATGCTTATATGGATACTGATTGGGCAAGCTGAGGCGGAAAAATAAATTCTAAACCTATATTTTTAAAAGCTTATATATATATATATATATAAAACATAAAACCATCATCAGTCCATTGCCGCCATGGCTGCTGCAATTGAAAACAAGAAATTCCAAATGGGTTTACAAAAGCTCAGATTATACATTTTGTGAGAACTGTCCCATATGCTGTAATCTAGAATGGGGTATTGAGGGTAGGTGTAGTCAAATCCTTCAACGACACCTAAGGCAAAAAAACATGAGTCAATACGATGTTGCAATGGCAGAGATAACCAATAATGAGCTGCCAATGCAGGTTTTTAGGAGTGGCCTGTAAAGAGATATCATGGAGGTAAAAGAAGAGGATGAGGAAGCTTCCTTGCGGGGTTGTTTCAGAGCCTGAGAAATGGAAGCTTTAGCAATGATGAGGAAGGTGAGGGTGAAGGAGAGGGTGAAGATTGAGGAACCGATGGTTTCAGAAGCCTGGCCGAAAAGGGTAAAGATCTGTGAGGAAGAAGGGAGTCTGGCAGCATTGAATTGAATAGATTTAACAATATATATCATAATATAGGTTTAGAATTTATTTTTCCACCTTAGCTTGCCCAGTCAGCATCCACATAAGGATATTTAACGGTGTTAGTGGAACATAAGCTTAATTAACATTGTTAACTCTGGTTCCAAGTCTTTTTGAAACTTCAAGGACTAACAGTTTGTAACGGATTAAACTTGAGGGACTTAAATCACATGTTTTAAATTTCAGGAACCAAAACTAAAATAACAGTAAACTACAAAGACTGAAGATGATATTACCCCTTCTCTTTATAAAAAAAATTTTGTAGTTGACTGGAAAGTGTTTCCCTAGAACTATTGTCAATATGCTGCTAAACGTCTTTTGATTACCAGAAGTAATCTGATTGGAAGGAATTGTTCTTCTTTTTACAGGACAAAAATGGGATCTTGCAAATTGCTGATGATGTAAGTGGATATATTTATTGACCTATGGAACCTTGTCATCGTTTTATTTCTCATATTCAATTTTATGTTCTAAATGTTAGAATTTGTCATAAGTTAGAATGCCACGTCAACGACCAACGAGTTTTTAGTTGAGATGGTAAGCAGTCTTGCCCCTGTAAGGAGGAAAACATATGTTTGAATCCCAGAAAGCGTACTTGTTAGGAGGACTTTAGCTTTAATGCTTTCGGCCTGATAGAGATTAGGCTCAAGTCTAAAGTAATTTGGGGATACTTTGGTTCACCAAAAAAAAAAAAAAGAATACCACGTCAAGGGATTGTTTTAAGTTCTTGTCTTGGTTGATGTTTCCTTTAATTTTTTTTTCAGTTTCCATTCTAATAATATCACGTTCATTCTCATCCTCTGCCACATTGTTTTGCTTGAACAATCTTACATGTGGAGTCATAATGTGAAGTTTATTATTTTCATTCCTAGCATCACAAGGGTTTAGTGTCAATGTGAGTTCCAAGCATAGGAGATGTAAGTTATGTTTTTCATAAGTGTTCGAAGTTGCTAACATCAATATCTGAGAGCAGGAACAGCTTGACGACCCAGCCATCATTAGCGCCATAGATGAAGAAACAGAGTTCAATGCCTTGGTGGTATGTGAAATTCTTCCATACCAGCATTTTCCTTGGCAAACTTTGAGTTTGACCAATTAATTTATCTGTTTGATGTTGCCATACTAACAGGAGGAGGAAGCTGCGCTTCTTGATTCGCTGATAGGAAAAAGATAACCAGGCATGCTTTGGCGATGCTTGTAAAGCATTTCTCCTCTGAAAAGCCTCATTCGAATGAACCAACATTAAATTTTGAAACATCAACTAATCAGTCGTATCCTGTGGCACTGGAAATAATATTCTATATTGGATTTCTTATTGCTTTTGCTGTCAAATCACCGATTATACCCTTACATACATGGTTACCAGACACCCACGGAGAAGCACATTACAGTACTTGTATGCTTTTAGCCGGAATCTTATTAAAAATGGGAGCGTATGGATTGGTTCGAATTAATATGGAATTATTACCCCACGCCCATTCTCTATCCTCATCTAACAGAAAAATTGCTGGGGACTGAATGGCCCCTCTTTTTTGTATATGATAAATTTTGTTTGTAGCTGAGGACGTCATCTGATTTAATTTTCTATGTTAATTGTTTATTTAATTTGGATATTTATATTTAAAGTTATTCAAGTCTACCTGCTCTTACTGTCTTTTAATTCATGTGGGTCTGCTCGAAGTAAAATGCAGCTACATTTTGGTTGACAGTTGCAAGTGAGTGGGGCATTCATTATTTCTCATTATGGGTTTAAGGTTGTCATGAAAGCTATAATTAAGACGAGGGATTTTTAAGGATTAACAACAATATATGTAAATTGATTGTTATAATGGAAAATACAATTACCTTGACGCAAATCAATTTCGGGTCATCGCGCCCAGATTTATAAGTAAAATTTCAGTGACTGCTTTGATAATTTGATCATCACAAGCATTCACATCTACTTCAATCCGTAAGGCCAACGAGTTGTTCCATTTTAACTAGAAGTCTCGAAATTGATTATGAGAATGGAGCAGTGTTAAATGCTTGGTGGTAGAGTTTTTCAACTGAAAGGGTCTTACTCTTTATTTGATCCGAATTAGTCTGGACATTGTGAAGTCCTTGAGTTAAAAGATGCAAGCTCAGGATATCAAGTGCAAATGGAAAAAAAGAAAAAAAGAGTTAGATCATGGAAACAGATAAGATACCAATTCCATCCAGAACAGTGCACCATCTTTGCTTAGTTTTTTGGACACTAACTTATGGTGAAATTTTCTACTCCCTCCAGTCCTAATTATAGGACAACATTTGGAAGTTGGTTTTGGTCTTAATTATAGGATAAAATTTATATTTTTATCAATTTTTTCCTAAAACACTCATATTTTATTCTTTCAAATGTGTTTGGTTTTTGGTAAATATATGCATTTAGGTGCATAGAATTTTCCAATCAATAAAACTCTTAAATTGTTGGATTTTAATTTGTTTATCGATGAGTTGACGTTAATTTACCAATAAATGTGTGTGTACATATTTATATATGTACAGACACATATAGATATACACACACATTATATAAATGTGTGTGTGTGTTTATGTATATATGTGTGTACATACTCACACACTTATACGTACACACACATATATTTGTGTGTGTATGTGTGTATTTATGTATTTATGTGTGTGGATGTGTATACATTGTGTGTGTGTTGGGGAGATGTGGGGGTTTGTATTTATGTGTATGCTTGTGGGGGGTGTATGTGTGTGTGTTTTTTTGGGGTAGATGTGTGTGTACATATATATATATATATATAGCAAGATCACCATTTAAATTAGAAATCATGGAAAGGAAGATTCTAGATCGGGGAGGTATATTAATGTCATTGAAGATTTATATAAGGATATTTTAGGAAAATGAGTAAAATTAACTAATTTAACTCCCCTCCTCTATCTCTCCAAAATCGGTTAAATATGTCATATAATTAAGACCGGGGGGAGTACATATATTTTTTTTTCAACCTGAAATTATCTACATAAATTTGACAGGAGGATTTAAAATATATGCTCTCTCTCTCTTTTGGGTTCATAAATAATGGGCTGTTATTCAGCCCAAATGAAAAGCCCAAAATTCTTAAGGAAGCTGGATTAACATCCTTGGTACAAAAAATAAACGTGCCAAGCTCGTTGAGCTCTGCTTCGCCTTCACTACCGGCCGGCACATTACCATTTACCACATTAAGTTCATTTCGTCCTTTCTTGGTCTTCAATTCATTGCTATGTTCTTCAGCTGACTAGCACCCCTATGAGAAACTTCAATCTTCATCTTCTCCTTCTCCTCATCCTCGGTTTGCATCTGAGCTCCGTCTTCTCATGGAAAAAGGATGAGTTTAGAGACTGTAACCAGACCCCATTTTGCAAGCGAGCTCGAGCCCGCAAGCCGGGTTCCTGCTCTCTTGTCGCCCGCGAAGTTTCCATTTCCGATGGCGATCTCGTCGCTAAGCTTATTTCCAAAAACCCAGAAGTTGTTGAAGGTCAAAGTGAAATCAAGCCCTTGATTCTCACCCTATCTGTGTACCAAGATGGGATAATGCGGCTCAAGGTTGACGAAGATCAATCTCTGGGGACAACCAAGAAGCGCTTCGAGGTTCCCGATGTGGTTGTGTCTGAATTTTCGAGTAAGAAGCTTTGGCTCCAGAGGCTTTCAACAGAGATAATCGGGTCAGATTCTAGTCCTTCTTCTATTGTGTATTTATCGGACGGTCATGAAGCGGTCCTTCGTCGCGATCCATTTGAGGTTTATGTGCGTGATGGAGCTGGTAATCGAGTAGTTTCCTTGAATTCTCATGGATTATTTGATTTTGAGCAGCTGAGAGAGAAAAAGGAAGAGGATGATTGGGAAGAGAGATTCCGATCGCATACAGATACTAGGCCGTATGGCCCTCAATCGATCAGTTTTGATGTCTCCTTTTATGGGGCGGATTTTGTGTACGGAATTCCCGAGCATGCTTCCAGCTTTGCTTTAAAGCCCACAAGAGGTCCTAATATCGAGTATTCAGAACCCTATCGATTGTTTAATTTGGATGTTTTTGAGTATCTTCATGATTCGCCATTTGGACTTTATGGATCGATACCTTATATGATTTCACATGGGAAGTCCGGGAGAACATCCGGGTTCTTTTGGTTGAATGCAGCTGAAATGCAGATTGATGTTCTTGGAACTGGGTGGGATGCAGAGTCCGGGATTTCGCTACCTTCGTCCCAAAGCAGGATTGATACCTTTTGGATGAGTGAGGCTGGTATTGTGGATGCATTCTTTTTTATTGGTCCTGAGCCCAAGGATGTAATGCGGCAGTATATAACTGTAACCGGGACTCCGGCAATGCCGCAGCTATTCTCAACAGCATATCATCAATGCAGGTGGAATTATCGGGATGAAGAGGATGTTGAGAATGTTGATTCAACTTTTGATGAGCATGACATTCCTTATGATGTTTTGTGGCTTGACATTGAGCACACGGATGGGAAGAGGTATTTCACCTGGGATAGTGTTCTTTTCCCACATCCTGAAGAGATGCAGAGAAAGTTGTCTGCAAAAGGTAGGCACATGGTTACCATTGTGGATCCTCACATTAAGCGAGATGAGTCATTTCATTTGCACAAGGAAGCCATGGAAAAAGGATATTATGTAAAGGATGCAAAAGGCAATGACTATGATGGCTGGTGTTGGCCTGGTTCATCATCATACCCTGACACATTAAATCCAGAGATACGGTCATGGTGGGCTGATAAGTTCTCTCTCCAAAATTATGTTGGTTCAACCCCGTCACTTTATATATGGAATGACATGAACGAACCCTCAGTCTTCAATGGTCCAGAGGTATGTAAATGACTTCAAAAATACCTTCTTTTTTTTTTACCTTTTCGTCATTTCATGCTTCTTATTATAATATATGCATGTAAGCTGCCTATGCATTGTTTTCCAAGATAAATGCATTGTTAATTGCTTGATTTCATTCTTCTTCTGCATTTGATACACTAAAACATGAAACAGAGGTGTGTATGATATAATATCCATGCAAACAATAATTATAAATATAATTGCATCTTGTTGGTCATGAGTTTTGGGTTGGGATTTAGTCAATGAAGGGTTGTGCTGGAATGAATTATGGAATGAAAAATCCTATTATATCTCCTATGACTAAAACTTTCACCGAACCTGCAGATCTGATGAATCCCAGCATACTACCGTATTCCCTTTTTCCCCTGTCAATAATACTGTAATTTTTAGTGATCCAAATTCTGGTTTATTCTTGACCATCAACTAGGAAATATCATATGCTATACTAGTATAACTGTATAAGCTTCATGCTGTTCTTAAATTTCTAATCTCAAGCAATAACAGTTGGATAATTTCTCCATGTAACTCTGTAAGTTCTTATTTTGATGCCTGTTCTGTCTCATTAAAGCTCTGGGATGCCTGTTCTTATTGGCACATATATTCTTGCTTCTACTGAATTTCTGCTTTAAGGTTATATGACAATCTAGAAGCAGATAGCAAACCTTTTGGTTTATTTGTAATACACACAAGGGAGGAGGTTTTATCTACTTTCCTAACATGTCACTTAAGTGTTATGTCCACCTCTAGATAAGAAGAATGAATATACGGCTTGCTTCTTGACTTATATACAGGTGACAATGCCCAGAGATTGTTTACATTATGGAGGTGTGGAACATCGCGAACTGCATAATGTCTACGGATACTACTTCCATATGGCAACAGCTGATGGGCTAGTGAAACGTGGTGAGGGTAAAGACAGGCCGTTTGTCTTGTCAAGGGCATTCTTTGCTGGAACTCAAAGGTATGGAGCAGTCTGGACTGGGGATAACTCAGCTGATTGGGATCACCTTCGAGTTTCTGTTCCAATGATACTAACCCTTGGAGTTACTGGACTGCCATTCTCAGGTTGGGATTTGTAGTCAATGTGCTCTTGGAGTTACTGGCGTTCTTTTTTTATTATTATTTTCAATTTTTACTTTTACTACATGCTTTGATCTCATTTACATCTTTCAGGTGCTGATGTTGGGGGCTTTTTTGGGAACCCCGAAACTGAGTTATTGGTTCGCTGGTATCAAGTAGGAGCTTTCTATCCTTTCTTCAGGGCCCATGCCCATCATGACACTACAAGACGGGAACCATGGCTATTTGGGTAGGATTTGCATTACTTTTAGATTTCTTCCTTTGTACCAAACCAAAATTCCGTTCTGGATTTTTATTATTCTCTTTTATTTTCTTGTTTGTTCAGCAAAGTTACAAACATTTGGTACCTTTTCTTTTCCCTTGTCAAGACCTGACTGCCCTATGTTTTAAGTTACTTGTTGGGCAATTGTTGTCATGATCTTCTTTCCCTTTCCAAAATCAAGTGAAGATTTTATTTAAATAATTAAGATTACATTTGGGAAAAAATGATATTGTAAGCCGGCCACATTCTGAAATTGGTAAACGTGTCCCCTGATGTACTAATACCATTTTCTGGTGTAAATTTAGTGTTTGGTTTCTTCTCCTGGAGCTATTTTCTATCTACGAAATAGGTTATAGATGGATGAAAATCCATTATTTGCCACCCCCCTGGCCCTGCCACATTAATAATTGACAGAAGTTGAATTGCATATCCCAGTATTTACCTTTCCTTCTCTTGATTTTAAAATTTAGCCTGAGGTACAATAGTCTCTTTGTGAAGATTATTAACTAATGGTCCCTTTGTTATTGCAGAGAACAGAATACGGAAATTATAAAGGATTCAATACATGTTCGTTATGCATTGCTCCCATATTTCTACACTTTATTTAGAGAGGCTAACTTGACTGGTACTCCTGTCCTAAGACCACTGTGGATGGAATTCCCATCTGATGAGGCTACTTTTAGCAATGATGAAGCTTTCATGGTTGGAAATAGCCTTTTAGTGCAAGGAATTTATACTGAGGTGCTCTAGTCATTTACCAAGTACTTTAATTTCTTTTCAGTATTTTGTTAGCCTATTTTTGTCTTTTCATTTATTCTTGTCAGCAGCTCCTAAATTAAAGTTTATGATTCTTCCTTCCAGCGAGCCAAACATGTATCAGTTTATCTGCCCGGAAAGCAACCGTGGTATGATCTAAGAACTGGAACTGTGTACAAGGGGGGATTGACCCACAAGTTGAAGGCTACTGAGGAGAGTATCCCTGCTTTCCTGAGGGCTGGAACTATTGTACCAAGGAAAGACCGATTCCGAAGAAGTTCCACACAGATGATAAATGATCCTTATAGTCTGGTACGTGTTCCTAATTTGCTGTAAACCTTCTGAATGTGCATGCATGGGTGGGAGTTACATGTCTAACTTCATCTCTTAAATTCTTTCGTCCTACCTTTTTCTGTTTGTTTCAATATATAGTAGGTCTTGGACTTTTGGCTTTTTATTCAAACTATCTGCGGTCATATACATGTCACTATAGGGTTTGGTCTTGTTCATTTCCTGCCACTTTGAACAATCAGGAACGTTTTCCAGAAATGTTTGTTGCTGTGTAATACTTCTGTTGCCACCTGACCACAGTAGAATTACACTGATGAGGGATGTGTGCAATTGTATGGTTTGTGTAATTTGTTCTAGAATTAAGAGGATGAAGAGCATAAAGAATTTGTATAACTTAATGTACTGCATGCCAATTCATATAATTTTTTTGTCTGAGTATTGAACGACTTAAGTCGATTTTGGTCTTATTTTTTAACTTATTTCATATTGTCAGCCAAACCTGAATAGCTTGTTTAGTAAACCATGCGAACTTGAGAGTCTTGGCTTCTCCTGTCTTATTTATTCTCCTTTGCCAGTAATGGAAAGTTGGTGACATTATTGCTACTTCACTTTGACAGGTCATAGCTCTGAACAGTTCTCAAGCAGCTGAAGGTGAACTCTATATTGATGACGGCAGCAGCTTTGATTTCCTGCAAGGGGCCTATATCCATCGCCGTTTTGTTTTCGCTGACGGAAAGCTTACATCTGTGAATCTTGCACCCGCTTCCCATGGCAGTGCTCAATATCATTCAAATGCTATCATTGAGAGGATTATCCTCTTAGGATACTCTTCTCGCGCCAAGAATGCACTGATTGAACCATCCAATGAAAAGGTAGGAATTGAGAATGCCCCTCTTTGGATTCAAAGGTCTCAAGGGCCACTTGCCATGACCATCCGGAGGCCTAATGTTGGCGCCGCAGATAATTGGACGATAAAAATTTTGTAGAACGGTCAAATTTCTTCCTTGAAGAGGAAATATAGTCTTCAAAGCTACTGGTAGGTGAGTTGAAATGAGGTTCAAGCCAACAGAGTTGAGGCAAGGAAAGTATCTTTAACAAGACATGAATGTGGTTTGAGCAGATTGTTTCACACTAGGATTTTGGAAGTTGTAACTCTCTCTGCTTACGGCAATTTATATGATGAGGATAATTTTGTACCATCTAGATTGTTGTCTTTTTGTTGTGCTAATTGAAGAGAACAACTTGTTATGTCACGTCCTATTTAAGCGATGCAAAAACAATCTCAAATTGACTGTATAACTACCGTTTCTCTGCACTTACATCTTTAAGCGTTGGGTCCAACTAAATTTAGATATAGTTGAGACTTGAGAATCGTTAGAGACAGGTCATGCAAAAGTTATGTTTCGAGTCTAGATCATAGAAAGGGTTGGATGAGTTCTTAGAATATCCAGTTATAATTCATGCAAAGTAATTATAACACTACAGTCTAAATTCTCCTCTGCAAAACTAATCAGCAGCAATCAATGGCCAAAAAGGGGGACCTTCCACAAGCATGTGAAATTCAAAGTTAATGGCAAGCAGAAGGTAATTGTATCTCCCTCTCTTCAATGCATTTCGAAGATCTAAAACTTTCGTGTTTATTCTGTTTAAGATAAAATAACATGTCCTCACGCTGTCTAGCTTACTCGTACAAGAATGTTTGTATGTGCATATAGAGTCCGTGACCCAGAATTATACAAGCTTTAACATCTAATTTGTTTATGCCTCCTCTTTCACTCATGCTTTCAATTCACAAACTTAAAAGGTTCCTTGCCCAAATTATGCACATAATTCATCCCAAACTCTACTATTGAGCTCTCACATTTTTCCAAATCACATCAACACAGACGCGTTTAAATTCTTCAAATGCGAACACAATTTGGGTTTGATTAGACATGGTACAAGACGTTGAAATCAAAACATGTAGCATCGAAATGTACCACAGATGATGGGTGCTCGGAGCCGAAGTAGAATGGGCTGTCGAAGGAGAACATCTCCAGAAGCAGCACAAAGCTGGCGGATCTCGGCCTCCATGAGCGTGACCTCTCTGCCAGGGTTGGCGTTTCGGAACTCCAATAGCCGATTGATAATGCCATCCAGAATGACAGGGTCCATGGTGCCCTGCCCTTGCTGTGTCATTCAGATTCGAAATAATCCAAAAACTAAATCAGATGGAGTAACTAAATCATTACCAATTGCAGGATTACGTTTAGTATTCAACTCTCAAAATTACATGAATACCAATTAGAAAAACATTAAAATGTATTCCTTCTGTGTTAAATATCAATCATGCTTTCATAAATCAGACGCTAGAAATACAATCTTCTATAGAGAAGCATTAGCAAGTTAATCGTAAGCAATGTAAATAAATTTTATAACAGCTAACGAGCAAAACAGGGTAACCCCAAACAAAGGAACCTTCATGATACACCTAAAACAAAATCTGCTGGAGGACACAAGAAGAAAAACCATACAATGTTACACCGATTCCATCAAGCAGGAGAATCTATAACCAAGAACACTTCATTACTCAGACGAAGTAGCCTTCTTAATTTTCTTAGCTTTTACTTTCACTTCTCCACTTTCCTTGTTCTTCTTCTTCTTGCCAGAAACTTCATCCATAGCAGGTAAATCATTTTCCGTCTTTCTCTTAGAAGACAACCCATCTTTCTTACTTTTATCCTTGTTCTTGGTTGCCTTCTTCAATTTTTTCTCACTATTCACCTCACTAAGAACCTCTTTGTCAGATTTTGATCCTTTCCTCTTCTTATTTACCACTGGTTCAACAGTCATTTCATCATCATCATCATCATCTTCTTTTTCTCCATCCCCATCTTCCTCAACACCTGACTCATCTTGACTGAGCTCGTGACCTACATTATCATCCATGTACCGAACTTCATGGATCCTCCCCTTCTTCTTAACAACTTTAAGATCCTTCTTAGCCTCATCTTTCACAATATCTCCATCTTCATCGTTGACTTCCTCTATGCCCTTAACTCCCTCAATCTTCAATTTCATATCAGGGATTACCTGATAAAGCGGCAACGCAAGCGAATCCATTAATTTCAAATGAAAAGACCGTACCGAACCCCAACCTTTGGGCAAGAGTTCAACAACACCACTGATAGCCGCAGCCACATTAGCAACAATCTCGTCCCTCTCCATAGACACTTTGGCAACTCTCACCACACTACACGTACCTGTCCTGAGAAACAAGAACGCCGACGAGCATGCCCTCTCAATCTGATCCTTCCAATTTTTATGCTTCAAATCCAATGGCACAGGAATCTTCTTCTTCTTAAAGAATTGCTTACCTAACAGCCGTGGCAGCAGAGGAATCACCCCTTTATCGGCGAAAAACATGTGGTGAGAACCACAGAGCTTCCGCTTAGCCTCAAAGGGACGATAATTAGACTGAAGCTTCGAAAGTTTGATAACCTTAGAAACTGGAATATTCTCCGATTTGATCTTCTTCTGCACGTCCTGTTTGGTAAGAGTCGACTTGGGTCTGTCATCGATGATCAAACAGAGCTCGGAAAATTCGGAGAGAAGAGAATGCGGAAGAGGGATCTTGTGGGCATTAACACGAGACTTTGGAGGAAGTTTGTTGAGGGTGAGAACGAGGTAGACGAATTCATCGTCTGAGTCAAATAGCTTTGGTTTCTCGATCTCAGACTTTGAATTCTTCCATTTGAGAAGAGCATCAATGGCTTGTTGCACAGTAATGGGGCTCATTTTTTCGAAAGTTGTGGAAGTTGCCGCTGCTGGGATCGCCACAGCCATGTTTGAAGATGAAGATGGGAGGTTTAGGCGGATACGCAGAAGAAGAAGAAGAAGACGACGACGGCAAAATTAGGGTTTAATGCGAATAGGTTTACCAAATTACCCCCGTCTCACTCCCCCGGCCCATATCTGATGGGTTATAGGAGAGGGAAATAAAGCCTAACATTCCTAGTGATAACAACATAAAACGTACAACCAACATTATATTGTATCATATTATAATATAAAGGTTTAATATTTTTGTCTCTAAGATAGAAACATTTTTTCTGTTTCTAAAGTAAAAACATTTCTTTCACTGTACTTATAATGACCTCATTCATTTATATGTAAATGCGATAAAAAAATATTTTTCAGAGAGAGAAATATTAAACCCATAATATAATATTTATTATATTAATAATATAAGATAACAATTGTGGCAGACACGACCACAATTTCTGCTACAATTGTGGCGTGTGCCATACAATCTGCTACGACTTTAGGTTTTAGATTTTTTTAGGAGGGAGGGAGGGAGGAGTTATTTAGATTTTTTAGGGTACGATGTTTATCTATTCAATTATTTAAGTTACTAAATTAATTTTTTGGTTAAAATATACTTTTAGTCCTCTAAGTTTTATATAAGGCATATTTTTAATCTCTTAACTTTATAAAGTATACATTTGGTCCTAAAACGTTAACACTGTTAATATTGCTAACGGAAAATGCTGAGGTGGCGAACTCAAGTAATGACTAATATCATTTAATTAAACAAATTTTATATATTCTTCAATTTACACATATTTTAAATTTAAATTTAATAGCATTTAATTACACAATCATCACTTAAATTTACATCGTCATCACTTGAGTTTACATTTTCCGTTAGTAAAATTAACAGTGTTAAAAAATATAGGAATAAAAGTATATTTTATAAAGTTAAGGGACCAAAAGTATATCTCATGTAAATTTTATATTTTAACTTAATTTTTTTTAAACAATTTTTTTATGAAACTTATTTTGCGTGTTTTTCTCTTTCTAATAAAGGTATTATTGTATTGATTAATAAAAATTTTAGGATAAGAACTTTAATTTTTTTTTTTAAGATTTGACAATAAACAACTATACATATATAGAGGACAAATAATAATTAATTTTAGTTAGTTTAGATTTGTTATTTGATGTTTGTTTCTATCAATGATGCCGATAAGAAAGTTGGGATTAATCAGTTTGAGTAAGTTTTTTCATAGATCCACCTTTTTTTTTTTTTTAATTTCATTATTTTGTTTACAGCTTCTTATCATTTGAGTAAGTTTTTTAAATTAACATTTGCTCCATTTTCCTCTTCCCGTTATTCTATCTCCATTCTATCTCCATTTTCCTTGACCCTTTTTCTGTCACAGTTCGACTTCTGGATAGCCGCTACGGTTGACTGACGTGTAATATGTTAATTTTATTTTTAAAATTTTAAAAAGCGAGATTTTAAGGAAAAAAACAATTCAAGTGTGTGTGTATCATATTATTTTATTTTTGGGTGGAGACACCCCTCTACATTCTATAAATTAAGGCAAACGGGAGGGGAGAAAAGGAGTGGGGAGGTTATTTGAATATTTTAGGTAAATTATTTTTTTTAGAGTTATTTCACATATTTTTTTTTTAATTTTTAATTGAGAGCATTGTTGTGCTTTCCACCAAACCAAACTGTTGAAAGGTTTTTAATCAAAACAATTTCCAAAGCAAAAAGCATTGGAGGCACCACCTGTTAAAGCTTTAATAGCATTATGTGTGATCGTGATGAAGTCTACGAAATGTTGGAAATAGCAGTAGTAGGTTTGGCCTGCACTCTTTTCATTATGGAATCTTCCTCACACAACATTAGACTCCATTGCATGATTTTATTATAGGGAAAATTGATTACAGGGTCCAAGGAAGCAAAATAATTACAAAAAAAGGTCAAGAAACATTCACATGTCAGGGCCTTTTCTGGCATTTTTTCAAAAAAAAGTGTACGGACATAGTTGCTAATTGCTACAGATGTAGTTGTTAAAATGTAGTTGTTAATTAGACTGATTTAGTTGTTAACGGGGACTGATATAGTTGTTAACCGCTATTGATGTAGTTGCTAACGTTTTTTGAAAAAATGTCAGAAAAGGCCCTGGCATGTGAATGTTTCTTGGGCCTTTTTTGTAATTATTTTGCTTCCTTGGGTCCTGTAATCAATTTTCCCTTTATTATATTATAAGCATATAATAAATGTATTACACTTCTTACAACTTACAAGTACCTTTTTTTTTTATTTGGAAATATGCTAAAACTTAGGTTTTATGTACGTGGAGATAAAACTCCTATCATATAATAAACTCCTAAATCTTAAAACTTAGATTTTAGAAGGTTTATAAATAGAATCAAATTTTTCTGTTGAAAAGAAACTTATAAGTAAAACCATAATGGTATATATTTACTGTCTTAAAGATTATTAGCTTCTGCTCTCCAAAGCCTCCATCCAAAGGTCTTCTGGAAAATCCAAAGGCAGATAGAGTTATCCAGTTTTAAATAGGGGGCATCCAAGCTCAATTTAAGATTTCAGAATTTTGAAAATTTACCTCCATAAAGTACCCCTGCAAAATTGAAGAAAACCCATGTTTGAAATATATATATATATATAGTCTTATAAGTCCTATAAATAGTCCATGTAGGACAACGCTTTGAATATATGTAGGGACCATATATATATTTACTTTTTTAACAAAACATTTAACCGAAAATTATTTATTAAATTATTTTTTTATTTTTAATTGAAAACAATAAATTGTATATTTTGAAGATAGAAAATCAAACAAGTCCTTAGTTTTTGAACCTAGCAATTCTCTTGTTCAGTGTAAACACAAACAGTTTGATTGCAAAGCAATGTGTCAACACTATTTGAAAATTACCAAAATTGTATTGGGAGTAAGTGGAAAGGGACCTACTCCCTATTTCCACGTCCTCTTACTCTATCCTGATCTAAAACTCTCCTGTTTTCAAATCGTCACCGGTGACAGTGAAGGGACGAAAGTCGTCGGCGACGGAGAACGGAAGCAAAGGTGGAGGGACGGTGGAATGAAGGTGGTGTGAATCGATGACGAGGTACGGTTCTCAAGTGGCGTGGGCTTGCTGTCTGAAAACTGACCTAAATTTTTGCTACAAAAACGATGTAGCTTCGACTAGACTAAAATGGCATTTTAAAATTTTGTAATACTAAATTGTTATTTCTGAAATTAAAGCCCCAAACTGCCATTTTTAAATTTAAGGCAAATTTTCAAGCACCTACAATTGAAAACAATTAAACCAACATCATATCCTCTGAAGAATAGTAATTACAATTATTTAGACATTTTTGCCTTTGTTTGGTCTAATTTATTGTATCTATCCTTTAATATCAATTTAAGCTCACTAATTATGAAAAAAAATCCTCAAATAAAACATGAAAAATATAATAAATTAGAGATTTGTTAGAGAGCTATGGAATTGCAACTTTCATCATTTTATTTTTCCCAAGTGTGAGCTCTAAATAAGAATTTTTTTTGGTAATAATAAAAAAAAAGAATTCAATAAATTTTTATGCCAATTCTTGTCTGTCGCAGATTTACTAAATTCCTCTACTACTTTTTCTTTCTCCACATTTTTGCATATCATCAAGGCATTTCAAATGGAGCTACATAGCTGAATGACATACAGATATGCATTATATTACACTAAAAGTCAAAAGAAAGAACAAAATAAGCAAGATCACCAAACTTATAACAAAATCAAAAGAAGAAACACCAAGTATTTAACAAGATATAAGTAAAAGCAATTGATGGCTTAAATCAAAGGAAGTAATAGAAAATTGAGAGAGAAAGGTGAGCACTGAGGATCTAGCAGTGGCAGAGAGGAGAGTATATGGGTAAATTAATAAGATTTTTAAATCATTAATTTGGGTTTGGTAAATCTTAAGGGTATTTATTTAAAATTTCCATTTCTTTTATACTTGTCCCACATCAGCTCAATTATATCAATTTGACCAAAATAATAATAATAATAATAACTCGATCATTTCACGTATTAAGTTATTAATTAAATGATTTAAATACCCTATAGTTCAAAATATAATGAGTTGTTTATTTAGTCATTTAATGTATTTTAAATTGATAAAATATACCTATTTTATCTTTATTTAATTTTTCGATATGCATTTATTATCTATGATATTTATCTCTCTCCCACAATGAGTAAAACTGAAGAACAACCATTGATTATTTTGTCAACATCTTATATTTTAGATTAAAGCCTTCTCTTAGAAGACTTTTTATATTATGGGTCGAAGAAAATACTTAATAGATTGCAGAACTTCTAATCTGAAATATGTATTACAGTGGTGACTTATAGCTTATAATTATCGCAAAATTCAATTTATTTTTACTCAACATATCCGGATTCAACCTGCATCACGCACTTGATTATGATGGGTAAGTCTCCTAACGAGGCTTTTCTGCATTCACAAGGTTTAAACTCAAGACTTTACTTAAACGACACAAGCCGCTTACCACTTATGCTAATTTTCTTTGGTTACTCAACATATCTTAATTTCACACAAAGTAGTAACTTATACATTAGACTATAAAAGCCTTTTAAAAGGCAACCTATAATATGAATGTCATAAAAGTCAAGATCAGTAGGGCCAATAAAAAGCTTGAACACACCAAAAAAGCAAGTTAAACACCAAATGACACACTTTGGACCACCGTGAAACTTTAATTAATGTGTGTGGCTTTCACTGCATGTTTGCATGTTTGGATACTCTCTTTTTTAATTTCTCTTCTCCTTATAATTAGAAGTTAAAGAAGTTTTTTTATTTTTTTTATCAATGCGGAAAAAAGCCAAAAGTCAAAAACCCTAACAAAAGCTTTGTTTTTTTTAATCTCTTACCTCTTATTAGCTTTTGTTGAAATGAAATTAGGCGTTTGGGGAAAAAAATCAAGAGAATGAGAAAGTGAAAATGGATGGGATTCCAGTTCAAATATCCTGGGCAGTGATGGGCATGCTATTTTCGTGTTTAAATTTGAGGAGTAAGAAGAAGATGCTGATGAAGCAGGGGGCAAGGAGATTGGGGATAGGAACTTGGGTGAATTTGTGGACTTAGCAGCAAAAGTGGAGCAGGTGCAACGATTTAAGGAAGAGCTTTTCGTGGTCGTCCGTTTCAATGTTGTCGTCGATGAGGTCTCTGGGTGGTAGCTCCTCCCTGCTAGAATGGTCTCGCATGGAGGAGAATGAATTGGTGGTTCTTGTTGGCTTTTCGTTGCTTGTTTGTGCTTGGAAAAGTTGAGAGCATCGCTGTAACTTCTCTTTCTTTCTTATTTATCACAATTACTTGCACTAACTTTTCTAACTAAACCCCCATATAGAGTAGTTACTTAACTTAACATGCATGCACACTTCAATAAATCTCATTAGATTCATAATAGAAGCAATCCTTTTGCAGATTCTCATTCCATAGATCCTTACTTTATCACATTCGTCGTGTTGTGAGAAGCAATTTTAATTCAAGTTTTAACTAACTCTTAAATTAAAAGATTTATATAATCATTTTTCTTCTTCTTCTTTTTTTTTTTTTTAAGCTTTAACTTAAAAAAGAGATCCTAAAAGGCCGCTTGCGTTAGTTATTTAATATGTGCGTTCAAATAAATACATCTTTTTAGTTAGACTTCTTTTATTTATTAGAAAAGCTCTGCCCCTAAGCGTGTTAAGGAAAAATATGGAAGCGAGCAACTGGACCTTCATTATTTATGAAGATTAATTTAGTTTGTATAATGTTTGTGTATATATAATTTGGTAAAAAGGAAAAAACAAGATAGATATTAGTTATTTATTTAAGGAGAACAAGTTATTTATTTTAAAAAGGGTTTGATTCTAAAAGGAACAGATATTCTTAAATCCAAAGGGTTCAATTTAATTAAATAATTAAAATTCATTCAACACAATCATTTTAATGTCTAATGTTAAGAAACTAATATTTAAATAAAAAAATTGAATTCCATATTCAATTTTCATATAAATATAACCATATGATTTATGAAAAATTTAACTGCTAAACTACATGAAGCTAAACAAAAAAAATTTAGGGAGGAAAAAATTCACGCAATTTATTTATTTTTAACAAGTGTAGTGGGGTGTATGTAAAATCTTTTTGAAAAGAAATTAATATATTATAAACAAAATTGGGAAAAAAAATTATGTGATTCACTCTAGAAATGAATAAACAAACACCATCTTCGATAGCAAATATGAAGTGTAAATTATTGGTCAAAATTAACTCGTTAAAAGATGTGGATAACATTGCTCTATTTTTAAACTTTTGAAAAAATATTACCCTATTGAAAACTTTCAAAACACCTAATGCTCATATATAAAAATTTTCTAGACATTTTTACCTTTTAACCCAACATGAAATATTGATGTTTGTTACGAATCTCTTTATGAGGCCCATTTACGATGTGACCCAACAAGGGGCAATCTGTATTAGAATCTGCCTATAATGAAAGAAGATCCTAATCAACATATAATCAAAGCTATAATCAAAGACCTAGAAGTGACGGCCAACAACACTTAGATTTGGAGGCATAAAGGCCCATGAGTGTAAACCCTACAGGTAAACTCTACAAAAAAGAGGTAAACCCTAAAGGTACGCATATTCTCTCTCAGTTATTATTTTTCCGTCACTATGCACACGCACCACCCCCTTTAACAAAAGCCATGTAATACTCACTGGTATCTGATCCATAGATATCTAGGAGAAAGCCATATTGATCTTATATTAACCTACTAACCCATCAGCTAGACATCTCCGTGTTCTTATACAGAATATTGGTGCCGACTGTGGGGATCCATAAATTTTGCTTTTGGTGACCACAGATGATTGCTACCAGAAGTACTAGTCAGTTGCCCATGAACAAGCAGTTGCTTGAAAATCCACCGTGCCAAAACCGACAACAGGAGGACCAGTTTCACCAGCAACCTAAGAACGTTCTAAATTAGGACGTGGTGTATGCTGAAGATGTATCAGACATGGCTTCCCTCTCTAGTGCTTGCGCCAAATCCTCAGAATATGATGATATCGCAACTCTAGCAGCAAGACCCTTCTCAGCAGGTTTCAGTTGAGAACCCGGACATTCGCCTTCTGCAAGTCACTTTGGGTTCGATGTTAAGACGTATGGAGTAGATGGAGAAGTGCAACGACCTCCAGAGACAAGAGGACACCAAAGTAATGTGGTTGCTAGAGGAGCGTTTGAGTCAAATAAAAACCCCGTCTCGAAATGTAAACCGGGATGAGCAACAGGAGGAGAGAAAAGGCAAATCAGAACGCTAGTAATCCTCTTCGAGTTGAGGAACCAAGATCTGTGCAAGCTTATGCTAGATATCCTACGTAAAGAAAAAATACGAGAGATAATGCGACTAATGGAGACCGAGCTCGTGTTGTTGAAGTTCTAGGTTTGGGTTCCATGCCACAAGGCCAGTATGTTGAGAAGAACTCGGTGAAAGAAGATCAGAGTAGAGATATGGAACCGCGAAGGGAAAATGCTCCAGAAAAATATACGAGGAAGTATAAAAGGGGCAGTATAACAACATCCTGTTCATTGAGGAGATCGTGGCTGCTCCTTACCTGGAAAATTTTGATCTAGCTTCTTCATTGAAATACAATGGAAGTCAAGATCCACAAGCCCATCTTGATGCTTTCGACACGCACATGTTCATAAGGGGGATTAATGAGCCCTTCATTTCCTAGATTTTTGCTGTAACCTTTGACGGGAGCTGCACTAACATGGTTTCACACTCTACCCCCAAATTACATCTGGACATTTGAAGATTTGGGAGATAGGTTTGAGCTGAATTTTGCAACAAGCAAAAAACAACCAAAGTCTGAGTTTATTCTCGGAAATATTAAGTAGGAACCACGAGAAATGCTCCAAAAGTACTTGGACCACTTTAAAGAGGTCGCATTACAAATATGAGGATTGCAAGAAAGTGTACATACGCACTTGATGGTGGCAGACTTGGAAGGATCATCTCGACTGGCAAAGTTTTTATACAAGGATCCCATCAAGACCCCGGTGGAGTTCATAATTCGATCAAAGAAATATCTGAAGTTGTGCAGGAGCTAAATGAAGATGATTCTAAACCTCAATTCGGAACTCAGTAAATGGGAAGTGAATACCAAGCCAGGTAACTAAGTCCTGATAAAAAAAAAGATGGGTTTTTCCCTTCTCGGTTAGAGCAGACCGGTTCATCGAGATTGAGATGAGAGACAATATAATTGTCGGGATTGCCAACGGGAAGCGTGGCAATTTTTGTCGCTATCATGATCGATAACTTGGATAGCACCTCATCGGTGACCTAAGGATGTTTGTTGGTTAAATTTTTGGGGGACATGCAGAACCCAACTCCCTAGAACAAAACTCCTCGGCGACACAAGAAGAAGGCGAAGCTATAATACCTATAATAAAGAGATCAAATTAGAAAGTGAATATAACATACTTGAATCTAGGCAACTATTACTTGAAGAAAAGGCTGATAAACTGAAAGAAATGTCCAACATAAAATGGGAAGGATCCTTAGTACTAGAGGCCGGGGTCAAGGTGGTAATCAGGTTATGACGACAATAAGCTATAGTAGACTCGGCTAAAGCATCCTAATTGTCTTGAAGGAATTTGGAGCTTAGAAAGGCGCAATCAAAACACAGATCGATGAATTTCCTCATGTGGAACCCCAGATTAGTTTGGTATATGCTTTCCTACTGGGGAATGAATGAAGCCGAGATAGATTGACTTTTACCTTGGCCCTCAAGTTTCGGTGATAGGATACGAGATCCCAAAATGATTATGTTGTTACCCCGGCTGTTAGTGTCTAAAGGATGAGATTTTGTTCTACTCCCCCCACTACAATACCCACGAAGCAAGGATTCCTACTTCTCTTCTTCAATAAGGGGAATACCCTACAACCAAAATCAAGATATAGGAGGGATTGTTCAACGTAATTCCTCCTCCTCCCTCCTCTGGAGTAATTTTATTTAGACTTGAAGATGATGAGTATTTATTTGTATTCATTGTTAAGAACGATAATAAAAAACATGCAATGTGCTTGATAAAGGAAGGATGGTCCTAAGTGTGAGTACCTGAACACTATGAAGATATGGAGCACAACACTGGAAACTAAAAAGCAAGAATAAAAAACAAGGGTTCGTATTCAAGAAATGAACCCTGAAAACGAAGCCTACCCAGAGAACCCATAAAAAGAACCAAGACACGATCAAAGTAAAGAATCCACAACAAAACATATAGGATGAAAAAGAAATAGTGGAAGTACCTATTTTTGGAAAGGTTGGTGGACATGGAAAAGCAAGAGCTAGGGAGCTTGAAGAGCAAAGGGATTTTGAGAAGAAGGAAGGTTCTCTCAGAGATAAAGTGATGGCAAAAGAGACGATTCACCCAAAAAGCAATGATGATGTACGAGAAATGATGTGTGCATTTAATGTGCATAGTATGTGCATTTAATGCGAGCAAATGTCGTAGACGGTTAAGTGTGGCGGTTTCTACTTCCTGACAGTCAAGAGTGGCCAGCTGTCAATTCATCATGATCATGGTTAGTAAAAACACGCTTTAAAACGTTAAAAACGCGTTTTCACGTTTTAAATTAAGCAAAACGATTTTTTTTTTTGGGAAAAAAACGTGTAGGGGTAAAAGCGTAAAAAGCGTATTCATAAAGCGTAAAAGCGTGCGTTTTTTGGAAAAAAACGGGAGTTAGGCGCAATGTTGGATATTTTGAAGGGAAAATTACATTTGAGCCCCAAAGACCAGAATTAATTACAAAAAAGTCCCCCACCAAAATCTCATTACAAAAAATTTCCTTGGGACTTTTTTATAATTAATTAAAAAATTCTCAATCCATATTTACAATTAGAAATGTTATATTAACAATCGAAAAATGCTATATTTACAACAAAAAAACATTGTTTCTATATACAGGTAAAAACTGTGTTTTGTATTACGATTTTACGTTTTACGCTTTTTTATTCCCCTTCCGCTTTTACGTAAAATCTACGTTTTCACAACCTTGGTCATGATGATATAAGAAGAGGAAACGAAAGCTTACTCAGGCATATACGACCCCTCAAATTCTATTCGGGTTCATCAAGCATGTCTCATCATTAACCTAATCAATGTAGACAAGATTGGACAATACACGAAGAATAAGCAAATTGACTCGATTCTTGCTCCTGATAATCTGGATTGGGGGAACCCGACACTAGAAGATGTGAACCCAGAAACCCGAAATTGATGCATAGGAAATCCAAAATAATCATGAACATGAATGGAGTTTAAAGCAAATTAACTCAAATTATACATTTAGGGGCAAGTTACTACTAGAATATGAATAAATCCGAAATTCGTTGAAACTCGGACAAAGGTCGAATAACTTGGAAATAAAATCCAGGTTAAACAACCAGAGCACCCTGACAGCCCGAAGACATGGACTATTGGGTTAAGGAGTCACTATTACGGACTTATTTATGAGGCTTATTTATGATTGGGCCCAACAAGGGGCAATATGTATCAGAATTCGTCTATAATGAAGGAAGATCAACATATAGTCAAGGCTATAACCAAAGATCTTGACCTAGAAGTGACGACAAACAACACTTAGGTTTGGAGGCATAAAGGCCCATAAGTCCAAACCTAACAGGTAAACTCTAAAGGTACGCATATCCTCTCTTAGTTATTATTTTGCTGTCACTATGCACACACACCACCCTTTTTGGTGAAAGACATTTAGGTTGCAACGTGATCTACAATACTCACTGATTATCTGATCTATAGATATCTGAAAGAGAACTATATTAATCCAATAGCTTGTTGGTTGTGTTATTATAGTGAACAATGTTATTATTGATATAGAGTTGATTGGAGTGAAGAAATGCAAAATATATATCGTTACAATATTAGAAGGAGATTTTCTTTCTCACTTTTTCTTATTGGCTAAATCTGGGTATTGATTGAGAAAATGAAAATAATACTGTATTGATTAGATGAATGTGATTTAAAGATCATAAGAGATAATGAGAAAATGAAAATAAGAGAAACTCAATCCTACAAGTAAGTAACAAAGAGAGGACAACAGAAGAGAAATGGCCATTAAAGAACAAGAAAGTGGGATCACGTGCCATTAAAGAAAGCGACGTATCTCTGTTGCTCAACCCCACACAGGAACGCGCTGACACATGGATTCTCGCTGGCTTTGTCTCGTGCTTCACTCTCTCTCTCTCTCTCTCTCTCTCTCTGCCTCCCTTGGCGGAAATAACGCAATCTTCACTGATTCATTTAATTAATAAGAAAAAAGTGAGATAACAATAATCTTTTTATATAAAAGGCAGATCCGACATTTTGAGCATCAAACGATAAGGAGGAGAGAGAGGAGGATCCTACGTGTCCTCTCCTAAGTGCTTGCTTGAGAAGGAAAAAATTGCTGGACTTAAGTCAAATGGAATATTATACCAATTAATAATTTTTATAAATTAATAAAAATATTTGAAGTTCTAAAATTTAAGTAATTTTTAATATTATTTTTATTAATTATACTAAATTCTAATTATTATTACTCTCAACCCACTATCCTTATTATTATAATCATGTATGAAAAAATATTTAAAAACAAAACAAATGACTTATAAAAAAAGAATAGTTATTTTGAATATCGTAAGAACACTCGTAAAACAAACATGCACTAAACTAAATCCTCACTCACTAGTCACCAATTAAGACACTTTTTATTTTTCGTAGGCATTTCTATTGGAGCTAAATTAAGTTGCACTATTAGAAATTAAATATGAGCTATCTTTTAGTCTACATTTAAATATGATTTGTGAGAGCATAATCTTTTTCCAAGATCTGATTTCTTAATTAGGAAGATCAATCCTAAACTGGGGACTTAAAACAATTTTTATGTGGTCCCATCATATCATGTTTGGGTTTTGGGCTCTTTGTGGGGGGCCCAGCACATTCTATCTGGGAAGATGATATTTAACTCCCAAACTATTCATTTAATTAATTATAATTAGATTAATAAAATCAATTTCAAATGATTGTTGTATGATTACAATTTAGATATTTACATTTTAGACATAACAGTCAGTTTGAAACTGATATTATTTACGATGTTTGGATCGATATTATTTATAAATTACTTTTTTTAGAGAAAAAATTATTAGGACTTCACACTTTACCTCATACTCCCTCCTATGTTAAATATAAGATTTAATTCACTTTTTAAGAGATACTTAGTAAATTATATAATTTATTTAATCACATAATATATTATGTAATATTAGATTATGTATTGGTTTATAAGTTAGATAAAATAGTTTAAAAGAAAAACGATAATTATAAATATTTTAACATAATTTAACTAGCTTTTTAGTATCTCTTAAAAAAAAAAAAATCATCGAAATTTTATATTTAAAACAGGAGATGGGAAGTAACACTTGCAAGTTACAACAATACACTTCGGCCAAAAAAACCTCACAACAATAAAGTTAAGCCCAAGCCGAAAGCAATTACATAATTCACAATACTCCACTTACCCTAAAAACACCATAAACAAAGATTTAAAAGACTAAAGGCAATACCCCAAACCAAACCGCAACAAAATATATTACTTCCTCCCGTCTTAATTATAAGATCTGATTAATTTTTTGAAAAGATTTAGGAAACTAATTAAATTACTTTAGAGTATTTTTATTTTTTATTTTTTAAACTAATTAGTTTGACTAATAAGCTAATATATAATTTAAAGATACACAATATATAAAATAATTAAGTAGCTTATTTAATTTCTTTAATCGCTCTGAAAAAATCAACTAAATCTTATAATTAAAGCCGAAAATAGTGTTAAAATACTATTACAGCGTTTGATATTTTGCCACAGTATCCCAATCGTCAAACTTTAACTGTTACTCTTTTGAAAATAGTGCAAAAGTGTGAATAATTATTTCTTTTTATAGAATATCCAAATAGCTTAGAAAAGCATTTATTAGTAAAAAAAAAATAGTAGTTGGTAATGGGCTTAAATCCTCACCAGTATTAGGTAGACCTGTGATGAATATGTGTTGACTGCTGACCTTTGACGATAGTGATGTCACTTATCATCTTCCATGCTCGTTAAAAAGTCCTAATGATCGAACAAATTGAAAGAATTTTATTTTTTATCATCACTTTTTTTTGTTTTAAAGAAATTTTAATTTTTTAGCTGACATAAATATTTTATCAATCCATTATTATCCAATTAAATTCACATTCGCTGTCAAGTAAATTAATTTTTAGAAAAAATTGGTGAAAATCCATGTTTAAAAATTTTACTAGTTATAAATAATAAATATATTTTTATACATAGAAAGAATGGGTACAATGTAAATTTTGTGCCAACAAAGTATGAGATTATGAGTATTCTTTCTTAATAAAATTTTTAAATAAGAAATTTTCACCTATTTCCCTATTTTTTATTTTAAAGCTAAGCCATCATCATATTTCAAAATTCATTGTCAATGTTATATTTCTTTACGACTTCTCTATATTTACTTGGAGATTAAAATGAACTTCATTATATTGCTTATAATGTTATGATTTTACTTCTTTTTTTTTTTGTTGCTTTATGGATACACTATTGATTGATGTCTCAAGATATTTTGGGACATTTACTACTTTCAGATTAGAATAATTAATATATTATTATGATTTTGGATAAACAATAATAAATTATTTATTTACGCGTTGGCCGCATTAGGTATACATTGAAATGTGTTCCCAATTTCCTTACTGGCAAATCTTATCTCCAAAAACAACCAAATAGACAAATTAAGTAGTCGGTGATGTTATTTACACAAATATACAGAGCATACTAAAAATAAATAGCATGTTTGTAAATACCACTGCTTTTTATAAATTCAATAAATATGTTTATTAGTTTACTTTAATTAGTCAGAAAAGCGGGAAATTCTTATTTTGGCCGGCAAGAAAAGTGGGATATTAATCATTCTGACGTCATAAAAACAAATTAATACCGTTGAGTTTTTAAATGAAACTAGTGACAGCATTGTGATATAACTTTAATTTATAATGCATAACTTTAAACACCACTTGACTTATTTAATTAATAATGACTTTAATAAGAAATATATTTAAGGGGGAATTTTGTCTCTAAAGTTGTCATTGAGGGAACAATTTTGCCTTAACTGTTATTACAGTTTATTTTGAACGTTAGTTATCCAAATATATTGAACCGACAGTTTATATGTCATCCATGTCATTTTTGCTGAAGTGTAAATCAAGTCTATATTTCATCTATTTCATATTTTTTTAAAATTATATTTAAGACTTTCAAGACAAATTTATACTTTAACAAAAATGATATGAGGATTACTACAATATTTATTGTAAACTAACTATGAAAATTAACTACGTTAGTGACTAAGACAAAATCATTCCCTTTTTAAAATTTATGAGATAAATTTACCCCATGAAAAACTTTTGAAGTAAAATTTTCTTTCGTTAACAATTTTTGAAACAAAATTGTTGTTTAACCTAAAAATATAACTACATGACACTCCTCAATTCTTTCTTATAAGAAACAAAATGGTTGAGCAATGAGCATGTTACGTTACCTTTTTTGACAAGAGACATTAAGTTGTCTAAAATTCTCATGTTTTTTCACCCCCATTTAATAAATCACATTGCTCATATCATTGTATTTAATTTTCACACATTATTTCTTGATAAGATAAACGTATTTTGATTAAAAAAATGACATTTTTTAATATTTATCATCTCTAATTAGTTTTAATTAACATTTTAAATAACAATTAATGGTATCTTATGAAAACTAACAGTAAAAATTATTTTAAACATAATTTATTGTATATGAAATAAATATGTAAAATGAGTTTTATTTCTTATGTCACATTTCCTTCAAACGCTAATTTCAATAGCGACCGACTAATGACAGAAAGCTTTAAAAAATAATAAAAATTAAAAATAGAGATAAAATAAAGGGAAAATTTCATTCAGGCCCAAGATAGAAAAATATTGTCAAAAAAAACCTTAAGAAAAGTCATATGTAAAAAAAGACCCTAGGGCCTTTTCTGATATTATTTCAAAAAAATTGTACGAATATAGTTGTTAATGACTACTGATATAGTTGTTAATGAGATTGATTTAATTGTTAATATGTAATCTGATTTAATTGTTAATGGGGACTGATATAGTTGTTAACTGCTACTGATATAGTTAACGCTTTCTGAAATAATACCAGAAAAGATTATAGAGACTTTTTTGATATTTGACTTTTTTTAGGGTCTTTTTTGACAATATTTTCCTACTTGGGCATGAATGAAATTTTCCCTAAAATAAATTATTAGAACTGCAGTTCTGTTTCTCACTCTGGTATCTTTCTCCTTTATAACAGCTCACTTCAGACTGAACGAAAGGCCAGAGCTTTACGAAAGCTCAGAGCTGTATTGGAAGCAGAATGAAGCTATCCTTCTTACCCATTGCGCCATTTGTTGTATTCCTTCTATCTTCTTCCTTTTCATTGGCTTTTGCTGGCAATGTAACATACGATCATCGCTCTCTTATCATCAATGGCCAGCGAAAGCTCCTTATCTCTGCCTCCATTCACTACCCTCGAAGCGTTCCTGCCGTAAGACAACTTTTACACCAACTTCTAACTTGCTTGAGCTGCACTTTTGATTTCTTATAAAAGAGAGAGAAGGGGTTTTGTAGTTTCTATTTTAATCTGTACCTCACAGTAAGCTGGAGGAAGCATTGTGGGGGATTTATGAATCTATGAATTTTACTTTCCATAAATGTCTCTCACCACCACTCTGAATCTTTATGTAATGGGGCTGTTTGATTCCTTGAAGTTACCTGTTTCGATAAATTATAATATAATTTATAGACTCTCGTCTTGTAGTTTACCCTGTATTTGCTTTCAGATTGTTATTGATTGCTAAGTATCAGTTGTGCATTTTGTATTTTGATAGCTAAAAGCTAATGTCTCTTGATTCATGTGCTGTGTGGTAGATGTGGCCGGGGCTGGTTCAAACAGCGAAAGAAGGAGGAGTAGATGTAATCGAAACCTATGTTTTCTGGAATGGACATGAACTTTCTCCAGGAAATGTGAGTTGAAAAAAGTGATTGAGATGTAGTAATTTTTAAGATTCATACACTAGAGCATATCGGAATATTCTTGTCAGATGTGATTTTCTTAAAGCTCAATTTCCACTGAATATTTGTTATCTGGCAGTATTACTTTGGTGGTCGATTCGATCTGGTGAAGTTTGTGAAGATTGTTCAGCAGGCTGGGATGATCCTGATTCTTCGGATAGGTCCATTTGTTGCTGCAGAATGGAATTACGGGTATGCAGTTATTATGCTTGCTACAAGTTTTGTTACTAAATTTGGGTTCAACACTCAAACGTTGGCTATTATTGTATATATCATGGAAAAATTAATTGATATTAAGGACTATTTCAAACTCAATCATGGCTTAAATTATTGCTGTATGTGACAGTGGGGTACCGGTATGGTTGCATTATATTCCGGGCACTGTATTCCGGACTAACAGTACATCTTTTATGGTACGTCTGGGGGATTGTTTGATTTCTATTCATATTAAGTTTTATATATCTATTTCATAAATTTGATTGAAGTATAATAACTACCATCACTTTGACTTAGTTTGGTTGTCCTTTGTGTTCAGTATCATATGCAGAAATTTACAACATATATTGTGGACCTTATGAAACAAGAGAAGCTTTTTGCCTCACAAGGTGGCCCTATTATCTTAGCCCAGGCAAGTATAATCTCAAGGTTTTGGATTTATTCTCACTAGTTTTCAGTTCTTTTTCTTCATTGTGCTTCTCTACTTAGTTCTCTGGACGTATTTGATGACAACATCTAAAATTGCAGATAGAAAATGAGTATGGATACTATGAAAACTTTTATGGAGAGGGAGGAAAGAAATATGCACAGTGGGCTGCTAAAATGGCTGTTTCTCAAAACACTGGTGTCCCTTGGATAATGTGCCAGCAATGGGATGCTCCAGATCCTGTGGTGAGGTTATATTTTTGTAGAACTGTTGTTAAATTGACAATTTTAAAAAGTTTTCTGCTTCAAGTTGCATCAGTATGCTTTTTTTTAGATTCATTTCATTTTTAAATCAACATTCTTAGCTGGCCTTTTTTTGTGTGTATAAATACTATTGCAAAAATTAGCTTCTCTCTCCCCTTTGCCTCTTCATCATCCCTCCCTCCCCTTATATATGAATGAACTAACCTCATGTTTGGATGGAGAGAAAAGCGAGGGGAAAATAGAGGGAATACTAAGAAAGAAAACTTCCAATTTTTTTTTACTATTTTTTGGAGCTTTCCCTCCTAATATTCTTTCCTTTCTAATTTTTTCTCCATCCAAACATAGGGTAAGTGGCATTTGGATAGCGAACTTCACATATGTACAAACGAATCTTAGTCTTTGATGATTCCTCTGCAGATTGATACTTGTAACTCATTCTACTGTGACTCTTTTACACCTACTTCTCCAAAGAGGCCCAAAATTTGGACTGAGAATTGGCCAGGGTGGTATGTTAGAATTCATCTTATCTGCCCGTAGTAAATTATTCTTATTTGGAATCTGGAAGATCATTTTGTTGTTATGAAAACCTGCAAGTTTTGAGAACATATCCCTTTTGGTTTCTTTAGACCCTTAATTATAAGGGTACCCCCCCCCTCCCCCCCTCCTTTTTTTGTTTAACCAAATTTAAGCATTAAAAAGTTAAGCAAAAGGCTAATTGTTGGTTTTGATTTAGTAAAAGGGGAAAAGGTACTGATAATTTCTACTACTTTTAGGTTTAAAACCTTTGGGGCCAGAGATCCTCACAGGCCGGCTGAAGATGTAGCTTTTGCTGTTGCTCGCTTCTTCGAGAAAGGTGGAAGTGTGCAGAATTACTACATGGTACAAATGATGGCTTTTTTTTTTTTAATTAAATTTCTTTTACTTTTATGGTTCTAGATGATAGAAGCCATTTCATTCCTGAACCATAGAAGTTTCTTGATAAACTTATAACTTGTTGATATCTCCTTCAGTATTCTACCATTGTTTTAAGTTGACCTGTTTTCTGATCTTTGTGGGTTAGTATCATGGGGGAACAAATTTTGGGCGAACGGCAGGTGGTCCATTCATCACTACAAGTTATGACTATGATGCTCCAATAGATGAGTATGGTAAGCTGTCACAAGTCTCTCTCTCAGAAAAATAAGTTCTAGTCAATGCTGAAATTCATAATGATGAGTGAATTCATCATATATAGGGTTACCTAGACTTCCAAAATGGGGACACCTAAAGGAACTTCACAGAGCCATCAAGCTATGTGAAGGTTTATTGCTTAATGGAGAATCTAAAAACATCTCCCTTGGTCCTTCCCTGGAGGTAACTTCCATGCTTTCTAAGCTTTGTTTTTCTTGGCTACTAAAATGGATTGTCATTTTTTTAGCTGTAATCCATCATAGCCAAATCATACTTTATTGCAATTTGTTTTCAAGCATCTTTCATGAATTTGGATTTGTGCTTACTTTATTTTGGACGCTCTTCACTTGTTGTCAAGATTCTAGGATACTTTACACTTGTAATGTTATGATTCAAATTTTTAGTTCAATCACGTGTTTTTTTTTTAAAGCTCTGTTCATTTTTTGTGCTATCTAATGTCTATTTGCATTTCATTTAACCTTATGATCTGTTTGTTTGTTAGTTGGAAGACATTGTTCTAACCATGCTGCATTTCAGGCAAATGTATATACTGATTCATCAGGAGGGTGTGCTGCTTTTATTGCTAATATTGATGATAAAGCTGACAAGACAGTCAAATTTCGGAATGCATCATATCACCTACCAGCATGGTCAGTGAGCATTCTACCTGATTGCAAGAATGTAGTTTTTAACACTGCAAAGGTAATTCATATGCCTCAAAGTAATGAAATTTTTACATATACTAATATTTGAAGCCAAAATTATATTAGCCACATAATTTCCCCTCTAAAAAGTTGTATGTGAATACCGAACTGCTGTAACCGAAACTGATGTCCGCAGTGGAGCCAATGCAGGAATGGTTTTATTATGGAAAATGTTTTAACAGTTAAATTGATTGACTGAGGTCTCCTTGCGCTAAATATGTTAATTTGCTTCTTTTTTAAAATTTCTTGTAGTTAAAACTAATTTACCCTTAAAGTACCGATGTAAAGGTCAATGTAATTAGAAATTTTATTGATCTTTTGTGTAATTCTTTCTTCTGGCCTCTTCACTTAGACATGTGATATTCAACAGGTTAACTCCCATACACACATTGTTGAAATGGTTCCAGAGACATTACAGGAGTCACATGGAAGTGTAAAGCCTTTAAAGTGGGAAATATTTAAAGAGAATGCAGGGATTTGGGGGAATGCAGACTTGGTAAAGAATGGCTTTGTTGATCACATTAATACCACTAAAGATACCACAGACTATCTGTGGCATACAACAAGGTTTGTTTCAATATAAAAAATTGTCAAGAGCATATGATCAATTGAAATGGACCTTTTACTGCTTCAGTATATTATTCTCACCTCTTGTAGCATCTAGAAATACTAAAGCATGAAACATGTGCATAGTTTACTGTTCTTGACGTGAGAAGTAGAACCGTTTGCATATGTTTTCTTTTCTTTGATTAGCAGCTACTAAGATAACTTAACATTGTCTGCTATAACAATGAAGCTGTAATGAAGTTGATGAACATCATAGCTTAAATGTTCACTGTACCATAAGTCACAGGATTCTTATATATTCGATGATTCGAATTCAGTGCATATTGGAGGACCTCCTTGGATTGCCAAGCTTTAAGTCTAGGCCATTTGGTATAGCCTATCAAGCAGCTTCCTAGTAGTTTTGCAAACTCCATAAATCATTATAAGCTCCTTTACATTTGATTGGAATGGAAATGTATGAGAAATTGAAGCGTGCATGAAATATAGATGCGCAGCTAAATGTTGTTTTAAACTTCCTTTTTTTTTGTTTTCTTTTTTCTTTTTCATTTATGGCAGTGTATTTATTGGTGAACACGAAGGGTTCTTAAAGACTGGAAGTAAACCAGTTCTGCTAATAGAATCCAAAGGTCATGCACTCCATGCTTTTGTGAATCAGGAATACCAAGGTTACCGTCTCTTATATTCTGAATTTTTTTATCTCATGGAGTTGTTTATATATCAATAAATTATAGTGATGTGATCTATAACAATTTCTTATCATTATGCATTTAAGCATATGGTAATGCCAATAGGTCCCATCTTTTTGACTTTTTATGCAATTCTATGATCCTTCATTTTGTAAGGGGGTGTTTCACCAGAATCAATTAAGAAAGATCTTGCATTTTATGAGACATAACTCCTCTTGCATTGAAAACCGATGGGAAGACAAATGCCTAGGTTTTCATGAATCAATTTTCGGTGTTGTTAGTTGTACAAGTCATCAATGCACTGACCAGAACTGGGCTGTAATGGAAGGGATGAAGGTTGTTAAAATACGTCAACAACTAGTGTAATGGTATCTATGTGTAAGATCAAACCTGTAAACAAAACTAACGTGGTCAGGCAACTTATTTTCCTTTTCATCCAGCAATATCAGTGACTTCATGCTATTTCATTAAATCACTAGCACTTTCTATTTTCTTTTTTACATTAGCTACAATCATGTTATGTGCTTTGATTCTCAGTTTATTATATGAAACATTTGATTATATGTAATAACTCTAGAAACTGCTTAGTTGTAGCAACTTTCCTTCTGATGTTCTCTTTAATCATCATGTTTGAAACACTCTATGTTTAGAGTTAAGTTAGTCTCTCTGTGATTTACATGAATACAGATATTATTATTTCTTGGCGACACAGACATTTTAAAAATTCATTACAAATGTTCTGTCGTTTTCTTTGCTTTTCAATTTTAATGGGTATTAACTTCTTGTTTTATAGGTTCTGCAACTGGAAATGGTACCCATTCACCATACACTTTCAACCACCCCATCTCTCTCAGGGCAGGGAAAAATGAAATTGCATTATTGAGCTTGACTGTTGGCCTCCCAGTGAGTGTGTTACTCTGTTTAGAACATTCCCCTTAAAATGCGTTGAAATCTCATTAACAATTCTTTGTTACTTTCAGACAGCTGGCCCTTTTTATGAATTCATAGGAGCTGGACTTACAAGTGTAAAGATTAAGGGATTGAACAATGGGACATTAGACTTGTCTTCTTATGCCTGGACTTACAAGGTATATTTTTGTTTCTGCATATATTAAAATTTTTCTCATCCAAGTTCTACTTGTTAGAGAAAACCATAGACTTTGGCTGCTCCTACTACTTTAAAAACATGGTGGGTGAATGAATCTAGTACTATCCACAAAACTTATACTAGCCTTTGATGTCTTCCTTTTCCTGCTTTGTTGCAGATCGGGGTGTATGGGGAACACCTAAAGATATACCAGGGAGATTATTTAAATCATGTAAACTGGGCTTCTACTACAGAACCACCGAAAGGACAGCCATTGACATGGTACAAGGTAATGACTTTCTTTGACATCAGTCGTGGAAATTATCTAAAGATTTAGTTGTATGGTGGAGAATCTTAAAAAAGGAAGTTCTTGGTCATGCAGGTAATTGTTGATGCTCCGCCAGGGAATGAACCGGTTGGACTGGATATGTTGCATATGGGAAAAGGTCTAGCATGGTTAAATGGAGAAGAAATTGGAAGATATTGGCCTAGGAAAAACATACATCAAGAGTGTGTTAAAAAATGTGACTACAGAGGCAAATTCAATCCTGACAAATGTGACACTGGCTGTGGAGAACCCACCCAGAAATGGTAAAACTGTGAAGCTAAGATGGTTTAATCAAATCTGCGGAATTAGATATTTAGTAACCTCTCTTTCTTTAGAGATCTAGCCACGACAAGTGGCTGGAATAGAGTTTCTTGCCAAACTGCACAAAACTAGTAGAACTAGGCCAAGTAGAGTACTATAATAAAAGACTATTGGTTGTGTACAAGTTGATCTAGTTTACAAAGCACTTTAAATCCTTGACATATTGTATAGTTGATCAGGAAAACAAAAATACTATTCATGAATAGTAGACAGAAGGGGAAATCATTGAAAACTGAGCAAATTTTATACATTGTAGTCAGGTTTTTCTCCAGGCTCTGCTTCTTTCTTAGAAGCCATGAACAGTTTGTATGATAGTTATATAATCTCATAGATTTAGTTACTTGTGTGGTATTTTAACTATGCTAATACTAGTGGTTTAGAGTAGAAACCAGCCATTATTAAATACTAATACCTCTAGTTCTTAATATAAGTGCTAGTTGACTAATTTGAGTAAATTAAGGAAGTTAGTTGTTAATTATTTATAACAAATATTGGTTGATTTTTCTAAGATATCATCTTTCATCATAACTTCCCTTAGATAAAAACCCCTTAATGTGGACAATCAATAGGGTTACTTTAGAAAAAATTATAAATTTGTGAGATAAAGTGAACTGGGGTCTTATATTTAAGACCAAATCCAACCTCCAACTATCTTTGAGGTAGTAATACATTATGTGCTAATTGTAGGTCATACAGAGTCAGTTATCATCTTTTTCTTGTCATGAAATATTGTGTACCTTCTCCTATGGATCAGGTATCATGTTCCAAGATCATGGTTCAAGCCATCTGGAAATGTTCTTGTTATTTTTGAAGAGAAAGGCGGTGATCCAACAAAAATTAGTTTCTTAAGACGCAAGGTTTCTGGGGCTTGTGTCCTTGTGGCAGAGGATCACCCCTCCCTAGGACTTGATCTTGAGAGTGAAGACAAACTTGAGAATTACAAAAACACCCCTTTTGCCCGCTTATCATGCCCCAAAGATACTCGCATATCCGCCATCAAATTTGCTAGCTTTGGAACTCCTTCAGGAACATGTGGGTCCTACCAAATAGGAGATTGCCATGATCCAAATTCTAGTTTGCTTGTCGAAAAGGTATGTGTTTGTGGAATCAGTTGGTGAACTTATAATTTCTTTGGTGTTCATACTATGAAGCTTTAACTCTGCTATCTGCCTACTGAATATTTATTGGGGGTGTGAGGGAATGATATATATGAACATGTAATCATGTTTGATTTATTTTATTCTTTTTGGTTTTAAAAGATTATAATATGTTTTTATATGTTTTGTTTTATTGCTTTTGCAGGCCTGCTTGAACAAAAAGGAGTGTGTCATAAAATTGAATGAAGAGAATTTCAAGAACAACTTGTGTTCTTCTGGTTTAACTAAAAAATTGGCAGTGGAGGCAGTGTGTAGCTGATACTAGGAATTCTGAAGAGTCATTGCATTTACACCATTTATGGGTGAAGCTTAGTTGAATAGGAGAAGCAAGCACAAGAGAGTTCTGCATATTTTGTCAGCAAATTAGACTCTTTCTTCTTTTCCCAATTAATTATAATAATAATTTTGGCTGTTTGGCTCATTTATTTATTGTATTTTCTGCTCTTGCTGTGAGAAGGAAATGAGTAAAGTTCTTCTCAGATATTAAATCCAGATCACATTGTCTTTTAAAAAGTTAAAAATATATTATAATAGTAATGTTTACCAAGAGTATAGGCTCATGAGAGATGAGTTGACAACTTGACTTCATAAATCTTTATTGATTGTCAACTTTATTTCCAGCAAGAAAAAATAAATAGATTTTTGATTAGTTTAGTCAACTCGGAATCAATTGTGAAGACTACTTTGTTAGGAAATAATAGTATTAGGAAATAATCAATGTAATTAGTATCTCTAACAATCAGGGATTTAAGGATAATTAGAAATTTAAGGAAATCAGGAATTATGGATCAATTATTATTAAGAGCCATCAATACTAAGGCACTCTCCTCTTGTATAAATACACACCTTATGTACATGAATCATAACATGGAATTCAGATTATTTGCTTAACATGGTATCAGAACCGAATTCCTGATCTGGCTCCTGAGTTTGCATCTAGTTCGATTTTCTGGTCTGTCTGAAGCCGAAACAGTGAGTGAGAGGAGAGATTTCGTGTTCTACCACAGTCTAATTCTTGGTACACGTGCCCCTCCACCAGATTACCCATCCTTCGATCGGCATTCGCCTGAAATTTGGTGACCGTCCGATGCTTATAAGACGGCGCGTGGACGACACGCGCTTCGAAGGCAGAAATTTCCGACGACGCGTGAATGGGAGTTTATTCTGATGACTTCTTGATTTTCCATCTTCTCCTAATTTCCGACTATTTCCAGAAACTTGGTGTTTTCCGGCGATGTTTGGTATTTTCAGACGAGTATTTCCAGTTTCCAACGAGTTTTTTTCCAGATTCTGGTGAGACTTTAATCAGGTGGAATTAGGCGGTGCTCTGCAGCAAAGGTTGCAGATTCCAGCAAGTGTTCTGAATTTTCCGGCGAGTATCTGTATTTCCGGTGAGATTTCCAGAATCTGGCGAGATTCTATGGTTCTGACTTTCTGGCGTCTGATCCAGATTCCGGTGAGATCTTGCTGTGTTTTCCAGATTCAGTCAAGGAGATGATGGTGAAGGTGATTTGTAGAGATGATGGTCAAATCTCAAGCTTATGTTTGTGGCTCTGCTTGCTGGTTTGGTGGAAGGAGTTTAGTGAAAACTTGGTGGAAGGTTGCTTACTTGCTGGTGATGGAGGAGAAGAAAGTTTCTTCCTCTCTTGTGTTTGCGATGCTGGATCTGATCTATGAAGTTTGTTTTCTGGTCAATTTGTTTTTGGTTCGGTGGTTATTTGCTTCCTGGTTATGCAAGTGTGTTATTTGACTGCTGGGATTGTGTTTTAATCGCCTAGGTGTTGTTTGGTTGCTATCCTTATTTTCTGGTTGTGCTATGTTCTCCGACATCGAATCTTCATTCCCGGTGTAAATAGGTCGGTTCTTTGCTTCAAAGGTTGTGTTGTGAGACTTAATTCAATTGTGTCCACTATTTCAACAAAGTCGGCGTTTTGTTGCGTGCACGTTCACTTGTTTCTAGTGGCTGGATGTTTTGTTTGTTACGTTTTCCAGCACGTTCTTGGAGTGTTCTTTTGTATTGGGCGTCATACTTGTGGTTGGCTTCTGTTGTTTGCTTATTAGGTTTTAGAATCTGAGTTCACCATTCCAGATTGTGAGTTTGGTTCTACTTCTTGGATTCAGTTGGTTATTTCTGGGCAATTATTTGCTATTTGGTGGTCTTTGTGTGGCCCGTTTGTTCTTTGCCTCTGGTGAGGTGATTTTTTTGGTTGGTTGTTTGGTCTCTTGTGAGATCGTTTGCTGCAGCTTCAACTCTGGTTTGGTACTCTTTGTTGATCGGGCTCTTGGTGAAGCTGGTGAATTGTTCACTTTGAAAGTTGCTCACGTTCAAGTTGTGTTCAGCTTGAGGGGGAGTGTATGAATAAATACATTTTATTTGAGTAAAAAAAAGTATGAAATAAGTTTTTTATTTTTGTAACAAGTTGGATTTATCTTTGTAACAAGTTGGGCATGATATGCTCCAACTTAAGGGGGAGTGTTAGGAAATAATCAATGTAATTAGTATCCCTAACAATAAGGGATTTAAGGATAATTAGAGATTTGAAGAAATCATGAATTAGGGATCAATTATCATTAAGAGTCATCAATACTAAGACTCTCTCCTCTTGTATAAATACAGACCTTATGTAAATGAATCATAACATGGAATTCAGATAATTTGCTTAACATACTTTAACGAGTTTTATGATTGCTTATGAACTTTTCCGCTCAAATGATTAGTTTGAATTGAATTTTACAGTCAAAATGTAAATGATAACAATTCGTTTTCAGCATGAGTTGATTCATCAAGTGTTGGGCAAGCTTTACCAGCAATTGATGAATATGTAGACCAGTACCTCTTGAAAATTGAATTATAAAAATGGACCAACCACTACAATTCCACAACAATTACGTTTTTTTATAATAAATACTACCAATACCAATTGTTTTAAATCACAGTTACTATCATGTATAACGTATAATATATTAAATGATGTTTTGGAATACACTCGTGGACTTTTATGCTAATGCGTTTTTTTTTTCTTGATATAAAAATTTTAGAAATTGGGTTAGCTTACCCATAATACAAGGGCAGGGTAAAGCCTCTCTTTCTCCTAGGTGATATCAATATTGGGCAGGGTAAGCCGTCTGTTACCCTCAGGTGTTTACCTAAGCACTCAGAAGTTAGGATGCCTCCCCCAGGGCCTTGATCAACTCTAAGATCGAACCTTCTCCCTTTTGTGATCGTGTTTGACCCCTTTATCAGTTAAACTCAAAGACAAGGGGTATGCCAATGCAATTTTGTTTCTTGATTTGAGCAATAGAAGGTTAAAAGTAGGGCAAATATACTTGCCCTTGCATACACTCGGGACATTTAAGGAAATAGTGACAATATCTTCGTGAGAATTTTTTTTTTTAATGCCTGCATAATTTATATAGGTGGATCAATGATCTTTTATAGACTTTTTCAAAAATAATTTAATTGAAAATGATGTGATTTTTTTGGCTTCACTTTTGGTTAGTAATTATGTTGTCACATTATTGAAATGCTTTCATAATGTTAGAAGATAAGCTATTTTATATCGGTCATTATCTTGCTTTTTTGCCAATGAAGTTGATGAGGCTTTATAGGCATTGTATAGGTTTTTTCAATTGCGATATCTGTAGATTTATTAATTTATTTAAGAACTGCCTACTTACATAATGGAGTTGTTGAACACTTGGATTATACATTTAGATATTGTCCTTCTTAAAAGTGGAAGCTGAAGCAATTTTGGGAACATAATTTCAGCTTTAGAAACCTTTTCTATTATATTGGGAGTGGTTGAAGTTGACATGACTAAAAAATATTTCTACCTGCTCCCTATTTTTTTAGCTGTAAGTTATATTTTTTTTATCATTTTTTAATCTGATTTTCAGTGATTGATCTGTTATAAAGCTAGGAACAATATTTTGTGATCGTTGCGTGGAAACAAAGAAGGGGAAGAGAAATGAATGAACTTGTTGTTTGGGAGGGTTGTGTTGGATAAAATTTTGTACCAATTTTTCTTTAGTACATACATGGTGTTGCATAACCTTATTTTGAAGAATTATCTATATTTCAAGTTCAAGTTTAAATCATGTTTTTTGTCTATTCAAAAGCTGGTCAACTATTGACTAATTTATGATTAACAAATTAATCATCCATAACAATATTTTGGCTATACCCTTGATCAAATGAAAAAGAACATTTTTCTTGGATTTTTTCCTCCTTTTTAGATGATAAAAATTTTATACTAAATTATAGGAATTGGATACAGATATGTGAATAGAGGTTTTGGAATTATTTAAATTAATTTGATTGTTATATATTAATCACATATTCCCTAATTTTTATCCTCTATTTAAATTAACTTTTTTATTATATATTACACATATTTAAATTATAGGGACTGATAACAATATATCCTAATTTTTTAAGTTATCTCATCAAGTTGCAAATTGTAGTCACATTCCTGCAGTATATCTATGTTTGTCACTTTTTCTTCACTAATTGCCTATAGCATACTTTTGCGGATGGTGTATGTATATGGAAAAATGGACGCGGAGGCTTTCAAGGTGTGGAACTAAACCAAAAGTTGAGAAAGGTATAGTTTCATGTAACAACAATTACTGTAAGAGCAAACCAATTTCAATCCAATCAAGGTATGGTGATAAGAATGGGTTTAGTGTCAATCATTTATTATTAATGGTTTATAAAATATGTAGCTGACTCAAATGTCTTTTTAAATAGGTTCAAGCTAAATTACTTTATTGGTGATGAGTCTGAAACTGCTTCAATTGTCTTTTTTTGACAAGCATTCATTTCAACTTTTATAGTAAAGTGCAACTGAAATGAAAAATTAAATAGCTATTAAAAATATATAATTAAATATGAAAATAAAAAAAATGATACAATTTAGTTTAAATCTAAATCATATTGAAATTAAATATATCAAAATTTATAATTTATCATATTCAACATAAAAATTTTCATAAAATTTATATAAGAAGTTATTTAATATATTGAAAAAACTATAATTTTCTTTTTAAAATCATAATATGTTGGATTAGCATCCTCTTTAGTTTCTTTATATTTACCCATCACTGTTAAAATTGATTTGTTTAATAAGAATAAGGAAGAACAAAAGGATGGAAGAAAATGACATAGGGATAGATAATAGAATGGGGTGCTCAATTGAAATTTTCTCTCATTACCAAAAGAAAGGACATGACAAAGAAATGTAAATAATGAGTATTACCGTAATTAATGGCAATATTTTCTAAAGATTAAAATTAAAGGATTCGGCTTCCATCCCCTTCCCTTCCCATCATCCTCTTCATCTCAACCATTAGATTGAAATTTGAACGGTTTAGATTTAATCTTTTATAAGAATATTAACAAAATATTAAATTATTAAAAAATATTTAAAAATAATATTTTATTAAAGATGAAATCTGAACCGTTCAGATTTCAATCTAATGGTTGAGATAAAGAAGAAGATAGGAAGGGAAGAGAATGGGAGCCGGATCCAAAATTAAAAGACGTACGTGCCAGATGGTGAGTTATAGAGCTATGAGTGACGATGTACTTAATGTCAACTACATATATGATTGTTTGTGTACTATGATGACTAACATTTTAATGTCATTTTGTTTGCTTGAGTTGTAGCAGAAGTTACTAAACATATAAGAGTACAACTGATGTGGGTATGGTTTATGTTGTGTTTTTGGGTAGTGAGACAACTTCTAATTTTTGTTGGTTGATTTGAAATCTAATTCTTTTTTTATATGTTTCCTTTGTATTTTATTCAATTTCTTAATAAGTTGAATCAAAAGAAGGTGAGGATTTACTTCCATGTTATGGAATTGCTGCACTCAAGGGATTTCGTGCTTGTTGATTAAATGCATAATTGAATGTTGGGTAAAGGTGCAAAAATGCTCTTGAGCTTTGCCCACAGGAGCGTCCAGCATCATGTGTTTTTTTTGGAACAAAAATACCCACGTGGTTACATTTTAGGAGCAAAAATACCCTTCTTCGTTAGTTGGCCGTTAACATAGTAAAATTATCCTTTTGCCCTTAATTTAAAATAATTAAAAAAATAAAAATACCCCACCCCCACCTCCCCTTGCCCTTGGTTGCCCTTACCGACAAGGGAAGGTGGGGGTGGGGTATTTTTATTTTTTTAATTATTTTAAATTAAGGGCAAAAGGATAATTTTACTATGTTAACGGCCAACTAACGAAGAAGGGTATTTTTGCTCCTAAAATGTAACCACGTGGGTATTTTTGTTCCAAAAAAAACACATGGTGCTGGACGCTCTTGAGGGCAAAGTTTAAGGGCATTTTTGCACCTTTACCCTTTAATTTTTGTACCATCTAAGATAAGGGCAAGGGAAATAGATCATTTTTATGTTGGGCCGACAATGGATAAGAAATGGGCTAAAGGAAAAATGGCCCATCTTAATTTACAGGATAAACTAACTTGAAAGTATCTAAACATACATTAGATTATGTGATATATTATCATTTTTCTAATGTTAAAAGATGTAGTCGTCAATGACGTCCACTAATTGAATTAGCTATTTGCAGTGTGAAATAAAAAGACTTAATGATTGTTGATTAATCAATTTTACATTAATTTGAAGCATCCAAACAATTTGGTTTTAAAAATTGAAAACGAATAATAATAGAATATGATGCACGAATAACATGTTGGTTGAGGTGATAAGAGAAGGACTTTACTCCGTAAGATGGATAATACAAATTCAAATTCAAATTTTGGGAAGTGCAAAACAACCATTTATCCTTTAAATCTCTCGTAAGAGGAAACCCTTCATATTAAAAAAAAACAAAACAAAACAAAAACAAAAACAGAATAGAACATGATGGGGAATGGCACAAGTAGACTTGACAATAACGAATATCATATGGTGATCAATTTCTCAAGACATTTAAACTTTAGTTTACTTCAAAAAATATTTGTTTAGAAGAAACACTTTTTGCAATGCTTTTTTGAAAGACTTTCATAACACTTACGTATATGACTCAACCAAAATGGCGAGCTTTGCTTCACAAATTTCCCTTATTTTGTTGTTTCTACTAATTGCAACAACATTCAACAAAAGCCTGGATACCTCGAACAGGGGCAATCCGTTGCAGCGAAGATGATCAAAGACTAGTTTTAATCTTCAAATTAAACAAGGATTGGTAGATCGATTCGACCAACTCTCTTTTCAATCATAGATTAGAGGGTGAGATTAAGCTATGCGTGCTTCAACTTGAGTTTCTCGACGACTTGGACTTGAGCTACAATGACTTTGAAACTGTGAGTATGCCTCCATGCCAAATATCCAAATCTCCATTTGATGCACACAAATTTGACAACCCATCACCTGCTACTCCTTCTAATCATTCAGTAAGTTTTTCTGTTGCTCTGCGTTATCTTAACTCCTCATATAATAGTTTAGTCATAAATGACCTCCAATGGCTTTCTCAACTTTCTTCCTTAAAATATCTTGACCTTAGTTACAATGATATTGGAAATGAAATTGAATAGCTTCTGTATATTGGCAGGCTTCTTTCACTCTCTGAGTTACACTTGAGATATTGTGATTTGAGTTTTTTTCCATCCCTTGATTATACCAATCGTCACTTGAAGTTCTTGATCTGTTTTACAATTTTACTGTCAACACATCGTAATGGTTAAAATAAAGTGCTTCATATGTGAGAATTTGTAGCATTTTAAACTAAAATCGTTATAAATTTGCAACAATATACTAGCGTTAAGTAGTGTAATGACATTTGTAGCGGTTATCACAAAATAATCATTACACAATATGCTGTTAAGTTGACGCCAAATTTGTAGTGATTTATTTACACAAACTGTCACAAATATTGCGCTAGCTAGCTTGGCCCCTTATTGCATGAAATTTGTGGCAATTCATATTGAAAAAAAAAAGGTTACAGAATACAAAGGGTTTGCACATTATAGCGGTTATGCATAAAAACTTCTGGAGCTTTTTGACCCTTTAACCTAACACTATTTGTCAAAAAAAAAAGGAAAAAAAAATTGAGAAAGTTTTTTGATGTCTTGAAAACAACAGTAGGAGGAGTAACTGTATGAAACAGAAGAATTATGTTGGAAATGTGTGCAGAGTGTAATGCACGAATCGAAGAATAAATATAATGGTGGTGGATGGATGCGATCGAAGAATCTATGGGATCTGCTTTGAGAATAGTAATTTTATTTGGAATGAGTTAACAATAAACAATTCCTGTGTATGTGTGTGCCCAATTACATGTGAGTGTGAGTGTGTTTTGCTGTAACTTTTCCTTATGATGAATGAATTAGCTAAGTAACAGAAGGGAAAGAAAGATTGGAAAAATGTTCATGTGAAGAGGAGACAGAAACAGTGGTCAAGGAGACACCAAGAGGATTCCCACCGGCTTCCTCCATCAGAACTAGAACGTTCCCGGAAGCTTTCAGGAAGGAGCGAGGCACATGATACCTATATCAAATGATAATGTTCTTATTTAATTACTGAACCTAGTAGTGTTCCTCAAAGGCCACAGACATCTATCAATCCCAGATATAAAGGTGGATATAATTATATAGTAAAATGAAAGAGAGACAGAGAAGGTAGTAGTAAATGTAACTCACAGTGCTTGAGAAGGTTTGCCATTGGCATCATGGAACAAGATCCAATAACGACCGATACTTTCGCCATTTACCCAAGCTTCACCTTTTCCCATGGAGCTAAGGTCCCAGGCCACCGGACCATCCCCCTCTGGTGCCTCAAATGTAGTCTTCTCATGGATGGATCAATAATTAACAAAAATTACTCATCAGAAATTTTTATTATTTTGCATATAATTTCCTTGTTCGAAAAGGCTAATAAAAGTAGGCTTCCATATATCTATAAAAAAAAAAGGGTAGGCTTCCATGTGTCATGTGACCTTTATGTGGCATTACCTTTCCTACATAATTTACTGTTGCCGCTGCTGCGTGTTAAATTTAAATATTAATTTTTTTTAATTTATTCAAAAAATGTAAGATAAAAATTTTAAACTTTGAATAGATAAATATTTTTTTCTTATGATTGGTAAATATTTTTAATCCATCAAGAAAAGATGATGTAAGATAAAAGATTTATAAAATTTAATTAAAAACCTTTAATCCTCACTTTTCTATTTTTTAAAATTCAACTCAAAATTGTTTCCTTTTCTCTCACTGTTCCTTCTCTCCCCTTAGGAATCTACAGTTTATCCCACATAAAACTTAGCCTAATGTATTTAGTAAATAAGTCAGGCTCAGGCTAAAATTTATTGTCAGGCCGATTTAGATAAACATGTCAAATCTATTTTCATAAGGCCTAACAAACAAGCCTAGTCTATTTAAGATTTTAATTTATTTTATTATATAATTATATATAATATCATCTAAATAATTTTATAAATTTACAAGTTCGGCCTTAATCATAAGTTTCACATTCCATTGTCATTCACACACACTCAAACCTTACATTCACATCAATCATTCACCATACCTCTCTTCTCTTTGATCGCTAGATATGACAATACAAATTCACTCCCTCTCCCTTGATTTGAGTTATTCACTAAATCATAATAATTGCTATGAGATTATTTTAGTGTAAGTGAAATATTATAATCATAGTAGGAAGAGTTTATCGATTTATGTGGGAAAAGTAAAAGGTAAAATCTAGTTTTGCATGTTTCTTGTAATGCTGAGTTGATTTTAAAAAATATCTTATTAGTCAACAAACGTTTAATTTTTCTTATTCATGCTTGCTTAGATAACTATTGTCATTAGGCATTCTTTCTTTTCCTCAGTAAACCCTTATATTATGATGAGAATAGATATTTAGGCTTTCAAAACATAATGTAGGATTATAAATAGGTTTGAATAATTATATATAAATTTAGAAACATAGGCTTTAAAGGTTATTTAAAACCTACAATTTAAGTAGGCATTTAAACAGACTTCAGACGTTTTAAAGACCCAAACTCAAACTAAAAAAATAGTCTACATAAAGGGTCAAGATTGAAATCTCTAATGTAGGTTCAGGCCTATTGAAACAGGCTTAGCCTAATTTATTTTCACCCCTTCCCTCTCATACAAAACAAGTGTTTGGCACAAATAAGTTCAAAAGAAATCCGCTTCAGGTGTAACACTAAACAAATATTATTTTAAATTTACTGAAATTATTTTTCTATTTTTTTTAATTTTCTATCTTGATAAACCCATTTTATTGCAAAAAAAAAAAAAAAAACCCCATTTTATTGCAGTTTTACAAAATGGTGCCAATTTTGATAATAACTTCATGCAGACATAATATATTATATATACCTTGTACCAAGTGAGCTTTTGATTATTGACATCTTCAAGTTGACTCCATTGTACTTCATCACCGTTACTTTGTTCTTTGTAGACTTGTAGTTGCTCTCCCGCTAATCCTACCTGCATCAGAATATGAAATTATACTGCACTGTATTGTCTAGGTTAAAACACAGTTGTAAAATAGAAATGTGAAAGAAGACAAAACCTGGTATCCCCAAGTAGAATTGGTAAGATCATAAAACTCTTTTTTGCTGCACTGAATCTGAACGCTGGTCAAGCCTGCAAATCTCCTTTCAAGAAATGCCCCTGAATCCTTTTCCCACAAAACATCAATCCATCAATCTCAAACTTGCTTCTCAGGCTTCAAATTATGGGGTTATGAAGGGGAAAGGAAGAACAATTACTTCATATAAATCATTTCCCTTGTAAAAGGCATTACCGGTAATCCAACCATAGCACTGAGTATGGAAATGTCGTTTGGTCCTTCGTTTAGAGTCACTGGGAGTTCTAAGGTGAATGACTTTACATCATGATTTCCATGTGCCCCTCCTAGTAGCAGAGTCAGAGTGGACAATAAAAAGCTTCAATCCTTAAGAAAACTTAACTTTACAACTCTGTATGGCGATATATTAAATTCTGCAATTCATTACATATATGAAATTTGAACCAAGATTTCTAGTTAACTATTCACATATACTGAATTAAAAGATGTTTGTTTATGTTTACCTACATATGCGTCGTTCACAAAAGCGTGGGCAACATGGGCAGCGGAATGAATACATAGTGTTGGTTCATTGCAAGACAAATTATTTTCAAACCTGTTCGTGAAAATGATTAGTATATCATTTATATCATGACATGTTAGAGATAGCATAAAAAATAAAAGAGCAAAATACTTTAACCACTCCTTTATTTAACTTTACTTATCCATATTTTTCCTTTATTTTGAAAACACATATAAGCATCTCTTAAAATTAAAATGTATATTACATAAACCTCCCTTATGCTCAAATCGTTAGTTGACCGTTAAATTTGATGTTTAAACTTCTAATCAAAATGTCTCTCTTTAATATTAGAATTATTTAAACACACACACTCATGTGTGTCTGCGCGCGCCAAAAAGCTTTATACAAGCAAATTTTAATTCTAATAAATTCTTTAACTTTCTAATATGTTAAAAATTTATTAATTTTGAGATTATAAAATTTATAATTTTAATTTTTTTCATCATATTTATGGAAATTCATTTATTTTTAGTTTCTTAAATGAGAACAAAGATATATCAAACACATTTTTTCTATCAAATATAATAAACTATATAATTATAAGAGATTGTATAATTCATTCAAATTTGTAATTTAATTTTTTTTCCTACAAACATTTAAAGAAACTTGCTCAAATTTTTAAAAGCTTGTGATATTTACAAGATTTCAATTAAAATTTGGAATTCACTATTAAGGGTAAATTAGTAAATAAATTTTGTTTTTTTATATAAATTTTAATCAAAAAATATATTTTTAGAATATTTTAAATAAAATTACCCGTTTAGATATAAGTATATGTTTTTAAAATAAATGAAAGATCTATGTAAATTAAAATAAAACAGAAGAATGATTAAAATATTTTACTCTAAATAAAATTATAGTCATGTGTGTTAGAAGAGAGGCGGTACCTAAGAGTATACCAAAGGTAATCAGATTTATCTTTGGTTGTATTCGTATGCTCAAGTAGTGAGTTCTCTTCAAGTGAAGTGTCGTCAAAGTTCGGAACTCCTTCTTGTATCTGCTCCCACGCATCGGCTGAGTTGAAATTACGTGCAGAAGTCACAATTCTTCTGTTGGTCGCGGTATTTACCTATATACGAGAATATTGAATACTAATCAATTTAATTAAAAAAAAATAGATGAACTGCTTGAAATAAAATCTATTAAACGTGATTAAATAATGACACCCTTTTTTTTTGCCCGAATAATAACACCCTTTGATCTAAACAAATTTGTTACTTACATTTGCAGTATTGAAAGTCACATTTTCACAATCTGGTAAGATGCTTATGGACTTCGGGAGCAATTCGTATGATCTATTGCGGAATTGGACGGTAACATTATTCACTGTATTGCTGTTTATTAGGAATGCGACACATCCTTCTTTCTCTTCTTCGAAAACATAACCCTAAATTTAAGTAGGAAAAAAAAAAAACTTGAATATCTGGATATTTAATTTAATGAGTGAAAATTTATGAACAGGCTCTGTTTGGGAAAGGAAATGAGAGTTCACCTCTTGTAATTGTCCTAACGAGAAATTTTTTGGCACTCCCTGCAATAAAGTTGAAGAACAAGACTTGATAGCAGCATGCAAATCCCTAAGATGTCCCCATTTGGGTTGCCTTAGCAGACCTAAAAACGGGGGGAAATACAAACAAGAAAGGATAACAACAAAAGGAAGCCATACTAGCTGATGTAAGGTAAGAAGAGAAATTCCTGGTATTTATAACGTACAAGCCAACTATGCAAGCACCAATCAAAACTCACTGAGTGGGAATTCATTAGCACGTCTAGTTTGGTGGATTCAATTTGCTCATTACACTACTAGCCAATAATTGTGCACTAAATAATGTATCTAAGAATTTCTTGGAGAAGATACCATAAGATGTTAATTGCATACCATATTCATCCAGGGGAGCTTGATCATAATAGCCTGTTATAACATAAGCAGAGCTCGTTCTCCCCAAGTTAGTCCCACCATGATACTATCGATTCAAAGAAATGAACTTTCAGACTGAGAGGACTTTATTAAAGTGAATGTTTGTTTAAAATGGGAGTATAAGTACCATATAGTAGTTGACATAGCTTCCATTTCTTGCAATGAAAAGAGTGACATGGAATGCAATGTCTTCAGCAGACCTTATGTATGGCAATCCACCATATACTTGATAGCTTCAAGAGGGAACAGAATTAAACAGATATAACGCAGAACAAATGGGGGGGAAACAACAAAGTCTATTGTGATTTTGTTAGATAATAATGATTAGTGAATATGTAATATACATAAAGATAAGAATGATTGCGGTCCCTTTCCTATAACATATGTATAACTTTTATTATAGAATACGTAACATGTTATAGAATATTTTTATAGAATATGTACCAGTCATATGCTATATAATATAATCGGGGTAGAATAATCATTATTTGCCCATTTTAATATTTCTCTTGCTTTTCTTATCTCTTGAGAAATAATATCATGAATGATTTCATAACATGTCATTTTCAGCTTAAATTAGCTGAAGGTGGGAATTGAATATGAAATTTTGATGAAACTTACAAAGACGTCCAGTTCTCTGTCCACAGCGAGGGTTTAATGGGTGAGTTTGGCCCTGTAAAAGTTTCTCCACATCTCATTCCGTTGCATGTATTGATCTGCATAAACATTGGATTTTTATTTTTCTTATTAAATGTTGGCGATAATGAATTATTGAAAATAATTACTTGACGTGAAAATTATTTGGTTAAATGAATTAGGCTTACCACAGGATCAGGAGCATCTGTTTGCTTGCACATAACCCATGGGACACCAGTTTGGAGGCCCACTGCCATTTCTGCAGCCCATCTAACATATCGTGATGCATCTGCGCCAAACGCCTTTTGGATGTTTTGATATTCATTCTCAATCTGAATTTGTATAATTGTTTATGGCCCATATTCAGCAATAAACATATAAATGGCACTCATTTTTTTGGTAGTGTTCATACCTGAGACAATATGATTGGGCCTCCTTGCGAGGCATATAAGCCCTCTGATTTCATCAAGTCCACTATTTTTGTCGTGAAATTTTGCATGTAAAACTAAACATTTGAAAGACAAATTGAACCAAAAAATAAAAACGAAATGCATAAATTACTTCCCAAAAATTCGACCATGGAATTCAAATCAAATTAAATTCATCGGCCTCCTACGCTAAAAATGAAAGAGACTGTGAAAAGAATGATCGCGCATGTGTACCTTGAAGGGCTCATTGTCCGTTCGGAAGACAATGCCCGGGACGTCATGTAACCAAAACGGGAAACCTCTGCAATGTAACTACTGTTACTTGCCATCATGAAAAAGAAAGGTGAAATTTCATTTAATTACTAAATTAAACATAAAAAATTGTATTGTTTGGTGTGATAATATTAAGTTAATGTTTACTTGTTGTTTTGTTCTTTATCACTTTACTTTATTTAGGATTTTCACAAAGCTTTAGTAAGTTTAAATTTTTAAATTTACTTTTTTTAAAAAAAATGTTCCTGCAATAATTATATTTCATCTTAATATATGATTTATGTTAATGAAAAAAATAAGAGTATGAACATTATTTTACACAATACATATATAGTAAGTAATGGAAATTTTGACAAATGATTTTCATGATTTAGATAGAATTATATATATTTAAAATGTTGGAATAATATATTAATAGAGGAGTTTCAAAGTTTAATGAAGAACTAAATTTAATGTAAATTATATTGATAAAATTTAAAATAATGAAAATTATAAAAGATAAAAATTAAATTATGCTCTAGTCCTTTAAAACATATTTGAATGCGAAGGCAAAAAAAAAAAAAAAAAACATATTTGAATGCTGATTTTTTTTTTTTTTGTCTATTTTTAAAATTACATTCATCTCCTTTAAATTTTCTTTTTTTAAAAAAAAAAAGGAGCAGCACTAATTTCTCTACAACAAAAAAATTTAATTGCGTTTTTCCCGAAAGGATGATAATATTGACCACTCATCTAAATCATTGAATATTATATATAGCAATATGAAAAGTCACTTCTTGAAGTTAGATAAATTTTCTGTAATACTATTAATATAAAATAAATAATTTTCAGATATAAATTCAAAATATATATGCTCTAATAAATTATATTATATTTTCAGTTAAATTTTAATTTTTTTTTTTTTTTTTTTTGGAAAACAATAACATCTATTCTAATCGCTGTATGAATTCTCATGATAAGAAGAAGGGAGGTGTAAGTGTGTCAAAAAAAATACGTAGTTATTAAAGCCGAAGGCTAGTAATTTAACTTTATTCTGTTTTGTGTTTGTTTGTGTGGCCGCATCCAACTTTATTAAACTTCATTTATATCAAGGAGGGAAAAAGGAAATGAAAAGTACCCATAAGTCCATTCGCTCTCAATGAAGGGTCCAATCCTAAGCGTAACGTAGAGGCCTTGTGCTTGGACTTCCTTAATGAACCTCACCAAATCATATCTGCCGCTGAAATCATACTGTGCCATGTATTTTTAGTTGCAGAAACAGAAGTGCCATCTTAATTTTACAGTCGAGATTGAGAGGGAGAGAGAGAGAGAGCACTAACCTGGCCAGGTTGTGGCTCGTGGACATTCCAAAATACATAGGTCTGAATCACGTCTATTCCTCCTTCTTTGGCCTTCGCTATCAATGATGGCCACATCTGCATCAAATTTAAGCTTTCCGGTTATGAACTTGATATCGTCCGGTACTCTTTTGCTTTCTTCCTACTGTTTTCTTTTTGTACTTTTTCGCTCTAAGCAATAATTCATATGTAACCCTTAAACTTCACTCGTGACAAACATTAATTTGCCCATCCCAAACAATCCTTTGTTTTATTCTCTTCACAAGCATTCGCAATAATGAGAGCAAAATGGTTGGAGCAAGAATTTTCAACAAGTACTTCCTCCATCGTACCCGTGATGCAATAGTAATATATATTCTACAGCTGTAAATGATTCAAGAGAGAATTGCATTGTTCTAGCCAGTGAACAGCTCTGTCCACCTCCGTGAGTTGTGTTAATTAAATTAGAAGTTTGTGTTCCCCATTAATTAACTATATTTTCTCAGAAAGTCCAATCCAACCTGGAGCAAAATTCTAGTTTTATAATCAGGTCAAATTACGCACACACCTCGAATTCATATCAGAGAAGATCACGCATAAATAGAAGTTTTATAAAATATGCTTTAATAATTAATATAGAGCTACCACATTAGAAAGAGAATCTTTTAAGAAACGAAAATCAGAACACGACACAAGGATGGAGTGAGCAATTGCTTCCAGGCGACCTCACCTACCAAAAGACACTAATGATGAAAATGGAAAAAAACTAAAAAGTCATGAGCTCCTCTCCTTTATACCTTGCCCCTGTTAATGACAACTACTGAATTCATTCATTCAGAAATCGCAAGACGCGTGCAAACTAGTAGAATGAATCTAATGAAACGAATCCATATAGAACTAAAAAGCCATGAGCTCCTCTGCTTCATACTTCTCCCCTGTTCTAATGCCAACTACTGAATTCATTAATTCAGAAATCGCAAAGACGCGTGCCAACTAGTAGAATGAATCTAATGAAACGAATCCATAGAGAACTTAATCCTAATAACAGAAATCACAAGCTCATCGGAAGGCGCACATTGATTAGTGCCAGCCACGAATGAAGACGAAGAAGCAAGAGGACAACGAATTGAACACATCGGTACCTGAGGAGTGCTGCGAGGATAATGAATGGAGCCTGAGAAGAGAAACTTCCTCTGGCCACCGATTAGCAGAGATCTTCCGTCGTAGGTGACGTCGGAAGCTTCGGCGGCGCCAACTATCATCACCAAAGCCAACAAACTCCACCGGCGCCACCACTTGTCGATCTTCATGGCTCCGTGTGGCGCGTCAAACTCAAACACAGAAAATGCTCACAGTGTTAACGGCAGAATGTTATTATTATAAACAGAAAGTTGAGAGAGAAACACGTGAGAGACGCAAATGCGGGCGAGGTGACCTGAAACTCTATTATTTATTCGGCGAAAGCGTGCTTTTCACTGCACCTTCTCCACTTGTCGTTTATATAAACCATACTTCTAGGTTTTATATAACCATTCCTTCTGGGTTCTTCATTTTTATAAATCACATTTAAAATTCATTTCCGGCAAAAAAAAAAATAATTTTAATTAAAGTTCAAATTTTAATATGCTAAAAAATTAATACGACTAGTATAACTTCCTACTATTGGTTAAAATATTCTATTTAATGTTGGGGTAGATTCGGCCAGTGTCTCAATTTACTGGCATGGAGTGCGTGGCGCTATGTGGCAGAACCATGTCAGTAAGATTTGGACTAATGAATCAATGTAACAGGGAGCACTGACGTGGACAAATCTCATCCCTCCTTGGGAAGCAATATCAACCGTGGGATGAATGAAAATTTCCCTCCAAAAATTTCAATACTTCTTCTCCCGTTCACGTTAATTCACATTACATACCATACTTCTTTGGCAATTTGGGTTCACAGTATAAACTGATTTTTTTAACTTGATTTATGTTATAAGAGGTAAATATGTAAGAAGAGTTTCATTTTAATTTACATGAATGTGCTTCTTAAAGGCTAATTCAAACATGCATTTTAAATGATGCCAAATGCATCTCTCAATATTTTCTTAAAAAGTGGTAAGGTAAGTTGGAATACTTTGTAAATTAGGTAAAAAAAGCAAACACTATGTAAAAGCAGAATACTAAAACAAAACAGTGTGTGAATTATGACAAAAAAGAGAGGAAAAATTAGAAAAAAGGACAATGAGTGAATGATCATTATTGGAGAGGAATCATAGAAATTGTGATTATCTAGAAAGACTAAATATCAAAATAAAAATTTAAAAAAAAATACTAAATTTCCTATAACAAAGCCTCTTACATTTCCTCCTACTTTCAATCTCTTTTAAGAAAAGTTAAACTATATGCCGTTGGATTATTAATATTAGTATTTTTCCATTTATATCATTAATATGTTTGCCTAATTTATATTTTAATATTGATATCAATTAGACCCTCTTTTCTAAAACAAAACAAAAAATTTAACTCACAAAAAAAGAACCTTATTAAGATGTTTGAAAAAGCATTATTCTTAAAAAAAAAAAAAAACAAACAAACAAACGAACGAACCACATGATCATTTGTTTATGTTGTACTCCATTGGTTGGTTAATATAAAACTTACTTACCTAATGGGATTACATTAAGGAAGTTCGTTAAATTAGTTAATATGACATTTTTTTTCAAAAAATTATAACCATCTTCTTTGATTCACCCATCTATCTTTTACTATTTTATTATAGTTAAGGGGAATTAACAAGGGTAAATTGGAAAAACATTGACAAATATGATAAATGTCTTATATTTAGGATCAAAACCAACTCCAAAATTAAATCTTATATTAAGGATCAGAAATATTATTCATTATAGATTTTATCCATTAGATTGAAACTTTTGTTAACTATATTTGTTTCTTATTCACAAATATTTTTTTGATATTATTATCGGTTAGGTTTGTGGCTACCCTCCCAATATAAATGTCTCGTCTTTTAAGGAGGCAATCTAATTTCATATAGCAAATATAATTCTACTATAAAGTATTTCTCCAAATTAGTCAACTGAGTCTTATAATAAAAAGCGAGGGTAGTAATCGGCAGTTCCAGGATATGTCATGCAAACATCCTTACTCCCGTCTACCACATGTGAGAGCCTAGATCAAAGCAACCGGCAGTTCCTATGGGGCAACATTGAAGAACAAAAGCGAATTCCTCTGGTCGCTTGGGACACCATATGTAAGCCCAAATCTAGTGGTGGACTAGGGATTCGTCGATCTAGTTCTTATAATCAAGCACTTCTTATGAATGTGGGGTGGCAATTAATATCTAGAAGAGAGGATTTTCGAGTGAAAGTAATCAGGAACAAGTATAATTGTGGCTCGGACGTTATTCCTAAGATTGAAGAACGTAGGCATGGGTCGAATCTGTGGAATGGGATTAAATGCACATGGAGCAAGGTTAAAGAGGGGATAAAAGAAATGCCAAATGGTCTCATACGCTTGAAATGGACAAAGTGTGGAGAGTTCACTGTTAAATCCGCATATGAAAGGTTGAGATCTACTGAGATGCACCCTGATGAGACATGGAGTTTTATTTGGAAGACTAGAGCACCTGAACGATGTAAAGTTTTCATGTGGCTTGCCCTTCATAACCGCTTACTGACTAACATGTCTAGGTGTAAGAGAGGATTAAGTGAAGACGATATGTGTTCAGTTTGTAATGCATCCGAGGAGACCTTGTTACACGTCCTCTGCGATTGTCCAGAAACCTATGCGCTCTGGAGGCAGGTTGTTCCCCCTCGACTATGGCGTATTTTTAGCACCTTGGAGGCAGACCGTTGGATCCGATGGAATCTAAACTATAGTGGGGATATCATGTAGACAGAAAAGTGGAATCAACTCTTTATAATTACCTGCTGGTGGCTTTGGAGACGCCAGAATAAGTTTGTTTTCAAAGGTACGCGGACTTCCAACATGGCTATTTCCTCTAGTGTCTCGACTATTGTAACCTGTTTGAAGGAAGCTCAAGACCATCTCAATACAGTGGGTGGCAGGAAGGAGAATCTGAACAACTCTGGGAGTCGTTGGCAAGCTCCTCCAACTGGTTGGGTGAAGTTGAACACAAATGGCGCTTTCTCACCTCTGAACCCAAGTGTCGCTAGTGGTGGCCTGTTGTGAGATGAGCATGGCCATTCCTTACAAGCTTTCTTGTTCAAAGGGGACGAGGGTGACAACTTAACAGCGGAACTCTGTGGTTGTCTTCATGGACTGAAACTTGCATGGGATACAAGGGTCAAACATATTATCCTTGAGACGGATTCTGCGGATGCAGTCGCACTGATTAAGAATCATGTCGATGATGTTCATGAGGACCGAGTCCTGATTGGGGGAATCAAAACTATAATTGCACGTGAATGGGAAGTCGAGATCATGCATATCAATCGCTGGGGAAATATGGCTGCGGATCATCTCGCCAAGATGAGCTTATCATGTCTCCCAGGGTTTCAGATTATGCCGCAACCTGATATGGTGCTAGTAGCGATTGTTGAACGTGATAAGAGTTAGATAAGTGTAGGCTACTTTCTTGTATCCAAAAAAAAAAAAAAAGCGAGGGTAGTAGAAATATCGCATTTCACTAAAAATATTATGAAATCAAGAAAATTTAAGAGATTGAGATGAAGAGAGACAAGAAAAAATTTGAGAGAGATACAAAACAATATTTTATTCATTTGGACGCCTCCTATCTCCACTATTTATAGGTTACAAGCCCTTAAATTCTATCAAAAAGTTACAACAAATATTGAACTTACATAATTGTACAATATGTAAAATTTAGAGATTATGTGTATTAAACATGAAAAACTCTCAAGAAATTATTCATGTGGTAGGTTGCATCGGTTTAAGTGCAGAACTCCAAAAGACTCATTTTGAAAGATTACAGACATCCATACCAAATATTAGAAAATTTATAACATAAATCATATGTTTTTTAAAAATTATTTTACTTTAAAACTAGAATTAGTATAGGGAGACAATTTAGGAAGATTAGTTAGAGGGAATTCAGGATGGCATAAAAGAATGTAAGTGTTAACTGTAAAAAATATTTCATCCCTTTCTTCTTACTCCAAACAATATTTATTTTTTTTTAAAAAAAAAAGATTATGAATCTAGAAATACATAGTGATTGTTTTTAAGGGCCAAGAGTAAATTATCTCTACTGGGGACTATCATAAAATTTGCAATTATTTAGAAAGGCTAGATACCAAATTAAAAATAAGAAAAATACTAAATTGCCTATAACAAAGCCTCTTATATTTCTTTGGACTTTCAATCTTTTTGAGAAAAGCTAAACTATATGTCATTGAATTATTAATATTAATATATTTTTTCCCATTTCTGTCTTTAGATATTTTTACCTAATCTATATTTCAATATTAATATCAATAAGACTCTCTTTCCTTAAGAAAAAAAAAACTCACAAAAAAAAAAAAGAAACCTTATTAAGATGTTTAAAAAACATTACTCCAAAAAAAAAAAACCTAGATGATCGTTTATTTTGTACTCCCCTCTTAATATAAGATTTATTTACTAAATTTAAATAATCAATAAAATTGATTAAAGTAGTTAATATGATCAAAATTGTCAAACTCGTGAGTTTAAGCAAATTCGTGACAATGAGGTAAATCTATGTTGTGAACTCAAATAGTAAACTCGTAAGAGTTTACTTTCACCATTAAATATGTATTAATAGTATATAATTAAAATAAAAAAATTAATTTAAATATATTATAAATCCAAATAATTGAAATCAAATATATCAACATTCATAATTTATGGTATTTAACAAAGAAATTTCTATAAAATTTATATATAAAGCCACTAAACATAATCAAATAGAAAAACTTTATACAGGTTTAAGGGTAAGCTAATACAGTTTTGTAAGTTAGAAACATTAAAAAAAAAATGTAATATCAATATATAAATTTGTGAGTTTAATCGAGTTTATAATGATCACAAGTTTATCGATGCCTCGACTCAATTTTGTAAGTTAATAAAAACAGTAAACTCAAGAGTTTGACAGCAATGAATATGACACATTACATGCTTTTTTCCCTTAAAATATCTTAATCATCATCATTAATTCCCTTAATCTCTAGTTTACTTGATTATAGTTGAGGGGAATTAATAGGGGTATGTTGGAAAAAAAATTGACAAATATATAAAATAATTCTTATATTTAATACCAGATTAAACTCCAAGATTAAGTCTTATACTAAGGATCCAAGGGACTATTTATTATAAATTTTATTGAGCATATTGAAAATTTTATCAACAATATTTTTTTCTTATTCATAAATATTTCTATAAATGGGAGGCAATCTAACTTCATATAACAAATATAGTACTATTTTAGAATATCTCTCTAAATTAGTCAATTGGATCTTATAATAAGAACTAGTAGATTATCTGGATTTTTAAAATTTATTAAAATTAAATTAATCTTTACGTTCAACTTACATATTGTGTGGAATAAAAAGAAAATTATACAAACCTTCTTTAATTTTTTTAAAATTTCGTAATTTTTTATTTTTCAAATATATATAACCTTTCTTATATGTGTGTGTTATAAAAGAATATCATATTTTACTAAAATAATTTTTTTTGCCAAATGTTTTTAATTATATTTATGCAAGTTGCAAAATTTGAGGGATTTTGGTTTAACTTGGTGAAATTTAAAATTTTTGGTAGTTTTAAGACTAAAACTAGAATAGGGTGTGTGGCAGAAAATTTAGAAGGTTTGGATAGAGGCAATTCAGGATGTCATATAAAGAATGTGAATGTTTTTTTTTTTTTTTTGTACAACACAAAGAACTGTGGGTGTTAACAGTACCAACAACAAAGGATTTCATCTCTTTCTTCTTACTCCATACTATTGTTTTTCTTAAAAAAAATAAATTATGAATCTAGAAATATATAGCGATTGTTTTGAAGCAGCATTCTTCAGCACGTTATGGTGGCGTGCCTGAAGTAGCAAGTTTGAGCCTCAGTCACTAAAAGGCTGTGATGCGGCAAATGTCTGTTTGGCTAAGTGTCTGTTTTCATCCTTATTCTGGCGAGGCTATGATTGTCTGAGTTGTGAGTTACCTTCACGCATCCTCATACTCACACACAAAGGGGGCAAAACCAAAACTATCTCATCCGATTTGAATACCCAACCACCCTGATTAGGACCAATTTTCTCTTGCAAATGAATCCCAATACCCTCCCCTTTTTTTATATATATATTTATATATTTAAGTAATAGATGGATATTCAATGTAGCACCTCAATATAAAACATAATAAATTTGACTATAGAGAAAAATACAAGTTTGGTAGATTTCTTGCGTAAAACAAGGTTTAACAGTAAATGATTGGTTCAGTAGAGCAGTTAAGAAGCCCGCCATATATATTACATATGTATGGTTGTAAAATTTTGAATATAGAAAAGTAATCCTAATTACTTTTGAATATAGGTACGGAAATAGGTCAGGTCAGGCTTTGGTTATATAGACCTGAGCTTGTCATATGAATTTGAAACTTGAGCCAATGTATTGGCTTTATTTTAGGCTCGAGCCTAAACCTACATGAGACTTATTCAAGCCTGAAATTTTTTATAGGCCTACTTCCAATATATTCCTTTAAAAAAGTTTTATATTGCCGGTCTTAAAGATCATAAGTAGATTTTGAACATACCAAAACCTAAATAAATGTAGGTTTTTTGTAGGTTTCAAAACTAACATATTTACAAATTATAGGTTTTAAATAGGGTTAGAGTCAGCCTATTTAAATACAACATAAAATTAAAATAATCTTAATTACTAATAATAGAAAAATGTTAATGGTAATTGATTTACTTGTTAATCCCCCATAGTCACTTGTCAATGTGAACTTTTATGATATTATTCCCCTTAGTTGGAACCTAAAAGTCATTCTCCCCTATAATTTAGCACTAAATATACTCATAGTGATAAACACAAAAATTCAATATCCACAATAAAATGAATAAAAATATCATAAAAAGATAATATCACCATAATGAAAATTGTGTATAAAAAACAATTAAACAACACAATAACATCAACATCAAGGCTTTAGTATGATTTCCTCTTGTTCAGATGGCTTATACACAATAAATAATTAGCCCCAACACAAGTTCAACCAACATGCAACAAATATAAACATAGATAAGTGTACAATAAAATATTCATACCTTCAATTTTCTCTTCAACTCATATTTGTGGCTTAGCCAGTCCCTATCACACAAAAGAACTTCAACAGATTCTTCATTCAATCTAAAACGATATTGATCAATCACCCTTCCCCCAGTACTAAATGTGGATTTTGATGCCACAGTTGAAATATGGAAAGCTAACATGTCAGATGCCATCCTCAATAAAAAAATTTTAAACTTTGTACGATTATTCTTCCACCACTCTAAAGCACAACAAGATGAAGATTCGAAAGAAGGAATACTAGGATCATCAACAAGATAAGTTTCCAAATCTGATTTTGCAAGAGGAATCAAATCCCTTTGACAAATCAGGTTCAACATTCATTTCATTCATTTATCTTTTTGTTGTGTACTTGTAATTGCTAAGGCAACACTATCAATATTGACTTCATTAGATGTAGAAGATGAGGAATGTACGTAACTCCACATACTCAAGATATAATTCCTCCAATGTATTTTTCACCTTTTCCACATTTTGTATAGCCTCACTTTCTAATTTGTATATTAAAGAGAAGCTTATCTCAATATCCAAGAATTTAATCATTGGATCTAAAACACCTGAAGGGACCAATTTGTTGTTCAGTTTGAGGTCCTTGAGGTTGAGGAGGAACAGATTCACTTGTGTTATTGTTGAGACTATCCATTATAAGGACTAGTTCTATATATAAAAAAAAAAAAAATAAATAACAGACGAAAATAATTATAGACAATATGAAGTATGAGTCCTTTTTATTTACATGATTGTACGCCTATCTCTTGATTAATAGTGATAGGCTATTTGGCAAAAACTCAAATGCTTAACTGTAATAAAATAAATATATATTTTTTTAATAGAAAGAGAGAAATAATTTTCAAAATATGCGTTGGAATATTTTCCCAAACTTCAAATCATTCTTTAAAATCTGTAAACTAATTCAATTGGGTCACAACTTCCCTTAGTAAAATAAATAAAAACAAACAAATGGAAATAAAAGAAAAAAGTGTTCCAATATATGGGTTTGTCTTCATTCAAAAAGAAAAAATCAAATAAAATGAACAAGAAAAGAAGAAGAAAATACCATATACCATTATAATAGAATCTTGAAAAGACAATCCTAGTGCATTTGTCTTCATTCAAATAAAATAAACTGAAATGAAAAACAGATCATATGCCAAATTGTCAATATAATATTTATGCCAACACTTGCAGTGAATCTGATGTAGACACTATACACATATGTCCACTAAGGGGACCATTTTTGACATTTTTTATGCTTTATTATGAGTTGCAAAAGGAATTTTATTGCTATGTGTTGAAGTAGCAAGAGATATTTGAGTCGGCATCAGTTTCTATACTCGCAAGAGATATTCGAGTCATCATCAGTTTCTATGTGTCGAAGTAGCAAGAGATATTTGAGTGGAAGAGAAATACAGATATTTAGATACCTAAGGCGTTGATGATTAGTTTTTATGTGTTGCATGAAGGAGAGTGAAAGGATGTGGGTTGCGACAGAATAAGCGAGAGGAACAACAAGCATGAACGAGAATACTGGAAAAGATTATGAGATGATGGCTAGGTCTGACTATCTGAGTAGAAAATGTTGAATAGAAAACAATAAAAAAATCAATAACACTAGGTGATACCATAATTACCTAGTATAACTTTAAATTAAAAATTACAATATAATAATGGTTGGCAAATAAAATTAAAATATAAGAATGAAAAACATATAAATATGAATATAAAAAGCATATAAATTACATGTTGTGTGTATGTAGATATAAATAAAATTATATTTTTTATGTAAACAAGTCAAACTTTAACATAAGAGGTTTGATCTATTTACACATTTAAACATTTAAATAGGTTTTGACCTAGTCATTTTAATAAATATGTTAGGTCAGGCTCTAAGCAGGTCATACCGTAGTTTATTTGATAGGGATCTAACCATTTCCACCCCTAGGGACCCCATAGTTTCTATCTTTCTATCCCCTTCGTTTCAACACCTATATTTTAGCTTTCCTCCAAATTGGGGGTGTTGGAAGGGAGCCAAAATTTTGAATCACTTTTTTATACTTATAACTTATGCGATATTTTAATAATTCCCATAGTAAAAATATTAATATCATAAAAAAAATAGTATTAAAAAATATTTAATTACAACATATGCTCATAAAAATTTAAATAAAATTAATTTGAATAGAGATATGTTTTTATCTCTAAAAAAAATTCATGAAATAAAATTTCAAAAATTACATTTTTGCAAATAAAAAATATTATAAGAAAATTGATTTAAAATAAATTTTAATAAATAAAAAATTATAATCATAAAATATGTTTGTATAAGAGAGAGTTTCATATAAAGACGTTATATAGAAAATCCTATAAGGTTTGATAAACTCAACAAATCTTGAATAAGTTCAATGATCCAATTTGAAATATTTAAATGTCAATTATTTTTCTATATATCCTTAATCTGGAAGGAGATCTTCTTCTCATCTTATTTCTCATTTTTTCTCATTGGCCAGATCTGGGCCGTTGATTAAAAAAGTAGGAGAAAAGTAAAAGTGGTATTATATTGATTGGATAGGTGTGATTGAAAAATTATGAAGAATAATAAAAAAAGAATAGAGGGAGAAACCCAATCCATGGTAGAAGCCAAATCTAGAATAGATAAAAGACAAGCAAAGAGTCATAGACTATAGACTATAGGTATGCTTGGCTGTATATCATCCATATGTATTTTCTCGTCGAGAAAGCGATAATACCTTTTTTTCATTAATTAATATTTTTTTGTTTCACCGTTTTGTGTGCCGCTATCACCTCCATTGTCAGTATCCTCTCCGGCCACCGAGCGTGTTGAAGATTTCTTGACTTTCTTTCTTCTGTTTTTTCCTTCATACGAAAGCTTACAACTACCTAATTTAATACAGATGGTAAGGGATTCAAAATTAGGTCATTAGCTTATGGGTTCGATCTCCTTTACCGTCGCTGAGACTCCTTTGGTAGGTGATCTTGTAAGTCCCCAGTAAATGCTCATAGAGTCCGGGGCTATGCCCTGACCTTGATGGTGACTGGTGTCGAACCACTCCAAAACTTTCTTTTATAAAAAAAAAACTTTCTTTTATAAAAAAAAAATAAAATACAACTAACCATGTTCCCGTAATTGAGGGCAATTATTCTCAATTCTAAACGTGAGACATACCATGAAACTGATAGATGATAATAGCCCTAACAAAGATCCCAAAAAGTAAAGAACACATTGTGAAAATTTCAAGTTATAAGAAATTAACTTATTGTAGTCTTTTTTGTCGATTTTTTTGAGTGTGTTGAGGCCTCCAGAGAATTTTGTATCAAATCTGTCCAATGAATTTTCTGTCGTTAATGTTTTTAGTAGTGGGTAAACATTATTATTATTTTATCTCTAATTTTACCTTTTTTAATAACTAAAGGATATAGAGGTAATTTGGCCCAATTTTTAAATTTTTAATTATGTCACATAACCTAATATTTTTAATTATGTCACATAACCTAATTAATAATTTGTTAAATTTAGTCACCCAAATTAAAATTTGGATAATTCAGCCTCTTTATATTTATATAGGATTCTCCATTTATATAATTTTAAGTAAAAATATTATGGGTATTTTCATATACAATACTGAGGAGTCGTTTTTTTTTTTTAATATTAAAAAGTCTCAGTTTAAAACTTACACAGAGGATGATTCTTGATGAAGACTATAGCCGCTTCCCAAAAACAATTGGTAAACCCAAACACACACTTATGGGTATTTTCATAGGCTCGTGTCCTACAACTATAAGGCTTGAATGGGTACAACCCTTCGTGACCACCCAATTCTTCTTATCTCTTTTTCATTTTCTCTTATTAGTTAAATCTGGGTTGTTGATTGAAAAAATGAGAGAAAAGTAAAAGTAATATTACATTGATGGGATGAATATAGTTTAGAGATTATGAGGGATAATGAAAAAATGATGATGAGAGAAACTCTACCTGTAACTATCAGTTACAACTTTTTAAACCCTAGTTTTATTTCTAAACCCTATCAGTACCTTCTACTGTCACTCGGCCGTTTTCATACCACATGGTGTTTAGGCCATCTATCTTTTTCTTTCTTTCTTTCTTTCTTTTTTTTTTTGGATATTTTTTTTAGGCCATCTATTGGTTTTGGATATATTTCATTTTCTCCATGTTCCGCATTTTTTTTTTGATATATAAATATTTTTTAGACCATCTATTGGCAACATAGCATGGTTCGTGTTGGTGACAATCCATGTTTTGGGAGCTTGGTTCTCTATTTTATGACTGGACTAATGTTGCCTTGTCCTCCTTTCCGAAGGGATTAAAGACCGGGTAATGGCATAACGAGAAATTGGTAAGATTTATAATTTCAATATGTTCTCTGTTATTCTCTCTTTATCACTCTGACTCTTTTCATGCATCAGAAATCAAATGATATCAAACTAAAATGTCCTATAATATATAGCAGGAGTCAATTACATAGATCACCCATTGAATAAAAGCATTAAAAGCTCATGTCAAAGTCTTATTCACATGCATATAAAAATATAAAATGAGAAAAACTCTCCCCCATTTCTCTCTCTAACCCTTTCCTTGCAGCTATCATGTTATTTATATTTCTATTAGTTTTATAACAAGGTGCGTTGATTTAAAAATGAGGGAAATATTTTTGGGAAAATACTACTAAAAAGCCCTTTAAAATTTTTAATTTGCAGGCAGGTCTTGTGGGATTTTTTATTAATATAATCGAGATGTCAAAAGATAGAATACATTTAGTGTCAGTTATCTCACTTGTCAATCATTTTTTCCACTAGCAAATCAAAGAGCGGCCGTTGATAAGCCTATGAGTATGTGTTGACAAGTGAGACAATTCATACTAAGGGCAATTGGATCTTCTGACATTTCAATTATATCATCCAAAAGTCTCATTGGACTTCCCTGAAAATTGGAGATTTCAAGAGATTTTTTAATAAGTATTTTTCTTAGTTTGGGATCTCAATGCAATTTTCCCAACATTTTTTTTTCCCTCTACAGCTTAGTATCATGCGATCAAACCTTTTTTTTTCACATCATTCTAGTATTTGATCAAAACCTTAATAATAATTTGCAGCTATGGATTTGGTCAAGTGCTTGAAGCTCTCTCTGATGATGGCTTTGCAACTGAAGGAAGGTGTTATGGAGAATGATGGGGAAGAAAATGTTGAGGAGTGAGTGAATGAGACATGAGACTTGGGGGTTATGGTGGAAGAAGATCAAAAGAATGAAGAAGATGTTTTAGATGTAGCTTTCAATGTCAATAATAATGTAAATTTGTTTTCCCCCACTTTTAATGGAACCTTTTAACAGCTAAGCCCAAATCCAAATGGGCCCAGTAAGCCCACAAACCCCGTAAATTTTTTTTTGGTTGAAATTACACAGGCATTGATCAAAAGCAAAATATGGATGTGGTCCTTCTAAATTAACAAAAGAAGGTAATTTTAGGTTTTCTTGAAAATTAAAATTTAATTAAAACTACACAACGTATATTTACAAGACAATTGTTGTTAAAGGTTTTTCATAGAAACTATTTAGAAATCTCTATAGTTCTCACTCCCTATCATCCGCAATATCAAATATATATGGGTAATTATGGATATTAAGAAAATTAATTAAACTAGTTATAGTTATCTGTAACAAATTTTTATTGATTTCTCCTAAATATCCTTTTCAATCATGTGTTGTAGCTATCTTTTGATGAAAATCCTCTTACCATATGTAATATTCAATAAAACTGTTTTGAATAAAACAAAATTTATTTAAAACGTAAAGTGAATTAAAATTTTATATTTATAACTAAATTAAATTCTTTATCTAACTTTTATATTAAAAATCCGAAGTAGTATCATATAAGGTTTTGTTGGCTATTTTACATACATTATGAAAATTAGTTTAATTAGTATAAAAAAAATTATAATTTTCTATAATGACACTTAGTTCGATGGATGTGGGATGACCCTACATAGTGATAGAAAATATCAAAATTTCAACAAAATATGGAGGCGTTTTGATGTTCATACAAGCCTCCTCAATCAATTGAGGAAAAAATGTCTTCCCTTTACATTAAGCTATTACGAGTTACGACAAGCCCCCAATTTTTTTTTTTCTTTTTTTGCCTTTGTCCTGTCCACGTCAACATGCAAATTTTCCATAAAGACTAGAGCGTCACCAAAAAACAAAATTGATGTCCAAAATTCTTACTTCATTTTCTCATTTAGCTTGTATCAAGTCAAGACTGTTGACAAAAAAAAAAAAGTTCCCTCACCAACAATATTTTGAAAAATACTAACGTTATTAAAATTGAACCCGTCATTGAATTGAATTGCTGGATCAAGGGTCAATTAGTCAGATTAGAGTCAAACCAGAGTTTATCCCGAGTCAAACCAATAAAAAAAAAGAATATTTCAAAGTTATTAATATGAAATTATAAAAACCAACTTTTTTAAAAAAATTAGGTTAATACTCAAACTAGACTAGTTTATTGACTAGTTTGCCAATTTATTGGCCGAACCAACCGGTCTGGTCCGGTTTAATAACTATGAAAAAAAAGATGTTGTTTTTTTAATTAAAAGGGCATACGCAAACAATACTTGAGATTATATGGGGGATCAAATTCTATAGCATTTTACTTAGAAAAGAACTCTCATATTAGGGGCGGAGTCAGGAATCACAACTAGAGGGTGACAACTATATAATAGAATCCAAGTATTTATGAAATTATATTTCAACTCCATAAATATTTTAATATTTTTGTTTTAGTCCCTCCACGCAACTTTACATAGAGAGATTAAAGTGAAAAGAATTAAAAGTTTTCTAAGGCTAAAATGTAATTTTCTAAATATTTAGATTCTTTTTTTTATAATTTTAGGGGTACCCATAGCCCCCCTAGTCCCACCCCTGTATCATACCATTAAGTTATAAGTCACTGGCGTTTTGTATATATGTGATATCAAACATAGTCATATATCTCCTCTCGTTGTATATTGACTGGTAGGACCTTCACATATCTTTTTTGGGATGCTTCTTGAACCCAATAAGTGTCGTTAGGTCAGTAGATTAAAAAATCTCCACTGCACACTATTTAAAACTAATGTTTTGGGTTCAGATCTGATGTCAAGTGACTTTGAACTTAATCAAGTTAACTGTTAACATGACACCAGAACAGTACTAATGAATAAAAAAAACTAATAAATAAAAAGACAAATTAGTTAAAAAAAATATTTTGGCAACATTTAATTATAACAATAAAAAAATAGCAAGGTTTATTTATAATACTTAAGTAATAGAAATAATTTTATGATGCTGTAAGACAATCTGTCTCATCAGAAAGGAGAAAAAACCAAAAGGATTATATATATATATATATATATATATATATATATATATATATAAAAGAGCTGGCCCCACTTTTAATTAAAGGTATTACTTTTGTCCTATTTATAAGTTTCTTTTAACTAAATCACATATATGAAAGAAAAGTAGTTAGCGCAATGATTATAAAGTAAATTTTCAATTTTATACTCATTTTATGAATGAGTATCTTTCAATTATTTTTTCTCTCTACGGATAAAATTGTCACAATCTCATTTATTACTTGAAAGATGACTTAAAAATATGACCAATTTTTTTGGTCAATAGGAACTTATAAATTGGACCAGAGTAGTATGCACTAGTTAAGTCTATATAATATTTAGGGAAAATCCCCCTCAATGCCTAAGTTATCAAAATAATGTTAAAAAATGTCTAAAGAAAAGTTAAATGTTATGACTTTTTCTGGTATTATTTCAAAAAAATTTGTACGGATATAGTTGTTAATGCGTACTAATATAGTTGTTAACGTGTACTGATAGAGTTGTTAACACTTCCTAAAATAATATTAGAAAAGATCCCACGGCCTTTTTTGACATGTGACTTTTTTATGGGCCTTTTTCAACAATGTTTTGGTTAATTGTGTACTGAGAAGAATTTTCTCTATATTTAAGTGTTAAACAATCTTAGGCCACATAATGGATTAACTAAAACATATTTTTAGTTTTTTAAATTTGACATGAGTCATATTTTTAGTCCCTTAACTTTATAAAGTATACTTTTATCCTATATTGCTACTATCGTTAATATAACTAACGAAAAATGTTGACTTAGTAAACTCAAATAATAACTATGCAACTAACAAAACATATTTAAGTTTTAATTTTTTAATATAATATATTTAGATATTGTGCAGTTGACAAATCATATTTAAATTTAAATTTTTTAATATAATATGTTTAGATTATTAAATTAAAATAAATCAAAAAATTGGTGCAAATGAAATCGTAGGTTTTGATATTTAGATTATTAAGTAAAAAAATTAATAAAATGGAAGTTTTGGTATTAATTGTTTCATTATGTTTTTAGATATATTTTAATTTACATACATTTTAAATTTAATATTAATAGCATTTAATTACATAGTCATTATTTAAGATTACCCAATTATGACTTGAGTTTGTTGCATCAGCGTTTTTCATTAGCAAAACTAACAACGATGTTAGAACTATATAACTAAAAGTATACTTTATAAAATCAGGGGAAAAAATATGCCTATATAAATTTAAAGGACTAAAAGTAAACTTTAACCTAAAGGATTTGATAAAGATTCAAGATTTAAATTAATATTTTTTTATTAATTAAAAATTTAAAGAAGATATTTTGAAAAAAAAATAAAATTAAGCCACCATGTCATAACTTTTGATAATTTGAGATAAATATACAAATTTTTTTAAAAGGAATAATTGTTTTTATTAGGAGGGGGCTAAAGTGAGTGAGAAGTGCACAGACTAACAATGTGGCCAGAAATTCAGAATTGAGATTAGAAGAGTCAAAAACGGCAGCTAGGAAGAGGAAGAGAGGAAGGTTCGAAGAAGGTAACAATTTTACTTACCACATTAATTAATTAATTAATTAATTATTTATTTATTTAAGTTCATTTCACTTGGACCTGTTGCTGCATGCATCCTCACTCTCTTCTCTTTATTATTATACACTTTCCTCCTTTCACTTTCATACAAAAATATTAATAAATAAATAATACTAATACTAATAACTATCGACAAAACGGCGGCCGTTTTACCAGCCACCATGTGGGACCCAGTAAGCCCCATGTACTTGAGGCACGAGTAACCCCCCACTTAGTAATAACATCATCACTTGCGATATAATATATAAATATAAAAAGTGAGGAATCTATCATTTATCATTTTAGTATTATTAGTAGTTAAAATGTGTATGTGTAATTATAAATTCACTTGTAAATAATTATACACTTTTATATAAGCTCTTATAATATAAATTATAAGATTTGTAATTTTTCATATGGACACTTCTTATTTTGTTATTGTTATTTTTCTATGATGTGTATGTATATTTGTAAAAATTTATCTATGAACTTCAGGTAATTAATATAAGTATCTTTATTTAAGTTTTGTCTTAATATTATATATGTGTGTGTGTGTGTTGGGGGGGGGGTGGAATTCCAGAGCTCTCAAAATATTATTTTAAAATTTAATTCTTCAATATTAATACTTTTACACTTTTCATTCATAAGACTTATAGCATTTTTATAAGTGAAAGGGCTATGCATAAGTGAAATCTAATTCCTTCTAACATTTATTAATTAAACTTTAATGCTCTTCTAATCTTAAACGTAAGATTATAAATAAAGTCTCATATTTAAGACAAGATGTAGTATCTCATAAGGTACATGGGATGATAATATGAGAAGAACAAAAATTCATGAAGATAAAAAGAACGGTTAAAAATGAAATATGAGTACCACTCTCGTTCTATTTATAAATCCATTTTGACAAAAAAAATTGGTTCTATTTATAAGTCAACTTTCATGTAATAAATGAGATTGTAACAATTTTACCCATATTAATTATATCCATGAAGATAGAGAAAGAAAAAAGAGTTAAAAAATAGCTAATTATAAATGAAGATAAAGTTAAAAATTGACCCTCATAATTATTGAGTTAACCACCTCTCTTTAGTAAGTAAGATTTAATCAAAATCAACTTATAAATAGAACTATGATATATTTAAATATTCATAAACTTCGGACCACCGTCAAGGAATTGATTTTGGGAAATCAATGGATATGACATGTGTGGCCACAATCCTATGAACACATCCTACATAGTACACAAGAAAAAAAAAAGAGTCAAATCAGCATTAAAAAAGATATTGTTGGCATGCAATCCCAAGCTGTCCCAACAACGATACCAACCATTTTGAATCTAAAATCAGATCAATCTATTTCATGTTCCTCTATTTAATTAACTTATTCGTTTTTAAAATTTAAAATTTCCTAAAATTTTAAAATTTCTAGCAGGTATTCATAGTTTCATTTCATATTTTAAGAATTTTGGAACTAATCTCTTTGTACTATATCATGATTTCAAAATTCGTTCATAAAATCAAATATTAATGATATAGCATAGAAATGTAAATAAATTAAATATGAGTATTACTATCATCAAATGTTATAAATAATTAAGAAAATACTATAAAAAATTGTTGGGGGATTAAATTCTATGGGAGGCAACATCGAGGAAGCTTCCATATGTGAGAACATCCCTATCCACGACCACGAGGCCACCAACTCCCACATTGAACCTCTTTTACATTCAAATATCTAATAATAATTTACAACTTTTACTTTATGTCAATCTCTACCTATATATATCAACTTTATATTCTTATACTTATACCCTTCACTTTTAAATATAGGAGTTAGTAAAATAATTTATTTTACTCTTAATATAAAACTTATATGTATTTTGACTTTTAAATTTATAATTTTTATTTAAATCCTCTATGTTAATATTAGGAGGGTTTTTAATTAAATGGGCATTTTTCAATACAAACAATAAAAAATTGTAGTTTTAAAAAATTATCTCACGTTTTTAGATTTTTTTTTTTTTTTAAAATCCCCTTAATAGACTATCAACATCGTAAAACTTGATGGACACGATACTTTTGTTCTATTTTTGTGCCTACGAGAAAACTCATACAAACTTTATGATGTTAGATATGTGTGAGAAAACTCAAAGTAGCTAGTAAATTAATTTCAATCAATTTTTTAAACTTTTTGAACCTTTATTGCATCCTATAGTCAAAATAAAATTAATTATTGTGGGTGAAAAAACAATAATACCTTTTTTTTTGCCAAAAAAAAAGGAAAAAAATTGTCTTGTACATATTTATATTTATCTTGTAAATTTTTATATTTGTTTTGTAAATGGTCAAAATGTTTTTAACTCCTTAGATTCTTTTGAATCTCTTTATTTGTTTTATGAATTTTCATACTTGTTTTGTAAATTACCAAAATATTTTTAATTCTTTAGATTCTTTTGAATCCATTCATTTATTTGTAAATATATTCATTTGTCTGGTAAATATCTGTATTTATTTTATGAATTTTTATATTTTTTTCTAGTAAATGGCTAAAATATTTTTAATTCCTTAGATTTTTTGATTTCTTTTATTTGTTTTGTGAATGTCTTTTCTTATCTTGTAAATTATTTTCTAAAAAATAAGGGCATAATTGTATTTTCATCCAAAAATAAATTTCATTTTTATCATGGAGGTGTATTCAAGTTTCAGGATATTTTAGGGTTGATTCAAATTAATTTGCTACGTAGTGAACTCACTAAAATTTTTCCAATTTTTCATAGGCAAGTTTGTACATTAAACCTTTAACCTTGTACATAACCAATTTTATTATTTTTTTAGATATACAAATTTTGATTATCCAACTCTTATATTTATATTTTACATAAATGATGATAACTAGAATATTTTATTTTAAAAATAAAATATGCTCGATTGAGTTGGTTCAAAAGGAGCGGTCATATTCAGCCATTTCCCAATAAAATATTCCAAGAGAATGGATCCACTGTAAGCAACAATCAGTCACTCAAATCAAAAAGCAACATTTTTACAAATGATCCATATTGATTTGACTTTAGCGAATTCGAGGACGATCACATGTTTTTGACTATATCCATAAAAAGTAATGGTCTCTTTTACTGACTTTGGTTAGGCGGATAGCATCTTTTTATGGGAATAACATAATTTAACCAAATGATTAAAATTAGCTAATAATCTTGATTTCTTTTTTAAAAAAATCAAATTTATTGTACGTACAGATGTTAAGATATGATTAATTTAAATAATATTATTAATCAAACTTGTATTTATGATCGATACCAATTTATTATGTTATTATATTCCATCTTAACCCTTTCATTTTTATATTATATTTTATGGGTAAAAGAGGAAAAATATACATGTGCTTTATTCTCGGGAGTGTCCAACACCATATGCTTTTTTTAGAGTAAAAATACACACGCGGTTACCATTTTGGAGCAAAAGTCATATCCCACTGTTATATTACTGTTCACTTCATCTCTTTCTCTCTTCACGGTAAATAGTAACATAATGGTGGGATGTAACTTTTGATACAAAATGGTAACCATGTATGTAATTTTGCTAAAAAAAAATACATATAATGCTAGGCGCTCCCGAGGGTAAAACACATGTGTATTTTTGCTCCTTGACCCTATTTTTATCATTCATTAATACTTTTGGATAATTTATAATTTCAACTCTCAAACTACGCTATGATTTTTATAATATTTAATTTAATTTTAAATATGATATATTATGACATGAAGATGATGGTATTTTAGTTTTTGAAATATTTACTCATTTTTTGTTTCCCTCCTGTGCTAATCGAACAGGAAAAGACATTACATTTTCTCTCCAGTTTTCCTTTCTCTCTATTCAAAACTTTTCTTCCCATAGGATAAATAATTTGAATATTTGACGTCCATGGGTATATTGTTGATTATTCTTCTTCTCTGGTCAAATTCCTTGCAGGGCAAGAAACTCATGCGTTCAATGAACAAATTAAATATAGAGCGAGACAACTGAGGCCCGTGAATTTTATAACATTTTTTAAACTGGTCATCACTGATCGTAGGTCAGAAATCACAGTACCCCATTAATGGATTTGTGCTTATCCACTCACATGAAACTACCTGCATATTTAGTATTAAGGTTTGTACACACACGCATATATATTAAAGTCTCTCTAAGTGGGTGTTTGGGAAACACCCAAAATCTAAGTTTCATGCAAGCTGAGACAAAACTCCTCTCACATATTTACTTCGTACTACGCAAAATCTAGGTTTTGGAAGGTTTCCAAACGGACCCTAAATCACTTTAGATTTGAGTCTCATCTTTGTCAAGTCGGGGAGCATTAAAATTAAAATGCTCACACCAAAATATATTTCTTGCGGTTCAAGCCTATATTCTTTTCCTTACATATTTATTACCATATGAATTAACTTGTTAATATTAAGGTATATTTCATACACACATATAGGGAAAAAGTGCATTTTTTAATTAAAAAAATACTTTATTTGGTCCTTAATTTAACACATATCTAAGAAATTGATGTTAGATCTAAATATAAATTATAGTTTTAAAATTAATTAATTTTTTTGTAATTTATTTGTATTGATACTCCTTCAATAATATTCAAGGAGGAAAGTGAACGAGAGAATTAAAGAAAATAACTCAAGTATTTTAAAAATACTATCATATTAACTAGTTTAATTAATTTTCTTAATTTAATTTGATTAGGTAAATATGCTTTATATGGAAGAGTATTAACAACAACAACAAATTGGTAAATATAAATGCACTTCTCTTTCTTAATATGAGATATAATTAATGTTTTTGGAGATATTAAAAAATTTAATTAAATTATTTTAAAATATTCAGTTTTTTCATTTTTTTTTCAAACCCAATTTATATAAATTGATATATAATATAAGAAAACACAATATAAGATATAATTAAGAAAAACTCAGTTTTATGTTATATTTAAAAACGGAGAGATACAAGAAGGATCATGTGCAGCCCAAAGAATTGCACACGCAGTGCCCTCGGTTGACTAGTGTGGGACCAATACCACCGTTTTCCACGCGGCACAAGACCATTGGGTTTCACAAGAACGTGGGGTAAGGTGCAGACGATGCACAATCACTATATAGCCGCCGACTTGTTGGAAAAAACACAGGGCGAATGACGGAAGCAGTGACATGTCGTGGGCCACCCACACGGGCTCCCAGCCCACTCATCACCTGCCACGTGTGGCTGCGGTCAAACATCATTAAATCCCATACCAGCCTTCCCCATTTTATCACCATTACACACACTTTTTTATCATTATTCTTTTTTTCTTAAACAAAAAAAAAACAGTTTTTATCATTCTTTTTTTTTTTAAGATAAAGAAAGGTAAGCCGAAGGTTGATATAGAGAAAATGACTTGATTATAAGACTCTAACTTTTAATACATCAAAACAAAAGAAATTAAGAAATACAAGATTGCTTATCCTTCAAAACCATCTGGATACATTCACTGGGTACACTTGGGGATATAACCACTCTAACGTCTAACGAAACAACTGCAACCCTTCTTGGCCATGCATGGGATGTTATCTCTTGGGGTATTGATGGAGCACCATCTCCTAGTTCCGGAATAAGAGGTCTCTAGTTTCCCTGATAATATCAGGGAAGTTTTTATCATTCTGTTCCTAGTCCTAGATACACCTCCCTGCTCCCTTCCCCTCCCCCACGTGCCAAAATTAAGCCCCTTTCTTTCTCATTTTATTTATTTATTATATTTTTAGTTGTAGTTTTTTTTAAAAAGAAAAATTCGGCTATAAAACACCAGCTAGCCTGTGAGGTCTATGTTTCAAACCGCAGTGGAATTATCGCGAGAAGAAGCAGAGAGAAAAACAGAGGCTAAGCGTAGGGTGAAGAAGAAGTAGAAGAATGAACGGTGAATTGGAGTTACCTCCTGGGTTCAGATTCCATCCAACAGACGAGGAGCTCGTGAATCACTATCTCTGTACCAAATGTGCAGCTCAGTCCATTGCCGCTCCCATTATCAAAGAGATCGATCTCTACAAGTTTGATCCATGGCAACTTCCTGGTACTTACCTCTTTCTCTCACCTCCCTATTTTCTCTCTTCATTTCACTGTAAATCATCGCGATTTTGAATCTTCACAAAACAGAGCAGTTTTTAGTTAGGGATAGTTTTCTCAGATGGTTTCAGATTTCGCTCTGAATCTTTCCGATTCGGAAAAATAGATTTCGAATTATTGATAATTTGATATTGTGATTTTTTTTTATTGTTGATCTTGGATGATTAAATTGATGAATCTGTTGATTGTATGAACAGAAATGGCTCTGTACGGCGAGAAGGAATGGTACTTCTTTTCACCGAGGGACCGAAAATATCCGAACGGTTCGAGGCCGAACCGGGCGGCCGGAAGTGGGTACTGGAAAGCAACCGGAGCCGATAAGCCGATTGGTAAGCCGAAGCCAATGGGAATAAAGAAGGCACTCGTGTTCTACGCCGGTAAGGCCCCCAACGGCATCAAAACGAACTGGATCATGCATGAATATCGCCTCGCTAACGTCGACAGATCCGCCGGCAAGAAAAAAAATCTAAGGGTAAGTTTCATATTCAGCTAAAATTTGAGCAAGTGCTCCAATATATTTTTGAAATAAACTGAGATTATCTGGTTTAATGATGTTATGGCAGCTTGATGATTGGGTGTTATGTCGAATTTACAACAAGAAAGGGACGATTGAGAAATACAATGTGGTGGATCAGAAACCCGGCAAGTTCTTGGAATTCCATGACCATGAGACCAAACCAGAAATCAAACCGTACGAGCACAATAAGGTGCAGGCACCGACCGCGGCGGGGGCGTTCACGAATGACCAATTCTACATGGACACGTCGGACTCGGTGCCGAGGCTGCACACGGACTCGAGCTGCTCGGAGCACGTGGTTTCGCCGGACGTCACGTGCGACAAGGAGGTACAGAGCGAGGCCAAGTGGAACGAGCTAGGGCTCGGAGAAGACGATGGGCTTGATTTTGTATTCAATTATATGAATAATCTCTCTGGAGAAGACCCTTTCGGCTCTTCTGTACAGTACCAAATGAACCAGCTCTCGCCATTGCAGGACATGTTCACGTTTCAACCGAAGCCATTTTGAAACAGCCACATGACAAGAAGGATATGGGGTGATGGGTCTCACTTGATTCAATTCATTCTAGGAAGGAGAATTAGATAGATGAATTTTATAAATGAGTTGATTGTGTAAATATGATGTAAAAATTCATCAAAATTGACTTCTATACTATGTTTGGATGGAAAGAAAAATGAGGAAAAAATAGAAGGATTAAGAAGTTAAACTTCTGAAAATGGTAAAAAATTTACTATTTTTAGGAATTTTCTTTCCTTCAATCCTCTCTAATTTTCTATATATTCAAATATAGGGTATCTGTTGATGAGTTTTTTTTAGCATTTTACACCGTTTTAACGGGTATTAAGGAATTCTATTGAAAAGCATAAAGTCACGACTATATTGTTAATATGTAAGGATTCTGTAGGAAATTCTTGTTCCACAGGGACTGTGGCAGAATTTTTTCATATACTATAATTGTAATATATAACTTTATTCGTCAATTGAATGGAAAGACATTCTTAGCTGTAAATTTCTACTTTTCTTGAGCAGAGGCTTTTACTTTTTGAATCTGATGATGAAAGATCCCAGATTGGGATTGGGACAAATTGTTCAGCTGTCCAAGTTTGACATATGCAAAAATAAAAAGTATTCTACTTTGAACCAAATCGCATTATTATGGGCAAAATTCAATTGAATTAAATGTCAAAGGTGGATTGTTTTCATCATAAATGCTCAAAAACACTTCGAAAAACCAGCACCTACTTACAAGAAATCCTCACAGCGAGTCAAGCTACTGTAACAATGACCAATTATTACCTACTAATCACAAGGGAATATACCATAATTATCACATCAGGATATGCCCAGAGAGCTTTTCAGTTGTTTTACCTCATAATACAAATATACAGGAAGCTATCTTCATAACTAAACACATACATGAATATTGCAGAAGCAACTGTTATTCTGATACAGACAGCAGAACTCTCTCTTGATGATCCCCAAAAATAATTTTGATGATCATATGCTGACATGTCTAGATTTTGGAACACGGTCACAGTTAGCCGGGGACCAACCGATCATCTGCTTGTCATTGTCGTATATCATCAATTTGTCCAGCATGGATATGTCTGCATAAACAAAAAGATCACTTCATAATGAAGAGTTCTTACAGAATTATAGCAAAGGCTGCTAAGAAGAAAATATATAAACAAGAACATGCCTCCAATTAGGTTCACATCACCCATGTGTAATTCAGAGCCGTTTAGAATGCCTAAGCAAACATTTCCCAAGTTCTGGAAGAACAAATTACAAGCATTAAAGAAATGAACTCACGTGATTGGTATATGCAAGAATGTCCTAGAAGATATTGGTTAAAGTCTGGACTCACTGAAATTATCAAGTAAGCTTCAGGAGGGATTTCAAATACAGCTCTGGATCTTCTTCCAGTGGTGAAACTCAGAGCCAAAGGCTTGAAGTATTTTCTGACTTCATTTATGCTTCTGAAAGGTCTTCTTCCATGCCAACAGATAGGTAAAGTGTGGTCATCAGGTGCTTCTAACAAGGGTTTTCCATGCAATTCCTTCTTTACCTGCAATTCAAGAACCAATGTCATCTTTAAGCAGCCCAACGTGTAGGCTCGTTTGGATTAACATTTGCAAAAATGATTTTTTTATGTCTAACTAACTTTTATGAACTCAAGATGAGGTAAAAGTCAATTAAGTAATGTGATTTATGTTTGGATATACTTTCAAAGAGAAAATCAATTTGACAGAAAATTTATTTGAATGATATATTCAAAAGCTTGTTTTAAAAGGTTCAACTATGAGGAAAAACCAAAAGCTACAAAAAGTTGTTTTAACTTAGAAGCTACTTTTGGGCCAGAAGTCATTTTCTTTAAAAACTATCTCAAACATAATTTTGGGCAAAAACTGACTTTTTGAGTATACGAAGTCAGTTTAGGTGCGCCAAACTTGACGTATGCATGGCTCTGCAAGATGAACTATGCATAATCTCATATTGGCTCAAGCTTAGGTCTGTGTTTAATGGGGAGTGTAGTTATAAATTGCTTAAGACGAACCCAAGAGATTAGTGCTTGGTAAGCATGGAAGTTGAAGTAAGTGTAGGAGCTTCCAGTGTCAAATACTGCAAGGAGATTTCCAACCCCGGTGGCCTTCCCGCCGAAAAGGAGTTCACCTCCTCCAGCTGAGTAATGTTTACTGATGATACAAATTACACACACATGTACAGAAATCAGAATATCGGATCAAGTATGATGAAATTACATGATGAAGATGTAAAATGAGGCCTGCCTACTTACGAATCTATGGAAGACATGTGAGTCCAAGTCACTCGAGAAGTTTCAGAAATATCTCCGAAGAACATGTATCCTCCGCCGTGTGTACCTAAACAGTGTCCAACTACGTTCCGTAGCAAACCCTGATTACTAAGCTGAGATATCAAGCTGGCTCTTCCTCTGCCAAGGCCAAGTACTCCATCAACAGAGTGATAAGAATAAGCAGGAAAAACCTGATCATATCCACATCTGAAAAACAAAAGCCAGCAAATTGGTGAATTAGCGATCACGTACATGAATTAGTTACCACACTCTATATCTTATTATAAAATGAATACTTTACCAACTACTACAGGGGATACCTCAAGAGGTTCATACTTTTAACGGTCATGTAATTTATCTTCTGTGAGTAATCGTAGTCTTGATTGATATTTAGACAGCAACATATAAGCAAGCTTGTCCCAGGAATTTAAAACCTAACTTTCTAGAGAGAAGACTATCTCAAGACATTGCTTACAGAAACACCAATGTTTCAAGACAAATTAAGACAACATGGAAATGAAAGAGATTTGAGGTGAAGTAAGCTTGCAGAGTAATAACTAACCCAAGTCCCATTCGAACTTGAAGTCGTTTTCCATTTTTGAAGTTGAGATGATAGACGTCCTTGACAAGAACACCGAGGGTTGAATATTGATCTGCATACTCAATTTCATAGTGACATTGATCTGGGGAATCACAGTTGTAGCCATTGCCATAGCCATTGCCCCAGCGCAAGGATGCACAGAGGGGATCTTCACAAGGCACTAAGTCATTGCTTGGCTGGTAAAGCGGATGGGGAGTCTGGAAAAACAACAACCAACAACGATGAGCTGTTCAGTCTCATTCGGACACATTTAAGTAAAGAACTTTAAAAGAGTATCATTCGGGACATAGTGAGAATTTTCCTGATATTGTTAGTGCTAAATACCTCAGAGCAATGGGAACAAGGGGCATCACATTGAAGCCATGTGAGGTCACTACCCGTGTCAAGATCAAGAAAATAGGGTCTCGGTGGCTGGCCGATGTTGAGAGTAACATTATAAAACCTGCAAATTGTGAAAGTAACAGTTGCATAAGGAAGAAACCCAGAAAGAAGTTTAATTTTGTGACTTTTATCCTTGCCTATTTCTTTCTTCTATCTTTCATTTTTTGAACAAAACAGAGCCAATTTTATTAACATTAAAAAAAAATTACACTCACTAATTAGACTCAATAAGGTTATCTATTTCTTTCCCTGCAAGAATAAACAAGAAGAAAAAGAATAGATCTGTGTCCTATTCAGTATTTCTATTTATGTCACTACCTTTATTTAGCCACCATCTACCACATCAACAGAATTCATAAGGATTTAAAACTTAAGAGGATATATAAAGATTCAGTGCCTCATTATTTATCAAATGGCATAAGCAAGAAGCAACCTGGCAGTCAACAAGCTCTGATCATGATGTGAAACAGAATACAACGGGATAAGAACACATGCCTGGTTTTTTTTTTTTTACCAAATTACATCATATGCGTGAGCCACAAGATTCTATTTTTGAGCAATCAGTGCTTTATAGCACAGAAGATGACGAAGGAAGAAACCTACCCAATAGGAAAAACATTGCCGTGAACCTGAAGAACAATGGCGGACCCAGCACGATCCAGTAACAACGACCGAGACGACGACGTTTCACCTGGGAAACCGGAATTCCTTACACTTTTGTGTTTATTCCCAAACCAAGCTGAAGAAGCTGACAAGTTCAGCAGCAGCACAGTGAGCACCAGCAATAATGGAACCTTCCCAATCTTCATCATTGCAAAAATCCGCTTCTTCTTCTCCTCTGTTTCAAGATATCAATATCTTGAGATTTCAAGAACTGCAAAAGCGAGGCAACGACGTGTTTGATAAAATGCATGAAAGAAAAAACGGAGACTGGCTTGACTATAAAATCCCAATGATTGTTGTGCTGTGTTATGGTTAACTTTTTGATAGAGGTGACAAGAAAAGAGGATTCATGGGGTATTGCTTGTTAGGATCAAATTTATGCTAAAACCCTTTTCCCTTTCATTTGGGTTTGGGATTCAAAGAATTAAAGAAGCCCCCAACAACAAAACCTCATGTCTTGGAATTGGGATTTCTTCTGAACATGGAATGTCATTTGTTCTGATACTTTGCCTCACTCGTGGGAATCGTGCTTCCCATTTGTGTCATTATTCTATTTGAGGGGGTTGGGCAAGGACCAATGGAGGTGGCCCACGTGGAGGTTTTTGGGTTGTGGATGATAGTACGGTATTACTGTTAACGAGACGTTCATAATAATAATCGGTAATTTCGAAGAAACTACAAATTTTGTTGCCATTTATTTATTTTGGGCCCACTTTGTGCATTTGGCCCTGTGATGATTTTTTTGTTAAAAAAAAGTTTTAGATGAGTTTGACATCAAAACCTCACTAAGGTCAGGGTACGGCTTCGGACTTTATGAGAGTTTAGAGGGGGCTTATGAGATCATCTATTAAAAGAGTCCCAGCGATGACAGAGAGATCGAACCCACGACCTAAGGGCTTAATCTTAGATCATTTACCATATATGCCAACTCTCATTGTCTGGCCCTGATGATGATTAGAGAACAAGACGAAAGTCAGTGAAGAAAAGTATCTTTTTCAATTTTTTTATTTTTATCTTTTGGAAAAATTGCATCCACTAGATTTTTATAAAATCTTAAATTTACAGTCAGTTTTTGTAGGACATTTTTATAATATATTCTAATATGATAAGTCCAAAATAAACTATTGATGAAACAGAGAGAAGTGTATTTATTAAAGATATTTTGAACATTTCAAATTTAAAATATATTATAAAAATATTCACAAGACTTTACTGTAAATTTAATATTTTAAGAAATATTTTTATTATATATATTTTTTAGTTTGTGTCTTGAATGCAATTTTTCCATAACTTTTTGTAGTAATGTACTGTATTGTGTACCCTCCACTTACTACGCGAGTCATTTTCTCAAAATTGGGACTAAAATGTTTAAAAACACTCACGGAATGTAATACTCCCTTTAATTTTTAAGATTAAATTTAGTTAAATTTATTTTAAAATATTATTAAATTTAAATAAATTATTCATCATAGCATATGCATTTTTTATTGTATATTTATATTAGATAGATTATCTAATATATCAGTTTATATGTATGTCAAATTAGTTTGGAGAAAAGTAATAAATATAAAAATTTTAAATTTATTTATTTATTTTTAGTTAATCTTTCTGAAAAGCTCAACCAAATTAATATTAAGGATCGAAGAAAATATTTGTTTCCCTTGTTTGTTCTTATAGAAAATTAAAGTTTATCAGTAATTAACTCATTATTATCATTTTTTTGCTCGGATTAATTCATTATTATCAGTGTGGTATTGACTTTTGTCAATAACACATTTGAAAAGCATTAAAAATGATTTACATATTTAATGTTATAATTCCTTTTTAACTAGTATTTTTGGTTCAAGAGAAGTAGTTAAACTATTCTTATATTATGGATAGAAGAAATGAGTATATTAATATAAGAGAGATAAAAGTAAGAAATTAGGGAAAATTCACTTTAGGGCCCAAGGTAGGAAAATATTATCAAAAAAGGTCCTAAGAAAAGTCAAATGTCAAAAAAGGCCCTAGGGCCTTTTTCTGATATTATTTCAGAAAGCGTTAAAAACAATATCAGTACCCCAGTAACAACAAAATCAATATCCATTAAAAACAATTCCGTTAACAATAAAATCAGTATTCGTTAACAACTATATCACTACCCGTTAACAATTACATTTTTCTGAAATAATATCAGAAAAGGCCCTAGGGCCTTTTTTGACATTTGACTTTTCTTAGGACCTTTTTTGACAATATTTTCCTACCTTGGCCTTGAATGAAATTTTCCCAAGAAATTATAAGTTTAGGCTTTAAGGAGAAAGAGGAAGCTAAGAAGGAATTCAAAGGAAAAACACATTCTTTATATTGGGTCTGTTTGAATTACAAGCTTTTTGAGTTTTTTTCTTTTGTGATAATTTTTTAAAAAAAGGTCAGTTAACATTGCCAGCTGATTTTGGATCTGTTTGGGTTGAGCTTAAATTTATTTAACTTAAAACTCAAAAAGCCCGTTAAAGAAAAAACTCTACTTCTTAGTTTTTTCCAAAAAGCTCTTAGCTTTTTGACATGAACCCCGTTACTTCTACTACTATCAATTCAAACACACATCATTATCAATAACCTGACTTTTTTCCTACCAAACTTCTTTTAAAGTCAGATAGTTTTTAAGTCACCGTTTATACTGCCAACCTAAACAGGCCCATTATACTAATGGGATGTTGATACAATTTATTATGCCATTTCCGAATACCAATGCTTCCTCATATAAACCCTGATGATTTACAACATATTGGAATAAAAAGCATATAAAATTCTCACAAAAATTAAAGTAGACATGCTGATAAGAATCTTCGTTGAGTGATAACTCATCATCCAGATTTGTAAATAGTCTCTTGATCAAATAACAGATTGGAGGAAAATTTCTCCAATTTCCTCCGTTTGTTCCTTCCTTCTTCAAGTATGCTTTCTTCTAGCAACTCTATTTTATTTAGATATACAGTATTATAGATGTGAAAAACATTTAAAAGGATGAGTATGTTTAAAATATGAATGTGAGAAAGGGAAATCACTGATAGATGCTCGACTTTCATTTATTTATAAATAATATATAACGTACATTTGTGTGTGTTTACATACTTTCTTAATATATCATATACTTCATCCTATCTTTAATATAAGATATATTTATCTATTTTAATTAAATTAAAAAAATTATTAAATTTATTGTATCATATATATTTTCTAAAACACATTAGATTATATTGGAGTATTTGTTTTGCTTTCAATTTGGGAATACCATGATTCTTAGCAGTAACATGAAGTAACACACGCCAGACTCATAAAGTAGACACTATGGCATAACTCATCAAACGTAACAAGTTTTACAAGTGAGAGTGAATAATTTATTTTCACCACCCAATCCAAGTAACATATATTCCAAATACCTAGAATGAGGAAGTTGGTTTGTTATGTTCGGTTGCATGCTCTTCAACTGCACCAAAAAATTTCCTTTTTTGATAAAAGTGTAAATAACTTTCACTCACCCATATATTATTCTTATTTATAAAACAAGCACCTAATCCCCAAGGGTAGATTTGATTAAAAACCAACTGGTATTTTATGGCTTCTGCACATTACTGACCACTTCTTATGGCTGAATAAGATGTATTCTGCATAGAGTCCTTCTTTTGTTCATCAGTTTGGGTTTGATTTAATTATGTCCAAGCCATGTTCCAAGTATTGTCTTTTTTTTTTGACAAAATGTTCCAAGTGATGTCAACCTGATCAAAGCACATAAATTCATGTCCGTCAAATATATTTGATTGTTCTTCACTTTAAGTAGTAGCCTCTAGCTTATGAGTAAGAATATCAAAAAATTCTTCTCTCGTATCATGAATTCATCCATAATCTTTATTTGTAACAAATGATAAAATCAAATCATAAAATTAGAGTATAGTTATTATATATTTGTAGTTAAATGGATAAATAACTCTATAACAAATACAAAATATATATAAATTAATAAATTTAAAAAGGAAAAAAAGAAAAAGCTACAGTGAAAAGGGTCTACAAGGCTGGCTCGAGGCCTTCTAGAGCCGGCCCGTTTAAGTCCAAGGCTTGTCAGGGCTAATTTCAAATAACTCGTCCATTATTCAACCCGGCTCTTAAAGGGCCAGGGCTTAAACGGACCGGCCCGATGGGCCTAGCCCATTTTCCAGGCTCTAATATGGAGAGACTAAATTGAAAATTATAAATATATTGTGGGGCAGCAAGAGAATTTTCTAAGACTTTGGGTTCTTTTTTGTAATTTTTGCGGGGCCATCCCTACCCCTCAAAATCTGTCGCTGGTTTCAAGCCTTTTTTTTCGTTGTTAGCTTGGCCTGTGGCTTATTAAAAAGGTCTATAATTTTATAAATTTTGTAAGCAGCCTAACAAACCACAAGCCTGACCTCAAAACAACCCTACTTCAAACATGGTGAAAACAGACCTACTTTAAACAGACAAAAAACAAACCTACATTTAATAGCCTGTTTGAAGTAGGTCTATTTTTGGCCTGTTTAAAGTATCTATATTTTCACCCTGTTTGAAGTAGGCTTGTTTTGAGGTGAGATCTGTGGTTTGTTAGACTGGTTACAAAATTTTTAAAATTACAGGCCTCCTTAATAGGCCACAAGCCAGGTCAGGCTAAGGTTCAAAAAAAGGCCTGTAACCAGGGGCGGATTTTGGGGGTAGGGATGGCCCAACAAAAATTACAGAAAAGAACTCAAAATTTTAGAAAATTATCTTCCGGCCCATAAAAAATTAATAATTTTCACTTTAGTCCTTCTATAATCTATATAAAGTACATGGAGGGACTAAAATATTTTTTTTAAAAATTTTTTGGGGCTTAAATATAGTTTTATAAATATCTGGGTCATATTCTGTAATTTTTGCATGAAGGCAAAAAACAGATGTTAGCCTCAATTAATGGCGTCGTGCAGATTTTACGTTTTTAAAAGTTTGTAGGTAATTTTGGTCCACTAGAGAGTTTATTAGCAAAATTGCTCATGAGCCAATAATTCGTTGGTAAATTACAACTTAACCCTAGTTATTGGCTGACATTGTTCTAAAGAGGGCAGAACAAGTATAATTTTCGGAAGCTCTGCTTGTTTGGGCAACTTTAACGCTTAAGGCCCATAAAAACTAGTTTCAAGCCAAAAATGACCTGAAGATGCTAGGTGAAAATGAGGATAAAAAACGTATGATTATTATGTTGAAAAATGTATGATATACTAACGTAAGCCTTTATATAACATGCATATATGATTACTTGCACCATCTTTTGTAAAATTTTTACTACCATCTAAAAGATTTGATTATGTTTAAAAATAATTGTCATTTTAGGATTCTAAGAAATTATTAATTTTTTTTTCCGGATAATTTTACCATTCAGCAAATGAAAATTGTTTATTTTAAAACATTATTTCAAATCGGACCATCGGCCCCTCCTTTTGTATAAGAAAGTATTTGGTGGCAGACATGTTCTAAATCTCCCTTTTCGGTTTATTGCCTCATGGGTGCTTCATGATGAATTTGAAGAATTCCTTAAAGTGGAATAGAAGTTGGAGGGTCCATTGGTTGAAAATATTACTCACTTTCCTCAAGCATGCTTGACATGGAACAAGAATGTTTTCTGGCATACTGAGGCACCAAAAAAGAATACTTCTTAGAAGGTTGGATGGGATCAACTCTGCCATTGCTCGTAAAGAAATGGACCGTACTGTCAAAGATCTGCAGCTTAAACTTTTGAAAGAGTTGGATGACGTGCTACTCAAGAATCCATGTTATGGGCTCAAAAGCAAGAATGGAATGGTCGGTTTATGGGGACGTACAGGAATTCAGAAAAATTTCATGCTCGGGCAAATGGTCGAAGGAAAGCTAATCGTGTTGATGCATTAAAAGATGACGAGGGGGTGTGGAAGTATGATGTAAATGAAATCAAGAGTGTAGCCGTACAATATTTATCTTTCACTGTTTACTGAAGAAGTCTCACTGGAGAAGCCTTGATTGTAGCATCTCATTTCTAGTTATTGATGAGAGTGTGTTGCGATGGTGAGGGCGAGGGATTCATGAAGATGATATTCGGGATGCAATTTTCAGTATGGGAGCACTGAAATCACTAGGACCTTATGGTTTTAATACCTTCTTTTATAAGTGTCAGTGGAATACGTTACGTATTTCTTTGATTAACTACGTTAAATACTTGTTTGCTAATCTAAAGACAATTTGAGATGTAAATGAGACTCTCCTTGTGCTTATTTTGAATAAGGACCATCTTAAGACCTTGAAAGATCTCTGTCCCACTAGTCTACGTAACATGATATACAATGTTGTTACAAAGGTGATAGTGAACATACTAAAAATGATTGTTCCCCAGATAATATCCCCAAACCTATGTAGCTTTGTTCTTGAGCAATATGATAGAAATTATATTATTGTTGATCAGGAGGTAATTCATTCTATGTATAACATGAAAGGGAGGGGAGTTCCAATTGAGATCATCTAACTATCTTTATCTATAGATAAGGGTAGGTACTAGACCATCTATGATGGTAGATCTAATGGAAGCGGTCTCCATTTTTGGGTCAGGGAAGCTGGATAGTGATCCTCTTTAAAAAATATATGTTCATAAATCGATTAATTTCCACTTTTAGGTCTGTCACTGGCTTTTCTTTTCTATCTCTTAATAGGGTCAAACTGTTAAAGTAATCTCTCAAATCGTTTTTCTCTAACTCTAATAAGGCTAATAAAAGAAAGGCTTCACTTGATATGATCAAGAATATATCAAGATTGATTAAGAGAAGGCGTATAATTGAGTTAGCTCAGATTTTCTCAATAAATGCCTTTTAGAGCTCAATTTTCTGCTACAATCTATTGAGGGGATATCCAGTTGTGTGTCCACTTCAAATGTGCAACCCTTGTGGAATATGGGGATAAGTCAGATACTTTTCATACTTCGAGAGGCGGAAGACAAGATTACCCTATTTCTCCCTACCCTCTTATGATCTGTGTGTAAAAACTGGCTCATTCGATTCAAATGCATATTAACAATGAGGCATGGGAGCCGATTAGGCTAACGAAAACTGGCCCACCAATTTCGCTTCTTCTTCTTCTTCTTCTTTTTTTTTTTTTTTGCGGATGATGTTATTCTCTTTGCTTGCTGAAGCTACGGTGCAACAAGCTCGAGTCAATTAAGCAGTGCATGGAGAGCTTTTCTGAAAGCTGTGGTTTGAAGGTGAATGCAGTAAAAAGTAGAGATTTCTTCTCCACTAATGTCAATCATAATAGAAGAAGCTCTGAAATTAGTAGTTTGCTTGGATATACACAAACGGGAAACTGGGAAATTAAAATACCTTGGAGTTCATCTCCACTCTGAAAGGATGTCTAAAGCTATTTTTCCTGATGTAGTGGGAAGGTAAAGAAGCGACTTGCTACATGGAAGGCCAATTCTCTCTCCACAGCAGGGCATACTACCTTGATAAAGTCTGTTGCCAAGGCCATTCCTAATTACGTAATGCAGACGTCATATTTGCCATGCCAAGTACCAAAATTGTGCATTCTTCATGAAGATAGTTAGGAATCTTATCAAGAAGCATGACTCCTTGTGGGTTAAGGTTGTTAGAATTAGAGGTGTTCATGAGATTCAAATGCTCATTACATCTGCCTAAAAAATAAGCTCATAAATTATTTGAGTATTTACAGGCCAAGCCAAATACCGAGTAGAGCTGGGCACCAGGCAAGCTATGTTGCCCTGCCCATTTGGCTCTACCTGAAATGTGTACACACACATTTATGTATATATATGAATATGTGTGTGTGTATAATGTCTATATAATTGATTGAATATGTATTTACTTACCATGCAATTAGAATTTAATGAATAAACATATTTTGTATTTACTTAGCACATATGCATATTTTTTCATACACATTTAATTAAGAAGTAGGTAAATTGAGTTTTTGAAAAGTAAATTATTATCAAATAATTATAAGAAAATAATCCCTATTGAATTAATCTGTTTTATTGGCAAATGAATTGAATCAAAATTCAAAATAATAAAATCTTAAAAGGACTATGGCATAAAATATATGTTTGACACATCAAACTATACATTTTTTCTGTATTATTTTTTTAATTTTAAGGAGATTTTCGGACAAACGAGCCCACGACCCCTAATTAGAGACGAGTATAAGTGTGAGTCTGATCTCTTGCCTAAGATAGAGACCAAAAAACTGGCTCCAGATATGGTCCGGCCGGCCGGAATCAAAGCAACTTGGTCTCAGATCGAGAAAGGAGTGGAGGTGTTAGAGGGAGGAAACGAGCGTTGGAATTAAGTGGAATAAGGATGGTATGTTTACCATCGTCAAGTCAGCCTACAGAAATCTTTTTGAGGGTGAGGATTGTTTAGATCCGATGTGGGAGCAAATATGGAGACTAAAAGTGCCTGAGCGTTGTCGCATGTTCATGTGGCTCGCCGGAAAAGAGGTTTGACTAATGATGATGGTTACCGAGACGTTATCTTGAAATCTAACTCCATGGAGGCGATGCGGTTGCTGGTAGAAGGAGGGCATGAGAACTGAGAGAATCATGCTGACTGAAATGTTGTGGATGAGGCCCAAACAATGCTTAAGAGGGATTGGCGCGTCGACGTGAGGCAGATTAGCTGAAGAGCAAACTTGACGGCAGATTATAATGTTGCAAAAGAAAGTCTGTCCATAGGGTTTACCAGATTACTGATGATCTGGCGTTGTTTCTGAACGCTGATATGGGATAATTTCCCAGGTTTTAATGTCGTTACGGGGAAAAAAAAATTACTCCACTTTGAAAATGTTAGTTAAAAATAATAAATACTACTTCCAGTTTAAAATATAAGCACTTAATAATTAAATTATGCAATTAATTGATTAAAAATAATAAATATGTAAGAAAAATATAACTTACTTTCCTAAAAACAACTATTAATGGAGAGGGTGACTGCGAGAGAAAATGTATGGAAAACAATAGATGAGAGGGGATATAATTAATTAAGGGTAAAATAGGAAAAAAACATTAAAAGATAAGATAAAAATAAAGTGTAATTTATATAAAAAAAACCATACTCCTTCATAAGTTTTGTTCTTATATTTTGAATTAGAGGAGGTACGTAAAAATTAAAATATGTATTTTCCTTTCCAGTTATACAATTATTTATAAAATGTTCATGAGAAAGAATTCATAAAAGTTTATCGTAAAGAGATCATGAGACTGGGTGATGGACATATATATAATGAGGGTAAAATGAAAAAAACTCATTTAAAATTTCAGACAAAAGAATTTATTATTTATATTAAAAACCACCCCAAATGAGACGTATGGTTCCTTATAAGGATCAAGACCAATCAAAGTTAACTAAAGTCCCAACGAAACTGTAATAACTGCAATAAGACTTTGGAGGAGTATGTTAATCTAATACTTAACGTACTGCCAATGAGAGTTGACACAGATGGTAAGGGATCCAGGATTAGTCTCTTGAGACGTGGATTTGATCCCCTTTGCCGTAATTGGGACTCCTTTGGTAGGCGATATCGCAAGTCCTCAGTAAGTGCTCATAGACCCCAGGGCTGTGCCCTGGCCTTGGTAGAGGATTGATGTCAAACCCCTCTAAAACTTTTTTCAGTATAAAAAAATAAAAAATACTCAACCTACTAACTCTAGGCTCCAGGCCTTAATATAGGTAGTAGTTACTATTAAAAGGCATAACATCATGGGAAAATGTATGTCAGGGCTCAAGGTAGCAAAATAATTTCAAAAAAAGCCCAAGAAACATTCACATGCCAGGCCTTTTCTGGTATTATTTCAAAAATCATTAGCAACTATATCAGTAGAAGTTAACAACTATATCAGTCCCCGTTAACAACTAAATCAGTCTAATTAACAACTACATATTAACAACTATATCAGTAGCCATTAACAACTATATCCGTACACTTTTTTTTGAAATAATGTCAGACCTTTTTTTGGCATGTGAATGTTTCTTAGGCCTTTTTTGAAATTATTTTACTACATTGGGCTCTGACATACATTTTCCCTAACATCATAGTGATGTATATACACGTCTCTAAGATATTTTTACATTACATTAGATTATATGTCAATAAATAAATTAGGAAAATTCATATAGAGATAAAATGATAAATGAGAGATAAATGAAAAAGAAAAAATGTCTTACAATTTAGCCCCAACTAGTTTATACATTTAGGATGAGAGAAGTCTATTATGTCTGGAAAAAAGAGAAGTATATTATGATAAGCTTGCCTCATGCAATTCATTGCCTAAGAAAGTCAACGTTTGAAAACTTAAAAACTGAAAATTTCTTGGGACAACAAATTGAGGAGACCAGATTTTTCTCCTATGAAGGGGCAATGCAATATATCTCTTGTACGTGCCGAATGGTATTGATAAGAATAAGAAAAAAATTCAGAAAATACCTCTAAAATTGGGTTAAGGTACAAATATGCTGAGAAGCATTTAAAAAAATCTCAGCCCTGCAATTTTTTTCATTCTTAATGTCACTATAAAAGTTTACAAACGTAGTAATATTGTCTTAGACCATTAACAAAGTTAATTTTGATTGTTAATTCCATTTTTTTTTTTATACGTATAAGGTTTTGAAGGGGTTCAATATTAACCCCCACTAAGGTCAAGGGATGGCCCCAGACTCTTTAAGCACTTAATAGGAATTTATGAGATCGACCAGCGAAGGAGTCCCAGCAACGACAACAGGGATCAAACACACTTCTTTTTGGGATTTGACTAAATCCCTTACAATTTATGTCAGCTTCCTTAGGACTGTAAAGTCTTTAGTTTGACTAAAATAACGCACATGACACTCATTAGTCATTACACCATTTTATTATTTTTTGATCTTAAGTGTTGTATTGAGTGCCAAGTAAAAGTGTCATCTTTATTATTTTTAATCAAACTAAAAAACTAACGGTTAAAATTAACTTTGTTAATTGTTAAGGACAACAATGTATCGGAAAAGAAAAAAACTTTTAAAGGTGACAATGAAATTGAAAAACTTTTCAGAACATTGAAATTTTTCAAATACTTTTGAAGTAGATTTGTATCGTAACTCTATATTTTGCTATTTTGCATCCTAACCATTTAAAATTTGAAAATCTCAAATCAGAGATTTCCTACCGAAAGGAATTGCAAATTGCTAATAAAGTGCAGTCCATACCTAAACTTATTCGGGATTTTGATATTTCGAAGCTATTTTTCTAATACTTTATCGAAGTATAACAAATACTTTTTCATAATTCCAAGGCAAAAGCGAATTATTATTATTTTTTATTTAACCCTGTCCAGTCCGTGAATAAACTTTCAAACTGAAAATCAAGGGCAAAAGTGAAAGAAAGATGTGTAAGTCTTATTTATTTAAAATGTGAGTGCGCAGAAACATAATGACAGCAAACATAACCATGAAGTAACAAGACAAGCAATATTTATAAACCATGACCTCATGGATCATATATAATTGATTTAGATCACCCAATTAATTAAGGCGGGAATTATTTGAAAGATGTCTCCACTAATAACAGCCTTCAACAATTTTTCCTTCTGAGGCGTATAAGGAGGATACCTTATACTTGAATCTGCATCAAAGCTTCTATACAGAACAGACTTTTTATGGCTGAATCCATCAAAAGAGAATTTTCCATGATATGATCCCATTCCACTCTCTTCCACTCCTCCAAATGGTAATCCTCTTGTTGCAACCTGCATCCACATTATCATCAATCTCACTCTACATCATATAACATCTGATACTCCCATAAACCTCTGCCCTATCATGTTCAGAAATAGGATATTTTCATTTGGTTAAAATTTATCTTTTCACATATCTATAGTTTGACTTAGTTGTAACAGAGTCCATAAATTCTAACTATGTAATTCAGCCTCTATAATTTTAACTCCGTTGTAACTCAGTCCTTGAATTTTAATTCAATACAACTCAATCCCTTCAATTTATCAACTTAAAACTTAGGGTCTAAGTTTCAACTTAGTCAAGTTTATAGGAACTAAGTTGCTTCGAGTTAAAATTTAAGGACTGAGTTACAACCGAGTCGATATTGAAAAGATCAAGCAATTAATTTTCCCCTTTTCTTTAAGGGACTTTAATTATATTATCACTCTGGTCTTATTTATAAGTTATTATTATTATTTTTTTTTTTATCAAATCTCACATAATAATGAGAGGTAGTTAACTCAATGATTATAGGGTAAATTTTCAACTTTACCCTCATCTATGATTGACTATTTTTCAACTATTTCTTCTCTCTCTATCCTCATAGGTACAATTAATATGAATAAAATTGTCATAATCTCATTAATTACATGAAACTAGACTAATAAATAGGACCAATTTTTTTGACAAAAGGGACTTATAAATAGGATTAGAGAGGTACTCCCTCTGGTCCTTATTATAAGGCACCAACTACCCAAATGTTTTGGTCCTTATTATAAAGCACCAACTACCCAAATGTTTTGATCCTTATTATAAGGCACCAACTATTTTTAACCAACTTATTTATTACTATTTTCCAATTATACCCTCATTTTTAACTAACTCTTTAAATTCACATCATTAAAGTAGGGGTAAAGTTGAAAATATTTATTATTTCTGAACTAATTTAATGACTTAACTTCCATTTTTTGGTTTGTGAGAAATGGTGGTTGGTGCCTTATAATAAGGACCAAAGAAAGTAGGTAATAAGGGATTGCCAGGGGAGAACCTACTACCTAGACCCTTGTTTACTGTAAAAAAACCTAGTAAATCAAGTTTCTATTTTTTGTAGGATTAAGAGCTCTTCAAAGTTGATCTTTATGTGAAACAGTTCATTTGGGTAAGTGAAGAAATATTTCTTCAAGTGAAATAGCAATTATAAGAGAGGAGAATGGTTACATGTAAAATAGTGTCATTGATGAGCATTCCTCCAGATGAAATGTTCTGCACATAGTCCTTCTTCAGTTGCTCATCGTTTGTGAAGAGATATGCAGCCAGAGGTTTTGGCTTTGATCTAATTATATCAAAGCTTTCTTTCAAGTTATCAACCTGAAAAGATCAGTCCACATAAATACATGTCAAGTCAACTTGACCATATTCTTCGTGGACAAGTCTTGAATTGCAATTTTGGAAAATCTACTGTACATGAGCTCCTAAGGAAAGGATGTAATCACTAAAAAGCCCCACAAAAAGTGAGTACCATGGACCTGTCCTCATTTCCTACAACCGAAAATTGTCATTACATATTGCTCACTTGTTGTCAGACTTTTTGGTGATTATATTCCTTCCCTAGGATCTTATAGTGAATTTCACATGCAATTTTTACAGCACTCACAATTACGATTGGCAGTATGGGCCCAAATATCTCCTCTTGCATTACAGTAGAGTCATCTGGAACATCCAATAAAATGGTTGGAGCAATCCTTCTGCAACAGAAATGGAAGGAAAAAAAATGTTATGGTTCTATATTATTGCCAATCATAAACAAGGGAAATAAATGGGCATATATACTCACAGTTTACTCTCGTCCTTCTGGCCTCCTAGGACAATTTTATCAGATACCTTGTCTTCTTCCAAAAGCTTCACCAGGCGCCCAAAGTGTGATGGACTCACAATCCGTGACATGTCTTTTGATTTGATTGGGTTCTTCCCAAAACATTGCTCCAATTCATCTTTTAGAGCATTTATCTGTTGAGTACTGAGAATTAATCAAGAATGTTATATCTGAATTGAAGAGGGAATCTTGAATAATAGAGACAAAGTCTTACCAGTGTCGGAGCAAATTCCCTTTTAGTGATAATGTAATCAACAGAAATACATGCTTGCCCTGCATTACATGCCCACTTACCTGCAATTATCCTTCTTGCAGCGACCTGAAATTTCCAATGATCAATATACATTAATATATGCTACTCTAAGAATCACAAGAACCTCCAAAAACAAAATCCTATTTGTGTTAAAATATAACATTACTTGTAAGTTTATATTTGAATCAACAACAGCAGGGCATTTTCCTCCAAGTTCCAGAATCACTGGTGTAAGGTGTTTTGCAGCAGCAGACATGACAATGCGACCTACCCTAGCACTACCTGCATAAGAAGCATTGAGGCACAAAAGAAGAAAAAGCTTATGAGATAAATGTTGTCTCTTGGATACGACTATTATGAATAGAAGTCCAAAAGGAGAAACCAATCCTAAAAGACTAGCCTATTGGGAGGGAGAATCCCTTGAACTTATAAATTACACTTCACTTATGAGGCTCCCCGATAAGGGACTAACAATGCGTCCCCTTCGAGAGCCAACGTCCTAAGGGCTCCACACCATGACACTTTATTTGGCCTCTTGCTAATTAGAATCCTCAGTGAATTTCAGTTTCTCAACGAATTATGAATATAAGTCTAAAAGGAGAGCCCAATTTCAAAAGACTAGCCTATTGGGAGAGCTCTTAAACTTATAAATCACACTTCTTGTGAGGTTCCGACGTGGGACTCTGGCAACAACGAATGTAAATAGTGATAAAGCTGTCTGATATTCCCGGATAGTTGAAGACAAACAAAAAGGTACCTGTGTAAAGTATCTTATCCCACTTCTGCTCCAATAATGCAGTTGTTTCAGGAACAGCTCCCTCCACGACTCTTATGGCAGAGTTATCAAGATAATCTTTGACAAGATTTGCAAGTAGTGATGATATAGCTGGAGAGATTTCTGATGGCTTCAGAACAACAGCGTTTCCAGCTGAAATTGCTCCAATTACAGGATCCATTGATAGCACTGAAGATGGGAACACACAACTTTATAAGAATCTCCAAAATAAAATGGTGTAAAATCAGGCACAGACAGATCTTTTTCTTCAGATATGAGTAAGAAAAATAGGATCTTTTGATTTTTGATTTTTTACTTACAGAAGGGAAAGTTCCAGGCTGAGATGACCAGAACAACTCCAAATGGTTCTGAAACAATCTCAGCTGATGATGGGTATGTTGTAATTGAAGTTTTCACCTGAAAGGGACAGAACCAAAACAAAAACAAAAAAGTGTTAACCTCAGCTGATAAATATTAAAGCCATTTTGTCACTAGAACAACAATTACCTCTTCAGGCTTCATCCAAAGCTTTAGTTCTTGAATGGCTTCACTACATGCAGATTTTACCTGGGAAACCTGCATTAGATACAGCACATACATAAAGGGTACGGTCATATATATCTCTGAAGCAAAAGAGAAAAAGGGGAAAAAAGAAGTAATTTTTGACCTCAGATATGAATGATTCAAATGCAGGCTTAGAAAGGTCTTTTTGAAGAGCATCAATAATGTCCTTCTCCTTCTCTTCTAGCATCTTGGCTATTCTCTCCAACTGCGAAATCCGCCATTCATAGCTCTTTGTCCTTCCAGAATTGAAGTTCTTTCTCAGCTCTTTGACCAGCAAATTTGCTTTCTCTCCATCAAATACTTGTTTCTCTTTCACTTCTGGCTTTACTGATAGAGTTGCTGAACAACTTCATAAGATAAAACATCACAAGATGACTAAATTTGAAGCTCCAGAGAGAGATATGAGAGAGGGAGAGGGTTTACGAAAGTGAGGAGAAACCAACACCACGATGGTTGAAGTGAATTTGCTTCTGAAAGCTCTTGCTGTTCAAACGGTTGTAGAAGAAGGCTCTGCTGCTACCAACTGGGGAGGCAGGACTGCTTCGCAATACGCAAAAGTTGCTGTGACTGTAAAATTTGCAGTTTCTTCAGACAAGTTCAGGCAATTCAACAATAACTTTGAGATTTAAAAAACGGAGCACTAAAAATAGAGCCGAAAGAAAGAACTAAAGATACCTTCCAGATAAGAACGGGGAAAAACAGAGGCTGTCCATGGTGGAACAGAACAGAACAGAGCTAAGGTGATGGCCTAGAAGACAAGTGAAAGGAAGACGTAAGAGGATTTGTGAGCCATGACAATTTTGAAGGGTAAGGTCGAAACACGTACAGAGAACTTGTGTTGTGTGTGGCACTGGCTCCATGTTGAAAATGTACGGCACTAAACAGCGTGATAAACGTTTTTTTTTTAAATATCTTAAAAAAGAAAAAGAAAAAACATTTCTTGCTCATGCAGAAGAAGTGTATTCTCATGTGTATGTGTCCCACCATTTTATGTGTGTTCATATGTGGGACACATACATATATATGTGTGTGTCCCACAATATGTGTGTGTCCCACCATTTCATATGTGTATAGAAATTTTTTTTTTTTTCATTCAACATCAGAAAATTCAACCCAATCTTAAAAACAAGGTCATGGTTCAAAAATTGCTCTCCAACACTGCGTTTAAAAAGTAGGTCACGTAATTCGAAAAGATACTTTCATATATTTATATCATAAATTATTAAAAAAAAAAAAGGTAATTTTCACTACTAATCTAAACAAATACTAATGACTAATGAGAGTAAAAATGCTTAAATTTAACTTATTGCTGTTATTTTTTATAATGAGCTCATATATTATGGATTGAGCTCATCTTATTATCCTTCGTAACTATAAATCATATCCGTACAATTATTCTAAAAAATCACGTATTTATTTTAACTTTTCTATCATTTTCTCAATCAGATACTCTCTCAAATCCTTATTATAAAGTATTTACTTTTATTATTTTTTTGTCCTTATTATAATACACCAATTACTTTTAATTAACTTATTTATTACTATTTTCTCATTATATCCTTATTTTAACTAATTTTTTAAATTCATATTATTAAAGTAGAAGTAAAATTAGAAATATAACTTAATTTTCGAATATTACAGTTTAACCCTAGAAAAAAAAAAATAGGGAGGGTACACTGTAGAGGATAGAGTCCCCTAATGGTTGAACATGTGGAAGGATTTAAGAGGGAGGGACACAATTATTTTGAAGAGAAAAAGCGATGAGACTGAAAAGGCAGAGTGGTCCCGTATCTGAAAATGGATAGTGGGGCACGAGACGTGAGTCAGTGACCATCTTTCTCACGACTAGTCTTCTGGTTCAATAACGTCACGTGCTTACTTCAGCTTAGGATATTTTGGTTTTGTGTCAAAGCTTTTGTGTGGTGCGAATGAACCGGGCCAGCAGGATATTTTGGTTTCATTTTTAGGCTTGAGCTACAGCTGGACCCCACGCACATCTTCCAACCAGATTCAAAAAGCTTCTTCCACTAAAAAGGCATATTCATCCTCAAGCTTCTTACATGTTTGTTCTGATTTGTTAGGGTATGTTTGTTAGTAGGGGTGTAAACAGGTCAGGCCAGGCTAGGCCTGACCTGTGTTAGTAGGGGTGTAAATAGGCCAGGCCAGGCTAGGCCTTGCCTTTAACAGGTCAGGCCTGTTCTGTAACATACTGGCCTGAGCCTGGCCTGTGGCCTGTTACAGGCCTACTTTTCGACTTGGGCCTGGCCTGTATATAGGCCTGGCCTGGCCTGTGGCCTGTTAAGGCCTGTGTTTTTTTTTTAAAAAAAAAAAATTAAAAAAAAAATTTTAATTTTTTTTTATTTAATTAAGCTAACAAGCCACAGGCCGAAAACAGGCCTACTTTAAACAGGCTAACAACAGGCCAAAATTACATAAATTAATACTAATAATATAAATAACAAGCCACAGGCCGAAAACAGGCCTACTTTAAACAGGCTAAAAACAAGCCAAAATTACATAAATTAATATTAATAATATAAACAGGCCGGCCTGACAGGCCTAAAAGGCCTCTTATCAGGCCTGGGCCTGGCCTGTTAAGGGAAAACAGGCCTCATAAGAGGCCTTGGCCTGGCCTTTTAGCCTGACAGGCCAGGCCTGACCAGGCTTTTAACAGGCCAGGCCACAGGCCCCTGGCCTTTTTACATCCCTATTTGTTAGGCTTTTTTTTCATAGTGCATCTTTTTAGGAAACTATTTACCAAAATGTCCCTACTTTAAAACCATTTCCTATTATGCCCTCCTATGAAAATATATTCCCAATCTACCCCCTTTAGTCGACCAAACCAGGGGTTTAGTCGACTACATTTCGAGGGGTTCAAATTTTTTGAATCCCCTCGAAATTTAGTCGACTAAACCACTTGGTTTAGTCGACTAAACCAAGTGGTTTAGTCTTAGTTGACTAAATTACGGGGGTGGGCGTTAAAAAGCCCACACCCGACATTTAGTCGACTAAACCACTTGGTTTAGTCGACTAAATTTCGACGGTGAGGGTTTTTAAACACCCCAAACCACAACAACATGAATCCTAATCGTGTAAAAACCTATCCAAACCTTTTCCCCCTCTCTTTTTCGTCAAAGCCTTGCTGAATCTGTTGGTGGGTTGCGTAGGAAACTTCAATCTAGTGGAATTTGTGTCGATATCGGTATGTTTTCATCTCCATTTAAGATTTCCGTCGTCATTTATGTGTTTATGCGAACCCCCATTTGCGTATTTGCATTTTGTGCTTTGATTGGGTTGTTTTGTTGTGTGTCTTTGCTTGATTTCAGTATTTCATTTCTATTTATGGAGGAAAATGATGAATATACATGTGAAAGTGAAAAGATTTACATCGGTTGAGTGGTTTTTGTTTTTTTGAAGAATATCACTTCGTTTTTCATAAATTTTTTTATTTGGTCAGCTAAAACCCTCCATTTTGCAGTTAAAATTCTGGTGTCAAAGATGAGTTCAAGTTCAAACACTTCAAGTTCATGAGTTCAAGTCCCCAACAACGGCACAATGTCAAGGCCCTTACGTGCAAAGAATGTCATGTCTAATGACTTCGGCTTAATGATGGGTCTGGAAGCAAAATCCCTCATGAATCGTTCATTCTCTGCTTCATTATTTTCAAACAAATATCCAAACGGGAGGTCAACAACGGGCTCAGGCTTAGGTTCCGGTGCATGCTGTTGCTTAGAGGAGGATGCCCCGCGCAATGCTCGGTGCTTGATCCGTCTCCCACGCACATTGCCGGTGTCAGCAGGAGCTTGTCTACGACGCATGATGAGAACAAAGACCTACAAAGGGACGTTACAATCAATTAGGAAACAAGAAACATTCATCATTCTCAATTTCACATTTACATTCATCATTTTCACTAACAAACACTTTCAACATAAACAAGAAATACTCATAAACACAAAAAAAATCTCATAAACATGTACATTCATCATTTTCCTCTATAAATATCAATGAAAAACTCAAATCAATCATACATACACAACAAAACCACCAATTCTTAATGAAAAACAAAGATAAATTCGTCCAAAAATAAAAGAATTCGCATAAACGCAAAAAAATTATCATAAACATATACATTCATCATTTTTCTCCATAAATATCAATGAAAAACTCAAATCAATTATACATATACAACAAAACCACCGATTCTTAATGAAAAACGAAGATAAATTCGTCCAAAAATAAAAAAATTCGCATAAACGCAAAAAAATTATCATAAACATATACATTCATCGTTTTCCTCCATAAATATCAATGAAAAACTCAAATCAATCATATATACACAATAAAACCATCAAATCTAAGCACAAAACAGTAAAACACAAATGGGATTTGCAATAACACAATGTTGATGGTGGAATTCCGAAAATGGGACGAAAACATACTGAAATTGATGCAAATGCAAGTTGATTGAAGTTCTCTTCGCAACCCACCAACGGATTCAGAGAGATTTTGGCGAAAAAGAGATGGGGGAGGGGTTTGGGGAGGAGATCTAGTCGATTAGCGGCGTTTGAGGTGTTTAAAAACCCTCACCGTCAAAATTTAGTCGACTAAACCAAGTGGTTTAGTCGACTAAATGTCGGGTGTGGGCTTTTTAACGCCCACCCCCGTAATTTAGTTGACTAAATGGGTTTAGTCGACTAAACCAAGTGGTTTAGTCGACTAAATTTCGAGGGGATTCAAAAAATTTGAACCCCTCGAAAGTTAGTCGACTAAACCCCTGGTTTAGTCGACTAAAGGGGGGTAGATTGAGAATATGTTTTCAGAGGAGAGCATAATGAGAAATAGTTTCAAAGTAGTGGCATTTTGGTAAATAGTTTTCTAAAAAGGGGCACTATGGGAAAAAAGCCGTGTTTGTTAGGGTGTGTTTGGTTTGAGGGGAGAGTTTGAGAAGGAAGGGTGTAGGAAGAAGGGAATTAACCAAATTGTTATTAATAAAGAGGATATATTTTTTTTTGTTGAGAGTATATTTTAGGAATATTAAAAAAATTTCATGATTTGTTTGTAAAAAGAAGGTAAAAGATCTTTTCCTCTCCCTCTCCCTCCCTCAAACCAAACTAGCTGTTAGAGACTTCAAGAGATGTTTGGATTTAATTCTCCTTTATAATTTTCTTATTCTAGTTTATTATTCTTCACCAGCATAAAAAAAAAACAAAAAATTCTTCCGCTAGAAGCATCCTCGTTCCTTATTTTGGGTTTGGTTTATTATCTACACCATCTTTTATTTTTATAAATAAAATTTTGATTGAGTTACTTATATTCATAATCCATTATGTCAAGCTTTTTAATTAATCGCAACTATACATTCTATTTTTAAAATGTTATAATTTAATTACAAATCCGCATGAAATAATTAAGACACATGGACATCTGTAATTGAAATATAATAAATAATTTGGCATAAGTTTTTTTTTGAAAAAAAAAGAATAATAATTAAGGTCCAATTTTTTATTTTATTTTTTACGTTGAAAATTTTGCTAAGTTGATTATTTTTTTTCATCACTATTTTTCCTTACTTAAGATTTTCAATACCCATCTCTCATATTTTATATTAATTTTTGACATTTTCAATAATAAGTTTTACCATTTTTTCTGTCGTCATTTTAAAAATTCTTTAAATTATTTTTATGTTTTCAGTCATAACAAGCACTTACTCTCCCACATTGCGTGAGATGAATATAATTCACTGATAGTAAAGTAGAAAAAATATTTTGTAACTCTCTCCCAACCTATTCAAAAATCACATAAAGAAAGTATGTATTAAAAGACTGAAATAAATTATATCACCTAAAACTGAGAGATATATGCTGCTAGAAGAAAATGTAATTATTTAATCACTGAATTATGAAAAATATAAATACAAATAAATTATGAAATAATCAATAATAAATTGTAATTATCAATTAATGGACTCAAACTGACCCATTTTCTTATAAATCGGGTGTTACATGTTTTTAAGGATAAATTTGATTGATTGATATGCTTTTCTATAATAAAAACATAGAAGATAAGATAAGTATTGAATTGAGAAAAAAAAAATTGAAAAGCTAAGTAATGAAAATGAGGAATTTTTTTTATTGAAAATGTGGAAAGTATCACTCTAGTCCTATTTATAAGTCAATTTTGACCAAATCTTACATACCAAGGAAAGGTAGTTAACTCAATGATTATGAGAGTAAATATAGCCAATGATTAATCTATAACATTCTTACTCGCAAAAATTGATAAGTGTAGCCAATTTCCCACTCATTCATCCAATTAGTTGAGTTTTCTCAAATGTGAAACATGATAATTTATTAAAAAAAATGTTAAATATGGTAGTAAATGACGCTGTTAAAATCATAATTATCTTTGCACTCTTACATATCATATGGTATTATTATGCATTATTTTATTATAAAAAGGTTTTGAGTGCCCAAAGACTACCAAACCTTTTAGGAACCAATGTAATTGCCACCCAAAAACACCACGCGTCAGTACTTTAGTGGCTGACGATCAAATCCCACCCTTTCACCTTGGCCCCCGACCACCAGAGTTCTGGGGCCCGTTTTGCTCTTTAGGGCCGATAAAATATTTTAGTGGCTGACAATCAAATCCCATCCTTTCGGATTTAGCTCTCATCCACTTTCCTTTTCATCCTCTTCTTCATCTCAACTGTTAGATTGAAATATAAACGGTTCAGATTTTGTTTCTTATAAAAATATTATTTTTTTATTTTTTAATATTTAAAAAAATAAAATCTGAACCGTTCATATTTCAATCTAACAGTTGAAATGAAAAAGAAGATGGAAAAGGAAGTGGATGAGAGCCAAATCCCGAGGGCCAAGGGGTGCCTGCCAGCTGGCAAGGGTGACGTCTCTCTCTCTCTTAAAACAAAAAAAATTGATGGTGTTATGAATATACTGATTATGTGGATGTCCATTGACTCCTGGTCTCCAAATATTACAAGATGACATGGGACCCGCGCATAGTACCATGCATAGTAGTTTACTATTTGGTGGGACCCACACACAAAATTATACAACTCACGGGAATGCATTCTCGTGAGTGTACAGTTATGTAATTAGGGGAATATTGCATCAAATGACCCAAAGTGGAAATTACACTAAATGCCCATTTTCCTTCTATAAATAGAGGCCTTCTGTAAACATTCAAAATACACTGAAATGAGAACTTCTCTCTACTCTCTCTCTCTCTCTAAAATCTCTTGTTTTTGTATTTACTTTTCATCAGTTTTATATTACGTTATCAGCACGAAGACTCTACCAAGGTAAAATTTTATTACCATCTCCTTTACTATATGTTTATTTTATCTATCTGGGATAATCTTAACCATTATATGGAATTAAAGTTCTACTTTTACCGATTATTTTGAACATCGGGTTCCATGGTTAAGATTTGAGATTATTTACTATTTACTATTCACAGTAAATAGTAATTTTTACTATTCATGTTAATTTTACCTTTTTCAGTAATTTTACATTTTTATTCATTTTGACTCCTATATGGAAGTCTAGATTTAATATTTCAGTAATTTTATTTTATTCACTATTTATTGTGAATAGTAACTTTACTATTCACGATAAATTTTGTATTTTACTATTTACAGTAATTTATTTATGTTTATATATTCTTCTCACTCCCTATTGATTAATTTCATGGTGGCAACATTAAGCTCCATTTGTAATTTAATTCTAATTCTTCATTTACTGCTTTATTTATTTATTTCATGGCGGCGATATTAAGCTCCATTTGTTTATTTTATTTTACTTATTGCTTTATTTATTTATTTCATGGTGGCGATACTAAGCTCCATTTATTTAATTTACTTTAATTACTGTTTTATTTATTTATTTTATGGTGGCGACACTAAGCTCCATTTATTTATGCATTTATTTTACTTACTGCTTTATTTATTTGTTTTACTTACTGCTTTATTTATTTATTTCATGGTGGCGACACTAGTATTAGTGGGCACCATTTGTTAAATTTAATTTAAATTATTTACTGCTTTAATTATTGTTCATGGTAGTGACATTGATATACATATTAGTGGGCTCCATTTATTTATGCATTTATGTACCTTTTATGGTGGCAACACTAGTATATTTATTAGTGTGCTCCATTTGTTTATTTTAATTATTTACTGCTTTCTATATATATTATATATTAAATTTGCATCCTCTTTCTTACCTTCGGATGAGATAGGTCTCGCTGTGAGTTTACTACCATTCCTATCTCATCTTTTTTTTATTTTCATAGCATGTTTATTTACAGTTCTTTAAATTATGTTTTAATTTATAAAAGGATTTTATAATATGATTCTAATTATTATCATTATTTTTAGTTTGAATCATGTCTTCCAGCCTTTCAAATCTTGAATTTAATGCTCTTGACATCACTGGGAAGAATTATCTATCATGGGTTTTAGATGCTGGAATCCATCTTCAAGCAAAAGACCTTGGAAAGGTTATATTGCCGGGAAATGATGCGTCCCCTCAAGTAAAGGCTAAAGCTATGATTTTTCTCCGACACCACATTCATGAAAGTTTGAAAACTAAATATTTAACGGTGAAAGATCCATTTGAATTGTGGACTAGTTTGAAAGATAGGTATGATCATCAGAAAACGGTGATTTTGCCTAGAGCTCGTTATGAATGGATTCATCTCAGGTTACAAGATTTTAAAACTGTAAGTGAGTATAACTCAGCTGTTTTCAAAATAAGTTCTCAGTTAAAATTATGTGGTGAAAAAATAACTGATGAGGACTTATTAGAGAAAACTTTTTCTACCTTTCATGCTTCGAATTTGCTTTTACAACAGCAATATCGAGAGAAAGGTTTTAAAAAATATTCTGAGTTAATCTCATGTTTATTAGTAGCCGAGCAAAATAACGAGTTATTATTGAAAAATCATGAAAATCGTCCCACTGGATCTTCTCCATTTCCTGAAGCGAATGTGAGTGTACAGAATGATCATGGTCGTGCCCGTGGTCGCGGTCGCGGTCGTGGCCGTGGCCGTGGTCGTGGACGAGGACGTGGAAATCGTGGAGGCAGAAATTATCATGGTCCTTATCATGGTGGAAGAGGTTATTATAGTCCTTATACCCACCAGAAAAAGATGAATAATGAAGGACGGAAGAATGATAAAGAAGGTCCTTCAAAAGTTGTTGAACATAAATGTTATCGGTGTGGTATGAAGGGACACTGGGTACGTAATTGTCGTACGCCAGAACATTTAGCGAAACTTTACCAAGCCTCTATAAAAAGGAGTGTTAATAATGTGGAATGTGATGATAAGGCTTATAAAGATAATGATGTCAATAAGCCAAATGATGATGTTATGTCACTCTTGGAGGCGGAAGATTTTTATGATTAAATAAGTTATGCAGAAATTATAATAATTTTCTTATATCGTTCTGAACTTATTATCAAATATCAATTATGTATGTATTAATGCATTTTCTTTTCTTTTATGAAGCTCATGGATATTTCAAATATTGCACACAAGAATGAAGATATATGTCTCATTGATAGTGCAACGACACATACAATTCTTAAAGATAAGAAATATTTTCACATCTAACAAATTGTAGTACAAGCATCAATACCATAGTGGGTAATACAAGATTGATGAAGGCTCTGGAAGAGCAATAATAATATTACCCAATGGTACGAAATTTGTTATTAATGATGCTTTGTATTCCTCCAAGTCTCATAGAAATTTGTTAAGCTTTAAAGATATCCGCCGAAATGGATATCATATTGAGACTATAAATGAGGAGAATAAAGAATATTTACAAATTGTTACTGTTAGATATGGTGAAAAATATGTTCTGGAGAAATTACCAATGTTATCTTCTGGTTTGTACTATTCACATATTAGTACAATTGAAATAAATGTTATGGAAAACCAGAAGCATGCTGATAAAGGCATATTTAATGTTTGGCATGACCGGTTAGGCCATCCCGGGTCAATTATGATGCGACGTATAATAGAGAATTCATGCGGACATAATTTGAAACAGAAACAAATACCAAAATCCCATGTTCCAAGGGAAAATTAATTATTCGGCCATCACCAAGCAAAGTAGAAAGTGAGTCTCTCACATTTCTAGAACGGATACAGGGAGATATTTGTGGGCCAATACACCCACCATGCGGACCATTTAGGTATTATATGGTTTTAATTGATGCATCAACTAAATGGTCGCATGTGTGCTTACTATCTTCTCGAAACCTGGCATTTGCGAGATTACTTGCTCAATTGACAAGATTAAGAGCACATTACCCTGATTATCCTATCAAGAAAATACGTCTTGATAATGCTGGTGAATTTACTTCACAGACTTTTAATGAATATTGTATGTCCCTTGGAATTGATGTTGAACATCCTGTAGCAAATGTTCATACGCAAAATGGACTTGCAGAATCATTGGTAAAACGTTTGCAACTTATTGCAAGACCTTTACTTTTAAAATCTAATTTACCAATTTCTGCTTGGGGCCATGCCATTTTGCATGTAGCAATGTTAATTCGCATCAGGCCAACTAGTTATTTAAAAGTTTCCCCCTTACAAATGGTTTTTGGTGAAGAACCTAATATTTCCCATATTCGAACCTTTGGATGTGCAATATATATGCCTATAGCACGTCCACAACGTACTAAAATGGGTCCTCAAAGAAGAATGAGAATTTATGTTGGGTATAAATCTCCTTCAATTATAAAATATTTAGAACCATCTACAGGAGATTTATTTACTGCACGATTTGAAGATTGTCATTTTGATGAATCAGTCTACCCAACATTAAGGGGAGAAAATAAGCAGTTGAATAAAGAGATTAGCTGGAATGAATTATCATTGGCTCATTTTGATCCTCGTACAAAACAATGTGAACTAGAAGTTCAAAAGATAATTCATTTACAGAATTCAGCTAATCGAATGCCAGAAGCATTCACTGACCCAAAGAAAGTGACAAAGTCACATATTCCAGCTGCTAATGCTCCTATTCGAATTGATGTCCCTGTAGGACAGCCGATTATAAATGAATCAAAAGCACGCCTGAAGCGTGGTAGGCCTATCAGTTCCAAAGATAAAAATCCTCGAAAAAGAAAAGGAGCTAAGATTATAGATGGCCAAGTCGAGGATAATCAAGAAAAAAGTGTTGCTCTGGATGAGCCACTTCATGAAGAGAAATTATCTCCAGAGGAGAATATTGAGGCCCCAGAAGAGATCCAGGTACCTGAAATGTATGAAAATAATGAGATCTCAATAAATTATATCACAAATAATATCAAATGGAACCGTAATGAAGTCAACGTTGACGACATTTTTATTAATCATATAGCATATGATGTGATGAATGAAGAAGAGGATCATGAGCCAAAATCTATTAAAGAGTGCCAACAGCGAAAGGATTGGCCTCTATGGAAAGATGCCATAAATGCAGAATTAAAATTACTAGCAAAACGAAAAGTATTTGGACCTATAGTCCATACACCTAAAGATGTAAAGCCAGTTGGATATAAATGGGTTTTTGTACGGAAAAGAAATGAAAAGGGTGAAATTACAAGGTATAAAGCACGCCTTGTAGCCCAAGGCTTTACACAAAGACCTGGCTTTGATTTTGAAGAAACATATTCACCAGTAGTGGATGCAACTACTTTTCGTTATTTAATTAGCCTAGCAGCAAATGAAGGGCTTGATTTGCATCTAATGGATGTTGTGACTGCCTATTTATATGACTCACTTGATAGTGATATCTATATGAAAGTTCCTGAAGGATTTAAGATGCCAGAAGCATTTAATTCAAATTCACAAGAACAATACTCGATTAAATTAAATAAGTCTCTATATGGCTTGAAACAATCAGGGCGCATGTGGTATAATTGTCTTAAAGAATATTTGTTGAAAGAAGGGTATAAAAATGACCCGATATGCCCATGCATTTTTATAAAAAGATCGGGAAACGAATTTGCTATAATTGCTGTTTATGTTGATGATATCAACATTATTGGAACTCCTGAAGAGATTTCAAAAGCAATTAATTGTTTAAAAAAAGAATTTGAATTGAAAGATTTGGGTAGGACAAAATTTTGTCTTGGATTACAAATTGAGTACCTGAATGATGGGATCTTTGTATATCAAGAAACTTATACAAAGAAGGTCCTAAAACGATTTTATATGGATAAGTCACATCCATTTTGTACTCCAATGGTTGTAAGGTCTTTGATAAAAGAAAAAGATCCATTGCAACCCCAAGTAATTAATGAAAAAGGTGTAGAACAATTACTTGGTCCAGAAGTACCATATCTTAGTGCTATTGGGGCACTAATGTATCTTGCTAATCACACAAGACCTGATATAACATTTGCTATTAATTTATTAGCAAGATATAGTTCTGCACCAACACAAAGGCATTGGAATGGTGTAAAGCGTATTTTTCGTTACCTGAGAGGTACTATGGATATGGGGTTATATTATTCAAATGTATTTAAACATGAACTGATTGGTTATTCAGATGCTGGATTTATGTCTAATCCACATGATGGAAAATCACAAACAGGTTATGTATTTACATGTGGAGGTACAACAATTTCATGGCGATCTATGAAACAAACTATATCAGCCACTTCATCTAATAATGCAGAAATCCTAGCAATGCATGAAACAAGTCAAGAATGTGTGTGGTTGAGGTCAGTAATTCATCATATACGAACTACTTGTCATTTATCTTCTGGTAAAATGGTTCCAACAGTTCTATATGAGGATAATACTGCATGTATTGCCCAACTTAAAGAAGGATACATCAAGGGCGATAGAACGAAGCATATTTCACCAAAATTTTTCTTTACTCGTGATCTTCAACAGAATAGTGAAATAGATATCTAGCAAATCAGTTCAAGTGAAAATTTGGCAGATTTATTTACCAAGTCACTTCCAGAAGCAATCTTTGAGAAGCTTGTCTATGGTATTGGTCTTCGAAGACTCAAAGATCTCAACTGATGTTATCAGGGGGAGTAATACTGATGTTGTCAACAGGGGGAGTTGATACACGTTGTACTCTTTTTCCCTTATCTAGGTTTTGTCCCACTGGGTTTTCCTAGAAAGGTTTTTAATGAGGCAGCACTAGATAGTGTATTAATGAATGATGTACTCTTTTCTTTGGCTAGGTTTTTATCCCATTGGGTTTTTCCTAGTTAAAGTTTTTAATGAGGTACATTCATAAATGGACATCCATGGGGGAGTGTTATGAATATACTGATTATGTGGATGTCCATTGACTCCTGGTCTCCAAATATTACAAGATGACATGGGACCCGCGCATAGTACCATGCATAGTAGTTTACTATTTGGTGGGACCCACACACAAAATTATACAACTCACGGGAATGCATTCCCGTGAGTGTACAATTATGTAATTAGGGGAATATTGCATCAAATGACCCAAAGTGGAAATTACACTAAAGGCCCATTTTCCTTCTATAAATAGAGGCCTTCTGTAAACATTCAAAATACACTGAAATGAGAACTTCTCTCTACTCTCTCTCTCTCTAAAATCTCTTGTTCTTGTATTTACTTTTCATCAGTTTTATATTAGATGGGTCATTTTGTTAAAACACCAAAGCTTTAAAATTGTTGATCCTACCTCTCCTTCATTTGTCTTTTTGTATATTCAAGTAACCTGGAGATTTTAGAATTATGAGGCCTTTTTTTAGAAATTTTCCAAAAAAAAAAAAAAATTGGTGGCTTTTGGAATATCATAATTTTGGGATCCTTTATTGTCAGTAGTAATGCAGGAATCTGAGAACGGTAAACTTGGAAGATCGTTAAGGGCTTGTTTGGTTTAAGTGGATGGAAAGATAGAGTAGAAGGTTGTCTTATTTGATTAGTAAATCATTTAATTAGTAAATTTATTATAAACCATAAGATAGATGACTAATTATTTAACCTTTTGTACATTAATAATTTGACATATAAATTGTAAATTTTTATTACTTAAATCTAATTAAAGAAATTTTTGAGAATAATAATTAGTGAATTAATAAAAATATATTGTGGAATATGTTGTATATTATTTTTTATAGAGTACACTATGATAGATAAGATAAGTTTAAATAAATAATAATAATTAATTAGTTAGTGAATAATTAATTAGTGACTTAATAGTTTATTGTGTTTTTGTAGTTTTTTTAGTCAAATTTTTAGAGTGCACTAAGATACATTATAAATTATTTAGGTTACTAATTAATTATAATAAAATTTGACTAATAAATATTTTATTATTTATTAAAAAAACTATATTTTTAAAAATGATATTAAAAAAAACTATGTTTCATTATTTATTATAATATTTTATTTTTAAGAATTATATTTTTAAAGAAACTATTTTTTTATTATCAATTATAATATTTTTATTTTTTAAAATTATATTTTAAAAATAAAATAAAATGGGACGCCCAAAGAGCGTCCATTTAATTGACGCCCTGGGCATCATTTTGTTGACATGACTTTGTGGCCACTTTGCCAATGGTGTCAGGTGATGCGACGTCACTTGTGGCGTTGTGTTAGGTGACGGGATCAAGTGCATTAGTTTCATAAATAGTTTCAATAGTGTCTTATTTAGGTAATTTTTTTCAAAAATATTCTCATTTTGGTAAATTTTAATTCCCGAGTAGTTTGTAATGATCCTTGTTTAGTTTAAAATGGGATGATAGAGGAGGAATGGTAGCTATTTACCATTCTACCCTATCATATTTGGTTATCTTTTTTTATTTATATATTATATAAATTAATTACATCTTATCTAATTAGTATAATAACATTTTTATTTATAATATATATATATATATATATATATATATATAAAATATTTTTTAACTATAATATTATTTTTTATGGAAACAAGTTTTCATTTTTAATCAATTTCATAATAATTTATTTTTCATTATAATAATATTTTATTAAAATTATATTAACATATTTTATAATTACAATATGTTTTATATACGAAAATTAATTTTGTATTTTTAATAAATTTTATAATAATAATATTTTTTATTGTAAAAATTATAATTTTTTAAGGCTTATTTGATAATTTTTTTTAGTGATAGAAATATATTTTTATTCCAATTAATTTAATAGTAATATATTTTTGTTTATACTAATATTTTTTTTATTTAAATTTGTATGAGCATATGTTATAATTATAATAATTTTTATATTAATTTATTTTGTAATAATATATTTTTTTATTATAATAATTTTTCTATAATAATAATATTTTTATTGATCATAATATTTTTCATCATGTACATTATTGGAATATCACATAAGTTATAAAACTAAAATGGCCCAAAAATTTGGCTCCCCTCCAAAACCCCTCCATTTAGAGGGAAGCCAAAATCGGGTATTAGAGGGGAGATGATGGAAACTTTGAGGTCCTCTTCTCTCCAAAATCTTAAACTTAACAAGGGGAAGAGTTCATTTTTACTCCCCTTCCATCTCATCCCTTCCAACAAACAGGCCCTAAGGCTTTTCCTCATCTGAAGATTCTCAAACCGACTTCAAATTCAACAATTCAATACCAAAATAATGAAAAGAACAAAATCTCTGCATTCAGCCTGATTTTTGTCTCTCCTGTTTCAACCCTCATTTTTTTTTATTGCCACATCGTGTTTAGAGTGTCATATGGCTTACCAATTAGAAATTGCCGATCTGCATTGATAATTAATTATTGATACTATCAAAGAGTATACTCCCTCTAATCCATTTTATAAGTAACAATTACCGAAATTACGTAAAACGAACTAATGGTTAAAATTGGCTAAAAGCAATGAATGTGCAAGAGATATACTTTTTTCCCCAAACATACCCTTATTTATGAAGATGATGAGTGAGAGGGAAAATGAATAGGAAAAAAGATGAGGGAGACATGTAATTAATTAGAGGTAAAAATAGAAAAAGTGCATTAAATTTGTAGATAAGACAAAATTGTTGCTTATAGAAATAATGTTGCTTATAAATATATGACCGGAAGTATATGTTCATACCATCGTCAATTATATAGGTATTTGTCCATACAAAAGTCGCCCATAACTAGCCAGGATAAGCCATATGACACTAAGGGTGCAAATAAATAAGAACATAAGAGTATATGTTTAGAGTTCTGGGTTCTGTTTTTCAGAACCAACATTAACTTTTTTTTTGATGAAAAAATTTTAGGAAAAAGGTCAGGCTCATCCATAGTCCAAGGGCAGGGCGTTTGGAGCCCAGTCCACAAGGAATACTGGCTAGAGTACACATATCTCCACTTCTACCAGCGTTACCACTGCTTCCTAGACCCCTAGGATGCCTCCCCCAGCGTCTTGACAAAAGTAGGGATCGAACCCCTTCCTTAAAGGTGAGGAAGACCAACCCCAAGCCCGTTGAACCCAAAGATGAGGGTAGAACCAACATTAACTAATTCCATTCCAAGGATAAAAAAGGTCATTCTTTGTATTGGTTTGATGGAGGCCCAGAACCTTATATCCGAAGGACATTTAGGACATCGCCCTTCAAGAAATACCCTAAATGACATAAGCCTAAAAAAAAAGGAAAATTCCATTCAAGGCCCAAGGTAGGAAAATATTGTCAAAAAAGGCCCTAAGAAAAGTCAAATGTCAAAAAAAGCTCTAGGGCATTTTCTGGTATTATTTCAAAAAAATTGTACGGATATAGTTGTTAATGACTACTGATATAGTTGTTAACGAGACTGATTTAGTTGTTAACGGGGACTGATATAGTTGTTAACTACTACTGATATAGTTATTAACGCTTTCTGAAATAATACCAGAAAAGGCCCTAGAGCCTTTTTTGGTATTTGACTTTTCTTAGGGCTTTTTTTGACAATTTTTTTCTACCTTGGGCCCTGAATGGAATTTTCCCAAAAAAAAATCATCACGCAGAACTAGTCAACAAGCATATTTTCAGGAAGGCAAATGCTTGCACTAGGATGTTAGCTCAACATGACTATTATATATGGATGAAGGCAAGTTCTTTGTCTTCTCCGTTTTTTTTTTTTTTGTTTTTGAGACTTCCTCAGTTGTGTACAGTTAACTCTCAAAGATTGACATTAGTAAGGAGTGCAATGCTCGACCTAACTTCTATCAATTCCCTTTTCCCTTTGTGGTTTTGTCTATTCCCCTGTTCACAAAGAGGGCACAAAAAAAAAAAAAAAAACTTCCTTTTGTCCAATCTGACAGCTCATGAACTCAATAAGCTTTGCTCAAAATCCCAAGATCAATGTTTCAACAACAATAAGAAGTTCAATAACGAGAAACCAGCACCACTCAACTATAACAGTTGCCTTTTTAAGGTGTTGATTTAGGCACTTCGATTTGCAATAAATTGGGTTCTCTCGGCAATCGGCATCCTATAGTTCCATGTATTCATTTATTGACCCAAATTTCTAGTCCCTGAACATATGTATATTCTTCCCCCTTTGGTTTGTTAATAAAGCATCTAGTTGTCAGAGGCAAATTCCCTCGACGATCTCTAGCTTGGCTCAGGGGTGGGATGAAACATTCCAACTCTTGAACTACTTGTTGTGATACTTGTGAAGTGTTGCTATTTATATCAGTCTGCCTTGATTGTTAGCCAGTTCATTCTTTGCTTATCCACAAAACATCCATCTTAATAACGATTACACACTATTGAATTATTTTTTAAAAACAAATCAAGATTATTAAGTGAAGATGACATCTTACATCAGTCGCAAGGGAGTGGCAGACAAGTCTTAATTATTGTTAAACTATATACAGAAGAGAGATAATGAGCGAACCTCAAGCATTTGAATATTATATGTTGCAAGAAGAAAAAGGAGAAAGGGATAAGGAGGGGTACCGCAAAACGTGGTTAAAGAGTCAAGGGGCAACAGGCTGGGGAAAGCTAATAGCTGAAGCTTTGGGTTTCACCAAATGCGAGAGTGTGACATCTGCTGGGGCAGTGTTAGGTTCTGCTTCTCGGAAAGGCACCTCAAACTGCAAGGATTGATACAAACAAACCTCGTCTTCCTTGCAATAGTAAATCTGCAAACACAGAAAATATCACAATTTTTTTTTTTTTTTAAAAAGCTAATGATATAGTAACAAGACTTTCTGATTTATCGAAAATGTTTTTTCCTATTTTGTTTAGAAATAGATTTCTAGAAGTATATACAGTTTACAAGAAAAAGTTATATTGTTTCATCGAATAGCTTCGACACATTTTGATTTTCATTGCGAGCCATATTTAAATTCGACCACAAAATTGATGTTGCTATCATTCATAAGCCCACCCTCAATTATGGTATTCTTTTGATTTTTAACCTGATCCGTTGACAAGGCATTGTACTGACCCATTAAAGCAAGAGTCAGCTACAACCAAATCAAAGACAAGCATCATAATTTCTGCTAAAGCGTTTATTGATATCTCATTCTGGTATTTTGTCACAAGAAGGCCTTCGATTATTTCAGGGAACAGACAACTCATGAGTGCGCTATGATAAACCAAACCTTGCAGTTAATTCTTCCCATTGAAGCTGAAGTAGATGATCTCTTAAAATAAAGAGTTGCAAATCCCTCATCAAGGAACCCATCCTGGGGTTCAACATTGACAGCATCTTCAGGTTCAATGTCAGCACTAAATCTACTACGTGCTTCCTGGCAATAGGGTTTGGGGGAGTGGTTAAAACCATATAATAAATTCATTTATAAATGAAAAACTGTAAATATTCTCTTGATCATAATCACTCGCTATAGTAATCCAAAGATAGGAGAATTATGAGGACCTTTGAGAAATGGTACTCATTTGGTAACAATACATGAATAGATAAGCGTCCTTCATTTGATGAAACACCATTGGTGGCAATGGTCACTGTGTCTGCTGAAGATCGTCTCCTTAGACGTTTTGGAACCCTGGATTTAGGTGAAGGAGGTTGAAAGCCTTTAAGCTCTAAAGTTTGGAGTTTCAAATTTCCGTCTTTTAAATCTAGATACCGGATTAAGCTATTGTTTGTATCCGCTATGAATAGTCTCCCTGAAAGACAAGAAGAAATACTACGAAGCTTAATCTCATTTTGAAGCCATATCAATTTTTTTTTCAATGAGCAAGATCTACCAAAAAGTTGAGAAGCATGTCATGAGAGTAATAAAACGAAAGCATATACATTTAACTTTCCTAGATCTGGAAATTTCATCTCACAAGGGCTTTAGAAACAGCTGGAAAGCACCTAAAAGAGAGAAGCTACGAGGAGTAATGAAAGACATTACAAATGTCCTTCAGAAATTACTTGATGTTTAGAATAATTACCATTTTGTAAAACTTTCACTTAGCCATATGAATAGTGAAATTCATGAAAAGAATGGAATTGAGGTGACAACAAATCCTTAAAGACGATAGAGTAAGCAGGAAAGACTAAAATTTATAGAAGGAAAATTTGCGCCGTCTATGGTACAACAAAAAGTCTAGTTTGATGGGAACAGAGAGGGTATTATAAAAACCGAGTATTTTCAAAATATGGTTAGGGACACGCTGAGTATAATGCGAGAAGAAGATTCATTAGGCCTTGAGGAGACTATTAGAAAATTAGATAAGTTTGAGAGAGTTACCATTTGGTGAAACTTCCAGCTGGGTCATGTATACTAGGTATTGAATAGAGGTGAAAATAAGGCCTAAAGCCATGAAAGGAGGAAGTTCGCCACAATAAATCAGGAGGTTTTTTGCAGTATTATAGAATAATTTTATGCCTAGACATCAATGAAATAGGAATGACCAGACTATCAAAATTCCTGAAATGGGATTAGAAACAGGCCAAGTGTGCCAGAAAATAAAATTAACTAGGCGGAGACCATCATATCAAAGTGGAAAGAAGCTATAGATTTTTTTCAGAAAACAATTACTGATTTGTTCCAGCCATGGGCTCTACCCATTGTTGTGACCATAGCAATGAGAGCAAAAGTTTCAAATCAATATTGGGTTCATTTACAACTCATTTATGTATTCAGCTCCAAAGACCAAATCAAGTATTTGCAACAGAAAGAGAAATACCATTATTCCCTTCAACAATTCCAGATGGTTCGGAGAGCTGCAAGAACGATGAAAAACATATTAACATACATCTATAGCTACAAAAGTGAACAACAAAACATTTGTCAAGCTAGATTTTCCTTTTACTTGGATGTATGGATGCTCAGGAACTTTTATGAACCATATAAAAAAGCTTGGTTAATCCTAAAATGGGATTATTTGAGCATTGAATCAAACAAAGCACGAGCATCCAGACACAAGGAAGTTTTATATCAGATAATCAATTTACAACATACAAGCACTATATATACGACTGCTGTTTTTACCACCTTAATAGGGATTAGTACAAAGAAGAAATAAGATACCCAACAAAAAAGGAAAACTGAAAACAAGTAAACACACATCTACTTTAAGCCCTCCAAAACTGCTGCATATTTCAAGATGATAACTCTTCTCTTTCACATGCATAGGAGAAATAACTAGAAGAAACACTATGAAATAGTTACAAGGTCTGGAATGCTGAGATAAACATGGTCAAGTCCTGTCTCATTAAATTCCATGATTTCAGAGAATTGGCTAAACTTTACTTCTCTTCTTCCACACCACTAAAGGGATTTGGGAAGTTGTCCGGAAGTGTTATTCTGCTTGAGAAAATAAGGTTGCAATTTTTCAGATTCTGGGGTTCATTCGTGAGTTACGGCAAGGCCATCTAGATACGACTAGGTATATAATCACCTTGTCGTGCATAGGCAGCAACATGATCTCTGACAATCATCAATGGCACTGCAATAATGATGCTGAAACTTATCACAAGATTGTAGAAGAAGATCATATGTACACGCTTCTACTTGATGTTGATCCCATCTAAGACGAAGTAAGGAGGAGAATTATGTCTACTCGATCTCTACCTTCATTTTAGGTTTGTGCCGTGGCAACAAAAGTTTACAACAATTCTGATTCTAGAGTAAAAAGGGAGAATAGACCAACTTGAGAGCATTGCAAGAAGGTTAGCCATTCAGAATGGTAATGGTAATCTGACTTCAAAACAAAACAACAGGGACCGAGAGGCCCAGCTGTTACAACATATGGTGAATCCATTCAGAATGGTAATGGTAATCTGACTAATATTGAGTTATCAAACATTCTTCAACGATTTGGCTCACAAAAGTCAAGGTCCGACTATGGCCCAACTATTGGCTCTTGTAGCATTGCTCGTCAAGAGTTTGGAGATGGGGAGAAGATTGGCGGTGCTAAAGAGAGCAATGATCTCTACTGGCTTATTGGTTCAAGGAGTTTTGTTGTTGTTTCTTCAATTCGGAATAATGTTGTCTTATAGCATTTGCGGTAGCAAAATTACAGGCTCAAACCTTTGAAGACTGACGTTTGAAGAGCTCAGATACAAGCTGGGGATGATTGAAATCTACTTCCCAGCTCGAGGGGAGTGTTGAGAGGCACAATTTTAGGATTCATTAATTAATTATTATTTATGTTTATTTTGTATTATGTTTTGTTATTTCTTTACGGGTTAAGTAGCAAATCCGCCCCGAAAGTATACATCGAGGAGCAATGTTGCCCAGGAAGTTTTTTCAGGCTCAATTTCGCCCCAGAAGTTTAAAAATGGAGCAATGTTGCCCTTTTCCATTAAAAAACTAACATTGACCGTTAGTTTTTTTTGTTAATTCTCTATGTATTTTGATGATAACTGACTGTTGTAAATACAAGATGGAGTTTGTCTTAAGTAAGTTGAAAAACTTACTGTCAAAGACAAACTCGAGTTTTGGGAACAAAACTTGAGTTTTGAACTTGACAGATGGTAGCTCAATTTTAATGAATTAAGAAAACTCCAGTTTGTGCAGACAAACTTGAGTTTCTGACAAATAGAGAGCACTTAAGTTTTTCACATTGAGACAAACTTGAGTTTAGTATTACAAACTCGAGTTTGCACCATACAGAGACTCTCCAATATTTTCTAAAATCTAAAGTAATCAAAACTCTAGTTTTCATTTAGAAACTCGAGTTTTGGGCATATAGAGAAACTCCAAGTTTTTAAGCCTAAGAAAACTCCAATTTGCACTAAGCCAAGAGTTTTCTAAGTTTTCCAAAGTTTTGAGAAAACTCGAGTTTATCCTTGACAGAAAGATTTCATGATTTATTCATTTTGAGAAAACTCCAGTTTGTCTTGAAAACTCCAGTTTTCACTTGGCATAGATTTTCAAAGGTTTTCAAACTTAAAATAAAACTCGAGTTAACAATTGGAAACTCAAGTTTATAACAGGCAGAGAGCTTTGCTCATTTCAGTGATTTGAAAACTCAAGTTTTGTTTGGAAACTCCAGTTTTGAGTTTTTAGATTTAAACATAATTTTTCACTATATAAGTCAAAAACTCGAGTTTGTCACTAATCAACTCGAGTTTTACTCATTTTTCAAAATATGCTTCAAAGATAAAATCGTAACGTTTGTCTCTGGAAGATGAAAACTCGAGTTCCAAATGGAAACTCCAGTTTTATCTTCTGAGCATAGTTGAAAACTCGAGTTCAGATAAATAAACTCGAGTTTGTGCCGCTAAGTTTGAAAATCAAGTTGCTTGAATTTGTGAAATCTTCCTGTTTGATCTTAATATTTGTTATCATCACTCATTGCTTTTCCTAGTTATGTTTAATCAGTTCGCTAATGAGTTACAGATGGCTTAGACAACATTAAGTATAGATTTGAGCAAAAGCAAAAAGTGAAGTCAGCACATTAAATGCAAAGTTTAGAAAATTTACATCCTTTTGGACAATCATTCTACACACGATGCAAAGGGATTAATGTTTTCTTTCCACATCCAGTAGCTGCTCTTTCAACGGATTAAAAGTCAAGAAGTCAAGCATAACATTTGTGCAATTGAATTAATTGAAGAGTAGAGAGAGAAGAAGACCAAAGCTTAACCTAATCCTTGCTTAATGAAGGCAACGGTCATATTGAAGATTGCAACGGTCATTTAATGTTCTTTTCATATAAATAGAGCTGCATTCATATTGAAGATTACCAATTACTTTTTCAATTCACACTTGTAAAGTATCTTCTGATACATTGATCTTCAGTGTTTATTCTTATCCACTCTTAGAGAGAGTTCATTTATTGTAAAAAATCTCAAGTCTGGGGACTTGGAGATTGGGATATTGATTACAACGTGTAAGGAGGAGTAAGTTCTAGTGAGAGAATTACTTGAGTTACAGAGCGTGTTATCAATTAAGATAGTGAAAATCCCAGAGTTTGGGGATTGGACGTAGGTCAAAGGTGTTAGTTTTCTATGTGTCCATATTCTTTTCCCAGCTCTCTGTTTTGCTCTGCCTTATCACCTTAAAACAGAACCAGTCGAAAATTTTAGGAATCCCCAATTCACTCCCCTCTTGGTGATTCAGCTTCACTTTCAAAAAGTTAGACCGAACCGGTATAAATTCTTAGTGTCTTACTTCTCTTCCTTATACTCTGCACAACTCTGTTTTAGTAATCGAAAACAGAGCAATCACAAGAATTTTTTTTAATTCTCAATTCACCCCTCCTCTTGGTGATTTGCTCCACTTTCATTTTTAACGGAAAAGGGCAACATGCTACGTCTTTAGACTTCCGGGGCAACATTGAACCCAAAAAAACTTCCAGGGCAACATTGCTCTTGAGTGTACTTCCGGGGCAAATTTGCTACGTAACCCTTTCTTTAATTATGTATATCCTAGGATTAGATATGGATTGTATATCCTATATTAACATCTTTTGATATCCTATCTATCTTACAAAACTAAATCTGAGATATTAGAATATGATACTGGGGTTGGGTTATGTTTTCCTGCCTATATAAACCTATTCACTAGGATTGTTTAAGGATTAATAATAAAACAGAGGCATTTTTTCGCCTTTGCCTTCAATCCTTCAAAAAGAATAATCAAGCTGATAAATGAATGGACACACTGACATTTCGGAAGAAAATGATATGGAGTGCAATACAAACCTGAGCTGCTACAGCTGTTCCATCCCTAAACCCAGCTTTCCCTGTTCCTGCAATTGTGCTAACTCTTTTACGAGCTGGATCTAACTTTTTGATCTGAAAAATTCACAGGTGGACAAAAAAAAAAAAAGAAGAAAACAAAATTCAATCACTAAGATCGTTGAAGCTAAAATGTGGGTTGCATGCATCAAATCTTTTAAAACAAAAATTTTACAACATAGTATTTGAGAGAATCAAACTTAGGTGAAGTTTCGTAAGTATTTGCTATCAGGTTTTTCAATAAACACAACATGGAATATCTTTTTTCCTTTTTTTTTCAAGGATCTAATCATATGGTGCTGAACTGCAAAAAGAATCCCATGTCACTTTATCGAATAACCTGATAATAACATCTAAAAACCGGCACTAAAGTTTTATCCTTATGAAGTTGACCTAGAATTTTAGAAATAAATCAGAAGTACGTCCTAAAAAGCAAGGCGGGGAAAGACATTGCTAGCTTTGTGGGATTCCATAAAAAGGTTTTTTAGGCATATAACATTTAGAGTAGTTCAAACTCACAAGAGCCCCTAAAAAATTGATTCCTTATGATGTACAAGAATGAAGAGAGAATTTGTTGAAAACTTCTAGCAAAGAAAGCTCAAAAATGTTAATGTGAGGAAACAGTCCTTTCCAAAGAGTTTCACACTTAAATTATAACTCTATTGAAAGCCCATGACTCGACCAAAAAAGAAAAAAAAGCCCATGACGACTTAACTACCTTATGATTATAGCTGTCTGTAATGTAAATTTGGCCATCTTTTGCACACAAAACCGCCAGTGGATGTTGAAGAAGTACTTCAGAGCCTATTCCATCGTGATCCCCAAACTGTGAAGCATTAAAAATGTAAGATTCATCAAACAAAAGGAGTTCTAAGAAAATGAGTCAAAATAACTCGCTCAAAGAAAATGTAATCAAAATGAATAAAAATAAAACAAAATATCCTGGTTTATGAATTTTATTAAAAATACCTTGAACAGGTTATCTGGGAAGATTGGGTCACCACCGGCAAGCAACCTCGATCCTCCAGTCTTCAGATCAACAGCTCGAATCGAACTACTCTCACTGTCAGCAATATATACTTCCATTTGATCTAATGAAACAAAATCATGTGCTACATTCATTACTTTGAATGATAACTGGTGCAAATCATCTTCATGAGAAGCAGTTCTACTAAATGTTACCTTGAGACAATGATATGCCAGAAGGTTGAGCAAATGAGGTGCTTGTGGAGCTTTCTCAATTCAAGGCAAGAAAAAAATATAATTAAAGTTTTTAACAATTTCAATTCGTAAAATCATCAAACATACTGCAAATAATAATTTCAATTTAATTGTTCAATAATGATTGAACGTGCAAATGTACATCATTCACTGTCATGTATTACATGAGCTACAAGTATTTCAAATAATGGCATGTTTACATCTTAAGTTACTGAGAAGAAACACTTGGGCCCCATTTAGGTAGAAGTATTGTTTCTTACAATGTCTGCTCCTTGTTATCATTAATCTAAAATATGCCATTTTATATTAATTTTTTTTAAAAAAAAAAAAAGCGCTCAAGGATATTTCCTATTCACAAAATCACTGTTTCATTCTCTTCTTCCCTAATCTTTCCACTCAATATAATTAATTGAGGCCTTGGAGTCTAGCATAGAGCATTACACTATCTTAATGAGTATCCAGGAGAAAAACAAAGAGATGCACATTAAAATGGCCACCAGATTACAGGATTACTAGAAGTAGATTCAAGGGCAAAAAATTATGAAGTTATAACAAGCAGGCCGTTTTCCTCCAGAAAAAAATAATAAATAGTTAAATGTGACTTAGTCACTTAGGAGTTTCTCTCATAATCCTTTTCTCATTATCCCTCATAATCTTTAAATTATATTCGTCCAATCAATTACAATATTACTTTAATATTTCTCTCACCTTCCCAATCAAGGATCCAGATTGGATGATGAGAGAAGATGAGAAAAGAGGATGAGGAGAGAATCCTCTCCCGTCACTTAGTCAATGGTGATACAAAAAACAAGAGTCAAAAGGGTTGAATCAATATTAATATTCACGTAGCAAATATATATCATAAGAGAAATGACTACATTAGTATTAAATATAGCACAAAGATGAATCATAAGGCCTGTTATAAAGTAACATACTCGGTCATCGTTGCACTCAAATTTTTTAACTATCGATCTTTGATATCATACCTTGATCCATTTAAATTCCTCTCATAACCATCACCACTAAATGCTCTTGTAATTCCATCAAATAAATTGTGCTCCCATATCTGATGCTGACCAGCCATGGCAATATAAATTTTTTCTTCCACAGGATGAAAGCATACATCCCAAGGGGAATTGAGAAGCTGTGAAAAAGAAAAAGGAAAATTTAAATTGAAAAATATGATAGCTTCAATATTTTTAAGGAAGGACGCAACTAAGCCTTGGTTTTTATACAATTAATGTCAAGATATCCCATATAAACAAAACAAGCATGAATTAAGACAAATTAAGGTGTAGGTTTTAGATGTTTGTTATCAAGTTCTCCAATAAATATATAATACGTGGACAATTTTTAGAGTTCAACACCAAATTACTGGTCTTTCAAACATTTTATTGAAAAACTTGACAGAAAACACTTACGGAATTTTACCTAAGTTTTGTCCTCAAGATTATGTGTGTTATGCAGAATTCAAGTAGGAGCCACGTGATAGAAACATTTTATTGAAAAAATAGACAGAAAACACCTATGGAATTTTAGGTGAGTTTTGTCCTCAAGATTATGTGTGCCATCCAGAATTCAAGTGGGAGTCACATGACTGACTGACAGACAACCAGACAGACAGACAGGAACCAAATTTTGTGTTGCGTCTAATTAGAAACCATAGTAAACTTAAATTATCCTCAAAATTTTAACAAACACATTTACCTGATTGGCTCCTTTCCCTCCACCAGAATAGTCAGAACCTTTGGCCCCATTTCCAGCAAGCGTTCGTACTTTCTCGTTAACAAAATCAATCTCTCTTCAAGACCAGAAGTAGGTTTGTTAGACCCAGTTTAAGAAATTGTCTCATTACAGAGTATATTGGTAAGCATGCTCTGGCTGTACTAAACACTAACGGATTTGGGTCCTCCAATGTAGAGGAATCTAGCCCAGTTAATTTCACTTTCTATTTTCTTTCTTCTTCTTTTATCTTAGTATTTATCTTCTGCTCTTAAACAATTATACCTCCCTTCAGAAACTTCTAATGATCTCTCCCAGAAGCCCATGGATCATTCTCCAAAGTTGGTAGGAAATTCAAGTAGAATCCTAAGCATGGTTAATAAGTCTTGGTACCATGCTCTTTGTCTCTGGGGTGAAATCAAGTTACTAATGGGATGTGAAACTGTTTGGGCTCACCCAAAGAGGCACAGTAACATTTACAGCTTGAAAATAGAAGTACTCAGGCTTCAAAGATTGTCTAACATGAAATGATTATGTTTTGCAACTAAATGGATCCACTCCCAATATCAATAGGTAGAGCTGCTACTCATAAACGAGAGAATATGAAAACAAATATATCCAATATTAGTGCCTTGACATGTGTTAAGATTGAAGGATCACATTGAAGCACAGAAGAAATACTAATATTATTGATCCTACAGAATAAAAGAGATTACAAGGAGGCCTTTATATAGGCAAACTAATAGGCTAACCCTAACTCTAAAATCAATCATAATCCAAACTAATCAAATCATAATATCTTAATAAAGATATATTCCTAAAATATAATATTCATATCTAATCTTAATAAAAATTAAACGATATCTCTAATAATAATAATTAATTAATATTTCTAAACATAATATTCTCAACACTCCCTCTTAAGCTGAAAGCAACTTGAATGTGAGCAACTAATCACCAATAATTTGCTTCTTCATGAGATCTTGAATCAAGCAGCAAAGTCAGACACATCCCAGAATAGTTCAACCAAATATCAAACCAAGGACTTTCAAAAGTAACAATCCAACAACTTCACTAGCTCGAACAACAAAGAATACCAAACCTGAAAAACCAAAGTATAAGATGCAACAAACGTCTCACCAAGGACCAACATCAAACGGTTTCACCAGGGACCAAACAATACTTCAAATGTCTCACTAGAGACAAACACCAAATGATAAATCTCACCGAAGGCAAAGAACGAACAAGACACACAAGGACCTTAAACAACAAATAATTGTCAAACACCTCACCGAAGGCAAAGAATAGGTCACACAAGGACCACCAAATAGCAAATAATTGCTAAACACTTCAACGGAGGCAAAGAATGAATAGGTCACACAAGGACCACCAAATAACAAATAATTGCTAAACACCTCAACGGAGGCAAAGAATGAATAGGTCACACAATGACCACCAAACAAAAATCTTAACTCTCTCAGAATAGGAGAGGATCGGAACGAAACCCTATGCCTCTGATACCATGTTGAGTTTGAAGGATCACATTGAAGCATAGAAGAAATACTAATATTATTAATCCTACAGAATAAAAAAGATTACAAGGAGGCCTTTATATAGGCTAACCCTAATCCTAAAATCAATCATAATCCAAACTAATCAAATCATAATATCTTAATAAAGATATATTCCTAAAATATAATATTCATATCTAATCTTAATAAAAACTAAACGATATCTCTAATAATAATAATTAATTAATATTTCTAAACATAATATTCTCAACAACATGCATTCAAGTGATTGTCAATATTTTCAATTTATTTTTAATACTTGCTAAACAATAAAGAGGTAGGGGGAAGTTTTATAACTTTCCACCATCCTCTCTTATCATTAACTACCTCCTTATTAGTTTCTGTTTGTCATAGACATTGGCCTGCGTTCAACAGGGATTATATCATTATTTCCTAGTCATCCTATAATTTAAATTGAGTAATTCTGTTCTGTTATTTTATCAGTTTAGTTGTTTGCTATTTTTTTGCTGATTTATTGCGCTTAGGATGTCTAATAAGGCATTGTGTTATTAATGCCATATTTACTATAACCTATAACTATTCTAAATAATAAAACACCAAAGTGAGCTTCGAAGCAGTGTACTCTAGTTTTGTAATCAGATATGTCTCCATTCTCCACCAATATGTTTATATTTATTTTATTAATTCATGCACGCACACATGCGTGCGTACATGTATATCTCATTTTGGAACTAATAACCGCAAGGCCCCAGAGCTTATATATAGTATTATAGACCAATACCAATTCTATGCTCTGATCAATTCAAACAAAAATTTGTCATGTAGCTAATTAGTAATTTCAAAATGCAAGCTTGCGGACTGATTCTATAAGTTCACATTCATCATTCAGAAACATTATGATAGCATGCCAGTCACATTATGCGATCATAAAACATCTGAATTTATTTTAGCTGTCTTAAAACCTGTGGACAGAATCATCTAATAAAGTAACAGAACAAAAGAAAAAGAAAAGTTCTAAAGATGTCATATACCTCAAAGCATGGTTTTCAGTGTCTGCAACATAAAGGATATTTTGCTTTGCATTATAAGCAAGACCCTAGGAAAAGAATGACACAAAAAATATGACGCGTTAAACATGGATCAAACAAACTAAGCAACAGCAACCAGTATATAAAAGACTAGTCACGATAGATTAAGAATTTGATAAATTACAAGCTCAATTATACTGTACTTTTCTTTTCTTTTCCTTTTTTCTCCAATTCATACCTGAGGGCGGTTAAAGGCGGCATCATCAAATGAACCGTCCCGGAAACCTTCCTCTCCACTGCTCCCAATTTGTACAATAAAATTCCCATCTAGATCGGTTACCACCTAATTTCCAAGCAACCCAGGCAGCTTGAAAGTGAGTTTAGTAAGGAAATAAGTAATTCCATAATAAATTATCAGAGAGAGACAGAGAAGGAGGGGGAACTCACTATGCGGTTATGGTTGCTGTCTGAAATGAAAAGTCTTTCGTTAAGGACATCAATTGCTAGCTTTCCTGGAAATTTCAACGGAGATGCTGCTAGGCGAGGATCGTTATCTTTCTCCAAATTCAGGGTAAGTGGTGTATTGTCCAACATGTTCTGTTTCCCATAATACAGAAGAGCTGCCTTCACAAAATCATCAAGATCCTATGCAACACAGGAAAAAAAAAATGTTAATCATTTCTACATAAGGTAAGTAAAACAATAGATATAATAAGGACTGGCCTTAATATGTACTTCATATCGTTGCTAATAAGTATCCTCACTAAAACATGACATGTATATTGCTGCCAAAAAGAACATGATAGGCATATAGTCCAACTGCACGGTTCTCTGCAAAAATCATACACTTCTAATGCTATCATTGTAAAAGAATGCATTTGTCATAATCTTCATTGAGGAATATAAAAAGATATAAGAAACTGCATTTTTAGTTCTTTTCCATCTAACAATTATTATTTATAAAAGAATAGATGGAATAATTATATTACTATTCTAATATTGTAACAATGCATGCTAAGCAGAACGTAAAAACAAGTTTACTAAAATGACATCAAAATTTGACCAAGTTTTATCTTATCATCTGCGCAAATAAGAATAATATTACATGCATTATACAAGAAGAATCAACAGCAAAAGGATTAATTATAGCCACTTGATCAGGCTTTATTTAATCAGAAAACGCCAGGCTCATGTTCAATTTATCTCTTTGGTAATCCACTCTAGTTGGATAAGAAAATCCTGGCCCAAAGACAACAACAACAACTACATCAATTTGAGCTAAGGCCACCGCATGATCAATAGGAGTCTAACATAGTTGAAAATAACATTCTTCCCCAGTACCTTCTTGTGACCTTCTCCTGCAATTTGTGCGAGGAGATTACCATTAGGCCCAATGATAGCAAATGTTGGCCATGAACTTATGCCTAGCTTCCGCCAAAGATACATATCTCCATCATTGACAACCTACAATAGAGATAAATGAGAGATCAAAGAGAAACAGCTTTCTTAAGCAAGTAGTGTGAGATGACAGCCTCAAGGGATGAGGTGCATAAATTGATTTGATCAATTCCCAATAGAGGTAAAATAAGTTCAATTAGGTTACTGAAAGCATTAAGTTTAATTATACAGTACATCCAACAGTGTCTGAAATTCTATGATTTATAAAAATCAGTTAACATGGTTCAATCATTAACAAAAATATGGAACTGCTTACATGTAGCACATGTGCCAAGTTATGATTCTTCCAAAGTACCAAAGTTAATTTACAATAAATTTTGAAATTTAAATGACATAGGAAGTATTGTGTAGTCAGTATAAGTTGAATTTTTAAAGAATATGTCACAAGAATTAAATGACACGAGATGAAGTTATCTACAGTAAGAAGAAATCAAATTAATACACAATCAAAAATTTTCCTCAACCTTATCAAATTATTGCACAGTTTACTTGATATGAAGCACTATAGCAAACAAGGACGGCCATCAGATATCATTCTTCATAAGCCAAATAAATTAAAAGTTTCCAATATTATCACAGAAGGCAAACTACCATATTTCCCAGCAAAACACTTCAAAATATAAATTCCCACTTCAGACTTACTGGGTGAGTGATGTCATAGCGAAGCACTGCATTGCGAATGGCTTCAGAATCTTTCTCATTATCAAACTTCGCAGAATGAACACCCACAACAATGAACTGAGCCAACAAAAGGCAGACATCAGATAACCAATATCAGGCAACGTTGATATTTTGTTGCAGAAACATCAATTAGAAACAGAACTTGTTATTGATGCAGAAGAATACTCCACAAATGGGTATGTGATGAAGAAAAAGAAAATAAATATACATAAACGAAAGCATGGACAACTAAAACATTTTCAAATCTTTTTTCTCCAGAACTAAAACACTGAAAGATAAAAGATCTAATCCAGTGTGCTAACATAAAAGAAAAGTGTAAAATAACTCCACAATCCAGTGTGCTAACGAAGGCAGACTCAATGATGGTGCATATTATATGGGGCCCTAAGACTATTTATTATAATACTATCACTGCATAGACACTCATACACATTCACTTTGAAAGCAATACATGTAATTATGTCCTAAGCCTACAGAACTTGTATAAATTCTTCATATCTCTTTGCATCCTATTTTCATGAGCCTCCTCTACACCCGCACAAGTAAAAAGTTGTGCAAAGCTCCCTTGACCGTGAAAAATTTGTGAAAGATTAAGAAATTTCATGGTGGCTTTGTTGGTTTCTATAGGCTTCAAGAGATATTTGAGTTAATTTCTGGTGTAGATTGGGATTTCCAAGGGAGGCTATATTTTTGCACATTTAAAAAATAAAAAACTGCAGAGCAAGGATAGCCATTTATCTCTTATTTTCTCTGCATATAACAAAGCTGAGCATGTTTTATTTATGAAATAATATGTTTGTCAAATTTCATCAAATACCGACCAAGGCAAGCATCTGCATCAAATACCAAATAAAGGATGTATACAGGAATGAATTGGGAAAGAACAATTGCAATAGAGAAACCTAGAAATTTTGATCCTCAAAAAGAAAAGTTTCACAACCAATGTATTGTGATATCTGAAACTGATAACACGAATTTACCGGCATGTTTTTGTATTTCTTTTCCAAAAAATCCAGATCTGGCAACACATGCATACAATTGATGCAACAATAAGTCCAAAAATCCAGCAGAACCACTTTTCCTCTCAGATCCTGCCAAAGAAGTAATCACGTTCAATAGGTACAGATATCATTCTCATAAGATTATAATTTAAGTTGAACAAGGAGTACCCTGCCAAACTGAAGGGGGGATGTATTCAACCAATCAAGTTTAGGCGGAAATTCTGGAACAATCTGAGCATTTCCCCTTAAACAGCAAAGAGAAACATTATATTATAATATCATAAAAACAAAGTAAACTTCCTCTATATTGAAATGCACCCAATCAGTTTCTTTCCAATGTCAACTTTGACATGGGGGCAGCCCAGGGCACAAAGGCAGGGTTTGGGTCTACTACGCATGGGGACTGTCAAGTTTGATATAAAAAACAATTTTTTGTTAAGAAAAAAGGTGCCAGCAAAACCAAAGGAGAGTGTTAGTAAACTAATAAAAAAATAGACGACTCACATAAGAATCTGAGCATTCCCTCATACCCTCAGAGACATAGAAAACAAATGAATTATCATGCCATAATAACAATGATAGATTCTTCCCCATGAGCCACTACGACTCTTGGATGGTAACAAGCACCCAACTTCAAATAACATACATCCCATTCTTCAAAAAAGAAGGTATAGTAAAAAAATCAACTACAGATTATATTACTTTTGGGCTAACATTTTATATGAAAGGTTAAATAGAAAAATGTGACTACAGGATGATAATCATTAGAAAAATATTGGTAATAAACCAATAAATCACTACTTACCTGCCTTCCTGATCAGCTATGTAATTCATGAATTGCTGGATCCTATCAGATCTTGATCTGCCTAAACATAAAAAGGCGTAAATCATGTGCTTACTTCATCTTTTAGTCTGACCCAAAAGCAGTGAGAAAAAGGAAAAAAGAAGCATGAAAAGAGTCATTATTGGTGAAGATGATCAAATATTAGACTTTTTGTTAAAATAAAAGTTTCAAAGGCCCTCCCTAAAAGTTTAAGTTTCAAGATTGACCAGCTTCTTGAAATGGCCAGAAAGCTTCCATTATTTTATGGTCCAGAATTAGAACTCAGAACTTAAAGACAAGATGAGATAAGATGCTTTTCAACCATTGTCCAACATCTTAGGATCACAGTTTTTTGACATCCAAAAATATCAATACTACCATCCATGGACAAAATTAAGAAAATGGTAAAAGAGAAGATTACCTTCATTTTGCTCCATAGATGGTTGCGTTACACCAAACAACAGGTTCCAAATAGATTTAGGGGAAGCATATTGCATTGCCTGCAATAACCAGTAATTATAAACAATGAACTTGCCTCTCAATTGCCCCTCGAAAAAATTAAAATATCAGTGAATATTCTGCATAGATATTCATCATTCATGCTTTGCAGCATATTTTGTGCTATATAATCATACCTTCCAGTTATTTACAGTGAAGATGAGGCAAGAGATAGCAATACCCAGGCTTCCAAATCTCAGTACATCTCGTCGAGAACCCTGCAACCTGTCTAAAAATTATTTCTGTAGCCTCATGTGATAGTTACCAACAGAAACTCCATATATTCTCATCCTATAAAATGACATAGACCAACACAACATATCATTCCTACAAAAAACATTTAATAGGAATTCTTCCTTAGGTACTTGTCATATAATATTATCGTTTTCATTTTGAATTAAGACATAGACGAAGGCTTTGGCTGAAGTCTTAAAGATAAGACTTGAGAGCAGCCCATTAACTATTGTTTAGGGAAATTTGTTTCCCATAAAATGACCTTAAGAAATGCATCATCTTTCGTTTATTTATTCTTTTATATTGAGAAAGGCTAATGATATTAAAACCATTCCCTGCATGATATGGGCTACAAAATCTTGATCAACCATGTAAAATCTTATATCCAGAGGCTAAGTAAACCAAATTATTTTATTAACCATCAAGCTCAGGAGCATTATTGTGAAGTTTTCTGTGAGACTCCAATAAAAATCGTGATTGAAAAATCAATAAAAAAGGCAAGACCGCAAGAGCATAAAAAAAAAAAAAAAAAGTAAAACATTAGCAGGTGATTGGAATAAACATAAGTTTGGCTTACCATGTAGTAGGGAAAATCTCCCCATTGCCACCACTTGTAGTCTTGCCAAGTCTGTCATCTAAATTTCCAGCAAGCATTGCAGATGAAGTTTGTGTAGAATTATTAAAAGATTGTGGCTCCTGCATCCTCTTATCTGCAATGGCATGTCCAGATAAGACCTCTCGCAAAACAGAATCAACAGTCCGGGCATTATCCAAGAAAAATTGTCTTCAAAACTAGTATCTCGACTGAAAAGTTTAATTTGATAAAAACATACAATATGATTTATTCTTGAGCATTTTTCCCATTGACAAAGCATGCACTTCACAATAAATGAGAGGGTATTGTGATACAAAAAGTTCCAGCACTCTGTTCTTAAATTATGAGACAGATGTCACTTTAACATTTCACACAACCACCACCACCACCACAACAACAACAACAAAGCCTTATCCTATTAGGTGGGGTTGGCTAATATTCCACACCACAGGTGATAGATAAAACATGAGAATTACAGCAAACTGTCAAGACAACATACTATGGCCAACAGAGCCACCACTAAGAATATCATCAAGTGAAACGCTTCCTATATCATCACGGATAAGTGTTGGGCCAGCAGATTCTAATGCCTCATCTGATAGTGTGGTCCTGACTGCTATGCATCTGCAGACAACAAAAACAACAAGTTGACTACATAGTTGTTTCATAGTTATACACTCTTTGATGCATTAACATACACTACTAAGAGATTTTAGTTTACGTAGGGCACTTTATGTCTACACTCAAAATACCTCATTTGTGCAGCTTTGGCAGCCTGCACTCCGGCCAATGCATCTTCTATAACTAGACACTGACAACAGGTTGAAGAAGATTACTTGTAGCAAAATGTCAATGTTAACTTAAGACAGAGTACATTCTACCATTCACACAAGGATATTAAACTTGATAGTAAATAATGATAGCAAATTTGACATCAAATCCCACAAAAGCAAAACTAAGCCAGAAAAAATCATAATATACCCATGGCTCACTAAATCTAGCTCACAATTCCAACATTCAAAACTTCAAAGAAAATTTTAATTTATCAAGAAAGAAAGTCAAGACAAAAATCTTTAGTTGAAAAAATTCAAGAAATTTATCGTCATTATAAAGCAACAGTTTAATATTCTTCTTGACTTATGTTTGTAGCAACATATTTCTGTCATCCTTCTAACAACAACACATAGCCGCTTTTTAAGTCAAACACCACACAAAAAAAACAGTAAGCCACTTGCAATTTCCATCTCCAACAAGCACATTCTATTTGCATACCTCACTAGGGGGCACATTCAATATTCTTGATGCAGCCAAAAAAATATCCGGAGCAGGTTTCAAATTCTCAAAAGCGTCTGCAGACACAATAGCATCAAACCTGATAGGGGGAAAACACAGGCAATATTAAGAACAAAATTGATGCTAAGTAGATTGCAAATGAAGTTAACAGATTAAGTAATTCTTGGAAACTAAGTAAAAATTATGTTTCTTTGCAATTTCATCATTTAAAGTCTTAAACCAATCTTGGCATACAATATGCACTACGCATGTATTCCATCTTGGATTATTATGGTCTTGTGAAACAAATAGAAGATTTTTACAAACAAGATGTCCAGCAACAAGAATAAGGAAAAGAAATGAATAATGGAACTCTCACATATTCAGCAATCTCATATATGTCGATATCAGTGGTGAATCATTATTTCAAATAATAATTTCTATTGATAGAAGAGATTGCGTAAACCCTATCTTACTCATTGGATTCTATTTATTTTTTTGTGAAGAATTCTCCATGACGTATCTGATTCATAATATCATAAAAATTGATTACAAATTTTTTGGCTACTACTTAACAACAGCAACAAGACTGAAAATGCATCTAAAAGTGTAAGGTTTGGATAAATGCCCCATTATGGTCATCACAATCTTACAAAAAGAAATTTGATAAGGAAAAAGAAATCAATATAGTCAGGGGGCAAAGGAAGACCGAAAAGAACACTCAATGAAGTAATTGAGTGAGATATTCTAGTTAATAATCTATCCCGAGATTTGGTTTTTGACTAAGCTCTGTAACATCGTTTGATCCATGTAGTCGATCACACCTAATAGGATAAAGCTTTGTTGTTGTTGTTGTATATAATTCCTTGGCCAGTTAAAATATGTCTATAAAGATCAATACCAACTTCCGAACAATAATAAAATGAAAAAAATAATCTAGCATGTGTCAATATCTGAAACTCGCTCCTAGGTTATATATACTGAAGAATGATTCATATCAATATCAAACTTGAAACTCCTCATATAAAAATAAAAATAAAACAGAGAAATTTAATTAGAAACTATAACAATTTAATTAATGACATAATTTTCACTTGAGTAATAGCTAAATATTATCTCCATTAGTCCATGAACATTTAACAAGTCACTCAGTGTGTTTTCTTACAATGACAATGGTAAAGCAGCAGCAGCTAGATTTGCATCAACCTTTATACGGTCAGCGCTTGATGCAACAGCAACTTTAAGACCTTTTCCTTTGCACTGTCATATGTTGGCAAATCCTCTTTAATTTACTTGATGAGAGACAAGGTGATTAGAAAATGTCAATCATTGCTACTATTACATACCTGAGAAATTAGTTCAAGAGCACCTGGGAATCCAATTCCAGACTCTGGTTTTGCATACTGAAAGAAGAGAAAATAATTTAGGCAAAGTTCAGATAAAAAGAAATCAAAGAATTATCAAGTAGAGATTATGCACCTTATCTAAATAAATTTCAAAGAATCTCTGTTTTGCAGCTTCTGGGTTAAATCCTTTAACTCCCTTGACAGAGGCAACACCTCCCAAGAAGTTTGCTTCGCCTGTAAGGTTTAAAGGATGTAATGAATAATAGATAATATAAAAGGCTCTTTATTTAAACTACACAACCCGACAAAGCAAGTGATTTTGCCAAAGAACATCTTATATCAAAGAAAATGAGAATCTACGAAGGCTAGAATATCAGAGGGACAATTGCACATGTTTATACCCTTAAATCAATCAGCACACAAATTGGTTGAAGAACCTCAAGTCTTCAACGCCCACAAAGCCACAAAGCATCATCGGATCCTTCTCAAATCAATCATCCCACAACTTAGTTGAAACGCTTGATATCAAGTTCCAAAAAAACTATGGAGGCAGGCTAACATCCCTGCTGCCAACAATCAAGTATAGAAAACCAACATTTTGTTTATAAATTTCCTGTTTTAAAACCCCACAAGCTATTTCTCAGGCAATCTTATTCTTCTATAAATAAGCATTTTCTCATACAAACTCATTAACAAGATCATGGAAATCGTACGGTAAAGGCAACAGTAGCCTAACAGCCACTTCCCAATATGTTTTAGTTCCAACAAAAATATAGCCCAACGTATAAGAAAGTTTCAGTTATGAAATACAATCGCCTAATACCACATAAATTGGATATGACGCAAGCATTTGCAACAATCCATTCATCACGGCGACTGCGGATTAAATTTCATACATAACTGCTTTCCACAGTATATCACGAAGACATCGAAATGAACGCCGAGACAGAATTAAGCAATAAGCAAAGGTTAGCTTAAAGGAATTGTCCACTAAAATTACTGTTTGTTGCCTCATCAAGAGCGAGAGGAACTGAAACGAAAATCAGTTAGTTAACTGAACGTCGAGGAAATTTAAAACTAAAAAAGTACCGGTTCCCATGAATGGCACAAAATCCTCGACAGTGACTTGGACGCCCATCTCCGCGAACACATCAACGGCCGCTCTTCTAGAGAGGTCTTCACTGTTGCAGAGGACACCATCCATGTCAAACAACACAGCAGAAACCTTCCCCCATTCAGGTGCAGATGAATTTTCCGCAACATTCTTCTCTCCCACCTGGACGCAAGCTTTCAGCACCATTCTTCGCGACACGACGATGCGTCTGGTTCTGCAGTGGAAGGATCGGAGGAAAGGGAGTGATATAGATTTCGTTCCTCTCTGATTCAAAGGGAACAAGAAGGTAGTTGATGGGCGGGATAGAGAGTAATTGACCGTTGTGGAGGCCATGGCTTATGAGCAGCTCAACCAATTATGTCTGAGTTGCGCGCTCTTGTCCTTGGTCTTCGTTTTTCCTTCCGTTTTCAGCTCCGCCTCTGCTTCCCTCGTTTTTTTTTTTGTTTTGTTTTTGGTACCGTTAATCCGCGACTCGACACTTTTTAAATCTTATCTTTTCCTCTGTCCGCCCCACCACTCAATACCGAACCAAATATTAGAATATAAAATGACAAAATTACACCAAATATTAAATTAAAAAATGACATCATTACCCTTTAATCTTTTATTTACTCAATTTTAGCTCAGAAAAAGCAAAAAATTAAAACGATGAAAGTTAATCTGTCAACCCAACATGATAGTTATGACTTGTGAGAACATCAATCAATCACATACAAATACAACAATTTTTTTCTTTGGTCAAACAAATACAACAATTCACATGACATGGTTATGTATCATTGCAAACAATAGAATACTCAAGCAATAAATAAGTAAAAGAAGCGGGTAGTATTGATACAATCAATTCACTAAAATTGTCATTCAGCATTAATTGCAAGTAACAATATTCTCAAGTAATAAATAAGTAAAAGGAGGGGTAATATTAACCCAACATGATGGTTATGATTGATATTCAATTAAACACTAAGAATATGCATAAAATAAAATAATACTACCTCTACTCCTAAATATAAGATTTAGTTAATTTTTTTTAAAGATTCAGAAAGTTAATTAAATTATTTTAAAGTATTTATGTTAATCGTCTTTTTACCAAACTAATTTATCTGACTTATAAATTGATATATAATTTAATTATATATCACAGATGATATTATTAAATAATTTATTTAGTTTCTTTAATCTCTCTAAAAAAATCAACTACATTGTATTTAAGATGGAGGTAGTATATTTTATTTTTCCGATCAGCTAGTAGTATTCACTAGGTACATGTAAAAATGTTAATTATAAATTTTTAAGTTTTAACTGATTAATTTTTTTGTGAGATATAAAATGACTACTAATATAAAATATAATCTAATTAATTAAGATCAATTTTTAAAAATTTATAATTAAAAAAACTAAGTGACGATGATAAAAATAAACAAAAATAACCACCTGCAATGGTTTATTTGTCCTTTGGAAATTCTGTTTGTGGCTCGATGGAAAAATAAGTAATTTCAGGGGTATTTTTGGGGCTTTATCAAATCATAGCTATCCGTTTTCTTTTTTGCGCGTTTTATCTTGTCACTCATTATTTGTGTCGGTCAGAAGAATAATTAATTTTTTATATTGTAATGACATTATTATACTTCTCTTCCAACCTGCAATAATTATTAAATAACTGTAGGTAGCAAAAAACAATTATTTATACTCCTATGATTGTTGTGTGTGTGTTTTTGCATTATTGATAATTTATAAATTATATGGTGTATTATAAATTTTAGGATTAATATAATCTTGGCCCCTTGAGTTTCAAATTAGAGATTTGGATCCCTTAAATTTCATTTTATTTAATATATTAATCCTTACAACTCAATAAAAACTTGAACCACTTTACCTTAAAAAGACGAAAATCAATAATTCATAACTTTAAGGGATTAAAACCAAAATGTGGGTAAACTCGTGGAACTAAAGGTGATATTAAATCTAAATTTTATTTTTGTGATCTTTATTTGTTTTCTTTCCATTTTTTCCATGTGTTCCCAATTCCCCTTTCACTTAATTTCTTTATATTTATTTTTTTGTAATAGACATAATTACACGCAATCACACTATAGAATAAGACTCTATAGCTTGAAGGGTTATTACTTAACTTGCAGCTAGACTTTTTTATGGGAAAATTTCAATGCATCAACTTAAAAACCAGTGATCCCTAAAAAATCATGAAACTCCATTCACTCCCAAAGATTAATATTGCTCGTGAAGTGCATCGGAGAGGGGAGGCAGAGACTCATAACCCAAAAAGTTGCTGCAAAACAAACAAGAATGTAAAATATATTTTACTAAATCAATTAGATTAAAGAAGTTAATTGAATTAGTAAATTTTATATATATCTTTTAAGACACCATAACCATTTTCTTTGATTCTCTCTCTTCATTGATTATTGATGAGGGAGTATTAATAAAGATAAATTAAAAAATGTTGAAAATTATAAAAATCATGTCTTATAAGGCACATAGTTTGAAAGGATTGATAGTTATTATGGCACTACCCATTCCGTAGTAACTAAGCAACATTTGCATCATCTATAAGACAAACAAATTAACTTATAAAAAAATTAAAATATTATAATTTAATAATTAGTTTTTTTTAATCTCTTATCATAGATTTAGGGTCTTAGTAGTACATCAGCAAATGAAAGAAAATAGCTATGCTCCATTGCTGGGCAACCTTTGTTTTTTAAGCTGAGTTTGTTTGTTGTGTTTATGTTCGAGCATCATATGTTTTTCTTTGTATGCTCGTTCTGTTTACTGCTGTCCTAACTATAGATTGGCCCATTGAAGGCTTAATTTCAAGTCAAGGTGGCCAATGGAGGTTGAAACTCTAAACCCATGACCTATTGGCACACCAGAAAAGGATAGTAGCCATTAGGTTGTCCAAACCTTTTGATTATATAGTGTAAAAAAAATATAAGTGTCCGAGTCTACATGAGTAAGTGGAATAAGGGAAATTATTAAAAGAAAAATAGGTTGTTAACAAGAAAAATAAAAGATCTAGCAATTCTCATAAATGAAAGTGTCTGGGTATGCATATAAAGAGATTTACAACTAAAACTAGGCTATTAACAAGAAATATATATGGGTGTGTTTGGATATAGGAGAGAAGTTACTTTTTTAAAATTTGACTTTTACAAACTCAAAATATGACTGAAGACAGATTGTGTAATATGATTTATATTTGAATTGACTTTTGTTAAAAAGTTAAATTTAATAAAATGAAACTTATTTGGTTGATTAACGAAAAAGCAAGTTTCATTGTAAAATGACCTAAAAAGGCATAAATTTTATGAAAAAAATACATATTCATACTATATGTATATAATAATGTGATGATTTTAAAAGAAACATTGAAAATAAAATTAGAAAAATGATTAATTTTTTATTAGGATAAATTTGAAAATACTTAAATTTATTTAATGGGTAAAAATGTATATAGATTATAAATCAAACAAATGTGGTATTTTTTAATTGAAAAATGCATGACGAACTGGATCCCATATTCCATACAAGTTGGTGTATAATTATATCACTGACACGATTCATCTGTATTGATGTAGTTAAATTTGTTAGGGACGTGTGACCAACTTAATTATCATTGTCTTCATCTGTATTGATGTAGTTAAATTTGTTAGGGACGTGTGACCAACTTAATTATCATTGTCTTCCTCTTCTGTACATCTTGATTCGGCTTGTATGAAACCCCTATAATTTCATAATTTCTAATAATAAATTTATGTACTCCAATTTCTTATAAATAGCCTAATTTTTGTTATAAATCCCTTTATTTCACTCATTCATGCAAAATTTGACATTTGCATTTATTGGAATTGTTAATTCCCTTATATTTTTTTTAATGACCTCATTTTAGGTGTGAATCTCATTGTTCCACTTGTTCATGCACACTTAGACACTTGTGTTTTTGAGTTTTGTTAGTCGTTTTATGTTTCTTGTTAAAGGCCTATTTTATTGGTAAAACCCTTTATATGTTTCATTTGCTTATGCAAAATCAGATACTTGCATTCTTGAGAGTTGATATATTCACTTGTGTTTCTTGTTAATGACTGACCTACTTTTCTTTATAAATTCTCTTATTCCACTTATTCATGCGGACCCGGAATTTGTATGTGATTTCAATCATCAGTTTTCCAATTTTTTCAATGGTCATCTTTTATATTTCTAGATTTATCTTCAACATTTTCAATATTTTGATTGTTTTTGGTATTGAAAATATGATTACTACGGTGAAAATTACAAAGATGGCCAGTGAAAATGTGGAAGATGTATACTGAAAGTATAAAAGATGGGGTTCTTAAAAAAAAAAACGGAACTTAGGAACATTTTAATTAATTGGAGAATTTCAATTTCTGAAAAAAATTAAAAATTAATTAAACAAATTTTAATCCCTGAATTTTTTTTAAAAAAACCACGGTCCTTTTGTATAATCAATCATTTTTATTCTTTGTTGAAATTAAAATTCTTTTAATTTTTTTTTCAACACTCATTTTTTATATTTTAATATTGAAAACGTGGAAGAGCTAAGAACATAGAAGAAGAGCTTTGAGAAAAAATAATTAAGAAAATTTTTAATTCATGAAACAAAATATATGATTTTTTATTCTGAAATTTCAAAATTTTGGGATGTTATTGTCATTAATGTTATTACTAAGCTTGGTATCATTCTATAGAAGGCAATGATGTTCAAAATACTAATGGGCACATTTGGGATTGGAACTTTTAGGAGATAAATTTTCTATTAATTTTTTTATAAAATAAAATTAAAAATTGTTTTAGAGTGTTGAAAAATATTAAAAAATATTTTTAAAAAATTATATATTTTTTGTATAAAAGACAAAATGACATGAGTGCTTTTTTAAACAAATTTGTATTTTTAAAAAAAGGGGTTAAGGTGAAACTTTACCAATAAATTTGTATTTAAAATGGTATATATTAATTAAAGCCGTTAAATTTCATCAAACGTTCCTTATGTTTTACTTCAAATAGATGTTTAATAAAATTTAACGGCTAGGTGAATTTACACCATTTTAAATTATTTATGGATATATTTGTGTCTTTCAAAAATTATTTGTCTTAGATGCTCCTACTTAAAAACTTTGTTGATAAAATTAGGAATAAAAAATGTCATAAGTGTTTTATTTTTAAGGGAAAAAAAGGAAATGGACAATGGGTGTGTTTGGTATCCACTTGAAGTTAGCCTTTTAGAAGAAAAAAGCCAAAAAAAGCTGGCCAGGGGAGAAAAAACGGATTCATGTGTGTTTGGATAACTAGTTACGTCCATTGGGCTTTTTCTCAAAACGCAACGCAACTAGGCTTAAAAAAAAACTCCAATTTCCGGCTTTTTGTCCGACGTGCTGGGCTTTTTTGGTCCTCCTAACTAAAATTAAGGAAGCATTGTCTCCTCTCTCTCTCTCTCTCTCTCTCTCTCGTTCCTCTTTCCGGTACGTACCCGCTTCCGGTTAATTCCACGATCTCCCTCAGCTTCCCGTCCCTGAGTGATCGAGCGGCTTGCGGTGGGCAGAGTGAGGCAGAGGGCAGTCCCATGTCTATCTCAGACTCTGATTCCTAATCTTATGGCGCTAATTGCAAAAGTTTCAAACAAGTTAGCCATGAGAGTAAGTTCATTTCCCCCTAGTAATCGATTTCTTTCTTCGCTTCTTTCTATTTCCATCTAAACAAAATTTTCCGATCCATTCGTCTGATTAAATTATCAATGACTTCTCAACTTAGCGTGCTGTATAGTTCTTATTGACTAGTGGTCGTTTTCTTATGACTCGCTAAAGTATTAACTTGTCCAGTTGCTGCTTTTTTGTAACTTTTCTTCTCTGCTTGTTCACTTGTGCATTTGGGTTATACTTGATCTCGAGGTTTAAATTAACTTATTACTCATCAGTTGGTGATGCATTTTTACCATGCTTTCCAATGCCTCGCTTTGCTTAACTTTTGTTCTCATATCATCCTTTGCCCAAGGGTCACATCGGATGTGCCTTAGTAGTCAGAACCTTATCATTTGCGCATTATGTTTATATGTGGCTTGTATTAACTTTGGCATGCATGTGATGGCCATTTAGCTTGTGCATTCAAAAATTGCTCCTTCGGAGGAATGGCTGGTGTTGCTCGCCGACTTCTCTCACTCATGTTGATGGTTTTGCTAATAAAACCAATTCAATTGCTTTTTTGGAAAATGTGAAGAATTTTAGTTGGTTGGAAGAGAAATTTAGTCCATAAATATACTCTGCTTCTTTCATCCCTATTCCTTTTACCCAAGCTGAAGAATCATTAGGCAAGTCTAAATTCTTAGATGTCCTATTCTATCCTATAGAGGAAGAAGCTAGCTAGCAGTGCAGTGTGTAATATCCTAAATTTTGGAATTAGAAAATTTGGAATATTATAATGGAAATTTATTGTGAAACTTGGCCTAGAATAATTATATAAATAATTATTGAAATGTAAGGCCTATTTTCTTTGGGATCTTTAGGAAGATCAAATTCAAGGAAAAGAAGTTAGACAATGAATAGTGGCGTAGAAATTTTAGAGTCAATATTTAAAATTTATAGAAGCTAATTGAGGTAAAATACTTATTAACACCCACATTCCTCACCTATTTATTCACATACATTGTTACTTTTCTATTCTTATGCATTGAATTCATATATGTTTTTGCAAGATTAGTAAGTATCACGGGAGGCTTTTAATATGATTTCCGGTATTATTGCGATAGACATCACGGGAAGCACAAGAGAAAATATTAAAGCCAAAAGTTTGTAAAATAAAAGTGATGTGGGCCTACATGTTTCTATAATTGGGGGAGTATGTTTGCTGGAAGTTGCTTTTGGAAGATGAGACACGATGATGAAGATAATGTTCACACACATATCAGCATATTTAATAGAGGGAAAACGGTAAAGTAGGAAGGAAATATTTAAATATGCTTACCTGATGTGTTGTGAAGGAACGGAAGGAATTATTGACTAATTCCTATTTATTCACGGGGAGCATGTCTCATTCATTTTTTTAAAAAAATTATATTAGGGTAGTGTCTTCTCTTCAATTTCTATTTAGGGAAGGACGCACAAAACGCAGAAGAATAGAGAGAGAGAGTGAAGAGCATGAATTATGGAAAAGAGAGTGAACCGAAGAAAAATTAGAATTCCTGGAGGAAGGAAGAAGAGGTTGGGTTTTCACATACAAGCTTATATTTGGGTAAAGGTAAGTCTCTAAAACGTTTTCTCATCAGATTTCTAAAAGTTTAGACTCAAGATTTATGGTTGTATGTGTTGTGTTACACCTCTACAACAAAATTTGGAAACAAAGCTCATCATATATTTTGTTTTTATGGGTTAATGGTTGAGTTTTCCTGTGAAATTTTTATGGGAGATAGTTCTCTTCTTAAGCTTTAAAATTAGCTTTGATTCACCTCAAATGGATATCTACAACTCTAGTTATGATTTTTGAAAGTTGAGTTACAAAACAGGAAACGTTTTTGAATGTTTCTGGAATAGTCAAATGACATTGACTTTTTGACCAAGTAAATAAACTTGAAAAATTACGAAAATTTCCAGATGTATAGTAGACTCATAGAGCTTTAATTTGATAGGTAATTTGTTTCATTTCGATAAGTATTCAAGGAGTTATGAATTTCGGAAAATGGGTTACAGATCTGAAACATTTTCTGAAAAAGGGTTACAATTTTGAAATCTGGGAATTATTAGCATTTGATAAAATTCTAAAACCAATTTTCCTAGAAACTAGACTCAATAAGGAGTTCATATATTTTTGAACCACCTAAATCCGATGTTTAGAACTTCAAATATGGAATTTTGAAGTTAGACAATGAATTTGAACGTTTTCTGGAACTTATTCTGAACAATGGCTATATTTCGAATTTCTGGGAATAATTTAGACATAATTTGGTTTGATGATTATTTTTCCCTTAAAATAAACTTAAATAGATTTAAATAGAAATTTGAAATACCCCAATCGGAGTCATATGGAATTAGTTATGAATTTTCAAAGTTGATTGAAAATTCTATCAACTTTTGATATTTGAACAGAAGCAAATAAATAAGGGGGATTAATATACATGATGATATTATTTTAGGAATTTACTTCCAAGTGGTTCAAACATCAGTAAATTACTTTTAGCTATTTGGAGTTCAGGTAGTAACTCTACTCTCTCACATATTATGTGTATCTTTATATGCTTGTATTTACCATTTTATTGTTTATTATATATATTGTATGAATGTTGATTGTGTTGTATGTGTTGAATGTATATATGGTGGATATTTTGCATGTCCTGTGTATGCACTTTATGTAAGTGTTTATTAACGTTACTACTGGGATTCATTTGAATCCCAAAATATTATGAAATAGTTTTATTTACAGCTGATACAAGAGTCATAAGGATAATGATGATCAAGAGTGTATAGATCAAGACGGAGAGAGATTTTATTTCTGCCAGATTTATTTACAGGATGTAAGTATTTGGTGTGTATGCAAAGAAAGTGCTATCTATCTTTCATACACAGTATAAGTGAACAATAACGAATAAGTGAATAGTACCGTATACGTGAATAATAACTTTGATATTTTGAAAATACACTTCCGGGTACAAAATTTTATATATTAAAATGGCGCATTTAAGACGAATGTTACTGTTAGAATCCTTAATTTAGGGAATTCCCCACTACCTCACTATGTTTTGTCTTTCCTTATTTCCTGCATGTTTCCCTCTTCTTTATCCTTTATTTCCTGCTGTTTATCTGCCGGTTCTAGCCTATATATTGTATTCACACAACATCATTAATGTATCTGAATATGGAGTGTTTTATGCCTCTTACAATATGGTACCAGAGCCTGTAAAACGTCTGGTCGGAGGCAGAGAATTGATGGTCGAAGGACAGTGAGTATTGGTCGACTTCAGTGACCAAACTCACTGTATCCTATGCCAAATCATCGAACCACCATAACTGCTGCCACTCATCCGTCCGTCAACGACCTCTGCCTGTCCAGAAGAAGCAATTCACGAGAGAGAGAGAGAGAATGAGACCTTCGATCTGAGCAAAGGAAGGTGCATCTTGCATCACCACCGCCACAGACGACCTCAAAACCTTCCGATCGGCGAATTCCGATGGCGTGAAGGCGATCTGACCGACGAGTGACCACCACGTGCCAAACCAGAAATAAGCTGCAACCTCCAGATCTACCTAACGGAGAGCGAGTGGGATGACACCGCCTCCACAGACGGCATTAGCACGTTCAGACCAACGAAACCCAGAGGAGCGCCGGCTATTTTCATCGGCGCGTGAGTCCACGTGCCACCACCTGACTGGCATGTGACCCCACGTGCCGTCGTGAACAGTGGTCGCAGACACCAAATTTTCCAGAAAGATGGATTCTGATGGCGTGAAGGCGATCTGACCGGCGAGTGACCACCACGCGCCAAACCAGAAATAAGCTGCAACCTCCAGATCTACCTAACGGAGAGCGAGTGGGACGACACCGCCTCCACAGACGGCATTAGCACGTTTAGACCAACGAAACCCAGAGGAGAGCCGGCTATTTTCACCGGCGCGTGAGTCCACGCGCCACCACCTGACCGGCATGTGACCCCACGTGCCGCCGTGAACAGTGGTCGCAGACACCAAATTTTCCAGAAAGATGGATCCCTCTCAAATTGCTCCCATGTTCGGATCATTTTCTGAAATACCAACCGGAATAGTTCCCATTGCCTTTATGTCCGGTACAAGTACTCCAACTCAATCTTTTTCATCTTCCTCCACTACCAATAATTCTGTTCCTAGTAAAACCACAGAGATGGCTTCAGAATTTTTAGACCATCAAGTTATGGCTATTACCCATAAACTTAATGGTAGAAACTATCTCCAGTGGTCACAAAGTGTTCTAAGGTATATTCAAGGCAAGAGGAAGGAAAAATACATTAATGGGGCATCCCCTCAACCAGCTCCAGATGACCCAAATTTTGACACATGGTTTGCTGAAAACAACCAAGTCATGACGTGGTTGTGTAATTCAATGACCTTGGAGATCAGTGAGGGATATCTGCTCGCCCACACGGCAAAGGAAATATGGGACGCTGCTAGAAGAACCTATTCCTCCCTTGAAAACACAGCCACCTTATCCACCTGAAGAGACAACTTCGGGATCTATGACAAGGCAACATGTCAGTAACTGAATATTATGTTGCTCTGCGAAAGTTATGGCAACAACAAGACTTATTTGAAGTTCACCCTTGGGAAAGTCTCAAAGATGCACAATTGTACAAAAGGATCGTGGAAGAAGGAAGGATACATGATTTTCTACTCGGCCTAAATGATACTTTCGAAGAGATAAGGGGCAGAATCATGGGACTGAAGCCACTCCATCAACTTTTTGATGTTGTCAATTTTGTACAATCTGAGGAGAGTAGGAAACTTTTGAACCAGAGTGGACCAAGTCAAATTGAAAGCTCAGCACTTGCAGTCTAAAGACCATATGGGGAACGGAAGCCTCAAAAGTTTTGTAACTATTGCAAAATGAAGGGTTATATTAAAGAAGAGTGCTGAAAACTCCATGGAAAACCTCCTGGTGGAAAACCTTACAGTGGAAAATCGAGCTCCCAGGCTCACCAAACCACAACTGAACCAAAGATTGAAGCTGATGATCGCCTGAGTCAGGAAGAACTGTAGATGCTTCGCAGACTGCTCAACAAACAAAATAAGTCTAACTCTGTTCCCAATGTAAATCTGGTACAATCAGGTAATTCTATTATTGCTCTTAACGCTGTGATAACTAGTGACAATACCTGGATTGTTGACTCAGGAGCTACAGATCACATGACCGGTAACAAAACTTTATTCTACAATCTCAAATTATGTCATGAACACCTTAAAGTAAAAGTAGCTAATGGTGTATTCACAAGGGTTGAAGGAATTGGCACAATTACATTATCCGATCAATTGACAATACATAATGTTCTATTTGTGCCTGATCTCACTTGTAACCTAATCTCTGTGAGCAAATTGACTAGAGGTCAAATATGTCGAGTGATTTTTGATGATGGTGTCTGTGTGTTTCAGGATTTAAAATCGAGGAGGACGATTGAGATTTCTAGAGAATGGGATGGATTGTTCTACCTTAACGGATCAAATTTGCAGAAAAATGATACATGGAGGGCAAGCCAAGCGCTGGTTAGCTTGAATTCTCAAAATAATGATGTACTTTTGTGGCACTATCGGTCAGGCCACCCTAGTTTTGATTATATGAAGCATGTGTTTCCTCACTTATTCAATAGAAATTCTACTCCATTCCATTGTGATACTTGCCAATTTGCCAAACAAACCAGATCCTCATATCTCAAACAGCCCTATACTCCTTCTGCACCATTCACACTAATTCATAGCGACATTTGGGGTCCTGCCCGCATTACTACCCTCACCCATACCAGATGGTTTGTTACATTCATAGATGATCACACCAGAACTACATGGGTTTATTTAATGAAGGAAAAATCTGAAGTATCCAAAGTATTTCAAAATTTCTATATCTTTGTACGAACCCAATTCAATACTTCCATTAAGGTATTACGAAGTGACAATGCCAAGGAATACATGAGCACAACCTTTAAAGAGTTTCTTGCTAACCAAGGAATCCATTACCAAACTTCCTATCCTTACACCCCTCAGCAAAATGGAGTAACAGAACGGAAAAACCGTCACCTATTAGAAGTAACCCGTGTATTGCTAATGGAATGAAATGTCCCTCTTATCTTTTGGGGGGATGCCATCCTCACAGCAGCTTACCTCATTAACCGCATGCCTTCCAAAGTTCTCAATTATGATACTCCAATTCAAAAACTCCTTGGCCTCTTTCCAAATTGCCCTATAATCAATTCATTGCCTCCCAAGGTGTTTGGTTGTGTTGTCTTTGTTCATAAAAAGGATGGCAACAAATTTGGTGCTCGAGCAGACAAATGCATATTCCTTGGCTACTCATCTACTCAAAATGGGTACAAATGCTACTGTTCCTCTTCTAAGAAACTACTTGTCTCTCGGGATACCGTATTCTTGGAAGACGAAGCATACTATCCCAAATTACCCATTCAGGGGGAGTATTCATATATTGAATGGCTAATTCTGGAAACACCTAATTCCAAAAACTCTAGCCCACCTAACACTATTCCGCATCACCTTATATCTACTCTTAACTCGCTTGCTCCCACAAATCAGCCTAGTCCCACCCAACTCAATCATGAGTCTGAGCATATTCCACCTCAACCTGAACCCAATGAACTGGAAACACATGTTGAGATCAATTCAGGGATAGATGCTGAACCACAGCCAGAGGTAGAGTCCAGCTCACAAGGTATAATTGAATCAGATGATGGAAGAACTATCTCTCCCATTCAAAGGAATGACCATGAGTCCAATCCGAGATTAAATCCTAAAGAACACGGTTGGCCTATTGCATTAAGAAAAGGGGTAAGATCATGTACTCAACATCCAATTCAACGATTTGTCTCATATGGTAATTTGTCTGCAAAAATGCAAAGTTTTGTTGTAAACAGTACACAGATAAAAATTCCAAACACTTTTCAACAAGCGATGGCTGATCCAAATTGGAAACAAGCTGCAGAGGAAGAATTAAGGGCACTCAATGAAAATAGAACATGGGAGATCACAACTCTTCCTGAAGGAAAGAAATTAGTGGGATGTAGGTGGATCTTCACACCAAAATTCAATCCAGATGGTAGTATCAATAAATACAAGGCGAGACTTGTTGCAAAAGGATATACTCAGATATATGGAATTGACTATCAGGAAACATTTGCTCCAGTAGTCAAGTTCAATACCATCCAAGTACTGTTATCAATTGCAACAAACTTAGATTGGTCTTTACACCAACTGGATGTGAAGAATGCATTTCTGAATGGAGACTTGAAGGAAGAAGTATACATGGAGATTCTAGATGGAGTTTTAGCTCCCAACAATTCTGTGTGTAAACTCAACAAGTCATTGTACGACCTTAAGCAATCTCCTTGAGCATGGTTTGGTAGATTTGCCAGAGCCGTAAAAGGGATTGGTTATACTCAGGGACAAGCAGATGACACGTTGTTCATCAAACAAGGTAATGGTAAAGTCACCATATTGATTGTCTATGTTGATAACATAATCATTACAGGAAATGATGAAGAATCCATTGCGCAACTAAAACAAGACTTGTCAGCTGAATTTCAAGTGAAAGATCTTGGACAAATGAAGTATTTCTTAAGCATGGAAGTGGCAAGAACCAAGAAGGGTATCAATGTCTCTTAGCGGAAGTATACACTAGACCTGTTACATGAAACAGGAATGTTGGGTGCCCAACCAAAGGGGACACCAATGGAAGAAGGATGCCACTTAGAGATCAAACCACAAGGTATTCCAGCTAATCCCGAAAGATATAGAAGACTTGTAGGAAAATTGATATATCTAACCCATACTCGCCCGGATATTAGCTATGCAGTCGGAATAGTAAGTCAGTTTATGCATCAATCACAGGAGGAACACATGAAGGTTGTATACAGGATTTTGAGCTATCTGAAGCTTAATCCTGGGAGAGGAATATTTTTTAAGAAAAATACTACTAGAAAAGTCGAAATCTACACAGATGCAGACCATGCAAGGGATAAAGAGACTAGAAGGTCAACCTCTGGATACTGCACATATGTGTGGGGCAATCTAGTTACATGGAGATGCAAGAAACAGACAGTGGTGTCACCAAGTAGTGTAGGAGCAGAACTTAGAGCTGTCCAGAAAGGAGTATGTGAAGGAATCTGGGTTATAAGATTACTGCGCGAGTTGGGAATTCAACATGAGGAACCAATACAACTCTGGTGTGATAACAAGGCCAGTATTGAAATGGTCAATAACCCAGTATATCATGATAGAATAAAACATGTTGAGATAGACAGACACTTCATTAAAGAAAAGATTGAAGCAAGAATTATAATTCTATCACACATAAGATCTGCAGACCAAATTGCAGATATTCTAACTAAACCACTAGGGAGAACAAAGTTTGAAGGATTTCGAGGCAAGCTTGGAATGATCGACATATATTCTCGAGCTTGAGGGGGAGTATTAGAATCCTTAATTTAGGGAATTCCCCACTACCTCACTATGTTTTGTCTTTCCTTATTTCCTCCATGTTTCCTGCATGTTTCCCTCTTCTTTATCCCTTATTTCTTGCTGTTTGTCTGCTGGTTCTAGCCTATATATTGTATTCACACAACATCATTAATGTATCTGAATATGGAGTGTTTTATGCCTCTTACAATAGTTACACAGTGAGATGCTGTTATAGTGGATATGTTTAAAGGTTTAGATTGTAAAATATGAGGTGCTATCTCTTCCAAATCTAATTGATCCTGAAACTGTAAGATTTCTGCTGCTATGATGTTTCCCAAAAAAAATGTACAATGTGATTGGAACTGAAGAATTGTGGTGCTAGAAAAATCCTATTCCTTTTCTGGGTCTTACCTACAGTTATAGAAGCACAAACCCTTGGTAAAACAACTAGGATCTGGTCGACATGTACCAAATCAATGTTTGCAAAGCAGAGAATGTTCTTGAGTAAGACAAAATTCACTCAGTCAAATGAGAATGAGCATTACGGGCCGATCAACTTTCACATTCATTAGCTTCTCTAATTTTGTGTTGGATTGTGTTATTATGCTGAACTTGGCTACTCTTTTTGCATACATTTCATAGCGTTGCAATTATTCCAATTCACTTGCCTTCATGTATTTTTTTCTCAGTTGGTTGAATCGCCTTAAAGATTTTTTTTTTTTGGTTAAATTATGGTTTTGACAAGTTCAAGGGCTTGTTACACGGCGAAAAAGCCCTATGGTATCTTTGATTACTTCTTGATATGTAAATTGTAGAAATATTAATGTAGGTAATAAATGGCACATCCTTTGAAACTCAAATCTATATAGTTGTACAACAATGGATGTACACAATCTCATCCGAAGATTTTCAAGTTTTGATGTGGAATTTGAACGAGCTGACCAAGGAGATTTGGGTGATGAAGATAAAGATGATGATCCACTTGATGAAGGCGCTTCATCAAATATCAATAAAATATTGGCATCACAAATGAATCATCTTCGTGATAGAATTAGAGACAAACTTGTCAAGGGTAACAATAGGCATAACAGTAGGAGAAATTAATGTATTATTTTATAAACAATTTTATCTATTAAATATATTTAATTAAGGATTTTATTGTTTATTTTTTTAATAATATTTTTTATTTTTAAATTAAAATTTCCATTAACTCAATATATACAACTAATATGTATATGTAGTATTCAATATGATTCATGTCATTTTTAGTCATTTTCCATCTCAACTAACTTTTCAAATAGTAATCCAAATACACCTCAATTAGAAAAAAAGTTACTTATGCAAAAAGCCAAATGGGCAATACAAACACACATCAGTTAGTTTAACCTAACTTTTTTCCTACCCGACTTTTATAAAAGTCATATACTCCCTATGGTCCTTATTATAAGACATCAACTACCAATATTTTTTTGTCTTTATTATAAGACACCAACTTACTTTAACTAACTAATTTATTACTTTTTTTCTATTATGCCCTCATTTTTAATGACAGTAACTCATTTAAAGCTACATCATTAAAGTAGAGATGAAGTTGGAAACATTTATTAATTTTCAACCTAATTTATGAGTTAACTTCTATTCCTTAGTTTGTGAAAAAAAGTAGTTGGTGCCTTATAATAAGGACGAGTAACTTTTAAGTCACTGCTCCTACCGTGAATCCAAACAGCTCAATGAAAACCAAAGAATAGCTTACTTTTGTGGGGCGTCGCGTGCTTCCCACACGACTGCGACGCGCCTATTCGTGTATCTCGCCCTCGCTCCTGATTGCAAAGCTATATATATACGTCGCTCGTCCTCGCTCCTGAAGAGCCGATCACAAGCGACAGGCCCAAACCTATCAGAGGCTTTTCCCCACCCGAAGATTCCGAAACCGACTTCCAATTCAACATTTCCAATTTCAACACCAAAATAATGAAAAGAACAAAATCTCTTGGTCTTCATTCTAGATTTCCTCTATTCCCCGGATTTCTAACTTCCCTGTTTCAGCCTGATTTGGAGCTGTATTTTCGGCCACTTAAACGGTCAGATTTAACGAATCTTTGCTGGTCAAGTATCTTCTGGTAAGTTTCCTATTTTTGTGTTTGCCTTTACTTAATTACATTCTCTCTCTTAAAGAGCGTATCTGTGAGTGTCCGCATTAATCTCACTGCATTTAATGTATACATTCTTCCTATTCTGGTTTCTTTTCTTGTTAGTAGTATCTCTCTTTTTTTTTTTCTTTATAGTAGGGAGCGATGGAAAAACCTTCGAAATTTTGTGATCGGTCATCTCGTCTTCTTCTCGGCCCTTTTTTGTAGTTATAGTGGTGAGGGGCACGCTGGAGTGGGAGGTATTGGTTAAGCATTTTAGATTGGGTGATTGAATGTTAGTTTCATTCAGGATTAAGATTAGTTGTTTTTCATTTTGCTTCTTCTGTCATCTCTTGGTTTCTGGTGAAATGGGCAAAGGGTTGTCCAAACTTGAAACTTCACCATTAGTGAGTATGTGTAAAGAGAGAAAAGAGTTTATCAAAGCTGCTATATATGGTCGGTATGACTTGACTTCAGCCTTTGTCATGTATTTAGACTCCTTGTTAGACATAAGCAATGCCCTTTACCGATATGTAGAAGATGAATTGGTAATTATTGACGGCAATTCTCAGGTTTCTGGTTCTGATAGTGAGCTATATGAGGAAGCCTCTCACCTTGAATTTTCATCCTCTGACTCCTCGGTTGATTTGCATTCATTAACTGACCATGTTCACAGTGACATGGAAGTACCAAGATACCCTAATAAAGAGAGTGAAGGCCATTCTGCGGCCAATCTGAGTATAAAATGCATGGAAACCAGACAAAATGAGATGCCCTGGGTGATTCCTGGGCAATCATGGAGTGTGCCCTCAAGTCATCCCCATCATAGTTATCAAGAGAATACTCATACTCATGTGGACGTGTTGCATGAAAATCCTGCTCGTATCGAATATAATCAGAGGATTTTGTTTAACAATAGATGTGAAATTCCACAAAGTCGTCATATGTATCCTCCTCAGCTTGTGAATCAGGCCTTACCTGGATCTTCAATGGGTTTTTCCTACTACGATGATAAGTATCTACATTATCCTGCAGAGGCAATTTCTTTGGCTATACCCTCCAGTTTTCCAAAGTTCCATAAGCATGTAGCCGATCAAAATCCCCCATCCATTTCTTCTCCTCCCCCTCCCCCACCTCAAGTCTCTACTTGGGATTTCTCATATTTTTTCAGCTTGAATGATGATAATGATTATAAAAATCTTCATTTTAGTTACAGCTACAACACTTGGTCCAATATTAGCGATTGTGATGTGAGAGAAGTAAGGGAGAGAGAAGGAATTCCTGATTTAGAAGATGAAACAGAACAAAGTTCAATAGACATAGGAGATGAGAAGGGGTTGAGAAGAGGGAATCTCAACTCTGGTGATGGAACTTCTAGTGCTGCACAATTAGGTTCTTATAGAGATGCATTCTTAGATGAAGAAGAAGCACCCAAGGATAGACGCAATATCACTGAGGAAGATATCAAAGCTGATTCTGAGGTATTTGCATCAAAGAACTTGGAGCATAGGATAGTGGAAGGTAAGAGTTCTGATGCAGAAGAAGCAATGGTACTAAGCAGTAAATCTCTAGGTACAAGTTATGTTTCCTCACCAGTTGCTAGTTGTGGAGTGGGTCTTAAAGAAGCAATACAGGATATAAAGGATGAATTTGAAAACTTATTTAAGTTTGGAAAAGAATTCTCAGCAGCTATTGAGGTGGGCAAGCTACTGTATCACTCCTTGAGCACCAGGTTAAGGGGTAGGAAATTTGCGTTTGATAATTTTAATTTTATCCATTTTTGTCACATTTGACATGCTTGCTTTTTTTCGTCTTCTATCTTTGTTCCTTTCAAGTATCAAAAAATATCCATGAATAATGCTATGGTACTCCTTTCGGTCTTTAATATATGACATATTTGGTAAGTTGATCTTGGTCCTAAATATAAGACAATATTTTCATAGTTATTAATATTTTCCTAATTACCTCTATTGATGCTCCCTCAACAATAATTAAGGAAAAGAGGGAAGGAGGGAATTAAGGAATGTGACTTTGGTGTTGTAGAAAATACTAATCAAATTAAGTAAATATGCCTTATTTTCAAGACATCTTTAGAGAAAATTTTAAAAAATATCGATAAAATGGGATGACACTGTTAGAGAAGGGAATAGAATGTGCACAAAAGTAACTTCATGGATAGAAAGTGACACAAATACCCTTGCTTTAGAAAAATACTAACATCTAAGAAACATTTCAGTAATGATTGTATGGGGATAATAGTCATTGCATTTTTTTTTTTTTGTAAATTTGATTCCTTTTGCCATTGATGAACCAAATGAGACCTTATTCTTATTCTAACTGTTATGACAGATGGTGTTCTTAGGACTCAAGAGAACTTGATTATTAAATCCTGTGATTCGAAGTGTAGAATAAAGAAGATATGAAGGCAAAAGGGGGAAAAAAACAAAGATATACTCCCTCTGGTCCTTATTGTAAGACACCAACCACCAATTCTCACAAATCAATAAAGTTAGTTAAAAGCATTAAAGTTGTCATGAAATTCAAGTGATTTTCAATATTACCTCTACTAACCACCCTAAACTCAAATATAGTACTCTCTTACATTACCCTTATTAAATATGGGCAGATAGGGAAAAATGAATTAATTGCACTTTGAAAACTTGCAAGTAAGTGCCTTATAAAAAGGATAAAAACACTTATTAGTTGATACCTTATAATAAGGACTAGAGGGAGTAGGAAAGGAAGAAAGGGCAGAGCTCTAAATTCATGGTGCTGAAATGATGAAAGCAGTAAGCAAAGGATGGGTCATTTGTTAAATTTGACTGAAATCAATTTGACATGTCAGTTCTTTGAACGATGAAAAGTGACATTTTGGCTTAAATTAAACAGTGTATCCTGTTTGGCAGTTTTTTGAATCATACAAGTCAAGATTTCAGCAGTCCGTTCCACTAGCAACTAAGATCTAAGTCAGCATTTCTCAACCACTCCATTTCACGTGGGACACATGGCATGGTATTGGTTGCTAGAAGAATGGACGGCTTAAATCTCCCCTTGTATAATTTATATTCCTAGGAAATGAAGAGTGTTTCATTTTTAAGCTATTGTGTATGATTATTCCAATAGGCATGCCACATCTCTTGTATTCTGTCAGATTGAACCAATAACGCAAATTTTCCCTCTGGTTTCCATCATTTTAGCTCCATGGGGATCTGTTTGCTGAGCGAAAAGCAGTTAGGATTTGGATTTGGTTGACTTTGGACTATAGTTTGTATACATCCTTGATAAATAGGTGGTATCTGATCAAAATATAAATTAGGATATTGTTGATAATAGAAGCAGTAATTTTAAATTGCGTAGTTCTTGTAAGTACCTTTAGAAGCCTGCAATGACAATTAAAATAACGTCAATCTTTTGAGGCAAGAACTAGAACTCAGCAAATTATGTGCTCCTGTTGCAGGTTTTGCTTCTCCTGTCCTGGGACTGATTTTCCCTTCTGTACTGAAATGTTCACACCCTCCTCCATATATTCGGTTCGACCAAATAACTTGTAAAGGACAGCTGCTGTGCAGTGCTAAAAAGATAAACAATCAAGGAGATGTTTGTGCCAAGTTTGCTGACCTTTCATCCACTTTGGAGCAGCTGTATGCATGGGAAAAAAAACTTTACAGGGAAGTTATGGTAAGAAATCACTGAAGCTTATAAAAGTGTATGCCTTCTTTGACAGTGTAAAAAAATAAAATTTGATTTCCCTGTTTAATTAATTCAAATGGCAGGGTGAAGAAAAACATCGGATTGATTATGAGAAGAAATATAAGAGGCTCAAAGATTTAGATGGTCGTGGTGCAGAATCAGAGAAGATCAATGATACCTGGGCTTCTGTCAAACATATACAATCTGAAATTAATGTAGTCGTTGCATCTATTATTGTGGTATCAAGAGAGATAGACAAGTTAAGAGATCACAAATTGCTTCCTGAACTCTATAAATTGATTGAAGGGTATGATAACTTTTCTCTCTCATTATTTTATATGGATTCATATGCTATTAATACCTGATGCTGCTAAAATTATCTATGAATTCATTGAAAGATTATATAAGGTAATCACCCCATCTCTCAGCCTTGGACATGTTAATGCTCTCTCTCCCTCTCTGCTTCTATGAGAATCTAGGGACAGGTCATTTTATCGTCTATAATGCTTGTTTGATGCAGTATGTTAGGCAGTTCTTGCATTTCAATGTATTTGCTGTGGTTTCATTTCTAGTCATTGAATATGCCTATCTTGCATATTACTTTGGTGGATTTACCTCTTGTTTGATGGGTATCTCTCCGAATTGTCGATGTCTCTATGACCTTGATTGTCCATGCAATCTTTAATTGCAAATAATAATTTAAAAGCAAAGCACACTACAATCTAGAATAAAAGGTGGCTTATACTGTTTGAATTCGGGCGTTTCTAGGACTCGTCAAATTAATGATTGCTAAACCAGGTTGTTGTAAAGATTCAATGCCTGATTTATAGAATGGAGAAGAATTGTACATCTATTTACATGGTTTTATCTTTTCCTGATATGATTACACGTTTTATAGATTAATCAAATTGTGGAAGTATATCGGTTCGTGCCACCGGAAACAATTTCAAATCATCACGAAGGCCAAAAGTCACATACATATTTTAGATCCAAGTAGGAATCATTCAAACCCACAGGCTACTTTAAGACTGGAAAAGATGATCTTGAACTGGGGTACATGCTTTAGTAATCTAGTTAACACGCTGAAGGACGTTGTGAAGTACTTGAACGAGTGGCTTCTAAGGTGTATGCTCCGAGAACCTGAAGAAACTGTAAATGGGACTGCTCCTCTCTCTCCAAGCTGGATTGGAGCTCCTCCAATTTTCAATTTGTGCAATAACTGGTACCATTCAATTGACTCAATTTCAGAAATGGCAGTTTCGAAAGCCTTTTCTAATTTTGCCTCAAGCTTGCACCATTTATATGAGAAGCAGAAAGAGGAACAAACACAAAAAGCTAGAGTGGATGACCTCTTGATGGATTATGAGGACATGCTTAAATCCCTTCATAAGAAGAATCCCATGAGCTTTCACGATAATTTCTCTTCTATTATGGCAGCCATGAGGGATGACGTAGAAGGTGAAGTTCCTTTACTAGAGGGCTTTGATGAGAGTTTAACTGTGTTAGGGAAAAGATTAGTTGAACAGATCGCAAAACATCGAGACCTTATAAGACAGGTCAATGACACAGCTTCAAGTTGCTTACAAGTGGGGTTGGCTCACATTTTTGAGGTATTGGAGAGCTTTTGTTTAGAAAATCTGAAAGCATATGAGCTGCTTAGACTTCCAAATGGCGCGTCCCATGCGTAACATTTCTTGACCCGGGACCACTTGAATTTTGACGAGATATGTGTGTCTTTGAATCGTGAAATTTAGGATGCAGTACTTCCTCCTATCCCATCCTATCCTAATTATAAGACTACTTTTATAGTGCAAATTGCCCTACAAAAGTGGTCCTATAATTAGAACAAATTAGAACCAGGAGGGAGTATTGTGTAGGATATATTGGAAGGAAGAATGAAAAATTTGGTTATGTTGGAAGGAGATTATAAATCGATTTTAGAGCTTTGTAATGAACTGTGACATTAGAAGATGACGGGTCTTTTTCCTCTAGACCCTTCCTTTGGAGAGATTTGATAAGGCCTTAGCTTCTTCTTGCAACTGATGAATTTATCTAGGTCTTATTGTGCAGATATTGGGTGAAAATTATGAATGAGAAAGAAGTGTTCAATGGGTTAGGGGCGGCTAGGATCCACTACAATGGACCGTTCACTCCCTCCCCCAAAAACTGCAGTTTTGGGGGGAAATGGACTCTAGAATATTTTAAAAAAAAGAAAAAGAAAAGAAAAGAGATCAAGGGGAGGGAGAGAGGGAAGTGACTGTAGCCACTCCCATATAAATTATGCTACCTTGTTTTAGTTTTAGTTGTTATTTTCTTTTGTTTGTGAATTATAAAATAAATATTGGCACTATCTTTTTAATTTTCAAGCTTATCATCCATTTAAATCCAAAATTAATTGTTTAAAAGCCACACGCTCTACCACTGAGCTAGATTGGCTTAATTAACCAAGTTAGATATAAAATACACCATCTTATCAATATAATCATTATTTATGTTTTTATTTTCTTGATTATTAGTAGTAGTTATTCTTCTCTTTTGTTTGCCATTCGTTAGGCATGCCTAGTTACGGAAATGCTTTTCTATTTTTGGCATCTCAAATCACCCAAGACATCCGATGTTGTACTTCTTTATTAGATGTGAATTTCGTCTCATACGACGATTTGAATGTATGTTGTACGTAGATATTCACACGCTTTACCAGAGCTAGATCGGCTTATTTTACTGTTTTTATAAACACAGATAATTATTAGTCCTTATAATTTGGTTTTATTTTAGTTTAAGATTTAATTGGGTTTTATTTTAGTTTTAGAGTATGATTTTAATCTCTCAAATTTACTACGCCGTTAGTTTTATAATTTGAAAAGAACTTGGGGCTGATTTAATGGTACTCTCTCAATAATATTTAAGAGTTGATCTGAACCTATTTTTTTCTTTTTTTGGTAGGAAAAAGTTTTGGAAGGGTTTGACACTAGTCCCCTACCAAGGCCAGGGTACGGCCTCGGGTTCTATGAGCATTTATTTATACATAAAGTTTTAATTTTTTAACACCTTCAAGTTATTAACACCGTTAATTTTGTTCTGCCGAGCCCAACGACAAAATATTTTGGGGTTGGGTTTCTCTCCCTATCTTTTTCTCATTATCCCTCATCATCTTCAATCATATCTATCCAATCAATCACAATACTACTTTAAATTCTCTCTCCTCTTCTCAATCAATGACCTAGATGGAGATAATGAGGGAAAAGGAGAAACACAATGAGAAAATCCTCTCCCTATTATGAAACTAATGAAAATAGAGAATAATAACAAGAGAGAATTTTAGAGAGAGAGAGAGAGTAGAGAGAAGTTCTATTCCAGTGTATACTGAATGTTTACAGAAAGCCTCTATTTATAGAAGGAAAATGGGTCTTTAGTGTAATTTCAACATATGGGACATTTGGTGTAATTTCCTCCTAAACCCAAATTACTATGCGCCCGTGAATCCTCCCGTGAAGCAATCCGTGATTGTATAATTGCATGTGGGTCCCACCAAATAGTAAATTACTATGCGTGGTACTATGCATGGTACTATGCGTGGGTCCCATGTCATCTTGTAATATTTGGAGATCCTGAGTTAATGGACATCCACATAATAAGTATATTCATAACACTCCCCCTTGGATGTCTATTTATGAATGTGCTTCATTAAAAACTTTAACTAGGAAAAACCCAGTGGGATAAAAACCTAGCCAAAGAAAAGAGTACATCATTCATTGATACACTGTTGAGTGCTGCCTCATTAAAAACCTTTCTAGGAAAACCCAGTGGGACAAAACCTAGATAAGGGAAAAAGAGTACAGCGTGTATCAACTCCCCCTGTTAACAATATCAGTTGAGATCTCTGAATCTTCGCAGACCAATACTATGAACAAGTTTTTCAAATGTTGTACATGGAAGAGATTTAGTAAATAAATCAGCTAGATTTTCACTTGAACTGATTTTCTGGATATCAATTTCACCATTTTGTTGAAGATCACGAGTATAGAAGAATTTTGGTGAAATATGCTTTGTTCTATCGCCCTTGATATAACCCTCCTTGAGTTGGGCAATACATGCAGCATTATCCTCATATAGAACTGTTGGAACCATTTTATCAGAAGATAAATGACAAGTAGTTCGTATATGATGAATTACTGACCTCAACCACACATATTCCCGACTTGCTTCATGTATTGCTAGAATTTCTGCATGATTAGCTGAAGTGGCTGTTATAGTCTGTTTCATAGATCTCCATGAAATAGCTGCACCTCTACATGTAAATAGATAGCCTGTTTGTGATTTTCCATCATGTGGATCAGACATAAATCCAGCATCTGCATAACCAATCAGTTCATGCTTCGATACATTTGATTAGTATAATCACATATCCATAGTACCTCTGAGATAACGAAGAATTTGCTTTATACCATTCCAATGCCTTTGTGTTGGTGCAGAACTATATCTTGCTAATAAATTTACAGCAAACGATATATCAGGTCGTGTATGATTAGCAAGATACATTAGTGCCCCAATAGCACTTAGGTATGGTACTTCTGGACCAAGTAGTTCTTCTACACCTTTGTCATCAATTATTTGAGGTCGAAATGAATCTTAATCCTTATCCAAAAGCCTTACCACCATTGGAATACATAATGGATGTGACTTATCCATATAAAATCGTTCTAGGATCTTCTTTGTATAAGTTTCTTGATATACAAAGATCTCATCCTTCAGGTACTCGATTTATAGTCGAAGGCAAAATTTTGTTCTGCCCAAATCTTTCATTTCAAATTCTTTCTTCAAACAATTAATTGCTTTCGAAAGCTCTTCAGGAGTTCCAATTATGTTAATATCATCAACATAAACAGCAATTATAACAAATTCATTTCTCGATCCTTTCATAAAAATGCATGGGCATATTGGATCATTTTTATACCCTTCTTTCAACAAATATTCCTTAAGACAATTATACCACATGCGCCCTGATTGTTTTAAACCATATAGGGACTTATTTAATTTGATCGAGTATTGTTCCCGAGAATTTGAATTAGATGCTTTTGGCACCTTTAGTCCTTCAGGAACTTTCATATAAATATCACTATCAAGTGATTCATATAAATATGCAGTCACTATATCCATCATATGTAAATTAAGCCCTTCATTTACTGCTAGGCTAATCAAATAACGAAAAGTAGTCGCATCCACTACTGGTGAATATGTTTCTTCATAATCAATGCCGGGTCTTTGTGTAAATCCTTGGGCTACAAGACGTGCCTTATATCTTGTAATTTCACCCTTTTCATTTCTCTTTCTTACAAAAACCCATTTGTATCCAACTGGCTTTACACCTTCAGGTGTTTGGACTACAGGTCCAAATACTTTTCGTTTTTCCAGTGATTTCAATTCTGCATTAATAGCATCTTTCCATAAGAGCCAATTTTTTCACTTTTGACACTCTCTAATAGATTTAGGCTCATGATCCTCTTCATTATTCATTACATCATATGCTATATGATTAGCAAAGATGTCGTCAACGTTGACTTCATTTCGATCCCATCGGATACCATTCATAACATAATTAATTGAGATCTCATTATTTTCATACATTCCAAGTACCTGAGTCTCTTTTGGGACTGCAACATTCTCTTCTGAAGATAACTCTTCAAGAGGTGACTCTTCTGGAGCTACTGACTTTTCTTGCTTAACCTCGACTTGACCATCAATATTTTTAGCTCCTTTTCTCTTTCGAGGATTTTTATCTTTTGAACCGATGGGTCTGCCACGCTTCATGCGTGCTTTAGATTCATTCATTATAGGTTGTCCTTCAGGAACATCAATTCGAATAGGAGCATTCACAGCTGGAACATGTGACTTTGTCACTCTTTTTAGGTCAGTGAATGCTTCTGGCATTTGATTAGCTAAATTCTGTAAATGAATTATCTTTTGAACTTCTAGTTCATATTGTTTTGTACGAGGATCAAAATGAGCCAATGATAATTCATTCCAGCTAATCTCTTTACCCAGCTGCTTATTCTCTCCCCCTAATGTTGGGAAGACTGATTCATCAAAGTGACAATTAGCAAATCGTGTAGTAAATAAATCTACTGTAGATGGTTCTAAATATTTTATGATTGAAGGAGATTCATACCCAACATATATTCCCATCCTCTTTTGAGGACTCATTTTAGTGCGTTGTGGTGGTGCTACTGGCACATATACTGCACATCCAAAAATTCTTATATGGGAAATATTAGGTTCTTGACCAAAAACCATTTGTAAGGGGGAAACCTTTAGGTAACTAGTAGGCCTGATGCGAATTAACATTGCAGCATGCAAAATGGCATGGCTTCAAGCAGAAATCGGTAGATTAGATCTCATAAGTAAAGGTCTTGCAATAAGTTGCAATCGTTTAATCAAAGATTTTGCAAGTCTATTTTGCGTATAAACATAAGCTACAGGATGTTCAACATCAATTCCAAGGGACATACAATATTCATTAAAAGTTGTGAAGTAAATTCACCAGTATTATCAAGACGTATTTTCTTGATAGGATAATCAGGGTAATGTGCTCTTAATCGAATCAATTGAGCAAGTAATCTCGCAAACGCCAGGTTACGAGAAGATAATGAGCAGACATGTGACCATTTGGTTGATGCGTCAATTAAGACCATAAAATATCTAAATGGTCCACATGGTGGATGTATTGGTCCACAAATGTCTCCCTGTATCCGTTCTAGAAATATAAGAGATTCACCTCCTACTTTGCTTGGTGAGGGTCGAATAATCAACTTTCCCTTGGAACATGCATCACATAAGAAATCATGGGACTGTGGTATTTGCTTACACTTCAGGGTATGTCCACATGAATTTTCAATTATTTGTCACATCATAGTTGACCCAGGATGGTCTAACCGGTCATGCCAAACATTAAATTCATGAGTAAACTTCTGGTTGTCATTGGCAAACTGCTGGTTTGCATTAACAAACTTATGGTTTGTATTAGTAAACTTCTGATTTACAATAGCATGTATTTCAATTGTACTTATAAAAGTATAATACAAACCAGAAGAAAAAGCAGGAAAATATTCTAATATGCATTTTCTACCAGAAATTATGTTTGTGATAGCAAGACATTCTTGATTATCTTTAGTTGTCGTTTCTATATGATATCCATTTCTGCGGATATCTTTGAAACTCAACAAGTTCCTTTTTGATTTGGTAGAATAAAATGCATTTTCAATGCATAATTTTGTTCCTTCAGGTAACAAAATATTAGCTCTTCCGGAGCCTTCGAACAAATTTATACTACCAGATATAGTCTGAACATTGGCTTCTCGCATTACCAATGAAGAAAAATATTTGTCATTTTTTAGTATGGTGTGCATTGTTGCGCTATCAACGAGACACAAATCTTCAGGATTGTTGTCAACAAGATTCATTCTTGGTAGAATCTTCGTGCTGATAACGTATTATGAAACTAATAAAAATAGAGAATAATAACAAGAGAGAATTTTAGAGAGAGAGAGAGTAGAGAGAAGTTCTATTCCAGTGTATACTGAATGTTTACAGAAAGCCTCTATTTATAGAAGGAAAATGGGCCTTTAGTGTAATTTCCACATATGGGTCATTTGGTGTAATTTCCTCCTAAACCCAAATTACTATGCGCCCGTGAATCCTCCCGTGAAGCAATCCGTGATTGTATAATTGCATGTGGGTCCCACCAAATAGTAAATTACTATGCGTGGTACTATGCGTGGGTCCTATGTCATCTTGTAATATTTGGAGATCCTGAGTCAATGGACATCCACATAATAAGTATATTCATAACACTCCCAATATTTTGACCTGGACATTTTAAGGGGACAAGAAAAAAACAAATCCAGTTTTTCCTCACTTCAACTTTCTTTGTCGGCGATCTATACCAAATTGGAACCCATAGCTTGATTCAGATTGATACGTGCAGCACCAAAATCAAACGGCGGCGACGTTTTCCCGATGGCTTGTGTCATTCGCGTTTTCTCCTGCCATTCGCGTGTCCGACAAATTCGTGTGTCCCAGACGTGAACATAATGAAAATTAGCGTATCGGTGCAACATAGGTGGTAACTGAAAGTTCCAGTTGGGAGGCAGATGAAGAGAAGGAAAGTGAGTAACTCAGTTTCAAGTTATGTTAATATAAGTGAAAGTTCCAGTTGGGAGGCAGATGAAGAGAAGGAAAGTGAGTCAGAGCACTCGTCCGATGAACAAAAAGATGAAGAGGTGGACAATGTGGGTGTAGACCATGTTTGGGCTAAGTTGTACAAGCAACTAAAATGGCAACATAAGACTAATGTGCTTCCTGAGGCAAAGGCTGATTTCAACAACTCAACACTGGAAGAGCCACACATCAGGTTAGTTGGGAAAAGAATATGTAAAATGAGTAGGATAAATGTTGACATGTTCGATTTTGAGTTTGGATTTGGGCTAGGGCAGATTCTAAGGCCTTACAGAGGACTGCTTGAGTTGTCATTGCCATATTGTGATAATGTAGTGAAGGTGTTTTACTCTAATCTAAAAATCTCTAGAAATGGAGTTGTGTCAACCTGTGTGAGGGGCCAAACCATATAAGTGAATGAGAAAAAGATTTTGCGGTGGTTAAACATTAAGAAAACACAGTCTAAAGACACAACCTTCACAGGGGAAGAGATGGACAAATTCCTGCTTGAAGGTGAGGGTACAGAGGATAATTCTCCTCTCTACAAACCTAAGCAATTGCCTGATAGGTTTAGGGTGTGCATTACCTATACAGTAGGAACTTTGTAAATAAGGGCAGACACTACACTAGTATGAGCATTGAGGACAAGACCATCATGACATGTTTGATAAGGGCAAGCCTTTTTTGCTAGGAAGAGGATTGTGGACACTATGCTTAAGGGTGCGACGTTTGGGAAGAAAAACACTGAACTACCATACCCCTCCCTTATGCTCTTATCTTGGAGAAGAACAAAGTGTGGTATTTGCATGAGGGTCAAGCACCAAAGTGGACCCCTGAATTTGATGAAGAGTGTTTGCACCGAATGCAAATTCAACTTTCACCCAAGCAGCCTTTATTATCACACAATGAGGGGGAAAAGGAAACCAAGAAGGCATTAACTGAGCCACCATCAACTCAAACTGGGCCATCCCATGAGCAACCCAGTGATGTTCACCAAAATATAGCAGATATGGCAGCAGTAGTTCGAGAAATTGTGAAGGAGGAGATTCACATCATGGAGTCAAAGCTTCAGTCAAGTCTTGAGCCAAAGCTTCAGTCAAGGCTTGATAATATTGCTCTTGACTTGACATGTTTGAGGGATTTCATCCATCTACACGCCACTGGGTTAAAGAAATTTGCTGCTTACAAGGCCTATGACAGTGGACCTACTGATGACTTGAATGACAGGGCAGGGCCTTCTTCTCATGCTGGAAATAAAGGTCAGTCCCGAGAACATGAGAGTGCCCCATCAAACACATGTGAGGCTGATGCAGGAGGAGCTACTTTTGCTGAACAAAATGACCCTGGATTGCCTCTCGCCTGCAACCAGTCACATATAGGTGATGAGCAGCATGTGGCTCAATCAACACATGTGGTTCAATCAACACAGGTTGCTGATGAGTCAGCAGCCCCCCATGACCAACCTATGCAGCATACATCAACTCCAGAGACATGTGCACCCTCCCCCCATCAATCCCCAAGTGCTCATTCCCCTGAGGAACAACATGTGCGTCAACCCACATCAAATACTGAGGGTGATGATCTTACAATTGTGCCTCTGCCTTTGAGATTCATTCCAGCAACCAGTTTCATGTCTGTCCTTGCAGCAGAAAATTTGCCCCATATCTTCTCAACGTACACAAGCTTAGCTGACCCACCTACAAGGTCTGTTTCCCCCATGTTCATCCCAGTGAACCTCCCTAATTCAACGGGGCCTCCCATTACTACAAGGCCAGCAGGGAGACCAAAAAGAAAGCGAATAGAATCTCAATTTCAAAACAAGAAGCTTTATCATTGTGGGAGATGCCATGAGGCTGGACACACAGTGAGGACATGCAAAAATCCAAATCCCAACTGAAAACAAGAGGTACATGCTTTTGATAGTTAATTGCTTAGTCATTTTGTCTATATACACCTAGCATTAGCAACTTATTGCCACAGTCGTTTAAGTTGTTTGAACATTTGGTTTTGAGGAGAGGAAGAGTGTGTGTGAGGAGAATTGGTTTTGAGGAGTACTGTTTCTGGACTTCTGTTTGAGTGTGTGATGCTTAGGCTTTGTTGCTGCAAATAATAATGACAACTGGAAAATGCATATGTTATTGCAGTTTTGATCTTTTTTTTTAACTATATGTTCTCTGCTATATGTTTAGTTTCACTTTTATTTTATTTTTTAACTATATGTTCTCCAAAGATGAATTTGCTGCCAAGATGAATCTGGGTAATGTTACATATGACATTGTTCAGAAGGAAGGACATCAGCTTTTTGTATCATCTTTGGTTTGCAATGGCAAATCCTCCATTGGTGATCCAGCCAGAGGCAAAAAGGAAGCTGAGCAATTGGTTGCACGTACTGCCATTCTTTTGAATCATCCCTCCGTGGCATTTACACTACAAAAGTGTTCTTATAATTAGAACCTCTATGGCTTCAATTATAAGAATATTGAAATGTGGCTTCAATTCCAAGCTTTTTTTTTTTTTTTGCCTTATCTCTTACTCTCTTATGACATATTTATCCTTTATTTTCATAACATATTTATCCTTTACTCACTTGATTTCTTTCTCACTACCTACAATTTAGGTAGGGAGAAATTTCATCAAAACTTTAACATACAAAGCCAAGTTTACAACAAAATTGAAAAATCTGGATTTTCGTTCAAACTCAAGTCCTAAGCTTACAGAGGGTCTTTACAACCTAAAAAGACAAAAGTACAACATAACAAGCCACATTTACAACAAACTTTAAAAACCTGGATTTTCATTGAAACTAAGTCCTAAGCTTATAGAGGAAAATTACAACAGAACAAGCCACATTTACAACATAAAAAGACAGATTTACAACAAACGTTACATATATGGAGTATGGGTTGTTAGCAAGAACAAGTGAGTAAAAGAGAATGTGATGTTAATTGAAGGTGTCCTCAATTAATAGGCGGTTGAAACGAAAAGGAATGGGTTGTCTTCAAATGGCTAAATAATAAATGAAGGTTGAGAAATTTAACAGAGGCATTATTTGATTTTATTAACTCCTGTAACTGCTTCTTTATGTTCAGTGAAAAAACTTAATGAAACGGCATGCACCAAGTTCTAAAGATAACCAATTAACCATTCTTTCATGAAAAAACTATTAACTTGAATGTTGATAAAGTTGGCAGCTTTACTACTTGATTTTCTTATATCCTGCAACTGCTTCTTTTTGTTCAGTTATAATACTTGATGAAAAGGCATGCAGCAAGTTATAAAGACAAGCACAGTCTTTCACGATTTTGTGTTGTTAAAATGGGATTTTCATTGGCAGAACCCTGGATTATAGGATGTTTTTTGTGTATGGTGTATCTAACTTGTTTCATAGGATGTTTTTTTGTGTATCTAACTTGTTTCTACCCAGAATGGACATAAAACACGAATGGATAACATGACACAAACCGTTGAACATCGTCAGCTTGAGCCAGCCTTCTTAGATAATCCACCATATTTACTGTGAACAGTAAAAATGGAAGCAGTGGTTTTAAAAGCTCATATAGGCAAAACACAAAAGGTCATCAATATGCTTTGAGGGGCATTGTTAACAGTTTTAGTGGCATATGTACTTAACGCATTTGATATTTAAAAAAGGCTTTGAATCTATAAATCAATAGAAATAAGCAAACAATCTCAAAAGAAATTTAGGGTATGAGAAGGAGGAACATGAGTAGAAGATTGTCTCACCTAGTCCTTCGTCTCTTTCTTGAGTTTGACGATAAGGATATGGAAATATTGAATTGTGGATCTGAAAATAATTTGTACATGTGGATTAATAAAATGGGAGAAAATGATGCTAACACAAGAAAGTCATACTTACTGCATAAGAGAAAATAGAGCTTACAGGATTCTTCACTGCCTTGGAAGGGGAGTCATCTACTAATAATGTGTTTGACGGACCAAAGCAAGACTCTCTATTTGCTGCATGCGTCCACAGTTGTTTAAGTTCTCAGAACAGAGTCTGACAGGGGATTCGTTAATCAAACTCAAAATTGCTCACGTTCGAACTGCCCTAAATTAGGGCTACTGATACCCAATGTGTTCACCTAGGTGTCTGAACGACAAATTTGACAGTAGGCAATTTGCTGCATCAGTTGATGTGTTAATTTTTATTATGTTATACTTTTCATCAAAATCTAGCGAGAGCGAGATAGAGATGTAAATGTGGCTGGGCCGTTCGAACTTAGCTTCCCAGTTCGAACGTAACTTTGCAGTTAGACCTAATAAATGCCTTCAAACTTAATCGATTCGGGATTCTAATGTATCCCGTAGTCTATGGAGAGACTCATCATCAACCTAAGCTTACAGAGGGAATTTACAACATAACAAGCCACATTTACAACATAAAAAGACAGATCTGCAACAAACGTTAAAAACCTGGATTTTCGTTCAAATTTCAAGGGGGAAAATACACAAAATGTCCTGGTGGTCCAATTCCAACCGAGAATCAACACTAGCACTTAAGAACTAGCAAGCTAGTACCAATATGTCAACCAAGAATTTAGAAGGTAACACAGAGGTAAAAAAAAGTATAATTGATCGTGTGCATCAAAAGCCTTCACAACAGAGGTAAAAAAAGATCTCTAAAATCAGATTTTCTGTTGCTATTATTTTCTCACATGTCCCATCTATTTGTTTTACCACCTCTTCTTGTACATAACTACACGTACAGGTTAAATTAGCTGCAAGTCCTTTAGAAATTATAGAGATTAACCGAGCTAAATAGAATAAATTTAAAGGATTAAAACTAAATTGAAGTCAGTTTTTAGGCTAAAACTTCTCTTAACCCCTTGACGTAATCTAAAAAAATAACTAAGTATGCTTGATAAGCTTATAAACAAATTTAAGTAAATAAATGAGTGACTCGATAACAGGTTGGACTTTTAATTAACTGTTTTAGGCTAAACTACTGTTGGATTCGTTATATTAATGACTGGAGGGACTCCAAAAAAGGAAGAGTATAAGATTCTAATAGAATCTTGATCCAGACTAGTTAAGGTAAAGATTTAAACCGGGTGCCAAAAAAAAAAAAAAAAAAAAAAGAAAGAGGAGAGGAAGGAGTATGAGATAGGAAATGGCTGGGAAAAAAGAATATAAGATAAGAAATAATCTAAAATTTTCACGTTAAGGTGAATCACGAATTATACAAGACTACGGGTACAGGACACGATTCACCGTCGCCGCAACGGGAACGCATCGTGGAAGCAGAAAAGCCATACATTGCTTGTTTCGCTCCTGGTCGTGCAATTTTACTTCTTCGACGAACCCTAAATACTGCGGATAGAGTTTTATTTTAATGCCACTCTAACCTTCTTGTCATGGCACACATTGCTTCAACTGCTTCAGCCACATTTTTGGCTCTACAGCGTATGCTCTTTGCCTCTTCTTCCTTCAAATTCTGTTAATTATTATCTGATGATGCACTCCCGATACTTGAGATGAGAAAAGTAAAAGAAGTTGAACTTGCTAGTGTAAATTTGTAATTTATTGGTGGTTTCTTTTTGGATTGTTGGAAATAATAATGTTAAAAGTTCATATTTATTGTAATTCCTTTGGTTGTCGGTTTCAGGCGGGACGAGGCAACAGACTAAAATTTTTCCGTGCTTTTCGAGAAGAAGGGGAATTCATCCATTCTTATTTTCAAATTCTCCGAGAAAACGGTTGCAAGTACCATTGTTTTCTTCTGGGACAAATCGCAGCAATGGAGATGTTGTGGACATATCTAAGAGTGAAAAGAAACTCAGTAACTATGCTTGGCCTGATTCAAGGGTTGGGACTTCCAAATTTCATACATACATCCCATATATTTAAACAGGAAGAAACAATTTGTGGGTCTCTTGTTTATTAATTTAGTGGTAATTTAGAATCATTAAGCCTTCTCTAGATTGTTGATAAGATTTTTTAAAAAGAAAAGGAAAAAGAACTTGTAAAACTATCCATCAACAGTAATAATATTGCATGCTTCTAAGAATTAGCGGGGATGCAGGATAGGATATTATTAGCTCAACTAGGAGCCGCGTCTTAAGTCTACCTAGCTTCCTTTTTAAGGTTTCCGTTTGCACGCATGATTGATTAAAATTGGTTTTCCATAAGCATTTTTATACAGCCTTTTGTCCGGCTAAGATGATGATACATTTTTAAGCTGATATGTATTAATCAACGGAAACTCTTCATTTACAGAAGCCTAGGGTTTGCATATTGGGTGGTGGATTTGGCGGTTTATATACTGCATTAAGGTTGGAGTCACTGGTGTGGCCTGACGACAAAAAGCCGCAGGTATTTTGTGGTCATTTATCAATCGAATTTCATCTCCCCTGACTTAACAAGTTTCCTACATCCCTTATATTTTGGTATGATAGTCTTTCAAAACTCCTAGACATTGCCTTTGGTCATACTGTTTTTCCAGTCCATTTCTCTTGTAAACGCAATAAATTATTCAAATTGTTTTCCACCTAAAATCATTTCACAATCCCTTTTTTCTCTGTCTCTCTTGCCCAAGTATATTGTTGATGAGTTTGATCTTTGATAAGACTTGAATGTTTTAATTCACTCCCACACATGTGGTCCGTTTTAGAATGATACTTTAGGACATTGTTAAATCGTAATGTCTTTTTTTCTTGCCCTCGAATGTTGCAATAGACAGCAGTATTTGTTGATATATGGTATATATATCAACCTTCAAGGACTGAGGAACATGGTATAATGAACCTGAATGGCATCTTCACTTTATGGACATGAAACAGGTTCTTCTTGTTGACCAGTGTGAGCGTTTTGTTTTCAAGCCCATGTTATACGAGCTTCTATCTGGAGGTAGGCAGTGTTTTGGCTTAAAAAGCCATTACAGTTTTGTGATTTATTTCAAAGATGATTTAACATTGACGAGTTATGATATGCAGAAGTGGATGAATGGGAAATAGCTCCCCGATTCTCTGATTTGCTGGCAAACACTAGCATCCAGTTTTTGCAAGACAGAGTTAAACTTCTGCATCCTTCTGATCATTGGGGAAGGGATGGACCGCCAGCATCTAGCTGTGGAGGAACTGTGCACCTTGAAAGTGGCATTTCTATAGAATATGACTGGTATAATTTGCTTAGCTTAAATTATTCCTTTTATTGATTTGTGGGAGCCATTCTTGCATGCACGATACACAAAATAATAAGTTTTGATCTTCCCAGTTGATGTGATTATTTGACCTAGTTACTTATATTTGTGGAAGAACAGCAACATGCTAGTCAGGGCATTTATGGGCCATCCTGGTGAATCTGCTGAAACCTGTGCCTCTAAATTCTGACTAGGATGTAGAGGCAGGATCCTACTATGATGCCATATGCTGCAATTTTCCCTTTTATATATGAATACTGTGGACAAGGAAAAATAAATCCGTTTTCCGTTTAAATGAAATAATGTGGTTTGAATTGTAGATATTGTACTATCACTTCTGTTGGTTTGAACTTGCATTTCTTCACACTGGACAGCCAGGCTGGTTCTTGCTTTGGGAGCTGAAGCTAAACTTGATTTCATACCAGGAGCAACTCAGTTTGCATTGCCATTCACCACACTAGAGGATGCAATTGTGAGTGCTTGACTGAGGATGGTGGACCATTTCTTCAATGTCTTAGGACCATTGTAATGTTTGTAGCTTGAAACTTATAATATTAGACTGACTTGTTGGGTTTCTTGTGGCACAGAAAGTTAATAATAATATAAAAACATTGGAGAGAAAATACTTTGGAAAGGATTCCCAAATCAGTGTGGCAGTTGTTGGCTGTGGTTACTCTGGAGTTGAGTTAGCTGCTACGGTGGCAGAGAGATTAAAGGACAAAGGGGTTGTTAGAGCAATTAATGCTGAAAACATGATCTGCCCAACTGCCCCGTCTGGCAATAGGGAAGCTGCACTGAAAGTGAGTTAATTGGAGTTTAAATTATATGTTATTTGATAGTCTATTTTGTGTGACTCAAAAACTATTTATGCCATATGATGCATTTGAGTTCAAAGTCCTCTAATTTACCAAAATAATTTTGGTTTCTAACATGCTTAACGATGCTATAAATGGCAGGTTCTTTCATCCAGAAAGGTTGAACTTCTATTGGGTTATCTAGTCCGCTGCATTCGGAGGGAGGGTGACTTGGAGTCTTCAGATACCCTGACAGGGGAAGGTGAAAACCAGGGAAATCAAGCTGTACATGATTCTGATAAATATGTTTTGGAGCTGCAACCTACCGAAAGGGGATTACAAAGGAGAGTTTTAGAAGCAGATCTGGTATTGTGGACTGTTGGTTCTAAATCTTCTCTTACTCAGATAGAACCCTCAGATTTATCGTTTCCACTTCCTCTTAATGGCCGGGGCCAAGCAGAAACAGATGAAACTCTTCGTGTTAAGGGCCACCCACGGATATTTGCTCTTGGCGACTCTTCTGCAATAAGAGATTCACATGGAAGGATCCTTCCGGCCACTGCACAGGTTTTCCACTCATCCAATATGATGACGCTATGACATATCAATATATCTTGAGAACATATTATCTTCTTTGCTAATTTGATATCCTCTGCTTCACAGGTTGCGTTTCAGCAAGCGGACTTTGCAGGTTGGAATCTGTGGGCTGCAATCAATGGCCGTCCACTTTTGCCATTTAGGTAAATATTTATTACCTTTGCAAATTTATTGTCTGTCATATGACAACAAAATGTTTCAATGTTTTCCGTAGTTTAGGAAATTTTATACATGATGTGAAACCATTTCTGTTATGGATTTTAGGTTTCAGAATTTGGGTGAGATGATGACACTGGGAAGAAATGATGCTGCCATTTCTCCCAGTTTTATTGAGGGACTGACCTTAGAAGGTCAGATTGGTCATACAGGTTAGTTGGTCCCATCTTCTATTCATTCATACTCTCTCCTTTGTCCTTTTTTTTTTAAGAGATGAAAGAGCAATGAGCTTTTCTACTTTTACAGCAAGAAAGCTAGCATATTTGCTCAGGTTACCGACAGATGAACATAAGCTTAGAGTGGGAATCAGCTGGTTCGCAAAGTCTGCCATTGATTCAGTGGCTTCGCTGCAGAGCACCTTAACCAAGGTTCTTTCTGGCTCATAGATCCCTCGTATCCACGTTTCTTCCATTGTGAAGATAGTCCTCTACGTGTAGTATTTTAATCAGCCATGGCTGCTTTCCTTTTTCATTTTTATAATCACTGTTTGTAGGGGATGTTCGGTATATAGAATTGAAATTGATCACAAGGAGTCATATATATATAATATAATATATAAAGGTGTTTTGATCCCACATCTTTGACAATATTTGATCTAATAATATGAGATACGAAATAATTGTGTGAAAATAAGTGTCTGGAATTAATTGGGTGTGTTTAGCATAGGAAGTTCTGTAAGTTTTTGAAGAATGTAGTTTGAGAAAAAATGTTTTTTTTTTTTTTACAAAAAAGTTTTGGAGGGATTCGACATCAGTCCCCCATTAAGGTCAAGGCATGGCCCCGGGCTCTTTGAGCACTTACTGGGAACTTACGAGATCGCCTACTGAAGGAGTCCCAGCAACGGCAGCGGGGATCGAACACACATTCCTTTGAAACTTGACCAAATCCTTTACCGCCAACTTCCTTCGGCAGAAAAAACGTTTTTCCTTAGTTTGATATACATTCTCTGTTACTTTGTGGGGAATCTGAATTTCTCTGGTAAATCAGTTGTCCAGAATATTAGATTTCTCGTTTTATTTTTTGTTTTGATCAAATAATTCTTTCGTTGGATGAAAATTGTGATGAAATGAATCATAATATTCAATATTTTTCCAAGATTGCAACAAATCATAGTTGTCTAGGGAACTGAGTTCAGATAATAAAACAAGATAAAATGAAAACTGAAATTAGAGGTAAGTAAACGTGTTCCAATTTATTATAACATGTTAATTTATTATTTTGAAAAACTTTGGTTGGTACTTGATATAATTTCAGATTGAGAGATGAAATATTATAAAATTTGATATACAATTTTATCCCCCCCCCCCAAAAAAAAAAAAACACACACACACACACACATATCTAGCTTTAACTACAAATATTAGCCTTAAAAAGTTTTTTTTTTCCTTTTATAAATTTCACATTTCTTCGAATTAGATGTGCTTTCTCTAGAAGTGCACACCAAGTGTAACTACTAATAACTTCTAAATGATACAAAATTTTATAGGATGTGGAAAAACATGCCCAACCTATCCTATATTTTTCTTAAGGGTAGGATTTTAATGATGGGATCTGAAATGACAGGAAGGAAAAATACATTTAATTTTTTTCTAGAAAAAAATGTCAAGGTTCATTGTGTAAGTTTATGGTGTAATCTTATGATGCAAGTTTAATGCTTTTTGTGAAGCGAAGCTTATTGTTTTATGTAATATTTTTCATTCCTTACCTGACAATAATAATTTTAATTATCAAATTTTAGGACATTTGTATTGGATTGTATTTTTATTTATCCTTTAAAGAATTGCAATTTTAACTATAAATGTTCTAGTTTATGTTATGCTTGCATTTATTAAGTTTTTATTTGGGAAAAAGAAAATACAAACTAACAAGTTTAGCCCTAATATCCAATACTACCTCCAGTATTAACGGGCAAAATTTGTAATACAATTTACACTACAAATTTTATCCTAGCATCAAAAGGAACCAAAGAAGCCAGTTTTAAGAACGACATTCCATATGGGAAATGAGGTTTATGGACTGGAGTCCATTAGAGATGATGGGCCAGCATGTTTCCTAACTCTACTTCATCTCTACTTATGGTTATTGGCCTTATAACCTCCTGTTCTAACATAAGAATTAGCTGAGTATTGTATTTGGTAGTTCTAAATGAAAGACCGCAATTTTTTTTTAGGTTGAAAAAAAAGACCTTAATTTACTTTGCTTTCCAAATTGAAAACTTTTTTCCTAAAGTATCCACATTAATTATACATATTAACAGGGTTTGATCCAAGGGTAGTTATGATAATTAAAGAATGCATTTTAGAAAAATCAACTTGTATTTATTACCAACGACAACTAAACTAATTTTTTTAATGTTTAAAAATTAGTTATTTAGCTCTTATATTAAAATCCGAAGGAAGTATATTTTATATTGATATTTGATGTGTATCCATACTTGTATTTCTTTTTTGATCTGATCAAGACTTTCCTCTCGAGGATTAGAGGGTAAAGAATTCTCACTTGTATTTGAGATTTGAACTTAAGTCCTCCTTTTTATAAGGATGGAGATCTTACCACCTCAACCAACAGCTTGTTGGTGTATACGTGTATTTCCTACATAAATGAGTTTGGTGGGATAATGAAATGAAAAATGATTTTGCAGCAATGGATACCATAAACAGATTGAGATCTTTGAGATTAACAATACATGATGCATTTAAGGATAGAACTGACTTAAAACAAAGGGATTCAAATTCCACTAGTTATCTACTCACCCAAATTTGTCCCTTCAAAAGTCGTAATCACATTGAATCTTGACAATTATCGAACTCCTTACCATGAAACTTGATGATAGCAATTGCATTAGGAAGCATCGCAGCGTCTCTTTCAAGTTTCAAGACCCATAATATTCAGTTGAAAACATTGCGTCTTGTAGTAATACGTGAGGATTGCTTTCGACTTTTGACTTTCAATTCAGGTACCTCTCCCCATGTTTTATTTATAAGTAACATTATGTCACGCAAAGTCGGTTCTATATATAAGTAACAATTTGGCTTTATCTACAAATTTATTACACTTTTTTTTACTCCTAATTAATACTTCCTCCGGTCCTAATTATAAGACATAGTTGATTTTTTTGGAGAGTTTAAGGAAGTTAATTAAATTATTTTAAAATATTTTTATTTTTGTTTTTTTCTTCAAACTAATTAGTTTGACTAATAAACTAATATATAATCTAAAGATATGAGATAATTAAGTAACTTATTTAACTTCCTTAATATCTCCAAAGAAAATCAACTATGTTTTATAATTAGGCCGGAGCTAGTAACATACTTCTCATCCACTTTCCACACTTATCCACTCTTATATCTTTTCCTACTCTCCCACACTCATCATCTTGATAGATAAGGATATATTTAGGAAAAATTATATTTCCTATGCATTTAACCAACAATTCATTTTGCTTGATTTAAGTAGTTGTTGCTTAAAAAAATAATTAGAGGGAGTAAATAGAGGAAATATTAAGTTCAAAGTTGATGTAGGACTATGCATTGCTCATAATCTCATGTTTATAATCGGGTATTCTCAAACTCTTCAATGAAATATGAAAGTTGATGAGCCAATACTTTTCCTATTAAGATTGTTAAAGTTAGACAAAATTAAGAAAAGCACGTTCAATAATCATCAGACAAATTCAAATTATGGCTTATTAAAAAAAAACGAAAAACTAGACCATTTCACAAATTTAAAACTCATATTTTAAACCGGACTGAGTATTCATGGTACATAAATTTCTTTTTCCTCTTCTGTATATATTTTTCCCTTTGAGAACAAGTAAAAATAGCCACAGACACTAACCGTAAATTACCCACTAAAAGCAATTGAAATATTAATGTGTTGCTAAGTGATAATTCGCATGGTGCTCTTTGTAGGTGTGAAGATTGAATTGGTTATACATAACATCAGATCGGGACACTTCATTATATAATGAAATCTCCTTTCATGTCAATAAGAAAGAGGGGCCACACATCATGAAACTTTCTTGCAATCTCTTTTTGCTTCAATTGGCTGTTTACTTGCACCCATAATATCTTCCTGATAGACATTTAATAGCCGTATCCCGCTTTTAAGACAGCCAAATCAGTTTTGTTGCTTTAATTACTTATAAAAAATTATTTTTTTGAAAAAAAAAAGAAAAAATTATGAACTTGTAAAATCTCAAATCAGGTTAGATATAAGGAGTTGATAAAGAAATGATGAAATTTTATAAGCAATTCGCAACTTATTTTTTGAGAAATACTTGATTTGAAATTTTACAATTTCAAAATTTATTTTCTATATTTTCCCCTAAATTATTTGAAGGTATCATTTTCAATTATAAAAAAAATGGGCAGTTTTATTCTAAAAGTTTTCACCAATTGATAATTTTACCATGAAAGTGTAAAAATAGAGTAATTTTGTCATAGTCATTATCCTAATTAATCTTAACTATTTATAAACTAAATATGTTGACCTCATCATCCACACGTCATTTTTAAAGTATTTGTATTCCCATTTTTATAATCATTTAAAGCTTTATTTTTTTGGCATGTGTTTGACTATTATATACATATTTTTCTCTCTTCCCAACAAAATCGACCCACCTCCATCACTCCGTCACAGACACAAGTTTTGACTGAATGCATTTTTCTGGCTCACTTCCGCTTCTTTTGGGAAAACACAACATTAAGAGAATATTAAAAAAAATCTTATAGAAAATTCTAATATCACGAAAATCCTACAGATCCATTAAAATTTATTGATGAAGTTGTTAATATCTTCCTGATAAAGTTGTTAATAGCATTTTTGTGATATCAAAATTTTCTGTAAAACATTTTTTATATTGTCTTAATCCCTTAAGACCTTAAAAGGATTTTTCCTTCCTTTTTAATTTATTGAAGGTGGATGGGTATACATGCATTCATCTAATATATTATCTAAACAAAAAAACAAGACAAACATCTTACCGTCCAGGTTTTTGTGCGCGTGTGTAAATATTACCCTTGAAAACTTCACATGCTTCTTGTATTTTTTAGTTACTTTTAGGTGTGTCAGTATAGGATCTTCATTATATTGTTTTTGTTTAATGAAAGCCATCCCAGATTCTTACTTTTTGCCTCCTCTCTACTTATATCAATAAGATATTAAAGGGATAGTGCTATAAATATGTCCCTTTACTCATTTCTTTGTTTTTTTGCCAAAAAAAAAACTGTCACACTTTCCCTTTTCTTCATTAATATAATACCAACCAAGTGTCCGGTGTCATTTGTCCCATCAGTTGCATCTTGTGCATATATCCTTTCAATATATATATATATTAAAAGATATGTACACAAAATTGTCCTTCTTTGTATGTTATCAATGGCCACATAGATATATAGTGTATTTATATGTAATATGGATCTTATACTTAAATTTTTTGTGGTATGCATAAAATAATTTCTATGTTTAGCTAATGCAAGATTTTAATAGGAAAGATTTCATTTTATATAGTTAATATAAAATTGATTTTTAGAAGTAGCTTTCATTAAGACTTTGGAGTAGTTTTGGGTTTTAGATTGATTGATGTTTGTGTTTGTGATTCTAAAGACTTTTATTGAGAGCTTTGAAGTAACTCTTATATGGTTACCTGTGAGTTAGGGGTAGCAAATAACTCTAAATATTTCATATATTTGTTAATTGTTTATGATTATGGATGACTATCTTTTAATGAAAAAAAAATGAACTGAATTATATGTGTGTGCATGTAAATTCTCAAGTAATAGTATAAGTAAATTTCTTTATAGTTAATAATTTAATTATAATTTATGTATTATTGGATTATTGTTTCTTTTTAGGAATGCTTGAATATGTGATGATTAATTGTATCTTGTTTTTTTTAATGATATTATATTTTTTAGTAATTGAATATAATTGTCACAGCGGTTGCATTTGTGATAAGTAAGGAGGAATTTGTATGTTGAGATTCTTTATCACGTGGTATGTCATTACTCGGTGCACAGTAGATGGCACTTGTCGGGGCCCTCTTCCATGTTTTCTTTTGGTCATGATTGTATTGGAGCTGTAAGACATGTAATACTTTCTTAGTCGTGTTTTTTCTTAAGGAGGAAAGTCATAGTCCATACTCAAGCTCTACTCTTTTTGGCTGAATGTATCTTAAGATCTAGCAATCTTGGAACAATCCAGTCAGATGAATTGGTTTCTATTACACTAGATGTTAGCATATTGCTCCAATCAGCAATATAAGGATAGACGATGATATAAGGGTGGTTGCATCTTGCATTCTACGTAATTGCATATTACAAGTTGTGATGAAAATATAGATTGACACAATAATGATTAAATTTGCAATTGTTATGTATGAGGATTATGGTACATGTTCTTTGTTTCAAATCATATGTAGTTTGCTTGCGTGCAGTAAAAACTTTTAATAGTTACTGAAACGTGGAATTTTATCCTTATATATTAACATTTTGTAGGCAATTATTCTAGTAGAAAGCAAAGGAAGACACATATGGAGTGAACCTTGAAAACTCATTTGTTCTCTTTGAGTATGTGTTATGTCATTTTATTTACCATGACCCTAAAAATTTTGCTTTTTATTTTTGTTTTTACTGAAATATTATGGGAATTTAATTTGACACTTTAGTGTGGGTTTTATCTGAACTAATTATGTATGTTGATGATTAAGATGTTGGAGATCCTTATTAATTATTTGTGAGATACTTTAGTTAAGTATTTGTTTGTTTGGTTTGAGGTGTTACACAGTGCACCATAAGGAAAAAAGACCATAATAATATATCATCACTTTAATTTTAATAAAGTGACCATTAACCTCTTAGATTGTACATATATAGTTGGATAAATGAGTCACATTATCATATAAAGACAGAAAAATAGAATATTTATATTAGTAATTTGAAGCAAGTTGTTGCAGGTGTTGGTACAGGATAGGGCACCTAAAAGGTGATATTAATAATTTTATTTAACATTTAATTACGTAGAAGGGTGCCCTTGCTAATTTCCGTAAATATTTGGTTTGACCTTCGTTAATTAGATTCTCATCTGAACCACATTGCTTACGTAATAAGCTTCATTTTCAGTACTGCCTCCTTTTTTAAATTTGTGAATAGGTGTATCTTGAAATAGAAACTTCATTCTAGTTCGTGTAAATATTTATTGGATTTTGGTTTTCTCATGTTACATGAGAAAAAAAAAATTCCTACAAGCATGTGGGTCCCACCATTTCATGTGTGTGTGACATGAGAAAATGTTTTTCCTACAACATGAGAAAATGTTTTCCCATATTTATTACATTTTTTCAACTTTATCCATTGTTGAATATATTTGTTACATTTATACTCTTTCACTCATCCTGTTTAGCATAGTCCCTATACTCAGACCGGATGGCTAGTCCAAGTTGGAAATCGGTGAACCGGTCACTAGCCGATCCAGTCTAGCCACACAACTGGTTCAATATATTTTATTTTGGAAAAAATAATTTAATTCAATTTTTTATTTTATTCAAAATTTTATATTAATAACTCTAAAATCTTAACTTTCTTACCAATATGACCCTAAGTTAGCTCCAGTTTAACTTCGATCTAACACAGTACCTCAACCAATTCAGAGGTTGATCCAGATTTAATAGCATTGTTCTTTAGTGTTTATGCATAATAGTGTAGTTAGAAAAATTATATATATTTATTTTCTTTAATTAATTTTAATTGTTTTTATTATTAATGCAAATATAATTAAAAATCAATGGAGTTACTGCCTAATTGGTAATAATCAATGAGCAATAATATTCGTCGTGACTTTAGAAACTCCATTTGCCAAAATGTCAAACCTCATTATTTATGTCTTTAATCCTTCCTTATGTCACATAAATGAGTGGAAACTTTGATGAGCCGTGTTTAAATTAAATTACATTAAATTAATCAGTACATTGCCTACAATCGTTTGGAAGTTGATTGACCAAGCTATTTGCATATTCATTTTAACAAGTCATTATAAATTCAATATTACTGACTATGATGAAGTCCAATGGACAAAGTTAATATTATCTTCGGTGCTAAATATAAGATATAGTTAATTTTTTTGTAAGAATTAAGGAAGGTAAATAAATTGTTTTAAAGTATTTATATTTATCATTTTTCCTTGAAATTAATTTGTCTGACTTATAAACTAATATATAATACAATAATACATAACATATATTATTGATTAAGTTATTTATTTAACATCCTTAATCTCTTATAAAAAAAATTCAATTATATTTTATATTAAAGATCAAATGGAGTATGACTTAATTTTAACAAGTCATCATAAATTTAAAGTTTAACTAATTATTTTCTTTTATTTTTTGAATTAATGTGCAGTTTCATATAAGTAATTTCTTTGCCCGAATTCCATATAAGTAATTTAGCCTTATAACAAGTGAGTAACATTTAATAACAAGTGAACATATTGTTATAACAATTAGATTACTTATGCGAGATTAAACAATAATTCTCCCAAGTTTTTTTTACATGATTTCTTTCAATTACAAGATTCGAATTCAAAAATCTTGTTAAAAATTATATTAGCTTTCAATCCAAATTATTTTTTAACAAGAAACTTATTAGTGGTGAGAAAAAACCTTTAAAGAATTGAGTTGAATAAAATCGTAGAAATTCCATGTCTATAGAAATGAAGCACATAGGATTTATTTTTAAAAAACTCCACAAGAAGTTTCTATTTAAGAATTTTATTGTGTGACTACCTTTTTCATTATACCGCCTCTTTTTTTTTAATAATTTTTAGTGTTCACCATTATTAATTTTCAAAATATTATGTAACTATCTTCCCCATTATCTATCTTTTATATCCACCTTGTTTTTTATTTTTTTTATTTTAGTATTTTAAGCCAAACATTTTTCTAATGTGTTAGGCAGAGAGACACTTACTGCTTACTTTTATATTGTTAAGATTTATAATTTTTAAATTTGTGAATATGTGTAACTTAAAATATAAGCTTCATTTTAGATTTGTGTAACCATTTATTACATTTTTTCAACTTTATCCCTTGTTGATTGTATTTATACTCTTTCACTTATCATCTTTAGCAAAGTTATTAAACTCAAACCGGATGGGCGGTTCGAGTTGGAAATCAGCGAATTGGTCACCCAACCAGCCCGGTTCAGTCACATAACTGATTTAATACTTTTTATTTTGAAAAATAATTTAATTCACTTTTTTATTTTATTCACAATTTCATATTAATAACCTTAAAATCTCTATTTTCTCACTTTTTTTATTTTATTCATAATTTCATATTAATAATCATAAAATATCCACTTTCTCACCAGTCTAAACTTATGTTAGCTCTGATTTGATTTCAATCTGACCACTCATTATTTTGAACGGTTTAGAAGCCAATCCGAGTTTGATAACATTGTTCTTTAGTCTTTATAAATAGGTGTAGATAGAAAAATTCTATATATTTATGGGATTAGTATATCTGCCTTTGAAGCAGAAAAGGAATTCTGTAGCAAGCCAAAACGACACAGTTTCTCCTCTTTTTTTTTCTTCTTTGGTTCCCTCTTTATATCTAATTACAATAAACTACGGAGCGTCTCCTTCCTCGCCGCCGCTTACGCTTTCTCCGTCTCAGTAATCTTTACCTTTCCTCTATAACCTCTTCATCTCAAGCTGATTCATTTCTGCTGCTGGTTCGCCATTTACATGTGTTGTTCCATAAAATTTGTTCTCCTTGCTGCTGATTCGGTTTGGTGGTTATTTGAGCAATTTAGCATCGATCGGTGAGAAGAGAAGTTTATTGTTGTTGGTTTTTTGAGTAATTTAGCATCGATTCACCTCCCTGTCAACGGTAGTTCTTTGAGTGATTTCTATCTACAAAAGAAATGAAGAAAAAGAAAAAATAAAAGCTGAGTCATAATGATGAATTTTATGGAACATTTGGTACACATAAAGTAGTTAAGCAATATGCCAGTAACAGCCAAAAAAAAATTACCCTAGGGGTAGCAGGATTCTAGGAATCGACATTAACGACGACATCGGATGTGTTGGCGGGTAGTGCAGCCTCAACGATCATGAGAAAGTTGGGGACACCTTCGGAAGTGTGAGTAGCAAGGAGAAGCTTGTGGAGGTTGAAAGAAGGGTGCAAGTGGGATTGAGGGGAGGAGGGAATCTAATGGACGGTAAGAGAAGGCCATTGAAATGGGTGGGAAACGACGAGATCGTAGAGGACAGTGACACTCCATCGAAAGAAAAAAAGAGGAGAAAGAGAGAGGAGAAACTGTGTCGTTTTGGCAGATATACTAATCCCTATATTTATTTTCTTTAACTAATTTTATATGTTTTCATAATTAATGCAAATCGGTTACTATTTGAAGCTTATAATTAGGAATGACTGTTTGAAGCTTATAATTAGGAATGAATGGAGTAACTGCCAAATTGGTACTCTTTGTAGTTTTTATTATAAGACATAAATTAACAATTCTAATAAACCAATAAAAATAATTAAAGTCATTAAATTATAGTAATTTATAATATTATCCCTTCAAATTACATTAAACTTTAATATCATATTAATTATTACTTTCACCCACTACCTTTATTAACTATAGACATACATAAAAAAAATATATTTAATATTCTTTAGAAACAAAAAAAAAAATTATCTTATAAAAAAGATCAAATATATTTATTAATTAGTACGTTATAATTAAATCAGAGGGACTAAAATTCAATGAGCAATAATATTGGTCGTGACTTGAGAAACTCCATTTGCTAAAAATGTCAAACCTCATTATTTATGTTTTTAATCCTTCGTTATATCATAGTGGGGTCAGCTTCAGGTCCGTTCCATTTTGTCCTAAACGAGATTAAATGACTGCAAACTTTGTGGTGCCGTGATTAAATTAAATTACATTAAATTAATCTGTACATTGCCAACAATCCTTTGAAAGTTGATTCATGAAGCTATTTGCATATTCATTTTAGCAAGGCATCATATATTTAATATGATTTGATTGACTATGAAGAAGTTTAATTGACAAAGTTAATACTACCTCCAATTCTAAATATAAGAGATAGTTAATTTTTTTTATAAAGATTAAGGAAACTAAATAAATTATTTTAAAGTATCTATATTTATCATATTTCCTTCAAACTAACTAGCGGGTTATAAACTAATATATAAGTCAATAATACATAACATATATTATGATTAAGTTTTTTATTTAATTTTTTTAATCTCTTAAAAAAAGTCAATTATACCTTATATTAATGATCTGAGGGAGTATGACTTGATTTTGACAATTTTTAAAGTTTAACGGATTTTTCCTTTTTTTTTTTTGAATTAATGTGCAATTCCACATACGTAATTTAGCCTTATAGTAAGTAAGCAACATATGATAACAAGTGAATATAATGTTATAATAATTGATTGCTTATGTGAGATTAAACAATAATTCTCCCAAGTTTTTTTACTTGATTTCTTTCACTTACAAGATTCAAATTCACAATCTTGGTAGAAATTATATTAGCTTTCAATCCAAATTATTTTTTATCAAGAAACTTATTAGTGGTGAGAAAAAAACCTTTAAAGGATTGGGTTGAATAAAATCGTAGAAATTCAATGTCTATAGAAATGAAACACATCATTTATTTTTAAAAAAACTTTGCAGGAAGTTTCTATTTAAAAATTTTATTGATAAAAAAGACTTAAAATATTGTACTAGAGTGGTACGAAATAAAATTGCTCTCACATACTTACACACGTGCAAATTTATTTAAAATAAATTAATACAAACACCAATTGAAAGAAAGGATAAAACCCACCACACAAGAAGAGGTTGGAGAATTGGGTGGGTCACGGAGACCAAGTTGGCAACAGAAAGCATTTTAAGAATCAACAAAATAGCTGGATATGATGTTCTAGAAATACAGATTAGGTTTACCACTCCAACTCAAGGGATTTATTATAGCTGGTCCCTCAATTGGCCGAAAAAACCGTTGAGACCTTTAATTTTTGGAATAAATTGATGAAACAAGAAATATTAACTATTGTCCCATTTACCCCTCTGCTGGTCCCTTCCCAATGTCAATTCTAAAACATTAATAGGTCCTTGGATGAATCTAAATTTTACCCTCACTCCCAACACTCTCTTTATTTGCATTTGCAGGACCACTTGCTTGGCCCCTCACTTCAATATTTGACAATATTAACATCCTTCTTTTCCCATTCTCCTTATAAGTGCCAAACCATCCCACTTGTACACCTTTTGTTAAGTCCCTCCTCTACACATTAAGCTCTCCCCAAAAGCTATTTCTCTTCATTTTCATTTGAGAAAATTAATAATGTTAATAGGATTCAGATGTGAATCTCCTTCGGTTGCGCGCTTATTTTAGTAGGGAGAGAAAATATCAATGAAAGTTCATTGAAGGAAGTAAACTAAATATATCTTGTATAAGATCCGTAAATAGATAAGATCGCCCCTATTAAATTTGACAATGTTTGAATTCAAATTAACCAACACTACTTAATGCCAAATTATTTATTCATAAGAAATAAATAACGAGGATTAGAGGGTACTTGGTCCCACATGTAGATTCATGGAGAAATGACAACTAGGTCCCATGTAAGAGAAACAATCACAAATAGGTTCTTTGAAATCATCAAAATACAAAGGATCTAGGTGACATTGATTCTAATTGTGAAAATATCATTTTGCCTTCTTTCAATAAAAATTTCAGAGTCATAAATCTCTTAGTTTTTATTTCAAATAAAAGAGGGTAAAATGGTATTTTTCTCAATTACAATTAATGTCACCTTGCTCCTATAGGACTTCACTGCATTTTGATAATTTCAAGGGATTTAGTTGTGATTATTTCTCTTACTTATGATATATTTGTTTTCTTTTGATTCATTACCATATTTGTTTTCTTTTTAGGGTGAATTACACTCAGATCCCAAGAACAAAAAATAATTACCAAAAGGTCATGTGCCAGAATTCCATTACAAAAAAGTCCCTTAGGACTTTTTTGTAATTAAGTGAAAAATCCTCAATCAATATTTACAACTTAAAATACCATATTTACAACTGAAAATAGTATATTTACAACAAAAGTTCTCAATCCGCATTTACAACTGAAAATGTATTTTGAGTTGTGAATATAGCATTTTCAGTTGTAAATGCGCATTGAGAATTTTTGTTGTAAATATAGCATTTTCAGTTGTAAATACGGATTCAATTAATTACAAAAAAGGACTTTTTTGGGACTTTTTTGTAATTAAATTATGACACAGGACCTTTTGGTAATTATTTTTTATCCTTAGGACCTGAGTGTAATTCTCCCTTCTTTTTAGCATGGATGTGCATCCTCTTCAGTCAAGGTACTCATCAAGCACGAGAGAGATTAAAAAAAAAAGTGAAAGTTGACTTGGATGGAAAAGATTTGAAGTCTTTTAACACAAAATGGAAGGACTAAACCCTTATCCAGGAAGGAGAAAACCAAGCTATAAAAAGGCACCTCTATTAATCTTCACAGTGGTGGAATATAGATTAATAACCGGTATTAAATATCATATATTTATTATAGAAACAAGTAGACGGATAAAAAAGAGTGGGTCACACTACATGATAAGCCCACATTCATCATTATGTTTGTTTTTCCTGACCTTTTGAGTACAAAGTTTGATAGAATCTTCCCTACCATTATATCTCTTTCTAAATGCAATGTATGGGTTCTCGCATTGTTTATTATCCATAAGTGTTTGGATAAGAAATAATTGATTTTGTGGGGTACAATGTTTATATTTATTAAGAGTTGTCCTATAAAACACAGTTGTTGTTGTTGTTCCTTTTTTTTTTTATATATATATAAAAAAGTTTTGGAAGGGTTCGACACCAGTCTCTCACTAAGGTCAGGGCATGGCCTCAGGCTTTATGAGCACTTACTAGGGACTTACGAGATCGCCTACCAAAGGAGTCCCAGTGACGACAATTTGCAAACACCCTTTTTTTTTAAGAGTTGATTCTGGTGTTTTCCAAACACCCCTTAGCCATGCAATTTGCAAATACAACTACTGGTCCTAAACATCCATCATCGATTTTGCTTATACATGTTGGAAATTATGTCATAGGGGCTAATCATTAAATAACTTCCATATTTAATTTATGAAGATAAATCAATGATTTGATTTAGAAAAATAAATCAAATCAGCTAGCTTTTAAATTTGCATTAAATAAATTGATTGGATTGAATCAATTAAACAGATTCAATTTCCAATTTAATTTCAAAATTAATAAGATTGATTTTGAATATTTAATGCGGCCCATTAGGGTTATAAATACCTTTAGGTTGTAAGTAATTTGATTACACACACACACACAAGAGAATTCAAGAGCCACAGAAAAACCCTAGAAGAGAGAAGTGAGACAAAAGCTTGAATGAGTTAGTACGTTGCCGTTCGTGTTGGAGTGTTGTTCAGTGTGGATACCGATATAGAGAGTGTATTCGTAGAGTCGGCTCCTAGAGATTGATAGATCAAGAAGGTGTTAGCCCACGAGTTCGCAAAGCATGCATATGAGTTCGCATATATACGATTCTTAATAACTAATCCGATTTAAACGCTGTTGATAGATCCTCTTCTTGGGATTCGTAATTTATTGGATAAATTTCATTTCGCTGCGTGTATGAATTCCAACAAAACATCCCATAGATATTAGTAATCTAGTCTAAACTATAGAACGTCTTTTAGAAAAAATCTTAGTTCCTAGTACTAATTACTCCCTTTTAGAAAGTCATCTCGATAGGGTTAGGATTAATTACTCCCTTTTATTCACAATATAAGGCACTTCAACTATATCATAGAAGATAAAAAATGACAGTTAACTCATTTAATATATTATAATTGTTTTTTTTTTTTTCATTTTTACTCTTCTTAAAAAATGTGTTTAGTTGGATACTTGGATTGAAAGTGCCATTTTAGAGGGAGAAAGAAGATATAATAAGTGGGTAAAGTTGGAAAGTGAATTATAATAACATGGGCAACACAGGAAAAAGGGAATTAATTAAACACTAGATCATTTCTTCCTTCTAAATGTGCTCTATATTGTGAATAGGAGGGAGGGTGATTTTCTAATTCTATCATTATTTATTAGTGGCACACATTAGATATGGAGAAAGAGAAGAGATATGTAACACGTTTAAATAGGGATAATTTATAAAGTTAGATTTTTTTTAAAAAAAAACTTAAAACATACAATTTAATAAGCTAACTGTTCTTCCTTAACTTCATTGAAGAGTATACTACAAAGGTAAGGATCAAATTCAAACTCTGGTGAAATACTTGAACACAAATAATACCCCCTCTTCTCTTTATTATAAGGAATTAACTAATAAACTTGTTTTATTATTTTTATAAGACATTTATTTGTTTTCAAAAAGTATTAAATATTTTTCTATGTATGCCCATAATTAATAAGGATGATTGGTGAGAATAATAATTAATATTCCCTCTGGTCTTTATTATAAAATACCAACTAACATTTATATTTAAATTTTTTTATAAGGCACTTACTTGTTTCTAAAGAGTATTAAATATTTTTTGTATATATGCCCATAATTAATACAGGTATTAGGTGATAGTAATAACTAATATGATATTAAAGTTTAGTATAATTAGTAGGGATAATACTAGAATTAATCAAATTTTAGAACAAATTAAATAATTTTAACTGTTTTTATTTGTTTGTGATAATTGTTAGTTAGTGTCTTATAAGAAGGACAAAAAAGAGTATGATATTAGAGTTTAATGCGATTAATAAAGATAATATTGAAAAATACTTAAATTTAAGGATAAATTTAATAATTTTTATAATTTTATTATAAGAATTATTAGTTGGTGCCTTATAATAAAAAATAGAATGAGTAGATCAATAAAGAAAAGCTCCATTGTGCCTTGATATTTGAAGTTTGTCGCATTGGTCAGCTCTCTGCCTCCAGAAACTGATGCCCTGCGTTGACCTGTTCATCAGAAACTAGTCAAACATGATAGCATTGAGTAACAACCATAAACTCTTCTTAAAAAAATATATACGGAATTAAAATCCTGAATTTAATACTCTGTCAGACAAAAACATGCAGGGAGGAAAGTTCTACAGTACCGTTTTCCCCTGTAGAGTAAACGTTTCTAATTTATTGAATTTTCTCGATTTGTGTTATTTTTTCAAGAAAAAACGAAAGCCCGGCATAAACAATCAGGTCAAATGAGGAGTTAGCAAAGGAAATAACCCTCCGAGGTATATAATATATGATGTTTTAACTAATTCATGGGGAAAAAATGACAGTCAACTTATTGAAATATATCCTAAATTTTTTTAAAAAAATTCACTTTTCACCCAAGGTTATTAAAATTAGACTAATCATTGAACCGATCAAATACTGAGTTAAAGGTTAATGGGTTAAATTGGAATCAGACCAGAGCTAACTCAAGGCCAAATTAGTGAGAAAGTGAAGATTTAAGGGTTATTAATATGAAATTATACAAAAAAAATTTAAAAAAAAAAGGAAAAAAGAAATTAGCTTACTTTTCGGACCAATTTAACGACTGGTTTACCAGTTTTCAGGGCAAACTAGATGGTCTAGTACAAGCTCTATAACTTTGCTTTTCTCTTATTGAAAAATGTGTTTGAAAATTTAATGAAAGGACAAAATTGAAAATAAACATTAATTATTTTATAAATGACTTATGCTATAAAATTCAACAATTTTTAACTTTGGCCCTACTTTTTTTTTTGTTCGAATGATATTTATATATTAAAATTGGAAACTGACACAATATTTGAGAACAAATACAAACAAAGCAAACTCAAAGACAACAAAATAAACCAAATACAAAAACAACCAATAGTACATAAAAGATTTAAAAGTAGAAGAAAAATCATAAACAATAGCGATCTCCACAATATCCAAGGTTAGAAGTGACGAGAAAGGAAGTGTTGGTCCTAAAACTCACCCTGAAGGATACACATTCTTATAAGAAATAGCTGCACTAAGAGCAGCAATACAGACACCCCATAATGAGGTAAAGAACCTAGAAAATCCAACCTCAGAAAGAAGAAGACCCATAATGTCCTGAATAAAACTTCTGATCCTCTGATCAAGTAGATCCAGTAACCTTAACCACACACCGAACAACACCTCTTTAAATTTTTCCCCAAGAACGCAGATCCAAGCTACCAAGAGATAATCGAATATCCGCAGATCAGATCTGGAGAAGAAAAGAAAAAGACTCGCCACAAAGACGAGAGAAAGCTACAACCAACAAAACTCAAAGTGAAAGGACTGCAGATGACAGATCTAGACTCCAAACTACATCTATGACTTGTCTGTAGCATAAAAATAGACTCGCCGACGGCTTGTTCATCACAAGCTACCAGCGAAAGGTGAAGGGCGGACGCGAAATGCAGACGGGAGAGCAAGAGGGGGGGATCATTATTGTGTATTCAAATTCTTCAAACGTGTTTAAGAGCGTACAACTTTGGCCCTACTTAATATACATAATACCACATAATAACAAAGTCAACACAATATTAAATAACGAGTTAAATTGTACATTTACTTGAAAAATTTAATGAGGTGCCTTGTATGTAAGATTGTCAAACGTGAGTTTAACCAAACTTATAGCAATGAGGTAAACTAATATCGTAAACTTGTAAGAGTTTATTTTTATCATTATATAGGTATTCATAGTGTATAATAAAATAATTAAAATATAAATATGACAAAAAATGGATCTAAATATATTTTAATTAAAGGCACCCATGAAAGAAAAAGATTTAAATCTAAATAATTAAAATTAAGTACATCAACATTCATAATGTATCATGCTTAACAAACGAATTTATATAAAAAGCTATAATCAGATAAGATAAATTAACACGAGTTTAAGAGTAAATTAACACAGTTTTATAAATTAAAAAAAAGTTAAATACAATAAATAAACTCATAAGTTTATATGAGATTACGACTAACACAAATTTATTAGGAATTCGACTTTGATTTTCAAACATAAGAAAGTAACGAGTTTGCTTTAAACCGGATTAAAAAAAATCTTTTCCTTCGGTACTATAAATTTGACTACAGGAGTATTCTTTTAGAAGCGCCAATATTATATATTTTGGACGGGAGAAAGTAGCAGAGAACCTCGTAGAGTGAAAAAAAAATATAAAAAACTGTGAAGAAGTTGGACATGGTTAGGCTGACATGAAGATGAAATGGCTAAGGGGACGAGTATAACGTTAATCCCCTGGTTTACTCGGATACTAGTTTTCAGCTCTATTCATGAAAACGACGTGTTTTCTTGCTGTCATCATAGTTCCAGGACCAGACCCCATCCTTCTATTGTTATAACCTCCGGATCATGTAATATACCTAACTTCTTGTTTCAGTTTTATTGTGTTCTCCGACTTCTCTTTCTTTCATATTTTCTTCCTCCTCCTCCTTCTTACTTACTCTCCTTCCCTTTTTATGTAGAAACCTACGTTTTTCCCTCTGTTCCTCTGTCAGATCCCAAGGACATCCTCGTATGATGGGTCTGTTCAAAACTAAACCTCTTCTTTACAGGCCCGTCAAAGATGTTGATTTAGGACCCCAAAGTGATGAATTCTATCTTCAAGCCAATGTCAAAGGTTCATACTTTCTCTGTTTTGATTTTGAGCATTTGCATGATAGCTCTCTGTTTGGGAACAGAGGAGTTTGATGACTACCCAATTCTGAATATTCTCTGTTTTTTTTATAGCTATGAAATTAATTTTGGTTCTGAGGAAAAGAGAAGATTCTGATGTCGTTATTTTTCTCAAGCTTATGATACTGACAAAGCACTAATGGCATTTCTCTTACAGCTCCTCGCATGACTGGACTTTTGGTCAAAATTTTTGCTTTGCTTATGGAGATTCCATTACTTGGAACCCTTTTATTGTACATATTGAAAGGAAACAATCTCATTCACAAGGTATGCTCTTAATCGGTCCTGTCACATACAACCTGAAATATAATTCTCAGTCACAAGAATCTTTGTTCTGACAATTCTTAGCAATAATGTTTGTATTCCTTCTTCAGCTTATTACACATGCAGAACTGGAAGAGCCACCTCTCTTTGTTCCCTTGCATCCTTTTGAAGGTTTGTTAATTTTCATTGAGTTCTAATTTTTTTCTTTTGATGCAAAATGATTAGAGATCTGGAATCTGAACAGCTTCAATTGCGTTTGTATGATTATTGGTCATTTGGCAAAAAGTGGACTAGTCTATTCATGTTTTCTTTTTTTGGGCAGATCCTGAAGAACATGAAGTAAAATGCTTAGAATCTGATTTATCACCAGCAAGGCAAGTTCAATTTGCAACAGAATGCTTGCCTACATATTCAGAAAGGAAGCCTTCTTTCTGTCGCTGGACAATAATGGACTATCACAGAGCCTACACTTCAGGAGATGTAACTCCATTTGTGGTATTTGATCTCTTCCTTTTAATCATTTACTGTGTTCCCATATCAGAACTTAAATTTCTTCAAGTTTTATTCTTCAAAATCTAATCTTTTTTTATGTCTCTGTGATGGTCATATATATGAGTGTGTATAACAAACATTTTGTAGATTGCAGAAAGATTTATAGCTGCTGTGAGTAAATCATCAAAACCCCCGTACCAGATGGCATTCCTCATTGCCTCCAATGATGAAGAGATACTGAGACAAGCAAAGGAATCTACTCTTCGATACAAAAGAGGTACATTGTAGCAATTCAAGCTTTATATGATGGCTTCTGATAATCCCAAGAACTCATAATTCATAAATCTGCAAATTTTTTTCCTTCGGCTTTTCGCTTTCTGAACTATTCCTACTTAACATGAACTCAACAAATAAATCATTTCAAGTAGCACCAACAGGGTTGGGTCTATCGTAACGGAAGAGACTAATCTTTTATAACATGGTGAACCAAGGTTCAAAGCCCTGTTCAGAGAGGTGCATACATTTAGTGCCTAGATGTGCCTCGAACAGGATTGCCTCTGCAGGAAAATACCCAAGCTTATATAAAAAGAAACCCTTTCAACTATCTGAAGTAGTACTTGAATTACAGAAGATTATTATTATTATTTTGGCAGGAGAACCTATTTCTGTGCTAGATGGGGTCCCTGTTGCCATCAAGGATGAAATAGATTGCTTGCCATATCCAACAACAGGTAGGCTTCTCTTGTATTCAAATGCTCAATTTTCTGATAATTATTCACTAAGAAGTTAAAAGACAAAACCAAAAAAAAAAAAAAATGTCTTATAGGAGGAACAAAGTGGCTGCACAAAGAAAGGCCTTGTAAAGATGATGCTTGCTGTGTGAAGCGTCTGAGATTATGTGGAGCCATAATAGTTGGGAAAACCAATATGCATGAACTTGGAGCTGGAACTAGTGGGATTAATCCACATTATGGGTAAGATAACAGAACACTACTATATTATTTCCTGCTAAGGTCTTAATCATGATTCTTGTTTTTTGACTTGTTCTTCTGACGGTGGTTATGAAAACATGCCTGTTTAACTAATCTTGTAGGGCTACTAGGAATCCATATGAACCCACAAAGATTGCAGGAGGTTCTTCTAGTGGATCTGCTGCTGTTGTGTCTTCAGGACTTTGCCCTGTTGCCCTTGGTGTTGATGGTGGAGGTACTAATATTTCATCAGAAACTCTGTTTTGATCCTTTTATACTATATATTGGTATCTTAAGAGTAAGATTTTTTTTTTTCTTTTTTTGCTTTCAGTTTCAAGGATAAAAGTACAGTAAGTTTTTTGAAAACAAAGCATCCCTACAGCCCTCCAGATTCAATTGACAATACACGATCTTACATAAGCTAAAAAATTGGTTTTTGTCCTCCTGTTTATATGTGAATACCAGCAAAATCAGCATGGTGATATTAAGTTATTAACCTTCTAGGTGTATCTTTCTTGGTCACATTCTAGTTTGGTAACTTAAACTCCCTCCAGTCCTTCATAGAGAAGCTAGATAATTAATTTGTAGATATTCAGAAAATCAGTTAAGTTAGTTATTTTTAACAAATGTGTGTTAGTTTCTTTACAATATCCTTTTTAATCATGTGCATTGTAATTACCCCGGATAGAAATTCCTTACTACGTGCAATCAATAGGATACTTGGGAGAAAAAATTATAGACTTGGAAAGCATAGTGGATTGATGTTTTATATTTAGAACCAAAATAAACCCCTGTTTAGCTCATACATTTAAAAACTTGTTCTTAAAATTTGTTCAGGATCGGTGCGAATGCCCGCAGCTCTTTGTGGGGTGGTTGGTCTAAAACCAACTTTTGGACGTGTACCTCATTCTGGGTGAGTAATAATCCCACGGTGTTTGTTTGTTGTGCCATAATTATTGACCAAATGATTAATAATGATTTAAAAGAATGTTCTGATGATGCTGCATTTCAGAGTTCTTCCTTTGAACTGGACAGTGGGAATGGTTGGAATACTTGCAGGCACTGTTGAAGATGCAATGATAGTGTTAGTAGTAATATTGCTCTTTTTTTATTTTACATTCTTTTTTCAAGCAACTTCCAAAATTAATTACTCCTCACAACTTTTTTACTGATTTTTTTTTTTAAACAGTTATGCTGCTATCAGTGGTGAAATTCCCTCTCAAGAGCCTTCCAATATCCCAGTAAGAATTTGTTTAAGGTTCAAGTATTGGGCCTTATATAACACCAATTTGAACTTGGGCTTGAGGAAGTTCCAGGACCAAAACCTTAAAAACATTTTTTTTTTATATAAACCTTAAAAACATATATTACGTTTAATTTTGGCTTAACTTGTATCTTTCTTTAACTGACCTTAGGTACATCTTCCATTGCTTGGCTTGACAAAGTCCATATCTAACATCAAGTTGGCGAAATATGGGAAGGTTGGTATTTGGTAACCTGCTCCATGCCCTAGCTTTCATTAAATTAATAATTAATTATTCATTCATTCATTCATATATATATATATTAAAGAAGTAGCTTATTTCTGGTTCTGACTTCCGATACATCATTTGTTGGCTAACCACGAATTTGGTCAATTAGTGGTTTGACGATTGCAGTGATGAAGTAAGATTATGCTGCTCTCAAGCCTTGAACAAACTTCAGACACATTATGGTTGGAAGGTACTAACCACTAACAATAATAGTAACACATGCACATTTTTAATATCTAAACTCAATTTCCAATTTTTGGTCAACAACACTAGTTGCATTAACGTTAAAAAAAGGTAAACCTGTTAACTTTAATTTTTTGTTTGAAACATGTAAGACTGTAGAAGTGACCATACCAGAGATAGAAGTGATGAGGCTAGCACATTATTCAACAATCGCATCCGAGTGTAGCACATCGCTCGATTTGATACGAGGAAAGTATGTCTCGGATCAAGGATGGGATGTGCGAGTAGCTCTTAACATCTATGGTGCTTTTAGCAGCACAGAATATGTAAAAGCCCAGAAAATTAGGTATATATTCTGCCATTTGACCAAGTTTGAAACTAAAAAGTCAACATTATTTGTCACAAACATACAAGAAACATAAGAAATGAGCCTCAGTTGAAAAGTAAGTTTAACACATTTTGTTTTGATGTGTATATAGGAATCGCCAGTTACAGTTTCATAAGAAGATATTGTCTGAGGCAGATGTTATAGTCTCACCAACCACTGGGTTTGTCTCCCACTTTCTCTAATTCTTGTACTGATTTCTCAAACTTGAAACATAATGTCTTTCATTTGATTAGTACAAAGTTGTTTTTATGCTATGCGTTGAAACAGTGTGACTGCATACCCCATTCAAGATGATGCCCTCAAGACTGGTGAGCTTGACTACATCAATGGAGGTATATACACACACAAGGGGACAAGACTTAGATCAAGTTCATTAGGTCCATTAGGTCCATTGTTCCAAACAAATTGTGCCACCCAGATTCTTTTCTCTCAATCAGCATTTAACCCCAAAGACGTAATGAACTTGACCTAAGTTTTATCCATATATACACACATGAAACTTTAAAACTTGAAAACATTTGTTTTTACAAATGCTTTACAAAATCTGATCAGCTTCCTGCCATTTTAATTAAGCTGCACTGGTTAGATATTCCATAGCAGGAAACTTTCTGGGACTTCCTGCAGTGACTGTTCCAGTAAGAAATTACCATATTCTCCTTCACTTTTCAATTTTTCTTTCCAAGAGTTGTTTTTTTTTAAAAAAAAAAAGAAATCTAAATTGTCCTTCACAGGTTGGTTATGATAAATTGGGTTTGCCAATCGGTCTTCAGTTTATTGGAAGGCCTTGGGCTGAAGCAACAGTTATTCACTTGGCATTTGCAATGCAGGTGAAACAAAAATCTCCCTATACTTAGTTTTGCATTAACAATAATTGCTCTTGTTCCAATGATCTCATACTCAAGATAATAATTTTTTTCATGTTTTCTCAAACTTTTAACTTTTAGAAAAGAAAATCAGTCATTCAAGACAGGTGTCAAACCTAATAAACTACCCTCGTTGGTCTTATATATAAATCACTTCTAACTAATTCATGCATAACAATAAAAATAAAAACAGTTAAAAACATTAAATTTTTCATAAAATTCAAGTGATTTTCACTATTACATTTAATAAATATAATAAACTCCATCACGTTAATTTTCACCCTCTCTCACATTACTCTTACTAAATATGAGTATATATGGAAAAACAAATATTTAATACTCTTTAAAACCAGCAAATGTCATATAAAAAGAATCAAAAACACCTTTTAGAAGCGTCTTATCTTATAATAGGGACATTAGCCATTCATAACATACTTAACGTTGACTTGCACCATAAGTTGTGAACATTATTATTGAAAACATTAGAACTAAATTGAAAAGGTATATACTTTTAAAGAATGAAAGTGAAAATAAGCTTATTTATGGGTACTAAAAAAAAAGTATTTTTCATCCTTATTAAGTGCTAACACATGGTACTGTTGTGATTCCAGGCTGTGTGCGAGTCAGAGCATAAAAAGCCAGAGGTATTCTATAATCTGTTAAGCAAAGATTGATTAAAGACTGAGACATATCAGAAGAAGAAAGCATGTTCTTTGAAGCTAACAAAAGTCAGAGCCTTTTTTTTTCCTGCTTGTTTAATTTATTTCCCTTCATAATGAGGGAAGTTTCTTCTTATTAGAAGAACTGGCTTTTAATAAGTTTTTTTTAGGGCTTATTTATTAAAGATCAGCTGAGGAACATGCTGTTTTGATTTAAAGGAAATAAAATGGAGATCATGCAATTGCCTTGAACTTAAACTTCATTCTCAAATTTCAAAACCCTGACAAAACATAATGGAGACACAATAATAATCTTCAAGATTACGAAGTTAATTAAATTTCTCTTATACGTAACTTTTTTTTTTTTGATAAACTCTTATACGTAACTTGTGTGTGATATAATAATGATAATAATAAGGGTTGAATACTTGAATCCATATCTAGCTACATAGAGACAATAACTTAACGTTGAGGAAAAATATTAATACACGGATTTCAGTTTTTCCATTTTTATTAATTTAAAAATTAAATTAAATTATAATTTTTAAAAAATTATTGAAATTATTTTTTATTTTAAAACCAATACAATATTTTCTTAATTTTTTTTTGGTTATAAATATTTAGAATTTTTAGCTGCTTTTGAAACTCTGGGTAACAAAAACTTTGACACTTTATTAAAATTACAAAGATTTTTAAAATATTCAATATATACAATAATACTACTACAATATATTCATCCGGTCCAAAATATAGAAGATAGTTTATAATATAAATTACAATATAAATTATATTATATATTTAAGATAGGGATAGTATAATAATAACGACAACCCGTCTTATCTCATTAGTAAGATCTGTTATCAACAACTAACTCAAGTTTTCTTTCTTATCTCGGTATTTTTATGAAGCCAAACATTACTCAACTTTTTTTGTTATGCCTTTAGCACATTTCTTTTAATACATGTTAAAACCGTTTTAATGTTTTTTTTACCATTTTATCTTTAATAGATGCTCCACCAATTTTTTCTCATAACTTATTTATATATATATATATTCATTCTAAGGTTCTTCATTTTAGCTAGTTCTTATCTCTTTATCATTCAGGTTAAAAAAAAAAAAATCTCTTTACCATTAAATACTCATTATTACATAGCATTGCCAATTTAATAGCAACTTGGTAGAACTTTTCTTTAAATTTAGTAGGTTATTTGTTGGAAATAACTATATATACCAACTTCTATTAAGGAGAAGGAAAAGCTTGGTCATTTCAGCAAAGTTTTAAAAAAATATATATGCTTTTCTGTAATTTATTCTTAACTTTTAGTATAGGATATTAAAAATAGGTGACAGAGAATTCTGTAATTTCTAACAAATGCTATGATAGATTAGTGAAACTTATTTTATTTTAAAAGATATATAAATCTTAGTAATTAAAAAAATAATGTGATTCTAACAAAGCTAAAAAATTGTAAAAATATTTTAATAATAATTCAACATTTACGTAAGCATTATATCAAGATTTACGTAACAAATATTCTAAAAATTTTCAGTTTAATTTTCAGGAAATAGTACGTTATTTCCATCACAGGAGAAGCATATTAGAACTTGGAATCTATTTTCCCCCTTTATCATATATAGAAGCTTTTTTTTTCCTGAATATATACAAGGAAAAATCTCATTTAAATATTATCTGAAATTTTAAAATCTTAAAAGGTCTGTTAAAAAATTAAAAAGACAAAAAATTAAAAAGACACATGTGATTGGAAAGAATGAGTTTTTGAAATTTAAGTGTTTTTATTAAAATGTCTTTTACATAATATAAAATCACACTCCTCTCTCTCTCTCTCCATCTCTTCCTCTCTCCATGCTCTCTCTCTCTCCTCTCTCTCTCATCATCTTTTCCTCACCCAAAGCTCTGTCTGTTGAGGCTCATCCCTATTCTCACTTGCGACAATCTGAATCAAGTAAAGCTTCTTTTCTTCATCATTATCTTCTTCTTCTCCATTCTTCTTTCTCTTCACTTTCACAGTAATGAGAGACCAGTTTACAACGAAATTCTGCAGTTTCGGTGAGCTCATGAGTTTTATGGCAAGCTCATGAGGATTTCCAGCAAGTTTATAAACTTTTAGCAAGCTTTTATAGTTTACCAAGGGTGTGTGTCTGGTATGAGGAGGGGAGGGAAACTAAAGTTAGAAGTTAATATTAGCCTCTAACTTTAGTCTCCCCTCCCTCCCCTCTCATTCCATCATCTCAAATCAAACACACCATAAAAAAGTAACTACTTTGACAAAATTCATAATGGTTTTGATAAAATTGGTAAGTACTATGATAATATATGTAAAATGGTTGACAAAGAATTTTAAATTGTGACCAATTAAATAATGAGATTAACTAAAATAATAATGGTTTTGACAAAATTGGTAAATACAGATAACATATGTAAGATTATTGACTAATGAGGTTCACTAAAATAGTAATGATTTTTACTTAATAAAATTAGTAACTACGTAAAATATGTGTAAAAGGATTTATCAACAGGTTCGGGTTATAACCATTTAAGTAATGATTTTAACAAAAAAATCATAATGATTTTGATAAATATCATGGGGTTTTAAACTCTATCATTTTTTTAATTTATTTAATAATTGAAGAAATAATAGTAAATTCATGAATATTTTAAAATTCTAATTTCATCCCTATCACCTTAAGATGTCCTTTCCCAGTATGAGACCTTATGAGGTTTTAAAATTACGATTGTCCCTGTATACAAGCCTTTTCAAACATCATTTATTTATTTATCTTTTCCTCCATCCCATAATCCAAACTGGGAACTTTTTCTGCAAGGGGCCCTATCGTAATTTCACTACCTAGTTTCTACCCCACCTTTGTGTTTTTTACTTCCTAGTTCTTATCCTAAATATTGTGATGTGAATGTGACTTGCCAATCGAATCTTCTCCAGTACTTCAACTGGTCTGTTGTTCGGAAAATATAAACAGAAGGTAAAGACCCAATCAACTCGACCCCACATATCTTTTCTTATAAGGCAAAAAGAGAGACAGAATCCATACATGTCTTTCAAGTTTGAATTGGTCACATACAGACAATCATAGAGATGACAACTATTGTAACTTCTTATAAAATCTATCAAAAAGCAATCAACAAAAAAACAAAAATCGACTTGCCTTGATCACCCTAGCCCTAGTTTAGACCTTAAAATTTCCATCTGATATGGTTGGGATAGTTGTCTCATCGTTGAATTGACCAATACCCAATGAATTAAATAAAGAAGCAAAGCAAAGACAGCTGTAAGGTAAGAAGTCATCAAAAGTTCAAAACCAATTTTTTTTCCTTTACAAGTATTGGAATTTACACATAACTAATATATGCTTTGAGCAACTTATGCTTCTGCAACCAGTGCTTTTTAAGTAAAATATATGTAACTTTGTATTCATAAATGATGAATCCAAAAGACTCTATATATAAGAAACGAGTAAACACATTTTAAGTATGACTTTTCAGTGAGTTCCTCTTCTGCTTACACTCTTACTTCTAGGGGTGAACTTACCAAAACCATTACGGCTTTTCTCATGGGTAACAGATGATTTTAACAATATTGATGACTCAGAATTTCTTTTCGGCAAATCGAACTGATGATGCAATTTCAGGGGATCAGCACCATTTTGGGGACTTGGTGTAACTTCAAGAGTAAGGTCCTTGGGGTTCTCTGAATCAAGCAGGTAGTCTTCCAGTGTTGTAAGGGACTTTAACTGATTGCCAAGAGATGCAATGGTCTTTTGGCACTCAGCAAATCTACTAGCAGCCAAAGCAAGTTCCTTCTCCTGCAATTAAGATGCGGAGATAATTAGATGGGTGGTGCAAAACATTAACTTAATGCAATTCCGACAAAGCTTCACATACGGCTAATGTGATTTATAACTTTTGTTCAGTTTAAATAATCTATAAGGAAAAAAAAATTAGCTCTTGTCTAAGCATATACGCAGAATGGAAAATTAAGAGCAGGTTTCAGGTGTTCCTAATATGTTTTAGCAAACTGACCTGCTTCAACTTCAACTCAACGTTAACACCTTCTCTGTGCGTTTTCTCAGCCTCTTGTTGGAGTTGAGATTCATGCTTCATCCTCGAAAGTTCATCTTCCAACCTCTCACACTTGGCAACACTCTCAGCAGACAAAGCTCGCTCCTTCTCAATCTCCTTCTCCAATGAACCAATTTTTGAAACCAAATCCTCTACTTCGCTTTGAACAACTCTCAATTTTGATTCAGTTTCCTTATTCTTTGTTTTGGTTGACTTTAGTTCTTCATAAGCTTCTTGATTTGTTTTATTTGCAAGAGCTAACTTAGTTTGAAGCTCTGCTACCTTCAACTCTGCTTCCTTTATTCGACCCTGTGATGCCTCAAGCTGCTTTTGGCACTCAGCAAAGGCCATCTCTTTCTCAAGTCTATCCGCTTCCATCTTTTCTAGCTTTTCCTCCAATACAGCATTCTTTTGAATTACAGATTTCAATTCATCTCTCATTTCATTTTGGTCACCATTAGGTTGATCTGACGCAAGTCTTGCCTCGGCAGAAATGCTTCTACGTTCTGTATCAGGCAATGCAGCAAGTTTTTCCATCTCGAGGAAATCATCCATGAGATTGATCTCAACTGAAGGGGCCATAAGATTTTTTCCAATGGCCTTTTCAATCTTAAACTGATTATGTTCTGTGATCAAAGCAGATGCCCATGAGTCAGAACGACTTGGTTCCCATTCATTCATCTCCCAACCACCCAATTTGCGCACATCACTTTCAATAGCCTGTAGCCTCTCTCCATTATCTGACAGGCTATCTGCAAAGGACTCTACATAAACTGAAGAGGCAGTCAAATATTTGTGATCATTAGCAGAGAATGTTTTGCGGATTATGGCTTTTAGTCTATGGCACTCAGCTTCAAGCTTAGCCGCCTTCCTTTTGCACTCCAGATGTTGCTTGCTTGCTGTTTCAGCAGCTTCTGAACTCAAATCTCTCTCAGCGATCCTGAATTCTAGCTCCTCAAGTCTAGATTGTAGCTCAAGTTTAAGTCCTGAATTTTCTTTCTCCAAAGCCTCAAGTGTAAGATGAAGATCAGAATAAATTGACACAGAAGCTTCAGCTTTAGTTGTTTGAAGTTGAGCCTCAAGCTCAGATATTTTGTATTCCCAGTCACGAGAGCTATTTGCAACAGCTTCATTGATCTTTTGCTCTTGTTCTTCTCTAGCTTGTCTAAGTTGCCTCATGCACTCCCTGAGTGCCCCATCAAGATGACTAACCCGATCATCAAGTGCTGAGTTCTTCTGATTTGCAGCATTGAGTTGTTGTTTCAAAGACGACACTTCATTTTCAGCCTTCTCCCATCCTAAAAACACCCAAAAGCCAATATCAGGAACTTTTCTCAATTGCAAATTTAAGCTTTCCACCTTCGAGAAAATAAAAGAGAGAAAACCAGGGTGGTAATAAGCTCTTCAAAGAATAATGGATGAACGTCCCGAAAACAATCCAGTAGAGAAGAAATATATGATAGTCACAGGCTCACAGATAGAGCATGTATTACTGGATTCTCCTGATATGAGTTTAACCCATGGGTCAGGATTCAGGAAAAGACAGTTTTAGCTTTCACTACAAATTTTCATCCATAAAAAATGTAACCAACAATCAGTGCAAGGACAGTAGCAACTGCCAAAAATCACTAGCTTTCTCTTTCCATAAAAGTATGAAAACCAAATTAAAAAAGTTTAGGGATAATGAGGAAATATTTTCTTTGACATGAACTAACTCAACAGTTGTCTTCAGTAGTGGGCATGTGCATATCATTAATGCTTACTGACGTATAATGTATTCAAGGAGAAACAAACACATCAAGTATGCATATAAAGAATTAATGATATTAACATGACCCTAAAATGATGACTAAAAAATGGTTTGCTGAAGTTGATTATGACTTTCAGGATCTGTTTGACTGTTTCTCATGTAAGTTTTCTTCATATTCTCCTCATAGAATCATCGTTTTGGGGGTCATTTTGACTTATGATTTGGATGAACCTCAAACGTATGTGGTAATAAACATAATGAGGTAGTATTACTGCCAGTGGCATGAAAGGAGCCCAAAAAAAAATAGTACCTGAGACAGCTTCTTCAGCAACTTTCGCATGCTGCTTTACCAAGTCTTCTTTGGCCTTAATGTTTCGAAGAGAAGCAGATAATTTTTCAGTGAGAATCTTCACATCAGAAACTTCTTCAATAATGGGTGGAGCTTTAGATGTGACTTCAGGTGATGGAGTAGTTTGCGTTGGATATACCTTGGAAAACATAGCAGAAACATCAAAGTCTCCCAAATTTTTTCCAACATCACAATAACTTAAAAAAACCACAGATATCAAACTCCAACGAGTTTTTCATTTCATGGAAACGCAGAACAAACAGAGAGAAACTATCTAGAAAGATGGGCGGAACAGAGTCATACCGCTGCCCTACCTGATCATCAGAGAATCTCTCTGAAAGAGACGATATTGACCCTGAACTCTCAGTTTCACCAGGACTCTTCTCAGACGACTTCCTGCGCCATAGCCAACTTCGTCGATCCATCTATAATTAACACAAAGCGGCAACTGTCTCTTACTTCACAGTGACTTTATCTAGTATTTCTTCACACGAATCCCAATCCTTTATGGAGAAAGTTCATTGCTAACGGAAGCTCAATCTCTTGGCTTGAAGTAAGAAGTAACTTGAAACATGATCAGGTAAAATTAATTGATGAATGGATTCAATCGGAATACGAAACTCGGAGCTGTCAAAATCTGTAAGCAGGACACACAAAGAAAAAAGAGATCAGCCTGAACTGTTCCACCAGAATACCAGACGCATATTCAAATGGAAAATAAAATAAAATGTAGTTATCAGCTTTGCTTAGAATTCACTTCCCAATCCATCTAACTCGATTTTAACTTCTGGTAAAACCGCACAAAAGTGGGATACTTAAAAGGGAGTGTAAGATGTCTGTGGTCGCAACACGTAACCCAGTGAAGATAGACGATTGCAATACCCTTTTGAAAACTAATGACTAATAGGGTATTACTTGAGACTCAAAATTCCGAGTTCCCAACAACTCATACACCTAACGAGTCCCCCCAATTTCACGCCATTCGATAGAACTGGGAACAAATGGCGATATCGAAATATCAAATGAACCCTGAATCCAGAGACCGGCTTCGAATATCACATGCGACCCAGAGATAAAGGAAACGCAGAGAAAGAAACTTCAAGAACTCATCATAAAATATCTGGAAATCAAAGAGAGTAATCAACGCGAAAAACATTTGAATTGAGCTATATTCTTTAAGAATTCAAATACCTCATCCCGGTGACATGGTGAGAGGTTGAACAAGACACATAATAGAATGCAGAAAAAGAGACAAGTTCCGGAGATCTGAAAGGAATGTCAGGAGAATGGTAAGAATTGAAGGGACATCTAGGGAGGATGATTTCACAAATATTATCCAACAGATTTGTTCCAAAGGGACGGAAAAATAAATTCAGAATGGGGACAGAGAGGAAGAAAGGTAGGACCATGTGATTGTCTTCAAGTGGAAGAGAGCGTGGGCTGAATCAAAAAAAGTCCACAGCTAGTTTTATCTTTCTCTCTCTCGCGAATCGTGAAGATTTGATTTGCTGGTAAATTTATTCCAGTTTTTTTTTTTGGCCAATGCGCGTTATTCCCGCTCATCGGTCGACGAATTTCACTACAATCTTCACAAAACATTAAAAAGACGATTCTAATTCTACGAGACAACGATTTCAATTTTTTTTTTAATACGAAAAAGTTTTGAAGAGGTTCGACATCAGTCCCCTATCAAAGTTAGAGTATAGCCTGGGGCTATTTAAGTACGGATACTTACAAGATCGTCTACGAAAGGAAAGGAGTTCCAGCAACAGCAGCAGCGAGGAGCGAATACACATACTTTACCAAATCCTTTATTATCTATGCCTACTTTCTTCAGTAACGATTTCAATTTCACTGCAATCTTTACCACTACTATTGTTTTTGCTTGGTACCTGATGATTTGTTGCTTCGAATCTGTAATTGCATCGTCGTCCCTGTCTCAAAAAAGCAGTATAATTCACAAATTCACACCTTTTGAATAAACACGCACAGTGTGATTGCGACTAGAAATGACTAGTGAGTGTGAAACTCCTTCGTCTGGACTTTGGGCTGAGCTCGCTTTGATTGCGGAATACCAACAACATTGTGACTTGTGAGGGCAAAATCTTTTGCTCTCTTAGGAAGATTGCTGCAATTATTTGTGGTCAATAAATCATCATTTTCAAATGTAGGATTCAATTCTGTAAGTATTTAGTTTAAAGTCGTTGATTATGATTAAATTTTTCTCATCCCCATCCTTTAAACCAAACACGCCCTAAGCCTTATTGCTCACACTCACTTATTGCCACAAATTTTTGCTTCTTCAATAAATTCTCTACAACTCCTATTGTCTTCTTCGGTGTTTTCCTGATATGAGGATATGCAGAACATGCTTTTGCTGTGACCTAAATAACAGTGGCGGATCTAGGAAATTATGAAGGGTGGACACTCGATAAATTCAAATATATATATTTTAATAAAAAAAATATATTATAATAAAAATAATTACAATGTCATCTTTCTATATTTTATTTTTTAGAATTTCATTATAATTGTTTTATTATCAAATTTATATTATCAAGGGTGAGCACTTGCGGCTCATTCTCGTTGAATAATATCATGTAAGTCATTCTCATTACAACAAGCTTTTGGAATTCAAAGGTGGGCACTTGTCCCATTTCTCTTCAACGTATGTCTGTCCATGCCAAATAAGCTCAGAGAATCAATGTAATAAGCTAAACCATCCAAGTGATCAAAGAGCAGCATATGGGAAAATATTACTTATTTTAATACTGATGAGAAGGTATCAACGAGGTAGAAACATGGAGGTAAATGCACAGTAATGAATTTTGATGTTGAGTATGAGAGAAGGAGGAAGCATGTCTTTGCCTTGTTGGTGTTCAAATCATTCTAGGGATTTTTTTGGCAATGCGTGGCAATCACTCTGTGATTAGTCATATATTACTCTGGGCCTCGTCACCTCTTTTTAAGCTTAAACTAGCAGAATCAAAGTAGAAGGACCTCTAACAATGACTGAGCAAACAATAAGGATTGAAAAAAAAGTGAAAAAATTATAGCGATCGAGTTTAAAATTAAGTGAAAACTATACGGGCTCACAAATTAATTTTCCCCATAAAAACTACAAATTTTCATGTAACGTGCCTAAGTTTCCATTGTTTTATATACGTATGAAAAGAGATTAATTATTAACACCAAAACACATTGGAGAATAAAATAATTCATATGTTACGTGTGATCGATAAGTTTATTTGGATATACAGTGATAGGAAAAATGACTTATAATCAATCTAACTTATAAAAAAGTTATATTGTGAATGTGATTGATGTTTGGGTAATAGCTTTCGATATTTAAACTTATGGTCAATCTGAAATATTTTTTAGGTATTGACTAACACTAAAAATATACTTCAATATACTAAATGGTACTAAACAAAAATGGGTTAAGGTACAAAATTGCCAATGAACTATTGGCTCATGAGCAATTTCACCAATAAACTCTTTAGTGGACCAAAATTACCAACAAACTGTTAAAACAGGACCAATTTCGCCAACGCTGTTAATCTGCCTTCATGCAAAAATTACAAAATAGAACTCAGATGTTTATGAAACTATATTTAAGCCCAAAAAAATTTAAAAAATTTTATTTTAGCCCCTCCACATACTTTATATAGAGGAATTAAAGTAAAAATTATAAAAATTTTGGGGCGGCAAGATAATTTTCTAAAATTTTGGATTCTTTTTTGTAATTTTTGCGGAGCCATCCCTACCCCTCAAAATCCATCACTAGTTACAGGCCTTTTTTTCGGCTTTAGCCTGGCCTGTGGCCTATTAAGGAGGCCTGTAATTTTAAAAATTTTGTAAGCAACCTAACAAACCATAAATCTCATATCAAAACAAGCCTATTTCAAACAGGCTAAAAACAAACCTACTTTAAACAGATTGAAAATAGACCTACATCTAACAACTGTTTAAAGTAGGTTTGTTTTTGGCCTGTTTAAAATAATTATGTTTTCGCTCTGTTTGAAGTAAGCTTGTTTTGAGGTGAGGCTTGTGGTTTGTTAGGCTGGTTACAAAATTTTTAAAATTACAAGCCTTCTTAATAGGCCACAGGCCAGGTCAGGCTAAGGTTTAAAAAAAGGCCTGTAACCAGAGACGGATTTTGGGGGTAGGGATGGCCCCACAAAAATTACATAAAAGAACCCAAAATTTTAGAAAATTATCTTTCGGCCCATAAAATTTTTATAATTTTCACTTTAGTCCCTCCATATAAAGTATATGGAGGGACTAAAATAAAAAAAAAATTTGGGGTTTAAATATAGTTTCATAAACATCTTGGTCCTATTCTGTAATTTTTACATGAAGATAGATTAACAGCGTTAAGCTCAATTAATGGCGTTGGTGAAATTGCTCCTGAACTAAGAGTTTGTTGGTAATTTTGGTCCACTAGAGAGTTTGTTGGCAAAATTGCTCCTAAGCTAATAGTTCGTTGGCAATTTTGCACGTTAGCCCAAAAAAAATACTTCATAATCTTAAAAAATTATTTTAGGATTTTAAAAAAATCATTTTGAGTACCAATCGGTACTCTAAAATATTTTTTAGGGTACTAGATAGAACTGAAAATATATTAAACAGTACTAAAAAATACTTCATGCTTATATAAAAAATAGAAGAAACCCATGATGCATTGGCAAGTGAAAATCACACACACATATATATACTCCTTCTAATCCTTATTATAAGGCACCAACTACCATTTCTCACGATCTAAGGAATAAAAGTTAACTCATTAATTAAGTCCAAAATTAATAAATGTTTCCAACTTCACCCCTATTTTAATGATGTGACTTTAAATAAGTTAATTAAAAATGAGGACATAATAAGAAAAAAAGTAATAAATGAAGCAATTAAAGTAAGTTGATGCCTTATAATAAAGATTAAAAGATATTGATAGTCGATGCCTTATAATAAAGACACAAAAGAGAGTATATCTCGAGAAGGGAATAGATGTGCTGACACACTCGCGAATGTGTGCCTACAGTTTCCAAGGAGAAACAACGTTTGGCATGTTCCTCCGGAGGTGATTCTGGAGATTTTACAAGGAAGACAATAATATTTTGGAGGGGGGGGGGGGGGGGGGGGGGTGTCCATATCAGAGGCAGATAGTAATGTAACGCGCTTGGGTTGTAATCCCCTTTTTTCACCAAAAAGGAAAAAGAAGAAAACTGTTGAAAGTATCCTCAATAAGGCTGAATTCAATTTTTCTCTCATCAATGGAAATTGTGGGTTTTTTTTTTTTTTTTTTCTGGCCTGGGTGACAAGTCAATTATGTATTCAATGATAGATCACGTGGGAATATTCCTTTTCATAAAAGAGTGAGGAAATATTATTGAGAATAAAATGGTGGCCCTATTTTTGTGGTAGAATCCAACAAGAAAATGTACCAAAGTTTGACATTTTTCTCGCATCAATAAATATTATATCTATCTTATTTGCAAATTCTGATAGTTTGATAACTACGCTTCCTTTAATTTTTTAAATTAATACTCACCAATTTATCGATTATATAAAAGAAAGACAGAGATGTTAAGATTCCCTCTTCTTGTTATCTACAACTTCCTCCTCCCACCATAAATCTCTGACCATAAAATCGTAATAACTAAAATAAAGATGTAAAATAAAATATGCTCAAAAAATAAAGAGATATTCGGGAGATAGTTACAAAATATAAATATTTTAAAATTAATATATTTAAATTAAAAATAGAGAAATGATGAAAAGGCAGTGTTGATTATATAAAAATAGGGACATTGGGAGTCTTTCCACTGCATCTGCCACATCGTCATCCTGCCATAATATCGTAACAACTAACACAAGGATACAAAATAAAATATACTCAAAAAATAAAGAGTACATATCTAGGAGATAATTACAAATTATTTACATATCTAGGAGATAATAGGAGATAATTACAAATTATAAAAATTTAAAAAATATATATATATAAAGTAGAATATTTTTAAAATAAATATATTACAAATTAAAAATAGAGAAATAATGAAAAGGTAGATTCAAAATATTTTGAAATCCTATCAGGTTGCACTTCTCTCAATCTCACTACTAAAAAATGATTTATTTATTTCATAAAATACTTTTTAGGTGGATTCCTCTCACCCGACTTTTCACCTCTCATATTCTTCACTCTAGATGTCATTAATCTCCTCATGTCCTTTATTGTGAAGTTGGTAACCAATTCAAAGTTCTTTATGAAATTTTGCTTTTGTTACATTATTTAACTATGGTAACTTTATGATGTCTAAACACGAGGTTGCTCATGATGGTGACTCGATGGAAATGATTCTCCGTGGTGCAAATGTTAGTTTCAGAATTTTTTTATTTTTTCTACCATATTGTTTTGCATGATCTCCTACCAATTGTGTTGTTACTATATATATCAACTTCTCTTATACATATCTTGCTTATTTGGTTCATTGCGTGATATAGGGTGTAATACCACTGCAAATATTTTTATCAAAGGGTGTGATTTCTAATGCCATCCTACTAGGACTAAGAATGGCAAAGCAGTTGGGCCTTCAGCAAATCTTAATCTACTTGGACTCTATGAATGTGACTAATATCCTTATAAGAGATTGTTGCTATGAGGATCACCCTCTGAGAGGGCTTATCGGAGACATTAGAGACCTCCTGTTCGGGGATTGGGATGTCAAGTTGTGCCATACCCCAAGAGACAACATTGCATGTGATGATTATTTGGCCAAGGAAGGGCATAATGCGCCTGTTGATGAGAATGTGATTCTTATTCCGACAACTCCTATGCAATAGAGATATGATGTTGAAGGACCAATTGGCTTGTCGGTCATAGTTTACTTTTTGTGTTGTACTTAGGGCTAGATTTATATAGTCTGGTTCCTAATGTTAATCTCAAACTTCGGCTTGCCTGTTGTATTAAAAAAAAACGGGTGTGATTTCTAGTTTCAATGTTAGTCCCAATGCAAGGTGCTTGGGTTCCAAATACTATGACACCTTCATCAACAAAGCCAAATACACCAAGGTTTCTAAAAGTCTTTATTTGTGATTTGATGGTTTCATTCTTTTAAATCGCTTGTTAATTTGTTGATTGGACTACCTTTTAAGAGTTATCTATTAATTCTCTGTTCATATTTTAATGATAACAAAGTTTAGAAAAGTTATGAGGACTTGATGATTCAAATCACTCGAGTTTTGTATTTCAAGATACTCGAGTGATAATACTTTATTTGAACTAAAATTTAAATCAGTAACATAACTCACTTCAAGTTATCTGAGATGATCACTCGAGTGACATGTAATGCATTTGAGTGATGATTCTTAACTTCCAGTGATTTTGCGAGTCACTCGCTGAAAGAATGAGAGTTATGTAAGATCAATCGAGTAGCTAAGTTAGCACTTGAATGATCCCTTGTCACTTACAATAAATCAACAAGTCACTTGCAGGATTTATGGAAGTTATGGCATATCAGTCGAGTGATGAGATTCATCACTTAGGTGGATAAGTGACCACTTGAGTGTTGATAATGACTTACTGAGAATTTTGCAAGTCACTCGCTTACTTCCTAGAAGTGTTGAGATGTCCACTCGGGCGAGCATGCTATCACTCAAGTGAAAGGTGAGCACTTGTGACTAAACTACAAGTCACTCACGATGGTCATGCGAGTCATGACCAATCTCACTCGAGTATAAGTGATGTCACTCGAGTGATGACCACCAACTTACAAGTTTAGTATAAGTCACTCGCTGATGAAACAAGAGTATTGGCTTTACTGTTAGAAGTCCACTTGAGTAAACTTTGATGTCACTTGATTGATACAAGCCAACTTGCAGAGAAATAGTCAAGTCATTGGTAGAGTTGAAACTATCTTTAAACTAACACTCAAAATGAATCTTTTCTAACACTCAAGTAACTTGTTTTTCAATAGTCCACTATGAGAGACGAAACCCATAAGCACTCGAGTGACTATTCTTGGTGCACTGAACTATCGTCTCTGAAAATTCAAATATAATGATTAACATATGTTTAACTTTGATTACAACTTATTATACTTCTCAATACTATTAACCTTATTTGTAAATGAGTTTCAAAAGTTTGAATTCATGGATTACAACAAAAAACACAAAAAGCAAATCTCTATGTCAGACATTTATTGCATAGAAGATAAAAGATTGTAGAGCAGACCAAACATATTTCGACCAAAGCTTTTATTACATTGAGCATGAAAGCAACCCAACCTTAAGCAATCTCAGAGCAGGCCTAAAAGGCCTCTTATCAGGCCTGAGCTTGGTCTGTTAAGCGAAAACAAGCCTTATAAGAGGCATTGACGTAGCCTTTTAGCCTGACAAGCTAGGCCTGTTAAATTAAGCTTTTAACAAACCAGACTACAGGCCCCTGAGAGGCCTCTGACCTATTTCCACCTCTAATGACACTAGGCCACAGACTGGTATTGGTAGGCTCCATATTAAAATTATTTTGATTAATAAAATAATATATATTTTAAAGATACACAACAAATGTGTCGTGTATCATCTTCAGTGTTTACAAAAAGACATTAAGATAAGATTGATTTTTATACCGGACCTTTCCTAATTAATTATGTATAATAAAAAATACTTTATGGTCCTAAATCTAAGGTAAAATTGATTTTTTATTGGAGAAATTATAAAGATATACAATATATGACATGATTAAATAATTTATTTAGTTTTCTTAAGTTTTTTTTTTAAAAAATTGTCTTATATTTAGAATTTGAGAGTCAGATATTTCTCTCTCCCATTAAATCCCTCTCCAGCGTGGGTCCCACCCCAAATAAAGCAGCAAACGTTAGGCATAATTTTCTGTGTCTTTTTTGGACCCGGCTCTCATCCACTTCCCTTCTCATCCTCTTCTATCCTCTTTTTCATCTCAACCGTTGGATTAACATATGAACGTTTCAGATTTTGTTTTTTATAAAAATATTATTTTTTAATTTTGTAATATTTTATTAATATTTTTAAAAGAGAAAATCTGAACCGTTCATATTTCAATCCAACGATTGAAATGAAAAAAATGATAGAAAATGATGGGAAACGAAATGGATGAGAGCCAAATCCGTCTTTTTTTTTCCCCTACTTTAAACCTTCAGGTGCATTTTTGCACCCCCATTAAACTTTATGGTATAAGTTGTCTTTTCACAAATACGTCATGGTTAGATGGATACCTTTAACCATGTGCAAATATATCAACTTTAGCCACGGGGGATTCCCATTTCTCCCAAATTTCAAGATTCCAAATCAGTATTTTCTCACTAAAATGAGTTATTAATTTTTTTATCAAGTGTGGTCAATCAGGAAACAAATCTAAAATTTTGGAGGTCTTTTTTTGTTGTTGTTGTTATTTTCATTTCCGTTAGAGGAAGTGAACTGTCAACTATGGACCTGCACAGGTTAACCCCAAAAAACAAAATCAAATAATTGCACCCGGAACTTCCATTTGGCCCATTATTGTCTGGTTTTTTTTTTTTTTTCTTCCGGGACGTTGGCGAGGGTCTCATCATTAGGAGGAAAAGACACTGAATGGCCGAAATATGCAAATCCCAACTTACGGACATAAAATGGCCTAATCTAAAGTTTTTAGAGAGAACCATGATTAAATTTATAATCAAAATACGTAAATGCGTTTAGTTTGAAAGACGAAATCACATAAACTATTTAATAAGTATTTTTTTTGTTCAAAGGATACACACACTGCAAACTAATATAAAACTGGACAACAAATACGAACAAAGCCAAATGAAATACAACAAAATAAACCAAATACAAAAAGAGTCAAATGTACATTAAAGATTCAAAAATAGAAGAAGAATATGGACAATGACGGCATTTTCGAAATCCAAGTTTAGAAGTAATGATAAAGAAAGTGTTGGTTGTAAAACCCACCCTAAATGACACACCTCCTTATAAGCATTAACTGTAATTAGAGCAACTGTACAGCTACCTCATATTGGGGGTAAAGAACTTAGAAAACTCAACCTCAGAAAAGAAGAAGACCCATAATGTCGTGAAGAAAACTTCTACTCCTTCAATTAAACAGATCTAGTGGCCTTGACCACACACCTAACAACACCTCTTTAAATCTTCCCACAATAACGCAAATCCGAGCTATCAAGAGATAATCAGATTTAATAACATCTAAACAACCATCCAACCTAGAAGATTTGAACGCAGATCTTACAGATCTATTTATTTCCTGAGACAAGAACACTACCACAAAACCTATTACCACAAAAAACAAAAAGAAACAAAAAGCAGATAAAATTCACCTCCACAGATCAAATCTAGAGAAGGAGAGGAAAAAACCCACCACAAAGACGAGAGAAGGTCTCAACTGACAAAACTCAAAGTGAGAGGACCACAAATGAAAGATTTGGACTCCAAACTACAACTCTGACTCGTCTGTGGCACGAAAATGAGGCTCGTCGACGACTTGTAATGAAAACACAAGCCGCGGGCGAGAGATATTGAAGATAAGAACGTGAGATATAGAGAGAAGAGGGAGAGGGTGTCGGCCAAACCTAAAAACCTCTCCTCCTACACACAACTATTTAATAAGTATTAGCTAACCTTTTATTCATCATATGACAACAACAACAAACATAACTTATTTACATCATTATTTTAAAAACTTAATTTCAAAATAATTTATAACAACTTCACAAGACTTAAGTTTTTTCGAGGAATCATTTTTAGATTCTCATATAGATGATTTTTACATGTCTTTCTTTCTTTTTGTTATTATATTTATTACTTATGATATTATATAGACTATTCTGTCAACAAAATGTTAGCGCAACTTGTGCAAATAAGTTGAATAATTCTATTTGTGTGTCAAACAATGTAGTACTTAAGAGCTATTTCACAAATTCAGTTGTTAGGAAGCAATACTTTGAGTCCACATTTTCTTTTTTTCCTTACCTCTTTTTTTTTTTGAAAATGAGTGAGAAAGTGGAAACATCAGTTACAAAAAGAAAAAAAAAACATCACTTTCTCACTTCTTTTTAAAGAAAAGGATGAGAAAAAAAGATAAGGAAAAGGAGGGAATGTAGACTCCGATACTTCTTATAATAAAACGGGTCGTTCCTATGACAAAAATTTGGGTTTAGCTAGTAAGTTATTTTCTTAAAACAAATTTTAAATTTTCTCAAAAAAGTATTTGATAAAAGATGTGATATAAATATTATTTTGTCAATAGACGAGTCCTCATGGGAGAGAGCAAAAAATGTCAGAAGGGAAATTCACGAAATTGATTTTTGCATAACTTGCAAGTAAAGCCTGGAAAACATTCGATCGCCACTCATTTGATCCTATGAATAAAAATTAGGGAAAATTGATTACAGGGCCCAATGAAGCAAAATAATTACAAAAAAGACTCAAGAAACATTCACATGCCAGAAAAAGCCTTAGGGCCTTTTCTGGCATTTTTTCAAAAAAAAGTGTACAGACATAGTTGCTAATTGCTACAGATGTAGTTGTTAATTGCTACAGATGTAGTTGTTAAAATGTAGTTATTAATTAGACTGATTTAGTTGTTAATGAGGACTGATATAGTTGTTAACCGCTACTGATGTAGTTGCTAACGTTTTTTGAAAAAATGCCAGAAAAGGCCCTAGGCATGTGAATGTTTTTTGGGCCTTTTTTGTAATTATTTTGCTTCCTTGGGCCCTATAATCAATTTTCCCAAAAAATTATTCCATATTCTGGAATTTTTATTCGTATTAGCGCAATACACAATTATTCTCTTTTCCCATTAGTATTCTTTTTTTTTTTTTCATTTGTTTTGTTTAATTTTTATTATTAAATGTACTATAAATATATTACGCCATCCATGAAAAACATTGAAATGTTTATACAACTCATGGTGATATTAAATCCAGTTGGGATTTTCTGATCAAACCAGTAAATTGATCAACTATAGCATTTTAACTAGTTTGATCAAGAATTTTAATTGATTGACTGTATATTATTTTATATCTTTTCTCCTCTCATTATTTAACCTAAAACGATATCAATTTGACTAGAAAAAAAAAAGGAAAAAGAAATATACAATAGTGCATTATATGTGGTTTATACCTAAATATTTTTATATATTTTAATTAAATAATATCATTTTAGTCATGATCAGGTTTACCATAATTCAACAACGATTAAATTTATTATCCTCAAAGTACTATATTGTCTAAATCAATAACCAGATTAATTTTCATTAATGCACAATCCGTACATGGTTAAGAGGAAGCTGCATTTTTTTGGGCTATATGAAAGTGAGCTTTTGTCCCTTGTTTTTGTTTTTGTCTTTTTTAAAAAAAATAAAAAAAACAAAAAACAAAGCTTTTGTCCCTTGTCTAAAGGCAAAGGAAAGTATATATTGCATAACATCTCCATGTAACTTCCAAGCATATCAATAGCTCAATAAATTATTACCCCTCCTATATTTAATATAAGAGCTTATGATTAATTAGCAGATGTTGAGAAAATTATTTAAGCTGAATATTTGTAACAAATGTGTATTGCTTTCTTTTAAATACCATGTTTAATAATGTGGATTGTAATTGCATTAGAAAGAAATTCTCCTTATGTTATGGATTCAAATATTAGGCCAAACAAAGGTGTGGCTCAATAAAAAGCAAGCAAATCCTAACCTTAAATACCTCCTATAAATAGATGGTCAACCTTAAGGTACACATATGTTACTCTCTACCTCTTCACTATTCTGCCTACACAGAGCACACATCTCACTCCCTTAAGCTAAACGTCTATTCTATATCATCGAACTATGTGGACTTTGATTCATCTCATGGTATGTAGGTCCTGGACATTATTTCCAAGTCAAGTCCAATATATCTTGTTCTACAACAGAACACCTTATATGTGCAATATTCAGGATTGTTCTGAAACGAAGGAATATAGATTTTAGGGATAAAATGAATTGTCACTATATATTTAGAATAAAAGTAAATCCTTATCTATTTTTCCCATTTGGGTGATCGTCATCATCAAGGTCAAAACACAGGAAACGGACATTTATAAACTACTCTTACAGTTTGAAAGGTCGGCCCACGGATTCTAAATAACTTGGGTTGAGGATAACATGATATTCCTACTAATACCCATTAAAGCAAATGATAAAGAATTTGTTCTTTTTAAACCATGTCATCGATTCGAGCCGTGGTAATTGAGAAAATCATATTGAGAGTTCTTTTCTTATGACTATAAGCCCAATTTGGGGCAAATCCAAGTTAATGAGAATCAAAGGTTTCGTTAAATCAGATGGACAGTTAAAAAACATGATACTAATATAATTTAAGGGGTATCATATACATCATTTTAGTTAGTTACACTCAATACCATAATTCAACTACGGTTTACATGCAATAAGGTAAATCAGATATTAATTATTTAAACTTATAATCATCCATGGCTTTTTTTCCATCACTCCTGAAAAAACTGCGTGTAACATTTTATTAACTCTAATTCTAAATATATAATATAATTTATAATACAAATTAGATTGTAAATTATGTCATAAATTTAGGATTAGAAAAATATTAGTTATGTGTAAATATCTTCTGCTATAAAATAAAATAGTTTAAATACAATTGAAGATGAACTACATGAATCCTTTCAACAAATTTCAGGCATTTTTAAATAATAAATTTATAATGAGGGTTTTGATATGTTTTTTTTGAGCCATATAAAATATTGATATGATTCCTAGGCCGCCAATCAAATGTCCCCACAAAACGAGAAGCACAAATCTGAAACCACTAACTAAAGCTGAGGTTGAGGGAAGAAGCATCCACCTGGCACCACTTGAGCGGGCATATAATAATTGGCTCCAAAACACTCCTTCACGATTTTCAAATGTCAAATTTAATGTGATTTCTTTTTTCTTTTCTTTTATTTACGGACCTCATGAAAATAATAATAAAATGGTTTGAACCTTTCAGGCGTGGGAAAAAATATCTGTAAAATATATAATCAAAATTTAATTTTTTTGTCTTGACGGAAGAAGAGCGAGGGCTGAACTGTTGAAGCCCCATTCGTCGTCATCCACAGCCACCGCTGGTTGTGTGGAGGGGGAAGAACCCTAATCTCTCTCCCTCTCTCCGTCTTTTTGATCAGACTCCGAGCAGAAGATTCAATCTGTGGAAAGATGAGCAGTCAAGTTCCTCCTCCTGGTTCCAGAAGGAGCAGTTCTAGCCTCAAGCGTCCACCATCGACGGCTTCCAGGAAGTCTGCGCCGGTTGAAAATGGAAGCAATGGAAATGGCACTGCCAATAAACCTTCTTCTCCGCCTGCGCAACCGTAGGTTTCCGAGCTTTTATTATCAATTCTTGATCAATATTCTTATTCTGGTCTTTTTTTTTGGAACAATGTACTTTGATTACATAGAAATGATGAATTTCTCTATTAACGGATGCGATTCAAGAGTGTTACCGCTTGCCACAGCCCTGCGCTGGGTAGCTCGCAGAAGGGACTGGTTTCACATGCTGCTGATAAATCTATTCTTTTATTGGCTTTCTTGTTTAATTTGGGTTTATTGATGAAATGTTTTAGGGCTGTTGGTGGAGAAAGGACGGTGAAGAAACTTCGGTTGTCAAAAGCTCTCACAATTCCTGAAGGGACGACTGTGTCTGAAGCATGTAGAAGAATGGCAGCTCGCCGAGTTGATGCTGTTTTGTTAACTGATTCCAATGCTTTGCTTTCAGGAATTATTACTGATAAGGTTTGAAGGACCTACTAATGTCTGCCTCCTACTCTGTCCATTGACATCAGCGCTTCTACTTATTTTCTTTATGAAATGTTTGAAGCTTGTTTATCTTTTGGCCAGGACATTTCTGCTAGAGTCATTGCTGAGGGGTTACGGCCAGAGCAGACAATAGTGTCAAAGATAATGACTCGAAATCCTATATTTGTTACTTCAGATTCACTAGCTCTTGAAGCCCTTCAGAAGATGGTTCAGGGTTAGCTTCATTTTACCGTTATATTTATTATTGTGTTCATGGTTAATTGCATGAAAATCGTTCATACATAAATGGCTTGTGACATGAATGGTGATAATTAGAGACAAAGACTTTGCTGGCGAACTTCTAGGTCTGTCATGGCCAAATTTTGGCGGTTAAGTATCTTTAATTGTTTCTCAAATTAGGTGTTGGCATTGACTTTCTGTCTTTTTAGATAATCAACTAAGAAGGAAGATCTCTTATTGCAACAAGTCAGGGCAATTTTTTAGCTTGCTCAGATCCCTTCATATAGAAATAGAACAGTATTTTTGGTGTACAGAGACTATCTTCAGTGAGGGGATTGCTTTTGATGTCATTTCTTGTAGAAGGCATATCTTCAGTTTGTCTGTTTCAAATTATATGTTTGGATAAAAACATTCGGGTAGCTAAAATAGTGGGGAATGTTATAATCCCCTGACATCCCAACATTAAGATATTTGTTATATTTGTTTTTATGGCAACATATTAATGAGGTTGATTCTATTAATGTCATTGGATTACTGATGACTTGATTTGGATCTGCTGATCCTAATATATATCGACTAATAATAATTACACTGGCTAACCTGTTGGGGCCTTAAAAGTGGGTGACGACTTTGTCATTTTGAATTTTGTTTCATTGATCACACTATTAGATTGCATGAATGAGCAGGCAGTTATCATTTCAATTTTTGATCTTAAATTGGCAGCTTCAATCTTGTTGGCGATTGTATTGGCGCATCTTGTGCCTTATATGTTCAGTCCTGTTCATTTACTTTTAGACTTTCCTATTTGTTTGTGAACTTGATGACTTGTCCTCTCTGCTTGGTGTTACTTTTCATCCTCTCAAGGGGCCCAAGATGATATCTATCGAATTTATGGTATTTATTTTTCTCAGGGCACAATATAATATTTAATGACTGTCTCTGTGCTACTTAGGACTTACTTCTTTCTGTAAAAGGATTCCTTCTTTACCCTTCTATTTCTTTTTCTTTAGTTAGTTTATGTTGCAGGAATCAAGTCAATGTTCTTATAGATTCTCTTTATGTTTACATTTCAAATCAATGAAGCTATGAACAATAACGTAATTCTTTAATTGAGATATTATTAACTTTTTTCCCCCAACTAATAGGTAGATTCAGGCATCTTCCTGTTGTGGAAAATGGTGAAGTCATTGCCTTGCTGGATATCACCAAATGTCTATATGATGCCATATCTAGGATGGAGAAGGCTGCTGAGCAGGGGAGTGCCATTGCTGCTGCAGTTGAAGGGGTGGAAAGGCAGAAAGGAAGTGGTTTATCTGGTTGGTTAATGATTGTCTTTATTTATATTGACATCTTATGGGATTGATTTTATGTAATTTGTGAACTTCTTCCATCTGCATTTGAGTGTATTTAAGCATTAAATGTTGAATTGAGAGGTTGATGTTGCTGTTTTGCACGGGAAAAGCCTATTTGTTTTAATCTTTTTTGGCAACAAAATGAGAAAAAAGTACCAGTAGTAAAGAAATATTTAAATTAACATGTGAAGAGGAATATAAGTCTCTGGGTTTTACCTTGCATTGTTTTCTATTTAATTGATTATATTCAAAATTCAAATAAATTAATTGAAGTTCATTCAATCTCAGGGGTTGCATACTTGGTAACAAGCTTGGTGCATTGGTTATATGTTCTAACTTGAGGGGTTGTTAGAATGTAGCATTAGGTTGCCTTTTTTCTTTGTTTGTTTAGAGTTCTCTACTATAAATGTTTGACTCCTCACATTTTACCAATTTTGTGTGTATTTAAAAGTGTTGAAAATTTATTTGCCAACATTGTTTTATTGATACAATATTGATGAGATCAGAATGAAGTTTACATCTGTTGTCATCTTTATCCTTTATGTTGTAATGATGCTAATGCTCTGTTTTGATTTTGATCTTAATCAGCTTCAAATGCTTTCATAGAAACATTGAGGGAGCGCATGTTCAAGCCTTCACTGTCGACTATTATTGGTGACCATACAAAGTAATTCCCACTCCATATTTATGCTTTCTTGTATGTTTTGCCAAGCTATGCCTCACCAAATTTTGTAGCTTTATGAATTTCCAGGGTTGCTATTTCATCAGCATCAGATCCTGTCTATGTAGCTGCTAAAAAGATGCGGGATTTGCGTGTTAATTCAACTGTTATTGTTGCAGGAAACAAGATTCAGGGGATACTAACGTAATCATAAACATTTTCCTTCTGAAGTTCATAATTTTGAATAACATTCCTGAATGCATGTTTTTGAGGCTAGAAACGTCCTTGTAAGATGTGTGATTGTGAAATAAAGTTTGGCCTTTTTGTATAATTTATTTTTATGTGAATCCTTTGTGCAGATCAAAGGATATCCTTATGCGAGTTGTGGCTCAGAATATGTCTCCTGAGTTGACTCTAGTGGAAAAGGTTGTTCTCATTTTATCTTTATATGAAGTGACTTTAGTTGAAAAAAGGTTTATTCTGAGATAATTTCTCTCTTCTTAGCTCTGATTCTTGCAATTGATTTCTTATGCCCTCCCCCAACAAATCACAATCAGGTAATGACTCCAAACCCAGAATGTGCATCGTTGGAGACAACAATTCTTGATGCATTGCATATGATGCATGATGGAAAATTCCTACATCTTCCTGTGGTGGACAGAGGTGAGCTCTGCTTTATTCATATCATAGACTTTTTTTAGTGTTGAAGGTATTAATTATCATTTGTTGTGCAGATGGATATGTTACTGCTTGTGTGGATGTTTTGCAGATAACTCATGCTGCAATTTCAATGGTAACTTTTTGTTTAAAACATCTGTAAATAATAATGAATAGAGTACAGGGAAATGCATTTATTTTACAGTCTCTATATAGATAGCATCTGGCATGAGTTACTTGATAGTTTGTTCGCCTGCCTCTTATTGATGGCTGTGCTTTGCTGAAGGGGGACTTCTCATCATCTGGCATTAATGTCCCTTTCAAAGAGTCTCTAGGAACTATGTTTATGGGTATTCTTATAATATCGTGTATTACTATCTGGCTGGAGATTATCTAGTTTTGACCCATTTCTATTTTATTTTTCTTAAGTGGTAAATGTCTAATGCTATTTTCTATGTGCTGTCATAGTTTTCATGATTTTATTCATGTTTTCCTTCCAAAGGTCATCAAATTTGGAAGCAACCTCCCCTTTTAATTTTATTTATAGCAGTACTGATATCTCCATTTCTATTTGAAGACTCACCACTCATATTTTATCATGACATAAGATTTGGCTGCTTGAACTGTCAAAATATTTTTTGGGGGATCTTGTTTTGATCTGTCAACCAATTACACCATACACCTAAACTAAACCTTGCATCCCACTTTTTACTTCATCATGGTAGTGTTTTTTTTTACTGTTTAGTATGTCCAAGTTCTTTGAGAATTGAGACGTGTATTATGCTATATAACAGCACTGAAGTATATATTATGTTCTGTAGTAGAACCACTAGTGAATATTTGATATATGCCGTTGCAATTATAGAAAATAATGAATATTGATGTTTGGTACAATCATACGTGTGATGATTTCTTACCACTATTCTGTGTGCTTAATAGGTTGAAAGTAGCTCTGGAGCTGTTAATGATGTGGCAAACACAATAATGCAAACATTTTGGGACTCTGCACTTGCTTTAGACCCCCCGGATGATTATGACACTCATAGGTATCCTGTGGTACAATATTTGCTGTTTTAAAATAAGACGATTTGTTCTTTAAAGCAGCATATGATATGTTTGAATGCAGTGATGTCTCTGGATTCATGGCTTCAGAAGCTGCAGAGACTGCAAAGTCAACATATCCATCTCTTGGCCTTGGGAATTCGTTTATCTTTAAATTTGAGGATCCTAAGGGCCGTGTACATCGATTAAGCTGTGGTGAGTGACTAATTTGCTTAAAGAAATCATAGCAAGAACTTGGGGACTAAGCTATTCTATCTTCTTTAACGGATATTTACAGCTGAGTTCTTGTGCATTGGTATCTGGATCATGGTCATGTGATCCTGTAACTTCCTCCCGCTCCCTTTGACCTTGCAGGAAACTTCATTCCAAATTCTCTAATAGGCTCTGTGTATGTGTTTTTAAATCTGTTTTTAAGGGGCTGAACATTTAGAGGAACTTGTGTCTGTTATCATGCAAAGAATTGGTAATGCCACCGATGGAGAACGTCCTCTGATTATGGTGCGTAATGCAAATTTAATTTCCTCCTTTTTTAATTTCTGGCATATGCATTAGATATGGTATTGACTCTTTTTGTTGGTGTCTAGTATGAGGATGATGAAGGTGATAAAATTCTTCTTGAAACCGATGGTGATTTTGTTGCTGCTGTTAACTATGCTAGATCAATTGGAGTGAAGGTAAACATGTGTATGCTTTTGTTAGCTATTTCATTTGGTGATTAGTCTTCTATGAATTGATGATTCATGTAATGCTGTAACAGGCGCTAAGGTTGCATTTGGAGTTTGCCAATTCAAGTAAATCGACAACACCAGAAACAGCTACTGCTACAGCACAGAAGAGCAGTGTATTGTCTTTAAGCTCTGGTATTCTTGCGGGTGCTGTTGTTCTAACGGGTATTGGCGTGTTGGTCTACCTGAAGCGCTCCAAGCAATGATCATTTGCTAGTTTCGGAAGCAATACGTGCCATGTGGGATTCAATTTAATTATTTGCGACAACGAAAATGATATACCCCAAAATAGTAGCTTTTTTTTGGTTATAAAGTAAACACCATGGTTTAAGCTGTGGGAGATTCCGAGATTATGAAGAGATGTACTCTTATCTCGTTTTGTTTTTGATGTAGTTGGACTCAGTAACCTTATCTCAATGTAAAGATGAAATCTTTGCATTTTTATTTAATCCTAACAAATGTTAATGTCGTCAAATATCTATTGCACGCTCCCTCGAGTTACAGGCGTTCGCAATAGTTCCTTCTGTAAACGAGTAATTTGATGTGGCACAAAGGAACCTTGACCGAGTTAAAATTGCTCCAAGTCAGACCTATGTCAAGCTCTATATAGGATTTTGTTTTTTTGTTTTTTTTTGTTTTTTTTTTTTTTTTAATAAAGGAAACGTTTATATCTTTACCAATTATTTGTCTTGAATAAAGATTGTCTCCAATGAGAGTTGCCTATTCCTATAAAGAGTTACATTAGTCAGTGATTGTTTTGCTTCTAGTTTAAAATTGACATGTCAATTGTACGTGCCTTAATTAATTTTTAGAGATTTTAAAAGTTAAGTAAATTAATTATCTATATAAAATGTTAGTTTATTTTAAAAATTTTCTTTAATCATTAGCATAAGAAGTGCCACTTAATAAGAATTCTGTTCATGTTTGCAAAAAAAAAAAGATATAGTTCAAGAAAAATCATAAATTTAAATAATAAAGAAGATTAAATTTCTATATTTGTAATAAAAATCAGTGAAAATTCTCCTCAGGGTCAAAGTAACCAAAATATTGTCAAAAAATGCTCAAAGAAAATTCACATGTCAAAAAAGGTTCTAGTGTTTTTTTGGGTATTATTTCAGAAAGCATAATTGTTAATAAATACTAATATAGTTATTAACGGATACTGATATAATTGTTAATGTGTATTGATTTAATAATAGTGTATTAATTAGTTGTTAACGTTTTATGAAATAATATTAAAAAAACCTTAAATTTTAATGATTTTTTAAATTTACACATATTTAACATACATTTTATCTCAAGAATATAAAAAATATAATAAAAAATTAAATGTAAAATTTTACATTCATATGAAAAATTTAATGATATGATTTATAAATAAGAAAAAGAATCTTTTTTTTTCCTTTTCTTTTTATTTGATGAAAGATTTCCCTTCTTGAAGCTTGGAGAGCAAAGGTCTCCTAAGTGGCCTTCCCTCAATTTTTTTTTGATAAATTCTTTTTGCCTTATAAATAACATTGGAAGAATAGAAATTTATGTTTTTTAATTAAGTAATTAACTAAGCTACGGACAAAATCTACGCAAGAAAGAGAGAAGGGCTAAGCCACTCATCACACTGATAATTATAGGAGGATTAAACAAAAAAGTGAAGGACTGAAGGTAAAAAATACCTATAAATTTTTATTAAAAATAAGCCTTTTGCCATATACATTATACATTTTTTGAGGTGCGAAAATACTCCTAGACATTTAAAATGAGAGTAAAAATATTAATACCGTTACAGAACCACTCTCTTTACACATTCTATACAATAGTATTAGGTCAAATTTAACGGGATGATATTTTTACTCTCATTTTAAATATTCAAGAATATTTTTACATTTTTAAAATGGGGTTTAATGTTTTTGCCTTTGAGGCAGAAACATTTTATCTGTTTTACTCACATAAAAATAAGTGGGTCCTACTATTAAGATAAGAGAGAAAAAATAATAGTGGAACCCACTCATTTTTTTGTGAGTGAGTGAGGCAGATAAAATATTTCTGCCTTAAAAACAGAAACATTAAACCCTAAACCTAAATGTATATGGCGTGAGCGTATTTTTTATAAATGTTGATGTAACAAAATATTACAACAACTCTACAAGTTTGGTTTTGAAGGGGCGGGGGGCGGGAAATGCCGCGGCGTTTTGGAGACGGAAAATACGAGACGAGGTTGGCAACTTGGCATAACTGAAATTAGAGAACCATTAACGTCTCTGCCTCCTTCCCTCCTTTCTCTAATTCAATTGTAGATTCCGCTTCCTTCCATGATCGTCCTCCTGTTCCTCCACACTCTGCTCTTTGCCTTCGTTTCTTCTTCTTCACCCTTCACATCACCGCCATGCATGACAGTTTTACCAGTCGTATTTGATTTTATCCGCATTTGATAACCATAGAATATCCCCAATTCATTCCTACCCTAGTTTCTTCTTCTTCTTTCACTCCCAAGTCAAAGGCACCGTCCCTATCTGGACCACCGGTATGATTCTCTGATCTTTCCTTCAATCTAAAATTATATACAGTATAAAAGAATTAGATTTTTTTGGTCTAATTGTTAAGTCTGTAGCGCCTGTTGATTTTTTTTTTTTTTTTTGTTGATGGAGACTGTGTAGCAACGTGCTAATTTCACAAATTCGGGAGAAGTTAGTTATCATTGTTTGACTTTTGTAATGATAAAGAAAACGGGGATATTATCTTGTATAATTTGATTAGGATTGTGTCTTTGCTTAATTAACAGGAAGAGGGGGTCGCGGTTAATGCTAGATAAGGTTTTTGATGCAGTATTACTGTTTGTATGATTTGTTGTTGAATATAAGTGTTCGTTATTCCCATATTTCTTTGTCTTAAAGATTGTTCTGCTCATGACAGTAGCTTGGTGTCTTTAATGAAGAAGGATGGAACTTGAGGAAGCAGAAAATAATCTTCGTGCTATGAGACTGTTGTATAGGCTCCTAGAACATAATAGCCTTGGCCTGCAAAATACAACTTCGGAGGATGTGGGTGTTCTTTAACTTTAATGGTTCTCTTCTTTTTACTGTGCTTTTCCCGGAGATTTTTTATTTTACCTCCTTTTAAAGTACATTTCGTTGCGCTTGCTAGCTACCTCCATTTTCTGATAAACTCTTTTGACTTCTAATAGGTTTGGACATTTAGATGACTAATATTTTCACTCACTATACAGAATGCTAATTGACTAAAAATTCTTATTTTTACATTGTGCTTCATTTTCACCTGAGGCAGATATTTGGGGAGATCTCAATTAAAGTTATGTGTTTCCAAACGTTATTTTCTTCTATGAACATTTTGGGGTTATTCCTCTCATTTATTTGGCCACTACAGCACTACAGTATGATGATTTTTTGGGTTGATTTTTTTCAATCTTTTACACTGGTGTTTGAGTGCTATGAGCCTAAATTTTGTGTGACAATTTATGAGAGCTTAAAGTATATGCTTTGTTATTCTTCTATTTCTGCAAAGCTAGATTAAAATTTATTGCTTATTAAAGCACTCCAAGAACCAGCTCCTTCAATATTCTATTCTTTTTTCTTTGAGCAGTTGGTTGAGAGAGCTAAAGAGTTACTGAAAAATATGCTGGAAGTAGCATCTGAAAGGGTTTTCGAGACTATTTCAAAGGTTCAGGAAGATGATAATTTTTATTTGCAGAGAAGATCATTTATTTCTCTTTTCATCCTTGTTCTTTTATTTTCTCTTAAAAAAAGGAAGCATATTTTTTGGTGGCGAGGAAACTATTGGATTTATGGGTTTAAATCCCATGGGTTATGAATAAGAAGTGGATTGGAGAAGAAAAGGAAAAAGAAAGGTGAAATAGGTGTGTGGATAAGTCCCATATTGGACAAAGTAAGAGAAGTGAAAGGGTAAATAAACCTTCACTTCACTCCTCTAAATTGGTCCCTTGGGGAACCCCACTTTTGTGGAAGAGAGAGGACTAGTTGGACCTTGATCCACCAGTCACCACGTGTGGTGGCTCAATGTGATTCGGTTCACGAGAATGTGAAATTAAAAATAATTTTATAGATTTTGTCCAAACAATCTCTGAACTTTTTTTAGCCCCTTTGTAATTCTCCCAGCCAGTAGTTGTAGTAGACCGTAATATCATATCGTAATTTTCGAAATCAAAACGTTGTGACCGAACCAGTGCACATCGATCCGTTTGCAACCAAACTAGTACACATGTCCATTCTATCGCATCCATTTGCTAGTCTGTTATATTGCGTTTGTTCGTATGACACATCAGTTTGTTGGTGGGAATCGAGTCCATCTGATCAGTTTTTGTTGTCTAAAAATAAGACATGCAAGTGACAGAAAATTCACTCAATTTTTGACACTTTAGTCTCATACAATATATTGCATTATGCAATCATCTCATATATAGTGCAATTCTAAAAGCATTTGGTTGTGTTCGTTGGGGCCCCTGATCGATACTGCTATCTTTTCGGAGACGCAATCTGTTCTATTTTAGGAGATAATTGTTTGTGATCCTTTGGCATCAGTATAGAGGGAACAAATTGTTTTAAGGAGATAATATCTGCTGGGCTCATATTCCATCAATTTCATTGTTATTATTTTCGATAGTCTTGTGAGTTTTTTCTGCTTTTTTGTATTGTACAGAATTAGAATTGTTGTATGTTTTTAGATTATGCCATCTTAATTACACAGTTTTGATCCTTGTGAAAATTAATACTTCTAAAATATTTTCAACAACAATCTTAAGACCATATGTTGAATTTGTATTTAGTATCTTTAATTTTAATTATTATATTGTTCTTAGATTAAATGTGATTAATCAGAATTTCTGTTTGAATAACAGAGATGACAAGTGCAAGTACAAATTTGATGAACCCAAGTAGTTCTGCTCCAATGGACGGTGAGAAACTAAAAAAATTCAATGTGAATGATTTCAAGAGATGATAACTGAACATGTTTTTTTTATTTAATCACCTTAAACTTGGCACGGTTTCTTAGTGAAGATACTTCGAAATTGGAAGAAAGACATCCATTAGATAAGGGAAAGGTTGTTGTAATTGATGCTTGGAAGCATTTTGATTTCCTATGCAAAAATTATATTTTCAATGGTCTAGATAATATGTTATATACTGTGTATAGTATCTTGGAAACAACCAAGACATCATGGGAAAGTCTAAACAAGAAGAACAAAATTGGCTTGTGGACTTCAAAATGCATGACTTTAAATATGTGGTGAGTCAAGTTGAAGAACTTCAAGTGATTGTGCATGAAATTCATCGTAGTTTTGTGAATTTCATGCACAATCACTTGAAGTTCTTCAAGTTGACTCATTACGGATTTAGAGTCATGCATATTGAAGTCCAAAAAACCTACCAACTATAAATTTCTTTAAGACAATATTCTCAATTTTGTACTTGTCTAGAATTTCTCATAATGCCTTGGTTGTTTCCAAGGTGCTATACACATTATAAAACGTATTGTCTAGACCATTGAGAATATAACTTCTTTATAGAAAATCAAAATGTTTCCAAGCATCAATTGCAATAACTTTTTCCTTGTCTAATGGTTGTCCTTCTTTCAATTTTGGAGTATCTTCAATAAGAAATTGGACCAAGTTCAAGGTGGTTAAGTAAAATAACATTTTATGTTGCCCTCTCTTGAAATCATTCTCATTGAACTTTTCTGGTTTCTAACCATGCATTGGAGTAGAATTATTTAGGTTCATCAAATTTGTACTTGCACTTGCCATCTTTGTTAGTCAAATAGAAATTCTGTTTAATCACAGATGAATCTAATAACAATATAATAATTAAAGATATTAAACACAAATTTAACAAATTGTCTTAAGATTATTGTTTAAAATACTTTTAGAAGTAGAAATTTTCACAATGATCAAAATCTGTGTAATTAAGATGGCATAATATAAAAACGTACAACAATTTTGTACAATATAGAAAAGCAGAAAAAACTCACAAGACTATCAAAAATAATAACAATGAAATTGATGGAATCTGAGCCTAATGGATGTTGTCTCCTTAAGAGAATTTATTCCCTCTATACAGATGCCAAAAGATTATGAACAATTGTCTCTCAGGATAGAGCATATGGTGTCATTAGAAAGATGATACTGTTGATCAAGAGCCCTAACGAACACAACCAAATGCTTTTAGAATCGCACGGTATATGAGATGATTGTAAAATGTAGTATATTGTATATGAGAGCGAAGTGTCGAAAATTCTGTGAATTTTCTGTCACTCGCACATTTTATTTCTAAACAACGAAAACTAATCAGATGGACTCGACTTCGCGAACTGATGCGTCTACCAACAAATGCAACAAAACAGACAGGCGAATGTATGCAACAAAACGAACATGTGCATTGATTCGATCACATAGTTTTGATTTTGAAAATAACGATATGATATTACGATCCGCTATAGCTATTGGTCGGGAGAATCATAGATGGACTACTAAGGAATCAATAAAAAGTTCAATGATTGTTTGGACAAAATCTAAAAAACTATTTTTAATCTCTTACACACGCGCGTGGTGGACCAAGGCCCAGCTACGTCTTCTCTCCTTCACAAAAGTGGGGTGCCCTAAGGGGTTAATTTAGAGAAGTGAAGTCGATACTTATATATCCCTTCACTTCTCTTATTTTATACAATGTAGAATTTTTACCCACACCCCCATTTTACCTTCCTTTTTCATCTTTTTCTCCAACTCATTTCTTATTTATAATTTATGGGATTTAGACCCAAAAATCCAACCGAAACAACTTATTCTATAGTGATTTCACTTGCACGAACCAGAACATAAAAGCAAGATGCAGTATTACGAAAAGCAATACTATTGTTTGATTTATATTCCTTTGTGCTCTCTTGACAGATCATAGCAACAGAAGCTGGTATCTCTAAGACACCCTTCACTTCTCAGCCCGTGGCCAGTCTCCGATTAATGCCTTTGCTGGCAGCTAAAAGTTCTCACTGCTCTCTAAAACATCCGCCACGCAGTAGATTTCCTTCACAAAAGGATGAACATCCCCTATCAAGGTCACCTGCTAAGGAAGCAGGTCCAAGGCTATCTAAGTGTAGCATCTCTGATAAAGGAAAAGCAATAAGAAAAGTACTCTTCAATGTTGAAGAAGAAAGTGATATAATGCTGCAGAACTTAGTCAAGGCAGCAAATTTATCTAACGAGAAGCCTGTTTTTCCTATTGAAAAGAGTAGTCAGCACGAACAAAAGTATAGTGTGAGCACTTTTCTCGTGGGTGATCACTCAAAACAATCCCCAGACACGTTCGACTCAAAAGCTGGTGAGCTGAGAGAAGTCAGTGAAACATCATTACCATATAGAGTCTGTGAAATTGAAAGCAACCCAAGTGCTCCGAGCAGGGTTGAAGCTCTGGGCGAGGAGGGAGACAACTCCAGCGACTTGTTTAATGCAATTAAAAGAATTGAATCTCGTATGGCGGCTTTGCAGCTTTACTCAAGTTTAGTATCTTCCAAAAAGAATGGTGCAGGCTACAAGAGCATGCATAGGATAACAAATTCAGAGAGTCCCATAGGACAGAAAAAAGAAGGAATAGCAGAAAACCGACCTAGTTATGGAAAGTCTCTTTTAGAACGAAATGGATCAATGAACGAGCAGGCAAATCAACTAGCTAGTAAGAGTCAAAATTTGACCACAGCAAAGAACAATGACATCGCAACACACAGAAGAAGCCAGAAAAGTGAGGCTTGCAGAGCTACCCTGCTGGCTTCAAGAGAAGAGAATTTGCTAAGCCAGAATGGACTTCGACCTCCAGCACTGAGCATGGCCATGGTAGACAGATTTCAGTCCTTAAATCGGTTGGCGAGTGGGAATGGTCGCTCGTTGAATCAGGCCAATGAGTGTGTACAGGGGATTAGGATTCCTCTCAATTCCATAACAGCAGGTCCAACAAATAAAGACAAGCCAGCCAGAAGAAACTCAGTGGCTCAGTCAGAGACTCAAGGGAGAGAGAAGCAGCCTCTTCATCATATGGTGCCAAGACAAGCTCAACCTCACTGGAGATCCAATGAGCTTAAAATGCCCGCTAATGGTTACAAAAACAGGAAAGTTTTGGGGAATAGAAGGACTCATAAGATGAGAGCTTCATCACCACATCATCATGAATCAGAAGAAGAGTTCGGTTCAAGTTCAAGCTTGGGGAATAGAAGGACTCATAAAATGAGAGCTTCATCACCACATCATCATGAATCAGAAGAAGAGTTCGGTTCAAGTTCAAGCTCCAGCTCTCCTGCTCGTTTGACATCTAATCAAAGCAGTGACATTTATTGTAGTGAATCTGAGGAGGAAATTAGTGATTCGCCAGGAGATATGGTTAGCAAGACATATGAGGATAGCTCAAAAGAGAGTAGTCATTCATATACTCAAAATGATGCTGGCTCTTCACATAGAATGGAAAGTTCCAGTTCTGTCAGATCTTGGTATAGAAGAAGAGGTCCTGAGAAAACAACTGGACGCTTGAGGAGGCTGAAAAATAAGCTTAGACTTATCTTTCACCACCACCACCATCTTCACCATCATCATCATCACGATGAAGATGACGGTAAAATGAGTAAGGCTAATCATAGTAATTCTATATGGAAGAGGATCTTCCATAGCAAAAACAAGCACAAGTTGCTAAAAAATGGAAAACTTGAGAAGACAAGGGGAGGCGGCGCCATTGCAAAAGTGTCACATGGAAAACAGGTTGGGCAGTTTCATGGACTTGTGGAGGGGATTCTGAGACACATCAGACATTCTAAGAAACGAAAGCCTTCTAAGGCTTTTAGGATCAAAGGGTCAAGGAATCCCAAACGTTGCAATAGGAAGAAATTTCATTGGTGGAAGATGCTTCGACGTCACCGGGGTGTGAGGTTGAACAATGGAGGCCGTCTCAAAGTGGGGTTTAAAACCCCAAAAACGGCTCAAGAACTAATCCGGAAAATTTGAAGAAATGGGATGCAAAAAGTTCCACTTCAAGTGTAATATAATAGAATCTTTCTTCTTGCCTAATCTCAATTATTCTTCAGAAAGAAACTGCAAATACCAATTGGGCCTTTTCGTTCACCATATCATTGTTTACGAAGAACATGATTCATAAAGAAACTGCAAATATCAATCATAGTATTTCTCTTTAGTTGTTAACAGGCGCCAAATTTTGACCATTTATGCAAGGGAAGCAGCAACCCTCAAAATGTATTCCACTGTCGGAAACCAATTTTCAACCACCTTTTCCACCTTGAATTTGTCTATATAGACAGGAAGCATTTGTTTTTGTTCATGCTTTCAATATTATAACCCCAATATTAGACCTGCTCATCCTTTTTTTTGGGTCCAAAGACCTCCTCATCCTATGAGATCGATTACTAGGCACCTAAAATGCTTTCTTTTCAACATAGCGGTTAAATAAATTCGGGTAAATTTTTCCTGGTTAAATTTATGTTAAAATTCTTTTTAGTGGTTAATAAGTTGTTTGCTAACTAATGAAATAAAAAATAATTTTATAAATAAAATTACCATCTTTTTTCTAAGCATAAAAATAATATCATCTTTCTTTTACTTAAAAAATAAAAGTGGCATAAATAAAAAAACAATGTCAATAAAATAATAACTATTGCCAAAAGATTACGGTGATAGATTTGCTTTCCATTACTCCACCAAATTCTTTTTCCTGCAAAATTGATAACAAAAATTTACAATATCAAACAATATTTAAGATTTTTCTTTTTTTAAAAAAAAAAAAACTTTTTTCTTTCATTCTAGTTGGGCCAAGATCGGCCGACATTGAGCACGCTCTTTTGTTGCGTTGTTTTGTGACCGTTATCGACCGATGGCTTTCTTGTTCCTTTATGAAGTTTCCATTATAAAATGGAAGCGTCTCGAAACTGAAACCGAACTCAGACACACCAACGATGATCGCTTCCGGCGATATGCTCGAGGGATGTCAAGAACTTCACTTGTCTTCGTACATCAGAGACGTGAATTACAGGTTTCTCTCTCTCATTCTCCTGTATATATGTTTGGAGTTGCTCTCTATATAGTGTAAAACAATTCTTAATTTCACAACATCGCTTCCGTTACTGTCAAATTCAAACAGAAATTTGTAATGTAAGCTGCTCCTAGTGGATGCGGTTCGTATCTTGCGGTTTCTGAAATGATTTCGTTTCTCAAACATCGGTACTTATGCATAGAAAATTACGGTGAAGTTGAAACTAGAAAGTTGTGATGCGAGCTGATTGTTTCCGATTTGTGCAGCTGCGGATCGTGTGGATATCAGCTGAACTTGAACTCGTGCAATCGCAACACTTCAGCCATTGATACTAGGTATGAGAAATCGATAAAGCGAAGTCTAATCTCCTTCTTCTCCGTGGACGAGAGCAGATTCAGGATGGTCGAACAGCTTCGATGGGTCCCTTTCTTCAATTCAAAGCGATCCTGGGGATTTTTTCAGCGAAGAACGAAGCTTCTTTGTCGCAAGTGTGGGAATCACATTGGTTATGCTTGTTCTTTGCCCTTTGAGTCCTGGGATGGCATCTCCGACTCTAGAGTCTATGATATCAAATTAAGCGCCCTGCAACCGTCTCTCTATCATCTAAATCCAGATACCTTCATTTGATCCGACTCAAAAACGGAGAGCGGTATGGCTATCTATCAAGTCTGGACACTCATACACAACTGCGTTTTGAAAACTTCGAAACTGTTTGTTTATTATGCATAGAATTATTAAGTGTATCAATGTTCTGTTTCCTAGGCTTTTTAAGATTTGATGGAGCTGAGAGTGCGAACCATTTATTGTATAGGAATTTTCCTGGTTAGGAGAAACCATCTGTACCAAAATTTTGTCAAATTTGAAAATATAATTTGTGCTTCAAGAAGTGGGAGGGCCAATGTATCGAGATCCTAATGATCTAATGACACTGTTGTGCCATTACACCAACCTTTATCAAACAGAAATAAAGGAAGTAAAGGACACCAATAATGTCATTGGGACCTTGATCATCCTATCTAGTGTATGGAGATCTCATATAAATGGTAAAATATTATACTAAAACAATCCCAGTAGAGGAGATATTAGGAAGAGGATTGCATCCAGTGGATAATTCCAGCCTTTTGAGCTTCATCTCATGCTCTTGCTCAAAGATATTTTTGGATACAAACCTTATCATAATACTTGCAATACTAGCATAAATTACTATGTGATTTTGCAATACTCTCTCATCTGGATCGTGATCTTGATTCTGTTTTAATGCACAAATTCCTCATAAAGAGACAAGTGCAGAGCATACTTAGAATATATGAAGTAGATAATACTAACATACTAAGAACTTTTGGATACAGACCTTATCATAAGACTTGCAATACTAGCATAAATTACAATGTGATTTTGCAATACTCTCTCATCTGGATTGTGATCTTGATTCTGTTTTAATGCACAAGTTCCTCATAAAGAGGCAAGTGCAGAGTATACTTAGAATATATAAAGTAGATAATACTAACATACTAAGAACTTTGGCTTTCATAAGCAACAAGGAAACTTAGAAAGAAGTCATTTAAAAACACACTAGAATTTCTTAGGATTTGAATTCCCACAATATCCTTCCCTCCTCTTCCCTTAGTATCCTTCCATCCAGCAGTTCATTCTCCTCTCCTCTTCCATCTCAGATTAACTTTTAGTTGAGATCAATGGTATAGATGAGGGATGAGGAAGGAAGGATATCGAGAAAATATGCTCTCAATTTCTTATTGATTTCTTGATCTACCTCTAACTAAAGAGAGGCTCTGCTTATATAGGGAAGCAAATGTGCAATTGGACAAACCTCCAGAGCTGGACGATAAGACACACTTACAAAAAGCAGTGGATGAAAATTAAAGACATCATACAATAGTACAGACACTCATAAAGTAACAGTACTAATGCACGACAAAAGTAAGGACACATATTGTTTTATCAAAACACGTGAAAATATTAACTACAAGACAAGCCGCCGTCACTGGCTATGGGGATCCATTGCAAATTGATTCATGATAAGGAGAGAGATTGTTGTAGTCACTGTCACTGTCATAGAACTGGAGATAGCTGAGTAGATCAAAATCACTGTGATATAGATCTAGGCCATCAATGTCATATGGGCTTTGATCTTGGGCTTGTTGCTGAGTGCAGTGAGGTGGATATTGGGATGAGCTTGGAAGTGATAAAGACGATTGAGTAAATTGATCTCCATAATCATCTTCATAAGGATCTTGAGAATCTTAAAGAATGTTGCCTTTAGAGTTTGTAGGGATGTCAACTGTGTTTGAGGAGGTGGCATAATAGGTGGATAAATAGTGTGGCTCAGGTGGATACAATTCATCATAACCATAGGCTTGACCTTCGTTAGGTACAAGACTAAGAATGTTACAATCCTTGGAGGCTTGTTGATTGAGATCAGCAAGAATGACTCCAAGTTCTGTGAGATGCGCTGGATCTCGTTTGACCCAATCAAGTAACTAGGGCCATGGTTGAGCATTTGTCTCTAGATCCATATCACAACGATTCTGACCTACTCAGCTATCTCCAGCTCTATGACAGTGACAGTGACTACAACAATATCTCTCCTAATCATGAACCAATTTGCAAAGGACCCCCATAGCCAATGTTGGCAGCTTGTCTTGTAGTTAATATTTTCAAATGTTTTGATAAAGCAATACGTGTCCTTACTTTTGTCGTGCATGGTACTGTTACTTTATGAGTGCCTATATTATTATCTAGTGTTTTTAATTTTCATCCACTGCTTTTTGTAAGTGTGTATTATCCTCCAGTTTAGGAGGTTTATCCAGTTGTACATCTACTTCCCTATATAAGCAGAGAGCCTCTCTCATCTACTTCAGTTATAGGAAGATCGAGAAATCAATAAGAAATTCCAGTGTGTTTCTAAATGACTTCTTGCTTTTGTACTTGCCTCTTTATGTGGAACCTGTGCATCATAATAGAATCAAGATCACGATTCAGATGAGAGAGTATTGCAAAATCACATACTGATCTATGCTAGTTTTGTAAGTCTTAGGATAAGGCATGTATCCAAAGGTGTTCTTGAGCATGAGAGCATGAGATGAAACTCAAAAGGCTCGGACTGTCCATTGAATGCAATCCTCTTCCTAATATCTCATCTACCGGCATGGTTTCAGCATGATATTTTGCAGTTTATTTGAGATCTCCAGACACAAGATAAGATAGATCAAGGTCTCAATGACATTGTTGGTATCCCTTGCTTCCTTTATTTTTGTTCGATAAAGTTGGTGTATGACACAACACTGTCGTTAGGATTCTAATACATCCACCCTCCCTACAATCCCTTATAGTTAGGGATTGCATCAATGTAAATAAGGAAATGGATCCTAATATTTAACAAAGAAGATACAATCTCATATATATATAAACATACACCAGTACATTATTTTTTGTAAAGAATTCAGATTCACAATTTCCTATCTTTTTATTGCTTTACATGGTATCAGAGCCTTTTTTTTTTCTTGTTCAATTCTCTACTGCCTTCTTCTGTCCATTTGGTACTTTGTGTTTGTTTCTCATGCAGGACCGTTCACGTGTCATTGTTCATCTGACAGTGTTCATGCAACACTGTTCATCTAGCATTGTTCATGCGAAACTATTCATGCGTTACTTTCATCCAAAACTGTTTGTAGGACATTGTTCATGTGGCTTTGGTCATCCGATGTGAGTTTCCTAACTCTGAAAAACTTTTATTTTCCTTTGACTTGTGTAAGTTTCAGATTTTGGTGTGGTTAGAGATTGTGCTTGCTATTTGATATTTATGTTGATTGCCAGTTCTTCTCCTGAACTTGCTTGTTGTCTTGTTATTATGATTCTTGGGTTACTCTTCCATAACTGAATCTAAGACATCTAATATGCTACATATGACTACTAAGATTACTTATTCAAAAGTGAACTGGACAAAATGTAGTGATTGGAACAAAACCATTAGGGCTTACGTCTTGGGTATTGAGAAGATGACTCGTTTAACTAAACTCAAGTGCTTTTGTGTTGCTTGCCTAGGTTGTGGCATTCTCCATGCAGATTATGGGCACACTAAAGTTAAGTGCTTTTGTGATGTACATCATATAGGATCTAAAGGCCACAAGATGGTCCACTACGACATGGGCATGATCCATATCACAAAAGCACTCAACTTTAGTTAAATAGGCTTCTTTCTCAATATCCAAGAGGTAAACTCTAACCATTTTGTTCCAATCATTATAGTTTGTCCAATTCAATTTTGAATTAGTAATCTTAGTAGACATGGGCCACAAATTAGATGTATTTGATTCAGCCATGGAAGAGTAACCAAAGAATCATAATAACAAGGCAACAAACACGTTCAAGAGAAGAACCAATAATCAATAGAAACACCAAACAGCTAGCACAATCGTTAGCCACACTAAAATCCCAAACTTGCATAAATCAAAGGCAAATAATAGTTTCAAAATCATGAAACCCCGAATGAACAGTTTTGCGTGAATAGTACACATGTACATCAGCCAGATGAACTCACTTTAACAGTATTGCATGAACAATGTCGGATGAACAATATGCATGAACATTCTTGTGTGATAAACAAACATGAATAGAACCAGATGGACAGAAGAAGGCAATAAAAAGCTGAATAAAGAAAAAAAAATTCCTAGACTCTATTAACATGTAAAGCAAAAAACAGGGAGAGAATTATGAATCTGAATTATCTGATAGCAACTCGTACCGATATAACCTTCTTGGTCAGTGTACTTAGTCAATTTCTGGCATCTCTAACAGTTGCATAGTAAGAAGTAAGGATGTCCAAAAAAACCCAGTACTTCAGGTGGCCTGACCAGGTCTGGTTTGACCCAACCCAATCCTTTGAAAAAAAGTTGGTCTGAGACAATATTACCAAGATCAGACTAGACTGATTTGATTTGGTTGGACTGAACCTTGGTTCAGAGGCTTAGACCCCTTAGACCGGTCCAATCTGGCCCAAAAGTTTTTTTTTTAATTTGTTAAATCTATTTGTGATCATTTATTAATTGGAGAGCAGTGTTTTTTAACTTTCTAGAATTATTTTGTATTTAGTTTTAGGATAAGAAAAGTTTTATTGATGGTCCAACGAATCTATTCCAAAGAAGTGGAAAAGAAATACAAATAATAAAAATAAAAATAAAACAGGTCCTAGACTGCTTAGATTGGTTAGGCAGTCTACTAAACCGTTCTAGTCCAACTCAAGCTCGAAGTGCTGGATTGGACCAGACCTCGGGTTGACCCCCAACTTGGTCTTGTATGGTCCATGGACATCCCTAATAGTGAATTGTTGTATTAAACTATTAACGAATTAAGAAAATGATAAAAAAAATCTAAATTTCAAAAAGATTGAAATATATATTAAATTAGCAAAAGGACAAATAGGCAATCTGGTAGGAATATGATATTTAGAAATTTGGCTGTTGGCAATTTGAATATAAGTAAAGACAACTTAGGAATACCAATCCATACATAGTGGTAACTTGTGGAGTTCGAGTTATCTTTCTCTCTAGACACAAGTTGCTAAACCCACTATACTCAAGTTGTCAATACTTAAACTTCAAAATCTCATATTTCTACTATATTACCTGTTTATTCTCTTACTAATTTTATAGAGATTTTGAGGTTTTTGTAATCCAAATAGTATTTTTCAATCTAACAAATATATTAGCCAAGAATGGACGAATGTTATTGATCAGAATGGGTGGAATCCATGCTTCCAATGCATGTCCTGGCCCTATATACATAACTACCTAATGGTCCTTAAGAGCATAAAGCCCGATATCATACTAAACTAATATTTACACCCTATAGACTTGTATCTACAGACTACTTAGAATAACAATACATCACTATTTACAATATACTAAAGGTCTATTATTTCTACACTTTTCCTAAAATATTAAATAAATTATATTCAAGGTCTCAAAATTTAAAAACAAAATGAGAAATATTTTATTAAAATTTAACACTAATTTTTTGAAGACTTAATAATCATTTTAATATTAAAAATAAAAAATCCTTATCTTCAGGCATTTGATTAAAGCTTTGATCTTATACATCAAGATCCTTAAGCTTTGAATTAAACAAAATTTCAGGCTTCCTCGTTTCTCTCTACAAACCCTCGTGCTCTCGTTTCCCTCTGCAAACCCAGCTGGCCTCCGTCTCGCCGGCGGCAAGCCTCCTCTCATACCACAACCACGTCAAAAGTACAGATCAGGCCTTGGTGAGTCCAGAGGAGGCGAGATTTAGGTCGGAACAGGGACATAAAGCGACGACCGTCCTTCTTCGTCAGCGTTGGCTCTTCCCTGGTCTCCGCCCTCAGTGTCTCGAGCTCCGGTGTCCCTTTGTTTTCTGGGTGTTGCGGTGGTCCTCTCCCACCCCTGGCGGCAGGAGCTTTTGTCTGGACATCTCCCTTGACGATGGTCTCCAGCGTGACGGTGCTCTCCGGGTCGACGGTGGTCTCCGACGAAGGGGATGTTTTTCCGTTTCCTTTTTCCTGCTGTCCTACTATGTTACTGTTCATGTTCTTGTTCTTTTGTGTTTGTTGTAGTACGCTTGTGTGTTTTTTCTGATGTGGTTATGGATTTGAGGTTTTATGGTGGTGTTTTGTGTTATGATTTGGATTTGAAATTTTGGGGGAAGGGTATTTTCGATGATCGATGTTAGTTTGTGCCTTACATGTGTGGGGATCATTGGTAGGATTGTTCGATTGTGGCAAATCCACATCTCTAGTGCCAGCCGAAATTTGTTGGGTGGGCAGTTGGTGTCACCAAGCTTGCTTCATTGGAGGAGCAAAAGTATTCTTCAAGACTTTACTTATTTGTTTTCTTATGAGGTTGGGTATTTTCTGTCATGTTCCCCAAGGATGGGCGATTATGTAGCTGATCTAATTGCAGCTTTTTCTTATAAGGAGGTGTGCCCGATCGGGTGGGTGTTACAACCAACACCTTCTTTTATGTCTTTTCTAACCTCATATGTCCAGGAAGCTATCCAGGAAGCTGATGAAGTTTTTGAAGTTGCTTTTATTCCTATTTGTTTTGTGGTGACTATCTCTCCTTACATTTGGTTTAGTGTTGTTGTTTTTGTTAGTTTTCTACTTTTCTCATTCTGGTTTGTTGTTGTTTAGTTTGTTGTTGTAATCGTTTGATGTAACTCTTATTATTAGTATCAATATATGTTCCTTGTTTCCGAGCAAAAGAAAAGAATTAAACAAAATTTCTTCCTTCTCGTATGGATATTGGTTACATGTGTATGTGTGTTACCTTAATTGCATTAAAAAGCAAAAAATCTTAAATGGGCCATTGGTTACTTTCTTTCATGAATATCAAAACAGAATGATACAAAGTTCTTTTTTTTCTAGCACTGTTGAGTATTAAATGTGATGCATTTTAACAGAAATTCAAACTATGATTCGCCACATTGAGAAAGAAGCTAGCCCTTTCCGCTAGACCTTCACACATGCAAACCCACACAAACACAACCGCGCAGCCCCTTCTGCTAGACCCTCACCCTGGTGCGCGCGTAGTTATATTGTTCAGTCCAATTGAGAGTAACTCTTCTATTTACATTTACACAGACTCAAATTCAGAAGTTGTGCTTAAGTCGCTAAAGCCCCTTCCACTAAGACGTATACATGTTCATCCCAGTTTAAACGGATTTCAAACTGAGCAGTCACGGGCTTTAGCATTGTGTTAGCAAGTATCAAGCCACTCAAATTTAACATGTGTTACAAATGGACGCCACTACAATAATATCTTTTTATCCATGCACTCACTTCAAAGTCAACACTACCATGTTACTGATAGCAAGCATAATGCAATACAACTATATCATGTAAATTAAGAATGAACAAGGTGGGATGATGGCAGCAAAGCTATGAGTTTGCAAGTAGTCCCTCGGACCAAAAGAGCTCATTGGTGACTTCTACAAATACTTTCGTGCGAGGGCTCTTACTTTTGTGTCGAAATGTGATGATGTGATTCGAGAGCCAGGCAAATATAAGGGATTAAGGAGAATCTGCAAATTCCCAAACATACAAATGACTTCACTAATTCATCAAATCCTGACTGAACAAATCAAGTTTAAATTAATCATCATGAACAAATCACAACGACATTTTTGCAATTTTTAATTTTCTTTTAATTGGTAAATTTGTGGTAAATCATATCAGCATACAGAACGAACAGAAGTAGCTGAAGAAAACCCAGCTAGTAAACCGTGTTGGGAACCTATTTTGGATTCATCATCACAGGTATAAAGTAGACGATAGAGTCCTTGAATAATTAATCAGTTGAACGGAATTTTTTAATTTTTTCATGGAATTTGGAATTCATCTGAATCCCTGCCACAATAAAATTCATGATATCTATTTAGGCTGTCTAAAATAACAAAAATAGTGAAATGCAAAGTTGGAAACCATAGCAGAATATGCCTTTTTTTTGGGCCAACAATAAGAAAATGCTCAATTTAAAGTCAATAAATTCAAGAGAATAATGCATGGGATATGTATCGAGCATACTTTTCATCATAAAAATAGAAATAAAAATAAAAATAGTATGAGAGCCGGTGATATCATACATAAGGTAAATCATAAAACAATATCTTCTCATAATCCCACGTCAAAGAGAAGTATTCCAAAGCCAATTAACAAATGCAGCAAGGAGAAGTGATATATTTCTGATAGAGTTGGAAGGTATTACCTTTATGTAAAGCTCGTGCACCTCCTGGAAAAAGCTCTTAATGCCATCATCATTCCGAGAGTCATGAAGCAACATAAAGCGGGTATGTATGACAAGTCAAGGAAAATATCAAACTAAACTAGCACGCATGAAGAGAAACCTACAAGCTAAAGAGAAAGGGTCTTTTATTCTTGACTCTTTCGTTTTGGTGAGGATTGGAGGAAATGGGAAGAGGTATTGGTACAAGCATATGGGTAAAACATCACACTGTTCCTAAAATTCAGTATTTAGCGGTTACTTTTCATGGTAAAAATATCAAAAACGAATTTGATCTCAAATATAGAGGATATGACCAGCTGTGACATATACCGATACCACCAGATCATTAAACCTGTCTATTGATTTCAAGTACCTGCATCAAGAATGTGGGGTAACAAGTAAACTATTAGAAAAGAATAAACCTAAAGCCCGAATCACAAATCATACAGCCAGTTTCGTAACTAGATCACAGAACATCAGAAAGTTTCACTCACATAGCACTAGTAGTCCATGCAAGGTCCTGCACAATATCAAGAGCAGCATGCAGTATAAATTGATGCAGCTGAGCAGCATCTTCTCTCTGTCATTGGAGAAGCATGAAAGTTACACAGTTAGCCAAAAAAAAAGAATGCATTCACATATTTGCACAATTAAAATATTGTATTGGCATAATACCAAAAAAAATCATTGTATTCACAGAATCCCCACACACCTCAGAGGAAAGAGCATAAGAAAAGTAATTAGCGGAATTTCAGCAATTAAGATCTCTGTGTACAGAGTCTTCACTTCTTTACAAAACCAAAATATTCAGACTGTATATTAAGTGTAAACTGAATTCCTCACTACATTTTCATTCAGTTGATAAATTTTAAACGTCTATAATTTCATCAAGGCACAACTTCACATGTGATATGTCAACCTCAACAATTGGGAAATAACAATGATTTGCAGGAATGTAGATTAGAGGGGAAAGGATAAAATTTTAAACTCAAAAGCCATACTTTAGTAGCAGTCCCAACTTCAGATTCATATATAGGAATATCATTTCTGCTAACAATGATGAAACAAGCAGTGGTCGCCATTGCTAATTCCCTGGAGAATAGATTTGCGTAAGTGACAACAAAGGAGAGAAAGAAGTCACAGCATTCAAACATTTCAAATAATATGCATAGGCAGACCTATATTACGCAGATGACCACACTGAAATCTTTGAAATATGCATAGTTGATATCGTACCCTTTTAATTTTTGTACCCGATGCTTCAACGAAGATGCCTTAGCAAGCCAGTTGATTCAGGAAACTCCTCCAAGCCACTGAAGAATAACAAATGATAACAATCTTGCAATTTATCATCTTCCAATTTCATCTTGAAGTTTATGTCCATAAAAAGTGTTGCCTAGAGTGAATGACGTTAGCTATTGATTGTTTCTGTCAACAGCTTCTAAATTCACAGACCAATGAGCAGCAGTAAATGGTTTAAACTCAAGCTTCTAAATCGCCAGACACAAATCAAGCCCAGTCATTTTACCAGATCATGAATCACAAATACCTTGAGAATTTTCTGAATCGATGCTAGTGTAGAGAGATTAGCAAACAGAATGCCAATACACAATAAATCCAACATTGCACATCAACACGATCCAAAGCATATAAGTAGCAAGGAATCCAAATGAAGAGGGAAGAAATATAATGACAAATCACACACCATTCAACATAAGATAAGTATCAAATTTGAAACAATTAAACTCGATCTGTAAATATTCCCAGAGCCAAAAGCGTCAGTATTCAAACGACTGATCTACAAAGCCCTAGGTTTCGAACCTTCTTAAATACTTGGCGGAGAACAACCGCGAAGGGCTGACAATGGTGGACGGCGCCCGACGGCGAGCTCGACAAAGTGTGGAGTGCTTGTTCGTCGACGAAGGAAAAAAATGGATCTGCTTACTCTCCCAGACGAGACTTCTGTTTGGGGTTATAACAAATTTTATTAATGTTATGAATATTCTTATTATGTGGATGTCCATTGACCTATAATCTCCAAATACAGGATGACATGGTATATATGCATAGTAATCTACTATTTGCATCCTTCTATAAATAGAGGTCTCCTGTAACTATTCAATAGACTTGAATGAGAATCCATTTCATCTCTCTAGAATTTCTTCTGACTTCTCTCTAGAATTCCTTCAGTTTTATAACACGTTATCAGCACGATAGCATCCCTTTATTAAATATATTTTAACTTCACACAAATTTCCTTACTATCATCATCATCTTCTCGTTCCCTTCACTGCTTCACTCTTGATCTCCTTCTAAACTCAAACTCCAGGTTCTTCTTTCATAGTTTTTCTTTACTCCTTCATGAAACTCATCACCACAGCAACAAATACTCTCAATTCTCCTCAGTTCTCACTTCAATTCAGTTCGCTCAGATTTTAGCCTTATTTTCCCCTCCTTAGTCCTACTCCCCACTTCAAAGCAAAATGTTCCAAGTTCAGTTCACACCTCCCAAGAAGGTTTTGCAGATTCTCTATACTTCTACTCCTCCAGCTATTAATACTCACTGACACATACCTTCTCTCACTCTCTCTCTTTGGTCCTCCTCAAAGCTTTTTCTTTTTCTTCTCTCACCAAAAGCCACCTGCTTCCGCTGATTTGGTTTCTGGGTTCACTCTTTATTCCCAAATCTGGATTCTGGGAACGAAGAACTGGGCTAAGGGTTTCTAGTAACATTGAGGAGAAAAGTTTTGTGCTTGAAAATGGAGTGAGAGGGTTGCTGAAGAATTGTTCAGTCTTCTTTTGGTACGTACTTATTTAGGTGTCTTTGTCAAGTGAATTGAGAGAGGAGTATAAAAAAAAAAAAAAAAAAAAAAACTCACTCTGCCGACAAGAGATAAAAGGAAAAGGAAGAAAGAAAAAAAAAAGAATAATAAAAAAAAAGGAGCAGTATTAATTATATTATGTTATATTATTCACATGCATTTGGATGCTTCTTCACACACATCACAACGCACACTTTTTATTCACATGCATTTGGATGGTTCTTCACACATATCACAACGCACACTTTTTCTAATTCAATTGCATCAGACACACAAATAAATTATATTATATTACTATCATGTTAGGTCAAAATAATTAAGCAAAAGGAAATATTATTTCAACAAAGTTTAATTGCGAGTGGCTCAACATCATTACAAACTTTAATCATCTCATTCTGAAGATATTTAATGTCTTCTTCTTTTGCTTCTCTTGAGATGGGATCCAGATGAGGCAAAGCTCTTCGTAATATCGAGATTTGCGTCATAAGTTTCTTGAGCTTCTTGTGTGGCCACTCAGTTAACCCTCCTTTTTGTTAGATTTTTTGTATGGTGTGAGTAGACATATTTAATTGTTTACTCGCTTCATCAAGGGTTAAGTGAAAATAATTTCTTAAATCATGGAGCGTTGTTTTCTTTATTCTTTCTCGTTGCTCCATAGATAACCTATATAATTCACCCTGGTTAAGGGATGAAGTATCATAGGGTATACTTACTGCAGGTTGTTTTCCTTTGCCTAATGAGTGTTCAATATTGGTTTGAAATGAACTTCTATGGAGGTCATTTGGATTTATAGCCCATTCCGAACCAACACAGAGAACCTCATGATAGGCTAATACAGGATCACGCATCAAGATATATCCTGATGCTTGTAAATCTATACAATACTATGTCAGAAATTGTTTGATTTCTTCAAAATTTTTATTTGTGGAATCAAACATTGGAAGCCTGTCAGTATTATAAGATTTATCCTGTACTTTTTCAAATAAAACAGCATGGGTAATCATACCTGTTCTTCTTCCGTGAACTTCAAGTTTATGGTACTGGAGTTCGTTGGTATGTATGATTTCTCGTAAAACATGACAACAACTACATTCCAATAAGCTAGTTGTTGCTAATTGACTTGTAGTTGATGGCTGGCTAGTGGTTGTTGGTTGGCTAATTGTTATTGGCTGGCTAATGGTTGTCGGTTGGCTGATTGTTGCTAGCTGGATCGTGGTTGATGGCTGGCTGGTGGTTGTTTGCTGGCTTATGAATGCTGGCTCATTGATTGTTGTGACTATTGGTTGAATTTGACTGGTAGACTCCATTAGTTCAGCCATAGTTCTACACCTTTTAACAGGCCTCCTTGATGAACCTGCTTCAGTTGTACCTTCATTCCTTCTAAATTGAGGAAGAACATTTGTTCTTGGGGGAGAAGTAGGTATATTTGAAGCAGAAGGAGGAATAGTAGAAGGAGGAATAAACATCTCAAAAGGATTAGGAGATAATAAAGAGGTAAATGACAGGTTTGTCTGATCATCATACAACAAAGCATCAAGTAATGCTGTGTCAGATGTATCAGAAACTGGGATAAAATTACTTGGACCTGCCATTGCAATAATATACGCGATTAGAAGAAAAATGATAAGTTAGTATATGGTAGTGAATGTTATCATATGCTTGAATGTTTGTGAGGCATGTTCGTTTGCCTTCTTCTATTTATAGCCGAATTAAATCCTATTGAATCTCTGCAGATATGCGCAGTCCTGTTGAATCTTTACAGATCTGCACCCTGTCAAGCACGAGCTTAGACACTTTTTGACTATATATGCATACGACAATTCCACAGTGATACATGTTGCGCCTGTGATTCCACAGTAATGCATCTGTGATTCCACAGTATTTTGATAATTTCAATGATTTTGTATTTATTTGATTGTTGTTTCTGGAAAATTGAAATTTTGTTACCAGAAGTAACAGAATAATGCATTGATAATGCATTTGTGGAATTTTAATGATATCTGTAGAAATAGATATCATATATGGAATATTGTATGAAATTACATGAATTAATTTCTACAGACTCATACTTGAGGGGGAGATTGATATATATCAAGTGTGAGTGTTTTTGTGTTAATTTTCTGTGAATGTTTGTGTGTTGATTCCCCCAAGATTGATATTGGATTTGATGATAAATTATATGGAATGTTGGCATGACTTGTTTGATCATCCGAGTCATATTATGTGCTGCTTGTTCTCAAATAGATATGATTATGAAAATATTATTGGAAACGGATCTCTGGAAATATATTAAATTGAAAGAGTACATATGAAATTATTGATCTGCAAAGTTTGCAGTGATGATTGCAACCAGATGTTTGCAATATATTATGCGCGCAATTTTCAGATTGAATGATCCAGAAATCATGTATTAAAGTATCCATGAATGGATAAATCAATGATTATGAGAACAAAATTTATATGTTGTGTATATTTGCAGCAATTATATAAGCCAACAGAATTCTCCCCGTATAATTGGCTTTTGGTCAGGAGCCAGATTAATTCCATCTTGAAATGTTTTAAATGTGTAATGTTTATTAATCTATTACAATGCACATAGATGAATATACAAAGAAAATTGATGATTTGATGAGGGGGAGAAAAATAAGCAGATTGGGTAAAGATAAAGTGAAATGAATTATCATTGGCTCATATTGGTACTTGTACAAAGAAATGTGCACTAAAAGTTCAAAAGATAATTCATTTGCAGATTTTAGCTAATCAAATGCTAAAAGCATTTACTGACCTAAAGTGACAAAGTCACATGTCCCAACTGCAAATGCTCCTATATGAATTGTTATAAAGCACGCCTGAAGCGTTGCTGGTCCATCAGTTATAAAGATAAAAATCCTCGAAAGAGAAAAGGAGCTATAAAATATAGATGATCAAGTCGAGGATAATTAAGTAAAGCTCCAGAAGAGTTATCTTTTGACGAGATGTTATCTCCAGAAGAGATATTACAAGAAGAGTGTATTGTGGTCTAAAAAGAGACCCAGGTACCTAATATATGTGAATATAATGAGATCTCAATAAATTATGAATGAAATCCGATGGGACCGAAAAATAAAGTCGACATTGATGATATTTATGTTTATAAGATAGCATATGCTGTAATGATGATAATGAGGATCATGAGTCATACTATATTAGTGTGTGCCAGAAGCACATGTTCCTGAAGAACATAAGGCGCTAGAATAAGTCCCTGAAGGACTCAAGATGCTAGGAGCATCAAATTCTCGAGAATAATTAATTAAGTGAATTCATATGTAGCATAAATTATTTATCGTGCATGTGATATTATTATCTGAATAAATATGCACATGTATATTTATGATTTTACTTGAAAGATTTAGATCTTACAGGTATACAATGAATACTTAATGATAGAAAGACAATGAAGCAATGTGGTCATCAGGGGGAGCAAGTCTGATGTAATCAAGAGGGGGAGACGATACACGCTGTACTCTTTTTCCCTTATCTAGGTTTGTCCCACTGGATTTTCCTAGAAAGGTTTTTAATGAGGCAAAACTCAACAGTGTATCAATGAATGTTGTACTCTTTTCTTTGGCTAGGTTTTTATCCCACTGGGTTTTTCCTAGTTAAAGTTTTTAACGAGGCACATTCATAAATGGACATCCAAGGGGGAGTGTTATGAATATTCTTATTATGTGGATGTCCATTGACCTATAATCTCCAAATACAGGATGACATGGTATATATGCATAGTAATCTACTATTTGCATCCTTCTATAAATAGAGGTCTCCTGTAACTATTCAATAGACTTGAATGAGAATCCATTTCATCTCTCTAGAATTTCTTCTGACTTCTCTCTAGAATTCCTTCAGTTTTATAACAATTAATTCATTTTTGGGTTTCTTTCCCTTACACGAGATTTATGAATTTCATTTAAATTTTTATTTAAAAGCTTAATTTTTTTTTCCTTTTTCCAAAATATTTCCAACAGCCCAAATGGAATCCAGTAATAGGAGTGGAAATATGTTGGAATAGGCTTTATCTAAATAGGCATGGGCCTAAAACGCCACACACGAAAACCCTCGTCTCTCTCGAGCAGTGCTCTCTTTTTGCGAGTCTCCTCAAGTTATGCCCTTTGCCTCGTCGGCGGCGTCTTTGCCGCCGGCAAGCCTCCTCTCTAGCTCCATCCGCGGTAGAAATGCATATTAGACCTCGTGGAGCCAAAAGAAGGCGAGTTTTAGTTCGAAACAGAGACATATAGCGGTGGCCGACTTTCTTCTCCGCGACCGGCTATCCTCTGGTCTCCGTCCTCATCATCTTTCAGGCTGTGGTGGCCCTTTGACTTCTAAGTTTGGCTATGGGAGCTATGTTCCTTTTCTTTTTACTTCGTTTTCTACCTTCAAGATCTGTGTTCCTCTTTGGTTTTGGATTTGTGATTTTGGGGGAAGGGTTCTTAGGGTGGTGGTTTGTTCTTTAAGCTTTATCTTTGTAAGGACCATTTCTAGGATTGTTCGATGGTGGCAAATCCAGATCTTTGGGGTTAGATTTTGTTTGTTCGGTAGGTGTCGGAGGCGAGCTGTGGTAAATGTGTGTCCTATCTGTGGAGAGGCTGAGGAGTCCATAGAGCATTTGTTCTTTCAGTGTTCTTGGACTCGGTGTGTGTGGTTTGGATACAGCCTGGGTGCTCGAATCAAATGTCAAGAGGTATCTGATTGTAATGCTTGGTGGCTGATGATTAATAAGGTGCAATCTCTTGATTCCATGAATATTTCATTTCTTTGTTGGATATTGTGGTGTATATGGAAGCAATGGAATGATTATGTTTTTAATCATCATCTGCCTAATCCTTTTAATGTCAGTGAATATGCTAGAATTAGTAATGCTGAGTTTTGGTCCCACTGTACTAAAACTAGATTTGTTCTGGGCAATTTGGTTAGACCTAAGGCTTGGTGTGACCAATGGAACCCTCCCCCTGATGGGTCCCTGGAATTTAATGTAGATGATGCCTTTGTGCCTAGTAATTTGTCGGCTGTGATAGGGGTTGCTTGTAAAGACTGTTTCGGTTCATTTAAGTGGGGCTGTGTGGACAAGATTGAGTCCTTATCAGTATTCTTGACAGAGGTTTTTGCTTTGAATCGTGCTCCGATGTTGGCTGTGGATTTAGGACATGTGAAAGTGGTTTTTGAGACCAATTACTTGCTGCTGACTTCTTGTATCGATGCTAAGGCTCCAGATTTATATGACTGGAAAAGTAGAAGCATTATTCATGATATCATTAGTCTCTTTGCTAGCAAGGTTAGGTTTTCCTTATCCTTTATCCCTAGGAGGGGTAATAGAGTAGCCAACTTCCTGGCGGCGATTGCTTATAAGGAGATGTGCCCGGTCGGGCGGGTTTTTCAACCAACACCTTCTTCGTCTTCTCTTCTAACCCTGGATGCAAAGGAGGCTAATCTTGATGTGGATGCCTCTCCTGCTTCTTGTTCTGTAATGGAGGCTGGCTAGATTGTCTTTGTTATTTGTATTTCCATTGGCTCTGGCCGGTGCTTATTTGTCTTTAGTTTATGCTTATTCTCTTTTAGGTTCTATTTAGTTGTAATGTAATTTGACTGTTATGGTAATACAAGTAGTTTCTTCTTAGCAAAAAAAAATAGGCATGGGCCTACAATAGAATCAGCTTTTAAAAGGTTTAATAAAACCTAAAATTTGTTTAAATACCTACTTAAAATGTAACTTTTAAATAATTTTTAAAGTTTATACTTTTAAATTCATATATAACTCTCTTTCATGCTTACTTACAATCCTACCGTATATCTAAAGAGCTTAACATCCATTCTCGTCATAAGATATGAGTTTAACTAGGGGAAAAACATATCTAATGATATCAGTTGTCCAAGCAAGTAAAAGAAAAAAAGAAACTAATCGTATCTTAACTAATAAGATATATTTTCTAAAATTGACCAAGTGTAAGAAGCAACATGTAAAACTAAATTTATTTCTTTTACTTTTTCTATTTAAATTGGACAAACTCCTCCTATTAAGATTATAATATTTCATTTAACACTAAATAAACTCATAGCATTATTATGCTTTAGTGAATAAAACAAATTAGAAGAGAGATAGTGAGTTAGCGTTGACATTTCTAGTGAAGAGTTATTGATGTGAAAGCAAGAGTTGAGGGTAATAACGATGAAATGTTGAACTTAGGATTAAGGTTAAATTAGTAATTTATAAATAATTTGTAAAATTATTTAAATGATGTTATATGTACTTACTCCCTCTCATCCTTTTTATAAGGCATTTGTTTATTTCCAAAGAGTATTTATTTATTTTTTTATGCATGTCCATAACTAATAGAAGTAGTGGGTGAGAGTAATAATAATATAATATTAAAGTTTAGTGCAATTAGTAGGGGTAATATTAGAGATTATTTAAATTTTAAGACAATTTTATTGATTTTAACTGTTTTTATTAGTTTGTTAAAATTGTTAGTTGATGCCTTATAATAAAAACTAAAATGAGTATATAATAGTATAAATTTTTTTTAAAAAAGCTAAATACGGAAATAGCTTGAGCTTAGCCTATTTATTAAATAAACTAGGTTTGATTTTATGTAGGTTAGGTGATAGGCCTCTATTAGGTTGTGGGCTACTTCCACTCTTACCACTAGTTGAGTTTTCAAGTGAAGTAAAAGTGCCTTAGAAAAATGCTATCAAGTCAGTTGGGCGATAAAAGTATAGTTGGCTGGGATAGTAAGGCATGTAAAAGAAGATTTTTTTATGTGCCCACAATAAAAGAATCTAAATAAGTCCAACAGTAGACCTAAGTTTGAGTCTATCCTATTTATTGGTTTTATGTAAGTTAGGTCATAGGGGTCTCTCTGAGTCTAACTTATTTTCACTCCTACCATTGGTTTAGTTTTCAAGTGAAGAAAAAATGCTTGGTAAAAATGCTATCAAGTCAATTGCGCAATAAAAGTAAAGTTAGCTGGAATAGAAAGGCATGTAAAAGAAGATTTTTAGTGTGCCCACAATAAGAAGACATAATTTTTTGGGCGATTCTTTAAACACATAAATTTACAATTTATTATAATTATAAATTACATAATAACTCTATATATTAAATTTTTATTTGTGATACTCCTTAGCATATCTAACCTTTAAACACATTATATTTCTTTCTACTCTTACTAAGATAAATGTGTTTAAGACAACGAGTTACATTTCATTTTAAAGATTTAATGAAATAAATTTAATCAATAGATAATTAGAAAATAGATATCCATGGCCTATAATGGCCTATATGAAAATTGTTTATGATATTCTTTTTTGTTATTTTAAACATATAATTTAGGGGAAATTTCAAATAAATCCGGCTAAAATACCCATATCCAAAATCAAGCCTTTACTTTGAACAAATCTCTTACTAGGCCAAGAGACCTTATTAAGGATTTTTTAATCTAACTAAAATACCATGATGCTCTAGTCGCCCACCTCATATCATGAATTATTAGGGGAAAAAATAAGGGAGAATGACATATAAATACCATATGAAATTCTAACACCCCTAAAAGTCTATTAACATTTATATATAACATAAAGGTGACAGTGATCGAATTGAAATTTTTAAATGTTGATAAACTTACCATTATGTCATATCTTCCTCTTCCTCTTCTTGCCACCATAGCAACGCTAGGAGGCTCACTAGCACCAATAAACAGAAGCTCCACAATGATATCAAGACCAAGCTAAAAAAAAAGGTTGTCATAGCCCCCCCCCAAAAAAAAGGGTCTCACCTCTGAAATCATGGTGTTGTTGATTGTTATGGTGGAGTAGTAGTTGTCCCTAACAAGGAAGAGAGGCAAAAGTGGAGGAATGTTGAAATTAGTGTTTTTAGAGAAAACCAGGAGGTTGAAGAAAAAGAAGGTGAACAATAAAAAAAGAGGTTGAGGAGGAAGAAGGTGAACAATAAATAATGAGTTAAACAAGTTTCATAATGGGATTCATAAGTTTAATAATAGTTTTGACAGGTCTTGTAATAGGTTTTACAAAAGTATTTTCCAATTAAAAAAAGAGGTTAAAAAAGAAGAATGTGAACAATAAATAATGATTTGATAAGTTTCATAATGAGATTTACAAGTTTAATAATGATTTTGACTAGTCTTGTAATGAGTTTCATAAGTTTTTTTTGATGAAAACATGCATGTCAGGATTCACCAATATTTATTAATCTCATTACTAGTCTTATCAAAATCATTACTAAACTTGTCAATCCCATTACGAATTTTGGTGAAATTGCACAAATGTTGCTGAAACCTGACTTGCATGTTTTCATTAGAAAATGTTTTTGTGAAACATATTACAAAACTTATCAAAACTATTACGAAATTTGTCAAATTCATTATTTATTGTTCACCTTTTTCCTCAACCTGTTTTTTTTATTTTTCATTAGAAACGTTTTTGTGAAACTTATTACAAAACTTGTCAAAATCATTACTAAACTTGTAAATCTCAGGAAACTTGTCAAATTTATTAGATATTGTTCACCTTCTTCATCAACCTCTTTTTTCATCCCCTTCCTCCTTTTCACTGTTTAGAGTCCCCTTTCTTAGCCTTCTACATTGTGACTCTCTTGGGTGGAAAGCAAGATGTTAGCAGTAAGGTGGTGTTCTTCAGTTGCGGCACCTCTCACACTGAAGAGAGAAGAGTGAAGGAAGGAGAGAGAAGAGTGGACAGTAGAAAGCAAAGAATAAAAGAAACAGCAGTTTGATCTTTTGCTCAAATATTTAAAACTCATATTCTTACCCTTTACCTCTCAATCCTTTTCTATTTTTAGTGGACATTTCTTAGTTTTAGAATTTCATTTAGTTTTATACGTTATTCTAAAAAAAAAAACAAAACAAAAACAAAGAGGACAAGGTGAATTATGGTTTTCAGCTAAAAAAACACACAAGAAAATCATTGGGAAGCAAATGGAATCACCATCCTGTGTAGACGAGGAGCATTAAATTTAGGCTTGCTCCTCATTTACTGTTAAGGGAGAGCAATTTTTTCTTTAGCCCTAAACCTGCAGTTGCGCACTTTATTGAACATGCTAATGCTTTCAATCATTTTATACAAATTGTGCGGCAGCATTATGGTTTATAGAGAAATTGCCAGAATTCATCACTTGATTTTCTTTGTTGCCAATAACATTATTTCTTCCCTTCAATCTCTAGTTTTGCCGCTCAAAAGCACCAATTGACATAACCTTTTCTTTTTTTGGATTTAATGATTCATGATATGAGGTGATGCTCAGTTATCATTTGATTTAGAAGGGCATTAATGTCTTTTACCTATATTAAGCAACCCTTAATTAGGCCTTTTGGCCTTTATTAGGAATACAAACCTAAATTTAGATTTAGGTATTTTAAAATGATTTAATTGGAATTCTCCCTATAAATTATGTTAAAATTTGCTTCATAAAACAGTAACTAGATTAGTTTCTTTTTATTTCTCAAAAAACATATCATACATGCTTTCGTTCTGTTTTATTACTTTCTTTTTAACACATGGTAATCTCAGTACCTGTTTGGCATAACATTAAAATGACTTAAAAGTTTAGTGGCATCATCTGAAGCTCAACGGAAGAAAATTTATAGTTTGGGATAACGTTGGATTGTGTGGGCTTATGACCAAAAAGTGATTTCTGAAGAGAAGCCAATAGTTGTAGTTTCTGGAAAAAAACTCACTTCTATTACCGTTATTTCAAATACAAATTACATCTATAATTTAACCTTTAAAAAAAGCCTATCTAAAAAAGCTTATCAAGGAAAAAAGTTACTTCTCGCATCATTATCCCAATCCCAAACGGGCAATCTACCACATATTCATATAATTCTAGGTATAATATTAAAACGCTATTAAGTCATGTATCAACAGTTAAAACTTTTTGTTTTGTACCAAAAAAATATAAAATAAAATGAACTCGTACGTCTAAATAGTACTGGTTCACTTCGTAATGAGTAACATTAGTTTAGCGGTCGATTGCGCATTTATATTTATTATGATGTCTCAACAATCATGCAAGCGCAAGCGCAAGAAAGAAGACTCTTAAAATTTCAAAAGTAATCAATCTCAATAATAAAGTTATTTAATGTTTAATATTCTTTTAAACTTGCAACAGCATTACAAAAATACATTGCAGATTGGAATCAATCAATTCAAAGTTTCAAACATCCATTAGAGGGGTTGAAACCTCAGCCGTGAAACCAAATGCTACCATTTGCAATTACCTCCTCTTCTTTTTGGCCCCTCTTTTTGACACAGACCATTTACAAGTACTTCCCTAAACTCTCAACCCCAAAATGACCAAATCAGAACATAAAAAAGAGAGGGGAAAATTACAAGGTGAAGAATCATGAAATTGTGAAAAGAGAGGTTACAGTTAAACTATATTTACTCTACCCAGTTTATGTCCATATGTTTTAGCTTTGAAAGCCACTTATGTGTATCTTGAGCAATACATGGTTTAGATGGAGTCTTGTTCTCATTATATACTTGAGATGATAATTCTACATTATCAGTTCTCTTGCCCTTGTTGGCAAGTATACCTTGTCGGCTTCGATGTCTCACCTTAAGAGACAGAAGACGAGAAACTTCATGCAGGCCACCCCACTTTTCAAGTGCGCGAGCAATATCAAATCGGCCTGTGAGAAATTCCATGTCTTCTCAGTTAAAATGAGAAATGGAGAAGCCTATATAACCAATGGTAATAGTTTTGAATTTGATATAACTATGATTTGAATCTACTAGGGAATCTTTCTTCTCTAGACTTGAAAGGAAGTAAAATAAAAGTTATGCCAAGCAGTGAAATCAATATTGAACCTACCTGCACGCTCAAATGTCTTTCTACTGGGCATAAATGAAGGATCCATTCCCCAGTTCCTTTGAAATCGACTAATCTGTACAAAGAAATGGAGTATACATTCTGATCAGAGGTGTCAATTATGTCATAACTACAAGAATTGAAGATCATGAAAAAAAAAAACTGCAATGATGTCTCATGGTTTCAATATATTGATGAGTTAAAGAAAAGTAAAGGGTATTCAGGTAACTAAATCTGGAAATTCTGCACCCTACCTCCTCCTGCAAATTTTCAAAATTGTCCCAGTAACCCTTTGGTTTGCGGTGTTTGTAAGCTAGAGATAGGTTCATCAACATCGCTATCTTCCGGAAACCACCCATTCGAGTTATAGCCTTCTCAATATCCACTCTTCCATACAGACGCAGCTGCTTCCTCATTGGCATAAATCCCTCCTGCCCATGTTCTGAAATAAATTTCAAGATTTCAGACTTTAGAACTTCAATGTCCCTCTGTAAGCCTGGAACCCTAGGCCTTTGCTGATATGATGAACTTTCAACATCATCATTAGAAATTTCCTTAGCTGAACCATATCCATCATCTGCTTCAAAGACTTGACACACTGAATTGCTTTCCTCCTCACTCTCTTCCGATGAACTGGATGCCTCTCTGTTCTCTATGTAATCTCTTATTGCACATAAGTTCGATGGGAGATCTTCATAAATAACCTTAAATGATAACCGACATATGTATCAATAACAACAATTCAGGGATTCAAATCACAGCTTGCACCTCAGAATTTATCTAATACTAGTAGAGGGTAGAAGGCTTAAAAAAGAACAAAGATCCACACAAAATAATATATCCTACTTCCTCAATATGTCAAACATAGCATAGTAAAAGTAATATGAGTAGTATATGTTTAGATAATCAAGCTTCTTTCCGGTTCCTATCAGAACGTTGATCTATGTTGGACTGCATTGTTTGTAAGCATCTTTTCCAGGGCTAGACTAATTAAAATATTGGAAATAACCTAGTCAAATTACCATAAAAAGACTTGAAACTATATGTGCGCCAAATTCATTGACAAACCTCCTCCATGATTACTTCAGAAAGGAATGTGTCTTTGCGCATTTTTGACTCCACAGAGTACTTCAGCAGAGTGTGATGATTCCCTAGTTGCTCAAAAATCCATTTTCCCTGGAATGAGTCAAAGTCCCCTTCAACCTGTTCAAAACTTATCTCCTGTTCAAGATGTTCACACAAGTCTAGCACCACACGAGCATGAAGTACCATATAAAGCAGACCCTTACACCCCTCCTGCATATTGATTAAACCCAAAAGTTACATCAATTTCATATTTTATAGATAGAAGTGGAATCAAGATCAAGCTTGTGCCAATCCTTGTTCTAAGGGTACAAATAGATCAAGTTTTTCATTAGCAATAGATGGTAATGGTAAAAAATTGGTTGGTAAGGTTAATGAAGTTCTCAAAAACAAACTAGAACCTATGCATACAGTTATTGTTCTCACTCCTACGACAAAACTTCATTCACATTGCCACATACCTGAAGAATTCGGACTTTATTGTTGTCTCGAGATAAAACTCTGCTGATTGCTAAATTTGGAACTATCCTACACAGTTAATTCATTTAAAATCAAGTTAGGAATGTGAAACATCAGACATATAGATATTTCACAGCACACTTTTCAATAGAATTTGGTGAACTTTGAATAAAGTAAACCAATAAAATGCTTACTCAGGAAGACAATCATAGGCGGTCAGAATATTCCATACTTCACGGACAGGAGCTTTAACAGTAATACTTGCAACAACACCGCGATGAACACCTCCATTTTCCTTCACATTAAAATAATTTTAGTACTGACAGGCGAAAGGGAGAGCACATCATCAGACTAATGTCACTCATGCCAATTTTAAATTTATACCAAAAGTCCATCAAATCTGCGGAGATGAACTTCATCCACCACACAAGGCTTGTCAAGTCTGCAAACTTTTCCAAACACACCCCAGTTGTTGTTGACTTCACTGGAAGCTACAGGCAAGGAGCCAGAGATTAAGCTGGCAAGACCGTCTTTGCTCTCTCCAGAAGACAACTGATCACTTTCATGAAAAGTGCCACTTATCTTTTTTCCAGTTGAACCATTTATAGACACAGAATCTTTATTCAAGTAATCTTCTGGCATTGAAGATCTCTGATTTCCCAACAAGTTTCTTTCGACTCTACAAGCCAGGGCTCGAAGGTTGACAGGAAGATCTGACCTGATAATCCTTTCCAAGAAAATAGCCGGGAAATTGAATCTTGGTATCACATTAACTTCATAGGACAAAATAGTAGTTGATGATCTACAAGAAACATTGGAGTGAAAATAAGAAAATAGAAAAGTAAACTACAATGTTGTTTGATAATTCTGTGTTAATAATGATAACTAATAAATGAAAGATGACTGAAAGAGCATAACCGCTTGACGACGTATGGGTAGCAAGGAAGGCAAAGTTTCATTGTTCTATCAGACATATAATTACACAATGTAAATTATTTAAGTTGTTTTTCATTCCAATTCTCCTCGATCCCCACATCCCCATTTTAATATGCATGTTGTAAATTCACTGGAAACGGAATACTGAATACTGCTGCTTCAAGGTCTGACCATAAAACAAATCCTTCACTGCATTCTGGTCCGTAGAAGAGTAAAATGTACCACCTAAAACATTAATGAAAATACTCAAATTATATTTGAATGTCTTTGAGGGTGAGCCTTGGCACAACGATAAGGTTGTTGCCATGTGACTTGGAGGTTATATGTTTAAATCTTGGAAACAGTCTCTCCAATTATGGAGGTAAGGCTGCATATATTTATCCCTTCCCAAACCTCACCTGGTAGGAGTCTTACGCACTAGGCTGCCCTTTTATAATTGAATGTCCTTGTATAACACATGAAATCAAAAGATGGCAATATTCAGTATCTCTCACAAAGGTTTCATGATAAAACCCTCAAGGAAAAGCCTTGCCAATGACAAGAGCTTCATTTGACCTTTGAATATGAGCTTCATTAGATAGATAAACCACACTCATAAAACAAAAATCCCTTTTGATCAAGGCAAACTTGCCATGTCCAACGAGTTTAGAAATGATAATTAGAAAATTTTATCCCAAGATTGAGGCAAGGCTGTCTCTTTAAGTACTGGATTTTAGAAGTAGATTCTACCTTGTTCCAGATTTTAAGGACCATTTGCCATCAAACTTCTTAAAGTCTCCATCAACCATGGAAAAGTGAAGTTCTCGATCACATGCCTGAAGCATTAAAAGAAAAGTATGTATGATATTAGAAGTTTCTTTCACGTAGATAACTAGATATTCTATCCTTATCCCCTATCTAACCATGAACCCAAGAAACATTGAAAGAAATAGTTAGAGTGGCTTAAGTAACCACTGGTCCACTACTATATTAGGCTTCATAAGTAAATAATTAATTGTTAGTGCGGAATAGATGCTTACTGAATTGATAAATTCTTGAAGGTCCAATACAACGCGAGCTTCTATATGCCAATACATTGCCCTTTGGAAGCCCCTTTGCTCTAACCATATTCTTCCTGGAAAAGGGCAAGGAATTCGCCCACTAACCCATAAAAAACATGAATTATAATCAACGAAATAAGAAACCACTGACATAGTACTACACAATACACAGGAGTTACAATTTTTCATCTTCAATACCTCCAGACAAGATTTGGGATGAAATCAGCTAGATGCTCATAATCTGTAAGAGCATTCCAAACTGATTCGATATCTGCATCGATAGATATTTCTGCTTTAACACTCCGTTCCCTCCAAGATATCACTTCGACCTCACAATGCACCTCACGCTCACGCTCACCCTCATCTTCTTGCCTAACATTGCCTTCCTTCCCAGGGTTTCTGTTACAGTGACTGTTGTTGACAGAGAAGTCGCTTCTAGGTTTCCACTGGAACCTTTTAATCGAGGAAAACACAAAACCCTTCTTAATCTGAGAAGATTTTCCTGTGAAAGAGCTCCTCAGAAATCCTGGATTTGCTTTCGCTGGTAACCATGGAGGGCATTGAGCTCCAAGATTGGTGCCTGAAGCTCTGCAAGTGATCATGAGCTCATGTGAAAAGCTCAGACAACCAGAGTCTCACCGAGACGCATTGCAGAGTTGGAGAAGTAGAAGTGGTAAGTATGGGGATTCGTCTTCATCGAGAGCGCTGCAACGACCGTTATTCGTAGCCACGAGTTTGGATTCTGTCGCCACGTGGAGATAAGCTGGCGGTCCGAAATATTTGAGGAATGAACCGGGATTGGGGTGTTTTGGTCATTTCCTTTTTGATAAGAGTGTTTTGGTCATTTCAATTGTGGGTGTGGGTGAACATGAGCGGATGAGCCTGTGACGCTTTTGGATTCTGTCGTAATCTTGTCATTTTTTCTGAAATCTAATCACCATTCTTTTATTTAAAAATAGTTGATATTTAACAATTTATAAAATTATTGTTTTAAATATAAATAAATAGAGTTAAAATATAATATAAATAACTCATAACCACAGTACAAACAAAATTAATTAATAAAATATTAATTAATAAAACACTATAATAATAGTTTTAAGAAATTAAATATTAAATATCAACCTTCTATTTTTTTGATATATATAAGGGTGTAAATGAGATTCCTAAAAGAAAAGGAAAAAAAATAATGATGAGAATATTTTCTTCCAATGGGTGGGTAATGATTATTTTATTTGCAAAAAAGCTCGAGCAACTACTATTCTCATTATATTTATCTTGTAAACATAAAATTACTTAAAAACCAAAAATTCTAAGATCTTTTTTCCCTTGCCACATGAGTTATTGAGAGAAAATGAAATGAAAATTTAAAATTTTAATATACTTTTGATACACCAAAAGTTAAATCAAGTTTTGTCTTGTAGTTAACTAAATATCTTAAATGGTGTGGCTTATTATGAAGATTTTATTATATATTCTTTTTGATATTTATATAATTTTGTTTTGGCTTGAAGATATTTATATAATTATTAGTAATGGATTGATATGACACACTTATTTTATTATTGAAAACATAAGTTGGGGATATTTTTAATACCAAGAAAATGACTTAAACCGTTTGCTGGTCATGAATAATTTGAAAAATAGCGCAATTGCGTGGGGGGTCCTAGTCCTACAAATGGTGGTGCAGGGTCCGTCTATATAAATATTGGTATGTAAGCAGTCAAATTCATCATAATAAAGGTGAATTATAAATAAAAAAAGTCTAACAATATTATTTATTATGTTATTGTATAAATATTTTTTATTTAGAGGATTTCTTTGCTCAAAACTATTTTCTAAGGAACACTAATAGCCGATTCGTTCGATTCTATTGGGCATCCTATACATAAATCGATTGTGACGTTTGATTGAGTTTATGTTATATAAACATGATTGTATTTTTTAATCGTTATTACATAATTTGATGTAACTAGGATCAAACGATTGATGAATGGAATGCAGACAACCAATAATCAAGTGAAAAAAACATTATTGTCATTATACTTTTTGAATTAATCAAAGTGTCAATCCACAAACACTATTAAATATTAAATAACTACCACAATTAAATATTAAAAAATTAATTAATCTAGTAATATAGAAATTTAAAAAATATTTCCCTATTAAAAAATAAAAAAATTATATTCCAGCATTAAAAAATATTAAATATCTCATTAAATAATATTCTCACCATTACATTTTAAAAAATTACTATGAACTCAATCTATACATTATATAATATTTCCACAATTAAGTATTAATAAATTACTTTGAATTCAATGCGTAAACTACACAAAATGGAAAAAACTATGGTGTACATTATAAATATATGTGTAGACCGAGGTAATTTTGTCTCTTGCTTTACTATAATTCAATCAAACGCTTTTAATGTATATAATGTATATGCATTATCTTTCCTTAATCACAAACCAAATAAATTCATGTAATCATTGTTAATCTTAACTATATCAAAGTAGAGTAATAAACATCTCTCTAATTGACACATTAGGAAAATGGTAGAGAGGGGGGAGGGGGGAAGTAAGACAGATATGGAATATGGATAATAGGGAAGGTAATTTCACATTATTTTGTAAATTAATAATAAAAAGTAAGGCAGTTATAAAAGATAGATAATGAGAAATATATTTTCACAATATTTTGTAAATTAATAATAAAAAATAAGATGGTTGTAAAAGATGAATAATAGGAATAGTAGTTACATAATATTTTGTAAACTAATAATTGGGGTGGTAGATGTAAAATATTTAATTTAATATTTTGATTATCTTTGAAAGATCTAAGTGATATTTTACATAATAATATATTATTAAATACTTGATTTTTCACCCGCGCACAGCATGGGCCTTAGCTAGTTACATTCAATTACGCTCCCTCCGATCTGGTTAACCAAGCATGCCATAAGTATCTTAAATTATTCACTGGAGTTTCATTCAAGCGTTAATAATCTAGAACATGATTTACATTCGAACTTGTTAAGCATTACAAATTTTGTGAGAAGGGTCCAAAATTATTCATTGGAGTTTCATTCAAGTGTTAAGATCGTTAGTAATCTAGAATATGATTTACATTTGAATTTGTCAAACATACAATTCTTATGAGAAGAGTATTGCATTTCTTTGTTGATAGGCTTTTTCTTTTTAATTGATGAATGCTTAGTTGGCAATCACTTAATACCCTAAGCATAATGCTACATATTCAATTAAAAAAAAAAAAAAGGTGTGCCAATTGTTTTACTTTATTGAACTATAAAGCACTAGTTACTCTTGTATAAATATTGGGTTTAAAGTTTTCTGTCGCACTCTTATATAAGTAAGTGGGACTCATTATTAAAAGAAGACAGAGAAAAAATAAATAGGCCCCACTCACTTATATGTGAGTGCGGCAGAAAAAATGTTTCTGCCTCAAAAACAAAAACATTAAACCCATAAATATTTTGGACAAAAATACTGTATACCTATTTATTTCTATAGAGATTAACCGTCAACATTACTATCTATTAACCAGAGAGTGATATAACAACAATTTTAACACTTGAAAATTAAAGTTGCTTCAAAGAAAAACTTAGAATAACTAGTGCTACTTACAACATAGTTTGAGGACCAAAATACCCTTCAACCCTAAATTTTTCCATCTAAAACTTTTATTCAGCCCTCCTTCCCCTCATCATATCTCCCTAGTTGTGAAAATCTCTCTCTCTCTATAAATGCAATCCCCACATTTTAAAAGGCCAAACTAAAAGACCTACAAACTAGGTTATTAAACCTAGACTGGCCACTAAACCGGTTTGAATAGTGGATCAAGGGTTAGTTGGTCAAATCAGAGTCAAACCGGAACTAATATGAGATTAGACCGATGAGGAAGTGAACTTAAACGATAATATTTTTTGTAATAGTTTTGTAATTTCAAAAATTTTTAAGATCAAATAATAATATTTCTAGGTCATTTATTTATTTACATTAGAAAGTAATTATCTTAACCTTTTCATACATTTCTAATTTATAATTTTTGAAAATATATAAAACTAAATATAAATTTTGAAATTAGGAAATTCTAAATAAATATTGAACAGGTTAAAACGTCCGGACTGATTCGACAATTTCATGGTTGAACTAGCCAGTCCGGTCCAGTTTTGATAACATTGCCTACAAATTACAAATTACCTCCAATTGGCAAAACCATGTCACTTTAAGAAGGCAACAAATATCTTTTCTTGCCCCATCCAACAGCAATAACATAAAATCCAATGCAGCCTCCAAGTGTTCCCAACGCTGTTTCCCAGAATTGTCTATTTGTTCCATTTTCAAACAAACTAATATGAATATTCATCGCGAACAAACCCACCACCGCGATGCCGGCGTTAAGTATCATGTTCGCTGTATTGAGTATTACTGTTACCTGCAGCAGCTGATTCTGCTTATCATCCAACATTATGTTGATGCAGTCCTCTGTGTCGCCCACGTACTCACTCAACTATGATCCAGTGGCAGATTATATAGATATATCAGTCCAGTGTACAAAATCTTCTATATATATATATATATATATATTAGAATAATTCTGAGAATGGGAAGTGAGATAGGAACAGAGAGAGAGAGAGTTTCAGAGATACGTACATCAGACAGTTTTTGCAATGCGCCATCTATCTGTACAAAATATGCTTCTAAGAGCATCTCCAATTCTACAACGTCGGGCTTAACAGCAGTAGAAATGTCTGAGTGTTCTGAATTGGAATCTTCAGCTCTACAGGTAGAACAAAATTTCAGTCAAACGTTATTTATTATGCTTCAAAAGTTTTATATGCAGGAGAGTATAATACTTTCTCCATGTCCTTAATATAAGTCATATTTATCTAATTAGATTAGATTAACTAAGTTAGTTAATATAACTTGTCTTTTCTAAAACACCTCAATAATCTTCCTCAATTCTCTCATTTCTTCTCTTCTTTGATTATGGTTAAGTGGTAAATTACGAAAACAATAATGAATATGAGAATGATGTCTTTTATTAAGAATCAAAATCAACTCTCCAAATATGTCTTATAATGAGAAAGAGAAGAGTAGTAAAAATAATAGAAAAATACCATTTAAATTACTAAAAACAAATAGGTAATCTGGTAGGAATATGAAATTCTAAAGTTTGGGTGTTAACAACTTTTGAGTATAGGAATTAGCAACTTGGGTATAGAGATTAGCAACTTGAGCTACCCAAGTTGTCACTATGTGTACCCAAGTTACCAATTGCTATTATTAAGTTGTCATTGTTTATACTTAAATTGCTAATATCCAAACTTAAACATTCCTACCAACTCATCTATTTGTTGTTTTGCTAATTTAATAGATGTTTTGTATTTTTGTAAAAAAATGATATTTTTCTGTCATTTCTCGATATAATACTTGGGTATTTTCTGATGGAATAGGTTTGTTTTCTAAATCGGAAAGACAAGGAAAAAAAGTTATCTTTGGCTATTAGTTTGCACCTATGGTCATCTTCTTCAACTGAAGAAACTTCTGTTGGCGATGATTGATCGAGGGAGCGAGAAGCAAGCTTTCGAGTCAAGTACATTTCAGCCATGTCATTGTCATCGTCCAGCAAATGCTCGAGTTCATCTCGCACCTGCAAAATCCAAGATGAGAGCAGAAATGAACAACGGTATATAATCCCTCTGGTATTAAGACTTATTTACCTAATTTAATTAGATTAATTAAATTAGTTAATATAACATATTTTTCCTAATAAATCCTACCCATCTTCCTTAATTTCATCCATCTCTCTCCCTCTCACTTCATTATTGTTAAGGGAGCTGTACATTAGAAAAGAATTGACAAATATAAGAAATAGGTCTTAAGACTAAAATTAACTCCTCAATTAGGTCCTACATTAAGAATTAAGGATTAGAGGGTATAATGGAAGCCTAGGAAACTTTATCAAGACATGAACCAGAACAAGTGACAAGGGGAATTAAGAAAAGGCCATATATATATCCACAACGCTTCAATATATGAATGGTTAATATTTCTTACCGAGTCCAAATCTATATATATGTGATAATTAAGATTTGTCTGAGAGTGCATGATTATTTACCTTCTGCACACGACCGGAGAGGGTGACCAGACGACTCTTGATCTGTCTCACGTGTTCAAGATTGAGTGTGCTAATTTGAGAAGTCAATTCATCTAGAGCTGGGTAAGCCTCTTCTTCCAATTTACGAATCTGATACAGGTCGAAGAAGTACAGAACCAGGTTTGGAGCTTATTACATACAGTACAATACATTATATAAAGCCAAAAGGCAACTGGGAAAGGGAAACAGAATATAAAACAATAAGGATGCAAATACATCCACAGTTATGACTGAAGTACTGAACTTCAAAGATTTTAAGTTTGAGGCAACGGGAGAGATAAGCATCTCACTTACCACAGAAAAATGATTAAACAAATCCCAAAATACAAATTTCCAAATCCCAGCCCATCATTTGAGATATGCAAGTGCCAAATGAGCAAATGATTATAATACACACCTCAGATTCGAGGCACCTGCATGCAGATTCAAGACAAGCTTCAAGTGCTCTAAATTCGAAAGGCAACTGCTTAGGAGCTACAACCACAGGCCCATCATCTGAACTCTTATGACTGTCCTCTTCAACATCAATGTTTGACGTATCTGAAAAAATATTAATACTCTCAGACGTTCCTTTAATTGAATTCAAACGACTGCGCAAGGAAGGAGGCAAATGATTGGCTGCGAACTCAGTGTCCTTTTCTTTACTCATCTGCACAATGCAGTTCAGAATTCATAAATTCTCACTAGTTTTATAATTAATCGGTTGTATTGGATGGTAAAAAATGGTATGTACAATGCCATAAGTGGTTTTTAGACGTCCACTACAGGGAACTTAAGTTTAAATTAAACTGTTCAAAATGCCGAATTTTATAAATTTAGAACTGCTTTTGAGAAAGAAAATACCATAAACGTTAAACATAAATATTTTTTCAACTCAAGGGTTTTCTTTTTTGGTAGTTGAAAGAACACAGGCTTATCTAAACGATTCTATACTAGCATAATTTCAGATTATCGAACAGCGGTATTTGATTTCCAGCATTTGATGTGATGAGGTATAATCATTGACAGAAACATTCTTTGATCCCTGGAAATGAATATAAATTTATGACTAAAATCGAAGTTTCTCCACGGAGGATGAAAATTGAAAGAAATGACTTAGAATTACTTGAAGAGGCGCTCCATTCTGAGTAGAAACGCGAGTCTGAAGATCTTGAACAAATTGAGCAAACAATGAATCAGAACGGTTATTGATCAAGAGGACCTCCTTCGCCGTAATCACAGCTTTAATGTGCTCCAAATTGATGACGATGGCTCTCTCGCGTCCAAGAATGGAGGAAGGATACGACAACATCGGATCGAGAGCACGAAGATCACGCGCCGGTAAGCCGGTACGCGTCATGATGGAGTGCTTATCAACCTCCTCGAGTTGCCAATGCCCAGTCTCCGGCACGACGAGCCACACCTTCACTCCGAAGCCCTTCCAGCGAGCCTGCGCTTGAGCGTAAGCGTTAGTGCTCGATTGACACATTCCAGCTTTTCCGACTTCTTCGTCCTCCATGGCCTTTCGCCTTACCGCCATGGATTGTAACGTAAGCGTGATGTTAAATTATCCTTAACAAACTCTTAATTTTAATTCGTATATATGGGATATGATCAAATCTTTTTTAAAAAAAAAAAACATTATTTTTCATCAAGTCTCGTATTCATGATGAAAATTTTATTGCTATCAATATTTATTCATTTATAAAGTTAAGTATTTTTTTGTGTGCCTGATTTATATTATAAGGGGTTAAGTATAAATTCACCCCGAAAGTATACATTAAATAGTAATGTTGCCTCTAAAAACGTACCAATGTTACATTTTTCTGTTAAAAAACTAACGACGGTTAAAAATTAACTTTGATTGTTAACTTTTTAAATAAAAAATGACAACATTGCTACTTTATTAGATTTCTAAGGTAATATTAAGTCTAAAAAAACTTACAGGGCAACATTAATCTCTAGTGTGTATGGATTTGATATTTAACTCATATTATAAGCTTTGATATTGATTAAAGGGTTAAGGTGTAAAAATACACATGTGTTTTGGTCAAAGGAGCGTCCAGTGACAAGTGCTTTTTTGAGGTGCAAAAGTACACACGTGGTTACAAATTAGGTGCAAAAATACCGTTTGACCATTAAGTTTGACTTTTTTTACTTTCAAATGTGCAAAAATACACATGTGCTTTAGCAAAAGAGCACCTAACACCAAGTATTTTTTTATTTAATAATTTTATTTTAATTAAAGGAAAATTATTATTTCTCTAAGTATAATTCCTAGAAAATTAAATTTTTTATTTCCATAATTTAATTTCTTTTTTTAAAATCCTTATTAAATTTTCTTATTAAATTTATGTAGTTTGGGAAAAAATTAAATAAAATTTTTATATTTTTTGGATTTTAAAATTATTGGTTAGAAAATAATTTGTCAAAATGTTGTATAGACAAATTAAAATAATTTGTCAAAATTTTTATTTTTTATTTATTTTTTTGAATAATTTTATATTTGAAATTATTTTGGAAAAGGATAAAATATTAATACATGGAGGAGAAACTCGCTCAAATGATTAAAAAAAAGATTTTTTTTTAAAATGAAAATTGACCACCGAAAGGCAATTCTTGAAAATTGACATTGCAAAGGAAATTTAATAAGAAAATTTAATAAGGATTTTAAAAAAATAAATTAAATTATGGAAACAAAAAATTTAACTTTCTAGGAATTATACTTAGAGAAATAATAATTTTTCTTTAATTAATATAAAATTATTAAATTAAAAAAAAATACTTGGTGTTAAGTACTCTTTTTGCTAAAGCATATGTGTATTTTTGCACCTTTGAAAGTAAAAAAATCAAACTTAACGGTCAAACGGTATTTTTGCACCTAATTTGTAACCACGTGTGTACTTTTGCACCTCAAAAAAACACTTGTCACTGGATGCTCTTCTGATCAAAGCACATGTGTATTTTTATACTTTAACACTTGATCAAACTCTCTTCACTAAGCAATCGAATGGACGACTGTAAGCCACGTGTATTGTCCTCTCACTCCAAACACTGTACGGATCATCTTTTCATAAGCTTTCTTTTGATTATTTTATTTTATTTGCTGTTCTTGCAATTAATCTTACTAAAATAAGAATAAATTAGTGTGTTGCTTGGTAAACTTTGTTTATTGTAAAATAATTTGTTCAGGTACTGTGATTGTAAATTTATAATATTCACGTAAAGAGCTGAGTTGAGTCCGAAGTGAACAACAGACGAAGAGAGCGAGAGGTATGGCGTGGTATGCCGCCGAGTCCTTCCTCTTGCCGACGATGGATATCGTGCTGTTAAAACAGAATTGAGTAGGTAGATATTGAATATACAGTTAGTAGTGGAGCCACCTTATGGTCAGTTGGGACTCCTTCTCTTATCTTATATATTTATATATGTGAATCATATAATATTTTATTTTGGACAATAATTTAGCCCCAACTAAATATTTTATTCTACTTATTTTACTCTTCCTAATGAGGGTAATATTGTGTTGATTAGTGAAAATTTTGGAATAATGATTTTGGCATAGTTTTGAGTTTTTACAATAGATGACTATATATATATGTAGAGGATGATTAATGATTAATTTTAATCAGTTTAGATTTATTATTTGGTTGTCTTATGATTTTATAATAAATTTCTTTTTTAAAAATAGTTTATAAGTTTATATATTTGTTTAGCTGAAATTTAATTAGATCTTATGTTTTTTAAAAAAAAAAATTGGGGTTCATATTATATTTATTTTATTTTCTCCAATTATTTTGTTTTGAGGTAGGTGGAATATGTATATAAGTGTTAATTTTATTAAATTTCATTATACATATTATTATTATGATTGTATTTATGATATTTCTAGGATAATATTTGGTTCACTACTCATTGAGCTGTAAAAGGAAAGTAAAATTCTTATTTGAGATACCTATTAAAAATGTTATCATATTATATTTTATTTTGATTTATAATTATTTATAATTGTTGGTTATTATTTATTTCTATTTTTAATATTATGCGATATTATTTAATAAATAGTTCAACATATTTATTTTTTGGCCCAAGCTAAAAATATTTTCTGGTTCCGCCACTGTATACAATAAACAAAACAGTATAACAACTTTTATGAAATAAAATAATGGGCTTGACACAGATTCGGCCCAACAGGAATCATTCAATGACCCAATTTCCATAATCAGGTAAAATTATAAATGCCCACTAATTATGCCTACAATCTAGAAATGTACAAATAATAGAGCAGTTACTTATGGCACGATGAATAAATCCATAAGGTAATTCTTATAAAGAGGAATCTAACAAGGTACACATCTTCAAGCTCTCTCTCCTTTACGATTCTGCATACATAGAGCACACACCCCCACTCCCTATCTGTATCATCGAACTACGTGGACTTTGATCCCTCTCACAGGTACGTAGGCCCTGGGCATTAGTCTCAGGTCAAGTCCAATATCTATGTTCTTATTCTAGAACAACAACAATCTATATTAACTAAATATAACATACAGAGAGCATACAACAAGTCTGTATCATATGAAAAAGCTATAAACGAACTCACAAGACTGCCAAATATGGTTATGAACTATGCAAAAATCTGGGCCCAACTTTCGTTGTGCCCTTAAGACAATTTTGCTCCCTCTACGGATGCCGAAGGTTTCTGAACAATTGCCTCCCAAGGTAGAGTAAATTATTCGTCTCCAAAAAGATGGCTCTGTCTGAAGCCCAAGCGAATCCAACGAGTCTGCTTTCAGAACGCACATAATGTATATGCAAAAAGAGTGTATGCAGAAAGAAAAACTTAATTTATTCTGTGACTAGGGGCCCCTATTTATAGACTTTGGAAAAGCACAATCATATGGACTGTGCGAACAAACGCACCAGAACGAAACGAACAGAGATGACCTGCATTTGTTGCCTGTGAATTGGTGCGTCTCACGAACAGACGCACCAGACAAAGTGAATGATCCGAACGGATCGTAAAACACAGCCGCTGGTTCGAAAGGAAGTCGAAAAGACACAACAGAATTAATAATAAAATAATTATTTAATTTCAAAAATTATTTAATAAAAAATTATTTTTTTATTTCACATGAGCGGACCGGACGGGTGGCATGCGAGACCAACCGAACCAAGCCGGCGCGCACGCGCGATGGACCAAGGGTTACCTAAGTCCTCACTCCTTTACAAAAGTGGGTAGGCCTAAGGGCCCATTTAGTAGGAGTAAAGTTGGGGCTTATATGCCCTCCGACTTTTCTCCAACTAACCAATGTGAGACTTATTACCACACACACAATCTTTCTTACTTTCCTACTTTTTATTCATAAACTATGGAATGTCTTCCTAAATTCTAACACATCAATGCATTGCGCAACCCGGCTTCCATGGTTGCTGGCATCTGCTATGTCTCGGTGGCCAAAGCCACCATGTGGTGTTCTTTTGTTTCTTCTTTTTTCCAAGCGCTATATGCCTTTTGCCTTGTTTGGGAATTTCCACTGATACAGGTCTTTAGGAAGCTGTTCAAAGTTCAAACTGAGAAGGCCATATTCCCAAGCAACCAAAGACAACAACCTTCTGTTTGTGTTTGGCGTTCTTGGTCTTGCTCCTGAGGTTGGAAAATTTATATCTAAGAATCTTGAGGATCAAATAGATTAGGTTTTAAAAAATATAACCTGGTGGGGCCAACTATTCATCAGTCGTTAAGACATCAATTTTGTTGGTCAAGCAAGTATATGAGATATAATCTAAATGTGAGTTTTTTACGACCTTGTGTTAGTCTGTCAAGGATCATTGCTGTCTCAAGACCAGAACTGAAGTTCTATATATGTTTTTGTTTTATTCATAAAATTTTATTTGCAATTACCATAGGGATTGACTGCTACATGATGCTATTTATTAATGAATTCCACTACTAATAATTAATAAGGCAATGTTTACTATGACGAAAAATGTTTTTGTTCGCAATTAGTAATATGAATCTTTATGAATTTGGGAATTAAGGTAGAAGAGAAGAGAGAATTGAAGACGAAGTGGAGAAGGAGAGAGAGAGAGACTGAATAACACTGTTGTGATTCTCTTATTAGCTTGCAAAAACTAATAGATTACGAGCTATGTTTGGTTAGGGCTACTCTCATCCTAGTGCCAGTAATTGTTAATGCCGCTCGTCTAATTAATTAAACTAATTAACTTTAGGTAAAAATGTAAAAATACACATGAGCTTTTTTCCTAAGGGCAAAAATACATATATATTTTTTTTATTAGCAAAAATACACACGTGGTTACCATTTTAGTGCAAAAGTCACATTCCACCGTTAAGTCATTATTCACCGTGATGAGAGAAAAAGAGATGAAGTAAACAGTAATTTAATGGCGGTGAACAGTGACTTAACAGTGGGATGTGACTTTTGCACCAAAATGGCAATCGCATGTGTATTTTTGCTTCTCAAAAAGGCATATGTGTATTTTTACTCCCGGAGAAAAAACTCATGTGTATTTTTGCCCCTTAACCCATTAACTTTTTAAATCATCAAATTACAATTACATGTACGGTTTTCTATAAAGAAAATGGGAAATGCTTGTAGAAATAAAATGGGATAGGTGCATTTTCTATTGTCTTTCTAGTAAATGATATTCACATCAACAGTTAAGTATTAACTTTATTTTAACAATTTTCAATTATTGTATGTATGTTAGCTCTGGTATAAAATATCTAGTTATATTTTCAACATAATTAACTGATTATTTATCTCACTATGTATGATAGTATTTAAATATTTAATAATGTGATTAATACCTTTTTTTTTATTTATGTGAACGTGAATTTTCTCTTTGTGGTTTATATCATAAAGGGTTTTTGTCTCCCTTAACCGATTATTTTCCCTTAACCGATTATTTTTCTAATAAGAGATAAACTCACAACTTAATATTACAAGCTTATATTACAAATTTATTATTTTATTATGACTTTATGTAAACACTTGATAAGCTTATCATCAATATAAAACACTAAACCTCTAAGCAACTTAATCATTGGTCCACATGGCTTACCTCCGTGGCATTATCTCCATCTTCGATTGGCCATTAGTTGCAACTTCACCTATGGATCCATGTGTAAATAAATATATTTTTAACATCAAATATATTTTTGGTCTTTATGTGGATTCTTATTGGTCTACAAATTCCATTTCACAAGTTGCAATTACTAGCCTCTTGACTATTTTCCACCCATCACCATTAATTGAAAAGTTCATTCCCTATGCATATTCTTCAACAATGATAGGTGAAGAATTTATCAAATTCACACATCTTCCATCCCTCTAATTTATCAAATTCAAATTTCAAATTCAAAATTTGAATATTTCAATATAAAATCACCTAGCTCATGTATCAGCAATTAGTCCTTTCTCTCTCTTTTTTCGATCTCCCTTCTTCCCCTTTTTGTGGTAAGAATTCTCTTCTTCCATTGTCGGCCTCAAGCCTCCTCCAAACATCTGTTTTTGTCCTTTCTGCAATATGAGTATCAGCATTTGTCGCCGGTTGTCTAACCATGCAGATACATGTTTGACATTTTTCCTTCATTTCTATTCATTTAATGTATTTAGTGATTTGTTCACAAGAATCTCTATGCCAAAGAGTAATTCTCGAGAGAGCTAGAACTTAAAGAAGAGGACTTCTACCCTCCCTCCCCACTCACCGATCGGAGCTTAGAGACATTCAGAACAAATGTGAAAAGCTTTGACATACTTGAGTTTGAGAACGAACGAAGAGAGAGCTTGAGAGGGAAGGGAAGAAGAGGATGAGTGGTAAGCCATGTTTTTTTTCCCCATGTTTTCATGATTACTGTTTACATTCTAAATCTGTTTGTTGTATAATGTAGATGGGCATATATTCAACTTCGATCATCATGCAGTGGTTGATTTTCGCTTTAAACTGAACCGCATGTGTGCAGATGAATTTTTTGATAGAAATGAATCTCCAACATCATGAAGTCTGGAAAATCATCTGTCTCCAATTTTTTACAACTTTATCACAGAAGCTTTCTCTTTCTTATTTTATGTTTCAAAAACTACTACTTTTGATTTCCTTTTTTTGTTAGTTTGTTGTTTTGGTTTTTATTTTGGACGTTGGAAGGATTACTCTGGCTACAACGCAATTTTGTAGGACTCCTCCAATTATAAGTAATTGATGCTCTTTTAAATCCCATATAATATATTATATAAAATATAAAATATATTATCTTCCAATATGTCCTACTTCACGTGGCAAAAATAATTGTTGTGGGCCCCACGCGCAATATCCTCATCCGAAATCTCCTGAACAATATGACATAGATATCATATATATATATATATATATATATATATATATAAAGCATGATAATATTCCCTACATTTGTATTCAAATTTAGATATGAGATATCCTATCTTTTGGTCTATATCTCCTACAAATTAGAAATAGGATATTGATTTCAAATCTATTGATATGTCCAACAAATTAGGAATAAGATATTGATAAATTTTATATTAAAATTTCCTTTATCCTATAATTAATTAAAGTGTAGAAAAATATATAAATATAATTAAATAAGTATCAAATAGTAATAAATTCAATCTGATGTATTTTAGAATCTATACTAATTTAGATATGAGATATCCTATCTTTTAGTTGATATCTCCTATAAATTAGAAATAGGATATTACTTTCAAATATGTTGATATGTCCTACAAATTAGGAATAAGATATTGATAGATTTTATATTAAAATTTCTTTTATCCTATAATTAATTAAAGTGTAGAAAAATATATAAATATAATAAACAGTTAATAAACATAAAACATTCATACGTAATAGTATAAGTTGAACTGTTACATAATATCAATATAAAATCGTTATATTCAAATTTTAACATAATTGTTAACTGTTATTTTATATAGCTATTAGTCCATCTATTTATGAGTGCACAAATAAAAATTGGAGATGTGAGAATAAGAGAGAATTCTCATGATGACTAAAAATTGAGATTAATGATCAAATTCAAGATTAGTAGGAATTGATGCCGTGATAAAAAAAATATGTATAGAAAATAATTTAAAAATATGAAAATTAACTAGAAAGGGAGAGATTCTTGGGAAGTAAGCGAAATTAAAGTTATGGAAAGTGAGATCAATATGAAATTTGAATTTGAAATCCAAAAATGGAGGATGAGTAGACGACAGGCATATGAAGGGAGAAATTCTTGGGAAGCAAAAACTTATTATGATGTATATGGGAAGTTGTGATTGAAAAATTAAATAAACTATTAGTAATTGATATGGTCATATTTTCGATTTTGCAGCATTATTTTAAAGATTGGTAATAATTAATAATATCATGCTGATTTTAATTGGTCTTCAAAGATTGGTAATATCAAGTTATATTTGTTTTGTGAAAATTTTTTTATTGTAAAGATATATTATAAATACTAATTGTTTTAATTTCATATCTTAACTGTGCAAGAAAATATCGTGTTTTTTTTTTCCCAACACGATTTCCATGTAATTATATATTCATAATTTAAATGTCTTTATTCTCTTGAATGCGTCGATGAGTTTTTTGAGAAAATATTTGAAAAGGGTTGTTGTCATTATTTTGAGAAAATAAAAATTAATAAAAAACGGTGACTTAGCGTTTAAATTATTAACAACTTTCATATGAATCGATTTGGTGTAGCAATAAATTATTCATGTAACTGATTCCTACTTAAGTGGTGACCTCCCATAGTATCATTTAACATTGTATAATTTTTCACGTTTCCATCCCTTTTCCTATGCACGCATTTATTTCCCTTTCCCCATGTACGTATTTATTTTCAGGCGTGGAGTCAAGATTTTCCAATATATCATTGGTCAATATATTTTTAACTGGTTGAATTTTTTAGAGTTATAGAGTTAAAGTCTAGACTATGGCTCCCTTCCTTAAAAGAACTAGTATAAGATCAAAATGATAATATTACAAAAATAGTAATTTTTAGCATGCTTAACCAAATATTTTTAAGTGGTTGAGGTTTTTGTAACAATCAATTATATTATACTATATTTTAAATGGAGGTGTTTTTTTTAATCAGTGGATAAAAAAATTTAATCGTGATAATAATTCTAGAAATTAACTCTTAGGCTCTAATAACAATGTTATAATTGAAATAATAAAATTTATACGAGTCAATATCTATTTGTATTGTACCATTTGCTTTTGACATTTTTTTTAAAAATAAATTTTTAAGAATCATTTACCTTTTAAAAATTAAAAGTGAATGTATCGTAGGTAGTAATATTTATGACAAATAATTTTAAGAGGGGATGGAAATTTTTATCCCTATTTTAAATGGCATGCTTAACCAAATATTTTTAAGTGGTTAAGAAAATTTTAATAATCAATTACAGAAAAAAAGCATATTCTGAATGGAGGTTTTTTTAAAAAAAATAAAAAAAAAATCGATGGATGAAAAAATTTGAATGATGATTTTAATTCTGTAAATTAACTTGTAGGCTTTGCGTTTTTTTCTGGGGTTGATATTATCGAAGAGTTTTGATATTTCTACAACGTTACAATTGAAATAATAAAATTTAACATAAACTTTTCTATTTCATATTGTTAGTTTGTATCCTATATATATGTGATCCTTAGGATACTGGTAAGACTAAAATATTCGAAGGATTTGAAATAATAAGCAAAATACATAATATGGAAAGTGAGACAAATATGAAATATGGAATGGCATGGGGAGTGAGGAACTCTTGGGAAATAAAAATTCATTAAGGTGTATATTGAAAGTGTGATTTGAAAATCGAATAAATTAATCTATAATTAATAATTTTAAATTATAATAAGAAGATTTTTTTTAGGGATATTTTGTATTTAATTATTTTAGATGATTGTTCCTTAAATGTCGGTTGAATTAGGATAGTTTTAATTTTATTTATTCTCCATGATTCTAGAAAAATTTAGGGCTACAATAATTGATACTAAACTTAATTTAGCCTATAGATGTACCCACTGTTGTGCGGCTCATGAAGTAAGAAGCTCATAGTATAATATTCCTTAATAACCATTATGGATGATTTAGGGAATTGAATTTCTTTATCATTCATGAATTTTTGTTGTTTTTAATCTATTATATTACTCCTCATTGCTTTGGAATCATATTATTGATGTTGTTTTCAATTCTATTCCATAACTCCATATTAACTACATGTGTTATGCAGAAATTTTTAATAAATAAATAGGAAAAGTATTTTTATGCTATATACTGAATAACCTAGGTATTTTCAAGTGATTGAGGAATTTTTAGTTGTCAATTATAAAAACAAGTAGATTTTTAATACACACACATTTAAGTTTTTCATAAAATAAAAATGTAAATCAAAGAATTTTTTCTTTGAGTTTCAAATCAATACTTAAATATTTGAAAGGGATTGTTGTCATTATTTTGAGGAAAAGAATTAATAAAAAACGGTGACTTAGCGTTTAAATTATTAACAACTTCCATATGAATCGATTTGGTGTAGCAATAAATTATTTATGTAACTGATTTCTACTTAAGTGGTGACCTCCCATAGGATCAGCAGTGGTTTAATCTCTGTGTAAGAACTGCATCATTTAACATTGTATAATTTTCCACATTTCCATCCATTTTCTCATGCACGCATTTATTTCCTTTTCCCCATGTACACATTTATTTTCAAGTGTGGAGTCAAGAATTGCCAATATATCATTGGTCAATATATTTTGGTGGTGCCCTGGCTAAAAAAAGTGGGCAGTGAATTAGCCTATAATGGTTTATTAGGTCAGGATTTCGATTGGTTTAGTTGAGTGGGGATTTCAAATTCCAAGTTCCTCCAAAATCACCTTCATCATCTCTCTTGATACGCAGTTCTCCCTCTTCCCTCGTCATCGTCTTATCTTCATCGTCTCGCCCATTCTGTCAAACATCTGAAAGGGATATTAAATTATTTTAATCACTTATATTATTATTATTGTATAGATAATGATATCAAATTATTATATTTATAATGATATTGAATTGATTAGGAGATTTAAAATTTGAAATTCAATATAAAAGACTTGATTAGGGCTCACCATAGATTACGAGATTTAGAGGATTCTTCTACCAAATTCAAATGATTGTATTTATTGTTCTTCAGTTAATTTATCAATTCAGATTAGTATGCATATGAATTGAGACTTGAGATTGAACTTGATTAACAAGAATTATAATAGTAAAGATCAATAGTGGACTCTTTTTGGGAGATTTTGAAGGTCTTTTATAAAAATAAGAAAATATATAGATCTCAATCTATATTAATCTTCATTTTATGGATATAAACATTATTTATTTATTATTATTATTTGATAAAATAAATAATAGCATTTGATAGGCCTTTAAATCTCGGCGATAGTTTTTTTTAATTCTCGGGGATAGTTTCTATTTATTCTCTATTATTATATGAAGATTTCTTTTAAGGATATTTTGTATTTTATTATTTTAGATGATTGTTCCTTAAATGTCGGTCAAATTAGGATAGTTTTACTTTTATTTATTCTCCATGATTCTAGGAAAATTTAGGGCTACAATAATTGACACTAAACCTAATTTAACCTATATATATATATACATATATATATGTATGTATGTATCCACTATTATTCGGCTCATGAAGTAAGAAGCTCATAGTATAATATTCCTTAATAACTGATAAATCCCAATTTTATATATTTTATCCCACCTTATTTCATTTATTTTGGGGATTATTTTAGGCTAATTTGAATATATTAGATAATATTTGGATTGTTAGCCTATTTTAGGAAATAATATAAATATGAATTAATTATAAGATATTGAGCTTAAATTATTAAATTATTAATATTCTGATTAAATAATATCTCTTGATATATGATAGATAGTGATTTTATAAGATCCTATGGTGCAGGATTTTTCAGGATAGCTAAAAGAAATCCAATGGTGAAATTTTAGGGGACTACTTGAATTTTATTGGGCTCAAGTTAATACCCTAAAAAGCCCTCTCTTCCTCCCCTTTTAATTAACCTAACTGCTAGGTTTTGAGAATCATCACGCCATCACGCCGCACGCAAAAGAGAACCAAGCCACCAGAGCTGAAGACGAGACGCCGTGAGAATTAAAGTCGGAGAGACAACTACAAAATCGAATTCGACAATTCTTCAATTCATCTCTCACGGCCCCAACTCAAATAGCCATTGAATTATTCTTCCAATCACGTACACGTACAGCTATCATCAATTAACTCATTCCCCTGCACATTCACGTCCAGCCACGCAAGAATCAAAACTCATCCATCAATTAATCAATGGCCACGTCTTGCCTGAAGCACTTTGAGGAGGAAAAATTCATGGAAGCTTGAGTTCTCTTGGGAGGCAACTTGGGAGGAGTATGGAGGAAGCTAAGGCCTAGGGCTTACACATGAAGATCACAAGGGAGTGTCTTTCTTTTTATCTTTTTAATTCGAACTTGAGATTATTTAGTTTTAAAATATTTCGAGTTGTATTAATTGAGAACAATCTAGTTTTAGATTGTAAACTTATTTCTTTTGGATTAGACTGATGATTTGAAGTTTTATGCTTATTTCTGGACTCTTGTTTGCAACATCTGGATTGTCAATTAAATTAGTAATTGAGTTTTCGTTATTAATTTAATTGTTAATTTGGTTTATCATCTTAATTGTTTAATTGGGTTGATAAATTATCTGGTTGTTCAATTAGATAATTGTAAACAAGATTTTCAAGATTATTTTATGATTGGTTTTAAATGGGTTTAATTAGCCACCGCTTATTTCATTATGAGTTTTCTAGTGAGATATGTGTTATTGAACTAGAGGGTTTCCCGTGTTCAATTGGGTAATTAAATTTATTAATCTCCCTTGGGTCTAATTAATTAATTTGGGCTAAGAAAGTTTACTCCTTGCAATTCCTAAGTTGTCCCCTTCGTCATCATAACTGAATTAGACCTTTATTATTTTATTTGCATTTAATCAATCTTTTTATTAGATTTTAATTATTTTCTCATAAGAAAACCCCCCAAAAATTGCATTCAACTCGTATAGATTAGTCTCATTTTTATATAGGTTTAAGAGTCAATTGCATTATTACATTTAGTTAGTTAATTGCATATAGGTAGTAGTATTTTGCATTCTAGTTTAGGTCCGTTTACATTCTACTGCATCTTTTATCACTTGAAAATTAGTCCTAAAGAAAACCCACAGCTTGCTCCTTGGGAGAATGACCTAGGTTAACCCTAAACTGCATAATTAATTAGGACCTAGTTTAATTGATCACTTTAACGACAAAAGTACCATCGATCAATAACCATTATGGATGATTAAGGGAATTGAATTTCTTTATCATTCATGAATTTTTGTTGTTTTTAATCTATTATATTACTCCTCATTGCTTTGGAATCATATTATTGATGTTGTTTTCAATTCTATTCCATAACTCCATATTAACTACATGTGTTATGGAGAAATTTTTAATAAATAAATAGGAAAAGTATTTTTACGTTGTATACGGAATAACCTAGGTATTTTCAAGTGGTTGAGGAATTTTTAGTTGTCAATTATAAAAACAAGTAGATTTTTAATATACACATTTAAGTTTTTCATAAAATAAAAATGTAAATCAAAGAATTTTTTTCAGATCAAATTAAATGCTACATAGTCATATACTATTATTTTTTAAGCATTCTTTGTTTCATTCCATTCCAATCTGTTGCATTAAATGTGCGTGGTAGTTTATATAATGGATTTTTTAAAAAAAGATTGTATGATGATGCCGAATTTTTTAAGAGAATTATAATTTTTGGGCAAATTATAATTATACTTATTATTAATATTTATTTATTAATGATCTATTTATTATTATTATTATTATTATTATTATTATTATTATTATATTGATAACGATTTTAACATTTTAATAAATGTTATATTCGAGTTATGTATATGATGATTGTTAAATAACATAATATTATTATATTATGTGTGTGTGTGTAATATTTTCTACAAAAAATAAAATAAAATTTTATTTTGAGGATTACAATGCTATTAGTACAAACAACTATGAGGAAGACCCTTTTTTTAGGGACTATTTATGTGCTATTTTTAATTTAGAATGTTGAATATTAATAAGCTTACTTGGATGCATTGTAATCCTATTTTTATAGAAAATATTATATATATAGCTTTAGCCTAAACTCCCTTTCAAGATGACAAGAAGGCAATTTTCAATAATTATTTCATTTGCAATGACAATTAACAAGAGCCAAGGACAATGAATGTCAAATGTAGGTTTTTATCTTCCAAGCCCAGTTTTCTCAAATGGTCAACTTAATGTAGCTCTGTCAAGAGTCAAGAGTTTCAATGGTTTGAAAATACTAATATTGAATGAGTTTAATAAGTATAGTGATACTACAGTTAATGTTGTATATAGGGAAGTTTTCCAAAACATTCGGTCACATTTGTACTTGAAAACATTAACTTGAAATTCAAATATTATGCTAGTGCTGTCGTTTGATTTAAACCACGGGTTATACTAAAATTACTTTTTGAATCAATTGGTTTAGAATTTTTTTTTATACGTCTTTATGTTAACAATAACGATGATGCTCTTTATCCACGCAACTGATGGGTAATTAAGGCAAAGGCCTTGAATGGCATATAAGCATTGACGAAGAGATTTTGATATATATAATAAATATAAATCCATCTGAATCTATATTGCCTTTCAATATGACAAGGAGTCAATTTTCCATTATAATTTAATTTGCAATAACAATAATGAAAAGCCAAGGTCAATTGATGTCCAATGTAGGTTTATACCTATGTAAGCCTGGTTTTCTTACATGGGCAACTAAATGTTATACTAGATTAAGAGTTTCAATAGGTTGAAATTATTTATATTGGATGAGTTCAATAAATGTAGTAGTACTACAATAAATGTAGTTTATAGCTAAATTTTTCAAAACCTTTTGTTGCAATAATAGCATGAAGATAATCTTCCTTTATCACTATAGGATTATGAGAAATGAGTCATGATTATAATGCAATGAATTGGTTGATTAATAACATTGTAGCAATTGTTGATCATTTTAGCCCATTCCAAGTCCAGTCTTTACCTTCTAAGGCATTCAAGATGACAAGAAGACAATTTCCAATAAATATTTCATTTGAAATGACAATTAATAAGAGCTAAGGACAATCAATGTCAAATGTAGGTCTTTACTTTCGAAGCCCATTTTTCTCACATGGGTAACTTTATGTTGCTCTATCAAAAATAAAAAGTTTAAATGGTTTGAAAATACTCATATTGAATAAGTTTAATTAGTGCAGTGACACTACAGTTAATGTTGTATAAAGTTAAGCTTTCCAAAATCTTTTATCACATTTGTAATTGAAAATATTAACTTTAATTTGAACTAATTTGTTACTGTTGTTGTTTGGATTTAATATTTTATTTAATTAAATATTTACTTACTTACTTTTCCGTTTTTGTTGTTTAGATTAAAGGGTTAAATATCAAATTTGCCACGGAAGTTGTGCAAATGGAGCGTTCAGCACTCAGAAGTATTCATGGTACCAAATTTACCCCGGAAATATTAAAATGGTACCAAAATTACCCCGGAAGTTTTCAAAAGGGACCAAATATACCCAAGACTGACGGAACGTCAAACGTCCGTTAGCTACGTTAAACGTCCGTTAGCTACGTCGGAAATGTTTTTTTTGGGTTAAAGTCAAAATTTGCCACGGAAGTTTTTCGAAAGGAGCGTCCAGCACCCGAAAGTTTTTTGTGGGTACCAAATTTACCCTAGATTTTTGCCACATCATATAGACACGTCAGATTTTTGTTTTTTTGTTTTTATTTTTGTTTTTAACAAGTTTCATTTTCTCTGGATCCTAGCATCATTCTTCTCGGTCCATACATCCAATCCATATACTTACTGATCTTCTGTCATCCTCACTTCCTCTCGTTTTGACCCAGCAGCTTTACATAAACAAATCCAACGCCATTACATGAAGCAGATCCAACGCCATTATGTGAAGTAGAGCAGATCGCGTATCAGTAACCAAATCAGCGGAGATCACGGTGAAACACAAACCAACCAAACGCGCAAGAGCAGCTAATCTGCGATGAGCCATACCTCTTGAGCCCTGTGCTCTTTATTTGAAAGTTCATGCATCTGGACCCTTGTATTTTATCTGGCTGATGAACTTCTATTTAAAGGGGTATCTCTCTCGTCTCTGTGCCATTTGTTAGGCGTTGAAAATGAATCCGAAAGCAAAGCTAAAAACTTAAACTAAAACAAAGGGTTGTTTGTGAGCTATGTTTTTGGTATCCGTTTGCTGAGTCTGTTAATGGTACCAAAATTACCCCGGAAATATTAAAATAGTACTAAAATTACCCCGGAAGTATTAAAAAGGGACCAAATATACCCAAAATTGACGGAACGTCAAACATCCGTTTGCCACGTTGGTGCCACATCGGTTTTGGGTATATTTAGTACCATTTTAATACTTCTGGGGTAAATTTGGTACTACGAATATTTCTGGGTGCTGAACGCTCCATTTGCAAATTTAGACTTTAACCCTAGATTAAAACTATGTAGTATTCTGTGTTCCGTGCAACGCACGGGTCGATAATCTTGTTTGATGAATATAATTTTAACCATTTCAATTTGAAATATATTTAAACTAAATAGTTGTCATTTTTGAATTTTAATCATTTAATAATATAATTTTAATAACTATTTATTGACTAATGTAAGTTTACGATTTAAGTTCACATTCCTCTTATGAGTTTATTTAAATTCATAAGTTTGACAACCTTACTTTCCCTTATAAAGGTTTAAAACTTTCGTTTATAACATTTTGATACACTAACTTTGCTAGACCCAACTCCATTGACTATATCACTTACATCATTTTACCCTTATAATGTTTACTACCACCATTTCTTGCAACCAACCTTAAGAACATTTGTCAATAATTGTTAAATACTCCGTACTATGTGGGATGTGGGCAGAGGAAATGTGGAAACTTTGACTGAGGATAATTTAGAATTTGTAAATTTATACTTTGTCATTTTGAAGACCCTCTCTTATAATAAATATCATTTTCTTTAGATTCTTCATCCAAAATTTTCCTAATAATTACTCATAATGTTGTTCTTCATTAATTTGAAATCTGGGCATTAGTGTATGATGAGTTACGCAAATTATTACAGTGATAATGTTATGATATGATAAACCGGACCATGGCTCGTCGAATCTCATCTTGAAAGAGGCTTTAGATCAGAGTCGATTAGGAAGTAGGCAATTAGAGCTTTTATTGTTTCTGTGTATTTTATTCTTTTTGAAATACTCACGTTTCATTAGATTAACTGGACATGAGTTCACTTATCATATTGAGGATGAGATTGAAAAATGTGGACAATATGAAAAATGGTTCAAATTCAAAAATATGTGAAAAATATTTTATATTAGACACTCGAGTGAGTATGCACCTGTCAAAACAAATATTTTAGTTGGAGTTATGAACTTACTTAACTTCCATAACAAACAAATGGTCTAAATTAAAAAATGTGAAAAATACATATTATATTTTAGGGTTAAGGTGCAAAAATACACATGAGCTTTTTCCCCAGGAGCAAAAATACATATGTGGTTATCATTTTTGTGCAAAAGTCACATCTCTCCGTTAAGTCACTGTTCACCGTGATGAGAGAGAAAGAGATGAGGTGAACAGTAACTTAACGGCGGTGAACAGTGACTTAACGGTGAGATGTGATTTTTGCATAAAAATAGTAACTACATGTGTATTTTTACTCTTGGGGAAAAAGCTCAGTGTATTTTTGCTCCTGGGAAAAAAGCTCGGTGTATTTTTGCACCTTAACCCTATATTTTAAATCAATATGAACTTCCTAAATATATTTTGTATTAAATAGTAGAATGAGTAGCACTTATCATATTTTGCATGGTTGAATCTGTCTACCATTGTAGTTGGAGTTATGAACTCACTTTGACTCTGTTTTCTTGAGCTTACTCTGACTTGGCCTTTTCTGTATTTTCATGCCCTCTCCTTTTATCGGATTGAAATAAAATTTTCTGTTGATTAAAAATGGACTATATTAAAAAAAATAAAAATTAATTAAACCTAAGTTTCGGAGTCTCAAAAAATACGAGAATACAATATTGAGAGCCTTCTTAGAAAAACTACTTCTGAGATCTTATTTGTAAGTTAATAGAGAATACTTTTTTATCATATTTATAAGTGAAATCATTAAAAGTTTTACATGAATATACAAATTATAACATCTATTTATTATAGTGTAAACCGTTATTTTCTTAAAAAAATTAGGAAAAATACCCTTAAAATATTGAAATCTTAAATCGGTTTTGTTTCTTGTAATGATTTAGGTATTAACTACATTTGACTAACAATTGACAACTCACTAATTTGAGATTTTCAAATTTTGAAAGTATTTCCTGAAAATTTCCTAAAAAATTATATACTGAACATGGCTAAAATTAGGAAGTCATTAAATTTTAAAAATAAAGTTAAGAAAATTTAAATTTTTTTATTGTAGGAAAAGTTCCAATTAAATCCGACTGAAATACCAAAATCGAAATTTAAACATATATTTTTATCTTTATCGAATTCTTCATAAGGTCAGGATGTTTAATTAATTTTTTTTAATGTTTATTAAAAAACAAAAATACCCTCGATAGTGATATTTTTATCTTTATCGAATTCTTCATAAGGTCAGGATGTTTAATTAAATTTTTTTTTAATGTTTATTAAAAAACAAAAATACCCTCGATAGTGAAAAAAGAAAATTAATGGTAACTGTAGACCTGATTTTGATTATTGCACCATTTTTTTTGAATACTAAAAAGTTTTGGAGGGATTCAACATTAGTTTCCCACCAAGGCCAGGGCACGGCCCTGGGCTCTATGAGTACTTACTGGGGATTTACAAGATCGCCTACCAAAGGAGTCCCAGCATCGGTAGAGGGGATCGAACCCACGACCCAAGGACCTAATTCTGGATTCCTTATCATCTATGCTAACTCTCATTGACTTGATTTAATTAATTGAGATTCCCCTTTTTTTAGTTCGTTTATGAATCTGTTGGGATCCAAGTCGATGTTGCGCCCCTGACAATGTGTCCGACAATCATACATAATACCTTGCTTTTCCACTGATCGATCTCCAATTTAACACGAAGGCTCCTCCAATTTTCACACCAGTGATGTGCCCTTTTTTTTGGGGGGGGGTGTTCGGATCTCCAATTTAACACGAAGGCTCCTCCAATTTTCACACCAGTAATTTGCCCTTTTTTTTTTGGGGGGGCTCGAGCTCCTGCCTGAACCCATAAAAAAATCGCCCAACCTAGCTTAAGAAATAGCTGCCCAAGAAAATTTGAACATAATTGTGCTAAGCATTTTTGCGGGCGGGGTTAGGCATCGGGCATGATATGCCGCCTTACCTATTTGGCCCTACCCAGTAATATATATAGTATTATATTTCCTCTGGTCCTAATTATAAGACAATATTTTGGGATTGATTTTGGTCCTAATTATATAACAACTTTTTAGGTTTTGTCAATTTCTTTCTATAAACATATATGTGTGTGTCTATATATATATGTGTCTGTGTGTATATATATATATATGTATGTATGTGTCTCTGTATACATATATATATGTATGTATGTGTGTTTGTGTGTCTATATATATGTGTCTGTGTGTATATATATGTGTGTGTCTATATATATGTGTCTGTATATATATATGTGTATATTTATGTATGTATGTGTCTGTGTGTGTCAATATATATACCTCTTTGTGTAGATACATGGTTGTATGTGTCTATATATGTGTGTGTGTGCATGGTAGATTTATATGTATTATGTAATATATCTAGCAAAACCATTATTTCAATTAGAAAGCATGTGGAAAGGAAAATTGGTCGGAGAGATATGTGGCAGAGTTGTTGATCAACTTTTACTTATATCATTTTAAATGTATATAAGGACATTTTAGGAAAATGAGTAAAATTAACTAATTTAACTCCTCTCCTTAATTTTTCTAAAATCAGTTAAATATGTTTTATAATTAGGATCTGAGGGAGTATATCTTTCTATTTTTTTTATACAATAGTATTATATATTTTTTATTTTCACTTATGAGTGTTTGACTATTTGTTAAAACATATGGTTGTCTTTTTAATTTCAAAATTCAAGTTGTAGACTTATTTTGAAATATTTCAAAGTATAGAATTATAGATTTCATTTGAAGTTTACAATATTGTTTATTAGGTGTGATTGAAGTTTTTTTTTTCCACATAGAGTGTAGTAGGGTATTGCCACTTGGGCAAAAAAGGCCCGCCCTGCTCAGCACATTATCACCCTGCCCAAAATTGTTAGGGCTTCTATCAGGCAGGGCCAAGCACTAGGCTCCAATTTCCTGCCCAATAATCTTTTGGGTAAGGCATTGGGCAAGGGTCTCGCTCAACCCAGCCCTACCCATGAACACCCCTAATGCTCATCACTAATGTGTTTGAGTTTGATGCTATATTAAGAAAGCGTCAAAGGATGCGCTGGCGAAGTGGGGTTTATCAAAATCGGCTTTGTTCAATGAGTGTCTTGTAGCCTTAAGAGCTTTAGTGGATCAGGAAAGTCTGGGACTTATTCCTTTTTTTTTGTATAAAAATTTTAGCAAAGGGGTTGAGTTTATCCATAATCCAAGGGTATAGCGAAATCTCCCTTTCTCCTATGTGATACCAATGTTGGGCAGGGCGAGCTATCTATTACCCTCAGGCGTTTACCTAGGCATCCAGGAGTTAGGATATCTTCTTCAACGCCTTGACCAACTCCAAAATCAAACCTTTCTTTTTGGTAAGAGTATCTAACCCCTTTACCAGTTGAACCCAAAAACCCAAGAACGGGGTTGGATTTATTCCCCATTGTAACCCTTTCGTATTGTATTTTGGCATTTAGCCATCTTTTAATAGCAAACAAACAAAAGAAAAGCGTCGAAGTCGAAGTCAAACAAGAATTTTTCTTCTTCCCCTATAACCAAGACATGGGCATAATTAGCTTACTTGTTTGACTTTTGCAGGTCTCTTTGAAGATGATCTAGTCATAGTAGGAATGAAAACCCTAGTTCATCATTCACCATATTTTATTGGCAAACGTAGCCTAAAAAAAAAAAAGAAAAAGAAAATATCACTGAGATCCCAAAAGAAAAAAAGAAAAAATATCAAAAAAAATCTCAACTCCAAATTCTTTAGATATTGATTACGGTATTTCCATATAAAAAATGTTTCATTATCAATATGACTTTTCTTATTGTCAAAATTGTTTTTTATATCGCCAAATTTTTTTCAAGTTTCTAAGATTCTATATGGCAGAAGAAAAATTTGGAACATTTTTTACAACAGGAAAAACCATTTTGATAACAATATTTTCATAGAGAAATTTTAACAATAGGAAAAATCATTTTGACAATATGAAAAGTTATTTTGACAATAAGATTTTTTTTTTATATCAAAATTCCGTAATTAATATAATAAAGGTCTTTAGAGACTTTTTTGATAAGGAATTTGGGGTTAAGACTTTTTTGATTTTTTTTTTCTCTTTCTTAGGATCTTAGTGATATTTTCCCATAAAAAAATCTTTCAATTAAATCAAACTGTAATATTAAACATCAAAATCACGCATATAGATAGCTTTCATTTTTCCTGTTTAGCTAAGGAGGGGTATTCTAGCCTTTTAACAACATTTAAAAATCTCTAGTGAGACCTCTTTACTTTATTAAGAATTTATTAAAAATATAGGCTTGAATTTATATTTTGATCTTTCAGTAGGATAAAGTAGAATTTTTTTTGTTCGAATAAAGACCTACTATTATTATAATTAAAACGAGAGGAGTAATGTTTACTGGTTGACTCCCATGATTAGGGAACACGACATGATCTCAGTGATGGTCTCAGATACTCGAGTTGATTTGCTTTTTGAATTGTCTATTCAAGCTTCTACCTCCTATTGCATTTAGGGGCAAAAAAGTAAGAACACCAGTACGATTGTAGTTGTAGACCACGAGTGCCATCTAACTCGCCTCTCAGTGTCTAACGTACAATAAGAAGGATGAACCAGGCATGAAAGAAATTTCAAACTAAACATTCTGGACTCAGTCAACAACCCAGAATGAGTTTCGTGCCGTGAAATGAAATTACCGAATTCTTAACTAATTCATGTATTAAACCTACTTTTCGTTTTTCGGTTTTTATTACTCTTATTTAATGCTCACTTTAATTCCCTGGTCTTTTAAAGAAGGCAACATCTATAACCAGCCATTCCATACATTTAATAGAGATATTATGTCCTTTATTTTATAAATAGAAATAAATCTTCTTTCAAAATTTTGCCCTATAAAAAAAGGGAAAAACATTTCTCTTGTAGGAGAAATGTTTTCTCATATTACACATACATGAAATGATGGGACCTACATATATGTATGAATAATTCATATATATATATGAATCCCACCATTTCATGTGTGTAGGAATCTTCTTCTTCTCATGCAACATTAGAAAATCAAATCCCATAAAAAAATTGAAATGTTCCCTCCCATTTAAAATGTAAGACGTTATTAATTAATTTATAAAATAGGAGGGGTTGGTCATTCGGGTTAGGATATATCTTTTGGTTCAAAGAGCACTTACATAAATACCTACACAGGCCATTCAACAAAAAATTTCTTATAAGAACCCAGAATTTTATAATTATAAACTAACCATTTTACCAACCGGACTCACTTTTCGTTAGTAATTCAATTTTTTCTCTAACCCTTTATTTCATTTTCAATTCCCCAACCTCATGCTCCTTTATAGCAAAAAAAAAAAAAAATAAATAAATAAAATATAGAGAGGAACTAATCTGCAGCGAAAACATTTGAAAATAATTAATAAATAGATATAACTGCATAAACTACCTTACGTTTATTTATTTAAAAAAAAAAACGCTAAAGGCTGATCGGTAAATTAGTAATTTCCAGCTGGTCAAATCGTCAATTGAGATTAAGACGCGTTGTTGCCTTTCTGGGTTGCGCGGGCGATTCCGAAAGAACATCCGTGTGTTGTGCAACGGAAATCCCGCCTTTTTATTCCTCTTCCCTCTTACTTTCCAACGAAGTAAAGTAAATGCCGAATGAAATTTTTTCAAATATCCTCTTCTCAACAATTCCCTTTCTTTCCCGCATCCACACACAGTATGCATATAATATATATATATACGCACACAGACATTAATATATTATTCACTAATTCGCATCAGCATCTCCGGCGTTCCGATCATTCCGATAGGAATCTCCGGATTCTCTCTCTCTCGCGCGCTAAATTTCAGGCTTGAATCCTTTTCTGCAACGTTCGTTCTGGCATTTGTTCTTTGATCTTCCTTTTTCTAATTACTTCTGATTGGCTTCTACTGTTTAGATTGAGTTGCATAGATCGAAAATGACCTAAATTCTGTTTATTGAGTTTGGAGATATTATATGATTTGATCATTACGTTATTAGGTCTCAGATTTGTGTTTCATGTTTAAACTCGATCTATTTTTAAGTGGTAGAATTTTCAATTAAGTTTGAACGCTCATTAAAATCCTTATTTCGTGAGTCTTGGGATTTTAAATTGACCATAATGCCCTCACCTGGCTTGGTTTCTTCCTACATTGTTTTTTTTTGTTTCGTTGGATCATGATTCCCTAGTAGTCAATCAAAAATGAATGGTGCTTTGTCTCTAATTTAGTAGTGCTAGGTAATGTTCAACCTACTAAATTCCATTTAGGTGAATAGCGACTCATATGCCAATAAATTTTATGTCATGCACAATACGGCAGCATCTTTTGTGTTATTCTTTCTTATAATGATCCCATGCTTTCGACTATAGTAATGAAGGCACCAGTTTTAAGTTCATATACCTTTTGGTGCCCATTTATTGCTGTCAGCCAACTTTTATGCTTATAGACTCTGAGTGACAAGCTATTGTTTGCAGGTTCTATGTATACAATCGTTTGGGACCTAAGTCGAATCAAATAGCCTAGAGTTTTACCTCAATGTCTCTGGCTATCTCAATTACGAGGTTGTTTACTAGCCTTATTGCTTCTGGTCCACCTATATTTGGATGGCTGATCCCTGGATCACTTGGACTTCTAGCCATCATTTATGCTATTCTCAAGTGGCAGAGAAGGACGTCTCTAAATTGGGTGAAGGCTGCTGCCATAGCGAAGAAAAAAGTTTGGAAAAAGCTGAAAGTGCCTTTATCAAATCATATATGGTTTGAAGATTTTACTTATGCGGAGCAACCATCAACTTGCTGTGTCTGCTTGACTTCTCTTGGGCCTTCTCATAACTTAGGTACTACGGCCTCGCCACGTACTCCTCTCCATCGCTGCTCTGTTTGTGGGGTAGCTGCTCATTTCTATTGTTCTCAGTTTGCTGCAAAGGATTGCAAATGTGTGGCACAGGCTGCTTTTAGCCATGTGCGACACCAATGGTCAGAGAGATGGGTTAATGTGGATGATAATCAGGAGATGTCTGGCTTCTGTTTTTACTGTGATGAAATGTGTGGTGTTCCATTTGTCAATGCCTCTCCTTCTTGGCATTGCCGCTGGTGTCAGCGCCTCATTCATGTAAAATGTCATGCCAAATTGGCTAGAGATTTTGGTGATGTTTGTGATTTGGGCCCTCTTAGACGAGTTATCCTCTCTCCTTTGTGTGTCAAAGAAGCTGACGAAGATCAAAAGGGGGAAAGAGTAAGTTATATTGCACGAGAAATCATAACCTCTTCGGTTCCTGGTCATGTTAAAAAGCGGCGCAATCGTAATAAGAACGGAGGTAGTTACTCCACTAATTGTTTTTTAAGGCATTCATCTGCTTCTGAGGCAACTTTGGGATGTGTATTGAATGGCTTATCAGATATTAAGAAATCCAGTTGTGAGAGGAAGTTCGATCACATGAACAATGGTGGAGTGCTGGAAATGAGGGACACTAATTTTTTTATGCAAGAAAAGGGTAAAACTGACACACATAGTCTAATTAAGAAGTACACAATGTCTGAGTTGTCTCCTGATGCAAGACCGCTCTTGGTTTTCATAAATGCCAGGAGTGGTGGACGGCTTGGGACTTCTCTTCGCAGGAGATTGAACATGCTACTAAATCCTGTTCAGGTATCTCCCAAACCAGTCTTGTATGTTATGAAATTAATCATGTTTTGTGCATGTGCGCACTCACACATTTTATTTTTGTCAATATTAGATTGGAGCATATGGTTTGGGAGTGTGTGTGATAAGTAATTGGATTTAATTGGTTGTCTTATCTGAAGGATTTCAATATTTTACTCTCGTCCTTTTTTCATATTTTCATGAAAATATTGTGGTTTATGAAATGAAAGAGTTGTAGTTTAACTTGTTAGACTCAAGTGCAATCTGACTTCTTTCTAAAACTCCACGAAATGAAAATTGTTGTTTGCCTACATTTTTATAATTGTTTACCTACCACAATTTGTTATAAAATGTATTGATGTTTTTACTCTTTCCTAATGCAATCCTCAAAATGTAAATAATGTGTTGAGATGTGAGTCAGTAAAATTGAAATTTCCTTTTATTTGTTTGAAGATAAAGGGAAAATATAATACTAGAGTTTCCTAGATTCTTTCCTAATAATATATACTGGAATTTCCTAGGTGTGGCTTTTCATCAATATTTTTTGTGCCCTTTTTCTTGATTTGTGTCACATTGACTTTACATGGATTTTATCTTAACATTCTGCTCATTAGTATGGAAGGTTTTAGTTGAGCATATATACTGCCATTGTATTTATTAATTTATTTTGCCTGAAATATATTGGCATTGTATTATGTAAAAGAATTTAGATAGGCCAGAAAGAAGATAGATATATAGATAGTGGACTTTCAGAATTCAGAGAGAGGGTTGTAGAAGTGAGAATGAAGAGAAACTTCAGGTGTTCATTAAAATCAGAAAAGCCAAAGAATATAAAGAACTCCCCTTCCTTTTATACGCTGGGACAGCAACTATATTACTCACAACTGACTGACTGACTAGCTAGCTAACTTTCCTATTACATTATTTATTACCATATCATAAAGTAAGTAAGAATCATCGTTGACTGCTCATGAGTTACCAAAATGAAGAGACTCAGAGTTTCATTATGGTCTAAGGTTAAGCATAAGTAATAGATTTCCTCTACTTCTAAGACAGTGGAACCTGAGAAACACCATATACTACTGCATTGCTTTTGCCCATCAAATTTGTTTTGAAATGGGAATTTACTTCGTTTTTAACATTTTCTTTTGTTCTAGGTGATCCTATAGCTTAATGTTTCTCTAAATTCCGCTAAATATATTTTCAAAAGCAAATAATCTATGGAAATACTTAACTTGCAATGCTCATCTTTATATATAGTGGATATATTTTTTTCATGCCATGTTCTTAATGGGCCTGTGCTGATTTTTGCTCTTTGACTGTAGATATTTGAGTTAAGTGCTTCCCAAGGTCCTGAGGCGGGATTGGAATTTTTCAAGAGTGTACAATATTTTAGAGTATTGGTATGTGGTGGTGATGGCACTGTGGCATGGGTCCTTGATGCAATAGAAAAACACAATTTTGAGTCACCTCCACCAGTTGCAATTCTACCCCTAGGTACTGGAAACGATTTATCAAGGGTACTGAATTGGGGAGGGGGCTTCTCTGCCCTTGATGGACGAGGTGGCTTGACCATGATTTTGCAAGATGTTAGCAATGCCGCAGTTACAATGTTGGATCGCTGGTCAGTAAATATTACAGAAGAAAACTCAGAAGGAAAAGGAAAAAAAGTGAAATCTAAATCCATGATGAACTACCTAGGTACTTCTCTGGAACAAATGTCAAATATTGTTTCTCTAGAACTATTGACATAACCAAATTACTTTTACAGGAATTGGATGTGATGCGAAGGTTGCATATGAATTTCATGTTACTCGAGAAGTATATCCTGAGAAATTTTGCAGTCAGGTACAAGCTGTTTTTTCTTGGTGTTTTATAGCTGTAAGATATATGTTCATACTGCACCCTGTCAATGTTAGGCAGCATTTTAAGCACATGGTGTAAAGTACAAAATCTCCAAGGCTGAACAATGTTTGAAAGCACTGCTACTTATAGTAAATATTAGAAGGCTGTGATTATTTTAAATAGCCCAACTTTTTGGACGTCAGGCTGCTTGATGAAGCTAACTGATAAAGCGGCCTCCTGACACTTACTTGAAGTTCCTTCTCACGCATCTTAGCTAAAAACTACAATCAAGAGAGATCATGTTGAAAAATTAATGGGTGGTTGCTGTATTATTTTTGACATTTCGACAATGTAACTTGCTTACACCCTTGTTCTGGCCCTTGTTTACTGAAGTCAAAGCATCTTTCTCGATTCATTTGTTATCTTATTTTAGGGTTTTTAAGTCTCGCAATCCAGGAGAGGCTTTTTGTTGTATCTATTTGGTGTAAGTAGTGTTTTCTGATGAGATTTCCATTCGCAGTTTTTAAATAAACTTCGGTATGCCAAAGAAGGAGCTAAAGATATAATGGACAGAACGTGTGCAGAGTTGCCGTGGCAAGTATGGCTTGAAGTTGATGGGAAAGACATTGAGATTCCCAAAGTAAACATCTTTCAGTACTTAAAAATATGCATCTTGAATATTATACCTTTTCAAGTTATCTCTAAGGAATCATTTCTTACTTAATTTATGCAGGATTCGGAGGGCTTGATTGTGCTTAATATTGGGAGCTATATGGGTGGAGTAAATCTTTGGCAAAATGACTATGAGCATGATGATGATTTTAGTCTTCAATCGATGCATGATAAAATACTTGAGGTGGTATGTGTATGTGGAGCATGGCACCTAGGCAAACTTCAGGTTTGAAATTCTTCTTTCTTTAGACTTAGCCTAATGAACATTAGTTCTTTATATATGATTTAAAATAACCTATTTAGAATGTTCAATTGGACAAACTCTCAGATTATTGTTTTGGTACATTTGCATGAAACATTGGTGCAAATACATCAAGATGAAATGTAGTGGGATGATATGTAAAAAGTATTACATATCCTTTTTTTTATTATTATGAATTGTTTTACATATCCTTTAAGGATATGTATTTATCTAAATAGTCAGCCATATTACTCAAAGCGAGCTAACTGCTTACCTTTTCACAAAAGCATTATGATAATTTCCAACATGCCTATATGTCTAATAAAAAATGACTTTGTAAATTCATGCTAACCTGGTAAAGATTGATTTTTGGATAGATTGGTCTTTCCCAAGCAAGAAGGCTAGCCCAGGGTAAAGTCATTAAAATACACTCATCCAGTCCTTTCCCTGTTCAAATAGACGGAGAGCCATTTATCAAACAACCCGGCTGCATAGAAATATCTCATCGTGGGCAGGTATGACATGCTTTCAAGTGATAGAAACAATTTGATTTTAATATTCTTTGACCTTATGTGCGCACGTGTTCAGTTTTATATTCACAATTTTCCACTATTAAGTTTGATAAGCACTAAACTGACTGCTGCTGCATCAATCAAATTTAGTGCACATTCATATATTGGGTTGGAAATCGTGAACTTCATCCGGTGTTGTTTTAACATCAGAACAATTTTGCATGGTCACTTACATGTCGTATGATTGATCTGAGTTACAAGGGGATATTCTGTTTGTCCCTCCTGCAATGTGTTAATGTTGAGATGGGAATTGTTCCAATCATGCTCACACACTTGTGTTTTATTTGATATCAACATCTGATGTAAAAGTAAACAATTACAAAATGCACATTATACAGGCATATGCTAACTGGGTCGATATGCCTGATCTACTAATGACACGAGTTCCGCATTCCTCAATACCTTCATCATCTAACTACCCTTAACCTTTTCCCAATCCCTTCTCAGAGAAATCATGCTTAAAAATATACTGCAGGCTTTTAGCGGGCTAGAATCTTGAATGCCCTATTAAGCCAGAGCTATGACTTAATTACACTATATCTAAATTTCTCCTTAGAGATACATCATGCTTAGTTTTAAAGTAGTTCATTGTTTTCTTTGGGCTTTGGCTCTGTTGGATTGCCAAAGCAGAAACTTCAGAAAAAGTGGGGAAACCAAAAGGGAAAAAAATAATAATAATCATTTTTGAAACAATTTCACCAAATGCAGATGCTTGATTCTGTGTTGTTTTGATTTGTCATGTTTAGATGTTCATGTTGAGGAGGACTTCAGAGGACGAGCCTAGAGGGCACGCTGCAGCTATAATGACAGATGTCATATTGGATGCTGAGTGTAAGGGCATTATTAATGCAAATCAGAAGAAAGTTCTCCTCCAGCAGATGGCCATCCGTCTTTCTGAAAGATAGGTTTCACTCACCACTCTGATAATAGAAGCCCCATATAGTAATCCTCTCGTTCAGCCTGCCTATAGACCTGCCCATATTATGGGTTTTTGTCCCCTCCAATCCTTTTTTAGCGGGAGGATCCTCGGTAAATAACACTACTACTAATTCTCAATTTGCTGAGAAAGAGAGAGAGTTCAATAATACACGTAGCTGCTTACAGATGAGTGATTGTAACATATATATCGGCAATGAGTTTGCTTTGCGTTTGTTTTTAATATTTACTAGCAACTAACACCCACAAGCTCTGTAAATTTGTAAGCAATGTAACACTATGTGCTGAAACACAGTGAGAGCGATCTTGGTAGAAGCTCTTGCAAGTTATATGAAGGCTTTTAAACAAGTTTTGAGAAAAATGTGCATGCAAGCTATATGTACGAGAATGGAATCTCCGCTTCAGGGATTTTGCGTTGTATGGGGTTTTACGCAATGAAAGGTGGAGCCACGACTTGCTGGTGCGGTTATAGTGTATTCTTTTGTGAGGTTCATCATTCATCATGACCTTTGAGCCCGCAGTGAATGCCTTCTCCTTCCAAGTACTAACATTTTCTTCACGCAGTGGCTTATGTCCCATTTATTATTCCTGGTCCAACCTTTGTCCTTTCCTACTTTGCTCTCTCTTTTTTTTTTTTTTGGCTCACCAATTAAAGCATGTTTTATTAATTCTGTGATTTTTTTTTTAAAAAAATCGTCATCCAACATGCGCGTGAATCCATCCCTGAATTGCATGATGCAATTCAAATACAATGCAAGTTCCCCCCCAATTATGAATTGAAATTCAATGTTGGGCCCTCATTTTTAACTTGTGATGTGGAAGAGAACCAACCAAGGTATGCAAGTCATGTCCTCTACTTATAGCAAAAAAAAAAAAAAAGTTCATGTCCTCTAATACATACTTCCTTTCTTGAATAACTATTATGTTAAATTTGAATTTTATTTTAAAATAATTTTTTCTTTAAAATTTTAATGAAATACTATTTAATTTTATATGTTTGCTGTCTTCCATTAATAAAGATATAGTTTAGTCAAAATACTAAGTGAATAATGTTGAATCATAATTAAGAATTTTGAAATGGAGGTAGTAATATTTATTCATCCAGTCTTTAATATAAGATAATTTGGGGAGTTGGTCTTTATTCTAAATATAAGACATCATTCTTATATTTGTCAGTCTTTTCTTAATTTACCCATATTATACTTCTCCAACAATAATCAAGTAGGATGTGGAAAAAGGAAACTAAAAAAGATGATTATGTATTTTAGAAAATACGTGTCATATTAACTAATTTAATTAACTTTTTTAATATAATCAAATAAGGTAAATATTTTATATTAAGAACCGGAGGAGGAGGTACAATATAATATCTCTGGTAAAAAAAAAGAAGGTACAATTAACACACTTCTTGTGTTAAGGCATGCAATCTTATTCAATATACTCTAATACACTTCTATAGTTTGTTATTCAAAGATCGATATATGTACACATATTTTGTAGAAAAACGCACTATTTAATATATAGGTCACGAAAGTGCAGCTCATTGCCTAATGTAGTACTATTAGATACTAGATTATGTGTACATATATACACACTACTATAATATAAGAATTCCGTCTCTATTTAATTATTAAAAATTTATTTGCAAGAGAGAGAAATGAAAAAAAGAAAATACTAGAACCTTCCAATGAAATCATTATCACAAATCCTCTACCCTCCGGTCTTAATTATAAGACATATTTAACCGATTTTGAGGAGATTAAGGAGGGGAGTTAAATTAGTTAATTTCACTCATTTTTCTAAAATGCCCTTATATAAATTTTCAATGACATTAACATACCTCTCCAACCTAAAACCTTCATTTTCATGCTTTTTAATTGAAATGATAGTCTTGCTATATATACATATGTGTGTGCGCGCACACATATGTATGTGTGTACACACATATGTATGTGTATATCTACAACCCCCCAAAAAAAAACATATACCCCCCCACACACATGTGCGCGCGCGCGCGCGCGCACATATATCTACAACCGCTCCAAAAAAAACACACACATACCCCCCCCACACACACACTTGTATACACACAGCCACACACACATAAGTGTATGAGTATGTACACACACATATATATTTATATAATGCGTGTGTATGTCTATATGTGTGTGTATACATATATAAATATATGTGTGTGTCTATGCATATATGTGTTTATATATATATATATATATATATATATATATATATATATATATATATTAGTAAATTAACGTTAACTCATTGATAAACAAATTAAAATCCAACAATTTAAAAGTTTTATTGACTGTAAAATTCTATGCACCTAAATGCATATACTTACCAAAAACTAAACACACTTGAGAGAATAAAATAGGGGTGTTTTAGGAAGAAACTGACAAAAATTTAAATTTTGTCCTATAATTAGGACCGGAGGGAGTATTAAACTACTAGAAAAAATGGTCTCCCCCATATCCTTAATATAAGAGATATTTACCTAATTTAATTAGATTAATGAACTTTCTAAAATTAGCTAATATGACATATATTTTTTAAAACACCTTAATCATCTTCTTTAATTTCCTATCCTCCTTGATTATCGTTGAGTATTAACAGGTTGTAAATTAGAAAAATATTAACAAATATAAAAAATGTGTTTTATATTTAATATCAAGATCAATTATCTAAATATATCTTATATTAAGAAAAAGAGTATATGTAATAAAAAATCTTAGTCATGCAAGTATCGCCATAGCTAAGTGACCCATTCTTTATATATATATAAACTCTTTGTTTGGGAGAATTGTATAGATTTCATGGTTGTCATTCAGGCATAATGTATCGTCGCATGTCAATACATTCGTTGCCCTGGTAAACCCATGCAACACAGACTGGTGGATCTTTTAAGGGACAAGGGGGACCATGGCCCCCACAAAAAAAGAAAGAAAGATCTGTTCAGATTTTTTTAAAAAAATTTAATATAATGTAAAATCTTATATTTTAAACTTGTTAAAATACTTATATTATTAATTTGGCCCCTCCAAATATTTTTTTAATTAGTTAATGAGTATATATTTGATCTCCTCAAATATGTATTTTTTTTAATTAATTAACGAGTATACATTTGACCCACAAATATTTATCTTAAGATCCGCGATACACAAACTTCATAATTATCCATTAGATATTCACACAACACTTCAACAGCTTACGGTGGTGAAACAGAGAAAGACGCGTTTAATGTGAGATGAAAAAGTGAAAGTAACAGGAACACTTGAGCGTTTATAAATATAGTAAAAATATAGTTGTGTTGTTAAGATAAGATATAGTGATCTTAATTCAAAATATAAAATATATTTGTCATATTTATTAATTTTTTTTAATTTATCCTTTTTAATTCTCCTTCAACAACAATTAAGGAGGAGGGGAAAGGAAGGAATTAAAGAAAATGATTGAGGTATTTTAAAAAATGAACTAACTTCTTTAAGAAAATCAAATTAGGTAATAAGATGACTGGATTATTTAAGCACAAGCTTGATAAACATTATAGTTGCTTACAGTTATACATTATGAATGAACTACTTTAACCATGGGTGCCCAATGGTTATCTAACTTCATTCTCAACCATTATACACCTACCAACCGCATCTGGTTGAGACCGCTTCTCTTGTGTGGAATATCATAGATTTAACCATATTCACTACATGAATACTTCATCGTCAACCAACATTTTTTTTAGCCATAGAGTGCACACCACCTACACTTGCTTTGATCAGCTTTGATGAGTAAGGGCCTCTTTGCTTAACCTAACCTAAACAATCATTGACCATGTGTGCATCACATTCAACACAAACAAAAATACAACAATTGCATCGACGGAGAAGAAGGAACCGACTTGTTCTTCAAGATTGATGGAATGTCACATTGTCACCGGAAAAAGACGCTCACCCACTTTATTCTTCAGCTCCCTCTATTTTCTTTAGGTCTGGTTGTGTCAATTACTTTCAACTCCTTCACCACTGTAAAGTTTATATTAAATCCACCATCACATAAAGGGTATTTGGGTCTTTGACGATTTTCCTTAGCTACTGGAAAATGAGAGCCAGCGGGAAAATAAAATGGCAAACCAAACAGCCGCTACCTCCTGCTTCCCAATTGCATCGATCCAAGCAGCTTGAATTACTCGATGGATCATCCCATGCAGCTTCAGCTGCCTTTTTTTTTTCTTTATCTGTTGTCAAAATTAAAATTTCTTATAACGAAATCATTAAATTTCATTTGAAAAAAAAAAGTAGACTTGTCTGTTTCAAGTCAACTTCAATTTCAGTGACAAATTATTTAATTATAGAATAAGAAATAGTGAAATTTATTACTGGTAGTAACCTACTAGGAACTAGGAAGGACGAAGGCACCCCCATTAACTCAGATTTAGCAGTTTCATGCTACTCTCAACTATCTGACATTACCTTTTTGCTTTATCACATCGTGTTTATAACTTTGACTCATGTATCGTAACGACTTCATAGAGTGAATCAAAATATAAAATGTCTGTGACTTGCTTTTGGCCAAAAAAATAAAAAAAAAATGTCTGGTGTTCTGGAATGGGAGACTCGGCTTCTTTTACTGCTTTTTCGATCCACTTCATCGCCACTTTCCATCTGTTTGTCAGATGGAACTTGAAAATTTTATATTTAATATTTTTTTATAAAATTATTAGCATGTGAAATTGGAATTAGGTGTGATCAAGAGTTGCAAAGTAGAAGTGAATTTTATAAGTATATAGACCTTCACTCTCGTTAGGGGATCCAAAAACAACTGAATTTTATTGGACGAAGCGGTTGGGAGGAGAATAGTTTTGGAATCGTGAAGATAAGTGGATTTGCGGCTGAAAATTGTGGTTTTGGATTAGTTTTTGAAGAATATTTTTTATGATTTATAATGTAAACATGTAAGAAGGGTTTTGTCTCGATTTATGAAAAATAATTTCTGAAATCCCAGTTTTAAAGTTACTCAAACACTTATATCTAAATTTATGTTGGTTTGCAAAATATAGGAAAATTTACCTCTTTTTTGAAAGTATTAAAACTTTAAATCATGTTACTAGGGGGAGATTCAAATCATCCTTTCAATTGTAAGTAATGATATTGAATAAAAACTACCAATTTTTTCTTATCTTGATTATTACAAAAATATTGTAAGTAATAACTCTTAAGCCTGGCAAAAAAATAAAAAATCTTAAGTGTGGACTTATATTTAGAGTAGATTTAACTTTGATTTTGTATATTACCATGATCCTTATTATAACTCCAGTCCATCAAAAATTTGAAAACAATTATTGATGATTCTTCAAGTGGACTTATAATGCGGATCTAAGTGTATATGAAATCAAAGTTGAACAGTGCTATGATTTGTTCAAGAGCTTTGATTTTAATTGGGTTAAGGGACAGTTTTCTTTAGGAAGTTATCACTAAGAAGTTTTTTGGGAGCAATTATGCTTTAAAAGTGTGAAAAATGAAGCAATTTTGTTTTGACCATTGTTTTATTTAATTTTGATTGTTAGTTGATCAAATATACTGAACAAACAATTTATATATTATTCACTTCATTTTTATTAAAATGCGAATTTATTCATTAGAAGTCTATGTGTTATTATTTTCATTTTTTTTCAAAGTTAGATTTAAGACTTCTAGGGCAGATTTACACCTTAATAAAAATGACGTGACATATGGATTGTCAACTCAGCATATTTTGTCAGTTAACGATCAAAATTACTTCATTTTATACATTTTTAAAACAAAATTATTCCTTAAAAAACTTCCACAACAAAATTACTTTTCAGTGACAACTTTTAAAATAGGGTAAAAATGCAAAAATATCCATGAGCTTTGCCCTTAGAAACGTCCAGCACCATGTGCTTTTTTTTTTTGGAGTAAAAGTACCCATGTGGTTACATTTTATGAGCAAAAATACCCCTTTCGTTAGTTTACCGTTAACCTAATGAAATTATCCTTTTGTCCTTAGTTTAAAATAATTTTAAAAAAAATACCCCACCTCACCTCCCCTTGCCGGTGGGCCCCACCGTCGGCCCCATTTAGAACTCAAATTTCTATATTTACAACTAGAAGACATATATTCTTATCTTGTATTAATTTTTTATAAGATACTTAATCGTCATTCTTCCTATTTAATAAATGAAAAAATATATAATCTTAAGATACTCAAATCCTAATCCATTCAAGCAGAAGCTATTCTTTATTTTTTGTAGACTAAGTGTACTAACATCATAACATTCTTTTTAGTCATTTTATATATTTTAATTTTTACAACACACATTCTATCTTGTACACTGTTTACCCACATTAATTGTGGCCTATTAAAATATTTGTTATTATTTTTCAATGACAACTTTTAAGATAAAATTATACCTCAAACCCATTTTGAATGGATAATACAGAGATTGATCGATGACTAGGGTTAGGGTCCCTGTACTTGTATGATGCAGAAAAAGTTGAGTGGCTAGCAAGCCCGAAGCTGAAAACCTGCTTGAGAGGGAGAGTAATTTTTGGTTGAAGGAATTGGAGAAAGACGATAGTTGAAAATGATAATAAATTGAAGAAGAAGCTGTCAACATACGTAAAGATAACGTTGTGTTTATTTGGAATGGAGAATACAAACTTTTTAAAGTAAATTTTTTTTTTATCATATTTCTAATATGTGAGGTAAATATATGAAAAAAAAAAATTAACCTTTAATTCATATGAGTAATGTAAATAAGTGATTTGGATGGTGGGATAGCATCCAAAACAAACTTATAATTAATTGTCTCGTTTCGTACTTTAATTATTAATACTGTAATAAAATCACACTCTCATTTCTCTTTCTTATTCTTCGTTTCATTTCCCAAGACGCGTCAGACAGACACTCTTCATTTCATTAATTCACTCACTCACTCACTACTCCTCATTCTGTCATCTTCCCTTTTCAAACCCCCCCCCCCCCTCTCTCTCTGTTTTTTTTTTTTTTAAAAAAACATCTTTCTTTCTCTGCATACAAACTACGGTAAGGAAGAAGAAAAAAGAAGAAACAAGAAGCTGCTATATATATACATTGCTGATCCCAGCTTTTCCAAACATGGTTTCTGATTTGTCAACAACTTTGAAAGCCTCATAAATATGTTACACTAAAACACACAACCTTTTCTTGTTCTTATTTCTTTCTCAGTTTTCCAGGTTTATATAGTTTGCATCAGCTTTGTATGTGTTGCATATATATATATATATATATATATATATATATATATATATATATATATATATAAGTGGGTTGTAATGATAATGGAAGCTGGATGGTGTAAGAGAATCCGTAGCTAGCTTCTCCAATTTTATACATTTCTCGCTAACTGTTCCAGCACATCTCTCTTTCCATGGCATCTTCACTCCTTTTATTCATCATTATATATATTTATTCACAGATTTTTAAATATCTCAGCACCTTCACCAACCCCTGGGATTGGGATCCCCAAAAAATCACTCCCAATACTTTGTTTGTTTTTTGTTTTCTGTTAAAAATAATGCAAACATTTAATTCAATCATGGAGTAACACCCTTCTTCTTATTTATTTAATACATAAATGAACAATTGAAAAGCATTACCGTATTCGGGAGAATATATCAGATTGCTATAAGTACTCTCATAAGATTACAGGGAATTATTGTATCTTTGGTCACCACCGATCCTTTGATCAGGAGATGGTAGGTGATGAAGGAAGTTAGGTTCTTTTGATTTTTATATGCACTACTTGTCAATACAGTGATGGTATTCAGTTTTTTCACTAGGGAAAAAAAAACCCATTATATTACATCAGAATACTGTTATTTGGTCTAGTTTATATGAAGATGATTTGAATTTAAAATTGTATGGTTTGAGGCCAGCTGCATGGAACATATTTTATTATTTGTCGCTTTTGGATCCATTAAATAATTACATCTGAATTAAAAAAAGAAAAGAAAAATATGATACAATAATTACAGATAATGATAAAGTAGTATGTGATTCATCTTCATTCACTCCTGTTGATTGAGATATATATTCCTTATCATGTCTCAGAAATACAGCAGCTTGCTTCTTCACCAACTAGCTAGCGTGTCTTCAATAATATGAAGCGCATCATTTCACTACAAAAAATAAAGAGGCGATAAATTATTCAGCAGCAAAAGCAAAGCAAGCAAGCAACATCTAAAAAGTTGATTATTATAATACCTCAGATCACGTCAAAATAAATCTGATATGAGTAATAATATAACAAGTGTTCCGCGGAAAATTATGGGATATTAAAAAGGCCAGGGTGAGAGTGAATCTTACCGATTAAGGTTATTACTGCCTTTACAGGGCAACTGTAGATTTACCTGTAGTATATTCAGATTCATGAAATTGATGCTTCATTTCAGGGTGATTTGCGAGGTTTCTGCAAATATATATATATATATATATATATATATATATTATATATATATATATATTTTGGCTATCTGAAAAAGGGTGGTTACTTCCAAAAAGCTGAAAGAGATTCAGAAAGAATTAGGAGGATAATATAAATTTAAAAACCCTAGACCCAACTGAGCTTACCAGTATAATAACAATGGCGGATAGATGGTAGAACCTAGCTAGCTGCTAGCTAATAAGTAGACTATTAAGTAAGAATTTCACATCCATCAATGTATCTGGTGATAGATTGCACAAACTTACATCATGATTTCAGATTTCACCCATCTTGTCCACGTGAAGTGAACATTCGATGGTGATTAATACTATTAGCCAGTAAATTAATAATAACACATTAATGCCTTCACCGTGTCCCTTGAATATTTACAGGTTTGATTACTCGATCGTGCTTGTAACCATATCTTTGTAGTGAGTGTGTTAAAGAGAGCTGAGGGATCGGGGAAGAAGCAATTCTATTCTACTCTCATTTTCTTAAACTGTGTGAGAGTTAGTTAAAACTTGCCTATATTTAAAAACTGAGGGAGTAATTTGTAAAAGAAGAAGAATGCTCCACAAATTGAAGCTGATGAAGTGAAAATCTCCATAGAAAAACATGAATATCAATAATTAATCACAGCAAGCAAGTATATATATGTGAAGTGAGTGTGGTGGTTGTGCATATATATAATTCTGACCTTGCAATAATCCTTTACCAGGAGCAGTAGTAGGAGGGCCTTGTGGTTTGGCATGATGTGATCGATCGAGGTTGATTAACTGTATAAATAAAGCAAATATATATGTATAGCACACAAGAACTGTATGAAAATTAAGGCCTTACCAATATGTGAGGAAGATGAAGATGGAGTATTGAGAGAGCAAAAGTTGGGTGGGGGGAATGAAGCCTGGTCCGAGAATCATTTTTTAGGGTTTAATTACTACAAAAAGAGAATTGCAGATCATCAAACCCTTAAAGATCAGTGAGAGCTAGCAATAATCTGTATCACTGCAAGAGAATCAAACTGATCCTGTTCATGACCTCGAGCCAGACAACATTCCTCTCAACCTTAACCTTTGCGATATATATATGATCTGATCTGTTGGATCAAACTGAGAAATAATCACTACTCTGATATATGGAAAATGTGAAACTCGATCAGAAAAAGGAGGAAAGATTTGAGGGGAATGAAGCCTGGTCCGAAGCCTTAATAGTTCTTCTTCTCAGAGAGAACCTCCTTTGTGGAAAAGCCTCGAGCCAGCCAACATTCCCCTCAAGGCTCAAACGCACAAACACACACACTCTCTCTCTACACTCATAAGCTTACTACCCCATAACCCTAACCCACAATGTGACTTCTTATATATAATAGCTAGGCACAGAGAGAGAGAGAGAGAGAGAGAGAGAGCACTGACTGAGTCATCACTAGTCAATACTAATGGTGGGCTTCTTTCTTGTAGGCTTTTACCATTCAGATGTTCCTAAAATGAGCTTATGCAAAACGCCTTTTTAAACTCCTTACATAAAGCCCCCAAAGCATCGTACTTGATGACCCCTCCCTGACCTCATTGAGAGTTGAGAGTTTTTATTTTAGAGACCTCGCTAATATCATCATCATCATCAGTATATAAAAATCATTAATTAGTGTTAATTATACACAGTACTCCAATGGCAAATGCTGTGATTTATTTGTTTTTGAATTCATAAGCTTTTGAGTGCTGACCTGGTGCTGCCGGTGAACCCTACGACCTGTGACCTGCTAGCAACAGTCAAAAAGGAGCAACAGGAAGAAGATGAAGAAGAAGACAAAAACGGTATTTTGAGGAAGAAAAAAAAAAAAACACTTGACACAAGACAAAACTCTGTCTTGCCTTAAATGCGATTCTTTCATCATTACCTTATTATTTTGAGCTTTTTGCATTTCCTACTTTCAAACTCCACTGTACCACTCCTTACCCGCACGGCCAACACCCTCCCTCAATCACGCTCCTCTCTCCTTAACTTATTGGTTCTTTCTTATTTATCAGCTGTTAAGCTCTTTTTTTTTTTTTTCTAAAAAAAAAAGAAAGTTAAATTATTATTTTTTTATACAAAAAAATTTAGGTGAGATAGACACCGGTAACTGACCAAGTCCTTCACATAAACTAGTGGAAATTGAATCTCTTCCTTTTTAAGATGAAGGCCAATACTTTAGTCAATTGTACAATTTGTAAAAGTTAAATTCTTTCCATAACATTACTATGAAATTGTGACCTTTTGAGTGTAACAACAGGTTGATGTTAAGTTGACATTACACATATAATGATGAGAACAGAAATAATTTATTTAGAAAATCTGTAAAAAAAAAAAAAAGACTTCATCAGGTGAATAAATTGAATATTCTATTGAATTAAGAAAAGAGATTTAAGAAATATTCAATTGAATTGATTTGAAAAAACAACACTGGTACAGTTTATTTCTGTTTTGGATAGAGAGGGTAAGCGATTGCATCCAAATAACAATTATTTTTTCCTTTTCAGTTCTACGCATGCTCCTGTTTTTTTTCTCCCCTCATAACTTACTAGTCTACAACCACCAACAATTCATGAAATAATGTAGAATGTTTGTTACAACAATAAATATATGATATAAAGTATACACTAAATTTTTCCATAATGCCTATCAATAAATGCCTGGTGCATGTACACTCGCCCATTCTTATTCTTTTTTCGACGTTTTTAATCTCAAGCATGTATTGAAATATACATTGAATTTATACTATAATAAAAAAAACTTAAAGTTACGTTTAGAAAAAATGTTGGGTTAAGGTGTAAATTTGTCTTAAAATTTCATTAAAAAACAATGTTGCCTGAAAGCTTTTTCAGATTCAATATCTTTTCAAAAGTTTAAAAACATAGTAATACTATCTAAACGGTTAAAAAACTAATATTAATCAATAAAAATTAATATTAACCGTTAATTTTTTAATGATAAGAGACAACATTTTAATATTTATAGGGTAATGTTAAACCCAAAAAAACTTAACATTACTCCTTAATGAAAATTTTTAGAACAAATTTACTGTTTAACCCAAAAATATTGAAATTAAAACCAAAACTCTTAGGATAATAAAATATATAACAACAATTTAAAGAGTAAAACAGTTTTTTTGGGAGTTTGTTCATATTTTCCACTCCCACCCTTTTTGATCATTTGATCAAGGTTTTCCCTTTAAAATCTTAAAACACAAATAGTTTCCTTTTCTTTAAAGTTCAAACAAACATGTTTTTCATGATTTGAACTTACATTCTTGTTCTTATATAATAAAATTACTTACCATATCAACCTCACACCCTATCTTTAATGTGTAAGGGTGTTTTAATAATTATCACTCTGATAATATTTATAAGTCCTTTTTGGCTAAAAAAATTGGTCTCATTTATAAATCCTCTTTTAAGTAATAAATGAGATTGTGACAATTTTACTTATATAAATTATACCAATAAAAATAAAGAGAAATTTTTTTAAAAAATTTACTCTTATTAGTTTGTTTTATTTAGTTAAAAAAAAAAGATTTATAAATACCATCAGAGTTTAATTTAAAGTAAAACAGGAGGGCCTACTCTTTTTTTTTTGGGTGTTGTTGGTTGAGTTTGTTTTGTTCCCCGTCAATCTATGCATCTATCCATGGCATGGCTGTGACAATCAACAGTGTCTTCCGTGAAACACGTCATGCGAAAGACGGCGAATAGGGAATCATGAGATCTCATCGGTCAAATGGGAACAATCGGACGATGGAGAAGCGAGGATGATGTAGACCCCGGACATGTCGGTGTCAGCGGGAGCGTAGGATCGGGGACCGAGGAACACAGCCCGATTAACGAGGAGCAGAAAATTAAAAATTACCAATTACCAATACACACCTCCATTACTCCTCTCCCAACTAACCCCCACACATATTTCACAATCTCACATTTAATTTTTTCCCCTTTCCTCACAGCCAGCCACAAGTCCAGTACTAGTACACTGTACACCTCTCTCTGCACACATATATAATAATTAAATAATACATCTATGGGTATTTACTCCAGAGTCAAACCCCCCAAACATCCGACGGCTCAGATTCTCCTCGCATCGTACGCTGCAGGCCTTGCCACGTGATCCCATTAAATGCTCTTTGGTACGACGGATTCATTATGGGGCCCAATCCTCCCCAGGGACAACGGCACGTGGACTCCAGGGTTGTCTTCCACCGGTGGGCTACGTGGGGGACCACCATTGGTTTTTCCAGATGTAGTTCCCCTGTTCATGTAGGGACCACCCCACCCCTACTGGGCTACTGCAATTATGGGTTAATCATAATGCAATCCCCACCAACCATATGAACACGAATCTACGGATCTACCCTACAACGATACGATATATTCATAACTCATAATATCGTGCCTCTCATATGCTAAAGAGACAATAATATACAATTGAACTTGCTATACAACTACATGTATGTGACACAGTGAAAACAAAAGGCAAGAAGTGTATTGGGATGGAGGGGTCTCAAAATTCTCAATTCTCGAGGCATAGACTTGATAGGAAAGCAATGTCCCAATGTTTTGACTTATCACTGGCAAGGCATTTATTATGCTTTTCTTTTACAAGTGTGTGTGAAGATGTGTGCGTGTATGTCTCCATTCATGGAATCCAAAGAAGTTTTTATAGAGACAACTTTAATGCCTCACTCTGAACTGCTTTCACTGCCCTCTCCCTCTCTCTCTCTCGCTCTCACACATAAAACTGATGAGTCATGACCCTGCCCGCCGAGCTTTATGCTTTTAAAGAACATTTGTGGTGTTGTTAACAACATCCATAACGAAACTAGTAGTAGTATTAAATTCCTTTGACAAGAGGTAAAATTGGATTTATAGGGACAGAGTTTGTATCTCACTGCTACGCTATTATGCAATTAAAACCATATGATATGCCAAAATAATGAAGTAGTGATGAACTGAAACTGAATGCTACTGTAAGATTTGCCCACTGTTCGAGGTTTTTATCCATATGCTTAACCTAACATGAGCAGAAAGATCCATCTAAAACATTTATATACAAATGGAAAAGAGGATACCTTTCCAAACTGAGTTCTGAAGAAAAAGATCTGCACATATCGTGACCCATTTAGCACCCACTCAAACGTCATTCTCTTTTGAGGGGCAAAAAGTGATTTTTTTTCATTTACAGTTCCGATCCCAAAAAAATCAAACCAGCAAAAGAAGTAAAAAGACGGATAAAAACCATAAAACTGACAATGAAATTATTACCCAATGGAAGAATGATATGAACCATCCGTCTTGTTATTCTAAGCACTAACCTACCCAACTCGAACATCACTGGACCTTTATTGACATATATATTACATGTTCCCATCTTCCTGTGAAACAAAAGTTAAATACAAGAAATATATGGGTATGCCTCACTTAACTTAAGCCGCCACTTCCTAGAGCCTGTTGTGTGTGTCTAGGAAGAGTATCTCTTTGTTCATCTGGTGAGATTTATGAAAGATACATGATGATATAAGCAAAATGAACAAATGCATGGCATCACTGCTGTGGTCATGTTTGTTTAATTTCTGTTGACCATAGACAAGTAACTAATGTTTAATACTGGGGCAGCCGAAACTAGGTATATTCAATTATAGCACCTGTATGATTGAACCCACATGAAACTTGCACTGCTTTCATATTCTCTCCAAAAGCAACCTTTGTTGGATTTATGTAGTCCACATCACTTCCGTGACCCTGAATCGAAAGAATAAGAAGTCAAATCATATTGGCAGACAATAGCATACTTACAAAACCAAACAATGAAAAAAATAATTGATGAAAGAAATGCGTTAGTCTGGCTGTAATCAGATTGGACATTCTCTAAATTATCCAATAGTATAGCATTGTATAATGATTACCCTAAACGTTCCCAGGATTAAGAATACGTCAATATTCAAAATTTAGAAAGCTCGCCTGCATGCTTGTTGGTTTATATTTGGAAATTACAAAGAATTATTTGGAGAATGGCACAAGGAAATTCTTGAATATATCTTGTTACCCATGATGTATGTGCACGGGCATTCTTCTCCAGAAATATCTAATAAGAAAAGGCATATAATAATGGCATGAAGAGACAAACCAGTTGTCCACCCGAAGAATGTCCATCCTCAGAGAAAGTCCCATGAGAACCTCCCCAGCCCCACGTAAAGATTTTTCCATCTGAAAAGAAAAGAAACTCAAGATGAGTAACAAAATAATATAGTTCTGTCCAACAACAAGACCACTTAAACATCAAAAGCGCGTGTGTCAACCACCAAGAGAGCAAAAGAAACAAATATCAGGTTTTAACGAAAACAAATAAGTTTAAAAAACTCCAGCAAATCGGAATAGAGTTGTCTCTTCAGCTTTTCGCTCCAAACATATGACCATAGCATGAGGTCTACTGAAAGGTCACTCCTCTAAGCAGAACTCGACCATGCTAACTAGACCCAGGGCTTAGCATATTCTACACCTTCTCTTTAAAACAAAAGATTAATCACTTTCCCAAATAACCCAAAGAAAAATGATTGAGTTTCACAACTAGGCAAGAAACTTATGAGCGATGACTAACTCCAAGTCCATTTCAATGCATTTTTAAAAATAGAACGCTTCCATTCCTAGCAGGTCAAGGGTGTATTCATGAATATTCATGGATATAACAAAACTAAAATTTAAAACAAAACTAAAATGCCTTAAAAATATAAAATCCTTATTCTCTCTTATTGCATGAATGCTGTTGGAGTCCGGGAAAACCTAAGACATCAGAGAAATCATCGTGAGCTTTCTTCAAGAAACTATAAAGGTGGGATTGAACTGTTGTTTGATCCGAAATCACGAGGAACTAGATTGAGTCCTTTTTATTTATACACCTTTCCTATAGTCCATTTTTACTCAGTTCAGGACTTCTTCCACTTACACTTGAACCCGACACATACCACCTTTGATCTCTTAAAGGTTTTCTATATTTCTATTCTAACATTTTTGTGTTTCAGAATATGCTTAAAAAGTCTTGGCTGCTAAAATCTCCCCCCCTTATTTAGGGAAAAAAAACTAATTTATCCTTACAGTTGTTTGCCTCCAAACTCTTCCAACAAATCAAACTGCGTTCATAAATTTCTGCTTGACCCATAATTAACTGCAAGTGATTTGTTAATGCTATTATTTCTCACCATAAAGTTCAAGAGTATTTTGGCGCCCTTACTATTTATTTCAATTTGTTCCATTACTGTTTTGTTTCAATTAAATCCTTTAACCTCCAATATACATCATATCTGTCATATTCAGTGAGATACGTAACCTTCCTACTAGATATAGCTCACATGGCATCCACATGTCTGTTTAAACCTGATAGGGCACTAATAATCTCCTAGCCAGCTAAGTCAAAGTTTCTCCATCTCATTTTATTCTCTCCCCCTCTCATTTTTTCTCATCTCTCATCTCCATCCTTCCGTCATTTTCCAGTCATGGTGGTAGGTCAGAGGTGAAATGGCCAAAGGGGGATAAATCAACATTGAGATCTGGGAATTAACCACCATAAGTATGTAAGGACACTAGATCAACTGTCTCAGATGGTTAATTTCAAAATGCTTAAATGTAAAAATTTCATTTTGAACTTTAACTTCAATGTCCTTGTTGGAGAAGCAGGTTGAGTTAGAAATTTACATTTACAATGGATAAAAAGACTCTACTTCATAAACATTCAATTAGACATCCATCAAAACCAGGGGGGGGGGGGGGGGGACTGATTAACATAGTAACTTCACTGGGTCTTTAAACAGATCCTAACGGAACTCAACCAAAACTACTAAACATAAACATAATTGACCCAAGACATCAAAAACCTTAAACTACCATTTAATTGCACCATTCTTTTGCCAGTACTTTTAACATACAATTATTTTGCCCTTAAATTTTAATTTTGGCAGCGTTTTGGACATAATTCATCTGGAATTGAACTAAATTCAAAAGAGTCGTCCCAAATGCTATGATGACGTTTTAATTCCAAATTATTCAACTACAGTGACATAAAACAACTGAATATAAACATGAAAAGGAAAAAATGCAAAACAAAGAATCAGCTACAGATGAAAGACGAAGACAAAGATGGTAGCTTACCATAATCTATAGTTTAGCACATTAATTCAACTTAAAATTCAAAATGGAAGATAAAGATTGTAGGAATTGCCACCATGACCAGAAAAAGTCCAAATGGAAGAAACACAATAGAGGGAATAAAAAAGGAGATAAGAGAAAACAAAAGAGATGGAGAAAGTTTGACCCTTTGAGTTGTCTAAACAGGAGTTATTTGTGCCACATTATATTTCGACAGACAGTGGAAGCCATGTAATCTTTGTCAAAAAGATCTAAGTACCTGATGGAATAGAGAAGATGTTAAATAAATTAAAAGTCTTTTTGTCTAAATAAATTAGAAATTCAGAGATCAAATTGAAACAGAACAAAATTAAGTGGCCAAAATATTAATTAAACTATTTTCCCTTTTAATCTAATATATCATTTTATGTCATGAAATTTATAAGAAGTTGCACTATAGACCATGGATAATATAATCTATAACAAGTCACATTATTCATAAGCCTGAACAGTGCGGTTCATTTGCATGGGAAATATGTGTCTACTTTCATAACAGGTCAATTACAAAGTATCTCATATCTATAAGAAGCAACTTGATTTTATTTCCCATGTGTCGCATGAAAAGATTTTTGTTTAGAATATATATTTAGTTTACATATAAGTGATGGTAGGCAAATTACAAGTATTGTAAAATATTACAGTAAAAATCATTATGGGCAAAAGTAATATGCATATTACCAAAGGATACTTCAACAGCAATAATGAAACACCAAAACTGATAATGTAACATACCAAGAATGAGGAAATAACGATGACATCAATAATATATTATCAGACAAATTCTATATGTTTAATTCCTATGAAAATTTTCTTTCCAGATGGAAGTGGGGGAGGGATCTTACCTGAAATTGCTGCTGTATGTTTCCAACCACAAGATACCTGAAATACAAAATGGATAGAATGACAGAGTTAAAATCTTGAGTTTGATGCTGATTTTATTACCACAAGTCAAACATTTCATGTATATAGCATAGAAATTTTGAAGAATAGTCAAGTGTTGAGGTCAATGCACATCCTATATTTTGTTTGCATTACAAACTGAAGTAACATAAAATTATCAATGGTGCTAAAATAAAAATGCATCAAAGTAAGTTATTAGTATGTGATTTTATATATATATATATATCTGTCACACAGATTAACTAAAAAATGCACCTACTACACTGATAGAATGCAGTCATAGCACTAATGTACACAGCAGATATGGGAGCAAGATCAGGCAAAATCACATGGCAGGTTAGTTCTGAAAGCTCAGCTACTCTATGTAATTGATTATTAAATACAGCATAAAATATCAGCAGTAACACATTAGTACTCCACATATTACTTCCCCGTGAATTTAGTTCAACATCGTTCATAAAATAATAACAACTTTTACTAACCAATGCAAGCTAGCTAGATTAGAAAATGAAGCCCACTATTAATATTTAAACCTAGTGCCCAAAATCTATTCCGTCAATCATACTGCAAACCGCTATCTTTGCAACGTTCTTAATCTTATTCATGTACTTCCAAACAAAATCTCCATGGCATCAACTGTAAGAATGAACAACAGTACAAACCTGGCTAACAGAGGACTTTAGGAATGGACCTTGCACCCTTTCAGGTTGATGAATAACATCTGAGGAGCTAAGAATTTAAAAAGAAATCAAGACAAGCGTGAAGATTAAAAAAAGGGAAAAAAAAATTGCAAAAGGAATTGTTCAGACAATCAGTTCAAAAGTTCAAGAAGTTACCCAATGCCAAGGCAGCCATTTTCATTTGAACCCCAAGTGTAAAGCTCTCCAGAATCTGTAGAGAAACAAAGAATTAAAATGAAACCATAAACAAAATATGATCACTATATCAGCACATGCTTAATCTGAGAAACTGATGAATTACTTGTCAGCACACAGGTGTGATAGCCACCACATGCAACTGCTTCTGAGCATGGAAGTTCACTAATCAATGACGGCTTTGTTGCATTGTTCATCCCTCCAAAGCGCTAAATATTTTGTATGAAGATATCAGTACTCGTTACAGGTTGTAAAAGGAAAAATGTATGATAAAAAAATATGCAAGCAAAAAATTCATCACTTGTCAAACATACCAACTTGTCAATCCCTTTTTCACCAAATATGAAAACAGAACCATTCTCTGCACAAGATTACATGAATGAAGATATAATCAAAATATAAATGGAGGATAGAACCAAGGTGATGCAGAGAGTAGAGAAAATATGTTATTTAAAATATAATAACAAAAACGATAATCAAATACCATCTGTACAAGCTGAAGTTTGCAACCCAGCAGCTACATATTTAACCTAGGCATATATAAAGATTTAAGCCAAAACAAGAGAGATAACAATTAATATCTTCAAGCTAATATATCCATCTCGGAAACAAACAACATTAAGGTATTAAAGTCAACACCACACCTTGACTCCTGCAAGGTCCTTTATAAGCCTTGGCGTATACTCACTGCATTGATCAAAACATGCCATAAAATAAAAATAATAATCGATATAACCATTTTAATGGAAATCTTTCTTGTGATACTGATGGTAGTTATACTCACATATTTTCTGACTTAGTTGAATAAAATATGAACTAAAGACAAACCATTATATCAATTAATATAATGAAAAAGAAAGTAATTTTGTTTTAAAAAAACGAAGATGGAACCTGTTACTTTTTAAGAATCCTAAAATGCTGGATTCGTGGCCATGACCAAGTTTACCAGACCCTCCCATTCCCCAACTTAGGGCCTCTCCTCCATCTAAGAGAACAAGTTTTGAAGATGTGAAGGATAATTATCAGGCAATATGAAGAGTCAAACATGCTATATGAGGTGAGTAAGAACAGATAAAGTACAATTAGAATTAGACTAAAAAGCAAACGATGTAATATAATAGCACGGTGAAGAAATACAAAGCAACCTTAGATCAAGAAAGATTTGAGAGCACCTATCAACCAATGTGGACCTATTTGCATTCTATTGACATATTCTATTTGCATCCCACGCAAGACAGCACATTGATGCAGTCATCACCAAATCTAAGGTCAACATTTATTTAAAAAAAAAATTGTTGCCATTGGGTGAATTCCAATTTTAAGAGGGTTGATCAGGCAGTATAGAGTCCTCTAAAAAGAGATAGAGGAAGATTGAAGCGATATAGAATGACATCTATTAGTTAATAATCTACCTAAAGATATGGTCTGTAATAGAGCACAATGGCATTGTGTAATCTATGTAGTCAACCCCTCCTAGTGAGATAAAGGCCTTGTTGTTGTTGTTTTCGGGTGAATTTAAATTTTAGGACTGAAGGTTTACACATGAGCATCAAGATTTTCTCCATGAGAACAATGATTTGAGTGAGTAGCCAAACATGGAAGCACATGCTGTAGTTTCATATGTCTAAATAAGAAGAATGAAAGCAATGTTCATATGCAGCCCTCCAACCCTTCTCTTGTTTCCAAAATGAAATCCAAAACATAACTAAGTGCAACTGTGCACAAGATTTGCATGGCAGTATTTGTATTAGTTTGTGTAAATCTGCTTCACAATATTCAAGCCATGTGACTATGACAGCTAACAACCAACTGTTTGCATCAGAAATGTGACTAATGGGAACACCATAGCACATTGCCATATCCAAGCCACTATAAAATCATTTGATAGCTTTTTATTTCCTATTCAGGAATGGATTTGGCTAAGACTGGTTGAACCAAAACAAAAAAAAAAATTCCAAACCCATTTCTAAGGAAAATTTCACTCCAATCTATAAATTTTAAATTTCTTCACACGACAACTAGGAGATTTGCACTGCAATTGCATTAAACCATCCATTCTCATGTACCAGCATTACTAAAATAAAAAAATAAATAGAGAAAACAGCCTCAACAGCAAACAAAACAAGGGTGTCGAATTGCATACCACTAACAGCCAATGAATGCTCTGAACCCAGAGCTACCATTTTAATCTTGATCCCATCCAAGAATTCCACTTTAGTTGACAGAGGAACTGCAGATTCGGCTCCTGCATTTCACAAAAGGAATTATATATTCAAAACAATCTGCTGTCTTCAAATCTATTCTTATAAGTTCCTGAATGGCTACTGCTGGTAACAGTTTCGAGATTTAAAAAAATTACAGATAAGATGACCAAATATAAGGTTACTTTCATACTTTTTCCAAGTCCAAGCTGTCCACTTGTGTTCCTTCCCCACATGTACAGTTCTCCATCCACTGAAATAAGAAAGGTCATATTCTGATATCAAAATTCATAATTGGTTTTGAACAACACTCATTAGTTATCCTTCCATTGCAAGATTATATTCATTAATTTCAGTGTTTTCAAATAATGAATTTCGCATGCTATTACATTTGTCTATCTTTCATTGCTATTCTACAGAAGTTTTTCAATTGCCTTTGAAAACTGCCAACCAGCTTCGAATATTATAGGTTGAGCCTAGTTATCAACGGTATGGTTGATAACAGCAACTCTAGAAATTTGATAGCACAGACCTGTAATTGCACAAGAATGATTATAACCAGCAGAGATTTTCACAATTTCCTTCTTCAATCCAAAAACCTGAATTGGTTCCTACATCAACATGAACAATGAAGGGATTTATTTCCAATAAGTCAAATTGGGGCAGGTATACCAATTATTGGGGGGAAAATAAACTAGGGGTGTATGAGTGTTTTATGTGAGTGGTGAATACAGAAACAGAACAGACATCAAATTGGTAGGAGGTACAAAAACACATGGAATCAGCAAAATCTAGCAGACTAAGCTCTGAAGGTTGAGAAAATATGATACTCCCTCTAGTCCCTATTATAAGGTACCAACTAACAATTCTCACATACCAATAAAAACAGTTAAAGTCAATAAAGTTGTCCTAGAATTTAAGTAATTTATATTTTACAATATTACCTCTACTAATTGTACTAAACTTTAATATAATATTAATTATTACTCTCACCCACTACCCTTATTAATTAGGGCATATATGGAAAAAAATAATTAATGCTCCTTTGGAACAAGTAAGTGTCTCATAAAAAATACCAAATACACTTGCTAGTTGGTGTCTTATAATAAGGACCAAAGGAGTACTATGCATCCACAATTATATGAATTCTGAGAATAGCAGCACTAATAGTGAAAGTATCACAAGAGAAAAGTTCACAGTATTTTCTTATCTTTTAAATATACAGTCGGAATTACTGAAAGAAGAAGTGATTATGAGGAAATATAATTAAGAAAAAAATGAACAACGGCATAACCTATTATGCATGTGAAGTATGAGAACTAGAAGTTCTACCATTAAGTACTTTTTATTTTCAGATATGCCAAGTTGTCCGAAATCATTAAGACCAGTGGCATAAACGCGTCCATCATCTGTGACAGGAAGATGATTGTGAGCCTCTGCCTAACAATTACAGTGAATCTTCAAAAGTCATCAACATAAAATATACTTGTTCTAAAGGTTCTGGTATTCAACTAACGGAATACTTCATGACATTCAACAAAATTTTGCACTAAAAAGCCCTTCTGAAGAAGCAAATTTCTGGTTCGAAATATGTGTCTATTACATCAGTGACGAAAGCTGTGTTTTTCCAATTACAAAGGATAATAATATTATTGAAATTACTTCTGCCTCAGAGAACGAAGTTAGTTATTGAGAGAGTAATGAAAGGAGAACCTGTTAAGAAGAGAGTATGTGCACCACCACAAGCAATGGCTCTAAGGCTTTGATTATGAAACGCAGAGCAAATCGCAGGTCTCCACTGAGAATCTAAGCTTCCAAGACCCAACCTACCATAATCGCCATTGCCCCACAGCAGGGCAGACCTCTTTCCTTGCTCACTAGCGAACGATCTTCTCAAAAGCCCTAAACCTAACCCCAGTCCAGTTCTGAGTTTAAATTTCGCAAAATGGAATCCAATTCGATGCCTCATTTCGTTTTTTCAGCTTATAATTTAGAAGCAGTTCATGTAGAATCAAGAAGGATAGAAGGCCGATAATTTATCTAAGTTTCAAGAAAGATCACAGGGAGAGTAGATCTTAGGTGATGGCAAATCGATTAAAAATAATTAAACAAAACTGAACTGAGAATAAGAGAAGCAAGTGAAACTGATGGCTTATACCTGTGCAACGTCTTCAAGTTATGGCGGTAAGTGCAGAAGAATGTAGAGATGCCTGCATTTGACCGTTTTAACCCTCGCCTTCCTCGGCCCCTCTGATTTTTTGTTTGGACTTTTTTTTTTTTTGGTTGCTCGAGGTAAATAGGTGTATTGTATTAGTGGAGGATCCTCGAGCTTTTTACTCTTTAGTCATTTGTCATGTCGACAGTTTCATACGCATTTTTTTTTTGTCATGTTGACAGTTTCATACGCATTATGGGTTTTTACTCTTTTTTTTTTTTTCCTTATCTGGTATCCAGAGTTTTGTCTTGACTAATCTAGATCCGACCGGCGTTGAGCACTTGGTTATAATGGAAGAGTCTTTCCAATAGGTGCACTTGGTTATAATGAGAGAGTCTTTCAATAAGGTTTTTCTACATTCACAAGATTTAAACTCGAGACTTTACTTAAATAACACAAGTTGCTTACTATACTTATGCCAACCCGGTTGGTATGGGTTTTTACATTTTGAATGCTGAGTCATGTAATAATTATTAGGAGCTGCGATGGTCAATTTGGAGGCTAGTAGATTTCTTTTTAAACAATACAAAATGATTCATTAATATCAAGAGTACCAAATCGTTCATCATAAACCACAATGAGAGGCTCTAAATCATTCATCATAAACCACCCCCAGTTTCAGAGTGACGGATGATCAGAGATCCAAAAATGAGAGGCTATATCATGATCCTGATATAGCTAAACACAATACACTACTAATAGTTCATCTTTCTTTTATTCATTTTTGTCTCCAGGTACTTATTACTTTGAAGATTAGTGTATTTCTTTACATTTAAATCAATTTATAGGCTCTTGTTTATCAATAAATAGAAAAAATGACTGAATCTAGTAAAAAACTGAATACCTTATAATTAAACAACTTATAGGTATAACACACATGATAATTTTGTTTGACAAATATAATCATCTTGTCCCGCCAATTTAAAATAGATGTTTAATGTTTTTAATAAACATTTTATTTAGTTAAAATTTTATCTTCTATCTTTTCAAAAATGTTAATGCTATTTTTTATGCAAAATTTGGGTTAGATGAAAATAATCAAGGGCTAGTTGTTTTAATGACAGCGCCACCCGTCACATTAAGTCACATACTCAAGTCTCGAATTGACATATTTGTGTACATATGTGTGTTTAATTTGTATAAAAAAAAATGAAAATAATCAAAACAATCTTGAAATATGACAGTATATTTCAGGCTACGGTTTTCTGTTTTCCCTTTCTTGGTTGGAAAGATGAAATGATCATAAAACAGGGGTGAATCCAAGTACAACACTATAACTTCAAGTACTAGCTAAAGCTAACAGCTAGCAAAATACTAAATAAGAGCTCCAAGATTCTTCCTAAGAAAGGATCTCACTTGGAGCAACCTCAAGAAGTATAAAGTCTTGATCTTGGTTATCTCTGTACGTTAAGGAGGATAATTAATGGAGTAATTAGCGGTGCTTGAGGCTCTTTCGACCAAACTTTCATGTCCAGGACCTGCAAAGCATGGATTGAAGAAAGATAATGTTGGACATGTGACGACATGTTCTGTTCTTTCACTTTCGGGTCACTCTATATTTTGTAAGACTCGTACGGGTATAAGGAGGCAAATTATTGGGAGAGACATACCTATTCATCACAATTTTGATCCTCTAGAAATCAGGATCTCCCCATAGGAGATCTTTTGGTCGACTCTCAGGGCATCACGGGAGGCAAGAACTATATAATCCACAACATAGTGACAATAGTAATCGGAACATGGATGCTAAAAAATACCAAAATATATCAAAACGCGAATGTGAAGCAATATGTATGAATATATATACCACAAGTCTGATAGAAGAGCAGGGCTGCAGATTTCCGAGTCATTCCAGATGCAAGGTTATCGAGGGATTCTACATGGGGAGCTCCTGGCGTGTCAAAATGAGCTTTTATATGCCTGTTTGTAAAGAAATATTCCTTAATTACTTATTCTACTGAAAATTACTTTTAGTATGGGCAAACATATTCCTAAAATAGAATCGTACGTTCTAATAGAATCAGTTATATTGTCCATAGGATCCTTAATGTTCGCTTGCGTTTGCGTTTGCGTGCGTCCTGTTTCCACCAGTAGTTCTGCAAATAAACTCGTTAGGCTGACAAATGCACCAAGTGCACCCTAGCTATATAAGATTTTTAAATCATTAGAAAATCTTTAAAAAAATAATGTACCTGGATCAGGCGTAAAACTATAATCAGACAACCTAGCAAACTTGGAATTCGCATTCTCAGCCACTGGCTCTAGGCCTCTACTGCTGTATCTCGATGATGAATGCCTTTTCTTCTTCAAACTGTTAACAGTACTCATGAATTAATTAGCCACAAGTTTTCAAACAAGATCAATTCTTTAACTCATAATGGCCATTGGATATCAAAAGATAGAATGACTAATGCTTTTTCCTGGCCAAAGAATGACCAATCCTTGAAACAATAACGAAGAGTTTACACGGTATCTATTTTTCATTTTACTCAATATTTGTTAATTAGCTATTCGATTATTGCATTACCATCCCATAAATAACTCTGAATCTGAGGAGAGACCATGTTCAGATACCGATCTTGGAAAGTTCTCTGCACTATCTCCTTAAATTATACAGGAAAGAACAAATTATACGGCATGTACTCTAATCATAAACGAGACAACTCAAGACCAAATTTGGAGAAACTAAAGACCGAATAGTTAAACCAAGACGTCATAGATATACCAGAATTTCTTGACGCGGTCTTAGGAGTAGCTGCTTTAGGCGCTCTTGAACCATTGTCAAGGTTAGCCGTCAGTTCATCCATGAATTTTCTAGTATCAATAACTTTGTCCCGTAGCTTCTCCTTCGAAGCTAATAGACCGTCTGAACCACTGTGAAAGTCTTCAACGTGCTTCGCATTGGAACATACAAGAGGAGTAAGTGAAATTATATTTCTAAAATGAATAAAACAGAAAGTTGATGGGTGTAGCTTACAATTCCAACAAAAGCGTCTTGATTTAATCCTGGAGGTGACGAAAATGAAGGCTCTGGAGGCGGGGGTATTGAAGTCCCTTCTACATTGAATTAAGATGGTAAGGTTGTGGAATTTAAAACGCTCCCTCGCCCGCCCTCAAGCACACACATGGACACAATCCAATTAAAAATTACGCTGACCTGATGGGGACTCCTGGGAAGGTTGAGTGCTCTTATACCATAACTCTAGAATAGGAGGCGGATAATATACATCTCTATTTCCATTTGTAAATAAATTACCAATTAGCACAACTGGCGGCAGCTCCATGAGGTTAGTTATCTTTCTTTTAGATGTGATACCAGAGGGCTGCAACAGATTAAAGAAACAGGATAGATTGCTTAAATAAGTAACTAATTTCGCCATCCCTTCATTTCATCTCCGTTGTTTACAATGTTAGACTCTACACTCATCATGAGATTTTTTTTTTTAATAAAATAATGTAATAAAAATGGGCAGATAGCGTTTAATATTAAATTATGAACCTTTTTCTTCCTTCCTCTTGAGACAATATCAGAAGCATTTTGCAGCCACGACTGATATAAATGAACAGGAATGATGGTTTGTTCAAAATCCATTGCATTTGTTGGTGCTTGCCTTCTTTTCCTTTTCCTAAGGCCTTGTCTTCCCCGTTCCTGTTTCATTTGCACTCAATGAGTTGGTCATCTTTCCTCTGCCTCAGGGAGGGGGTCACAAATGGATAAATGGTCATGCTACCTTTCTTTCTTCCATGCATTGATTAGATTGCTGATTGACTTGGGATCCTGGATGCTGGTCTTGAATTATGTCTGTTGCATTACCAAAAAAAAAAAAAAAAGAATTATGTCTGTTGCAGAAAGTTAAGACGGACACGCATTTATTTTCTAAGTTGACTTTGGTTATTTAATCTAAGCAACATTTGTCTGGAAGTGCATAATTAACAGAGTTGGGAAATGAGTCTCCAATTGGAATACCAGTAACAGAAAATAATGCATGCAAGACTAGAAACAAATATCATCAGTTCCAAACTAAATTTCTTACAAAAATTAGACTTCCAGTTGAAGAAAAATAGTACTATATAGTTCCAACATTTGTTTGGTTAATTGTTGTTCAGATCCTCCGGGGAAGAGACAGGGAAAGATGTAGGATTGCTTAGGAAGTACAGGCGAGGTATTTTGCTCTGAAGTTTCTCACAATCCTAATGCTATATGTGACTCTAATAGTTCAAATAAAATTTCTTTTAATGCCCAAGCATATGGCTTAACAATTTCATAGAGCCGGATAGAAACAACGGAAGGAAGAGACAAGGGCATAAGCTGGTAAGCATGATAAATATATTTACAGACTTCGGATTTGCTGAGATTAGGTAGCATAGATGTATATATTCTTGACAGCGACAGAAGCAATTTTGTAGTGATGAGACAAGACATTATGCTTGAAGAAACTAGATTTAATCTTGTTACTATTATACCCTTGTTGGCTTAGATGCCAGTAGTTTTCCTGTGTTTGATTGACGTTGCCTGGGTATATAAAATAGAGATTACGAGAAGAAATTGCAAGTGAAGATAATTTACAGTTTATGTTCCTAACATATCAATGATTTCAACAAGGCATGGAAACTGCCTTATGAAAGATTTTATTGTTTATGAGCGGTTGTGTTAATCACCTCCCGTTGGATTAGCCTGAGGAGGAGGGGAGGGTATATGTGTTGGAATTTGAGCGTTCTCTCCATAAGTAAAATTCGCTTGCGTTTCCTCAGCTCCTTCAATATCAAACCTGCCATAACATTCACACATCAATGAATGAGGTGATAATATTATAAATTATCTTAATGCTGGGTTCATCCAACTAGACGTTAGATACTTGTAACAGTATCCAAATTCTAACAAACATAGTCCAATCTTTCACCTTAAAATGACAACATGGAATACTGTTAGAAAGAAGGATACATGTAAACAAAATAAGGACAGAAAAACAAAATAACCTTTCAAAGATGTAGCATGGATCCGCAGCTTGGAATGATTCAAAACGTTCAGTTAGGGTAATATTCTCTACGTCAGCTGAGAATGATGAGAGTCAGGATACATGCACATGAACGAATTGCACGGTATGTAAATGATAAAAAGATTGAACTACGAAAACCTTGATGAAGATGTTGGGATGGTTCTTGCTCGTTTACTTCATTAGAAATGTAGGGTTCGTCCACACTATCAAGTCGCTGCAAAAACATGAAAAAAATTTCATAGATCAGGTCCGAGTTATGTGGAGGATTTAAACCAGTGTTTTAGAAAAACTCCTTCACCAATCACCATATTGTAATTATCCTTAAAATCACTTTACTCCTGCGGAGTTTTGGAGATCTCAATTGTCCCTCTGATGGTAATTTCTGTTTTTATTGAAAGAAAATTCCCAATTAAGTCGTGTAAGTGGTTTCCCAGAGAGATTGTTACTCGCAGCGCAATAATTTACGGTGAAAAGGCGATTATCGTAAAAATGATTTTCATATTCTTTTACATGATTGAATAAAACCATCCGAAAGAAAACTCCCAAGTAAATAAGTGATGTAGGCACCATGGTAAAATAGGCAGCATGTTGAAATTCTATTGTGTTCACTGTATTAGAAAACCGAAGGGATTGCTCAACGTCTCCAACATTAGTCTCTTCATTCTCAGGCAAAGTAATTGACTCTCTCCTGCATAGGACACAAGGCAGACAAAAAATATATAAATGAATATGCCACAAACTGATCGTCTCCTAGCCTTTCATTACTTCCCTCTTAAACGTGTAATTATCTCGAAAACACATACGTTGTCTATTAACCAACCAAGTTTTGCCGTTATTTTCCCTACGCTAATCTACAATTTTAGAATGAAAAATGAAAAATAATTTGGAAAAGAACGACTGACCTGGCCTTGGATTTTCCTTTAGGAAGTATTGTAGGATCTGGCTCTGCCTTCACCTTCCATGCTGTGTTTATTTCAAGCTAAGACAATTGAAATGGAAAACGGTTTAGTGAAGAAAATGATTAAAGGCTAAGGTAACAGGAAATATGCAAGTTGAACTTCGTACCAGAAGACGGGTAACATCATCTGCGAACATATGTAGACAAGTTGACAGAGAAAAATTAAAAGAGAAAAACAGAGATCATTGAGTATTGATCCTTCGAATTGATAAGCAGCTAGAAGGGATTGACAGGTTACCGTAAAGAAGCTTCACTTTCCTTTCATAAACAATCACAATTCCTCCTGATAACAACGTCGATGAGAAGAGATTTCCTATCAATTGATACGGAAACTAAAATTATCGTAGACGGAAATTCAGAGAGAGAGAGAGAGTGTGCATTACCCATGAGAATTCCAGAGAGTCTGAGAGCCATGGGAACCGATGGATTCAAAATCTCTTCGCTGTATAAAAAACAGAGGAAATAATATCTTGGAATTAGTCTGATAAAAATGCTCCAATACAAGAGGGAAGCTCAGATCACTAATTTTTACCAGATCTTAATAATATTAAGCTTGTTTAGCCCTTTTCGGTTTATTTTTGCGTGCATAGTGGCGGCCATCCTTAATCAAGAACACAAAGAAAGATAGGTTAGCTCCTATTTACTCATTAATTTGCCAGAGAACGCGAAGCTAAAAATGCACTTGAAACACAGACACGGAGCGACTAGCGTAAGAGAAACAGTGAACTAAACAGGTCTGGATCACCATAACCACAGTCGACATTCCACATTATTTCATGAAAACAGCAATAATCGGAAAATGACAAGCTTAAATGTCAAACTATATAAAAGAGAACTCATAGAAACGTAGCAGCGGCAGCAAGATCGACGTTCAAATAGGAGGATCAAGAGATAAAGAGGAGACGCAAAATGAGAGTGGAACGTATACCAAATTTGACCGAGCGGAGCCTTGCGAGCCAGAAGCTGATGAGAGTAAAACATGGCGAGACAGAGAGAGAGAGAGAGCGGGAGAGCTATGTGTCTTTGAAGGGAGTCTGAAAGAGTTGAGCTCAGGTTATTTTCAAATGGAGAAGGCAAACAGAAAGAAAAGAGGAAAAGGAGAGCATGCAAAAACACACACCTCCTGTTGCGACCCGCCAACGCAGTTGGCGCCAACGGGCAATATCCAGATCTACGCACGAGTGCACAAAACTTTTCCTTTTACCATAGAAGCCGCATCCACGTGGAATTTCCCAGCGTTTCTGGGTGAAAGGAGCACGAAAGGTTGGTGCAACGTTGGTCGTTATAGTGGGGCCCTCAACGACATTCACACAAATGGGCAATAGTGGATCCGTTGGAAAAATGATTGCATATCTTCACAATTTTGCCACCTTACATTTCACACTCAGACACAAACTAACTACTAAATACCTAGTCCATTTAATTAATTTGGATTAACTTGCATAATCTACTAAGTTTTTGTCTTTAATTTAAACATAAAATCATGTAAATCAGTATTATTAAAAGTTAAGAATTGATGTATCTCATTTCTTGTATTATATACAGTATGCTAAAAATAATATAATCTAAATTAAGAAATGCTAGGTTGTAACAGTAGAGATTACAGGTAATATCCAGGATAGGTTCACGTACGTGAGTATTGTACCTTATGTTGATCTCAATTTTTCTAAATAATTTTATGCATTTTATTGTATATTATCGAGTTGTTGTGTGTGTAAAATAAAAATTAAATATTATTACCTTTTTTTTTATTATTCACACAAATTCTTCCACCCTTCTCCCATGTTCTTCAAACCCGCCCATTCATTTGTGGCCTTTGGTACTACTTTGATTCTTGTTCTATTTTGTAGCTTTTGATGGAGCCCATTCATTCCTGGATTTGGATCATCCCTTCGTTATTTTTCTCTTTTCCTATACTCTTTATCTCATCTCTATTTTGGATTAAAAATTGAATGGTTGAAAAATGGAAATTCAATATCTTGTAAAATTATGTCATAATATTACATAATAAAAATAAACTGTTAAAATTTGATACTAACAATTCGCAATTATAGACTACTTAAAATTGGGAGAAAAATAATGGTTTTATTAGGTAGGCAAAGTATACTTTTAGTCCTTTAAGTTTACATGAGGTATCCTTTTGGTCTCTTAACTTTATAAAGTATACTTTTAATCCTATAATTCTAACATCGTTAACTTTACTGACGGAAAATGCAAACTCAAGTGATAACAGTGTAAATTTAAGTGATGACTGTATAATTAAATGTTATTAGGCTTAAATTTAAAATATAGGTAAATTGAAGAATATATAAAATTTGTATAATTAAATGTTATTAGTTATCATTTGAGTTCATTGTGTCAGCATTTTCCGTTAGCAAATTAACAGTGTTAGAATTTTAGGACTAAAAGTATACTTTATAAAATTAAGGGATCAAAAGTATACCTTATGTAAAACTTAAAAGACTAAAAGTATACTTTAGCCTATTAAGTAATAGTTCTTTCTTTGTTTTTTTTTTCATGGGCACGTATATCTTTATATTTAAAACAATCATGTTGAAGGTATTGTTGGCACTAAATGTGCAAACCTTGGTTTACCACAAGGTGACTAGTGGTGGAGTAGGAATTTTAATGATGGAGTGGCAAAAATAAAAAATATTATATCATAAACAAAAGTAATTAAAATACAATACAAATCCAGCATACAAAGAATTGAAAGAAATATATCACATAATACCCCCACTTGCATTGGGTTTAGGTAGCCCTAATCTACCAATAACGAACTATGTATATTCCAACAAATAACTCCCTTTGATCCATAATATAAGACATATTTAGGGAGTTGATTTTTTTTTCCTAAATATATAACATAGTTTTCATATTCGTTAACAATAATAAAAGAAGACAATGGATAAAAAAGTTAGAGAAGATGATAAATAGGGCATTTTAGAAAATACATGTCAAATTAACTTACTCAACCAATTTCCTTAATTTATTTAAATAAAATAAATATGTTTTATCTTTAGAACTGGAGGAGTATTAACTAGATTTTTAAAATACAAATGATGAAGTAGAATAGAATCAAACAAGCTTAGCTTATTAAGTTTGCATATACATGTAGATATTTCCTTATATTTTGTTAAGGTACGACAATTTCAAACTCAAAAGTTATTGACCAAACACAAGCCAAAATTATGCAAACCTACTATATATTTGAGATCAAAAGAAAAACAAGTCATACATAAAAAGTTTCTCTTGCGCATGTGTTTATTTTTATGTAGTCGAAATATTATTATAGACCGCAAACAAAGAAAGATATCTTCTTTATATATATATATATATAACAATTTGCCCCCTAGCCCCCCAAATCCGCCTTTGAAGGTGACAGACTAACCCATTCTACTAGACTTAAAATTTGATATTAATAACAATTCACAATTATAGACTTTTTAAAATTAAAAAAAAAATAATGGTTTTATAAAGTGTTGAATACCTTAGTTGTTAGTTTTTTTTTTAATTAAGTACGGCTATCCTTTTCGAGCAATTTTGATAGGCACTTCTTCTAGCTAAGACTTTAATTTGTCACGTTCTTCTGAGGACTAGCCTATTCTACTAGATTCAACTCCATTATCACAGTTCGTAGAATGAGGAGAAGGGGATCCAATCCTTGCTATTATTCAAATATGAAAATTAAACAAGACAAATACCTATGAAATATTTATTTCCTTATTTGATCTGTATTCATAATCATAGCATCAAACACAAATCATCATGCCTATTGCAATCATTTGACTATAATAATCAGTCGGTCCATGTATCGCAGTAATATGTAATCTGAGAATTGTTTGGATAAACCCTACAAGGACGATCTTGTTTGATACTCCAAGTGCACTTAGTGAGGCAATAAGGACTATCCCTATATTCTGAGTATAATAACAACAAGTGAGAAGAAGGGTTTGAATTGTCTAGATCTGTGTGTGCTCCGTCGCCCACTGCGGCGGAAGAAATAAGTGGCCTCTCCGGTCGCGCTTTGCGCAGAGGGGTAAGAGAGGAAGTAGTAGAGGAGGATCGGGACTTATCGAATCGAAGGAAAAGGAAAGTTAATGGAGAAGATGGTGAATTCTCGAATAGTGAATCCTTGCGATCTAGAGAGGAAGCTTGGATGAAAACGGAGGAAAGGGTGAGTCCACCTATGTCATACAAGGAATCATTGTTGCAAAATGTCAATTCCAAGGTCTGCTGGTGGGAAAGGGCAAAGAATGATGAAGAGGAGGAACTGGAAGACTATGGTACAGGAACAGATTTCGATAAGGTCCTTAATCCAAGTGATGGAATCAAAATTGATTTCTCGAATCCTCTCTATCCTCGGTTTGATTTTGAAGCTAAAGAAAGGGAAAGGTTTGAAAGGCGAAGCAAATCACCAAAAGGGGGGGGGTGAATTGGGAATTTTAAATTTTTTCTTGACAGAGTTCTGGAATGTGTATTTTAAAACAGGGATGAACAGAGGTAAGAAGAGGAAAGCAAGACACAGCAAGATTTATACTGGTTCGGTCTAAAACCTTGACCTACATCCAGTCCCCAGACTCTCTGGGATTTCCACTATCACTCACAATCAGTTACACACTCTGTATTTGAAGTTATCCTTTCACTAGGATACACTCCCACTTACAAGTTGTAAACTGATATACCCAATCTCCAAGTCCTCAGACTTGAGATTCTTACAAACAAATGATTTTATCAACACAAAACACTCTCTCTAAGTGTAGATAATGTAAGTACAGATTTCTCTCAAGGTAAAAAAAAACTGAAATGCTAATTGTAATCTTGTATGCTTGAGCTTCTGTGTGTTTTGCGTTTCTGAACTTCCTTTTATACTTGAGGAAGTTCATTTGAGTGTTCCATATCAGAATATGGTTGTTGGAGCACTTCAGGAAATTCTGATGTTGGACACCCACTTAATTCTTGACCGTTTGAGAATCTTCAGCTTTTGGTTTAGTGAGGTCTGAGGCTTTCTTATCTTGAAGTATATTTAAACTTGAAGATAATATTAATCATCTTCCATCAGAATGGGCAGCAGAAGGAATGTCTAAAATTATTTAATTCAACTTGCATATATTCCCGACAAGTGCGCTGCAACTCCATGCTGTATTTTTCACTTTCCAGCTCAGCAATCAGAACCTTCAGATTTCTGCTTCAAAGCTTAACTAAATCTTACTGAATCAAACGGTTAGTCATGGATAAGAAAAATAATCAATGGAAACGATAAATATCCAGGTGATTAACATAGTTCAAAATAAGATTTCAGTCGCTTTACAGATATGTTACTGCGGTAAATAAATGATGACTGGAGTAGTCTAATTCATATAACACAACTGAATAACTTTCTGTCATAAGCTTACTGGAGTCATTTTCATGTTACTGGAGTAACTTTGCATCTGATAATATTCCTGACACGAGTTTACTGGATAACTACAAGTTACTGGAGTAACTTGGCTCTCAGTACGTTTCTGCCTTTAATGTTACTGGAGTAATATCCTTGTTACTGGAATAACTAAGGCTTATTTAACTTTTGTCTAAGATCTTACTGGAGTAGGTTATTTGTTACTGGAGTCAGTTCGGTTCAAGTTGCTTCTGTCTGAAAGGTTACTGGAGTAGTCATTGACTTACTGGAGTAATATCGGGCTTGCATTCTGAAACTTGTCTGACAGTGAAGGGTTACTAGAGTAGTTAAGTGACTACTGGAGTAACAAAATTGTTACTGGAGTAACTTCGAAGGGCTATTAGGTTTTGGTTCTGGGAGTAACTGAAAACGAAGGGTTACTGGAGTAGCTAAGTGACTACTGGAGTAACCTTACTGGAGTAGCAACAATATTACTGGAGTAATGTGAACACAGAAGCATTTTACAGAAGGCTTTAATGACAGACTTACTGGAGTAGCTTTTGATGTTACTAGAGTAATGCACTTTGAAAAATATTTTGGACATATTACTGGGGTACCAGATGTACTACTGGAGTAATATGACTTGAAAAATAATTTGAACATAGGCGAATTACTGGAGTAACATAACCATTACTGGAGTAGCTTTTTACTGAAATGTGATTTAACAGGGCAAGCTACTGGAGTAACAGATGAGCTACTGGAGTAATAATGTACTGAAACACGATTTAACAAGACATGTCACTGGAGTAATGCATGGTTTACTGGAGTAATGGATATTGAAATACGGTGACGTCACTGGAGTAACAAAGACATTACTGGAGTAGCATTTTTCTGAAAAACTTAGTAAATGCATGAAATCTTATTCTTTTAATTTACAATTGTCAAGTTATCATCAAAACACATAGAGAACTAACAAGGTTGTCTAAGCCGTTTCAGAGAACATTGATTATGAAATTAATAGGGCGACAAATCTCCAATGATTTTATGGTCAAGAAATTGTGTTTGTTGTGGGCAAGGAAAGGAGAAATAGATGTGTTCGATATGGAGAACGAGTTTTATCTGGTCAATTTCCAGAACAACGATGACTATATGGAGGCTCTACTGGGAGGTCCCTGGGTGATAGCTGATGCCTACCTGAATGTGGCAAGATGGCGACCAGAGTTCAATCCAAAGAATGAAAAAATTGACTCGGTGGTTGCATGGGTGAGGTTTCTGAATTTACCAGCTCCTTTATTTGACAAAAAGTTTCTGTTAAACCTGGGAAACTCCATAGGGAAGGCGATTAGACTAGATATCCATACGGCTCAGAGAGCTAGGGGAAATTTGCAAGAATGTGTGTAGAGTTAGATCTTACAAAACCTCTGATCCCTAAATTTTAATGTGGAGGGACAGATACTAAATGAAGAGTATGAAAGTCTGGGAACTCTATGCCAAAAGTGTGGACGTGTTGGCCATACATGTGAAGGATGTGATGCTTTACAGGGAAAGAGTAAAGAAGGGGAAATGGAGGTAGAAGTGGAGACTGAAAGGGTATAGGAGGTGGTTGATAAAGAAGAAACAGAGGGGTGATGGGCGACAGTAAGTAGAGCTAGACAGCAGCGTAGCACTAGATTTGTGTTGCAAGATCAGCAGGAGGATTGAGATTTAATGTTCTCATGGAGGAAATGGGAGATGGAGAGAATAATGTGAGTGAAAACAGGGCCAATTAGAAAGCATCACAAAAGATAAATTCCGAAAAGGAGCAAGCAAATGGAGGAGTCAGGCAACAGAAGAAGTCTAACCCATCGGGTGGAAGGAGTGAAGCTACCAGGAGAATAACAAGTGGAGGTAATACTAATGTTGGAAGGAAGGCATATGAAGGCATGAACGGGAGTGGGAGGAGGAATGCTAGTGCTTTGAGTAATATTGGAAATGAGATGGGAAACAGAAAATTGCAAGAGAAGTCTGGGGCATTTCATAGTTCCAAAGGTGAGATAATTAGTGGCTCAGAATTACATACAAGGAAGGGGGAAAAGGGATGGGGAAAGAGAATAAAAAACCGGAAGAGTATGGGGGAAGGCTAGAGAGCTCACAGGATATGATCTTAGAGGAGGATCCGCTTGATGAGGCAGAGGAGAAAATGTGTGCAAAGACAAGAATGTTAATGGAGGAGGGGCACCAGGCACCTCATTGTGCTGTTTAAGGTAGCCTCTGGATTGTTGTAGTTGTTACTGGATTTGACTGTCAAATTTGTGTTAGATATGATAAAAGTAATTGTATGGAATAGTAGGGGAGCGACGAGTAAAGGGTTTGCGACTGTATTAAGAGATATAAAGTTCAGGTATAAATTAGATCTTGCTGTTATCCTAGAACCTCGGATAAGTGGGAATCATGCAAATAAAATTATCCGAAGTTGGGGATTTAAATATTGGGCCAGAATGGAGGTTGAGGGATATGCAGGAGGAATATGGATAGTTTGGGAGAAGGAAGATTTAAAGGTAGATGTGCTGATAAAAGATGAGCAGTTTTTACATTGTCGAGTATGCCTTGGGGAGTGGAGTACGTTATTAACTGTTGTTTATGCAGATCCGAATGAGCAGAGGAGAAGAGAAATTTGGGGGAAGCTACAGGAAGTGAGTGAGGGTGTGACTGAACCATGGATGATTGCTGGGGATTTTAATGAAATAAGAACGCCCCTAGGGTAGAAAGGAGGAGGTAGAATCAACGAAACAAGGTGTAAAAGATTTAATGGGTGGATTCAGACCCTGAATCTGATTGATGTAGAGACTAAGAGACCTTATTTTACGTGAAGAGGGCCAAAATGGGAAGGTCTTGATAGAGTCTATAAGAGACTAGACAGGTATTTATGTAATCTGAGCTGGTTGGAAACGTTTGAAGATGTTGAAGCTCGTGTACTCCCTCGGTTATGTTTAGACCACCATCCTTTATTTGTTAGTCTCAAAGTTGAGGCACAAAACACACGAGCAAGGACATTTTGATACGAGGCTATGTGGCAAATGCATGAGAAGTTCAATGAGGTAATGAGTGAAAGCTGGAAAGGTGAGGAGGAAGCTCATATGAAGTTGGTGAAGCTGAAACAGAAGTTAACATTTTGGAATAGAGAAGTATTTGGGCAAGTTGAAGGCCAGAAGAAGAGATTATTGAATCGGTTAAATGGTATACAGTGTTGTTTGGATAAAAGGAGTAATCCATTTTTCATCAAGCTAGAAGCTGAACTGGGAAAGGAGTTAATGAGTACTCTACGACAAGAGGAAGTGATGTGGTTCTAGAAATCAAGGGGTAGATGGTTGGAGGAAGGAGATCGAAATACACGATATTACCACACAAAGACTCTTGTTCGAAGGAGGAGAAATAAGGTCAAAATGCTAAGAGGCAATCATGGGGAATGGATCGAAGAGGAAGATTTAATTGCTGAAATGTTCCAGAATTTTTATAAGAAATTGTTCTGTGAAGAAATACATCAGAGGAATTGGATCAGTACGGATCAGAGCTGGGGGAGTGTGGATGTAGAGAAGATGAGGAGGATTGGGAGGAGTATACAGAATGAGGAGGTTAAAAGAGCCTTTTTTCAGATGGGTGGCTTCAAAGCACCGGGAGGAGATGGGTTTCCTGCTATATTCTATCAGCAGAACTGGGGAGTGGTCGGTCAAACAGTGACTACATTTCTAAAGGAATTATGGCAAAAATCGTGGAGAATAGGGGAGATCAATGACACGATGTTGATACTGATTCCAAAAGTGGATCATCCTGAAAATGTAAGTCAATTCTGCCCCATAGCATTATGTAATGTTCTATACAAAGGGTTGTCTAAGATAATAGTGAATAGATCCAAACCCTTTATGAATAGCTTGGTATCTCCATACCAAATTAGCTTTGTGCCAAAGCGAAGCATCCATGACAACATTATTATTGCTAAGGAAGTGATGCACTCAATGAGTAGATTGCAAGGTAGGAAAGGCTACATGGTGGTCAAAATAGATTTGGAGAAGGCCTATGATAGAATGTCATGGAGCTACATTGGAAAAGTGTTAGCAGATCTTGGATTTGATGAACATTTTAGGAAAGTGGTTATAGGGTGCATGACGACAACAAGCATGGCAATTTCATGGAATGGCAGCAGGAGAGATGCTTTTGTACCTTCTAGAGGATTGAGACAAGGGGATCCACTATCACCATATCTTTTCGTTTTGGGTATGGAAAAGCTGTCACATATGATTACTGACTGTGTTAAAAACAAAAGGTGGAAGGCAATAAGGTTGGGAAGAAATGGGATTGAAGTCTCACATTTGATGTTTGCAGATGATCTCCTCTTAATCTATGAAGCTGATGTAGAAAATATGCATACTGTGATGGAAGTACTAGATAAATTTGGTGACATATCGAGGCAAAAAGTTAGTGCTCAAAAGTCCAACATATATTTCTCCCACAATGTTGATAGGCTAAAACATAATGAATTATGTAATCTGTCTGGATTTCGACGTATGGAGGATCTGGGTAGATATCTGGGATCATTTTTTCTGAAAGGAAGAAGTACCAGTAGAAATTATCAGCAATTATTAGACAAAATGCAAGGGAGGCTTAGCAATTGGAAGAAGCAAACTTTATCGCTAGCTAGGCGAATTACGCTGGTCCAAACCATCACTAATTAGCTGCCAATTTTTCATATGCAGCATGCTTGAATACCAACTGGAGTGAAGAGAAAAATGGAGAAAATGCAAAGGGATTTTATATGGCAAAGTGAGGAAGGGGCGAGGAGGATTCATGTTGTGAATTGGAATAAAATTTGTATGGGGAAGAAGAATGGGGGATTGGGGCTGAGGAATTTAGAAAGAATGAATGAAGCACTATTGGGGAAAATAACCTGGAATGTGGTTTCAAAACCAGAGAGCCTATGTTCAAAGGTTCTAGCTGGTAAATATGGGAGACGTTGTGACCTAATGAAGGAATGTAAATCTTCAAATACAGATTCTGATCTATCTATGGAAGTGTGTAGCGAAAATATGGCCGAAGGTGGTGGAAAATATCTGTTGGGAGGTGGGAAATGGTAGGAGAATCAATTTCTGGAATGATAAATGGTTGGAAGGTGGGAGAAGATTGAGGGATATGTGTTTGGGACCCATAACAGAGAATACAAATGGGATGTGTGTTGCTGAAATGGTGACTGAGTGTGGTAGGTGGAATATGGAGCGAATAGGCAATAACTTAAATGAGGAAGGGAAGAACATGTTATTGGCTATGCTGCCACCTTCATCCCAGGCTAGAGAGGATGATGTTCGGTGGGGGGTCTCTTTCCAAAACAAGTATGTGACTACCGATATGTACCATAGGCTGGGTGATGAGCAGGAGAGGGGGGCGAAGGAATGGAGCTTGCTGTGGAAATGGAAGGGCCCCTGGAGAGAGTACAAATGTTCCTGTGGCTCACAATGCAAAATAGGCTGCTAACAAGCGAGAGAAGGGCGCGGCTGATGGGAGGTAATGCCAATTGTCACAGGTGTTTAGAGCAAGTAGAACATTTAATGCATGTCATGAGAGATTGTGAGGTGGCGAGAAGACTGTGGGAGGAACTATGGCATGGGAATATTGAGGAGGCTTTTGTTAGGAAAGAAGGTCTGGAGTGGTTTGGATGGAACCTACAATGCAAAAGAAACAACTGGGGATTAACCTTTGGGGTGGCATGTTGGTTGCTGTGGTCATGGCGAAACAAAACCAGATTTGAGGAAAATTATGTGATGCCAGAGAATCTTAGTGAGATCGTTATGCGGCATGTAAGAGAAATACAAAGAGCACAAGTGGAGTATGGTAGAATAAAAGGGGTTAGAAGGGAGGAATTTACGGGTTGGCTGGCTCCTGATATTGGGTAGATAAAAGTCAACGTTGATGGGGCTGCTAAAGGAGATCAGAAACTAGCAGGTTGTGGGGCCAGTGGAGGGCTGATGCGAGATAGTGATGGGCAATGGCTTGGAGGTTTTTCAAGGAAGATTGGTTCATGCTCAGCTGAGAGGGCTGAAGTCTGGGAAGTGTTAACTGGATTGGAGGAAGCTGCAAGTAGAAACTATGATAAAATCATTGTAGAAAGTGATGCAGTTAATATAATACGCATGCTTCACTCTCTGCAAGCTGATGAAGATGCTGAATCTCGATTACTAAAAGAGATTGCTAAGGTGATGCAGAATTTCTCAGAGGTAAAATTTGAGCATGTATTTCGTGAAGGGAATGTATGTGCGGATATATTAGCGAATCTTAGTATTAATCAGGAGGAAGTCTATGTTAAGTTTGTTAATCCTCCTTTAGCTATTATTAGGCCTTTGTTTCAGGATTCAAGTGGTATTACAACCACGTTTGTACAGATGATTCACTGATATGAATGGGTGCTAAGCCCCGATTATACCCAAAAAAAAAAAAGAACAAGTGAGAAGAACTTCCCCATTTAAACCTACAATCAATGGTTGTTTTAGTATTTGGATCCAAACTTAACTCTTTCACTTGGTCGCCACTAAGAACTCGCTGTCTTTTTATTATCTGCTGTATAATATGAGCAACTTAGGGTTAGGGTCTCGCCCTCTTCTAAATTGTTCTTCATTCTCATTTTGTTGCATTGCAATAGTCCGATGCTACCAGAAGCAATGAAAGTGTTATTAGGAGGATGGCTTTTTATGGAATTTGCATGCATTCTCCTCCCTCCCCCCCTCTCTATGCTTCTTCTCAGAATACTCTTACTCTCTTTCTTGCAGTGAAGAAGGTTTGCGAGATCACGTTTTGCAAAATTCATATTATGGCAAAAGGTTCATGTTCTAAAGCAATCGGTTCCCGTTTATGGTAATGCTTTATTACATATTAATTTGTATTCATTCAGGTCAAATATATAGAATGCAAAAAATCACGGGGAATGAACGAGGGATTGTGTATATGCATTTTATAAGTTTGTCAAACTTACTAGTTCAAGTAAACTCGTGGTAATAAGATAAATTCGTATATAAACTCAAATAATAAATTGATAAAAATCACGGGGAACAAGGGATTGTGTACATGCATTTTATAAGTTTAATTTAAATATTTTTTAAACCTAAATAATTAAAATTAAATCTATCAATATTCATAATTTATCATATTTAATAATTTTTTTATAAAATTGCCATTTAAAGCCGATGGACATGATCAAATTAAAGAAGTTAATAAAAGTTTAAGGATGAGTTAACACGATTTTATAAACTAGAAACGTAAAAACAATAAATTTGGCATATAAACTCATGAGTTTAACCGAGTTTACAATGATAACAGATTTTTAGTGACTCAACTCGATTTTATAAATTAAAAATGTAAAAACGCTAAACTTTAAAAGTCAACCCGCAAATCTGACAAATATACTTGCTTGTATTTTGTTTTTTTTTTAAAATAACCGCATGTGTGCTTAGAGAGAGAGAAAATTCTTTCTTGTTGAATTGATTTTAATCTTAAATATAAAACATATTTTTTATATTAATCAATTTTTTCTTGATTTATCTTTATTGATACTTCGTCAATTATAATCAGGTAATCAATAACTAAAGGGAATTAAATAAGATGATTATGGTGTTTTAAAAAAAATATGTTTTGTTAACTATTTTAACTAAAACTTTCTTAATCTAAATTAATTAGATAAATTTTTTATCGTTTTTAATTAGAAAGCTATCTTCTTTTTTAATTATTTATTTTATTAAAAAATATTTTTCTGAAAATACTTTGATTTGTTTGAGAATTCATTTATTCTTTTTTTCCCGATTGGTCAAAACTCAAAAAGTATCTATATTTATTCGTTCGTCCGGGTCTTGCGGACTCAAATTGATTCGAAATAATTAAGGATTAAGACACAAAATATTCTCCCTCCCATCCTTAATATAAAAATATTTATCTAATTAATTTAGTTAATGAAGTTTTAGTTAAAATATTTAACATAACATATTTCTTCTAAAACACCATAATCGATCATTTTATTTAATTCCTTTTATTTCTCGTTTACTTGATTATAGTTGAAAAAGTATCAATGAAGATCAATTAAAAAAAAATGATAAAATATAAGAAGTATATTTTATATTTAAGAACAAAATCAATTCCATGAGAGATAATTTTTTCTCTCTCTCCAAGCACAAATGAGATTTTTTAAAAAAATAAAAATAATTAGACAAAAAAATACAAGCAAAAATTGTTGTCAGATTCATGAGTTGACTAAATTTAGCATTTTTACATTTTCAATTTGTAAAATGGAATTAAGTCACTAAAAAACCTTTAATCATTATAAAATTGGTTAAATTCACCAGTTTATATGTAGAATTAAAACCGTATTAACTCATCCTTAAACTTGTATTAACTTCTTTAATTTTATCATATTCATTGGTTTTAAATAAAATTTTATAAATATTTCTTTATTAAATATGATAAATTATGAATATTGATAGATTTAATTTTGATTATTTGGGTTTAAAAAATATTTAAATTAAATTTTTGTTATTTTTTATATTTTAATTATTTAAGTATACACTATTAATATATGTATTTAATAGTAAAATTAAACTCTTATGAGTTTACAATTTAAGTTCATATACGAGTTTATTTTGCTATTACGAGTCACGAGTTTACTTAAAACAGAACAGTGAGTTTGACAAACTTACAAAGTGGAGCTACACAATCCCTCATTTACCGTGATTTTTTTTTATTCTATTCGGCGTGAATGAATACAAATTAATATGTAATAAAGCATTACCATAAACGGGAACATATTGTTTTAGAACATGAACCTTTTGCCATAATATAAATCTGCAAAACGTGATCTCGCAAACCATATTCACTGCAAGAAAATTCTGAGAAGAAGCATAGAGCTAGAGAGAGAGAGAGGGAGGAGAATGTCTGCAAATTCCATAGAAGCCATCCTCCTAATAACACTTTCATTGCTTCTGGTAGCAACTGACTATTGCGATGCAACAAAAGTGAGAGTGAAGAACAATTTAGAAGAGGGCCAGACCCTAACCCTAAGTTGCACATCATATTATCAAGCAGATAATAATATAACAACGACGGTGGCCGGAGTTCTCAGTGGGGACCAAGTGAAAGAGTTAAGTTTGGATCCATATACTACAACATCCATTGATTGTAGGTTTAAATGGGGAAGTTCTTCTCACTTGTTCACAATATACTCGGAATATAGGGATTATCCTTATTGCCTCACTGGGTGCACTTGGAGTATCAAGCAAGATCTTCCTTGTAGGGTTGATCCAAACAATTCTCAGATTACTTATTTCTGCGACACATGGATCGACTGATTATTAAAGTCAAATGTTTGTAATAGCTAGGCATGATGATCTGTGTTTGATGCTATGATTATGAATACAGATCAAATAAGGAAATAAATATTTCATAGTTATTTGTCTTGTTTAATTTTCATATTTGAATAATACCAAGGATTTGGATCCCCGTTTCCTCATTAATTTTTTCTTTCATCTTCTTCTTCTCATTATATGAACTGTGATAATGGGTTTTTTTTTTTGGCCCAAAAGGCTAATGGGATTGAATTTAGTAGAATAAGTCAGTCCCACAACAACAACATAGTAAACTAAGGTTTGAACTAGAAGAAGTGCCTATCAAAAGTGTATCGAAAAGGATACCTATACCTAGTAAAAAGAAACTCACCATTGATCATATTCAACACTTTATAAAACTATATATATTTTTTTCAATTGTAAATAGTACATAATTGTGAATTGTTATTGATTAGCAAGTATCAAATTTTAAGTCTAGTAAAATATGGACTAGTCCGTCACCTTGTGTTGAACCAAGTTTTATTTTGAAAGAGATGTTTCTATATAGTGCCTGACAATACATTGAACATATATAATTGCTTTAAATATAAAGATACATGTGCCTATTAAAAAAAAGAACAATTCCTTTATAAAACCATTATTTTTCTTAATCCAGTTTTAAGAAGTCTATAATTGCAAATTGTCGATATCAAATTTTAACAGTTTATATTTATTATGTAATATTATGACATAATTTTATAAAATATTGAATTTGAATTTTTCAACCATTCAATTTTTAATCCAAAGTAGAGATAAGATAAAGAGTTATAGGAAAAGAGAAAAAGAACGAAGGGAGGATCCAAATCCAGGAATGAATGGGCTCCATCAAAAGCTACAAAATAGAACAAGAATCAAAGTAGTGCAAAAGGCCACAAATTAATGGGCGGGTTTGAAGAACATAGGAGAAGGGTGGAAGAATTTGTGTGAATAAAAAAAATTAATTAATAATATTTATTCTTTATTTTACACACTCAACAACTCGTTAATATACAAAGTGTTAGAAAATTAAAGCGATCTAATCATACTAATTGACTGAATAAGTAATTAGATCAATGTCAAATTTATAAAAATTAACAAACATAAATACCTTCAGCCATTGATTCGATCGTGAAAGAAAAAACTAGTCCTTCTAAATCCTCACTCTCATTTACTTTAGATGGTGTTGTGCGTTATCCGTCGTGCAGATTTAGGGGACTAGATATATAGAGAAAAGTATAGACTATTCACATGTCTTCCTATCAAAGATGTGGCAATCAAACATGCTAAAATAATGGGTAGTTGAGAAGTTAATGGATCTGAATGTGGACCACTAAATGAATTTTAGAATTAAATAAATCTAAATATTAATTCAAATTAATATCTAAATATCAATTCAAAAATTCTAATATAAAGTGCATATAATTATTTAGAAAAATTGAGATCAACAATAATATACAATACTCACGTACGTGGACCTACACTTGGATATTACATGTAGTATCTACTTTGTTACATAACATTTTTTAATAGGAAAATGACAGAAATATACTACTTGAATTTTAAAATTCTATTAACAACAATAATAATAAGATTTATAAGATAGTAAAGTAATTGACAACTTGTTTTATTATGAAATTATCTATTTAGGATTTTGAAGTTTAAGTGATATTTTCTTAAAAATTTCCCTTTCTTGATTTTATACTATATTATTTTTAGCACACTGTATATAATACAATAAATGAGATATATCAATTCTTAACTTTTAATAATATTGATTTACATGATTTTATGTTTAGATTAAACACAACAACTTAGTAGATTATGCAAGTGAATCCAAATTTACTTAAATGGACTAACTATTCAGTATTGTGTGTGTATGATGTATGAAACTTAATATGATGTATGAAACTTACTTCGATTGTAATATTTTGTCATGGTTGTTATATTAGTTAATTTTTATTATTAGTTGACCAAATATGTTGAGTTTCAATCTATATGTCATTTTTGTCAAAATGTAAATTTGCCCTTGAAGTCTTGAATCTAATTTTTAAAAAATAAAATACATGACATATAAATTTTCAGAGTAAATTTACACTTTAACAACAATAATATAAATGACATGTGGATTATTATCTCCAAATATTTAATTAATTAATGGTCAAAATTAATTGATATAAAATTCAAGTAAAATTACTCCTTTTTTAACAATAAAATTGCTTTCCGAAAAGACTTAAAATAAAGAGTTAAGGTTCAAAAATACATATAAGTTATTTCCCTAAGAGCAAAAATACAAATATGCTTTTTTAAGGAGCAAAAATACACACGTGGTTGCCATTTTGGTGCAAAAGTCACATCCTATCGTTAAGCCACTGTTCAACATGATAAAAGAGAAAAAGATGAGGTGAACAGTAACTTAACGCGCAGTAAACAGTAACTTAATGGTAGAATGTGACTTTTGCACCAAAATGGTAACCATATGTGTATTTTTACTCTTAAAAAAAATTTATGTATATTTTTAGACCTTAATCTTAACCTTAGAATAAAAAATACGCAAAAATTGACTCTTGAACCCATATACTTTTATTAAACGACTTTGCACGGCGCCTGTGCGGAAAATGACGTTTGCAAAGTAGAAAGGAAGCAGCAAAGTGCGTCTCGGGGATGGACGTTTAAGTTTAAGCGAAGCTCCAATTTCTGTCATTTTGGCGCCGCCGTCCTTGCAGCACCATCTGCGGCTTCTTCTTCTGTCTTCCATCTCAGGTGTGTTTTCGCCCTCTCTTGCCCCCCTTTTTCCCTTCTCTACCGCTCCAAAACCCTTACCTACCTGCTAGTGGCCTTTTTATGGTCCAAACTAAGCTCCGTGTCACTGTCGGTTCTGCAATTTCTTGTAACTTAATTCCACCACCTCCGCCCCTAGAATATGTCTTTCTTTCTTTTTTTAATGATCCCGCTATTGATTGAATCTTGTACTTGAATGCTTAATCCAAACTTCGTTGGGTTTGGGTTATTAATTTGACAGTGTTTCTGCATCTCCAACTCTTTTTACCTTATCAGACTCTATCGAGTACTGCGGAAAGAGAGGCTAAATTCCTTTGAGATCCGCGGAGTCACTCTTTTGCTAACCATGGTGAGATGACCTACTCCCTCTTGTTCTTTTTTAATGTTCTTGCTTCAATGGTTCTTAAACTAATCAGATGGAGGAGACACCGGTAGGCAACACTGTGAGTTTAAAGCTTTTCTTGTCTATATACGGTGTGTCTTATTACTGAATTGGAGTTACTTTTTTTTGAAGTTTATTGGACATCCAACAAAAATCACCTCCACTTCTGGTTCTTCTCTTTTATGTGGTTTAGCTTTGGCTTAACCATTTGTTGTGTCTCGTTATCTTTTTGAATGAATCAGAGGAAAAAGAAGAGCTTCGTTAGGAAGCCTGTTGTCATCAAGAATCAGAAGCAGCAACAGCAACCATCTGTGGATCCTATTACGGGAAAGAAGATCCCAAAGAGTTTTGTGTTTTCAAGAGGGAAGTTGCCTGGTCCTCTCAGGCAACTTCAGATGGACCTGAGAAAGTTAATGCTGCCTTATACTGCTCTCAACCTCAAGGTAAATGTTTCTACATTGTTTCTTACTGTTTTTTTCGTTTTTTTTTTTTTTGGTTTTCTACTCATATTCTACTGCATGTGTCATCTACACAAGATTAGTTAAACTATGAGAAGAAGAAAAAATTAGTTTTAATTGTGAACTGCTATCTGTTTGCTAACAAGTCTAACAAATAGGCAGGTCTCTGAACATTTTGGAATGAATTGTGTATATTTATATGGAAGTCAAGTAATAAACTGTGCATTCTTGGAATTTAGTGTTTTCTGCTTGATTGTGAAATATGACGTTGGAGGGTAGGAAATGACTGTCATGCTATGAAGAGTTTAAGGGGCTGTTTGGTATGAAGGATATGGTGGGGCAGGAAAACTATTATGAATTAGATTTAAAAAAATTAGAGAAGTGGGTTGAAAGTTTTTAATTAATTTTTCTTACTCTTTTATTTTACATCTTATCTTTACTAAAATTGTATAACCCCACTACTCTAATTTTTTTAAATCCAACTACTTATAAAAATTTTCCCTCCCCTCCCTTTCCCTACTACCAAACAGACCCTAAACTACAAAGGAAATTGCTTCTTGACTTAAGCTTAGGAATCTAGACTTTATTGGTAATTAAAGTAGATTATTGGTAGCTTGAAGCTTGCAAATGTTGATATTTCTCAGCCTTATTATTGCTTTGCACCAATATCTATTTCATTTGGAATCTGCTGGCTGCACTCTTCATGTATTTGCACATCTATCCTTGTTAAATCCTTTTTTGTCGACTATACATCTTTTATTCCTTTTGTAGGAAAAGAAACGAAATAATCTAAAAGACTTTCTGAATGTTGCTGGACCTATGGGTGTTACGCATTTCCTGATATTGTCGAAAACTGCAACTGCACCTTATTTGAGGGTTGCAACAACCCCTCAAGGACCTACTCTTACTTTTAAGATAAATGAATACTCATTGGCAGCTGACATTGCTCAATCTCAGCTGCGTCCTCGGTGCCCAAAAGATCTTTTCAAAAATTCAGCTTTGGTAAAATATCTTATCCGCAGCTTGTTCAGTGGAAGTCACTTGCTTTTGTGTTCTATTTCCAGATGTTATTTGTTTGCTAGTAGAATGTTGAGAAATGATTATTTAAGATGCTGGTTAATTATTTTTGGTAGATTGTGCTTTCTGGTTTTGTGAGTGGAGACCTTCCTCTACAGCTTACAACTAACATGTTTCAGAACATATTCCCAACTATTGATGTTAAAACTGTAAGTTTTAAACCCAATGGCATACTTAATGATTGGCTTAACATTCTCAGTTCTTTCATCCTTTTTATTGTTACTTAATAGTTAATGTTTTGTTTTAGGTTAAACTCTCCTCTTGCCAGAGGATTGTGCTGCTTAATTACAACAAAGACACGAAGCTCATTGATTTTCGGCATTATTCCATAAGATTACAACCAGTAGGTGTTTCTCGCAGAATAAGAAAATTTGTGCAAAACCATCAAGTCCCTGATTTAAGGAATCTTCATGATGTGAGTGATTTTATCACAAAGTAAGACACTTGCTTTACATCTTATTGTTTTTAATCTTTAGAAGATGGTTGGGGAGAGGGTTAATATGATTTATTTATGGCCTTTGTAGTCAGGGTTTCCTGACCTTTTGCAGCCTTTATATTTTCTGAATTACTTACCAGAGAACTTGATGCATATTTTATTTATTTTATGAATTGTGATAGAGCCTAAGCTTATAACAAGAAAAAACCAGAAATAGGCAACAAGCAACGTGGGATTAATGATATCATTACTGAACAACAAAGTAGGGTTACAGTGGGGAATAGTGATTCAAGCCAATCCCGTCTCACTTGTACACCCATCAGCAGAAATTACAATCAAATAACATTTACAGAGTACAAGGAACAGCATAAATATAAAATATACACCACAGAACATAAGGCACTGGACTTTCAAGAGGCAGTACTCTCTGAAACACACTTCACTAACCATTAGAGGATTTAAAACAAAAATGTTAATATGCACGGTACCTACTTATTCGCCCCTTCTTTATCCAGACCCTTATTGTAATCCTCTTGAACGTTTCCCTTCTCCACATAATTTCCCTTCCTTAATCTTCTGCTATAGGTCCTTGGAAATGATTTATAAATCTTCTGTGAATCTTCAGCTCTATCGAATTACGTACTTAAGAACTTGAGATTGGCATCTTGGACAGTTATGTATATGAATTGACCTAATGGTTTTTTCCAGGATTCTTCTCTTGTGAGATATTTCTTGAACTGTATTCTTGCACAATTTTTTTTATACGATAGTCTTTCACATTCTGAGAAAGAACAGGAATTGAGAAACAAGACAAAAACTAGGGATGGAAAATAATTAATCATATTCAATATTCTTCTCTATTTTTTCGTTCTTGTTGCTTTTGTGCTTTTGAACTATATTCAATATTGTTCTCTTCTTTTTTTTTTTTTTCTTTTTTTGTGCTTTTGAAGGGCTGGCTATGGATCAGAGAGTGAAGCAGACGAGGAAGCAGCAACAGTAACTTTAGCAAGTGATCTTGGTAGAGTTAATCGTGCTTCTACAAAAAGTGCGGTGAAGCTTCAAGAGGTTGGGCCTAGAATGACACTTAAACTAATCAAGGTTGAGAAAGGGCTGTGTTCGGGTGAAGTCCTCTTCAGTGAAAACGGTACAGTATCTCTTACCTTTTCCTTCCTGCGCTAAGACAATATCTGTTACTAGGCATTATAAATTGATAAATGGGTGCATTGGCATTCAGAAACCTTAACCCTTTTTTATTAGCCATTAGTATAGTCTCTCTCTTAATTTTAAGAACCCGACCAGAATTCTTTCATTCAACATTTTTATTGATGTTAAAAGAAATCATTGATAAGTGATGATTCTTGTTATAGATCTCTTGTTCTAGATTAGAGATTGCTATTTGCATCAGATGACTGCATTGTGTATGCCTGGTTTGCATTCAGAACGACAGTTTCCTTTACGACTGTTTCTTCTTTTCTCTTAATCATATGATTTTGTTAAATGTGTCTTTTGTTGATGAAACATATGTTCTTCAATTGGATTGCTCCTCTCTTGTTAGGAAACGATGGTGGCAAAGCGAAAAATGATGACAAGACGCTGGAGAATCAAGATAGAGAAGATAGTGAAGGTGAAGATGAAGATGGTGAAGATTCAGAAGACATGGAAGATGAGGAGCTTTAACTGAACGAAATTGTTTATTAAGAAATTATGTGTTTTATGTAAAAGCTGTTAGGTATTTGTGTGAGCAGCATCATAACTATACCGAAGTTACTACCAGAAAATTTTTCATTGAGCGTTCTGGTTCCTGGGAACTCAAGGACTTCGAATCCTATAGAACAGATCTTGTTCAAGTAAGGGCCTGTTTGGTATAAGGAAAATTTGAGGAAGGAAAGGAAAATAGAGGAGGGAAAGGAAGATTTTGAAAGATGAGGGAAGATAGTTTGAGGGAAGATGAGTTATTTGGTAGGAAGAAAATGAAGGGGTAGTGGTTGGTAAAGAATGAGGAAATGTCTATTTTACGTTCAAGAGTAATTAATTCAAAATAAAAGAAAAATATTGTTTTTGAAAAAATATATTTTTAAAAATAATGCTTTTATCAGGTTCGAACCTATGAAAAAAAAATTCCCGTCAAATTCGAACTCTCCTGCCAAGTTCAAATTTTCTTGCCAAGTTTGAACATGAATTCGAACGTTCCCGCCACATTCGAACGTCCCACCAAATTTGAATTTGAGGGGTAAATTTGTCCAGACACGTAAACAATGATATGAGAAGTTGAAATCCCACCAATTTCCGTGGGATTTGATCTTCCCACATGTGAGGGAAGCCTAGTGGGCCTGGGAAGATGGAATTCCGGGAAGATTTGCCTAAAATGCGTACCAAACGAAGGAATTCTCCAACCTTCCTTTCCCTTCCCACTGATTCCCTGTACCAAGCAGGCCCTAAGGTGGTAAGCATTCTGGTTCCTTAAGATCTATGAAGAACACAACTATACAGAAGTTGCTACCAGAAGTTTAGCGAGCATCCTGGTTCCCTGAGATTTATGAAGATCACAAGAATACCAGAGACAAAAGTTGATTATCAGTTAGTTCTTTACTTTCATAACCATTGTGTCGTCTTTTATTAATTTTTCATGATGGAGCTTAATTTCAGATGTAGTAACAAAAGTAGGTATTTTGAAATTTTTATATGAAAAAAATTATATATGAAGAATTATATCTATTTGAGATTTATTATGTTGGAATCGAGATTAACACGTGGTATTGAGTATATGAAAAATAAATAAATTTATAGTTTTGCATCAAGTTTACGGGAAACAAATTACGGAATTCTCTTTAAATCAATGGTGGAATCTTATTCCCATACTTTGTATTTTGGGTTATCAGAACTAATGGTAAGCGGTTCGCCCAAGGGAATCAGGGCTCGCATAGTGTTCAGAATAAGAAAAACATTTGTTTTTTAAATCTTGGCCTAATAGCACTAGGGCCAAGCCGGTTGTCAGGGTTTGAAAGTTATTATTCTAAATTTTAATTATTTTTCCTCTCTTTTTTTTCAAAGAAATATAATTAGTAAATTACAACAATTAAAGTTCTAATTTATCAAATAAATGTTGTCAAAATTAATATCCAAACAACATGAATCATCCAGCAAATAAATACATTCATTAATTTGTAATCAAAAGCAAATTATTGTCCATTAATAACTCACTTAAAACATAATAAAAATACCACTAAGCAACAATAGTATGATAATTATCATTGTCATCTTCTTCGCCACTATTATTAATTCAAGGATATTTGATTGTGCTTCACTTTGAATAGTAGACTCTGCTTCATGAATAAGAATATTATAAATTTCTTCTCATATATCATGAACACATCAATTAAAAAGGTATGTAGGGCCGGCTCAAAGCCCAACAGGATAGTCCTTTTAAGTCTGAGGCCCTATAGGGCCAGCCCTGCGAGACTTATTTCATTTAGCATTTCTAATTTTCAAGCTTGGCACTTAAAGGGCCAGGATTGAAATGGGCCAGCCCGACGAGCTCGGCCCGCTTTCTCGACTCTACCTTCGACCACCGAAAAACAAAAAGCAGAACGGGCTTCTCTTTTTTAATTGGGACTACTTCATAAGAGTTGTTTGAATAATGGGAAAAGGCCAATAAAATAGACTAGGTTAAGTATCTTTTTAGTATAAATGAGGTATAACTTTGGTCCCTTAATTTTATAAAGGTTCACCTTTAGTTAATTCTAACATTGTCAATATTGTTAATGGAAAATGTCGACAACAAATGATGATGGACTATGTAATTAAATACTATTAATTTAAAATTTAAAATATATGTAAATTGAAAAATATCTAAAAACCTAATGAAACCATCAATATCAAAAGTTTAACAAAAAAAAAAGGGTCAATAACAAAACTTCAAATGGATTAGAAAAATTAGTTTAATAATCTAACTATAATAGTTCAATAATTTTAATATCAAAATCTTGATTTCATTTGCAATGATTTGTTTTAGTTTAATAATCTAAATATATTATATTAAAAAATTAAAACTTAAATAGGTTTTGCCAGCTGCACAATCAATAATTGAGTTTGTTGCATCAATATTTGCTGTTAATAACATTAACATGGTTAGAAATATAGGATCAAAAATATATTTTATAAAGTTAAGAGATTAAAAGTATACCTCATATAAAACTTAAAGGACTAACAATGTGTTTGGCTTGAGGGGAGGGATGACTTTTACCAAATTGACATTAATGAGGAGAAAAAGTTTTTTTTTTTTTTTTGCTTGGTTGAAAGTATAATTATGGAATATTGAAAAATTTTCATGGATAATTTTGTCAAAATAAGGTAAAAGATTTCTCTTTCTCCTCCATTGCCCCTCCCCCTATAACCAAACACACCCTAAGGATTTGTTTGGTTCAACGGAGGGGAGGGGGAGGGGGATTTTAATGAAGGGGATGAGATATAAGGGATTTAATATTACCTTATTTAGATTGATTAGAAGGAAGGGAAGGAAATATATTTTAATGTTACCTTGTTTGGTTTAGGATGGGAGAGGAGGGGAATTTTTTTTTTACATTGACAATTTTACCCTTTTGATAATCTTACATCTATTATGGGTTAAAGTACAAAATGATAATATATAACACACACAATTACAAGATAATCAATCAACAAAATGTAACTATAATGCCTAACTTATAAACAATACTCATGATCAAATGATCTTATTTGCAAAACAACGTACAAAAGAATATATATTTTCAAAGGTCAGAAAGGTTCTTTTGCCAATTAGAATATATATTTCATTAATCAATCAAAAAACCAGCTGCCACAGAGTCAACAAACTAAAGGCATAATAGCCTGCACACAAAAGTCAACAAAAACAACAGCAAATAAACTTCTCAGCAACCAAAATGAAATGAATCCTAGCACAACAACAAAATACAACTCAGATAAAAGAAACCTCCTATTAGTTAATATTATTCTTATGATGGCTATTATTTGATGAAGGTAGATAAATGTTTTCAATGTTATGTTCAATTCTAAAAAAAAGATGAAACCATTAAATTGATGAAAAACAAAAAGACAAATAAAGGATTGAGATGTAGCACATGATCAAAGTATTTGGTTATGCACAGCAACACACAATCGCGCACCATCTTGGCATTTGCACAATTACAGTACATGAAAATAAAAAATAAAAATCATTTACACCTAAAAAGGAAATTTTGTTGGGAAAGAATAAAGAAGTAGAAGAAGTAATAGCCATCAATGTTATAAATATTAAATCACAGCCATCCGGAGTAATCCGTAATGGCAATGTAGCTTATGGCTAGCTGGGGCCTTGGCCCCGGTTGGCCCGAGTTGACATTCTAAAATTTGTTAACATATTTATGTATTTATTATATGATATTTTATTTGGCCAATAATTTGGCCCCAACTAATTTTTTATATTCTCTATAAAGATAATATTTGGTTCATTATTTATTGGACTATGAGAGGAAAGTAAAATTCTTATTTGAAATAATTACAAAAAAGGCTAAATCATCTTATATCTTGTTTTGATTTATAATTGTCGGTTATTATTAATTTTTATTTTCAATGTTATGTGATACTATTTAATAAATATTCTCTCTAATCTTTATTATAAGACATCAACTAACAATTCTCACATGCCAATAATACAGTTAAAGTCATTAAATCCGTCATAAAATTTAAGTGATTTTTAATATTATCCATACTAATTACATTATTTATTACTCTCACTCGTTACCCTTTTCAACTATGGGTATACATGAAAAAATATTTAATACATTTTGGAAACAAGCAAATGCCTTATGAAAATGACCAAATACATTTGTTAGTTGCTACCTTATAATAAGAACAAAGGACAGTAGTTCAATATGTTTGTTTTTTAGCCCGGGCTAAAACTTTTTTCTAATTCTGCCACTGTTAATTTGTAACATAAAAATTTGATGAAGATTATTCTTATTATAAATAATAGCCATCAATGTTATGTTCAATTCTAAAAAGACGTGAAACCATTAGATTAATGGGAAAAAAAACAACAATTGTTGAGATGAGACCTCAGATGTGAAAGAGAAAAGGTTTCAGCAACTCACAGAGGAAGAAAAAGAGAGTCGGAGGGTAGAAGGAGTGCTCTTACCTACTGAACAGGAATGATTGAATAGGGTTCCAACAACAATGCATCATAAAAAGGGGCATAAGGGTATTTCATAAATATATTAGGGACATTTTAGTCTATTAAACCATTAATTTTTATAATCTCTCCAAATCCGTCCAATTTGGGGGGAGGTTTTTGAGGAAAGAGGGGCGAATATTTAAAAAATTTCCACTTCCTTTCTAAAAAATATGATCAACCAAATGAAGGGAGGGGACCAAAATCCCTCCATCCTCCTCCCCTTCCCTACGGTCCTTTCAAACAAAACAGACCTTAAAAGTATACTTTAGCTAATAGATTGAGAAACTTATAGTTGTCTTTCTCTCTTAATTAGTTTGAGCAAATTAAGAAATTTAGTTACATTAATTATTTGTAAAAATACAAGTTACCATTATTCATCATGGATGACAAGGATATTTTGAATTGAAGGGGGAAAAAAAGATCTTTCGATTTTTTTAAAAAAATTTTGGAATCATATATTTAGAACTAAATTCATTTTCTAATTAACTCTTATATTAAACATAAGAGTTAGTATGAGGGGAAAGTTTGACCCACTGAAGAAAGTTTCCAATATTCACAAATGCGTTTTCAATTAGGAGAAAATGACGAGGGTTTATAATTGGTTTTGTAAAATCTCGTGATCCCAATCCCATCCATTTGCTAACTTAATTTTCAAATAAAAATGACATCTTTTTGTTAATTTCATAAATTAAATGGGTCAGTTGCATTAATCTAAGGTTATGCTCCATTAGCCTCTCTCATTCGGCACTTGAAGGGGACACACACACACACACACACACACACACACACACACACACACACACACACACACACACACACACACACACACACACACACACACACACACACACACACACACACACACACACACACGATATATATAATTTCATTTCCTAAATGCAAGCTTCCATATTATCTAGGGTCTGTTTGGTTTGAGGGAAGAGAGTGGGAGGGGAAGAGTCCTTAAAAAGGATATTAACCAAATTACCATTAATGAGAAGAATATTCCTTTTAATTGAGAGTGTATTTTTAAAATATTGAAAATTTTCTATGGACTATTTAATAAACATGAGAGAGAGAGAGAGAGAGATTTCTCTCTCCTCCCTCCCTCCCTCTCCCTCCTTTCAAATCAAACAACCTTTAAAGGACAACATTTTGAAGCGCTACACTTTTATCATACCATAAGACTAAGCATAAATCCACCCATAATTAAAGAAATTCATATACTCCTCCATTCTTTAATATTAAACATATTTGAAGAGTTGATCACAATCCTAAATATAAGACATAGTTTTCATATTTGTCAATATATTCCTAGTTTACCCCATTGATGCCCCCCAACTATAATTAAAGAAAGGGGAATAAGGAAATTAAAAAGATGATTAGCATGTTTTGTAAAATATGTCATACTAATTAATTTATCCAGCTTCTTTAATATAATCAAATTAGATAAATATGTTTTATATTAAAAATGTGAGAAGCAATATTTTGCAATGATGAATAATGATGAGTACAGTTGAAGAGGGAGAGAAAAGAAACTCCAAATCAAAACACAGAAGTATCACTGTTACAAGAAACCAATCGCTCAAAGATGTAATTGTAAAGGTTCATGTTCCACTGTTTAAGTGAGATTTTGAAGTCTAGAAAAATGATTTGACTAAATTACGTCTGAAATTTCACATTACAGAGAGTTAATGCCTATAAGAAATCGTGTAATGGTACAACTAAATTAAATGAAAGATTACCTCTTAAATTGTCCAATCTACAGACACTCAATGGAGTGTATGTATATTATCTAAAACATAGGGATTAGATCCAGGTTAACTAGCAAATCCGTTATTGTATAGGTTCATGTTCCACTGTTTAAGTGAGATTTTGAAGTCTAGAAAAATGATTTGACTAAATTACGTCTGAAATTTCACATTACAGAGAGTTAATGCCAATAAGAAATCATGTAATGGTACAACAAAATTAAATGAAAGATTACCTCTTAAATTGTCCAATCTACAGACACTCAATGGAGTGTATGTATATTATCTAAAACATAGGGATTAGATCCAGGTTAACTAGCAAATCCGTTATGCAAATATTAGCCCAAGAGGAATGATGCCCTGAAAATTGTTTTTGTTTTAATATTGCTCCAGAAGTTTCAAAACATAACAATATTGTTTTATACCATTATAAAACTAATGTTGATTGTTAACTTTTTAATGGAAATGGACAATGTTGCTATGTTTTGAAACTTTCGAGGCAACATTGAGATAAGAAAAACTTTTTAAGTAACATTGTTCCTCAACAAAAACTTTCATGACAAATTTGTTACATATCTCATTAAATTATAAAACGGTTAAAACTATGTGGATTGAATTGCAATGAGTCAAAGTTCTGGGTTACAACCGATCAAAACAATAGTGATTGAGTTGCACCGAGTCAAATGAAGACTAGGTTATAATCAAGTCAACCTTGGGGACGAAAATATCAATTTTTCTCTTCAATCATTTAGATGCTAGAGGTCAAGAAGTTTACCTAATAAAGAATTGGTTGCTATATGATCCCTAGTCTTTCCGGTCAGATTTCTCTCATTATCCTTTATAATCTCTATATCATATCCCTCCAATCAATCTGAAAAGTTACAATACTACTTCAATTTTTCTCTCATCTTCCTATTCAATTCAATGGCTAAGATGGATTCATGAGAGGATAATGAGAAGCCGATGATGATGAGAGGATATGCTTCCCTTTGTAATATTGCTGCCTTATGTTAGTCCAAAGCAAGAAGAGACTTGAGGATTGGTGGTCTACCTGTGAATTCTTCTGCGACTTTAATCTTTAGTTAGAAACAATATACATACAAGAAACAATGACACAGGCCAGGAAAGAAAATTTATCACTTCGGTGCACGGAAACTGGTGGATGGTCCTCCATCATATAGATTATTACTAACTAGAGGATGGTGTGAACAAATGGATTCAAGAGAAGTATTTGGATGTACAGGTTGCTGATGAAAACCCCCAAGATAACCAATGGAATTCAGAACAGGAACAAGATTTGATAGTTGGTGTGAGTTAAAAGACCCTCCAAAACCTACTTGATTTTGGGCGGAAGAAAAAGGACCTGTCCCTGGATAATAACCATGAGGCAAATTATTATAGGAGCTAGAAATGGCAGGAAGTTGGAAGGTCCCACCCTGTAGGACACCTGCCTGATGGGTTAGTACAGAACCTTTCCATGGCTCTGGTCTTTGATATCCTTGGAAAAGATTGTTTCCTCCACTAGGTTTCTGAATCTGCTTTATTTCTAAATCTTCCACAAATCTCTGCCTTTTTGTCGGACGCTGATTTTCTGAAATAGGAAGATTCTTCATATTTTTGTCAATGTCCCCAGCACCCACAAGGCCAGTGGTAGAAGGAGCATCTCCTCCAAACAAAAGATCAATCAACTTGGTTGCCGACATCTTGCCATTCAGATATTCCCTAAAGTAATCAAGAGATTCACGGATATATCTGTATATTGTTTTTACCTGTTCAGGTCCAACTGCTCTTGCAACATTTTCAGACTGGTCTGTGAAATCCTCAACCTGGTAGACAAAGATAATCAGTAAAAATTAACTCCATTAACCAGAGAAGGATTCTCAATACCCAGAGAAGGAGAGAATTCAATTACACTTATTGAATAAGAACGAGAGCCCCATGATTTACAAATCCATGATCCTCGATACAAGCTTGCACATAGGTCTTTCTCCCAAAGCTTTTCAACTGACGCCAGCTGCAGTAGGAACGATGTTATCAAATAATCACCTCACGGAATTGAGACAACCTAAACTATGGTATAGCTTAAATACATTTGGGTATAACTCATTACACAATTTTACTTATGGAGATTAGGATTAATCTGGTGTCTGTAACGACTAGGAAACCACATACAAAGGAGTACAGTAACTACCTTGACAAAGAGAGTAATAAACAGCTCAGTCAATGACTCAACGTTCTTTTGCCCAAAGGATATATAATTGTCAACAACCTTCCTCACTGCTGCTGGATCAGATCCATCTGGAACATGAAATATACATGACTGTAAAGTGAATTTCAAAATCAATTTTCAAAAAATATAGACTCCATAAAATCAAACTAGCAATTGTGAAAAAGGTTTCAAATGGAGAGCCACGAAAACATTTAAGTTCCCAGACTTTGGTATCCTTTGTGTAATATAGTACACATTTAATTATTACTACTATGCATGAATTCAAATTGGCCTTTGCGTGTGTAGAATAACTCATTAAGGATTCTTGTCAGTTGTTCATTGTTGCATCTCGCTCATTCTTCCGTCCTTATTTCTTGGTTGTAATAATAATTCATTTTATTTTAGACTTCGGTTTAACAGTTTATGGGGTCTTGGGTCTTCCCTGCAAACAAAAGACAAAAATCCCTGACATTTCATTACAGACTTAAGCAGAATACAGTGTTTATCAAATATTTCAAACATCAGGTAAAAAAAATAAAAAATAAAAATAAAAAAAAATCAGATTTTACATATTTTCAGAGATAGATCCAGTATCAAAGCGCTCAGCCAATTTAAGTTACTGATAAAGAATACCCGAATAGTCAAAGTCTAGATTGATACGGCTGCTTTTAATAGATAATATAGGCCAACGGTTACCATAGGATTTAACTAAAGAAATCAAATCTCAAGAGAATATTCTGATACTACGAGCAGGCCTCTCACCTTTAAGCAAAGCAGAGAATGGAGGTAATATAGGAGGATTGCGAGTCTGCATAAAAAATAAGAATAAACAAAGTATTAAATTTAAATAAAAAGAAAAATAATGATGCATATTTATAGACCAGGCATATCTAGGGAGCCGTAATATATATCAGGCATTAACAAGGAACCATTTTAGGAATCAAGTGGCATTTCCACGTCATAAGTCACAACTTCATGTTCACCAAGAGTTTATGGTGCTTCTTTCATTGTGTTTTGACAGCTTAAGAATATTTCAAAATTACCTGGAGATGCCCTTTCCGAATGTATTTTCTAAATTGGTAAATTTTTATCTTCGGAAAACAGAAGATATTAACTGATTTCTTATACATCTATCTCTTGGGGTATTTTTTTCAGCCATTAGCAAACTTGGAAATAATGTTTTAATTGCTTGGCAATCACATTTATCAATATTGGTATCCTCAAAAACTACATCAAGATTGTTATAACACCAAGGCAAATGTGTGCTTACCATAAGTGGAAATCATTGCACCATTTTACCAACAGGAAAAGTCTGCCAAATGTCCTTATTTATTTCACAGCTCAAGATATTCCAAACCCAAATATACTCCTTGGGAAATAGAAGCAAAAAGCACCAAACCAAGTCTACTATTGAAGGTTTTAAATTCAAAAATATGTATCCGCTAACCGAACAAAAAGGATAAAAATGTCTATCATACCTGTAAATGAAGAGCAACCAAAGAGACAATAGATAAAGAGTTTAGAGTCCGGTCTTTGGAACTGTTGATGTTATGTGTTTTTGCCCAGCATTTCATCTGCCACACGCAAAAAAAAGCATCACAAAAAAATTGACAAAATGAGCCTAGTTCCCTGCTAACCAGTCCACAAGTGAGAAAAGATCAAGGAAACTAAGATTACTAAATTATTTAGTGCCCCTGTTCCTAGACTTTCATTGTAAAAGGTATGGTTAATCCTGCATTTGGCCTGAATTCCACGTTGTCCAAACTTAACATCATAAGTACAGGCTTTTACTACTATTTCAGATGGCCATACAATTGCCCTGCGCTTTAGGTTCATCACCTTATAAAGAGTCCTCGTATTTGAGATTTAGCCACATGCCAAATGTCTTCTTTTCATCTCAAACTTGGCCTTATGAATCACTGATTCTAAAACTCACAAAAATGACCAGTATAACGTGCTTGAATTTTCAAAAAAAAAAAAAAAAAAAGCAATCATCATGAAGCTAAAATGAGCAATAGCTCATTGAAAGACAAGGGTATATTCAATTACCAGACAACTTAACTTCTGAAATCTTTCATCTATAAGAGAAATTGCATGAATAATATGAGATTTAACAATGCCATCCTTGTTGTCTACTGATAAATCGCATTCAATGCCAGTACCACAATCAATAACTTTTACAATTGGCACCCTGGCAGTCAGGATGGTCTGTACACCTCTAACAGTTGCTTTTCCTACAATGCACAAGTCATCTGTATCAATATTTTGAACTTCATCATCAAAGATGATAGAAACTTTAACTTACGATTATGAATGTGTTACAAAGAAAAGCAAATAAGATTTACTCGTCCACAATCACTTTCAATGAGATTAGATGCATCAACTATCCAGTTTAGATTCAAAATCCTGGATATATAAATACTCTCAATTAATAACCAATGAATGGTATTTTTCTAGAATCAGTTTGATTAGGGTTCTAAATACAACACAAGTCAATCAATTCATTGTTCACAGGGATTGGAATTAGTTCCCAGTGACTATAGATAATGACAAACACTGTTGAAAATTGTCAGAAAGCATTAATGCAGATGATAACTACAATTCAAAAATTTAGTGCAGTAATATAAATATTTATGCCGAATGACTTCCTGAGCAAAAAAACTACACGAGTAAATTACACTAAATTTATATTGTGAAAACTTTACTTTGAAATTTTTTAAACTTCTTAGCAAACTTTCGAAGGGTTTCAATTTTCTTCTGCCGAGGAACTTCATTTGAATTGTTTCCAAAATTTATGGACAAATCCAGATCACTTCCATCACAGAACATATCCATAACAAAAGAGCCATAGCCTTCCACAACTGGGGCGGTACTACTGTTGCCTGAAAAGAAAAGGATAAACAGTGTTCAAAGCAGAATAAAATCTACAAGGAAAGTAGGCTTTTATCTCAAGACATTTGAAATTGAGGTAAAGGGGCCTGAAACAGAATCAGGTGATAATGACAATTGTGTGCTTGTAATGTTTCAAATGCCATCTATAATTTCTGAAGAATTGCGGCAACATTGCCAATATTGGATTATCTCTGACACTGTAAAATATTAAATGCCACCATGAAAGATTATTCCCACACAACAACACCTTTCTTTAAATGGGGAAAAAAATGCAACATGGCATATCAATCAAGATGGTAGAAATAACATGATTATTTGATTAAATATATGTAGTTTCCCATAGGGCTGCTTATATGGTAAAAGCCAGCATGGGAGAAAGACCAGATATAATAATTAATCTTTACCAGATCCTACTTCTTAGAAGAAAAACTAGCAATACATTTAGCCTGTGTTTGGAAGGTTCAAAGATGACATATTTACTATTTAGTATTGTACCAAACTACATCATATATCCAGTCATATAGAAACAGGAACATAAGATGACTTTAAAAATTACTATCTCTGCAAATGTACAATCAGGATGAAAATTAATGAACTTTGTAACAGAAGGTTACCATATATTTCCTTTGCTATAATATTGAAGATACGAATTAAATCCTTCCTGTTGAAATAATCAATAGGTTTTGGGCATCGTATAGCATAAGCATCCTTAAGCAGCTTATCAAGATCACCAGAAACATGTGCAGGAGTAAACTTGATAGTAGATAATACCTCAGCCTCAAGTATCCTTGCCTCTGTCAGCAGGTCTGGCATACCAATTGAAAGATACAAATCACGATTTCCACAGATAAATAGAGTGATATTTAAATCATCAAGAAATTTAAGAAAATGAAAGAACTTAAAATAATCAATTAATCATCACAGATATCCATGTCGCAGGCTCAATTTCATTTTGCCAACAGTGTATTTCAGCATCGTATGGTAAATTACTCTATAATTTTCAGAAATCACTTGCATCCCCCAAATTCCTAGACCCTGTGAACCTAAAAAAGCCATCAGGCACACCTAAGGCATTGATTCACTTGATGAGAGAGTAATGTCCCTTCAACCAAGTAGATGCGTTTAAAAAAAATTTAAGGTAGGCAAGGTGGCTGCAGATGTCATTACATTGAAACCTCGGATCTTTTCATCCTCCTCACAATTTGTTTTTTTAATTAATGCATACGTAAATGCTAACGATGAACTCATGAATTTATTTCAAGCTCACCCACTGCTATTTTCTTGCTATTTTACTCTTTGATATCTGTTCAAGCCAACTATGTTAGAGTTATGACATCCTATCTCTCTTACGTGTTTTGTTTGTGCTAGGGCAATGACCAGTTGAAGCAAGTTGATTTGGCGTATTCTAAACTTCAATCATAATCTAAAAAAATCGATCGATTGACAATTCAAATGGACGCCAGAAGCAGGAAGTGAAAACAAATAAATAAAAAATCCACACTAGAGTCTTCATAAATGCATTACTCCATATCTTGAAATAGTTATAGGCTACCACATCTGTGGTAGTGCTCAACTTTTCTGTTTGGTAGACACCAAAAATATCCTTCAAGAGAGATCAATTTTCCTTAGGATTGGCTAAGAGTAAACCCCTTGGAGGTTTACTCCATGCATGAAAATAGATAATCAAACCTAAGTAATTAGAGTTCTTACAACCAACACCAACCTGAGTTATTGTAAAGCGGTGAACAAAGCCTTTATGATTTACTATGTCAAACTTCTGAAACATTCATTTTCTCATACGAAGATTACGCTTAAGCAGTTCCAGATAATAATAGTCTAGTACAATATTCAGGTGTGTTTGCAATTAAATAGACAAGATAGATTTAGGTCGTTTCTAGCTCACTGTTGGTATTTAAAGCGGTAGAGTTTCAAGCCTGGTTAAATAGTTATCAGTAAATAAGAACAACAACAACATCGCCGAATCCCAAACTTCATTCGAGTATAGTAAATTGCTCACCTACACCACAAGGTTCCATATCCTTGAGATCTGATCATTCATCCAATTACCAGGGCGAAAAAACAAGAACAACGAAGTCAATTTAGGGTGAAGCTCGTAAAAGAAGACGAGAGACGATAATCAGCAATATCTCGCCATATGACAAATAAGGAGAATCTAGGTCGACAGAAAGCTCAGATTTGATTTCCGAGACTAAAGCTTACGGATAGCAAGATATCTAGGGAAGAATAGAAGCTTACTGACAGGGGGAAAAACCACGACGCAGATGGATTCCGCTTCGAAGTTCCAAGTTTGGTAGTTGGAACCTTTGATTGATAGATTAAGATAACGTTTACGTTCTGACAGTACTAGTGCTAATGATGGTAGGCTTAATAACGATTTTTGGGTTAAAGAGTTGGCACAGATGGTAAAGGATTCAGGATTAGTTCTTGGGACGTGGGTTCGATCCCTCTGGGATTCTTTTGGTAGACGATCTCGTAAGTCCCCAGTTAATACTTATAGAGCCTGAAATCATGCCCTGACCTTGGTAGAAGACTAGTGTCGAACCCTCCAAAACTTTTTCATGTATAAAAAAAATATAACCATTTTTGGAACCTCAAGTTTATTCTTATTTTTATTTTCATCCATCAAATTTTAAACTTATGATTTTAATCCCTTAATTTTTATTTTCATTTTTGTTATTTTTTCCAGATGATCTCTTAAGTTTCAAACTTATAATTTGAGTCTCAATTTTCATTTGATTAAAAATATTGATCACTATAACTTAATGAAAAGATTGACTATTTTATCCCTCGGTTGCCCAAACACAAAGTGCCACGATGGCTTCCCTAATGCAATTTACACCTCTTCATTCCTTGAATGACCTTCTGTCAAAAATTGGAAGTATGGGATCATGATCCAACACCCAAAACACATTTATTCATGTAAATAAAAGTAAAATTTTGGGTTAAGGTGTACAACTACAGATAAACTTTTTTCTCAAGAGTAAAAATATATTTATACTTTTTTTAAGAGTAAAAATACACACGTGGTTATCATTTTAGAGCAAAAGTCGCATCTCACCATTAAATCACTGTTCACCGCCGTTATGTTATTATTCACCTCATCTTTTTCTCTCTCATCATAGTGAATAGTGACTTAATAGCGGGATGTGACTTTTGCTCCAAAATGATAACCACGTGTGTATTTTTGCTCCTAAAAAAAGTATATGTGTATTTTTGCTCATGGGAAAAAACTCATATGTATTTTTACACCTTAATCCTAAAATTTCTATCACACACTTCTTTTGTACAACGTAAATGACGATTAAAAAATTATTTTTATAGTATTTTTTATCTCATTCAATATCTTAAAATATTTTGTGGTGCAATTATTTTTTAGGGGCATCTCTTGAACTAAAGTAGTTTTTTTTTCATTTTTCATTTAACAATTTAGGTCATTTAGGATGTTTAATACACTAAAAAAATACTTTAAGGTGATAAATACGTTAAAAAATAACCTAGAATGTTTGAGGCACTTAAAAAAAATGCTTCATGATATTAGATGCACTTCAAAATACTTTAAATACTAGATGCACCTAAAGAAAATAGTTGTTGGGTGCAGTGTGGAATATGAGCATATAGTGTTTTTTTTTATTATTATTTCAGGATTATTAATTGGAAGTACATGAGGTTCAAGGACTAGTACAATCACACAAAACCGAAAAAAAGAATTGAAAAAAAAAATTAAAGAGTAGAGATAATTTAAGTTTCACTGATTTATTATTTTTAGGATATATCTCTTTCAAGGGTAGATCATGTTCATGGAATGATGCTACTGGTATTTTGTAAAATTTTTCATTAAAGTACAATTATTTTGTCTTTTTATCAAAACAAAGCAAAAAAAAAAAATTGTTCATACATAGATTGATAGTGCCCTAATTTTTCAAAAATAAAATTGATTGATCAGGAAGTACCATAGTAAATCTTTTGCTGTATACAAAACTCAAAATTTCAAAGTAATTTTTTTTTGTTTTTTTTTTTTGCCCGAAATTTCAAAGTAATTTGCATTATTTAGGATCTATTAATAACATAAATTCTGAAGAATGATGTAATTTTCTTATAAATTATATATATAATATACTTGTCATGATTATGTCTTAGAAAAATTGAAATTAACATTTTGACTTCTTAGTCTTTGTTTCTTTTTGGTGACGACTTCTCAATCATTTTTTTAAAACAGGTTTCAATTTCTTACACAAGTTTATCATTTTTTTCCCATTGACAAGTTTATCTTTGAAACATTACTCCAAGCGAAATATAATTTGCATTGGCTATAAAAGCAGCATATATAGAGGATTTAGAATTAAAAAACAAACTTAAATAAAAAGATAAAGAGGAGCTTTAATTTATTTTGTTCCGCAAACAAAAATTGAATAAAGAATGCATGATGTTATTATAGGATATAAATTTGCATGGTTGACAATTAATCACATTATTTGTAACAGATAAATAATTTAATATTCTATATATATAAACGTGTATTTTTAACCGAAAAATGTATATAGATTAATTACTTAACTTACTTGCATTTAAGCCACATATAGAACAAAGATAAAAGTGAAAATTCTAGAAAAATATATCTAAAATAGGGATTAATAAATTGGGGAGTCTAATATGGTAAATCCCTGGTCATACCCATAGGAGGAGTTTGAGATTTAAAAACGTTTCCAAATGACCAAAGATAAAATTGTAAAATTGTATATGGATTAATATTATATATAAATGTGTATTTTTCTACCGAGAAATGTATATAGATTAATTAGTTAACTTACTTGCATTTAGGCCACATATAGAACAAAGATAAAAGTGAAAATCCTACAAAAATATATTTATTTAAAGTAGGAATAAAATAAATTAGGGAGTCCAATATCAGAGGTCTCTAGTTTCACTCCTAGGAGGAATCGGGAATTTCAAAATTTTTCTAAATTACCAATCTACCCCTAATAATATTTGGGTTCAAGTTGTGAATATATATATACGTGTGTGTATTGAAGTTGTTAATTATTATTCTTAAGTTGTTATTTTCTATATATATATAAGTTAATTACACATTGCAGCTAACAATTTCAATGTACATATATTGATAACTTAAGCTCTACAAATACAAAAAACATTGTAGGTGATATTTTGAAGCCACACATATCAAGCATCACTGATTACTTTTTTTTTTTTGTTCGGAACTGATTACTTAAATATAAAGAATAACAACTTAAAAATCACAATTAATAACTTCAATATATATATATATATTGAAAATTTGAACTCTCCAAATACTGTCAAGAATATATTAGTCATTTGGAAACATTACAAATCTCATATTCCTCCCATAAGCTTGATTTGAGTTTTATGAATGTTTCCAAATATTAACATATTAACTTAAGTTAATTATGCATTCTTGCTAACATTTTCAATATACATGATGTTTGTTTGATATCACCTTTGGATACTTCAGAGTTGTTTATTTACATAAATTTCGATAAATCTCATCTCACGTTGTTATCTTTTTATATAGTAAATGAAAAGTATAAAACTGTTCTTAAAAGCTGTAAACCTATTCTAAACAAGTACAACATATTCTTCTGGGTTTTTCTCTGGACAAAAACTAGATCTGCACATTATATAACTGGACCACTTTTCTGGAGACTACAGGAATTGTGTGCTCTGCACCAGAGAATATAACAGACTCCGAACACTAGACCTGCACGGACTTGTCACTTCACTCATATTTGATCCTGGGACAAATCACAGTGAGCTCCCAAATTAGTAAAAATACTATTAAAAAATCCTTTAAAATCTTTAACTTACAAGTAAGTCCGTGTGACTTTTAAATAATATAGTCTAAATGTCAAAACACCTAAGTTTAGACCTTGTGTGATATGGATCATTGAATTTGATGTATTAGGATTAGGATAGGGACTGGGACTGAAATTGGAATTAAGGCGTTAAAATTATGTTTGGTTTAAAGTAATATTTGAAGACACTGCTTAAATTAATTTTATTTCATAATTAGTCATAATTATAAAAAGACTATAATACCCACAACTTTTACCCTGCCCTACCTAGCCCATGAAAACCTTTCTTTCTTTCTCAAGCCCCTCTGTTAGAGTCAAGAAATCGGGCTGAGCCCATCGGGCCGGCCCTGCAAGGCCTTTTAATAGATATGTTGATGATCTAAAAGAAAAAATTCATAATATTTTTACTTCTGAAATAGAGCCAACTACTCAAATTAAAGCACAATTAAATGTTTTTAAAACTAATTATAATGGCGAAGAAGATGACAATGATAATCATCGTATTAATGTTACTTAGTGGTATACTTCTTATATTTTATGTGAGTTATTTATGAACAATAATTTGCTTTTGATTACGAATTAGTGAATATAATTATTTGTTAGATAATTTGTGTTGTTTGGATATTAATATTGACAATATTTATTTGATAAATTAGAACTTTAATGGTTATAATTTACTAATTATTTTTTAAAAAAGACAGAGGAAAAGTAGTTAAAATTCGGAATAGTAACTTTTGGGCCTGGTGGGACTGGCCCTAGCCTTGGTGTTTTCGGGTCGGGTTTGAAAACACAAATGTTTTTTTTACTCTAAGCCCTATAGGGTAGCCCTATTAGGCCCTGGTCCTTTAAAAGAGTCAGGTTGGGTTGGCCCTAATTCCCAACTCTACCCTCTATATATCTATATATGCTTCCTCAACGTTGTGGATGGGCTTTCATTAGATTAAGTTTTGTGTTCATTGTTTTCGGAGAGAGCATTATGTGCAACATTATTTACATAAAAATAATCCGGGAAGGAGATAAACAAACATAAATGAATCAATTATTCTATATTCAAACCGGAAAAAATAAATTTCAGAAACCTCGTAAATTTTCCCTCTGTTAGTCAACACAAGCAATCAATTATATGATCACCAAAAATTCGGAAAGAAACTGCAGTTTTATTAGCATTGAGAATCCGTAAATAAAAGTGGAGAAGGGAAGATCATGTGGAGATCATAAAATTGGGGATTAAATATTGAAAAATTATTTCAGAATACTAATTGGTATTAAGAAAATGCTTTAAGATACCTTAAAAAAATATTTAAAGTACTAACTAGTATCAAAAAGATATTTCACGTACAGAATGTGACTGAAAATTTTTTAATTATTGGATAGTACTAAAAAAATACTTAAAGATACTGATTAATTTTAAAAAAAAGAGAGAGAGAAAAAAAATCTAGGCCATGAGATCTGGACGGCCCTCATCTTAAAGAATGAGTGTGGCCTACTTGTCCAAAGGACGAGCAAGGAAATGTGTTCTACTTTATCCACATCTTTTGTATTTTTACAGGGATGTGGTGAGGAAAAGAAAAAAAAATTATTAGTTGAGGTTAAAAGAATTGGAGAAGTGAGATTAAAAAAATCTAATAAAGAGAATATATAAAATAAAATAGGTAAGGAAAATAAATTAAATACATAAAACACCATTTTTACAATTTTTTTAAATTCAACCAAAAAATTTTCCTCCATTCCCAAATCCCTCCTACTGAACAGTTTTCGAGGGGAATCACTTTCTCTATTCATCTTGAGTAGGGCAGGCTCTTCTTAATTTGAACTATTCAAATGGGATTTAGATGATTCAAATTTATATTTTTTTTAACAACAGATTTTTAAAAGGAAAATTTTTTTAAAAAATTATGTTATCTTTATTTTAGATTTTTTACCTATAATTTTTTTAAGAAAAACAAAAACTAAAAAATTAAATCTGGATCGTTTAGATCCCAAATGAACGGTTTAGATGGGAAGAGATCCCTAACTGATTCCCAGTTAAAGGATATGTTTTTTTAGGGTTTTAAGCAGTTTTTAGGGGGGTAAAGCTAAGTAGATAACGTAATTTTGTTTAAACATAAATTAGTGAGAAATACTAATAGCCTAAAGTTACGACTGAAATTGACCACGCCACTTACCATAGCTCTAATAAAACTAGGAAGAAGGCAATTGACATATACGGTAATTTAAGTTCATGAACAGTGCATGTATTGACCAACTTATCCCTCATCTCTTGAGATTTTAAGCCGAATATAAATAAAACCACACGAAGTAGCCTCATAATCAAAACTACTTGAAGCCATCAAATTAAGCAGAATCAACAAGAACACTGCAAGATCCAAAAATCTCTGCTCCCATGGAGTCAACGTAAACCAAAAAAAAAAAGTCACTAGCCTGGTCTGAGTCATATTGCATATATCTATGAGATCAACAGTGAAAGAACAGAGCGTGAGGAAGGTGATGGTGATTATGGTGGTGGTGGTTGTGATGGTGGTGGTGGCTGGGTTCTTTCTCGATTCGCCAGCGGAGGTGGAGGAAGTCATCGACGGAGCAGGGAAGCTTGAGAGGGCCATCGGAGTGGTAGCCGTAGACTTCATAAGCTTTATCAAGAAGACCACGGAAGAGAGGGTGGTGAAGATATGAGATGGGGATAACAAATCGGCGAGTGCCACCGTGTTCGCCGTCGTGGTCTTCCTCCTCCAAACCAACCTCAACCGCGAGCCATCCTTTCTTCACTTTCATCTTCTTATTATGCTCCTCCTGCATCATCGTCTTCATCTCAGTTTCCAGATCAATAACACCAACAAGAAGAAAGAATTGAAGGGGAAGAAGAAGAAGAACGAGTGTGGGTCAAGTGGTTGGGGAATGAAGGAGAAAGAAACGGAATATATATAGGGAAGGAACAAAAGAATATAAGGCAAAATGAAGATTAATAATTAGTTCCTAAAATATTAAATTAAAAAAAGTTAGGGTTTTTTTTACAACTTTTTTTTAAAAATAATTTGTAAATATCGGTTCATATAATTATAAATGACCATTCCAATTACGAATTGAAGGTTATATTTGAAATCAAATATCTAATTTATATTTTAAATTTATCATAATTTTAGTATTATTTTTCTTAAAATATACAGTAATTGTGAATAAATAAAATAAATTTTAAAGAAAAATATGTGGGTGTGTGTGGATGGTATTGGTACGAAATACGGAATCAATGAAAGTGGAGGTGGAGTGGAGTAGTGGGGTTAATTTGACGTTAACTTCACCTCTTTATTTATTTATTTATTTATTTATTTTCCTCAAAAACTTTACCTCTTTATTAGGAATGACTCTATGCATTATTTTTTGGCCTTTCATTCGTCGTATATAATAACTGACACGTTTCTTTTTAGAAAATTTGAGCTATCATTTTTTTTTTAATTTTGAGATGTTAAATTCTCCTGTGGATGCATACATAGGGAATGGTTATTTACATTTGTACGATTTATGGAACAAGCCATATATTTAATATACTTATGTCTTCTTATACTTTTTATATTTCTCTTTATTTTGGAAAAAATATGATGTAGTATAATAAAAGTAGTCTAATTATCTACTAGTATTTGTTAAGGTGACGCATTTGAAATGTATGACAAAAATAAAAATAAAACAACGAAATCATACTAACTGGCATTGTGTGTGGCATTCAATGCTACAACATTAAATAATAAATAATTAAATATATAATGGTTTCGTCCTCTTGGATACACACACATAGATTTTGAAGCTATACCAGGCCAAAATAGGAGTAAATCCGTTGCGTCCTTGACCTCTCCAGTAATAATATTTATGTTTGTTCAAGTTTAGTCTTCAATCTTATATATTCACAAATTGAAAATTGAGTGGCATGTCATGATTAAAGGTTCTAATTTGAAAAATAAATGAATAAAGATTTGCCTGTTGGTTGCTAGGTAGGATACGGTTCTCGTCCGGATTTCACAAAAGTGGGACATTCATTATGATTTTTTAATATATATATATATATATATATATATATATATATATATAGGGTTAAGTATCAATTTTATCTCAGAAATACGTACAGAAGAGCAATTTTGCCCTGGAAGTTTTCGCCATAACAATGTTACCCTTGAAGTATCAAAACGTAACAATGTTGCCCCTTTGTTAAAAACCCTAACAGTCAACTAACAGTTGACCGTTAGGGTTTTTAACGGAAAGGCAACATTGCTACATCAAAACGTAGCAATGTTGCCCATAAAGTATCAAAACGTAGCAATATTGCCCTTCTGTTAAAAACTCTAACGTTGACCGTTAGGGTTTTTAACGGAGGGGCAACATTGCTACGCTAAAAACTTCTAGGGTAAAATTGTTCATGGGTGCGTACTTCCGGAGCAAAATTGGTACTTAACCCATATATATATATATATATATATATATATATATATATATATATATATATATATAACTAAATGAAAGTATAGTTAAAAAGTTTAATTTCTTAACATTTAAATCTAAATAGGTTAAAATATAAGGAAAATGATAGAGAAAAATTACTTAAACTTCAAAATTTTATTGATAACCATAGTAATGAGATTAACAAAAATAGTAAAGCAAATAATTGCTTCATTTGAGATTTTGAAATTTAAGTAGTATTTTTTTTAAAAAAAAAATCCTAATATATATTCATCCATAATGTCACGTTGAGTTATATAATATTCATCTATATTTAGTAAAAAGTTAATGAAGGAGTCTTAATATGCACCGTACGCATTTCACTAAATAACTGTTTAGATTATTATATTCTATATCATTAGTTGTCCATAGTAATAAAATAATTTTTACGTGAGCATATTGCATAATTAGACTTCTTTTTTTCCTGCAAATAACTCAGACTACCCATGATCCATGAATATTTTGACTTATTATTGATTTTTTTTATATATATTGTTATTGATTGGGAGATATATAAGTACAATCATAGTGACAAAAAGTTTTGAAATTAAAAAAAAAATCCTTTACAACAACAAAAAATATCATTTAAATTCAATAATAATAATTGACAATTGATATTTTCTAATATTTATAAATAATATAAAATCTACAAAACTTGTACTATTAATAGATCATGTTGAACTTATATTGTTACCAATAAAGACCTACCTCCAACTTAGAAGATAAGAAAATCAAGTGGTGAAATTGATAATGATGTCCCTTTGTATTATTAAAAGTGAAAATACACTATTAATACCCAATCCACATGCCATCTCTTTTGTCTCTCTTTTTAATTATTAGCAACCACACTTCACAAATCTTTACAATGTTTGGCCAAATATATATTGACCCATTGTGCTTTTCCACTTTATTATTTACCTTCCCATTTCCCCACTTTTCCATATCCTTGACCTAAATCTTCATTAATCCTACAAGCATATTAATTTGTCTTCTTCGAAAGCCTAGTTGTTCTACTTTATGGGTGGCAAGTGATAATAGTTGGCTTATTTATTAAAGGGTGAATTGGCACCGGGACCCGTATTTTAAATTAATGTTTGATGCACCTATAATTATAAAGTATATTTTCAATAATATCGATATCTTAAAGTGACTTTCAATGCATCTAACACAATAAAGTATTTTTATAACAACACTTAGCATCCTAAGTTTAGAGTATCCATTGCTATTGAGAAAACAAAAATACTTAGAAAATAATTTGGGGTGTTAGATACTCGAATAATTTATTTATTATATATTATAAAAAAAAGAGTCATGTTGGATGTTACTTAATCCTTTATTAATAATGCTCTAAATATATTATTAATTTACATATATCTTTGCCTATTATACATAATATAAGAAATAAGTCACATAACACATTAATTGAATAATTTTAAGAAAAATTTCATTAGACACTATTAATGATAGGTAATGGTAGCGTCAAGTAAAGATGGAAATAGACCAGGCTCTTATCAGGCGGCCTACGGCCTAGCCTATTTAGGGCCTGGTATGGCTTGGCCTGTTTATTAAAAAGGTCAGGCCAAAACCTATTTAAAAGCCTAAATATGTAAATAGGCCAGGCTTTTTTTGTTAAGGCATGGCCTGTAAGCCTTCAGGCCTGGCCTGTTTACATATTAAATAAATATAATAATATTTATATCATATAAATAACACAATTTTAATTTTTTTACATTATTATCTTCTAATTTTAAGTATAATTAGTTAACTATAGTTTTATACATATTATTATATTAATTAATTATGGCATTTAAGGCCTGTAATATAAGGCTTTTTTAAAGGCCTATATTGTAAGTAAGTCTTTAAGAAGGTTTCAGGCCTAACCAGACCTTATGAAAGCTCAAGCCTGAGCTTAAAAAAAAGCCTGTATTCAGGCTCAGGCCCAGGCTCAAGTCTTTCCCCTCTATTACAGGCTCAGGCCTATTTAGCCAAAACCTGGCCTATTTCCATCCCTAACATCAAGGCACTAGCTAATGGATGGTGATTTTAATTAAAAGTAAGTGACAAGGAAAAAAAGGTATCGAAGCATTACATTCTTAAAAGGAAAAAACAGAAAAATACCACTTAAAATTTAATATCTTGTTGACAATAATAATAATGTGATCAATAAAAACAGTAAAGCAATTGAAAACGTGTTTTGTTGAAAAATCAACTATTTGATATTTTGAAATTTAAATGGTATTTTTTTTAAGATTTTTTTTTAAAAAAATCAAAACTAAACCTTTTTTTAACATTTGGATTGTGGAATGCATGAGATAGCAATAGTTGAAGCCTTTTTATGTTGTCCACTCCTAAAACTAGTGCTGTTGTTTGCTTTTATATATCCATCAAAAATTTTTCTTATTGTTGTATCCTGTGATCTTCATAGCGAAAAGCCTCAACTCAAGCTCCTTTGTCATAAAATATCCCACCAGCAATAGATTTTTAAAATAATAAAATATACCGACATGTTATTGAAATATAACACAATTTCGAATATCTAAAATGGTAAAATCAAGGATGAAAGAATAGTTTATTTTGTTAGTATGATTGTCATTATTGAAATACAATGTCCTCTACCATTTTTCTAACTTTGTAAACAAAAAAGTAATTAATTAAACATAAAAATATATTTTTTGATTTTTTTTTCCTCAGAATAAGTTCAAACTCTTTATTTTTGTTTTCCAAAACATATGACCGAACGCACATTTTCAAACATATTTTTGTTTTTTAAAACAGAAAAACCAGTGAAAAGCCCTATTAATATAAAACATATTATTAATTTTGTTTGGTATAAAAACATAGATGTTTGTCTAGCCCTTATGTACTAGTGTGTTTATATTGGATCAGGTTACTACTCTAAGATATCTATAAGACAAATACCAAAGAGAAGATGATTACTCCAAGATATCTATAAGGAAGATACCAAGGAGAATGTTAGATCATTGTACACATATATGGCATTTGGACAAAAAGAGGGTAGGGTGTGTACATAATCAGGTTGAATAGTGAATTAGTAAACGATGAATGAAAAATGTGTACCTTTTAAGTTTATCTCTTATTTATATAGATTATCTTAAGGTTTGAACTACAGGGCCTCGTGCACCTCATGGTTCACATATTGTGCCATCACACCTGCATATTCTTTTATTGTATCCTCTATTATTGGGCAATTGGAATCTCCTCTCATTATGGGCGAATTCTGATGTGGATTACCCCTTGTTGATGAGCCACATCACGAATGGAGCTTGTACAGGTCTATAACAATTACCAAGTTTAGTCAGAATGACCTGAATTCAAGATCAACATGACTAATAAAATTTTTAAACATGGATTTTCCACCAATTTTTCTAACAAAAAAATATTTTAAATTAAAAAAGAAACCAAACAGATCTTTTATCTGTCACATTCTTTCTGTAGGACTTTCTATGGAGCAGATACTGATAAGATCCAGTACGTACAAGAGGCTCTTTTAAAATACAAGATTAAGCTAGATATCATTCCCTGCCCTGTCTTTAAATCACATCTCAAAGTGGAATCTCTTTCTGGAAATAAATAAATATATATAGTATTAAAGATAAAGGGAACTTAATGTATCATTATTATCCATAATGAATAACCAGCTACATGATCAATGACCCCTCTCAATGGTGGGTAATATAGCTTAATTAACTAAGAGCGTCCCATATGATCAAATATTTATGTATAGAGTATTCTCCAATTAGTACACTTTTACAGTTGCTTGACCTCCCCACTACTAAACAAAAATAATAATAAATTAAAATAGTATTAATATGGTGACGAAAATGTACACCAACGTTATTTGAATCTAAATGCCATGGCTTGAACCCAAGATGACTTATGGGCTATCGCACACTTTTTTGTCAATTGTACTATAATGACCATCCAATCATAATACACGTATAGAATTTAATATATATTATTTAATTACACACACATATTTAAAATTAATATATCGGTAATTTGATAGAGCAGCTAGCGCTCTAGAGATTTGGTGGAGAGTGACATGGTGATAGCAATAAGTAACAAGTGATCAGAGTTTAGGGGCACTATTATTAATAAATATATATCCTTTTTTTTGCAATTACTAATAAGTACATGATGTGGACGATACCCTAGTTAATTAAAGTATAAGTACACTTAATTATCTTATCCCAGGTTTTCCCCCAAAGCCTTGAATTTCATCTATAGGCAGTGGCGGAGTCAGGATTTGAAGTTTGTGTCCACACAATTAGTAGGGGGTTACGAGGGTTCGGGGGCAGCGCTCCCGAAAAAAAAAATCAAGGAAATTGTTAAATGTATTAAAAACCAAAAGAATATAGACAATAAAAGAAAAGAAAACTTCAATTTTTGAGAAGTCTAGTAAATGGGATGGAAGATAGTAAATTATATAGAATTGTTTAGATAATATATTTATGTAAAAACCAGTTATTGACAAGTCTTAAATATGGGGTTTAAATCACTAAAATGTGCCCTCTCATTGAAAACAAAGCATGATGTGCTGAATTATAAATGACATAGATAAGTAACCAAACTTGTTGCCTAATTTTGGTATGATTTTTCCAAATTTGTATTTTAATTACTAATTGAGGGGAAACAAATAAAAATAGGCTTTTGATTGGTATAAATTTGTATTTTAACCAAACTTCAATTATATGATTTTTTATAATTAAATTAGAATTCTTAATGTATTTTGTCATAATTATTGAGTTTAAAATGTTTTTCTTGTGATAAATTAAGATTAAGAGTAAATACATGAAATTAGGATTAAAAAGAGCAAAATTGTCAAAGAAATTGTAATTACTCTTAATCGTTGATTTTTCAGAAAATATTTGATATTATATTTATTATTTTTTTATTGTAGATGCCTAAAAAGATTAAATCAAATTTGAAAATGAAGTTTGAATGGTAAAAGTTTCTGATTTTGCATTTCTTTCCCTCTGCAAGTTTTTAATTCTTTTCATTTTGGTCCCTTGGTCAAAACGAACATTTTGACCAAGGGAATTACTAGGTCTGGACACTGAATATTAAAGAGGAGAGACGGAAATGAAGAAGGGGGCGCAGGAGATTAAAAAGAAAGAGGAATACAGAGACACGAGAAAAGACGGACCCATCATCACTGTGCCTCACCTCCATCATCCCTCAACCACCGTTCAGCTCCTCTTTCTTTTCGTCTGCACTTACGTACAGAGGACCCAGTGTGGCTCCGCCACTGTATTTACATATATAGCATGTGTGTCTGGCACCACATATAAGCTTAGGTGTAAAAGTACCCATGATCATTGAAAAAAAAAAAAAGGACAAAATGGAAGTTCCATTAATAAAAGGAAAAATTCTGATAATAGACTACATAAATTCTGATCGTCCTGGACTGTGGTTCATCACCTGGAGCTCCATTTGAATCATTCCATTGTGATCAAACTCTGTTTCATTAGGTTTCACTTCCAATCTCCTTGAACTGGAACTAACCACCCATCATGTTTTTCTTTTTTAAAGATTAAACTCACAACCTCTTACTTTTAACTTCAAGGATTGAATTGCCATGAGTTTATGTATAAAGCTCTTTCTTTTTCAAGCATAAGGATTGAGTTATAACTTAGTCAAAACTTTAGAAACTAAAAAATTAATTTTTTCTAGATATATTAGAACATTTTTTTTTTTCAAAGTTTATACAATTTCTGCACCATGACACAAATAATGGAGGGAGGAACTCTCCTTTTCCTCTTTCTCATTTTTTTATCAATATAATGTTTTATAATTTTTCCTTTAGAGCTAGTTTGGTTTGAGGGAGGGGGAGGGGGAGGAGAGAGAGAAAACTTTTACCCCCTTCTTTACAAAAATACCCATGGAAACTTTTTAATATTTTTAAAATATACTCTCAACAAAAAAGAATATTCCCTTCATTAATGATAATTTGATCAATTCCCTTCTTTCCATACCCTCCCCTCAAACCAAACACACTCTAAAGGAGCTAACTAGCATAACAAAGAATGTATATACACACACATACACACATGTATGTATAGATATGTTGATATGTACATACAGACAAATGTACACACACATATATATGTATGTATATGTAGATGAGTGTGTGTATAATATGTACTCCTTGTTTATAAAATAATATTTGCATTGAGTTCTTAATTTTATATTAAATATTTATATTCCTATGGAGTGTTACCCCCCCCCCCCCCACACACACACACACATAAGGTTAATGTGCTTAAATAACCTTCAATTTTTTTGAATAGTCTAACAATAACAATAAAATATTCATCAGAGCAAAAATAACTATAAATATTATAAAAGAGGATAAAAGTAATCATGATGTTAACGTCATTAATGTGAGCTTCTTATTGAAAAATTGGGGTGCTAAAATAGTCATTAACTTGTGCTAAAAGTGAAAAAGTAACCATAATTTTTTTTTTTGTAATGCAAAAGTAACTAAAAAGTAAAAGGTGGCTTCTTAAATATAAATTCATAAGTTTTTCTTTCGTTTTTGTGTTATGAGTGTTTTATCAATTTGGGGATTAAAAATGACAAAAACCAAAGAATGTTATGAATATACTGATTATGTGGATGTCCATTGACTCCCGGTCTCCAAATATTACAAGATGACATGAGACCCACGCATAGTACCATGCATAGTAGTTTACTATTTGGTGGGACCCACACACAAAATAATACAACTCACGGGAATGCATTCCCGTGAGTGTACAGTTATGTAATTAGGGGAATATTACATCAAATGACCCAAAGTGGAAATTACACTAAAGGCCCATTTTCCTTCTATAAATAGAGGCCTTCTGTAAACATTCAGATTACACTGAAATGAGAACTTCTCTCTACTCTCTCTCTCTCTCTAAAATCTCTTGTTCTTGTATTTACTTTTCATCAGTTTTATATTACGTTATCAGCACGAAGACTCTACCAAGGTAAGATTTTATTACCATCTCCTTTACTATTTGTTTATTTTTTCTATCTGGGATAATCTTAACCATGATATGGAATTAAAGTTCTACTTTTACCGATTATTTTGAACATCAGGTTCCATGGTTAAGATTTGAGATTATTTACTATTTACTATTCACAGTAAATAGTAATTTTTCCTATTCATGTTAATTTTACCTTTTTCAGTAATTTTATATTTCTATTTATTTTGACTCCTTTATGGAAGTCTAGATTTAATATTTCAGTAATTTATTTTTCACTATTCATTGTGAATAGTAACTTTACTATTCACGGTAAATTTATATTTTACTATTTACAGTAATTTATTTATGTTTATATATTCTTCCCACTCCCTATTTATTAATTTATGGTGGCAACATTAAGCTCCATTTGTAATTTAATTTTACTGTTTTATTTATTTAATTCATGGTGGCGATACTAAGCTCCATTTGTTTAATTTAAATTCTTTACTTACTGCTTTATTTATTTCATGGTGGCGATATTAAGCTCCATACTGACTTTATTAATATTTACATTATGCCACTAACATTTAAATTTATGTTACTAACATTTATTTATGCATTTATTTACCTTTTATGGTGGCAACACTAATATTAGTGGGCTCCATTTATTTATGCATTTATTTACCTTTTATGGTGGCAACACTAATATTAGTGGGCTCCATTTATTTATGCATTTATTTACCTTTTATGGTGGTGGCACTAATAGGGCTCCATTTGTTTATCTTAATTCTTTACTGTTGTCTATATATTATATAATATATGCATCATCTTTCTTACCTTCGGATGAGATAGGTCTCGCTGTGAGTTTACTCCCATTCCTATCTCATCTTATTTTTATTTTCTTAGCATGTTTATTTACCGTTCTTTAAATTATGTTTTAATTTATAATAAGATTTTATAATATGATTCTAATTATTTTTATTATTTTTAGTTTGAATCATGTCTTCCAACCTTTCAAATCTTGAATTTAATGCTCTTGACATCACCGGGAAGAATTATCTATCATGGGTTTTAGATGCTGAAATCCATCTTCAAGCAAAGGACTTTGGAAAGGCTATATTGCCAGGAAATGATGCGTCCCCTCAAGTAAAGGCTAAAGCTATGATTTTTCTCCGACACCACATTCATGAAAGTTTGAAAACTGAATATTTAACGGTGAAAGATCCATTTGAATTGTGGACTAGTTTGAAAGATAGGTATGATCATCAGAAAACGGTGATTTTGCCTAAAGCTCGTTATGAATGGATTCATCTCAGGTTATAAGATTTTAAAACTGTAAGTGAGTATAACTCAGCTGTTTTCAAAATAAGTTCTCAGTTAAAATTATGTGGTGAAAAAATAACTGATGAGGACTTATTAGAGAAAACTTTTTCTACCTTTCATGCTTCGAATTTGCTTTTACAACAGCAATATCGTGAGAAAGGTTTTAAAAAATATTCTGAGTTAATCTCATGTTTACTAGTAGCCGAGCAAAATAACGAGTTATTATTGAAAAATCATGAAAATCGTCCCACTGGATCTTCTCCATTTCCTGAAGCGAATGTGAGTGTACGGAATGATCATGGTCGTGGCCATGGTCGCGGTCGTGGTCGTGGCCGTGGTCGTGGACGAGGACGTGGAAATCGTGGAGGTAGAAATAATCATGGTCCTTATCATGGTGGAAGAGGTTATTATAGTCCTTATACCCACCAGAAAAAGATGAACAATGAAGGACAAAAGAATGATAAAGAAGGTCCTTCAAAAGTTGTTGAACATAAATGTTATCGGTGTGGTATGAAGGGACACTGGGTACGTAATTGTCGTACACCAGAACATTTAGCGAAATTTTACCAAGTCTCTATAAAAAAGAGTGTTAATAATGTGGAATGTGATGATAAGGCTCATAAAGATAATGATGTCAATGAGCCAAATGATGATGTTATGTCTCACTTGGAGGTGGAAGATTTTTATGATTAAATAAGTTTTGCAAAAATTGTAATAATTATTTTGTTTCGTTCTGACTTGTTGCCAATTATGTATAATAAATATGTTTTTAATGCATCTTCTATATTGAATATGTTTTGATGCATTTCTTTTCTTTTAATGAAGCTCATGGACATTTCAAATATTGCACACAAGAATGAAGATATATGTCTCATTGATAGTGCAACGACACATACAATTCTTAAAGATAAGAAATATTTTTCACATCTAACAAATTGTAGTACAAGCATCAATACCATAGTGGGTAATACAAGATTGATTGAAGGCTCTGGAAGAGCAATAATAATATTATCCAATGGTACGAAATTTGTTATTAATGATGTTTTGTATTCCTCTAAGTCTCATAGAAATTTGTTGAGTTTTAAAGATATCCGTCGAAATGGATATCATATTGAGACTATAAATGAGGACAATAAAGAATATCTACAAATTGTTACTGTTAGATATGGTGAAAAATATGTTCTGGAGAAATTACCTATGTTATCTTCTGGTTTGTACTATTCAAGTATTAGTACAATTGAAATAAATGTTATGGAAAACCAGAAGCATGTTGATAAAGATATATTTATTGTTTGGCATGACCGGTTAGGCCATCCCGGGTCAATTATGATGCGACGTATAATAGAGAATTCATGTGGACATAACTTGAAACAGAAACAAATACCAAAATCCCATGATTTCTCATGTGATGCATGTTCCAAGGGAAAATTAATTATTCGGCCATCACCAACCAAAGTAGAAAGTGAGTCTCTCACATTTCTAGAACGGATACAGGGAGATATTTGTGGGCCAATACACCCACCATGCGGACCATTTAGGTATTATATGGTTTTAATTGATGCATCAACTAAATGGTCGCATGTGTGCTTATTATCTTCTCGAAACCTGGCGTTTGCGAGATTACTTGCTCAATTGACAAGATTAAGAGCACATTACCCGGATTATCCTATCAAGAAAATACGTCTTGATAATGCTGGTGAATTTACTTCACAGACTTTTAATGAATATTGTATGTCCCTTGGAATTGATGTTGAACATCCTGTAGCACATGTTCATACGCAAAATGGACTTGCAGAATCATTGGTAAAACGATTGCAACTTATTGCAAGACCTTTACTTTTGAAATCTAATTTACCAATTTCTGCTTGGGGCCATGCCATTTTGCATGCAGCAATGTTAATTCGCATCAGGCCAACTAGTTATTTAAAATTTTCCCCCTTACAAATGGTTTTTGGTGAAGAACCTAATATTTCTCATATACGGACCTTTGGATGTGCAGTATATGTGCCTATAGCACCTCCACAACGTACTAAAATGGGTCCTCAAAGAAGAATGGGAATTTATGTTGGGTATAAATCTCCTTCAATTATAAAATATTTAGAACCATCTACAGGAGATTTATTTACTGCACGATTTGAAGATTGTCATTTTAATGAATCAGTTTACCCAACATTAGGGGGAGAAAATAAGCAGTTGAATAAAGAGATTAGCTGGAATGAATTATCATTGGCTCATTTTGATCCTCGTACAAAACAATGTGAACTAGAAGTTCAAAAGATAATTCATTTACAGAATTCAGCTAATCGAATGCCAGAAGCATTCACTGACCCAAAGAAAGTGACAAAGTCACATATTCCAGCTGCTAATGCTCCTATTCGAATTGATGTCCCTGTAGGACAACCGATTACAAATGAATCAAAAGCACGCCTTAAGCGTGGTAGGCCTATCGGTTCCAAAGATAAAAATCCTCGAAAAAGAAAAGAAGCTAAAATTATAGATGGCCAAGTCGAGGATAATCAAGAAAAAAGCGTAGCTCTGGATGAGCCACTTCATCAAGAGAAATTATCTCCAGAGGAGAATATTGAGGCCCCAGAAGAGATCCAGGTATCTGAAATGTATGAAAATAATGAGATCTCAATAAATTATGTCACAAATAATATCAAATGGAACCGTAATGAAGTCAACATTGATGACATTTTTGCTAATCATATGGCATATGATGTGATGAATGAAGAAGAGGATCATGAGCCAAAATCCATGAGAGAGTGCCAACAACGAAAAGATTGGCTCCTATGGAAAGATGCCATTAATGCAGAATTAAAATCATTGGCAAAACGAAAAGTATTTGGACCTATAGTCCATACACCTAAAGATGTAAAGCCAGTTGGATATAAATGGGTTTTTGTACGGAAAAGAAATGAAAAGGGTGAAATTACAAGGTATAAAGCACGCCTTGTAGCCCAAGGCTTTACACAAAGACCTGGCATAGATTTTGAAGAAACATATTCACCAGTTGTGGATGCAACTACTTTTCGTTATTTAATTAGCCTAGCAGCAAATGAAAGGCTTGATTTGCATCTAATGGATGTTGTGACTGCCTATTTATATGGTTCACTTGATAGTGATATCTATATGAAAGTTCCTGAAGGACTCAAGATGCCTGAAGCATTTAATTCAAATTCACGAGAACAATACTCGATCAAATTAAATAAGTCCCTGTATGGCTTGAAACAATCAGGGCGCATGTGGTATAATTGCCTTAAAGAATATTTGTTGAAAGAAGGGTATAAAAATGACCCGATATGCCCATGCAGTTTTATAAAAAGATCGAGAAATGAATTTGCTATAATTGTTGTTTATGTTGATGATATCAACATTATTGGAACTCCTGAAGAGATTACAAAAGCCATTCATTGTTTGAAGAAAGAATTTGAAATGAAAGATTTAGGTAGGACAAAATTTTGTCTTGGATTACAAATTGAGTACCTGAAGGATGGGATCTTTGTACATCAAGAAACTTATACAAAGAAGGTCTTGAAACGATTTTATATGGATAAGTCACATCCATTCTGTACTCCAATGGTTGTAAGATCTTTGATAAAAGAAAAAGATCCATTCCAACCCCAAGTAATTAACAAAAAAGGTGTAGAACAATTACTTGGTCCAGAAGTGCCATATCTTAATGCTATTGGGGCACTAATGTATCTTGCTAATCACACAAGACCTGATATAACATTTGCTGTTAATTTATTAGCAAGATATAGTTCTGCACCAACACAAAGGCATTGGAATGGTGTAAAGCGTATTTTTCGTTACCTCAGAGGTACTATGGATATGGGATTATATTATTCAAATGTATCTAACCATGAACTGATTGGTTATTCAGATGCTGGATTTATGTCTGATCCACATGATGGAAAATCACAAACAGGTTATGTATTTACATGTGGAGGTACAGCAATTTCATGGCGATCTATGAAACAAACTATATCAGCCACTTCATCTAATAATGCAGAAATCCTAGCAATGCATGAAACAAGTCGAGAATGTGTGTGGTTGAGGTCAGTAATTCATCATATACGAACTACTTGTCATTTATCTTCTGGTAAAATGGTTCCAACAGTTCTATATGAGGATAATACTGCATGTATTGCCCAACTTAAAGAAGGATACATCAAGGGCGATAGAACGAAGCATATTTCACCAAAATTTTTCTTTACTCGTGATCTTCAACAGAATGGTGAAATAGATATCCAGCAAATCAGTTCAAGAGAAAATTTGGCAGATTTATTTACCAAGTCACTTCCAGAAGCAATCTTTGAGAAGCTTGTCTATGGTATTGGTCTTCGAAGACTTAAAGATCTCAACTGATGTTATCAGAGGGAGTAATACTGATGTTGTCAACAGGGGGAGTTGATACACGTTGTACTCTTTTTCCCTTTTCTAGGTTTTGTCCCACTGGGTTTTTCCTAGAAAGGTTTTTAATGAGGCAGCACTGGATAGTGTATCAATGAGTGATGTACTCTTTTCTTTGGCTAGGTTTTTATCCCACTGGGTTTTTCCTAGTTAAAGTTTTTAATGAGGCACATTCATAAATGGACATCCAAGGGGGAGTGTTATGAATATACTGATTATGTGGATGTCCATTGACTCCCGGTCTCCAAATATTACAAGATGACATGAGACCCACGCATAGTACCATGCATAGTAGTTTACTATTTGGTGGGACCCACACACAAAATAATACAACTCACGGGAATGCATTCCCGTGAGTGTACAGTTATGTAATTAGGGGAATATTACATCAAATGACCCAAAGTGGAAATTACACTAAAGGCCCATTTTCCTTCTATAAATAGAGGCCTTCTGTAAACATTCAGATTACACTGAAATGAGAACTTCTCTCTACTCTCTCTCTCTCTCTAAAATCTCTTGTTCTTGTATTTACTTTTCATCAGTTTTATATTAAAGAAAAAATTATGAATTAATGTTTAAGAAGTCACCTTGAAAAAAAAAAAAAAATTCTAGCAAGAATGACCAAGAGAAAGAATCCACGTCACCCTGGTCATCTTATAATTAAAATCCACTTGGAGTCAACTTGCACATGTGATAACCAGGGTGACGTGAATTTTCCCAACTCTACCATATGTATATGTGATCTTCCATTGTCCTAATTTTCCTCTCAAATATCCTCCTTTATAATCTTCTCACGCGCGGTTCTTTTAAAGCCAGTAATTCATATTGGATATTTCAGCTTTTAGAATTTGATGTGACAAGTTTCTTGTGCTTAATTATTTTTGTCAGAATTAAAAAGATGTGACTTCTTTAATATTAATTCATAATTTTTTCTTTGATTTTTGTCATTTTAATCTCCAAATTGATGAAATATTAGTGATACAAAAATCGAAGAAAAACTTATGAACTAATGTTCAAGAAGTTATTTTTTAATTAATTTTATATTCAAAAAAATTTTATGATTACTTTTATTTTTTATATAAGTTAACAATTATTTTAACACCATAACCTTATACTAAAAAAAAGCTCATATATATTAACTGACGTTAAAATCATTTTAATTTTTTTTCTCTTTTTATAATGTTTATATTTAATTTTTTTCAAAAAAATTATTTTATAGTTATTGTTGTCCTTGTCAAAGAAAGTGAAAGGTCATTTAATCAACCTAAACAACAAAAAATTATCCCTATCGTAACAGTCAGTTTCAGGGGAAACTAGGGGGATGAACTCGTCGATGACAATGATCAAAGTTCGAGAAGGATCAATGTGTTGAGATATATATGATCTGTACCCACTTGTACTATTCCATGCACCCCGACATCCCACCCAGATCAGCTCTATTTTTATTAGAAGAAAATTCATGTCAGGTTCTACTAGTTTAGGCAGGGTGCACATTGACTGAACCAGGTTAGTAATCAACATGAGATTTGTTCTAGGGAAACTTAGGCGGAACAAGATAATGAATAGTATCCTTTATCTTTAGGTTCAACTAATAAAAGGATCAGACACTCTCACTAAAAAGAGAGTATTTGATCTTGAAATTGGTCAAGATGCTGTAATTCTAATTTATGAGTGTCTATGTAAGCATCTGAAGGTAATAGACGTATCGTCCTACCTAACATTAATTGATGTCATCTAGAAGGAAAAAAGATTTCACCTTACCATCATGAGTGAGCCCAACTTTTTTTCCAATATATATATATATAGAGAGAGAGAGAATTCGTGATGTCACAGTTTAATTCAATACTAACTCAAGGTCATGCTACACTAGACTTGATCCAACCGATAGTTTGGACTAGTCTAGATAGTACATGACCTCAATTTACTTTTTGTTTATTCTTCATGAGATACAAGATTACAACATGATAAACACAACAATCAAGACAATAATATATATATATATATATATATATATATATATATATATATATATATATAATATTTAAAAAAAACAGATGAAATTAATCAATAAAATTAAAGTCTAAGCTTAAACTACATGGGCATGTTTGATTGATTTGCAATCACATGATGTTAAGTTCAAGTTGAATTCATCTCCTCATCACGAACACACATCTTTGTGTCTCTCAAAAGGAAAAGAAAAAGAAAAAGAAAAAGAAAATAAAAGAAGATGAAGCGAAGGTGTGATAGCAACAAAAAGAGAGACAGTGAGAGGATTTTCAAAGATAATAATTATGCCCTAAAGCGTAAAGCATATTAGTGGCTTTTAATTTGAACGTGTCATTTTCCACAACTCAAGGACCTTAGAGTTAAAAGGCCAAGTCCAAAAATCAATAGTATAATTTAATTATAAGCATTAAACTAAAATATTTTGAACGTGCGCGGCATTTGGCAATCCTCTTAAAGCATTATTCTATAATTCTTTTTAATATGCAAGCAAGCATGATTCTAAGTACTGATAATAATAATTAGTGGTGATAAGAATACGTGTGGTGGATTTTTTGCTTTCCTTTTTTGGCAGAATATAACTGGAACAATCCTTCAATCAATCAATATCTACAAAGAAGTGGGTTTTGTTTCTCACACGCAAACTATAGTTCTAGCTTCCATCCACATAATTAAGTACAGTTGCCCCATACATGCAATGTATCTAGGCTCTTATAGAGATCTTGTATTACAATAAGATCCTTTTTTTTTCTCAGGCGAAATGATTGATATATCTCAGTTTTATCATAATATTTAATATCTTATTTGTACTTTTTCATTAATTTTGGGTTAAATAGCGTTTATTATGATTAAATTGAATATAATTAAAGATGATTGTGTGAAAATAAAGCTTAATGTATTTGTTATAATCTTGTGGTTGCTCTTTAAAATTTGAATTTTGAAAGAAGATATTATAAGATACTCTCTCCAGTATTAAATATAGTATCGGATGTAGTATTGATTTGAATTATAGGTCACTTTGAGAAAATTGAAGTTGAATGACCAAAAGGTAAAGATGCCTATTTGTGGCTAGATGGAAATTTTGACAGATTTAAGGGAAATTTTTTGGGACATTAGCATCACCTTTAGAATAGAGAAATATCATAAAAAATTACATAAAATACCCCTAATGTTATAAATGACATTTTAGTACCTATAGATATGGTCAATTTAGTACACAAAATTTTCAAAATGATAATTTGGTTCAAATTTCCAAAAATCAACATCTTCCTTCACTGAATCTGATTATATGGCGGATTTACTCAGATTTTGAGGATTTTCTTGAGCCTCACACCTCCAGACATAAACCTAGAGAGAGACGAATATTTTGGAGGAGATTGACCAACAATTAAAGGAGAAGACGGATGAGAGTCACGGACCATACACCATTGACAGAAGTACTTCTTACGTGCTTGTCTCTCTAATTAGAGAGATGATGAGACATTTTTTTTAAATTTTTTTATATATTGTATTTATTTATATTTAAATTATATACTACTTTCTGATTTTTATTTTTATTTTTTGCATTCAATATCTCAAAATAATTAGTTTCCAGGTACTGGTGTTATAGAACAAATATTTTTTAATGCAGTTTTGGAAATTAATTAATTTAAGATACTTGATGCAAAAAAACATTTCGGAAAGCATCATATAATTTAAATCTAAATAAATAGAATACATAAAAAAATTAAAAAAAATGTCTCATCTCTCTAATTAGAGAGATAAGCATGTAAGAAGCACATAAAAAAAAAGCACCTAGTATGAACCCCAGACAAGATTCACGGAGTAACAAGCAACTTTGAACGAAGGGATAGAATGGAGACGGCCTTCACCATCAAGCTTCACCAACATCTCATTCTACCACCATCATCGATCATCAACCACGATCACGCTCATTTTCTTCTTCTCCTTCCATCATCTCATTCCATAGATTCTTTGTGCTTTGAAGAAGTTGTGGCTGTAATAAACTCCACCAAGGCTAAATTATTTCTTGCTTCTTGGGATGGATGATTTTGCGTTTGAGCTAGATACATTCAGGGGAGTTATTTGTTTTAATCATTTGATCTAGCTATGTAATTAATGAATTTATTGAGTTAGGATTTATGTTATGTGGTTAATTTATCAAGATTACTAGTTGTTTATCTTACTTTGGATTGAATTGTGTGATTTGATATTTATATTTATATATTCCATTTTCAATTTAATGTGGTTGTATTATTCTTTATGACTGCTTTAATTTTGTTTGAACATCTCAGTTAAGTGTTCATTGCATAAAGGAACAAATTCTATAAATTTGATCCTAAATTGCACACTGAGTGACTAAGTGATATTTAACAATGTATTAAGAAGTAATTATCTAGCTACATTTCTAGGGGTAATCACCAATTAATATAATTAGACTTAACGAATTGTTAAGGGTTGATTTTTGACTTAGTGTGTAATTTAATTCCCAAATTATTTTGAACAAGGATAACCTATATTCTGTTTTCCAAAAGGTATTCATTATCAGTATGCTTAAATCAAATTTCATTACTCGTCTTGGCACTTTTTTAAAAAAATAGTGGTTTAGGTTCTTTTTCATCATAAAAAAAAAAAAAAAAATCAATTTGAAACTCATCTTAGTTTATTTAAGGAATTGAATAAAAGACTTCTCAAGAAAACTTGACGCGAATTGTGTCATTCATGACATAATTTGGTTTTGGTTTGATATATTTAATTTAACCCGAGGCAACAAAAGTTCTAAATCAATGATTAACTACAAGATATGTGCCTAAAAGTGTTAATGGCATGGGTTTTTCTTCCTTTTTATCATTAAAATATCAAGGACTCTATCAATAATTAAAAGATTTCAATATGTTTGTTGTATAATTAATCTTGTCTATAATATTAATTACTAGTTACTAGGTTAAATTCAAGTATCGTTAATTAGGTTTAATTATATATATGAGATTTTTTTTATTCACATAAGATTCAAACCATCAACCTTACTATTAAAATGAATCAAATCCCTTCTATTTTACCTAATTATCATTTGTCAATATGATTTTTTTTTTTCCACGGTTCTTTATTTCATTGATAAAAGATACAGACAAATGATATATTGGGTTGAGAGTGAAAATCTTCTTCTCACCAATAAAATTTTTATCGGGGGCTTTCTCTCAATTTCTCCTTGATTTTTTTTTCTTTTTTGGGGACCAATCTTGAACTTATAATTTAAAATCTTACTCATTCACTAATTATTCGGTTGCAAAATCAAGGAGGAAATTATAAAAAAGATAACCGTCAATGATAATATCTATTTAGATAAGGTAAACGTGCGTTATGGAGTTTTATATGGGGAAAGAAAAAGTGTAAAAGAGAATATTTTGATTGATCTCTTTTCCCCTCACAACTTTAATTTGGTGTGATGTTGAAGAATATATAGTAAGATAGAGCCTAACTAATGATTTAGATCAAAACAGTTCAACATAAAGATCTGTGATCCTTCTTGTTTGAAAGACTTACTAAATTAATGTAAAAAGTTGTGACAAACCCTAAAAGACTAATTAAGTGATTAAATAATTAAACACCTATAGTTTTCTTCCAAACAAGGAGCTAGGATTAAAAACTTTAATCATTCTCATGCACAATGTAACACCTCAAGTCCAACACCAAAAACTTAACAAAATATTGGAATATCTTCAACAAGGTTGTTCAATATCCAAATCTTTAAAAACACACAATTATTTAAAACATAGTTCATAGCATAAAGTACAAATTTCTGAAATAACTTAAAGATAAATACAAAGTGGAAGTCCTAAGGTCTTGACAAATGTAAATAACATAACTTAAAACCACAGAAGTACATAAGAGCTTTCTGGGCTCACTCTGTTGGTGCCTTCCCTTGTTCCCTATTAAGATAATTACTTGAAAAATGTTAATGTGGGATGAGATTTCCACATCTCAGTAACTACTAAAATTTTCTACCGTACACAAGTAAATTATATATGACAAAAAGTAAAAACTAATATTTAAATATATATAAGTACATAAAATCTTTCATATAAAAACTTTTACTATATATAAAAGTGAGTGTGTATCAACATTTTGTAAATCTGTAATCTATGAAAAAAAAATTATGCAATATGCAGCCCCCTTATATCTCCTTCCATCCTTATACTGCTGACTGGAGCCATAGGCTAACACATGGTCCAACAGAAACATATCATTTGACTGAGATGTCCCAAGCTCACCAAAACTTAAGATACACCCGACCAAAGGTATAGAGCTTAAGCCTGGACTATGGCTCCCCTCTTTAATCACAACTAAGAAGGTGTCACATGTTCCACAACTCCAATGTAATCTCAGCCAGAGGATAACATGGAAGAAGGGGCCCTGACAAGTACCATCCACTGTGCACCGAGTGATGATGTTAAAACAGTATCATATAAATCCCTTCTAACTCCGTCCCATCACATACAGCCGCCATGATAAACATTTCTATTAAAAAATATTAAATCAACATCATATGTTATTTTACCGGGTCAAACAATCATTTTGAAATCTGGGACGTAAATAGTAAATTACTATTCAAGAATACATATGTTACTATGCAAATAGTAATTCACTATTCAAAAGTACGTACACGTACAAATAGTAATTCACTATTCAAAAATACGTATAAGTTACTATACAAATAGTAAATCACTATTCAAGGCCAAAACTGTAATTTATGAGGGTACCAATTCGTAATTTATCTGGAAATAAAACTGTAATTTATTCGGGAACAAAACCGTAATTTTAACATTTTATTATAAAATATTATAACACATATACATATAAATCAGTCCATAAAAATAAATAATTAATAATCATACACAATTCACAAGTATATGGAAGAATATTCAGAGTTACCTGTTATCTCCTAGCTTACAGATAATACCCAAAAATCACTCCAAATCCCATGATGAGAATCTTCTAGCACTCCCAAATAATCTCTTCTATACTATCTCTCACTCTTCGCTTACGCTCAGTGAAAGTGTGTAGTGGAGGGGGGTATTTATAACTAAAGACGCCCCCTCACTGTGATGAAATTAGGCGGGAACGACATTTCCCACAAATTGTGGTGCTACTCCTCTTTTCAACATAGTAGGCATCGCACCCCTTCTTTTTCAACAATGGTGGATGCCTCCTCTCCATTTTTTTCAAATAGGGTGGCCCCATCTCTTTTTATAATATTATATTAATATAATATAATAATATTTTAATAATATACATATATATCCCTTCGTTTATTCTTTCCTTCCGTCAACTTCCACCTTCCCCCATTATAATACAATAATAATATTTTAATAATATAATATTATATTATATATATATATATATATATATATATATAGATATATATTATTTTAAATTTTATTTTCTTTCTTTCTTCTCCCTCTGACATTTTTTTTCCTTATATATTATAAAAATAATAATAATAATAATTCGTCATTCTAAATTTTCTCTAAATCTCATAATTCTTAATAAATTACACCTGAGAAAATAAATACTTACTTACTATAAAATTTGAGATGTTACACACAACAATGTCAACTGTTAGGTACTTTCTATTATCTTTAATATAAAGTGTTAAAGTGCAAAAATACAGATAAATTTTTTCTCCAAGAACGTCCAGCACCAAGAAACTTTTTTTAGAACAAAAATACACACGAGGTTACCATTTTGAAGTAAAAGTCAAATCGCACTGTTAAGTCACTATTTACTGTGATAAAAGAAAAATAGATAGAGTGAACAGTAACACAACGGCGGTGAACAGTGATTTAACGGTGAGATGTTACTTTTACTCCAAAATGGTAACCACATATTTATTTTTGCTCCAAAAAAAAAAGATCTTTGTGCTAAGCGCTCCTTGAGAAAAAGATCATGTATATTTTTCCACCTTAACCTTAATATAAAATATATTTAAGATAATAGGTATTTTGTAAAACATCATAGTCATTTTTTTTAATTCTCTCTTTTAATTCTCTCTTTGATTATTGTTGAGAGAATATCAATATAGTTAAATTTAGAAAATATTAACAAATATTAAAAATATTATTTATATTTAAAACTAAGATCAATTTTTTTTCCAGCCCCAGGGGAAAATCCTTATTAGCTTTTTTTTCCAGGAAAAAAAATATTAATCACGTGTTAGAAATAGATGGGAATCCGTATACTGTTGTCCTAGAGTTGATATTTTGGGACATGGATATAAAAATGACTTGGTATATATCTAATGATGGTTCGGTCCACTGCCACAAAATTCAACTCTCGGGATTTTCTAGTCTGAACCAATTTATTTTGGACAAATAATCTCATGCAGTTTTAATTAAAAACAAAAAGCAAAGATACTTCTTCGATATGAATTTTCTATTCATAATAAAATCTCAGCTCGAAATGTTAGTTAAATTTCTTATCGAACAAAAAATTAAAGGAATTAACTGGCCATGGTTGATATTAAAAAATGAAGGACAATATTAATCTACAATTTTCTATAGTTTCATCTAACTTTTAGATATATTCCTGTAAATTTTTTAATTAGGTATATTATGCTTCTCAAATTAGTATTGCTTCTGACATTTGCTCCTATTTAAAGTTTTTTTTTTTTTCATGTTTCTTTTCTAGTTTCCCATAATAAATATTTGTTACTCTCTTCATTGAATTTGTATTTTAAATTTTTAAAATTTTACTTTAATGAAAAGAATGTACGCGGAGGAAAGAGAGGGGGAAGGAAGTATAAAGCCATAAATAAATACTCCCTTCTCCCTTATATATATATATAATTAGATTAAGAAGCTTGATCAAGTTAGTTAATATGACTTATATTCTTTAAAATATTATAGTTATGTTCTTTATTTTCCTCATTCACTCTTATTGTTAATTATTGTTGATTCAATATCAATAAAAATATATTAAAAAATTAACAAATATAAATATTTTATTTTATTTTAAAACTAAACTAAACTCTTCAAATATTTTTATATTAATATCAGCACAAGTACATTGGATTGCATATGATTATTGGGAATCAATTTCCTTACCATCCTAAGACAAGGATGGGTAAGGAGAGCTCTTCCCATTTAGACGGTCTAGATTTAATTTTTTTTACTTTTCATTTTCTTAAAAAAAATTTATTTTAATGGATAAAGAATCTAAAATAAAAATAATCTCTCAACTAATATATTTTTAAAAAAATAAAATTTTCATTTAAAAAATGATAGATAAAAAAAAAATTTGACTGTCTAGATTAAATCTGAACAGTTCAAATTAAGACAAGCTCTCCCTACCCATCTTTGGATGGGTAGGGAAACTAGTTCCATGATTATGGAGTAATTGATGATTTTTGTCTCACTTCTACACATCAATATGCTAGATTAAAAAAAAAATCAATAACTTTTTGATTGATATTGGAATTAAATAAAACTAATCTTATAAAAAGAAAAAAAAAAGTTTAAATCCTTTAAAAACAAAATTATTGAAGAGATAGAAATTCTTTGGACTCTATGTTTTAAAAGGAATTACATCCTTAATGAATTTTTTTTAAAAAAAAATTAACAAAAAGGGACATTACTAACTCACAATTAGTAGAACTTTAAAAAATCGACAAAATAGAAAACTCATTAAGAAAATCTATTCCTAATTATTGACAATACAAATCGCCATTCTTAATCATCCTGGATGCCACTCAGGACTTGACTGATATATATAATTTTTTATATGAAAACTTGACTATTATCAGTTAGGACTTGACTCCTAATATCATCAGCACAACTCCAATACGACAATAATATCTCTCTATATGATTAATTGATGATCATCATGCTTTTCTCTTCTTCACTCATATTTTAGTGCTTCCTCTCTGTATACCTACCATATATGCCCTGTCTCATCATCAGATTCCCTTCTCATTTTCTCCTTCCTCTCTAACTTACCTTTTTTAATTCTTATTTCATTTTCACTGAGTTTATTGGAGGCCTTAGTTTTAAGAATCGTATTTAAAGTCTTTTTACTCCGTCTAGTAAACATTGTTATGAAGGGATGCCTACGTACGTGTGCCTACTTCCTCTTTTTACCTATACTATTTTATAAAAAAGAAAGATCTTATTTCATTCTGTTAATTACCCCTACTTTATTAGCTCTAAATATCTAATTGTCTATATACTCCGCTATGTCCATATACATAACATGATTTTTTAAAATGAGTTTGTCCATTTTTATAAGATTGTTTTTGAATTTGTTTCAATAATAAATATCTTTTTACTTATTTTGTTTTTAATTACTCTCTCATCATTTATTCCCTGTGGATTCTTTTTCATCCTTTTTTTTTAATGATTATTCTCTCTTATTCATTCATAAATAATGGCATTTTTGAAAAATAACTTATATTTCTTACGTATTTATTACTTTTTAACTATTTTTTAGAATCCCACGATTTTTGATTGAAAAGATTATATACTCTCTCTAGTCCTTACTATAAGGCACCAACTACTAATATTTTTTTGTCCTTATTATAAGACACCAACTTCTTTAACTACCTCATTTATTACTATTTTCTCATTATGCCCTCATTTTTAACTAACTCATTTAAATCTACATCATTAAAATAGGGGTGAAATTGGAAACATTTATTAATTTTGGATCTAATTAATGAGTTAACTTCCATTCTTTGTTTTGTGAGAAAAAGTAGGGACCAGAGGGAGTATATATATATAGGGATGGAGGGAGAACTACACATATATAACTAAGATAATATTCTCTCTGGTGTTTATTATAAGATATCAACTAATCAGTATTCTTAATTCTTTTTATAAGCCACTTACAAATTTTCAAGGAACATTTAATTTATTTTTTTATGCTTGCTCATATTTAATAAAGATAGTGTAAGAGAATAATAATTAATATGATATTTGAGTTTCGTGTCATTAGTAAAAATAATGTTGTAATTACTTGAATTTTAGAACAACTTCATTACTTTTAATTGTTTTTATTAGTTTGTAAGAATTGATAGTTGATACCTTATATTCTCTTTAATCCTTATTATAAGTCATAATTAATAATTCTTACAAACTATTCCAAACATTTAATTTTTTTTATAAAATCTACGTAGTTTTCAATATTACTTTTCAATATTACTGGAGGAAATATTATATAGGATTAGAATAGCGGCCAGCACCATAACAAGTCAAAAAGGCAAGATTCCTTCTAGAACATAGCCGACTACATATAGGTAACACGTTGACTCTGTCTATCTCTCTCTCAATCATAAGCAGTGACAGTGTTCAAATTCAATGTGGCTTCATCACAACAAGATCGCCTGATGGTCGGTTTAAGTCTGAGCCTACCATTATTTCTTGCAATGGAAAAGTGTAGAAGCATGAGAGCCATTGGATGTGACTCTGATAAGTCTAAGCCTACAATTATGTCTTGCCATGGAAAAGTGTAGAAGCAGGAGAGCCATTGGATGTGACTCTGATAAGTCTAAGCCTACAATTATGTCTTGCCATGGAAAAGTGTAGAAGCAGGAGAGCCATTGGATGTGGCTCCGAACCACCATCCGACCGCCCCACTTTCTCCTTCTAATTTCACCACCAACTCATATAATATTTTGGTCCTTATCACTCATACACGTGGCATTTCTGCTTAATTCCTAATAAACTTCAATGAAGAGAAATCACAGGAAACATTCCTTATTATATATATTTGATGAAACCAATGAATGGGGAAAAAAACAACTCAGTAACTGGGAATTCCGCTGTATGTTTAGATGCTGGCTGTACTGTAATTTCTGTGACAGCATTGGTAATTTCCAAATCTCTCCATCTTTGCCAAGGGCTCTATACTTCATCGGAAGTTACTCTATCGCGAGTATGAAAATGTGATTTTTTACAAATTGAATAGAATAAATATAATAGTTAGTTAAAACTTACAAATTTAATTCAACATTTTACAGTCAGTAACTACATATAAATATGAGGCTCCAATATGGAAGCACCTGAAAATTATGTAGTACATAAATATTGGAAAATAAAATAAAAATAGATTGCAATATTGTGCTTATAACAGAAAAATAAAATAAATTTTTAAAAGAAGATATTTTTAGGAAAAAATTCATTCAGCTCTATGGAAGAGACTTAATTTCAATTAACCCTCAAAATATTATGAAACTTCAATGCATTAAAATGAAATTAAGTTTTGTTGATGAAAAGATGATAATGCCCCTACTGTATTTTGTTCATTTAAGAGCTTTTACCCCTACTACAAAAATCACTTTTTTGATCAAGTAAAAATCATTTTTTAGACCGGTTCTGGATCCAATATTGGTATAGGCAATCTAAAAAGTCTAAGACTTTTAAGATTGATTTCTCAACTGATCTTAAAAATCACTTTTCAAACTGATTTTTTAAGATATAAAGTCTAAAAAGTAAGACTTTAAGATCTATTTTTTAAGATATAAGGTTTAAAAGGTAGAACTTCTAAGACCGATAATTTAAAACAACTTCTCTTAAAAGTCTCACTTTTAATACTGATTGTGTGCACAACCAATCTTAAAAGTATTTGCTCCACCTCCCACCAGCATCACCATCACCGAAGAGAAGCGCTAAAACAATGCCCACAATGTTAACAATGCGCTCACAAAAGCATCGTCGAAGAGAAGTGCTAGAACAACGTGCACAATGTTAACAATGCGCTCACGGAACGAGCTGAAATTACGGGACTAGAATCCAAAGGGGACTCGAATTTGTGACATTTGAAGCTCAATTTCAATCTCATGCTTGTCCTCTTCAAGGGGGTGCTTAAGAGGGCGCCATCAAAGAAGATCACCACCGCAAGAGAGGGATTATTATAGTTGTCATCGTTATTTACAATGACGTCCAGGAATCTATCTCTTTGAAGGTTGTGAGTGTTGCAACGAGGGAATGGCGCCTATAACCGAGATGGAATAGGAGGAGAATAAGAAGGCTCTATAAGGTCTAGCCGTGGTAGAGATGGTAATGGATAGGGCGAGAAACCCTAGGAGGACGGCGATGAGGCGCAAAGCTGTTGTTGAAGAAGCCATGAGTGACAAAGGGGTACACTGGTATACATGATGTCACCGATCTCCTCCATCCAAAAACTTCCATGCACAGCGGCATTGGCAAAGCTGCACAATCTCCATGATTCTGGTATCAAAGGTGTGGAGGCGAAGAATGTGGCGAGCATCTCGCTCAACTCAAATCTAGAAGAGAGAAAAAATAAATTACTAAAATGAAGTTTGGCTAATTCAATTCTTCTTGTTAGAAATTTCCTAGTTATTGAGTGAGAACTGAGAAAGAGTCGTATAGATAAGAGATTGAGAACTTACTATGAATTTTATGGGCTTAACTTGAGTAGTAGAACACAAGGCTCGTCTGAGTAACACAAGGTGTTGAGAATTATAAGGAAATACGAAGGTAGAAAAAAATGCCAGTAGGTTATTAATTGTAGCCAGCTAAGAACTTTTTTTCTTCATTTGCTTCTTATGGCTTCAAAAGGATTAAAGCACCATAAGACAGAACAATTTGAAGAGTCCCTTAGCTACGAAATTCAAGTTTCAGCCCAATAAAATAGAAGATGAATCTTTTAGATTGGTTATAAGAAATATAAGGTCTAAAAAGTTTCATATTTTAAATCTGTTATTTGTAACAACTGATCTTAAAAGTAATAGACATTTTTAAAAACTTTTTAGACCAATTTTTTTGTAACAACTGACCTTAAAAGTAATAGGCAATTTATTTATTTTCCTTGTCTTTTAGACTGGTTATTATTACCAATCTGTCTTAAAAGTTTCATTTTTGAGACAGATTAAACATAACAACTAGTGTTAAAAGTAATCAATTTTTTTTTAACATTTCAGACTAGTTGTTTGGGAAACCGGTCTAAATAATATCTTTTAGACTTTATATTAAAGGAACCGGAAAAAAAGTTCTTTATATTTAAGAAATTACCCCTGATTATACTTTTTAGACCTAATCCTCTATATCCGATCTAAATGTGATGGTTTAAAAGCGCATTTTTATAATAGTTTACAAGACATGTAAGGGCATTTATAAGACAAATAAAGGGATTCAAAAGAAGTTAAGGAGTTAACAAAGAACATTTTAGGTATTCACAACACATATAAGAAAATTTACAAAACAAAAAATGGTATTCGCAAAATAAATATAGTAGTTTACAAAATAAATAAAATGATTTAAATAAAAAACTTAGAGGGACTTAAAAATGTTTTACCCACAAAACAAACGAGGAAATTCATTTGACATATATAAAAGATGAGAATAATGTAAGTAAGGCTGAGTATGAAACCCACAACGCATGAGTCCATCCGCAACCCAGTGTAATTGTGTTATTTTGAATCCGTTCAAAAAGACTCATAAAAGAGCAGGTTCTACCTACCCATTTAAAACTTAAATGAGCGGACTATGGGTACATTATGGGTTGTTTGTACCCGTCCATTTAGTGTAATTTTTTTTTTAATTAACTACACATCTTATTTTGCATTCTGGCATAAGGTAAAAACATTCCCTGACTCCCTCTCCTGAATAAATTTACTTTATGATGGTATTTTTCTAAGTTTATTATTTTTTTTGTATGAATTGTGATTATTAAATTTTGAAGATTTAGATTTCATAATCAAAATGATGAATTTGGATAGATACTTAATGTTTATGTATGGTTTTTTTTTTTCAAAAAGCTTGATAAGTCAAATGTACAATGAGTTATCCTAACCCAATTAGCCAGCAGCCCATTGATATGCTATCCTATTTGCACGGTTTTAAATAGGTTGAGATTCCCATAACCGTTTAAAGTTAAATAAATGGGCTATATTTGACTTCAAGTTGTCCAATCCGCCCCTTGCTTTGTCCTGAAGATAATAAGCATGAATGAAAAAGTCTAGGGCCTGTCTCATAGGGGTTCACATTTGGTGTTTTTCTCTTACATGCTTGTCCCTCTAATTAGAGGGATGAGACAATTTTTTTTTTAGTTTTTATATATTTTTTATTTATGTAGATTAAATTATATGATGCATTTTGAAATATTTTTTGCACCTAGTATCTCAAATTAATTAATTTTCAACACTGCATTCAGAAATGTTTTTCCTGTAACACCAATATTCTGAAAATTAATTAATTTGAGATACTAGGTGTAAAAAAATATTTTAGGATGCATCATATAATTTAATCTACATAAATAAAATTTTAAAAAATAATTAAAAAAAATAAAAAAATTGTCTCATCCTTCTAATTAGAGGAACAAACATGTAACAAGCATATAAAAGAAAAACACCTAATGTGAATTCTCACGGACGCTTACGCATCCCGGCGACGGTTTAGATTACACCACGATATTTAAACTTCTTATGTCATATATATTCCTATCATATTATGCATATTTATAAAATGCAACCGATCAATTCTTGACCCGCGATTTTAATGGGATTTATTAAATTATTAAATAAATAAAAATCCTTAAAGGAGATTTTAATTTAAACTTGTTTTTAGATTTATAATTGTTCCACCTCCACCTCATAAACTGTGACCCGCCCTCTTATTCGTGAGCAGATTTCCTTCCTCCTCAGTATCATTCTATCCCGCCATTGATTTCAATTAAAAGTTAATTTGAGATATAAGGAGAGAGGAGAATGAACGGCTAGAATACTGAGGGAATAAGAGGGAATGATACTGAGGAAATCTGCTCGCCAATAAGAGGGCGGGTCACAGTTTATGAGGTGGAAGTGGAACAACTTCTCTCACCCAACGTTGCCCTACCTTCTCCACTCTCACGGTGGTCGTCGTCGTCGTCCTTCTTCTCTACTATCGTGGTTGCCGGCGACTCCGCAGGTCTGTTATCGTCTTCTCTTTCTTCGTTTCCCTGTTTTGGACTGTCTTTCCTTTCCGCCTAAATAGACTGAATATGGCTTTTGTAATTTATGATTAAATATTTTCATTTCATTAAAAAAATGCTAATTGCTCACAACAACTAATTTTGAATCAGTTTGCTCTGTTCGAGCTCCCTGTTATCTGGATTGAGCTTTTTTTTTTTTTTATTCAGAGGGAAAAAACTTTGGAAATCACTCTGTATATGCTTATTCTCTTTAATTATCTTCATTCGACTTATGTTTAGTACTTCTTTTAAGGGTTAACATAATATTTATTCCCTCAGTTTTACTTTTTTTATATATGTGTACACACAGTAACTACATATAATTATATGTTTTGACCTGACGTATATTTTTCATTCACAGTATATACTAAAATATCAAGACTCAATAATCCAAGTATCGATCATTTTCTTCATTCACAGGTCGCGTTCTTATTTTCTTATAATTATTACGTTTTCTTCAATAAACGGCCTCTTTTCATACAAGAGGGCCCCATCTCACCAGTTATTTATTTTAAATTAATTGTTTCCTTGTGATGTCATTGTATGTAGATTATTTTTGGCGAGTTGAATTTTTGATCTATTGTATAAACTCTTTGCAATTCATTAAAAATCAGTCTTTATTTTAAAGCTTGAGTTTTCTTAAAAATTATGATCTTATCTTTATTCTAAAAAAAAAAGTAGCTAGTAACTTATTTTCAACATTCTTCATTCTTATTTTGATCTGAATATTCTTCATTTTTACTCTTTATAAAATGATATACGTGTATACTATCTCCATATGAGATTTTAACGAGATTGATCGGAGAGAATTTCTTATTAAGAATAACGATAAAATATTAAAAAAAAAACTTATTGCAGCACCGCCTTATTTATCAGATTAAAGAAATTAATAATCAAACAACTCACAGAGAGAAATCAAAAGAGTAACAACAAATTGTAAAATGGGTATTGTCAATAGAGCCAACATAAGATTATCATTTTAATTATTTTCCTCTTCTTTCTCTGATATCCTCAATTCATCACGATTTCATTCTTTGCAATTTGGATATGGAATTCGGCCTCTAAAACTCTTTAGTGTTTGTTTGGATTAGCTTATATGCAGTATCAAATGAATCTACGATAGGGTTTTGCCTTTTAAAATATAAAAAAATCTTTAGAATACGTTATTAAAAGCATTTTGCTCTTTTTTTTCCTTTTAGTTTCTCTGTGGTCTTTTTCCAATTTCTGTTGAATGTTTATTTTTGATTGATGGTTTCTATGTGGTTCGTCATGTAATGTCTCTTTTTTGTTAACTTTGTTATCTATGGCAGTGCTTTCTTGCACCTTTTTTTTTTTTTGGAAATATGCACTGTTTTCCAAAATAATAAAACTCATAAGAGTGGGTTTGATAATAATAAAATCGATAATTAAATGGAATAAAAGTTACTCTTGTTGGCCCCGGAAAAAAAAAATTAAAACTAGGTTTATTTAGGTGAAATATTTTGAATTTATTTTTTGTCATAATATATGCATGCTTTCAGTTTGCTAATATTTTACAAGAGGATCAAGAAAATTTTATTATATTTATTATTTAAACCCTGCAATTTTAAACTACTAAACATAGACAATCTATTATTTTACATTGCCAGGAATGAATCGCCAGAAGCCCATTGATTTGCAACAAGGATGGGGCCTAATGCAGAAAGGGATCACAAAACTGAAGAATATTCTAGAAGGCTTACCAGAGAAGTCTTTCACTTCAGAAGAGTACATGATGTTATACACTACAATCTACAACATGTGTACTCAACCACCACCATATCAATACCCTAAAGAGCTTTATGGAAAATACAAAGAGACTTCCGAAGAATACCTCAAATCTAATGTGTTGCCATCTTTAAGAGACAAGCACCATGAATTCTTACTCGTAGAACTTCTCAGAAGATGGAACAACCACAAAGTTATGATTCGATGGCTCTCACGCTTCTTCCATTATCTTGATCGCTTCTATATTATATTACTCAACGCTCACTGCCTTCGCTCAATACTGTTGCAGTTTCTTGTTTTCGTGATGTGGCCTTCGATGAGGTAAAAGCTAAGGTTACTGATGCTATCATCTCTCTAATCCATAAAGAACGTGAGGGACAACAGATTGATCCGTCGTTGTTGAAGAATGTTGTTCATATATCCATTGAGATTGGTGTGTATGAGCAGGATTTTGAAGTTCATATGCTTGCTGATACTTCTACTTACTATGCAAGAAAGGCGACAAACTGGATTGAGGTTGACTCATGCCCAGATTATATGCTCAAGGCTGAGGAATCCTTGAAGAGGGAAAGGTATAGAGTTGGAGAGGCTAGTTACTTGCACTCTGACACACAAAAGAAATTAGTAGAGAGAGTTCAACATGAGTTGCTTGTTACCCATGCAACTCAATTACTTGAGAAGGAGAACTCTGGTTGTCACGTGTTGCTGAAAGGTGATAAGGTGAAAGATCTCTCTAGAATATATAGATTATATCATGAAATCCCTAAAGGTTTGGAGCTTGTTGCTAATGTATTCAAGAAGCATGTTACAACTGAGGGCACAACATTGGTTCAACAGGCTGAAGAAGTTTCTAGTAGTCAAACAACAAATAATAGCTCATCCGGTGTTCAAGAACAAGTCATAGTTAAAAATTTCATTGAGCTTCATGACAAGTATATGGCATATGTTAAAGGCTCCTTTATGAATAACATTATCTTCCGCAAGGCATTAAAAGAATCTTTTGAAATATTTTGTAATAAAAGTGTTGCTGGCATTTCAATTTCAGAATTTGTTGCGACATTCTGTGACAATATTCTTAAGAAGGGTGGTGGCAGTGAGAAGTTGAGTGATGAGGCAATAGATGAAACTCTGGAGAAGGTTCTCTACCTTCTTGTGTACAACAGTAATAAGGATCTCTTTGTTGAGTTTTATCGGAAAAGGCTCGCTCGCCGACTACTTTTTGACCGAAGTGCCAATGAGGATCATGAAAAAAATTTTCTGGGTAAATTGAAGCAGCACTATGGTGCACAGTACACTTCAAAGATGGAGGGGATGATGACAGATGTTGCTATAGCTAGGGATAAGCAAAGCAGATTTGAGCAGTATCTTCATAAATATCAACATCTAAACCCTGGGATTGACTTATCAATGACTGTTCTCACTACTGGATTTTGGCCTAGTTATAAGTCTTGTGGCCTAAATCTCCCTCCCGAGATGGTTAAGTGTGTGGAAGTTTTCAATGGGTATTATGCATCAACAACAAATAACAAAAAGCTCTCATGGATTTTCTCTCTAGGAACTTGCAACATCAATGGAAAATTTCAACAAAAAACCATTGAGTTGATAGTTTCAACTTATGAAGCTGCCACTCTTATGTTATTCAACAATGTCGATAGATTGAGTTTCTCAGATATTAAGACTCAGTTAGACTTAGACCATGGTGACTTGGTTCGTGTACTTCATTTTCTGTCTTATGCAAAATATAAGATACTTTCTAAGAAGTCAAACACAACAACTGTCTCTCCAAACGACATGTTTGAGTTCAACTCTAGATTCACGGATCGAATGAGGAGGATCAAGATCCCTCTTCCACCGACTGATGATAGGGAAAAGGTGGTAGAATATGTAAACAAAGATAGTAGATTTGCTATTGACGCTGCAATTGTGAGAATTATGAAGAGCAGAAAAATTTTCGGGCATCAACAGTTGATTTTGGAATATGTTGAGATGTTGAATCATATGTTTAAACCTGACATTAAAGTAATCAAGAAGCGAATTGAAAATCTCATCCTTCAAGAGTATTTGGAAAGGGATCCAGATGATTCTAACACCTATAAGTATGTAGCTTGATCAACATCATTCTTGTATCTAAATTTTTTATGTTTACTTAGCTATCTGAACTTTTAAAATTCAAACATGCAATTATAGCCTGCTATCTTTTCTTCATAAAGACTTGAGTATTTGAATTTCTTAAAAAAATATTTGCCTTCACTCTCTCCTCTAAGTTTTTTAAAGCTAGATTGGACTGAACGGTTCAACTAGTCAAACTGTAAACCAGTCACAACGACGGTCTTCAAGTTGATCAAGCAATTAGGCCACTTTGAGCCATTATTTACTTGTTACTGAGCAAGAAACTGTTGTTGAGCTATATATATATATATATATATATATATATATATATATAATATTTTAGTTGTTGCCTTTTTCTTGATTCGATTTTCATCCTTATAATTTATTATAGGTAACTTAATTAATCTCCCGCCACATGTTTTAAAATGCAAAATATTTTAATAGTACTCATATTTTATACTTTTTTCCAACACTCATTTTTTATATTACATATGTCATAATATAATTATAATTCTAACAATTATAATTTTGTTTAATTTCAATATTGTTAAGTAATATAATTCAAAATGTATTTTTAATATTTAAATTTTATTCATAATAAGTGATATATAATTAAAATATATTTTTTATTTCATCTTGTTGGATATATTTTGTGACTTTATCAATTTTTTTAATCAAATTGGATAAATGCCCCCTATCTACTTAATAATGTGGTTAATTTTTCTTTCTTTTCTGCTTTAACTAGCACTTTCTAATGTTTCTATTTTATTATTAATATCATTTTACCTTAATATAAAAAAAAAATATTAAAGTGGATTAAGGGTTAATTATATTTTAATCATTGTATATTTATACAATATTATTTTAATCTAATTATTATGTCACCGGCCCGACTGATGTGACTGTTTGAACTATGGCCCTTTGATCTTTTTGGCTTGATATCCGGTTGACTTTTAAAACATTGCTCTCCTCTTTCCCACTTTAAATGCACATCATATTTACTCATAGGATCGAACAAATCCATCAAAAATATGTATATAAAAAAAGTCAAGACATGTCATATACCTGGTGATTTTTTGGTCCAATACTCTTGTTAAAATATAGTAAAACTCACTTTGTTCTCTTTGCATTTATCCCCATATACTTTTCTGATATTTTTTATTTAAAACAAAATTGTAGATGGCAAACTAATGATCATGTTACAACTGAATCCATTCAGCATAATGACGCCAACACAAACCTGATTTTGTTTCTGTTGTTGTGTCGTTTGTTTTAAATCTCTTATTTCGGCTGAGTTCTGCCTCTGTTTTTTTAAATGATAACTTCACTCAATAGAGAGAATTATAAGTTAAGGTCAAACAATTCGAGAGTCTCTCTTCAATCTATCTCTTTCATATTAGGTGGAGGCTGATCAACTGATCAAGATCAAGGATATATACCCTACCAACTATACAATGAGCTAATTTAGATAATTTAAAGTCTACTTAAATATGTCAAACTAGTTTTTTCCTAAAAAAAAAAATTATTAGAGGGAGGGTAGGATAAGGGAGGTTATGGTATAAACTACTTTAGGTTAGTAAAGCATCCTGAGCATTGACCTGACATATTTTCAACTCTTCGGATATGTCAAAAGGGGGCTCTATTGATCAAGTCAAAAATACATTAATGTTGTATTGCATTTCAGTTAATCTATCAAATTATTTAATTTATTATTTATTTATATTACTTGCATCCCTTAAAATTAAATGCCTACTTAATATTTCTAGCATAAATTCATAAAAAGAGTAAGAAAGTTTTACATGTATTTCTATGTTTTATAGTACAAATTTCTTTCATATTTCTCTTATTTCATTTTTTTCATTATGACTTCATATTGGAATCAATCCTGTTTAAGCACTATCGTTTATCTCTTAATATGTGTTTGAACCTTAACACCTCACATTATGAAATGAGTAGCTCTTTCGCTTGACCCAACCTTAGGGCGTTTGGTTTTTTTTTTTTGATACTAAAAAGTTTTGGAGGGGTTCAACACCAGTCCCCCATCAAGGCCAGGGCACAGCTCCGGACTCTATGAGCACTTACTGGGGACTTACGAGATCGCCTACCAAAGGAGTCCCAACGATGGCAGAGGGGATCGAACCCACGACCCAAGGGTTTAGTCCTAAATCCCTTACCATCTGTGTCAACTCTCATTGGCAGGGCGTTTGGTTATATTGTGTGTAAAATTAAACATGCTGATGGGTCAAGTGTTGATGGCTGATTGGATCAAAAGGTAGGCCCTATGTTGGGCCCATGAATCCAAATGCTCTGCGAGGCCTGAAAGTTAAAAAAAAAAAATTGGGGTACGTCCCGCTGTTATAAGCCCAATTAGGCCCATATGGGACAAGTATCATCAGAACGATAGTTTGGTTGTTGGAGCATAAAGGGAATATTTAATGGCAAGTCGGTATAGAAAAATGCAATAAAAATGAATTTATTTAAGTACCAAAAAAAAAAAGGAAAAAAACCCACAAAAAGAACTTCAAAAATACTAAAAGAGATGAAGATGGAAGAGAATCATTTCCTCATTTCTTTTTTCAATTTCTCTCATCAACTTATCTAAACCACTAATTGGGAATATGAGAGAAATGTTAAAATAATATTATGATTGATTAGACGGATATGATTTAAAAATTATGAAGAATAATGAAAAAATGATTATAAGAGAAACCTAACCCGATAAAGATGCTTTCAATATTTACAATACCATACAGGTATAAGTGTTTGATTTATCCTTTTGAAATTAAATAAAAATGACAAAAATGCTGTTTTGCTTATTAAAACCCCTTTGAAAATCTTATTAGAACTTAGTATAATCTTTTTTGAATTTGTTAAGCCCTTAAAAAAAATGGGAGCATGTGTTTTAAACTCACAAAGACATTTATGTCATTTCTATTTAATCTTGAAAATGACAAATCAGACAGTTGCACCTCTCTGGTGTTATAAATATTTGAAACACTTTTTTATTATTTAGCATTTTTAAAGTTTTTTTTCAACAACTTTTCCTAAAAAAATTGAATTTATTTTGTTCTAGAGAGAAATGATGAAGATGAGCCATTCAATATGGGGGGTTTCGTCTCTCTTTCTTTGTCACAATACGATTAAGCTAATCATTTGTTTAATGGACAAGGAACGTGATTCTCTTTAATTTGCACCAATAATTGGATTCCACAATACTCTAAGCACAATTTTTTTTGTTTTTTGTTTTTGGATACAACGAAAGCACTAAGCACAAATATTTTAATCTCTTGTCAAGAGCATAATTGTAGCGATTAGTGAACATTTAAAAGCAAGCAGTCAACGAGGAAACCAGACGCGGAAGGGAACATTTTTAAGGTAGCTAAGATTTTTTTATTTTTTTTTAATTGTGTTCACATTGCTAATAAAATTATTTATTAAATGCTTATACGAATATGTGCAGCTATCTATATGTTTATCCTTAATAGTCCAAAGGAGCCATGTCCTGCTTAAAGCCAAACAATGAGTTTGAAACATAATGAAAAGTTTAAAACTTAAAATAGGACAGACCATGTGCCCTTGAAGCCTGAATTGTAGTGCCAAAGGTTGAGTAGACCATGAAATTATGGTTTTATAAGTTTTTTTTGTTTAAGATAGGACAAAACTCTTCTTATATATTTATCTAATAAATTATAAAAGTTATTTTTTAAAAATTAATCCAAACTTGTATGTATACATCAAATAAGTTTTATATATTGTGGATATTTATAAGATGATTTTTAATTCCGGATCAAGATTTAGACTTTTGAGTTTTTTCCTCTTAATTTCATATATATCTTTCCGGTAATTACCACTTTTTATTTTCATTTCTTTATAAAGACAATTCAGAATTTTATCTATCTTTGTTATTTCTCTTTTTTATTGAGATTTTGATCTAACGATGAAAAAGTAGTAATAACATTGGTAGTAACAAAAAATAATAGTAAGAATATCCTATCCCTTATTATATGGAGTACTATATAACAGCTTCATTTTTAAATTGCAAAATCACGTTCTCAACAGATCAACGAACCAGCCAGCCCAGAATTTGAGAGGAGGAATGAGGCACATGATGAGGCACGTGGGGAAAACGACAACGTTGGAGGTTTTTTTTTTATACAAAAAAATTTTGGAAGGGTTCGACACCAGTCCTCTACCAAAGCTAGGGCATGGCCCCGGGCTCTATGAGCACTTATTGAGGACTTACGAGATCGCCTATCAAAGGAGTCCAGCGACAACAGAGGGGATCGAACCCACGACCCAAAGGTCTAATCCTAGATCTCTAACCATCTGTGTCAACTCTCATCAGCAACGTTGGAGGTTTCTGAATTGTGAGACGAATGAAATCTAAATGCATTGAATCATGAGCTACTAACGGCCCTGCTCTCCCAAGAAAAAAGGCCCAATCAAATTGCCCCGACCTCCATGTCGACCACCCCTAATAGGCTCTCTCGTCAACGTCTCTCTCTCTCTCTCTCTCTCTCTTTTCTATTTATAAAAATTAATAATTGAATTATACTTCATTTAAGAAAATGATTAAAATTAATCATATAATAAATATATCTGAAATAAAATTTATTTTTTAAATCTTCCATATTTGTTTAGGAGGAGCATGTATGAAAGAGAAATTAAGTGAATATAGAAGTAAATATTATCAACCTTTTAATAATGTAATAAATATAATTCATGAAAGGTAAAAATGAAGCAGAACTCATTAAATATTTAAAAAATTATTGTTCAGCTTTTGTAAAAAGAATAAAGATAATTTAAATTTTAGATTCTTAAAAAAATGATGAGAGGAAGTGTTACCTCGAAATCTTAGTAAAAGACTCCATTGATATTTTTGGAGAGATCAAATAAATTAAAAAAATAAATTACTCAGCTTTTGTTTTGTAAACGACGAACAATATTTTGGCGGCTGTGAAAGTGAAAAATGAAAGATGCAGTTAGTTACTGGAAATAAGATGGCGACAAAAACGACCCTGTTCACCAAGCTGGAGACAAAAACCACTGAGAAACCGCGTTCTTTCCCGCAAATATCAGAACCAATAAATACAATTTTTAATTTTTTTTTTTAAATGGAAAAATAACTGCAAAGCAAGCTAACTGATAGATGACACGGCTTCACTGGATTCAAAGCTGGTCTTCATGGATTCCCACACTATTTCCCCATTTTTTTAACGTTTCACTCTCTCACTCGCTCACGTGCTCTTCCTTTTTTAGTGCCTTTCTCTATCTCACTCTACTTCCCTTTGTCCAGATCACCTTCCCACTTCTCCGATTCCCATTTCGATTCTGTAGCATGATTCTTTGATTCTGATACTGAGTTACTGACTCGCTAGTCATTTCGTCGCTGCTCAGTTCGTGGATATGGAAAAGTACGAGACCGTTAAGGATTTGGGGGCTGGCAACTTTGGGGTCGCCAGGCTCATGAGGAACAAGGAGACCAAGGAACTCGTCGCCATGAAATACATCGAGCGTGGCCACAAGGTCTGTCTCGGAACTGATCAGCTGCTTTAGAGATTGCTGGAAATTTTAGATTTACAGATGATTACGTTTTGCGTTTCCTTCATAGTTCTGGGCAGTCTACCAGATTAGAAGATAGGCTTCAAGCTCTTTCCTTGTTTTGTTATTAAATGTTCCTTATTTTGAGTTGTGTGATTTTAAGAATTTTGTATTACAATCTCAGATTGACGAGAATGTTGCAAGGGAAATTATAAACCACAGGTCCCTTCGACATCCCAATATAATCCGCTTCAAGGAGGCAAGCAATTTCTTACTTAATTTTTCAGTTCAATCATCACTGGTGTACCATATGTGATTTGTTAAACTCTGATTTCAATTGGTTCTGGTTTTTCTAGGTAGTTTTGACCCCCACACATTTGGCTATTGTAATGGAGTATGCGGCTGGTGGGGAGCTCTTTGAGAGGATCTGTACTGCTGGCAGGTTCAGTGAAGATGAGGTGAATGATTTATTAATTTTACATACTCTTTTGCTTCCAATTTCATTACTACTACTATTATTTCAAATCTCTCATTTTCTTTCCTTTTGTTTTTTTCAGGCTAGATATTTCTTTCAGCAGCTGATCTCTGGTGTCAATTTCTGTCATGCCATGGTATAATCATATACTCAAACTTCTAAGAATTAATGTAAACTACAATCACAAAGATTTGTAGAGCACTGTGATAACTTATGCTCTTACCTTCATTTCAGCAAATATGCCACAGAGATTTGAAGTTGGAAAATACCCTTCTAGATGGAAGCCCTGCACCTCGCTTGAAGATTTGTGACTTTGGTTATTCCAAGGTTTTTGCAATCAATATCATCACATATTATTGGTTCAAATAATAACTTGTGGGTTATATAGACTTGATGTTTATTGGACTTCTTATGATTTGTGGTGTAGTCATCTTTGCTGCATTCACGTCCCAAATCAACTGTTGGAACTCCTGCTTATATAGCCCCTGAAGTCCTTTCCAGGCGGGAGTATGATGGCAAGGTAATATAGATAAATCTGGTGCTTTATCTAGATTTGGTTATTTAGGTTTCATTGTGTTGGCTTATACTTCATCGATTAATTTTCTCTAGTTTTGCCACATTATTTCTCTTATAAGACAACTCAAAGAAGCGATTTGATTATCTTAGGTGCAGGACGCGTCGGATTTGATGTGAAAATGATACTACCCGGTTCCTAATATAAGAGCTAGTCAGGGCCCAAGGGTTGGATTTAGTTTTAAATATAAAACCTCAATCAACTTTGTCCCCCATATTTATCATTTTTTTCCCTAAATTATCCTTATTAATTGCACATGTTAAGGGAGTTTGTATCAAAGTGTAGTTTCAATACAAATGATTTAAGAGGATATTTAAGAGAAAGCAACACATTTGACATACGACTAATTTAACTACCTTCCTTACTATACCCAAATTAGTTAAGCATATCTTACACTAAGGACTAGAAATAGTATGTTCATTTTTTTCGGTCGTTATGTTATAATCCCGTTGTTTAACTGTAAGTGTGATTATGTTTTCTCTGTTATTCCCTTCGTTTAGTTGGCTGATGTGTGGTCCTGTGGAGTGACTCTCTATGTTATGCTGGTTGGAGCATATCCCTTTGAGGACCATGCAGACCCCAGGAATTTTAGGAAAACAATTCAGGTATCTTATTGTTAACCTTATTTGATGCTGATTTTTTTGGTACTGTTTCAAATGGGATTTTTCACATCTTTTATATCCCCTTTTTTCTGTCCTATTCTGCAGCGCATTATGGCTGTCCAATACAAAATCCCTGATTATGTCCACGTATCTCAAGATTGTAGACACCTCCTTTCTTGTATATTTGTTGCGAATCCATTGAAGGCAAGTTTTGATTTTTTGAAGTGACTTAATTTTTGCTGTTATATAGCAGTTGTGTTAAAATATTACAACGAATGGACTCTATTATAGTATTACAAGTATGCATCTGTTAACTTTTGTATTTTCCTGTCAGTTATGGACCTTCATGACAATGAATAGAAAATAACTGAAAAATTGGTTGTAAAACAAGCCTCACTGTTGTTGAATATCTATACTGAGGAGAAAAGACTAAGCTGAACAGCGCACTTAGGTTCCCTTTTTTGTAAACTTAGCCTGTCTATCTTGACCATCTAATCCACTTCTAGAGACTGAATAGTATACTGGAACGTTTACTTTTCTCCTCTTTTTTTTTTTTTTATTTTTTTATGTAGCTATCTAACTGGGTCATATTCCAGTGTTGTTGGGCCCAATTATGGTAGCTTTCCGAGAAGTGTTTTCTGCACTCATAATTTTCTCCCCTTTCTATTCTACTGTAAAAAAAAAAAAAAAAAAAAAAAAAAAAAAAAAAAAGAGTTTTGTCCTCCTCATCACTTTCGGTTTCCCCTTGCTGTATCAATGTATAAAATTTCTCTGGTTTAGCTTTATCGAAGTTTGTTGTCTGTATTGGTAGCCTAGGTTGTATATTTACCAAACATAAACCTACAAACTGAAGGACAACAAAACTACAAGAAGCAACCATGAATAGTGAGCTATTCATGATAAACGGTTGGTGTCTTCTGAAATTCAGTTTCCATGTAGGCTCCCAATAATACATTTGCTGGCTACTGGTTACATATTTTTCCCTTTGGTGAACACTGGTCAGATGTTTAATTTAAATTCAAGGATTTCACTGAACACACGCACACGCACACTTCATTTTATGCTTAACAGTCAATGTAATCATATTGTTTTCACCCCCCCCCCCCCACCCCACAAGGTTGCGGCCAATATTATCCCTTGTTTTATGCTACTATTAGTAGATTGTGATTGTTACAGAACAAGATGCTACAGAAAATTTTAATGCTTTTTACACTTGGGATCATTTTATCAATATCTTGTTTCTATGAAGCTAATTGTCAGCCCGTTTTCTTTAATTTCTTTCAGAGAATAACTCTCAAGGAAATCAAAAACCATCCCTGGTTTTTGAAGAACCTTCCAAGGGAGCTAACTGAATCAGCTCAAGCTATCTATTACCAGAGAGACAACCCAAGCTTTTCTGTTCAAAGTGTGGAGGACATAATGAAAATTGTGGGAGAAGCTAGAAACCCGCCTCCAGTATCTAGACCTGTCAAGGGTTTTGGCTGGGAAGGTGAAGAAGATGAGGAAGCTGAGCTGCAGGAAGAGGAGGATGAAGAAGATGAATATGAAAAAAGGGTGAAGGAGGCTCATGCCAGTGGAGAATTTCAAGTCAGTTAAGCAGCATAACTCTTGTTTACTTGTTGATTATTATTATTATTTTTAAAATAGAAATCACCTACTATTATGTGTATTATAATTAATGACTGTTATCAACTGGCAAGATATTCTAACTTTATGGTCCTGTTCATATGATGTACTACCTTTATCATTAAGAACATTATGTTGTGAACAATATTTGTCTGATTAAATCCTAGATTACTCTATTTTTATCACTTGGCACCTCAAATGTCTCCTGCGTTGGCTGGCTATAAATCACGTTCATAATTCATAATAGATTCCTGTATGGAAATATCGTATGCTATATTCTTATTACCAGAATTTGTTCAATAATGTACAAGAGAGGAAAAGAAAACATGATCAGTTTTATACAAAGATCCTAATGTTGAGCAATGTACATACACCAAACTAGTGAGATATTGATACAGAGAGGTGTAGCAGGTTACATCCAATATATACTGCACCTACTAAAGAATTCTTCATTTCTACACCAAAAAAGATAAACAATGCTTTAATTATGAAACAAAATCTACCATCTTCGAGCTACGTATGGTGATGCAAAATGCATCTATCAATATTGGTGTCACTGATGTTGAATTTGGACATTCAACCTTCTGAGCCATACAGAATGAATGGTCATATGGAAAACATCAAATCTCTTTGGAGGGTCATTAGGCACAAAATGTCTCTGCACCAGTTTTACTCTTCTCTGCATTCTCAGGTACTGTCTTTGAGAAATACCCATTAGTATCTTCTTTATGTTGGGTATATCCTTTACATCTACCTGCACTGAAAATGACCTCCAATTCAAGACATCACTAAAGGGTGGGACATAGCTATCTGAAATCAGAACAGGCACACATTCTGCAAATATGGCTTCCACTATTCTGGGGCTTGCTACTTCATATCCACTTGGACACAGGCAGAATCTGCTGCTTCTGAGCTTATTATAGTAAGATACACCCTTGGGAAGTTCTTCATAGACCTGTACTTCTTGGTCTTTGTCTTTCCATTGCTGGAGAAGTAGGTACCTTATATGGCCATGAAGGTGACCTGCGAAGAAAGCTAGGATTTTTCTACGAGATGGAGAGTACCCTCCTAGTAATCCTGTGATTTCTCCTGTTATAAGATTGATTTCAGGGAGTGAAACATCCTTTGCAGGGTTGAATCCTTCTGATGTATTTGCATTGCATAATACCCTTATGGAATTGTGGAATAATTGAGGTACGTATGAAGATGTGATAGGGCCCTGTGACAAAATTTCCAGAGATTTCATCACAAGGCAACCAAGAGACACACTTGGAGTTGGAAGCTTAAGTAATGGAGGATCGTTTTTCTAAATAAAAATTCTGACTTTGACAAACAGATTATGATCAACTTGATATGCAAACTCCCTCTAGTTCTTAATATTCAATACATTTGAGGAGTTGATTTTTATCTTAAATATATTGACATTTTTAATATTTGTCAATATTTCTTTAATTTACTCCTATTGATATTCTCTCAATAATAATTGAGAAGGAGAAGGAAGGAGGAAAATTAAAGAAGATGATTAGGGTGTTTTAAGAAATATATGTCATTTTAACTAATTTTCTTAATCTAATTAAATTAGGTAAAGATGTCTTATATTAAGGACATGCGAGAGTAATAAAAGTTGGGAAAACTGTGAGTTTCGTTTCACATCATAGAATGCCCTGTTTCTAGTGCCAAAATGTGTGCGCGCGAGAGAGAGGGATGGAGGAAGAGTTTCTTACCCAATCATGGCAGGAGAGCATGAAATGGTCAAAACCCGTGCTTTGATTCCAGAAGGGGTATTTTTGGGATACAGTCTGTACGTAGTCTATCACAGAAAGGCCGATGGAATTGGTATCGCCACTGGAGGGTTTAAAAAGATGTTTCACCATCATAGTCACACTGAATGGCAAGAAATACACAAAAGCTTGGTCTGCATCATGAGTACGATAATACTTGCCCTTCTCGATTTCGTGTATGAATCTTCCTTCTGTCGTGTATATGTTCTTGCATGGACCATTATGGAACAGTGGCGGCTCCCCTTCCTCGTACACAAATATCTTGAACATCTTCTCCATCTCCAGATAACTCCTTTAATATGCAAATTTTATATATCATAATTAATCAATAGTTATTGTATATGTTTGTGTACAAGGCTTTTATACGTGAAGAAGATTTAACATTTTTGTACCTGTGAAAAGCATTGGGGTTTCTGTAAACTGGGCCTTGAGGAACATAATCTGAGTCTTGGTGGGTTGATGTCAAGTTTCGAACTTTGCTAGCTTCTTTAATGGAGGATCTCACTTGGGCCAATCTTGCTTGAATCTTTTTCAGCTTCTTGACTTTCTGATTTGTAATGCTCACTTGTTCTGTGCCTTTACGTTTCAATTCTTCGGCAAGCTTTTCACCTCCCTAAAAGACCCACCAACAAAAAAGAAAGTATGAGAGAAAGTACTCTACACAGAAAGAAAGAAAGAGAGAAAGAAAGAGAAAAAGAAGTTGAATACTCACAATGTTCTTGGAAGTAGCCGTTTTGATTTGTACCAAACCAGATGAAACTAGAGCCTCTGGTATTTCTGTGGAATCTGAAGTATTAAGAGGAGGTGATGGAGAATATGGAGCTTCTTCTTCGTTTAAATTTGAGGATGCTGAGAAAATCCTCTGAGGAACGTTGACGAACGAGAAACTGGGGAAGAAACCAGTGAAGAAAGCAAGAAATAATGAAGATATCAGAATGAACAGAACCACAGAATAAAAAGAGAATGTGTGATTTTCAGAGACTCTCATCTTTAGTTCTTCACAGTATTATCTTCAACTTTCGCCAACTTTCATGTCAATAGAGCAGTGAGCTCTGAGGTAATAATATGGGGGTGGGATTCATTTCTTGGTGCCTAGAGATTCTTTCCTATACAAACAGTTATTCTTTGATACTGAGACTTGTAATGTGAGAGAAGCAAGGGTAGCTCATAACAGTTTTATTCTATTATCGAAATTGTTTATCTGATACATGAGAACTAGAACTTACCAATGTAATGCACATGGATGGGGGAGATATTTATTTTCTTGTAATTCTTTTGCTGATAAGTTTTTTTTTATATATATAAATAATCGGAAATGATAAGTAATTTAATATAGATAATGAATGTAATTTTTTTAGGATGTTCATGGTTAAATATGATTTTTGTTTACTATGAGTTTAAACTAATTTACTGAATTTTTTAATTGTTAAATAATTCGAAAACCACTTTTTATATCAGTTAGTAAAAAAAACAACTATAAATATGCGTATCAATGTGATTTTTTGGGCAAAAAAATGTTTTTATTTACTTTATGGCAGTATGCCAGTACTCATAGATATGTTTCAAATACAACCTCGTCCCTGTTGGGAAAAAAAAAAAAAAAAGAAGAAGACCTTGTCCCTTACCAAAAACTTCTACTCCATCCCAAAAAAAAAAAAGAAGAAAAACATAAGATTATTTTTGAAGTAATTTGATGTTTCATAATATAAAATATTTTGAGAAGAATAATAATACATTAATAAATTTTATGCCAAAATTACACTTCATTATTTCACTCCTTAAATATCTTTCTCTTATTAAACTAAAGGTATTTTCGGAAGCTTACAGTTTTTTTAAAAAAACTAAATTTAATTAATACCAACGGTATTCACAATTTTACCCATCTTAGAAAATGGGTTAGAGTACAGTCCACCTTGGACTGAAAAAATTATTAGAGAACTTCAACAGAGTCAAGACTTTTCTCTCGTTCATGTTGAACAAAGAAACTTCTTGCACATGTTGAAAGCATTAGATCATATTACACACTTCGTGGATCAAAGATGTAAGTATATAAGTTCAAATTCCAGAAAAACACATTTTTTCTGAAAGAAGTGAAAACTTTTATATTTTAAGTCTAAAAGTGGGATATACAATGATCAAATAATAAAACAATGGATTTTTTTCTCTTATCCTTTTTAGATATGGATATTTAAGGACCACAACCCTCAAAAAGTTGATAAACTTGTGATATTTAATGCCACACTTTTTTGCTGACCATTAGGCCACTAATAGTGTCAAAGCTTTAAGATAATAGCTGTTATTGATAAAGATTTCTATGGTTATTTTAGATAATTAAATTGTTTATTTGTTAGAATAAAGCAGTCATTGAAACCAAGACATAACACTAATTGATGTTATTAATAAAAGTTTTCGGTCATTTTATACTAATTATTAGTATTTGAAAGGACTTGCAAATTAACTGTCCCACGATTCATTTTCATGATAAGTGTAATACCGCAACGTAATCTAGTATTGGAACCACTTTCAATACTCATTATTGCAACCTGGTGCTTATCACTGTGATGATTGTACGATCTAAATACAATTTCAACCGTCCAAAATTTAAATTGGGATGATAATAGAAAAATAATTTCAAAATTGTAAAATCTCAAATAAAATATTTATCATAAAATAAGTTATGAATTGTTTATAAAGTCTCATTATTACTTTATCAATTCTTGCTAGCATACCTGACGTGATTTGAAACTTTGTAATTTCAAAGTTTTTTTTTGTCATTTTCCCTTTAAAATTTCATATGGTATTTTTTAAAAAAAAATAAAAACCAATCATCTTTTAGAAGTTAAAGTTTGAAGTTAGGTTTCTCTCATAGTCTTTTTCTTTTTATTCCTTATAATTTCTAAATCATATATGTTCAACCAATCACAATATTACTTTAATCTTCTTTCCAATCAACGGCTTAAATTGGATGATCAGAGAATATGAGAAAAAATATAATGAGGGATCATTTTGCTAAAGTTAGATGGATTACCTTTATTTTTAGATTTTGTATATATTAATATACTTTTTTAAAAAAAAATAAGAGTAAAAGAAATAAATCTGAAGAGAGACCCTGGCGATTTAGATTTCAATTTATAACAAAAAGTACCTAATAAGTAATGTATTTATAACCATTAGTTACTAATAATCATCTCTGACAACTAACCCCAGATCCTGAATAAACCATTGCCCTCAAGAGTCAAATATATAAAAAGAAAACACAACTTGTGGAATTTTACTTGAATAGAACCTATTGAATAGTTGGAGCATTTTTAGTGTAAAAATAGTTCTTTATTCCTTTTTTTTTTTTTAAGTAAAGTCAAGATGATATTAATAAGCTTAAAAAAATTACAGAGTATTACAACAAAAATAACAGAGCATGTAGTAAGGCCAGCATTGAAACTTTCAGTTCTCAAATATAAGGAATAAATAACTAAATGCATTGAAATTATTTTATTTTGGGCAAACTAAATGATTTTGAACTGTAAATTTAATATCTTTTTATATGGCTATTTGATTGGATAATATTTAATCCAAAATATATGTTTAATAGATAATTAACACTTAGGTGGAAGAAATATTAGTATGTTTTGTTCTTCTTCATGAAAAAAGGTATATCTGATTCTTTTTATGTTATAAAGATTAATGTTTCTGTTTTTACTGCATAAGCATTTTTTCTGCCTCATTTAATTAAAAGTGAGTGAATTTTCTTCTCTTTCTAGTGAGACCTACTCACTTTTATATAAGTGAAACAGTAAAAATGTTTTTGTAGTAAAAGTAGAAATATTAAATCCGATGTTATATTATCGTTTCTATATAATATTAGATGGACAAAACTTAAATCAAATTATTTATATACATTAGATAAATCGCGTTGTTATACTTTATAGCAACATCTGGTCAAAAAATACTTTATAGCAACAAGAATAGATTGCTATATATTTTATATAAAAATATTAATATTAATTGACGTGGATATTTGTTTATTTTACATGATTTTTATTAAAAACTTGGTGTTGGGGGATTGGGGGTAGTGGATAGTGGATAATGTAAAATGAACCAAAAAAAAAAAAAAATCCTGAAAAATGGGAGGCGGTAAAAAATGTGAGAGTAGATAAACACACAGGAAGAGGTGGTCTACATTTAGTTCAATCTGATCCGTCGCTTTCAATCACAGCCCGGCACCAGACTTTCAATGGGTTTCTGAACAATCTTGTCATTTGCTAAAAAAATCCTATTGCTTCAAGCTACCATTTTGAAAATAGACCCAACAGGGAAAGAAGGCTTTTTAGCGTTCACCCTCCAAATCTTTTCTACTTGATCTTTCTTTCACAGTTCACCTTCGGCTCAGTGGCAGCTCCTTGTAATTCCTAATCATCAGAATTGGGTAAAGTTCTTCTTGCTTTACTAAAATTTTCTAGTTATTTCTTCTTCTTTTTTTTGGCTTTGAGTTTTCGCTTCAAGGATTTCCCCCCTTTGTTTAGGGCTCCAAACAAAGCTGCAAGGGAAGGAAAGGTCAGTGTTGCTGCCTGGTTGTGCTGATTCACGAAGTTATTTCAAGCTATGAACTCTCCAACTCATCCCTCTTCATCGCCTTCCTCTCCGTCTTCCTCGTATGCGTTTCGTCCTCCTCCATTCCTCACCCATGCTTCTCGTAATTGCAAGTTTCCTCTGTAAGTATTACTTCCCCTGGATTTTTTTTTTTTGGCACCGGAATTTTATATTCATAAGTTAGCTGGCTCCCGGTTGTTTGTGCATTGTCATTTCCTTGGTTCTTTTTTTGTATTTTTTTTAAGGAACGAGTATATTCATTTGACCATAAACAATGGACAGGATCTTCTGATTTTAACTTTCAAATGTTAGTGCTGGCTTTTTCACGTTTTAATCACTGAGATTAAGTCCTTCTTCATAAAGCCGCCCGTTTTCTATTGGAATTAATGTTGTTGACGATTGGCGATAGAAGATTTTTTGTTTATCTTCTTGAATGCTATAGTTTGGTTCAAAAATTAGATTGATGATCTGCTTCCCATTAAGCCCAATTATACTTGCTTTCTTGTTTTTCCTATTGCTTTTGTGTTGTTATAACCCTCTGAATTCATTGGGCCTGGTATTTGACTATTTTGGTTTAATCTTCTGCTAAAATTACGCTTTTGACGTACTTTAGTAAACTCCTGGGTCAAATATTTTATTATCAAATCTCAAGATCAATAAAATATTCTCAAGGTCTAAATATCTTTTTTTTTCCCCATAGGTTATTGCCACAGGCAATCCATGCTTCCCAAAAGATGTATCGCTGTTCTAGGGCCCATGTGGAGACTCCTATTAACTATAGTCCCTTAAAAAATTACATAATGACCAGATGTTCTCATGGATGGTCTGATGCGCAATCCCTGTTTTCCAAGCAATCATTCAACAAGCACTTGTTGCCAGCGGGAGTTTTATCAACTTCAACAACTCAAACTGTTTCCGATACCCCTCTTGTTGGTGACGATAAGATTGGTGTATTATTGCTAAATCTTGGAGGTCCAGAGACTCTTGAAGATGTGCAGCCTTTTTTGTTTAACCTTTTTGCTGACCCAGTAATATTCTATCTTTCATTCACAAGACATCTTGGCTGAACTCCCTTTCTCTTTTAAAATAATATTCAACCCCTTGAAATTGATATTAATAGAAAATTTTCTATTTCTTATTCATTATAATGTAGGATATTATACGGTTGCCAAGGTTGTTTGGTTTCCTTCAAAAGCCGTTAGCCCAATTTGTGTCTGTTGCAAGAGCACCGAAGAGCAAAGAAGGCTATGCTTCAATTGGTGGTGGCTCTCCTCTTAGACGTATAACTGATGCACAGGCATGGCACTTCAGTAAACATGATTTTCATCTTAATTAGTAAAAGTAATTAGTAATTACTCCCACCAGTCTTTAATATAAGACATATTTATCTAATTTAGTTATATTAATGAAGTTAGTTGAGTTAGTTAATATAACATGTAATTTCTAAAACACCCTAATCATCTTCATTAATTCTCTCATTCCCTATCCTCCTTAATTATTGTTAAAGGAGCACCAATAAGATTAAATTAGAAAAAAAATTAACAAATATAAAATCTATGTCTTATATTTAGAATCAAGATTGACTCCTCAAATATGTCTTATATTAAGGATCGGAGGGAGTACTATGTTTAACTGTGGACTTGTTAAATGGTGCATTTTAGTCTGGAGAACTTGAAATTTCAGTTTATCAATAATGAACTATTTATGTTGGTAAGATTGTTCATAAGCCTAATGGTTGATCTTCTTTCAGTTTTCAAAGTATTAATAATTTATAAGGTGAAAGTAAAGCAAAATAGTTGACGGTGAAGAATTGTAGAGCTTATTATAGAAGTCAGCTTTGTACACTTTTGTTCTCCAAGCTATTTACTGTTGAAGTTAAGATTTCTTTTGTGCATTTGTTAATGAGGCTGAATCATGTCTCGTGAAAATTTTAAAATTGTTAATTTGTATACTTTCATTTTTTATCTCATCTATATTTCAATTAACTTTTTCCTACCATTTCTAGTAAACTTTTGAATTTTTAACCAATCTGTAGAGAGACTAATGTTTCACATGCTTACTAATGATATGGAACATTATCAACATTTCGACTTCATCGAAGACTTTATTTTTACAGGATTTAAAACTTTTCTTGTGTTTGATTATATTCTTGTCCTGGCTCTTTTAATGCTGTTTTCTATAGGCTGAAGAGTTGAGGAAATCTCTTTGGTCAAAGAATGTCCCTGCAAAGGTGTATGTTGGCATGCGTTACTGGCATCCATTCACTGAAGAAGCTATTGAACAGGTATTGGTTAACTTGATTTTGGATTACAAAATAAACACTAAACAACATTTTATTGAATTTTTGCTACTTTTGAATCTTCTAAGTTTTTATTTATATACTAATCTAAGTTAAAACTTATTGCTATAAGATTCATCTTTTAAAGGAAAAACCTATAAAAATTTCAACATATGATGTCATTGCTCTTTGCTTGATATATTATTGAATTTTTCAAGTACTGACTGGCAGAACGTTAATTATCTGCAAACTTTGATGGCTTTGACTCAGCTATTCCCTTTTCTCCATATCAATATTTCTTTGCTGATACCGTATATCTGAGTTGTATACTTAATTATGTTTCAGATTAGTTGAAAATAATATGAAATCCGATTGTACTTTGCCAAAGTAACCAATACAATTTTATTTGTACTTCCCCCATGATTTCCTTACTGTTTGCTTATAAGTAATTTTTTCCCTTAAAAACACACCATGTAGATTAAAAGGGATGGAATTACAAAGCTTGTTGTTCTTCCACTTTATCCTCAATTTTCAATATCAACCAGCGGTTCAAGCTTACGTCTCCTGGAGAGCATATTCCGGTAACCTCTAAAAAAATCCTACAGTTGTCATATCACGATACTCTAAAGATATGGACTGACATTCTGTTATAATGGCAAATCCTTAAAATATTAAACGATTCTTCAGTGAGGATGAGTATCTAGTCAACATGCAGCACACAGTAATCCCTTCGTGGTACCAACGTGAAGGATACATAAAGGCCATGGCAAATTTGATTGAAAACGAATTAAAAGGTTTTGACAACCCAAAGGAGGTACGGCGTCTTTTATGATCTAGTGGTTCAGATGAAAGGATTTTTTTTCTGTGGTATACTTTCTGTTATCATTCTCATATTTTATTGAGATATCGATAGCAAAATTTATGTAGTCAATATCTTAGTCATGCTTTCGTGAACAGTGATATTTTTTCTGTTAGCATTCTCGTATTACTGAAATAATGACAGCATTATTCATGGAGTCAACATCTTAGTTATGTCCGGGTATAGTGAATTTTTTTTCTGTTAGCTTCCTCATATTTTATTGAAATAATGACAGCATAATTTATGTAGTTGATGTCATCTATGTCTGGGTAAAATAACAGTGGTAGTAGACTGCACAGTTTATGTAGTTGATGTCATCTATATCTGGGTAAAATAACAGTGGTAATAGTAACTCATAACAGCAATTCTGGTAACTGATGACAGTATCAACTGTCGCATAACATGCTTCTTTACTTGACCTTCTGTATGAAATGCACTTTGCTGACCTTTTTTATTTGGTTTAATGAGAAAAAATTGCGTCTATCAACAAAATATGGTTGCTCTCTTACTTTCTTATGTTATCGTTCAGGTTTTTCGTGAAGAATTCTTCTCATGCTCGTGCTTGGTGTCGTTCAATTTTCTATCTGTATGCCTATTTTCCTTAGTAATTGGAATTCTGATAACAGGTGGTGATATTCTTTAGTGCGCATGGAGTACCACTTGCATATGTAGAAGAGGCCGGCGACCCATACAAGGCAGAGATGGAGGAATGTGTGGATTTGATTATGGAAGAACTTGAGAAAAGGAACATAACTAATTCCTATACCCTTGCTTATCAGGTAATTTGTTGGGTTATTTTATTTCTTGTACATACAAACCGATAGGCAGTATTGGATTATACTATGAAATGTTTCATGCTTCATGGCCTGCAATATATTTAAATATATGAAATATGGTATGGAAATTCTAATTTCTAACTATAAGAATGGGAATAATGTTAGAGCAATTGTTTCCAGAGCAAAAGGTTAATCCAATTCTTCTTGTTTCTTGTTATGCTTTGTATTACTTTGCTTATATGTAGTCTCAATTGGACTCATGATTGGAAGCTATTTTCAGAATGAATAATCTTGTGCGATGATTTTCTAGCTTTTAGCATTAGTTATTATTACATGTAGAAAGCTCTTTGCAAGTAATCTGCCTGACTACCTTTTGGAGAATAATCTCACGACCCTGCAAATACTACTCAGGGAAGCTTTCTTGCATAATATTAAATCTCAACAAAGTTAGGTGGTGCAGATGGATTTATCTCTGCCTGAGTAGTCTATTTGTAGACCTATCAATGTTATCCTACCCTTAAAGCATGATTTATGACACTGACATAAAAGTGTAATCATTGTTATAGAGTAGAGTTGGCCCAGTAGAATGGTTAAAACCTTATACGGATGAGACAATAATTGATCTTGGAAAGAAGGGAGTGAAAAGTCTGCTGGCTGTGCCAATTAGGTAATCTTAGCCGCCTTCTTTTTAATATTACCTTACTCCTATCTTTATACTTTCTGGCTTCTTTCTGTATCTCACTCTTTCCTGTCATTTATGTGCTATATTCACAGCTTTGTCAGTGAGCACATTGAAACACTAGAAGAAATTGATGTTGAATACAAAGAATTGGCTCTAGAATCTGGCATAAAAAACTGGGGCCGTGTTCCTGCGCTAGGATGTGAAGCCACCTTCATTTCAGATTTGGCAGACGCTGTAATTGAATCTCTCCCATATGTCGGTGCCATGGCAGTTTCTAATCTTGAAGCACGGCAGGTTCACATTCTCATTTCACTCCTCTACTCGTAATCTCCACTAAAATGTTCTGCCATCATCTTAAAATATTGAATCAAGTAAATTTGATCTGACATTATTAAATTGTCAGTTGCATGCATGCCTTGAGCTTGTGATGTGATTGAAAATCTGATTTCTTTGGCAGTCTTTGGTTCCACTGGGAAGTGTAGAAGAGCTATTGGCAGCATATGACTCTCAACGCCGGGAGCTACCACCACCGGTAATGGTATGGGAATGGGGTTGGACAAGAAGTGCCGAAACATGGAACGGAAGAGCAGCAATGCTGGCCGTGCTTCTTCTGTTGTTTTTAGAAGTCACTACCGGTGAGGGGTTTCTGCACCAGTGGGGAATATTGCCCTTGTTGCGATGAACAAAATTCCCTCTCACCCTGAAAAGGCAATGGAGTCTTGTTTTGTTCGTATAATGCATATAATTTCTTTCTGTCATGTGCTACTTGAAAATCAAGTGTCGATTTTACCACTTGATTCTACCTAGTCAAGTTTAAGCACAGCACTATTTGTGGATGGAATAGAAAAGAGGAGAGGAGAAATGTATAGTAAAATTGTAAGAGAGAGCCTCTACTTGTATGTAGAGCTTGTGTTTTTGTCATAAGAATTGTTTTTTGGGTTTCGTGACTTGGGAAGCCTGCACGGCTGCTTTGACCTTCAAGCAGTAATTGTAATAATGATATATCATATAGCTATGGAGAAATTTAGTAGACGCCGGTGTATTCCACTCATGATTTGTTTTTTTTTGAATTAGAGAAGCTAACTAATGGGCATGAGATTACAAAAAAGGATCAAACTCGGAACCTTTTATTTGCATGAAAGCTTTCATCTCGCAACCTTTCATTTGCATGAAAGCTTTCATCCCGCCAAGGCTATTGGCATTCCTGTAAATATTTAACTTATTCGTTTATACAAGCCAAGTGGTATACTAGAAAAAAGGGATAATGTGTAAAAATACACATGAGTTTTTTTCTAAGAGTGTTCAGTACCACGTGTATTTTTTTTTTAGCAAAAGTACACACGTTATCGTTTTGGAACAAAAGTCATATCCCACCGTTATATTACTGTTCATTTCATCTCTTTCTCTCTCATCACGGTGAACAGTAATATAATAGTGGGATGTGACTTTTGCTCCAAAATGGTAACCACGTGTGTATTTTTGTTCAAAAAAAAAAAGCACGTGGTGCTGGACACTCTTGGAAAAAAGCTCATGTGTATTTTTGCACCTTAACCAAAAAAAAAAATCAGGTTAAGTTGTAGTTTTGTTCTCTAAGTTTTTATTGTTGATGAGTAATGTTATCCTAGAAATGTAAAATTGGGGCTTTTTTCTTACTTGTATCTAAATTAATTTTAATTGTTAATTGATTAAATATGTTAAGTTCGTCTGCTTGTGATCCATGTCATTTTTGTTAAGATATAAATTTGTTCTTGAAATTTTAAATCTAACTTTGAAAAAAAATGAAGTAGATGACATAATGGATTACTACGGCAAATTTACACCTTAACAAAAATGACATATGGACTATCATCTCAACATATTTGGTCAACTAACTGTTAAAATTAATTGGGATAATTGTTTAGGAAAAATTGCTCATTTTTTGACACTTCCGGAGCAAAATTGTCCCTCTATGAAAACTTCTGGGGCAAAATTGCCACTTAACCTGGAAAAAAAAAAAAAAAAACCATCACTGTGCTAACCTTATATTTACGCTCCTTTGTTTTGAGTGTTGATATGATTTAGTAATTTGCTAATAAAAGAAAAAGATGAACGAACAATAAGGAAATAAGGAGGTTGTTAACACCTTTAAACAATCACTTAATTTAATTTTGTTGTAAGTTTTAATTTCGTGTGTTGATTGAAATGTTACTCCCTCTCGTCTTTAATATAAGATATTTGAGAAGTTGATGTTGATTCTAAATATAAGATAAAGTTTTCATATTTATCAATCTTTTCCTAATTTACTTTTATTAATACTTCTTTAACAATAATGTAAGAGCAGGGATTTGTAGGGAGCTTTTGCGCCGTCACCAAGGTAACATGTTGCGTGATCACAATGACGTGAACTTTGAGCTGCGTGTTGGTTTATGGAATTAAACATTCCTATCTCAGTTCTCCCTTCATAACGAAAATGGCAAGTCTCCTGGGAAAAGTTGCATCCCCACCCCCCCCCCGGGGGGAGATTAGCTGGCTGAAGTAAGCTTGTAACTGGAATATTCGGAAGCTCTATATTCTGCAAAAGACGAGGTATTCCAAAGAAGAGAGAAGACCTTACCTAAATGGGGATGGACTATAGGTGGAGCTCATTCCCATACGAATGACAGTGGGATGTGCAGGCACTACTATTGAAATCGCGACACATAACGCTTATTATCTGTCATATATTACAATTCTGAACCATCATATATATACAAGTGCTATCTATGCTAAGCACTAGTAAATTACGGTTCTGAACCGTTTTTTTCCTAGACATATTATATGGTTCTAATATAACATACATTATAAATTGAGTCTCAATGAGACTATGATATGCACATTGCTATGATAATGATTAATGAAAATATGTGAATACCCGTCATAATATATGGTAATGCTTACAAGATATACAACGGTTTCATATTGACAACCGTTATTTATTCTTTAACATATATAATGGTTTTTATGTAAAAACTATTACTTTTAATAAAAAGACAACTGTTATATATTTAATACATTAACAACGGTTTCTAAATAAAGGTATCACGTAGACATATTATATAGTTCTTCCTTGAATGTTTTATCACGTCGTGATTTCATAAATATTGTAGGTATTTGCTTGTTCATGTATGACTCTTGGTACAACTGAACTAGTTTATTCATCACATCCCCTTTGATCTTTTTGAAGCAACTTCTAGAGATATGGACACTTTCAAAAAATGAAAGGTATTTTCTTAGGAGTCCATATCTCCCCGAAATCACATCGAAAAATATCAATACAGTAGGAACTATGAATCAAAGCAATGAATTGACAACTTCCTCTAATAAGAAATGAATCTTCGATCGAAATAATACTATTCTTTTTATAAAATCAATCTAAGGAACCTTTGATTAGAACAATACCAGGTTAAAAAAAAAAAAAAATTACTTCACAAAAGCAATTTAATGTCACCTTGAATTATTTATCAAGTCATGACTTCACAAAGGTATACCAATTGGCCAAGAAGAACAATGCAAGAAACAAGAGAGGAACTGTTAGAAGTGAATGGAAGAAGGATAATGCGACATGGATTAAGGAAATCATAACTATACCTAGCTATATAGCTAGGGCTCACGAATGAAAAATAGCTAGCGCGATGGTTGCTAAGATAAGGGTCAAGTGTATTCGCTAACGTGACTATCGCTTAGAAGTCAGACAATGGCTTTTTATGGTGAGATTCGACTGAAAATGACTCTCGACAACTAGAAAAGACAACAAGAGTCGTATGGTTATGATGTTGGTGGGTTTCGTTCGAACAGACTAAGTGTCAAGTGTATTATGCTTTAGACGTTTAAATAGAAGAGGAATGGTAGGGTTTTTGGATTATCGTTGTAACATCCCGGATTTTAAATGGCGGATTTTTTTTTTTTTTCAAAAGAATAGTAACCAGAGTCAAGCATTATAGCAAGTGAGTAACTGAATTTAAAGATATATGTCCACGGTGTAATTGTACTCATACAGACATCCATTGCTTAGAAAGGGTAGCGTCTAACCAGATTTAATAGAGCCACAGAAGTAAACTCCTTCTGCCATCCAATGCCCGCTACCTGCCCCGAACCTCAACCCTTGATTTTCCCGAACCTGAAGCTACAGCTAAGATCCAATTTCCAATTGGATCTCAGGTAACGGTTAACCTTATGCTCAAATAAACAATATATGGCAACAGATATTCATAATAACATAACAGCATATCAATACTAAATCACACAACAAGTACCACAACCAGTACCACAACAAGTCTGCACATATCCAGTGCCACGACGGCCCATCGTGTCCTCAGCGCTAGGAAAGCCTTACGGCGTTATCAAAACTATAACCCGTACAAAGCTGTATGTACAACTGCCCTCTCTCGGCAGAGTCTCAATAAATGACATATCAATCACATATATGAATATAAGCAGCATAAGTGTTAAGGTTACAGTACGTGTCCGTACCTCCATTGATGATTTCTGGTACTTTCGTCAAATTACGGCACGTTCGACAGCGGTACAACAGCGGTGACAGCGGAAACAGCGGTTTGTGGTTTCGAATATCCTATACGGATAATATTACTTATATGAGTATTCAAAACCAAAACGGGCATTTTAGGTACAAATTACCATTTTACCCCTAATTTGACTTTTCGGCGGAATTTCGCCAGAGCTCCGCTATTTTGACTTTAATTTCTCAAAATTTTTGCTATAACCTTTCCTCTATCATATTTCTAAGATAAATATCATATTTATTCCTAAAACATTATATTTAATTAACTTTGAAAATTTAGAGACTACCCTAGCAATCCTACTATAACTACCGAAAGAATTACCGAACTAAAGACTAAGGACCGAAAACTTACTCAGAGCTTCGCTAGGATTTTGCTCCGGACTTCTCCTTCCTCCTTGCTCTCCCAAATTTCGAAATTCTCAAAAGAGAATGGTGTGAAGAAATGTGAAATGGTGAAGGGGTATTTATAGGTGAAGGGAAGGGCATTTTCGTAATTTTTGTCTGATCGAATTCTGACCGTTGGATCGCACTTTTGTTGAGGTGGCTTGATCTTGACCATCCACCTACTAGGCTGACCTCATCATCCATAAAGAGATAAAGAATGATAACCTCATCCTGCCTGTGTCATCTTGCTTTATCAGATGAACTCCCTGGCTTAGTGTCCTGATCGCGAAATTCCATAGAATCTTAAAATTCTGGGAATGACACGTTGAAGATCTTTTCTTCCTCTTTGAGAATACTGGGTTTTCCTGACCTTATATTCTCGTTAAGGACATTCCGTTATCAGCCGAAAATCCTCGATAATCACTACCGGGTACAGAAATGACTTCTGTCGGTGTCATCTTCTAGATAAAAATTCACTGATCAATAATATACTCTGGTTTTCCCCCACCTATCCCCGGATCCCTGCATCTGAATTATTTTCTATCAGTTCTCATTTATCCTGTTCACTTTTCCCTGATTATTCTAATATTTCCTAACTAACACATGTTTTAATTAATATTACTATTATATTTAAAAATCTACCTATCCTTATCCTTCCATTTTTTTTTCTTTTCTTTTTCCCCTAAAATTTCGGTCACCACTATATATATATAATTATATTTTTTTCCATTTACCACAATATCCCATTTCTTTTTCACAAAAATTTCCCATTGGTCCATTTTTCCTAAACTCTTATGATCTTATAAAATTCCTAAAAATCCCTTAATTAATCCTTTACTAATTTTTGATAATTTTATCAATTAAAACTAATTATTTTCTCACAACAATTCTATTTACATCTCTAATTTAAGCTTTATCTAAATTATCAAAAATCTTAAGGCCAGTTTTAATCTTAAAATACTTTTTAATTTTCATAGAAAATAATTTAGTAAATAGTCTAAATTAAGGACAATATTCTTTCTATTTTTTTTTAATAATTATCCTTATGCCCTTTAGAATTTTTCATAATTTCTTTAATATTTTCCTTTGAACTACTTATCTTACACTTTGAGACTACACATTCACCTATTACCAATAGGTTTTATTTGTTAATATAATATTCCAGATAAATAATTATCCGGGTATTACAATCGTGCCTAAGATTTACATCACAGTTTGTCCGTAAGAACTGTTATTTGTTTGTTTACATTTATCATGGTTATTTGTTAATAACCGTTGCGTATTCCTTTTTTTCCACATGGTATTCTAATAAGTGACAGATTTTACTTAATAACCGTCATACATTTCACTTTTTTTAAATAAAAAAAGGGGTTAAGGTGCAAAAATACACATGTGCTTTATCCTAAGGAGCGTCTAGCATCAAGTGTTTTTTTTAGATGCAAAAATACACACGTGGTTACAAATTATGTGCAAAAATACCGTTTGACTGTCAAGTTTGACTTTGACAATTAAGTTTGACTTTTTTTTTTACTTTCAAATATGTAAAAATACACATGTGATTTGGCAAAAAGAGCACCCAACACCAAGTTCTTTTTTTAATGTAATAATTTTATTTCAATTAAAGGGAAATGATTATTTTTCTAGGTATATTTCTTGAAAAGTCAAATTTTTTATTTTCATAATTTTTTTTCTTTTTTTAAAATCCTTATTAAATTTTCTAATTAATAATTAATAAATGAGTATTTATGCATTTACAATTTGATATTATAAATACTATATTTAATTAAAAATAATTTTAATTTTTTGATCTAACAAATTGAACCAAAAATTATTTAAACAATTTTTCAATCAAAATCAAACAATATTATTTAAATTTTATTGCATTAAGAAATAAGCAATATAAATGTTTGCACCTCTAAATGAGTTATTTTTATTTATATGATGAATGAAAATTAATCAAGGAATATTATAGACTTATCGTTATAAAGTTGACTTATAAATACTCATTTATAAATTATTAATTATAAATTTAATAAATATTTTTTAAAAAAATTAAACTAAATTATGGAAATAAATTTTTTTACCGTTTTTACCCATTGGATAAATCCTACTCTCCAAAATGATAAATTAGAAGAAAAAATTTGACCTCTTAAGAACTATACCTAAAGAAATAATAATTTTTCTTTAATTAAAATAAAATTAAAAAATTAAAAAAAAATACTTAGTGTTAGGCGCTCTTTTTGCTAACCACATGTGTATTTTTACACATTTAAAAGTAAAAAAGGTTAAACTTAACGATCAAATGGTATTTTTGCACATAATTTATAACAAAGTGTGTACTTTTGCACCTAAAAAAAGTACTTGGTGCTAAACGCTCCTCGGAATAAAGCACATGTATATTTTTGCACCTTAACCCAAAAAAATAGTAGTTGATTATGCAATCACCATTTTACAAACAAAATCAAAAAAGCACATGTGTATTTTTGCACCTTAACCCAAAAAAATAGTAGTTGATTATGCAATCACCATTTTACAAACAAAATAAAAAAAAAACACAAAGATAGGATATAAAAAAAATTAAAAATAACAAGTTATAGAGATGTTTTAAGAATATGATGCACAATCATATTTTTCCTTCTCCAATAACTTGTCCACCTTTTCTTTCAAAGAGCAAACTAGAGTTATAAGTTCCTTCAAACACTGGTCCATGCGTTCTTACTCTCACAAGTAAATCTAGACCATATGATAGAGTTTGTGGGATGTGTGGACGAGCCCTTTAATGCTTGTTGGTGGAGGACGTTCATCTTTCATTTTGGTCCCAGATGATAAAGCAGAAGTTCTCTTTCATTTGTCCATAATTTTGGTGAATAATAAAAGTTTGCAGCTAACTATAAGAAGTTGAAATGGAAGTGGAAAAGTGGAGTTCATTTTTCGAAAGTTTATGGAGAGAATGTTTTATGGATTACTGAGTCGTCGTGTCTTTTAGATTTACAGATTATTATATGTTATAAATTGTGATTGTTGTTTTAATATAACCGTTATTTATTTTATTTCATGAAGGTTTTTCTGTATAAAATGTTGGATATATCCTTTTTACACAAAATATTTAAGAAGAAAAAATGAGGGGAAAAAAAGAAAGAACAGTGTTGAGTATCTTGATGAGATCATCGGGCTACTCATCACCAAAGGATTGGCCAAGGTCATTGTTAAAATCATGCGGTTAATCTCATACTCATCAAGATGAGATTGGCCTTCTTGTTCATACTAGTGAGATATCCATAAAGCCTTCTCATAGCATAGTTAGTTTGTTGTGCATACCGCAACATTATTTCTAGTTGAGGGAGCATAAGATGTAGAGGTGGAGGATGAGGCTGATGTTGGGGAGGAGAAGAGGAGGTGGAGGTTAAGGAGGAGGAAAAGGAGGTGGTGGAGGATGACGCTAAGAGTTTTCTAGCATGTCTTCTGCACAAGGTTTCGTCTTAGTGATTGAGCTAGAGAACAAAGAAGAAGATGATTAAAAAAACATAGAAAAAACAAATGAAAATGTGACATTTAAATATTGTAGTAGACATCTAGAAGGGATGTGAAAAAAATCATCATTGCATGTATTGGAAATTGAACAGAGCTTGATGAAAAGGTGCATGTGTTCTCATGACGATCATCAGATAACGAGGAGACATTCATAGTCAGCATGAGGAAGATAAAAGATTTTGAAAGCTTTAATTAACATTTATTAATTTAGAACTGTTAAGCATGTTTACATGAATACTTTACTGTTTTTAATTAATAACTGTGAATTATTAAGTTTTTTCTTTTTGGTGGACTTTATTATTAACTTAACATTTATTAAGTTAGAACTGTTAAGTATGTTGGCAAGAATACTTTATGGTTCTTAATTAATAACCGTGAGTTCTTAAGTTTTTTTTGCTAACTTTATTATTAACTTAACGTTTATTAAGTTATAATCATTAAGTATGTTGAGAAGAATACTTTACAGTTCTTATGCAATAACAGTGAATTAAGGTTTTTGTTTGTTTGTTCACTTCATCTCCCTCTTCCGATGATGAGGATGAGGATAAGGAAGAGAAAGAGGAAGATGAGGATAAGGATGGTAGACAAGAATAATTTACATCTTAATAAATAACCGTAAATTATTAAGTTTTTTTTTCATCAACTTCATTTTTAATATTTTAAGAAAAAAAACAACGATAATATTTATTCATCATCACCATTGTCATCATCATCCTCATCCTCTACTTCGTCCTCATTCTCATTCTTATCAGAGGAGGAGGGAGATAAGAATTTGACTGCAAGTCATATTCGATTGAAGTATGTGGTTTACCTTCCTCTTCAACTTGTTGGCACATGTCGCAAGACGCCTTGTGTGACGGTAAAGTAGAGCCGGGAAAATGGGTCAGGCCTATCGGGCCGGCCCATTTAAGCCCTAGCCCTTTAAGGGTCAGGCTTGAAAAATAAACGAGATATTTGAAATTAGCCCTAGAGGGCTGGCCCTGACAGGCCTCGAGCCAGCCCTGCAGACCCTTTTCACTTAGCTTTTTCTTTTTTTTCTTTTTAAATTTATTAATTTATATATATATTGTATTTGTTATAGAGTTATTTATCTATTTAACTACAAATACATACTAACTATACTCTAATTCTATGATTTGATTTATTATTTGTTGTAAATAAAGATAATGGATGTGTTCATGATGTGGGACAGAATTATTTGGGAACTTAACATGATGAAGGAGAGAAGAAAAATGTTAATAAAGAAAAGTTGTAAGAATCGAATGTGTGAGTTTAAATAGAGATTTAACGGAATACGAAATATATAACTTATGAAGGTCAACGGATTAAATAATGACATACATGATAAGTTGATTGATCTTGAACCCGTCAAGAGATAGAGGGACTCTGAAACTCTGATGTGCTAGCTTACTTTAACATATTTCTCTTGTTTTAGTGTACAGTACTCCCTCCGGTCTAAGCACACCGCCTCACAACTATAGAAGACATATTGTGATCTAATTGCCCAATCTCTGTGGTATTAAAAGAGGCAGCTAAATTTCATAATTATGACCACATTAAAATCATCCGACGACAAATTGTGATATAACTGCCAATCTCTATAGTATAAAAACAGGTAGCTAAATTAGCAGCAGAAGCAGATATATTATAATGACACTATATTATTCATTGACCATCCAGACTCACAGCCACAAACTACAAGATAACTCTTAATCATCGTCACAAAACAAGGCAACATCATATCAGTATACATATATATATATATTCATGAACGATTCATTCATACAAACATGAAAGGAAATTAATCCAGAAGGTGACAAAAATGCTGAATTAACCGGTGAGGTCCTCCTCCTTGTGGGTCTCAATCACAACATCAGATCTGGGGTAAGCCGCACAGGTAAGAACCCAGCCTCCTTCAATCTGTTCGTCGTCGAGGAAGCTTTGATCGGACTGGTCAAGCGCTCCTTCCACCAATTTTCCGGCGCACGACGAACACGACCCTGCTCTGCACGAGTACGGAAGTTCGATTCCAACTTCCTCAGCTTGGTCCAGAATGTAAACATCATCGGGACATTCGAATTCCTTTGGCCCCTCCGGAGTTAGCAGCTTCACCTTGTACGCCGCCATGCACGTCACGCGACCTCCGATGCTGCGGCCTCCCTTCCTTGTTCCGACGCCGAACATAGCCTGAAGCTTAGGCGCTGACCGGAGGCTTGTGGTGGCGTTTCTCCCGAAGAAGGAGCCGCTTACGACGGCGCCGGTGGTAGAGGTTGCCATTCTGGACAAGCTCGATCTAGCTGGAGAGTAGAGAGAAAATGGTGGTGAAGGTGCTTCTTGTTATAGAGATTATGGGTATGTGAGCAAGATTGTGAGACGTAGAGTGATGCCACGTGTCATTATATTGTGAAGCGCTTTATCTTGGTTCTTCTTCTTGTTTATTTCTGTTAACATTATCTTGGTTCATCTGTAGCTTTAGATGCTTGGAGAATCAGGATCCTCGTGGAAACCACCCTCACCGTTCATTTTCTCCTCTTTTGGATTTCTGATAATTATTTAACGTTATATTTATATATAATACGACTAAAAAAGCCAAAATTTTGCTATAAATATTATTTTATTATTCGTTGGCAAAAAACAAAATCATATTTTTCTCCCCTATCACGTATTAGTCTTCTCATGATTCAATGCCCACGTTTTATTTAAATTTATATCAACTTTCAGTTGCATTCCTTAAATTCATGAAGGGTTTTTTCATTCACTAATTTTAACACTTGTAGTTAATGAAGAGCACTGAGTCATGTAACAAAAAAGTATTCACTTTGTGCATTTATTTATTAGAAGAAATGAAAATCCTTTATACTATACATTTTTGAAAAAGAGAACCTTTAATCATATTAAAAAAATGTCTACTGAATGAACAATGATGCCTCCATAATTGATTATTGACATATTAATTTTTAATTTAAATTTAATTAAAATAAAACCTAATAATGACATTGTCGGGTGACTCTGATCTAAACTTTCAACAACTTATCTTTTAAAATATAAAAAATATTATATTAAAGGATTAAATTTTAGACATGATTCGTTAGTATTTAATTATAAAGTTACTAATATCATTTTTCGCTAATAAGATTAACTGTGTTAAGAGATTGAAAATATATTTTATAGTTAAAGGAACTAAATTGAAATATATGTAAATTTAAGGGGAAATTCTAATTAAATCTATTTGAAATACCAAAATCTAAATTCAGACCTTCATTTTAAACAAATTATTAATAAGGTTAAGAGACCTAATTAGAAATTTTTGAATGTTGTTAAAAGACAAAAATACATCATTTTATTTCATCTCGACGTAATTGAAAATTTCTAAATATTTCACTCTAATTCAATCCTTCATTATTGTGACTGTCCCTATTCCAATAATTGGCACCAATCCGTTTTTATTTGGACTCTTTAGATATGTTTGTGTCCGTTTTCTAACACGATTTACAATATACAGAGTAAATAAGTGAAAAGAGTTTTGTCTTGACTTATATGAAATTATTTTTTAAACGTCCATCCAAAACAAGAACCATGATGATGAATGGATTATGCAAATCTAATTAGTTATCCTCGGTAGAAATTAAGCTGGGGAATTTGAAGGGGACAAGGTTGAATGCTTATCTCTATACTATTCTTAGGACAAAGACTGTGGTTATACACAATTTAATATGTTTTTAATAATTTGATATTGTTTGAAAGTCCCAGAAGAAAACAGACAGTCTACACCTAAGATGGAAATGTAAAGTAATCCAAGTTGCGTCTTTTATATTTAGATATAGAAAAAATTAGGGGGAAGAATATTATGAGAAAAAGCTCTTAAAAATAGATATATAATTTTTTACTATTTTGGAAATTCTTTTCTAGTATTATATTCGCTCCTCTTCTATTTTCTCTTCACTTTTCTCTCTATCCAAACATATTCTAAAAAGTCCCGACCTAACAAAATTAGTTGCCGCCTTGCCGGGACAAAGTCCTCCCTCAAAATGGTAATTGTAAAAACAAATAACGGGGATTTGCCTCTGATGTTGGATTATGGGACCGTGTTTCGAAATCCTGAAAGTCTAATTAAGAAGTGGAAGGCGACAAAAGACCTCAACTCTAATGGGCATGGCTAACACCACTTGGTGCTTGCCAGCGTCTCTTTCACCTTAAAAGCCAATTTCCTAATTTCCAAGACGATCATCCCCTGACGGGTAAATTTGTCAGAATAATGTTTATTTTGAAAAAAAAATTGTCAAAATAGGGTATTGTATAAACATATTATCAAACTAGGGCAGTTTATGATGCTACGTCAAATAACGCCACTTACATGGTGTGGTGCCACTGACGATGTGGCTGTCACGCCACAAGTGGCGCTAATATTAAAAAAAAAAAACTCCTCGATTTTTGTTTTAACTTTTATATTATTATATTATATATTATTTTATATAATATATATTATATTATATATAATCACATTTTAAAATGATGTGATATATATCACATTTTAAGTTAGGTTAAACAAGTGTTCACAATTTCAAAATTTTTGTAAAATATTTTTTTTTAAAATGATGTTCGTAGTGGGACATCTAAATCGCGCTACGAACAGTTAGACACAGCGGTCCCGTTAGTCAGTTAGCGGGCGAGGTTAAGGGGCAGCGTCCCGTCCAGAAAATTTTTTCGAAAATAGAACATCATTTTAAAAAGAATATTTCATAAAATTTGAAAATGATTGGGTATCTTTGTGTTACAAATGGAACAATTATTACCTCAATATTCTTTGCCAAGGGAGCTTGTAGGTAAAGGCTATGAATCCTCAAAGAGTTTGTTATCCAATTCTGCCATCCTTTTCTGATATCGCCATTTTTTGACAAAATTCCACCATATATACCATATCATAAGAGCTTTCACAAGCCAACTTCTGACCCTCTTTCATCAAACTTCTTAAGCTTTTTGAAGCTTCGATTTGATCTGTTTCATTCATCAACAATTGTTCGCTATTTGATTCTATCTCCTCCAGCATGTGAACTAGTGATCTCATGGAAGCATTTAGTAGTTCCGTCGTGGTTTTGAGCATACCGACATCTTTTATTACCATTCATATTCCACTCTCAGATTTGTCAAGCATAAACATGATACCTTCATAAATGATAATAATTATAGCAATGACTTTCACTATTTCAGCTTCGCACAACTAAAACAACTTTACTCTTAGTTATTTCATACCCAAATGTGTGTGATAGGTGGCTCATAGCTACGCACAACTAAAACAACTTTACTCTTAGTTATTATATACCCATATATGCATGTGGTCACAACCACTTTCTATTGTCTTAGTTTGCTCATGTGAACGTCATGGTTACTAAATAATTATCTGACTTTACTTTCAACCATTGTCCAACCATCAATCGCACATAGTCATCAACACCACTTCCCTTGTGTGGAATATCACATATTTAACTATGTTCACCACATGAGTGCCTCATAATCAACCAATATTTCCCAAATTTTCTCCTAACCATGGAGTTTCCACCACCTCCCTCTGCTCAGATTTCAAGCTGGGAATGAGTTTCCATAGCTCTAAAAGTTCAATAAAGCAAATTCTAATACTTTTACAATTTGTCATGTCTTTCTTTTATTCTCTTACTCACACATTGGGGTTGTCCCTCTGTCACTCTCATTCGTGTTTTTCTCTCCGCAGTTTTTCCCTAAATTTCTCTTCCATTCATCCTCTTCTACTCCTAAAATTCGCTTATACTTTTATCAACAACGATGGGATGATGGGTGCATCACATTCAATGCAAACAAGAAAACAACAACCAGATCAATGGAGAAGAAGGAACCCACCTATTCTTTGAATTGATCGGATGCCATGTCATCACCGGAAAAAGACGCCTGCCCTCTCTATTCTTCAAATCCCTTCATTTTCTCTAGGTCCACCTGTATGAATTGCCCTAAACTCCTTCAGCTCTTTATATCAAATACACCATCACATCAGGGGTATTTGAATCTTTAGCCATTTTCCTTAAGCACTAAAAAATGGGTTCCCACCATTTTTTTTTTGTGAAAACTCATTTTCATTTAAAGCAAGAAAATGGGCGCCCATGGAAAAATATTTTCGGCGTAAAACGGCAAACCAAACCGGCGCCACCAGTGGGAAAATTCAATTTTCCCTTTCCCACCTCCCATTTTTTTATCCAAACAAGCCCTGATTCTTAATAGGATTTTCGAATTTACCTATACTATTTTGCAGCACATAAGGGTATTTTGGTCTTTGAACAACTTTAAAAAATTCCTAATTAGGCCCCTCGGCCTTATTAATAATTTGTTTGAAGTGTAGGCTTGAATTTTATTTTTAATATTTCAACTGAATTTAATTAGGATTTTCTCTAATATAAAGGATTAAACGCATTATGAATTATATTCATAACTCTCAAGCAAATGATTTTCCAATGTTTATTGTTTTCATTCTAAGATACTATTTTAAGTCCTAAATGGAAGACTGGATTTACTAATTATTTAAAATATTTTTATTTTTTTTAATCTAATTTGTCTGACTTATAAACTAATATATAATTTAATGATATTAAAATTTCTTTTATTTCTAAAAATTCCACAATGTATGATGTATATAGATTGATGCTTTTCGTTTAATTTCCATAAGTGAAAGCAAACATCTCCTAATTCTGTTGTGCTAATCTCTCTTTTCCTCTTAAGACCCCCTTTGACAACTGGTCATCAGCAAATATAGTGAACTTGAACAAATTCAGATAAGACTTCTTAGTCAACCATGTTTCCAAGAGCTTACCAAATCACCAAACGCAGTTGAAGATGACTCACCTGAAGACCAAGCAGCCATAGCCATGGCTTTCATCTCCAAGTTCCTCTCTCTCACAATCTTGCCTTCTTCACATTCCATCAATCCCCTCACTCTTCTCTCCACCCACCAACCCTTCTCTGCTTCTTATTATAGGTATCGCCACTTTCATCTCCTTCACCAAAATCACGCTGTGCTGCTGTGCATACTCTGTTCTGCGTACAATGGCCAAGCCACCATTGGTACTCCATAGCTCACTGCTTCCAACACTGAGTTCCAACCACAGTGAGTCACAAATCCACCCACTGATTCATGCCTCAGAATCGCATTCTGTGGCGCCCATGACTTCACAACTAGACCTTTCTCTTTGGTTCTCTCTAAAAACCCATCTAGTAAAAGTTCCTCCAATTTGGGCTGTGTTTCAAGACCCAGAGGACTCTTCACTGCCCACGGTTGCTCCTTTCTAAACCAGTAGCTATTTCTTTCATCTGAGCTTCACAGAACACACCCTTGCTTCCAAAGCACAAGAACACAACATTTTTACTTGGCTGTTTATCTAGCCATGCTAAGCAATTAGACTTTTCATCATCGGAATTGGAACTGGTAATAGCATGTTCTTTGGCACTCGTAATCAATAGACCAATGCAGAAAATTGGTGGGGTTTGATCGTTTGGGGCCTAAAAACCACCTTTCATAGCTTCAACAGCATGAGCTTCAAGAAAATTGAAGGTGTTCACAGTCACTCCCTTGGATTTCAGAAGAGAAGAAGCAAAACTAAGAAAGAAGTTGTAGGAGGTGCTCTCTCTATTTAGCACAGGTTCAGGGGCATAAGACGCAGTGAGAAAAGACAAACCAGGAAAATCCAAAGGATCATTCTCTGTGAGATCTTTGAAGCTTTTAGTGGTTTGGTTATGGAAGGTAGGTAAGTAGAGGAAGAAAGCCAAAGCAGAAGCACATGGAGTGAAGTAACAGAATATGGGGACGGGGGTATTCAAGTTTTCCTGAGAAGCAGAGGTCAAAAGAGTCAAAATAGTGAAGGAAGAAGATAAATTTTTCCGAGCTTCAAGAACATTAAGAGCATTCATGGCGATAGAATCAAAGACTGAAACTTGGAGGAAAGGGAGATAGATGAAGGAGATGGGAATTTCAGTTAGAGAGAGATCAGTGATGTATGAAGAAGTAGAATGATGAAAAGGAATAGACGGGACCAAGATGATTCTGGATAAGTGAGGTTGGTGCAGCAATATAAGCTTTCCAAGTTCTACCATGGAGACCAAGTGAGCAAAACCGAAAGTTTCTGTTTTACACTCCTTTTTTGTGGTGTTGTGTGTGTGTGTTTTGGGGGGGGGGGGTAAGTAATCTGTTTTATCTTGTAAGCAATCTGCTTTTACAATTGGACGTGCAAATGGTATGTAGTCTTTGATAAGACTAGATTAAATTTATGTTTCGAAGCCTATTGATAAGATGAGATGGAATGTTCGAAATGGAACCAACGTTAAGTTTTTTACTGATAGATGGTTAGTGCAGGATACCGCTTTAAAAGATCTCACTCTCTGTTCCTTGTCTGATAGCGATCTTAATACCACAGTGGCGAACTGGGTATTAGACGGGAGTTGGGATTTTGGGAGATTGGAGCGGATGAGAGTGTCCTTCATATTGTGAGGGACTGTGAGTATGCACAGAGGCTATGGTATGAGTTTCTTAACCCCATTCATTCCACAGTTCTTCTCTACCTCTTTGTGTTGCTGGGTCGATCTCAACTTAAAGCGGGATGTGGGGCTGCAGCAGAATGGGAATTGGGATTTAATTTTGGGAGTGTCAATTTGGAAGTTGTGGCTTTGGAGAAATCAGTGCTGTTTTGATGATGAATTTGAGATGCCTCTTAATCCTGCAGATGTGATACGGCGCTGTTGGCGTAGTTATGCCCAAGTTCAGGAGCTTCTTGACGAGGAATCCCAGGCTCCTTTCCTGCCTTTATCCTGGCAACCACCTGAAATGAATCGGATTAAGTTGAATGTCAATGGAGCGATTTCACAAGCCACGAAGGCAGCAGGGTGGCTGGCTTTTCTCGGGTATTGGGTAGCTGCATTGTCTTTCAATCTGAAGCTTGGGCTGCTATTAAGGGTCTCGAGCTAGCCTGGGAGTTGGGCTGTCAGAGAGAATTCCTGGAGTCTACTGCCAAGGAACTTATAGATCTACTTGGTCAGGACCATGGTAGGGTTGGAGGAGATCTTGTTATCTGTAAAATACGAGAATTCATGCAGAGACAATGGTCCTTCCGGATATCCTTTATTCCATGAGAGCGGAATAGAGTTGCAGATTCGCTAGCCATGGGAGGAATACCCTATTCACGTTTTTTTGATGTGCATCCTGATTCATTAAGGCCTTTAGTTTCTCAATGGCGGAGCCACCTGGTTGTGAGGTGGCTTCTCTTTCACTTATATATATATATATATATCATATTTTATTTTGGTTAATAATTTGACCCTAACTAAGTATTTTATTCGACGTATTTTACTCTTTCTAATGAGGGTAATATTGTGTAAATTAGTAAAAATTTTGGGATTATGATTTTGGGAAAGTCTTGAGCTTTTACCATAGATGACTATATATATGTAGAGGATGATTAATGGCTAATTTTCATTAGTTTTGATTTATTATTTGGTTCTCTTATGATTTTATAATAAATTTCTTTTTTAAAAAATAAATTATAATAGGTTATTTATTTAACTGAAATTTAATCAGATCTTTATATTTTTTAAAAATATTTTTTGGGGTTTATATTATATTTATTTTATTTTCTCCAATTATTTTGTTTTGAAGTAGGTGGAATACATATTTAAGTGTTAATTTTATTAAATTTCATTATGCATATTATTATTATGATTATGTTTGTAATATCTTTAAGATAATGTTTGGTTCATCATTCATTGAGCTGTAAGAGGAAAGTAAAATTCTTGTTTGAGATGTTTACTGAAAATATTATCATCTTATATCTTATTTTGATTTTATAATTGTTGGTTATTATTTAATTACATTTTTAATGTTATGTGATATTATTTAGTAAATAGTTCAACATATTTATTTTTTGGCTTAGACTAAAAACATTGTCTATTCTGTCCCGGGATGTTGGGATTAAATTCCCCTTTGTAATCTTTCCTTTAAGTATTAATTAACTTCTTCAGTATTAAAAAAAAAACTAAATTTTTAAATAAGTTTTTGAATATAGGTTTCAGCTTGGCCTCAAGCTTGACACTTGAGTTAAAAAGATATGAAAGGAACAAGCTGACTGGTTACAGAGGAATAAGCAGCTATCAAAGAAAAAATTATAAAATCGTATCGTGACTTTTTAAAACTCGACAATTCGTTTTTCACAACTTTGATTTTTCTGGGTGACTCGTACAGTACCTAATAACCCTTATTTATAAATAATTTAGAGTTTAGTTTGCAGGAGGAAATTAAGAGATGTAAAGAAATCTTAGACGAAAGATTGTCGAAATCTTTTTAGATATTAATATCTTTTTAATATTTTAATAGAATACGATATCTTGCCATCTTTAACTTTTTTTCTATCGTTAATTATTATTCTGATATCTAGATAAGGAGATAATGTGTGTGTTTGTATGTATATGTATATATAATATAATTTTAAATTCAATTTATATATTTATGTGCTTAGTTTAAAATATCAAACCATTAAAAGTGCCCGGTAATTTTTTAAATATGCTACTTCCTCCTGCTATGTTTATTATAAGACACCAATAAAAAAAAGGGAGTCAAATATTTTTTTTCCATGTATGAAAGGATAACCGCAGAGAGTGATAATTTATATTTATTTAAAAAAGAGGAGAGTGAAGGGAAATTTTTTTTAAAAAAAAAAACGCGGTCAAATATTTATCAGCAAATGCTAGCCAGGTACAATTATATATAAATTTCAAAACTTAAGATAGTGATGCCATAAGTAAATATAAAAATATACAAGGTCAAAAAAGGAAATATAAAAATACTAGAAACATGAATGGTGTTGATCAAGCCAAATATTTATAGGAGTTAGTGTCATTTGGATCCCTTTCCAAATAGTCTTGATTAATGAGATTCTCAATTCGCATCTTGATTACTTTAGGGTTAGGTTTGAAAGTACGACTCAATAGCTCAACACATTGCAAAACTAATTGTTGGTGCCCCAAAACTTTCCTGCTCTTCATAATCCTCACAATCGCAGCATCAATAGCAAATTTTCTATCTTTGTCAACATCTTGTACCACTTTTTTCCTGTCATCAATTAGTGGAAGCGGGATCTTAATCCTCCTCATTCGATCAGTGAATCTTGAGTTGAATTCAAACATGTCATTCTGAGAGATAGTTTTTGTGTTTGGCTCCTTCAAAAGTATCTTATATTTTGCACAAGATAGAGAATGAAGTATACGAACCAGATCCTCATGGTCTAAGTCCAACTGAGTCATAATCTCTGTGAAACTCAATATTTCTGAGTTGTTGAATAACAAAAGAGTTGCAGCTTGATAAGTTGAAACTACCAGTTCAACGGTGTTCTTTTGAAAATTTCCATAGATGTTGCAAGTTCCTAAAGAGTAAACCCATGAGAGCTTCCTGTGCTGTGTTTTTGATGAATAATACCCATTGAAAACTTCCACACACTTGACCATCTCCGAAGGGAGTTTCAGGGAACAAGACCTATAAGTAGGCCAAAATCCAGTGGTAAGAACAGATACTGATAAGTCAATCCCAGGATTCAAAAGTGGATTTTCATGAAGATATTCCTGAAAGCTTCTTTGGGTATCCTTAGCTATGGCCAAGTCTGTCATCATCCCCTCCATCTTTGAAGAGTAATTTGCACCAAATTGATGCTTTAGTTTGCCTAGAAAATTTTTCTCATGATCCTCATTTGCGCTCCGGTCATAAAGTAGCCGGCGAGTGAGCTTTTTCCGATAAAACTCAGCAAACAGATCCTTATCACAGTGATACACAAGAAGGTAGACCACCTTCTCCAGGGTTTCATCTATTGCCTCATCACTCAGCTTCTCACTGCTACCACCCTTCTTAAGAATATTGTCACAGAAACTGGATACAAGTTCTGAACTTGAAATGCCGGTGACGGTTTTATTACATAGTACTTCAAAAGCTTCTTTCAATGCCTTGTGGAGGACATTGCTATTCATAAAGCAACCCTTAACATATCCCATATACCTGTCATGAAGCTTAATGAATTCTCCAACAATAATAGATTGTTCTTGACCACCAGATTTATTTGCTGCTTGACTACTGTAAGCTTCTTCAACCTGCTGGACCAATGTTGTACCCTCGCCTATAACATGCTTCTTGAATACATTAGCAACAAGCTGCAAACCTTCAGATATTTCATGATATAATCTGTACATTCTAGATAGATCTTCCACCTTATCTTCTCTAAGCAAAACACCACAACCAGAGTTCTCCTTCTCGAGTAATTGAGTTGCCTGGGTGACAAGTAACTCATGCTGAACTCTCTCTACTAATTTTCTCAGTGTGCCACAATGTAAGTAACCATTCTCTCCAGCCCTATACCTCTCCTTCTTCAAGGATTCCTCGGTCTTGAGCATATAATTCGGGCAAGAGTCGACCTCGATCCAGCTTGCCACCTTTCTTCTATAGTAAGAAGAAGTATCGTCAAGCATATGAACTTCAAAATCCCCCTCATAAACACCAATCGCAATGTATACATCAATAGCATTCTTCAGCAATGATTGATCAATCTGTCCCCCCTCACGTTCTTTATGGATCAGAGAGATAATGGCTTCTGTAATCCTAGAACTTACCTTTTTGAAGACCAAATCTCGGAAACAAGCAAGTGCAACATCATTGAGATTAGGAAATGAGCCTTTAGCAGTATAAAAGCGATCAAGATAATGGAAGAATCGTGAGAGCCATCGAGTCATAACTTTGTGGTTACTCCATCTTTTAACAAGCTCTCTGAGTAAGAATTCATGGTGCGTGTCTGTTAAAGATGGCAACACAGTAGAGTTGAGATATTCTTCAAAAGTCTCTCTGTATTTTGCATAAAGCTCTTTCTGGTATTGATATGGTGGCCTTTGAACACACATGTTGTAAATTACAGTATATTGCTTTATGTACTCCTCGGAATTGAAAGGTTTCTCATCAGGCAAGCCTTCTAGAATATTCTTCAGCTTCGTTATACCTTCCTGTGCTCGTTTCCATCCTTGTTCCAGCTCAATGACTTGGGCACCCATAATCCTAACCCTACAAAATAATATTTTTTAGAATTTAAAATCATAGTTTAATTAGATAACAAATAGATTAGTATTAAAATGCACGTAAAAATCAAGAATATTTTCTTTCTAACGTCATATATATAATCTGAAATCCCCTATTTCTATCCAAAATCAAACCTAATATTCATCTCATCTAAATCTTGATTCTTGCTAAAATATCAGCAAACTGAAAGACCATATCATGACAAAATATATTAACAAAAAAATCTACGTTTATATTTTTCTGGGGCCAACAAGTCTAACTTTTATTTCAACTAATTTGTGAATGTTTTCCGTCCAAAGAGAAACAAAAACCCAAACAAACATTCAACAGAAAGTTGGCACCCCAAAGAATTAAAAAAGGAATTAAAATTAAGAAAGTTGGCACCCAACTTATATTTTATGTTGCCTCTTTTGTTCTGTGTACCTTCTTGTTCGTACTTCACTAACCTCTGTTTATAAAGGGACACAGAGATACTTAGAAAATCTTAGACGAGACATTATCCAAATCTTTTTAGATATTATTACTATTTTTTAAGAAAATAAAGAAAAACCCCCCAAGAAACTAAAAAAAAGAATAGATGAGATTGCAACAACCCCAACAAATATGGGAAAAGAATAGAAAAATATCATTTAAATTTCAAAATACGGTTGACTGCTATAATAATGAGATTAACAAAAACATTAAAATAATTAACAATTCGTTTTATTATGAAATTATCTATTTAAAATTTTAAAGTTCAAATAGTATTTTATTAATATTTTTTCCAACAAACATTCTAGACTATGGCAAAGAAAATAAATGGAATTATAAGAACCAAACTAAGCATTCAACAAGAAATTGAGGTTGACCACCCAGTTTACCAAAACTTTTAGTTCTCACTAATCTAAATTCATCCTAAGTCAGGCCCATGGTCAGAGGAAGTGCTTCCAATACGATTTTCTCAATTTCTACACCTCGAATTGAAGACATGGTTAAGAGAAAATAATGTCCTATTCACTCACTCTTAGTAGATATTGGTAACAAAAAAACAAAAAATTGAACCAAACTAACCGTGAAGAAACTAAAGAAAAAATTAATAAATGAAATTGCGAAAACCCAAAAAACATTCGAACAGGAAAGAAACAAAAGAATGACCACAAATAAGGAGCTTACCTCAGAACTCTCCGTTCGTGTGGGATCTCCCTAAAGTCTAACCCCTATTTATAGATATTTAGAGTTTAATTTGCTGGAGGGAAAGCGATTTAGAAAATCTTAGATCGATGAGAGACTATCCAAATCTTTTTAGATATTACTACCTCATATCTTAAATATAGGATATATTTTATAGTATTATTTATAAGTCCTATATTTATAATGGGTACTATTTTTTAATTTTTTTTTAATACAATATGGATATCCTGTTATCTTCCCCCCCCCTATTGTTAACTTTTATTATGATATCTAGATAGGGAGATTATATATATATATATATATATATATATATATATTAGTTTTATTTAAAAATTTTATTATTTTTACCCTCTTTTCAAATTATTTAGATAAAATAAGATATGTTCACAATTGCCATGATATTAATATAACTAATTAGCAAAAGCGAATGTTAGGGATGAAGATGGTTTTTAACAATTTCTAAACTTTATTTTGAGGTTAAAATTTAAGGTGGAAATATCTTGAAATAATTTGACAAAAAAAATACCAGATATATTTTTTATTGTCAAAACTGTTCAAAAAATTTATGCGTGTTAAAATTATCTGTCGCCCTAAGTATATATGACAAGTACAAATCAAGAATATTATCTTCCTAACATCATAGATATAGATAGAAAAATCTTAAGAAAATACCACTTAAATTTTAAAATCCTAAATAAGTGATTTTCCAATAAAATAAGTTATTATTTTTGTTGTTGTCAAGAGGATTTTAAAGTTCAGCTTAGTATTTTTCTATCATTTTGATTATATATAATCTGAAATCTCCTATTTCTATCCAAATCAAACCTAATATTCATCTCTAAATCTTGATCCTCTTGCAAAAATACCAGCAAACTGAAAGCACATATCATGACAAAATATATTAACAAAAAAATCTACGTTTTAATTTTAAGTAATTTGTAAGTTTTATTATTTTCCAAAACAGTTTCTATTTCCGTCCAAAGAGAAAAGGAGAAACAAACACAAACATTCAACAGAAAATTGAAACTAGAAAGAGAGAGAGAGAGAGAAAAATGGAAACAAAAAATGAAATTTCAAAAACCTAAACAAACATCCAACAGAAAATTGGCACCAAGAAAAAAAAATAAACAGCAGGAAATGAATTAAGTAGAAGAAAGTTTTAAAGTGATAATCTTACCTCACAATTTTCTGTTGCCTCTTCTGTTCTGTGTGCCGTGTTATTCGTATTTCACTAACCCCTGTTTATAAAGGGAAACAGAGATACTTAGAAAATCTTAGACGAGAGATTATCCAAATTCTTTTAGATTAATTTTATAAATTGTTTAAGAAAATACGGAGAAAACACAACGAAACTTTTTTTTTTTATATAAGAAAAGTTTTGGAAGGGTTCGACACCAGTCCCCTACCAAGGTCAAGGCATGGTCCCAGCTCTATGAGTGTCCCCTACCAAAGCCAAGGCACGGTCCCAGCTCTATGAGCACTTACTGGGACTTACGAGATCGCATACCAAAGAAGTCCCAACGACGGCAAAGGGGATCAAACCCACGACCCTACGACCCAAATGCCTAGTCCTGAATCCCTTCCCATATGTAAGAACTCTCGATTTGACAACACAAGAAACTTAAAAAACAATAAATGAGAAACCACCTATTTAGAATTTTGAAGTTTAAGTGGTATTTCCTTAGAATTTCAAGGACAAACATTGTAGAACATCACGAAGAAAATAAATGGAATTCTAAAAACCCAAAGAAACATTCAACGCCCCATGATGATCACAGAGAAACTAAAGAAAAAATAATTAAAAAAATAAAATTGCAAACACCAAAGAAACATTCTAACAGGAATGAAACTAAAGAATGACGGCAAAGAAGCTTACCTCTGAACTCTTCATTCGTATGGTATCTCTCTAAAGTCTAACCCTATTTATAGATATTTAGAGTTTAATTTGCTGGACGGAAAGAGATTTAGAAAATCTTAGATCGATGAGAGACTATCCGAATCTTTTTATATATTATTTTTTAATAAAATACGGATATCCTGTCATCTTTTTTTTTTTAATTCATATTTATATTTTAGGGTTATTTTAAAATTTTATTATTTTTACCCTCTTTTCAAATTATTTAGATAAGATATGATATGTTCAAAATTGCCGTGACATTAATATAACTAATTAGCAAATGCGCATGTTAGAGAAGATAGTTTTTTAGGTGGAAAAAAAAAAAAGTAGCAAATTCACCTTAGAAATACAATCTAAAAATAATACTGCCCTGAAAGTTTTTTTATCTCAATGTCACCCAAAAAGTCTGAAAATATAACAATGTTACCCTTCAGTTAACAATCCTAACAGTGAAACTTAATTGACCCCATTGTTGTGCTGATGTGGATTGTCTTCGTGACCTCTTTGCCACTTTTTTTAGGGAAAATTCTTCTAAGGGCCCAATTAAGTAAAATATTATCAAAAAAGATCTAAAGAAAATTCACATATCAAAAAAAGCCCATATTATTTCAAGAAATGTTAACAATTATATCAATACTCGTTGACAATTATATTAATATAGTTAACAACTATATATTAACAACTAAATAAGTCCTGTTAATAAATAAATTAATACCCGTTAGCAACTATATCAATACTCATTAAAAACCATTTCCATACGATGTTTTTTTAAAATAATACCAGAAAAGACCTGAGGCCATTTTTGACATTTGACATTTTTTTTGGATCTTTTTTAACAAAATTTTGATAACTTGAGCCTTGAGGGGATTTTTCCTTTTTTTTTAAAAAAAAAACCTTATTTGAAAGTCAGATTTATAAAATAGGGGTGGCAATTGTTTTTTTTTCTTTTTTTATCACACGACGTCCTCCTCTTTGATTCAGTTTGCTGGAGCAGGATGACCCAAGAAGGACGCCATCTCTGCTAGTCCTTTCCGAAGGAGGAGAGAAGATTATAAACAGTAAAGTAACAGAGATAACGTGTCTGTTAGCTTGCCCCATTTTTAATATTTCACGGCCAAAATTGCACCAATAAATACTATAGAGTTCTGATTGCACCTCCAAAAATATAACCCATTAGAAAATAAAGGCCTAGAACAGACAAACCTGAACCTATTAGCAATAATTACAAATCTCAGGTCATGGCTATATGATCTCAGAAAACTCCCTAAATACACTATATGAACCCAAGAGGTCCTCTTATAATGTTAAAACCACCAAAGACTAAAATCAGAAATCAGAATACAATCAGCTTAAAATTCAAACCCAACATTTAAAACATAAAAAGAAGGGATGTATAGAAGTTAAAAGAGGCCCTTCCACAAGTCTAGTCACTGGAATCAAAGCTTCCACTGTGAGAGCTGCTGCCATTTAAACTATGTAAAGAGAGGCCCCTCATGTGCCTGGCCAGAGGAGAACCATCCGTCTTCTTCTCCTGAAAAAATCTCTCGCGCTCAACGTGCTTTGCTGGTGGTGGTGGAATGGCAACAAGAGGCGGCTCTCTATGAGCGCCTTTTGCATGAGGAGGTGGAATTGTAGTCGGAAGAGGGTGAGGGCTAGCTTCTCGTGGTGGCTCTAGAGAGAGTGGCCTTATTAGTGGACGATTCAGTCTTTCTCCAAGCAAACCCAATTGAGGGAACTGGGGTGCAGTGTCTTCATCTTCAGCCCGTACACAAGCCTTCCCTTTCCTTAATCTGCCAGACATAATCAAGAGATAAATGGATATTCAAAATCCAATGACCCAAAAAGAAAGTCTCTCCCTTCATGACAAGGGGAATTAAAATAGCCAGGCACCTAAGAAATAGCTGTTCAGCCTCCTCTTCCTCTGGTTCTTCGTGGGCAAAACAATTACCAGTTGCTGTAGCTCCACCAGAAAGAAGGTCATCATGTCTTGCGAGAACTTTATGAAGTTTCTCATTTAATGCAATTGCCTGAGAAATTATCTTCTCGTCTCTACCCAAAAATACAAAAACAAGGTCAAAAGCAGTTTGAGGTACCAATAATTATAGTTCAGCATGGAAGTACCGATTTTCTCAGAATTAATAACAATGCTCTGCAACATGCAGGTCATAAACCTAAGCCTCTATCTACATTAGGCCATAAGCAGAAATGAGAAATTTAAGGCAGCCTTGTGTCCTCACCGAGAAGTCATCACAAGTTGCATTAACCTTTGCTTCTGAAATGAACATTGTTCTACAAGGTCAAGGGTGAACTCATCCCTTGCTCCCTAAAAAGTTGGGGGAAAAAACAAGTTTTAGGATCATTGCTACTCAATTAAATGTTAAAATAAAAGTTATACTTTGAGACATTTCTTCAGAAGGCTGCTATCTTAATATTTTAGATGGCTTGTAATCTTGAACAAATCACCAAGATGGTTTCTTGTTCTCTGCTTTGTGCCTACAAATTTTGGTAGTAGCTAAGTATTTCATTGTATTCCCATGCAAGTTTCTGGATATAATAGTATATGCATCAGGAAAAAGGGAAAAAGAAGATGACAACGGCGAATGCATGGCTGAAGTTATTATAATGAAATATAAACTTACAGAGAAAGTGCACAAGTATGAAAAATTCTCGGAATAACAGATCATTGGCATACCTCAGGATGCTGAGCATCAACAGCATCAAGAACTTCTTTTAGAACCTCTAATGCATTACTTGCCTTTTGAATAACACTGCGACATATGTGTTGAATTAAGTCACATACTTACCTAGATGAAAATGGCAATAAGAACAAACTTTCTAGGAGGATATTTCTCCAACAGTTCTCTATAGAGGTCCCCATATCACAATTCAATTCCTCCTATTATTTGACCAAAATCCATAAGAAATAGAAAAGGAATCCACCCAAAATTAAATGTTGGCATTTTTCTCTTTTCAATCTTTTCACTTGGCCTCAGAGTAGGAAGCTTTCCTGATTCTTACGATCATAATCTCTATCCCAATAAAAATTCATGTCACAATTATCCAATCCAGCGCATTGCGCCAGGAATGTAGAGGACTATATTATTCACCAAGTGCAAGTTGACTGTATAGCATATGGAAAATGAGAATGCCAAGAAATGGTTGCTAAATATGTTGTCATATTATACTAGAACCAAAAAATCAAAGTCACCTATATTCAGAAACAGTGTCCGATTCTGCTTGCTGAGCAACTCCTTCTCTAGGTGAGCCCCACTCCCTGTTCAGTACGTTGCTAATCTTAGTAGGTTGTGAGCTAGGATGATTTGATTGCATCACATGATCCCTTTGAGGAAATTTCACACCAGCACTCTATACAAAGTATAAATAGGTTGTAATTAAAACTATTCAGAAGACTTACAATGATTTAGCATAGACAAATGCAGGAAAAAGTTATACAATCACTTGTATCACATAGAAGGAATATAAGATGGTGAAAGACATCTTCCGTGTGGATGACAAATATCTGTTAGCGAAGTGAGAAACAAAATAAAACATAAAAAGGGGGCATCAAAAATTACATAAAAATACAAAAAATCAACATCCAACTATCTTTTGCAACCTTTTTACACATTAATAATCCTGTTAAAATACAAAATTAAAAATACTTCTCCTTGGGATAGCAGTTTTGGGCTTAGAAATTAAGGCATACTAAACAAGATTTTTACAACCTGCGCTGTCATTCAGTAAGAACCAAAAGCCGTATTAAGTCACCAAGATTTTCAACATCATGGAGTTTAAAGAAATCGTGCATTTCTTACTATGCCATGATAAAGCCCAGACACCACCAATAAATCAAAGAGTTCTAGATTTACTTCATATATCTGCACCTACCACTAAATCATAATACGCATTATAATACTGGGGAAACTTTCCAGAAGCACCACCAAGGGATGTTTGTGTAGCATCCAGGAGGAGAAAAATCCTCTCTCGAGCAGGCAAATCTGACTGCAAGCAAAGAAAAGGCCAAAAATATTGAGGTCAGCCAAAAAAAGGAAAAGAAAAGAAAACATTCTTAAAGAGGATTTCATGTTAAGAGGGAAAAAATCACCTTTTTCTTCACAATATTCACTAGAATAGGAATAATTCCCATATCAACCACATGCTTATGAATAGGATCCCTAATATTGTTCATCAACATTTCCAATAACTACAAGATCAACATATGATCAGATGATTTAGTTGGATGCCATAGAAAAGGACAGCAATTTGGTATGAAGCTATACCATAATGAAGCTTATTGTTTGAGGTATAGGTAGTTTCAGGTACGTCATGAAATGTATATTATACCAAATTTCTAGGAAAGTCATTATTCTCACCATGACTGAATAAAGTTGAGTATTGGGATTTTTGCTAGCAAGTCGATTTTTAATGGCTTTAACAACATCTTTAGCTTGCCTGCATATTCAGAAAAATACACAGTGGTTGAAACATTGGTACTACAATTATTCTGGCAGATCAACAGACTCATCTATGTTCCAAATTTCAAAATCCAGATAAGAGTCGTCCAGGAAGATCAGGAATCAATCCAGGGATGGCCATAGTGGGGAACATTATTAGAACTGAAAATTAAGCATGTTAGGCACCAACAGACCAGATTTTCACTACTTAACCAAGACTTTGACAACAAATGCAGTCAGGATGAAACTGAATGAATCCCAAAAGAATAGCAATCAATTTTGACATGGCTGCCTTTCATGGGAAATTAAGGGTAGTAAAAAAAAAAATGGTTCAACAGGAAAGAGTCATATTGAACAATGTAGTGGTAATGACTTCATAGGCATATACCCACAGTTTATTTATCTTCACAATGTTCTAGGACAGTCATCAACCATAATGAAACAATGACATAAAAAGAGTTAGAAGCAGGATGGGTACCTTTGATCATGAGCAGCTATTTCACATATTTCAATATTCTTCATCCAATCAGTTTCGGCCAGTTTTTCACTTGTTGCAGCTTTCACAAGCTTGGCTGCCATCTTATTTCAGATTCCAATCCAACTACAAACAGAACATTAAAAGTAAACAGATGATGCAGAAGGGGATGCTGCTGAGAAGCAAAGCAAGGTTCAAATCTTTTTCAGCTTCAGCTAAAGAAATAAACACGACCTATAGAAGTTGTCCATAAAAGGCTACAGGAAGACAGGTTTTTGGAAGATCTTCTTTATATAACAAAGAAAATTGAAAGCTGAAATAATGAATAATGTAAATCTTAGGAAATCTAACAACAGACATTTTTCCATTGTTGTTACTGCAGCTAGCACCTCCTACTTGTTAATAGAACGTTATGATATGCAGTTCAACTTAACTTTTTATCTTTTTGCAAAGTATAGATCAAAACTCACTTCCATGTCATAGTAGATTGTAGATGGTTCCATATAATTCTCTAGGAGACTTGAACTTTTGAAGGCAATTGATCATACACTTGACTGATATCACAACACTCTTAACTCGTACCATATAACATAACCCTTCTTCATTGGACAATAAACATACCAGAGATGGCAGTGAAACTTACATGCTGAGTCAGAAAGGCAATGCTAAATTAAATGCCAGCGTAGTATGACCAACCAAAGAGGGACTGTTAGTGGATCATAAACTATCCTGCAACCAATTAACTCACACTTCATTTGATTTCTACAGCCAGAACATAAGCAAAAAAACAAAACAAAAAAAGCAAAAAATGGTATTTCAATAAACCATGCTCTCAAATCAAGTAATTTCACTTCGCTCAGTACTTTCATTCGCAATCTGCAACGATTAATATTTTTGGTGTCACAATTAAGCTCGAAAACAACGTAACTTGACCATGCTCTCAGATCTCAATTAAGACACAAAGAAACCCACAGCAAACTTATCCACCCCAGCTAGACAGTTTTAACCATGGTTAAAAAAAATGAAACCCACAAGAAACTCAGTACCACCAAGATTTCATAATTGAAGAAAATTTACTTTAGACCAATACTTTCGAGTTTCGATCACTGTAAGTGAATTTGATCAACGGCAAAGCACAGATCACGAGGTTGAATAGAATGAAAATCACAGCTAAAAGAAGACGTACTTCTGAAGATGGATGCGACGACAGAGAAAACGAGAAAGCAACCAAAGATGCACTGGTAAGCCCTAAAGAGCTTCAGCATCTCAATGGAGAAACGAACTCACTGGAAGATCAAATACTACCCAATGTATTATACTGCCGATATCTTTTCAGAGACTGCTTTTTTATCTTTTTCGGGTAAGCTTTAAAGCTTTTTGAACAAGTGATACCAATTCCTTAATTGCAAGGATGAGGATTTTGATAATAGCCACAGATTGAAGGAAACACAGGAGTCAGATAATTAAGAATATAGCTGAAAACTGGAATTAAAAAATTGAATAAACTATTATACAACTCAAAGAGGAAATGGTAAGAAACGACGGAGGGTGGTGGAGCAGTGCAGAGTAAAGAAGTTAATGCCTAACAGACGAAAAGCGGCACCGCCCACTACTCTGAACCCTGCTCCTAAAGCTAGTACTTCTTTTCCAAGAACGAAATGCAGCCACTGGCATTTGTTAAATCACCCTTCACTTTGTTTATTCCTCCTACTACTGCTTTCGATTGCTGACACGTGTTAATAAGTTTTTATTATAAATAATAGTGACCCCGATTATTCGGCCCCAAAAGAATTAACCCTGATTAAGAAATTGATAAATCATGTTTTCTTGAACAGGGTAAAAACAATGTAGTGGTATTTTTTATTAGGACTGAGATAAATGTAAATTAAATCAAATCATACCGTTAATATAAATTTTAAATATTTGAGACTTCTCCATTTCACAAGTTATAAAATTAAAACAATTTCGAAAATAAATATAAAAAAATATTGATAAATTAGGCATTTGGATATTTATAAAATTTATGTTAAAATAATTTGAAAAATAATTATTTTCAATGTTTAAATTTAATAATGGATATATTAGGCTTTTTTCTATAATATATATATATATATATATATATATATATATATATATGTATGTATGTATATTCTATACGTCGCTGGAAATAGTTTCAGACTTTCAGTACTTATAATAAACACTAAAAGCTCTTCTTCTTCTTCATTATAGGCCATTTAAATCTGATTTAGATCTTTTAAATATGTTTTCTTTTTACTTTTGATTTTGTTTACTTTACTATCATTTTAACATTTACATAATCTGAAATGAAGTTAATCTTTTAATTATTAGTTTTTCAAAAACATTAATTTTTTATCAAAAAATTATTAGTTAAAAATCTTAAATATAAAGTTGAGATTTTATTTCAATTGTGTAAATGTCATCATAGTGAATAATTCTCACTTTTTATCTTTGTGATAATACTTATAAATACTAAAACTGGTTATAAACTTAAAACCATGAGTGGTGACATGTCTTGATTTTCTTGGAAAATACGGTAACAATGTACTCTCTCTAATCTTTATTATAAGGCACCAACTACCAAAAGTTTTTTGCCTTTATTATAAGGCACTAACTACCTTTAACCAACTCATTTATTACTATTTTTCAATTATACCTTCATTTTTAACTAACTTTTTAAATTCACATTATTAGAATAGTGATAAAGCTGGAAATATTTGTCAATTTTGGATCAAATTAATGACTCAATTTATATTTCTTGATCCACAAGAAATGATGATGGTTGGTTCCTATAATAAGAATAGAGTGAGTAATATGCAGGATGAAGTTACCCCATGGGGAAGTTATCACATTTCAAAAAGGTAAAAACGAAGTGGGTCCTGGGACACTTGTCAGCCGAGAAAAGCAAACAGTGAAACAATGAAGGGCCTCTCGCACGTGCAGAGAAAGTTGATATGTCATGGAACGGGGAAGGCACAAAAATACTCAGTTATATATTTTGCATGTGCATGTTACATTATATACAATCCTTAAATATAAAAATACCTATGATTATTAAAAAAGGATAAAAATGATAGCTCCCTTAATGAACTTAAACATCTATCAATGTATGATTTTCTCGGCCCCACTTTAATAAATTTTAAATAATTATTTTAAGAGAGAATGTGTAACAATACCTATATACACAATGGCGGAGCCAGGATTTGAAGTTTGTGTCCGCACAATTAGTAAGGGTTACGAGGGTTCAGGGGTAGCACTCCCGAAAAAAAAATTCAAGGAAATTTTTAGATACATTAAAAAACAAAAGAATATAAACAATAAAACAAAATAAAACTTCAATTTATTGATAAGTCTAGTAAATGGGATGGAAGATAGTAAATTATATAGAATTGTTTAGATAATATATTTATATAAAAGCCAGTTATTGAGAAGTCTTAAATATGGGGTTTAAATCACTAAAAGGTGTCATCCCATTGAAAACAAAGCATGATGTGCTGAATTGTAAATGATATAGATAAGTAACCAAAGTTGTTGCCTAATTTTGGTATGATTTTTCCAAATTTGTATTTTAATTATTGATTGAGGGGAAACAAATAAAAATAGGCTTTTGATTGGTATTGGAGGCGCCACCTAAATAGTGGCTCTTATTCCTTAGAGTCCCACACGCTTAGCTTCTAAATGCCACTCATCCCCTCTGATCAAATCATATTTTTATATGATTTTTTATAATTAAATTGGAATTCTTAATGTATTTTGTCATAGTTATTGAGTTTAAAATGTTTTTCTTGTGATAAATTAAGATTAAGAGTAAATACATGAAATTAGAATTAAAAAAAGACAAAATTGTCAAAGAAATTATAATTACTCTCAATCATTGATTTTTCTGAAAATATTTGATATTATATTTATTATTTTTTTATTGTAAATGCCTAAAAAGATTAAATCAAATTTGAAAATGAAGTTTGAATGGTAAAAGTTTATGATTTTGCATTTCAATCCCTCTGCAAGTTTTTAATTCTTTTCATTTTGGTCCCTTGGTCAAAACGCACGTTTTGACCAAGGGAATTAATAGGTCTGGACATTGAATATTAAAGAGGAGAGACGGAAATGAAGAAGGGGGCGCAGGAGATTAAAAAGAAAGAGGAATACAGAGACACGAGAAAAGACGGACCCATCATCACTGTGCCTCACCTCCATCATCCCTCAACCACCGTTCAGCTCCTCTTTCTTTTCGTCTGCACTTGCGTACAGAGGACCCAGTGTGGCTCCGCCACTGTATTTACATATATAGCATGTGTTTCTGGCACCACATATAAGCTTAGGTGTAAAAATACCCACGATCATTGAAAAAAAAAAAAGGACAAAATGGAAGTTCCATTAATAAAAGGAGAAATTCTGATAATAGATTACATAAAGGCATTTGGAGAGAGTGGGTACTAGAAAAGCACTGACCATGTGGGTGGCCGGAGAGAGTCATTGGTGATGTGAAAGTGGGGCTTTGGTTTTGAGGGGGATAGAGAGGAAGGTAAGAGGAAGAGGGGTGGGGGTGGGGGTGGGGGTTTTTTAAATAATTATTTAGAAAACTATTAAAAGTAGGGCTCACAAAACTAGAAATTAACAGATGTTTTCTTTCATCAACACAGTTGTCATTTTTGTCCCCATTTTTAATGAACATAGGTATGTTTTGCACGCCACGAATTGGATATGGTACCATACGTATATATGAGATATGAAGATGTGTAATTTTGTATCTTTATCCTTAAAAAAAATTGATAAAGTGAGGCCGACAAAAAATAAATTAAAAAATGGATGTTTACCTCTATGAAGAGAGTTATCTCTTCTTTTAAAAGATTATATATATTTTTACACCTAAAGATTATATAGAGGCAAACACACATGCGGGATATGTATAGGGGTATTTTTGTATATTCACAAGTATTCATATTTGGGCTTATATGCTAAAATAATCTTCAATTTTTATCAAATGTGCAATAGTGACCATAAACTAATTTTTAAAGCAAAACTAACCATAAATTTTTAAATTGGAGCAAAATCATTAAACCAACAAACTTCCGTCTATTATAATGAAAAAATTAATCTTTTAACTCTTAAAGTTTTAACTCACTTATATCTCAATCCTTAAATTGTTTGCTCGCTTGCACCTCAGTCTCTAATATTTCTCAGTCATCTTACGTGGCAAAATAATGTCAAAAAAAACTGTTAACAATTGTTTAAGTGGATTTTACATAAATTTTTAAAAAATAAACAACATCCCTGTCTCCACCAACTTGAAACCTCCTCTACCTCTACTTTCTAGAAACCTCATTGGGGCATCCATGATAGAAACCTCATTTCAAGCATAATATAAGATTGGTTTTCTTTTATTAAAGGGCTTCAAAATTATAAGCATCTTGTAAAAGATTTGTAGTTCCATTTGTCATTAAAAGGAATGATTGTGCATTAAGTATGTTGTGAAATTGGTGTACTTTAACTTTTTTTTTTTTTAATATTATCCTCTTCCAAATGCTATTCACTGTTTATCATTCAAAAGTTAAGAAATCCTTTTTTTTTTCATAATGGATTTTCCTTGCATACCTGGGTAATTTATCATGGTTAAAAGCATCATAAGTGGCTTCAACATTTTCTCCAATTTGAATTGTTCATTGCCCTCTAGTGCTTCAAAAAGGATCTATCATGGACACCATAGATGTGCAGCAAGGTTTTTAGAAAATAAGGGTGGAGGGAATGCAAATTGCTGGGAAAGGGGATGCTATTTTTTATATTTTAATTTATGTAAAATCCACCTAAGATATTTTTATAAATATTTTAATATTTTTTGCCACATAAGATGACTTAAAAATATTATAAATTGAGTTACAAATGAGTTAAAAGTTCAAAAACTGGGTTTTAAGTGAGTCAAAACTCTAAAGAACAAAATATTATTTTTCTCATTATAATAAATGGAAGTTATTTGAGTTTAATAATTTTACTCAATTTTCAAAATCTATGGTAACTTTTGCTTCAAAAAATAGTTTATGTTTAATGTTGCACTTTTGATAAAAGTTGTTGTTTTAACACATTAATCATTTATATCTTTTTACTTTTTCTTTTTTTACATGTCTGCTCAGGATAACTCTCTCAAAATGTTTTCTTTTCTCAGTTATTAAAAACAAGACAAGCACAATCAAAAATTAAAACAGTACACTTTTAAGCTTAGATAAGCCTAAATTATCTCTATACAAAAAACCACTTAAACCATTTAGTGGTTCATTTAACTATTGAAAGACATTGGATTGAAGGAAGTGTCCACTTAGCTAACCAATCCACCTTTCCATCCCCTTCGTAGAATGCATATATTAAACTTTATCAAGTAATTAAGATAAATTGGGATCTTGATATTGTTCATGTATACAAAGAAGGATTAAGATTGAGACATTGATATTGCTGATGTATACATAGAAGGATTAAGATGCGCAAATTATCTTTGTTTGGATGACTCTGAAGATCAACAAAGATCTTAAAAATTTATTAAATTAAATAGTGCAATGATTTTTTAACATTGATAAAAATTATTATTATTAAAACGTTCAATATATGTGTATAAAAGAACACTATTCAGAAATAATAATGCAATTCATTAATGCAAGAAAACACATATCTAACTGATATTTTAAAAAAAAAAAAGTTTGTTTTTTTCCTGACATTTTTCTCTAACAGAATACTATAATAGTTTGAGATTTGACTAGAAAACTAATATTATTAAATAAGGAACTAATCACTATCTAAAGTATAATATTTGTTCTTACAATTTTTAACAGATAATAAATCCTTGGTTGAAATTAAATTTTTCAGTCAAGTCCTAAGCTCTCATTGTCCTTTTTTTTTTTTTTTTTTTTTTTATGTGCCACCAAACATCCTTCGGGCGTAGAAAACCCGCACCATAATATAGCAAGCGACATGGGCTCCGCCCAAACTCTATCCACCGCTTTGTCGTTTTATTCTTCTCCTTTTCTAAACAAAACGATGCAGTGTCGTTTTAGTCCCATAGCGTTTATTAAATAATGGGCTGGTTGTGGTTAGTAGCGGGAACAATGACTTATTTTTTATCTAATTTTTATAGAACTCCGATAGGAAAAAAGTTATATTGTAAATATGATTTGTGTTTGAATTGATAGTGGTGAAAGTGACGGAACCCACGTCAAAAAACTAAAAGTTCTTTTCTAAAATATACCTCATAGAATTTTTCCTAAACTGACTTATAAGAACGTAGTTGACTTAAAGCTCCGTCCAAACAAACAACTTGATGTGATGCTTTTTTTTTTCCTACTGTTATTTTTTTTCAAACTTTTTGTGACTTAAAACTATCCGACGCTCCCTCGCTCCAGCAGGGCATCTGTTGTCTAGATTACAAAAGCAATAGTAGCATGTTGGCCTTTTCTTCGTTAAAAAACACACGCATGATAATCGAACAACACAGAGATTTGATTGCTTAGTGATCACCAAACCCTTTTATTGTTAAGTGAGGATCATGCCAACACCTCAACAAATTGACTCTGAGCAAGAGGCCAATGTCTGAAGGATGCTTATTACTCCCTCAGGTTTTAATATAAAATAATTTTAAAAAGTTGATTTTAATCTTAAATATAAAATTTTTAGATTTATTAATCTTTTTAAAATATGTCTTTATTAATGCTCTCTTGACAATAATCAAAAAAAGAATGAAGAACAAGAGAATTAAAGGAACTAACTAATATGTTTTCAAAAATATATGTTATATTAACCAACTTAACTAATTTATTTAATTAAATTAAATTGGATAAATATGTATTATCCTAAATAATAGATTGAGGAGTATTATCAACTTGTTTCTACAATGCAGGGCCCAACCCTTGTTTGTTTTTAGGGTTAAGGTGCAAAAATACACATATGTTTTTCCTCTAGGAGTGCCCAGCACCATATGTTTTTTTTTTGGTGCAAAAATACCACGCCGTTAGGTTTTAGGAGTAAAAATGCTACTTCCGTTAGTTGACCGTTAACCATGGTGAAATTACCTTTTTGCCCTTAGTTTAAAATAAATAAAAAAGAAGAGGGTTAAGGGCAAAAGAGTAATTTCACCATGGTTAACGGTCAACTCACGGTCAACTAACGGAAGTGGTATTTTTGCTTCTAAAACCTAACGGCGTGTGTATTTTTGCACAAAAAAAAAACATATAGTGCTGGGCGCCTCTGAAAGAAAAACATATGTGTATTTTTACACCTTAACCCTTATTTCTACGTCTGTTTCACTGTTGCAGTACCTTGGTTGGTAAACAGCAGGCCTGGATGAGTTTAGATTCCGTACCCCTTTGTCTCTCATTATATTCTTTATAAAATGTCTATTTTTTATAGTAAAAAAAATATCTATTTAAATTAACAGTAGAGAGCGATTTTTTAATATAATTTATGAAATATGAAGCAAGTTTGTGGGAAAAAAATTATTCAATTTGACTTTAAACATTTTAATAAAAAGTTATCCCAATTTCCAAAATCTCAAATCAACACCCAATGGCCAAAATGAAATCTTAACATGTTGAGGTTTTATTATACACCTTACATTTTGAAAAAAGTCTCAACTACCCTCTCTTGGGATCACGTTTCCCAGGGAGAGGTCGTCCCTTTTGGGATGAGCTTTAGACCGTCAGATCTCATCTGATGATCTAGATCTTTTTTAAAAAAATAATTTTATTTTAGGTAGTACTAGTGTTTAATCTGAAGTATATTTTACTATTAGTTAATATCCCTAAACTATTTCTAAAAAAACTTTCAAGATCATGAAATATTTTTCACTATCCTGAAACATCATTTTAGTCTCAGTCAGTGCCCTAATTTTTTTTTTAAACAGCACCAGTCAGTACCCTGAAGTATCTTTTTAGTCTCAGTCAGTCCCCTAAAAAATTTTATCAAGATGATAAAATTTTTCAAGTGACTGACTGAGACTAAAAAGATACTTCAGGATACTAAATGATACTATTAAAAAAAATTTTAGGGTACTCATTGAGACTAAAAACATACTTCAGAATACTAACTAACTAAAAACATACTTCAGGATACTAACTAACACTGAAAAATATTTTACATTCTTGAAAATAATTTTTAGAATCTTAAAAAATTATTTTAGGATATTTCAAAAATTATTTTAGGATATTGAGGGATATTTAAAAAAATATTTTAAAATACTGATTAATAATATTAAAAAAATTATTTTAAAAAAAGAAATCTCGATCGTCAGATGAGATCCGATGTTCCTTTGAGACGAGCTCTCCTGCTCATCCCTCTCTTGAGTCATCGCCCACCAAAGCTCTGACACTTCAACAACTCCTTAGATCCTAAGGGGGGTTTGGTGATCACCGAGCAATCAAATCTCTAAATATGATGTAAAGTTATATATAATTCAAATAAAATTGTAATGTTTTTTTAAAATCATTTGCTACACTTTTAGCAGCATTGAGCCATTGACAATGCTTCCGACATGGACGTTATTGCCAAAAACTTCTTTTACAATTTTAACCCTTAGGAAAATTTATAAATGTCATTTTAAAAATTATTTACTACACGACTAACATACTAACAAACCTTCCAAATTTTACCATTTCACATTAATGTTGCTTATAACAAATTTTTTACAATTTTAATTTAGCTTTTACAAAAATAGTAATAAACAAGAAAAAAATAATAATCAATATGAATATATGTAGTTAAAATTTTAAATATTAATCCTCTTGATGAAATGAGTTATGACCTCTTAAATATAAATTTTTGAAAATGTGATAAATATATTCAGGTAAAAAAAGAAAATGTGATAAATGTATAATATACATACACATATAGAAATTTGATTTATTTTTCTATTTATAAAAATTTTTGACTTTAAATTTATTTGAAATGCAAGCAATGGCACCAAAGAGTACCACAATTCACACACATGAAAAAAATATACTAAAATTAGCGTTTATTTGTATTGGCTCTGATAGAAATATTTTTTTGAATATGATTTTTGGAAACGTTAGAGTAAAAGTTAAATAAGACAATATCATTTATGTTTGGATTATCGGTATAAGTGACTTTTTTTAAAACTAAAACTTGTTTACATGATAATTTGAAAATGAAGTTTAGATGAAAAATAACTAAAAAATGAAATGAATCTTATTGAATATTTTCCTAATTTTCTGTCTTCAACGAAACATGTGAGTGTGATGCAGTTACTGCATTGAATTAAACGGTGCTAACCATGCCTAATATAACCACGCATGGTCACCTTCGTTAGAATATTTTACATGTTTGAGATTATTTTTGTGGGTTCAAAAAATGCTTATATATGTAAATCGAGATAAAACTCATCCGTATACTTACCTCACATATTATAAATTACGATTAAAAAATTATTTTTGAAAGTTCCAACCATTATTCCAAACGAGTACGTGCGAACAAGAGACGGAGCTTCCTTGATACAATGCCCCCAAAATTTTTGGTGTTCAAAAAATTTATTTAGAATTTTTTTAAAAAATTTAATATAATATAAAAAAATATTTTATCTTATACATTTAACCCCTTTAAATATTTTTTTTTTAGCTCATGAGTATACATTTACCTCTGTTCTTGGTGCGGGCAAACTTTATTTAGATATGTATAGAAGCAATGAGGATCTAACCGCCAAGAGTGAAAAATCACTCCAACTATTATTTTAAATACACTGGACTGAAATTTCAGTCAAGGATATCCAACTGCCAAGAGTCAAAGATACCTTCGTTGATAAGCAAGATGAACAGTACTAAAATATATTTAGTTGTATTTGTGCAATTAAAACAATAATCACTCGTTAACTGTGATCAAATTGGACTTTGTTACGTGCTTATGATATATTAAAGTGCTTAGATATAAGTAACATCAAATTGGACAATTGATAGTTAATCCCTACTTGGTCGAAGATATTGGAACTAAAATATTTTAGGGTTAAGCAACAAATCCACTCCGGAAATATATGGCTAGGAGTAATATTGTTATCTTGAAAGTTTTCTCAGGTTCAATTTTATTCAAAAAATCTAAAAACGTAGTAATGTTGTCCTTTTATGCTAAAAAACTAATATTGATCGTTAAAAAATTGGCGTTGACTGTTAAATTTTTAAAAGAAAAAAGCAATATTGCTACATTTTTAGACTTTTGGAGCAATATTGAAACCGAAAAAACTTTTAGGGCAACATTGCTCTTAGGCGTATATTTTCGAGGCGTATTTACAACTTAATCCAATATTTTAAACATTTACAGGCATTGAACTCATAAGGTATGGTTAAAGACCAATTGGCTTATCTAAAGCTCATTTTAAATACGGGAAAATCCTTTTAAAGTTTCAAGGAACCAAGAAAATGTCAAAAAAATCCTACAGAAAATTTTAATCGCAAAATTCTCATTAATAACTCTATTAGTAGTGCATTAATAACTCAATTTGTGAGTTTTAACAATTTTTTAAGACTTTTATGGTATCATAATTTTTTGTGAGACTTTTTTAACATTATTTTTAGTTTCTTATGATTTTAAAGGAATTTTCCTTTTAAATATTAATAGGTAATGTCATTGCCTCTTTAACAAATGAAAAGGATGTCTTAGTAACATTTATTACGGTTTAATTAATGGGGTCCAATCAAACAACAAAGAGTGATGGTTATATCATATATGCAAACATGAATCTGTAATTAGTTTTTCCAAAGAAACCAAAACACCAATTGTTGTTACGGTGGATGAGTGATTGTAAATTAGTATAAAGGAAGGAAATAAATAAATACTAGGACGGGTGGAACGGGATAAACATGATTCTTATTGCATAAGATAAACAAATTGTTACTCATCAACATTGTTGTCAAACTCACGAATTAAATCTCTAAATTTTTTGTTTTTACGAATGAGTCGAGTCAGTCACTGATACACCCGTGTTAATTATAAACTCGATTAAATTCACTAGTTTATACACTAAGATTACCATTTTTACATTTATAATTTATAAAACCGTATTAACTTACTTTTAAATTCGTGTTAACTTTTTTTATTTGTTTATGCTTAACCGCTCTATATATAAATTTTATAGAAATGTCTTTGTTAAATGTGAAAAATGATGAATGTTGATGGATATAATTTCAATTATTTAAATTTAAAATATTTTAAATCAAATTGTTGTCATTTTTATATTTTAATAATCTAATTATTCACTAATAATACTTATTCAAATAATAAAAATAAATTCTTACGAGTTTACGATTCGAATTTATGATACGAATCCACATTATTGTCATGAGTTTATTTAAACTTGTAAGTTTGACAAGCTTAATAATCAAGTTCATTACACATCTTTGGAGAGAATAAGTAAATAATTAAATACTAAGGCCTCGTTTGGATCAAAGAAAATTGGAGGAATGAAAAGGAAAATCTTGATTTTCCGGCGGCTATCATTGTTTGGTTCGCATTTTCATAAGAAAATGTTTTTTGGCGGCGACAGATTTTCCCTTAAACATGGGAAAATCAATTCCCACAAAAAATGGTGGGAACCATTTTCCAATGGATGGAGAAGACCAATCTACCCTTATTAGCTCGTCGAGTTCATCAGTATAAAGCAGCACCTTCAACAATGTTAATGACAACAGTTCATGAAAAGTTTCGAAGAAGGCTATGATGATGAAGAAGGAAAAAAAACTAAGTAAGATTTATCGTGAGTATTTTAGGAGGAGATGCATACGCCTACCAAAAATTTTTCTGATAGAAGAGGATGGAATTTTTCTATGAGAATGGAAGGAGAAGACAAGAATGGAAGATTTCTGTCGCAGCAAAGTCAATTGTTAATCATTTGCCTTGTCGTCTATACTCCAGTGTGAACCACCTTGAGTGTCTAGTTACCAAGCACTCCAGTGTGAACATACTCGATTGTTTAACATATACGGGTCATCCTCTGTTAAGCTCTGTTTTAAGTCATTAGAACAGGGGATTAAGCAATGGATGAACAAAGAAGAATTTATTCTTATCATATAGAAATTTTGGAGACAGTTTTCACATGGCAACAATTTTTTTTTCGTTGTTGAAAAATATCAAATAAGGAGATAATCGATTGAAGGCTTTTTTTTTTTTAAAAAATAATAATAAAATAGGACGTTGCTCGAGCAGCAATTGAATTGATGTCCGAGCAGCAATTGAATTGATTGCTGCTTGCGCAGCAATGCTGCTCAAGCAACAATTTAAATGCTTCTCAAGTAGCATTCATACTGCTCAAGCAGCGTTTTGTTCCCGCATGCGTGCACTTTTTTTTTAACCAAACACATCAAAGGTAAAATATTTTCCCTTCCACTCTTTCTTTTTATTTCCATTCCCTCCTCTTCTTTCATCCAAACGGGGCCTAAGACTGATGAAAGGGAAAGGATTTTCTCATGATCTTGTTTCTCCTTTTCCCTCATTGGCCCTATCTAGGCCATTGATTGAGAAGATGAGAGAGAAGTTAAAGTAGTATTATGATTGATTGGATAAATGTGATTTAAAGAAGATGAAGGATAATGAGAAAAAGATAGAGAGAGAAACCCAACCCTTGATGAAACGGGAATAAACTATGGTAATTATTTAGAATTAACAATGTCCAGTTACGAAAGAACGTGTTATTTCAACGGGTAGGTGAGCAATAAATGCTCATAATAAAATGTATTTCCCACATACGTTGCCTTTTAGTGGTCAATTAAATACCATAACGCACCATTTATGATGGTAATTTACGTTGGGGGAACTTTAAATTAATACCAGTTTAAATATTTAGCTGGTTAAATATTTGGGTTATTATTTTGTCTTGGTATTTATTTTAAATATTTATGTATTGAATATCTTTTTGGTCTTGCTATTTATACTATTAATTTTTAGGTAGTATAATAATGTCAGTAATGCACTCAACGTATTGTATATCTTCATACTTCCATTTGGCAATAATATCTTAAAAGCAAATACAAAGCTCCAACAGTAATAAAAATAATTGAAATGACTTAAAATGGTATGCTTCAAAACATCAGAAATATATTATAATTATTAAGTCCATATATCACACAGTGATTACACCAATGGGCATTCAAGTTACAGAGGCTAATTGTCCCCTAATAGTGTTTTTATCTCCAGTATATGACATGTCAACAATGGACATTGCAACAATAAGAAACCAGTAATCCGTAGGTAAGTAATAGCCCCACGTGGATTTTGTTATATTAATTAATATCTTGGAAGGATATTAATTTGAAATTGAAATCTTGTTATGTTAAAAAATCAAAAACTATTTTGTTACCTTAAAAAATATATTGAAAGAATTTGAATTTGAAATCTGAAAAATGAGCGGAGGAGATTTGTGAGAATTGACAGAATCTTGGGATATAGTTCTTGATACGTGTGAAAGACGCGCAATTCGTATATACTCTTTTTTGGTCAAAGAATCCGTATATACCACTTATGTATAAGATTAGGGAATTATTTCCATTGTGTTTGGTTTGAAACAGGGAAATTTGCAAAAATAATGCAAAAAAAAAAAATTTGTTAGATTGGAGCATTGTTCAAACTAATTGTTAAAATAGGACAGTTTATGGCGTTACATCAGATGGCGCCACACGTGGCGCCACTACCTATATGACGTTGCCACATGGCACGCCACGGTGGCGTCACACGTGACGACGCCACTTTTAGCGTGACCACATGTCACGCCACTTGTGTGACGCTAGCACTGCTGGCGCCACATATTTTTTTTTAATTTTTATATTATTATATAATATATAAAATAATATAATATTTTATTTAATATATATTATATTATATATAATATATATATCACATTCCAAGCCAGGTTAACCAAGTGTTCACGATTTCGAAAAATTTGTGAAATATTCCTTTTAAAATGATATTCTATTTTCGAAAAAAATTTCTGAATAGGGCGCTGCCCCTTGACCCCACCCGCTAACCGGCTAGAGAGACCTTCGTGCTAGTTGTTCGTAGCGCGATTAAATTGTAGTGGTTTAGCGAACATCCGTGCACATGTAGCTTTAGATCTACATGTAGATCTAACAGCCATGCTACGATTTAATCGCGCTACAAACAATTAGCACGGTAGTCTCGCTAGCCGGTTAGTGGGCGGGGTCAAGGGGCAGCGCCCCGTCCAGAATTTTTTTTCAAAAATAGAACATCATTTTAAAAGGAATATTTCATAAATTTTTCGAAATCGTGGACACTTGGTTGACCTGACTTGAAATGTGATATATATTATATATATAATATAATATATTAATATATATAAAATAAAATAATATATAATAACATATAATAATATAAAAATGTAAAAAAAAAATTATGTGGCTCACAGGTGGCGTGACACGTGGTCACGCCACAAGTGGCGTCACCACTTGTGGCGTGCCATGTGGCAATGCCACAAACTGCTGTATTTTAACAATTAGTTTGAATAGTGCTCCAATTTGACAAATTTTTTCTTGACATTATTTTTTGCAAATTTCCCAAACAACGAGATAAGAGAGGAGGGAAGATATTAATTAATTTATCATTAATAAGAAAAATATTTTCATTGAGAAAATAGTTTTAAAATATTAAAAAATTATTAATAATTTAGTAAAAATTATCTCTCTTCACTTCGATCAAACCAAACAAGCCGCTGAAGTCTACTTTACTTCCACAATTTGAGTCATGTTCAATGTTCAATGTTAGATTTTTGCGCCGATGCATGCGGCCAACTTGGCAAGTACGGACCCCACTATAATATATTCTTAATCTCTTGATCCTATCCGCTTCAATTTCTTCATCGTCCTCGCTGAGGCGTACTATAATATACATTCATCCATCCCAGTTTGACCTTTGTGATTCTATCATGGCAACTTCTATATTTCGAAGAACCTGTATTATCCACAATGCTCGCCGATTCAGGCTCCCTAGTTTTTGGTGTCTCAGTGAGCTGTTGACTCAACATTTTCCGATCGATAACGCTGTGAATGAAAATACTATTCACAGAGATTCAAAGGGCGTTTCTTTTTACTCTCAGGTTGCGAGTGGTGGTGGACTCCCATCGTCTATGCGTGGAGCTGTATTCTGGGAAAAAGGCAAGCCTCTCTCTATGGAGGAATTCCAAATCCCTCGGCCCAAGGCTGGAGAAGTTCTCCTTAGAACTAAGGGTTAGTAATCCTTAATCTCTTTGCTTCTCTTTCTCTGTATCGTTGTTGTTAATGGATTTCGACTTTGCGATCTGTACGAACTACATTGTTTTCAGTTAGAATCGTCGAGGTTTAATTCACACTTTTCAGATCCAAAAAAATTCCTAGTTTTTTCCTAATCAAGCTTTTTTGGCTTTAAACTGAGTGATTGAACTAATTAATGGTCGGATGATTTGTTCTGTGGGTAGCTTGTGGAGTATGCCACTCCGATCTCCACGTTATGAAAGATGAAATTCCTTTTTCGAGTCCTTGCGTGTTGGGACATGAGATAACTGGCGAAGTTGTTGAACATGGACAGGTCACAGATAATAAAACAAAAGAAAGGTAGTCGACGGAGTTTACTGACTTACTGTTCCTTTCACTACTTTTTCAATGTGACTTTAAGCATACTTTCTTCCGTCCGTCAATGTAGATGGAAAGTGAAAAAAGCCGTAATAATTAAGCTTTCCTGTGTCGCAGGCTTCCAGTTGGATCTCGAGTTGTTGGTTCCTTCATTATGCCTTGTGGCAACTGTTCTTACTGTTCAAAGGTAACATCGCATATTTGCATCAAGTACTTTGACTGATTCATTGCTCGCCCTCAAGCTTGTCACAATTATCCAAACAGGGGCAAGATGATTTATGTGAAAATTTCTTTGCTTATAACCGGGCAAAAGGAACCCTCTATGACGGGGAAACTCGGCTGTTTCTCCGCAACAGTGGTAAGTATGGTTTTCACGTTTCTTAAGGCTAATAATGACCCTTTGTTACTTTTATCTCCAAATTTCTAGTAGTATTGGCAGCAGCAAAACTCTATTATGATTTACCAAAAGGCCTGAAAGCTTAGTCTACTAAAAGGCTTGAAGTCTATAATAGACTACAAATTTTCAGATTTGCTACTGGAAGCTGTATCTCCAGTTGGACCATCTCTGTCTTTTTACTGTCACTACACTTTTAGTCCTGAGTGATGAACTGACGAAATACCACAATTCAAGTTCCTTCCACTTAAATAAATATTTTCCTTTGATTGCATCTGCACAAGATTACTTCACTGTTCTGCAACTTCATACAAAAAAAGAAAATTATTTCAACTCTACCCTCTCTCTGTTGTTTTAGTTTTAGTTGATACTTGTAAAATATATATGCTATGCAATTATAAACTAACTTATTGACTGTACTCTTCAATATCGAATGCTGAAAATAATTAATACTTTATAGGAAAGCCAGTCTACATGTATAGTATGGGCGGGCTTGCCGAATACTGTGTTGTGCCAGCAAATGCGTTGGCAGTGTTACCAGACTCATTGCCATATACAGAGTCTGCAATATTAGGATGTGCCGTCTTTACTGCATATGGTGCTATGGCCCATGCAGCTGAGGTTCGTCCTGGGGATTCTGTTGCTGTTATTGGAACAGGTGGTGTTGGTTCTAGGTAAAAGAAATTACTTTACTGACGAGTGTCTAATTTTCACCTAGTAGTCACATTTGCCTTTCTTTTGGTTCTCTTGTTTGAGATATACTTGGTAAACATTTTGTCAATTACATCTGTCTTACATTACAATAAAGTAATGGGGACAGCAAAGAAAGCATAGCTACTCAAACTGTAGTGACTGATTATCTGAAAGCGTAGCTTCATTTACCTTGGAGCAAATCCCATCCTACACCTCATTTATCTTGTGCTCACTGACACTTAATTTAGAACTTATTACTACACGTATGAGATTTTTTCTCATTTTGTTTTTAGATTGTATACAAACTGTTGAAAAATTTGTTGGGAATCGTATATGGAGACCCCTTTGTTATTTCAAAATGATTTACTTTACCCCTTAGGATACATAACATCGTGATGAATTTTCTCTTAAATTTATCCTCCTTTCCAGCTGTTTGCAGATTGCTAGAGCATTTGGTGCTACTGAAATTATTGCTGTTGATATTCAGGATGATAAGCTAGAGAAAGCAAAAACATTTGGCGCTACTCACACCGTGAACGCAGCACATGAAGATCCAGTTAGAAAGATAATTGTAAATGCATTTTCCTCTGTTTAACATTTGGTGTTTTTTATTTTACCTACAAACAAAAGAATATTTTTCATGACTTATTTGCACGTGTGTCTGCCAGCAATTAATTGTTAAACAAGTTGATTTAGAAGGCTATCTAAGCATCAGCGTCTTCTAATTCTAAGGCTGTTAGATGGACTTCTGCATCAGAAAAATTTGCAATTCTGTGTATTTTGATAAGAGAGAAGTATAAAGAACGTATATTTTGCTTTCAGATAACTTTGCCCATGTACTTTTATTCCTCATCGTAATTTATTTGGCTTAAATAGTTTCAGTTTCTTCTCATTCTCCTTATGGGACACAATTTGAAATTCTGCTCCATAAACTTACTCTACATGAAAGCTTTTCCTATTCATATTTGTTGTCTATTTTTAAGCTTTCTTTTTCTTCATCCTCGAGTTTCAAAAAATAAAACCCTTATTCTACAATATTACTGGTCATTATTTTTGCCATGATTTTCTGACAAAGCCACAGGCATGGAGTTAGTAGGGAAGTGCACTCAATCTTTCAATTCACAAATTGCCTCATCCACAGGATGTTTAATTTCTTTCACTCTAAAGAGAGCTTTAATTTTGTTTACACTGATTTCAACAGGAAATAACAGGTGGAAAAGGTGTTGATGTTGCTGTGGAAGCCTTGGGAAAATCACAAACGTTTTCCCAATGCACACAAAGTGTGAAGGCGGGAGGAAAAGCTGTGATGATTGGATTGGCACAAGCTGGTTCTGTAGGACAAATGGAGATAAATCACCTTGTTCGCAGAAAGGTGCATATTCTTTGTATGCAATATATCTTTCTAACTAACATAGTAATTAGTAACTTACTTTCAAGTCTCAGCTGTAATGTTCACGGGTCACGATAACACATGCACCATTCAAATCAAGCGGATCTTATGTAGTCGGTTTGGAGCTTCCCTCCTCCCTTTTAAAATTAATGTTCTCCCAACAAAAACAAAATCGGTTACCAAATGTAAAATAACTCAATTCATCTAAACTTCTTTTACAAAAACAAAAGAAAAAAATATTGAAACTCTTGAAGTTGGTAAATAGCAGGGTAAGTTTTTCTTTTCTGCTTTTAAACCTAGTTCAAGACCTTAGCGGGATCAATTCATTGAAATATCTTGCATTCACATAAATAATTTGGCTAAAGATGGTCTTTGAGTTCAAACTCTAGCTATGTTCAGTTTTCTTTTGATTGATGTTTTGAAATTCTCTGTTAAACTGATTTTTTTTGTGTCTTTCATTATTGCTATGAACCATTACATCATCTCTTCGAGAAGATAAAAGTTATTGGATCTTATGGAGGTAGAGCAAGGCAAGATCTTCCTAAGTTAGTTAGACTAGCAGAAACAGGTATTTTCAATCTTTCCAATACTGTTTCTAGGAGATACAACTTTGAGGAGGCAGACAAAGCATTCGCAGATCTCAACCAGGGAAAAATTGTCGGGCGAGCTGTCATTGAGATAGGATAATGTCTACAATTCTGCTTCTTGCCCATAATGTAAGGAACTGGTGGCCTGAGAACACATGATGATAGGTTCTACGTCACCTATCAGAGAAGGCAGAGCAGAGGAGTGATTTGAATTAGTCCTTGCTGACTAAGTCTGAATTATTTATCAATCTTATTATTCAGTCAGGTTGAGTCCATTAGCAGAATAATAGGAACACTTACTTAGTGTTGAGTCCAGTGAGTCAGTTAGGCGCATGTTTCCATTGTTATGCATCTGTTTCCTGAGCATGTAGGGAGAGTCAGTTATTTCCATTGTATTTCTGCATCTATAAATATCTATAAATATGTTAGTTGGGCTTAAGCTAAGGTATGAGTGAATAAACCTTATTTCAGAATATTGGAGATTCTTCTTGGCTTATCTAATCTTTCACTTTTAGATTCTTGCAGTGGGAGAGTAGAGGAGAGAGTTAATATCTTTTGTTCCTAATTTTCCTATTTTCCTTACTTTACATACCTGTGTGAGTTAATGGATATTGTTCTCATATTCTGCTGTGCTGTACTGATGATAACAAAGTTCCTAATGGGCTTGATGAGTTCAAAGTACTTGAATAACAAAAACATTTGCATGTCACTTCTGCTTCACTTAGTTGAGATAGGTGCATTTAGATTTCTCAAGGTTAAATCCTTCAGATTAAAGATATTTGAATGAGAATATATTGCATTCATGCACTGTGCACTTTACATAAACGAGAGACCCTGCATTTTCTGTTTAACTGGGTGAAGAAGCATTGGGGTCCCTCGTCTTCTCTTCCAGGGTTTATCCTGCATGAAGCCATGGAAAAGAATGACAAAGGCAAAAAAGAATAAAGAAGAATAATCTCCACCTCCTTTGGGGCCACAGTAGCCCCTGGTAGGAGTTTTTTTTATTCTTTTAGGGTAGTCATTCTTCTTTCAAATACCTGATAAAAGAAGGCATTTAGAAACCAAAATCCTTTGTGGAGAGGTCTCCTGTCTTTCAAAAGTCTATTCTGTATACTTTCAAAATTTGCAGTCCTGAAAAATATATATTGCGAGTTTTATTGTCTTACTTTGATGCCTATGTTAAAGTTCGATTTTTCCAGTTATGTTCTTTATTTTCACTTCTTCCCAGAGTAACAAGGGCTCAGTGATGGTTGTGTTTGTGGGGTTTATTCTCTTCTGTCCTATGCTTTTAGTTTCTCTTAGTCACTTTTGTCTCTGATTTCTTTTAATTCCCAAAAAGCAAGTTGAGGGAGTATCATAAATTACAGGATACATGAGGAACCAAATGAAAACATGCAACTCAGTAATAGGGTGAGCGTTGCAAATTAACCAAACAGGAGGAGGCCACTGCTCACCTGCTCGCCCCACCAGATTATGTGAAAAAATTAAAATGGAAGAGCCTCCTTGATCAAAATGACCTCCTTTATGTTTCGTAAGTTTATAATTTTTTTTCTAAAGCATCATCATTGATCAATTCCTCTGTGTTCCATTAAATTATTTTAAATAATAATTATTATAAAAAATAATACTTGAATATTAATGTCATTCATTACATCATATTTAATGATAATTATTAAATATTTAATTATCTTTATTATTAAATATAATAATGAAAATATAAACGGCTTTATTGAAGAAATAAATTTAATTACATAATATGATTCAATCTTAACAAAAATAAAATAAAGTTAGCTATCATATTTATTAATTTATTTTTCTATTTAGATACTAAATCCCGTGATAATGATAGATCCCTTAATATACTCTATATGAAATATACTTAAACACATGTTATTTTTTTTTTCAATGGTATACACACCTTGTCATGAAATTTTATGCTGTTTTTACATCCAGTTTCATTTATTTTCTTCGTTGGATATAACTTTACAAAATTCATACTAATAAAAGGTTAAAGTGTAAATTTAGTCACAATATTTTCTTATGGGCACCTAACACATATAACTATTTTAGGTGTAAAAGTAGACTTAATTAATTTTTTTGATAGCATATATAGCAACACGGTTAATCTAACTAACTTCTATTACTCTTTATATTATGGGTCTCACAAGTCTTTTTAGAAATATGTATCTTTTTTAATGGGAAAATATGATTTGCATAATGTCCTTAAAAACGGAAAATATAAAAATTTCATTTCTAAAAAGATATATGATCTCATATAGTGTGTGTGTGTTTCTTTCTTCTTCTTCTTCGTTTTTTTTGCTTGTCTGCGACCTTTGACTTATGAGGGGGTGCAATAGTGAAGTGGGGTATTAATTAGGGGGAATGACATTTAGTTGTTAATTAAAGAAAATAATGTATTCACAAGTTTTATAAGTTGTTAATGTTAATTGATTTATTTGTTAATCCCCTCCATTCATTTGTCAATAAAGACCTTTTTAAAATTATTTCTCTTGGATGGCATCCTAAATTTTTTTCTCCCTGTTAGATTACCCCACCACCCGTCATTTGGGCTTGGACAAATTTCATTTCAGCGTGAAGACTTTGCAAGCGTATTTTGGGCACAATTTCTCCACAATTTAACACTGAAGGTCATTTAAATAACTAAACTAATTTCTTTTTAACAAAATTCTTTCATGAAAGTTATTCTACATATTTTTCTCTTTCTAATGAGGGTAATATTGTATTGGTTAGTGAAAATTTTGGGGCTAGGATTTTAGGAGAATTGAGTTTTGACAATATATATAGGATGATTAATAGTTAATTTTAATTGGTTTATATTTGTTAATTTGTTGTTGGAAGAATTTAAAATTAATTTTCTCTTTAAAAATCTTTAGGATTTATGTCTTACAGGATGTTTCTACCAATTAAATGTGGGTTAAATAATTTATTTGGGTTAATTGAGGTATTATTGAAATTTTGATCGGTATAGTCTTGTAGAAATTGAGTTATGATTTTGATTATGAGAATGTTTGAAGGATTGTTTAATAATTGGATCATGCTTATATAAGTTAGAAAAGAGATTTAATTGTTTTAGGATGTTGATATTGATGATTTTATGATTATAGTTGTGTTGGAAGTGAAACTTTAATTTATAAAAATGAGTGTTTGAGGTGAAATTGTGGAATAGAGGTTATCTAAATATTCTAATGACCAATTTGGGCTCATAAGAAGTGCTCTATGATCTTGGATTGTTGAAAAAATTAGGATGTTAAGGATAATAGGTGTAGAGGAAATTGGGTTTTGGGAGTTGAATTGTATAATTTAGACTCCATCGAAGCAATTTTATTTTAGTCAACCCCAAATGATTTTAAAATTTCATTGCAACCTATGAGTCAAAATGAAATTAAGGTTTTTTAATGAAAAAAAATGATGCCCTTATTTTATTTTTTGCATAAGGGCATTGATAAGAAAAATAAGGATATTCACAAGATCAATAAATAGACTTAATAAAATATAGGGAGTTAAAAAAATTACAAGACACCAAAATTTTTTAACTCCCTTGATTCTTTTAATTTTTTTTACAAGATAAATATGGTTATGCACAAGACAAATAAAGGAGACAAATGTGAGCATATATAAGACAACAATGTTTATGTCTACTTTGGGCCCAACAAAAGATAATTGTATTGGAGCCCATAGGAAAACAACTTGTTGCTAAATTTGCACATTTACCCTATAATAAATGACATTGAGACATAATCACAATTGTTAAAGTCACTCGTAAAAAAAAAAAAAAAAATTCAAATAGAAATCACAAATTAAATAAAGGCACTTTTAATTGATATCACTTATGTAAATCACAATCACAGGTGTTTATATTATGTATGGGAGGGAGTATATTAAATAACGAAGAAATTAAAAATTGATGATTTTTATTAAAAAGTTAATACAATTTAAGATTTTTTGTTGATGTGTGTGAAAGGGACTAGTGTATTACTACAAGTTTACTCACTTCCAGTCTTCCACTCTCCTCCGAGTCACGTTCAATGTTCAAAATATATAATAAAAAAAAGGAGAAAAAAAATTGAAGCTTGGTTTTTGATCCATGCATGTGCCAAATTTGGCAAGTGGTGGAGTGCTCTTGCAGTCGTGTAGCTGTGAAATTAACTCTTAACCAATTGGCAACAAATCAAAACAGAAAGATGCCAGTTATACATACTACAACGCTCCAGTATATTCTAATGGTGCTCGCCGAGGCATACTATCATATTCACTCACCCATCTTGACCTCTGTGATTCTGTAATTCAACCATGGCAACTAGTTTACTTTGGAAAACCATTATCATCCACAATGCTCGCCGATTCAAGTTCCCTAGTTCTTAATGTCTCAGTGAGCCATTGAATCAACATTTTCCGATTGACAACGTTGTGAATGAAAATGCTACTCACAAAGTTTTAAAGGGCGTTTCATTTTACTCTCTCAAGTTGCAAGTGGTGGTGGCCATGGGCTCCCATCAACTATGCATGGAGTTGTATTCCGGGAAAAAGGTAAGCGTCTCTCTATTGAGGAATTCCACATTCCTCGCCCCAAGTCTGAAGAAGTTCTTTTAGAACCTAGGGTTCGTAATCCTTAATCTCTCTATTTAGCATTGTTGTTGTTAATGGATTTCAACGACAGTGTATTTGAAATTCTATATTCTTTTGTATATTCATAGGAATTATGTTATCAATAGCTAAGAATAAAGAGTTAATAACTAGGATCTCAGTAGTTTATTAAATTCCTATGCATGCACAATTTCTGTTATGGGAGCCTGCTTAGCTCAGAGGTTAGAGTGTCGCATTTGTAATGCGATGGTCATCGGTTCGATTCCGATAGCCGGCTTTTCTCTATTTGTTTTGATTTTTTATATAATTGATAATTTGGAAATCAAAGAATATTGAAAATTTTCCCATTTCTTTTTTCAAGAGTCACCGATCTATTATGTTGTAGGAACTTCCAATTTTGAATTCAAATTGGGGGAGTTCGCTTTCTGTAGAACAAATCAAGAAAAGATTTTTTTTGTTTTATATATACAATAAGGTTCGGGTATTGATATAATTAGTAGATTTCGCTTGATTTATCATATTTCCCATTTAGTTTAGTTTGAATTTAGGTTTATGAAATTTTTAAAAAGGAGTCTTTATGTCGCGATACAGAGGGCCTCGTTTCAAAAAAATACGCCGTCTGGGGGCTTTACCAGGACTAACTAGTAAAAAGCCTATAGTCGGAAGTGAACTTAGAAACCGAGCGTGCTTGGATAAAAAATCTCAATATTGTATTCGTTTAAAAGAAAAACAAAAATTGCGTTTTCATTATGGTCTTACAGAACGACAATTGCTTAAATACGTTGGTATCGCCAGAAAAGTGAAAGGGTCAACCGGTCAGGTTTTACTACAATTACTCGAAATGCGTTTGGATAACATACTTTTCCGATTGGGTATGGCTTCGACTATTCCTCAAGCTCGCCAATTAGTTAACCATAGACATGTTTTAGTTAATGGTCGTATAATAGATATACCAAGTTATCACTGCAAACCCCAAGATATTATTACAGCGAGGGATGAACAAAAGTCTAGAACTCTGATTCAAAATTATCTTGATTCATCCCCCCGTGAGGAATTGCCAAAACATTTGACTCTTCACCCATTCCAATATAAAGGATTAGTCAATCAAATAATAGATAGTAAATGGGTTGGTTTGAAAATAAATGAATTGCTGGTTGTAGAATATTATTTTCGTCAGACTTAAACCTAACTAAAATAACAAAAGATTTTTACTCCCTTCGCGTCTAAGTAAGGGGACCAACAAAAAACAAAAAAAAGGGGGTAAGGTGTTTGATTCGGGAATTTTCCCTACCATTCATCTATCCTAGACATGGATCAGGTAGGAAGATTTTCATTCCTTGCCCCCTCTTTCTAGTATTTGCAGTATTCCAAAAATTAGGAATAGAGAATCCACATCAAAGAAAGTTGGAATAATGGTACCCTTTGTTATTTGAAAGTTATTTGAAAGATTGTGGTCAATAATATTGATGAATTAGGTAAAGGTGCGGAAAGAGAGGGATTCAAACCCTCTGTAAACAAAAAGCCTACATAGCAGTTCCAATGCTACGCCTTGAACCACTCGGCCATCTCTCCTATTTAATGATTATGTCCCAGAAACCGAGTGAATAGTGAGTCATTCATATTCTATTTTTTGGATAGCCACATACAATCAAATTTAACTAGAAAAATAAAAAACTTAAAAAAAAACCTTCATAAACAATTTTTTTTAATGAGTCATTTTTACGTTATTTCGTACTCTATTATACAATTCCTTTGTTTGTGGGATTATTTTTTCACGAGAGATAATTAAATTCTAGAATGGATTGCTACCTATGACTAGATCTCGGATAAATGGAAATTTTATTGATAAGACCTTTTCCATTGTAGCCAATATCTTATTACGAATAATTCTAACAACTTCATGAGAAAAGGAGGCATTCACCTATTACAGAGATGGTGCGATTTGATTCTTTTTTCCTTTTTTTTGCTCTCAGTGTTAGGAGAAAGACACATTCTTCGGATAGAAAGAAAAAATGGAAAAAAAACCTACGCTTGCTAAAGGTGAAGTTTGTGGAAATAAAATAATTAATTTCTTCTGTCGTGTATCCCCGATTAATGCAGCCTCATATGCTAAAATTTTGGATTTATAGTATTAAGCGAAAGGTTATACCTATACTTATGGGTTAGGTCAACTCTACTCCACTAGTACCAATGGGCGGCATGGGGGAAGAAGCACTACATTTAGGAATCAACAACAAGAAAACTTTGTTAAAAAAGATATCCCCCCTTCCTTATCGGGATTGGGAATAAGAAGAATGGTTGGGACAACAAACATCCATCTCGTTTGTATTTTGGATACCCGTATAACCATCGAAGACTGTTGAAGTGACTAATTTCAAGAAATTAAGCGGCATTGAGGACAAAGAAATTGTTGGAGTTACCATTTTTTTATCCAGTACCTACATACTGGATGTTAAGAAAAGATCTTTTACAGAAAGCTTGGCTAGAGATTTATTGTAAAAACACTAGCCTTGCTCAGTTCATAGTGAGAATACTGCAATCTTTTTTTATTCTATGTATTTTTATCATTATGCAAATAAAGGAGAGGAGGAGCCGTATGAGATGAAAATCTCACGTACGGTTCTGGAACGGAGATTCTTTAAACCGAATGACGACCGTAACGGATGTCGGCTCAATCAGAAGGAAATTATGTGGAAGCTTTACAGAATTATTATGAAGCTATGCGACTGGAAATTGATCCCTATGATCGAAGTTATATACTTTATAACATAGGCCTTATCCACACAAGTAACAGAGAACATACGAAAGCTTTGGAATATTATTTTCGGGCACTAGAACGAAACCCGTTCTTACCACAAGCTTTTAATAATATGGCCGTGATCTGTCATTACGTGCGACTATCTCTACTATAGAAAGAAAAAAGAAAAGAAAGAGCAAATCCTCTAATAAATACTAGAAAAAAAAGGATTTCTACATATATATCGTCCAAAACAACGATTTTTATCAGCTGTAGCAAAGAAAAAGAAAGAAACTTCATAGAAGTTGAAATATGAAGAAACAGATATGCCTAGATACCTTTTTTTTCTATGGATAAAAGATCTAATTGATAGAGAAAGCACCGTAAAGATCAATTAGCGAGGTTTTAGGCCAATACAAGAAGAACTGCTTACTTATATTATGATAGAAAAATTAGGAATCCACTTATGTAATAGAGTTGATCCCCTAAAGTCTTGAGTAGCGGTGTAGTATCAGATCCCAAAGATAGTAAGTCTTTTCTTTTTTATGAAGAAAAGTCTTTTTCACGGATTCTATAGAGATTTATATATCATATATGAAAGTATATGATATAGGAAACCGAGATAGTTACCTTTCAGAAAATTATAATGAGAGTGTAAATGCCGATGCTTTATTCTTCTGAAGGTAGGAGAAAAGATAAAACTATAAAGAAGCGGATTCCTTTTTTTATTAATCCAAATTCAAGTTTGAAACTCATGTAATTATCCTCTTTTTTTTTTTGTTAACTCGAGAAAAAAAATAGAATAGATCTAATAAAAAAAATGGGGCACGAAAAGAATTAACTGCTGAGCCGTATGAGGCAAGAAACTCTCAAGTACGGTTCTAAGGGAAGGGAATTTACTCACCTATTTTGACCGCGGAGAAAAGGCCATTTGACAGGGAGATTCGGAAATTGCAGAGGCTTGGTTTGATCAAGCCGCTGAGTATTGGAAACAAGCTATAGCCCTTACCCCTGGTAATTATATTGAAGCGCAAAATTGGTTGAAGATCATATGGCGTTTTGAATAAGAGCACTCTGTTTATTATTTTATTTTTATTTTTATTTTTATTATTAGTTATTAGTATAGTATTCGATTTTTTTATTTATATTATAGTTATATATAGTTATAGTATTTTATATTATAGTTATAGTTTATAGTATTATAGTAGTTCTAGTATTATAGTATAGTTAATTAATTTGATAATTAATTTTTTGTTGTCTCCATCAGTCAAGTCAAATAAAATGTATCATTTCTTTAGGAACAAACAATCAACGAATTTCATTATATCCCTTCTAAGATCGTTCTATTTCGTTTGGTATTTCGTAGGGATAAATGATAAGTGGATACAATAGAGAACTCGATTTTTTCTGCTATTGAAACTAAAAAAACTAATAAAAGAGACTCTCAAATGACTAAATATAAATATCAGTATGTACCCTAGTAATTTTCTAATGACTGTTCACGTGATTTGAAATAGAGTACATAGTAATATCTTCTATGTAAGACATAAAGTTAAAGTAGCCCCATTTAGGAACTTCTAATTGAAATATGAATACACTAGGTTGCACAAAAAAAACTCTTTCCCTTCAATTCAAAGTCCAGAAAGGGTTTTATAAGATTCAAAGGGTCCGTTGAGCGCCTCACAGCTATGTCATAATAAATGCGAACACTTGCCCCGGATTGACTTCCAGATCATAATGGTTCTAGTGAATAACTAAAGAAAATAGAATAGATAGGTGGGAGATAGAAGAGAAAGAAACTCAATAGAAAAATCTCTCATAAGTTCACTAATTATGTTTTATGTTGGCAGGTCTCTTTGTATGTGTTGTTCGGAAAGAGGAGGATTCAATGATTATTCATTCGCCGGAACCAGAAGTCAAAATTTTGGTAGATATGGATCCTGTAAAAACGTCTTTCGAGGAATGGGCTAAACCCGGATATTTCTCAAGAACAATAGCTAAGGGACCTGATACTACTACTTGGATCTGGAACCTATATGCTGATGCTCATGATTTCGATAGCCATACTAGTGATTTGGAGGAGATTTCCCGAAGAGTATTTAGTGCCCATTTCGGCCAACTCTCCATCATCAGAGTAGTGCCGAAGGCCACAAATGAATGGGCGAAGATCATAGAAGGGTGGGAGAATTTGTGTGAATAAAAAAACAAAAAGGTAATACTATTTCATCTTTATTTTACACACACATCAAGTCGATAATATACAATAAAATGCATAAAATTATTTATAATAATTGAGATCAACGATAATATACAATACTCACGTATGTGAACCTATTCTGGATATGATATTGCCTTTAATATCTACTTTTTTAAATTAGTTAATTTTACTCATTTTCCTAAAATGTCCTTATATAAATTTTCAATGACATTAACATACCTCCCCAATCTAGAATCTTCCTTTCCATGCTTTTTAATTAAAATGATGTTATTGTTATATATACATATATGTGTGTGTACACACATATGTATGTATGTGTGCATACATCTACAACCCCCTCCAAAAAAAAAAAAACACACATACACTCCCACAGAAATACACACATAAAAACACACAAATACAAACCCCCACATCCCCCCACACACACATGTACACACACACACACACACATAAGTGTATGAGTATGTACACACACACATATAGAGACACACGTATATACATAAACACATACACACGTGTATTTATATATTTATATAGTGCGTGTGTATGTCTATATGTGTGTATCTATGCATATATGTGTTATATATATATATATATATATATATATATATATATATATATATATCGGTAAATTAATGTTAACTCATTGATAAGTAAATTAAAATCCAACAATTTAAAAGTTTTATTGACTGGAAAATTCTATGCATATAAATGCATATACTTACCAAAAACTAAACACACTTGAGAGAATAAAATAAGGGTGTTTTAGGAAAAAATTGACAAAAATTAAAATTTTGTCATATAATTAGGACCAAAACCAACTTGCAAATATTGTCTTATAATTGGGACCGGAGGGAGTGTGTGTGTGTATATATATATATTAACGTTAACTCATTGATAAACAAATTAAAATCCAACAATTTAAGAGTTTTATTGATTGGAAAATTCTATAAACCTAAATGCGTATACTTACCAAAAACTAAACACACTTGAGAGAATAAAATAGGGGTGTTTTAGGAAGAAATTGACAAAAATTTAAATTTTATCCTATAATTATGACCAAAACTAACTCTCAAATGTTGCCCTATAATTAGGACCGGAGGGAGTAACATGTTCTAGTAAAAAAAAAAATGACAAAAAAATACTATTTAAATTTCAAAATTTTATTGACACCAACAATTTTAAAATTCTATTGACAACAACAGCAATAAGACAGTGAAGTAATTGACAATTCATTTTTTTAGAAAATCCCTAAGATTTTGAAATTCTAATAATATTTTTTTAGGATCCCCCAATTTTAGACTCTGTTATTTTTAGCTTACTGTATATGATACAAGAAATAGGATGCATCAATTCTTAACTTTTAATAATGCTGATTTAAATGATTTTAGGTTTAAATTAAACACGAAAACTAAGTAGATGATGCAAGTGAATCCAAATTTACTTAAATGGACTAGCTACTCCCTGTGGTCCTTATTATAAGGCACCAACTACCAAATGCATTTGGTCCTTTTTATAAGGCACTTGCTTGTTCCCAAGGAGCATTGATTATTTTTTTTCCATGTATGCCCCTAATTAATAGGGGTAGTAGATGAGATTAATAATAAAATGACATTAGAGTTTAGTGTAAATAGTAGGGGTAATATTGGAAATCACTTAAATTATAGGATAACTTTATTGACTTTAACTGTTTTTATTGGTTTGTGTGATTTGTTAGTTGGTGCCTTATAATAAGGACCAGAGGAGTATTTGGTAGTGCGTGTGTGTTTGATGTATGAAACTGACACAGGTGGCAAAAATGTGAGGATATGCAATCATTTTCCCGATGGATCCACTATTGCCCATATGTATGAATGTTGTTGAGGGGCCCACTATAACGACCAACGTTGCACCAACCTATCGTGCTCCTTTCACTCAGAGAACGCTGGGAGGGAAAGTTTCGTACACTGGTGCGTGAATTTGTATACTGCCGCTGGCGCCAACTCCGTTGGCAGGTCGCAACAGGAGGTGTGAGTTTTTGCGTGCTCTCCATTTCCCCTTTTCTTTCTGTTTGCCTTCTCCATTTGAAAATAACCTGAGCTCAGCTCTTTCAAACTCCCTTCAAAGACGTATAGCTCTCCGGCTCTCTCTATGTGTCTCGCCATGTTTTACTCTCATCAGCTTATGGCTCGCAAGGCTTCGCTCGGTCGAATTTGGTATACGTTTCACTCTCATTTTGCGTCTCCTCTTTTTCTCTTGATGCTCCTATTTATCTTCGATCTTGCTGCTGCTGCTACTTTTCTATGAGTTCTCTATTATATTATATAGTTTGACATTTAAGCTCGTCATTTTCCGATTATTGTTGTTTTAATGAAATAAAGTGGAATGTCGACTGTGGTTATGGTGATCCTCAGACCTGTTTACTTCACCGTTTCTCTTACGCTAGTCGCTCCGTGTCTGTGTTTCAAGTGCATTTTTAGCTTCGCGTTCTCCGGCAAATGAGTAAATACTAAATAGGAGCTAACTTCTCTTTCTTTGTGTTCTTGATTAAGGATGGCTGCGACTATGCACGCAAAAATAAACCGGAAAGGGCTAAACAAGATTAATATTATTAAGATCTGGTAAGAATTAGTCATCTGAGCTTCCCTCTTCTTGTATTGGCGCATTTTTATTGGACTGATTCCCAGATATTATTTCCTCTGTTTTTTATACAACGAGATTTTGAATCCATCGGTTCCCATGGCTCTCAGACTCTCTGGAATACTCATGGATAACGCTGTGAATAGCAAGGGCGTTTCCTTTTACTCTCAGGTTGCTAGCGGTGGTGGAATCCCATCGTCTATGCGTGGAGCTGTATTCTGGGGAAAAGGCAAGCCTCTCTCAATCGAAGAATTCCACATTCCTCGCCTTGCCGCTGGAGAGGTTCTTGTTAGAACCAAGGGTGCGTAATCTGATAGGAAACAACGATTATTTGCATTTTGTGTTGTATCATGTGCCTTATGTAAAATGTTACAAGTGTAGTGTAGTGTTGGATATCGTTAGTTTTATATGAATAAGATAATGTAGGTATTTTGAGTTTATGTGTTAGCCTATAAATATCGCATTTCATGTTTTCCCTTGTTAGTTGCTTTTTCTTTTAATTAGAGGGATGAAGGTATTTTTTTTAATTTTTATTTTATTTTGTATATATTCTATTTATTTAAATTAAATTATATGATGCATCTTGATTTTTTTTTTCACCAATAACTCAAATTAATTAATTTTCAGTATACTGGTGTTATACAAAATATGTTTCTGAATGCATGACTAAAAATTAATTAATTTGAGTTACTAGGTGCAAGGGAAAAAAAATCAGGATGCATCATATAATTTAATCTAAATAAATAAAGTATATAAAAAATAAAATTAAAATTAAAAAAGAAATTGTCGTCATCCCTCTAATTAGATCGAAAAGCACCTAACAAGCATATAAAGAAAAACATGTGATGTGTACCATTTTCTCTCTTAATTTCCTTAAGTTCTATCATAATCCTTAATCTTTTTGCCTTAATTCATAGTTTTTCAGATTCTAGGGATTCCTGATTTCCTCCTATTAATGATCGAATGATTTGTTCTGTGTGTATAGCTTGTGGAGTATGTTGCTCGGATCTCCAAGTTATAAAAGATGAAATTCCTTTTTTGAATCCTTGCGTGCCGGGACATGAGATAACCGGGGAGGTGGTTGAACATGGGCCTCTAGCGCATGATAAAATAAAACAAAGGTAGTAGATGAAGTTTACTGTTCTCTTTACTACCTTTAATGTTCTAGTCAGTTGACTGTAAGCATTCTTTCTTCTGTGATTGTAGATGGAAAGTGCAAAAAGTCTTAATAATTAATCTTTCTTGTGTCGCAGGCTTCCAGTTGGATCTCGAGTCGTTGGTTCCTACATTGTTCCTCGTGGGACCTGTTCTTACCGTTCAAAGGTAACTTGGCATATTTGCATCAACTACTTTGACTGATTTATTGCTCGCCCTCAATCTTGTCACAATTATCCAAACAGGGGCTTCATGATTTATGTCGAAAGATCTTTGCTTATGAACGGGCAAAAGGAACCCTCGGTGATGGTGAAACTCGGTTGTTCCTCCGCAGCAGTGGTAAGCATGTTTTGCTTGTTCTTTAAGGCTAATAATGGCCCTTTGTTACTTTCATCTCCAAATTTCTACTAGTATTGGCTGCAAAACTCTATTATGATTTACTGAAAGTCCCGAAAGCTTATAATAGACTACATATTTTCTGATTTGGTACTGGAAGCTGTATCTCCAGTTGGACTACCTCTGTCTTTTACTGTCACTACACATACTACTGTGATTACTCATGAGTGATTAACTGACGAAATACCACAACTCAAGCTACTTCCACTTAAATAAGTGTGTTCCTTTGATTGCATTTGCACATGATTATTTCAATGTTCTGCAACTTCATACGAAAAAGAAAATTATTCCTTCCCTAGCCCCTGTCTCTGGTGTTTTAGTTTCAGTTCATACTTGCACAATATATATGCTATCCAATTTTAAACTTGCCCTTCATTATCGAATGCTAAAAGTAATTAATAATTTACAGGGAAGCCAGTCTCCATGTATTGTATGGGGGGACTTGCCGAATATTGTGTTGTGCCAGCAGCTGCGTTGGCAGTGTTACCAGACTCATTGCCATATACAGAGTCTGCAATACTGGGATGTGCCGTCCTTACCGCATATGGTGCTATGGCCCATGCAGCTGAGGTTCGTCCTAGGGATTCGGTTGCTGTTATTGGAACGGGTGGCGTTGGTTCTAGGTAAAAGAAATTACTATACTGATGGTTGTGTGATTTTCAACATTTTGTCGATTACATCTGTATTGCAAAATGATTTACTTTACCCCTTAGGTATTGCAAAATGATTTATCTTACCCCTCGAAATGCATAACTTTGTGCTGAATTTTCTCTTAAATTTATCCTCCTTTCCAGCTGTCTGCAGATTGCCAGAGCATTTGGTGCTTCTGAAATTATTGCGGTTGATATTCAGGATGATAAGCTAGAGAAAGCAAAAACACTTGGTGCCACTCACAACGTGAATGCAGCCCGTGAAGATCCAATTGGAAAGATAATTGTAAATGCATTTTCCTTTGCTTAACATTTGGTGTTTTTCATTTTACCTAAGAACATGAAAGAATATTTTTCATGACTTATTTGCACTGATTTCAACAGGAAATAACCCGTGGAAAAGGGGTTGATGTTGCCGTGGAAGCCTTGGGAACACCACAGACGTTTTCCCAATGCATACAGATTGTGAAGGTTAGAGGAACAGTAGTGATGATTGGACCGGTACAAGATGTTGATGTTGGACAAATGGATGTAAATCGCATTTTTCACAGCTAGGTGTGTATTCTTTATATGAAATAATATATCTTCCTAACTATTACAGTAATTAGTAACTTACTCTCAAGTCTCATCTGAATAAGATGGTTTTTGAGTTCGCATTATAAAAACTATGTTTAGTTCTTTTTAATGTGATGTTATGAAATTCTTTGTTAAACTGATTTTTATTTTTTGTGCCTTTCATTATTGATATGAACCGTCACAGCATCTCCTTGATTCGAGTCGATAAAAGTTAGATCGAGTATGGATGGATCAAGGCAAGGTCTTTCTGAGTTAGTTAGACGAGCAGAAACAGGTATCTTCAATATTTCCAATATTGTTTCCGGGAGATACGACTTTGAGGAGGCAAACAAAGCATTTGCAGATCTTGACCGGGGGGAAATTGTCGGACGAGCTGTCATTCAGATGAGATAAATCGGGATGTTACAATTAGACTAGCACTAGCTGGTGTTGTAGGACAGCTGTGTTGTAGGAGAAATGGAGATAAATCACCTTCTTTGCAGAAAGATGTATATTCTTTGTATATATTATATCTTTCTAACTAGTATAGTAATTAGTAACTTACTCTCAAGTTTTTACTATAATCAAGTATCAATATACTATTTTGATATTGCTAGAACCGCACTCCGATACCATAAATGTAATACCCCTCAATTTATCGGCATATATCAAATTATTTACATATTGATACCACTACTGCTCCGCTTCTTGTTATTATGTAATCAAGTATCAGTATACTATTTTGATATTGTTAGAACCGCACTCTGATACCACAAATGTAATACCCCTTAATTTATTGGCATATATCAAATTATTTACATACTGACACCACTATTGCTCCGCTTCTTGTTATTATGTAATCAAACATCAATATACTATTTTGATATTGCCAAAACTGTACTCTAATACCACAAATGTAATACCCTCAATTTATCAACATATATCAAATTATTTACATACTCATATCACTACTGCTCCGCTTCCTGTTACTATGTAATCAAGTATCAGTATATTATTTTGATATTGACAAAATCGCACTCTGATATCACAAATGTAATACCCCTAAGCTTATCAGCATATATCATAATCAAATTATTTACATACTCATATCACTACTGCTCCGCTTCCTGTTACTATGTAATCAAGTATCAGTATATTATTTTGATATTGACAAAATCGCACTCTGATATCACAAATGTAATACCCCTAAGCTTATCAGCATATATCATAGTATTTACACATTGTTTAGTAGGCAATACAGAAATAGAATTATTTACTAATATAATTTTTTTTTGCTTACATTACAACAATACCCATAAGGTTCGTGCATATAATTTACAAAATTTAAACATAAATACAGAATTCACGTCTAATAGCTAAAAGATGGTCTTTGAGTTCAAACTATAGAAACAATGTTCAATTTTCTTTTCATCGATGTTATGAGATTCTCTGTTAAACTTTTTTTTGTGTGGCTTTCTTTATTGCTATGAACCAACACAACATCTCTTTGGGTAGATAAAAGTTATTGGATCGAATGGAGATAGAACAAGGCAAGATCTTCTTAAGTTGGTTAAACTAGCAGAAACAGGTATCTTTAATCTTTCCAATATTGTTTCTAGAAGATACAATTTTAAGGAGGCAGGTAAAGCATTTGTAGATCTCAACTAAGGAAAAAGTGTCAGAGGAGCTAAGATAATCTTGTTTTATATTACATGGCTACATGCAATGCTTTCTGGCTAGAATTCTGCTTCTTGCCCCTAATGCAAGGAGCTAGTGGCTTGAGAACACATGATGATATGTTCTACGTGAATAACCCTTTCTCCAGAATATTGTAGATTCTCCTTGGCTTATAATCTTTCATTTTTGAGATTCTTGTTGTGGGAGAGAATAGAAGGGAAAGTTAATGTCTTTTGTTCCTAATTTTCCTTACCTTACATACCTGAGTATTATTTTCTCATATTTTCCATGATTTCAAAATTTGCAGCTCTGGAAAATGTGTATTGTGAGTTTTATTGTCTTACTTTGATGCCTATGTTAAGGTGCAATGCTTCCAATTATATTCTTTATTTTCGCTTCTTCCCTATGTCACAAGGGCTCAGTAATGATAGTGTTTGTGGGGTTTATTTTCTCTTCTGCCCTATGCTTTTGGTTTCTCTTTGTCACCTTTGTTTACGATTTTTCTTTTAATTCCCAAAAAGAAAGGTGAGGGAATGTCATAAATTAAAGGATACATGAGGAAAAACCCAAAAGCATGCAACTCAATAATAGGGCGCACATTACAAATTAATCAAAACAACAGGAGTCCACTACTTGCCCCACTGGATTATGTGAAAAAATTAAAAAGGGAGAGTCTCCTTAATAAAAAGAGACCTCCACTCCGTTTCCTAAATTTATAATTTTTTTTCCCTAACTTATCATGATTGATTATACACGTCAATAAGTTTTTATCCAATGATCATCATGATGAAAGATGATATTTTAGGAAAATCAATAGATAACTGTTACATGAACTAACTAACATGACAATTTTTTTGATCTACCTAAATTAGTCAACTATGTCTTATATTAAAGATTTGAAGGGTATAATTTATTGAGAGTAAAGTTCTTCAAAAAATTACCAACAATTAAGATTTATTTCTCAAATTCATATATCTGTCAATTCTACTATCCACATAAAAAAAACCATTAAAAAATTGCACCCCTTGTGTTGTTCATATTCAACAAAATTTGTCTCAAACAAAAATTTGGACAATGCATACCTTCACTAGGCAAAAAGATATTTGGTCACCAAGCGCTAGTGTAGTGTAGTGATATGACGCTGGGTTATCCAACCTTTGTATTAGGGTTCGAACCCTGACCAGACCATTGGTCCCCAATCTAAAAAAAAAAAAAAGATATTTGGTCCCATATATAGGGGAGAGAGAGAGAGAAAATTTTCATACGAATGTATAAATTTATCTTTCACTCCTCTTAGGTGTAATGCACTCCTTCCTATTCACGATATAAGCTATTTTAACTTATTCATCATAACCAAAAAATGATAGTTAAATCATTAAATGTGACTTGAATTGAAACAAATTTCTAACTTTACCCAAAATAAATGAGGGTTTGTATGAGATACAAAAATGTGAGGAGTCACATTTAAATATTAATTGCAGAGGTAAAATTGATAAATAAACATTAATTACTCTCAAAGTAACTTATATTGTAGTCCAAGCTATTCTTTTAGAAACGACTCAAAATACTTGTTTGGTTAAGTGGTAGAAGCTAAAATAAGTCCAATTGAGTAAAAAAAAAAAAAGTGTTTATAGGGCTCATTTATCCTGATTAGTTTTTTTTTTGTCCCAAAACCCTAATTTATCATGCTTTGTCTCTCCAATGGCACATTTAGCAAAAGCGACTAAGGGTAGCTTATTTTGCATTTTTTCAACCAACAAATGAATATATACATTAAGTATATTTTGTAAAATGTGATTAATAATAAGTTCAAATTAATAAGCTAAGATTAAAAAAATGATAAACAAAATTTTTACATATGTCTATTAAAATATGATACTCGAATTAGAAATTAATCCACCCTGTGAGTTGCACGGATTATAATTATATAATTAGCCTTATGCTAACGTCATGCACAATATCATGTTAAATAATATCAGCAGCTGATCCACATTGCTTGACCACACTGTTGTGCTTGTCAAGGCACTCCTTTATGGACTGAACTATTCTTGGATCCAGATTTTCTACACCTACATTGGGCCTGTTTGAATATGAAGCTAATTCAGTTTTTTCTTCAAAATAAGCAAAAAACGCCACTTTTTTTGAACAATATAAACGCAGCCTGTTTGGATGTTCTAATGCGTTCACTGGGCTGAGATAAAAAACGCACGATAATTGGGCTTTTTTAAAAGCCTCAAATCCTGGCTTTTTCATGCTTTTTGTCTTGCGTTTTCTCTATTCCTGTTGGAGTCTCACGCCACCCTCCCCCTGTTGAAGCTCAGCAGCATGCTCCTCGCCTTCGTCCGTGCTCACTCGCTCTTCAGTTGAATCGTTACATTTTTCAAAACGTAAGTTTATCTGATCTTAGTGACTTAAATTTGCTCTATTATTGTAGTCTATCCTCTTTCGGAATCTTCTTGCATTTAAGCTGAATCATGAAATAGTTAATAATCAATTAGACAGCTTTTATTAGTTTGATTCATGATAGTGGACACGAGATATTTACCTTTCAGATTCTGAGATTTTTTTTATTTTTATTTTTTAAAATTACTTTTCTTCGGCAAATAAAATTTATAATATGGGAACGCGTTTTTGAGCATTTTCTCTGCCAAGTACTATATTGTGTAGTGGAGAAGATGATGACAGGCTGTTTTCAATTTTCAAGTGACAGTTTACTAAAAGCTTCTGCAATTCTTGACTGCCCTCACTTGATAGGTAGAGTTGCGGTCATTATGGTTGTTCTTGTATAGAAGAAGGCAAAGAATTCTGTTCTTATGCTTAATATTTTGCTTAGGTACCTATTACTTTTCATAAAAGATTAATTGTTGTAATGTATTCACTTCTGAGTTGCCTTATGGAATATTAAGATCATCTTTGTGTTGCAGCAAGTGAAATTGGAAAAATATCTATAGTGCTTAGCGATTGTGATGGTGCTGCCTGCATATGTTGGAGATGATCAGTGATGAAGATGCTTTGAAGGTGTGTCATTTGACAAGCTGTAAGTTTATGGCCCCAAAATGTTATTTCCTTTCACACCTATTTTTCTTATTCTCTGTCAATTTTCTTGATCAATTAAATTTTTTTATACTATGCCTTTTCATTGGTATGTTTTGGTAGTCTGTCAGCAATATATGTAGCATTAGAAGTCACAAAAGATTTGTTCCATTAAATCCTTAGATCATGGGACACATGCCTAGTGGATGTGTATATGAAATGCTGTGTGCAAAATGAAATTGTTTTCTGGAAGAAGTTTTAGCATATCTTTCCTGCATCGGGTTTTAATTTTTCCTTCATGATGCTGTTTCGAATTTTCTTCTATCCAGCTGTTACAGTTGGTGGGCTTATCCGGTCACGTTACAGCACCGTAATGACTCCAGTAAGTTCCTTTTTCCCTTAGATGTCTTGCTTTTCGACACATTTTGTACATTCCCTTATTTTTCTTCGGATTGTTTGGCCCTCTTTGATTGGTCAAATCCCTCATTCTATATTAATCGTAGCTGCTTTTTTTCCCCCATCTGTCTTTCTTAGGCTTTTCCCCCCATTTCCTCCAAATTTCTAATTATAAAATAAAAAACACACCTAATATTTGTTGCAGTCATATCTCTCTTCAGTCTTCCCCATATCTCGTTCAACTCAAATACTCTTTTTAGACCATGTCGCTTTTCTTTCCCTCCTTTGCCTTCAAATTTCAAATTTTGAAATTCGAAATACTTTAACTATTTGTAGCCTCATAGTTGTTAATAGCATTAGCCTTTAAGTAATCAGTCTTTCCCTTTTTCTTTGGAATGATAATGATTTTCTCTTCTATTGAAGGCTAAATCTTTTAGCTGTAGCGTCATAGTTGTTAGTAACTATTTGAAGGTGCATTTATTTTTATCTGTATGCACCCTGTGTTTTTGTTCTTTGTGTCTCCATGGTTTTCTTTTTTCTTTTTTTTTTCTGCTTCCAAATTTATTAACTCGAGAGTGGTAGTTTAGTTTGTCTGTGAACTGAAAAATTCATTTATTTTCTGTATTTTTTGTTTATGTGTAAAGCGTTTGGTCTTTAGGCGCTTAGTCTTAATGGGCAACTCATTTCTTGCATTGGTGGCAAGTAACATTTGTTGAGGAAAATTAAATTGGATTTTGTGGCAAGTTCTTGGAAATGAAAATCAGTCTGTTTTGATTTCTGTAGCCACAAAGACGTTCAATGCTAGTCAATTAGTATCCAAGTTGCATGTTATTGATCTTGGTGCACAACCTAGTCTGGAAACTCTTACTTCTTCTCATTTTCCATTCTTGAAACTATTGAGCGGGCAATTGAGAAGGCAACAATTTGTTTTCTTTCATAACTTGTTGTATGATGAGTCTCCGAATATCATGGTTTCTCATAATTTTTAAATAACTGATATGTGTCCGTTGTGCTATTTTTTTCATTAATTTGTACGATGTTGAATATCCAAAAATTATGATTCCAAGTTGTTGAGAATTTTAACCATATGATGTGCATTGATCTTGCTGTATTTTTAATCAGGGTGTGGTACCCTTAACCCAATATTGCAATGAGTTATTGTAATGGCATTTTACATGATATTTTTAAATCTTTCTGATTTAGAAACTTGCTGATTCGTACATTTTTTTAATCATTCATTCTCTGAGTTTAGTCATCATTGTCACTGATTTCAATTGGCAAAGTAATTTTTAAATAACTGATATGCGTCCGTTATGCTATTTTTTTCATTAACTTGTATGATCTTGAATATCCAAAAATTATGATTCCAAGTTGTTGAGAATTTTAACCATATGATGTGCATTGATCTTGCTGTATTTTTAATCAGGGTGTGGTACCCTTAACCCAATATTGCAATGAGTTATTGTAATGGCATTTTACATGATATTTTTAAATCTTTCTGATTTAGAAACTTGCTGATTCGTACATTTTTTAATCATTCATTCTCTGAGTTTAGTCATCATTGTCACTGATTTCAATTGGCAAAGTATTATGTCATCTTAAGTCATGCTCGAAAGATTGTTTTATCTGTTTTATTCCCGCCCAACATGCGGGGGAATTGTGGGCGTGGCTATAATGATTCTTGGTGTTTGCAAGGAGTGAGTTCTTATTCTTGAGGATCCAGTCAGATAAGGAGGTCAGTAAGTTTTAGTTGGTCGTGTTTTATCTGCCTCATTTTTTTTTTGAAAACGAATGCCTACTAAGTATTTTTCAACTTCCATCTTAATATGTAATTAGTACAGTGAATGAACTTAGAGTTGTCCTGTTTGGGGAGCCTACTGGTATAATTGTTGCAAAAATACAGGCTTTGGGGTTCAACATGAGGAATATGTGTTGGTGCAGTATGTTGTTGGAGGTTTATAAGAAACTATGGTTAGAATAAAACTGTGAAGAGGCTATAGCAATGTCCTTCAAAATTTAATTCCCTGGATTAAGTTTGCCTATTTGTGCTTAGTCGTAGCTTGGATTACCGTGTCAATAGGCATCACATGGCTACTTCTTCAGCCTTGGTAAGTCAAATCGCCCCATGTAGTATAATGCCAAAACTATGTTTTTTTGTTATTTTGACTGTTTTTCATCTTGATATTGAATTTGTGTAGTATAGCTTTTATTGAGTCTAGGTCATTTCCATATGACAGGGGATCATTTTTCTGATTTGATTTGGAAACAAGGGAGAATTTCTTTCTTTGTATTTGAAAGGTTTTTCCCCAGCTATTATGTTTATCGTATAATGTATAATATATTAAATGATTTTTTCAGGACACACTCAGTGGACACTGTGATTTTTTTGCTTCAGTTTTGGTTTGTAATTATGTTGTCACATTAATGAAATGCTTTCAGAATGTTAGTAGATAAGTTATTTCATATCCTAGATTGTCTTGCTTTTTTGCCAGTGAAGTTGACGAGGATTTATAGGTTTTGTACAGCTTTTTTCACCTAGTGCGATATCTGTAGATTTATTCATTTATTTAGGAACTGCATAGATATAAAATGGAGTTGTTGAACACTTGGATTATGCATTTAGATATTGTCCTTCTTAATAGTGGAGGCTGGAGCAGCTTTGGGAACAAAATTTCAGCCTTGGCAATCTTTTCTACGGTATTGGGAGTGGTTGAAGTTGATATGATTGAAAAATATTTTTACCAGCCCCCTATTTTTTTAGTTGTAAGTTATATTTTTTTTCATTTTTTTATCTGATTTCCAGTTTTCAAAGTTAGGAACAGTATTATGCTGATTGTTCCCTGGAAACAAAGAAAGGGAAGGAACATGAATGAACTGGCAGTTTGGGAGGGTTTTGTTGTTGGATAAAACTTTATACCTATTTTTCCTTACGTACATACATGGTCTTCCGTGACCTTATTTTGAAGAATTATGGATATTCCAAGTTTCAAGTTTGAACCATAATTTTTTTGTTTATTCTAGAGGTGGTGAGCTGCTGACTAATGTTATGAGTAACTAATTAATCAGCCACAACAATATTAATATAATTCAATTCAGTTGAATTTTGGTTATACCCTATGTCAAATGGGGGGAAAAACATTTTTTCTTGGATTTTTTACTGCTTTTTAGATGATAAGTGTTTTATACTAAATTATAGGAGTTGGGTGCATGGAAGCTGAGATTGGGGGATTATTTAAATTAATTTGATTGTTATATATTAACCACGTATTCTCTAATTTTTATCCTCTATTTAAATTAATTTGATTATTGTATGTTACGCATATTTGAATTGTATAGGAACGGCTAACAATGTATCCTAATTCTTTGGATTTGGGTGTAGATATGGGGGATTATTTTTTTTAATTTAATTATTATACATTAATGGGATTATTTAAATTATATTTACACATGAGTAAACCTAATTTTAAAAGTTATCTCATCAAGTTGCGACTTGCGAGTTGGAGTCACCTATGTCTCACTTTTTCTTCACTAATTGACTGTAGAATACTTTTGCAAATGGGGTGTGTGATTGAAAAAAATGAAAAGAGGCTTTTAAGCTATCTGTCGTTTCTATAATAAGTTATGGTGTTTTCCCCGCCTTTTTTTCAATTTTAATCAATTAAAATTTGGGCATGTTGGAGCAAAGTTTTTTCCTTCATCATGATAGCTTTATCTGGCAAATGCTATAAATTTGGTGGAGTAGGTACTTTTTCCTTGTATGCCTGAACACAAATTAAATGCAGCCCCATCTGGTGGACCAAAGTTATTTTCTGCATTTTCCCTGATTTAGCTTTAAATGAAGCCCTATATGGCTATATCTATGTAGTAGGAAATAGGTGTAGGTTCTGATACTGTGGACTTAGTAACTAGGAAATGAGGTTTGTCTGGGTTTATGAGGGGTGTTCTAGGCGTGAAACTAAACCAAAAGTTGAGAAAGACATGGTTTAATGTAACAACAATTACCGTAAGGGCAAACCAATTTCATTCCAATCAAAGTATGGTGATAAGAATGGATTTTGTTGGATAATTTATGATGAATGTTTTGCAGAAGGTATAGTTGACATAAATGTCTTTTTAAACATGTTCAAGTTGAATTACCTTATTGGTGATGAATTTGAAAGTGCTTCAATTGTCTTTTCTAACAAGAATGGGTTTGCATTTGAGTTTTTAGAGAAGAGTGATGCTGAGATGAATATTTAAATAGCTATTAAAAATATATAATTAAGTATGAAAACATAAAAATGATATAGTTTAGTACAAATGTAGTTTAAATCCACATCATATTGAAATTAAATATATCGAAATTTATAGTTTATCATATTCAACATTAAAATTTTTATAAAATTTATATATAAAATTATTTCATATATTGAAAGAATTATAAGTTTAACAAAAATCACAATATGTTTGGAATGACATCCTCTTCAAATTCTTTATATTTACCCATCACCATTAGAACTGATTTGTTTAATAAGAATTAGGAAGAACTAAAGGATGGAAGAAAATGACGTAGAGGGTGGATAATAGAATGTGGTACTTCATTGAAATTTTATCTAAATACCACAAGAAAGGGCATGACCGAGAAAGGTGAATACTGAGTATTACTGTACTTAATGACAATATTTTTTAAAGACTAAAATTAAAAGACAGATGTGTCAGATGAAGAGCTGTACAACTATGGGAGACAGTCGTACTTAATGGCAACTATATATAGGATTTTTTTTTTTTTTTTACTATGACGGCTAGCATTTTAATTTTGATTTTTTTTTTGAGGTGTAGTAGAAGTTGCTGAACATATAAGAGTACAAGTATTGATGTGATTGTGGTTCATGTTGTATTTTTGGATAGTGAGACAACTTTTATCTTTTGTTGGTTGATTTGATATTCAATTCTTTTCTTTATGTATCTTTGTGTTTTCTTTCAATTTCTTAATAATTTGGATGAGAGAAATGTGAGAATTTGCTTTTATGTTACGGAATTGGTGCACCCGAGCAACACGTGTGTGGAGTTTGTGCTTGTTTTGCTCCAAAAGGGAGAATTTTAGCATAATTGCAATTAATGTTGACAGTTATTTGATCAGATATAGGAATGAAAATAGGTCAGACCAGACCAAGCTTTGGCTAAATAGGTTTGAATCTATAATGAGAATTTGAGGCCTGAACCTACATGCAGGCGTTTTTTTAGATCCAGCCAAGACGGAAGCTTTTTTATGGGTCTACTTACAATGTAGGCCTTTAAAAAGGCCTCATATTTTAGGCCTTGAAAACCATAAGCAGGTTTTGAGCCTCCTAAAACCTAAATAAATGAACACACTTATGATATAAATAAAGTTATAATTTTTGTGTAAGCATGCTAGACCTTGACAAAATATGTATGACCTGTTTACCCATTTACGCCTTTAAATAAGCGTTGATCTGACCTTTTTAATAAACAGGCCAAACTGTAGGCGACCACCTAATAGGGGTTTGACCTATTTTCACCTCTAACCAAATATGCTAGGTAACAATCCACATGTTATCGGCGTCATATTTGTTTAGGTGTAAGTTTAATCTGAAAGTTTGTGTGTCATGCAGCTATCCCCCCCCCCCCCCGCCCCCAACCCAAAGTTAGATTCAAAACTTCAGGGGGAAATTTGGAGACATGGATGACATGTGGACGGACAACACAACATACTTGATCAACTAACCGTCGAAATTAACTAATACTATAACGCCCAAGGTAATGTATAAAATTATACTAAATTATTCTTTCCAACAAATTTTTATATAGAGGATTTTCACCGAATTTTTCTAGTATTTATATGTAGAGTGTAAATGTAGATGGCACCCTAATAAAATAAGGAGGGCAGCAAACTAAATGGGAAAATGGGAGAAGAAACCACGTCCCTCAAAGACTAACTTCATAGTTCTTATCACGGTTCTAAATCGGACCGACGACTGAATTGGTGGGGTACTGGATTAAGGGTTAGTGGGTAAATCGGTATTAATTAAAAAAAATATAATTTAATTAAAATAGACAAACATATTTATTTCTTAATATTAAAAAATATTTTTGTGGTCATGGGAGGGAGGATGTGATGTGATAATGGATTATTGTAAATAGGGAAAGATGTGTGGAATATTATATCGATGTTTTTTTTTTTTTTATAAAAAACGATATCACAATTTGTGGCCAGAAAAGATCACGGGCTTGATTTTAAGTACCAAAACTTCACGAGGTATTGTGATAGTTTGTGTGGCTTAAAACAGATTACATGTGTGAGCAGACTTTGCCTTCATTATCTCTCCTCCCTCCTCATATGTTTTGACTTCCGATCGATCACTCTCCCTCCCTCTCCATTGCAAGTCTCACTTTTACCGAGACAAAACCGACAACAATGGGATTAGGATTAGACTTGGCCAGCGCGAGGGAAATCCTTCCTAGATATGGCATCAATCGTTGATCCTGTCTGATCAGAGCACAAAGTTCTGGCAATTCAATGGCAAGAACTTGGTGACTCTTCTTCATATCTTGTTTACTCTTATTAACTTTGGATCTCGTGTTACCTTTAGGCATCAGGTGTTGCAAAATGCCCTAGACCTCTCTCTCTTTCTCTTCACTCTCCTTTCTCTTTTCTCACCGACGATCCGAGTTTCAGGCGACTTTAAAAAAAAAAAAAAAAATCCTAAGACTCTGGCTCGGTCAACTCTGCTGGGTCAGGCCGAATTGAGTTGAGGTCAACTCGGAACCGGGGTTTCTCCTAAACTCGGGCTGGTTTCCGGTCCAAACCGGGTTCAAAAACATTGATTCCCATATAATTGGTTCCCCCTGGCTGGCTAAGTCCAATTCTACGATGCGGTTTGTTTTTATTTGAATTAGAGGGACATGCAATAATAATATGAGATGATAAGTGATATCAAACCAAATCCACGACTTTTTTCTTGCCTATGAGCTTGCATGTCGTTAAATTAAAATATGGTAGTTAGGTTAAGCCTTATAATTCAGGGCTTCTGCAAAAGAGGGAATCACGGAAGAGTCCGAGAATTAGTTCAAAATTTAGCCATGCTTATATAAACTAATGATTTGGGTTACTATGGGGCTTTGTGAGATCCATTCCATCTAACATAAGATTTGTCATTATATTGTATATATAAACCCTTTGCTCTTATTTTGTCTCAACAAGAAATTTAAGAAGCATTCAGGTCGCCACTGCCATTAATGTTTATTTCAAAATCTGTAATTTACTAACTAAAAATTATTATTATTTGTAGCGGATAACAAGAGAAGAAAAATAGAAATTTTATCCTAAATAATAAGGATAAGGATTATTAATTTTCGAATGAATGTATGATTTGTTCTGTACAGACCTACGTGGAGCTTGAAAGTTAGCTATCTTCTTTTTTTATTCTTTATTTTCTTTAAAAAAATAGTTTTTTTTTTCTGAAAATAGTTTGATTTGTTCGAGATTTCATTTATTCTTTTTCTCCGATTGGGTCCATTTCTCTTGCAGCAGCGTCTTCTGGATCAAAACCAACTTCAATCACTTGGGCTTCCTGAACTGGACCCAAATTAGCACACTCCTCTTTTGGCATATCAGTCTTCATGTTCACAATCGATCCTGCTGTGATTAACCCATTATTTTGCTCGGCCACTACATTCTGGCTCATGGTAAGCATCAAGACATCCCTATTCTTTTTTTCATTTTTCAGCCCGTTGACGTAAATCTATTGATTGCAGATCCCTAATCTCAATATTCACCTCCTTGTTATCTCTTTTTTTTCCCACCCTTTTTCGGTTTTTCTGATCCCCTACGAAAGTAGTGCTCTGGTTCTGACCATTACGTTCCACCATATGCTGCAGCGAGTTATCTTGCAATATAACATTGTCAGACTCATTTTGCTGCAACTCCTCCGCAGGGATTATTTTTATTGCCTCACTGAGTGTACTTGGAGTGTCAAACAAGATCGTCCTCGTAGGGTTGATCCAGACAGTTCTTAGATTACATATTACTGCTATACATGGATCAACTGATTATTACAGTCAGATGTTTGTAATAGGCACGATGATCTGGGTGTGATGCTATGATTATGAATACACAGATCGAATAAGGAAATGAATTAATATTGCACAGTTATTTGTCTTGTTTAATTTTCATATTTGACCACCAAGGATTTGGATCCCTTTCTCATTAATTCTTTCCTTTCATCTTATTCTCCTCATTCTATGCACTGTGATAATTGAGTTAAATCTAAGGAAATGGGTTAGTAGGTTTGCGGTAGAAGAAGTGCCTACCGAAAGTGTCTTGAAGAGGATACCGTGCTTAGTAAAAAGAAACTAAAGATTGAGGTATTCAACACTTTATAAAACCATTATTTTTTTATTTTATTTTAGATAGTCTATAATTGTGAATTGTTATTAGTATCAAATTTTAAGTCTAGTATAATAGGCTAGTCCGTCACATTGCGTTGAACTGAGGTCTGCTTTGGAAAAGATACATACATTTAGCGACTAACAATGTCTTGAATATGATTATTTAAAATGTAAAGATACATGTGCCTATTTAAAAAAAAAAAAGAATGGTTCCTTTATAAAACCATTATTATTTTTAATCCAATTTTAAGTGCTCTATTATTGCAAATTGTCAGCGTCAAATTTTAGCAGCTTATTTTTATTACTTAATATTATGACATAATTTTACAAGATATTGAATTTCAATTTTTCAACCATTCAATTTTTAATCCAAAATAGAGATAAGATAGAGTGTATTGGAAAAGAGAAAAAGAATGAAGGGAGCAGGAATGCAGGATCCAAATCCAGAAGTACATCGGCTCCATCAAAAGCTACAAAATAGAACTAGAATCAGAGTAGTGCCGAAGGCCACAAATGAATGGGCGAAGAGCATAGAAGGGTGGGAGAATTTGTGTGAATAAAAAAACAAAAAGGTAATACTATTTCATCTTTATTTTACACACACATCAAGTCGATAATATACAATAAAATGCATAAAATTATTTATAATAATTGAGATCAACGATAATATACAATACTCACGTACGTGAACCTATTCTGGATATGGATATTGCCTTTAATATCTACTTTTTTAAATTAGTTAATTTTACTCATTTTCCTAAAATGTCCTTATATAAATTTTCAATGACATTAACATACCTCCCCAATCTAGAATCTTCTTTTCCATGCTTTTTAATTAAAATGATGTTATTGTTATATATACATATATGTGTGTGTACACATATGTATGTATGTGTATGCACACATATATCTACAACCCCCTCCAAAAAAAAAACACACAAATACACTCCCACAGAAATACACACATAAAAACACACAAATACAAACCCCCACATCCCCCCACACACACATGTACACACACACATATAGAGACACACGTATATACATAAACACATACACACGTGTATTTATATATTTATATAGTGCGTGTGTATGTCTATATGTGTGTATCTATGCATATATGTGTTTATATATATATATATATATATATATATATATATATATATATATATATATATATATATTGGTAAATTAACGTTAACTCATTGATAAGCAAATTAAAATCCAACAATTTAAAAGTTTTATTGACTGGAAAATTCTATGCATCTAAATGCATATACTTACCAAAAACTAAACACACTTGAGAGAATAAAATAGGGGTGTTTTAGGAAAAAATTGACAAAAATTAAAATTTTGTCATATAATTAGGACCAAAACCAACTTGCAAATATTGTCTTATAATTAGGACCGGAGAGAGTATATATATATATATATATATATATATATATTAACGTTAACTCATTGATAAACAAATTAAAATCCAACAATTTAAGAGTTTTAAATTAAACACGAAAACTAAGTAGATGATGCAAGTGAATCCAAATTTACTTAAATGGACTAGCTATTTGGTAGTGCGTGTGTGTTTGATGTATGAAACTGACACAGGTGGCAAAAATGTGAGGATATGCAATCATTTTCCCGACGGATCCACTATTGCCTATACGTATGAATGTCGTTGAGGGGCCCACTATAACGATCAACGTTGCACCAACCTATCGTGCTCCTTTCACTCAGAGAACGCTGGGAGGGAAAGTTTCGTACACTGGTGCGTGAATCTGTATACTGCCGCTGGCGCCAACTCCGTTGGCAGGTAACAACAGGAGGTGTGAGTTTTTGCATGCTCTCTATTTCCCCTTTGTTACGGACGGGCGAATTGGGCTCCGCTAGGCCCAAAGCCAGCAATCCAGCCATAAAGATAAGGGAACGACTGATAAGGCATTAACCAACTATCTCGCCAACCACCGTGAAACGTGCAGATGCAAGTGGGGCCACGTGCAGAGTGAATATCGGATCAAGGCCCTTAGGTACGCCCTATAAATACCAACATGCAGCCACAAGGTATGTAAGAAACAAAAAAGAAACCCTACTTGTTCAATTCACACAAAGCACACACCCCACCCCCTCTGGCTATCTTAGGCCAAACGGTTTACCCTCGAACTACGTGGACTTTGATCCACCATTGTGGTACGTAGGACCTTGGGATTTCACCCCAGGTCAAGTCCAACTCTTTTATTATTCAACCACGGAACATTGGCGCCCTCCGTGGGGACCGTTAAATTACGATTCCCCGACCTACGAAACAGCTGAGAATGGCAAACACCAGAGGCCGGAATCAGGCACCCTAGCAGGAACAACCAGAGTCGCTATCGCCTGCGAATCCTGAGACGGGAACGCGAGACGGGTTAGTAACACCGAAGGATAATCCAGTGCTAGTGGAAGCAGAACACGAGCTTGTGGAAACAGCTCAGGCCCTCAATAACCAAATTTCGCGGCCGGTACAGCCGTCACCCGTACTTCAACACTCTTCGCAAGAATTTCAAATTGAGGATCCCGACGTTCGAAGATTGCAGTCAGTAATAGAAACCATGTTCAAGCAAATGGAGGACATGGAAAAATGCCATGCTCTACAAAGGGAGGCCGACGTTAAGCGTCTGCAGGAGGATATGGAGTGTAGGGATGCTCTATGGCGGCTAGAGGAAGGTCAGAGACTCCAGCAGATTCTGGACGTGAGGCTAGGAAGAGAAGAAAACAGCAATCAGAATGCTAGCCGGGATAAGGAGGACCCAAGTCGAATGGTAACGCAAACTCGACAAGGAAGCTTAGCGGAGGTAGAGCAGAGTAATGACTGAGAAGAAAATCCAGATGCCGCCGTAGAAACACGGCAGGCAGTTGCATCAACGCCTCGAAGTATTATAGATATGGATGCGCCACGCGCTGAGAAAATTCGAGATAAGGGGATGCCGGAAACCACCCGGGCTAACGTCGAAGTATCGGAGAAAAGTCATGCCGGCGGGGTGCAAGGACCTTTTGTTGATGAGATACGGATGGCAAAATACCCAAAGGGTTTCGACTCAAGGGATTTTCCAAAATACGATGGAACTCAAGACCCACAGGTCCACCTCAACAACTTCAACATGGAAATAATGGTGAAAGGGTTTGAAGGACCAATAGTGCCCGATTATTCGCGAGAACATTGCGAGGGGCAGCCCAATTATGGTTCCATTCTTTACCACGGAAATCAGTCCAAGATATGGAGAGTTTAGGCCAAAAGTTCTTACTGAATTTCGCGACAAGTAGAAAGCAACCCAAAACTCAATTCCAATTGGGAAACATAAGGCAAGGCCCAAACGAGACATTGCAGCAATACCTCGAGCGTTTTAAAGATGCCGCCCTTCAAGTACCAAACTTGAAGGAGGACGTGCATTTGCATCTGGCAATCTCCGGTTTACATGACGATTCTCATCTCAAAAGGTCGACAGTAAAAGACAATGTTACAACACTAGCCGAATTTAGAGATCGATCGAAGAAGTACCTGGAACTCGAACAATTAGAGATGGCCAGCCGAAGTAACTTGGGACGAAATAGGAGCCCACCTTCGAGGAATAAAGACTGTGGTTCGAAGTCGGACATCAGGAGATAGCCAATGGATAACCAGCACCGGGGAAATAAGGTAGAAGGAAAATACAGCCAGTACACGCCTTTAAAGGTGTCCAGAGAACGGATATGGAGAGAGGTCGGATTAACCAAGATGAGAAAAGCAGAGCGACCACGGCCTATGCGGCACAAAGCCGTCCTAGACAAGTCTCGGTATTGCGAATTTCATGACCAACCCAGCCATACAACGGACCAATGTTGGGATTAGAGGGATGCAATAGAAAGATTTGTTCGAGAAGGGATCTGAGAGATGAGAAAAGCAGATCGACCACGGCCTATGCGGCACAAAGCCGTCCTAGACAAGTCTCGGTATTGCGAATTTCATGACCAACGCAGTCATACAACGGACCAATGTTGGGATCTGAGGGATGCAATAGAAAGATTTGTTCGTGAAGGGAAGTTGCAGAGATATGTGATTCAAACGCAGGGACGTTCAAGTAATAAACGCCCTGGGGTGGGATGAAATAAAAGTCCGGAGAAGAAAAAGAGGAAGGAAGAAAGCGATGATGAGTTTCCCGAAGCAAAGTATGACTGTTGTGTCATCAATGGGGGACCCGGCGGTGGAGGAGATTCACAAAATCAACGTCGCAAATATCTGAAGGAAGTCTTGACCATCCAAGGCCGCCCACAATTTAAGAAGGAAACAAAGGAGCGAGATAGACCGATACTCAGTTTCACCGAGGCCGACCTGGAAGACGTGGTCCTCGATCATTACGATGGCCTAGTGATAATAGGCATGATTCTAGATTGTAGAGTCCAAAAAATCATCATTGATAACGGAAGCTCGGTGGACATCCTTCTGTGGGAGGCATTTCGGAAAATGAAGTTGAACCCTGATGAGTTAAAGCCATGCAAAACAACCTTAACTGGTTTTAATGGCCAAGATACTAGACGTAAAGGTTGTATAGATTTGAAACTGACCTTGGGTACTAAAGAAGCTTTTAAATCTGAGGTGGTCAAATTTGTAGTTGTCGACTTCCCATCCCCTTACAACGTCATTCTCAAGAGGCCAACAATCCACAATTGGGATATGTTGGTATCCACTAAGCATCAAAAGGCAAAAATGGTCGGTAGAAAGAACAAGATAGTGGTTGTCTGAGGAGACCAAAGAGATTCATGGAAATGCTACTACGATTCGGTGAAGGGAAACAAAGAGAACGCAACCTCGTCACAAACTCGGGAAGAAAAAGGTGTCCATCTGGTTGAGATGGACATGAGAGCGGAGGAAAAAATCCAAAGGCCGGAGCCTAATGGAGAGTTGCAAGACTTCATTCTGGGCAGTAGGTCGGAATAAGCCATGAAGATCGGAAGCGAATTAAGTGCCGAGGTTCGTCATGCTTTGACGGAATGCTTGTTGAAGAACGCCGACATATTTACTTGGGGACTTACTAATCTACCAGGAATAGATCCAACATTTTGTTGCCATAAGTTGGAAATCCGACCGGGTTCTATCCCAGTCGCGCAAAAGAAAAGGAGGATGGGCCTAGATAGAGTAGCCGCTCTTGAAGAGCACGTTAAGGAGCTTCTGGAGACCGGCTTTATACGAGAGGTCCAGTACACTACTTGGCTGTCAAACGTCGTGCCAGTAAAGAAATCCAATGGCAAGTGGAGAGTATGTACGGACTACAAAGACCTGAATAAGGTATGCCCCAAAGATACTTTCCCCATGCCTAATGTGGATCAATTAGTAGATAACGCGTCAGGTTTTAAAATCTTATCCTTCATGGATGCATACTCCGGATACAATCAAATTGCTATGCACCCCGAGGACCAAGAAAAAACGGCGTTTATCATGGAAAGGGCGAATTACTGTTACAATGTAATGCCTTTCGGGTTAAAAAATGCCGGAGCAATGTATCAACGAATGATGACGAGAGTGTTCGAAGATCAGTTGGGAAAAAATGTCGAGGTTTACATCGACGACATGATCGTTAAGTCGAAAGATCAGGGGCAGCATGTTCAGGATTTACAACAAATTTTCGATAAGTTACGAGCACACAGAATCAGGCTTAATCCGGCCAAATGTGCTTTCGGAGTCCCATCAAGGAAATTCTTGGGTTTCATGTTAACCCATCGAGGTATTGAGGCAAATCCTGATAAATGCCAAGCCATCTTAGAAATGAAGGCCCCTGCGTGCCGAAAGGAAGTCCAACAACTCACAGGAAGACTTGCCGCATTAACTCGGTTCCTCCCAAAGTCGGCAGAAAAGTCACTTCCTTTCTTCAAGCTGCTTAAAAAGGAAGCTGTCCACGAATGGAGCACTGAATGCGAGGCAGCCTTCGAAAAGATTAAGCAATGCCTGGCAGCCCCACCAGTATTAACCAAGCCTATAACGGGTGAAGTCCTGATCCTTTATTTGGTGGTAACCAACGAGGTGGTAAGCGCGGCCCTGGTGCGAGAACCAAATGAAGGTCAAATGCCAATACTTCATAAGTCGAGTCCTCTAGGGAGCTGAGATATGATATCAAAAGCTTGAGAAAATGGCTTTCGCATTGCTGATCGTGGCCCGACGGCTACGTCAGTATTTCCAGAGCCATCCTATTGTAGTTCGAACTAATCAACCCATCCGGTAGATACTACATAAACCCGACCTAGCAGGAAGAATGACTGGCTGGGCCATAGAATTATCCGAGTTTGATATTAGTTACGAAGCTCGGCATGCGATAAAATCTCAAGCCTTAGCCGACTTTGTTGTAGAACTCGCCCCAATAAAAGGGCACGCCACACAGTGGAAGCTGTTTGTAGACGGCTCTTCTAACTCGACAGGAAGCGGGGCCGGAGTAATTCTTGAAAACCCGAAGGGAGTGTCTATTGAATACTCATTGAGCCTCGGGTTTAAAACTTCCAACAACCAAGCCGAATACGAGGCCCTGATAGCTGGGTTGATCCACGCAAAGGAAAACGGGGCTCGGAAAGTACTGGTATCTACTGATTCCCAACTAGTGGCATCACATATAAATGGGACTTATCAAGCTAAAGGGCCTTTACTGGTCAAGTACCTCAGAAAGTTTAAGTCTATAATGGATGAATTTGATGAAGTAGAGATAAGGCACATATCGCGTGGAAATAACACCAGAGCCGACGTATTGTCCAAGCTCGCTAGCACCCAAGGGACCAACAACTGAACAATAGAGCAACAAAGATTGGAAGCCCCAACATGCGTGATGATCATAACGAACAAAAACGATTGGAAGAAACCCATCGCAGATTACCTAGAATGAGGAATTATACCGGATGAATCCAAAGATGCCAAGAAACTGATACAAACGGCGGTATCCTACGCAATGGTAGATGACCAACTGTACAGGAAAGGGCTACACGCACCAATGGCAAAGTGCCTCAGTTCTGAAGAGGCGAAATACGTATTAGCTGAGATACACGAAGGCATCAATGGACAACATATGGGAGCCAAGGCACTAGCCCGGAAGGCTATAAGGGCCGGGTACTACTGGCCGACGCTATCAACAGATGCAACGAATCATGTTCGGAAATGTGACAGCTGCCAAAAACACGCTAAAATCATTAGAATTCCCCCATCTGAGCTGAAGTATATCTCCGCACCATGGTCGTTCTACAAATGGGGGTTAGATCTTTTGGGACCTTTTCAAAGGGCACCAGGGCAATTCTGGTGGTTGATAGTAGCGGTGAATTATTTCACTAAATGGATCGAGGCTGAACCGCTATCTTCCATAACATCGGCTAGAGTACAAAAGTTTATGGCGAGAAATATCATCGCCCGTTTTGGAATCCCGGCGAAAGTCATTACCGATAACGGGACACAATTTGCGGATAAAGGATTTCAAAAAATGATGACCGACTTCCCGATTCGTCAACATTTTGCATCAGTAGAGCACCCATAGTCTAACGGACAGGTCGAGTTAGCAAACAAGGTGATCGTGGACGGCCTCTAAAAGAGAATGCAAGAAGCCAAAACCGACTGGGTTGAACAATTGTACGCTGTGTTATGGGGATATCGGACTAGTATTCAATCTGCCACAGGAGAGACGCCTTATAGACTCACGTACAGATGTGAAGCCATGATACCCGTCGAAGTTGGGGAACCGTCATGGAGAAGGTAAAAAGCCTTATCTGAAACTGAGAACAACTAGGCCATTAAGGCCGAGTTAGATCTCATAGACGAGGTAAGAGCCATAGCACATTACCGAGACTTAACAGTGAAACAGCTCGTCGCGGCAAAGTTCAATAAAAAGGTCAAACAGCTAAGGAGAGTCGACATAGGCAACAAAAATGCACGAGAAGGGAAGCTAGCTCCTAATTGGGAAGGACCTTACCGAATTAGGGAGGTACTGAAGCACGGGGCATACGAACTTGAAACTTTGGTCCGAAAACCAGTAAAGAGAACCTGGAATGTCGACAAATTGAGAATCTACTATAGTTAAGTTTCGTTTTGATGTTTTAGCATGGTTTATGCAAGTATGTTTGTTAGCGACATAGTCGTCATTTTAATTAATTGAGGAACGTTAGCTTTTATCAAGATATTTCGACTATATGATAGCTTCATAAAAGTCGCGAAAGAGATCGCACCGTCGAAACCACACGAATTCACGAAAAAGAGTTCTGAAACCTATTTTCAAATGAATTCCACAAGGCCGTATTAAAACGATAGGCCCATTAAAAGCATAAGGATATCCCAACTTCCACGACAAGGAATTACGAAAAGGACACCATAACCCATTTTCGACAATTCCTCGGGGCCATCTTTATAGCTCGAAAGACCGTGCTAAACCTACGAGGAAAGCATAGGCAAGGCCGATTAAAATGCGCCCGAAATAAGACCGTTAAGGCCGGACTTGATCAATCCGGCCCGGTTAAGATTTGGTTTCACCAAGTTTAAGCCATAAGGTATTATTGTTAATTCGGGTAAAATACTGGATGATAAAGCGATTGAAATTTGCTAATAAAGGCACAGTGCACATAAAAATGCAAAAAGGAAAGTCTCTATTCGTTATTAAATTTAGTTACAAATGGAAAGAAAAAGAAAAAGAAGAGGCTAGAACACAAACACGGCCTATCAAAACAACACCGGCAAGTCATACATTCCCGGCAGCATCTGGAAGGGTCGGAGGTCGAGACTCAGCATTATCAGTAATATCTCCCCCCACTCCAGATGGGCCCTCTCCAGTCAACTCTTCCAAAGCGCTTGTAGGCACAATCTTCCCATCCTTCACAATCCCATCAACACGGGTGTCCTCAAGGTTTAGTGTGACGTTAGGATTGAGGAAAATGACCTACGCCAAAGCGTTATTGAAGGACTCCTCCACGCCTTTCTCTAGGTCGGCAATATAGGCGGCATCGGAGGATGTCTGCTCTTGCAGGCTCTGCAGGCTGGAGGTAAGGCGAGATATCTCAGTGGCGTCTTCAACATGTTTCCGTCTCACACTCTCCAACTCTAGCTGTGCCGCCATAACCTTCTCTTTAGCCTATTTCTTCACCTTCTCCACCTCAGCAGCAGCTTTGTTAATGGCTTCGGATCGTTCGGACGCTGCGGCTCTGAGTTTCGCATCCGACTCAGCCCATTGAGCCTTGAAATAGGCCACAGCTTGAGAAAGCCCGGCGGCTCGAAGAGAAAAATGCTCGATATCCATTAGCATGCTCTTTTCTTCAGCGGAAGGCAGCGAAGGTGTGAACCAGCTCAAAGGAGGGCAGATACCATTCCAGACCTCAGAGTCAACCGGATTTTCGAACATGAAGGACGGTGAAGTATACCGGCTGGGAGAGAGAACGACCGCGGTAGGAGAGGAGGTAGCTCCTACATTGGGAGAAGATGGAGATGCAGTCACCTTGGTGATTGGTTCGGCCACCTTGGTAATTGGTTGTGCGGGAGTGACGGAAGACTTCTTGGCAGGGCCTGTCTTCTCAGCCTCAGCTGCCTTCCGCTTTCCGCTGAATTTCCTCATGAAAGCCGGCACTGCTGGAGTTGTAGACTTTGGCGGCATGGTTGTCTCTGCACAATAAAAAACAATCAGTGACGTGATAAAATAAGACAACAGGAAACATTGCTACAGACACAGTATACTTGTTTTTCTTTTCTGTTTCTTTAAAGGAACAGATAAATACATCCCGACATCAAATGGCCCCATCGCTTGGCCGAGGTCTTTCAATAGCTCCTCAACTTTCTCCTCTTCGGGGGAAAGCTTAAACACCTTCGAGTTAAAGGCCCTATTTCCAAAGTGGTGATGGTTGGGAGTCCAATAAAGGGGGAATCTCTCCTCTAACTCTCCCCGATCATTCAAACGAAGGAACCACGGAACCTGGCCAGGAATAGCCTCTACTTTAAAATAGGCCGACTTAAAGCCCTTGAATGATTCGGTGTACGGATTAAACAATTTTTTATTACGGATACCCCGAAGATGGGTCCACTCAAACTCCAGGGGCTCTTCTTTGGTTTTATAGGTGTTTACAGGGGAAAAGAAGTGGAAAAACAATGGAAGGGTACAAGGTATCTCTTGTTCCTTACAGAAATTCTCGAAATAGAGGACATAAGCCCAACTGTTCGGGTGTAATTGTATGGGGGCTAAATACAAATGGTTCAAAATCTGCGTGGTGAAGTCTGAGAAAGGGAATGAAGCACCTAGGATGGTAACCATATCTCGATACATAAAGAAGAAATGAGGGGAATCTCTACCACGCCATGATTCTACCGACTCTCCCTCTAAAGGTAACCTAACAGTATACCCCTTTCCGTCTCTAAGGGTGGGCCCCCTAAACTCTTCAAAGGTCATCTTGTTTTGTATCCGGGACACTCGAGGGCATATAACGAAACGACACGGGTTATTCTCGGCACTATGAGCGGCATTAGTAGAGCATGACTCCTCAACAACCGACTTTTCACTACTTTGAGAAGAAGAGGCCATCTATACCTATATAAATACAAAAGCAAAGACGAGTTAGAAAGAAATCTACCTCGAGAAGAAGGCGTATGATGCAACACACGCTTCGATGTTAGGATGGGAACAGATCCGTGAGTACAACTCCTAAGCACTGTCTCGGCAACCACCTCTCGGCCAAGGTTGACGAAGGCGATAGCCTCGTGTTGGCAAGTCTCACAAGGGCTAACCAGATTAGGCCGGGCTTCGCTAACAGGCAAAGGCCGAACGACCGAAATAGGAACCGCCCTAACTGGAAACGAAGGCCTAATGGCTAGCATGGGAAGGGGAGGCCGAGGTAATGTAGGTCGGGAAGCTTTCGGAGGGGGAGGTGGAACTCTAGGGCCTCTCCTACGGTCACCACTCCCAGAAGGTCTAAGAATATCTGCAACCATGGCTGCAGAAGATCGACGAGCACCATACAGCCAAAAAGCAGTTTTCTCAGGCATGTTCCTAATATCTTCCCAATCCTCTTCCGGAATAGGCCTACCATATATGTCTACAGGTATATCTTTGTCTTTATCCATGAAATACTCAAGAACTTCCCAAGAAAACCCAGAAATGCAAGGTTTAGTATACGGAATCCCAGGATTGAAACCAGAAGAACCCAGATATGCAAATGACGTGAAACGCACTTAACTATGGGAAAAAACACAAAAGAAAGGGAAAAACAGTAAACACTTGAAACAGAAACTGACGATGAAAATGTACCTGAGAGAGAACTGGGTAAAAGAAAGGATCGAGACTGGGAATTGGAACGCCTGGGTTGTGAGTATTTTCTTTTGAAAACTGGAAACTCAGAGCATAAAAAAGGAGAACACCGCGACATTCAAGTTATAAAGAAGTGATCTGAAGAGGCAGATTTGAAAGATCCCAGCAAGCGCAAATGCGAAATGATGGGACCCGTGACGTCAGGGGAATACGAAAAGACAGGTACAGCTGGCGAAGCCCTAAAGTAGATGGCCATCATGAGTCTCGGAAAGTCGCGAGCATTTAAAGAAGCGCGAAAGCCGAGAACGGCTGACAGCGGAGTGGGTGGCACCGGTCCCAATACGACGCTACGCGTTCCCGTGTCAAACAAACCAACACGACGCTATGCATACCAAAGGGCAAGAGCACGCGTATCTCCAAGTCGGTTCCAGATAACGCTCTGAATTAAGGGTGGTCGAGGAAACACGTGGCATACAAACGTAACTCGACATAACACGGTGATGGAACCAGGATACGAGTGAAAAGGAGGCAATCAAAGTAAGTCGGAGAATAAGAGGAAATCGAGCCGGGTTATGAGTAAAGAACGAGGAGTCAAAGATTTCATCCGAGATACAACCGAGGATAGTTCTAACCCAACTAAGCTCGGCATATCAGAGGTCTGAAATACCGAGCTTGGGGGCATCTGTTACTGACGGGCGAATTGGGCTCCGCTAGGCCCAAAGCCAGCAATCCAGCCATGAAGATAAGGGAACGGCTGATAAGGCATTAACCCACTATCTCGCCAACCGCCGTGAAACGTGCAGATGCAAGTGGGGCCACGTGCAGAGTGAATATCGGATCAAGGCCCTCAGGTACGCCCTATAAATACCAACATGCAACCATAAGGTACGTAAGAAACAAAAAAGAAACCCTACTTGTTCAATTCACACAAAGCACACACCTCACCCCCTCTGGCTATCTTAGGCCAAACGGTTTACCCTCAAACTATGTGGACTTTGATCCACCATTGTGGTACGTAGGACCTTGGGATTTCACCCCAGGCCAAGTCCAACTCTTTTATTATTCAACCATGGAACACCCTTTTCTTTCTGTTTGCCTTCTCCGTTTGAAAATAACCTGAGCTCAACTCTTTCAAACTCCCTTCAAAGACGTATAGCTCTCCAGCTCTCTCTCTGTGTCTCGCCATGTTTTACTCTCATCAGCTTCTGGCTCGCAAGGCTCCGCTCGGTCGAATTTGGTATACGTTTCACTCTCATTTTGTGTCTCCTCTTTATCTCTTGATGCTCCTATTTGATCTTCGATCTTGCTGCTGCTACTTTTCTATGAGTTCTCTATTATATTATATAGTTTGACATTTAAGCTCGTCATTTTTCGATTATTGCTGTTTTAATGAAATAAAGTGGAATGTCGACTGTGGTTATGGTGATCCTCATACCTGTTTACTTCACCGTTTCTCTTACGCTGGTCACTCCGTGTCTGTGTTTCAAGTGCATTTTTAGCTTCGCGTTCTCCGGCAAATGAGTAAATACTAAATAGGAGCTAACTTCTCTTTCTTTGTGTTCTTGATTAAGGATGGCCGCGACTATGCACGCAAAAATAAACCGGAAAAGGCTAAACAAGCTTAATATTATTAAGATCTGGTAAGAATTAGTCATCTGAGCTTCCCTCTTCTTGTATTGGCGCATTTTTATTGGACTGATTCCCAGATATTATTTCCTCTATTTTTTATACAGCGAGATTTTGAATCCATCGGTTCCCATGGCTCTCAAACTCTCTGGAATACTCATGGATAACGCTGTGAATAGCAAGGGCGTTTCCTTTTACTCTCGAGTTGCTAGCAGTGGTGGAATCCCATCGTCTATGCGTGGAGCTATATTCTGGGGAAAAGGCAAGCCTCTCTCAATCGAAGAATTCCACATTCCTCGCCCCGCCGCTGGAGAGGTTCTTGTTAGAACCAAGGGTGCGTAATCTGATAGGAAACAAAGATTATTTGCATTTTGTGTTGTATCATGTGCCTTATGTAAAATGTTACAAGTGTAATGTAGTGTTGGATATGGTTAGTTTTATATGAATAAGATAATGTAGGTATTTTGAGTTTATGTGATAGCCTATAAATATCGAATTTGCATTCCATGTTTTCCCTTGTTAGTTGCTTTTCCTTCTAATTAGAGGGATGAAGGTATTTTTTTTTTAAATTTTTATTTTATTTTGTATATATTCTATTTATTTAAATTAAATTATATGATGCATCTTGAATTTTTTTTTCACCCAATAACTCAAATTAATTAATTTTCAGTATACTGGTGTTATACAAAATATGTTTCTGAATGCATGACTAAAAATTAATTAATTTGAGTTACTGGGTGCAAGGAAAAAAAATCAGGATGCATCATATAATTTAATCTAAATAAATAAAGTATATAAAAAATAAAATTAAAATTAAAAAAGAAATTGTTGTCATCCCTCTAATTAGATCGAAAAGCACCTAACAAGCATATAAAGAAAAGCATGTGATGTGCACCATTTTCTCTCTTAATTTCCTTAAGTTCTATCATAATCCTTAATCTTTTTGCCTTAATTCATACTTTTTCAGATCCTAGGGATTCCTAATTTCCTCCTATTAATGATCAAATGATTTGTTCTGTGTGTATAGCTTGTGGAGTATGTCGCTTGGATCTCCAAGTTATAAAAGATGAAATTCCTTTTTTGAATCCTTGCGTGCCGGGACATGAGATAATCGGGGAGGTGGTTGAACATGGGCCTCTAGCGCATGATAAAATAAAACAAAGGTAGTAGACGAAGTTTACTGTTCTCTTTACTACCTTTAATGTTCTAGTCAGTTGACTTTAAGCATTCTTTCTTCTGTAGGACAAATGGAGATAAATCACCTTGTTAGCTAGTGTTATAGGACAGTTGGTGTTGTAGGACAAATGGAGGTGAGGGACAGCTGGTGTTGTAGGACAAATGGAGATAAATCAGGATGTTACAATTAGACTAGCACTAGCTGGTGTTGTAGGACAGCTGGTGTTGTAGGACAAATGGAGATAAATCACCTTGTTAGCCGGTGTTATAGGACAACTGGTGTTGTAGGACAAATGGAGATAAATCACCTTCTTTGCAGAAAGATGTATATTCTTTGTATATATTATATCTTTCTAACTAGTATAGTAATTAGTAACTTACTCTCAAGTTTTTACTATAATCAAGTATCAATATACTATTTTGATATTGCTAGAACCGTACTCCAATACCCCAAATGTAATACTCCTCAATTTATCAGCATATATCAAATTATTTACATACTGATACCACTACTGCTCCGCTTCTTGTTATTATGTAATCAAGTATCAGTACACTATTTTGATATTGTTAGAACCGCACTCTGATACCACAAATGTAATACCCCTTAATTTATCGGCATATATCAAATTATTTACATACTGATACCACTATTGCTCCGCTTCTTGTTATTATGTAATCAAATATCAGCTAGTATAGTAATTAGTAACTTACTCTTAAGTTTTTACTATAATCAAGTATCAATATACTATTTTGATATTGCTAGAACCGCACTCCGATACCACAAATGTAATACCCCTCAATTTATCGGTATATAGCAAATTATTTACATACTGATACCACTACTGCTCCGCTTCTTGTTATTATATAATCAAGTATCAGTATACTATTTTGATATTATTAGAATCACACCCTGATGCCACAAATGTAAAACCCCTTAATTTATTGGCATATATCAAATTATTTACATACTGACACCACTATTGCTCCGCTTCTTGTTATTATGTAATCAAATATCAGTATACTATTTTGATATTGCCAAAACTGTACTCTAATACCACAAATGTAATACCCTCAAATTATCAACATATATCAAATTATTTACATACTCATACCACTACTGCTCCGCTTCCTCTTACTATGTAATCAAGTATCAGTATATTATTTTGATATTGACAAAATCGCGCTCTGATATCACAAATGCAATACCCCTAAGCTTATCAGCATATATCATAGTATTTACACATTGTTCAGTAGGCAATACAGAAATAGAATTATTTACTAATATAATTTTTCTTGCTTACATTACAACAATACCCATAAAAGTTCGTGCATATAATTTACGAAATTTAAACGTAAATACAGAATTCACATCTAATAGCTAAAAGATGGTCTTTGAGTTCAAACTATAGAAACTACATCCAATTTTTTTTTAATCGATGTTATGAGATTCTTTGTTAAACTTTTTTTGTGTGCCTTTCTTTATTGCTATGAACCAACACAACATCTCTTTGGGTAGATAAAAGTTATTGGATCGAATGGAGATAGAACAAGGCAAGATCTTCTTAAGTTGGTTAAACTAGCAGAAACAGGTATCTTTAATCCTTCCAATATTGTTTCTAGAAGATACAATTTTAAGGAGGCAGGTAAAGCATTTGTAGATCTCAACTAAGGAAAAAGTGTCAGAGGAGCTAAGATAATCTTGTTTTATATTACATGGCTACATGCAATGCTTTCTGGCTAGAATTCTGCTTCTTGCCCCTAATGCAAGGAGCTAGTGGCTTGAGAACACATGATGATATGTTCTACGTGAATAACCCTTTCTCCAGAATATTGTAGATTCTCCTTGGCTTATAATCTTTCATTTATGAGATTCTTGTTGTGGGAGAGAATAGAAGGGAAAGTTAATGTCTTTTGTTCCTAATTTTCCTTACCTTACATACCTAAGTATTATTTTCTCATATTTTCCATGATTTCAAAATTTGCAGCTCTGGAAAATGTGTATTGTGAGTTTTATTGTCTTACTTCGATGCCTATGTTAAGGTGCAATGCTTCCAATTATATTCTTTATTTTCGCTTCTTCCCTATGTCACAAGGGTTCAGTAATGATAGTGTTTGTGGGGTTTATTTTCTCTTCTGCCCTATGCTTTTGGTTTCTCTTGGTCACCTTTGTTTACGATTTATCTTTTAATTCCCAAAAAGAAAGGTAAGGGAATGTCATAAATTAAAGGATACATGAGGAAAAACCCAAAAGCATGCAACTCAATAATAGGGCGCACATTACAAATTAATCAAAACAACAGGAGGCCACTACTTGCCCCACTGGATTATGTGAAAAAATTAAAAAGGGAGAGCCTCCTTAATAAAAAGAGACCTCCACTCCGTTTCCTAAATTTATAATTTTTTTCCCTAACTTATCATGATTGATTATACACGTCAATAAGTTTTTATCCAATGATCATCATGATGAAAGATGATATTTTAGGAAAATCAATAGATAACTGTTACATGAACTAACTAACATGACAATTTTTTTGATCTACCTAAATTAGTCAACTATGTCTTATATTAAAGATTTGAAGGGTATAATTTATTGAGAGTAAAGTTCTTCACAAAATTACCAACAATTAAGATTTATTTCTCAAATTCATATATCTGTCAATTCTACTATCCACATAAAAAACAACATTAAAAAATTGCACCCCTTGTGTTGTTCATATGAATGTATAAATTTATCTTTCACTCCTCTTAGGTGTAATGCACTCCTTCCTATTCACGATATAAGCTATTTTAACTTATTCATCATAACCAGAAAATGATAGTTAAATCATTAAATGTGCCTTGAATTGAAACAAATTTCTAACTTTACCCAAAATAAATGAGGGTTTGTATGAGATACAAAAATGTGAGGAGTCACATTTAAATATTAATTGCAGAGGTAAAATTGATAAATAAACATTAATTACTCTCAAAGTAACTTATATTATAGTCCAAGCTATTCTTTTAGAAACGACTCAAAATACTTGTTTGGTTAAGTGGTAGAAGCTAAAATAAGTCCAATTGAGTAAAAAAAAAAGTGTTTATAGGGCTCATTTATCCTGATTAGTTTTTTTTTGGTCCCAAAACCCTAATTTATCATGCTTTCTCTCTCCAATGGCACATTTAGCAAAAGCAACTAAGGGTAGCTTATTTTGCATTTTTTCAACCAACAAATGAATATATACATTAAGTATATTTTGTAAAATGTGATTAATAATAAGTTCAAATTAATAAGCTAAGATTAAAAAAATGATAAACAAAATTTGTACATATGTCTATTAAAATATGATACTTGAATTAGAAATTAATCGACCCTGTGAGTTGCACGGATTATAATTATATAATTAGCCTTATGCTAACGTCATGCACAATATCATGTTAAATAATATCAGCAGCTGATCCACATTGCTTGACCACACTGTTGTGCTTGTCAAGGCACTCCTTTATGGACTGAACTATTCTTGGATCCAGATTTTCTACACCTACATTATGACTGCATTGTATATATAATGGCTTTTCAGAACATGTAGTCGATGAAAATCAATGTAAGGAAATGGTAGATTAAGTTGAACAGTAAACATGATTAAAATAAAATACCTCATACTTTGCACGGGCACCTGAAACTTAAATTGTAAAGATATAAATTGTTAATGTTGAAAATAATAAATTTAAATGCCTCAAATCAGACATAATATATGCCCTAAGTTCTTAAAACTTTTACCTCTCTTACTTAATCTGTTGATTATTAATACAAAAATTCGCCCATTATGACATTGGAAATATTAAGTCCTAACTTATCAAAAGTCATCAGGCAAAATATACATCTTAACTTCTTGAAAGTTATAAACTCTCTTACTTCTTCTTTTGTTCATTAATGCAAACATTTGTATCTCAACATTAGAAAGGTTAAGTCCTAACTTATCAAAAGTTATAACCACCCTTCTTTTAGTCGTTATTGACGTAATAAGTTGAATACATTTCACCATAAACCTTAATCTTAATCATGCTTAAAGTTAGTTAAAAAGATTTTTACAAACTTAAGCATGCTATGCTACTACTACAATTGTCGTTGAAGACAGAAAAGTAGACTACTCAGATTGGGTGAGGTTAATCTGATTGTTAGATCTTGTACTCCTCCTCTTAATTAAGGAAAAATGTGAGTGTGATGAAGTTACTGCATTCAATTAAACCGCACTAACCCTAGGCAAGAGCACCAATGTAACAACTTTCACCGAATATTGTGTCCAGTTTAAGCACTTTGTATAAATTTTACTTGAATAAGTCAGTCAATGATGTCTTGTTAGGCAACGTCATCAATGGTTTAGACACCTATGACGCCACCGCCCTTTAGATCATCAAATTTGACAGTGGCGTCCAAAATCTTGGTGCCACTGGCGGTGTCAAGATTTGTTCTATATTTTATGTTCTATATTTATCCTGGCGTCAACCTCGCATGGGAGTATTTTTATGTTCTATATCTGAATAAAATGATCTGCTTTGTTTCAAGGTTATATATGTAATACCCTAATTTTCCAATTCTTATAAATTTTATATTTTATGGATTATTAGCAAAATACAAAGCTGAATATATGTCTCCAAGAAATATAATTTAATGATAATATTCTCTTCAAAATTTAATTAAGAAATTCATATAAATATGAAATTTGAGTGGTAGATGAGGTAGATTTCCATGTGATATTTGATTGGAGGATGAGTTTTAGTAGATGGAAATGAAGGGTAGATGGTTGTGAGGTAAATTACCATGTGATATTTGATTGGAAGATGAGTTTTAGTGGATGAACATATTTATGGTAGATGGGTAGTTGGTTTATCATGTGATTTTGAAAAGAAGTTGAGACCCAAAACTCTATAAATAGAGTTTGAATTGCTCTTCATTCTTCACACCAAAACACAAATTGAGAAAGAGAGTAAGGCAAGATAGGAGCAAGAAGAAGAAGGAGTTGGAACTTCAAGAGGTAAGTTCTTGAGCTCTAACTTATAGATTTTTGGTAGAATTGTAGTATAATTCAAGAAATTGAAAAGTAAATTTTGTACATGTTTTTGAGGTCACTAATGAGTTTAAAATGAAAATTAGAGTAAAAACATGATGGGAAATGATTTTTGAGATCAAAGGAATAATATTGTGAAAGATTGAGAAAAATTCCCAGATTTCAATTTTTCTGGAATCAGTCACGTTGTGGGAATTATTTTAAATAGTAAATGATCTTTAAAAATCATGAAATTTTCTAGAAAGAAAGTAGACATCCAGGGCTTTGTTTTTATATAAAGTTTGTAATTTTTCAAGCTCTGTGGAAGGAGATATAGATTTTTGAATTTAAGCTATTTTTACTGAAATAAAATCTGGGCAACGTTGAGAAACGTAAAAACTGGGAATGACTCACTAATTCTGGGTGAACATGAATATTTTGCCTTAAAAATAGACATCTTAAGGGTTCCAGGGAATTTTACAGATCCTCATTTCAAGCTTTGTAGAATTAGTTATGATTCTTCAAAGTTATCGAAAAATCTGCCCAGAAAATACTGCACTACGTTTTTTATTAAATGTAAGAGCAAAATTGTAAATAACAAAGCCACCAAGGGTAGAGAGGAAAATAGAGGTGGAAATATCTCTTAGGATATTATTCTAAATAATATGGTGATATGTTAGGATATCCGGGAAGTCTGGAGCCGGATTCAAAGATCGGACATATTGGTAACTATGTGGTAAAAGGTACGTTCGTGTACAGTAACTTTAACTCTCCTATGACTTGTATGACTTTGATATGATTGATTGAATCATGAGTATCTGTATTCATTTAGCTGTGGATTGTTGTGCATATATGATAAATGCTAAATGTATGTTGTGATTATCTATCATATATTGTTTATATAGGTTAACTGTTACATGAGATTCAATGTGTATTGAATCTCATATTTGAGTAAAGGTTTAAGGAAGAATACTAGATTTGAGTAAGTGATACGGACGACGTAAATGGAGCCATGAAGAGGCACTGATCAAGAATAGAGATTGGAGAAGGTTAGTCCATGGCATGAATTCGATAAAGTTATTTCAAACTAATTGGTGCTTAAACTAAGAAAGGGTTGTCAGTGGGTTGTCACAAGTCACCGTGAAAGACGGAGAGACTCCCATTAGACTAAACACCTATCTGGCCAATTTGTTTGATTAACTGCGTTGGATTCCAAGCCATAGGTCTAGTTATAAAGTTGATTTATCAGAGAACTGTATTTATGTCTCTGTAATTGTATCACATGAATAATCTTTCGGGATATTTTGATGTACCAGCTTATGTCAGGCATCATCATATGTCTGGGCATTTTATATCAGATACTCATTGTCCAAATATTAGCGCATGTTTTCTGCTTCCGCGGTACTTAGAGCTGTAGCACCTCAAACTCTATTGATTTTTCCTAAAACTAAGTGTCAACTGACATGATTTTCAAGTATAGAATTTGGGGTGTTACAATATAGGTAAACATAGGCTTGTAAGTCTGTGATGTCCATGCGAGGTTGTGGTCTCACATTGGGTTAGAATTAATAGTTACATGAGTTAGATTGTTAGAACTTGCTATTACATATGTCTGTTAGATTGAAATGGATATAACTGCTAAGTTTTAATAGAAATGTTTTATAAAATACAATAAATGGACGTCTATTGAATGAGGATGTACAACCCTGCTGAATATACAACTCTACAGAATCTTGACGCCTAATTCTTGAGGCCACTAATGGAGTCAAGGTGGATGATGCTATTGCCAAATTTGATAATTTGGAGGGCGGTGGCGTTACAGATGTGTATGCCACTGATGGCGTTGTTTGACAAGATGTTATTGACTGCCTTATTTAGATAAAATTTATACTAGGTGCTTTAATTGGACACAATATTTAGTGAAATCTACATTGGTGCTTTTGCCACTAACCCTGCCTACTACAACCACACATGAATGAGGTTTTGGATAATAATTTTTATGATTTATGAGATAAATATATAAAAAGAGTTTTGTCATTACCGAAAATAGCTCCTGAAACCTATATTTTAGTGGTTTCCAAACGCCCACTTAACAAACTTTATTAGATATGTATAGAAGCAATAATGATCTAACCACCGAGAGTGAAAAATCACTCGAACTACTATCTTGAACACCCTAGAAAGAAATTTTGTTCAGTCAAGGATATCCAACCGCCAAGAGTAAAAGATATCTTCGTTGATAAGCAAGATGAATAGTAGTAAATGTATTTAGTTGTATTTGTGCAATTAAAACAATAATCACTCGTTCACTGTAATCAAATTGGACTCTGTTACGTGTTTATGATATATTAAAATTGTTTGGATATAAGTAACATCACCCCAACTAGAGCTAGGAATTAGGGCCGGGATAACAAAAACATCTATTTTTCAAAGACTGGTCCGAGAGCATCAAGGTCAGAGTCGGTCTTGTAGTTATTATTCCAAATTTTAATTATTTTTCCCCTTCTTTTTTTTAAGAAATGTAATTAGTAAATTATAACAATTAAAGTTTTAATTTATTAAATAAATGTTGTGAACATTAATATTCAAACAACACGAATCATTCAACCAATAAATACATTAACTAATTCGTAATCAAAAGCAAACTATTGTCTATAAATAACTCACATAAAACATAATAAGCGTATGACTAAACGTCATTAGTACGATGACTATTATTGTCATCTTCTTTGCCATTATCATCAATTTCAAAGATATTTGATTGTTCTTTACTTTGAGTAGTAGGTTTTGTTTCATGGGTAAGAATATCATGAATTTCTTTTTCTACATTATGAACACATCTATTAAAAGGGTCTGCAAGGCCGGGTCAAGACCCTGCAAAGCCGGCCCTTTTAAGTTTGAGGCCCTGCAGGGGTTATTTAATGTAACCCCTCTAATTTTCAAACTCAACTCTCGAAGGGTCAATGCCTAAACAGGCCGACCCGACGGACACGACTCGATTTCTTGACTCTAACCCCAACCCTTTATGTAGATGACAAAAGCATTAAACTCATGATTCTCTTTGCTCAAGATGACTCTTATATTATAATTATGGAAATAGAAATTACGTAAATGAGACAAAAATATCCCTACCCATATAAATTACAATTGATATATGCAAACATGAATATGTAATTAGTTTTTCCAAAGAAAATAAAACACCAATTGTTGTTATAGAGGGAATATGTAAATAAATACTAGGACTGATGAAACGGGAATAAACTGTTCATATGCATCACAATTCTCCTTGTACTTATTTAGAAATAAGGTCCAGTTATGAAAGAATGTGTTATTTCAACGGGTAGGTCAGTAAGAAATGCTCGTAATAAAATGTCCTTCCCACATACGTTACCTTTTTAGTGGTCAATTTAATTTTTTTAGGGTTTTTATATGCGTTAAATACCTTAACGCGCCATTTGAAATTTAATTTGAAATTGAAATCTTGTAAAACAAAAGATATTTTGTTGTATTAAAAAATATATTGGAAGGATTTGGATTTGAAATTGAAATCTGAAAAATAAGCGGAGGAAATGTATGAGAATTGAGAGAATCTTGGGAATAGTTCTAGATACGCGTGAAAGACGCCGAAATCGTATATACGACTTATGTATAGACTAGGGGATTACTTCAAGTTTACATTACTTCCACCATCCAAGATTCCAAGTCACGCTCAATGCTCAAAATATATTAAAAAGGATAAAAATATTGAAGCTGTCTTAGGTTAGGTCTGTTTGGTTGAAGGAAAATTTGAGGAGGAAAAAGAATTTAGAAGAAGGAAAGGAAGGAAAAGGAAGATTTTGAAAGATGGGAAAGATGACATGAGATATGATGAGTTGTTTGGTAGGAAGAAAATGAGGGTGGTAGTTGGTAAAGAATTAGGGAGTGTTTATTTTACTTTCAAAAGTAATTAATTCAAAATAAAAAAGAAAAATATTTTTTTTGCTAAAATATAAAAAAATTTTTTGACCAAGTGTAAACTTTTTCCGCCAAGTTTGAATTTTCTGCCAAGTTTAAATTTGAGGGGTAAATTTGTCAAAAAATGTGAATAGTGACATGAGAACTTGAAATCCCACCAATTTTGGTGGGATCTGATCTTCCCACATATGAGGGAAAATTGGTGGACCCAGGAACTCAAGTTCTTAGGAAGGTTTGTCCAAGTTGCGTAACAAATAAAGAAACTTGTTTAAGTTCTTTCCCTTCCCACCAATTCTTTATACCAAACTGTACCATGTGATCCCGTTCATAACTATTCCACTATTTGCATGGTCTATGGCGGTTAGTGAGATAATAGGGATAATATCTTACCAGATGATTCTGTACTCTTATTGACGGACTCTGTTAGCATTAGGCCTATTGGGATGAGGCCCAGTTTGTTTGTCTGTCTGTAACAGTGGTCATGGGACGATGTGATATAATAATAGACTATTGTAAATATGGGAAGATTTGTGGCATATTATATCGATTTTTTTTTTTTAAAAAAACGATATCACAATTTGTGTGGCTAAAAAAGGATCACTAGCTTTATTTTAAGTACCAAAACTTGACTAGAGATTGTGATAGCTTGTGTGGCTTAAAAGAGATTATATGCGTGACGAGAGACTGTGCCTTCACTCTCCCCCCCCCCCCCAACTCCCTTATCATATTGTTCCGACTTTCGATCGATCACTCTACCACTCTCTCCATTACAAATCCGATGGCAATGGGATTAGGATTAGGCTTGGCCAGTGCGAGGGAAATCCTTCTAGCACTTCGAGCAACTTTGGATCTGGCATCAATTGCTGATTTCGTCTTATCAGAGCACAGGTTCTGACGATCCGACGACGATTCGATGGCAAGAACTTGATGACTCTTCTTTAGATCTTGTTAACTTTGAATCTTATGTTGCCTTTAGGCATCAGGTGTTGCAAAATGCCCTGGATCTCTCTCTCTTTCTCCTTTCTCGTTTTTGATCGTCGATCCAAGTTTCAGGCAACTTTTTTTTTAAAAAAAAAAAAAACAAAACCTTAGACTTTGTGACTCAATCAACTCTACCGAGTTGAGCCGGGGTCAACTCAAACCCCAGGGTTCCTTCTTAACTCGAGCTGGTTTTCGATCCAAACCGGGTTCAAAAACATTGGTTCCGATACTAATTGGTTCCCCCTAGCTGGCTAACTCCAATTCTACGATGTGGTTTCTTTTTATTATGAATTAGAGGGACCTGCAATAATAATATGAGATGATAAGTGATATCAAACCCAAGCCACGACTTTTTTCTTGCCTATGAACTTCCATGTCGTTAAATTAAAAGGTGGTAGTTAGGTTACACCTTATAATTGAGGGCTTCTGCAAAGAAGGATTCACGGTAGAGTCCGAGCATTAGTTCAAAATTTAACCATGCATATATAAACTAATGATTTGGATTGTGAGATCTATGTAGCCATTCCATCTAACATAAGATTTGTCATTATATTGTATATATAAACCCTTTGCTTTGATTTTGTCTCAACAAGAAATTTAAGAAGCATTCAGGTCGCCACTGCCATTAATGTTTATTTCAAAATCTGTAATTTACTAACTAAAAATTATTATTATTATTTGTAGCGGATAACAAGAGAAGAAAAATAGGAATTTTATACTAATTAATAAGGATAATGATTGTTAATTTTCGAATGAATGTATGATTTGTTTTGTACAGACCTACGTGGAGCTTGAAAGCTAGCTATCTTCTTTTTTTATTCTTTATTTTCTTAAAAAAATAGTTTTTCTGGAAATAGTTTGATTTGTTTGAGATTTCATTTATTCTTTTTCTCCAATTGGGTCCATTTCTCTTGCAGTAGCATCTCCTGGATCGAAACCAAGTTCAATCATTTGGGCTTCCTGAACCAGGCCCGAATTAGCACACTCCTTCTCTTTTGGTATATCACTCTTCATGTTCACCATCGATCCTGCTGATGACCAGGAAGCAGATTCAGACCTTCCCATGGATTCAGGCCATTTTGTAAACGGGCTCCAGATGGACAACCCAATGCAATGTGATGATTCTGGTAATGACCATAGCGGAATCCTTGTGGTGTCTAAGACACAGGATCCATAGAGGTCTTGGTGTGTTTGCTCAAAAACCCTATGGATAGTATTTTTTACTGGAATACAAGAGGGGCTTGTGTTAAAGGCCTCTGTAGAAACTTGAAACTATTGTGCAGTGGGCCTAAGCCCAGCGTTCTTTTTCTTTCGGAAACTAAAATAGCGAATGAAAATAGACTAAAGGTTCTGCTGCGTCTGGGCTTCGACTCCTTCCAGATTATACCAAATGAATCAGGTGGATTAGCAGTTGCCTGGATTTCCTCTATCTCCTCAGTAACGATCCTTGAAGAAAATCACCAGCTTTTCCATGTTCAATGTCAATTCTCCAATCTGCCGCCTTTACTTGTCTCAGCTGTATATGCAATTTCGCATTCCAACCCAAGGTCTGTTCTTTGGGAGAATTTGTTGCGGCTATCGAAAGTAATCTCTTCTCCCTGGTGCATTATGACATAAGCTCGGCGAACGAACCAATAAGTGGTGGCAATGCCAATTTCAGTAGAATAAGATGGTTCCAGGATTGAATTAATGAAGCGGGCCTTTCTGATCTGGGTTCAAATGGTCCATCAATGACTTGGAAAGGTCCATGCACAGGGAACGGAGCGAGATTGTATGAGCAACTAGACAGAGCCTTTGCCAATCCTCACTTTCTGAAACTCATGCCAGACTCAAATGTTAAGGTACTTCCACGAACTGAATTTTCTAATCATAATGCTTTAATTCTTTCGATGGGAACTCGATTGTATGATAGGAAACCACAAAGACCTTTTTGATTTGAAGCAATGTGGTTAAAGAATGAAAAGTTTAATGATCTTATGCATGTGCAAACAGGATAATCTAGAGGCAAATCCTGATACTCTTAAACGAAATATTATTGTATGGAATAAATCTGTTTTGGTTTTGTGGCACAAAAGAAAGCAGAACTGTTGGCTCGCCTAAAAGGGATCCAAAATTCCTGAGCCTATCCATTCTCATCCTTCTTCTGCCAACTTGAAACTCAATTGCAGACAGAATTGGAAAATGTTCCAAGAGCGGAAGAAATAAAATGATTCCAGAAATCTAGATCAATATGGGTCTCTCAGGGTGATAGAAATACGCACTATTACCATCTAAAGACAAAGATGCGAAGATGGAGGAATAGAGTTGTATCTCTGAAAGGAGGAAATGGTCTATGTACTAAAATAGAGGAAGCGACAAAAGACTTAGTGCTGTCTTCCTTTTCAAAGCTCTTTCAGGAAGAGGACTCAAGACCAGTGGCTTGGAATTATGAAATTGGCTTCCCTTGTCTTGAGGAGCATAGCCTTGGCTAGCTGGGCGTTACCCCTACAGATGAAGAAATTCGAGCTGCCATGTTCTCGATGGGACCTTTTAAATCTCCAGGGTATGATGGGTACTCTCCGATTTTTTATCAATCGAACTAGAGTGCTATAGGACTGAATGTATGCAATTTTGTGAGGAAAGCTTTCTCTGGAGAACCATCCATGGAAGATGATAATAAAACATTAATCGCACTTATACCAAAGAGAGACAATCTGGAGCTTGTCAATCATTTCCGCCTATCTCTCTCTATACTGTACACCATAAGTGTGTCACCAAGGTTATTACCCACAGACTGCAGAGCATAATGAATGAATTGGTTTCTCCTTATCAGGCTAGCTTCATAAAAGACAAACAGATACAGGATAATTTAATAATTGGCCAAGAGATCCTTCACACAATGAAGAGGACTAAAGGAAGACGAGGACTTATGGCTATGAAGATAGACTTAGAGAAAGCATGTGACCGCCTCAATTGGAATTTCCTAAAGGAAGTCCTTCAAGATGTAGGCTTGGAGCAAGGATTAGTTCACTTGATAATGGAATGCATTACTACAGTTAAGTATAATGTACTCTAGAATGGGGAGCAGACCGAATACTTTACACCACAAAGGGGTATTCGACAAGGTGACCCACTGTCCCCCTACCTCTTTGTTCTATGCATAGACCGGCTCTCTCATCTAATCTGTGATGCAATGAGGGCAGGTAAATAGTCACCTGTTAGACTCTCTAAGACAAGTCCTTCAATATCGCATTTGATGTTTACGGATGATCTCCTATATTTTGGAGTTGCTTCCACTAATCAGGCTAAATGTATCATGGAATGTTTAAACAAGTTCTACGAAGCATCAGGGGAGAAAGTTAGTTTGGAGAACTCCTCTGTTTATTACTCTCCTAAAGTCCTAGAGAGTATAAAAAGAAGAATAACCAGTATTACAAGCTTGAAGAGTACAATTGAGATTGGCAAATACTTAGGCTTTCCCTTATCTAGGAAAAGGAAGCCAACTGAAACTTACCGTTACATTATTGATAGAGTGAACTCGAAATTGGAAGCATGGAAAGCAAGCTCGCTTTCTATGGCGGGGAGGGTACCACTTGTAAAATCAGTACTTAGCTCGGTTCCATTATATCCTATGCAAGTTACACAGCTGCCTATTTCCATCTGCAAGGAGATCGAAAGAATATAATGCAATTTTTTGTGGGGAAGAGGAAACTCCAACGGATACCATAATGTTGGGTGGTACACATTAACCTTACCCAAGAGTCATGCATGGAGGATTGGGTTTTAAGAGGTTATCATCCATGAACCAAGCATTTGGTTGCAAAGTAGCTTGGAAGTTGACAGAAGGAGCCAGTGGATTATGGGCGGAGACCTTGCTGCACAAATATATGATCAGAGATGATCATGATCTTTTTAATCATCGTCCTGGTGATTCTTCTCTGTGACTCTTCATAAGTAATCAGAAAAAGCTTGTGGAGGATGGAACTAGCTGGAGAGTACGCAATGGGAACTCAGTGGAGTTCTTTAATGATATGTGGCTTTTTCCTGGGGAAGAATTTGTGATTATTGTCTGCGCAATCTAACAGATGAAGAAAAGGGCAGCAAAGTTTCTGACTGGAGTATTAACGGTTCATGGAATTTTACTAAACTAGGGTCCATTGTCTCGAGGGAGGTTTTCAACAAACTCATTGCCATTCCCCCACCTATGGTCCAGGCAGGTGAAGACGTCATGTTATGGAATAGCTCTAGCAATGGTATTTTTACTGCTGCTTACTTGTTTATTGATAAACCTCCAGAAAATCAATCACATCCTTGTTTTAAACTTATATGGAAGTGGTAGGGGATTGAAAGAATACGGGTATTTCTTTGGTTAGCTTTTCTGAACAGGTTGCCCACGTATGAATGGGGAAAGATCATCCACCCCCTGCCCAGATTGCAATATGTATAATGAATCTGTGATGCACATTCTGCGAAACTGTCAATATGCAAAAAACTTGTGGCTACATTTAGTCCACCCAAAGCACCTTTCAACTTTTTGCAGCTCCATTAAAAGATTGGTTTAATTTGAACTTGAGAAAGGAACTAGGGTGGACCCAATCACCTAGCTGGCACTTGATTTTTGGTGTCACTGTGTGGAAGCTCTGGATGTGGCGTAATAGCCTAATATTTCAGGAGGATTTTGTGAAACCAGCTGTTCCATCTATTATTATTCTGAATTCATGGCACCTATTCATTCACAATAGGAAGAGCTTGGAGTCTTCTCTGATCCTTAAAGCCAACATTGATGGGGCAGTCACTCGTTCTGGTAGCTACGCAGGGTGTGGTGGTGTGTTAAGGGATGAGAGGGGTTTGTGGATGGCTGGGATTACATCTCAGATAGGTGTATGCAGCCCATTAGAAGCTGAAGAGTGGGCTTTCCTGAAAGGACTTCAGCTGGCATAGAGTATGGGATTTAGGAAAGTACTCATTGAATCGGATTCCAGTAATCTAATCGAGTCATTACTTGCGAAGGACCAAGACAACCATCACAGTCTAGTAATTTATCGCATACAATTGTTACTGAAGAGAGACTGGGAGGTACAGATTGGTCATGTGCCGCGAAGCAGGAACCTGGTTGCTGACAAGCTAGCCAAGGAAGCCTTATCTGATCCAAGTTTTTTCAATGGTTGTCCAGATTTTCTTAGGACATTAGTTTCTCAAGAGTGTATGGGAATTAGTTCCCAAACTTCCTTATTTATTTAAAGGCTTCTAGCCTCCGTTTTTTACCAAAAAAAATAAAAACCATCGATCCTGCTGCAATTAACCCATTGTTTGCTCGGCCACTACATTCACGCTCATAGTAAGCATTAGGACATCCCTATTCATTTTTCCCTTGTATCGTCTTTCAGCCCGTTTACTTTTCAGCCTGTTTATGTAAATCTATTGATTGCAAATCCCTAGTGTCAATATTCACCTCCTTGTTAACTCCTTTTTTCCCCTTCCCTTTTTCGGTCTTTTCTGATCCCGTACGAAAGTAGTGCTCTGGTTCTGACCATTACGTTCCACCATATGCTGCACCGAGGTATCCTGCAATACAACATTGTCAGACTCATTTTGCTACAACTCCTCCGTAGGGATTATATTTATTGCCTCACTGAGTGCACTTGGAGTATCAAACAAGATCGTCCGTGTAGGGTTGATCCAAACAATTCTCAGATTACATATTACTGCGATACATGGATCAACTGATTATTATAGTCAGATGTTTGTAATGGCATGATGATCTGTGTTTGATGCTATGATTATGAATACACAGATCGAATGAGGAAATAAATATTTCATAGTTATTTGTCTTGTTTAATTTTCATGTTTGAATAATACCAAGGATTTGGATCCCTTTCTCATTAAGTTTTTTTCTTTCATGTTCTTCTCCTCATTCTATGCACTGTGCTAATGCAGTTAGATAAAATGAAATAGGTTAGTCCCTCACTAGTGAATTAAGGTTTGCGGTAGAAGAAGTGTCTACCCCGAAAGTGTCTCGAGGGGGGTACCGTGCTTAATAAAAAGAAACTAACGATTGAGGTATTCAACACTTTATAAAACCATTAGTTTTTTTCCCCAACTTTAAATAGTCTATATAATTGTGAATTGTGATTAGTATCAAATTTTAAGTCTAGTATAATAGGCTAGTTCGTCAGCTTGCGGTGAACTAAGGTTTGCTTTGAAAAAGATGCCTACATTTTGTGCCTAATAATATCTTAAACATGATTATTTTAAATGTAAAGATACATGTGCTTAGAAAAAAAGAAAAGAATTGCTACTTTATAAAGCCATTATTTATTTATTTTTCCAATTTTAAGTAGTCTATAATTGCGAATTGTCAATATCAAATTTTAACAACTTATTTTTGTTATGAAATATTATGACATAATTTTATACGATATTGAATTTCAATTTTGCAACCATTCAACTTTTAATCCAAAGTAGAGATAAGATAAAGGGTATAGGAAAAGAAAAAAAAGAGTGAAGGGAGGATCCAAATCTAGAAACGAATGGCCTCCATCAAAAGCTACAAAATAGAACAAGAATCAAAGTAGTGCCAAAGGCCACAAATGAATGGGCGGGTTTGAAAAACATAAGAGAAGTGGAAGAATTTCTGTGAATAAAAATAATTAATTAATAATCTTTAATCTTTATTTTACACACAACAACTCCTTAATATACAATAAAATGCATATAATTATTTAGAAAAATTGAGATAAACGATAATATACAATACTCACATACACGGTCCTACCCATGATATTACATGTAGTAGTATCTACTGGAAGGAGATTATCTCATTATCTTTATTTCTCATTGTCCCTCATGAGCTCATCTAGGCCGTTAATTGAGAAGATGAGAGAATAGTACTTTGACCTTTCATATTGATTAATTAATATGATTTAAAGATTATGGGGGATGATGAAAAAAAGAAAATGAGAGAAACCTAACCCGTATCTACTTTACTTTAGAAGATGTGTCTATATTTAGTGTTTGACAATACATTGAATATATATAATTATTTAAAATGTAAAGATACATCTGCCTATTAAAATAAAAAGAATGGTTCCTTTATAAAACCATTATTTTTTTTAATCCAATTTTAAGTAGTCTATTATTGCAAATTGTCACTATCAAATTTTAACAGTTTATTTTTATTACTTAATATTATGACATAATTTTACAAGATATTGAATTTCAATTTTTCAACCATTCAATTTTTAATCCAAAATAGAGATAAAATAGAGTGTATAGGAAAAGAGAAAAAGAATGAAGGGAGCATGATCCAAATCCAGAAATAAATCGGCTCCATCAAAAGCTACAAAATAGAACTAGAATCAGAGTAGTGTCGAAGGCCACAAATGAATGGGCGGGTCAGAAGAGCATAGAAGGGTGGGAGAATTTGTGTGAATAATTAAAAAATAATAATAAGTAATACTATTTCATCTTTATTTTACACACACATCAAGTCGATAATAGACAATAAAATGCAGAAAATTATTTATAATAATTGAGATCAACGATAATATACAATACTCACGTACATGAACCTATTCTGGATATTGCCTTTAATATCAACTTTGTTACATGCTACTCCCTCTGGTCTTAATTATAAGACATATTTAACCGATTTTGGGGAGATTAAGGAAATGAGTTAAATTAGTTAATTTCACTCATTTTCCTAAAATGCACTAATATAAATTTTCAATGACATTAACATACCTCCCCAACCTATAATATTTTTTTCCATGCTTTCTAATTGAAATGATGGTCTTACTATATATACATATATGTGTGTGTACACATATGTATGAATGTATGTATGTGTATGCACACACACATATATATAGACCCCAAAAAAAAAACACATACACTCCCCCACAGATACACACACATATCTACACACAAATACAAATCCCCACATCCCCCAAACACACACACATACATCCACAAACACATATACATAAATACACACACACACAAAAGTATATGAATATGTACACACATATATTTATATAATGCGTGTGTATGTCTATTTGTGTGTGTATACATATATAAATATATGTGTGTGTGTCTATGCATATATGTGTTTATATATATATATATATATATACTCCCTCCGGTCCTAATTATAAGACATATTTAACCGATTTTGAGGAGATTAAGGAGGGGAGTTAAATTAGTTAATTTTACTCATTTTCCTAAAATGTCCTTATATAAATTTTCAATGACATTAACATACCTCCCCAATCTAAAATCTTCATTTTCATGCTTTTTAATTAAAATGATGTTATTGTTATATATACATATGTGTGTGTACACATATGTATGTATGTGTATGCACACATATATCTACAACCCCCTCCAAAAAAAAAAAAAACACATACACTCACACAGATATACACACATAAAAACACACAAATACAAACCCCCACATCCCCCTCACACACACATGTACACACACACATAAGTGTATGAGTATGTACACACATATATAGAGACACACGTATATACATAAACACATACACACGTGTATTTATATATTTATATAGTGCGTGTGTATGTCTATATGTGTGTATCTATGCATGTATGTGTTTACATATATATATATATATCGGTAAATTAACGTTAACTCATTGATAAGCAAATTAAAATCCAACAATTTAAAAGTTTTATTGACTGGAAAATTCTATGAATCTAAATGCATATACTTACCAAAAACTAAACACACTTGAGAGAATAAAATAGGGGTGTTTTAGGAAAAAATTGACAAAAATTAAAATTTTGTCCTATAATTAGAACCAAAACCAACTTGCAAATATTGTCTTATAATTAGGACCGGAGGGAGTATGTATGTGTGTGTGTGTGTATTAACGTTAACTCATTGATAAACAAATTAAAATCAACAATTTAAGAGTTTTATTGATTGGAAAATTCTATGCACCTAAATATGTATACTTACCAAAAACTAAACACATTTGAGAGAATAAAATAGGGGTGTTTTAGGAAGAAATTGACAAAAATTTAAATTTTGTCCTATAATTATGACCAAAACTAACTCTCAAATGTTGTCCTATAATTAGGACCGGAGGGAGTAACATGTTCTAGTAAAAAAAATGACAAAAAAATACTATTTAAATTTCAAAATTTTATTGACACCAACAATTTTAAAATTCTATTGACAACAACAGCAATAAGACAATGAAGGAATTGACAATTCATTTGTTTAGAAAATCCCTGAGATTTTGAAATTCTAATAATATTTTTTTAGGATCCCCCAATTTTAGACTATATTATTTCTAGCTTACTGTATATAATACAAGAAATAAGATGCATCAATTCTTAACTTTTAATAATGCTGATTTACATGATTTTATGTTTAAATTAAACACGAAAACTAAGCAGATGATGCAAGTGAATCCAAATTTACTTAAATGGACTAGCTATTTGGTAGTGCGTGTGTGTTTGATGTATGAAACTGACACAGGTGGCAAAAATGTGAGGATATGCAATCATTTTCCTAACGGATCCACTATTGCCCATACGTATGAATGTCGTTGAGGGGCCCACCTATAACGACCAACGTTGCACCAACCTATCGTGCTCCTTTCACTCAGAGAACGCTGGGAGGAAAAGTTTCGTACACTGGTGCGTGAATCTGTATACTGCCGTTGGCGCCAACTCCGTTGGCAGGTCGTAACAGGAGGTGTGAGTTTTTGCGTGCTCTCCATTTCCCCTTTTCTTTCTGTTTGCCTTCTCCATTTGAAAATAACCTGAGCTCAGCTCTTTCAAACTCCCTTCAAAGACTCATAGCTCTCCGGCTCTCTCTCTCTGTGTCTCGCCACGTTTTACTCTCATCAGCTTCTGGCTCCCAAGGCTCCGCTCGGTCAAATTTGGTATACGTTTCACTCTCATTTTGCGTCTCCTCTTTATCTCTTGATGCTCCTATTTGATCTTCGATCTTGCTGCTGCTGCTACTTTTCTATGAGTTCTCTATTATATTATATAGTTTGACATTTAAGCTCGTCATTTTCCGATTATTGCTGTTTTAATGAAATAAAGTGGAATGTCGACTGTGGTTATGGTGATCCTCAGACCTGTTTACTTCACCGTTTCTCTTACGCTAGTCGCTCCGTGTCTGTGTTTCAAGTGCATTTTTAGCTTTGCGTTCTCCGGCAAATGAGTAAATACTAAATAGGAGCTAACTTCTCTTTCTTTGTGTTCTTGATTAAGGATGGTCGCGACTATGCACGCAAAAATAAACCGGAAAGGGCTAAACAAGCTTAATATTATTAAGATCCGGTAAGAATTAGTCATCTGAGCTTCCCTCTTCTTGTATTGGCGCATTTTTATCGGACTGATTCCCAGATATTATTTCCTCTGTTTTTTATACAGCGAGATTTTGAATCCATCGATTCCCATGGCTCTCAGACTCTCTGGAATACTCATGGATAACGCTGTGAATAGCAAGGGCGTTTCCTTTTACTCTCAGGTTGCTAGTGGTGGTGGAATCCCATCGTCTATGCGTGGAGCTGTATTCTGGGGAAAAGGCAAGCCTCTCTCAATCGAAGAATTCCACATTCCTCGCCCCGCCGCTGGAGAGGTTCTTGTTAGAACCAAGGGTGCGTAATCTGATAGGAAACAGCGATTATTTGCATTTTGTGTTGTATCATGTGCCTTATATAAAATGTTACAAGTGTAGTGTAGTATAGTGTTGGATATCGTTAGTTTTATATGAATAAGATAATGTAGGTATTTTGAGTTTATATGTTACCTTATAAATATCAAATTCGCATTCCATGTTTTCCCTTGTTAGCTGCTTTTCCTTCTAATTAGAGGGATGAAGGCATTTTTTTTTAAATTTTTATTTTATTTTGTATATATTCTATTTATTTAAATTAAATTATATGATGCATCTTGAATTTTTTTTTCACCCAATAACTCAAATTAATTAATTTTCAGGATACTGGTGTTATACAAAATATGTTTCTGAATGCATGACTAAAAAATAATTAATTTGAGTTACTGGGTGCAAGAAAAAAAAATCAGGATGCATCATATAAATTAATCTAAATAAATAAAGTATATAAAAAATAAAATTAAAATTAAAAAAGAAATTGTCGTCATCCCTCTAATTAGAGAGAAAAGCACCTAACAAGCATATAAAGAAAAGCATTTAATATGCACCATTTTCTCTCTTAATTTCCTTAAGTTCTATCATAATCCTTAATCTTTTTGCCTGAATTCATACTTTTTCAAATCCTCAGAATTCCTGATTTCCTCCTATTAATGATCGAATGATCTGTTCTGTGTGTGTATAGCTTGTGGAGTATGCCGTTCGGATCTCCACGTTATAAAAGATGAAATTCCTTTTTTGAATAATCCTTGCGTGTCGGGACATGAGATAACCGGGGAGGTGGTTGAACATGGACCTCTAACGCATGATAAAATAAAACAAAGGTAGTACTGTTCTCTTTACTACCTTTAATGTTCTAGTCAATTGACTTTAAGCATTCTTTCTTTTGTGATTGTAGATGGAAAGTGGAAAAAGTCTTAATAATTAATCTTTCTTGTGCCGCAGGCTTCCAGTTGGATCTCAAGTTCGTTGGTTCCTACATTGTTCCTCGTGGGACCTGTTCTTACCGTTCAAAGGTAACTTGGCATATTTGCATCAACTATTTTAACTGATTTATTGCTCGCCCTCAATCTTGTCACAATTATCCAAACAGGGGTTTCATGATTTATGTTGAAAGATCTTTGCTTATGAACGGGCAAAAGGAACCCTCGGTGATGGTGAAACTCGGTTGTTCCTCCGCAGCAGTGGTAAGCATGTTTTGCATGTTCTTTAAGGCTAATAATGGCCCTTTGTTACTTTCGTCTCCAAATTTCTACTAGTATTGGCTGCAAAACTCTATTATGATTTACTGAAAGGCCCGAAAGCTTATAATAGACTACATATTTTCTGATTTGGTACTGGAAGCTGTATCTCCAGCTAGACTACCTCTATCTTTTACTGTCACTACACATACTACTGTGATTACTCATGAGTGATTAACTGACGAAATACCACAACTCAAGCTACTTCCACTTAAATAAGTGTGTTCCTTTGATTGCATTTGCACATGATTACTTCAATGTTCTGCAACTTCATACGAAAAAGAAAATTATTCCTTCCCTAGCCCCTGTCTCTGGTGTTTTAGTTTCAGTTCATACTTGCACAATATATATGCTATCCAATTTTAAACTTGCCCTTCGTTATCGAATGCTGAAAATAATTAATAATTTATAGGGAAGCCAGTCTCCATGTATTGTATGGGGGGACTTGCCGAATATTGTGTTGTGCCAGCAGCTGCGTTGGCAGTGTTACCAAACTCATTGCCATATACAGAGTCTGCAATACTGGGATGTGCCGTCCTTACCGCATATGGTGCTATGGCCCATGCAGCTGAGGTTCATCCTGGAGATTCGGTTGCTGTTATTGGAACAGATGGCGTTGGTTCTAGGTAAAAGAAATTACTATACTGATGGTTGTGTGATTTTCAACATTTTGTCGATTACATCTGTATTGCAAAATGATTTACTTTACCCCTTAGGTATTGCAAAATGATTTATCTTACCCCTCAAAATGCATAACATCATGCTGAATTTTCTCTTAAATTTATCCTCCTTTCCAGCTGTCTGCAGATTGCCAGAGCATTTGGTGCTCCTGAAATTATTGCGGTTGATATTCAGGATGATAAGCTAGAGAAAGCAAAAACACTTGGTGCCACTCACAACGTGAATGCAGCCCGTGAAGATCCAATTGGAAAGATAATTGTAAATGCATTTTCCTTTGCTTAACATTTGGTGTTTTGTATTTTACCTAAGAACATGAAAGAATATTTTTCATGACTTATTTGCACTGATTTCAACAGGAAATAACCCGTGGAAAAGGGGTTGATGTTGCCGTGGAAGCCTTGGGAACACCACAGACGTTTTCCCAATGCATACAGATTGTGAAGGTTAGAGGAACAGTAGTGATGATTGGACCGGTACAAGATGCTAATGTTGGACAAATGGATGTAAATCGCATTTTTCACAGCCAGGTGTGTATTCTTTATATGAAATATATCTTCCTAACTATTACAGTAATTAGTAACTTACTCTCAAGTCTCATCTGAATAAGATGGTTTTTGAGTTCGCACTATAGAAACTATGTTTAGTTCTTTTTAATGTGATGTTATGAAATTCTTTGCTAAACTGATTTTTATTTTTTGTGCCTTTCATTATTGATATGAACCATCACAACATCTCCTTGATTCGAGTAGATAGAAGTTAGATCGAGTACAGATAGAGCAAGGCAAGATCTTTCTGAGTTAGTTAGACGAGCAGAGTTAGTTAGACGAGCAGAAACATGTATCTTCAATATTTCCAATATTGTTTCTAGGAGATATGACTTTGAGGAGACAAACAAAGCATTTGCAGATCTTGACCGGGGGGAAATTGTCGGACGAGCTGTCATTCAGATGAGATAGTATTGTTTCATGGTGAGATTCTTACTGTGAGAGAGGGTAGAAGAGAGAGTTAATATCTTTTTTTTCTTCATTTTCCTTACTTTACACACCTGTGATGGATATTGTATTGTATTCTCATATTTTGCGAGTTTCATTGTCTTACTTCGATGCCTTTGTTAGAGTGCAATGTTTCCAGTTATCTTCTTTATTTTCATTTTTTCTCTCAGTAACCAAAATTATACTTTTACTTTATCTGGGTCACTTTCGCCTATGATTTCTCTTTTAATTCCCAAAAAGAAGGTGAGAGAGTACCATAAATTAAAGGATACAAGAGGAATCAACTCGAAACATGCAACTCATTGACTGGGTGAGCGTTCCAAATTAACCCAATAACAACAGGAGGCCACCGCTCACCCAACCAAAAGATGTGGGGAAAAAAAAAGGAAGAGTCTCCTTGATCAACAAGACCTCAATCTACTTTGTTTCCCAAATTTATAATTTTTTTTTTGAAGTATCATCATTGATTATGCACGTCAAGAGGTTTTTATCCCATGATTATCATGATGAAAGATTTTTTTAGGAAAATCAACATATAGGTGTATGAAATAACTAACATGATTAATTTCTTTAATCTATCCAAATTATAGTCCACTAGATCTTATATTAAATATTCGAGGTAGTATTATTTATTTAGAGAGTAAAGTTCTTTACTCAATTGCCAACAATTAAGATTTATTTCTCAAGTTTATATATCCGTTAATTACACAAGCCGTATAAAACAACACCGTTTAAAAATCACCCCCATTTTGTTGTTTACATCTGACAGAATTTGGCCCAAACAAAAAATTGGACAAAGCATACCCTCACTTGGCAAAAAGAAATTTTGACCATAATCACGTACCTTTTAATTGACCCTCAATATGTGTAGTTTATGTCGAATTTTAGATGAATCATAAGGGCATTAAGACAACAAATATTGGGGAAATTGAATCTTTCAATACTATAAACCCCACGACAATAAAACTATAAATTCACACATGGACAGTTTCATGTAAATTTCCACTTCAACGTAAAAATGCAGTGACCATGAAGAACAAGATATAGTAACAATTAAAGCAGGGTAAATAAATGAATTCCTTTTGTACCTAGAGTTAGTATTTAGGAATGGCGTAATCCATATACAAAATTTTAGGATCAAGCATAAAATACATGCCTGTCCATCATCCGTTGATAAGACTAAACTACCGCTTAATCCTCCTATTCCTCTTCAGGTCTTGGACCAACCGAATCACTTGCTACTATTCTCCATATGTACTCATCACAAGAGAAACAAATGAAAAGACGCTCAGCGCAGAACGTTCAAGCTCTCATCAATCTGAAAAGCTAAACCTAACAGATGTAAGGCCTCATAGCAACACCTACTCTTCCTTCCACTTGTTAACATATTTGAGGAAAGCATTGGCAGGATTTTCTCTAGGTGGTGCACGGACACGAGTAGACCTTCGGAGCACAGACTCGTCTAGCGCAATCTTTTGTGTCTGTTCCTTGGATCTCTTCTGAAGTTCCATACTATAGGCATGGAATATAAATAACATTAACTGACAAGAAAAACTAAGGCATACAAAAATATAGTGATAACATTGAAAAGTATATCCAACGCAAGATAGGAAGTTTATATGTCATCACTAGAAGATCAGAACCTGACTTGGCAACACGGGTTTCACCAGATTCAATACTTCAAAATGCTAAATTAATCAAAGTTACTGATAACAGTTTCTAACAGATGATTTTTTATTTTTTTTTCCAGCCAAAGTCAACGACTACCAAATATTAGCTCATTTTGAAGATCATTCTACATTAGATTACTTAATAGTAGTGTAAGGTTCAAGCTTTTATCTTGCCTTTTTATTCCCAAAAAATAAAATAAAAAAAACAAGTAGAAGCTTTAACTAAACAAAAACAAGGGTGTTCCTTTGTTAAAAGCTTCAATTGAAGGCTTTATAAAACGTGTACGATTGGGAGAAAAGTCTAAATTGAAGGCTTCTACTTAGGTTCAGGTCATCATATTCCGCTATGGGGAATGGAACCAGGGACTGAGAATTGTTCTAACGGCACTCCATTAAAATCTTCTAAAAGAAAACAAATCTAACTCACCATATTCTACTATAATATTTTTCCAGCTGATTTTGCAATGCTCTTTCCCGCACACCCTTGCGATTCAGTGTCTTCATCAATGCATCAAGCTATTCAAGCATACCAATAAAAAGTTAAAAGTCTCGTGCATAAAGGAAAAGCATATATAGCTGGCCATTTGAATTTAATACCTCTTCCTTGCTGCTGTAGTAGCCCCACTCCTTGGAATCAGAACTTTCTACAAATATCCTCCCATCACGACGAAACCACCAATACCTGTTATAATGCCTGTCTTTACCAAGGGAACTTGTACGAACAAATCGTTTTTCCATCTCTCGCTCAAAATATTCTCTCTGTGCAACAAACAGGATCATTAGAAGTCCAATGGGCAAACAAGATAAATAAATAAATAACCATGGATATAGGCTGCACCCTCTGTTCTATACTATTCTTATCTGATGGATCCTTCTCCACATTTAATTGCTTCTGCGATTCCTTTCTGGATGATTCATTTCCATTTTCTGCTGGTTCTTTCAGTTCTAAACTCAGTTTCTTAGAGGACTTTTTGGATGCACCATTTGAATGCTTATCCACACTGCTCATAAATTTAGAACAAAATTTATGTTGGTTGTCATGATAACAACTGAAAAGAAAAGCGCGCAACTACAATTCACAATATAAACACTGACCTTCCACCCAAAGCATCCCCATTCCTAGATGATTCCTTTTCTCCATGTCTTTTCTTCCCTGTGTCTACGTTCTGTCTACTGTGATTATTTTTTGTTGACACAGTTGCTCCATTTGTTTTACAGTGCCCATCCACACTCCCATTGCTTTCAATCTCAGCTTTCAACCGTTCCTTCTCTTCTCTTCTTTTTCTACCATCTTCTAGTGCTTCTCCTCTTCTAGTAGCACCAAGTGCCAGCCGCTGTTCAATAACCTCATCCAACTTTTCCCTAAAAATGGAGGTTTCAAGAACTTGATTGACCAATTCACACAAGATTTCTAGCTTAGCATTGATATCAATGAGGCCATAATGTCCCCTTTTTATGGTAGCTTCAAACTGCCGTAATCCAGGAACATTGATCATTTCTAGAAAATCGCATAAATATTCTTGCCAATTAATCATTGTAATCTGAAAATAAAATGGGATTAGATACTGTTATCATTAATAAATGAAAGAAATAAGTTGCATAGAATACAAGTTGCAAGGAAAGTTTCATTTGAAACATGTGAATGGAACGTAAAAAATATATACTGATAACTGCTAGTAGAAAGATATATACAAGGGAGATGCTGACCTTAAACTTCCGTTTTCTCTTCTGTACAGCTGAAGCATACTCACCATCGTCTTTCATGAGCACCCGCAAGAGTGCTGCATGAGATTCCACAAGAAGAACAACATTGCTTTCCTTGTGGCAGAGAGAGTTTTCAAAATCTTCCAGAGAGTGGGGTGACAAGTGCAACAGCCTACCAAAAGAAGTACAAAAATCCCAAATCATTAAGAGATCCCCTACACAATGAACTGGAACATTGAAGTCTCTTGATGGAGAAGGACGATCAGCAAAAAGGGGATCCCTTGGACTAGGCTGCACCAATAAATCATCAATCGGATATTTGATAGGTTCTTCCTTACATTGGCCATTTTCTGCAAAATTGTTATACCAATAAGGTTAAGATAATTTTAATACATTAAAATCATAAAGAGAAGACTGACCGGACAATCGTAAAAAATCTGTACTTTCAGTATATAGCAATAATATGATTTGAAATACAAATTCATCAAACATTCATTATTTCCAAGCTGCAAGAGAGAAAGCTTCCCAGTTAAAAGAAAATACAAGAGGCTACTCCCATGGTACTTGCTACAGCCCAACCCCAACATCATAGAAAGCAAAATGGGAAGGGTTGGATGAAATGGAAATGCTCAAATCAAAGTGAACTCAAATTCTGCTACAAAATAAGTTCAATCTAAATAGTTGTAAATTAAGAGCGGGGAGGTGGTAACCAATTCTAGAAGCGGACAAAATGACTTCAACCTTTAAATTCTACCTTTCACTGAAGAGGAGCCATCATTTTTTGAGTGATCTGACTTCCTCTTTTTGCAATTCTCAGCTTCACCATCTACATCCTGAACATGATAAATTCGATACAAAAAGGTCACTAACAAACCAACCAAGAAACTATACTTCAGGACATTATAGGTTATTTCTTTCTCCTTTATCAATTAAATTGTTTCTTTATGGATGGATCAGAGAATGAATGAGGCTGAAACTACTACCCCTCTCTTTCTATTTACCTCATTTTTCCTTTTCTTGTTGCAAATTAAAAGTCCGTTGTTGAAGAAAGCTCTTCCCTTTAATTCCTCTGGGATATCAGTTGAGATTCCATAATTTTGTGCCAATTCATCGTGTATCACCCAAGGAGCATTACGATATGTAGATTCCCGGATAAAAGATTTCAAGATATTCCTGCTAAAAGGAAACTTCTTCTGCACTAAATCCTTGGCACTGAGTTCTGCCTTTTCAATTGTTTTCTTGTTTTTGTCAAGCCAAGCTACCTCATAACGGAATTCATCAACCCCTTCCTGCACGACTTTCGATATTTTGCAGGGATGTTCTCCATCATCCTTTTTTCCATGCAGCTCAGCACCCACATACACCTGTTCCTGCAACTTTTCAGCTATCGCATCGGCGAGCTCCCTCAAAGGAAGCATGCCTGCCAAAACAAAACCTCATTCATGGATTGCAACAAACACACACAATACAAGCAATTTGATGAAAGTGCAACAAGTTGCATAATCCAGCACACTTGGATCAAACACACAGGGCGCTTTAGTTTTTCACAAAATATATACATTTTGATAAAAACCCAACAAATTTTATAATTCACGCGGGCTTGAATCAAACACACAGGACCTGTTTGTTACATTCAATGGTTTTTAATTGGCAGTTTTCAAACAAGTCTTAACAATAATTCTTGGGAGAAAATAAACCCATTAAGTGGATCATTCGTTGTCAGAGAACAGAAAATTTGTTTGGTGAGATAACTATAAGAACAAGTTTCAAAGCCTGCTTCATTTTAAATTTTTCAAATTAAAAATTTAAAACTGTTTACTAGCTTTTAGTTGACTTTCTGTGGTTGTGTTTTCAGACCCATTTTCAAGTTCTTTTCCATTATTTCTCAATTGATTGCAAGACACTCGTTTAGAAGTTCTAACTTAAAATATGCTCCATGTTGGATATGTGAAAATTAATACTCTCATCATAGCACAGATAAAACATTGTATAGAAAAGAAGGTTTTGAGATAACAGAGTCTTTTCAGCTTCTTTCAAAAAAGAAAAATCAAATATCAAATAATAGAACCAAAAACCACGTACCAACACATTGAAAGGGGTTTCTCTAGGAAAAAAAGGAATGTTTTCATCTATAACACTTAAGCAAACTCATTATTTGTTCTACAGCAATATAAGCCCAGAGGTTAGAGAGTTCACAAAATGTCTTGCAATTTACTGGAACAACCATTTTAAAAGTCTTGACACGTACATTTGTTTTACATAGGTTACAATGACTAATAGAGACAAGTAATCTTATCCAACAGTTATATGGTTAGTTTTGTTGATGATACCAATGCAATAACTACTGCCTAACCCAGAACCATCTCCAAGCAAAACCAGAAGTGTAAGGGCGTCATACTGCTCAGGATATCATGATTTACATACAATGAACTGGAGGTAATACATGCTCTGAACCAGTAACTACCAACTTGATGAGTCATGAGACAATTCTTTGGAATGAGATGAAACGCTTGATAAAAAAGCCTATGATGACAACTGACTAGACATCTTGGGAACTAACTACTTCTGTGCAGCATAAAAAACCAAACATACTTCAATTCCTCTTCTGAAATTAACTGATCGAAACAACACGATACTTTCATTCACAGCTGTTTAAGTAGATAGCATTACAACATTTTATGAAAGCACTCCATCTTTATAGACACTTACAATATATTCACAAGCAGACTCGTAAACATCATATACCCAGAAAATTTTAGACTCGTTAAATGCACACAGCAATATAACCATACGTAATAAAAGGAAATCATGTATGCAATATGCCACAATAGAAGAATAATAAACAGATATATCATCATAACAACATATATTCATTTGTCTCAGATAAGAATAGTTCTTACTGTATTGAATAATCCTTAGTGCAGGAGACATTAATTCTTTGGGAATTTGTTGGACTTTTTCAGTGGCACGCTTTTCTGACACCATAGCCTCTTCATAAGTCAAGTTAGATTTCCCAGTGACTTTACATGTCCAAACTCTCTGGCGATACAAATTTATACGGTTCAAATAATCACTATCAAATTAAGGCTGGCCAACAGTTATCATCTTATTGAGATGGGCAAGTATGCAACGCTGATAACATATTTTATCAATAATTTTGCAACAATTAGTTTAAATCACTTTTACACAGATAAATAAAAATGTAATTGATCTCACTTTGTTTATTTACATCAATGTAAATTACAAATGTGAAAAAGAATCCCAAATATAAAACATAAATATCAGTAAAATAAAAAGGATACTGATAATATCGGAATATTTCTTTTGTAAATCGAACTTGATGGACAAGCTCATGTGGCTCCAAATCTTTAGGTGGCTCAGCCAGGACAAAAGGCTTCCTTTTTAAGAGAGGCATCTAGTAGAATGCTGTCAAACAGAGAGAATAACCCTGCATAGAGAAATTGGCATGACAATCTTGGTAATATAAATCTTATAGCCCCCACACAAGCCTGAAACAATTGAATACAAGAACCACTTAAATCATCAATATTAGTATATGATCTATAGAAAACTGCACTATTCTTAAGTCGTGCATTGCAGCTCATCCCAAACTCGGTACAAAGCATTAGACCAACGGGCCAGCATCTAGTTGGATTTGAAAACTAATTCTGTACAAGAGATGGTTTAATTGGCTCAGTATTAATAAGATAACCATTAAGTATGACACCTAAAATAAAAGCATTGTTATAATTTTCTCCAAGATAGTCAACAAGAGGAGCCTAACAATTGGTAAACGAAAAATAAGTTCAATTTAAGTGTTGAAACAAGAATAGAAAACACTTTCACTCTGGTGAAGCATGTTCATTAATTAAAGATAAGCATCTCTAGTGCAAGAAACCCTAACGTGTCCCAGTAGAGGAAACTGATAAGTTACTTCTAGTTAAATCAACCAATAAGAACTGCAAACGCAACGTAAGCCGTCATTGCGACATTTCAATCCATGACCAATGTAGCTAGCTTAGATAAGACAAAGTGAGATAAAAGTTCTTGCTTGTTCGGTTTCAACTCCATAAATCATAAGCTACAAAAAGAATTAACAGTTTTACAAAATTGACAGTACAAGACCCTACGTTGAAGTTCGGATATAAAAACGCCTAACATTGAGAATCCCATCAAAACATTAGAAAAAACAAGCCCCGTTACGATGTCATAGACAGGAAACCCTAGAATATGCATTTTTTTGCGATCTCAGACCAAATAGTTAGGTGCCAACATACGCAAACCCCGAACATACACGAAGCACTGAATAATGAGTAGAATAAAAATGACAAGAAATAATGGCGACCCTCATCGACAAACAGGAGTGAAGCGAAAACTGGAAAAATCTTAAATCGCCGACTACGCGCAAAACCTTCATTCCCGCCAGAACCAGTTTGAGAGCAGTTGAACAAAAACAAAAGGCAGTGAAGTGAAAAGGTGGAGAGAGAAGATAGACCGAGTGTGGAAGAGGGAGAAGAGAGGATCTTACAGTGAAATCCCGCGGAATGTGAGAATCAAGAATGTATATTGTTGAAGCGAGAGAGAGGGGTCTTCGTTTGTATATTCAGAGAGTTCTAAACGAAGCGGCTTCTCACGTTTTCTCTCTCTAGACTCTCTTTCTGCCTCGCCCGTCCTTCCTTGTGGGAAACAAAAATTATATATTTAACGCTGCGTATGATTTTTTTTTTAATATTGCGATCATACCCTTCAGCTTATATTTATTTATGAAAATAACCCTACACTTTGTGGGCTTGGGGCTCATTTTATTCCTTGGGTTAAGGATTGGATTTAAATTACCTGTTAAACTATTTTGGATCAAGCTGGTGGGGGATTTTTCTTAAATGAATATATTTATATATGTATAAAATTTTCATTATTTAAAATTTTTTATTTTATTAATATTTTATCTTGAATAATCTATGAGTGATTAATTGGTGTTTTAAGTGTTATTTTATCATTACTGACACATTAAGATTTAATTTATTATATTGAAACCTTTCCAAACTTTGCATAGATGTATTGAAACCTTACCTAATCGTACCAAGACTTGCCTAGACCTTAAGAATATATCATATTTCTTAATATACTTCATCATCTTCCAAAAATCCATGATCTAGTGAAATCATTTTACATCAATTAGATTATTCAAATAATGTGGCTAGTAAGCAGCTAGTGGAGCCCACATCTGGTGTTGACCGACGATAGCTCGAATATTTTATTAAGTATCACAACGTTTGTATGGGTATTCATAACATTTCATTGGCTATTACTCAATAACAAAGTTACTCTTTCAAGTCATTCCCAACTTTTACATAGTATTTACACCATTTCATAAGCTATTACCAACTTTTACTTACCAAGTAAAAATGTCACTCTTTCATGCTATTCTCAACTTTTATGTTGTATTCACAACATTTTATTAGCTATTATCAAATAACAAAGTCAATATTTTAAGTCATTTGTAACTTCTGTATGTATAGAGCTATACACAACACAACATTGTATTAACCATTACCAACTTTCACTAAGTGAAGAGATCAATCTTTCATACCATTCTCAACTTTTGTGTTGGCTTACAACATTTTATTAACTATTTACAAAATTTTGTTTGTCAAGTAACAAGGTCACTTTTTCAAGTTATTTACAACTTTTATATAATTATTTGCTATACTTTATTAGTTATTTCCAACTTTCATTTATCAAGTACTTCTTTCTATTTTTAATATAAGATATATTTACTTAATTTTATTTAATTAAGAAAATTATTTAAGTTTGTTAATATAACATATATTTTCTAAAACACCTGACCTATATTCTATAATTCCCTCATCTCCTCTCATTCTTTATAATTGTTGAGGGAATATCAATATAAATAATTGTTGATAAATGTAAAAACTATATCGTATCTATGTTTAAGATGACTATCAATTTTGTATATAATATTAAGGGCCTTTACTTAGAAATTAACTTCCAAATTTATCTTTGCCTCTTTTATCTTATAACAAGCCAGGAAAACAAAAACACACAATTATGTCAATGCCTGGGCTTGAATTCGAGATATTTGCATGCGATACGAAAACGATCATCATTGAACAAGACCCTTAAGAGAAAAACTTCAAAGTGAAAGGAAGAGCGATGGAGGCTCTCGGTGAAGGAGGTTTGCAGACGAAAGGAGATACTCCCCAGCTTTGAGAGGATGATCTCCAATCCACTAAGAAGGTCCGTATACGTACGGAAGACTCGAATGGTAATACAGAAGAGGCATCGAATGATTCTGATGTGCGGATGGATGATCAGGCAAATTGTGAGAGTATGTCTTATAGGAACAAATTGATGCATGGGGGACATGGTGAAGGAAATAGCCAGGCGCATTAGGAGGTGAAACTCACGAATGCTGATTATAAAGTTAATAAGGATGGGAATATCCCATGCATTGAGTTCTCGCGTGAGATCCGAATGCTTCTTGCTAAAGGAATGGAGAGATCTGTGATCATCAAACTGTTAGGACGCTCCATCACCTATCACGATCTGTTGTATCTGACACAAGCATTGTGGAAACTAAAAGGGTCCTACCAATTGATGGATATGGAAGGGGGTTTCTACTGTGAGACTTTTACCCTAAAAGATGATTATATTAAGGTCCTTACAGGTGGTCCTTGGATGATCTATGGGACCTATTTGACAGTGCAACAATGGTCAATAGATTTTGACCCTACAATAGAGATTGTTTCTCGAGTTGTTGTATGGGTACGGATTCTTAGGCTGTCTATCCGATATTACCATAAAAGTACCCTCTGAGCCATCAGCACATTGCTTGGAGACGTGGTCAAAATTGATTATATGACAGAGACGCGCGGACGTGGAAGGTATGCTTGACTTGTAATCACTATAGACCTGCTGAACCCACTAATCCCTTACATCAAGGTTGATGGCAAGTCCTACAAGGTTGAATATGAGGGCCTCCCAGTCATATGTTTCAAGTGTGGTATGTATGGGCATTCAAAGGAATGTTGTGCTGATCCGTCATGCACCAAGGTTGATGATGTGATTCTTATCAACCCTACATCAGTGGAACCAAAGACAGCGGCGCGGGTGAGTGAAGCTATCGAAGGTACGGTGGAGACGACGACTTCACCGTATGGAGCTTGGATGATAGTGCAGTATCCTAAGAAAGGAAATAAATAGATTTGGGGGAAAGTGGCTAATTCTGGGGAATCCGATATGATTCAGGGATCCAGGTTTAATGTCCTCTTTGATAGTGAGGACTTGACGCTGTCTTTAGCGCATGAAGATACGGGGAGTTAATGTCAAATGAGAAAGGAAAAGAAATAGGACAGTCTCAAAATGTGGCAATTAAGGGCAAAACGACAGGGGTGCGGTTCTCAAATAGGGCTGGATCTCAGCCAAAGCCCAGAATACATGGGACCAAACCTGGGCCCGTCAAAGCAACCTAGGTGTACAAGCCCAAGACGTCTCTGGTTGTACAGAGTCTTGTCTCGAATGAGAAGACTATAGAGAATGGGCTATCTGAATCCATGGAATTAGCTGTAACTAGTGGAAGCAAGGTGGAGCCTCTGGTGGATCCTAATCTTGTTGGAGTGTTGGTTAGGTCCGAACTTCTAGTTCTTGATAACGAGAAAGGTCCATTAAACTCAGCTATTCAACTAGTCAAGACTACATCTTCCCTGGATGCAGAAAAACATATAGTGATGATCCTTTATAGGAGTCGGCAGGCTCTGGACGAAATTAGCAGTAGCAAACCTGTTAGTGGGGCGGACGTTACTTTACAGGGGACAGTGAAAGTAGGAAGCAGATAGGGCAAGGAAAATAACCCTCTTAAAGAAGCACAGAAAAAGAAGACTTCCCACGGTTTTAAACTCCAACCAAATAACCAACGGAATTTAAGAGTGAGGAAGAAGGCGTCAGGCATACAGACATCCAAAGACGCGAAAGAAGTAATACGGGAAGAGTTGGTGTCTTTGCATGACCCAATGCTTTCTCATGGATGCTTGGCTGATTGGTCTAGTGATAAGGGAGGGAATGATGAAGATCCAACAGGATCAGGGATGCTAGCATAACTTATGGGTTTTATGGTTTTAAAAATATTTGTTTGGAATTGCCAAGGGGCTGCGAGTAAAAGCTTCTTTGGTACCTTTTTGCATTTTATGTCCGAATATCGTCCTGATATGGTAGTATTAGTTGAACCTCGAATATCGGGGCTAAAAGCTGACAAGTTTATCAAAAATTCTTCTTTTGAGTTTTCATACAGGTTGGAGGCTCAGGGTTACTCAAGTGGAATATGGCTACTATGGAAGAACACGTTGACTGTCACGGTAGAAGCATGTAATGCGCAACTCATTCATATGAGGATAGGCAGATCAAGGGCTTATCGACGATATCTATTTTACAGTGGTCTATGGCAGTCCAAGCAATTTCTCACGTAAGGCCTTATGGAGATTATTGACGGACATGGCTCAATTTATAGCCGGACTTGGCTTTTAGCAAGAGATTTCAATGCTATTTTGCACAGTGATGAGTGTACTGGAGGCACTGCGACCCATGCACGGGGTTGTCCACTTTTTCAGAGATGTCTCATTGATAGTGGCTTGTCGGACCTAGGTTATTCGGGACCAAAGTTTACGTGGCGTCGGGGTACTTTGCTTCAACGACTCGACCGTGTGTTGGGGAATATAGATTTGTTGAGATCTTATAGTCAAACAACTATGAAACATCTTCCAAAAATAATCTCGGATCATAGACCTATATACATCCAGGTACAGGGTGAGGACTTTTCACGCCAGCAATAAAGGCTGTTAAGGTTTTTGGCAGCTTGGACGACATCTGATTCTTTTGAGCAGGTTGTTACAGATAATTGGTCAATGACGACATCTCTTACAGGCAACATAAACTAGTTTGTGACTGCGGTACAAAAGTGGAACCATGAGGTTTTTGGCAACATTGGTCACCGAAAGCGACATATTTTGGCTCGATTAGGCAGTATTCAAAAAGCACAGGAGACACGTCCATCTTCTCATCTAGATCGTTTGGAGGGACAATTGCGAAAGGAGTTTGAGTCCATATGTGAGCAAGAGAGTTTGACATGGGCCTAACGGGCACGATGTGACTGGATCAATTTTGGGGACAGGAACACAGCATATTATCACGCAAAGACAATCTACAGAAGTCGTAGGAATCTAGTTAGTGGGCTTTATGATGATGCTGGAAGATGGAGTGATGATGATGTAACCTTGCGGCAATGGGCCCTAGATTTCTACACTAGTCTCTATTATAGAGACTCGGCACACACTCCTTCCTATTCAAGTAGAGATATGTTCCCATGTTTGAGAGACGACATGTGTCTGCCATTGACTGCCCCGATTTCACCTTTAGAGATTCATACTGCTTTGTTCCAGATGAAACCTTCCAAAGCACCAAGGATCGACGGTCTGCATGCAATGTTTTTTCAGAATAATTGGAGGATAGTTGGCCAATCCATGTGTAAAATGGTGACTGATTTTTTGGAACAAGGTATCTTGGAGCCGAGGTTAAATGAGACCCTCATCACTCTCATACCCAAAGTTCCTAGCCCCGAGCGCCTTAAGGATTTCAGACCGATTAGCTTATGCACAGTTCCTTATACTATTACCAAGGTATTGGCCAACCGGCTTAAAGGATGGCTCCCAAGATTAGTTTTGCCTAACCAAGTGAGCTTCATATCAAGCAGGCAGATTACAGATAATATAATCATTGCTCAAGATGTCATACATTCCATGAGATTCAAGCGTGGAGCTGTTGGTTGGATGGCCATTAAGGTTGATCTAGAGAAAGCCTATGATCGGTTGAGATGGGACATTATTGAGGAGACTCTATTCGATGCCAGACTACCAGACAAGTTTATACAAGCTGTTATGAGATGTGTGACTACTTGCAACATGAGAGTGGTTTGGAAGGGCGTACAGTTGAGGGAATTCTCACCTTCTAGGGGTATTAGGCAAGGGGATCCTCTTTCCCCCTACCTTTTTATCCTGTGCATGAAACATCTATCTCAAATGATTACATGGAAAGTGCAAGAAACTCAGTGGCATCCAATCAAGTTGGGGAAGGATGGCCCACCTCTTTCTCACCTCTTTTTTGCAGATGACCTTGTTCTATTCAGTTCGACAGAAGCTTCACAGGTATCTCTAATTAATAGTGTGCTAGGGGATTTCTATTTAAGCTCGATCCATAAAATTAGCAACTCCAAGTCTGCTATTTTTTTTCTCTAGAAACACTCCTACAAACAGGCAAGAAAGGATAAGTGGTGTCCTGGGATTCCGTAAAACACATTATCTTGGCAGATATCTGGGAGTCCTGCTACTCCATGAGAGGGTTTGTAAAGCAACCTATGCTTATATAGAAGATAAAGTCCAGGCCAAGTTATCTGGGTGGGCAGCTAAAATGCTCTCACTTGTAGGCCGTATGACTCTTACGAAGGTTGTTCTGTCTGCGATTCCTATATATATGATGCAAACTACAAGACTGCCGTTGGGGATTTGTCAACGAATTGAGCGGCATATTCGTAATTTTGTTTGGGGTAGAACAGTTACGGATCACCGACCTAGCCTAGTTAAATGGGATGATATGTGCCAACCCTACGCGCAGGGCGGTGGAGGATTCATAAAAATGGAGCATCAGAATACGGCGTTATCGATGAAGTTGGTATTCGCAATAAAGACATGACCCCATCTATTATGGGTACAAGTCTTATAGAGAAAGTATGGCGTGGATGATGTTTTCCAGATTCCCAAACGTAATGCACGTACTTCATATTTATGGAGACAATTGAAACACATATGGGGGGAGGTGGAGTGTGGATTGCGCTGGTCTGTTGGTGATGGCTCAGGTGTGCGTTTCTGGAGGGATAATTGGGTCCCTGATGTCAACCCATTAAGGTTTTTGTCTTTTAGGCCATTGACAAATACTGAACTCTCACAACCGATTAATCACTTTGTGACTCTAGATGGATCTTGGGATTGGAACCAATTTGGAGTAGACCTGCCAGATCACATTCTATCTAGGATTTCGGCTTGTCAACCGCCTAGAAGTGGTGTCGGGAGGGCAAATCCTTTCTGGGATTTGTCCACCGATGGCCGCTTCACTGTAGCTTCTGCGTATGGGATGTTGACAGACTCAGGGGGAGAGTGGACTGATCGGCTATGGGATGTCATTTGGCATTGGAGAGGTGCTCAAAGAATTCGTGTCTTCCTATGGTTTGCTGCCCGTGGGAGTCTGATGACTAACGTAACCAGAAGGCAACGACGAATGATAGATTCTGATACATGTACGAGATGTTTAGCTGAGAGGGAAGACACTAACCATATTTTGCGACACTGCTGCTTTGCGAAGAAGGTATGGGACCTTCTATTACCTCGTAGTCAAACGCTTGATTTCTTCCGGGGGGACTTTAGGAATTGTTTGTTGAAGAATCTCACTCCAGTGAATCCCGTAGATGATGAGCATCCTTAATGGACTACTCTCTTTGGCCTAGTGTGTTGGAAACTATGGGAGGTGAGGAATAAGGCCGTGTTTCAACAAGCTCACACTCAACCTGGGACGGTTGCATGCGAGGTATAGAGTATGTTGGAGTTCACTTTCCAAGCAGGTCAAAGAAATGGTACCGGGATAGCACGTCCTCCCAAAAAACAACCTTGTGTGGTTCGATGGTCTAAACCCTAGTATCCTAATGTTGTGCTTAACTGTGATGGAGCAAGGAAAGAGGATTCTAAGCGAGCAGGGGTTGGGTGCATCATCCGCGACCATGAAGGTAGGTGGTTATATGGTTGTTGTCGTCATATTGGAATTTGCAACTCCCTTACTGCAGAATTATGGGCTTTGTTGGATGGACTTGGTTTGGCGTGGAGTAGAGGCTATAGGGATGTGGAGGTTCAAATGGATTGTTTAATTGTAGTAAACCTGGTTAAAGAGAACAGTGAGCTTGCTACCGCTAACAGCAGTATTATCAGAAGGATTCAACAGCTACTGGCGCAGGATTGGAGGGTTTCAGTAATCCATACCTACCGGGAAGGGAACCATTGTGCGGATTTCTTAGCTACTTACGCTTTGAACTTGGAAGAAGGGTTTCATCTTCTTCAGGACCCCCCAGGTGCTATGCAGTTTTTGCTTCATGCTAATGCTATAGGAGAAGGACGAGTTCGTATGGGTCCGGTGCCATCTGATTAATTTTATCCGCCCTTGTAAACAAAAAAAAAAACGCTCGCCACTGGGAGATTACATTTAGCTTTGACACATATATATATATTTTTTTTTCCCTGGTGGCCGTTGAAATATCCTAGGAGTATTAATTTATTCCAACAATATATTTATATTTAAAAAAAGAGGGAATTAAAAATAAATCAGACGATTTTCGCGGCGAACCCCCTCGCGTGAATTTGCCTCCAATAACACTTGTCTTTTGAGAGCGGACATCTTCGTGTCAAACTAACAATGGTCTGATCATTCCTGGATCATCATTATTTCGCATTGTTCCTATTGCATCAATTTCGCTTCCTCGCCCAAGGGCCATCCCAAAATGGCTCGGACCTCATCGTCCGTTTCCGTGTCGCCGTGTTCGGAAATGAATCACATGCTTCCCTCAACGCCGTCGTCGGCCAAAAGCCACTCCCGTCGACCCTCTTTCTTTCACCAAAGGTCCAAATCCCTCTCCTACGATGAGCTTCCCTCCAGTTTTCCGCAGCGTTCCGTTTCGTCGAAAATCTATCGCCAGCTTCACTTGCCGGATGGTCAGCGAGAGGTGATGATCAATGACATTGTCGGAAACGGAATATCCGGTATCTTACACAAGTGGGTCAGTTACGGTCGAGGCTGGCAACGTCGTTGGTTCGTTCTCCTCGATGGCGTTCTTTCTTATTACAAAATCAACGGTCCCCGTATGGTCCTGCTCAGCCGTGAAGTCGAAACAGGGTCCCTGTATATTGGTTTAGACAGTTTAAGTGGCACAAATAAGCTTCGCGGTCGATCATCTCGCAACCGCAAGCCCATCGAAGAAATCCATCTCATGGTGTTTCTTAATTCCGCCCAATTCTTCCGTTCAAGTTAATGATTAATTATTTGTGACGTAATATATATATATATATAACATCGGTGCTTGGTATCTGATATGTAGGCTCTCCAAGTTAGTTTCATCTATATGTTTTGTCGTGTGCACTGCTTACTGATTCGAATTTTGAATGTTACGTGCACGTTTGTGCAGGTCTGTTCAATTCAAAAGAGCAAATCAGATGAGAGGAGGTTTGATATATATACAGGGACGAAGAGGAGGTTTCAGCTGCGGGCAGAGACCAGGGACGACAAGGAAGCATGGGTGGAGGCATTGCTAGCCGCAAAGGATATGTTTCCTCGTTTGTCAAATGCTGAGATCATGGCTCCGGCAGGGTTTTCTGTAATTTCCACTGAGAAATTGAGGCAACGCCTCCTAGGGGAGGGTATCAGTGAGGCTGTTATTCAGGATAGTGAACATATAATGAGAGACCGACTTTCCGAGCTGTATCAGGAGATCGTTGTTCTCAAGAACAAGCAGATGCAACTAGTGGACGCATTACGCAATTTAGAGGTAAGCGTATCTAGAGTCTGAACGACATCGCTTATGTCTTTCTTTGTTGACATGGGACCATGTTTCTCTCTTGTCTTTCTTTTGTTAATTCTTCTGTGTAGTTCTGTTATTGATGGGAAGCTAAGAAGCAGAATTACAAATTTGATTAAACAACTTTGTTTCGTGCTAAAATTGCAAAATTGTACGGGTTTCAAATGACTAAAATGCATGCCATGAGGTTTCGTGAACGATTGGGATGTTTGGTTCTGCAATTTGGTTGAAGTTTTTCTATTTCAACTACATTTTGCAGACAGATAAGGTGGACTTGGAAAATACCTTTGTTCGTCAATGCCGAGAGCAGTCCAAGGAGGACGAAGATTCCATTAGATCTGTCTACGAGAAGTACAGCGGTTAGTCTGATTCCTTTATTCCAACACATATTCACTTCTCTTTCAAAGGGTAATGTGCTTCCGGTTTAAGAAATTGTCGTCTAAAGTTGATATACTCCGATTTATGTTTTTTTGTCGAATGAAAAAATTCAAATCGTTCTTTTTCCTCCATCAATAGATATTATATAATTCTTTCTGATTTGAGAGCTCCCTTTGGTGAATTGACGATAATATAAGAAAACAATTTGCAATACTTGCGGTATTTATGAAATGATCTCACAGACTTTCAATGTTACGTACTTTCGGCTTGTATGTTGTTTCCTAGCTTTTAGGCTCTTTTTCTACTGCTTTCAGTGGTATATTCGGGTTACTAAGCATGGTAAAAAGGAAAATATACCGTCATCGTCTCTTTTGTCAGTTTATGTTGTAATGCCTATTCTCATGTTTGCTTTTCTCACTTATAAAGATTTGTGATTATTTTTTTGGCGCATGCTAAATCAAATCCTGTTATTGCATTGAGCCTGAAAGGATTTGAATTTTGGAGAGATATATGGCTCAGTTTGGTCATGATCTTGTCAGTATACTCTATATTATGTAATACTGCTTTGGAACATAGAAAAGTTGATCGGAGAGATGTGATGTTGCATAAATTCCACTAAGTTTGCTAGATCAACTTTCCAGGAGAGGCATAATAATTATTTTTTTGAATATATTACAGAGGGCAGTGTAAGCGATTTTTTTGATGAGCTTGACTGGAATGATGATTCTGATGATGACTATGATGCATTCTTTGATTCAAGTGACAACCTTTCACCAATCAGTGATAAGAATAATAGATCTGAGTTATACAGATCACCACTTGATACTGGAGAAGAAAGGACTCCTAACAATGAATACAGAGCAAATTTAAGTCGTGGTTCTGTTGGATCCTACCATCATGTCAACCGGCGAAAGAACTTGCCTGATCCTGTTGAGAAAGAGAAGAGACTCAGTCTCTGGTCAATTTTAAAAGATAATATTGGGAAGGACCTCACAAAAATTTGTCTACCGGTTTATTTCAATGAGCCCCTCTCCTCATTACAGAAATGCTTTGAAGACCTTGAGTACTCTTATCTCCTAGATCAAGCATATTTGTGGGGAAAAATGGTTAGTTCCTTCTGGCGTTGTTTTGTAAATGACATCATTCACTAGGGGTAGCCGAATTCATACACTTTTCAGTAATTGTCTGTGTCGGTTAATTGTTCCTTATGACATCCACGGTGCATGTAACAGGGCAACAACCTTATGAGGATACTATATGTGGCTGCATTTGCTGTTTCAAGTTATGCTTCCACAGAGGATAGAACTTTCAAACCATTTACGCCTTTGTTGGGTGAGACATATGAAGCTAACTATCCGGACAAGGGAATACGCTTTATATCAGAAAAGGTGTCATATGCTCATCTTATATAAGAGTTAGAAAATTCTGCCTTATTTATAACAATACCCTAAAAAAAGAATATTTGTAATTTTGAAAGCCTTAGTAATCTGATATGCATATTGAAATATTAGCTTGTGTGTGTGTGTCTATATATTCAGATGATCTTGGAGTTAAAATGTTTGGGCAATTGGGAATGAACTACTTCTGTCATTTATCTTGAAATAGGTTAGTCATCATCCTATGGTTATGGCATTCCACTGTGAGGGCAGTAGCTGGAAATTTTGGGGTGACGTCAATATAAAAAGTAGATTTTTGGGTCGTTCAATTCAGATTGATCCTGTTGGTTTATTAACTTTGGAGTTTGACGACGGACAAGTCTGTCGGTGGAGTAAGGTATGCTTTCACATGACTAGTACTTGCCAATCTCATCCAAGATGCCTGCTAGCTGCTGATTTGTTAATATTCTACCATCAGGTAACAACATCCGTTTACAACCTCATTTTAGGGAAACTCTATTGTGATCATTATGGTACAAAGAGTATAGATGCAAATCAGGAGTATTCATGTAGGATTAAATTCAAGGAGCCTTCGATTATCAACAGAAACCCTCACCAGGTGCCCTGTTACCTCTCCTATATAATTCTTCCTTGTTCCTTTGTGTTGGATGTGCGATCTCACGGGTTGTTTAAAATGTGTTATATTCTAGCATACCTTTGACTTATATCATCTTGGTATTAGCAAGTAATCTTCATCTTCGTAGTTATCTGACTTATAACGAATTTGGTATTGAAATGCATTCTTATTTTCCTAAATAAGTGGTCTTCTTCTTTGCATAAAGTCTGAAAATTGACGTGAACTTATACTTGTTTTTTTTTCATACCTATAATTTGAGATAGTTTAGACATGTATAAAGAAAGAAGGCCAAGGGATGGGCCGGTGAGAATTGTAGATCAAGCAATATGAAGTAGAGAAAAGACCAAAAAGAATACTCAATGAAGTTACTGAGTGGGACCATTTTAAATTAACAATTTATCTAAAAATTTTGTTATTGATAGAGTAAAATTGTGTCGTGTGATCAATGTAATTGACCCTATTTAATAGGATAAAGCTTGTTGTTGTTGTTAATTCATGAATTATTTGCAAATATGATGCGGAAAATCTGTAAACACTGACTGAAATCATTGTTTGCTGTCAATGATAGAACTGCACAGTTGTTTGCTTTTGTAATTTTCTAAAGAGACTTATCTGAACTGCATGATTCTTTCCGTTCTTTAGACATACTTTTATGACTTCGTACGTGTCATTTAAGTTCTGTTGTAGGTGCACGGCCAAGTCACTGATAAGAAAGGTAGAACAGTGGCAACTTTACGAGGGAAGTGGGACGAGAGCTTGCATTATGTAATTGGAGACAATTCCAGGAAAGGAAAAGGTTCCATTGTCTCCTCAAAACCTCATCTTATATGGAAGCGGAGTGATCCGCCTGAACACCCCACAAAATATAATCTTACACAGTTCGGAATTACGTTGAATGAAATCACACCTGAGCTCAGGGTAACTGTTTAGAAGACTTCATTTCTCTCAATCTATCTATAAGTTATATATACCTTTGTAAATAAGATTTGTTAATTATTTTTTACCAAAAAAAAAGATTTGTTAATTCTTACGTGAGAGTTCACAAATAGGAGAAGCTGCCACCTACAGATTCGAGGCTAAGACCTGATCAAAGGTATTTGGAGAATGGACTATATGAAATGGCTAATGCTGAGAAGTTGCGGCTGGAACAAAAACAGCGGCAGGTATGATTCAAGCATCTGAGTAACACACTTTTTCTTTGAATTAGAAGAGACAGACACCAAAAGCCTGAGGTTACAAACGAGATCGCAATCTCTCACTTATAGAGAGCTTCTATGCCGATCGTGATTAACCATTTTTAATTATGCTAGGCAATGACTATGCAAAATAAGGGTTGGCAGCCAAGGTGGTTTAAGAAGGCCAAAGGCAGCAATACCTACCGTTATGTTGGCGGATACTGGGAAGCGAGGGAACAAGGGAACTGGGAATCTTGCTCTCGGATATTTGAATAGTTAAATGGTATTCATATTTGACTACAATTCCTTTGAAATTCTTTTTTGTTTTGACAAATCAAGGCAAGCCTTATGCTTGAACATTACAAACACAATTCCTTTGAATTACTAACCTTGGTTTCTGGCTAGTTCCTCCTTTCCCATTTTCTTTATGGCATTATACCATAATGTTTTTTTTTTTTTGGTGAGATATGTTGCTTCCTTGTGATTAGGTAGGTTCTGAAGACATACCAGTGCAAGAGATAGAAACATATAATACCACAGGGACAACTGACAGTGAGACGCCTTCTCAACTCCCTTTAGAAATTTTCTCGCGTTTCAAAGATAGGGTTTGGATTTAGATGGAGTTGGAAAGTGGAAACAAACATTTGTATGATGAACAATGTTCATAATCTACCAAGAGAGTTATTCTATTTGTTTATTTTTTAATCGGTGAAAAGTCCTTGAAAAATATACGGACTTGAATTCGAATACTGTTAGTTTTTGTGTATAGTATAAATTTTTGTAGAGTATATATGACTATATGTATAATAACGTATCAGGTCTTCCGACCAATAAAATCTCAAAATAAATATTTTTATCCAATTTTATTTTATTTTTCTATATGATGACAATCAATAGAACGATCGCAGGGCATGATTACATGTTAGATTTATTTGCTGTAAATATTTCTCACCCTCTAAGAATTATCTTTAGAATAGTTTATTTCAACTGCATGAATGATTTTCTATGATTTATTCTGTGTTTGGTATTCAATGGCTTTCAAAAGTTTTATAATATATAATTAAGTAAATTAATTATTTTTTATTTATATGTCTGACCTATCCCTTGTAATATATAATTCCCAAATCTAATGTTAGAAGGTCTAATTCTTTTTTACTCCGTTCGGAATGGGTTCACAACTTTGTATGAAGTTGGAAAGAGCATTTGGATCATGAATATGGAATATTATTCATAATTTATCAAGGCGTAAGTAATAATTAGACAAATTGTAGTCAATCTTGTGAATTTGCACTTTAAGTATACTGATTTTTACATTTTTACCTCATAAAATCGTATCCTTTTATATTTAAACTCGTGCTGGCCATAAATTTAATTAAACTTGCAAATTAACATTTTGAGATTATTATTTTTATATTTTTACCTAATAAAATCATATCAACTCATTTTTAAACTTGTGTTAGTTTATTCTTTTAATCATGTTCAATAGCTTAATACATGAACTTTGTAGAAATTTTTTTATAGATATGATAGATTATAAATGTCAATGGATTTAGTTTCAATTATTCATATTTAAAATATAATAAAATAAAATTATTTTCATTTTTATAAAAGGAAGTCCTTACAAGTTCATGATCCAAATTTATATTTTTGTCATAAGTTTACTTAAACTTATTGACAAAAATTTGACTTTGGGTTTTTTTGTGTCAAAACAATAGTTATTTCAAATAAGATTTTATTATTCATTCATTTAAATAATTTAACATTTTAATAAAAAATAAACTTAAACCACTTGCATTACCTAAACAGTTATTTTTTTGGTAAAGAAAAACATTAAACAGTTATTTTCATTCAAACTAGAAGATATACCATCAACAAAAATTTTAAAATAATCCAACACCAATAGAAATTGGACCACTGCATGCCTCCACCACCCTACATTTTCTTGGGAATTCACACTGGAGTCTAAAAAACTAAAAAAATAATAAAAAAAAAGTGTCATTATAAATTCCACTGAAAATTTTATATGGAACTTAGTGATTTAGATTTTAAATTTTAAATTACTTTTTTACCCTTTGTAATTGATATTTGAATATTATATGATGTTAAGTTATATGACTAGGTTTAAATATTTGTCAATCGTCATTCTAAAACTTATCAATATAAACACATTTATTTGTCAACTAGAGTTATTTTAGTTAATATAGATGTGATTGTTGATAATCACTCTATAAATCATTAATATAATCATATCCACTTGTTAACGGGAGCTATTTTAAATTATACTGGAAAATATAAATATTTAACATTGATGCACCTTGTCAATAACCACTTTTTGATTTGTCATTACATGTACATAAACTTGACAAAATAAGCATATATATTTGTCAATGTATAGTTGTCATTATAGACACATAAACTTATCAAAATATGAGCATGCACTTACCAATGCATAACTTGTCCAAATACACATATAAATTTTTCAAAATAGGTATATAAACTTGTCAAAATATGCACTTACTCTCATCAATGTATAATTTGTCATTATATACACAAAAACTTATTAAAATATGTATATACACTTGCCAATGTATAACTTGTTAAAATACACAAATTGATATGTTCGTCCTTATTTGAACCATGGTTGGAGAAAAAGGTTTTTGACAACATGTCAATGTGTGTATTTTGACAAGTTATACATTAGCAAATTGATGTGTCTATTTTAACAAGTTTATGAGTTAATAATAATAAGTTATACATTATTATTAAGTGTATATGCCTATTTTAACAAGTTATATATTGACGGTATGTGTCTATTTTGATAAATTTATGTACATATTTTGGCAAGTTTAGGTGCCTATATAACGAAAAGTTTTATATTTGCAAGTGTATGTGCCTATTTTAATAAGTTTATGTGCATATATCGGTAAGTCAAAAAGTGCCCATTGACAGGGCCTATTTATGTTAACTATTGCCATTTTTCAATACAATTTTGAACAGTTCCCGTTGACGAGTACATGTGATTATATTGACAAATTATAAAGAGTTTACTAACATGCTCATATATGTTAACTAAAACAGCTTATGTCAACAAGTGAATATGTTTATATTGATAAGTTCTATAGTGGCGATTGACAAGTATTTGAACACATTCATATAACTTAATATCATATAATATCCAAATATCAATTACTAAGGGTAAGAAGGTAATTTAACATTAGAAATTTATATCACTGAGGTCCCTAGGAAATTTTTTTATACATAAATCTTCAATTAAACTTCTTTGTTATTTTTTCTAGTGCTTGAGATCTAAGAGTTTTTTTTTTGGGTTAAGTAACAAAAATACACATGGGCTTTACCTCCAGGAGCGCCCAGCACCACGTGCTTTTTTTCTGGACCAAAAATACACACATGGTTACGTTTTAGGAGCAAAAATACCTCAGTCATTAACTGACTGTTAGCCATGGTGAAATTTCTATTATTCCTTTAGTTTAAAATAATTTTAAAAAAAACTAAAATACCCCACTCCCCACCCCCACACCACCGACCACCCCACGCTAGTGGCTGCCACCGGCGAACGGCGTTCGCCGCCCCACCGCCAGCGACTTTTTTTAAAAAACAAACTAATTTTTTTTTAAAAAAAAAACACTTAGAGAAGGCCGACCTCGTCGCCACCGACGACTTTTTTTTTTTAAAAAAACTATTTTTTCTTTTTAAAAAAACACTAGGGGGAGGCCCTCCCCACCACTGCCCACCCCACACCAGCCGCTGGCACCCCACCTCCCCTTAGTTTCAAAAAAAAATAGTTGCCGGAGGTGGTCGCTGGCGAAGGAGAGGCCGGCCTCCTCTTAGTTTTTTTTTAAATAGTTTTTTTTAAAAAAAAAATCACCAGAGATGAGGCAGGCGGTGGCCGTTCGCCAGTGTGTGGTGGCCGGCGGTGGGGATGCCGGCCTCCCTTTTGTGTTGTTTTTATAAAAAAATTATTTTAAAAAAAAAGTCGCCGATGACGGCCGCGACATGGGGTGGCTGGCTGTGTGGCCCACGGGGCGGAGGGGGGGTGGGGGTATTTTAGTTTTTTTTAAAAAAATTATTTTAAATTAAGGACAAAATAGTAATTTCACCATGGTTAATGTAATACTCGGATAGTTGTTGTCTGGAATATTATAGTATATTAATAGAATGACTATTTACGATAAATATGGTCTCAAAGAATAAGATAATTAGTTTATTCTCAAAGAAAAATACTAAGGGAATTAAATGGAATCCGATGCCAAAAGGCATGAAAATGCATTTTAGGGCCATAAAATATCCTAAGAATATGATGATAAATCCTAAAGGGCAGTGAAATAATTATAAAAATTAGGAGGAATATTGTCCCTAATTTAGACAATTTATTAAATTATCTCCTTTGAAAAGGGGAGAATGGAAAATTAAAAAGTATTCTATGGATCATATTAGATCCCATGATTTTTAATATTATGCATGAAGCATAAATTATTAATGTCAATAAAATAGTCGTGAGAAAATGATTAATCTTAATTAAGAAAATTATCAAAAATTAGTGAGGGAGTAATCAAGTGATTTTTGGGAATTTTATAAGATCATTAAAATTTAGGAAATATGAAAAATAAAATAAAATAATTATTTATTAATAAGGGCCGAAAATTTGGCCAAGAAAAATAAAGAAAAAATGAAATGGAAATTAAGAAAAAATATCTAAGATATTTTGTAATTAAATAATATTATAATGGTGAAAAGCAAATAGGATAAATGCCCACGGATAAAAATAAAATGCTACCTAGAAAATCATGAACTAAGTTTCTAGAGTTAGAGTATATTATAGACAAGTGAATTTTTATCTCAAAGTAGGCTGTCTCCAAAGTCATTTCTGTAACTGACGGTGTGATCATGAGATAAGGCCAAGAAGATATTTTGCGGAATTAGAACAGATAGTAGAAATGAGAACCGATGGAAAATAATTCGTAAACTAGAATTCGAGGATAAGTTGGTAAAAACCAGAGTATATTATTAATCAGTAGATTTTTATCCAGAAGTTGACGCTGTCCGACGTTATTTCCGTAACCGACAGCGGTTGTCCGAAAATGTTTGGCAGGAAACGGAATGTCCTTAATGGGATCAAAAATTTAGATAACCCAAGTATTTTAAAAGAGAAAGAAAAGATCTTCAGGCCTTTGCTTCCAGAATTTTGAGATTTTCAAAGATTACGCGATTGGGACACCGAACAGGGAACTATATCAAATAAAGCAAGAAGATGATGCATGATGATGTCATCATTTTTGCCTTTTTATGGGGGAAGGTCGGCCAAAAGGGTTAAAGGGCCAAGATCGTGCCACGTGTCAACCCTAAATCCTACGATCCAGAATCCATATGATAAAGCATGAATAGTAACCGAAATTCTTCTATAAATAGCCCTCAACTTCTTTCAAATTTTTCACACCATTCCTCTTCTAGAAAACCGAAAATTTGAGAGAGAAAGTAGAAGGAGGAGTCCGGGGAAATTCATAGCAAAGCTCTGGGTAAGTTCTTTGGTCCTTAGTCTTTAGTTTAAGTAGTTCTTTCGGTAGTTATAGTAGAAATGTTAGAGTAATCTCTAATCTTTCAAGTTAGCTTAGATATCATGTTTAAGGAATAAATATGATATTTATTTCAAAAATATGTTGAAGGAAGAGTTATGTCAAAATTTTGAAAGATTAAAGTCAAAATAGCAAAGTTCTGGCGAAATTCCACCGATTAATCAAACTAGGGGCAAAATGGTAATTTGTACTTAAAATGTCTGTTATGATATTAAATACTCATAATTGTGATATTATCCTTATAGGATATTTGACATCACAAACCGTTGTTCCCGCTGTTTCCACTGTTGTACCACCGTCGTACCGCTGTCAAACATACCGTATGTCGACGAAAGTACCAGATATCGTCAATGGAGGTACAGACGCGTACTGTAACCCTAACTCTATGCTGCTCATATACATATATGTGATAGATATGTTCATATACTGAGGCTCTACTTAGGGTCGTCAGTTATACATACAGCTTTATACGGGTTATAGTCTTGATAACACCATTGAGTTTTCCTAGCGCTGAAGACACGATGGGCCGTCATGGCACTGGTTATGTGCAGACATACTGTGGGACTTTACATACGGCTTTGTGCTTATGTTTTGTCAATGCTGTGATCATGCATCTGCTGTGAGCTTTTGTATTGATATGCTGTTATGTTATTATGAATATCTGTTGCCTATATATTGTTTTATTTGAGCATAAGGTTAACCGTTACCTAAGATCCAAATGGGAATTGGATATCAGCTGTAGCTTCAGGATCGGGAGGACCAAGGGTTGAAGATAGGGGCAAGCGGCCGGTGTAGGATTCAAGAAGGAGTTTTTATGTTTCTAGTTTATGTATTCACTTTCGTTTGAATGTTAGATGACTGTACTAGTACAATTACACTATGGTTATATATCTCTAAGGTTCAGTTACTCGCTTATTAAAACGTTCTACTCTGATTATTGTTTTTAAAAAAAAAATTCACTGTTTTAAATGGGATGTTACAATTAACGGTCAACTAACGCTGTGGTATTTTTACTCCTAAAACGTAACCACGTGTGTATTTTTTATCTAGAAAAAAGCACGTGGTGTATTTTTCTACTTAACCCTTTTTTCCCCCTTAATTTTTTTTGGGTTAGATCCACCCCACATTATTAGTATAAAATAAATCAGCCGCTCAAGAAGATCATGACAATTAAATGCCATATTCAGTACCTAATGTAAAAATAAAACCCCCCTCATGTACTTACTTCATATATTGTAAAATCATGTTGGAAAAATCAACTTCTAATAAACCAAATAGACACTTAGTTGGGGGTTAGATCATTTGATTTTTTTTTAAAAAAAATTTTCTTAACCAGAAGGGTTTAGATCTAATTGTAAATGTAAAACTTTAATCTATTTTATTCCTCATACTTGTCATGTTTTTTCCCCTACATTACCCCAAATTATTGCTCGTGTTAAGGTAGTACGTATGTATCAAGAGACAATTTCAATATAAATGATTTAATATATCATTTTATAGAAAGTGACAACCATTTTTGACAAACAACTAATTTAACTAGTTTCATAATATGATCGAATTAGTTTGTTAAGTAGATATTATATTAAGACTGAACAATGTAGTAATAACCATAAACAAAGTGGTTGTTTTCTAAGGTTTGCATGGAATTAGTTGGCCACATGTTGTTGACCAGGATGAATATTGTATAGCTAGGTAGTAACTCCTAGTGTTTAGCGGCGCATATTAAATCCAATGGCACGCCTTCTTTATTTTTATATACAACATACGTTATTAGTACAACACAAACATACTCGAAGAAAGACAGAGTCATGGGAGGCCTTAGCATTTCTTTTTTATATTCCTGCGATTCAGTTTCAGAATCATCCCTCACGCGCATTCACTTTCGCATCTCCCTCCCATACGTGACAACCACATCTCTCTCCTATTTTTCTATTCCGTAATGCCATTTTGTGCCTTTGTCAGATTACAAACTACACCCACCTTATCATCACACTCTACGTGCATGTTTCATTAATTTGATTATATTAGATGACAATTAGCAACTTGAGACTAGCACCTGGAGAGTACAAATTTGGCACTCAGTATTAAATTCCTTACCATCTGGTTATTCTCATACTTCCTTGATTGATGTCTTAAAATTTACTTTAATTCACACAATAAAAAATATACATACAATTTCAACATTTTTTTTAATAATGTAAAAGTGTAAGTGAGTCGGATACTTATAATTCACTTAGGTTTGAGTATATGCCTCCACAAATATATATATATATATATATATATATATATATATAATTTAATATTTCTTTTTTTACTGTAGAAATTCTTTTTCTACTACACTTTTATAAAAGTGGGTGGGTCCTATTATAAATGGAAGAGAGCAAATGAGACCCACTCACTTTCATGTATGTATGACAGAAAAATATAGTAAAAACAAAAACATTAATCCTATATATATATATTGTCCACAAGTGTTTGTTTGGGTTAACCATAGAAACTGTTTTTCCAAGATAATTTACAGTATACGAGATAACTATGTAAAAAAAAATTTTGTCTCAATTTATGTGAAAGTGTTCTTTAAACATCAACTAACTCATATTTGGAATAGTGATTCGAGTATTTAACAATAGATTTTTATTTTTACAATAAAAACAAAAACATTAATCCTATATATATATATATATATATATATATATATATATCATCCACAAGTGTTTGTTTGGGTTAACCATAGAAACTGCTTTTCTGAGATAATTTACAGTATACGAGATAATTATATAAAAAAAGTTTTTGCCTCAATTTATGTGAAAGTGTTTTTTAAACATCAACTAACTCATATTTAGAATAGTGATTTGAGTATTTAACAATAGATTTTTAATTATAATTTACCGTATATAAAACATATGAGATGAGTTTTTTCTTAATTTACGTAAAAAAGGTACTTTTACAATCCTAAGAGTCATCTTTAATAAGCTTATGTTTTTTTTTTGGACAATTCAAACAAGCTTATGTAAGTAGAGAGCTTTTTAATAAATTATTTTTATTAGTGGATAAAATCATATTGGTCCCTCATGCAAAATTTTATTCACATATTCTAATTAAGAATGTGAGAATTAAACCCACTTTTGTGTCGTGAAAGCAAGTATATTAGCGAACAAAGCCAAATCTGCTAGACACCCAGAGAGAGGACGTAGGTCAGTCATGGCTGGCCATTAAAGTCCAGGTGGCAACTCACTCCCAACAGAACCCCCCCCCCCACACGATACCCCCCCAAAAAAAAAAAAAAACTCACCCTCTTCATCTTTTTCTCTGGCTTTCTCTGAATCACTCTCACAGAGAAGCAACACAGTCGCCACTTCCACAATGTGGACGCCACTGCCACCACTTCGGCCACCACCACAACCACCAACCATCCGGCTCCACCCCACACGATAAACACCTTTTACATTTCTCGGTCTCTGTTTCTCTCTCTCTCTCCCACTCGCCGGCGCTGCATTATCCGGCGGATGTCTGTGGGTTGTGATTTCCTTCAAGCTCACCGAGAAAAATATGCAACAGACGCTCCTCATTCCGTCTGAAGAAGGCATCCATCCCAGCACACCTGCCAACGGAGTGAATAAAAAAAATCCTGAGCTAAAAGAGAAAGGAATTGAGCTAGTGGTCCCACCTCCCTGTCTGGTGCTCGGTCGGCCTCGGACCCAAGCTGGGCTGCGGCGCGTGGCACCTACCGTCCCTGCCTCCGGTGCCAATAACGTTGCCACCCGCACCGTTGAAAAAGCCGTTCTGAACGGAGATCTTTATACGGGTACTTTGCTGCGGAATGTGCCACACGGTTCAGGGAAATATCTATGGGCGGATGGGTGCATGTATGAAGGTGAATGGAAGAGAGGTAAAGCCTGTGGAAGCGGTAAGTTCTCTTGGCCTTCTGGGGCTACCTACGAGGGCGAATTCAAGTCGGGTCGAATAGATGGCTACGGCACATTCATTGGTACCGAGGGCGAGATGTACCGTGGGACATGGGTTGCTGATCGGAAACATGGGTTTGGTGAGAAGTGCTACGTGAATGGGGATGTGTACGAAGGATCTTGGAGGAACAATTTGCAAGATGGAGAAGGTCGGTACGTGTGGAAGAATGGGAATGAGTATGTAGGTGAGTGGAAGAATGGTGCGATCTCTGGTAAAGGAGTTTTGATTTGGACAAATGGGAATCGATATGAAGGGTTTTGGGAGAACGGTGTTCCAAAGGGGAAGGGAGTGTTCACATGGTCTGACGGAGGCAGCTCTACTGGAAATTGGGAGAAGAATGCTGAGATGATGACGACGACGGCGAGGAAGAGGTCGTCGGTGGACGGATCGAGGAATGTGAATTTCCCGCGGATTTGCATCTGGGAACTTGATGGAGAAGCCGGAGATATCACTTGCGATATCGTTGAGCCATCTGAGTTATACGGTGATGTTAATGAATCTGTTCCCGGAGAGGAAGCAATTACCGGCGAGTTCCAGAAGAGTCCATGTCGGTCAGTCGATGGCGATTTCAAGAGACCAGGTCAAACTGTATCGAGGGGGCATAAGAACTACGATTTGATGCTTAATCTTCAACTGGGTATCAGGTAATTGCCCGTTAACTTTCAGAATTGCTGCAATCTTTCGAGGAATTAAATGAAATTTGTTGTAAAATTGTTTTCCTCTTCAGGTACTCTGTTGGGAAGCATGCTTCGGTTATGCGTGAACTTCGACAAGGAGATTTTGATCCGAAGGAGAAGTTCTGGACAAGGTTTCCCCCAGAAGGATCTAAGTTTACACCTCCGCATCAATCAGTGGACTTCAGGTGGAAAGACTACTGTCCTATCGTGTTCAGGTGAAGATAAATTTTCTTGAATGATTAGTATTTTTTTATTTCCATGTATGGAAAATTGGGTATAGACTAATTATGCATATATCTCCCTGGTTCCTTCTTTTGTTGGGTATTTAGACATTTAAGGGATTTATTTGGAATAGATCCGGCGGATTATATGCTGGCTATTTGCGGAAATGACTCACTCAGAGAGATGTCATCTCCTGGGAAAAGTGGAAGCTTCTTTTACCTTACACAAGATGACAGATTCATTATTAAAACCGTGAAGAAGTCGGAAGTCAAGGTTAGTTGCAAGCCTCTAGACTTGGAAAATTCATTAATGTTGTAAGGAAAAATTATAGGCATACTTGGAAATTGCATTAATTTTGTCATCTCTGGTGAGGTAAGATCTCACTTTCAGAATGAACTATGGTTACTATTCTTTGGGCATTCCATAATCACTAGTGGCCTTGTCAGGTGCTGATCAGGATGCTTCCAAGTTACTACAACCATGTCCGTCAATACAAGAACTCCCTTGTTACGAAATTCCTTGGCGTTCATTGTGTCAAGCCTATTGGAGGCCAGAAGGTAGGATTTAAGATGAAAATTTTGCTTTGAAGTGGCTGGTTTTCCAAATTGCTTGCCGCAAATTAATTAAGAAATTACAAAATTCTTTGCAAAACCAGACCAGGTTTATTGTAATGGGCAATGTGTTCTGTTCTGAGTACCGGATCCATAAGAGGTTCGACCTCAAAGGTTCTTCTCATGGTCGTACAACAGATAAGCCCCAGGAAGAAATTGATGAGACCACCACCCTCAAAGACCTCGATCTTAATTTTGTCTTTCGGCTGGAACATTCTTGGTTTCAGAAGTTTAAATGGTATAGTTTCTATGGTTCATACTGGTTTACATTTTTCCTTCCGTACTTCAGCTTGGTCTTAAGTAATGGTTTCTACTCTACTCAGGCAACTGGATAGGGACTGTGAATTCCTAGAGTCAGAGGGAATCATGGATTACAGTCTTCTGATTGGTCTTCATTTCCGTGATGATTACTCAGATGATGAAAAGAGAAGTTCACCTTATGATATGCGTTCGGGTATGTATCATTTATCTTGCTTTATAGTTTTGTCTTATGCTCTACGATGAGTTTGATTGAACTACCCGAAACATAAAATATGCCGTCTTATGGCCTCATCAGGAAAGAGAAATTTTCTTGGTGATGAGATGCAAGACATGAGGTGGATATCTAGTAGCCGGTATGTCTCTTTCCTTTTACCCGTACATAGTCGTCTTTATCAAATGAATTCTTTGAAGTTTTAGCATTATTCTCCTTGTATCTTTTTTTTAACTTATGTTTCAAAAACAAATGTTTAAGGGGGATTCACAATTCTTTATGCGATTAATATCCTAAACGTTGTAAAATTTTGGATTGTATAAAAATTCCAATCTATTAGTTCTTTTTGTGGAAGCCAAGTCAACAATCTCATGGTTGGGTCCCATTGATGGCAATCCCTTTCACTTCCTTGCATGTGCCACGTGCTTGAGCTTTAGTGCACAAGGACCCAGGTTTTCAACAAACACAAGTAGAATACTTTTATCTTAAAATATCAAAGCGGCACAATAGAAAGCAAATAATTACCAATGGAAATGGCAACAACCGAAAAACAAACAAGAAAAAGTCTATGAATGAGCACTATATTTAACTTCCATTTTTAATATGATTTGGGAGTGGGCTAGTGAGTGATCTCTTTCAGTGGATCTGTTCTGTTGCATGAGATGCACTGAAGATGACATGTGCCATCTAGGCAAAACTGAAGTCAGTTTTGTTGACAATTATTGTCGGTGGGGTCATTTGATCTTCCTCATAATTGCAAAGATTTCTTTGTTAGTCAAATGGTAGGTAAATGAAGCAGTGATAGATGCTGGGACTTGAATCATAAATAGATATATTGCTATGTTAGACATGATGCTTCCTTTTCTGCCTTGTTTTTTTTGTTAGGTGATGTGCATCTTGATCATGCAAATATTTTACGCCATGATAGATTCTCTTATAAACATATAGCAAGTAGATATCACTCAGCTTGCCTTGTTAAATAAGTTATCTCCATGAATATCTGTATCCAACAGCTATGTTGTGACATGAATTTTCAGCTGAGTTTAATCAATATTCCATTGCTGGTTTCTGATTTTAAGTATAATCATTCTTGATGTTTATACCAGGGAGCCTCTAATCCGGTTAGGAACAAACACGCCTGCCAGAGCTGAGAGAGTGTGTAGGGTAGGATTGGATCAAAAGGGTGGTGGAAGTAGCAATTCATCCCCTTCGGATGATGGTGGTGCCGGTGGCGAGATATTGGACGTCATCCTCTTCTTTGGTATCATTGACATTCTCCAAGACTATGATATTACCAAAAAGCTAGAACATGCATACAAGTCCCTGCAAGTGGATCCCACCTCCATCTCAGCCGTTGATCCCAAGCTATATTCAAAAAGATTTAGGTTTTTCATACACAGAATCTTTGTAGAGGACAAGTAATACGCAGGGGAAAGAAAGTGACAACTACCGGTATTAGACCATGACTAATTTTGAACAAGCTTAAGGCGATACCACCCCCTATCGCAGCAAAGAGAGGAGACCCTACAGAGTATGCATATTTTGGAGGTTTTTGTTGATGGCTACATTTTTCCCATAGCCATTGCCAAAAAAAAAAAAAAAGGTAGGGGGAGGAATGTCCCAAGCTTATTAATTCGGTTGTTTCATTTTCTTTTTAAACTCTTTCAAACGCTTTGAAGTAGTAGTATGTAATTGTTCTTTCATTATTTTTTTAAAAAGAAAGGAAAGGAAAAAGAGTGGGGGAGGGGGGAAAACAAGAAAGAGAGGCATGGATGTGATTTTTGTTTTTAATTTGGGGAGAGATTGACAACTTAGAGCTTTGTACATCCCATGACATGAGGTGAATCATATGTATAAATTTTTTTTCCTTCAAATTGCTTTTTCCTGTGGAAGAAGATTGTTCCTTGTGAGAAGGGCATATAGGGTTTAGGGAATGCTGGAGTGGAGGGGAAGGGATTGAAATTGTACAGTCAAAGATGGATAATGGAATTGAGAAATGAGAATTCATGGTTGGTTTTTTTTTTCCCCCTGGTTTATGGGTGTGGTTATAGGAATATTTAAGGAAAAAAAGCAGGGTTGGTCTGAATCTGAAGAAAGAAAAGTTGGAGGCAGAGGACCCCTCTGTCTGTGTCTGTGTCTGTCCCTGGTAGTCTCATTCAAACGGCTTTTTTTGTGGGTTTAAACTTTGGCAGAGAGAAGGACATGAAAAGAAGAGAAAGGAGTGGGGAGTGTTTCCTTTGGGTCATGCCCTTTCATTGTCAATGTGGGAAGCCCGAGTTTGAAAAAGCAGAGAGTTGAAAAATAATGGCGTGGCATGTCCCTTTTGTTTGGCTTTCTTTTCTTTTTTGAAGGGAGATACGACAAAAGCAAATACTAGTACCTACTGATTTTTTTTTTTTTTGCTCAGAATAGTACCTACTGATTTGGACCATATTGTTTTGAGTTTTGGGCACCCCAAGACCATACCATACCAGCTAGTGTTGGTTGTGTTGTGCCACTCACACAAGATAACGTAAACTTGACTCTTGATGGACAGACCACACAGATGGATGACTGACTCTTCAGTGCTGTGCAGCCTTTTAAAACTCCCTCCCTTCACATCGCTTACAGTCCCAGTCCCAGACTGAATCCCCCAGATATGACACAAAACTAAACATTAACCCCCATACTATTTTGTCACCAACATATACTCCTGATTGGTTCCATCACAAGATGACGACATTTTTTATATGATTTGGTCTGATCGAAGCATTCTCAATTAGGAATAAGGAACAATTCACCCGAAGGCATCCTTTTGCCTTCACGTGCTTTAAGACTTCACATTTAAGATGTTGAAGTTCCTTTCACTAGATCCCATGCTCACAACCAGTGGTGGATTCAAAAAATTAATGAAAGGTGGACATTCAATAAGTTGAAGTATATATATTTTAATAATAAAAGTATATTACAATAAAAATAATTACAATGTCATTCTTGTAAACCTTATATTTTGAAATTCCATCATAATTGTCTTATTATCAATGCTATCAAATACATTTTTTATGATAGAAGGACATTTTTCGTATTTTTGCATCAAAATTCAAGAGTGGGGACTTGCCCCCCTTCTCATTCACTTGCGTAGTTGCGTCCACCCATGTTCACAACTACGAAATACACTTTTTTAAGGGATAATATAATATTGATTCTTCAAGTTTACCCTTATTTTAGTTTTGGTCACTCAAGGATCAAAATGATCTATATTTTTATTTAATGACAGGAACTAATATTTAACACAAAATGAAATTAGAGAGATTGAAACCAAGATTTGGACAACCTTAAGAGACCAAAAATAGTATTAACCTTTTTAAATTTATCCTTTTTTCGTGTATTTCTTTTAGTTTTATTATTAGAAATGATAAAAATAATAAATAAGTTGACTTCCAAGGGATAAAGACACAAAAGTATCTCCCAATTTGTAAATCACTGATTTTTTTAGCACCTGATATTGAGATTAAAATTTGTAGCAAAACTATTTAAATGCCCTTAGTTCCAATGACAACAACAAATTAACAAACAATAAATTTAATTTATTAAACGATAACAACAAACTAAGGTAGTGACAAGTAAGTTTACAAAAATTCTTACTAATAATCAATGACAGCAACAATCTGACAAATAACAACTATTAACTTGTCAAATGAAAATATTTTAAGCAAGAAGAACTTATGTTCCACAAAGCAACTAAGTCATTTTTTTTAAAAAAAATTTAATTTCATAAGAGTTCCCAACAATCAATAGGAATTGAACTATTTTGAGGGAGCAAGTTTCATAATTTAGCAAGCGTATGGGAGAATATTTTAGTTTTATGCTTTTCTCCTCCCAATGTATAAATCAACTTAGTATATAAAACAATTTTTTTTTTAAAAAATAATGATTATACGTATCAAACTGGGAGAATGAATTTGTTAATTAAATAATCAGCTTGCTTTAAATAATGATTTAAGAAGAAATAAAAAGGAAAGACATATGGGCAAAGAAGATGATCAAATCTGAACTGTGCTGCCAATTTTGATCATGGAATTTGGCAGCATATGGCGCTGTTTTTTTTAAACATAAATATTTTCTTATTTAAGATAATCATATTTAAAGTAAAAGTCGATAGCTCTCCCAACCAGGATTTAAACTTTGATTCGTCACTTTATAAAGAACTAACCACTCCTACTAAAACCAACGTGGCGCTGTTATTTGAGTGTGTTGGGGGACTGTCTCTCGTGAGCTGATGAATTTCCCAAATCCTAAACCCAATTCTGCCAACCTCTTGTCCATTCATTTATTTGCTTTCCTCTCTTTTTTTTTTTTTTTTTTTTTTTTTTAACTCTTTTCTTTGATTTGCCCGCCATTCCCATTCATTCTTACTTCACCTAAAAGTAATCCCTCTTATATTATTAATTTTTTATTGGGTGTGATTTTTCAACACATTTCTTTCTTTTATTCAAAAGTTATTTTTTTTAGTGTTTTTCTTCCTCATACTATTTTCTTGACTTTCAGTGAAAGTGATTTCGGCACTATCATTTGTAATTATTGACATATAGCTCCTTCCCCATTTTCCCCCTTTTCCTTTTCACAAATATATTTTTTTTTTTATGATTAGGATGACGAATGCATTTGTCTATTTAAAAAGCTATCAATAATTCAAAAAGAAAGAAATAATGTTATTTGAACATTTGTCTAAGATATAATATTATTGAGTTATGTTCAAGCACTTTCAATTGAATTAGAGATATCTATCTCAATGTATTTTATTTTTCAATCACTTAGTTTAAATTCTTGACTTAATTGAAAAAAATAATTGATAAAAAAATGTTAGGTTTAAATATTAACAAGTTGTTAGTTAAAGTGATAAATGATTTTCAATATGAATTTAAATCTTGAGAAGTGTAATTGTTTAAGAGAGACAAAAAGTGTTTGTGCTCCAAATCTCAAAGGGGGAAACATTTGTATGTTAAATAACGATATGTTTTTAAAATAGATGCAATAATAAATAAAAAAATAATTGGAAAGAAATCCGTTATTGCTGTGGGCTTCGAAAGCTAAATTGTGTGGCCTAAAAAAGCTGAATTGGGCCTTAACGAAATAACCAAAATTAAAATGGGCTTCAGTACCATAGAGAACGACACGGTTTGAATCTGTCGTCGAACTGGGCCCACTAAACATCAGGTGGGCTCCACCAATCTCGCAATTAAAAAGCAGAAACAAAAATACGTGGACAAAAAAATAATGGCTGCGGAAGTGTGTTGTGGCTCGCTGCTCTTATCCGGTGAAACTCAGTGGCACCACCATCAACAACGGCGAGCAAGACGAACCAGAACTCCAATAAGCACTAGCAGATTACACTTTTCATCATCACTCTCACTCGTTCCTCTCGAAGCTTCCTTCTCTTCTTCTCTCTCCAAACATGGTTCCTTCTCTACCACTTTCCGCGCCAATGGGTTCAGAGTGTGCTGCCAGGTTGCTGGTGGCGCCTACGACCTCGAATTTTCCGCCAAAGTCGGCCAGGACCGTCTCTCTAAGGTTTGAGCTAGATTTTAGTCAGAAGAATATGTCAGTTAAATGTTCTTATTCTGGATTTTTCCGTTTCCAGGTTCCTATCTCTAATATAAGGAATTTCTGCATCATTGCTCATATTGACCATGGGAAATCAACATTAGCTGATAAATTGCTTCAAGTGACTGGTACTGTCCAACAGCGAGAAATGAAGGATCAGTTTCTTGATAACATGGATTTAGAGAGAGAAAGAGGCATCACAATTAAGCTCCAGGTTCAATTATTATAACCTTACCCTCTTTGAATCTCATTCAAGCAGCATTCCTGCATTTTCTAATGATAAAGTTTCTTCTAGTCTACTTTATATATTGATATAATGATATGCAACAATATGTAACTTGTGCTTTGCTGCCCGCGTGAATATGTGTATTCTCCGAGCTTCTTAATATAGTCTCTCCGTAACTAGAAAAAAACCAATTAATGTTAGATAATGTTTTGCATGGATGTAAGCTGCTGCAGTGCTTTGTTCTTGTAGACCTCTTGCTCTACCACCCTAACGTTAGAATCATTACGTGTTCTTTCAATTATTTGTTTTGGCGGTGAAATGTACATAAAGAAAGTTGTTCGTGGACATAGATGTGAATGAATGATAGAAAAAAAAAAATCGCTTATAGAATCTCAGCAGCCAATTGTTTATCTCTCATGAGCTACAATCTTTAGGAGTTGGATTTATTTCTTTATTTGATCCAGGAAACTGGTAAAATATAGGTCTGATTTCTTGTTTGGATAATGCCTACCTCTATGTAATGTTAGAGAAAGCATTTAACTAGACTTGATCATGGCAGGCAGCTCGAATGCGCTATGTGTGTGAACATGAACCATATTGTTTAAATCTAATTGATACTCCTGGGCATGTTGACTTCTCTTACGAGGTACGTATGTTTGTTGCAACAAATTACTATATCTTTATACGAATTACCATGTGGCAGCAATCATGCCTCTGTTCTTTTCTTTCTGGCTTTCTGCTTTGTAATCCATACAGAAGCTATTTTCAGATGTAAGTAATGTCTTAGGATTTCTCATTAAGCAGCTTAACTCTTCCGTCAAATTGTATTTTTCTGAAACCATTTTTTTAAATTACAAATTGAAACTTCTGAATACACGAGCTTTCCAATAAATTATTTTTCCTGATCCAAACATAACTGGAAAAAGTTACTAGTTTAGGTGATATTCTCCTGTCTTATCCCACATTTAGTTGCCTTTATTCATTTCTATTTACTTTAAAAAGGTTTAAAAAAAAAAATTGACGGAAAATGCATTTCCTTCTAGTTGTATTTTGCTGTAACTAAAGTAGGAAATAATAATAAATAATAATAGTAAAAAAAAATTCTAATGCAATAAAATTTTTGCTATGCCTTCTAGACATAAGTATGCTTGTTGGTCATATTCTTGGTCCATCTGAAATCTTAATGATATGTTATGATACCAGGTTCATATATTACAAGTACATAATTGTACATCTCCTTGCTTGTGCTAATATTTTTATCAGAAGAAGATTACTTTTCAGTGTATTTATAGTTATACAATTATGGCTTTCATCTATGCCTAGGTTTCCCGATCACTTGCTGCATGTGAGGGTGCTCTTCTTGTTGTAGATGCTTCACAGGTGAATCTTTATATATTTAACCATGTATTTTTTTCTAGCTTAAGGGTATATCACCTACTTGGTTACAAGAGTTTCTTTCTGAATAACAGGGAGTTGAAGCACAAACACTAGCTAATGTTTATTTAGCCTTGGAGAACAACCTTGAAGTTATACCTGTAAGGATATGTCGTCTACTAGTAGCTTATATATGTTTGTTATAATAGTTCGTAGATATATTCACTATTCTTTATTCCTGTCAATTTTTTGTCGTATTACAAAGACTATTAATTGATAGAACCATATATTTTTCTGTTTGTTGAGATCAATTTTTTATCCATTACAGGTTTTGAATAAAATAGATCTTCCTGGCGCTGAGCCAGATCGAGTTATAAAAGAGATTGAAGAGGTCTGGTTGTCAACCTAGATCCTTTATAAAATGAGTCTCTAGACTTGTCCATTTTCGAGGGGGAAGCATCCTATGTTCCTTCCTTTTCTTTGTTTCTTCTCTGACCATTGATGTTCATTTTCTTTTCTTACAGCTATAGCCACATGTACCAATTACCTTTTGATATTGTAGAGTCTGACAATTTGTAATTTTCTTGCTTGATGTTAAATTGTCATGGTTGTTCCATCCAGTGGGATAATACAAATTTGACAATGTATTTTGCTAGAGCTTTTATGCATAATCATTGCTAGTTTCTCTGTCCTGTACATGGGAATTGTTATTCAGATTTATTGGATGATTCTTATGTTAAAACATTTAATTGATTCCTTTGTAGATTGTTGGGTTAGATTGTAGCAATGCAATCCTCTGCTCTGCAAAGGTCAGTTATTTGTCATTAATTTTTTGTGTTTATACATGGCTTATCTTTTTGACTGATAAATAACTACAGACATGTGGTTCACTGATAAATTTATTTTCTTTTTTTAGGAAGGAATAGGTATAACTGATATTCTCAACGCAATTGTTACAAGAATTCCACCTCCTGCTGAAACAGCTAAATGGCCATTGAGGGCTTTAATTTTTGATAGGTACAGACCTTTTCCCTCAATATTGTTAAACTTTATTCAAAATAATAGATTATTATGTTGCATGTTGGGAAACCATTGAGATGCAAGGCAGTACCTAAGTTCCTAAGTTCTTGAGGCTATCACTCCTAATAACTAGTCTTGTGGGCTGGGCTCTCCTTTGACTCAAGCTTAAATAAGTGATATCATTAATTCTTTGTTTCTTGGTGCAGTTACTATGATCCGTATAGGGGCGTCATTGTATATTTTCGAGTTGTAGATGGGACTATAAAGAAAGGTGACAGAGTTTATTTTATGGCTAGTGGGAAGGTGTTGTATTCTTCCTACTTTTTTATATCCTCTCCCTTAGCTATCTGAGTTTTACACTATCATGCTTCAGTTATCCATTGGAGTTAAGTGTTCATAATTTCAATATTTTTATCCATTCTGACTGCAATTCAAAGAGCATGCTAGCATTTTTTGTTACTGTAATTATATACTTTTGGCTGAGCAAATGCTGTAATACAACAGGATTACTTTGCTGACGAACTTGGAGTTTTGTCTCCCAATCAGCTTCAAGTTGAAGAATTGTATGCGGGTGAGGTAAAGTGATACTTCTTAATAGGTTGGTTGTCTTATTTATTTTTGAGTGAAGTAGATCTGTGATATTTGTTGTGTATTTTAATAGGTGGGCTATCTTTCGGCATCTATAAGAACTGTAGCTGATGCTAGAGTGGGCGACACTATCACCCACTATGGCAGACAAGCAGAGAACTCTCTCCCTGGATATGAAGAAGCCACTCCGATGGTGTTTTGTGGCCTATTTCCTGTTGATGCAGACCAGTATGTCATCTCTTATTTGCTTGCCCAATCCCCACCCCAATTCCATAAACAAATGATGGATTTAGACACTTCAAATTCCCTAGAATTAATTACTTAACTCTACTTTGTTGTCAGATTTCCTGAACTACGTGATGCACTTGAGAAGCTGCAGCTCAATGATGCTGCACTGAAGGTATGTGAATCTGCATGCATCATCTTTCCTGATGTCTGATGCGTTTATCATGAACTTACAAGCTATCTCAATTTTGAACTAAATTACTTCCTAGTTAGCATTCATTTTTCTTACATTCCAGCTTGACTTTGGTCAAATCAATAATAAACTCAGCAGAGAGTCTGTTTTGTTTTCTGGAATCCAGTTTGAACCTGAGACTTCAAGTGCCATGGGATTTGGCTTTAGATGTGGGTTTCTTGGACTTCTCCATATGGAAATTGTTCAGGTTAGATATCTGCATATTATTGGTTGGATGCTCAAACCCTTATTTACTCCCTGAACTTTGAAATCACCTTCACAAATGCTTCGTATTACAGGAAAGACTTGAGAGAGAATACAATCTGAGCCTGATAACAACTGCTCCAAGTGTTGTATATAGAGTGAACTGTGTAAATGGTGATACTGTAATTTCTTCTTCATCCTAAACTCACTTTTCATGAAGTAAACTTTGTTATCTAAATTATTGATGCCAATTGGATACCCTCTATATTTTTCTAGTTAGATGTTTTTTTAATACCATAATTTCATGAATCTCAATTATTGAAGGTTGAATGCTCAAATCCTTCTTTACTCCCTGAACCTGGAAAAAGGAAGTCAATTGAAGAGCCATTTGTTAAGGTTATTTATTGTACTTTGTGAAATCCATATCCCTGATGAATATTTCAAGTAATCCATGCTGTTTATGTTGACTTTTTAGTGCTGTAAAATTTTACGTTACTTTATTTTTGAGTAATGCATGCAGATTGAGATGCTTACGCCAAAAGATTACATTGGTCCACTTATGGAATTGGCTCAAGACAGAAGAGGGCAATTTAAAGAAATGAAATTTATCGCTGAAAACAGAGCATCTATTACCTATGAATTACCACTAGCAGAGGTAACCTCTTGCTTTAAATTTGTGTCACTCCGCTATAAACTCTCTTTATGTACTAATATTTAATTAGTTTTAGCCTATTTATGTCTTACTCTGTCTGTGAATATCAATTTTGCAGATGGTTGGTGATTTCTTTGACCAGCTAAAGTCCAGAAGTAAGGGTTATGCTAGCATGGAATATGTTTTCATCGGGTAAATTTCTATGAAGGCTCTGTTTCAAAATTCGCAAGCATATAGCTTTTGCCTTATTTTATCTATTAGATATAGAAGATATACCTACAGTTGTGACTGAAATGATATGCTGTTGTCTGTAAAAGATAATGGAAGAATTCAAATATAATTGTAACTGCAGGTGTTCCATTTTCACCTCTATCTCTTTTCTTTTCATATTATACAATATATACTGCTTCATGTAGGTAAATGCAGCATTGTTCTAGCTAGCCTTTCAGCATACATGCTATTACTAGCAATATCAAAACTATTGTCCAATAGATGATGATGCCTTTGTTAACTTAAAAGAAATTCATAATATATTGGCTTAGAGTTATAGAAACTCCTAATGTGTTATATATACTCTGTTTGCTGACTCAGGTACAGAGAAAGTGATTTAATTAGACTTGACATACAGATAAATGGTGATCCAGTGGAACCATTGGCTACAATTGTTCACAATAATAAGGTAATTTATTAGTCCTGCTGAATAAATGGAATGTACCTCATCATATAAGTGGTCCTTAGCTCTTTGTAATGGTTGGAAATAATGCTGTTGATTTTTTTTTATTTTCTTGATATATTTTTTGAGATTCCTCTCATCCACTTGATTGCTAAAGCAGGCTCCCTTCTCCCCAACCCTTTATAATATCTTACATGTTTATCAGAACCTCGGAGGCTCAGACACTGAGAAAGCTAGAAGGCTGATTTTCTTCATTTTGCCAATCTGGAGGCATTCATTTCATGAAATGCTAGTGTTTAAATGCAGTGTCCATGCACAGAGAAAAGATCAAAGTAATTCTTAGTTTTAGAATTTTTTAACTCACTGAGTTGGAATTTTGAGGGTGTTAATAGTCAGAGCCAAAGGAATGGAGTAACAAATAAAAGTAAGATTCTTTAGAACAGTTGTTAAGGTCTGTATATTTTGTTTCGTTGTCCAATAAGAAAGGGTTTTAATACGCAGACTTCAACAACTACAATTTTAGATCAAAACACCATTAAAAAGTTATATGCTTCTAAAACTCCTAATGTCACGAGGTTCAAATCAACAACCTGTTAGAAATTAAACCCAAGTCTTGTCCCTTGCTTGGAAGTCTTGAGTGATCACCATGTCAGTCTATTGGGTTCAAAATGGAAGATTCAGAATCATTTCCATGGAGTAAGGAAGAGAGAAAATAATTTGAGTAGAGCTTTTTTATTCACTGTTCTTGAATATCTATGTAGAGAAGTTGATGACTTTTATATTTGAATGTGCATTTTATGTCTGCTGCAACTAACTAAAAGAAAATAAAAGAAATACGCTCTCCAGTCCTTTTCATAAGGCTCTTTCAACTACTCTCATGAGAGTAAGGAAATTAGTTAAATGTATTTTTTTTTTAATTTTTCAAAATTATCCTTTGTTTGGTATAGCTCATTTTGTAATGGCAACATTATTTGATATTTGGAATTTATTTTAGTTTGTTAAAATTGGATCTCTTGTAAGATGGATTTTTTTATCATGTTATATATATATATATATATATGATGCTTATTAATTATCTGGGTATTTTAGGCTCCACTTATTTTCATAGATAGATTATAATTTAGAATTATTTATTTTATAGATTTAAATCCAAGACTTTACGATATGTATTTACATACGAATTTACTTAGGATAAAAGATATACCCAAGCAGCAAGCCACAAAGATATTTAAGGACACAATGCGTTAATAATTGGCATTTCTTGCTGCTGATCCATGCTATCCCACTTAATTTTGAATGTACTTTTGGTATAAAAGTGTAGTTTTATCTGCAATTGGCTATCATTTCTAAGCACTGTATGCTTTGGCGTATATGAATGCTTGCCATTCATCACTTTATTTAAAAGATACCTTGCAGTTATTAACTTTCCTGAATTGATGTCTGCGTATTATCAGAAACTCAATTTGAGCAAATTTTCAGGCCTATTCAGTAGGACGGGCTTTGACTCAAAAGTTGAAAGAGCTCATACCACGTCAAATGTTTAAAATTCCAATTCAAGTAAGATCCATATGCTCTTTACTCCTTTCATGTACGCTTCTATTTTTTAAAAAAATAAAAAATTTCTGATTCTCTAGCCTTGTCTGTTGGAATTTTCAGGCTGCATCTTACTTTCTCTTTCTGCACCTCTGACACAACTTGTCCATTAGATTTCTAACTGAATGTTTAGAATCTTTGCTTTTCCCATTCAGCTAACCTCAGAAACATATTCTGGCAATCTTTTGTCAGGCTTGTATAGGTTCAAAAGTGATTGCTAGTGAGGCTTTATCTGCAATAAGGAAGGACGTGTTAGCTAAATGCTACGGTAAGACAAAGATTGCATAACTTTTGGTTTGTAATTCTTTTCCTCCCGTCAAATAACTTTTACTTTGGGCTCTCAATGGCTTTCCTATTCCTTTAATGTATGCATTTGGGGGGAAAGCCATGCAAATATGTAGAAAATAAGATTCCCTTTCGCATAATCATTATGTTCCCCATTAAGTTCCTTACTCTATTGTAACTACCCTGAATGCTCTTTATTTATACTTTCTCCTTTGATATCATTCTTCTAGGTGGGGACATTTCAAGAAAAAAGAAATTACTTAAGAAACAGGTACGCTTCAAATTTTGTTGATTGTCATAATATCTTTTATGGAGTATTGGGGGTGGTTGGTGGCTCTCTGGCCCTTAATAGATTGTTTTGTAGTTAGAAAGGTGATTGATTGAAATTTTCGTGTTCACTTAATTGTGTTTGGAAATGAAAATGATTAATTACAATTTAGGGGAGGCGCAAAATTATTTTGTGAGAATGAGACAACTAAATTTACAAGTGTGATTTATAGTTTTCATTCCACAAATTTACATGGGATTGCCCCTGAGTGTACTGCCATGTGTGTGATCAGGCTGCAGGAAAGAAAAGGATGAAAGCGATTGGAAAAGTGGATGTGCCTCAAGAAGCCTTCATGGCGGTTTTGAAACTAGAAAAGGAGGTTATATGATCCCTTTTGTTTGGCTTGCAACATAATCTGACTTGGGAAAATATGTCAGAATCTTGGTGTATCATAATTATTATTTTGGAATAATAATGATCCGCGTTATCTGTTTTCTTTTTTGGCCAAGGCATTATCTGACTTCTATTATTGCATATAAGATGCTCCATTTCATTTTACTTTCGGCTCATATAATGCTCTGCCATCTTCTCAAAATAAGCCTTGATTAGTAAAACAATTTCTCTGCCCTACTAAATAGGATGCAAGTGGAAAGGAGAATAAGACACTATTTTTCAACAATAGAAGTTTTTTAATGCATCACTCACTTGTAATGTAATTTGTCTCTTCCCACTTGTAGGTCGTACTTCTATTTTCAGCGTCAAAATTTCGATTTCTTATCAAGAGATGCGTGGGATATGTTAAAAATAACAGACTCAAAAGAAAACCTTTAACAACCAAATATAGAGTTAGTCTAACAACCAGTGGTGTGAGGTTTTGCTAAATTTTTTTTACATCGAGTTTGGGTTTTAAATGAGACATTATGTTAAAAAGGGTAGCCACAAACTCTAAAATTATATTGGAAAGGACAGTCATAAACTTTAAAATGGAAATAGTCAATTGTTTAGATATCTGGTAACAGCACCAGAAAAGGTGTTAAATATTGGTTGATAGTATTAAAAAGAAAAAAAAAAGTTTCATTGAGAACAAATTTCTTGAAAGTTTCAAATAACAATATTTACCATTTCAACAAATCTCTAAGGTGAGCCCCGCTTGATTATTGATTCCTTCCTCCAATTCTTTTTTTTTTTTTCAGTGAGATGGAATTTTATTACTCAAATATTACTCGAAATATGCATACCTTGATTCATATTTTGGTGCCACGGAAATGCTGTTTTTCAGGTTTCATATTTGTCAATTGTAGATTTTAGAAATGCATTAATGTTTTCAATTCATGTTTGCCCTTATTTTCTTTTTTGAGTGTTGTTCAATATATTTATTTAAAGAAGACTAAGGATGCTTTAGTGAATTTGTTTAGCATAATGTTGAGAATGTTGTGAGTTTTTTTTTAATACTCCCCCCATTCCTTAATATGGGATACAATTGACATTATGTAGAAATTGAAGAAGATAAATAAATTATTTAAGTATAAAATGTATTGTGTATCAATTAATTATATATCAATTTATAAGTTAGACAAATTTATTTAGTATAAAAAATATCAATATAAATACTTCAAAATTATTTATTTTTTTAATTAATCTCTTTAAAAAAGTCAATTAAATATTATATGAAAGATAATATTTAATAAATAGAAATAAGAGTCACACGAGCAAAATTATTTCCCTCCCTCCTCATTATCGACAAAAACTCAGTGGTTCTTACGACCCAACTTGCCGAATCAAAATCCAAATTCAAATACACACAGAGCAAATAGATGGCTTAAATTCAAATTTAACAGAGTGATTTCTTTTTTTCGTAAAATAAGTAAACCATTTCAAACTTATATATCAAAGAAATTTTATGTGACTTTCAAGAACAAAATGGAAATAAAATATCGTCTAGAGTTCACGCCTTACAACATTAAGCTATTGCTAACGTGTACATCAGGTTTTCTTCTATACTTTATATTTCAGAAAGAACTTTCGAATATTATGACATAAAAACCATCATCTATATACCTATTACAAGCATATTCTTGGTTAGTACTCTGGAGTGGACTAAATTGAAAATTAAGCTGACAAATCTACATCTAATAGCATTTGCCAGAGCAGACGATATTGTTATCTCCCTCTAACCATCCATCAATTTCACTGAAGCAAACACTACAAGGCTTCAGTTTCACTACTCTGCATGACAAGGTTCAAGAGTGAATACTTGACCATCAAATATATTTTCCCATACTGCACAGCAAGCCTGGCTCCAGACACAACCCAATACCCCGGTGAATCTTCTGGTCCTCTTGCCATCTCCGTCGTGTCAACAAACCTCAGAAGCTTCGGCGTGTGCACTGGCAGTGGCCGTGCTGCTGAGTAGGTGGTTGACCCAATAGTCACATCTCCTGGCTTTGGATGACCATTCTGCTTCTCTTTAGTGAATAATCCACAGAATCCCAATGACCTGTGGCGCAAGTTATCCAGATTCGGCTCCCACTCTGGTTTACTCTGCAAAGTAGATCCGAGTACTTTGGAGAAGCGCAGGCGTAGAAAGAGGCACTTGTTCTCAACTTGTAACTGAGCTCCGGTGACAATGGAGAGACCATCATCTGATTCTACAGGTGCAGTGCAGACATATGCCAAGCTATTCCAGCGAACTTTTTGATGGGATGGGCAATTAAAAGAGTTACATGACAAATAAGAATTTTCATTGTCTGAAAGTGGGAAGGATTTGGGTAGAGAAGCCAGATGCTGCAAGTGAATTGCTAAGCGGTCGCTTCTTCTCCCTTCTAACTGTAATCTCAACCCTATTACTGGTCTGTTACCCACATCAACCTGCCATCAAATGAAAAACAGATATTTTTTATTTTTTTTTAAATTAAGTCTCAATCTGCATATCACTAATCCAAGTCAGCTTATGTAGATTGAAGGAGGACTCTGCCCATACTTTCTTCAATTCCAAAGGTCGAACTCAAAACTTCAAATTAAAAGAAAACTAGTTCCTTGCCATTTACACCAAGGATTATTGATTGATAACAGTTTAATTTTTTCAATTTACTTGCCATTTTCTCATCGTAGTTGTCATATTAGATGTTCTAATAAATCTGACGTCAACCCATTTAAACGACAAAAGAGCAGTTTTTTCGTGACATGCAGTGTACAGAAGTTGGACATCAATTTGCTATCATTACATGATTCAACTCCTATAAGGGAAACATAAAATACATTTCCTGTACAATATTGATCACAGAAAGATGGGAAACAGGTGTAAGAAAATCTCATATTTGGATCTTTGGCTATGATCACAATAACCTAAAAACTATAATGCTCAAACAAGATGATCAAGACAAACGCTCGTTTAAAACTAATATCTGAGATGAATGGAGTCTCAAATGTCTGCACGGTTGACGAGAGGACAAATACCTTTCATGACTCAACCTGATAGGATTAGTGTAGAAGTTTAGAGAATTCAGAGGGTTTAGAGACAGAAATCAGAGGAAGTGAGAAGAGAAACAAGAGGGAGAGAGTTTCGAAACAAGGCTGCTGCACTTGTTCATTCCATCATACACAATAATGAATCAGACATGCATCATTTAGTCTAGCCCCTACATATATATAGAGGCCAACTGTCAAGGTAATATAACAGATACAACAGCTGTACCTAAAACAGACGCACATCAACTAACATTTCTAATTCACTACAACTACCTGTGGCCTTATAGGATTAGTGTTATACCACTACTACCCTTCCCTACTTATTATTATGATTAATTAGTCCTAAGGCCTCATAGAATTAATATTGTGCCATTACTACCTAATTAATGAGCCCTAACTAATTATTCATGACTTATATATCAATACCCCAAAAGTCCCTTGACCTCAAGGGTCAGCAGTAGCAAATCTGGGAAACTCCTTCTGGAACTGATATAACAGAACCCAGGATGCCTCCACTTGACTAATATTTCAGTAACAAATCTCCCTTTCCGGCGTCCCATTCTTTGCTGTAATATCTGTTCAGGTTCTTTGCAATTTGGTAACTCTGGCCAATTTTCGGGTGGATGTCTAATTTTAACCGAAGGATCAGGACAAAATTTCAGTAATGAAATATGGAATGTATCATGAATACGTGTCTCCTCTGGTAAATCCAACTTGTAAGCAACTGCTCCCAACTGTTGCTTAATCCTATATGGTCCAAAGAACCTAGGAGCTAGCTTTTGATTAAACCGAGTAGCTGCTGAAACCTGCCTATATGGTTGTAGTTTCAGAAATACCCACTGCCCTTCTTTGAATTCACGGTCAGTCCTGTGGCTATCAGCTTTTTGTTTTATCATATTGATGGCACGAGAAAGATGATATTTAGCTACTAACAAAGCTTCTTCTCTTGCTACAAATGATCTATCAACCGCATCCACTATAGCTGATCTAGGGAGATATGGTACATATACTGGAGGTTGCTGTCCATAAAGCAATTCATGTGGTGTGGTTCTGGTTGAAGAGTGATAAGCGGTGTTCTACCACCATTCAGCCATAGGTAACCATCTTGACCATTCTTTGGGAAGCCCCCAAGTCATACAACGTAAATAGGACTCTAAACAGCGATTTAATAACTCCGTTTGCCCATTGGTTTGGGGATGATAGGAAGAGGACAACTTCTGATCCACCTTCAGCACTTTAAGAAATTCTTGCCAGAAGTTGCTAACGAATATAGGGTCACAGCTTGATATCTAAGGCTGCTCGAGATCTTGTTGGGAGGAGTATACTTGTCGGCCCTGCTCTGTGTCGTTGGTGATTTCGATGTTCCGGTGGGCGACGATCATCACCATTGGTTTCTAGCGTGGTGTCATCTCGTTGGCGTGATTCTCTGTCTGCAGCCATTGTTGCCAATTGAGCAGTTAATGTTTGTAGGGTCACCTCGATAGCTTGGAGCCGATTTTGTGTTTCATTCACATCTGCCATGGCTGCTGTCTGAGATCGGGTATTAACCATAAACCAGTGAGAAGCGTTGCACTACCGATGATGATCGCAGATAGCCGTTACGTCTAGAATTTACTCTGGTCTTGGCGACATGTGCTCTGTTCTTGATTTTCTTCTTGCTGAGTCGGTCTGTTATGTGGCTTGTCGTGACTGAATCAGTGCCACGTTGTGGTTTTCTTTGACTGTCGTGACTGTTCTTTTGTCTTTTTTTGGGATTCCTTTGAGAAATAATCCCCTGGCCAAGAGTAGAAGTGAACCGAAATAATCCCAAGAATCTTTCTTTTTCCTGTCTTTTTGTCTTTTCTGGTGAATCTTGAAACAGGAACTAGACCGAAGAAGAAGAATGGACCAGAAACTATCCCAAAAAATTCAAAGATTATACAATGGAGGAGCTGAGGATGACTCGCTCTGATGCCACTGATAGGATTAGCGTAGAAGTTTAGAGAATTCAGAGGGTTTAGAGACAGAAATCAGAGGGAGTGAGAAGAGAAACAAGAGGGAGAGAGTTTCGAAACAAGGCTGCTGCACTTGTTCATTCCATCATACACAATACTGAATCACACATGCCTCATTTAGTCTAGCCCCTACATATATATAGAGGCCAACTGTCAAGGTAATATAACAGATACAACAGCTGTACCTAGAACAGACGCACATCAGCTAACATTTCTAATTCACTACAACTACCTGTGGCCTTATAGAATTAGTGTTATGCCAGTACTACCCTTCCCTAATTATTATGATTAATTAGTCCTAAGGCCTCATAGAATTAATATTGTGCCATTACTACCTAATTAATGAGCCCTAACTAATTATTCATGACTTATATATCACAACCCATCAACCAGCGTTAACTCTTCATTTTCCTCCAACATTCATGAAACCAACTGATATGTGATATAGATACATGACTTTGGCCAAGTACTAATGAATGTTCCATTATTGATGATTATTATTAAGACTTTTCCTATTTTTTAATATTTATGTTTTTTTTGCCAACATTTTTCAGTATTCATGTAGACTTTACAAAGGAACTTTTAACACAGATCATATTTCATCATGTTTATTATTATTATGCCTCTAGCAAAGACTATTTCTTGTCATATAATCATTAAGGCTATATCAGGAAACAGAGGTATGGCTCTTCACCATCTTCTTAGGCTCACTACTCTCTAGCTTGTAGGAAGCATGGGAAATCTTCAGTATTCACAAAAATAGATAAAGAACTTACTGGAATTGTGTCTATGTAAAGCTTAGGACCAAAGAAACCCAGTGTTAGCCAGGTGTTGACTTGCTTCTTCCAACGAGCACCAGGCCGTATTTCATTAAGAATAGGAGCCCAATGTCTTGGAAGCTGAAACTCAAAAAACTGATGCAGGTCTTCAATCGGAGGTTTATCTGTTTCAGGAGCGATCAGCTTAATTCAGATTCAGAGGGAGGTTGTTACATATGCTTTCTTGAAATTCACAGGTTTTTCAAGTTTTGTACAACAAACCAAACAAGTCCACTACTTACATTGAAGATATAGATTTATGGCATGGCACACAAATCCACTTCCACGAATGCTTTTCAAGAGGGATGTCAATGGAACAAGAAACATGGAGACGACATCAGGTTCCCAGTCAACAGTATCAAACCATTCCTTATGATGTAGCATTTCGGAACTTCCTCCCCTCCTACTGCTCATTACAACCACATCCTGCAAACACATGAACAATTCTTCATGCTTTCCTGTCAGGAAATTATGGTACTGAAGAAAGGTCCAGAACAAAATTTTTAAGCTGGATGAACAAATAAATATGTAAGCAAAATCTTCAAGTAATTATTGAAAAAATGGGGAATAAAATAGGACAAAACTTAAGTCAAGTTGCTTATATCCATTAGGTCAAGTTCATAGGTAAATTTACAAGTGTACATACATAGTTTAACAACTAAGAATAGCAAAATAACAAATGTCAATATTTCATAGGTGAATTTACAAGTACAAATATGTATTTTGACAACTAACAATAACAAAATAACAAGTGTAATTAGAGAACTTGACCTAGTGCATACAAGCAACTTGGCCTAAGTTTTGTTCAACAAGATATAGATGTACAATACCTCTTCATTGTAACATATATCTTCCAAAGTCAGACTACTATTTTCTGCAGAACCCATAAACCTCATGTCAGCTTTATCCTTCAAAAGTTTTTGGAGTTTGGTGGATTGGAGGCTTGATGAATGTGATTGCCTCAAATATAACACATCCTTTCCTCCCATGCCCACCCCTACTACAACATGAGTTCCAAACTCCTCTATAAACCTTGCATGATTCAATAGAAATCAACTTTATCATTGTGAAGCCTCTTAATAGTTTCCATAGTCTTCAAATAAACCATGGTTTCCCCACACACAAGCACACACTCTCCTCAGTTAAAATACAAAGGAAGCTTTTACCGTCATAGAAACTACTAAATCTGTTCCATTGAAACAAAAGTATGCAACTAGCATTGTTGAATGGTGACTGTAATGTACAGAGTTTCCATAGTCTCACCTTGCCAAGGCCTCAGGGTCCCATGATGATGGAACAGCTTCTTTGACATGATCATCAAGTTCTCCTTCATGTTTTTCTAGTTCAATGGTATAGCGTTTGATGAACCATCCATCATAAGCAAGCGATGTTATGCTATCAAAAACTTTTACACAGCGATCGGATATCCCGAATGAAGCACAGAAATTCCCAGACGCAGTTCTTCCTCCTAAGCACATTTCTTGGTTGAAGTGCTCCAACATCTGAATCAGAATACAGGAATTTGATCCTCAAAGACACACACACGTTTGACTAGCTAAACTTGAATTTCTTCAGCTATAACTAACATACCTGATGTAAGGGAAGAACATCGGAATGGATTTTTAGAGATTCACCTCTAACACATTTAATAGAATTGGGGACGTTTGGAATTGAAACCCCACCTGGAATCTCCAGATTACGGCATTGTTCTTCATTGATAATGATCAAACTCGGACCATTCTTGCAATTGTTGAAAGATATGTCGCGGGTTATGTCAAATCCCTGGCCAATTGAGTCAATGGCTTGCTGGGCTGCTCTTAGACGAGAATCCCTCGATGCCATTTCTGAATTTGAAGGTTTATCAATGAAGAACGACTTGGGAATAAGAAGAAACCATTACATTTGGTGTTGAAATAGTCTTTTTTAAGTTTTATCGATCAACATTAAGCAATTAGCTATGTCGTTTATTTTGGGTTCCAATAGTGAGGAGGAAGCAGCTAAGCAGTTTTGTTTTTCTTAAAATCTAATTTCTAAAAACTGTTTTGATATTTTTTCTGATGCTTGACCTGGGTGAGATTTGTTCTCCCTCTTTTCTAGGGGTGAGCAAAACACCCGTAACCCGCGGATCCTCCTGTGCTCCGTAGTTTTTTGGCCCATTTCAGTCTGTTCAAATTGAACCCGTAACGGGTACGGTTTGACCCGTACCCGTATATGTTAAATGGGGTGGGGAATGGGTTAGGCTACGGGCTACCCGTCCCACCCTGTGTATATTTTATATATTTCAAATATATTAGTTATATTATAATAATTAAGTTTCATTCATACATTGCATTATTTGTACTTAGTTCAGTGGTAAAGGATGACGTCTAATAACTTTTAAGTCTGCAGTTCGATTCCATTCCCCATCCCAGGCTTTACACGCTTTTTTATGCCTGCCACATTTTTAATTATTATATTTTAAAAATTAAGAAAAAAAAAACCTGTTCAGCCAATAGTGTCGGCAGTTAATCAACCAGCATTCACTAGCCAGCAAACTATCATCAGTTTGCCAGCAACAACCAGCCCGACAACAACAATCAGCCAACCAACAACCACTAGCCAGCCAGCAACAATTAGCCAGCCAACAGCTACAAGCCAATTAGCAACTACTAGCTTATTGGAATGTAGTTGCTGTCATGTTTTACGGGAAATTATTCATACCAACGGACTTCAGTACCATAAACTTGAAGTTCACGGAAGAAGAACAGGTATGATTACCCATGCTGTTTTATTTGAAAAAGTACAGGATAAATCTTATAATACTGACAGGCTTCCAATGTTTGATTTCACAAAGAAAAATTTTGAAGAAATCAAACAATTTCTGACACAGTATTGTATAGATTTACAAGCATCAAATTCTCGAGAATAATCAATTAAATAAATTCATATATTACATGAAGGATTTATAGTGCATATAGTATCATTATCAGAATGAACATTAATTAAAAGTTTTATATGCACATGTATATTTATGAAAAGATTTAGATGAATTTTGTTATGATTTTACTTGAAAGATTTAAATCTTGCAGGTATACAATGAACAGTTAGATTGGGCATTTCTATTGTTCCATACAGAATACTTGATGACAGAAAGGATTATATGCTTAGAAGAACATTGAAAATCATGTAGTCATCAGGGGGAGCAAATCAAATGTAATCAAGAGGGGGAGACGATACACGCTGTACTCTTTTTCCCTTATCTAGGTTTTGTCCCACTGGGTTTTCCTAAAGAGGTTTTTAATAAGGCAGCACTAGAAAGTGTATCAATGAATGATGTACTCTTTTCTTTGGCTAGGTTTTTATCCCACTGGGTTTTTCCTAGTTAAAGTTTTTAATGAGGCACATACATAATAAACATCCAAGGGGGAGTGTTATGAATATATTTATTATATGGATATTTATTGCATAGTAACCCTTGAAGATCTATAAATAGAGACCTTATGTAAACATTTGTTATACACTTGAAGGAGAATCCATTTCATCTCTCTAGAATTTCCTCTGACTTCTCTCTAGAATTCCTTCAATTTTATAACACGTTATCAGCACAATTGCTGATTTTGCTTCTTCATCTCATGCTTTTCTCCAAGATGTTAATCATCTTCTTCACTTGAACGACCTTGCCGATGCCGCCTCCGCCATTTGCTGCGGTTTTTAATATAGGTTATGTTTACATCTGCCATGGAACACGATGGACCTAAATGAAGCTGCGTCATGTCCGAGAAATGCTCATGAAGAGTTGAAGAAGTTGATTTGTTATGAATATACTTATAATGTGGATGTCCATTGACTCCTGGTTTCCAAATATTAAAAGATGATATGGGACCCACGCATAGTGATTTACTATTTGCATAGTACCACGCATAGTAGTTTACTATTTGGTGGGATCCGCACACAATTATACAATCACTCACGGGAAGGAAATCCGTGAGTGAATAGTTTAGGTTTTTGGGGAAAACTACACCAAATGACCCAAAGGTAGAAATTACACTAAAGTCCCATTTTTCTTCTATAAATAGAGGTTTTCTGTAACTGTTCATTCATTGAATGAAATGAGAATCTATCTCTCTACTTTATCTCTCTAGAATCTCTGCTCTTCTTCTTATTATTTTTATCAGTTTTATAACACGTTATCAGCACGAAGACTCTACCAAGGTAAGATTTTCTCACCATCTATTTCATATTTCCATTTTATTTATCTGGGATGATCTTAACCATTATATGGAATTAAATATCTATTCTTACCGATTATTTTAACATCGGGTTCCATGGTTAAGATTTGAGATTATTTACTATTTTACTACGGTAAATAGTAATTTACTATTCACAGTAAATTTACCCCTTTTTCAGTAATTTTTACATTTTATTCATTTGACTCCTACATGGAAGTCTAGATTAATCTTTCTGTAATTTTACTTTATTCACTATTTATAGTGAATAGTAATTTTACTATTCACGGTAAATTTATATTTTATTATTTACAGTAATTTATTTATGTTTATATATTCTTCCCACTTCCTATTCATTTATTTCATGGTGGCGTCATTAAGCTCCATTTGTAATTCTTTACTTACTGCTTTATTTATTTATCTCATGGTGGCTATACTAAGCTCCATACTGACTTTACTAATATTTAGTTTTATGTCACTAACATTTATTTTATTGTTACTAACATTTATTTATCTTTTATGATAACACATTAGTATATTTACTAGTGGGTTCTATTTATTTATTTTTAACATTTATTTATTTTTTATGGCGGCAACATTATTTATTAGTGGGCTCCATTTATTTATTTTATTTTACATTTATTTATTCTTCATGGAGGCACACTAGTATCTATTAGTGGGCTCTATTTATTTATTTTATTTAAAGTTTATTTATCTTTTATGGTGGTGACATTTTGTGGGCCCCATTTATTTTAATTCTTTACTGCTTTATTTATCTTTCATGGTAGCAACACTAGTATAGTGGGCACCATTTATTATTTACTGCTTTATTTTTCATGGTGGTAACACTTGTATAGTGGACTCCATTTATTTATTATTTATTTACTGCTTTAAATCCCCTTCCCTTTTTATTTTACCGTTTTCTATATATTATATATATATATTTACATTTGCATATGCATCTTCTTTCTTATCTTTGGATGAGATAGGTCTCGCTGTGAGTTTACTACCATTCCTATCTCATCTTCTTTTTATTTATCTAGCATGTTTATTTCCAGTCATTTATTTTATTTTATTTATTTATTGCTATATATATATATCCCTCTCCCTTCTTATTATTTATGGCAACGACACTAATATATACATATTAGTGGGTTCCATCTATTTATTTTATTATGTTTATATTTTATTTATTCTGAAGATAAACTGTTAAAAGGCCATATATATTATGAGATCAAAACGCCATAGAGAGATGAGGCATAAATTGGCTTGAGACCAAGAGGCAAGATAGCCTTAATTTCAGAGGCAAGATAGCCTGAAGCCAAGAGGCAAGTTAGCCTGATAACAAGTGACAAATTATGAAACAATATTTGATCCATAAATTTTGTATGCCATCAGTTGTATAAAGGTCTCAAAATTATATATTTGGCATTAAATATTCCCTTAAATTATGAGACAAGGGATTGTATGATCATGATTGATATTATAAATAAATATATTCAATTTGCTATTATAGTAGCAATATTGTGGATTAATTTCTTGCCATGATCAAACAAATCAGTGAGTTATGGATCATGAATTTTTATCCAACTTCATTCCCAGAAGTGAATGAAGCAAATATATTATTATAGTTGTTATGTGATTTCTATGATTATAACAATTTTTATAAATACGAGAAAAGAATATTCATAAACAAAATAATTAAGCAAAAGGAAATATTATTTCAACAAAGTTTAATTGCGAGTGGCTCAATATCATTACAAACTTTAATCATCTCATTCTGAAGATATTTAATGTCTTCTTCTTTTGCTTCTCTTGAGATGGGATCCAGATGAGGCAAAGCTCTTCGTAATATCGAGATTTGCGTCATAAGTTTCTTGAGCTTCTTGTGTGGCCACTCCGTTAACCCTCCTTTTTGATAGATTTTTTGTATGGTGTGAGTAGACATATTTAATTGTTTACTCGCTTCATCAAGGGTTAAGTGAAAATAATTTCTTAAATCATGGAGCGTTGTTTTCTTTATTCTTTCTCTTTGCTCCATAGATAACCTATATAATTCACCCTGGTTAAGGGATGAAGTATCATAGGGTATACTTACTGCAGGTTGTTTTCCTTTGCCTAATGAGTGTTCAATATTGGTTTGAAATGAACTTCCATGGAGGTCATTTGGATTTATAGCCCATTCCGAACCAACACAGAGAACCTCATGATAGGCTAATACAGGATCACGCATCAAGATATATCCTGATGCTTGTAAATCTATACAATACTGTGTCAGAAATTGTTTGATTTCTTCAAAATTTTTCTTTGTGAAATCAAACATTGGAAGCCTGTCAGTATTATAAGATTTATCCTGTACTTTTTCAAATAAAACAGCATGGGTAATCATACCTGTTCTTCTTCCGTGAACTTCAAGTTTATGGTACTGAAGTCCGTTGGTATGAATAATTTCCCGTAAAACATGACAGCAACTACATTCCAATAAGCTAGTAGTTGCTAATTGGCTTGTAGCTGTTGGCTGGCTAATTGTTGCTGGCTGGCTAGTGGTTGTTGGTTGGCTGATTGTTGTTGTCGGGCTGGTTGTTGCTGGCAAACTGATGATAGTTTGCTGGCTAGTGAATGCTGGTTGATTAACTGCCGACACTATTGGCTGAACTGGATTGGTAGACTCCATTAGTTCTGCCATAGTTCTACACCTCTTAACAGGCCTCCTTGATGAACCTGCTTCAGTTGTACCTTCAATCCTTGTAGATTGAGGAAGAACACTTGTTCTAGGGGGAGAAGTAGGTACATTTGAAGCAGAAGGAGGAATAGTAGAAGGAGGAATAAACATTTCAAAGGGATTAGGAGATAACAAAGAAGTAAATGACATGTTATGTTGATCATCATATAACAAAGCATCAAGTAATGCTGTTTCGGATGTATCAGAAACTGGGATAAAACTGCTTGGTCCTGCCATGGCAATAGAATTTAGAGAAATATGTGTGAGTATCTGGTATTGATATTATCAGATGCTTGAGTGTTTGTGAGGCATGTTCGTTTGCCTTCCTCTATTTATAGTTGAATTAAATCCTATTGAATCTCTGCAGATTTGCGTAGTCCTGTTAAATCTCTACAGATTTGCTCCCTATAAAGCACGAGCCTGGAATCTTTTTGACTTTATATGTATACGACAATCTGAGTTGTCGCGCCTGTGATTCCACAGTGATGCGCCTGTGATTACACAGTATTGCGCTCGTGAATCTGCAATTATACACCTGATGATTTTGTATTTAATATATATTTGTTTGTTGATTCTGGAAAATGGAAATTTTATCATGGAATATTGTATGGAAATTTCATGAATTAATTTTTAAGGTCTCACACTTGAGGGGGAGAATAATATATATCAAGTGTGAATATTTATGTGATAATTCTTTGTGAATGTTTCTATATTGATTCCCCCAAAATGAATATTAGATTTGATGATAAATCATATGGAAAGTTGGCATGACTTGTTTGATCATCCGAGTCATATATTATGTGCTGCTTGTTCTCAGATAGACATAATTATTGGAAATGGATCTCTGGAAATATATCAAATTGAAAGTTTACATATGAGATTATAAATCTGCAAAGTTTGCAGTGATGTTTGCAACTAGAAGTTTGCAATATATTATGCGCGCAATTTCCAGATTGAATGATCCAGAAATAATGTATTAAAGTATCCATGAATGGATAGATCAATGATTATGAGAACAAAATTTATATGTTGTGTATATTTGCAGCAATTATATAAGCCAACAGAATTCTCCCCGTATAATTGGTTTTTGGTCAGGAGCCAGATTAATTCCATCTTGAAATGTTTTAAATGTGTAATGATTATTAATCTATTACAATGCACATAGATGGATATACAAAGAAAATTGATGATTTGATGAGGGGGAGAAAAATAAGCAGATTGGGTAAAGATAAAGTGAAATGAATTATCATTGGCTCTTATTGATCCTCGTACAAAGAAATGTGCACTAAAAATTCAAAATGATAATTCAGTTGCTGAGTTTAGTTAATCGAATGCCAGAAGCATTTACTGACCTAAAGAAAGTGACAAAGTCACATGTGCCAACTGCAAATGCTCCTATATGAATTGTTATAAAACACATCAGAAGTGTTGCAAGTCCATCGATTTTAAAGATAAAAATCCTCAAAAGAAAAAAGGAGCTATAAGAATATAGATGATCATGTTGAGGATAATTAAGAAAAGCTCTAGAAGAGCCATCTCCTGAAGAGATATTATCTTCAGAAGAGATATTACAAGTAAAGTGTATTGTGGTATAAGAAGAGACCCAGGTATTTACATTATGAGATCTCAATAAATTATGAATGAAATCCGATGGGACTGAAAATGAAGTCGACGTTAATAATATCTATGATAGCATATGCTACAATGAATGATAATGAGGATCATGAGCCACAATATATTTGTATGTGCTAGAAGCACATAAGGCGCCAAAAACACATATGTCCCAAAAGAACTCAAGATGATAGTGCATATAGCATCATTATCTGAATAAACATTTATTGAATTTCTATATGCACATATATATTTATGAAAAGATTATTATGACTTTACTTGACAGATTTAGATCTTGCAGATATATAATGAACAATCAGATTGGGTGTTTCTAACAGAATATTTGATGACAGAAAGTATAATATGCTCAGAAAGACATTGAAGCAATATAGTCATCAGGGGGAGCAACACTGATGTAATCAAGAGGGGGAGACGATACACGCTGTACTCTTTTTCCCTTATCTGGGTTTTATCCCACTGGGTTTTTCCTAGAAAGGTTTTTAATGAGGCAGCACTAGAAAGTGTATCAATGGATGATGTACTCTTTTCTTTGGCTAGGTTTTTATCCCACTGGGTTTTTCCTAGTTAAAGTTTTTAACGAGGCACATTCATAAATGGACATCCAAGGGGGAGTGTTATGAATATACTTATAATGTGGATGTCCATTGACTCCTGGTTTCCAAATATTAAAAGATGATATGGGACCCACGCATAGTGATTTACTATTTGCATAGTACCACGCATAGTAGTTTACTATTTGGTGGGATCCGCACACAATTATACAATCACTCACGGGAAGGAAATCCGTGAGTGAATAGTTTAGGTTTTTGGGGAAAACTACACCAAATGACCCAAAGGTAGAAATTACACTAAAGTCCCATTTTTCTTCTATAAATAGAGGTTTTCTGTAACTGTTCATTCATTGAATGAAATGAGAATCTATCTCTCTACTTTATCTCTCTAGAATCTCTGCTCTTCTTCTTATTATTTTTATCAGTTTTATAACACTAACCCATTATTCCGCCGCCCCCTCCCCATTATTTCGCCGCTCCCCTCCACCTTTTTTTAATTATTATATTTAATTTTTTTTAAAAAAAAACCCTAACTAATTGACGGTTTCAGCTCCCATTATTTCTCTCATACTCTCATCCTCTCACCTTATTTCGCCGCCCCCCCCTCCTCACGGCTCCACCTTGTCTTTCTTCTCTCCTCTCTCAATCTTCAGCTTCACCTTATTTTGCCGCCCTCCTCCACCTTCTCTTTCCTTTTTCCTTTCTCCTCTCTCAATCTTCAACTTCAATCTTCAATCTCCTGTTGCAGCTCTCATTTTTTCTCTCCTCACCCGGATTCCGTTTGCGGCAACAATAGCGACAATCGGCGAGCCAGATCTACTATCGATCTCTATGATAATCTACAAGACAGATCTACCTCGATCTCTGCCACAATTAGCATCTCGCCGTCAAGCAAATCTTTTATTTCATCTCACCATCTAATGTCTAATTTGTTCTGTTTGGTTCTTTTTTCTGAGTTTTTTTTTTTTTTGGGTTCTGTTTTTTTTTTAACATGAAGGTATGAATGGGGAACCCGAAATCGCTGGAACCCGCCTGTGTTTGACCGTACCCGCTTAACACGAGTTAAACAGGTTATATCACGGTACGGGCTACCCGTGAAAAGTAAACGGGCGGGACATGGGTTTGGGCACAGGGCAGCCCGCCCGCGCCCTACTCTTTTCCATTAGAAAGGACAAAAAAGAACGCGATTTTCTCAGAAATTTTTTATTTTAGTTTAAGAAAGCAGTGATTTGTCAAAACTAAAGGTCAAATCCGGACAACAGTTTGACTTTTACTCACCCACTGAGATTATATTTTCCACGTGGCAATATGGCAAGATTTTGGTTTCACAGCTTCACGAGTCCAAAACTCGCCAACATACGCTATGAATTACTAATAATATGAAATTTTTAATAAATTTGAAGAGTTTGGGATAATAATTTTGAGGGTGGAATTTTTGAAGATTTTGATTATTAGTAGCTCTGATCTTAAATAAAAGAATCAGTTCACTTTTTTTTTTTTATAAAAAAAAACTTAAGGATGTTAATAAAATTAATTTAAAGTATTTATCATTTTTTCTCAAAATTAATTTATTTTACTTATAAATTGATATATTATTTAATCATATACAATATATAATATGATTAACTAACTTATTTAAATTTCTTAATTTTTTAAAAACAAAAATTGACTAAATATTATATTTAGAATATGAGATAATATTGACAAGTCAAAAGGGGCGAGCAAAAAAACTTACAACTATCTCATAAATAAATTAAGTCTTATATTTAAAATTTGAAGTATATATGGACCTCCATGTATACAATTAAAAAAATATTCACAAGTTAATAAAGTTGGTCTAGTTAGCAAGAAGTTGACCCATAACTCAAAAGGTATAAGTTCAAATCCTCTTCCATGTGCGAGTTTTATTAATATACGATTTGTAAGAATTTCTATATATGGTATTTTTAAGTTAGAAGGCATGCATCATGAGCAAAAAAAGGTTAGAAGGCATGCATGGCCTCATGTATGTAAGACGTATATATTTATGTAATATATGTTGGATTTTTATGTCTAAATCCCATGACTTATGAATAAGAAGTCTCATTGGTTCGTCACCGACATTCGCATCAGTTCACCACGGTCGTATTAGTTCACCAGCAAGAAACAAGTCCTCTAATTAAACTCCCTTCATTTATAAATAGGGTGCCCTAATGACAGAATCATTATTATATTTTTCTCATAAAAACCCCTCTCTGCATATTACATTCCGCTATCATATTTTGTGCGTTCCAAAAATAGACTCGTTAGATTCGCTTTAGCTTCAGATAGCCAGAGCCATCTTTCTCGAGACGATAATCCGCTCTATCCTAGGAGACGATTGCTCATAAACTTTCGACATCCGTATTGAGGGAGTAAAATTGTCTTAAGAACACAATGAAAGTTGGGCCCGGATTTCTACATAATTCATTACCATTTTCGGCAGTCTTGTGAGTTTTACTATTTTTCTTCTTGTGTAGAAGTATAGTATGTTTACAGATTATACATATTGATTACACAGATTCTTTCCCTTATAAAAAATCCTAATTTAAATGATTTTCAACAACAATATACATATATATATATATACATACACACATATACACACGCAAAGGCTTTTTTCCCATAATGCCCCTTTTTAGGAAACTATTTACCAAAATGCCCCTACTTTGAAACTATTTCCCATTATGCCCTCCTCTGGAAACATATTCCCAATCTACCCCCCTTTAGTCGACTAAACCAGGGGTTTAGTCGACTAAATTTCGAGGGGTTCAAATTTTTTGAATCCCCCCGTAATTTAGTCGACTAAACCCCTTGGTTTAGTCGACTAAACCCATTTAGTCGACTAAACCAAGGGGTTTAGTCGACTAAATTACGGGGGTGGGCGTTAAAAAGCCCACACCCGACATTTAGTCGACTAAACCACTTGGTTTAGTCGACTAAATTTCGACGGTGAGGGTTTTTAAACACCCCAAACGCCGCTAATCGACTAGATCTCCCCCCCAAACCCCTCCCCCATCTCTTTTTCGCCAAAATCTCTCTGAATCCGTTGGTGGGTTGCGAAGAGAACTTCAATCAACTTGCATTTGCATCAATTTCGGTATGTTTTCGTCCCATTTTCGGAATTCCTCCGTCGACATTGTGTTATTGCAAACCCCATTTGTGTTTTACTGTTTTGTGCTTAGATTTGACGGTTTTATTGTGTATATATGATTGATTTGAGTTTTTCATTGATATGTATGGAGGAAAACGATGAATGTATATGTTTATGGTAATTTTTTTGCGTTTATGCGAATTTTTTTATTTTTGGACGAATTTATCTTTGTTTTTCATGAAGAATTGGTGGTTTTGTTGTGTATGTATGATTGATTTGAGTTTTTCATTGATATTTATGGAGGAAAACGATGAATGTATATGTTTATGGTAATTTTTTTGCGTTTATGCGAATTTTTTTATTTTTGGACGAATTTATCTTTGTTTTTCATGAAGAATTGGTGGTTTTGTTGTGTATGTATAATTGATTTGAGTTTTTCATTGATATTTATGGAGGAAAACGATGAATGTAGATGTTTATGGTAATTTTTTTGCGTTTATGCGAATTTTTTTATTTTTGGACGAATTTATCTTTGTTTTTCATCAAGAATGGGTGGTTTTGTTGTGTATGTATGATTGATTTGAGTTTTTCATTGATATTTATAGAGGAAAACGATGAATGTACATGTTTATGATAATTTTTTTGCGTTTATGCGAACTTTTTTGTGTTTATGAGTATTTCTTGTTTATGTTGAAAGTGTTTGTTAGTGAAAATGATGAATGTAAATGTGAAATTGAGAATGATGAATGTTTCTTGTTTCCTGATTGATTGTAACCTCCCTTTGTAGGTCTTTGTTCTCATCATGCGTCGTAGACAAGCTCCTGCTGACACTGGCAATGTGCGTGGGAGACGGATCAAGCACCGAGCATCGCGCGGGGCATCCTCCTCTAGGCAACAACATGCACCAGAACCTAAGCCTGAGCCCGTTGTTGACCTCCCGTTTGGATATTTGTTTGAAAATAATGAAGCAGAGCATGAACAATTCGTGAGGGATTTTGCTTCCAAACCCATCATTAAGCCAAAGTCATTAGACATGACATTTTTTGCACGTGAGGGCCTTGACATTGTGCCGTTGTTGGGAACTTCGCATTTGGTAGGGCTGGCGGAGATGAGTTGTCCCTATTCAGAGGTTATGGTGAGAGCTTTCTACCATAACATGATCTACATTCATGGTGATCTACAATCTCGTGTCTGCGGGGTTGACATTCTGGTGACGGCTGACATGTGGACGGATCTTCTTGGATTTGATTTTGATGCTGGTGATAGATACCAGTTTGATGGGGACACTAATTTTGTCATGGAGGGATATGTTCGAGATGAGGCTGTGTATGCGTTCAGGAGGCCAGGAGGGCATAGACCTATAGTGACTGTGGGACAACTGACTGTTAGTTCTCGGATCCTCTTCTACGTCATCACCCACATATTGTTTCCTCGGGCCTACAATCATTCACGAGTGTTGGAGGGTGACATCCCCATTATGTGGTCCATCCAGAATGGCATTGAGGTTAATTGGAGACATTATATCTGTTGGCATATGTATAAGGCAAGACATAAAGGTGCACTCCCATGCGCCTACTTGGTTCAGAAGATTTTGGAGAAATTTGGTGTTCCTATGGACGATGAGGTGATGGTGAAACAGGAAGCATGGAATGCCATCTTTGGACAGCGCCTCCTAGAGCAGTGCAAGATCACCAAGGGTGCAGATGGTGGGTGACACTACATTGGTGAAGAGGATGTTGATGCTGCTGCTGGCCAGGGTCCACCCTTTGTAACTGATGTTGGTCAGGGTCCACCTATTGTTCTTCCTGAGGTCGATGATGATGACGGCGACGATGTTCATCCTGAGCCGGAGGGTGGATTCTCCCTTAGTGATGTCATGCAGGCCATCCAACACCAGGGCAGGATGCAGAAAAAGAGGTGGAAGATAGAGAATGAAAGGTGGAGGTGGATGCAAGCTCGGATGAAGTGGGTAGAGGAGACGCTTGGTCAGATGCAGCTTGGAGGAGCACCGAATGCTGCCGAGGGTGATGATGTGGCTGATGAGCACGCGGAGGATGATGGGAATCCAGAGCATGCAAATTAGATTTATGGTGTTCATGTTTTATGTACTTTCATTGACTTTATGTTTTATGTTCGGACATTGAAGTAGAAAGCAACAATGATCCCGGGTAAGACTCTGGTTCAGGCAGGTGTGATCGCTAACCCACTTACGGACCACCCAACAATTTTCATTCTTGCCTGTTATTGCCCTCATATACCAGGGACAACCGTCAGCATGATTTCGACACTTCATCACAAACCTCCGTTCATCACTTTTTTCAACTTTGGCCGAACGATGAGTCTTCATGCAATACAATTTCACGGCATGATGCATCTCAAACTTAGAAGGAAACTGCTGATACACATATAATGGATCGCCTAACTGCCATCCACCTTGCCTGTCATCATCACCATACAACATCTCTAATTCATCGTCACAGTCAACCGCACTAATTTGAGAATAGTGCGGGCTTTCGGTCCAAAATGGCTCACTATCAGGTCCAACATCTGTCAATATGAATTTTCTGTCAGAACCAGTAAATAAACAATACAAAAACAACCACAAATTCAAGTCTACTAAATTACCACTACTAATTGGGTCAATACGAAGTGGTGGCATTGTTGCAGTCCCTGAGTTTACTAGGTTCAGGCAAGAATCAAAATCACCCTCCACATCGGTATTTGAGCTGTCACCTAGTGGAATAAACCTCTCAAATTCGTCCTCCTCATCGCTGTGCATACTCTCATCTTCCTCATCTTCCATCAATGTTACCTGACTTAACACTTGTGAAGGTGCAGATACACCAACATGTCTATCTTCTTCACCAAAATACTGTGGGGATCTTGGATGCATAGGTATAGATGATGATTCGCCAGATTCAATTTCAACATATATCTCAATAAAATTTTGTACTCTCCGATTAGCAAATGCATCTATGACACAATCTACATCTTCATCATCACATACATCGGTACTAATGTAGTATACATTATCCTTACCCACTATAGTCTCCACTTTGGCAATTAACCGATGAATGCATTGGCTGCCATGTAGTCCCAATTTTTGGTAAATTCTTTCTTTCAGCTCGTTGTATGTAGTATCCTATTTGATTTTCATCATTTTCATTTTCCCTTCAAACTGAACACCTTCGGGACCATCAAAATACCTCCCACTGTGGTAGATTATAGTCATGTAAGTGTTTGAACTTGAACTCATTTTTGACATCAGAATTTTAGCTGCAAAATGGAGGGTTTTAGCTGACCAAATAAAAAAATTTATGAAAAACGAAGTGAAATTCTTCAAAAAAATAAAAACCACTCAACCGATGTAAATCTTTTCACTTTCACATGTATATTCATCATTTTCCTCCATAAATAGGAATGAAATACTCAAATCAAGCAAAGACACACAACAAAACAACCCAATCAAAGCACAAAATGAAAAAACGCAAATGGGGGTTCGCATAAACACATAAATGACGGAGGAATTCCGAAAATGGGACGAAAACATACCGAAATTGATGCAAATGCAAGTTGATTGAAGTTCTCTTCGCAACCCACCAACGGATTCAGAGAGATTTTGGCGAAAAAGAGATGGGGGAGGGGTTTGGGGGGGAGATCTAGTCGATTAGCGGCGTTTGGGGTGTTTAAAAACCCTCACCGTCGAAATTTAGTCGACAAAACCAAGTGGTTTAGTCGACTAAATGTCGGGTGTGGGCTTTTTAACGCCCACCCCCGTAATTTAGTCGACTAAACCCCTTGGTTTAGTCGACTAAATGGGTTTAGTCGACTAAACCAAGGGGTTTAGTCGACTAAATTACGGGGGGATTCAAAAAATTTGAACCCCTCGAAATTTAGTCGACTAAACCCCTGGTTTAGTTGACTAAAGGGGGGTAGATTGAGAATATGTTTCCAGAGGAGGGCATAATGGAAAATAGTTTCAAAGTAGGGGCATTTTGATAAATAATTTCCTAAAAAGGGGCACTATGGGAAAAAAGCCCACACGCAAACGTACAGTGCATATGCATTAAAATTGAAACAGTACGGATGGGTCTGTGGGGCCAGATAGATTCTTTGACTGATTCACATGACGAAAAGAGCTTGAATACGGCATTAGACCAAGTCTCTGGCAGTGCCGGGATCAATTAATCAACGACAACGATGGATACATTATTCACGAATTGTTATTTCCATTATAATTACTATTATCCTCATACTCAGGATAACAACTAGATAATAATTAATTTATTAATATTAAAAAAATTAGTTGTTTATAATAAATATACGTTAGTTTTTCTAAAATATTTTATTCAATCATGTGGGTTGAAATTATCTTTAACGAGAATCTCTTTTATGTATTCCATCAATAATAAAGACGTTTTTTTTTAAAAAAAATTATAAATTTAAGAAATAAAATAAATTGACATATAATTTTTTATTTGTAAAATCAAATCAAACATGTTGCTTATTCTTATTAGGAATTATTATTCAAACCAAACTCCAAGTTGGCATCTTTTTTGTTTCTTTATTTTTTTTATTTTTCTCAACTCAACCAAAAGTAGCTAAGAAGTTTTCTCAACTCAACCAAAAGTAGCTAAGAAGCAAGCAGCCAAGAATTCACCTCCCTCCCGCAAGAATATCTGTTATATATGTTCAATGTATTTGTAAAAAGCACGTTCATGCATGCATGATTTCAATATAACATGTGAGTCTTATATTCGTTAAAAATGATTTTTACTATCTAATTTGATGCGTGATTATCATTTGTGGCATGTTATTATTACATTATTTTTAATATAGTTATATGATAGAAGGGTTAAAATCATAACTTTTAATCAATTCAACTAATAATAATTGAAAAGGCCCTATTTAAAAATATCATTGGTTAGAAGGATATGAATTTAAATATTAATGCTTTTTATGTTTGAAGTCTTATTCATACTCATTGTATATAAAAACATAATAGATTCTTCTAGTTAATAAAATTTTTTGGCATAAATTGTTGCGCTTTGATTTCCCCAGAAAAACATTACCCTCTTTCTTAACTTAAGATTTTGTTCATAGTGTAAAAATCTTATATTAAAAATTAGAAGTAGCAATTTTTTTCGTGCACAATTAAATTTTTAAAAGTATTAAAAAAGACACAATCTTTTTTTTATTAGGTAAATGTATCCTTTTATTATTGAAGACAATCCAATTCAAGACATTGTGGGATATTAAACACATGTCACCTCTTTAAATAAGGATCCAAATATTAGTTTGCTATATTGTAAGGCACTAATCCTTTCTATGAGAACAATCTTTTTAAAACTCCAAACTTAAAAATTTTATTGCTAAAAGGTGTAGTATGTAACCCTTCGGTGGCAAGGCGCGAGTTGCCCCAAGCAGCCCTCAACGGTTGACTTTATCCGGCAACAAGCCGTCACCAACCATTCTGAAGCTAATAATAAAAATATCTCTGCTCAGAGGTGAGAGACCTTTACTAGTTTGACCAGCCATCTCTTGCACATACTTTGGGGACACCGAAAAGCGAAAACGATATTTGAATTGTGTTTGTTTTATATTCCCCCTCGTTGTCTTAGGCCCATTCTTCTCTACTACTCTGGTAGATTCTCAACAAATCTCCATTTCCACTGAAAACCTTTCACTGTTCGTGTTCGCTTCTTTTGTATATTTTCTGGGAACATTTCCAGGGAAGATTGCGTTTCTGAGGTCTCTGTTTGAATTTGATCAAAGGTGATGAGTGTGTGGTAAGGAAAAAATGTCAGCAAAGGCCTTGGACCCGAAGAAATTCGCTGAAACTGCCATAAATTCCATTGGGCTGGGATACGATCTCACAAATGATCTCAAGCTCTATTCCTGCAAGAAAAATTTTCCTGACCCTAGATTAATTGATATAGACCAGGACCAACTTCGGACCATTCAGCTCCGAAATGGAATTTCAGTCTCAAATGTCTCCAAATCAATTAGATGTGATAAAGGCGAGCGTATGAGATTATGCTCCGATGTCCTCTCTTTTCAGCAGGTACTTTTTTTACTTGAAAACATGTTTTTATTTTGCTTTATGGGTTCAATTCTAACTCAAAGCAAACTTTGTTGTTTTAATGTTGAGTTCGAGCTTTTCTTTTTCAAGTAAATTATGTGTGTCAAGAATTGAAATACTAGCAAGTCCTTGTGAAAGGAGATGATATATAAGCTGTCTAACTGGAGATTTTTCCCTCTCCATTCCTTTTCTTTTCTTTGTTATGGATAATTGAAGGTCGATTCTGTTGAGGTTTGAGATTTTTATTTCTTTTCTTTCTTTTTTTTTTTTTGGCCGTGGGTAACAAAGCACTGTATGTTTTGCTCTAGATGTCAGAGCAGTTCAATCAGGAGCTATCACTATCTGGTAAGATCCCATCGGGTTATTTCAACGCAGCATTTGAATTATCAGAGGCTTGGCAGAGAGAAGCTGCAAATACAAAAAGTCTTGCTTTTGATGGTGTATCCATAACCTTGTACAACATTGCATTAGAGAAAACTCAGGTTGTTCTTCGTGATCATGTCAAACAAGCTGTCCCCTCATCATGGGATCCCGCTGCGTTGGCAAGGTACTTTGAGGGTTCAGCAAAATAATCTCTCTTGCTAGTTTCCTTAATTTACCAGGCTTAAGGTCCAATTTTCCCTGGAAGTTTTCTCATACTGTTTAACGCTGGCCATTAACATTTTTAACAGTCAGGGAGACAATGCTTCTTTTTTTAACACTCCCAAGGCAATATTGGTCCAACAAAATCTTTCGGATACCCACAGCTCCTAGGCAAGAACTTCAGGGGCAAATTTAGACCTTTACTCAAGTTATAATGTCCCTTCTATGTGTCCAACAAGTGTCCTGAAAGCTTAGTACAATAGGGATGTGCGTTTGGTTTGTGATAGGGAAAGAGATTCTTTGTACAACATACATTATATCTAAATGGTCATTATTCAATACTACCTCTAATCTTGAAGATCTCGTTTATGGTGCAATTGCACGATGAACAAGATTTTATATTAAGAACAAGAGATAATATTATAAATTCTTACTTTTCTAACTTTGATAAATTAGAAGGATACTTTTCTTTCTCAAAATCACTTTTTATTTTCTATTACCCACACACATATTATTTAATAAATTAGAATGATCATTTTTCAATACATATATATTATTCTGTGTATCAAATGGAAGTTGAGTCAGGCATTATAGGTTTGCAAGCTTAACTCTATCCTTCAGAATTATTCTATTCTGTGTTTCTTTTCATCTTGTATCTTGGTTATCAGCCTGCAACCTTTAAATTTTTGCACTTTGTGTTGTGGTTGATTCAATTCAACTGCATTTTTTCTGCATAACCAAAGAAGTTCAATGGATACATATTATGTCTATGATAATCACTACAGTCAATCCAATCCAATCATTTAAAATTTTTACCTACAAAACCCTAATCATCTTTTTATCTTATAATGTCAGGTTCATTGAGAAGTTTGGAACGCATGTTGTAGTTGGGGTGAAAATTGGGGGAACTGATATGATATATGCAAAGCAGCAATTCTCATCTTCTCTCCAACCAACCGATGTACAGAAAAAATTGAAAGAGATTGCTGACGGGTTCTTTGTAAGTGGAGCTGGACAACATTACACAAATGATGAAAGAATTTATCAGAAGGATAAGGTCTGAAGCTTTTGGATTAAAATTTATTTATTTATTCTGTCTCCATGAAGTGAATCGTGAGAGTTCTCAATTAAAAAGTCTTTCAATCTGCAGTCAAACTTTATCATTGAATCCAAGATTGATTAGGAAGTTGGAAGCCATATGCCATTAATCTCTGGTAAATAATGAAAAAAGAATATCTAAATCTTTCACTAATAGAATTGTAAATTTCCATTAAAAACGTCAGAATATATTGGTAATGAATTACCACCTCGTAACCTTCTATATTTTGTCATAAATCAGGGAATCCTGTTGGAAGCCCAACAAAATTAAGGGCAAATTTGCACCTATCATAATCTTGGTTGTCAAAGAGATTCTAGGATCTAATTAGGAGATTATGTAAATTTGAATTTTGTAATTTGTAATCCCTAGATATTAGGATCTATCTAAACTAAAAGATAAGATCCCCACTGTATATAATTATGTAAAACTCTAATGAATAAATAAGTTTACGGGATCAACTATTATCACCGTCAACCTTCATGATATTAGAGCAATAGCATGACGATAATAATGTCTGACGATCCCTCCACCAATACGTAGGAGTCGAATTCTCCGCTTGTGTTGCATCATTTCGTGGCTATGGCGAGTGGGAACTCCTCTGCTACAGGTGCATCGTGCCATACAACAACTGCCTTCAAAGGCTCGAATGTTACCATTATTCTTGGACGACTCACCAGGCAACAACTATCGTGAATGGGCATAGTCCGTCCGTTTCGCCCTTAAGGGTTGTGGGAAACTTGGGCACGTTACTGGCCTGTAACCGCCTCCTCTGCCCTCTGACGAGAAAGCAACAGAACTTTGGCAAGCTGAAGATGTGCTGGTCTGTTCTTGGCTTGTCAACTCAATGGGATCAGCAATCAAGAGGTACTTCATGTTTATGCCCTCTGCCCGTGACATGTGGGAAGCCATATATGAAGCCTATATTGACGGTGGCAATTCCTCGTATATATCCGATCTCCAAGCCAAGGTATAGGATCTTAAACAAGGTAATCTTCCTCTGGGTGACTGTTATCTTGCCAAAAGCACACTCTGGCAGGAGCTTGATCTCATGAATGACAACACTCCTTGTTGCATCTCACATGCTGCAAATCATGCCAAACGAGTAGAGAAGGCCAGATTGTTTGAACTACTAGCAAGTCTAGACAAGTCATTTGATGACATTTGTGGTCGAATTCTAAGCCAAGTTCCCCTCCCAAGTGTTCGCAAAGCCTTTGCAACACTCCGAAATGAAGAATCCAAAAAGAGGATCATGTTGAAGGAACCCCGAGGGTCCCCAAATGTGCCTCCAAATATTGTTCCTGAACTCTCTGCCCTTGCTATCCGTACCATTGATTCTTGGCCAAACAGAAATAGGCCAACCTATGATCATTGCAAGTAGGCCATACCAAAGATACTTGTTGGGAGATTCATGGCAAATTACCAGATTGGAAGCCAAAGAAGCACCGCGGCAGAAGTTATATTGCTGAAATTTCCAAAGATAATATTGTTGTTGTCTCCACCACTCCACAAGGTCACAAGTTTGATAAAATTAGTGAATTACTATCTATGTTACAACCATCTTAAAGGCAACCAACCGCTACGGTAGTAAAATGAGATAACTTCTTTCATGCTCTTGCTGTCATAAAAAGTACAACTACTGGAAATTGTTGGGTTGTAGACTCTAGCGCCTCTGACCATATGTCGAATAATGCCTCATTATTTCTGACCTATACTCCAACAACCACTAATATGACTGTTACTATTGTTGATGCCTCTGATTCTGTTGTTGCTGGTTTTGGGAGTGTCAAAGTTTCTCCTACTCTTGTTCTTCGTAATGTTTTGCATGTTCCTAAATTATGATGCAACTTATTATCTGTTTGTCAGTTTGCCAATGATGCAATATGCCATGCTGATTTCTGTACCACTCGCTATATTTTCCAAGACCTATTTATCGGGATGACGATTGGAGTTGCGAATGAACATGATGGACTTTATTACCTGGATGATAAAGACCTTCGTAGTATTAGTTCTTGCAATAAAGTGTCTCTCCATAGTGATGTATGGGGGCCATCCCGCATTCCTAACCGTACAAACTCAAAATGGTTTATCTCCTTTATTGATGATCACACCCGAGTGAGTTGGGTTTATCTTTTATCAAACAAATCTAAGGTTCCTCAAACCTTCATTGCTTTCTATAACATGATCCAAACACAATTTCAAACAAAAATTCGGATTTTAAATTCTAATAATGGAATTGAGTATTTTAACACTACTCTTTCTACATTCCTTCAAAATCATGGGATTATTCACAAAAGTACCTGCCCATATACCCCTCAACAAAATGGTACCGCAAGAACACTCATGCTCAACTTATTTGTTCCTCAGTTCCATTAGGGGGATGTCATCCTTACTGCTGTGTTTATCATTAATTGCATGCCCATCAAACCTCTTTCTTTTAAACTCCCCTCCAAGTCCTCCATGACCATTTTCACCTTCCCTATCTTGAAAATACCCTTCCACTTAAAGTCTTTGGCTATACCACCTATGTTCACCTTCACCATACCTTAAAGTTGTTTAGTGTGTCTTCTTGGGCTGCTCTGCTTCATAGAAAGGCTATAAATGCTTTGATCCTATTACCAAATGTTTACTTATCTCCTGGGATATTACCTTCCTGTGATATTACCTTCCATGAGAATATCCCTTTCTATTCTCCATCCTCAATTCAAGGGGAGAATTAGAGTGACTTTCAGACCAAGACAGCACCTGAACCTACATCAAAACACTCACCCAAACACCTTCCTGAACCTGAATTTCATGACACACCCCTCTATATTCTCAATCAAGAGCCACATGAGAAGACTATAACATAAACAACTAAATGTAGGGGAGACAAGAAGGACAATGCAAATAAAGGGAAGAACACTTATACATGAAGGCTATCAAAACCAGGTAGTAATAAATTACCTCAAGTTCATAGCACACTCCTTGAGTCAGACCTCATAATAGGTCCAGAAGATGAACATGGTGACGAAACTGATTTAAGAATAGCAGCTAATGAAATTTCTGATCTAGACCTACCAATTACTGTAAGAAAGCAACCTAGAGCTTGCACATGACACCCTATAGAGAAATTTGTCTCATACAAGGCTCTATCGTCCCAAATATCATGCCTTTGTCTCTCAACTTGATGGTGTGAAAATACCAAACATGAATGAAGCACTAGATAGTCCTGAGTGGAAACAAGCTATCCTAGCTGAAATGAACGTATTAATAAAGAATGAAACGTGGAAATTTGTAGATCTACCGAAAGGAAAGAAACCAATTGGCTGCAAGTGGGTCTTTACCCCAAAATATAGAGCCGATGGAAGCCTTGATAAGTATAAGGCATGACTTGTAGCAAAAGGCTTCTCTCAAATATATGGCATGGATTATACTAAAATCTTTGCCCTTGTTGCAAAGTTGAATACAATCAGAATCCTATTATCTTTGGCGGTGAACTTAAACTTTTGCCTACACCAACTTGATGTGAAAAATGCATTCCTTAATGGAGAACTAAGGGAGAAAGTGTACGTGAAACCTCCTTTAAGGTTCCCTGGATAGAAATCAAACCGGGTATACAAACTAAAAAAATCACTTTATGGTCTGAAACAATCTCCCTGAGCTTGGTTTGAAAGATTTACTCAAGTCTTGAAAAGTCTAGGATACACCCAAGGACAAAGTGATCATACTATGCTCTTCAAGCATACAAATGCAAACATAGGTGTTCTAGCTGTATATGTAGATGATATTGTCCTGACAGGTGATGATAAAGATAAAATTGACCAAATTAAACCAGCTCTAAATCAGGAATCTCAAGTCAAAGACCTTAAAGAAATGAAATACTTTCTCGGAATGGAGGTAGTTAGATCAAAAACAGGCATATACATTTCTCAAAGGAAATAAATCCTAGATCTTTTGAAGGAAATAGGTATGTTGGGTTGCAAACTAAGTGATATTCCTATTCAGGCTGACAAAATTGGGGATGATGAGGAGTTGGGAAAATCTGTTGATAAAGGGAGATATCAGTGTATGGTAGGAAAATTAATTGATCTCTCACATACTAAACTTGACATAGTCTTTGTAGTCAGTATAGTGAGCCAACATTCTCATGACCCCAAACAGAAGCATCAAGATGAAGTCTACCGAATTTTGAGATATTTGAAAGGCTCTCCAGGACATGAACTCTTGTTTCAAAAATCCACTCAAAGGATTGTGGAACTATTCACAAACTCAGATTGGACAGGTGATCAGGAGGATAGAAAATCAACCTCAGGTTATTGCACATTTGTATGAGGTAATTTTGTCACTTGGAGAAGCAAGAAACAGAGTGTAGTAGCAAGAAGCAGTGCAAAAGCAGAATTTCGAGCAATAGCACTAGGAATCTGTGAAGGCATTTGGGTGAAACGAGTACTTGAAGAATTACAAATGTATGTAAATCTTCCAATTAGGCTCTACACCAATAATATGGCAGCCATCAATATTTCACATAGCCCAGTACAACATGATCGAACTAAACATGTTGAAATAGATCGACACTTCATAAGAGGAAAGATTGATAGTGGAATTATCAGCCTCAAGTATGTCCCATCTAGAGAACAGATCGCAGATATGTTGACCAAAGGACTAACTAAAGACAAGTTCGAGCATTTTGTTAGCAAGTTGGACATGATCAATATCTATGATCCAACTTGAGGGGGAGTATTGGAAGCCCGACAAAATTAAGGGCAAAATTGCACCTATCATAATCTTTGTAGTTAGAGAGATTCTAGGATCTAATTAGGAGATTATGTAAATTTGCATTTTGTAATTTGTAATCCCGAGATATTAGGATTTAGGATATATTCCTAAGTATTAGGATCTATCTATACTAGAAGATAAGATCCCCATTGTATATAATTATGTAAAACGCTGATGAATAAATAAGTTTACAGGATCAACTATTATCACCATCAGCCTTCAAATCCTGGTTCTCAATCCCACATGTAAAAAAAAAGAATTATTCATTTTTTTCTGCACTTCCAAAAAGAATGTTAATACTTAAACTAAAATTAGTTGGTTAAAAAAACCCAAAAGTCTGCTATATGGAAATTGAGGGGTAGAACTTAAAAGATGACATAGAAATACTTCCAGATTGATTGAGCGATCTTAATTTCATTTTCCTTATCTAAAATCTTTGAAAATCAAGAGCAATAATTATGAAAGAACACATTTTTCCCTAAATGAGATCAGGGATCTGTTTTATTGAAGACCTGTATGTCAGATAGATGGATAGATGCCATGCATATGTGGTAAAGCTAATGCACTTAACAGCTTTCACGCATATATTTTTAAGAAAAGGACTTGATTGATAATGCTGATAATTTAACTTTTCTTACTCTCTTCTTTGTCCACAGTTTTTGAAAGAGATTGGGCTAGGCGTGATGGTTGAATCCAGTTCCTACTGCTCTCTTGAGGTAAACAGAGCTGCTTTTAACACTATATTTGTTCCTACTGTATTTAATTTTTGGCGCCATACATTTCTAAGTGATTCCTTTCAATTATTTATCTGTTTTATGCCATGCTGAATGCTGATAGATGATATGCTTGTCTCTTAGGCTTTGTTTATTCTTACTATAATTATTTTTTGGCTCCATACAATGTCTAGTTGACTCATGTACCCCACTTTTCAATTACTTATCTGCTATATGGCATGCTGATGGATAATATGCTTGTCTCCATACAATGCTGAATGCTGATAGGTGATATGCTTGTCTCTTAGGCTTTGTTTATTCTTACTATAATTTTTTTTTTGGCTCCATACAATGTCTAATTGACTCATGTACCCAACTTTTCAATTACTTATCTGCTATATGGCATGCTGATGGATAATATGTCTGTATCTTAAGTCTTAAGCCTCGTTTATTCCTACTGTAATTGGTTTTTGGTTTCATATATTTCTAATTGATTCCTTTACCTAACCTTTTTTTTGTTATTTATTTTCTTTATAGCATGCTGATTGATAATAGGTTCATCTCTTAAGCTTTGATTTTGAAGATTTTCTTTTTCAATCAAGCTATTAATATTCTCTGATTGAATACTCAATTGCATCCATGTATCATTGAACTAATTCAACCCAAGAAGATCATCATGCTAATGTCCTCTGCCATAGCTTGCTCTCGCTGGCTTGTTTAGCCAGAAAATAGCAAGAAGAAATACTAACTACTGACTTAGGTTTTGTTTTCCAACCTTCCACAGGTGCAGGATATTAAGTTCATGTGCAAAAGGAAAGGTGGGATTAACAAAAAAAATGGGACCCACACTGAGTGGTGCCAAACTGTTTCATCGCACCCTGATGTGATCTCAATGTCATTTATACCCATTACATCTTTACTTAGTGGAGTTAATGGGAGTGGATTTTTAACTCATGCCATAAACCTCTATCTCCGCTGTAAGCACAATGTTCTTTATCATTTCCTTGTTCACTTTTGGCTTTAAAGCTTATCAATTGATTTTTATATGTGTCAGTAGGTTAGAAACCCTTAACCTTTGGGTATAAATATTGTAAGAGCAATCAAATCAACTTTCGTTGAAATAGAGTTCTGATCAGCATTTAGATCAGATGGTTGTTTGGTCTTACAATTGTGAAGGGACAAAGGTAGTTTCAGTGGATTTTTTTAACCTTGATACTATCATTGATGTCATTAGTGGAACAACAAAAATAATTATAATTATATTACCAGCCCGAATAAATTGCTGCCACTGAGATGACTGCGGCCATTAAATTTTGCTATCATGGTTGTAGCAACATCAGTTTTATTGTGGCTAACCTGAACCAATGACCTATCTTTGAAATGGAGAAGAATCCTCTGATTTACCACCATTCAGACAAATATACATTTTGTTAAGGATCCTCTGCTCATTTGATTATGATCAGAATGCATGGAAATTTGTAATTCTTCTGTTCATGATATTATCTCTTACTGTTTTTAGTCTTTAACTTAAATGCTTGAAAATATCACGTGTGCCTTATGCATGTTTATAAATTATTTGCAGTGAAAATATTGTGATTCTTTTCTTGAAAAAAAAAAACTGATTTTTATCATTCTACTATTTAATCAATTAAAAAATGAATCAAGCGTAATTTTGAGCTCATGGGTAGGTATGGAACTGGAATAGTGGAAACAAGCCAACTGTTGGAGGCTAAAATTAATTAATACTGGTATTTAAGTTTTTTGCTAATTTAGCTTTGTGAAAACTCATTAAATATGATCATAGGAAAGTTACAGATCTAGCTATGTTTTCATTGTTAATGGAGGCGTGTGACCTTGTTTGAAGTCAATTTCATATATAATGTAATTCTTAATCTTTTGAATAAAGAACTTATAAACCTTTGTTCTGGTAAAAAGAGCCATCATTCATTGGAACTTCCAACTGCAGATAAAGCCCCGCTTGATGAACTGCATCAATTTTTGGAGTTCCAGCTTCCGCGACAATGGGCTCCAATTTTTGGCGAGCTTGCCCTTGGTCTCGATAGAAAGCCACAAAGTATGGCATCTCTGCAATTCAGTTTGATGGGTCCTAAGCTCCATGTAAACACTACACCGGTAATGCTCCTGGTTCTATACGAACATTTTCATTGCTTTTTTCTTTTAAAAGAAAATTGAGTTCTTGTCATTTTTGCATATTCAGAAGGAATGAAGCTGTTTAGTTCTCTCTTTCCTATAATTTTAAATTTGGAACTTCCCACACTCAAGAGAATCAACCTAAAGTTAGATCATGATAGTTTGCATCTTTGGCATGCACGTTTTTCCACGTAATTTGATGCATCATGCTGCATAATCAACTTAGACAAAAAAAAAAAAAAAAGCCCTAATAGCTACAAGTGGACCACAGCCATACTATAATAATCAGTTACTTTAGATTGTTGCCTCACTTGGACTGTTGGACATGCTCCTTTTTGTCACCTTTGCTTATGGTATTGGGTTAAGTAGCATTTAGTATTCTAAACTAATTTTTTGTCCATCCAATATCTTAAAGTATTTTTTCGGTAGCACTCAATATTCTAAAGTATTTTTTGGTGCTATTTTGCTTTTAAAGAGAGGTAGAAGAAGACCGAAGTGAATACTTAATAAAGTTATAAAACAAGATCGTTTAGTTAATACTCTATTTAAAGAGCCGGTTTTCGATAGAGCACAATGACATTATGTAATCCATATAGCCAACCCCATCTAGTAGAATAAGACTTTGTAATTGTTGCTGTATTTTTCCCTTAAAATATTTTTCTCAGTAACAACAAGCATCCTAAACTTAGAATATTGAGTGTTACTAGAAAAACACTTTAGAGTATTGGATGCATAAAAAATTATTAAGCACTATTGGAAAAATACTTTCGGGTGCTTGAAACTCCAAAAATTAGTTTAGGGTACTATGTGCTCCTTGAAAAATACTTCTGGTTATGTGATGCTACCTAACCCTACATTGTTTGAGGTCCAACAACTTAAAAGGTGTAATCACCTTTAACGACCTGCCTCATGTTCTCCCTATTTTTCATAGATCTTTTTTCCCCCCGCCGGGGGGGGTGTTTGTGTGTGAATGAAAGAATGACAATTAATGCCACCTTATTATTACTCAACTATTTAGACTCAAAATGATTGGCCTGTTGTTGTTGGCTACGTTGATATGAGTTGATTCTAGAGATTTGTGATTAAAAAAAAAAAAGAAGTCATTCTGATGTTTGTTTTCTCTCGTACTTCTTGTATCTCTGGTCTTTAATATAAAATCTTATTTCTGGTGCAATTTGCACTACAACAGGATTCTTATATTAAGAACTTCTCTCGTACTTCTTGTATCTCTGGTCTTTAATATAAAATCTTATTTCTGGTGCAATTTGCACTACAACAGGATTCTTATATTAAGAACTGGAGATAGTATGTTGGAAAATGTTGTGATTTGGACTGACTTTGGATTAATTACTGAAAAAGGTTGATGTGGGCGAGAAACCTGTCACGGGCCTTAGATTATATTTAGAAGGGAAAAAAAGCAATCGCCTCGCAATCCATTTGCAGCATCTTTCCTCACAGCCGCAGACATTCCAACTCGAAAATGATAAGAACGAGAATGTCCCGGACGCCGCGTTCGAACGCAAGTACTTCGAGAAAGTTCAATGGAAGAGGTTCTCTCACGTGTGTACGGCCCCAGTTGACTCATACGAGGATAACTCCATAGTGACCGGTGCACGCTTTGAGGTCAAAGACCATGGCCTGAAGAAAGTTCTACATCTCAGACTTACCTTTGCCAGAGTCGTCGGCGCAACCCGTGTCAAAGCTCCCGACTGGCACGGTTCTCCTGGCTTGACTCAGAAATCTGGAATGATGTCAGCCCTGATCAGCGGTCGCTTCTCAAGCGCCGCACAGAAACAGCCTCCTAACCCTGCTGATGTCCACATAAACTCGGCTTTATATCCCAATGGACCTCCTGTGCCTACGCAAACACCAAAACTTTTGAAGTTTGTTGATACAACAGAGATAACTAAAGGGCCACAGGACTCACCAGGCTACTGGGTTGTGTCTGGAGCGAGGCTGTTCATGGAGAATGGCAAAATATCACTTAAAGTGAAGTACTCTCTTTTAACTGTGATCACACCTGATGAAGAGGGTACAAGTTTCTGAGAATTTCTTCTCTCAGAGACACAGATGGTTGTTCTTGTTGTGTTTGTGTAGTACAAGGGTCTGATTCCATTCCATTGTACAGTTTTAAAATTTTTGCTAGTGTTCATCATAGGTTATTGCTTGATATTTTTCATTGCCATTATTTGTAAACTTACTATGGAATCTTGTGGGGTTCTTTAGTGTAATTATGGGCTGCTCATCTTTTTGATTGTGTTCATTTAGTACAGAACAAAGTTCAGGTCAGTTGGTCAACCTAAATTTTGACTGCACACTTTGGGTCAATCTATGAGGGTAACAGAAAAGCCTTTATGCACGAAAACTAGCTTTTCAATTCTCAAGAAAGTTAGAGATGTTAAATATAAGACACAATTTATTTTTCTTGGAGAGATTAAAGAAATTAAATAAACTCTTTAATTATATCATATGTGGTATATTATTAGATTATATACTCTTTATAATCTTTATTATAAGATATCAACTAACAATTCTCACAAATCAATAAAAATAGTTAAGGTCATTAAATTTGTTCTAAAATTTAAGTAATTTCTAATATTACTCCTACTAATTGCACAAAACTCTAATATCATATTAATTATTATTTTCACCCACTACCCTTATTAATTATGGGCATATATGAGAAAAAAAATTTAATGCTCTTTAGAAACAAACAAGTACCTTATAAAAAGGATCAAATACACTTGTTAATTGGTACATTCTAATAAAAACTAGAGGGAGTATTAGTTTATATGTCAAGCAAAACTATTTGGAGAAAAACCATAAATATAAATATTTTGAGGTAATTTAATTAGCTTTTTTAATATCTCTAAAAAATTCAACTTTATTTTATATTTAGGACCGGAGGGAGTATAAGATAAATTATTTTTCAGGATATTGGTGTAACAAGACAAATATTTTTAAATGCAGGACAAGAAACTAATTAATTTAAGATATGGGGTGCAAAAAACATTTTAGAAAGCAACATATAATTTAAATATAAATAAATAGAATATATAAAAAAATGTCTCATCCCTCTAATCAGAGAAATAAATATTTAAGAAGCACATAAGGGAGACTCACCTAATGTGAATTCAATAGTTAATTCTTACTCTCTTTTTTTTATGTTTGGTAGACTCAAATAGATATTCTAATAATATGTTGCAATTTAATCATGTTTGGATGAAATGTATGTGATTGTGTTATGCTGCTTCTCACCTTATTGTTTGCATAGCTTGCAAGTAGAGGCAGAGCCAAGAAATTTAATGATGGGGGCGAAAATTAAAAAAAAAAAAATACTCTATCATAAATAAAAGTACTTGAAATATAATACATACCTAATATACAAAATATTGAAAGAAATCTATTACATAAATTAAGATAATTTCATTTGACTCTTACTCTGCAAGTTTTCATATTGTTAAACTCATCTATAATCGAATCCATGCTAAAACTTAAAACAATTTATTTTTTAATGTATGTAATAAAAGAATCTTCAAGAAATTGGTCTTTCATTCTATTTCGAAGTTTGCCTTTGGTTATCTTCATAGCAGAAAAAGATATTTTAATAGTTACTCTAGAAACTAGAAGAGTGAGCACAAGTCTAATCACTATATCAATAAGAGAATAAGTGATGAACTTTCTAGTTCTTATTAGCCTTGACATAATTCAAATGTAGTTGATAAATTAATCAAATCTAACTATTTAGAAATGTCAAACTCAAAATGTTGTAATTACATCTTTAAATGTAATTTTTCTTGTTCTGTAAAATATCTAAAATAAAATTTATTAATAAGTTTACAAATATCATCAGTGCTAATAACTCTTCTTATATGACATTTTTCATTCATAAAATTAAAAAAAAACCCTTATTCCTCTCTGTTGGTTTTTTCCCCTTCTCTAATTCATTTGGGCTCCCCCATTTCTTTTTTTTTTTCAATTTTTTTTGGGGGGCCCACCCTAACCCCCTGATTCCACGGTTGCTTGCAAGGATACAAAGGTACGTGCTTGTCACTTTTTTTATTTTTTTGTATGATGTGCATGTCCGTGAGGTCTGATCTTATCATAGACCTACTTATTTACATGATGCTCATATCCTTGGTTGTCCTTGTTGGCTTTATGAACTCTTGTATTTTTTATTTTGCAAATAATTTTTTTTTTTTAAAAAAAAAGCGGTTCATTTCTTAAAATAAAAGAATTTGATTTCATATGAGAAAATAAGGAAAATGCTTTTTTAAAAAAAATAAAAAACACAAACCAAACAAAAAATATTTTTCTCAAGTAAATTAAATAAACATTTTTCCTAAAAAACATCAATAAAGTGACACGCATTTCTACTCTAAACTTCATGGGTTTTGATCCCTCAAAAGGATACATAGGCCCTATGCTCTCTTCCTAGGTCAAGTTCAACTTTGTAAATAAACAGTTTTCCCTTTATTAACTTCTTTTTTTTAAAAAAAATGTTTTCTTAATTTCTTTTATTCTTTAGGTAATTATAATTAAATTAAAGACCATATCCATTTGTAAATAATTGATTTAGGGTAACTATTCTTATTAATGGGTATTGTAGGGTGCTTAACACCTTTCCCACCTATAATCAACTTCAAAATACTATTTGGTTTTCATTTTTCAAAAAATGTTTTCAGAATTTCCCTTTTTTAAAATGTCGATGATGGCTCGATATTTTCCAAATTTCGGGCACTACAAGAATGGTACACACTTTCATTCTTAATCTTACAATTAATGTGTTATGTTTTCTCACTTAATGTGCTAGCCTCCATGCTTAACGCTAGCACAATATGTTAATTAAATTCTTAAGAAAAACTATAAATGCCATTGTATTTAAGTTGGTTGGTGCAAGAATTAAGTGTGAAACATCTGACCATTTATTACTCTCATTTAAAGCTCTTTGCAGTCTATTTATGCTCCAAAGTTCTTTTACGAGTTATTAAAACTTTTAGTTCTCTAAAATCTTGTGAGGATTACTTAAAGTGCAGCATCCCCAAGTGATTAGCTGAGTTTGCTATAAGGGTTGATTTACAAATCAAGACTTCAACCGGGGGCAGTCTATCTTTAACTACGGGTAAAATAAAAGACATTTACATATGATATGATTGAAGTTATGTTGCATATAGCTGAAGCAAAGTTGCACTTGTAGGCTCCAGCTGAAGATGAGTTGCATTACTAAAGTACCCAAGTCCTTAAGGGCTTGTTGGTATGAGGGGGGAGGGAAGGGAAAGTGGACAGAGAGAAAAAGTTTTTCAGTTAAAAAAATTATAGAAATGGGATTAAAAGTTTTTCTTACTTTGTTATATTATATATTCTCTTTATTAAAATTTTGAAACCTCATCTCTCCAATTTTTTAAAATTCTACTCGTAAAATTTTTTGCTCTCCTCCTTTTCCCTCTAAATCCCTCCTATCAAACAGACCTAAGTATGTTTAGACAATGAATGTTGGAATGAGAAATTTTCAGCAATTTTTTACGTTTCTTTTCTGATTCACATCACCCTATGACTAATATAAAATATTGATACAACTACCCTAAAAGACGTCATTTTTTTTTAAAAAAAGAAGAAGTAAAAAGTGAAGGAAGTGGAATTGTTGTAATTACTTACTTGATTTTAAGACTTTAGATATCCTAAATATTAATTTAGGACACCTAAAATGTTTTTTGACGTCCTAAATATATTTAAGGAAGCCAAAATTAGTATTTTTGGCACAATTTAGAAAATTTGGAAAATATTTTAGCGCTAGAATTTTTTGTTTTTTTTGCGTCATAAAGTAGATGTAGGACGCTAAAAATGTTATTTTTGGCTTCTTTTAGTACACTGAGGACGCTAAAAATGTTAATTTTGACTTCCTTAAGTATATTGAGGACGTCAAAAAAAAATTTTGGTGCTAAAACATTTTCCAAATTTTCTAAGTTGAGCCAAAATTACTGATGTTGACTTCCTAAAATATACTAAGGACATCAAAAATGTTACTTTTGGCTTCCTTAAATATACTGAGGATGCCAAAAAGAATTTCTAGTGCTAAAACATTTTCCAAATTTTCTAAGTTACGCAAAAAATACTGATTTTGGCTTCTTCAAACATACTAAGGACGCCAAAAATGTTATTTTTGGCTTCCTTAAGTATACTAAGGACGCCAAAAAAAAAAAATTCTGGTGCTAAAACATTTTTCAAATTTTCTAAATCGATCTAAAAATACTAATTTTGGCTTCCTTAAATATACTAAGGATGCCAAAAATGTTATTTTTAGCTTCCTTAAATATACTGAGGACGCCAAAACTGTGTGTGTATATATATATGGTCATCAAATGTACCGTCAACTAATTCTCCTCTGGTTGTTTGACTCTTCTAAGAGCTCCAAAGGACATAATCACACACAGAAATAGCAATCGGATGCATGGAGGTGCTTCTTGTTAAAGCTAAAGGCCTTCCTAAGATTGATCTCTTTGGTTTGTTTCAACTTCCGTTTCCCTTTTCATCATCTTCCTCACTCGTAACTTGAGAGTTTCTACATTATTCCCCAATTTTTGAGTTATTCGCTATTTCATCGATTTCATAAAAGGGTTTAGAGATATTCAAATTCTTTAGTTTCTGGAAAGTTTGAGGACTGGATTTGTTATATTATTTGAGTTTTTACTTCAATGGCAATGGCTCCATGCTTCATTCCTCTCCGCGTTCTTCATTCATCAGATTAATTTACGTATTTCCCTTTTTGCTTGTTATTTTAGATCACAGATCCACAGCACATGTTTGGTCATTGCTTGAGAAAACGGGAGTGAGAGATGTGGTTGAATGAGACGAAGCTCTAGCGCTCCACTGATCTTCATTACATTTTAATTTCACTCAGACCCAATTTCACCATTTTAGGTGGCCAACAAAGCCAAACCATGCGGGTCATGAATAGTAACATTGTCCCATTCTTCTTCTTTCTACACATTTACGCATATATGGTACTCTTCTATTTTCAGTGAGTTTGTTACCTGGAAATTAAGAATCTTAATGAACCCAATTCAAGTTAACCTTACCTTTAATTATAGGTTCCGCCCAAAAATTAATTTCTTAAATTTACGCTTGATGAAAACAGGGGCCAATCTCCTTATTTAGAACTAGGAACGACACTTATGGGATCTTCAATATAAATTAAGGAAGCCATAAGTGGTACTTACGACTTCCTAAATTAAAATGTAGGTCGCCGTAAGTACCACTTATGGCTTCCTTATTTTATATTGAGGACACCCTAAATGGTACATACGGCATCTTAAATTAAAATTTAGGAAGCCGTAGATACCACTTACAACATCCTTTTTTTTTCTGAGGATGCTGTAAGTATGATGCCCCCAGATAGACGTCCTTAGAAAAAAGGACGTTAATTAGATCAAAGTTAGGACGTTAAAAACATTTTTTGTAGTAGTTAAAAGCTTGGAGGCATGGCCAACAATGGTCGGAGTCTAATACTATGTACTTTAACCATATAGAGTGGTCTGAAATCTGATAGCAATAGATCGATTTGACATAATAACTGCTAATATCAAAGGTGTTGGGGGTCCATTATGATAACCATCGGATGTTGATTCTAAGACTTTTCAACATCATTAATCTGTTGATAGTTCAAGGTTTGAGCTAACTAGCTACCTAGAAATTTCACTTAAAAGTATTTTTTTTTAGTAAGATTCAATATTTTGAGTATTAAAAAAATACACTCACTACTACAAAAAAGCAAAAACGTCCTAAATTATAGGTAATTAACGTCCTTTTTTAGAAGGACGTCTGATTAGGGGTAGTTGTAAAAATAGTCTATATAGCGTCCTATGTTAAATACAGAACGCTTTAAAAAAGTTGTCCTATGTTAAATATAAGATGTCTTTTTTAAGGCGTCCTATACTTAATTCAGGACGCCTTATGTAAGGCGTCCTGAATTATAATTTAGGACGCCATATTTCTGTTTTTTTTTTTAAAAAAAAAACCCCCGTGGGATGGCCACAGGAGAATAAATCAAAACTCAAATTCCAAAAATACTTTCTTTTTTATGTTACAAGCAAGAAATTCCAAAACCAGCAAGAACAAGAAAAGAACGCAAAGAGAGTAATCAAAACAAAGACAACAAGGAAGATACAATGAACAAAAAAAAAAAAAGAAAAAAGAAACCTAACAAGTAACTAACAACTCACATTCTAATCCCCTAAAATGGAAGGAATAAGGAACAAGAATGCAAAAAACAGAGTAATTCTATATCTGCAAAAGACTTGGTGTTCATAGTATCATCTCGGAGCCACGAGGAGATTTCCAGATTTGCAAAAATTGGTGCCCCCTCAGATCTAAAATATCAACAAGAGTCAGATCTGGAAAACACTTACCGGCGACAACGTTTTGGATGAAATCGATGGCGACTCTTGTTTCGAAGCGTAGATTCTGGCATCTCGTTGCTCGGTCTCCTCACCCTCAGCCTCGCCCTTGTCTCGTCGTCGTCGTCTCCTTGCCCAGCCAGATCGAAGAGTGCTGAAGGAGTAGGAATAGATCAAAAGAGAAGATGGGGTGTAGAGGAGAGAAGAGGAAGGCGTATGTGCAGATAAAAAATGAGAAGAGAAAGGTGTACGTGGAGAATCAAATGGTGTGCAGAGGAGAAAAGGAATAAATGAAATTAAAAAATTTCATTTTAGGCGACCTAAATTAATATTTGGGTTGTCTAAAGTTTCAAAAAAATTTTAGGCAACCTAAATTAATATTCAGGTTGTCTAAAATCTCAAAATTGCTATCAATTTTCAAGAATTTTCCTGAGTAGAAAAAATCCTAAATGGTCATTTTAGGCGACCTAAATTAATATTTAGGTTGTCTAAAGTCTCTATCAATTTTCAAGAATATTTCAGCGCCAAAAAAAGCCTAAATGACGCCAAATATTTCATTTTAGGCGACCTAAATTAATATTTGGGTTGTCTAAAGTCTCAAAAAAATTTTAGGCAACCTAAATTAATATTCAGGTTGTCTAAAATCTCAAAATTGCTATCAATTTTCAAGAATTTTCCTAAGTAGAAAAAATCCTAAATGGTCATTTTAAGCGACCTAAATTAATATTTAGGTTGTCTAAAGTCTCTATCAATTTTCAAAAATTTTCCTCCACCAAAAAAGTCCTAAATGGCGCCAAATATTTCATTTTAAGCGACCTAAATTAATATTTAGGTTGTCTAAAGTCTCAAAATTGCTATCAATTTTTAAGAATTTTCCTGCAACAAAAAAAATCTTAAATAGTCATTTTAGGCAACCTAAATTAATATTTAGGTTGTCTAAAAGTCTTTATCAATTTTCAAGAATTTTCCTCCGCCAAAAAAATCCAAAATGGCGCCAAATATTCCATTTTAGGCAACTTAAATTAATATTCAGGTTGTCTAAAGTCTAAAAATTGCTATCAATTTTCAAGAATTTTCCTGCGTCAAAAAAATCCTAAATGGTCATTTTAGGCAGCCTAAATTAATATTTAGGTTGTCTAAAGTCTCTATCAATTTTCAAGAATTTTCCTCCGCCAAAAAAATCCTAAATGGAGCCAAATATTTCATTTTAGGCGACCTAAATTAATATTTAGGTTTTCTAAAGTCTCAAAATTAATATCAATTTTCAAGTATTTTCCTGCGCCAAAAAAATCATAAATGGCGTCAAATATTTCATTTTAGGCGACCTAAATTCATAATTGGGTTATCTAAAGTCTCAAAAAAAATTTAGGCGATCTAAATTAATATTTGGGTTGTCTAAAGTCTCAAATATCAATTTTCAAGAATTTTCCTGCGCCAAATATTTCATTTTAGGAGTTCTAAAATATATTTAGGACTTCAAAAAAAAAATTTAGGCGTCCTAAATTAATATTTTAGTTATCTAAAGTCTCAAAATCAAGTAAATAATTACGACAATGCCACCGTCTTCACTTTTTACTTCCTTTTTTAAAAAAATGACATCTTTTAGAGTAGTAATATCCATATTTTGTAGTAGTGACTAAAAATTACTTGTACCGGGTGTTATTAAGAAAATACTTCTAGGTGATAAGTGTTAGATACTAGGTACCATAAAAAAAATATTTTAAGGTGCTGAGTGTACTAAATTAATTTGGGGAACTGAATGCCACTGAAAAAAAAAAGAATTCACGATGATGTATGACTTTTTTTCAAATCAAAATGCTTCTAGATCTTAAAAAAATAGATGAGATTTGTTCCTATTGTTGTCCGTATCTAGAAAATCTTGTTTTTTTTGAACAAGGAGAAATAAAGAAGCTAAAAAAGGCTTTTCTAGCTTGTTTATTTACTTAGGGTGTGTTTGGTTTGAGGGGGGTGGGTGGGAGGGGAACAATCCCTAGAGAGGATATTGACCAAATTGTCATTAATAAGAGGAATTTTTTTTTAATTATTGAGAGTATATTTTGATAATATTAAAAAAAAATTATTGGTTATTTTATAAATATAAGAAAAAAAATTTGTCTCTCATCTTTTCCTCTTTTAAAACCACACACATTGAAAAACTACATAGTTTTACTTTTAAGGGGGAGGAGCGAGTGATAAATGTAAATGATAGAATCCTAATCGGTTAGGTAAAGGCTTATAGGTATAGATAGACACAGAGAGTTAGAGACAAATAGACGTATAGAGAGAGAGAGAGAGAGGCAATGGAGAAAAATAATGAAGAGAAGAGCAAAATTGTGATAGTAGGAGCAACAGGTTATGTTGGGGATTACATGGTGAAGGCAAGCCTCTCTCTGGGTCATCCTACTTTTGCTTATATTCGTCCCATCCACATTTCCTCTCACCTTTCCAAGCTCCTCCATCTTCAATCTCTCGGCCTCACCTTCTTCCAAGTAACGAAAATCCTTCTTCTTAATCTTCTCTTACACTTGTAACCTTTGAAATAGTAGTATATACATGAAACTCAGTAAAATTCATTCATTCGTGATAATGCGCACACACACACACATAGGGGGAGTTAGATGAGGAGGAGAAGCTAGTTTCTTGTCTTCAACAGGCTGATATTGTCATTTCCACACTCGCCGTTCCTCAGTATCTGGAGCAGCTCAAGTTAATCAAGGCCATCAAACTAGCCGGCAATATCAAGGTGTGTTTATATATATAAAACATCTATTTACCTCATTTGATAATATCAAGCAAGTTAGTTAATAATGTGTATTTTATAAAGCACTCATCTTTCTTAATTTCATCATTTTCATTCCTCTTTCTTTCTTGATTATTGTCGAGGATTATCAAAAACAGCTAAATTAGAAAAAGATTGACAAATATTAAAAGTATGTGATGTATAGAGAAGGAGTATATATATACATTTGCATCAGATGTTATATCTGACAAGAACGTATGTACGAGTGTTGTTGAGGATGATCATGTTATTGTTATGAGAGACAGAGATTTGTTCCGTCAGAATATGGGAATGAGGTGGACAGAGTGAAGGGGCTTCCACCATTCGAGGCTGTTCTTGAGAACAAGAGGAAGATAAGAAGGGCAACAGAAGAAGCAGGAATCCCCTACACTTATATCTCTGCTAACTCACTTGCAGCCTACTTCGTCAGTTATCTGCTTCACCCACATGACCTCAAAACCCAACAACATATTCTTGTTTATGGCACTGGTCACACCAAGGGTACGTTTGCAAAATCAATAACTATTCATATATATCTGTATGTATGTATATATATCATGCAGATACCTACCTAAGTAATCACGAAACTTGAAATATATATATATATATATATATATTATTTGCAGCTGTGCTGAATTATGAGGAAGATGTGGCCTTTTACACTGTGAGAGCAGCAACAGATAAGAGAGCAGAAAACCGTGTGGTTATCATCAGACCTCAACGGAACATTATCTCCCAGTTGGAGTTGATCACTTTGTGGGAGAACAAGACCAATCGGACCTTTAAACGACAACATTTACCTGAAAACGACATGCTCAAGCTATGTGAAAGTAAGACATTGCAATAGTAGTTTTTTTGGGTTAAATATCATTTTTGCCATATAAATTTACCTTTAGGAGCACTAGTTACTCGAAAAAAAATTTGGTCTCATTTTTGCCTTAAAAGTTTAAAAATGTAGCAATTTTGCCTATCTGTTGATCTTGATCGTTAAATTGTTGTTCTTCTTTGTAAACTTTTAAGGGTAAAATTGTTTTTTTTAAAAAAATTCGGAGCAAATTTGCTTCTAAAAAAAATTTCATGGCATATTTGTTTTGTTTTTAAACTTTCAAGGTAAAAATGAGACCAAAAAAAACTTCTAAGTGACCAATATTCTTTAGGGTAAATTTCCATGGCAAAAATGGTATTTAGCCCTTTTTTTTTAATATCCCTAACTGGCTGTAATAATTCTTAATTGATTAAACAAACTCCTCTAGCTAATGACTATTATTGAGACGAATTTTAAAATTTTTCCGTAAAAAACTAATTTTAACTGAGATTGAGTTGTTCACAAGTATATATGCTAATGATAGAGGATGATTTGAATTGTGGGGTTGCAGGGCTGGAATATCCAGAGAATATACGGATGGCTACACTCCACAACATATTTGTGAAAGGGGCACAAACAATGTTTGAATTGGGGCCTGAAGATTTGGAGGCTTCACAGTTATATCCTGACTACAACTACACCTCTGTTGATGCCCTCCTCCAAGTGTTCTTGGCTAAGCCTCTTCCACCCCCAAAATTAGCTAAATTTGCATGACCAATCTCTTTTGTACTTGGAATTTAATCAAGAAAAAATTAGTCTGCCAATGAGGCCAACAATTTCACCTGTTATTTAATTAAATGTTAGTTTTCTTTTTTAATATCCTTATAGTTCCACTGTATTTTTAATCAGATCCCTAATTTGTTTTAACCATGTCTTTATACATGCACTTGATTTTTAATCCGGTCTATGCATTTTTAAGTGATTGCTAAAAAGTAAAAAAATGAAAAACTATAGAAACTTGATTGAAAATCATGTAAAACTTTAAAAACGTAATAAAAAAGGGACAAAAATTATAAAGACTTGCAAAAAAAAAAAATCAGGTGAAACTATAAGAATATGATTACAAAAAAGAGGTTAAGTAGCAAATCTACTCCAGAAGTTTTCGCTAAAGAGCAATGTTGCCCTAATTTTTTTTTTAGATTCAATGTTACCTTGAAAGTTTTAAAACGAAGCAATATTAGCTAAAACCGTTAAAAAACTAACATTAACCATTAAAAAATTGACATTGATCGTTGACTTTTAAATGAAAAATGGTAACATTGCTACGTTTTAAAACTTTCAGGATAAGCCTGAAAACTTCCAAAGTAACATTACTATTAGGCATATATTTTCATGATGGATTTACTACTTAACCCTACAAAAAATACAATGATTTGATTAAAAATCAAGATACCTTTTTTTTTGGGGGTGGGGGATGGGGAGCAATTAAAAATTACGTGAAACTACAAGAATTTGCCAATTATTTTTTCCTTCTATCTATAAAAATTCACATCATACTCAACCCGAACACGGAAATTTTACAAGTATTCATTGGCTATGAGGTTACGTTTACTGTATATCTTGATTGTGGTATAATCACCCAAGTAAAGTACAAAATTTATAGAAATATAAAATATGGTACCATCCACCAGTTATTAATAATCATTTCCTTTGTTTCAGTGGAAATCATGAATACCTGACAACTATTTGCCTACCTCACAACCTCTACTCTGTCTATAACATCCAATGCTCTCTCTCTGTCAACACCAAAATCAATCACAGGAAGCTTAGATGAAAACCTGTTGAAGCAAATATCTATGCTTTTGCTTGAAGAAAGACTCCAACTTTTTGTGAGCCTGCTATTCTCTCTCAACCTAAATTCCATCCTATCAAAGTCCCAGCTTTTACTCAACCCTTTAATCCATTCCTTCTTGCTTACAAGTTGCGGCATGTTTCGCTCACTGACAGTTTGTAATGGCGGGTCGGTGATTGGTGCTTTTTGTTGGGGGGCCAAATGAGAAGACTTCATCGTAGGCCTCACTCCAACAACATCAAAGCCGGCTCCACTTTTAATGGCCAGGCGCTGAAGCCATAAGAGAAGCTCGAGAACATATTTTTCAACTTTGTCCCTATCTGCATGATGGAATGTCTCGATGCGCAATACATTGGTCTGTGAGGTCTTCAAATTTGCCTCAGGGCTGCAAGATTGATATATGAGAGAACAAAATGGAAAATAGAGGTAAAAGAAAGACAAGCAAATAAAGGGTTAATATAGTGTTTGGTCCTCATAGTTTGCCCTCATTTTAGTTTTAGTTCCCATAATTTCAAACTTAAGGTTTTGGTCCCTCAAATGACAAAATGGCCTAGGTCTTTTATCAAAATATAGGGGCTAACATTTTAGATGAAAAGAAACTAAGAAGATAAAAACCTATGATTTGAAACTAAGGACTAAACATTATATTAACCCTATTATAAATTTATAATAGAACAAGCAGTTATATTTTACTTACCCAGTGCTAGCCCACTCCCCAACCCAACCAAAAGCATGATGTGCCCTGAGTCAATTTTGCAGCAACATGAATAAAATGAATAAGATTATCATAAATGAAGCAAATTAGATCGGAGCTTAAAGAAAACTTCACTCAAAAGTCATTTGAAGAAAAGACAGCTTTCTTACTTGGCTGTGTTCGTGGCAACTGGAACCAGCCAGTGTAGTGTTTTCTCAATTTCCTCTTTGATATCTTCTACAGTGAGCTGTGGGAAACAGAGCATACAGCCAGCCAGCCACAGAACAAAAACACAAACACAAGAGATAACTTTTAAGACTTTCCTTAGCATTAAGGTAATTATGATGTTTGATTGTGATAATACAATGAAGTAGAAGCAGATGAGATCTTACATCTTCTGAAACATGAACAAATGGTAATTTGGAACGCAAAGCTAATTTTATGTTAGGAGGCAAGCTCTGGTATAATCCGTCCCTTGTATTTTCAGGCATGGAACTAGATTTGGCAACCTGACAACGACCACATTGACTGAGTACGATGCTCTATTTATAAAGCTTAATAACACAAGGCAGCAAAGGCATTAATTAGAATAAGTATGAACATCAGCAGCAAAGCCTTATTCCACTAGGTGGGACCGGCTATATGGATTACACGACGTCGTTATCTTTAATCAAAAACCAGCTCTTTTTATTATTAACCAATAGATCCCACTCTATAACCTCATTAAGTGTTCTCTTCGGTCTTCCTCTACCTCTTTTTAAAAAACTCAATAGTGCTTGATTGACCCTCCTCATTAGTGCACAAATTTGGCCTCATTTTAACATGTCCAAATCATATCAAATAGTTTTCTATCATTTTTTCCTTAATAGGTGCTACTCGAACTCATTTGTGTATATGGTCATTACAAACCTCATCTTTTCTTATAAGACCACACACCTATCTCAGTATCCTCATCTTGGTTACTCCCATTTTAAGTTCATGGCAAAAAAAAAAATAATAATAAGTATGAACCAAAGTAGTTTTACGTATATATTCGTGCTTCACTTTCATGTGCCCCACATTTGTTTTACTTGCATTTTGCCTGGGTTTACCAAGGAGAAAAAAGTTACAGTCTTCACCACCAGCACAAGGTAGCTAGTTTTAAGTCTCACTTCTTCCTCACTCATTGATTAGGAAAGGAACACTCATTGATTCCAAGCCCTGTAACACTAACCCTGATAGACCAGGAAGCTACATTGGGATTTCGCGTTGAGTAAATGACATCCCACCGGTGATAATTAAACAGTCAAAAACTGCTGTAGAACCTATTGAAAGCTTAGAAGCCAAATAAAGAGGGTATTAGCTCCCTATTTTTTACTTGTATTTATAGTTAAAGATATTCATAAAGTACGTGTGAACCAAACCAAGTAATGAAAATATAATATAAATATAGCACTGCATGTCTAGATCCCTTAATGGATAAAAAGCAACTACCATGAATCAATAAGAGCACCAATTTTCATGCACAAACTTAAGGCTCACGATAAACTGGCCATGGTTCAACTCTCGGTGCAACAAAATGAATAAGTATTAGAGAGGAAAGAAGGAAGGAAGGAAGAATTTCATGCTCGTACGCAATGAGAAGAGAGAGGTTACATAAACCTATTATATTTTCATCTGGCTGAAGAATTCACTTACAAGAGTATCAATTTGGAGCACTATATTTGCATAATGCAAAGCAAGGCCAGCAGGGCCTAATCTTTGGCGATTGCTGACATATACAATTGCTGGTTTGTGATCATCTGCAAACGCCCATGGATAAGTACCATTATAATTATTTTTTCAAACAAAATATGTGGCTTTCATTACAGAACCCAAGGGCAAGTAGGTGAACCTGCAGTGCCAAAGGCATTGTTGATCTCCACATGCAAAAAAAGGACAATGTCTACAAGTTTTTCCATTATCTGTAATCCAAAAGATTATGAATAGAATTGAACCCACATGAGTATATAGAGCAAAGGAGGACATGAGATTACACATTCATCTAAAGCAAACACCAAAAGTTACCTCCTCCAATCTGTATGACCAGAGTGATTTTTTCTTCAAATGCTTAACTTGCTTCTTATGACTTTTAAGTCCTGCTCCCGTGGTTGCATGCTTATCACCTACATGATTTTATCACAATTTTCAGTAACAAAGTCAATCTTTGCAATTTGCAAGCAAGGTCCTAAAGAGCTCCACAAACAAGAGCTGCATATAGCTCATTAGTATTCTGCAATCACCTCTTTGAGTTGCACCTGATTTTTGCCCCTCTAGACGTTTCCGCAGACTGTCTTGCTCAGATCTTTCCAAAGCATTTAACTCATGGTATAATTCCTGACACCATTAGAAAAAATTATTTTCCAGATTCTTCTAGAATAAAATAACTAGTAAATAACTTGGCAAAACAAAATTTCCTAGTAACTTATCATTAGAAAAATATAAGACTTATTTGAACAAAACACAAGATGTAACAAGAGCTCTGCTATTTTAAGTGACAGAAACTACAGCATATTTGAAATGACAATAGATTGTAGCAATTGAGTGGGAAAAGAACAGCATGTGAGGAACATAGCGAAACTACAATGCACAAAAACACTCCAATCACTTCAAAGTTTATCTGCATTTAGCCATTATTGGCAACAAAATTAATTTAACATCTTATGGCGCTGGTAGAAACTAGCGTCCTGAAATTGAGTCCTCACTATTTGCCCAAAAAATGTTACCAAAAACACACAGGGAGATGGCACACAAGGTGGGCAAAATATAGCCACCCCACCCCCCCCCCCCCCCCTTTTCCAGAAAAAAAAAAAAAAAAAAAAAACTCCTTTCAGACTAAATAATTGAAATATCAACTGAAGAACAAGAAAATAAGTGGGAATATTGTGTATTTATTTTGGACTATTTAGATTAATTGTTATTTTATTATTAAGGTTGATATTTAATATATATCTTAGAATTAGATATAAATATATTATATCTTAGTTACTCTGATTTATTTTGATTTGATTAAATTAGATTTTAGGGTTAACTTTAGGTTTGCCTATATAAAGACCCATATATACTCTCTTTTATTTATGAATTAAGAATAATATTTTTCTCTCAAATTGTCCACATGGTATCAGAGCTTCCGGAGAAATAATCAGCCCTCTTCCGTTTAGTCATCGTCAAACTTGAAGTTCCCGTGATGTTCCACCATCCCCATCACCGTCGGACTTGCGTTCCCATGGCATTCCTCTGTTCCAGTCGTGATCGGACTTGTGTTCCCATGACATTTCTCAGTTCTCGTCATTATTAGTCATAGTCAAGTCCCAAGTTTCATTCAAAGACTCTGCCTAGCAATTGCCAGTCAAGTACCAGGTATTACTTGAAGCTTCCTCACGACAATCGAGTTTCAATTTCAATCCAAGCTTCTTTTTTTTACTCTGCGTAGAATTCAAAGCTATTCAGTCCAATTCTTATCGGAGATCTCAGTCTGCTACTCTCACAACATCGACATCGACCCCTGGTTCTCCATTTCTCAATAATCAAGTGTGATCTTTGTGTCCTTTGATTCCCACCAAGAAATTCCGCCTTGTATTCTCATTGAGTCTCCAATTTGTACTCTTGGTGAGTAACAACCAATCACAATCAGAGGCTCTTCCACAATCGATATTGTCAAGTCCAACGATCATTCCAAATCAGCGATTCAGGTTGCTCTACCAAAAACGGTGCAATCCCAATTCTTCTAAGCATTGTTGGCCACCAATTGAGTTTGCCTCTTTGTAATTCATCATCGGCACCTGTTTGATTGCCCGTCCAAAATTGTCACGGGTCAATTCGTTGTCCAAGATTCTGATTGTCTCACATGCTCATAATTTCTTGCCCTCGATACAAAGGTCAATTTCTTGTCAAGTTTCTGATTGACTCAGCACACTGAAAAAACTTGGTCAGTATGGCTACTACTACTTCCTTTGATCATGAAGTCTCTTCTTCGATGCCAAGGTCTGGTTCTAGTGATATCTCAACAATTCTGATCATTTCTATGAAACTTACCAGCGACAACTATAGGCAGTAGGCTCAACCCATGTCTCTAGCTATTAATGGTAGGGACAAACTCAGGTATCTCTTTGGTGAAATTAAAATGCCTCCATCATCATCAGACACCAAAGCAATGCAAGTATGGAAATATAAGAATGCTTTGGTCTACTCATGGCTATTCAATGTTATGTCACCGTCAACCAAGAAAAGTTTCATGTTCCTTCCTTTAGCATGCGATATTTAGGAAGCAATTCAAGAGGCATGTAGTGATACAGGGAACCGGTCCTGCATATTTGACATTAAGGCAAAACTGTGGCAACTAAAATATGATCACAACTCTATCAATGACTACTATCTTGAAAAATCTGCTCTCTGGCAAGAATTGGACACCTTAAAAAACAAAGTCCATCATTATCATGGTAATGCTATTGAAGATCACAAGGCCCAAGAAGAAGAAAGAGTCTTTGAATTGCTAGCTCGTCTTAATGTGATCTATGATGATACTCGAGTACGGATTCTCAGCCAAGAACCCTTACCTTCTATCCATGAAACTTACTATATCCTTTGTAATGAAAAAGACAGGCACAAATCTATACTAAAAAAATGCTTTCGCTGCAGCTCCTACATCTCCTTAAGTTTTGGCCCTTGTTGCTCGCACCACGAAATCCATAAATTTTAAAGGCCGACCTTTTTGTGATCATTGTAAGAAGCACAGACATGCTCAAGATAAATGTTGGGATCTACATAGTAAACCTGCGAAATGGAAACTAAAGAAAGGGCGAGGAAAGAACTATGTAGCTGGTGCATCTAACAGTGATGACTCATCTCCTCAAAGCGATCAGCTAAGCAAAATCATGAAATGTTAGCTGCATTGCAGCGCACAAAACAACTTGTTGCCATGTTTGTCAAAAGAGGATATGTTGACGGGGATGATGAATGGGAGTGCAAAAGAGGTTGATAGCATCTATTATCTTGATGAAAGTGACGCTCATAGTATATGCCACTCATCTACTGGCAAATCTTCAAGCTACAGATATGTTGACAAAAGGATTGTTCAAACTTGCATTTGAAAGTTGTCAAGCAAGTTGGACATGATTAATATTTATGATCCAACTTGAAGGGGAGAGTGGGAATATTGTGTATTTATTTTGGATTATTTAGTCTAATATATTATATCTTAGGATATTATATCTTAGTTATTTTGATTTGATTTAATTAAGTTAGATTCCAAGGGTTAGCTTTAGGTTTTCCTATATAAAAGCCCATATGTACTCTCTTTTATTCATAGATTCAAAGGGATATTTTTCTCTCAAATTGTCCACAAAGTATAATGCACTTGCAATTATTTTATACATATACATATCTGGAAATTTATTATATGTTAGTTTATCCCCACAACAGAAAGCAATTTGTACAAAAAACAGAATGATTCAATCCATTGTAGGCAGATGGTAGATTAAAAAATTCAACCATTTTCTTAATAGACGAATATAATACTCACAGCAGTAAATTGAGCCAAAGTCATCAATTGCTGCATTATCAATTCTGCCTCATCATTTGACTTTCTTTGGGAATTATGTTCTCCGCCATTTCTGGAATGCACAATGAACAGGATCCCAGTGAAAAAAGAAAGAACTTGAAAGAACTACGTGGGTACAGTCAACAATTCATATTACTTCTCAAAGTAACGGTCCATGTTGTGCCACTGAGGATCCTTTGAACGATTTCCAAAACGAACCACCTCATCAGAAAAAATTTTCAACTCCTCCCTGTATAGATGATCCAATAAGGAATTAAATTGACATCTGATAGAGTCATCGTATAGAAGGATAAGAAGTGACCCAATTGTTTGAACAAGAAGTCATTCATACGAAATCTGACTCAACCCAAAACTTGCCTCTTGTCTGCTGCAACAACTTTTAGAAGTTCATCCACATCCTTTGAGACTAAATCTTTCACAGCCTTAGAAAGATACAACTCTTCTTTCAAATGCTTAATATTTTTATCAGAGAGTGATTGCATAAGATTAAAACCCTTCATAACAGTGTTTGCAACCTCAAATGCTAAGATACCAATTTCATTCCCTTTTGTTGAAGCTCCAGAAACAAATCCACTGCCTGCATTTAAACTTGTCATGCTGCTACCAAGGCTGTCCAAGACCTCCACTGCCTTCCCAAATCCAATTGTACCAGCCCTGCCAAGACGTGAACTCACCTCTGAGACCTGAAATAGAAAGGTCATAATACTTACCAGCACTGTAAAATATAACATGTTTAGACTGCCTCATAATCGGAGTGCAGTACAAATAATACATATATGGTACTTATTTCTCTTAATCATCATGTCCAGTTTAAAACCCAATGAGAGAGGGTTCTCAGACTACTAAAAGTGTAGAAAAACATTTGAAATTGGCAAGGATAGACCAACCTTTTGCCTTGACCTTACAGACAAAGACTTGAGCAGAAAAGAATCAGCAAATCGTGGAATTCCGTCATAGAATTCATCCGTACTTGTCTCTGCATTAATCCCTCTATTTTCGGCAGGTTCTTGCAAGTTCCCCACATTGTGAGGTGAAGTCGCAAGCTCACTAGACACGCTAGACTGAGGACCATCCTTATTTGATTTATTATTATCAAAATGGTCATCCGTCTGGGCTTTGTCATCACTGCCTGACCTCGAACAAAAAGCCCCCATAGCTTCAGATAACCGAAGCAACAATTGAACTTCGACAGATTTCATCCATTACAGTGATAAAATTAGAAGACCCGGAATGTGTCTGTATTCGTCTTCCTTGATACTGGGTTTGATTTGAGGTACAAAACAATATAGGAAGACTGAGAGAAAGAGACCTGTGGGAGAAGGCTTGGGGATTGGAAAATGAGGAAGAAAAAGTCCAAAGGAAACATCCAATTGTGCGCCGAGAAAATATAAAAAGACAACACCGAAGAAGGAGTAGAAGGGAAATCATTTTTTTATTAAAAAAGAAGAGAAAAAAGGAAGACAATTTCAAAGTAGGAAGAAGATGAAGATTGCTGGATGGTGTTTAAGGTCGGGCGAGTTGGGATTACTCGGCCAACGATTGTGGAAAATATTTCTCTTCTCTCCAATTGCCCAATGTGTACGATAGACTCGCTCACTATTCACATTTCAAGAATTCAACCATTTCTTTTCTTCAGTCTTCTGGCCAGCATCGCGTTTGTTTACTTTTTCCTTCCTTCCTTCCTTCCTCGTCCCGGCTCCGCTACGCCGTCCAAATGGTTGGGCCCGAATTCAAATGGGCCAACCACGCGCCCCCTTTGACAGGCTAAAAGAGACAGCGTCCATTTCACGTTTGCCTCTATTCTTCTGAACTAGCCTTTTTGTTTTTTGACCGGATTCTTCTGAACTAGCTTTACCCGTAAATAAACCCAAGTCTTTGGTTCAATGGGAAAAAATTTAAGACACTTTAATTAAAGGAAGGGGTTCAATTTTGAAGTTAGTCAAAACCTTAGGAGAGATATCATAACTTTTGGGTGTTTGGATAAACATCATAGGGTAATATACGGCTCGTTCTACCTAACATTGGTATCATCATAAAAAAAAAAAAGATTTTGTCATGTCCTTGGATCGTGGATAAATCCAATCCTTTTCCTAAGCTTTTTATAACAAAAAAATAAAATAATAAAAAAAAGCTCCATGCCATAATGGCCTAAGGGGTTGTTTTATAAAGCTCAAATCTCACTAATGTAAAGAAAAATATTGTTGGTGAGCACTGTAACCTCTAACATGATTACCTCTAATAAAGAAGTGTATGTGCCTAAAAAAATCATAGGCCTTTAACTATTTATAGCATGAAAAATACTTATATCAAATTCCTTCTATCAATTTTGTCAAGTTCTCTATTCATATTTAACCATGTGTCCTATTTATGAATTATTATCATTTAACTCTAAACACATAAAAAAAAAAAGGATACATGATCATGATCATGTGTAATTGGAAAACTTGATATAATGAATATAAAAAACTTGATGTAAGTAGAGTTCAAATAATATTTACTCATCTTTCTACTTTAGTCCTAAATATACTACTTTAATTTATTTTATCTTCTAAATTTATAATTTTTTTCTCAAACCATCCATATTTATTGGGTAATTGAAAGGGCTTTTACCAATGGAAATAATGATTAAATGGTGTATTTTAGAAAAACTATCACATATTTATTATAAGTAACTAAATTAACAATTTTCTTAATATCCATGAATTAATTATCTAGTTCATACTTTAATTTTATAACTGGATGAAGTATATAATTTTTGTTCATAAATAAAAAATATTTATAACTTAATGAAATTACATTTTAAAAATATTATTTATCTTATTTCTATTGAATTATTTAAAAAATTATAAACCAGAGCATTTCCTGTACACAATGCACAGGTAATTCAAGATTTTTAAGAAATTTACAAAATCAAAATATAACGAATTTTCAAGTTTCATATTTTTTATAGAATGTACAGCAAATTGGATAATGGATTGTATACGTGGGTTAGTATAAATATGAAATAATGTGAAAGTGCGAATTAATGATGTGTGTGTGTAATGGACTAATATATATATGGCCAATATTTATGTATAAGTCGTATAGTATTTTATTTTTAAAAAAAATGTGAACATTTTAACTTTTTAAGTCTACATGCTTCTATAAGTTAACAAGTTTTTTACTATACGTCTATTTAATATATATTATATCACTTAAGAGCAAAATCTACACAATAACAAGATAAGTAACATCATATGTTCATATAACTAATTTGATGATGGGGGCTGTAGAAAAATTAGGAATGGTTTGTCTACATCCTTCTAGTTTGACAACTGGTCTGAGGTAATTAATTACCCTTTAATTGATTTAATTCTTAGGTTTGAGGTGATGATTATTGACAGAGATGAATGTGGGGCCCTTAGGAGAATTAATGAGATCAATAGAAAATTAGAGGATAAAATATATTGAAAGGTAATTTATTTGCTGTTAAATTTGCCTATCATTTCCTTTCTACATGTGCACCATGATAGTGTTTAGAAGCATCCATGGCGTTGGCAAGTGCCAAACAAGATTGAATCTTTCATGTGGCTCTTTTCTCATAATAGAATCGTGCAAACAATGCAACTCAAGAGGAATATAGGACTTGAAGACTTAGCAATTTATTCGTTTTTGGTACCCCTAATAGAGACGATCACTTGAATGCAAACGATAGCCTGTTTAGACCATGATTTAATACACCAATGTGCTATATATAATAGAGGTACACCATCAATTGAGGGTATTGCAACAATAATGGAAGAAGGAGATATCAAACTTGAGATAGATGGCTCAATGCTTACTAGTAAAAAGGGATCTTTAACCTCGGTTTTTTCATATATTCTACGACCATTTATAAAGAAAAACCTATTTGGGGAAGACATAGTAAGTCAGACTTATGATATCCTAAAAAAAAAAGGTTACTGCTTCCTAAATTAAATTTAAAATAGGGATGCCGTAAGTATCGCTTATGGGATCCTTATTTTAAATTCAGAACGTTATAAGTGAGACTTAAAGCATCCCTTTTTATTTTACAGAGGCGATAAGTCTTTTTTTTTTTTTTAGAGGACCCAAATAGGCAATATTCAAGAGTCTACTGGTGAGTTGCGGCTGGAATGTTACAACCAATTCAAAGCAACAAAGCCAATTGCTCTCAGCTACAGCAATTATCAAAGTTTTGCAAAGAACAAAAAACATCATCTTCACTTCACTCATTCATAACGTCATCGTCATTGTCATTGTAAGTGTTTTTTTTTTTTTTTGAAAAAAAAACCCATGTGAAGATGGAGGAAAAATGAGCACTCATTATAGAGCTAAAATAAGATAATACAGATCCAAAAATTCTGGAGCTAACAGATGCAGATAAAAATCCAAAAATTAATCTAGGATTAACATATGCAAATAATACAGGTCCAAAAATTTCCAACTGAAACAGTCACAACATAGAAGTACCAACTCTCATCTTTGATCATGCTTAATCAACCCAAATATCAAACCTCATTTCTCATAATCTTCCTACGGAAAGCCATGAACCTCGTTGGTTCGTTTGAGTGGCTCATGTCCTTCGGGAGACGTGCTGCTACACCCGCCACTTTGGTGATGCTGCTGGTAGCAATGGGTGACTCTCTTTTGATGGCTACAAATCTATCGTTGTCTTGCTATTTCGTTTGCATTCTGTGTTTTACTTTCGTTATGTTGTTTTGTTTGTTTCATTTGTCTATTTGCTGTTTGCTGTCTTGGACTGCTTGATCTGCTTCTCTCTAACATGCAATGCAGCCCAAGTTTCTGTAATCGTTTTATCATGTGCTTAATATATTTTGATCTTTTATAAATAAAGCAATATTTGTGAGAATGTGTGTAGAGTTAAATAAATCTACAATAAAAAAAAAAAAACCCTCGTGTTGCACGGGTAGTATGATTTGATTTTACTAGGATATAAGATGTTCTTACACTATATATATATATATTGCCGGAAACAAAGATGTTCATATATATTATTAGTATGTAATTGCACTGAGTTTGAGTTGGAGAAAGCTTAAAGTAAATGAGATATGCTCTTTCCCACCTTAATATAAGATCTAATTGATTTTTTTTAAGATGTTGAATAAGTTAAATAAATTACTTAATTATAATATATGTTGTGTATTATAAGATAATATATTAGTTTATAAGTCAATTAAATTAATGAAGAAAAAAGATAAATATAAATACTTTATAAGAATTTTTGGTAACTTCATTTATTTCTTTAAAAAAATAAATATATCTTATATTAAAGGACATGAGGTAGTATAGTTGAAGTAAATCAAGGTAAACCAGCAATTGATGCACAGAAATCCCACTCTCCCCATCTTGTTATAATAAGTTGGTATACCAATTGCCCAGTTTTCATGAATCATGTGGGTAAATATATCATTATGGTTCTATTTATAAGTATAAATAAACTAACTTTCATATATCAAGAGGAATTAGTTAACTAATTAATTATTGACTAGATTTTCAATTTTGCATTTATCTTTGATTGGTTCTAACAAGTCAATTTGAATAAATTTTTTTATTTATTTATTGCAATTGATAGAAGAAAAAATGTAACAAATGCATTTATCATTCTAAAACTAAACTTATAATAAGGATCAAAATTTTTTGTCAAAATAAACTCATAAATAGGACTAGAGTATATGAAAGAAGCTAGCACCTTAATAGCGTAATGGCATAGGAGTTTGATTCCTCTCCCCCGGCATGGGAGTTTGGCTCTCCTCCCCTATGTCCAAAGTTCAAATCCTGCCCCCCCTCCCCTACCATGTGTATATATATAAAAAAAGAGTGTATGAAAGAAAATGTATTTACTATAATAATTAACTAAGGGTAAAAGGAAAATGTGCATTTATTATTAAGACAAATTCAAAAGAAATCTTATATATAAGGACAAACCGATTAAAAAAGCTCTTGTATATAGAGAAGAGGGAGTATTTAGTTACTTTCTTCATTACATAATATAAGGCATTTTAACTAATTTAGAGAGAGTAAGAAGTAACAGTTAACGCATTAAATATGTCATAAATTAATCTTTTCTCCACTTCTACCCTTGTTGGAAATAAAGCAAACTACTTATTTTTGTTTGTTAAAACAAGCTTTTTTTTTTTTTTTTGCAGGGGGGCAGTTAAGCATGTGAACAAGGCACTAATCCCAAGCGCTCACGGTGACATTAATTATTTATAGTAGTTCAACTTTGTTATGAATATACTTATTATGTGGATGTCCATTGACTCCCGGTCTTAAAATACTACAAGATAACATGGGACTCACGCATAGTACCATGCATAGTGATTTACTATTTGGTAGGACTCGCACACAATTATACACACACCCACGGAAAGGAAATCCGTGAGTGTACAGTTTATGTTTAGGGAAAAACTACACCAAATGACCCTGAGGTGTAAATTACACTAAAGACTCATTTTCCTTCTATAAATAGAGGTCTTCTGTAACTATTCAATATACATTTGAAATAAGAATTTCTCTCTCTACTTTCTCTCTCTATAATCTCTTCCCTTATTTCCATTAGTTTTATAACACGTTATCAGCACGAAGCTCTAACCAATTGAGTCTTCAGTGTTGTTCATCGTCTTCATCGAACCCCATGATTATTTTCTTTTCCTCTGAAAATCCCACCACAATATGGCATCAAGCTTCTCTGGTTCAACCTCCTTTTAGATCTGTCAAACTTGCTAAAAGAAGCAGCAACAACAACGCCTCCTCCTCCTTCAGTTCGTCCCTCGCGTCTTCAGCTGCTTCTTCGCATCAGCCTCCCTTTTTCCTTCGCGTTTCTTCTCTTTTCTCAAATTTCCACCCCCTCTACTTTTAATTCATCCAGCACCTTTTGTTTTTAAGTCTGTCATTCATTAATTGAATGAATTATTTGTGGGCCTCCCAAGTCAAAGTCCAACACCCTCTTTGCTTTTTCCTTTTTCTCTCCCCGTTCAGCTTTCACTCTTTTCTTTTCTTTCAATGATCAATTCAACCTGTGGGCCCAATTCCATTTGCCTTCTACAACCCAATTCATTCCATCAATACTTCAGCGTAATCTGATTGTGAAAGTAATACTAATAATAATGAATAATAATAATAATGATGATGATGATGATGATGATGATGATGATGATGATGATGATGCTTCTACAGACACTTAAAGGAAGGTTATGACAACCAACATTCAAATTAGTTGATTTTTCAACTATGATATTTTATATAATTTTTATTATTGTTATTTATTTGACTCCATATTGGAAGTCTAGATTTAAATTTCCTTTTAATTGTTTTAATTTATTATTGTTACTAACTTTACTAATATTTAATTTTATTATTACTAATATTTATTTATCTTCCATGGAGGCACACTACTATATATATTAGTGGGCTCTATTTATTTATTTTATTTAGCGTTTATTTATCTTTTATGGTGGTGACACTTTGTGGGCCCCATTTGTTTTATTATTTACTGTTTTATTTATCTTTCATGGTAGCAACACTAGTATAGTAAGCACCATTTATTTTATTCTTTACTGCTTTATTTATTTTTTATGGTAGCAACACTAGTATAGTAGGCACCATTTATTTTATTATTTAGTGCTTTATTTTTCATAGTGGCAACACTAGTATAGTGGGCACCATTTATTTTATTATTTACTGTTTTATTTATCATGGTAGTAACACTAGTATAGTGGGCTCCATTTATTTATAATTCATTTACTGCTTCATATCCCCTTCCCTTTTATCTTTTATCTTTTATTTTATTTATCGCTTTATATATATCCTCCTCCCTTTTATTATTTATGGCAACGACACTAATATATACATATTAGTGGGTTCTATCTATTTATTTTATTATGCTTATATTTATATTTATCCTGACGAAAAATTGTTAAAGGCTATATGTATCATGAGATCAAAATGCCATGAAGATATGAGGCATTAATTGGCCTGAGATTATGAGGAGGCATAAATTGACTAAGAGATAAATTAGCTTGAAGCTAAGAGGAAAGTTGGCCTGAAGCCAAAGAGACAAATTATGAAACAAGGTTTGATCCATAAATTTTGTATGCCATCAGTTGTATAAAGGCCTCAAAATTGTGTATTTGACATTAAATACTCCCTCAAATTATAAGACAAGGGATTGTATAATCATGATTGTTATTATATATCCAATTTGCTATTGCAGTAGCAATATTGAGATAAAGTCAAGAAATATTGTGGATTAATTTCTTGTCATGATCATATAGATCATTGAGTTATGGATCATGAATTTTATCCAACTTCATTCCCAGAAGTGAATGAAGTAATAAATAAATTTGTTATTATGGAAATATGATTGTTTTACTATTATGATTGATTTTCTATAATTATAACAATTTTTGTGAATACAAGAGAAAGAATATTTATAAATAAAACAATTAAACAAAAGGTAATATTATTTCAACAAAGTTTAATAGCGAGTGGCTCAACTCCATTACAAACCTTAATCATCTCATTTTGAAGATATTTAATGTCTTCTTCTTTTGCTTCTCTTGAGATGGGATCCAGATGAGGCAAAACTCTTCGTAATATTGAGATTTGCATCATAAGTTTCTTAAGCTTTTTGTATGGCTACTCAGTTAACCCTCCTTTTTGATAGATTTTTTGTATGGTGTGAGTAGATATATTTAATTGTTTACTCGCATCATCTAGGGTTAAGTGAAAATAATCACTTAAATCATGGTGCGTTGTTTTCTTTATTCTTTCTCGTTGCTCCATTGTTAATCTATATAATTCACCCTGATTAAGGGATGATATATCATATGGAATATTAACCGCGGGTTGTTTTCCTTTATCTAATGGATTTTCAATGTTGGTTTGAAATGAACTCCGCGATAGTTCATTTGGGTTTTTAGCCCATTCTGAACCAACACAAAGGACCTCATGATAGTCCAATACAAGATCACGCATCAAGTTATATCCTGATGCTTGTAAATCTATACAATATTGTGTCAGAAAATGTTTGATTTCTCCAAAATTTTTATTACTAAAATCAAACATTGGAAGCCTGTCAGTATTGTAAGATTTATCCTGTACATTTTCAAATAAAACAGCATGGGAAATCATACCTATCTTCCTTCTATGAACTTCGAGTTTATGATATTGAAATCCGTTGATATGTATAATTTCCCGTAAAACATGACAGCAACTACATTCCAATAAGCTAGTAGTTGCTAATTGGCTTGTAGTTGTTGGCTGGATGATTGTTGCTGGCTGGCTGGTTGTTGATGGCTAGCTGGTGGTTGTTTGCTAGTTTGTGAGTGCTGGCTCATTGATTGTTGTGACTATTGGTTGAACTTGACTGGTAGACTCCATCAGTTCGGCCATAGTTCTACACCTTTTAACAGGCCTTCTTGATGAACCTACTTCAGTTGTACCTTCAATCCTTGTAAATTGAGGAAGAACACTTGTTCTTAGGGGAGAAGTAGGTACATTTGAAGCAGAAAGAGGAATAGTAAAAGGAGGAATAAACATCTCAAAAGGATTAGGAGATAACAAAGAAGTAAATGACATGTTGGGCTGATCATCATACAACAAAGCATCAAGTAATGCTGTTTCAAATGTATCAGAAACTGAAATAAAATTGCTAGGTCCTGCCATGGTAATAGAATTTAAAGAAATATGTGAGTATCTAGTACTTGATATTATCAGATGCTTGTGTGTTTGTGAGGCATGTTCGTTTGCCTTCTTCTATTTATAGCCGAATTAAATCCTATTGAATCTCTGCAGATTTGTGCAGTCCTGTTAAATCTCTGCAGATCTGCTCCCTATAAAGCACGAGCTTAGAACCTTTTTGACTTTAAATGCATACGACAATTCGAGTTATTGCACCTGTGATTCTACAATGATGCATCTATGATTACACAGTATTGCGCTCGTGAATCTGCAGTGATCCATTTGATGATTTTGTATTTAATATATATTTGTTTGTCGATTCTGAAAAATGAAAATTTTGTTACCAGAAGTAACAAAATTATGCATTGATAATGCATTAAGAAATCTGTGGAATTTTAATGAAATAGATATCATATATGCTATTATTATGAAATATTGTATGGAAATTCCATGAATTAATTTTTAAGGTCTCACACTTGAGGGGGAGAATGATATATATCAAGTGTGAATATTTATGTGATAATTCTTTGTGAATGTTTATGTGTTGATTCCCCCAAAATGAATATTAGATTTGATGATAAATCATATGGAAAGTTGGCATGACTTGTTTGATCATCCAAGTCATATATTATGTGCTGCTTGTTCTCAAATAGAAATAATTATTGGAAATGGATCTCTGGAAATATATCAAATTGAAATATTATATGTGAGATTATAAGTCTGCAAAGTTTGCAGTGATGTTTGCAACTAGAAATTTGCAATATATTATGCGCGCAATTTTCCAGATTGAATGATCCAGAAATCATATATGAGTAGATCAATGATTATGAGAACATTGTTTATATATATTTGCAGCAATTATATATGCCAACAAAATTCTCCCTGTAAAATTGGCTTTTGGTCAGAAGCCAGATAAATTCCATCTTAATAGTTTTGAACGTGCAATGATCCACTATAATGCACACAGATGGATATATACTGCATGATTTGATTAGGGGGAGAAAAATAAGCAGATTGGGTAAAAGAGATAAAGTGGAATGAATTATCATTGATTCATGTTAATCCTCGTACAAATAAATGTGTACTAAAAGTTCAAAATGATAATTCATTTGCAGAGTTCAGCTAATTAAATGCTAGAAGCATTTACTAACCTAAAGAAAGTGACAAAGTCACATGTCCCAACTGCAAATGCTCTTATATGAATTGTTATAAAGCAAGCCTGAAGCGTCGCTGGTCCATCGGTTTTAAATAAAAATCATTGAATGAGAAAAGGAGCTATAAGAATATAGATGATCAAATCGAGGATAATTAAGAAAAGCTTCAGCAGAGCCATCTCCTGAAGAGATGTTATCTCCAGAAGAGATGTTATTTCCATAATTGAATATTATGTTCCTAGAAGAGACCCAGGTACCTAATATATGTGAATATAAAGATATCTCAATAAATGAAACCCGATGAAACCGAAAAATAAAGTCGACATTGATGATATTTATGTTTATATGATAGCATATGCTGTAATGAATGATAATGAGGATCATGAGCCACAATATATTTGTGTGTGCCAAAAGCACATAAGGCGCCAAAAATACAAAAGTCCCAGAAGGACTCAAGATGCTATGAGTATCAAATTCTCGATAATAATCAATTAAATAAATTCATGAAGCTATAATAGTACATATAGTATTATTATGAACATTTATTAAAAGTTCTATATGCACATATATATTTATGAAAAGATCTAGATGTATCTTATTATGATTTTACTTGAAAGATTTAGATTTTGCAGGTATATAATGAACTGTCAGACTTGGTGTTTCTATTGTTCCAAAGCGAACCAATTTTTGATGACAGAATTGAAGATATACACAGAAAGACATTAAAGCAATGTAGTCATCAGAGGAGCAACACTAATGTAATCAAGAGGGGGAGACTATACACGTTGTACTCTTCTTCTCTTATCTAGGTTTTGTCCCACTGGGTTTTCCTAAAAAGGTTTTTAATGAGGCAGCACTGGATAGTGTATCAATGAATAATGTACTCTTTTTTTTTTGCTAGGTTTTTATCCCACTGGGTTTTTCCTAGTTAAAGTTTTTAACGAGGCACATTCATAAATGGACATCCAAGGGGAAGTGTTATGAATATACTTATTATGTGGATGTCCATTGACTCCCGGTCTCAAAATATTACAAAATGACATGGGACTCACGCATAGTACAATGCATAGTGATTTACTATTTGGTGGGACTCACACACAATTATACACACACCCACGGGAAGGAAATCCATGAGTGTACAGTTTATGTTTAGGGGAAAACTACACCAAATGACCCTGAGGTGTAAATTACACTAAAGACCTATTTTCCTTCTATAAATAGAGGTCTTCTATAACTATTCAATATACATTTGAAATAAGAATTTCTCTCTCTATAATCTCTTCTCTTATTTCCATTAGTTTTATAACAAACTTCATTATTTCTTATGATTTAACAATTGTTACAAGTTTTGGATATTCCCAATGAACAAAAAATGGGATCAAACTCTGACCGAAAAATGAGACCCTAATCCGGTCTAGTTTGTTGAAGCCTGGAAATGTCAACTCAATGAAATCCGAGTTGACTCAACTAACTCAGCCTCAACTCAGGAAACCCATCAGGTAGGTGGACTCAGATGCTCAAGTTGATTTTTTTTTAGGTCAAGATGTTCTAAAACGGCATTGTTTTAGGGCATTTAAATGGATTTTTTTAATAAAAAAATGTGATTATCTTTTCAAAAATGGAGAAACCAAATCAGAAGAAGAGGTTGAAGATGTTAGAAGGGAAAGAGAGATGACATTGAGAGCAACCAGATCTAAAGAAGGTGGGATGTAGGTTGATGATGGCCGAAGATGAACTCATTGGAGCTGGGGTTGGTTGTATAGATCAAACACCTTCGTTGGTTGGAGCTTTATGGGTTGTCGTGAGTGAGAGAGATAAGACTTGCATCTTCAGGGAAAAAGTGAGTCCATAGAGTTCTTCTTCACTCATGAGGTCTTTGCTCTTGAGGCTATGACTGAAGTTCAAAGGTTGAAGAAGAAGAATAAATGGAGATCGTATATGCAGTGAGAGTGGGAAAGAGCGATACAAAGTGGGACCCGACTTTGGTCCAATTCTTCCTAATGTCCACTGCCCTCCTTTGCACTTAGATAATGAAAAAATATTTTATGGTGCTAAATACATACTTGAAGATACTAACAATATTAAAATAATATTTCATGATTTTAAAAAATTATTCTTCGATCTTGAAAAAATATTTTCGAGTACGGACTAATATTAAAAATATATTTAAAAATATTAACCGGTACTAAAAAAGATACTTTATAATCTTAAAAAAATATTTCAGGACTTTAAAAAAAAATTCAGGATACTGAATGGTACTAAAATGATACTTTATGATACTGATTGATATTAAAAAAAATATTTCATAATCTTAAAAAATAAGTTTTTAAGATTATAAAGTATTATTTTAATATATAAAATATCTTTTTAGTATCCATCAATACTTTAAAATATTTATTAAAAAAGAAAAAAGAAAAGTCACGGTACCTTCCTTTGCGCCAACACAGTGTCATTACATTGCAAAAGAGGACAGCAGACGGTAGAAAGAATTGAACCAAGCCAGATCCAAGAAAGTGACGGAGTAAATGATGATTTGACAATACGTGACGTTGATTTTGATGGGGCATGGATGGGGAGAAGACCATAACTAAACCCGGAAGGCAGCAAAGGGATAAACAAAGAATTGGAGGGAGCACACGTAAATGAGAGAGGGCAGAGGGAAATGCATGTGATGTGATGGTGTGAGCCATGAATGGAGCAAACCTATAAATCAAGGGAAGAGGTAGAGTTGGGAATGAGAATCGGTCCATCACGGCCCAAAATAAGAAAATACCTATTTTTTAAAGTCCGGCTTGATAGCATCAAGGCTAGAGTCGGCCCGCAGAGTCCAAAAATTATTATTCCAAATTTTAACTATTTTTCTTCCACTTTTTTTTTTAAAAAATATCATTAGTAAATTACAACACGAATCATGCAATAAATAAGCATAGTCACTAATTCATAGTCAAATGCAAACTATGTTCACAAATAACTCACATAAAATATAAAAAACATATCACTAAGTGACATTAGTACGATGACTATTATTGTCGTTATCTTCGTCACTATCATCGATTTTAATGACATTTGATTGTTCTTCACTTTGAGTAGTAGCCTCTAGCTCATGAGCAAGAATATTATGAAATTCTTCTCCCGCATCATAAACATATCCATAATCTTTATTTGCAACAAATAATAAATCAAATCATAAAATTAGAGTATAGTTATTATGTATTTGTAGTTAAATGGATAAATAACTTTATAACAAATACAAAAAATATATAAATTAATAAATTTAAAAAGGAAAAAAAATAAAAAGCTACAGTGTAAAGGCCTGTAGGGTTGGCTCGAGGCCCTCCAGGGCCGGTCTGTTTAAGCCCGAGGCCCGTCAGCGCCAGCCCTCCAGAGTTAATTTCAAATAATTTGTCCATTTTTTAAGCCCGTCCCTTAAAGTGTTAGGGCTTAAACGGACCTGCCCGATAGGCCTGACCCGTTTTCCCGGCTCTAGGAAGAGGATAAAAAGAATAAAAAAAAAAGAAAATAGGGAAGAGTTTAAAATTGAGGTTCACATTAGCTTTTAAAAAATAAGTTAATCTATTAAATAAGATTAAATATTTTTTTATAATAACATAGGAATATTTTTACTATTTACATTAAATTATTTTAATTACGGTAAAAGAGTAAAAATACACATGTACATTATTTTAGGAGTGTCTAGCACCATATACTATTTTTAGGAGCAAAAATACACACGTGATTACTATTTTAGTATAAAAGTCACATCCCACCGTTATGTTGTTGTTTACTGTGATGAGAGAGAAAGAGATGAAGTGAACATTAACATAACGATGAGATGTAAATTTTGTTCTAAAATAGTAATCACATGAATATTTTTATTTAAAAAAAGACATATGATACTGGGCGCTTCCCAGAATAAAACATATATCTATTTTTACTTGTTTACCCTCTTAACTATTACCCACGTCTTACAACTAACTACTCAACCATTTGTCTGACCCACTCTTCATTAAACCATTGATTAACCTGTCGGTTTTTGGTTCCTCGAATATTCCATACATTTTGAGGAATTGGCACATGTGACGTGTCCTTATCCTATATGTCATGATTTAAATGGCCTCCGTATAGTAGGCCCGGGAAAAAACCAAATAAAGTCGGTTCATAAAAAAACAAGACTGGCAGGTGAGAGAGATGAACAACACGAGATGACGTGGCGTTGCCCGCAAAACCACCTCACCTCACCTCACAACGACCTTGCATTTTCACTGTTCACGATTCACTGTTCGTCAACATTTTTTCAATTTCTCCATTCCTTGATCCTTGACCTTGACCCAATCGGAGATAAGACTATCACCCGCCAGATTTCAATTTCACCCAAAAAAAAAAGGAAAATAATCAGCGGACAGTGATAGAGGGGACTGTGGGTCGCCTTGCGTTCGTTAGGGGCCAGCAATAAGGAATCTACAAGGAGTTTATGCGATTCTACTTGTTTTCTAGGGTTACGAATTGTGTGAATTTTGATACGAGTTTCAGCCAATCAAGGAGGAGCTTCTGTTATCTTCGTCGTCTTCGTTCCAGTTTTTATTGTCGGATGTGATTATATTCATAGATAGACTACATAGATGTTCTCGAGCAACCTGAAGGGGTTTGTCTTGGCCGTCGTTTCCAGTGCTTTTATTGGCTCCAGCTTCATTATTAAGAAAAAGGGCCTCCGACGGGCTGCGGCCAACGGTGTTCGTGCCGGTCAGTCCTCTTGAAAACTTATAAATTGCATTTTGTGCATGTTGCCGATCTTTATGTTCTGGGCATTACCCTTACTCGTTCTTCATTTATGTTAGGTGTTGGAGGGTATGGTTATCTGCTCGAGCCTCTCTGGTGGATCGGAATGATTACGAGTAAGTTGCTATCACTATTTGATTTGATTTTGCAATTTATTACAAGTGAAGAACCCTAACTAATGTCTTACTACTAGGTAGTAATTTCGAATCTCATTTTCTTTTTTTGTAATTACCTAAAGTGATTGTCGGAGAGGTCGCCAATTTTGTGGCTTATATTTACGCCCCTGCGGTGCTTGTGACACCACTTGGTGCTTTGAGTATTATTGTCAGGTAATACTTATTTCTAATGATTTATGATTGGTTTCTTGATTTCTTTTGACATTATTATAACCTATTGGAGTTACTTACTGGTTTAATCTCTTTGGTAAACACTATATGGATATGGATAGTGCTGTCTTAGCACATTTCTTGTTGAGTGAGAAGCTCCGAAAAATGGGTATGTTGGGGTGTCTTCTGTGCATCGTTGGATCCACTATTATTGTTCTTCATGCTCCTCAAGAGCAGTCCATTAGTTCTGTACTAGAAATATGGGAATTGGCCACTCAACCAGGTATCCTTCTGAGGTTTGATTCTTTTATCGAGTATGGTGTCTCTAGATGCATGAGTTACGGATTTTTTTTTTTTCTCTCTAATCAATATTTTCTGTCTGGCGCACAGCTTTTCTCTTGTATACTGCTGCAGCTGTAGCTGTATCACTGGTATTGATCTTATATTGTGCCCCCCGATATGGACAAACTAATGTTTTTGTTTATGTCGGGATATGCTCTGTAATCGGCTCTTTGACAGTAAGTGACTCTTCTAAGTATCTCGTGAGCGTTAAAGATGTACTGATTTTATTGTTTGAATTATTTCTATAATTATGATGTTGTCTCAGTCTCAAACCAAAGGCCATTGTTTGATTTACATTGCTAATGAGATCCCATATTTCACAGGTCATGAGTGTAAAAGCTATTGGCACTGCAATCAAACTTACAATTGAGGGCAGAAATCAGGCTGCATACTTCCAAACATGGATTTTTGCAATGGTTGCTGTTACCTGCATCATAATTCAATTAAATTATCTTAATATGGTCAGTTTCTTGTAGTGTGATGGATTTTTCATGTGAATATTGATTTTGTATATTTCATATGCTTTTTTGGCACCCTGTTGCGTCATTCTGTATTATAGATTAATAATGTATGCCAGTGAGGTAGAAGATCTCTTAAGGCATGTTAATTGTTTTTCTAAGCCATGTGAAATGATACAGGCTAATGCTTTGCACATTTAATGAGGAATATCTGTTTGATTAATTCAAGAAAGAATGGGCATCACAACTCTTCCAATATTCAGCTCTAGTTATCTGCTCTCCGGCTAATATATCTCTTACTGTGTGACCTTTTTCCCCCCTTTTCAAAGTAACATTCAATTCATTCAAGTTGGCAGAAGAACATTACCACTGATATGTTTTCAAAAATGTTTCAAAATTTCAAAACTCATTTGCCAATACCGATGATATTGAAACCCCTGTTGTAAATACATGTACTTCGTTACTTCCTTTTCTCCATTCATCTTGCCTCTCCTCCCTCATGTTCTGTTCTCCCTTCTACATCAAACTTAACTCAAATTTTGGTTTTCTTACATTTGTGGTCAAATAGTTTAATTCAAAATAACTCATCAAAATTATGGTCATTGTGGTTCAGAATTAAATAGATGAAGAGTGTACTAATACTGCACTCAACTCTTTTCTATAGCCTCAAAGAAGTACATGTATTGAGAAAGAAGCTAAAGAAGAGACTGCCGAATTGTAACTTCTTATTATTTATTAAGTGCTTGTGATTAAAAAAATAGTTTGTAATAATCGCTTATGTACAAAGTTTCCAGCTTACTGTGTTGATTTTCTGCATTGCTAATCATGTGTAGATATATTGATGTGAGGAAGCAATCTGGTTTGTTGGCTGTTATTATACCCTTATAAGCTTGTTTGCCACTTTTTGATACTTTGATCACTGCCTATTATCATATCTCCTTTCATATTTCTGTGCATCTATTTTCACTCCTTGTTGTCTTTAAATTTAAGTCACTAATAAAAGGAAGGAACCTTTTCTAGCGGTTGTAACTCTAGGTGTTCGAGTTGTAAGCAATCCATGCTATGTTTAATCTGATTTCATGCAGAAACTGATTATTAGCAATTTGAATTCCTATGATTTAAAGTACTGGTGCCAAGCTTGCCCTTCAGCTTTTGCCATTTGCTTGTATTTGATGCGGGCTACTCTTGCATGGTTGCAGGCGCTGGATAGTTTTAACACAGCAGTTGTTTCTCCCACCTACTATGCCTTGTTCACATCTTTTACCATATTAGCCAGTGCAATCATGTTTAAGGTTGGTATTTTACCATAACTTAGTCAGACAAAAATATGTAGGAAATGAGAGATTTTATGGTTCGTTCATCTAATTATAATCCTTCTATATATACCCTTCTTATTTAGGACTATAACGGTCAAAGTGTAAGCACTATTGCATCGGAGCTTTGTGGTTTTATCACTGTTTTATCTGGAACAGCTGTATTGCACAGTACAAGAGAGCCCGATTCTCTATCCAATACAGGTAATGCCCCATGCCTTGTGTTTTTAGCTTCAGGACTTGGAGAATGTTAATTTCTCATAGGCATAACTAGAATTCGCCTGCTATCATTTTACTAACATCGGTGGTTGGTTTGATTGGGATATGTTGGTGGTGCCTCTGTGGCTAAAACAACTTTTTAAATAATGTGAAGTGTTGCTTTTAAATTCCTTGTTGTAAACTACTTGCTTCATTCGTATATATATGAATAATCATATTACCACAAATATTTGATAGTTTTTTCTTAAACTATGTTAAGAATAAAATCAGTAAATTCGTTAATTATATAATGTACATAAAAAGGGTCATTAGACAGTTGTTGGGCACAGACATTGATATGAAATAACTAGATTTTAGCAATAAGTCAGAGAATGTGTGCTTGTCCCAAACCAAACTGTAACCATTCTGTTTTGCTCTTTCATTGAAGCTCAGCTGTTGATGACAGAAGTCAAATGGCGGAAAGGAGATTAGAGGCTTAGTAAAATTAAAAGGGAGTTGGGAATTCTCGGGTCTATTCATTCCTGAAGGGTTTGGAGATATAAGTCAGTCGTTTATCATGCAACTTCTAATTGATTACTTGAAAGAGATTAACGTACATTGAAAGCACTCCTTGCTTATTTAATACCTGCACAGTCTTAGTTTTAAGGATGATTGCTGCTTAATAAGTTTAGCAGAGTAACATAATATATTAAGAAATTTCCGTGAGTCCACTTGCGTTGTCAACAGAAATGTGGCAATGCATACTGCCATTTGAGCTACAAAGGAGGTAGGAGGTACAGAAAGAGGGACACTGGATGGTTCAAACAGTGGGGAATTAATTTTTTACTTAGTAACTTGTTAGGAGTAATCTTAATTAAATGATTGATGATGATATTAACTAAAGCTCAGACTCTGGCAATATAACTGAAAATGGACTTCATATTTTTTAACTCTGAGCGCTGTGGTTGTGTTTAAATTTTGTGCGTCAGAGGTAATTAACGCTCTTACATGTCTCTATTCAGCTCTTTTGCTTTGTAATATGCATATCAGTTATAAAACTGGGGTTGGACTGGTAGAGTTCACTGTTTTACTGCTCTTTCTGTAAATCTTTTTGCTTACTGCTATATTGATACCCTTTATTCAATACTATTATGTATTTATATTAAATTCTAGATAACTTGGAATGACAAAGTTGTATATTTTTCTATATTCGGTAAAGGCATCTTTTGATTATTTTCTTTATGCAGATTTATACACACCATTGTCTCCAACAGTGAAATGGTATATGCAAGGCAATGGTGAACCTTGGAAACAAAAGGAGGAAGATGGAGCTCCATTTAACTTAATCACAATAGTACGGCAAGATCATTTCAAGTGACAGTATGAGATTTATAACTGCTTAAAGTTATGTCCATCCTGTGATATCCCTCCAATGGGGTTCGAGCGATTTTACAATGTTCCATCAATTTGGTTTAGCAAGAGACTTGCTTTGTGCAGGCAATAGAGGAGAGGGTGGTGGCCTTCTGTTTCACTCTCTCCAATGCTTATACATATGTGCAATGGAGAAAATTCCCTGGTTCTAGGGTTGGCCAGATGGTTGGTGTCAATGTAATTATGATAATAGTCATAATACAGACTGGTTAGTTGTACAGAGAATCATTCATTGGGCAATTTTCTCTGGTTTTGGTAAGTTGAGAGCCTTTGCTACTACTGTATTGCCCATGGCTTGACCAGATCTGGGCACACCAGATTGGGGTTGAACTTGTACCTTTCCTTTTTAGGTTTTAAGTGAAGTTCTTCTGCACAGTAGAGAATCTATTTTCAATTTTGGTCCTATCAAGTATTGACCCAATGTAAATAATTTATAGCTTCCGATCAAATAAAGATGAACGTCTGAGATCTGACGGTCATGCTGATTTTTGTTTGTATTTTATCAATTATGTGATTATGATTTTGTGTTACCAAGAGAACTACACACACACACAGCAGATTTTTTGTGTATATTGTATTAATTATTGAAGTGATTATACTCAGGAGAATTTTGACTAGGACAGGCAAGCTAAATTAAGAACATTTAATTTTATAAAATATAATTTGTGTGTGTACTATGCCAAAAATCAATATAACAAATAAGATTGATTCACACAAAAACTAAATTAAGGTTCATGCCCTTAACTTTTATTCAGATCCCATTCACTCCCAGCACTAAAAGGTTCAAGCAATTTATTAGATTCTGTCTGATTTTTGTTTTTTTGTCAATTTTTTATATCCATTGCAATACAATTAAAACGTGAAAAAGATAGAATTTAGTTTTTTAAAAAACAACATATAAATTGCTATCTTTTGCGCCAAATACATTAACGCATGTCTTGATAAAATGTCATTTAATCTGCCGTCGATACTTTGTCAGATTTATGACCAGCCCTGCCTATTATGACTTATTCATGTAAACATTGTAAGGAATGGTTGACATCTCAGTGGCTGTAGTTTAGTGGTAAGAATTCCACGTTGTGGCCGTGGAGACCTGGGCTCGAATCCCAGCAGCCACATTTTTTTTATCTTCTCGTTTTTCGCTTAAAGCCTCGCAATATTATTATCCGGGCGATGTGCAAAAATCCTCATCTTTCTCAAAAACAACTAGGCCACCACAAACAATTTTAAGGTTCAGAAAATACAGATTAAAAACGTGTCTTAAATAGCACAACCTTTACTTTAATTAACGTCCGTTAATTTGTCTTCGAAGGCAAAACCTACCTCATCTGAGCCAAACCATTGGCATTGGGGTGGAGGACCCAAAATGCCTGAAACCGTACGTATTCAAAAGAAAAGAGAGGAGGCAAGAGATCAGTAAAGTAAACACAAGATGAGACACAGCTAGAGAATTAATGAATTACCACAAAACTTCAACTCTGCTTGCAATCAAATTTCTTATCAAAAAAATCGTACGAGGGAGCTGCTTTTTCAACATCTTGCAAGAAATCAACGAGAAAAAATAATATAGAGCAGCGTTAAAAAGCTATAAACGGTGAATTCCTGAGTTCTGGATTTTGAGAAGCTATGTTATTCCCTCACCTCAATCAATATTCAGCTAAAAGCAGCTACACAGGGTGCACGAAAAGTTTTGCCGCTTTCAGTTCTCAGGCCTTGATTCATGCAAGGCTATTGCCAAAATCCAAGTAATGATGACATTCTCAATTTAAATATGTGAGTCAGGTTTAACTTAGCAAGCGACGATCGTTGCTATAATTTGCCAAACAGTTAACAGTTTCAAATTCTAGGAAAATCACATTTATAACAGATGACATTCCAACCCAAGATTAATCAAATTTCAAGTTGATGAAGAGCTCAATATATATAATTTGAAAAACCCATCTAATAACATTCATAAACATAAATACTAACAAGTATATATGTATAAAAAACTGTAATGGTGTGGTTGAAAATAGAGGTGTTGCTTGCATTTGCTTCTTATAATGAAATAAAGAAGCTTCGACTTCAAGTTGTTTAGCTTCTCCTAAAATCTTTGCTCTTTCTTCTTTAGCTTTGGTTTGGTTTTTGTGGTGATGAAACAACTCATGGAGGAATATGATAATCATATATACATCATATTAACTTGATTACAATAAATTGCAAATATCGAATGAATGTTTTAATTCATATAATCATGGATATAAATACAAATAAAGCAGTTAATGTTGATTTAATTTACTCCAAATTTAATTTTAAGGGAAAATTAAAATAAAGGTCCAAAATAAAATCATATTTAATTAGAATGACCATAAAAATTGTAATTATCAAGAAGGACTGAATAAGCTTAAAAGTACTAAATTACCTATTTGCTTTCCTAACACAAAAAATAAAGAACAAAGTACCTTCTTCTGTCATCCCCTGAATATCAAGGTGGGGTCATTTGGAAATCCAGTATTAGAAGTTAAAAACAACAATTTTTGGTAATCCCGTGAAAACAAGAAGTTAATTATAATAAAGTTGTTCTTAAACTTCATTACTATGCATACATTTTTACCAAATATCATCATTTTTAATTTTCAATACTGGATTCTCTAATGGCCTCACCTTGATATTCACGGGAGGACAGAAGAAGACACTTTACTCTTTATTTTCTACGTTGGGGAAGCTAAATGGTAATTTGGTACTTTTAAGCTTATTCGGCCATTCTTAATAATTATAATTTTTATAGTCCTTCTAATTAAATATTATTTTATTTAGGTCTTTTATTTTAATTTTCCCTAATTTTAAACAAATGAATGGATCGGAAACAAAATCGATTTCATTCATTCAAATTTGAAATGCAACCTGTATTTGAAACCCCTCACGATAAAAATTGAACAAAAAACGTTCAAATTAAATTATACGTGTCTTTTTCTTTCCAATGTATATATAAAAAAAAATTTAAACATGTCTATATCAGATTTGAATTAAAAAAATCATTGAACTAAACCAATGAGTAATATGGATTAACACGTCTATATATGTCATTTTGCCCGGTGGATTGGCTTGGAAAAAAATCAACTCTAGTTAGAATATTGGCCTTTCTAATTTTGATAGAAACTCGTTTTGACCAATAGTTTGGCACGTATGAAGAAGATAAAGAAGTTATAACCCTGTTTTTTGCAATAATTTATCACACCACCGAATAAAGAAGATAATATGGATGTGGCTACAATACATGCATAAACATTTTTTTTTTTTTTGGCCATATGTGTGTGTGTGGTTAAAATGGATTGTGTATTTAAATTTATGACAAAAAAAATGGTGTGGGTTAGTAAGTTGGCCGATGTAATCCAGAAACCTATATTATCTTTGGAGTTGGTTGGGGTATTTCCAATTCACATAAAATTGAGTTTGTATCCCTAATGGTAATTTTAGTTATAGGATGCAAAAAAAAAAAAAAAAAATCATTTGTCCTTTTATAACAATTTTTAGACAGACCAAAAAATTGGTTAAAATTAATTATTCATATTAAATATGCATGCTCAAAATTTTAATATGAGAAGTGATTTTACGGTATATGAAAAAATAAGTATATTGTTAAGGGATTTTTGTCTCATTAATCCTCTATATTTAAAAAATGAGTATATTTCATAGACAGAAATATTTCTCACACATTTATTAATTGGGAAAATTCCTTTAAGGTCCTAAATAATCCAAAAAATGTCAAAAAAGTCTTATAGAAAATTATGATGTCACAAAAGTCTCATTAACAATTTTAATTATCTATATGTTTAAAAAACTCTTTAAAACTTTTGTGATATTAGAATTTTCTGTAGAAATTTTTTGATATTTTTTTAGTCCCTCAAGGCTGTAAGGGGATTTTCCCTTATTAATTTTGACTGAATACTTAATTTCTCTCTATTAGTAGCGGTTCTTAATATAGGACCTGGCTTAGGTCCTTTGCGAAATTATATTCACTGGCGTCCGCTACATCAAATGACGTCGTTTTGATGCAGTGCAACACACCTAGTCCCTTTATTAAAAAAAAAAGGCACCACTGCATAGTAAAAAAGATAATTCAGAATAGTGAATGGTACTAAAAAATTTCTTTGATCTTGAAAAATGATATTAGGATCTTGAAAAAATATTTAAAGGTATTGACGGCTACTAAAAGGATACTTCAGAATACTGACTTAGGTACTAACTGCTATTAAAAGGATACTTTAGGATACTGACTTATACTCAAAAAATAACTTATGATCTTCAAAAATTATTTTAGGAGCTTGAAAAAGTAATTCATGTACGGACTACTACTAAAAATATACTTCAGAATATTTTTTCAAGCTCTTAAAATAATTTTTGTTAAGATAATAAATTATTTTTTCTGTATAAGTCAGTATTCTGAAGTATCTTTTTAGTAGCAGTCAGTACCCTAAAATATGTTTTCAAGATCCTAATATCATTTTTCAAGATCAAAGAAATTTTTTTAACACCATTCAGATTCTGAATTATCTTTTTTACTATCCAGTGGTGTCTAATTTTTGTTTTTTTTTTTTTAATAAAGGGACCAAGTGTGCTGTACTACATCAAAACAGCGTCATTTGATGCAGCGGACGCCAGCGGATATAATCCCGCAAAGGACCTAAGCCAGGTCCCTTAAATATAGGGAACACATATCTTTTATATAAAAGTTTAAACTAGTCTTTTCATGTTTATCCGCGTTAAATATGTCATTCACTAGTACATTTCAACTTATCATCTCTCATGTAATGTAATCTCTTTACAAATAAGGGTATTACTTGAAAATAAAAAGCATATATTTTAGGAAAAATCTTAAGAAAATATCACTTAAACTTTAAGATTTTAAATAAGTGACTCTCCAATAAAATGAGTTGTCAATTGCTTAATTGTTTTTATTAATCCTGTTATTATTGTTGTCAACCATATTTTAAAGTTTAAGTGGTATTTTTCTTTTTATCATTTTCTTCATATTTTACATGTTTAATATTATCTTTAATTATGATTTTGAATGGCGTGACTTTGATAAGTGTTTTTGGCAGGAGGAAGTGAGGAGTGCATTGAAACACTTCAAACAATAGAATTTTCAACCTTTGCAATATTAAAGGCAGGACCAGCTCCGACCAATAAGGCCCTATTTTATGAAAGTCACCGTCTCGATTTCTGGTTTGGTCAGCGATGATCATATAACACTCTGGAACTATATTATTATTATTATTATTATTATTATTTTATACTGAAAAGTAAGTTTTAGAAGGTTTCGACACCAATCCTCTACTAAGGTCAGGGTACGGCCCCGGGCTATATGAGCACTTATTATTAGACACTTACGAGATCGCCTACCAAAGGAGTTACAGCAACGGTAGAGGAGATTGAACCCACAACCTAACGACCTAATCCTAGATTTCTTATTGCCAACTCTCATTGGCTCTGGAACTAAATTAAATTATGAACACAAAGATTCCTCGAAAAGTCCGAAGATCCCCCAATTTTAAAAACTAAACCCAAAAACGTATCCCACTTTTAAGTTCATATTCACCTGGCTCCTTCACAGCTCAGACCCAGTTACGCCAGCGCAGATTCTCTGCCCTCCTTCAGATTTCAGAATCTGGAATCTTCATTAATGATTCCTCTTATACTCGTCAAACCCATCCCCACTGTCCATTTCCTAGTCAACGGTCTCCATCACATTTGTATACTCCTGAGTCCTCGCATAAAATACTCAATTGCTGATTTATTTTTTTAACTGCATAAATGACAAGTGGCATCAACCCGCTACCTCCCATTTCTAAGATCATCCATATTACAAGGTCTTGGATGAAGTGCTAACCCTATAATCCTCTTATATATATATACAAGACTGGTTTGGACACGGAGAACTAGAGAGAGCTAGAGAGAGAGGAAGAGCTATGGCTTCCCCTCCGGTGAATTCTTTCCCTATAGCGTACCAGGCATGGACAACGGTCGCCGTACCGGACTGGCTGAACAAAGGGGACAACGCCTGGCAGATGATCTCAGCAACTCTGGTGGGGATACAGAGCATGCCGGGGCTTGTAATTCTCTATGGTAGCATTGTGAAGAAGAAATGGGCCGTCAACTCTGCTTTCATGGCCCTATATGCCTTCGCCGCCGTTAGCATCTGCTGGGTCACTTGGGCCTACAAGATGTCCTTCGGTGACAAGCTTTTGCCCTTCTGGGGCAAGGCCGGCCCTGCGTTGGGCCAAAAGTTTCTTGTCGGTCAGGCGGCGCTGCCGGCGACGCCCCATAAATTTAAGAACGGCGGGCTGGAGACGCCGGAGGTGGAGCCGTTCTACCCGATGGCGACCATGGTGTGGTTTCAGTGCGTGTTCGCCGCCATCGCGGTTGTTCTACTTGCCGGATCGGTGCTGGCGAGGATGAATTTCAAAGCTTGGATGATGTTTGTACCGTTATGGCTGACGTTTTCGTATACCGTCGGAGCTTTCAGCTTGTGGGGCGGTGGGTTCTTGTTTCACTGGGGTGTTATGGACTACTCCGGCGGCTACGTCATCCATCTTTCCTCTGGGATCGCTGGTTTCACCGCCGCTTACTGGGTTAGTACTATCATCATTATTATCTTATCAATAAAATTATGGGGTTAAATTTGAGACAACGGTTGAAGCATGAATATTGTGACGTGTTACTTGGTATAACACACCTTATTAACTCTTGTGAGGCTATAGCTGGTACTCCTCTCATCATTAATATATGACATATTTAGGAGTTCATCTAAGATATATTTTTATATTTATCAATATATTTTTTAATTTATTTTTATTGATGCTCTATCAATAAAGAAAAAAGGGAATGAGAGAATTCAAAAAGATAATTATGATGTTTTAAAAAATATATGTCATATTAATTAAATTTCTTAATATAATAAATTTAGATAAATATATCTAAAAGAGTGTAGAGAAATTTGAGAGTATTTTCTTGGGGTGTTGAGGTTAAAGAGATGGTGAGTTTTTTTTTTTTACCTAAAGTGGTGATGAGGTTGTCATACAATAAGGAAAAAAAAAATAGAAAGATAATATGAAAAGCTTGATGAAGCTCGTGACAAACGGAGTTTGACTGAGTCTAGAGATTAATGCATGTAACCTTACAAACACACTTTATTTCAGGGCACAGAAGTAGCTAGGGTATATATTATAGCTATAAATGAGAAGGGCGAAGCATGTAGGTATAGAGGAATTAATAATTTCTAAGTGCATGACGTTTATATGAATGTTCATGAGAGTGTGGACTGTGGAATATATATATATATATATATATATATATATATAATATGATGGCGTAGGTGGGACCAAGGTTGAAGAAGGATAGAGAGAGGTTTCCGCCCAACAATGTGTTGCTGACGCTGGCGGGGGCGGGGCTGTTGTGGATGGGATGGGCAGGCTTCAACGGCGGCGATCCCTACTCGGCCAACACCGACTCCTCCATGGCAGTTCTCAACACCAACATATGCGCCGCCACTAGTCTGCTAGTGTGGACCTGTCTTGACGTCATCTTCTTCCACAAACCCTCCGTCATCGGAGCCGTCCAGGGCATGATCACCGGTCTCGTCTGCATCACTCCCGGTGCTGGTATGAAATATAGCTACTTTCCTTCATTATATATTCCAACCATATTGGCCTTAACCTTAATTGGTGGGTAAAACTCTCTCATTTTTTACATTCATCCATATATATTCGGCTCCTTACTTAAATTTATTGGATAGATTAAAAAAAATTAAATAAATTATTTAGTAATATTATATATATATATATATATATATATATATATATATATATATATATATATTATGTATCATTAGGATTTAGGTAAAATAATTTTTTAAAAAAATGATAAATATAAATATTTTAAAGTAATTTAATTAATTTTTTAATATTTCTAAAAAATCAATTTCATATTATATTTTGAAAAAAAAATTCATATGTGAAACCTCAACTTAAATATTCAAAGTCTCTTTCATTAGGACAGACGACTGCTGATAAAAGTACTCTCATTCTTTCGACTTGTGAAAGCAGGATCTAGATAATAAATTTATAGAGGCCGGGTAGTTAAATTAATTATTAATAAAAAACCTATTCCTTAATTTTCCTAAAAAATATTTTTAATTTAATTATTTGCATAAAAAAGGTGTTAATTATACGTACTCAATAGAAAATTTATTAATTTAAGCGAATAAAATTAATTGAGAGATGACACAAACTTTACTTATTCTCATATATAATTATTAGAACAAGAGGGAGAATTAAGTAATTTGGGTCACTTGACCATATAGCCTGTCCAAGACCCTCCTATTTTGGCGGCCGATCGAGTTCTCTGTTTTATGGTCAGGTTTGTTTTACTTGGTTGACTTTTATATCCTTCATATTTTGTCAGGCAGTTTTCCTATTAACATTAGGCCATTTCAATTTCTATTAATTTATTTTCATTACAAGTAATCATCTCGCATAATAAAATATATTATTTTGTATTAATTAAGTAATGTCAATTTCATGCTGCACGCCATTTTTACGTAATTTTTAAATTAACAAATTCCTGATTTGTCACAATACATCTGTCTCCTCATATATGTAATCCCATATGTCGTAAGTATATTCACATCAATGCATATACAATTATTATTGTTGAATTTGCCTTTTAAAAAAAAAATATTTGCCCAAAATGATACTCCATCTTATTATTCTTAATTAATTAATATAGGAAATAGATAACTACCCACTTAACTTCAAATACAAGTCATTTCTCACAAGTTCAAATAATGCACCAATAAAAAACAACTAAAATTATTAAATTTGTTATATAAATTCAATTAATTTCTAATATTACCTTGTAACTATACTAAACTCCATGCATCATATTAATCTATAATCTCTCTTAAATACAAGCATATACATATATCTATACACACACAAATGTGTAAATAAATAAGCATGTACATACACACACCTATATTAATACTCCTTAAAACTAGAAAATTCTTTATAAAAATGACTAAAAACACTTTATGAAAGACATCCTATAATAGGGATAATAAAAAAAAGAGTAATTTGTAGTGATTAATAAAATTAGTTATTTATAAAAAAAATGTTTGTTATTGTTCTTATGATATCCTATTTAATATTTTGCATTAGAATTATCCCTTGACAGAAGCATATTAAAAAAGATAATTTTAAAAATAAAATTATAAATTTGGCAGATAAAATTAATTGAGATATTGCAATAAACTCATCTAATCCTACCCACATTTAAGAATGGAGAGAGTCATATCATTCACTACTCCATTTAGTATATATCACTATGGTCCTATTTATAGGTCCCTTTTAACTAAATCACACATATCAAGAAAATATAGTTAGCTCAATGATTATAAGATAAATTTTTAATTTTACCCTCATTTATGATGAGTATCTTTCAACTTTTTCTTTTTTTTCTATTTTCATTTGTATAATTAATGTGAACAAAGTTGTCACAATCTCATTTATTACTTAAAAGAGTACTTATAAATAGGACCAAATTTTTTTGGTCAAAAGGGACTTACAAAATAGGATCAGAGTGGTAATTTATGGCACTTTAACTAACTAACGAACTCATTAAATATATATATTCTAAATTGATTTTTTTTTTTCACTTTTCTCTTGTTGAAAAATGGGCTCGAAAATATCATGCATGGGAAAAATTGGAAATGTACATTAATTATAAAGATAAAATTAAAAAATGAGTATTAATTGTCTTACAAGTGATTTTTATTTAAGATTAAGTTATGCTTGTAGAAACGCCAATATATTGTGATATGTTAGTAAAATAATGTTACACTAATGTATGTGAATTGTGATGTATTATAGGTCTCGTTCAAGGATGGGCAGCCATAGTGATGGGAATTTTATCAGGCAGTGTTCCATGGTTCAGCATGATGATATTAGGCAAGAAGCTCAAAATATTCCAAATGATCGACGACACTCTCGCCGTCTTCCACACTCACGCCGTTGCCGGACTTCTTGGCGGCATCCTCACCGGCCTCTTTGCGGAGCCTCGCCTCAGTGCTCTCTTCCTCCCCGTCACCAACTCAAGAGGAGGCGTGTACGGCGGCTCCGGGGGAGTCCAGATCCTGAAACAAATAGTGGGAGGGCTGTTCATTGTAGGATGGAACATAGTGGTGACATCCATTATCTGTGTGGTCATAAGTTTCATAATTCCTCTGAGGATGTCGGACGAGGAACTGTTGATCGGAGACGACGCCGTTCACGGAGAAGAAGCTTATGCGTTGTGGGGCGATGGAGAGAAGTTGAGTATATATTCTGACGATACTACTACTCATCACAATATTGCAGTTTTAGCATCAAGTGGTGCCACTCAAGTCGTCTAAAACTAGCTCATGTACCCAAAACACAAAATCCAGATTCATTCTCTATTGTTGTTCGTAAATTATATTGTGAATTGTGAATTGTGATTGTGACAAGTTGGTTTAAGTTTTTTTAAGTATTAAAAAAGGAAAATTAGGACGTAATTAGGATTTAGTCGTCGTATCTATATGCCTGTGTGTGTGTTTGTTTTTAACGGACAAATATTTTTATGAGTAATTTAATTTTCTTCAGTTAATAATTACCAGGTGGTGCCATTCTTGTTGTCTACTATATATTTATCAATGATTAATCAGCTTGATGGCAAACTGGTTCTTCAATTTTCAATTGTTAAAAATTTTGTCTTGTAATATTAATTAACCCTAAAAAAGGGAGATGATGGAGAGAGAGAGATTTAAAAAATTTTTTAAAAAAATTAGGGGAATAGAGTATTTAAAGAAGGCCCTTATTTATAAGACCGAAGAGAAAGAGGGTAAGGCCCTGCCATTTGCCTTCGTCGTTATGGCACTCGTCTATTCACTGCCATTTGCCATTTATCTGGAAGCGTATCTCCTACGGTCGTACCTACCCCTGCATCTCATGCAGCCAGCCAATCACGTCCCTCCATCTGATCTTTGCCCGTCCTTTTTCCTTCCACGTGTGATAGCTCCACGTGGCATCCGATGTTTCAAGTATTTATTCATCTCATTATGATTTTTAGATTTTTGAATAAGTGATGTTTTGTTTTGGAGGGTTATTTTCCTCAAAACCAACAACACACTCAAATATAGAGTATGTTGTTGTGACTGTCTTTGAGGCTAATACACGACTATTGGGCCTCTTTGGAGACCACTTTAACCCGCGTTTGGACAAGTAACTTTGGAAAACAAATTCTAGTAGAATTTTTTTTTTTAAATTGAATGTTTGGGTTGGGCTTTAAATTCATTGAATTTTTTTGAAAAAAACTCTTCAAAATCAATTAAGGAAAAAGTTAGCCTATGGGAAAAAGTTTTCAATTTTTTGATGTGAGTTCCGCCACTTCTACAATCATTAATCTAAATACAAATCATATTTACAACCTAACTTTTTTCCTACCGAGTTTCTAAAAAAATCAGATAGAAAATAAGCCAACATTAAATATTAGCACCTTTCTTGACTATGTGCAACTCACTTAAAAAAGGTACCTAAACTTTTAAGTTAAAGGGTTAAAGTGTAAAAATACACATGAGTTTTTTCTCTAGGAGCAAAAATACACATACTTTTTTGAGGAGCAAAAATACACATGTGGTTACTATTTTGATGCAAAAGTCACATCTCACCGTTAAGTCACTGTTCACCGCCGTTAAGTTATTGTTCACCTAATCTCTTTCTCTCTTATCACGGTGAACAGTGATTTAACAGTGGGATGTGACTTTTGCATCAAAATGGTAACCATATGTGTATTTTTGCTCCTCAAAAAAACATATGTGTATTTTTGCTCTTGGGGAAAAAGCTCATGTGTATTTTTGCACATTAACCCAAGTTTAAAATACAAGTGTCATATTGGTACGGGCTTTCATTAATTGTGGTTTTCGGCCATCTAGGGAAAAAAAACTCCTCAAAATCCATTGCATGCGTTGGGCCTCCAACTCAATACTCAAGCAAATAAAACAAAGTCACAAACTTCCCATGTTGGACCTGCATCACCTCTAGGCCTGTTTCTTTTATTGGTATTTTCTTGAAAAATTAATCATTTTAGTTTTTACAATTTTCTTTACTTTTTCCACAAGTTGTTGTAATTAGTATTTAAAAAAAAAAACAACATATGATGTTCATTGGTACAAAGTTAATAATCTAAAGGATGTATTATTTTGATATTTTTTTTTATGAGTGTTTAACTTTTAACCTTATGAGAATAAATACTTTTTACATATTTAATTTGTACAACGTATAATCATTTAAAGTAAATTATATAGAGACTATAAATTTGAGATGCATTGTGCTAGTGGCTTGATACCTGTTGCCAATGGCTTCCTTCTCTTCATTTGGAAAAGAATCTCTCCATCATTTAGTGACTCCATTTCCTCCTCTATTGCTTCAAAACTACGCCGTTTTGATTAAATAGAATCTCACCCATTGATCGTTCAATATGATCTCGACCATTCATTTGTAAACATAGTCCTAGAGAGAAGCGTGTGTGCCAGTTGCCGCATGCCTTTTGTCCACTTGTGAAGAATATTCAACTACTCGTCAGTGGAAGCTTCTTCTGTTCAACATCAGGCACATATGGTATATGACTAGGTTTACAAATGAATGGGCATGATCATATTGAAGGATCAATGGCTGGGATTCCATTTAATCAAAACGACGCCGTTTTGAAACAATGGAGAGGAAATGGAGACACCGACTTATTATAGAGATATTTCAAAAAATTTTAAATTATAAGCACCCATTTAAGAATTGATATAAATAGTAAGGATTAATGAATTAATTCTTTCTAAAATTCTTATAGTAATTTATTGACTAATTTTTTGATCAATTATAAAATGAGAACATTTAGATTCTAACCTATCATATTTTATTTTCTAAGTCTTACTTATTCAATATTTTTTATTAATATCTCCTCAGCATATTTATAAATTTCTTTTTCACTTCTCTTAACCAAGAAGTTATAAGATGTAATTTTTCACCATCAAACAACTTTTTTTAATAGATATTTGAGGAAAAAAGGTCAATATAAAAGTCAATAGAAAATGCATTTTCCATTACTGACATAAAATATATTTATTTATAGTCATAGATAAGAAATTTCACTAAAAAATGGAATTATATTCTGATACTTACTTTTATGCAGGAGTTCAAATGGTCCAACCACTTCTATGGAATGATAAGGTCGTAAAGTTAAAGACGAAATGATATTTCCAAAGACATGAAAAAAGCTAAAGATTGGATTGGATTTGCTTTGATTTGTGTCTTTTTGGGTTGAAAAAAATAAGCCAATAAAAATAAACAAATAATATATACAAAAAAGAGGGAAGGGATAATAATAATAATAATAATAATAAAAGCCAGAGAGCACTCAATAGAAATGGAATATAATTTACATGAAGGGGCGATATTGGGCACATGAAAGGTTGTTGTGTCCCATCAGCATTACAAAGAAACAGAACAAAGCATCTATCTCTCCACCAGTTTTGAATAATACAGAGAATCCAAATGCTGGAATTTCAAAATATTCACACACAAAAAAATCGATATGTGCTAATTGATTCTCTCTTTATACACGCGCATATATGTATGTACATCATATTATTTGTAGGTATTGGATGAATAAATTACTTCCTTTTTTCAAGTAAAATTTGTGCAAATTATTTCAATCTATACAAAATGTTAAATTCATGTACTTGTTAATAAATATTTTAGGTTTTTTCTTAATTTAAAATTTTCTATGGCCAACAGTTTATGCAAATAAATTCAAATTATAAAACATAGCTCAACTCTTTCTTTCTTTTTTTTCCAGCTAAAACATAGCTTAACCATTTCTTTTTCTTTTTCTTTTTTGAAAAAAATAAAGTGGAAGACATTCTCCCAATGTTGTGGCATCTATAGTCTTCAACAAGTGTGGAGAAGCATAAGATGATGATAAGATCAATTGATGTGCTATTGATTGTGATCTTACATGTATGGTCTACTATCTGTTTATTGCTTTTTTCAAAAAAAGAAAAAGAAGAAAGGAAGATCTTTTCCTAATGTTGTGGCATCTTTACTTTTCAACAAATGTGGAGAAGCAGAAGAGGAAGAGATCAATTGATGTGCTATTTGATTGTGATCTTACATGCATGTTCTACTTGTTTAATTCACAAACATTAAAAACATAATTATTTCTAAAAAGATGTGTGCTAATTTCTCCAAAAACCTCTTTTTTTAATTGTTTATATTGAAATTTAAAGGGTGCCAAAATTATATAATCTGAGAAAATATAATAAATGTGATAGATAATGAATATTGATGTCTAATATTTATAAATAAAATAACACTCTCAACTAAATGATATATTTAGAATTGAAGTCTCGAATTATTACAAATAACTTCTAATATACTTTATCAAAATTAAAAAGAACCTTAAAATCCATCAACTTTGCATTGAAATCTAACAACTTTCTAACTTTATTCTTATGTATTAAGGGGGTATACTTTAATTTAGAAATTCTTAACATTAATAATATAAGAACAGAACAAAGAGGTCATATTAAATATTAGGGTTAGAGAGCAATTTTGTTTTAGCTATTATCCTAATTAATTAGAGGTGGTAAAAATGGCTGACTCGACCTTTCATATGATAGGGCCTAAACAAGCTGGTCCGTCTAGACCTAGCTAAAAATAATTATTTTACAAGGCTTGGTCCTTAAACATAAGGTTAGGGTCGATCCAATAGTGCTGGAAACTCTTTTAACAATCTTTTACTATTTTTTTTAATGAAATAAAATTACAACAATGAAACTCCTAATTTAATATATAAATGTTGCCAATATTTAGGTGTAAAAGTTACGTACTATGCAACAAATAAACACAATCACTAAGTCATAATTAAAGGTAAATTATTGTTCATATACTAAAAATAAAAATAATTAATCAGAAGACTTAAAAAAATAAAAATAAAATTTTTATATATATGTCTTAAAAAGTGTAAGTAGTTAACAAAATATACAATACAAGATATGACAAAAAATTACTAGAAAATACATTTAAAAAAATAAAAAAATTAGTAAGAATATTTATAGAATAAGAAATATATTTCATGAAAAGGAACTTTAAAAATGCTAAAGGGCAAAAAGGTATTCCAAATATTAAAAATGCCATAGAGGTGTGATGGCCTAATTTGTCATTTTCAAAATTAAATGAAAATGACATAAATGTCCCTCTAAGTTTAGAAAACATGTTCTCGTTTTTTATAAGGGTTTTACAAGTTCATATTAGGTTTTAACAAGTTCTGATAAGATCTTTACAAATTTCAACTCAAAAATCACCACTTACTACAATGGCAAGATGTTGATTCCTAATTCAATAATCACCACTTACAAGTTCATATAAAGTTTTAATAAGTTTTAATAAGATTTTCATAAATTCCAATTCAATAATCACAACTTGCTACAGTAGTAGCAAGGTATTGATCCAGATAAGAATTTCACAAATTCAAATAAGGTTTTAACAAATTTAGATAATGTTTTCACAAATTTAAATTTAAAATTCACTACTTGCTACCATGTCAATTTTTTAATTTTCACTTCCGATGAGGGTTTCACAAGTTCATATATGATTTTAACAAATTCTAAAAGATTTTATCATAAGTGAAAATCAATACATTGCCATGGTAGTAAGTGGTGATTTTTGGATTGAAATTTGTTAAAATCTTATCTAAATTTGTTAAAACATTATTTGAACTTGTCAAACTCTTATAAAATATGGAAGCTCGTTTCTTAAACTAATAGGGACATTTTTTTCATTTCCATTTAATTTCAAAAACGGAAGGGCCTCACATTTCCCTCATATTATGAATATTCAAAACAGCTTTTCGTCCTTTATCATTTTAAAAGTTCTTTTTTAAGAATTTTTCCTATATTTTATAAGTTTTTAACTTTTATAATTATTAATACAAAATGTTCTTATGAAATATAATTCTAAAAGAGATAATAATAATTAAATATTTGCAATATCATTGATAAAGCATAAAAAGCAATGATATTAATATCATATAAAGAATTGCTTTTTAAAAAAATATACATGCCTAAACAAGCCTGTCTTTTTAGGCTCGTTTTCACTTTTGAGACAAATTCCCAAGCCAGACCCTAGCAAATTTTCGGTCTAAACGAGCTGGCTCGACATGCTCAGCCTATTTTCTTGTCTCTATAGTTAATTTTGACTATTAGTTGATCAAATATGCTTAACTGAAAGTCCACATATTATTCATGTCATTTTTGTTAATGTGTAAATTTGCCTTGTGAGTCCATGTATCATCTATTTTTCAAAGTTAGATTTAAAAATTTTAGGGCAAATGTAGACTATTAATTCATCATATTTAGTCAACTAATTATTAAAATTAATTTTGGATAGCGGTCAAAGTAAAATTGCTCATTTTTTGATACTTTACTTGATAAAATTGCGTCTTGGTGATAATTTAATTTTCAAGACAAAATTGCCTTTTAACCCTAAATACTACATGGTCAAATACAAATATGACGTCGTTTTTGGCAGCTGCGGTGGAAATTGATGGCGTTATGGATCAATCTACTTTTGCTGGTTGTCGTTTAGGGTCACTTTGTATTTGGAAATATTGAAAAATCCAAATTACGACATGCGCTTCTTTTTTTTTTTTTTTGGTAAAAACAAGACATGCGCTTCTTTTTTTTTTTTTTGGTAAAAACAAGACATGCGCTTCTACTTTAATTGTCGCCTAATTATCCAACACCACGTGCCTCACGTCCACCAACACAAAGTACTACTAGAATAGTGCATTCTAAATTAATTTAATTCAATATTATTTATCTTCCCATTGATTGGTTCTTATTATATTGGGACAAGAAAAAATAACAAAAAAAAAATCTCTTTGTAGATTTTCCTGTAAAAAAGGTCCATAGGGGCGTTGATGGTATAAATTTTGAATGTGAAATTATCTTTTTGTCTTTAATAATTGATATTTAGATATTATATGATATTAAATTATATTACTAGGCTTAGGTACTTGGTAATCATCACTTTATGGCTTGTCAATATAGATATATCTACTTGTTAATGAAAATTGTTTTAATTAACATAAATAAACATGTTAATAGTCACTCTATAACTTGTCAATATAGTCACATTTACTTGTCAATGATATTTGTTTTAAATTGTACTGGAAAATAACAATAGTTAACATAGATGAGCCTTGTTAGTGACCCCTCTTTAACTTATTATTATAGGCATATAAAATTGTCAAAATAAGTAGATACACTTATCAATGTATAACTTTTCATTACAAGCATATAAATTTAACAAAATAGGCACATAAATTTGTCAACATATGTATATACATTGCCAATGTATAATTTGTTAAAATAGGTGCATAAACTTGTTAAGCACATACACTCACCAATGTATTACTTGCCAATATAGACACATAAAATTATCAAAATAAGCGCATAAACTTGTCAAAATAGGTATATACATATGCTAATGTATAAATTTTCAAAATACACACATTGACCTGTTCGTCTTTATGTAAATCATGGTTGGAGAAGAGGGTTTTGACAATAGGTCAATGTGTGTATTTTGACAAGTTATATATTGCACATGTATGTGCTATTTTGACAATTTTATGTACCAATAATATTAAGTTATATATTGGCGAGCGTATGTGTCTGTTTTGATAAGTCATAGATTGACAACTTTATTTACCTATTTTAATTAATAAGTTTATGCGTATATTTTGACAAGTTTATATGTCTACAATGACAAGTTTATATATTGACAAATGTATGTGCTTATTTTAACAAGTTATCCATTGGCGGTATGTACTTATTTTGACTATTTTATATGGTTATTTTGGCAAGTTTATGTACCAATAATGACAAGTTATATATTAGCAATTGTAACTACCTATTTTGACAAGTTTTTATACCTGTAATGACAAGTTAAAGAGTGGCCATTAATAAGCCTATCTATGTTAACTATTACAATTTTTCTAGTACAATTTTAAATAGCTTTGATTGACAAGTGGGTACGTGGCTATATTGACAAGTCATAAAATAGCTATTAATAAGTTTATCTATATTAACTAAAATAGCTGTCACTCACAAGTGAATATATCTATATTGATAAGTTATAGAATGACAATTAACAAGTATTTGAATCTAGTCATATAATTTAATATCATATAATATTCAAATATAAATTGCTATGGTTAAGAAGGTAATTTCACATTTAGAATTTATATCAATGAAATCCGGGATTTTTTTGATGGAATAATCTATAATAAGACTTTTTTTTTGGGACCTAAATGTGGTTTTCCCGATTATATTTCCCTTTATTTGTACTTCCACAGTTCCACGTACCTATTATAGCTTTCCACCTGTATAATCCATTGTTTTGCAAATGTGAATGAGTGGAGCTATGAGGCCTTAAAGGTGATGGTTGGTAATAAATATACCAGCTAAAACCACTTTATTTCATAAATTTATATATTTTTTTTAAATACTCCTATTGATTATATTTCAATTTTGTCAACACGGATATATCATTACTAAATCAAAATAGCAAGTTCAAATACCAATTTGAGATTAGGTAGCCTATCCGCAAGCAGTGGCGGAACTAGAAAAAAATTTTAGCCTGGGCTAAAAAATATATTAAACTACTCCCTTTTGTTCTTATTATAAGATGATAACTAATAAATGTATTTGATCTTTTTCATAAAGCACTTGGTTGTTTTCAAAAAGTATTAAATATTTTTTTCATGTACATCCATAATTAAAAAGAGTACTGAGTGAGAGTAATAAATAATATGATATTAGAGTTTAGTGTAATTAGTATGGATAATATTGAAAATTACTTAAAGTTTAGGACAGATTTAATGACTTTAACTGTTTTTATTAGCTTATGAGAATTATTAGTTGGTGCCTTATAATGAGGACTAGAGAGAGTATTTACTAAATAGTATCACATAACATTGAAAATAAAAATAAATATTAACTGAAAATTATAAATCAAAACAAGATATAAGATGATACTAACCTTTTCGGTAAGTATCTCAAACAAGAATTTTACTTTCTTCTCATAGCCCAATAAGTAATGAACCAAACATTATTATCTCAAACAAGAATTTTACTTTCTTCTCATAGCCCAATAAGTAATATTTAAAGAAACATTATTATCTCAAAATTAAAATCAAATAACGAAAATAATATAGTGAAATATTGAAATAAGTTAAGAAAAATGACATTTAAATACCACATAAATTTCCAAAACTCAAAAAAGGCTACTAAAAAAGGAAAAGGACAAAGATATACACATGTAGGAATCTAATTTTCAAATATTTTGACAAAAGACAAAATTACCTTCACCTCTTCTCTCTTCACTCCACTCTCTCTTTTTCACCATCTTCTGTTCATAGACCACTTTGTCAGTGATGACTAGTTCCTTTTGTCCTCATTTTGGTTGCCATTGAGGGTTGAAGAAAAAGGCTCCCAAAACCATCTAATGGTCAATTTCACTTGCCACTGCCATTATCTCCATTGCTTTCACCGTTCTTCATTTCACCGGAGTTAGAACCAGAGCCATCTACCACCACCATTATCTTCTTTTCCATTCAAATTCGTTCTTTCTCTTCACTTTCACCATCACAACGCTGAGAAATCAATTTCCAGCGAGTTTTGCAGTTTTCCGACAAGCTTATGAATTTTCCATCAAGCTTTTCCAGTTTCCAGTGAAGAGTAATGAGATTGACAAAATTCATAAGTATTGAAAATGCAAAAGGATTGATAAAGAGTTTTGGGTTATGACTAATTGAGTAATGAGATGGATAAAATGAGTAATGAGATTGACAAAATCGATAAGCATTAGCATTGACAATAAGTGTAAAATGATTAACTAAGAGTTTTTAGTTGTGACCAATTGAATAATGAGATTAACTAAAATAGTAATGGTTTTGACATAGAGTTTTCAAAACTCAAAAAATGGCTACAGAGAGTGATTTTGTCAAAACCATTATTATTTTAGTTAATTTCACTACTCAATTGGTCACAACCTAAAATTATTTGTCAATCATCTTATATATATTATTAGTACTTATAGACGATTTTGCCAACTTAATTACTCATTTTGTCACTTTCATTACTTAATTGGTCACAACTTAAAAATATTTGTCAATCTTTTGACTCATATTATCATTATTTATGGATTTTGTTAATCTTATTACTCTTCACCGAAAACTAGAAAAGCTTATTGGAAAATTCAAAAGCTTGTTGAAAAACTTATGAACTCACCGGAAACTACATAACTTCACCAAAAATTGGTTTCTCGGCATTGTAATGATGAAAGTGAAGAGAAATAACAAATTAAGTTGAATGGAGCTAGGTTAAGAATATAACAATGGTGGTATATGGATGTGGTTCTAACTCCGGTGAAATGAAGAATGGTAAAGCTAAGGCAATGGAGATAATGGCTGTGGTGAGTGAAATTGGTCGTTGGGTGATTTTTGGAGTCTTTTTATTTAACCTTCAAAGGCAACCAAAGTGAGGATAAAAGGAATTAGTCACCAACAAAGTGGTCAGCGAACAAAAGATGGTGGAGAATAGAGAATGGAGTGAAGAGAGAAGAGGTGTATGAAAGGGAAATTTTGTCTTTTTTTCAAATATTCAAAATCCAAATTTCTACTTACCTACCTCTCTACCATTTTATTTATTCAACAGATTTTTTGGGGTTTTAGAAGTTTATGTGGTATTTAAATGTCATTTCTCAATAAGTTACATCTAAGGGATCATGTGTTGTTGAAAATTTTAAGTGAGATTTCTCTATCTATGTGTGCATGAAATAAAGACATGAAAAGGTAATATTATAATAAGATATTTGTTTTTTTTTTTTACAAATCCCAGATTTTTACCATAAAAAGAGGGAAAAGAAGTAACAAAAAATTGCAAAACCATATTACATTATAAATTAAAAACATGTTCAGATCCTTGAAAGGAGGAGAGAAATAGTTACCATATACTTCTTGTGAGGCCGAATTGAAACCCAAAATGGAGAGATCTTGCACATATCAAGAGACCCTTCTCCCCATGTAAATAATAAAAATAAGGAATTGGGTAACAGTATACATTAATTTCATCACCCACAAGTAATATAAAAAAAGGACATATGATACCGACATGCCAATAAAAATAAAACATATACCCAAAAAACCTTATTTATTTGCAAGCCATATATTTCCATGAGATGATAAATTTTCTTTAAAAAATATTCTTTAGAAATACTTTGCTAAAGCTTTCAAATAGTAATACAATAAATTAATAGTAATCCAAATAGAAATTTATTGTATTACTTTTTTTAAAAAAATTTTGATACAAAAGTTAATACAATAAATTTCTATTTGAAGTGTAAGAAATAATAGAAGTTCAATGCAAGATAATTCAATAATAATAAATCAAATTGTAAGTTAATTGAAATTAAATTAGATGTCATGAACAATTTCAACTGACAAATGATAAATCAAATAGGATTAGAGATTGTAAATAATTAATAATGTGTCATTAAGTATTTTGAATTTTTTTAATAACCATTAATTAGGTATATATGCTAGAAACTTTTATCAATGTATTAATTATCATTAGAAGTAGAAATGATAAGATCGGGATAGGCTGCGTGAGAAAAAAGAGCACCTGGTGCTTGAGAGGTTAACTGTTGTGAGTACTAGTTCGGTTCTTTGAAAACATGAGGAAAGATGCTTTAGAAATTGGTTTTTTAAAATATTTTTAATTTCATTAGTTACACATTATCAATTATTTGCAATCAGTCAACTTTATTTTCAAATATAAGTAGGATTACTATTTGCAAGTCATTAATAACCAATAATTAAAAACATAAATGAGAAAAGAGATTGCAGATCAATCCATTATGAAATACAAATTTTAAAATGTCTTCATCAATCCATCAATCACCACTAAGCACAATCTCTAATTAAAAATATGCATGGGATTAGATATTGCAAATCATTAATAACGTGTCATTAATTAATGATATTAAAAGTATTTTGAAAATACAATTTTTAATAACCACTAATGAGGTATATATATGTTGCAACCTTGCAAATTTTTATCAATGCATTAATTATTATTAAAAGTAAAAATCATATAACAAGGCAAAAATGAGAAATACTGATTGTTAGACTTGAATTGACCCATGCGATCCATTTTTAGCTGGAGTAGAGTTTACAAGATTTTAAAAGTACAGTTGATGATCGATTAATTGATGATAGTTTATGGTTTTTCTCCCAACTTACTATCATTACCATTGTGTTTTTTTTTTTGGAAAGTTGCTCATAAATCCTTATTTAACAAATTAATTGTTCAATGGGACTTGAAGTATCAAGGTTCTTTAAGAGAAATAAAATAGTAAGTAGACCACATTGCTCTTGTAGAATCACTCAATAAACATGGAATCAAACAAGAGCAAGTCCCGGTTGAATTGAAGAGTGAAGGTGCGAACAAGATCGACAGCAGCAAACGAGAATGTGTCTTTGCTGTGGTGACAAAGTCTTGGTGTTTTCGGCAGACACAGATTTGCAGAGGCATTGACAGCAATGAAGGTAAGAAGCTTTGTGTTGCCTTCCATGCATGGGCTAAAACTATGACGATGAAGAACTAAAACGAAGCTTAGGCAATAAAAAGTAGAATATGAGATTATTCTTGTCCTTATTAGTCCTTGTCACGGATGCGGATTCTCTCAACGGCCTGCACCTCAGAATCCCTCAGAGGCCACGACCTGACTGTTTGATTCCCTAGAATAAAATCTGGACCGTCCATTTCAACACCTTAAAACACATTTAGAGCCCTGAAAAATTATTTTAAGATCTTCAAAAAAAATCTTAAGTATATTTTTAGTACAATCAGGACTCTAAAATATTTTTTTAAGATCATAAAATAATTTTTCAAGATTATAAGTTATTTTTTCAGTATCATAAAATATCTTGAAGTATATTTTTAGTACCAGTCAGTACCTGAAATATTTTTTCAAGATCATAAAATAATTTTTCAAGATTGAAAAATATTTTTTCACTACTAGGAAGTATCTTAAAGTATAATTTTAGTGCTATTCAGTACCTGAAAGAAGATCCTAAAATAATTTTTCAGGGTTCTAAATGTGTTTTGAGGTGTTAAAATGGACGGTTCAGATTTTATTTTGGAGAATCAACGGTCAGGATATGGTTTTTGAGGAATTCTGAAGTGCAGGCCGCAGAGAGAATCCGCATCCCCTGTCACAAATGATTGGGAAAATTGATTTCAGGGCCCAAGCTAGTAAAATAATTATAAAAAAGGCCCAAGAAACATTCACATGCCAGAAAAAGCCCTAGGGCCTTTTTTGGCATTTTTTTTTAAAAAAGTGTACAGATATAGTTGCTAATTGCTACTGATGTAGTTGTTAATTGCTACAGATGTAGTTGTTAAAATGTAGTTGTTAATTAGACTGATTTAGTTGTTAATGGGGACTGATATAGTTGTTAAACGCTACTGATATAGTTGCTAACGCTTTTTGAAAAAATGCCAAAAAAGGCCCTAGGGCCTTTTCTGGTATGTGAATGTTTCTTGGGCCTTTTTTGTAATTATTTTACTAGCTTGGGCCCTGAAATCAATTTTCCCCAAATGATTCAAGCAAGAGTGCTACCTATGGCAAAATTTGATATCTGACTCGTTAATGGGATTGAGAAAAAATAATTTCTTAATTTGGGACCTACTTTGTAATTCTCTGATTTTTTATGACACATGGAATAAAATTTTAAAAAACAAAACAAAAGTCGGTGAATTAAAGGAGTTTAATGATCATGTTATTTTTTTTAATGTATGCTTGTTTTGGGTCAACTTTATCCTCATCATTGCACGTTGTGATGCGATTGGGCTTTCACTATTTAAAGGGTTTTTCTTCCAACTTTCTATTATTACCATTGTTTTTTAATATTGAAAAACTTACTTATATAAACAAATTAAATACGAGTAAGTCTTCCGAATTTTATTTTAAATTAATAGGCTTCAAAAAAATTAATATTTACCCATCAAAATTTCATATCTATAAATCAAGTTACATTACTCACAAGTTAAATTTATAAATATTAAATCTTTTAAAACCTACAAGTATTAATTTGAGATATCGAATTTTCTTACTTAACATCTAAGAATACTTTTTTTTTTTTTTTGTGACTAAGAAGAAAAGTTATCTAGGAACTTTAACCCAAAATGTTTTCAGTACTATATACATTTTAGATGTGTAGAAATATCTATGAGTATTCAAAATGAGAGCAAAAATAAAATGTCACTGTGTTATATTAAATTTAATGGTTCTGACATTTTCATTCTCATCTAGAATGTTCATAGGTATTTTTACACTTAAAAAAAGGATATGGGGCTCAATGCATTATTTTTTGATAAAAAAAATCATGAGTACTATTACACCTTAACGCTTTGGTTTTGTGTTTCTCCAAAAATTAAATATTTATTGGCCCAATTTTATTTTTTTTGTTTTCCCCTTTTCCAAAATTGGATTGGCATTATCATAAACAAGGGAATATAATCCAAAGTCATTTTAGGGGACCCTTCATTTCACACCAAGGAACATCTCTATACAGATCTCAATATCATATAATATGCCATTTCGCTGTGAGGGAGGGACAATTATGAAAACCCAAATCACAATTTAGTGGGATTCTCATTCTGATTCCACCACCTTCACCATCATCAAGTAGCACTCTTATTCTTACCCAAGCTAGCCACACATAACAGACAAAATGCCCTCTTCTGAAAAATTCTCCTTTCCCCCCCATTCTTTATTTTGCCCCTTCTTTTCCTTTTCAATCGTATTTCCCATTGCTTTGTGGGTCCCTTGCACTAACTTGATCACTCACTTCTTTTTAATCTTGACACTCATCATCATCACCCCAATAAAGTTCTTCATTTTCTTCTCTCCTTCCAGCTTTAATGGTGGATTCAAGCGTCCAGGCCTCAGCTAGCAGGTAAGTCTCTCACCCTTTTCCTTTTCCCAGAAGTAATGAATATTGCTTCTTTGATTGATTGTGAGATTTCATGAATCTTTTTATTGTCTATGCTTTGTGTTTGTCATAATGTCTGCAAGATATTATTAGAAGGTTGTGTTATAACGGTATTGGATTACATGGAGTTTAAACTTTAAAGCCTCTATGATCATACATGTTTCTCTGTTTTCCCACAAGTAAAAAGTATTGCTTCTTATGCTCATACTTGAATGTGTACATAGATTGATATGTGTTTCGTTGATTGGGACCTTTCATGGAGACTTTTGTGTATGCTTTGTGTTTGTCATAATGTCTACAAGAGCTATTGGATTACATGTTTCTCTGTTTTTCCCTTTCTCCAAGGAAGCAGGAAGTCTTCATCTGAAATTTTCTTGGACATCAAAGAGCCTAATAACAACATGCTTGGCCCAAAATTGATTGGGGATACTCTGAAATTAATGACAAGGTTACTGCTATTCCTCAGTGTCCTGAGACTCAGTTCTGCAACCAAAGATCCTGACGTGGAAGGTGCGCTATAGGCTAGACTTTACCTTGTTTAATTTCTTTGTGGATGGAGAAGCATATGATGTTTGAAGATTATGCGCGAAACTTAATGTTGCTTCACTGAACAATCTTCTATTGTTCCTTGTCATTACTGAATCTTTTGATTTTTCTACTTGTTTCTCAGACCTTTATTGTCTGGTAATGATTAGGTGAAGCTTTGTTTCAAGTTAGGCAGGCTCTCCATGATCCCCTCCATCAATTAACCGATTGGAATTATTTTTTTGTGTCTGCATGCGTTAGTTGGTCCCATGTCACTTGTAGAAACGGACACGTTATAGCCCTGTAAGTTTCATTCACATAAAGGGTATAAACTGTTTAGGACTAGCATATTTTCTTTTCTTCATCGAGAAGTTTGCTGTAATTTTAACCTGTTATGTACCAATCTGCAGGAGCCTGGCTACATATGAACTTTCTGGAACAATATCTCCTTCAATAACCAGATTGAAATATTTGTCTAGCTTGTAAGTTGTCATCTTAATGTAGAATATCAGAAGTAGTGTGTCAAACATGTTGAATATTTTATCCTTTTTTTTTAAAAAAAAAAAGAAAGGAAAAGGTTGCTACTAAAGTTCAGGCTGTGTGCGGATTTGCTTTTTGAGATTCTGCATGTTAAGCCCTTCTTTTTTTCCCTCCCCCAATTTCTAGTACATGGAATTAAATATTAGAAATTTGGTTAGAGGCAGTTTAAAAGGGCATTATTTCTGTGCATATTGATATTAAGAACCCATACGTGACAACTTTTCTTTTAGATTCTCATTCCCTCTTATCAACGTGAATGGTCATTTTTTGAAGTTGAAGAAATGTTTAGACCTTGGAGAATGCTTCTCAAACTGGAAGATTGCATGAAATCTCTCTCTCTCTCTCTCACAAACACACACACACACACACACACACACTGATATGCCATCACTCTCTTTGCACAGGGAGTTGCAGAACAACAAATTCTCAGGCCCGTTACCTGATTATATTGCCAATTTGACACAACTTCAATATCTCAATCTTGGAGACAATCATTTTAGTGGTTCTATTCCAGCTAGCTGGGGCAAGCTTCAAAATCTAAAGAACCTGTAAGACTGCACTTTCTGTTTTTTAGTTCCTTTCGCTCATTATATGCATGAAAACTGGTCTTTGATTGAAAGAGATGATATCATATCATGTATGTGTGATTCAGGATCTTGAGAGGGAATGATTTATCCGGACCTGTATCAGACATGCTCGCTAATATTAGTGGATTGGCAGTATTGTATGAATTTCATTTCTTAAATAGTATTTTTTTTTTTTTTTCAAATGATCATGCTGGTTATAAAGCATTTTTCTCAGCTTGAAATCTTCTAAACATGGTTCATGTTATTTCTGATTAGTTTTTCCTTTTCACAGGGATCTTTCATCTAATGGTCTAACTGGAGACATCCCAATGCAACTCTTTTCAGTTCCAAGCTTCAAGTAATTAAATTCCAGCACAAAATGTTTGGGTTCTGTTTAACCATGCGCATCTATCTCATTAAGTTACAAACACTAGTGAGTTGTATTTATTCATGGCTTATTTTAATTGAACTCATCACAGCTTTTCTAATACTCAACTTCATTGTGGATCTCATCATTTGGAGCGGCCTTGCGTTTCTAATTCTGCGATCCCAGGTTTTCTTTTATATCATAATGTGTTTTTTTTCACCACATAACTTGACAATCTAAGTCAGAAAGAAGATGCATGACCTGACCTTTTCCTTCAGCTTCCACCAACAAATCAAAAGTTGCAGTTGTTGTGAGTTTTGCTAGTTGTGGTGCATTAGCACTTCTTTGTCTTGGGGCTATCTTTGCATATAGATACCGATACATACAAAGATGTGAAAAAGAAGTCTTCTTTGATGTTTCAGGTAATTTTTGCTGCATATTCTTAGGTGTTTAATGTTTTCAGAGTAATACATACATAAAAAGCATAAAAATTTTACTTTACAGGTGAAGATGAGAGCAAAATTTCCTTGGGACAACTGAGAAGATTTTCCTTGAGAGAGCTACAACTTGCCACTAAGAATTTCAGTGAGAGCAATGTGATTGGCCAGGGAGGCTTTGGAAAAGTTTACAAAGGAGTACTTTCAGATGACACTAAAGTTGCTATAAAACGTCTAGCTGATTACAATAATCCTGGTGGAGAGGCTGCATTCCAAAGAGAAGTTCAACTAATTAGTGTTGCAGTTCACAGGAACCTCCTTCGCCTAATCGGATTCTGCACATCCTCTACTGAGAGAATCCTTGTATACCCTTTCATGGAAAATCTAAGCGTAGCGTATCGCTTGAGAGGTACAGTACATATTAGGCCCTGCCTTCTTTCTTCCATTGTTTTGTTCACAAATCATATCAATCCTGGTTTGGTTCTATTTAAAGGGTAGAGAGAGAAATTTTTTTTTAGTCCTATATATAAGGCAAGGAGAGAAATTTTTTATGTGAATGTACAATTTTACTCTTTGTATATTATTGAATTGACATTGTTCTTATGGGGTATAATGTATATTAAATAAGGCTAAAGTTGGAAAGTTGTTGAATTTTAAGGTAGAGTTAATGATGTCTAAGATTTTCCTTGGTTGGTCTGTGTGAAACATGTTAAAAGTGACAAATGAATATAACATGATGAGTAACATCTATATGTCTCAATGCTGCTTCAGATTTAAAACCTGGTGAGAAAGGCTTGGACTGGCCAACAAGGAAGCGTGTGGCTTTTGGTACAGCACATGGCTTGGAGTACCTCCATGAGCAATGTATTCCCAAGATCATACACCGCGATCTAAAAGCCGCAAACATCTTACTAGACAATGACTTTGAAGCTGTACTCGGAGATTTCGGGTTGGCAAAGCTTGTTGACACAAGGCTGACCCATGTCACCACTCAGGTGCGAGGCACAATGGGCCATATCGCCCCAGAATACCTCTCCACTGGAAAATCAACGGAGAAGACTGATGTCTTTGGATATGGCATAACTCTCCTTGAACTTGTCACCGGTCAGCGCGCCATAGACTTGTCCCGGCTTGAAGAGGAGGAGGATGTTCTTTTGCTTGATCATGTATGGTTTTCTATCTAACCTCACTCACATGTCTATTTATGATTGGTTTTATAGTCCTTCTCATTTACATGTTAATAGAGCGAAATCTTTTGGTTAATAATCTATTCACAAATCTGATTTTTTTTTAGTAGAATAAATGTGAGTTGGGTCCCGGGGACTTACCAGGGGTAGGGCATGCCTCCGGGCTCAAATAGAGATTATAGAGGTACTTATAGATTGCCTACCAATAAGGTCCTCACATCGATGCGATTTGAACGCACCGTATGGTTATGAGTCAATCCCTTTAACAATTGGACCAACCTTTGTTAGCCAACCTTTACTTAAACATCTGGTTTTTAATAGAGCATAGTGGTGTCGTACAATCCATGTAGTTGACCCCACCTAAAGGGATTGGGCTTTGTTGTTGTTGTTTGTATTGGTTTTCATAATTTCTTTTTGAACAGATAAAGAAGCTACTAAGAGAGAACAGACTAGAGGACATAGTGGATAGGAATCTGGATAGTTATGATCCAAAAGAAGTGGAAACAATAGTTCAAGTAGCAATGCTTTGCACACAAGGCATGCCAGAGGACAGGCCAAGCATGTCAGATGTAGTGAATATGCTTCAAGGTGTGGGTTTAGCAGAGAGATGGGCAGAGTGGGAGCAATTAGAAGACTTCAGTAATCAAGAATTCTCATTACTTTCTCATCACTTTGCTTGGGCTGATGAATCCACTCTTCAAGAGGCTATACAACTTTCCACAGCAAGATAAGGAGGCCTTTTTATTTTTTAACTTACACTACTCATCAAAATTTTGAGCTTGTAATGTGATTTAAATTATCTACCTTACAAAACTGTTGTTGACCTTATAGCGGTTAGTGTTCATATATCCAATACAACTAAAAAGTTTACAAAGTTGAGTTGTCATTATACTAGAAGATAAGTTCAGGCTCTTTGATAATACTTTCTCCCCAGACTATACATGTACATAATATTCTCTTCATTTCTTTTTATAACATAGAATTAATCGAATTGCGTTGTTCAAAAAGTTAGTTGAAATTAGTTAGGGATGTATCTACCCATTTTGTAAGTTTAGATCAAATGAGGAGCCTCCATTCTGAGGTTGAGGTGGTGATTGTCACCTATATCCCATTTCTTCAGTAGTGGTATACTGGGATTCATCAATTAAAGTGGATTTATTCGGTCTCCCTCTAGCTGCAAAAACAAACCAAATTCATTATATTTATGAGGTGTTTCTTTGTTTTTTTTTTCCCCTTAAAAAAATCAAAGCTTGAAATGGTTCCTAGTTTTCACCCTCTGTCTCAGGGACCGTTTTTCACTTTGAGCAAGTCTACCTGCGTAAATGAATTTGATCAGTACCTGACGTTGAAGATCAAAGTGCTGATTCAGCATAATCTATGTCAGTGTTATCTCTCCTTCTTCACTTTGTCACGGGTCATACCGTTGGCAAAGGGATGAAGTGTGAGAATACTTGATTCTATTGTGACCCCTCCCAAGTTTCTGCAGACTGAAAGAGCGAACAAATGAATACCAAAACCATGTAAACATATTGATGAAGACAACTATGCTAGTATTGACCAGTTTAAGAATCACTAAATGATTACATATTTTTTAATTCAAACGAACTCAAAAACTAAATGATTACACAAAATTGGGCTGAAGAGGGGGCTTTTTCATTTTGGATAGGACTTGTGCTTTAACAAAATTAATTGCATGCATGCAAGTAAAAACCAAGCTCATATTTAAGGGAATCCAAAAATCTTTAAACGGTCATGTAAAATTTTTACTCGATCTCAAATATTTAGATGATATTAATAAAATTCAATGTTTTTTAAGAGATAATTTATATTTAAAATGATATTATCTTAATTTTCAGTTGTTGTAGCACATGTAGATAAATTGACAATGTAATATTTAAAAAATGATAAAAATAATCATTTTTACGACTTAAAGGTCCAAAAATAATAAAATTACCATGCCTTTCCTTGTCTAGGCATGGGGCTCAATGGCTCAGGCACTAAAAGTAATAAAAATAATAATTGTGGATTAAGAAATATGAGAATAAACGTTGTTCCTGCAATTTTCGTACGATATTTGTGCAATTGTATAAAGGGATATATTTTTCTTACACTATCAATTTCACCAATAACTGATATTAATTAATTTTTTTTCCTTATACTAGATATGCCCGGTTATCCAAATTTAATTTAATGCCATTACTTTTGCATAATTAACTTAAGAGTTAAAATAACTGTTTCCAGCTATCTCTCAACTTTTATTTTTGCGACCATTCTTATAATCTTTTGAATATTTTCTTAAGATTTTTGTATATGGTTATTATTATTTTCATTTTTGAGGTTAAATTTGGGAAAAATTAATCCAGAGCTCCTTATGCTTTCCCCAAGTTTTGAATTAGGCCCCTATAGTTTCCCCCCTATTTTATTGGATCCTTATTGTTTGCTCAGTTAGTAGCTATAGTCCTTGTGTTTATAATTGCCGTTAATTTAAGTCGACAAGGCTGATGTGGCACTAATTAAGATGGGAAAATTGATTACAGGGCGCAAGGAAGCAAAATAATTACAAAAAAGGCCCAAGAAACATTCACATGCCTTTCTGACATTTTTTCAAAAAACGTTAGCAACTACATCAGTAGCGGTTAACAACTATATCAGTCCCCGTTAACAACTAAATCAGTCTAATTAACAACTACATTTTAACAACTACATCTGTAGCAATTAACAACTATATCTGTAGCAATTAGCAACTATGTCCGTACATTTTTTTTTGAAAAAATGTCAGTGGTATGTGAATGTTTCTTGGGCCTTTTTTGTAATTATTTTGCTTCTTTGAGCCCTGTAATCAATTTTCCCAATTAAGATCTGAGTAAGCACAATCTTCTATATCAGTGTTTTCAACTTGACTTAAACCGCAATTATAAACACAAGGACGGTAGCTAGCTAGTAACTGAGCAAACAATAAGGATCCAATATACCAGCGGAAGTTAGCTCAAATGGAAGGGACTTGGGCTCTTTAAGCAAAGGTCTCGAGTTCGAGTCATTGTGGATGAAGAAAATTTCTCTGGGAGAGGTCCCCGCATATGCGCCCGACAGAACCTTGATTTGGACTAGTCAGGGAAAAGCCCCGGTGAACTGGGTGCAATAGCAAAAAAAAAAAGAAAAAAAAGATCCAATATATAATAGGAGAAAAAATTATGAGGACTAATAAGGACTTTTAGATTAATTTTTCCTTAAATTTATTTTTCTTTTAAAAACTAACATTTATTTTTCGCTCATTATTTTCATCACACTTCAAGTGCCATAGTTACAATGATGTCCATTTTGATATTTATTTAGCCAATTTGACATATTAATTAGAACATTAAGTCACGTTTTAATGATATAGATTATAGAGTGTAAAGCAACGTACTTATGAGTTTTGGATAATACGCATTTGTGCACTTTTGTAGTGATATATTTCACTGACACTATTTAATTTCTCAATAAAAGGAATAATAAATGATAGAGAACTATTTTTGTCAGCAAATCAATTACTGTGGTAGGAATTCCTATCATAACTTTTTTTTTTTTTTTGAGATTCAGATTTGATCGGTGAAAATCCCAGAAAATCCATGATTTTAATTTAAACGGCCTATCAAATTTTATTGTAAAATTTAAAATTCATCGTTTTCAATTTGGTGGGGGGAAAATAAACACCAATTTTTCTCAAATTATGTATAAATTAAACACAAAATTAATTCACAATTAAGACAAATATGCGGATATATATATATATATATATATAGTAGAAGAGGTGTCTATATATTTCAATATTAGCTTCTCAGGCGAGTCGTCGTAATCAATTCATCATTATCTTCAGGTCTTCCCTATAATCTACTTTTGAGCTTTTCGCCAACATACATCTCTACTGAGAAACTAACAGAGCAAGAAAATATGAGGTAATAAGGTTATCGATTATTTATTCTTGTATCTTTTTCTTGAGATTTTTGCGTGTGATATTCTCGTAGTGTTTTCATAACTAACTTCAAAGTTCATTTCTGAAAAATTCGGTTATTTGTTCATTCCTCAACTGAATTTTGTTTCTGTTTTGGTATTTGAATCTTAAATTCAGTAGCCTTTAAACCCTAGGTGAATCAAAACCATAGGGATCATCTATATATACATATATAGCTTCTTGAAAATGAATCTTTGGGATTTTCCGGCAGGCCGGAAGAACGGAAAATACTCGAATCGCTGGCGGAAAAGACGGTAAGAATAAGAGAAGAAGCTGAAATATTGAAGGAGAAACTAAACTCTTCGTTAAAGAAGGTAGAAGGCATAATGAACAAGGTTGAGAACTTGAAGAAATTGGATCTTGATGAAGCCGAATCAAATGATACCTCCATTGATGCTACAAGAAGGAAACAAGTAAGCATCTTAAATACTTCGAGTCAAAATATTTTTGTAGAAATTAAAAAAGCAAATTCAAGAATATGTGTATATAACTCATATTGTATAGCACTAGATCAATTGTTAAAATAGTCACATTACAGATTTAATCTATCCTGAAACTAAAGTGTGAATATCAAACCGCACTGATAAAAAAGATATTCAATTATAATTTTTTTTAGGTCGTTAAGTTTCGTAATCTTCTGGATATAGAGCTCTGGATCCCTAGACTCATCTCCCTGTATATGCAGAATTATCTTTTCTTGAAATTTGCTTACTAAACCCATGCATCGAAAGCTTGGAGTCACAGTACTGTTTTTATGTACCTTAATTCATGAACAAAGATTATGCATTCTATATTTCTTGCAATAATTCATGCGGTGCATTTGGGAAGAATTTTTTATTTATTCTTTTGGATGAAGTATGGGTTAGGTTAATTATTATTTTATACATGCGGGTGTTTCTGTTTTGACCTTTATGATTACTGGTAATAAGCCTTTGGTTAACAAATCTTAACAAGGCTATAAGTTAAACACCATATAAATCTTGTGTGTGGCTTATGCTATATAATTAACCTGAACTTCAAGACTTCATTTGGGACTTTTTGTCACAATGAATAATGTTGTGTTTAAGATTAATGTGTACATCTTCTTTTGTCTGAATGTCTAGGAAAGTAGTATCGTTTCTGCTCTCACCTAAGTTATTGTTGGGGGTTCATAAATAACTAGCAACTGTTGGGATTCGTATATATATGGAATTAAATTTATCCAATAAATTTACGAATTTCAAGAAGAGGATCTATCAACAGCGTTTAAATCGGGTTAGTAATTAGAAACCGTACCTATGCGAACTCGTGTGCATGTTTTTGCAAACTCGTGAGTTAACACCTTTTTGATCAATCAATCTCTAGGAGCCGACTCTATGAATTCACTCTCTCTACCGGTAGTCTCACGTCTCTCTTCTAGGGATTCTTTGTGGCTCTTGAATTCTCTTGTGTGTAGTAATCAAATTACTTACAATCTAAGGGTATTTATAACCTTAATGGGCTGCATTAAATATTCAAAATCAATCTTATTAATTTTGAATTGAATTGAAAATTAAATCTGTCTAATTGATTCAATCCAATCAATTTATTTAATGCAAATTAGGAGCCATCTGATTTGATTTATCTTCATAAATCAAATATGAGATATGATATCTATTAAATCATTGATTTATCTTCATAAATCAAATTAGGAAGTTATTTAATGATTAGCCCCTAGGGCATAATTTTCCAAGAGCAACTTGATATGAGTTTAATTTTTGTGGATTGGAAAAATCAGATAATTAAGCTAAACATACTATAAGGTTGGATTTATTTAAAATTATTAGGGGGGGAAAGGTTATTTTAGTTGAGCTAAATATGATAGAAATGTTGGAACTTTTGGAAGAACCTTAAGGTAAAATATCAGATGCACGTAAATGTAATTATGCAGTTGTAAACAGTGATCAATTAATAATTTTGTATTGTTTCTTATGATTATTTCATTTGAGACTATATAATGAATGAGAGTTTTTTTGGGTGATGATGGGATATTATATTCTTACAGGAAGAAGCTCAGAAAGAGAGAAATGAAATGTACAAGATGATTGGCGAGCTGATACTCATATTGAAAGAGAGAAAAGAATTTCATCCCAGGAATCCAGGAGGAAGCTGATACTCAAATTGAATTCTATTGTAGTCACAATTTTGGGCTCTCATCACAAAGCCCCTGTTGGAAATATATCATATTCTTGAGTGTTTCCCTTATTTTTCTTGTAAATGAATGGGAATTCAAAGTAACCCATAGCTACATTTTTTTTTAGTGCATATAAGGGGTTTTGGCCCTTTAAATATAAAGTCTCAAATTTAAATTCATGTGAATAAATAAAACACTCATGAGGAAAGATACTCTATATTGAACTGGCAATCCTGTGTTGACTTGATGATGTATGAATATGGTATATCGTCAAATAGTGATATAAACTAGTATGCTGATATATAGGTCCTCTTATTCATTCTATTTTGTTCTGTTATTATAAAGTAAGAGAGCTGATTCAAAGTCATTATTATAAGAATAAATTGGTCAATTAGTTGGTTTAAAAAGAAAGGCCTTCAGTTCTGATATATGGAGTGACCATTCTCTTACACAAGCAACATGATGAGGTCGGTCTTCTCTATCAGTGCAAGAGGACAAGAAACGAACATCTCTGGTCTCAACAATATAATATTGCCTCTTTTTAAGAGATCCATCGTAAGTTGTTTTGGATTTTTTTTAAATAAATATTTTTTGTATCTGTTTTTGTTAAATTATTTCAAGATACTTTTCATTTGTGAATTTTTTTTTTTGGCCGTAACTTTTCGTTTGTGTTAAAAACTATCTTTATCTCTAACATTCGCTTTTGCTCATTAATTAGTTATATGAGTATTATGGCAACCGTGAACAGCGTATTTTTATCTTAATAATTTTATAATATAAATATATGTAGATACACACATATCTCCCTATCTAGATAAATAAATAAACACACAAACAAACACACAAATACACACACACACACATTATTTCCCTATATCTAGATATCAGAATAAAAATTAACGATAGAATAAAGATTAAAGATGGCAGGATATCCGTATTTTATTAAAATATTAAAAAGATAATAATATTTAAAAAGATTTGGATAATCTCTCCGGTAAGTTGTTTTTGGTTAAATCTCTTTCGCTCCTGCAAACTAAACTCTAATATATCTATAAATAAGGGTCAGAAGTCTTTAGACTTAGAGAGGTACGAGTTACCCAGATAAATCAAATCAGCAAAGTTGTGAAAAGCGAATTGTAAGCATCAAAAAGTTCTGAGCTGAGGTAAGATTATCCTCTTAAAAACTTTCTTCTTAATTCTAAACACAATTTCTCAGTCTCTTTTTAGTTTTTTTTGTTTGTTTGTTTATTCTAAATATACTTTCTCTTTAGTTTATTTATTCTAAACACAGTTTCTTTTTTGTTTCTCTAGTTTCTTTATTTTAAACAAATTTTCTCTTTAGTTTTTTCATGGCGCCAATTTCTTGTTGAACGTTAATTTGTTCGTGTTTCTCTTTTTCTTTTCTTTAACCTTGTTATCATCTTTCGTTTATACATCCTTGGACGGAAATAGAAACTGTTTTGGAAAATAATAGAACTCAGAAATTACTTGAAATAAAGATTACACTTGTTGGCCCCATAGAAATAAAAACTAGATTTTTTTAATAAAAGATTTTGTCAGGATACATGCTTTCAGTTTCCTAATACTTTTATTAAGAATCAAATTCTTATCTTCATTATAAAAAATAACTAGTAGCTTATTTCAATATTCTTTTGTTTGTTTTATTTCATCAAATTAGCTTCTCAATGTAAAAAGTAAGATAATATGATAATAAAATAGAAGACGCCTTTCTTTTGAGAGCTACGGCGGGTAGAAAACGCCGTTCTTGAAAATAATAACTTTGATCGCTTTTTGGGAAGTAGGAAATGGAGAAAAGATCAATTTTTGGGGGGATAGATGGTTAGATGCTGATTGCAAACTAATTGATAAATGTGCTAGTTTGTTAACAACAGAAGAAAGGAATGTAAGGGTGAGGGAAATGGCTAATGGGGAGGGGGATTGGGATATGGAGAAGATTCGGAGGTGGGTCAATGAGGAAGGACAAAAGCTAATTATGGTTGTTCCTCCTCCCAACGAGCTCAATGGAGATGGTTATATTAGGTGGGGACGTCATCTGCGTCTCTGAGATGTAGCATATCATGAGGGAAGAGCAAGATATTGGGGAAGATATATTGAAGAAACTGTGGAAATAGAAGGGTCCAAAAAGAATACAAATATTTCTGTGGTTAGCTATTCATGATAGGCTATTAATAGGGGATATAAAGTGTCAGTTGACGGGAGGTTCAGCAGGCTGTCACTGCTGCAACAATCAGATTGAGAACCAGATGCATGTCATGAGAAATTGCAATATAGCCTGGGACTTGTGGAGTGAGTTAAATGTGGGCAGAATTGAACTAGAATTCTTGCGGCTGCAGGGTAAAATGTGGTTTGAATGAAATTTGTCGAAATCAGATGGTGATTGGTGTCTGATTTTCGGACTGTCTTGCTGGCTATTGTGGAGCTGGAGGAATCGGCGGTGTAGATTTGAGGAAGGATTTAATATGCCTGGGAATCGAAGCAAAATAGTGGAGTGGTATGTGAAGGAAATAAAAAGGGCTAGAGTGGAGTTTGGGAGAGTAAGAGGCATAAGATGAGAAGTGAGTATTGGCTGGGAAAGTTCCAAAAGAGGGTTGGGTTAACATAAATGTCGATGGTGTTTCTAAAGGAGAGAAGAAAGTGGTGGGTTGTGGTGCGCTGATTAGAGAAAGTGATGGCAGGTCGATATGTGGATTTGCAAGAAAGCTGGGATTTTGCTCTGCCATTAGCTTTGGGCCATATTGACTGGCCTTAAATTAACTATTTGCTACAATCTTGATAGCATAATACTTAAATGTGATACTGCTGCTGAGGTTTATTTGTTAGAAAATCTGCAGGTAGATGAAGTAAGTGAGTCACGGTTGTTGTGTCAGATTCACTTGGCTATGAGAAGATTTTCAAAATTTAGGGATTGTACATGTAGGGAAGGTAACATTTGAGTTGATGCTTTTGCAAGAGGAATCCAAAGCTATTTTTTATAGGGGATAGGATATTCTTACTACCATTTTTTTTTACTACCAATTTTACTACCACTTTTTTTCATTGTTAGATCATAATCTCAATAAGAAAGAGAAACTCAACAAGAAAGAAAAATGATAAAGATAGATAAAATTCTGATCTAATAGTGAAAAAATGGTAGTAAGAATATCATATCCCTTTTTATAGTCCCCCAGGTTGTAGTTAACTGTATGTACAGAGATTGTGTGGGTGTTGTATACCCATAGTCTATTTTGATTCAAAAATGAGGAAGGGCTAATGCCCCATTCTATAACCAGAAAAAAAAAAAAAAATCTCTTTGATCACTTACAATTCAAACGGAAATTTCAAAATACTTTCCTGACAAAATATCATTTAATTACGTACTGATGAATTTTAACGACACTGTATCACTTGAATAAAAAAAAATATTTTGTCCGTTAGAGTCATTTTGTTTATTATCTAATTAACTCTGATTTTAAATTCCAATAAATATCATTATTAATAAGATTTTGAATGGTTATCAGGAATGGCTGGAGCAATCATTGGGTTGGCACAAGGATGGAACCAAGTGCAAGAAGGTATCACACGAAGCTGAAGAATAATATTCTAGAAGGCTTGCTTGATGAGAAACCTTTCACTGGCCAAGAGTACATGAAGCAATGCACTACAATCTACAACATGTGTATACAAAACCCACCATATCAATACTCTAAAGAGCTTTATGAGAATTACAAAGAGACTCTTGAAGAATCCCTCAACTCTAGTGTTTGGCCATCTTTAAGAGACAAGCACCATGAATTCTTAATTAGAGAGCTTCAGATAAGATGGAAGAACCACAAAGTTATGACTCGTTGGCTCTCACATTTCTTCCAGCCAATATCTTGAACGCTGATATATTAACTACTCACTTCCTTTGCTCAAAGATGTTGCACTCGCTTGTTTCCGGGACTTGGACTTCAACAAGGTAAGTCCTAAGGTCACAAATGCCATAATTTCTCTAATCCATAAAGAATGTGAGGGCGAACAGATTGATCCATCGTTGTTGAAAAATACTATTGGTATAAACATTGAGATAGGTGTGTATGAGGACGATTCTTAAACTTATACTCTTGATGATACTTCTACTTACTATAGAAAAAAGGCGGCAGACTGGATTGGGGTCGACTCTTGCCCTGATTATATGCTTAAGGCTGAGGAATCCCTGAAGAGGGAAATGTGAGAGGCTGGTTACTTAACACAATTACACATTGAGGAAATTAGTAGAGAGAGTTCAACATGAGTTGCTTGTCACTCATGCAACTCATCAATTACTTGAGAAAGAGAACTCTGGTTGTGGAATTTTGCTTAGAGATGATAAGGTAGAAGATCTATCTAGAATGTATAGATTATATCATGACATACCTAAAGGTTTGCAGCTTGTTGCTAATGTATTCGAGAAGCATGTTATAGGTGAGGGTATAACTTTGGTCCAGCAAGTCGCTTCTAGTAGCCAGACAGCAAATAAATCTGGTGGTCAAGAACAATACATTTTTGTTTTAAAAATCATTGATCTTCATGACAAGTATATGGGATATGTTAAGGGTTGCTCTATGAATAACAAAGTCCTCCACAAATCATTGAAAGGAGCTTTTGAAGTACTGTGTAATAAAAGCGTTGCTTGCATTTCAAGTTCAGAACTTGTTGCGACAATTTGTGACAATAAGGGTGGTGATAGTCAGAAGTTGAGTGATGAGGCAATAGACGAAACCCTAGAGAAGGTGGTCTACCTTCTTGTGTATAGCCGTGATTTGTTTGCTGGGTTTTATCGGAAAAAGCTCACCCGCCGCCTACTTTACAACTGGAGTGCAAATGAGGATCATGAGAAAAATTTTCTGGGCAAATTGAAGCAACAATTTGGTGCAAATTACACTTTAAAAATGGAGGGGATGATGATAGACTCGACCATAATTAAGGATACTCAAAGAAGCTTTGAGGAGTGTATCTTCGTGAAAATCCACCTTTGAAACTTGGGATTGACTTATTAGTATCTATTCTCACCACGGGATTTTGGCCTACTTATAGATCTTGTTCTCTTAAACTCCCTTTAGAGATGATCAACTGTGTGGAAGTTTCCAATGGATATTATGCATCAAAAACAAAGCACAGGAAGCTCTAATGGGTTTTCTCTTTGGGAACCTACAATATCAATGGGAAATTTCAACAGAAAGATAGTTTCAACTTATCAAGCTGCAACTCTTTTGTTATTCAACAAATCAGAAAGATTGAGTTTTTCAAAGATAATGATTCAGTTAGACTTAGACCATGAGGATTTGATTCGTATACTTCATTCTCCGTCTTGTGCAAAATATAAGATACTTTCTAAGCAGCGAAATACAAAAACTATGTCTCAAAATGATGTGTTTGAGTTCAACTCGAGATTTACGGATTGAATGAGGAGGATCAAGCTCCCTCTTCCACCAATTGATGACAGGAAAAATGTGGTAGATGTTGACAAAAATAGAAAATTTGCTATTGATGCTATGACTCTGAGGATTATGAAGAGCGGGAAATTAAAGTGTTAGGGCATCAACAATTGGTTTTGCAATGTATTGAAATGTTGAGTCGTACTTTTAAGCCTAACCCTAAAATAATCAAGATGTAAATTGACAATGTTATTAGTTAAGACTATTTGGAAAGGGATCTAGATGACTCTAACACCTATAGGTATTTGGCTTGATCAACACCATTCATGTTTCTAGTATTTTTATATTTCTTTTTTTAACCTTATATAATTTTGTATTTACTTATGGTATCGCTATCATAAATTTTGAAATTAATGTATAATTGTACTTTGCCAGCTTTATAAATATTTGAATACCTTTTTATAATAATGTTTCCCTTCACTCTCCTCTTTTTCAAATAAATATCAATAATCACTTTCTCCCACTCCATATTTTTTTTGCTGAATTTTCTCCCACTATATTTACACATGTGGAGAAAATATTTAATGTCTTATAATAAATACGGGAGGAAGTGGCATATTTATAAAATGTGCCAGATGCTTTTAGTGGTTTGATATTTTTTGAGTTGCATTTAAAAAAAATTAAAGAGTTGGGTTAAAAAATTTTAATTAATTCTTTTACCCTTTTATCTTATATCTCATCATAGTATAAAATTTTTCCTTTTTCAAAATAAAATCTTAGTTAAAATTTTAGAATCAACTTCTTCAATTTCTTGGAATCCGACCCATGAAATTTATCTTACATCTTCACCCATTCTTGTGTTGCAGACTCTTGAAGAATACTTTCACCATTGAACTCAAGACTTGATATGATAGTCAAGTGTAAATTGAGCTTCCACTATTGGTGATTAAAATTTAGAGGGCTACAATCACATCCTTTTTGATGTTTTTAACATCAAATCCCTTGTAGACTTTTCATCAAAGGATCTGCAAGATTTAATAAAGATCTTATATAAGTAATAGAAATTACTCTCTACAAAATCAAATCTTTCACATAACTATGTATGTTTTAGGCTAATATGTTGCGACTTTCCATTATAAACTTGGGTATAAGTCCTTGCAAGAGTAGACTCACTATCACGTTGGATAGAAATTGGTACCTAACTTCATACTAGAGTCAAACAATGAATAGCCATAACAACTATCAAATTCATTAATATATCGCCAACCAATCATGGCTCTTTATTAAATTTAATTAATCACATCATGAATATAAAATTATCCATCCTCCACTACATGTGTCATTTCATGAATATTGGTGCCTTTTGTATTATGGGTCTTTAACCATGATCGGATCCTCTTCTAACTCTTCTAAGTGCAGATAACCCCAATTGCTCAAAATAGATCTACTTTTTATGTTTTAATAAAACTCTTTCTCAAGTCTTTCTATAAAAAGGAAGTGATATCTTCGATTGACGGATGAATTTTCTACAAATACAATGAAGACCCTTGATTATAGACTGCACTATTAACACTCAAGCTAAAACAACAATAGCTTTTACAAAGTGATAATTTGACTTCATCTTTGTGTGCTCTCAAGGACAAATGCAATGAATTTGATCTCTTGTTGTTGTGCGATTTCTGATGTTTGATTATTTGTCAAAACCAAAGTGATGATGTAGGGTATTTGTAGACCATAACGTGATGTCTTGAAGTAGTGTCTCTTGAAGCAACAACTCTTCTATTAAGAGTCATAACTATATATTATATTCATGAACCCTTTTAAACCAACATAACTTAAATAACTAATGGTTATTTAAAATAACTCTTCCATTAAGAGTTACACCTTTATAGTATGTAGGGTCTTCTTGAAAAACCAACACAATATTTCACCAAGTAGTTTTATAAGTGTTTTTAGAAACTTAAAGGACATGACTTCGATGACCATTAGTGTTACAACTCTCTACCTAACCCTTCACATAAATCCCTTAATTTATAAGGATATGACTTTCTAACCAATACATCTCTTCATTTTAAAATATTTTTTTAAAAAAGCCTGTAATAATTTTCTCATACACACAGTGTGGAGGTTTATGTGTCCGGTTTTAGTTGAGTATAGAGCTCAAGCATGTGTGTGTGTGTGTGTGTAACATAACTCCCGCAAACTCCATATAAGAATTTTTTTTTCGTAAAAAACTCCATATAAGAATTTAACAGTACTGTAAAACATATGCAATGTCAAGCAACAAGCCGGTGATGAAAGGAAATCACAACTTAAGTATATAGATTGGTAACTTAAGCTCTTCAAGTTGATAATGTCTCTACCATATTTTTGAATTTCTATGTGCAAATTGTCTATGTCTTTATTCAACTTATCAACTACGCTTGATAGAGTTTAGTGATCGAGCTAAAGTTGAAAATCTCTATAATCAGATAGTTAATTGAGTTATTCAAATTGTTACCAAAGCTTTAGCAACTGGCTTGTCGGCATGGTTGTGGTGGCTTGCAAGGGGACCTTGCCTTTTTTTTTTTTTTTAAAAAAAAAGGGGGCATTTTGGTAAAGGTACAACATTTCAAAATTCCAAATTTCTCCCTAAGGACTTGTGTATCATTTCCATGTGTTAACAAAATTTTTGGGGTTTCATAAATTCAAATAGTATTTATCTGAAATTTTCCCAACTATAAATATGACTATGAGCATTTTCTTCTAAAGCCAAAGGGGGCAAATAATTATGTGTGTGTCAAATACGTACGTACACACACTTATCCTCTCAAAACTGTTAGGTTGTTGATTGAAAGTCCTTTAAATGATATTCTCCTATTAAACTCACTACATCATGTCTTTCTATAGTTACTGCTTCTTGTCATTTCTTAAAGATCAAGTTATAACTTCAGGAAAGAAATCATAGTGATAATATTAGGACATCTATTATATCTTTAGAAAGCTTGTAGGAACAGCGCTTTCAGCCAATTCTGTTAACGGCACCCACTGATCTCACTTTGCTGCTTGAATTCGTTAAATGGTATGAGATAACCAAGTTTATTAAACTCAGACGGGCAACTCAATTAATTGAGGTACTATATCAAAAGTCAGTGGATTAGATTGGAGTCAAACTGAAGCTAACCCGGGATTAAACCGGTAAGGAAACGAAAATTTTAGAGTTATTTATATGAATTTCTGAATAAAATTTTAAAAAATGAATTAATTTTTTTAAAAAAAATTTTAAAAGGTTGACTAGTCCAACCTACTAGACCGGACCAGTTGGCCAGTTTCCAGCTCAAACTGGCTGGTCCGGTTCGGTTCTGGTAACAATGGGGATAACTCAGCTCCAAATGTGCCAAATAATCCAAATAATTGAAAAAAATAACAACCCAAATAATCCATCCAATTATTGAAAACACTTAATAAAGCCTGAGCAACAACAACGAGAGCCTCATACAGTTTTTAAATATCATGTTTTTTTAATTATGTACAAGGGTTATCATTGCACATGTTCTAATTAAGGAAGGTCGTCGGACGGAACAGTACTCCACCATATGATGCCTGGAAGGTGGGCATGATCCTGGTGGATGAACAGGATTGTCAATCATGAAATCCTTCTGATTATGCATTAACTTCTACGTACGATGTCACTTACATAAGTTTAAGAAAAATATTTAGGGAACTACAATAATTGAAGGTTGTGTTCCTCCAAATAAAGCTATTGAGATTGCGTTACATGAAGGAGCTCCAAGAGCGTGAGGTTTATCACTTTCAAAATTTCGAGGTTCTAAACAATAATGACATATAAAGAAACTCCGCACTTGTGGAGGATCCGATTTCAAATAAACACGACTTTTTTCAGTAGAATCTGATTTACAAATTCCGATAGAAGCATTCAACTTTGTCTCTATTAAAAACATTACAGATTACACCGCATATAATGAAGAACTAATTGGTTAGTGCTTGTCAGCAAGATATTCTTGGCAACATGCATCCTTGGAAGGTACCAGACACGTTAGTTCTTTGTGTTATCTGTTGTCTACCTATCTATCTACCCATCCAGTTTTAATTAAACATAGGATATGATGTATATTTTCTAATGCAAATTACACTATAAAACATGTTATATATTTAGAAACGAAGTTAGTATTATATTAATAGAAATGTTGTAGAAACAGTGGAGTAGCGGTTTTATTTAGTTAGGTAATAAAAAACCGTGTTTTAGAGAACATAATGGCGTTTATTTAGAAAATTTCATTAAGGTGAATTCCATGAGGATCATTGTCCATTCTTTTCTTTGGCTGAATCTGCAAATTCGTTATTATCCATTTATTAACAATAAAATAATTTTATGAACATCCGTTATTAATCATTAATTAACTTTCAATTAATTTCGCCACAAATCTACAGATAGCACTATTAATTTGGGGTTGCTGAATGTTATTATGTTATCATTAGATCGCAAATGTGATGTTACGTATAGAAGTGAACTCTGGAAATTGTTTACTGCACTGCCCCAACACGTACCGAGTCGGAAACTATTGCTCTATTGTCTCAAAAGTGTGTCGGCGACAAAGTGAGCCACATGTTTCGAAAAAAATTTATCTTCATTTTTCTGCAATGCTCACTTCTCTCATACAATTTTTTCTCCATCTTTATCTAACCAATTAGTTCTTAGAGTTTCAGGAAAAATCGGAAGTTCAATTGAAATTGAGAATGTATTTATTTAAGGGTTATGGCATTTAAAAAGACAAAATAATGTGTGCATTGATTATGAAAGGAACAGTAAGTAATTAATAATAAGTTATAATACCATTATTTTTTTTTATTAATGTACAAACATAAGGAAACAAAATGAAACCATGTGCCTTAAGTGAAATAAAATGAAACCTATTTTCATTTAATTAATTTGATTGGAATACATGCTTATTTGTATATATAAATAAGAAACCATGCATAAATACTAAATTTTTGCTGACTCTCCAGTAAACAATAAATCAAAACAAATCTCCCGAATAATACCGTACAGTACACCTTGTCGGGCAATGCACCGCACCGGGAGATATAACTTTATTGTTGTGCATATTGTTAATAGAGGTAAAGTTGGAGGTTGATTTTAGGGTTAATGAAGTTTAAAGTTTTTTTAAGATGGAAATATATTAGGAGTAGAGGAGTAATTTCTAATTAATAAAAATAGGAGTATTATTTAATAAATGAAATAATTTCATATATTTATGACAATATAATTACACATAATTAGAGAGGGCGTTCAATAATAATTGAAAATGCAATAATAATTATTTAGGGCTATAATTATTACGTTGCTTTATTGGTTACACCTTGGAATGGAATGGGAGATTAATGGTTTCTTCAAATTTGAGCGCCATTTCTTCACCAACAACTGTTAAGGGTGGTAAATCAGTATGAAAATATTCCATTATTTTCTTCACTTGTATAAAACTTTTGAAATTGTAATTGTTTAATGTTGCAAAATGATAATGAAGCACAAGAGAATTCAAATATGAGAAGGATGTCACAATGGAAGACACTCATGGATTACTAACAATTTGTGAGTGGTATAATAAGAAGCTAAAAAGGCCTTCTGCTTCTGAATATATATATACCTGCTTGACTCATCGGAATGGTTGTACCATTTTTCAAACCACCCCCACAAAAACTAAGCAAACTCTTCTTTGGCAAGGATGATGTGCAATCGAATTTTATTGTCAGATAAATATAAAAGCATAGCTTTGTGTAAAATATGTAGGGAACCACCATTGAAAGTTTTGTCACTCATTAGGGATTGAGGGAATGTTACATATGGGAGCTCCAAGAGGTGAGGTTTATCACTTTCAAAGCTCTGAGGTGCTGTCAATAATGACAACTATAAAGTGTATCCACACTCATGGAGGAACAGTGTCCACAACACGATCGACATCTTTTCAAGAATCCGAATTGCAGATTCCTACTAACACATTCAACCATGTCCCCATTTAAAACATTACAGATTATACAACAGAGAATGAAGAACTAATCGGTTAAGGCTTCTCAGTAAGGTTTTTTTTTTTTTTTTTGTATAATTTATATCTCTGAAAGGTAGTTGTCATTTTTTTGCACTATCGAGTTTAAAATTATAACTAAACCAATTTTCAGATGTCATAGGGTTCCTTCAAGCTTTTGGAGATTGAGAAGATCAACAAAGAGAATCTTAGACCTTTAAACGACTGAATCCCACGCTTACAAATAAAAGAGTAATGTCCAATTCCCATGTCATGTCTCGCTGTTGTTAAACTAATCACAACAGAAGAGACCCTTATTCATTCGAAATTCATGGACAGAAATATCATTTTATGGGCAACTATACATATATGATATGAAGAACGAAAAACCAAACGAAATTGTCGTGGTCAGGTCAGTATATAAAATATAGAAAACCCAAAACAATGCCAACTGTTCACATAATTAATAAATACAGTACATAAATAATTCTGCAATACCGTATCTTGAAGTTTACACCATACGATGCACGGACCCTTGCATGGCTCAGGGAGAGGCCCCTAGTTTCAGTGATAACCTTGATAGTTAATAAATAATTAATATTTGTTTTTAAAAAAACTAAGCGGTAGTAGTGCTTCATACCCAAAACTCTACCATCTTTTAAAAAGTAATTTAAAAATAAAAAATAGATATAAATGTAGCATTTTTTAATTAAATGCCACCTTTTATCCTATTTTTTAAGGCTAAAGTATACTTTAAATAATTTAAGTTTACATAATAAGTGTACTTTTAGTTCTTTAACTTTATTTCCTATATTTCTTCCATGGTTAATGTTCTTAATGGAAAACATTGACCTAGCAAATTTAAGTAATGACTGTGTAATTAAATTCTATTAATCATAAATTTAAAATAAGAGTAAATTTAAAAATATCTAAAAACCTAATGAAACATCAATATCAAAACCTTGATTGTATTAAAAAAATAGCTTAATAATCTAAACATCAAAACTTGAATTTCGATTGTAGTCATTTGTCGTATTATTTTAGTTTAATAATTTAAATATGTTGTATTAAGAAATTAAAAATTAAATATGCTTTGTTAGTTGCACATCCATCATTTGAATTTGCTATGTTAATATTTTCTATTAGCAACACTAGTTATGTTAGAAATATATGATCAAAAGTATACTTTATAAAGTTAATGAACCAAAAGTATACCACATATAAAACTTAATGGATTAAAAGTACACTTTAGCCTTTATTTTATTTTAGCATTACCAAACATGTCCTAGAGAAAATTTTTGTATTAGCGATAATTTATTAATTTATTTTGTAAGCCTTTAAATATTATTGGGTTAAGGTGCAAAAATACAAATGAGTTTTTTCTCCAGGAGCGCCTAACACCACGTTTTTTTTTTGGAGCAAAAATACATACGTGGTTACTATTTTAGAGCAAAAGTCACATCTACCGTTATGTTACTGTTCATTTCATCTCTTTCTCTCTCATCACGGTGAACAGTAACATAATGGTGGGATGTGATTTTTGATCCAAAATGGTAACCACGTGTATATTTTTGTTCCAAAAAAAAACACGTGGTGTTGGATGCTTTTGAATAAAAAACTCATGTGTATTTTTGCACATTAACCCAATATTATTTTACCAATAACTAATGAATGTGAGCTGATCTGTAAATATTGACATTTCACATTTCTATTGTATTAGAGAAGATGATTTTCCCCCCACACCATCTTTAATGTTTATTGAATGCTGTAACGAGATATGATAGGCGAAAATGAGTATAACGCTTAGTTTACTTTTTCTTATTTGGATCAAACAAGTATATGATTCTTTACTATATAATAAAGGAGAATTAAGGTCATGCATCCTCATTACATTAAGGCAGAGAATTAAGTAATAATGACAATTTTGAATAATGCTAAATATATAGATTGCGAAAACGAAGGAACATATTAAGAATAAATAGAGATAACGACATTATCTTTGTCTGCACCTTTTCTTACCTAACCAAAAAAACGATCACTAACCTACTTGCTATTTTCGCCATCCATGCGTATAATTCAAACCATTAATCTCTATCAAAGAAAGACTACGCACACTCACACACATGTAATGATTGTTCTTCTATTATTACATTAATTAACTGTCATATATATTGGTAAATTATTAAATATTTGAATATGAATGATGCTGCATATTAAGATGAATTATGAATATATGTGTTTTGAGCTGAATTTTTATATTTCTAGTGAAAAGAATGTTAATCAACCGAATTTACAGTCACACACGTGTTTGAAAAATTATGCTGACAAATATGAAAAAATATTTTTTATATGTAAAACTAAAATCAGCTCTCTAAAAGAACTGGAGATAATACTACGCACACGTATACATAAAGGAATTATAGTTGCATCAAACATACCCTTTTGATGACTTTATTAATGATGAAGACGGATGACCGTAATCTTAGCACTAGGAAGAAACAGATTGTGTTAAAAGCCTGCCAGGATCTATATGGAACTAATAGGCAAACCTAACAATCTTGTAGGAAGCGAAAGTGTGAGAGCTTTTTCCTTTACTTATGAATAAGCCTCTAATTAATTAATTAGTTTCACTCACATCCCCCCCGGGGAAATTAACTCTTTATCTCACTGATGCATTTCCTCTCTTGACTGTTAACCTATTTCTCTAACATAAAAATCCTCTCTCTGTCTCTCCCTCCTCCATTAACACCTACCATGGCTTCTATATCTCTCTTCTTCTTGTGTCTTCTTTTCCTGGTTCATCTTTCATCTTCTACCTCCAGATCACGTTCTCTGATCACCACCAGTGATATCAAACCCATTAGGCTCAATCTCCACCACGTCGATTCAGCAAAAAACCTTACAAAACTCGAGCGTCTTCAACATGGAATCAAGCGTGGCCAGGCCAGGTTGCAGAGATTCAATTCCATGATCCTGGCGGCTTCTTCTCAATCTTCATCTTCATCCTCTTCAACCCCAGAAAGTTCTGATCACTTGGAAGCTCCTGTTTATGCCGGAAGGGGTGCTTATCTCCTAACACTTTCTATAGGGACCCCACCAAAATCTTATCCTGCTGTTTTAGACACTGGAAGTGATCTAATCTGGACTCAGTGTAAGCCTTGTTCTCACTGTTATGATCAACCCACTCCGATCTTCGATCCGAAACACTCTTCTTCTTTTTATAAACTCTCTTGTTCTAGTAATCTCTGCTCTGTGTTACCTTCATCTTCTTGTGACAAAAATACCTGCAACTATCTCTATTCCTATGGTGACAATTCATTCACCAAGGGTTTTCTAGCCTCCGAGACTTTCACTTTTGGAGAGAACAAAAAGGATCAAGTTTCGGTTAATAGTGTAGGGTTTGGTTGTGGTGAAGATAATGAAGGAGACGGGCTTGATCAGGCCTCGGGCCTGGTGGGCCTGGGACGTGGGCCTTTGTCTCTGATCTCACAACTTGCCGAACCAAGATTCTCCTATTGTTTAACCTCCCTGGATGATTCTTCTGCGACAAGTAAGCTTTTTCTGGGATCGTTTCCTAGCTCAAAAGAAGAAACACTAGCTGCTGCTACTTCTCTTCTCACAAACCCAACACTTTCATCTTTCTATTACCTTCCTCTTGAAGGAATCTCAGTCGGCGAAAGGCGATTGGACATCGATAAATCCATATTTGATATCAAAGAAGATGGAAGTGGAGGTGTGATCATAGACTCTGGTACCACCATTACATATTTAGAACAGGAAGCTTATGAAGCACTAAAGAAAGAGTTCATATCTCAAACAAATCTACCAGTGGACACATCGAATTCGACCGGGCTCGATCTTTGCTTCTCTTTGCCTTCAGATTCATCATCGGAAGTTAAGGTTCCCAGTAAGTTGGTGTTTCATTTCAAAGGAGCAGATTTGGAGCTTCCCACTCAGAACTACATAGTGGCTGATTCTAGCTCCAGTGTGGCTTGTTTAGCCATGGGAGCTTCAAGTGGGTTATCTATATTTGGGAATGTTCAACAGCAAAATGTGTTGGTGAATTATGATGTTCAGAAGGAGACCATTTCCTTCCTACCTACAAAGTGTGATTCTTTGTGAACAAGTTTTAATTGATTTCTTGATGCTTTAATAAAACATGTATTTTGGTTTTTGTTTTTGTGGTTTAACTTGTTTTTTATTAATAATACGAGTATTTTTATCGCTGTGTTTAATCTAATAGCTTTGGTCTTGAACTCAATTGATAACGTAGATTTAATTAATTGTGATTCGTCGATTTCTGTGAATAAAACTGCTCTGCTTTTAAGCTGTTTTTCAGAAACAATTGATGCACTCTTGAATGTTTCTATCGTGTGAGTTGAAAGATTTCAATCACTTCAACTAATAAATAAAAGTGATAGTGCAACAAGGGTGCCCATTTTGTGGGACCCACGCTATGAGAAATGGACCCGCCTTCTTATTTATTTTGAGATAATCTTTATGATACCGTAGGAAATGAGTATAATCACAGACACTGAAAAGTCTTATAATAAATAAAGTTTGACATACAAAAATAGTTTTTCCAAAACTCTATCTAACATTAAGTGTTTTTTTAAGTATAAAGGTGACTATGTAGTTATAAAAATAGAACAAAAATACATTTACCTATAGTTTGATCTTTTTGTATTTTTAAAGTTAACATAGACGATGACTTAACTAAATTTCATCCTATTTGGTAATAAAGAACTGGAGAAAATTATAGAAAATAACATAGATATTTTCAAAATTAAAGTTTAGTTCTTCTCTCTCCTAATCTCAATCTTACCCATCGGATTGCCTATCTCCGTCTACTCACCGGCCGTTGCCACCTTTCTTTAATTTTTAAAACTATCTAGGCCATTTTTTGTAATTTTTTTTTTTCAGTTTTTCATTGCCAGCTGGGATGAAATTTTGCTGAGTCATTGTCCATATCATCCTTAAAAATGCAAAAAAAGCTAAATTAACAGTCAATAAGTATTTTAACTCCACTTTCATAATCATATAGTCATTTTTGCACAAAAAAAATATATATTCAAGTTGGGTGCACTTTTAAAAAAACCATGTTTATTTTTGCATCGTAACTTTATAATAAATAAATTGTATGCAATGATATGTTTTGGTGTATGAATGTCAATAAGTTTGTCATACTCACTTTTTTTTTTATATGTATCATACTCACTTTTTATTTGATTTTTTTATGCTTACATTCTTTCTTTGGAACCACCATAGTAATATACACTAAGGGCCCATTTGGATTAAAGAAATGGTTGGAGATGAATGGCAAAGATTTTGCCACGAAGGTGTTTGGTTAGCACTGAAAAAGAAAATGGGTCAATGTGAAAATTTTTGTTTAGTTGGAAGAAAATGAGCCTAAAGACCATTTTGCTCCTGTATTAAAAATAATATATGAATGCAAATCAAACCACAGACCATCATAAAAAAAACGTAGGGACATATGACTCTCCGATATGGTGTAGGAGGCAGTGGCAACAGCTAAGAGGCCAGTGTTGGCTTCTTCTTCCTTTGCCATCATTGACAGATGTGCAAATGAGGAGGCGGTGACAACCCACTACTACAAAAGATTGATTTTACATCCTTAATTGACGTCCTATTAATTAAAAAGGACGTTAAAAAAAAGGTGGGTGGCATTTTTATAATTATTTGTGAGAAAAGTTAACTTTTGGCGTCTAATTTTAAAACTTAGACGCCAAAAGTTATGTTTTAGGCGTCTAAGTAATTACTTAGATGCAAAAAGCGGACCAAATAAGAGAAAAAGAAGCTGCAAGTGGCGGGAAATAAACATTTTTTGGTGTCTAATAGTAAGTCTTAGACGCCAAAAATCAAGAAAAAAAAATTTTTACCACCAAAGGTTTACCAATTCTTGTGCCAAAAATAATATAGGCATTTATCTTATGAAAAAAAAAATCATTTTTGACGTCTAATTCCACTCGCCAAAATTCAGAGGAAAATTTTTTTCTAACGCCAAACCTTTACCAATTCCAATGCCAAAGATCATTTCATTTGCAATAGACATTTTTTTGGGGGGAAAAACAAAAATTCATTTGATTTTTGGCGTCGAACCACTTTTCTTACGCCAAAATAATTAATTTTTTTAAAAAAAACCCAAAAAAGTATTTTTGGCGTCTAAGTAGTTTTCTTTCTTAGACACCAAAAAGCTGGATGAATTATAATTGGCGTCTGAGACCATTGATTCGACGCAAAAAAAAAAAAAAACCCCACGAGGCCCATGTTTGTTTACCAAGTTATTTCCATCGGGACTGTGCTGCTGCTGCTCTTCCGCCAAAAAGCCGAGAACCCGCCAAAAACCCCATCGAATGATCAGAGAACTGCTGCTGCTCTTCCGCCGAAAACCCCATCGAATGATCAGAGAACTGCTGCTCTTCCGCCGAAATCTCCCATAGCCTAGCTTCTTCTTTGAATCCCTCCGATCCTTCATTTTGCCCTAGCTTCTTCTTTGAATCCCTCCGATCCTTCAGTTTGCTTCTCGCCGAATCTCCAAATAGCTTTCGACCGATCTGTTGTGCTGTGAATCAAAATCCTTCAAGGTATGTCTTTCTGTTCCATCTTCCTTGAGTTTAGTGTTCTTTTCTTTGGTGTCCCTGTAAAAGGAGGACTTTATGAGGTAACTTTTGTCATAATTTTCTTGTGTTAGTTTTATGTAGTAGTTTCATTGATAAAGTATGTAGCATTTGTTGTTTGGCGATAGTGCCATCTGACAGCAGGAAAAGGAGGATTAAATTTTTGACGAGTTGACTTCTCATATCAACTATTAAAAAGAGACAACTTACTGATTATGATTTACGATTAAGATACATATAACCCGAGTATTTTAGAAGATGGAACCTGTTTTTTCATGCAGGAAATGAGGTTGTTCGCACATCGGATACTTTAAAAATCTTGAGATGATAGGTTCACACTGTATTACATTTATGTAAATTAAATGAAAGACTATACATAGAATAAATTGAAGATTGTGAAATTAGATGCTTTCTTTCTTTGTGAAATAGAGGCACCAGTTCTAAATTGAGCTCCCTTAATACCTGAGTCAATATTCTTACTTCCTTGCATATATCAGAAGAAATAGAACTGACAATTTTAAAATTGAGTTCATTCTTCATTTCCCATAAGAACAAGAATCTTATATGTGGATATTTGATGTTCTTCTAGCTTTCCGTGCACATTGATATAACATTGAGATCTAAACTTATTCATGAATCAAACTTACATTTTAACCATATAATGGAATGAAGATAATTATCATTTTTACCCATCAGCATATTTAGAATGTTAAGTGCATATTTGAATTTGGGTTGATGTGTAATATTAGATAATATGGTCCCCCACATCTTCTTTATATGCTCTTCAAGTGTGATGTTCAACTGATGCAGGTAGATTTAGCAAAGCGACATTGTTTTCCTTTTTATTGGAATGGAGAGAATCGACGTGTTCTAAGAGGCCATTGGTTTGCACGTAAAGGGGGCTTGGATTGGCTTCCACTTCGTGAAGATGTTGCTGAACAACTAGAGGTTGCATATCGTAGTCAGGTCTGTGAAAATAATTCAATTTCATGAAGCTTTTTTTATTATTATTTTTTTGAAATTGGTTTGTTGAATGAATTTGTGTCATAAGATTTTGACAAACATATGTGAATGGTATAGCTTTTACCCTAAATAGGTCCATAAGCAAGTATCTAGCGAGGCAATCCCTGAAAGTAAGGACAGAAACAATCTGTTTTATAATATTCTAACGTTATGATTTAAAGAACAACAAATATTTCGCCTCAAAATAAAAAATATTGGGCTAAAGTCATGTGACACACAACACTTTCGTGATTCATATTTAATTCATTGGATCCATATGCAGGTTTTTTTCCTGGGATCTCCTATATATAAAGTTCATTTCATTCTAAAGAACTAATAAATCAGTACATTGTTTTCTTTTATTTTCTTCAATTATTCTTATCTTCTTCTTCTTAAGCTTAAAACAGTGATACATCTACTTATTAGTTCAGGCTTCATGTCATGTTGTCTTACCAACTCTTGGTTTACCAACTCTTGGTTTGGCATCGCAGGGCATTTCAGCCATCAGGACTTTTTGCAGCTCGTGTTGATTTGCAAGGATCAACCCCTGTATGTTGATGATTTTGAAGAATTGTTATTAGATTTTAAATTGATTATTGGCTCTGCAGGATTTGAGACTGTCGCATACATGTTGCAGGTATAGACCACATTTCTCATTTCATTTCAAAAATATTACTCAAGCTTCCTATGAAAAAGAAATTAATATAATCATTGCCTTTTCTGGGATTGAATGTAATTGAGTTGAATTTTATTATTGTTTGCAATTTGCATATGAGACGATTGAATGTAATAGAGTTGATTTTTATTATTGTTTGCATATGCCCTTGGGTTGGCTGTTTGGTGGTGTGTCACTATTATGTTTCTGCATCCTTCATTTTGACCACTAGCATCTTATATCCTTCATTTTGGCTCAAGTTTTTAGCTTTGTCTCAATTTTTGTATCTTATATGAGAAGTGAGAACCACATTTACGCAGTGCTGATATTGCTTGATATTGATTATCAACTTGTGCATTGTAATTAATTATTTGTTCATGTTTGCATAACTTGGGAATTGCTTTTGAATGATGCCTTTGTAGATAGTGCAGTGTTATGCTATTTGCACATTCGTAAATGCACAACTTTTAACTGAATCTATTTTTTTTTTCTGGAAAAAGAATTCTAGTTTTATGTAGCAAGTATGTGTGCGGTATATTTAGGATTGAAACCATTAAAAAACTGAAATGAATATATTTGTGGATGGAAATAGAATAACATTGTTTTTCATGCAGTTGATATAGAGAGCTGACACTGGAGAGATACCAGGAATCCATATTTACTGAATTGCTGCTGATCTCATCCATGAAGCATCCAATGCAATAGTATTAGGGACACGTGTTCAGGTAAAAGCTTTGCCTTTAATTTTAAACAACCACAGAGTTCTGCTGGCACTAAAGCAGTAGCTATTTTCTTTCATTGCCCATGTTGGTTAAAGTGATACCATTTGCTTGATAAATACATAATCATTTGCTCTGTCTTTTCTTTTTTGCCATGCTGATGCAGATATGGTTGAAATTTGATGGGCTGATTGTGTCAATGCAGAAATTAGCATTACAAAAGCAGGAGAGCTTAACCGCATTAGTTTATCAACTTTAATAGAATAATTTTATCAATCATGTAGAACTTTAATTAAATATTTAATTGAATTCAATATGTTGCAGAAGTTATTCTCATGCATACTTAATCTCATCAACAATCATATTGAATTGAATATTTTTCTTTCTTTCTGTGTTGATCAGAACTTTATTTGTACCTGCAAGTAGGTTCTATCAACAAAGTTATTGATCATGTCTGTATTCTTGAGTACTAGTAGTTTTGCTAATAGAGTTAGCATTTTATCATTTTATGTTTGAGATGTATTACTATTACTGCACACGTTAGATTCCTCTTTGATTTGGAGTTTAGGGATGCTGCAACCGTGGTGACAAGTTGGAAGAAGTGAGGGTGGCATGGTGGTGGTTGTAGGTTTGTGGGCAGTATATAAAACAACAAATTGTAAAAAGAAAAAAAAAAACACCTTTAGCGTCTAAGATCAATTCGTAGACGCCAAAGATATGGCTTGCTTTAGTTAAGGCGTCTAAGATTACAGCTTAGACTCTTAGACGCCTTAAGCTTGGCTTAAGACGTCTTAAGCCAAGCTTAAGGCGTCTAAGACAAATATTAGACGCCTTAACTCATAGCTTAATGACCAATAGCGCCTTAACCATTTACTTATAGCGTCTAAGACATGTTAGACGTTGTAAGTTATAACATACGGCGTCCTATATAAAATTAGATGCCGTATTCGTAACATACTACGTCTCCCCGAAAGGCGTCCCTCAGAAAAAGGACGCTAAAAGTGCCCAAAATAAGAGGCCATAGACTTGTTTTATAGTAGTGACCATTGAAGAAGAAAAAGAAGGGATATCTAGAAAATGGGTTTCCACCAATAATGGAAGGAAAAATATATTCACGTGGATGAAGGAATATTGCCCATTGCTGGAAAATATTTTCCTGGAAAAATGGTGAACCAAATTACCACTGCCGGCCAGAAAATCCAATTTTTCATTTCCTTCCTCCGATTTGCAACGAACTAAATAGACCTTAAAGTTTAAGTTTTTTTTTTTTGAAACAAGAAAGTTTTGGAGGAAGTTTTGGAGGAGTTCGACATCAGTCCCTCACCAAGGTCATGACATGGCCCCAGACTCTTTGAGCATTTAATGAGGACTTACGAGATCGTCTATTGAAGGCGTCCCAGCAACGACAGTGGAAATCGAACACACATCTCTTTGAGATTTGACCAAATCCCTTACCATCTATGTCAACTTCCTTCCACACCTAAAGTTTAAGTTTGTTGGACTTAGGATCTATATCCGCTCATATTGGAAAATAAAACAGCTTCTCAAAGTAAAGAGATAAATTGAATCAGCGTTAATTACTAAAAGAAAAACGAGAAACAAGTAACATACTGAACAGGGGATTAGGTAGCACCTAGCAATTAATTTCCTGATTGTTAATTCAAGGGTAAGAAAAGAATCACCCAGCAATAGGAGATAACACAAATTCCTAAATATCGATTTGGCTTCCCTATATATAGAGGTTGTCCCCCTCATCACTTATTCCTCATTCCAGCCAATGAGTTTTCTGGATATATCTTCTCCTCTCTTTCAGAGTTATGGTGGTTCAAATCGTGGAGTTTTGGAGGTTTGAATTGAATCTGACCGGTATATAGTTTTCCCCATCCCTCTGTTAGGAAGAGTGCAACCAATATTAATTCTTCCTAATGAAAAATGATCCTAGGGAGCCGATTAAAGTAGAAAATAAAATGAGCAACAAGATAATAGATGAAGACACAAGAATTTAACGGGGAAAAATCTCCCCCTCAAAGTGAGTAAGAGTGAAAACCACAACCCAAAGCGAAAAGATCCCACTATCTTAAAAAAGAATACAATGTTCGATGCTCTAATACAAAGCTCAACTATAGGATGACAATAAATTCACCCCATCCACAAAAGTCACCAAGAATTATATTAATAAAATAGAATTGGGCAAAAGGAGTAATAAAATACGTATCTCTGGAGGGAAGACACAATTTGTATGTGCCAGAAATCTCCAAACACAAAAGCTACAGTCATAGAACATATACAAAAATGTTCACACAAAATATGAAAAAGGTAGGAAGGTCCAATCCATGATCCCACCGTTCAGATTCAATAACTATATGTCTCCAATACCTCCACAAAATTTCACAGAAATAGGATAAGAAATCACTGTTTGATCATCAACTTAATTAAAGTCGCTAAAACAAATATGCAACAGATGTGAATGGATGTTCACAAAAAATATCAAGAAAATAGAATACTCCAATGGATGATCTAACTGTCCAGAATTATATCCTTGTGCTTAGAACCTCCATGAAAACTTTCAAATCAATCCGACAAGAAATCGGCTTTTGATTGTCGGCTAGATCAAAACTTCTCAAGATGAAAAGCTTCTGAAAAATATTCTCTCTCCCAAGAGCTATATATAAACTTTCTTTTTTTCCCCCCACACACACAAACTTGCAGCTACTATTCCCTTAATAGAGTTCTCTCCTTTATTTCTCTCCTTTTTTTTCTTTTCTTTTTTTCTCTTTTCATAAAATAGAAAACACACAAAATAAATAAGACATAAAATAGAAAATAAATAAAACTGAACAATAAGAACTTAAGCTCCACAAAGGAGTGACATCCTATGCCCAACACCTCAAAGTTGAAATAGTTGCAGGGGTTTTTAGTCTTTAGAAAGTTACAGAATTATATATTTTCTGAATCAGACAAGAGGTTGAGACTTGGATTTAAGTCCTATAAATAAAATGTGATTATTTTGATAGCTTATATATCGTGAATCATAGGCACACAAAACTAGTTGGGAGAAGCTGAAGTGCTAGCATAAATTCAACATAAAAAATCAACCATTATGATGGCCTACAATAAAGGAAATGGCTCACCCACTGTATGCATCAGACAGTAAATATAGGAAGGCACAAATATAAAACTTACAGATTTTTCAATCGTAAATATGGTGCGGACTAATATTATAATCGTGTCATTACATTTAATATTAATTATATTGGTTACTCCATAATTTACACACACATAAAAACGAGAGGAATATCAATCGCGCTATAAATGAAATAGCAGACGTCTTAACAAAAAATGTTTTAATCGTTGGACTTCGATTGTAAGTCTTATCGAAAGAATGAACTTCTTCTAGATGCAAGCAGGATTACTTAGTTTCTTTTTATTGTATTTGTTTTATTCTGTCTTTACTTTTATTTCTTAATGATTTCCGATCTATAAAAAAGAGATTGAAAGTATCCTTTGTTAATAATGGAAACTAATCTTTGATGAAAGGTAAAAGTTGTACGGTAGTCCTATTACCAATAAAAGTGGCGGATCGGACTAGCTAAATGTCAATCCGCCAAGGTGTGTGCTACACCAGCCCACCCTGTTCAAACTGAGCCCGTCTTTTAAAAGAGAAAATGACTAAATTGGAAAGAAAGAAGGCAGTGTGATTAATGAAAAATCTGCATAAATGTTATAAGTTATAGATGACATACAGTCTCGTAAAAAAATATGGCCTTGGTGTTACTGAACGAGGAGTATTCTTGCTAGAAAAGAGTGCCTTCACTAAGTCTTTCCCTCAACTTAATTTCTTTTCTGTTGGATTGGCTTTTAATTAATGGTTGTGATATATTCTGCATAAAAATTATTATCATTTAAAATTTAATATTGCAATAATATTTTTAATATAGATTAAATCTTAAACATTAGATATCAATCCATCAGTAGAGAAATTAAATGGAGAGAGTGAAGAAAGTAGTTAGTGGAGACACTCTTTTTCTATTACTGACTTGAGGTGTGCAACTTAATTGACAAGCCTTTTCAAATTCATGATATGATTAATTGTTCTCAGGTAAAACTTTCTAAACTATGCATAATCTTTTGACGGGATTGTTGGTATGAATATATATATGATGTGAGATGCACAGGAAAGTAGGAAAGGGAGAGTGCAAGAAAATACTTGTAAGGAAAAAAGAGTCCAATATTAAAATTTCTATTAAGAAAAGGAACCCAAGTACAATCTATTTAAATTTCAAAAGTTAAAATAGCTAAAAGTAAATATAAAAATATCATATACATGAATCGTGTTGATCACGCCAAATATCTATAGGTATTAGCATCATTTGGATCCCTTTCCAGATAGTCTTGAGCAATGAGATTTTCAATTTGCTTCTTGATTGTTTTAACATCAGGCTTGAACATGCAATTCATCATCTCGATCAATATATTCCAAAATTAACTGTTGATGCCCCAAGGTTTTTCTACTCTTCATAATCCTCACAATTGCAGTATCAATAGCATATCTCCGGCCTTTGTCAACATCTTCTACCACCTTTTTCCTCTCATCAATTGGTGGAAGAGGGAGCTTGATCCTCCTCCTTCCATCAGTAAATCTTGAGTCAAATTCAAATATGTCATGTTGAGAGATAGTTTTTGTGTTTGGCTCCTTACAAAGTATCTTATATTTCACATAAGACAAGGAATGAAGCACACAAACCAAATCTTCATGGTCTAAACCCATTTGAGTCTTAATCTCTAAAAAACTCAATATATCTTTTTCGTTGAATAGTAGAAGAGCGGCAGCTTGATAAGTTGAAACCATCTGTTCAATGGTTTTCTTGTGAAATTTTCCATGGATGTTGCAAGTTCCCATAGAGAAAGCCCATGAGAGCTTCTTGTGCTTTGCCTTTGATGTGTAATACTCATTGAAAGCTTCCACACACCTGACCATCTCTGATGGAAGATTCAGGCTACAAGACTTAACTAGGCCAAGTTCCAGTGGTAAGAACAGTAACTGATAAGTTAATCCCAGGGTTTACGTGTTGGTGTTGATTATTATGAAGACACTGCTCTAAACTTCTTTGACTATACTTAGCTATGACCAAGTCTGTTATCATTCTCTCCATCTTTGAAGTGCAATGTTCACCAAATTGTTGCTTAAGTTTGCACAGAAAACTTTTTTCATGCCTGATTGGCACTTCGATCGTAAAGTAACCGACGAGCTAGCTTTTTCCGGCAAAACTCAGCAAACAAATCTTTATCATTGTTATACACAAGAAGGTAGACTGCCTTCTCTAGAGTTTCGTCTATTGCCTCATCACTAAGCTTCTCACTTCCACCACCCTCCTTAAGAATATTGTCACAGAATGCTGCCACAAGTTCTACACTTGGAATGCCAGCAACATCTTTATTACAAAACACTTCAAAAGCCTCTCTTAATGCCTTGTGGAAGATAGCGCTATTCATAAAGCAACCTTTAACATATGCCATGAACCTGTCATGAATCTCAATGAATTTTCTAACAATGGATTGTTCTTGAACACCGGATGAGCTATTTATTGTCTGACTACTAGAAGCTTCTTCAACCTGTTGGATTAATTTTGTACCCTCACTTTTAACATGCTCCTTGAATGTATTTGCAACAAGCTCCAAACCTTTAGGTATTTCATGGTATAATCTGTAGATTCTAGATAGATCTTCCACTTTATCATCTCTGAGCAAAACGCCAAACCAGAGTTATCAATCTCTAGTAATTGAGTTGCGTGGGTGACAAGCAACTCATGTTGAACCGTCTCTACTAATTTATTCTTTGTTCTAGAATGTAAGTAACCAGCCTCTCTAGTTAACTCTATGCCTTTCCCTCTTCAAGGATTCCTCAGCCTTGAGCATATAATTCGGGAAAGAGTCAACCTCAATCCAGTTTGTTGCCTTTCTTGCATAGTAAGTAGAAGGATCAGCAATCATACCAACTTCAAAGTCCTGCTCGTACACACCAATCTCAACGTATATATGAACAACATTCTTCAACAGCGACGGATCAATCTGCTCGCCCTCACGTTCTTTATGGATTAAACATTAAAGAGATGATAGCATCTGTAGTCATAGCTTTTACCTTGTCAAAGATCAAATCTCGGAAAAAAGAAACAAGAAACTAAAATAGTATTAAGCGAAGGCAGCGAGCGTCTATCAATATAGAAGCGCTCAAGATATTGGAAGAAGCGCGAGAGCAAAAAAGTCATAACTTTGCGGTTGTTCCATCTTCTGATAAGCTCTCTGCTTCTCCCTTAAGGGAAATAATGAAAAACAAACATTCAACGGTAAATTGGAAGATGATGACCATAGGAAAACTAAACAAAATAAAACGAATGTGTGTGTATTTTACAGACACAGAAGTATTTATATTATAGTATTGAATAAAGCTAATTACAAAGCAAAGAGTAAAAAGAACACCAAAACAACTAAAAGGCTAAAGTCCATACAACAAAACCCTATTCCCAACTAATACAAACCATAATCCTAACCCTAAAAAAAAGAAAACGAATATATGAAAGTATGCAAAATCAACATGAAAGAAGAAGAAGATAGTCTGAATTACAAAGAAAGAAGAAAATTCATACTTTTTCATTCACAATTTTCTTCTTCGGCCCATTCGATTTCTTGGCACCGTTTGAAGAGTTAGGTTTCTTTCATTATTTTTTTCTCATCATCTCTCATAATCTCTAAATCATATTCATCCAATCAATACAATATTACTTTTATTTTTCTCTCATCTTTCCAATGATTCAAATGGGATGATGGGGAATTGGGAGAAAAAAAACTTATGAGAGGATCTCCTTCCCCGTTTTAGTTCTTTTAATCTTGTACTTCCTTGACCCCATTTAAAGATGATTTAGAACTTTTTTCTTTTTTAAATTTGCATTCGGATAAGAGATTTATAAAGATTATTGAAATATTTTTAGAGATTATAAATTTTTTAAGAAATCAAGAAGATACTTAAAGGATTAAATGTCATTTTTGATATGAAAGTTTATTTTGGGGGTATTGGTCACCCGGAAGTTTCCTTGGTCTTATTTTTGCCCTAAAAGTTTAAAAATGTAGCAATCTTACCCATCCGTTGATCTTGACCGTTGAATTGTTACTCTTTTTTGTAAACTTTCAGGGAGAAAATTGCTCTCAAAAAAACTTTCAGAGCAAATTTGCTCCGGTTTTAAATTTCTAGAGCAAAATAAGACTAAAAAAACTTCCAGATAACTAGTGCTCTTCATGATAAACTTCCATGACAAAAATAATATTTAACCCATATACTTAAAATTGGAATATCCCGTTAGATGTTTTGACCCTCTCCTCTTTTCTGTCATCACTTTTTTATTTTCTATCCATATTTTTATTCTAGCGTTATTTTTAATTTTTATTATTTTTTATCATCTATTTAAATTATTTGGATAAATTATGATGGGAAAAAGCAATAAGAAAAATACGCTAAGATTTGAAGTTAAAATTAAAATAATTAAGAACCTATATGGAGAAAACAATATTTATTGCACATGAACACAAAAATTGTAATTATTTAAAGAAAAAAATAGAAATTTAAAATTTAAAAATACTAAATTCACCAGAACTTAGCCTCCTACTTTATCTTCCACATTTAAAATTAAAAAATAACTATAAATGTATTGATATACGTTGGATATTAGACCTATAGATGATTGAAAATATATAAAAATATGTAATATATATCATCTTTTATAATTTTTGCACCGAAAGCATGATAAAAAAATAAAAAATAAAAAATAATTCAAACTTGAACCTGATAAGAGCCATCATATAACTAATATCTTTAATATTAAATATTCTGTATTAAATAATAAGATAATATGTTTTTATATAACTAACGTCTATATATAAAAGACACTATTAACATATTTGATAAAAAAATATTAGATATTTGGTAAAAAAAAATAAAATATTAGGTATATCAAACTAATAACAATATTCCTTGTGTAAACCTCAACTAATACCTATATAAATAAGAAAAATTTTGAAATAATAATCTGATTTTTATCCCGTTAATAATTTTGTCCCATCCCAACTTTCTAAAAATATAACCGTCTACCCTCGGAATAATCAATAACCTGGCATCATGATTATCAGTATAATTAATATATAATATGAAAGATCTATACCTAGAAATTAAAACAAAAAGAATCGGCCAGGAGATCAAATGTAGTTTTAGGCGGTTGTTGACGAAGGAGGGTGTTTCTCTATGAAATTAAACTCTTTCTCTTAGCGAATAATCTATTCTTGATCATCACAGACATTCTGAAATTAACAGGGAGGATGAATTTCTGAAGAAATTAGAGATATTATATTGTTCGTTCCATGCAAATTAAATACTTGATTCGACTTCCTTTTTTTGGGTTTGTTGATTTTTGATCTCATAAAGGGCTAGCTAGCTAGTTTTGAATGAGAATGTAATAGTACAACGGGCAAGTGCAAATCAAAATGTAATTATAGTTTTTTAGTTATAAGGTAGGTACTAATGACCTTAGTTATAAATGAGATTGAACTTGTGACGTCCTCTTACAAGGAAATATTTACATCACTAGATTACATGGCTTTTAGTCTCTTTTCTATTCTATAAAGGTGATTTTGGCAGAGCGAGTTCATGCACATAATTTGGCAAGAGTACGTTCTTTTCTTTGTTCATAATGCTTTTTTTTTTTCTTTGGGGTATTTGCCACCTTAATTGGCTTCTGATTTCTGTTATCTTTGTTCCACAACTTTGTTGATATTAATGAATGAATCTTGTTTTCTTCGCTCTTATCTTGTGAAGTCCTCTCATGGATGGATAGATAGATAGCAAAAACAAGTTACAATGAGCCTTGAAGCTAAAACAGCATAAATACGTATATGTCATCGCTACTAGCTCTATAGGAATGGCCATCACATTCTGTATAGTATTGAGTAATGCGATTTTCAATTTTCTTCTTGATTATTTTAATATTAGACTTGAATATATGACTAAACATCTCAACCCATTCCAAAACCAATTGTTGATGCATTGACGCTTCAAAGCTTCCCTGATCTTCATAATACTTGCAATCACAACGTTAACAGCATGTCCCCTATATTTGTGAACATCTTCTACCATTTTTTTCTCTCATCAATTGACAAAATATAATAGGGATCTTGATCCTTCTCATTCAATTTGTGAATCTTGAGTTGAACTCAAACATGTTGTTCTAAGATATTGTTTTTGTGTTTAACTCCTGGGAAAATATCATATATTTTGCATAAGACGGAGAATAAAATACACAAATCAAATCTCTATAGTCTAAGTTAAAATGGGTCTTAATCTCTGAGGAACTCAATAAATATATTTACGTGTTGAATAACAAAAGAACGGCAGTTTGATAAATCAGCAAAAATATTAGTTCAATGATGTTCTGATAGGGGGATTTCGGCAAGTGCACCGATCGTTACAAGTAATAAAATAGTGAGAAAGTATCGTCCCACAAAGAATAGTTATTCAATCACTAATTCACTATTTTCACCTTAGTTGGATGAATTGAGTAATAAAAGAAGAGTTGTAACTAGACAAGAATTTCAAGAATTAAAGAGAAGAAAGAATTCAAGATCAAAATTCACAAGAGGATGTTTAGAAAAGATAATCAGTCAAGAAAAACGTAGCTAGGGATTAGAATCCCCCTATGCTCCTTCAAGTATTTGAATTAAAGATCTAAATGATTATGATTCCCAGATTGACGATCGATTCTCTAAGGTTAGACTAAGTCTCAATGTCTTGATGCTACCTTAGTCTATTTTATCTTTAAAAACAATCTAATATCTTAGTATTGTCTAAAAAGATCAAATATTGAACTAGAATCCTATGATCGCATAAATTCATAAGCCTATGTCTAGGTCATGCAATTTTATGATGAATTAACAAGTTCTAATTAGATGTACCAATATCTCTATTGTCATACATCAACCTATGGGCAATCTTAAAGGTGATCAATCTTCAAGAAAGCATTAAACAAAGGAAATTCATTCAATCAAAGAAATCAAGATTCATACAAGAATTTAACTAAATACTCAAATTTGCATAGAGTTCATCCTAGCCCTAACTACAAAAAGGAAATTAGTCAAGCATGACTAGATTAACAAAACAAAGAAGAAAAGATGAAGAGAGAATGGTTCTTCAGAGGTTGGGGAAGGTTGATCTCCACAATTGTTTCGATCTCCTTCTCCAATGCTGTAGAGCTCTTTCTTGTGCCAAAAGTTCCTCTCTTTTTCTTGCTAGGGTTGCCTCTTTTTATTTTTTAGGTCCAATTGGGTTTCCAAATCTCCAAAATCCTTAATTTTTCTTCCTTTTTCAGGCCCTAAAAACTTTCCAAAAATAAAAAAATCAGAATCTTTTAGCGCCCTGGGTGCCACTTTCTACAAAAAGGCAGAAAGAACTTTCTAGAACATCCAGAATTGGCGCCCTCGGCGCCAAAACTTCAGTAGACTTCTCTTCTTGTCTTTGAGCTCTTCCAATTTGTTATTCTTTGTGGATAAAAATCTGCAAAACACTCAAGAATACTCGTGAAGATATGTCTGACATCAAATCCATGTTTTTAACTTATTATTCCTAACCGTTTTAATCATATTAGATCAATTTCATGTTAATCTTGTACCTTAAAATATGGTAAATTTACAGCTCATCAGGTTCCTATTAAGAAAATTTTTCGATGTCGCAAGTTCCTGGAGAGAAAATCCACAAGAGCTTCCTATGTTTTGTTCTTAACTCATAATACCCATTCAAGACTTCCACACGTACTACTTAACCATCTTTTGGGGGAGATTCGGACCAAAGACTTGTAAATAGGACAAAATCCAATGGTAATTAAGAACTCTATAATTGACGAGTCAATCCCATAATTCAAGCAAGAGTAGACCTAAATATACATGGAATATTAATTATCACAAGATAATGATAATCCCATATTTCAAAAGAAACAGCGAAGAGCATCCAAGGTTGTAACAACGGTCATCTTAATTTATAACGCTTTCGAATGCCCAACAGCCCAAGCTCGAAAAAAGAAAATGTGAATCTCTTTTTTTAAACGTTGCAAAGGAAAGATAAAACAACGAAAACGATGGTGAGAGAGTGGTTGCAATTCGTGCAGGTCATGATCTGACATGCTCAAATCGAACGGCCAATGAATCAGAATCAGTGGTGATGATCTGGCCCCACGTTATGCAATCTTTTGTCCGTTTCAACAGACACCTTTGTAACTTTTCCCCGTTGGACAAGAAAAAGCAACATCATAGATCATCTGAAAGCTCAAGTAAACAACACTACCTTCATAAAAAGAGAGAAAATAAGTTGAAATCCTACAGACCAAATTTGTTGATAGAAATAAAAGCATTTTTCGCTCTAAGACTAGTTTCTAATCCAAAGCGACATTAGAATTAGATTACTTTGAATCAAATGAAAAAAAGTAATTAACTTTCCCCTTTGGACAAAAAGAAGGAGCGGTATTCTAGTGCCATGAAACCTTCTTATAGGTAACCAATAAATTGTTGATTGAGGTAATACCTAGTAAGTATCATCACCTTCCTAAGAAAAAGAAAAAAAAATTAAATCCTGAAAAGCAAACTTTCTAGGAGAAGTGAAAATCATTTTTTACTATAAGCCTTGAAATGAATTAACACAAATCCAAAACTGCATTAGATGACTTGAATCAAATTAAAAAATCCCTTACAACTAGGAAGTAGTAAATTGGATCCCATGCTTGTAACCCTATCCCTTTAATTAAAAATTAAAAGGATGATCAAACCTGCGATCGGTCTTAGGATTCTTTGTCCTCACAGCATAAATGCAATTTGGCTTCTATAATTACTCCACTTTACCACACAGTTTCCCTCATGATTCATCCTTCCTACAGTGCCATCTCTCTCTCTTTATAACCATCTTCATTTTTCCTCTTTCTCATCACCTCCATTTCTTGTTTCTCTCCTCTCACTCTCTCTCTCTCCCCACTGTAAAACTTCATACTTGTCCAGAAACAGCCATGGCCGCCGAGGAGGCTTCAAAGACAACGACACTGGAACAAGTGGTGCTTGATGATGTTTCAGAGTCTCTAAAGTCTCAACCACAGTCAAAGAATGACACTGATCAGAAAACTCATGAGTCTGATTTTTTCAAGGAAGAGAGCACCAAAGTTTCTGATCTTCCTGACAATGAGAAGAAGGCCCTCCAAGATCTCAAGCTCCTCGTCCAACAAGCTCTCGAAAACCATCTCTTCTCTGCTGAAAAAACCAAGGACGACAAAACAAAGTCAGCTGATGAACCCACAAAAACAGAGGAAGAAGGAACAGAAAAAACAGAACCTGTCTCTTCCTCTGTTTCAAAAACAGGGGAAGATCAGGTCTCCATCTGGGGCATTCCATTGCTTGCTGATGAAAAGAGCGATGTGATTCTTCTGAAATTTCTCCGAGCCAGAGACATGAAAGTGAAGGAGGCATATAACATGATCAAGAACACAATCCGATGGCGAAAAGAGTTCGGAATAGAGGAACTCGTGAATGAGAAGAACTTGGGTGATGATTTAGAGAAGGTGGTGTACATGCATGGCTTTGACAAGGTTGGACACCCAGTGTGTTATAACATCTATGGAGGATTCCAGAACAAGGAGCTTTACAGAAAGACATTTTCTGATGAGGAAAAGAGAGACAAGTTCCTAAGATGGAGGATTCAATTCCTGGAAAAGAGTATCAGGAAATTGGATTTCAATCCAGGTGGAATCTGCACCATTGTTCAGGTCAATGACCTCAAAGATTCTCCTGGACCTAGTAAGTGGGAGCTTAGGCATGCTACCAAACAGGCCCTTCAATTGCTTCAAGACAACTATCCTGAATTTGTAGCCAAACAGGTACCTCCATGTAAATTTCACACAAACACACACACATATACCTTTTGATATTACTATATATTTATGAAAATTGATTGAAATAAAAAAGTTAGTTAAGTTAGTTGATATAATATGTATTTTCTTAAACACTTTAATTATCTTTTTTAATTCCCTTCTTTTCTTTTCTCTTTGATTATTATTGATGAGACATTAAATAATAGAGGTAGATTAGGAAAAAATTGACAAATATAAAAACTGTGTCTTACATTTAGGATTAAGATCAATTCCCCAAATATATTATATAGGGAATAATATCCAGAGGTAAAAGGTAAAAGGTGTGTTTTCTTTTAACGTAGGTGTTCATCAATGTGCCATGGTGGTACATGGCAGTGAATAGGATGATAAGCCCTTTTCTGACCCAGAGAACAAAGAGCAAGTTTGTGTTTGCTGGGCCTTCCAAATCTGCAGAGATCCTTTTAAGGTAATAAAGATCAGAAATTTCAAATTTGTAATCTTTCTTTTTCACTTTCATCAGCTTGAAGAAACTTCAAGTTTGTCGTGTGGCCTGTGGATTTCAGATACATAGCAGCTGATCAACTTCCTGTCAAGTATGGAGGACTAAACAAAGATGGTGAATTCGGGGATACCAATGCTGTCACAGAAGTTACTGTACGGCCAGCATCAAAACATACTGTGGAATTCCCAGTCACTGAGGTGGGTTTTTCTTATTCATCACTTTCATCATAACCTCCCCCAAAAAAAAGAAAAATCATATATTGTGTATCATAAGATTATAAGTCAATTTATAAGTCAAGCAAATTAGTTTTAAAAAAATTATAAATATAAATATTTGAAAGTAATTTATTTAGCTTCCTTAATTTCTTCTAAAAAATAAATTGGGTCTTATGTTTAGGTTGGAGGTAGTACATAATGTGGAATATTTCTTAGGATTCCTCTGTTGTAAATTTCTCTTATGGGTTTGGTTATTGATGATTGAAGTTTGTTGGGAATTATACAGAAATGCCATCTGAGTTGGGAGGTGAGAGTAATAGGGTGGGAAGTAAGATATGGGGCAGAATTTGAGCCAAGTTCAGAAGGAAGAAACTACACAGTGATCATCCACAAGACCAGAAAGATTGCTTCATCAGATGAACCAGTGGTGTGTGACAGTTTCAAAACTAGTGAACCAGGCAAAGTTGTTGTCACCATTGATAACCCAAGCTCCAAGAAGAAGAAGCTACTGTACCGTTTGAAGAACCAGCCTTCTTCTGATTGAAGATCCTAGTCATAATTCAATATTTAAATCTGTGGAATTATTGTTCTTATATGGAGGACATATTGCTTTGGTTATGTATGTGTACAAATTTGAGGAAATATGTTGTGGGGAATCTGTATCTTTTGATACTGCATAGTTTTGAACTGTCACGACCCCACTAAAAGAGAAAAGGGAGATACATGATCTAAAGTGTTGTTGTACTGTAACGCTGCTTTGTTGTTATTTGCCTTCTGCAGATGTATTTTGATCTAAAGTTTTGTTGTTCAGTCATGGATGATTGATTTCATTTGTCTTTTAATAAGTAAGTTATATATATTTGGATTTTTGAGAGAAGCTTTTGGGGCTTTTAAGGCAGAGAAAGTGGGGTGTGAAATGGCCGGACGAGGTTGAGGCTGTAGTGATGCTTTATGAGATGAATAAGGACATATTTGATGAAAGATTCTCTTACAGAGAAAAGAGAAAGACAAGCGCTGGTTAAAGAGGGGACAACAAAAGCTGAAAGTGATACTTCAAATGGTTAACATACAGCATGAAATGACAAAATGATTATTGATCAACATATTTTTGTCCAGGGTGCGTTACAGCAATAAATAAAGAATAATAATTTATTTCATGAAATAAATAGTTTACTTTTCCAAGAAAAGGGAATTGAAGTTGTTTTGAGATGACAGCTAAATCTTGTAAATTTAACTCACGTCATTTATATTTGGAAATATTTGGTGCAAAAGGTTGTTGGAAATTTTGTTGCTCCATATAATATGATATGTATTTATCCACGAAATAGTATCAGTCTGCAAGATTTTATATTTTAAAATAATAATAATACCAATACTCTAATTTAGATCTTCTTTATCAGTAAACATTTCAAGGACAAAGTAATCTTTTGGACCTTATGGTTTTAATTGATTTGTAACTTACTCCCTACACTTTGACTCAATGTAACTCAGTCCTTATAATTTCAACTCTGTTGTAACTTAGTTCATTAACTTTTTTTCTTTGATACACACGTGTAGCCTTGCATCATCTAACTCTCATCTATTTCCAGGATTCTTGACAGCGCCGCGGTAGGTTGAAGAAATGACGTGGAGACCTGGCATCGATGATAATCCTAGTTTGGCTAAATGATTAGCTGCAGTATTCTTCCATCTATTGATGAGTTGAACTTCAACAATCCAATCATGAGTTAGCATGCCCTGAATTTCCTCAACCAGTCTTCGATCATTGTGTGTTTCATTATTCAAGTTTCTTATTATTGCAATGGCATCTGCAGAATCAGACTCAAGGATAATCCTCCTGAACCCAGCATCCCAGGCAATCTTCAGTCCATGCATGCAACCCCATAGCTCTGTTGTCAAACAGTTTCCCCCCTCCCCTTTAGAAGTACTTTCGAAAGCTTCCAAGCTCATCTCTGATGATTTCTCCACTTGCAACGCCGAAAGATGAGTAAGAATATGCTCCATCGGTATTGACTTTGTACCACCCTACTGGGGGGTTTTGTCCATCTATCTCTCTGGTTGTTCACCGTGCCCTGTTTCACAAGCTCCGAACAGAGTCTTTTACTGGACCCCTGCAAACTACCCATAACTGCACCAACATGAATTAGAAGTTGGTTGTTCGAGATCCTCTTCCCTTCAAAAATCATAATATTCCGACGCCTCCATATCCACCAACATGTGATGACGAATGTTTGCCGCCACTCCTCCATTTGTTGTTTTCCCTCTCTGGCTCTCAGATTCCAGCGAAGCCAGCTATCAAACTGAGAGATACCGAAACATCGCCATTTATTTTGAGGAATAATCTGGCGCCATAACTCCAGGGTATTTGGGCAATCTCGAAGCACATGAAAGAGGTCCTCTGGTGCTCCATTGCATACTGAGCATTTACTGTCCAGGCTTAGACCAGGTTTTTGTCTAGATACGTTGGTAAGTAGCCTTTTGTGAGCAGCAAGCCATAAAAACATTTTACACCGTTCTGGGACCTTCAGTTTCTAAATTAATCCCCATGTGGATTCTGGCTGTCTGTTATTTTCAATAAGAGCGTTATATGCGGACTTAACGAAGAACACTCCATTCTTGTTCCATTTCTATCTCAGTTGCCCATTCGGCATTTCCTCTATTCCTTCCTGCACGTATTTCCATGTATGTTTTATCCCATTCCACAAGTTTGAGCCAAGTTTCCTCAGGTTAATTCTGGGGCAACACATCCGAACCACATTGATATTTGTTGCGTAAAACCTTTACCCACAGATCATCTCTCCTCGTCGAAAGTTGCCAGCCCACCTTCATTAGAAATGCTTGATTGTAGTGGTTAGATTTACGGATTCCTAGTCCCCCATGAGACTTGGGTTTACAGATCACATCCCAAGCCACCAAGGGGATTTTTCACTGCTCCTTCGTAGTTCCCCAGAGGAAGTTTGGATTTCTTTTATCCAAAGTCTCACACGTGCTCACTGGTAGGTAAGAGGTTTGCATCACGTATCCTAGTATTGCCGAGGTTACAGAAGAAATCAACGTGGAGCGTCCAACAACTGATAGGTTTTTAATCTTCCAACTTGACAGCCTTTTCTTTACCTTATCTATCACAAAATCATATGATTCTTTGGTCACACGTTTGTGATGTAGCGGGACTCCTAGATACTTGCCCAGATTGTTTGTAATAAAGAAACCAAGCGCGTCACACAATTCATTTTTCCTCACATGGTTCACCTTTTCCGAAAAAAAGACCCTGGTCTTTTGATAGTTGATCGTTAATCCTGAAGCTTCACAGAATTCTTTTAAACATGTTTTGATAACAGATACTTGTTCCATGAAAGCTTCTGCAAATAAAATAATGTCATTAGCGAAAAACAAGTGTGAGATTGGAGGTCCATTTCTTGTCAGATGAATTGGTTTCCAATGTCCCTCATGAATAGCAGCTTGGATTAGATGTCCCAATTTTTCCATATATAGCACAAATAAATATGGAGAAATTGGATCCTCTTGTCGCACTCCCCTGGATGGGTTGAAAATTTCAGCTTTATCCCCGTTCCATAAAAGCTACGCCGATGTATCGAATACACAATATCTGATCACCTCAATAAGGTTGCGTGGGATTTTAATTTCTTGGAGACATTTAAAAAGGAAATTCCAGTTGATTCTGTCATAGGCATTCTCCAAGTCAATCTTTATTGCCAAACACCCCTTTTTCTTCTTCAGATTTCTCATGGTATGAATAACCTCCTGTGCTACTATAATGTTGTCACTACTATGCCTGCCTGGGACAAAACTATATTGGTTAAGGGCAACCACCTGAGGTAAAATTGGTTTCAGTCTGGCCACGATAACTTTAGATAGTACTTTATAAATTACGTTACATAGATCGATAGGCCTCAAGTCACCCATAGTCTCCAGCGGATTCTTCTTTGGTATAAGTACCATGAGCGTCCCATTAACTTCTTTAATCATTTGTGGGTTGGCAAACAAGAATTTCACATACTTTATCACAGATTCGCCTACCGTGCTCCATTGATTTTGAAAAAATAAAGCATTTAGTCCATCCGGCCCTGGCGACTTTAGAGCACCAATACTAAATATGGCTTTTTTAATTTAAGGCTCTGATACATCAGTGTTGCATCTTCTTAGCAGACCCTCCTCAACCTTCGAATAAGCTGTGGTGCAATGAACCTCTGATCTGTGGAAAATTTCCTCAGTGAGAAGGTTAGAAAAGAAGCTAGTAGCCATACCTTTGATTGTCATTGTGTCATAGACCCAGTTGCCTCCTTCATTTTTGATACATTCAAAACGTTGAATTTTTTTCCTACGATTGGCACATGCATGAAAGTACCGAGTATTGCGATTCCCTTACACTGACCATTTGGCTTTGGCTTTTTGAGCCCAAATAAGTGATTCTTGTATTAACACATCCTCCAGTCCTTTCCAAAGTTCTAATTGCAAGTCTTCATATTTTGGTAATGCTCCCCAACGAGTGATTGCCCTATTTACTCCATCAAGACGTCTAAGTAAGTGTTTCTTCCTTCCTTCCGCATGCCTAAACATTGCCTTATTTCAGTCCGAGCATGCAGTCGTAAAATGGGTGATATTTTGCTTCTACTCACGATCTGGGCACCACGTGTCTTTAACAAAATTATCAAATTTTTCATGGAGTACCCATGCCACGATGAACCGAAAAGGACGGTTAGGTCTATGAGATCCCTCCGTTGTATTGAGCCGAAGTAATAATGGCCTATGGTCCGACTTTAAAAATGGTAAGTGTACCACTGAAGCATTAGGGAATTTATTACTCCATTGTTCATTTACAAGCATCCTATCTAATCTGGCCTCTGATGTTCCCCGCTTCCAAGTAAATTCAGGACCAGCAAATCCCATATCCTTCATCTCATGTGAGTCAACCCAGGAAAAGAAGTCACGGTCTACACTGCAACGGTAAGTGGCCGATGATCATCTCTCTCCTAGTAATAAGGTTCCGTTAAAATCTCCTCCCAATATCCATGCATCTTGAATTGAGTTAGCTAATCTCGAGAGGTTGTCCCATAAGCTCCGCCGTGCAATACAGGAGGGACTAGCATATACCACCGTGAGGTTCCAAGAGGCCCCTGCTACTCCAGCAACTTTTAGGTGAATGAATTGGTGGTGTTTTTCCAGAACTGTGACAAAGGAGATGTCATTATCCCATAGGCACCAAATGCCTCCACCGTATCCCTCACAATCCACTAATGCCGTGTGTGGAAATCCCAGCTTTTCAATTCTTACTGTAGCAATCCCAGCTTTTCAATTCTTACTGTAGCAATCTCCTTATTGCATCGAGTTTCTACAATAGCAACAAAGTTCAGCTTATAATGGTTTTTAATTTCTTGAACCAGAGCAGGGAAACTCTTTGCTCCAGTACCCTTAGCATTCCATATTAGGAAATTCATAAGGAAACCGTGGATATGTGATGAGGTCTTACAACCTCCCCCATGGCATTATCCAGATCATACATATTCTCATTCGTCTGTTAGTTTTTATCGGCCTCCTCTATTTCTGTTTGGTTTTCCAGAGTATGTACTTTCAGGTATCCCGACAGCTTCAACATCATGTCATAACTCAACGCTAGTTTTTGGCCAACTTGGTGTGCTTCATTTGAGTTATTAATTAGGTGGCGTATCCACATTCTTCATTTCCTCCCGTCCATGGGCCTTCATATCCTGCAAGTATTGGAAAGAGTTTGAGTTTATGGGCTCTAATCCTTGGCCCACTTTTGCATGTCGATTCACTCTATTTCCAGCTGGGGGTTTATTTTCTTTCCCTTTAAATCTTCCTTTACTATCACTTTTTCTTTTAGAACCAACCTTAATCCATTCTGCCTTTTGAGGCCCCACATCCCTTTGCAATCCTTTATTTATATCCGTTGTATGTTTTCGTGCTGCACTACCCCCCTTAGTTTGCCAAGGATCTCGCTCATCCTCAACTGATCCCTGAGCTGCCTTCAATTCTAGATTTTTAGTAGCCAACTGTCTTTTGCCATCTCCATTAAACTGCTCGCGAAAATCTCGCCTAAGAATTATGATTTTCCCGAATGGGCTCCCGTCGGCAACCTCCTCACCGGAAACTGTAGTTGGAACTCCGACAATCCCTTTCCCGATCACAGGTTTTCTTGTATCATATTTCCCTGATGCATTTTCACCTACTCGCTCCTGTCCTCCATATCCCTTCTCCACACTGATTTCTCCATCACCCTTCTCCTTCGTCTGTGAATCACTTTTATCTGTTGCGGACTGATCCAGGTTTTCCATCGTTAACGGGCATTCCAATTTCTGGTGACCATATTTCCCACATCCAAAGCAAACTTGATGCAGCCCTTCATAGATAATGGAACATTCTTCACCAAAAATCAAGTATGTTGGGAGCGGTGGTTTTTTCAAGTCGATCTCTACACAGATGCGGGCAAAACCTCCTTTATCATATATTGACATTGAGCGATCTACTTTAATCATCTTTCCTATCATATTTCCAATCCTGCGTAACGATTCCACATTATAAAATTCGAAAGGGATGTCTAGAAGCCTTACCCAAGCCGCAATCTTACACTGATGGTTTGCCTTGTGTGGGTTAAAATTTGGCCGCCATTGTTGCACAGTGAGGTAATGATCCTCAATCATCCAAGGTCCCTCCTGAAATGCATACGCTCTATCCTCTTTATTAGAGAAAGAGACTATGAAATATCTGTTGCTTAGAGGGATAAGCTTCAAAGGGTCTTTCGACTTCCACATACGATTAACTCTGTCTTGGATCACATATGTAGGTAGTGTTATGCCCAGGAGTTTAATGATGAGCGAATTCTTCCAAGGCAAACACCATGCTGCATATTCCTCTGCAGTGAACTTAAGTTTCCCAGGTTTCCCTTCCATCCTCCTTGCCATCGGATTTTCCTCATCATCTGTATCCTCCAGATCGCATTGGGGATCCTTTTCGTTCATTTTGTGGAAATAGTCTTTCCACCCCTGCATGATATCATCGTCCCCAGAGTGTTTGACCAAAAATCCTGCACAGCCAGGTGAGAGGAGCTTGTCCCGATATGACAATTGCGTAGGGATATTACTCAAATTCCCCATACGTTTAGCCTTCATATCTCCTTCAGCCCTCCGCTTCTCATCAGCAGCCTTCCCGAATGTGAATTCTCTACCACTACCAGCCTGAGGCCTTTTTTCTGGATCCTTTCCTCCATCGTCTCCACCATCTCCACCTCCGGTTTCCTCCTTTGCCCCACTCTCCTTTCCTTTCTTTCTCTCGCTCCATCTCTGTTGTGTTTAGTTCATTAACTTTAACTCAATACAACTCAATCTTTACCGTTTTAACCTTTATATAATATAACCTCACCTTTATTCTAAAACCTAAGGACTAATAAATTATAAAATGGTTAAAATCATGGGAAATAAATTGCCACCAAGTCAAAACTATAGGGACTAATTAAGTTGTTTTGAGTCAAAATATAGGAACTAAGTTACAACCCAATCAAAACTATATGAACCAAAAGATTAATTTTCTCAATTTTCAACGAGATTCTTCTACCAATTTTCCCTTTGAATTTTAAATTTGAAATTTTTTATATACACCACCCAAAGGTTCCTTCCAAAATGTTGATACAATTATAGGGTGTTAATTATATAATCTAGTTATCATGAATTTAGAGCCTCCTTCTTGGTACACCTGGCGAAATTTCATGTGTCAATGAGGAAGAGGGCTTTTCTAGTATTTAACTAATTAATTAAGCTATAAACTAAATATTATATTAAGAATATGAGAAAATATCTTCGATCTAATGAAATCAGGTAGTGCATAAACCTTAATTTTATTCTCGGAAGTTAATCCCTAATTTTTAATATAAGACACATTTATCTAATTTGATTAGACTAAAAAAGTTAGTTAAGTCAGATAATATAATATGTATTTTCTAAAACACTTTAGTTATTTTACTTAATCCTCTCATTTCGTCTCTTATTGTATTACAGTTGAAGGGTATTCATAAGAGTAAATTAGAAAATAAGATTGACAAAGATAAAAATTATATCTCATGTTTAGGATTAAGTTCAATTTCCAAAACATTTTTTGATGGAGAGCTAATGATTAAAGGAACCTACTAAGAACCAAGAAGAATAGTAATTAGTTTTTTTAGTTAATTTATGTTTTATTTATTATTTAAAAGAGTAATTTTGTATTTCCTAAATTATTACTAATATTTGATATATCTTTTAGATATTTCGAATCATCCTAAGAATCTCTTATATTTATCCGTAGGTTTTTTTATGATATTTATTCTAGATATATGAGTTGCCAATTAGGGATCTCAACGATATTATTAAAATCTTATTGTTATCATTGACTTAATTATTTTTAGATGGCATCTTATCCACAATATCTTAGAAATCATTTTTTAAAAAAATTTGAGTCTTAGAGATTAAAAAATTTTCTCTATTTATGGGTCAAGTTGTATTAAGTTATTTTTACATGGCATCTTAATTATCCTAGTATCTTAAAATATCTTTTGAAGGCAGAGTTAATTGTGAGTTTGTATTATGTAAGAGTATTATCATCTTTTATGGCGCCTTTTATAATTAATGATCTAGAGACAAGTTGCTCTAGAATTTTAGATGTTGAATTCCTATATTTTCTGGTCATGTTATACAATTCTCCTATCATTTCCCTAAGCCGGAGGGAGGAAAATATACACAATCTACCTTAATTTTTTTTTTTTTTAAAAAAAAAAGCCGTGTGATTTGAGTGACATATGACCATAGGGCCCTGTAGGCCCAATCCCCCCATGTATCCGGAAGAAACTAAGCATAACTGAAACTCACCATGGCAAAATTACATATAATGAAAGAAGTTAGTTAAAATTAGTCTAAGCATAAAAGATTTTTAAAGCAAATGACGAAAAGGGAATTTTAAAATTGTAAAATTCTAAATCAAGTATTTTTTGTAAATTGCTTATCAAATCTCAATATTACTTTATCAATCCTTGATAATAAATCTGATTTGAGATTTTACAATCAGAAAGTTTTTTTTTAATCATTTTCTCAAGGTTTTATTAGGGATATTGATAGAAAATTCATTATTTAAGATAATAATAAAATTTTTGTGTTAAATTAATTACAAATATTTTATTAAATTTCATAAGAAGTTTTATATTTAAAACTACCTCTCATCTCCATAACACATACATGATCTACTTTAATTTGGTTAGGTTAATAAAGCTAAATCAATTAGTTAATTATATACTAAATAATACAACATGATCATATATTAAATTATAAATTTGTGAAAGATGATAAAATATTATCCCCTCCAGTCCTAAACATAACCTTACTTTGTAGTTCATGTAAAACCCACTTTATTACTCAATCTGAACTACAAAGTGGGTCTAAACAAAATGGACATGAGGTGGGGACATCGGGCGAGTTTAACTAAAGAGGCTAGTATCTCACGATACGGTGTACTATTAATGTTGAAATTCAATCCAAAAAGAAGTGTTAGCAGTCACCAGCTAGCTAGTCACCCTTAGAGGAGTAGAGGGGTCATTGAAAGATGTAAATTGGGACCAATGCGTATGTATGCATGGTGAAGATACATGTCGTAGAGGCCTAGAGCCACCTGGTTTAATGTGTTGTATTAGACTTGCCACTGTGGGTTGTGACCGCCACCGAACAACCTACGAGAACAACCTAGATAATCCTTAGGCGTCTCTCTGATCTCTATATATTCTATATCACTATACCATATATTTTATACACCAAAACCAAGAGCTATGAAGATGACTCGCGTTGGCTTTCCAGTTTTCTACGTCTTCCTTCTCATTTTAGCTTCAGGTACTACTAGTACATTACATCATCGTTTCACTTATGATTAATATGTGTGTGTTGATGAATGAATAATTAATATATATATGTATGTATGTATGTAATGCAGAAGGGATGGGGAGGGAAACGACGCAGAGCTGGAGACACCCATGCCAGGTTCCGAGCAACAGGTTCGTAGGCATATGCTTTAGCGACCACCACTGCGCCGGCGTCTGCCAAAGTGAAGGTCACCCCACCGGTGAGTGCCAAGGCATCCGCCGCCGCTGCCTTTGTTCTGTCCCCTGCTGATTTCCCCCATCATCACCACCGTTCACCGGCCGGTCTACTACTTTGCTAGCTTCAAGTCCATGTCCAGCTCATGAACTTTGTGTTGTGGGATATGTTATATGTACATGCATGTACTCTGTTTCTGTCTTGTTCTTGCTTTCCTCGGCCTAATGCATGTAATGTAATCCTTTAAGTAAATAAATTACTCCCTCCGTCCTTAATGTAGAATTAAGGGCTTAATTGAGGAGTTGATATTGGGTCTAAACATAAGACCTATTTCACATATTTCTCAACTTTTTTTTCAAAATTAACCTTATTGATATTCTCATGCAAAGAGAAGTAGGAAGTACTATTACAAAAATTGCAATATATGATGGCAATTAACCACCATACATAATGGTTCTAAATCGTTTTATATGTGGGCGCTATAAAAAGCTTGGTGTAGGTACATTACTTTTCTGAATTGTTATTAATTCCGGACATATTATAACAATCATAAAACAACATCCTTTATGTATTGAAGTTTTGTGAAGTGGTAATCTCTCCATTGCTGTGATAATAATTAATGGCTACACGTTAACAACCATAATAATGTATATATCTCATTGTTATTAATGCTTACATGATATATCTCATTTTACAACCGTTATTTATTCAGTTGCATATATAACAGTTTGTATATAAGAACCATGCCTTTAAATAAAATTTAATAATGATCTCACAATAGACAATCGTTATGCATTAAGTACATATGAAAAGCAGTTTATAAATAAGAAATTGAACATTTATAATACATAATGGTTTTTATATAATAACTATTATGTGTATGGATAATACTCTTTAAGTGAGAGTTTATGAGCTAGCTGACATGTTCTATATATATATAATAGAATAATAGAATAACAGTACATTCCACATTGAGTTTCTGTGCAATTTAGATTGGACCAATACGGGAGAATCAATGACAAATGTCGATGTATATATATAATAGTGTAATTGTTTACCTATATATAATTGTGTTTCTAAACAGGAATTAACCTTGGAAAGCAAAGGACTCTATGGAAAAAACATATATCCCTATGAAAAAGGGTAGAGGCAAAGGAAGGGATATGCAAACAATTGAGTTGAAGGGTTTACATGACCCCTGCAACCTTTCTGATAAGAGTATTTATTTTTTTACCCCATCCTCCTTTGTTTTAAAGGCTTAATTGCTCAAAAGACACAAAATATAGGTGACACTTACATTTTTCTATATATAGAAAAAGAGTTCTATTAATTTTAGCGACAAAGCTCAGAAAATCTTGATCCATCCAAACTGCATCGCTACTTGATCTGGGAAGTACTACTCTATTTTATATATAGAGACGAAACCAAAGAGCTTAAAAACTCTCATATTGAAAAGTCTAGGAATGATCAAAATATTGAATTTCATAGCATTTAATTTGGTGGAACCTACCCAATAGAAAGACAAGAGATACAAACCTTCGGTTAGAGCAATAATGGGATATAAAAAAAAACATAATTTCACAACAATAAATTCAATATGTCACATAAACTAGTTTATTCACAAAGCTGGTTCATGTGTCATTGTCATCAATACACAGGAACTAATTTATTCATCACACCTATTGAAATTTTTGAAGTAACTTTCAAAGATATGGATACTTCTAGAAAAGGAGATTTATTTTGCTTAGGGATCATATCTCTACAAGTTACTTCAAAAAAGATCAATAAAGGAAGAACGTTTAGTCAAAACAATGGGTTGGCAATTTCCTATAACAAAAAATGAACATTCGATTAAAGCAATAATAGGTTTTTCAAAAAAAAAAAAAACATAACTTCAAAAAAGCAAGTTAATATTACATTGAATGATTTATCACATTGTGACTTCATAAAGGCACCTCAATCAAATAAGGAGAACAAAGCACTAAAAAAATGCAACATAGTGCTAACCACATTTTTCTTCCCTTTTCAACTATTTTTGGATTAAAATTGTGCATAAAAAGCATTTAAAGAAGAAAATAAGCAAATCAAAGAAGCAAACCAAAGTTCAAGAAATTATTTTTTAAGACCACATATTATGTACCTTGTTTCAAAGAAAAAAGTGAGAACTTATAAATCCTCTCTCTTGTAGGGGATAGAGATATATGTGGGAGCTTTTTAAGGACTAAGGAACAAAGTTTGTAGCAAGCAAAGATCAAGTAAAGACTAGTTAATGAAGCTAGGAAGAAAGCTGTTGTGTCGTTGGCTTGAGCCAACAAACAATACATGTACAAACAAGACTTAATGAGGAAAAAGCTTATTATTCATATGCTTTGGCCAACAACAACAACACGTTAGCTGTGAAGCCAATGGAAATTTGAACTTATTATGTCATATGTTTTAGCACACGACACATTGGCTGAAGCCAATGAGGATCTGAGATTACTATGTCATATGCTTTAGAATACAACATGTGTGCCGAAGCAAACAACAAAAAGTACAACCATGTGTTTTACTTGCTGAAACACATTTTGAGAGTTTTGATTAAAGTATTGGGCCAAAAATTGGGCATTCTTGACTTCTAGGTTGAATTTGAAGCAAGGTGAAAGCTTGGAGAAGAGACTTGAAGGTGTTAGAGGCTTGGCTAGTGATCTGAAAGAGATTTAAGGCTCCCACTCTTGGTTTTTCATCATTCCTTCCTCTCTTTACTCTTATTTATGTAATGAACCAATTTACTATGTTTAGTTCTTGGTTTTGTACATATTGTGAGTAGCTAAGCATTTATCTTCTAGGATTACTTTGAACCTTTATATGGATTGAGACTTTGTTATTCTCTATTTTCTAGGATTTAATGAAGTATTTTGTGTTGATTTTATTCTATGCTTAATGCCTTTAAGTACTTGATCACCACTTAATTGATTTGTTGAATGAGATTATGCTTGAGAGAGATTATCTTGTTTAAAGAACTTGAATAAAGTCATATTAGTCTTGAAATTCATGTTTGAATGGATAGTTTATTGATAGAAAAGAGATTTACGTATTGACCTAGTATTGTTATTATAAAATTGGGTCTTAATAACTATTTTCACTTGCTTGTTGCAAGAGATTGAATGAGTTCTTTAAAAATAAATGTTGGTTTTAATTTGAGAAATCTTTTCTAATACTTGTAAATCTTAGACAAACACTTGATTCTTCATTAAAGCTAATTAAGAGGAAAATAATTAGTCTTACGAAATATAGATGGAAGAAGTGATCCTAGAGCCTCAATGTCTTGAAGTCAGAATCAACAAAAATTGATTGTTCTACGTCAATATATGATAAGCCGCGATGGAGTCGCTGGAAATAATCGGAAATATGATAGGGACGATAATTAAAATTGACCATTCTACGTCAATATATGATAAGGGTGAGTTTGCTTGTATTTGTGTGGAGGTGGATCTACAAAAACCCTTACTACCAGCTTTCACTGTGTTTGGTGAGGATAAACAACTGGTTTATGAAAGACTACATTTTATATGCTTCAGTTGTGGACGGTATGGCCATTCTCAAGAGAAGTGTTCACATCGGAATGCAGGAGTTGGAGAGCACTTGTCAAAGGAGTCCGAGGGAAGTCTAGGAGGCTGTCTAGATCATATTACAGTAGGAAACGACGCTTGGCTTGGAACAGGGACTGACGCTGGTCGAAGTAAAGATCAGAGCATGAATAATCAGGCGATGGGAACGGGGGACGGCAATACCCCCCTTCGGACGAAGGTGGAACATATACCAAGCAACACATCTGCTACCTCCGGTGGAAGTAACCACCTTGGGCCACAAATGGTATTTCACCGGGATTTACGCCGAAATAGGGGAGTTGCGAAGGAGGGGGCGTAATGCATGGGGATCCGAATATTCTGCATGAAGTTAGGAGGAATGAGGTGAATAAGGCAAGATTGAAGGGATCTGATTCTGTTATGCAGTCAAGCGAGAAATCCAAATGTATGATTCTGGGAGTACCGAATAGAGCATTAAATAATTCTAAGAAAAAGAAATTAGAGTGGACTGTGGTAGGGTCAAAAAGGAAGAAGGAAGATGGGCCTAGAATATTTGGCAAAGAAAATAAACCAAGGCCTAAACCGCAAGCTAAGTCGCTAGGAAACTTTGAAAACCAGGTATTGATGACCAATAATTCATTTATAATTCATTTATGTGTCTCCAGTAGTGATGTCAAAAACTAGTGTTGTTCAGTACTAAAATACAAGTAAACACTGTTTGAGATAAAAACTTGTAGAAATTAGTGTAGAAACATAGAAACTGGTAAAAAATTACATTTTTATAGTCATTACCGTTTTTACTTAAAACAAAAAAAAAAAAGGAAAAAAGATGAAAGGGAACCTATGGATGGTGATGATTTTGATATTCCTAACTTTGCAAATGAACTTGTAAGAGTAAGAGAAGAGAATATTGATGACATTTAATATGATGTATTTGATTTGAATGAATTAGTATAATTTAGGAGTTGTTAAACTTTATTATTTTGATGTTTTGGACTTATATTTTATATGTTTATATAACTTGCATTATATCTTTTAAATATGAAGTTTTTCATTGAGTATTGATTTATGATTTTTTTTCCATTGAATATTGAATAGTTATTTATTTATTTATGATTTTTTTTCATGCATATATATATATATATATATATATATATATATTGAGTTTTAACCTTAGTAGAAAGTAGTAACTTTACGTGTCATGTCGTTTCTACGATTTATATTTTTATCACCCCTTTCATGTTCTCGTAGAAATTAGTTTTTGCCAATATTGCTCTCCAGCACCTCACCCCTCACATCCCCATGCAGAATCCTGTACAGACAAAAGCCACGGATGAAGATCCCATGTCACGTGAATAGGACTCGAGGCGGTGTGAGGATGCCACAAATGAAGCCAGACACGTGGCAATTGAGGGAATTCATGTGGGACCGGTAGACTTATCTATTGAAAGGCACGCTGAGGATAATTGTCTTGGCAGTGGATTAGGGCCCGTATATGTTACTCAATCCAAATGAAGGGATCGAAGCTACTAATGGTGTACCCGGTGTGCAGTGGCAGAACTTGGGATAAATATTTGAGGGGCCAGATAAATACTATTATCTAATTAAATTTTTTTTTATCATATAACATGTTTAATATTTCAGATTTATAATAAAAGTATTTTTACAATTCTAATGTATAAGATAACATACCTTTCTCTAGTATGGATGTCATATCAATTACAAAATGAGAAGATATCATGAAATTCCAGAAGATTTCCTGTTATATAATATATCAAAATATTAAAAGTTAACAATGTAATTTATAATACAAAATTAATAAAACACAATACTAAATGAAACAATTAAAAACTACCTTCACTTATAGTAATGTTCTTCGCTCTTTTAATGACTTGAAATCATCAATAATTGAATCAGTAGTGAAAGTGTCAGCTATTTCTCTTTCAATATGAATTACCATATTATCTGCAAGAAAATCATCTTCCATCTTGTTATGCAACCTTGTCTTAATTATTTTCATTGCTGAAAATGAGCGTTCTGTGGTAGCTGTTGAAACTAGAAGAGTTAATAAAAGGCGAATCAATCGATCAATCAAGTAATACACCTTAGATTTCCCTGTTTTCATCAAAGCACAACATAATTCAGGTAGAGTTGGTAGATTCTTCAAATCTGGATGACTAGAAGCATCAATAATAAAATGTTGAAATTGAGGCTTCAAAATTATCTTCTCTTACTCAGTAAAATTAGCAGGATAGTATTTTACAACAAGAGTGCAAATATTGTCAATGTTGAAAGCTTTATAAGCATCCTTAGGATTCAAATGAGAGCTAAGTGTCAAAAGCTCCAAAGTTTTATCCTTAAACCTCATATTCAACTCTTGCAACTGTTTATCTATTGTAACTAAAAATATTTCCACTTTATAATGACGCTCCGTTGTAATATGATCTTTTTGATGATGGGAACGTCCTTGTCGAGCTATATATGGAGCACTAAAGTTAGGAACATCAATCTCATGTTGGTCACGGAATAATGTCACATTTTTCAATAAATCAGACCAACCATCTTCTCTCAATTTTTGAATGAAAACTTTTGCAGTACCAACTAAATCCACAGCATTAACTATATCTTGGGATTGTTCTTGCAATGCTTGGCAAAGAACATTTGTTATTCCCATGATTTCTTTCATCAAGTGCAAGATCAATATAAAATCAAATGAGGTCAAAATATTATAAGCAGCATCAGCATCCCCTCTTTGAGAATAAGTTGATCCATCAACAATAATTTTTTGAAGAACAGAACAAGTTGCTGCAAACATATTTATCATACTACAAATTGAGTAAAAGTGGGAACTCCAACGAGTATCTTCAACCCGTTTCAAAGTACCAATTTGATTTGTCCCTTTACCAGTTTCAAGTTCACCAATCTCAAGCAAGTGTGCAATTTCATCTAACTTGGCAGCTTGTAACTCATCATGCCGTTTAGTAGATGAACATATAATATTAACAATAAAAGTTAAATTTGAAAAAAATTGATGGACAAGAATAACTTCTCTAAAAGCATCAACCAATACAAGTTGTGATTGATGAGCATAACAATGCACATAGTATGCAAAAGGGCAATCATTTAGAAACAATGCTTGCAAACCATTCCATTCCCCTCTCATATTACTAGCCCCATCCTAACCTTGACCACGTATGTTAGAGACATCAAGATTATACTTAGAAAATATAGCACACAATTCTTTTATAAGAGTTAATGCCATAGTGTCTTTAACATGTATAAGATCAAAAAATCTTTCTTGGATGCAACGACTTTCATCAACAAACCTCAAAATAAGTGTCATTTGCTCCCTTTTTGATTCATCACGTGCTTCATCAACAATTATGCAAAACTTAGAATCTCCAATTTGTTGACGAATGCGGTTATGAACTTTGCTTGTGAGAATATGCAAGATTTCCTTTTGAATCATAGGTGAAGTATACTTGGAATTATATGGTGCATTTTCCAACACAACTTTTGCAACTTCATCATTGTATGATGCTAACAACTTTATCATCTCAAGAAAGTTACCCCTATTTTTTGATTCTGAAGTTTTGTCATGACCTCTAAAAGTGCATGCTTGAAATGTCAACCAACGTACTGTATCAATAGACGCCTTAAGACGTAGCTAGTTCTTTAAAATTTGATTTGAACTTTGTACATTAAAGACATTCTGGATATGTCCATGTTGGTTCAACAAGTCTTTACAAGCCTTCATTGCTTTGTTATGTGGCAAGCAAGGATCTTCTCCTATATGATTGAGAAAAGCACAATTTTTTCTACTAAAGACTTTTTTCCACTTTTGAAATCCTTTAACAGTAAAAACATCTACTCAAAGACGACCACTTGATTTAGTAAAAAGAAAACATAGTAAGCAATGAATTTGTGGTAGGGGAATACTCTAACCAAGAAGGAAATATACCAAACCAACTATATTGAAATCTTCTTGGATGATTCTTTCCTATAAGAGGATAACATTGAAGTTTACACTAATATGGACCCCATTTTAAATAAGCCCTTCGAACTTCATCTCTTTGATTCACATGATATTGCCATATTTGAGGACGTTTACCCAGATCACGCTCTAAGGAACTAATATCAAACTCATTGGAAGTAACCTTAGGAATTTTAGAAGATTGTTCCTCACATTCAAACCTTACAGCATCATGGCAAGTCTTTTCAACTGGTAAAGATGTAGAAGCTATGTTATCTTTCTCTATGTGATCACTAGCTTTCCTCTTGAAAAATGAATCAATTGTTTTATTCTTCATCATTGAGCTATTATTAGATTTTATCACTTTCCAAATAACCTATAAACAATTTAAACAATATAATTAACTACTATCATACTAAATATAAATATAGAAAGAAAGTAAAATCATACTTGGGCCAATTTGGGACCAAAAAAAATTGGCCCAAGTATGATTTTTCTTTCTTTCTTGCATTGAATCATAGCCATCTTGGCTTGAGAATTAAATAAATCTGATGAATCAAGAATTTAGCAAAATGTCAACCTCTTTAACTAACATATACAACAACTCTCGAGAAGCTTGTAGCATAATGAATTTAACTGCATTTATGAACACCTCAGTATAACTCGTGAGAACAAGTAATTTACTATAAGAAGCAATGTAATTGAATCCATGGAAAGTTATGTATCAGACTCAAAAGTATGGTCAATAATAGATATTTTCAAACAAATACCCCACATGATCAGAATCACATTCAATGCAGCTGCTGTAACATGGCATCAAACACACACACATAAATAAAAAGAAAAATGGAATATAGTAGCAAAACATTTCAGGCTGAACTGGAAATTAAAGAATTCAAGCATTAATATTTCAGCAACGATAAGATGCAAATCAAAGGAAATTTTGGTAATCAACATAAAGAATTCAAGCGCATGAAAATTTCGACTCAAAGGATTCAAAAAGAAAAATTCATATTTCAGAACAATAAGATGCAGATCAAAGGAAAATGAAAATACCTTCCCGTCTGTTTCAACATATCAAGCACAGATGGAAGATCTTTTCCTCTCTTCTTCTTTCCTCTGTTTTTCAATTGCATTTTGCGATATACCGAACCAAGACTTGAGCTGGAAGATCTACAAGTAGGAGACAAAGAGGAACTCCTACTTCTATGTCTTCTATATTTTTGGGGTCGGACCGTAAGAGATTGACTTTTATGACGTTTTGGAGATGTAGAACGGCTTCGGACTCGGCGTCTCAGCGTCTTGGCGGAAGAGGGAAACTTTGTGGAGTGTTGATAGAGACTGGAGAGCACAGTTGGAGCCATGGAGGAAGAAAAACCGAGGAAGCGTGTGTCGTTGCTTGTCCATGTGATGGCGCGATGGAGACTGAAAGCAGATAGAGGCACAGAGCAGAGCGGAGGAACCAAGGGAGATGAAGGTTGCGTGTTTGAATTAGGGAATGAAAAAAAAGATGGAAAAATGTTATATATATATATATATATATATATATATATATATATATATATGTATGTATGTATTAAACTTCTTTTAAAAAAATTTGAACATTTTTTTTTTGGGGGGGGGCCATGTCCCCCCCTTGTCCCTTCAAAGATCCGTCGTTGCCGGTGTGAAATGGAAATGGGAAAGAAGTGGAGAGTTCTCTATGAAATCTGCTTATAGGGTGCTGTCATTGGAGATAAGGGATCAAGGAAGGGACTAGGGACACTTGTGGAAAGTCTGAGCCCCCTCTCACTATAAGACGCTCCTCTGGTTGGTTGTGCGCCAGGGATTACTTACTAATGTGAATCGAGTAAAGCAAAGGTTGTCAACGGACCCAGGTTGTTGTCTTGGTGGTGCAAGAATCAAAGATACTATGCATGTCTTTCGTGATTGTCCTCACTCGAGATCATTATGGAGGAGGTAGTGCCAAGAGAGAGATGGTGCGAGTTCTGTGATATGAGTCTGTCGAAATGAATATGGTGGAATGTTAGTGGACAAAAAGAGGAAAGTAAGGAGTGGGCCTCTCGATTTGTTATTTTATGCTGGTGGATTAGGCGATGGAGGAACTTGTTCATCTTTGAGGGTAAAACAACTTTGAATGATACTATCCTTGCTAGCGCATGTGCCATGATAGAGTGCATGAATTCTACTAATAACCGCCTTGCTAGACTAAACATTCAAGGTGCTACCTTAGCTCCTACTCGAGAAAGTTGGCGCCCGCCAGAAGAAGGATGGGTGAAGGTGAATGTGGATAGAGCATTTTCTAGAGTTAATAATATGAGTGCTTGTGGAGTCCTTCTTCGAGATGCAAATGGGAAATTCATTAAGGGTTTCATTCACTCTATTTATAAGGGGGATGAGCTCATTGCAGAGATTTGGGCGTGTCTTTTAGGGTTGAAGATTGTGCGGACTTTAGGGGTGAGGAAAGTGTGGCTGGAGACGGATTCTTCTTAGTGCCTTGATCTGTTTCTGCTTGAATAGGGTGGGCATCACTGGGATGCACATATCATTAACAAAGTTAAAATGCTGCTTCAAATGGATTAGTGTACGACAATTACATACACCCCTCAATTGGGTAACTCCGTAGTGGATTTTCTAGCGAAGAAGGGTCTTGAGGCGAGATCGGGATATCAAGAGATTTATCAACCATCTACAAAGCTGGGTGATATCTTAAGTTAGGATTGTAATGGGAATTACTCCTATAGGTGATAACTGAGGTGTCTCTCTTGCATCAAGAAAAAAAAAAAGAATCAACATTTTCCTTATGTATTTCAATTTAGTTTTGTTTAACCAAAATTATTTTTACAAATTAAAATACTCAAAATTACTTTGCCTAACTTAATTAAAATCATAATTACATTAATTAGCCCATTTTTGCCTTAGTCCTCGTGGGAACGACAACTTTTTATACTACTTGTGACCCGTATATTTGCGATAAGCTAGACGGTGAACACCTAGCTAAGGCTCACGAACAATGAAAACGTGAGTTAGGGAAAGCAAAAGCAACTCGCTCGACAGTCACTAAGACAAGTATCAAGGTATTAACTAGTGTAGTTGTTGCTGGGAACTAAGATGAAGGCTTTTTATGGTAGGACTTGACTGAAAACAACTCTTGACACCGTAAAAGACAATAATAGTACTAGGGTTACGATATTGGAGGGTTTCATTCAAACAAACTAAGTGTCAAGTGTGTTTTGTTTCATACACTTAAATAGAAGAGGAAAGGTAGGTGTTTTTGTTGTTATGCCGAAAACTTTACATAATGGTTGTATCAATAAAATTTTTATTTATTTATTTATATTTATTATTATTCTTTGAACATAACCATGAGTTATGTTATTGTTTTAACATATACATATATCATAGTTACTAGTTAATAACCATAAGGTATGCTATTATTGTTTTAGAAAAAATTTGGGCAACTAGTACATAGATCATTATTTTTTTATATTTTATAAAATAAAACAAAAAATATCACCCTCTTGTGACTAGTTGCCTAATAGATGATATAAGATCCGCTACAAATTTAGGAACTTTTGTTTCCTTCAATTTGAATGAATCAAAAGTTCCATAAATTTGCAACAAACCACATATCATCATGCTACTCATTGGAAGTTGTGGAGGAAAAGGGGAGAAGGAGGTGGTGGTGGTGGTGGTTGTGGAGGAAGGGAAGGAGGTGGAGGAGAAAGGTAACGTCGTGGATTTTCTAGCAAGTCTTCATCATGGCGTTGCTTCTTGGAGATTGAAAGAGTAGAGAAGGACAATAAACATAAGGAAATTGAGAGTTTATATAGATTGGAAGTGACAAGTTCGGACCATCATTGCACATGTTGGAAGTTGAAGAGGAGCAATCACAAGCAATGATGGATAATGAAAGGGTACTTGGTTTTTTTTATGATCGTCAAAGAAAAAAGAAGCACCAAGTATTCTCATCATAAGCATTGAGAAGGGGAAAGGTTTGGACCCATTAGTTGATGGTTATTTAAGAGAAGTTGTTATATTTTTTTTCTAACATGTAGTTGGAAGACAAATCATTTGTTTTTTCATTTAACATTTCTTGACAGTTTTACAGTAAGAACCGTCATTCTTGTGAGAAAATATATAACAGTTACAAAGTACATTTGTTATATATTTGCATGCTATTCTAATAATTTATGATTGTTACTTAATAACCATGATGTATATACATCAAGTAGCGATGCAATTTGGATAGATCAAAACTTGTTGGGCTTTGTGGCTAAAATCAATCACACTCCTCATCTATATATATAATAATGTAAGTATTAATCTATACCTTATGTCTCTTGAGCAATTAAGTAACAACCTTTTTTCATCGTCCTATTCATACTCCTCTTCCTCATCCTCATTTTCATCCTCATTCTCATTATCGGAAGAGAAAGATTAAGGCCAGGTCAAAGTATTATCATCAGTGTGTGGAAGGGGATGTTAATTGCAGAGTATCACCCAAGAGGGGGTGAATTATTAAATTTAAAACAACTGCAGCTAATAATTAAATTAGAAATTAAAGGTTAGGAAGATATCACTGAAGTGTACACAAAGATTTATACTGGTTCAGCCTTAATCTCGTGACCTACGTCCAGTCCTTAAAACTTTTCTTAGATTTCCACTATCTTTCGACAACGATTACAATAAGTTTAAAGTGATCTCACCATATTTACTCCCCTTTATAACTATAATCAGACAATCACACTCAAGGTCACACTACCTTAAGATTTAACAAAACTCAATTGAATGATAATAACTATATTACACAGTAGATGAATAAACACTAATGTATATATGAATATCTCAAATATAATTTGAAGAGTATTAATGAGCAATAACTGAGCAGTTAATATTATCGTCGTTGGTTGTTAGCTTCGAATTGAACACCCTTCGTAATTATAGTTGGAATTCATTAATGGCTGTTGTTGCTTCAAACTATCTATTGTGATGACTCAAACTTTTCAATAGACTCAAAAACTTTCTATTAGACATAGGTCGGAGATGTTGGAAGATTTTAAGATATGTTGCTTTTGAATTGATCTTCAACAATCTTCATACAACATCCTTTTTGTCTCTGTATTTAACTAAGGTTAGGTCGCTTTTGCTTTAGCCAGAATGGGTCTCTAAAAGTATAATCATTTGACTTGCTTTGACTGAGTTTCTATGTGCATGCTCTGTTTCTGCAACAGCATTTAATACTTATGACACAAATCTTGCTTTATGATAATTTTCACATAATCCTTCGTTTAATCAGCTGAAAATCATTAATAAACATGTTTAAAAGCATTAAAAATAATAATGAGTAACAATCAGAAGAATCAAAATAATAATCAGTGAATTTAAATTTACGACGGCGAAGATTAAGTTTAAAGACAGGTGACACTCGAGCATCAATTATCCATACTTGAGTGTTGTTCCTCAACACTTGATTGTTGATAAACTTGTATTGGAAGAAGACTTGTTTCTAAACAAAGCTCTATTGAAAATATGTGTTTTCTTCTCGTGTATTGGAATTCCACACTCGAGTGTTAATGTTTGTAAGTAGTAAAACATTGGTTCAAAACAGAGATTAGAAAGAATAAGTTGATCTCTACCAGATACTCAAGTGTTAAGAAATCACACTTGAGTGTCAAAAATGACACTTCAAGTGTGCCACAAAGCATTAGTTCATAATTGAGTATTATGCACTATGTTGAAAAGATATTACATTGACACTTGAGTGTTGATGTGCACCGTCAAGTGTATGCCTTGTTTATTCCAAAATGAATTCAAGTATAAGGTACTAGCATTGATGATGTTGATGCAACACTCAAGTGTTAATCATGTACACTCAAGTGTTCAACAGTATCTTTATCTCAGAAACAAGTATCAAGCATTCTTCATGTGATTTTGAAATCAACGATCAAGTGAAGAGTAACACTTGAGTGTCCATATCAAACACTTTAGAAATTGGCTTTCGAATTCAAGTTTTGGCTTCAATAACTATTGTATACTTGAGTGTTATTTAATACATGCTTGAGTGACTTAAATCATCAAGTCTTTAACTCATTGCAAGTGTTTGTTATCATCAAAACATATAAATTGAGAACTAACAGGGGAAGGATCTTAAACCATCACAACGTTTGTTGTTTCATGACGATTTTTGCTTAACAACTGTTATTCGTGAGACAAAATATGACAATTACTAATTACCACCGTTATTTATTTGCTTGGACTTCTATTAAGTTATGGAGTTTATTTAATAATCATTATGTATCTCAAGTACTGAGGATCCTAACCACGTCTCCCCTCCGCCAATCCATCTATTACACCCAATGATGAGATGGCAAAAGAGAAGAGAGCATTGGGGAAGAGTCTTGTTGTCATGAAGGAGGTCCAAAGCAAATTACAAGGTATAGGAGGAAACTTACTATGAGGTGGAACAAGAAAGGACAAATTGTGAAATCTAACATATTGTGAACTGGTCAGATATTAAAATTTGACCTTTCTTGTTCCATCTATAGTAAGTTTCCTCTATTCTCTCTTAATTTTCTTTCTGGCAAGGCCCTACCCCAGTGCTCTTTTTTTTGTGACATCTCATCATTCGATGCAATAGATGGATTGGCTGAGTCGCTAGCTATGGCGGAGGGGTCGATATAGTTAGGATCCTTAGTACTTAAGCTATTTGTTGCCAACAACAAACCTTGAGAATGAGGAGGTGGAGGAGGAGGGTGTGGCGGCGCAAAGGAGTTCTCTAGGATCTTAATATGATTAAGGAGAGAAGGATGAGGCTGATAAAGATCGAAAAATAGTAAAAATCAATTGAGTTTAGATAAAGGTCTAACAGATTGTTAAGGGTTATGATTTATGACTTATGAAAGTCTAATGAGATTATGAAGGGTTATGATGAGTTATAACATTGAAGGTCCAAATATTATGAAGGGTTATGAAAGTATATATTACATGATGATTATTTCTAAAAACTGTTATATTTTGTCTTAGCTGATATAAGAGGTTGGAATATGAATCGTTTGTAAGTATTACCTGGCGATTGTTTCGAAAAAACCATTACTTTTGTCACTAAATAAATCACAATTATTAGCTACAACTGTTATTTTTGTGTTTTCACGAATTTCATCTCACAATACATGACAATGCGCATAATTAACCATTATGTTTAAGCATTATATGTCCTTGTGCAACCTTCTCCTTGACATACATAACATTTATTAGTTGTAACCATTACGTATTAGGTGTTATAAAAGCCCAAATCTATAATAGTGTAGGGAATTAAGAAAGATAATTAGACTAGTGTTTTAGAGGAAAAAAACATGTTATAGTAGTCAACATAACTAACCAAATTAGTCAATTAGATGTTACATTAAGAATTAGGAGAATATATAATATTTGAATTTGAAAGAGTTAAGTGTGTTCTTGTCAAAAGACAAACAAGAACTCTTTTTTATCCTCTACCCAAGGCCGGGCCCTTTTAGTTTGAAAAACAGAATAGTGTATGGGGCGATTTCATTTTCATTCTAGTATATATAGTAACGTAGAGTTAAATGTTTTTATGTGTCGTCATTTGTCGACACAAGAATAATCATTACTGTAATGAGCACCAAGATGGCGTCCCATTTCTCTTCATATAAATACATACATCAACATAATTTTGTGTCTATTTGTTACACAAGTACTTTGTTTCTGATGTATATGTTCGATCAAAGATTGTCTTACAAATCAAGAAAAGAGAAAGTGGCGATGGTTTAAGAAAGAAATTTCATTTATTTAATCAAATAAATATTGTAATGCTAAATCATGTAAATTTAAATTAGATTTTTTTTGGTTTTAAGTTTGAGATTTTTTATATATACGCCACCCAAAGCCTGCACCCTTTCCCAAGCAATATTCGTTCTACAAGCCATCATGGCTAACATATATAACACCTCAAATATTCCTAAATTTATAGCATCTGCCCAAAATCTAGACAAAATTTTATGTTGTTATACAATCTAGACGAAATTCAATCTCTCAATAAGGAAGAGGGATTTCCTAATAAATGCATCCTGTAGTTTCCTCCCCAGTGTCAAATATACTGTATATAGTTATCCTGGGTTAAGATGTAAATCCAGCCAAAAATATTCAAAAAATCTTAATGTTGCGCTAAAATTTTTTTCAGTTTCAATGCCACTCTAGAACTCTAGAAGTTTAAAAACGTAACATTATCTCCCTTTAACAAAGTTAATTTTGATCACTAACTCTTTAGTTTGACAAAAATAATAACATGACACTCTTACTTATTAATTAGCACTTGGTACGGCACTTAGAACAAAAGATGGTGGGGTGTTGTAATAACTAGTGAGTATCAGGTACGAATGCCATGTGTATTATTTCAATCAAATTAGAGAATTAACGGTCAAAATTAACTTTGTTAATTGTTGGAGGTAAATTGTTGCATTTTTAAACTACAAAGGTGATATTAAGCTAGGCTGAAAAAACTTCCAAAATAACATTGAGATTTTTTAAATACTTCTTAGGTGGATTTACACCTTAACTCTAACTATATATATATTGAGTTTGATATATATTAGTTTTGATTCGATGAAATATATTTTTTATTATAATATATTTCCATAATTTTAGACATAGAAATTAAATCACTAATTCACAAGAATACTTGAACGTACATATGCATAACTCTGACACTTAACACTTTAGAAAGAAAAAACTCTGACACTTGACATATAGTATTTTGAATTTTCCAATCAATATACATATGTTTCTGTCCAAAAAAAAAATCAATATACATATGTTTGGATTTAATTATTTTAAATTATCACCCTGTCATCTCCTTAATATAAACCCATGTTAACTATTTTAATGAGGAGTGAAAAAAATAGTTCAATTATTTAAATGTCGACATTTTTAATAATTCCAAAATTGTATTTTTTCGGTGCATCGGGGTATCAGTCATAGAGAAATGAAAGGTGGCTGGATCGGTCATTATGTAAACTAATAGTGAAATAGACAGTGAATTTTTTAAAAAATGAAACAAAAATGTTTCATATTAAGGTACAGTCTTACAGACAAGACCATGAAGAGTAAGGCCTATTAGCTACTTTAACGAGATTAAGGTAGTTAGAATTAGTTAAATATTAAAAAAAATTATAACTTCCAGAATTACTATTTAATTTGATTGATAAAGTGGCACTGTTAGGGAGGCTTATGGAAAAGTCATTATTTAAGCCAAAAATAAAGGAAATAAAATTTAAATTAATTAATTACAAATGTTTCATTAAATTTTATGAAAATTGCATTATATTACATATTAAGAATAACTCTTCTCGTCCCCAATATATAGAGATCCTTAATTAATTTGAATAGATTAAAGAAACTGGATAAATGTTTAATTATAATAAATACTACATAATTTCAATAAAATACTCATATAGGACATTAGATTATATATCAATTTATATGTTAAATAAATTAATCTGAAAAAGAAAATGAATTAGAGTCAAAATCGGTAGCGATCATATATTTGGATAAAGACCAACATCGAAACTAGCTCGCCTAATAATTATCCGAAGAGTAGGAGTGGTATTGAAAGATGTTAAGTTGCAACAAATGTACATGCATGGTGAAGTTACATGTCAGGAAGGCCCTGAGCCACCTGGTTAGTAAGTGTTAGAATTGCCACGTGGCCAGGTCATGCGACTGCCACCAAACACCCTATAAGAACAACCTAGATAATTCACACACGTCTATGTATATACATATATAAATACATCAACCATTATTCTATATCAGTACCATCTCCATATCTATATCTTGTAAGTTGCACTTATACTATATACACACCAAAACCAAGAGCTATGAAGGGGACTCGCGTTGGCTTCCCAGTTTTCTTCGTCCTCCTTCTTCTTTTAGCTTCTGGTACAACATTACATCTTCATTTCAGTTATGGTTGATATATATGTACATATGTCGATGAATGATTTATATGTATATATAATGCAGAAGGGATGGCGACGGAAACTCAGGCCATCTTCAGACATCCATGCCAGTCTCCCAGCAAAAGGTTCTCAGGCATATGCGTGAGCGACCACCGCTGCGCCGGCGTCTGCCAATCCGAAGGTCACCCCAGCGGTGAGTGCGAAGGCATACGCCGCCGCTGCCTTTGTTCTGTCCCCTGCTGAGATTTCCCCTAGCATCCTCGTCCGTCACCGCCGGCATAGTACCTAGTTAGCTTCACGTACGTCCATATGCATGCCCAACTATAACGTGTGCGTGTGCTTGTGTGTCTTAGGATACTTGTTATCCATGTACGACTGTGTGTTCTGTCTTTGCTCTTGCTTTAATTTCCTCATCCTCATAATATAATGTAATCGTTGATATAAATAAAATAATATTTTGTGTTAGAATTAAGGGTATTTTGGTCATTAGACAACGTGAAATCTATCTCTTTCTATCCTCCACCCAAGGCAAGCCCCCTTTAACTTTATGTTTAAATCTTTCATATTTCCATCATCATCACTGTTCGGAACCACTTTTCCTACTCATCTTGGGATGGGTAAGGAAAGCTCTTCCCATCTGAACCGTCCAAATGGGATTTAGATAGTCCAAATTTAATTTTTTTTAACTTTCATATTTTAAATGAAAAAATTATTTTTAAAAAATATGTTTGTTGAGAGATCATTTTTATTTTAGATTCTCTACCCATTAAAATCATTTTTTTAAGAAAATAAAAAATAAAAAAAAAAATCTGGACCATCAGGAGCTCTCCCTACCCATCCTTAAGATGGGTAGGAAAAGTGGTTCCATCACCGTTCATACACAAGATTTTCCGAGAATGCTGTTGTCAAACTCTTCTACAATATTTCTTTAATTTTTATTCTTTACCCCCTAGCTCCATCCCTTTTTCATTCAGTTTTTACTAATTATATATCTCTATATTATAAAGAGCATAGGCGGATCTAGGGACTAGGGGGCAAGTGCCCACCCTTGAATTGGGGGATTTTTTTAAAAAAAAAAAAATTAATACATGTTTGAATGATTGTCTATCCTTAAAATAAGTAACCACCTTTAAATTAAGTGTTCACCCTTAATACATCAATATTACACTCTGTAATCAGATAGGGGATAAATGGTTGAATGATATTTAGTGCCTTATATTGAAAAAGATGTATTTGATAGCATTAATAAAAAGGAAATTATAATGGTGAATTAAAAATTGTCTCTCTCATCATCAGTATTCACTTAATTTCATAAATACTTTTTTTATATTTTTATATTTTCTTGTTTACATTCTTTCGTTTTTTAGTGCATTTAAAACTTTCCTTAAAAAATATTCAGGGGCGAATCCCCTCACCATTGGTGCTCACTCTTTATAAAATTTCTGGATCTGTCACTTATAAAGAGACTATAAAAAGCTTATTCTGTAATAATATCATTTTGACTTTAATCAACAAATTAAAAGAATGAAAAATGATAATAGGGTATGGTGCTATTTCATTTTTTTTCCATGGTAGTAGTTTTTTTAGGTACCGTTGGGCACAAAATGGAAGAAGAGATTCGAACCTAGAGTTACATTTTTTCTTTTTTTTGGGCCTCAGCTACATATCTATTTATGTGTTGTCATTTGTCAATTTTACATTAGTTCACGAGGTTAGCTCTAATGGAAGAGATTAGTGAATATTTGAATTCGCACTCAAGAGGTATTTATGTTTAGTATTCAATAATATCTCAAGCAGTATTGTCTTAAGAAAATGTATCTACTTAACCAAAAAGATTAGTTCACGAGGTGAACGTGATCGCTGCATGTCCATCGATTATTATAGCTTTTTTGGGTATGGGCCTTTAAGAGTTATGTAGGCCCAATTTTTTGCTTTCACATGTTTGTCAAGTATACAAGTTGTGTCTGAATTGTAAATGAGGAGTGACACAGTTGGCTAAAGCATTGGCCTTCACTCCAAAAGGGAGGAGATTCGATAATCGTTGGTTGATATGAGGGCCATATTAGTGGGTGATCTATACATACCTCTGTAAGCGTTCTTTGAGCCTAGAGATATGTCCTAGCGCCCTGGTGGGTTACCGATGTCTACACCTAAACTTTTTTCTTATAAAAAAAAAAAAAAAGAAGCTGTGTCTGAATTTATTTTTTTCTTTTTCATATTATGAAGGATTTCTCTCGACCTTTAAAGAATAAAAGGTTCTCACTTAGGGTGATTTTCGATATTTGAACTTGTCTTTTTCCTATAAAGATGAGGTCCTGCTTCACTGCTTGTTTATTCTCCATTTGAATAGTATCATATACATGCTACTATTATTTTTTTTTTAAAAATGAAGCAAAACACACGCCGATTATTAAAAGAAGGGAAAAAAAAGGGGGAAAACTTAGGAATTAAACAGATAGGAAAAATATATAATTCAGAAATTTTGATGGAGCTGGCTGAGAGGTTATTTTTATTTTTTATCTTAAATATAACATTTTCATTTACTTTGCCTCTCATATTTATAATTCTTTTTCTAAATTATCCTTATTAATTGTATATATTGAAGGAGATTTTTTTATTCATGAGATAATGATTTAAAGAATATTTTCTCATAACTATGACACTTTCTATAAATAACTAAATTAACTATTTTTATTGTGTTTAATATAAGATATATTTATTTTTTAAGTATATTAAGACATATTTATAACTGGAATTAATTACAAAAATGTCTCACACCAGAATCTCATTACAAAAAAAGTCCCTTAGGATTTTTTTGTAATTAATAAAAAAAATTTTAATCCGTATTTATAACTGGAAATACTATATTAACAACTGAAAATGCTATATTAACAACAAAAATTATCAATCCGTATTTACAACTGAAAATGTTATATTAACAACTTAAAATACCATATTAACAATTGAGAATTTTTGTTGTTAATATAGCATTTCCAATTATAAATACAGATTAAGAATTTTTCAATTAATTACAAAAAAAGTCCTAAGGACTTTTTTAGGATTTTTTTGTAATGAAATTCTAACACAAGACATTTTTGTAATTAATTCTGATCCTTGGGACAAGAATGTAATTTTTCCTTAATTATTCTACAATTCTGCTTATATAAAGATTACCATAGTCTTTTAAGACTGACTGGGATTACCTACCAAAACAATAATAATGATTTTTTTAGAAGAAAAGAGGGATCAGATTCTGGAAACATGAGAGTGGCTGGTTGGTAAAAGCCTAAAAGGACGATGAAAAGAGGAGGGGAAGAAAAAAAAGGATCAATGATGGAAGAGAAGGTAGGGTTGGAAACGAAGGGACAAGAATGTGTGTAAGGAAAAAAAGAAAAAGATGCCGTTTTAATGATTTAGGTAATTATGGAATATTATTATTTACACGCCACATGGCCTTGAATAGTAGTCAGTTATAGAGTGACTGTGTGGCGTGTCGTTGATTATTATTGCTCCTATTTTGACAGCCTTCCTATATTTTCTTCATCTAACGTTGTCAGGTGGACCCCATTGCATAAAATCCCCCTAACTCGAGATAGTCGCACACAATTATTTACACTCCTGCTCCTAGTCAAACTTTTGCAAACCATGCCACCTAACAAATTAGACACACTCATTTGTGGGAAAATTACATTCTGGTATCAGAATTAATTACAAAAAAGTCTCGTATCAGAATTTCATTATAAAAAATTTCCAAAAAAGTCCTTGGGATTTTTTAATAATTAATTAAAAAATTCTTAATCTGTATTTATAACTGAAAATGTTATATTAACAACAAAAATTCTCAATTGTTGATATGATATTTCAAGTTGTCAATATAACATTTTCAATTGTTAATATAATATTTTCAGTTGTAAATATAGATTGAGAATTTTTCAATTAATTATAAAAAAGTCCCAAGGGACTTTTTTGTTATGCGATTCTAGTGTGAAACTTTTTTGTAATTAATTCTGGTTCTTGATACCCAAATGTAATTTTCCCTTCATTTATTGATTATTAGTTTTGTTTTTTTCCTTACCAACATTGATTATTAGTATTTTTAAAAAAAAAAAAAAAAATCATGTTTCAAAGCATGACCATGACTAACCAAGCTTCACGTTCCTTTGAATTTTGGAAAAAATTAACTGTTTTTAATTAACTCAGAAATTTAACTTTATATAACTCCATTTCTTAAGGTTCATTTGCGTGCTTAATTGACTTGTTTTTGTACTTTATGACTAGTTTTGCTCCTCATTCTTCTAGAAGACTACAGTAATTTTTGGAGTGTGCTGGGAAAAACTACTAACACTTTAAGTTGGACATATTAAATTCTTTTTTACCCATGGACAAATTAAATTCAAAGGATTAAATTGTAATTAAATAAAAAGTATCGGAAAATTATAAAATTTTGTTATAATTGTTGGCTAAGAAAGTTTATAATTGATATATCCTCTTCCATATAAAAGATCTCCTTAATAATTTCTTAAATTAAAAAAGTTAGTTAAAATTAAGGGTTAAGTAGTAAATCTGTCTCGGAAGTATACGTTGAGAAGCAATGTTATCCTAAAAGTTTTTTCAGGTTTGATTTTGCCCCGGAAGTCTAAAAATGTAACAACTCATTTTCCATTAAAAAACTAATATTGACCGTTAAAAAATTGACGTTGACTGTTGACTTTTTAACGGAAAAAGACAATATTGATACTTCTTTAGACTTTTGGGGTAACTTTAAGCCCAAAAAAACTTTCATAGCAACGTTGTTTTCGAGTGTGTACTGACTTTACTACTTAACCCTAAAATTAATTATTAGTTCATGTAGTTAAAATTTTAAAATCATTGTAAATGATTTTTTTTGGATGCATTGGAAGAGTCTAAACACAAGCTTACACCCCATGTCACATCTACCGTTGGGGTTATTAGCCTCGAGTCACTATTCTCAATAATTTTGATATAATTATTTGACTAAGTTAAATTCGAATATTGTGATGGGTTCAATTGGGAGTGCCTCTATAAAAAAATTGTTTTCTATACTCATTTGGATTTAAACTCGATCGAGACCTTATAATTAAATAGTTAAAATCATTTTAACTAAAACAAGCACATGTTGATTATTTTTTATGATTTTAAACATTATTTTCTAGATAAAATTCATATTTAAGTGGTAAACATCTCGAGGAATGATTTCATATTAAAGAAGAGAAAAAATAAAATATCATCAAAATTGAAATGAATCCAAGTGGAATGAAAAACATATACAATTTAATTTTTTACCAAGTACTATATTCTTAATTACTTTTGTATTTGTTTTAGTTAGATTTTACAAATTTGTTAGGTGACAAGGATGTGGCCCACCATCTCCAATTGATGAGGTGGGAAAACCGTAGGAAAAATGAGGTGGGTAACCAACCCCAAAAAGATTCCTCCACATTTTTATTAATTTATATTTTTTTCGTTCCCATGCTTCTAGAAGCTCCTTTCAACCTTACCAACCTCTTCATCAAAGCCGGCTTCAAATCACCATCTTAAATATTTATATATGTGTGTGTGTGTATATATTCATAATCTCACTTGGAGGAGAGATATATTATTTTTTTCGTCCTTAATATAACTTCCCTGATAAAATTTATATATGGATGTACAATTTCACTTAAGTTATTGTTCTTAAAATTTTCAGCCTCACTTTTATGTATTTTCTTAAATAAAAATTAAATTGATTTGAAGATAGAGTTAGTAGGATTTTAGAATTTTTTTTTGTCAATTATGATAAATCCATATTTATTCTACGAGGGGAATGTACGTATAGTATATTCCATACCACTTATGACAATAAGTTAGTAACCACATCCTTAATTATTAATTTGACCTTTATTACATAAATTTCTAACCCTATATCAAGAGATAATAGTGACAGTAATTTTTTTAAAAAAAAAATCTACGTTAATCAAATAGTAGTTTAGTTGGCAAGATTTGTCCTTAAATTCAGGGTCGTGTTATTTTAATTAAAAGTGAAAAATAAATCTCAATCGTGTGAGGTAGAGGGAAGTTAGTTAATGAGATGGACCTACAAGAGTAAGTGGAGTAAGTTGAGTAAGAAAAAGCTTCTAGAATTCTTGCGTATTAATTATTAGAAAACGAAAATTGAAAATATAGGTGAATTAGCTAGAAATAAAGTACTAGAAAGTTGGAAGACTGTTCACATCCAAAGAAAATTCAAAAGAGGAATTAATAATTGAAGGTAATAATAAGAGTAGGTGATTTTTTTTAGAACCTTCCGAACAATTTGGTGTCAATAAAAAAAATCTCCTTTGGATTTCACTACAAACCTTAGCTTTCCAAGGATTTCATAATCTCCTTGTTGTTCTTTATCAAAAAATAATAATAATAATAATAATAATAATAATCTCCTTGTTGTTGTCCTTTGATTTTTTTTTTTCTGAATTTCTATTTCAGCTATTAATGTAATTTTTTTTTGTGGGTGATAATAATTAAATGTGATTTGATAACACTTGATTGGAATTTCCTATTTTAGTCACTACCAATATATCTAGATTTTTTTTTTTTTGTTCAAAAGTATATCTAGATTGATCCTATCACATTTAACACGATGTCATTAATATTATGTATATTAATTTGTGGTGTTTGGGGTTTTATATTTCTTATTGTGTATATACACTTCTATACTAAATCTATTACTCTACTTATCATGCAAAGGTTCTCGAAAAATATGTGAGAAGGAGAAAATGTGTTACTTATATAAGGTTGTAGATTTATAGAAGTTGAATTTGTCAAAATGGCCGTTCAAAAAAAAATCGTCAAATTGCCAGTTTATCCCACAGAAAAAATAAAGAGGGATTTGAATAAAATTGAAAAATTTAGAGAGATAAAAAATGAGTACTATTTTCACTTTAACTCAGCTGCCATTAGATCTTATTGATTAAAAAATCCAACGTTTAAACAAAAAAAAAATAGTACCAATTAACCTTTAAATAAAGCAAAAGGCATAAAAAGGTGTAACTTTGTTTCAGAATTAACTACTAAAAAATGTTGGATATTTCAAAAGTTTTCAGTGAGCAAGTTTACCTTGAAAATAACTAAAACATAACAAATTCCCCCTCGATGTTAAACATGTTAATGGCTAGCATCAATTATTTGATAGTCAATACGAATTTTCTTCTTTTTGTAATATTCTGAAGGTAAAATTGCTCGTAAAAAAATATATAGATATCCAATGCTCATGAGTTGTTACTTCTAAAAAAAAAAAATTACACCTTAGCGCATCTAAATAATGTTTAATTTAAACCAATGAGGTTAAATGTTGAATCTATCAAAAGATATTAGTTTCTTTCCGCGTTTGAATTCTTAAGGGAAGAAATGTCTACATTGAAGGTCTAACAGTGTTTCAAATAAAATTATCATGTACACATATGAATATAAAAAGATATTTAATTTGCATTCATAATTAATTGATCTCAACAATTAACGTTTCTAATAATAAACTCTAAAAGCATATAAAAAAATCATTACTACTAATTTAAGAAAAAGAAAACAAAAAAAATTAATAATCAATGACAAAAAAGGTGGAGGAGGAAGAGGGGTAAAAAAGCAGAGCTTACCTACCAAATCCGGCGCATAAAAACTCCAAATTGTAACCGCTCGTCCAATCTCCAACTCGGTCAAACTCAGAAGAAGAAAAGAAAAGTACTCCCGAGTCAATTGCCCCTCTTCCCCCTCCCCTTCCTTTCATTCCCACAACCATTTATTTATTTATATTCCCTCCCTTCCTCCTTCCATTCTCTTGTCCTCACTTTCTCTCTCTACCCTCTACTCTCTCTCTCTCTCTCTCTCTCTCTCCACCCACCATGGGCCGATCTCCTTGCTGCGAGAAACAACACACTAACAAGGGTGCTTGGACCAAAGACGAAGACCAACGTCTCATTAATTACATCTCCCTCAACGGCCAAGGCTCCTGGCGTTCCCTCCCTAAAGCCGCCGGTAAACCAAAAAAAAAAAAAAAAACAGTTCTTTAGCCACTCGATGGAATTGCTAAATTTTTTTGCTAGTTCACTGTTTTTTTTTTTTTTATAGTATTGTGTGTGTGTGAGAGAGAGATGTTTGTTCGTTCCTGATATATAGATATATGTGTGTAGGTTTGATGAGATGTGGGAAAAGTTGCAGGCTGAGATGGATTAACTATCTGAGGCCTGATCTTAAGAGAGGCAATTTTTCTCAGGAGGAAGATGATCTTATTATTAACCTTCACAGCTTACTCGGCAACAAGTATATACTCTTAATCCTGTTTGTTTGGTTTTCTTCGATTTTCGACCAAAAACCCAGAATCTGATGCTGAGAATACATCTAATCTATAATCATCAATCTTTTTGCCTGCTTTTTCAAGTGATGACATAAAAGTAGTGATGTTTTTATTCAAACGTAGTTATATGGGCATCTTGTTCTTTCTTTGTTTCCTTTCTTTTTTAACGTTTTATTTTGTCGCTGTTTTGCGAATTTGTAGGTGGTCTTTAATCGCGGCTAGGTTACCGGGTCGAACTGATAATGAGATCAAGAACTACTGGAACACCCACGTCAAGCGCAAACTCTACAGCCTCGGAATCGACCCTCAAACCCACCGTCCACTCACCTCCGCCGCCTCGACAACCACCACCACTCCGGCGACCACCAGCGGTACTATCAAGAGAAGAACCAGTAACAGCCAAAATAATAACCCTAAACTCAAGCCAGTCTCATCATCAGGGGAAGATTCAAATAGCAATAGCAGCAGCGGGATTACCACAGACGAATCAGCCAATTCTGATAATGATAATCATAATAATCACCAACTCATCAACTTGGAGCTCTCCATAGGTCTCCCTGCTTCCTCCAACGACAATAAAACCCTCGTCGTTCACCCCTCTGATGCAGTCTCAGACGACAAGTTATTAAAACGACAACGACGTGATGATAATAAAGAAGTGTGTTTGTGTTGCAGTTTAGGGTTTCAGAGCGTCGTTGGTGTTGGTGGTAATAATCAAGCATGTAGGTGCAAGGCCATGATCAGAAATACTTGTTCAGTTATTACTACTGCACCTACTTCTTCTTCTGCTGCTGCTGCTTCCGATTCTTCAGACATTAACGTTTACAGTTTTTCACTCCCTTAAATTCTTAGACGTACTAGACTGCTAGTCCAATTATAGTAGAGTCAATCACTTCCAAGAGCGAATTGTTATTTACTGTAATGTTTTAGTTATATATGTTTTGTTAGAAATTATACAGTATAATGGAAATAGCCCTGCCATGCACTGATGATCTCTCTCATCTCTTCCTAACTTAGTCATGATGTTATCCATCTTGATGTTTTCTTTTTGCCTCTCATTTTATTTCAACATATACTAGTAATATTTTGAAGAGAATGTATAAATTTCAATCTTTCCATGATCGCTCTCTGCTTCTCCTTTTTCTACGTACCCTACTTCTAATAAGTCTTTAATATGCTCTCTTTTGTTAAATATATGAACAAGTGTGATATACGATGATTTGTAAAAATTTGAACTTTTTCATCACGGCTGGGTAGGATTTATCAAAGAATAATTTCAATAAGTTTGAGATGCTATATATACAGACACTCACTCCCCTCCTGACCTAATAATATACAAGAGGGAAACAGTTTTAGTGTTCATCATAGTGATCTGGTCATCAATACAAACTGTGGAGATGATTTGGATATACCATAATGATTTTTTTCACTTGTTTTTTTTTTTGAAAAAAAAAATATCTTAATGTGTACGTATTATCTAATATAAAGATAATCTCTTAACTATCATTTCTTAATTTTTTATTTAAAAATTATCATTTGAAAATATTAAATCTAGATTATTTAAATTCTATTTAAACAATTTAGATCTCGCCTTAGTTCTTGGTGCTCATATCCCAATTTTTTTTAATAAATTGTCCATTAGAAATTATAATTACACTAATTAATTAAGGGTAAAGGGGTTAGGAAAACTAACACACATCTTTTACAAATAATTAGATTAAATAATTTTATTAATTAGTTATCTAACTTTTAAGTAAATACTTTATATACTTTAATTTTATGACACGAATTTAAATGCAGAAACCTACCATTTCTTGTCAGGGGAAGAAGACAAGTAAAAAATGCTGATATACATGGGAAAGATGGTGAATGACCTTTCACCATTTAAAATCAGCATCTGCCCACCAACTCTCTGCCCTTTCTTGTTGTTATTACAAATTTACCTGCTCTATGTATAGACTTAATAATAACGCGTCAACATTTTGAAATTATGCCAATAATTAATTCTCATCACTCACAAACAAAAAGTAAAAACAATCATAAATTCTTTAGTTTTTTTTATTTTTTTAAAATACGTAATTATAAAATATTCAATTCAAATAAAAGTGTCCCTGCCTTCAAAGATGTATATATATTGTTATTGAACATTCTCACACACACACACACACAATATTACTGACATGACATTACTTTTTGAAAATGTTTCGCATGGATCCGAATATTGACTTATTTTTCGTTTGCTTTTTCTATGGAGATTAAACTCTTTTTCCTTCTCCGTTCCAGTGATCACAGTTCAAACGATATTATATTAATTGTAGTATATTATTAAGTGCAGTCAAAGGCAAACACCAAAGGTGAAACATAAACGCGGTGTTAATTTATATATTATGGAGAAGGATTTTTAGAGTAGTTGCTAATTATTCCCCATTAATAATATGGGAAATAATATTTCGCTAATTTTAATTTGCATTTGAAGTTGGTGGAAAGCTGTAATTTGATTATGGATAACGGAACATTCTTAATCAAATGTGAAGAAATTCAAAATTGGGAGCTCAACAACTACTTAAGTAAACTTATATAACGTAAGTGAGGTTACTTGAATCGATCAGAAAAAAATCAAAGTGTGAAGAGAGGAAAAAAAAGAAACGAGAAAGAGACACAAAGAAAAGTCGCAAGATATGTAAGAGAAGAAGAAGCGTAAGGGTTTGATGTTTTCTCATCATCATCATCATCATCTAAAAGGATAAAAGATAGATATTGATAACAACAACCTTAATAGTTTGATCATTCTTCAAACAACTTTGTCTAGCAAGAAATTCTGTTAAAATTAATTAGTGGATGATTTAAATATATTAAAATTATTAATGAATTGGAGAATACTATTGTTTAGTTACGTACGTTTTGGTGTAAGAGATTATATTGTTTAATTAATTAATTAGAAAATGAAAATCAAAAGTAAAGGTTTACGTAGAGGATTTTATATTAATTAAGGATCATATAGAGAAGGGTTTTATGATAATATATAAGAGGGAATAATAGCATATAGCAGGTAAAGCATGAAATCAAAGATATAGGATCAGGAAATCTGAATATGAGAGATAAAGATAGAGGATAAAGAGAGGAGCTTTTTTAAGAAATTCAATGGTCGAGAGGTGACAAGTTGTTATGAACCACTGGATCAGAATTTGTGGGGGAGAATAAAGATTATGAAGAGGAGAAAAGGTAAACTAACGGATAAACAGAATAATCCAAATTACTCCATTTAGTTTTTATTATAAAATATCAGCTAATAAATATATTTAATTATTTTTATAAGACACTTATTTGTTTCAAAAAAATATTAATTATTTTTTTCATGTATTCTCATAATTAATAAGGGTAATGAATTATAAGAGTAATAATTAATATGATATTAAAATCTAGTATAATTAGTTGGGTAATATTAGAAATTACTTACATTTTATAACAACTTTAATGACTTTAAACTTTTTTTATTAGTTTGTGAAAATTGTTAGTTGGTGCCTTATAATAAAGATCATAAACAGTTTAACTTAAAAAGAGAGTGAGAGAGAAAGAGGATAATAAAGATTGATCCAACCGGTAATAACATATAACTCAAATAAACAACAATATATTATGAATTGAAATTTCACTGCCCTTATGTAGATTTTGTTGACACACGATTTATAACTATCTTTTTTAAGTGTTTTCTTAAACTGGAAGACATATATTATTATTATTATTATTATTATTATTATTATTATTAGGGTTTTGGTTTTCTCATGTTACATGAGAAAAAAAAAAAATCCTACACACACATGAAATAGTGAGACCCATATATATATATATAAATTAATATATGTATATGTGAATCCCACTATTTTATATATGTGTAACATTAAAAAATAGTTTTCCTAAGAGGAAATGTTTCCTTGTTATTATCCTGACTTATATGAATGTCGGATGCTCAAAAATCACCAAAACTTTTGTATTAAAAAAATGAGAGGGAGATAGCAAAAGGCACAAGTGTCCGCGTCCCAAGTGTGAGTGATAGAGAGAGGGCGGTTTGGTGGGTGGAGAAGTGGGGCCCACTTTGCTATTCCTAACGTAAGGATGAGATGAGGAAGAACATGGAATGAGTGAATGAAATATCGATTGGGTTGGGGTTGGTAGATATCAAGCCCTGACGTCACATACCCACCTACCCTTTTTCTCCTCCATTTTTAGAAAATTTGTTCTCGTGTTTTTTTTAATAGAAAATACTACTCAGATTTTAAAATTCTGTTGATAATAGCATTAATAAAATTTATAAGAACAATAATAAAGTAATTAACAACTTATTTTACTAAGAAATCATATATTTGGCATCTTGAAATTCAATTACTCCCTCTAGTTCTAATTATTAAATTAAGTTGAATTTTTTGAAGAGATTAAGGAAACTAATTAAATTACTTTAAAGTATTTTTATTTTTATTTTTCTCTCATAACTAATTAGTTTGACTAATAAACTAATATATAATCTAGAGATACGTAACATATGATATGATTAAATAAATTATTTACCTTCTTTACTCTCTCCAAAAAAACAAAATCAACTTAATCTTATAATTAGTATCAAAAAGATATAGTAACATTTTCTTGGGATTTTCCCATTTTTTTAAGAAAAAACTTAAGTTAGAATTTGTCATTAAAGTATTATATAATCATGTGCGTGGTACTTATATAGATGTTCTAGAAGGAGTAGGTAACATGTATGTAGTGGAAAGAGGCAAGTGATGAAAATGAGAGTATGGGTAAATATATGTAAAGTAGTATCATCTAGAAGGTTATGATGAAATGAAATGAAAACGCACTCTTTACTTTATTACTTGCTTCCCTACCTAATCCCTCTTATCTTCACTTTCACCATCTATCTCTCTCTCTCTACCATTATTGAAGTGCGTTGCTTCTCTCTCTGCATATATAATTTGGTCTCGTCTTGTAGTTAGTTCCTGTCGTATGTATGTAATTGACTACTTTACCCCTCCATACTCTAATTACTCTTCAAATTACTCACACATTAATTTGTATCCTTGAAACTTAAAATCTCTCTCTCTCTCTCTCTCTCTCTCTCATCATTCTTCTTCACCATCGCCTCAAGCTAATGAATGAGCACCACTCTTTCCAACGCATGCAAACTATTCTTGCACCATCTTTTCCATTTTATGCCTTTCTTTCCTTTCAAGTGTCCTTATGTGCACCATCTGCATCTCTCGGTTTAAAACTTACAGGCACATTGTCTCACTGATCGATGGTACTTTTGTCGTTAAAGTGATCAATTAAACTAGGTCCTAACTAATTATGCAGTTCAGGGTCAACCTAGGTCATTCTCCCAAGGAGCAAGCTGTGGGTTTTCTTTAGGACTAATTTTCAAGTGATAAAAGATGCAGTAGAATGTAAACGGACCTAAACTAGAATGCAAAATACTACTACCTATATGCAATTAACTAACTAAATGGACTAATGCAATTGACTCTAAAACCTATATGAAAATGAGACTAATTTGTATGAATTTGAATGCAATTTTTGGGGGTTTTTTTATGAGAGAAGAATTAAAATCCTAATAGAAAGAATTGATTAAAGGCAAATAAAATAATAAAGGTTTAATTCAGTGATGATGACGAAGGGGACAACTTAGGAATTGCATGGAGTCAACTTTCTTAGCCTAAATCAATTAATTAGACCAAAAGGAGATTAATAAATTTAATTACCCAATCGAACATGGGAAACCCTCTAGCTCAATAACACCTATTCCACTAGAAAACTCATAATGGAATAAGCGGTGGCTAATTAAACCCGTTAAAAACCAAACACAAAATAATCTTGGAAATCTTGTTTACAATTATCTAATTGAACAACCAAATAATTTATCAACCCAATTAAACAATTACGATGATAAACCAAATTAACAATTAAATTAATAACGAAAACTCAATTACTAATTTAATTGACAATCAAAGGTTGCAAACAAGAGTCCAACAATAAGCATAAAACTTTGAATTACCAGTCTAATCCAAAAGAAATAAGTTTACAATCTAAAACTAGATTGTTCTCAATTAACACAACTCGGAATTATTTAAAACTAAATAATCTCAAGTTTGAATTAAAAAGATAAAAGGAACAACACTCCCTTATGATCTTCATGTGTAAGCCCTAGGCTTTAGCCTCCTCCATGCTCCCCCAAGTTGCCTCCTAAGAAGTTTAAGCTTTCATGGAAATGTCCTCCTCACCAAGCTCCATAAACATCACAGCCATGAGGGAAGAATGAGAATATAATTAATGATTGCCTTGCCTTGCGTAGAATCTGTGTGTCCAGGAGAATGAATCAATTGGTATTGGAGGTGGGGTCCGCAAGATTTAATGGATAAAAGGAGATGGGTGATGACGTGAAATCCAAAGTGGGAATGGAATGAGGAATTGAAAAATAATTCCTGCAACCCCTGTGCGTCTTCGGTCTCGTGGCTTTTGATCTATAGCTCGCGGCGTGGTGTCTTGCGGCGTCCTCCGTGTGATGCCCTCAAAACCTAGCAGCTAGGTTAATTAAAGGGAGGAAGATAGGGCTTTTTAGGGTATTAACTTGAGCCCAATAAAATCTGAGAAGCCCAATAAGTTCTACCATTGGGTTTCTTTTTAGCTTCCCTGAAAAATTCTGCACTTATAGGATATTATAAAATCACAATCTATCATATATCAAGAGATATTATTTAATCAGAATATTAATAATTTAAGCCCAATATCTTATAATTAATTTATATTTATATTATTTCCTAAAATAGGCTAACAATCTAAATATTATCTAATAATTCCAAATTAGCCTAAAATAATCCCCAAAATAAATGAAATAAGGTGGGATAAAATATATAAAATTGGGATTTATCAACTCCCCCACACTTATCTTTTGCACTCCTGGGCAAAACAAATCAAGACCAAGGGAGGATAAAATGAAAGCAAAACTAAAACTAAACTAAACTAAACCAAAACTTCAAAAAATGAATGTTCGAATCACAAGTAATAAGAAAACAAAAGCATTTCAACACTTATCATATCCAAGTGATATTCTCATAAATCAAGGAAACAAACATCATGGCAATTTACTTGACAAAGGGGAACCTAAGCTAAAAATCCCTCACCAAGGATAATGTGTTTGTCACTCTTCTCTCTCAAAAGTGTATAGGTTTGTGTTTACACTCAAATCCATCCCTACCTAGTACTCTTTCCATAGGCTTGACAAGAATCTAAGTTCTCCACCACTAATAAAGCAAGTGCATGCATAAATCCAAAGGACTTTTATTAGGTTGTAGTGGGGCTAATGTTCAGAAAGAAAGGGCAAGTGTTTGGAAAAACAAAGTTAAATATCTTAAAAGATGAAGAGAATGATAAATAGAGAATGTGGGATGCAAGAAACCAAACTAAATCTAAATCGAGTCATCATTCTTTTATTCTTTTTTCTTCCTTTCTTTTTTTTTTCTTTCATATTTTTTTCTTTTTCAATTTCTTTTTTTTCTTTTTTTTTGTTTTCTTTTATTTTCTTTTTTTTTTTTGTTTTTTTTGTTTTTTCTTTTCGAGATAACCTACCATATTTTTCACAATGACTCAGTTCCTACTTTTATGCATGTTCTTCCATCCACAACAGATATAATGCAATTCTCTTCAACTCTCAAGACATTCAAAAGGGTGGATTTTTTTTTTTATTGACTATGGGTGTAGACAAACTAGAAGGAATATAGGCTCAAGGGGCTAAACGAATGACATATGTATGAAAAGGGTAGGCTTTTTGGCTTATCTGGCTAGAATGAAAATGAATGCCTTTATCATTTTTATAAATGCACATGCAGAAAATATGGCCTCAAATAAGATTCAAGTCAAGTTCTAGATCAAGTGAAGAGATAAGGGTACACACAGAGAAAGTATACTAGGCTCAAAATCTCACTAGGTGTATATGATCATTAGCCTAAATTCACCAAAGTCAAATTCATTGCCACTTAGTTCACTAACTCAAAACATGATCAATCACTTTTCAAATAAAAATGCATCATACTAAAGTTACTTAAAACTTGAAATTTTCACATTCAACACAGTTGATCCCTCCCCCACACTTAAACATTGCATTGTCCTCAATGCAAAACGGTCATAGTATATCACAAAGACAAGTAATACGTGGCGCTACTCAACTCAGTAATATGACAATGAGTAATATGACAAAGCAAAATAAAAGAGTGAAGGAAGGAATACAACCGGGGTCTACGTGGTGTCACGTAGTGTAGCAGCCTCCACTGTCTGAGTGGAGAATCCATCAAAGAACGGCTTCAAGCGGTGTCCATTGACAGTGAAACATTTCCCATTTGTTTCTCTTTTGATCCTCACAGCTCCATAGGGAAAAACTTCAGTGACAATGAAAGGTCCCTCCCATCTCGAGCGGAGCTTTCCAGGCATGAGTTTCAATCGGGAAACATATAGTAGAACTTTTTGGCCCACTTGAAATTCTCTCTTCATAATGAGTTTGTCATGGATTGCTTTAGTTCTTTCCTTATAAATTCTAGCATTCTCATAAGCTTCTCTTCTTAACTCTTCAAGCTCTTGCAATTGCAACTTCCTTTCAATACCAGCACTAGTAAGATCGAGGTTGCACCTTTTAATTGCCCAGTATGCCTTATGCTCTACCTCCACTGGCAAATGACATGCTTTGCCATAGACAATCCTATATGGAGACATGCCAATTGGACTTTTATATGCTGTCCGATACGCCCAAAGTGCATCATCGAGCCTTTTACTCCAATCCTTTCGGTTAGGTTGCACTGTCTTCTCTAAAATGAGCTTGATTTCTCTATTGGAGAGTTCTGCCTGACCATTTGTTTGAGGGTGGTATGGGGTGGCCACCTTATGCATCACCCCATATTTACTTAATAGGCTCTGAAAACTCCGATTGCAAAAATGAGTTCCTTGATCGCTAATGATGGCTCTAGGAATGCCAAACCTGCAAAGAATGTGAGATCGAACAAAGGAAACCACTACAGAAGAGTCGTTAGTACGAGTGGGGATTGCTTCAACCCACTTTGACACATAATCTACAGCCAACAAGATGTATATGTAACCAAATGAAGTGGGAAAAGGTCCCATGAAATCAATACCCCAGACATCAAAGACTTCACAGAATAATAAGGGTTGTTGGGGCATCTCATGCTTCCTAGAAATATTACCCACAAACTGACACCTGGAACACTTCTTACAAAATTCATGGGCATCACGAAATAGACTTGGCCAAAACAATCCACTTTCTAAAACTTTCCTAGCAGTACGTTTGGCACTAAAATGTCCCCCACATGCAAGAGTATGACAAAAAGTTAAGACAGACTCAAATTCAACATCAGGAATGCATCGCCTAATAATTTGATCACTACAAATATGCCACAAGTAAGGATCATCCCATATGTAGAATCTAACATCTCTCTTAAACTTATTCAATTGATGTTTATTCATGTCAATTGGCAGAACAGATGCAACTAAATAATTAGCAATATCAGCATACCAAGGGGTAGAAACAACAACCTCACAAAGCCTTTGATCAGGAAAGTCATCTAAGGGTGAAGATGTTACCGCAGGTGTTTCAATCCTACTCAAATGATCAGCTACCATATTCTCTGCACCACTCTTGTCACGAATCTCCACATCAAACTCTTGTATAAGAAGTACCCACCTAATGAGGCGAGGTTTGGAGTCCGGTTTCTTAAACAAGTATTTGATAGCTGAGTGATCTGTAAAGACAATCACCTTTGTGTGAAGGATATAGGATCGAAATTTCTCTAGCCCAAAGACGATTGCAAATAGCTCTTTCTCTGTGGTAGTGTAGTTAGCTTGAGCAGCATCTAAAGTTCTAGATGCATAGGCTATGATATGTTGTTTCTTCTCCACTCTTTGGGCAAGAACGACACCTAATGCATAGTCAGAAGCATCACACAAGAGCTCAAATGGAAGGCTCCAATTAGGTGGCTGAATGATGGGGGGTGTAGTGAGTTTCTCCTTTAACTCATCCCATGCATACCTGCAAGCATCATCAAAAACAAAACCCACATCTTTCTGCAATAAACGAGACAATGGCAATGCTGTCTTACTAAAATCCTGGATAAATCTTCTGTAAAATCCAGCATGCCCAAGAAAAGAACGTACATCTTTCACACATGAAGGATATGGAAGAGAGGAAATAATATCAACTTTAGCTTTATCAACCTCAATACCCTCATGTGAAACAACATGGCCCAAAACAATTCCTTTCTTAACCATAAAATGACATTTTTCAAAATTCAACACAAGATTATATTGAATGCATCTTTCCAAAACCTTATCTAAACTAGTTAAGCATGCATCAAAAGAATCACCATAAATAGTGAAATCATCCATGAAAACTTCCATGCAATGCTCAAGAAAATCAGAGAATATGGAAACCATGCAACGCTGAAAAGTGCCTGGTGCATTACATAAACCGAATGGCATGCGTCTATATGCAAAGGTTCCAAATGGACATGTGAATGTAGTCGTATCTTGGTCCTCAGGTGCAATAGAAATTTGGAAATATCCAGAAAAACCATCCAAAAAGCAATAATGTGATTTATTGGCCAGTCTTTCTAACATTTGATCTATGAAGGGGAGGGGGTAGTGATCCTTTCTAGTTACCGAGTTCAGTTTTCTATAATCAATACATACTCTCCAACTGTTTTGAACTCTAGTTGGAACTAGCTCACCTTCATCATTGCGAACAACAGTAATACCAGTTTTCTTAGGTACTACCTGAACTGGACTTACCCAACGACTATCAGAAATAGGGTAGATTATACCTGCAGACAGAAGTTTAGAAACCTCTTTCTTTACCACATCAAAGATTAATGGATTGAGTCGTCTTTGTGGCTGTCGTACAGATTTGGCACCATCTTCTAGTAGGATTCGGTGCATGCACACATTTGGGTTGATTCCAGGGATATCAGCAAGAGTCCACCCAATAGCTTTTATCCGTTGCCTGAGTACTTCTAGGAGGCGGGTCTCCTCATCAGCAGCTATGTCGCTAGCTATAATCACAGGAAGTGTCTCGTCCTTCCCTAAATAGGCATACTTCAATGACTCAGGAAGCGCCTTTAACTCTAAGGATGGGGCTTGATCAATTGAAGGTATGAGCGGCTTCAATTCAGCATCTGTCAAACTAGAAACCTGCACAATAGACTCACAGACAGAAGAGCAAACTTTCCCATCTTGGGAAGCATCAGTAGAAACTGTAAGAGCAGAAGAATCACCAATGCTACAATTAGGCACAGAAGCATTATGTTTAGAGTATCTCATATTCTTAATAGCATCAGTGAAAATATCAATATCAGCAGCATCAAGGTCAACACATGTATCACAATTACCAACTTTAGCACATGAACAAGAGATACTATCATCTAAACCAGTAATATCACATGATCTACTAAGCATGCTCTCTTCAAGATCTTCGACAGAATCATCCATAATAGCATCAACAACATTAACATCTATCTCTGCACAATCATCAAGGGGATGTTTCATAGATTCAAGTACATTAAATCTAATAGTTTCACCAGCAAATTCTAGAGTAAGGCTACCAGCATGAACATCTATCATAGCTTTAGCAGTTTTAAGAAAAGGCCTACCTAAAATTAGAGATGAGTGTCCTTTCTGTCTAAACCGACCATCATCCATATCAAGAACATAAAAGTCTGCAGGGAATATGAAATCTTTTACCTTAACTAAGATGTCCTCTAAGACGCCTTCTGGGACTGTGCAACGTCTGTCAGCAAGGGATGCAACAAGATTTGTGGGCTTAAGCTCTACACCATTGAGTTGATCAAAGACTGATTTTGGCATAACATTGATAGCTGCTCCCAAATCTGCTAAGGCATCTGAGAATTCAATGTCACCAATAGTGCAAGGTATGAGAAAACTACCAGGATCCTTGCACTTCACTGGCATTGGCATTTGATAAAGAGAAGAGACAACTGCCCCTAAGTCAACCTTGCCTTCGTGCTTAAACTTTCTCTTTGTAGTACACAATTCCTTCAAGAATTTTGCATATTTAGGTACTTGTGTGACTAAGTCAACTAGTGGAACATTGATCACCACCTTCTTGAATATATCATAGATTTCATTAGACACCTCAATTTCCTTCTTTCTCCTTTCAGCTTTAGCAACCACAGTAGGAAAAGGGAGGGCTTGTGTTACCACTTGCTTTACTTTATCATCCTCCTCTTGTTTTTCCGTGGGCACCACTTGTGTTTCTGATAAGGTGGGTTGATCCTGTGATGTGGAAGTAGAAGGAGAGTCATCAGCAACTTCCTTGTCTTTGATGGTAACAGGATCTGCAGAGGGGATTATCTTTCCACGTCGGAGAGATATAGCATTAACTCCACCTATATTGGGATTCTGCTGAGTTCCAGCATTTGGATTGGTCACCACCTGAGATGGAAGCCTTCCTGAACCTTGACTTTGCTCATTACTCTGTATATTAGATAATTGACCAATATGAGTTTGAAGAGTTTGAATTTGCTGTTGTTGCTGCTGTTGCTGTTGCTGTTGTTGTATTAGGATCTTCATCATGGCATCCATCTTGCTTTCTAACCTTGAACTTCCATCTTGGATTGGTATTGATTGTCTAACTTGTTGAAACATTTTGTTACTAGAATTTCCACTTTGATTAAACTGTGCTTGTTGAGGTTGGCCATTTCCATATCGAAGATTTGGATGGTCACGCCATCCAGGATTATATGTATTGGAGTAAGGATCATATTTTTGGCCACCTTGAGTCATATGTTTAGAAGGATATATTGCATTGCAAGATTCAGCTCCATCATTCAGGTAAGGGCAAGAGTCAGTAGCATGAGTGGCTAGAGAGCAAATAGAACATAGTGGCCCTATTAGAGCAGAAGAGTTGGGCTGTGAAGTAAAAGTAGCAGATGGTCCCATAGTATTGACCATATTAGAAGAATTTTGCATATTGGACATAGTCATTTTTTCCACAGCAGATGCAAGCCTATCAATTTTGCTCTCCAGGCGAGACTCAGAGAATAATCCTACCTCATTAACTTTTACTTGTTGTCTAGAGCCAAATTGTTGGCTATTCTCAGCTTTTCTTTCAGTCAATTCCCAAGCATCTTCAATAGTCAAGTGAAGAAGAGAACCACCAGCAGCTGAGTCTAACAAATCTCTTTCTAGAGGTAAGAGCCCTTCATGGAAGTATTGGATCAATAGTGTGTCCGGGATTTGATGATGGGGATAGTTGGAACACAATGTTTTAAAACGCTCCAAATATTCATATAAGGATTCCCCAACCATTTGTCGACATCCACTTATGTCTTTCCTGATAGATGAAGTGCGAGAGGCTGGGAAATACCTTTCTAAGAATAGTTTCTTCAGTTGATTCCATGAAGTGATGAATCCAGGAGGTAATCGAAGCAACCAGCTTTTAGCAGATCCTTCCAAAGAGAATGGGAAGGCACGCATCTTAATTTGATCTTCAGTCACATCGACTGGTTTCATAGCAGTGCAGACCATGTGAAACATCTTCAAATGGTTGTATGCTTCCTCCCCTGAAACACCATTAAATTTTGGAAGTAAGTGTATCAATCCAGGTTTCAATTCGAAATTCACATTCATATCAGGATAATTTATGCACCAATTTTGAAAATGCAAATCAGGAGAAACCAATTCTTTAATGGTCATAGCAGGATCAACATTATGAGCATTTGCATTTGCATTTACATTCTCATTAGCATTAACAACAATATTATTACCGTCCATATTAACCTCAGGATCAGAGGATTCAAAAATAGGATTAACAAAGGAACTATTGCCTATAAGAGTACTAGCTCTAGTTCTTCTTTGTTGATGAAATGTCCTCTCAATCTCAGGATCTAAGGCTAACAATCTTTCCGAAGAGGACCGAGTCATGCAATAAATAACTACCTACGAAGTCACCTGAAAACTCAAACCTAAAGTCTAACCGTTGCTCCCCGGCAACGGCGCCAAAATTGATCGATGGTACTTTTGTCGTTAAAGTGATCAATTAAACTAGGTCCTAACTAATTATGCAGTTCAGGGTCAACCTAGGTCATTCTCCCAAGGAGCAAGCTGTGGGTTTTCTTTAGGACTAATTTTCAAGTGATAAAAGATGCAGTAGAATGTAAACGGACCTAAACTAGAATGCAAAATACTACTACCTATATGCAATTAACTAACTAAATGGACTAATGCAATTGACTCTAAAACCTATATGAAAATGAGACTAATTTGTATGAATTTGAATGCAATTTTTGGGGGTTTTTTTATGAGAGAAGAATTAAAATCCTAATAGAAAGAATTGATTAAAGGCAAATAAAATAATAAAGGTTTAATTCAGTGATGATGACGAAGGGGACAACTTAGGAATTGCATGGAGTCAACTTTCTTAGCCTAAATCAATTAATTAGACCAAAAGGAGATTAATAAATTTAATTACCCAATCGAACATGGGAAACCCTCTAGCTCAATAACACCTATTCCACTAGAAAACTCATAATGGAATAAGCGGTGGCTAATTAAACCCGTTAAAAACCAAACACAAAATAATCTTGGAAATCTTGTTTACAATTATCTAATTGAACAACCAGATAATTTATCAACCCAATTAAACAATTACGATGATAAACCAAATTAACAATTAAATTAATAACGAAAACTCAATTACTAATTTAATTGACAATCAAAGGTTGCAAACAAGAGTCCAACAATAAGCATAAAACTTTGAATTACCAGTCTAATCCAAAAGAAATAAGTTTACAATCTAAAACTAGATTGTTCTCAATTAACACAACTCGGAATTATTTAAAACTAAATAATCTCAAGTTTGAATTAAAAAGATAAAAGGAACAACACTCCCTTATGATCTTCATGTGTAAGCCCTAGGCTTTAGCCTCCTCCATGCTCCCCCAAGTTGCCTCCTAAGAAGTTTAAGCTTTCATGGAAATGTCCTCCTCACCAAGCTCCATAAACATCACAGCCATGAGGGAAGAATGAGAATATAATTAATGATTGCCTTGCCTTGCGTAGAATCTGTGTGTCCAGGAGAATGAATCAATTGGTATTGGAGGTGGGGTCCGCAAGATTTAATGGATAAAAGGAGATGGGTGATGACGTGAAATCCAAAGTGGGAATGGAATGAGGAATTGAAAAATAATTCCTGCAACCCCTGTGCGTCTTCGGTCTCGTGGCTTTTGATCTATAGCTCGCGGCGTGGTGTCTTGCGGTGTCCTCCGTGTGATGCCCTCAAAACCTAGCAGCTAGGTTAATTAAAGGGAGGAAGATAGGGCTTTTTAGGGTATTAACTTGAGCCCAATAAAATCTGAGAAGCCCAATAAGTTCTACCATTGGGTTTCTTTTTAGCTTCCCTGAAAAATTCTGCACTTATAGGATATTATAAAATCACAATCTATCATATATCAAGAGATATTATTTAATCAGAATATTAATAATTTAAGCCCAATATCTTATAATTAATTTATATTTATATTATTTCCTAAAATAGGCTAACAATCTAAATATTATCTAATAATTCCAAATTAGCCTAAAATAATCCCCAAAATAAATGAAATAAGGTGGGATAAAATATATAAAATTGGGATTTATCACTCACTGTCTCAAAGATACAAACTAATTCATTTCTAACTGTTTCTCATAACAATAAAATCAGTCAAACTTGTTAAAGCCGGATTGATAAGTAAACTAGAGTCAGGGTACTGGGTCAATGTTAGATCGGGGCTAAACGGGTGAGAAAGTATAAATTTTATAGTTATTAATATAAAATTATAAAAAAAAAAATTAATCTTATATTTCCCATAAAATAATATGAATGTGATATGACATCTCTCTTAACAATCTAATGCTCTCAGCTCCTTTCACCATCTCTCCCGTCTCCACAAGACCACAACCCCATAGACCTTATAGTTGCACAAGCCTCTCACACTATTGTTGTTATAGCTTTCACATGATTTGCAACAATCAAAATCAATTCATTAATATTATTCATATTTTTCTAAGTGAATAAGGAAGCTTCAAGCAAGCGCTTTGGTAGCCTAAAAGCTCTTTTCTTTGTTCTTTGAAATTGTAGCTTTGAGCCTTCAAAGAGAGAAAAAACAATAAGAAGAGGAAAGACGTAAAAGAGCGATTGTTGCCAAAATCTATGTTGGCCTTAGAGCTTAGGGGAACTATAAGCTTCCCAAACATTGTGACGGCAGCCGCAACCAGCCTCCCCCTTGTTCATGTTGCAATTTAAGTCTCCGATCCGTCTCTACTTCGGTGACTTCCTTCACGCCTTTTTTTCTCTTTCTAATTTCTTCGTCCACTTCATTTGCTACAAATCTACTCGACCTCTTCTATTTTCTTTTCGTTTTCTTCTTTGATCACAATTAATTCAGTGTTCTCTTGCTTCCCTCTATTATCTCCATCATCTTCCAACTTTCCTTCTTTCTAGGTTAGCTCGGTGAATCGCGCTGGTTCTCTCCAAGTCACCCCAAGTCATTTAGGTTTTGTTTGGAAGTTTGGAGGAGAAGGAAAGGAAAGAGATATAGGGAGTTTGGAGGAGAGGAGAAGGAAAGGAAATGGAAGATATTTCCTCCTCTTGTTTGGGAGTTAAAAAAATAGTAAGGGAGGAAGATGAAGGATTAATGAGTTATTTTTACTATTTTATCATTTTATTAAAAAATTAATATAATTATTATACTTTAAAAATAAATTTAAATTTAAATTTTCTAAAAAAATTTATTTACGTAATTTTTATATTCAAAAAATATTTTATGTCTCTAAAAATATTTTCCTGTAAAAAAGTATTTTCTCTCTCTTTCTAAAAATATTTTCCCTACAAAAGTATTTTTTTTTTCTAAAATATTTTCTCCTACAAAAGTATTTTCTCTCTCTAAAAATATTTCCCCTATAAAAGTATTTTCTCCCTCTAAAAAGTATTTTCTCTCTCTACAAATATTTTCCCTTACAAAAGTATTTTCTCTCTCTAAAAAGTATTTTACCCTCTAAACAATATTAACTCTCCCTAAAAATATTTTCCCCTATAAAAGTATTTTCTCTCTCAAAAAATATGTTCCCATCTAAAAAGCATTTTCTCTCTCTAGAAAATATTTTCTCCTAAAAAAGCATGTTTTCTCTCTAAAAAGTATTTTCTCTCTCTAAAAATTTGTTCCCCTCTAAAAAGTATTTTCTCTCTCTAGAAATGTGTTCCCATCTAAAAAGCATTTTCTCTCTCTAAAAAGTATTTTCTCTCTCTAGAAAATATTTTCCCCTAAAAAAGTATTTCTCTCTCTAAAAAGTATTTTCTCTCTCTAGAAATGTGTTCCCATCTAAAAAGCATTTTCTCTCTCTAAAAATTTGTTCCCCTCTAAAAATATGTTCTCATTTAAGAAGCACGTTCTCTCTTTAAAAAGAATTTTCTCTCTTTAAAAAGTATTTTTTCTCTCTAGAAAATATTGTTTTCCTAAAAAAATATTTCTCTCTCTAAAAAGTATTTTCTCTCTCTAGAAATGTGTTCCCATCTAAAAAGCATTTTCTCTCTCTAAAAAGTATTTTCTCTCTCTAGAAAACATTTTCCCCTAAAAAAGTATTTCTCTCTCTAAAAAATATTTTTCGTGTGCATTCCAAGAATAGAAAAGAGATCATAAATAATGAGAGTGCTTTATTTGAACGAGGGTAAAAAAATAATTGATCCATGTTCCCTCTTAAAACCCCCCATATTGGGGGGAACTTCATTTTTGTGAAGAATGGGGGTTTTGGAGAATTTGTAAAAATCCTTGATTCCCTCCCCTCTTATTTTTAAAACTCTCAAACAAGGGAAGGGACTACCAAAACCCTCCTTTCCTTTCCTTTCCATCCAAAATGGAACTCCCAAACAAAGCCTTAGGTTACAAGTTACCCCAATTTCTACAACATAGCAAACCAGTTTCATGGCTATTTTACCAGTTTTCAGTTTGAACCGACGGTCTAGTTCAGGTTTCATAATGATGAAATTAGTTTACAACATAGAATTTGTAAAGTGATTTCCAATGTTAAACTACATTAAATCCAAAATCATGCTCATTTACTCTCTCTCTTTCTCGCTCACTATTTTTTATTAAACATGAGCACATATGGAAAAAAATAAAATTCTACTTCTTAAGACTATCAAATGCTTTATAAAATGGAAAAACCAAGAACACCTTTTAAAAGATGCTTTATATATGAAACAGGAGGGAGTACATATAATTACTACTCTTAATTTACATGTATATCAAAATTGTAATATATTTTTCTTTATTTACTAACTCAAGGGTATAATTGCTTTCGAAGTTTAAAATTTAAAGGGTTTTTACCTCTCTCAATAAATATGCTTTCAGAAACTTGTATTCTTTTTTCTTTTTTTACCGGAGTAAGTGCATTTACCTCCTCAAGACCTCATCTAACAGCTAGTAAAACCATAACATATAGTGTGTGATTGAATTAACTTTTAAAAAATAAGTTTTACGATTTATAAAGTAAGTATAATATACAGCAAACTAAAGAAAAAATCAAAGCACAATAGGTAATTGATGAGGCTTATAAATTTGGCAAAAATCTCCAATATATAATAACTAGCTTCCATTGACCGAGTCACTTTTAAATTAATCATATACTATAAAATATGAAAAGAGGAGAGATTTGAAGAACTAAGAATATAATATCGTATTATTATATTCAATATTTAAGAAAATGAAGATTAATTCCCAACATGATTTCAAAGGCAATCAAAAGGGGCATACTATTAATAATCACACCTATATCAGTCAAACCGTTGACCCTTGATTATCCCAGTCCTCTTCATGACACATTCGCGCACCTAACCTAATGAACATGTGTCACTAACCCACCGATTGAACATTATCATATATATATATAAAAATGAAATAATAATAATATCCAATTAAAAAGGGAAATTGAAACAAAGAAAGGCACCAAGTTCTTCCTCAAAGTGGACCATTGCTTTTGTTTATACAAAAAAGAAACCTGCGTGATAACAAGAGACCTGGCATATTCTTAATAAACACACATGTTCCACTCATGTTATTAAACCTAGACCGGTCCGAGCTGCCGGACAACAACCCGTAACTAGTCGGAGTAATCAATTAACCTGAGAAAGGAATGACCTAGGATCAACCTAGTTGATACGGGACTAACGATAAAGCATGGTCCATTTGGTGGGTTGGACAGGTTAATTGAGATATAACTTATATAAATTTTGTGCCTAAAATGATATTGTTTTTAATTAAATTAAATTTTTTATCTTTAATTAAATTATACTATTATTAATCTTAACTGATTTGACCCTGATTAAACCGATGGGTTCAATGATTGGTTTGGTTTCAATAGTTTGTTTCATGTGAGATCACGTTTGAGACCCTAAAAAATACTTATTTATGTAAATCGAGACAAAATTTCTCTCATATACTTATCTCATATACCGTAAATAACGATTGAAAAGCTGCTTTTGAAGACTTCAGTCGTTATTCCAAACAAGCACGATGCTATTTTGATCATGATTCTTAAGATCAAATTCGTTAATTTATTTTTTAAATTTATATTTTTTTGAAAAAATTCAAGGAATATGATGCACCATAAGGCATTTTGGAAAAGGAGGTGAATCAGATGCTTGCAAGTATTAAACACCAACCCTTTCTTTCTGCTGATTTCCTAAAACCAACGACGCTAAGGGGTAATCATGTGATGCTCATTAAATTTACATGTATTCACATGTTCGATCGATTCCAATTTTGACCAAGATTGAATGCAATCAATTCGACCGATCTTGTAAGATTAAAATATTTTATTTTCCATTCTAGTTTTTTTTGTTAGGCTTGAGAAATATGCCTTAAATTGAGTAGCTATAAATGTCATATTTTACATTAACATAATGATTATGATTCATTTAATTTAATTTTTTTCAATATTTACTGATATTTTCAAAATAGTTTAAATAAATTTTTACAACAGTCCAGGTTATGCTTCTCAAAAAAAAAAAAAACTTAAGCAGTTAAAATCTCAAGAAAGTACCTCACGAACTTCAAAATCTTCAAAAAATTATGGAAGTAAGTAAAAAGACAAATTTGGAAAAAGTTAAGAATAAGGGCTTTTACAAAATTGCCTTCACTAATTACATAGTAAATATCGTTATTGAAAAAGAAAATATAATTTCAAATATTATCATTGGAGTTACAAATATAACTATTGATTAAAACATTGCATTCTTACTTATAAATATTGACATTTAATCATTGATTATACTTATGACAAGTGCAGCAACTGAAAGGCAACATTTATAAAAGTATGGGTAAAGGTGTAAAAATACACATAATATTTGCCCTCAGAAGCGCCTAGCATCATCACCTTTTTTTTCGTGTAAAAGTATCCATGACGTTACGTTTTGAGTGTAAAAATACCACGGGCCGTTAGTTGACCGACGTTCATCGTTAACTTGGACGGAAATGAACAGTAACTCGGATGAAATTACCATTTTGCCCTTAGTTTTAAGCTGAAATTACCATTTTGCCCCTAGTTTAATTTTTGTTTTTAAAAAAAACACTAAAATAAACCCTCTTCTATCGTAGGCCCCACCATTAATCACACCACCGCCGGCGGCCACCCTCCCCACCATTGGCCGTTGCCGGTGGCCACCTCCGGCGACCGGCGGCGGCAACTTTTTTTTTTCTTTAAAAAAAACTAAGGTTTTTTCTACAAAAAACTAAGGGGAGGCCGGTGGGCTCCACCATCAGCGGCGGACGCCCTCCCCGCTGTCGGCCGGCGACGGCGGCGGCAACTTTTTTTAAAAAAAAAACTAAGGTTTTTTCTACAAAAAACTAACGGGAGGCCAGTGGGCCCCACCACCGGCAGCAGACGCCCTCCCCGCTGCCGGCCACCGCTAGCGGCGGCAACTTTTTTTTTTTAAAAACTAAGGTTTTTTCTACGAAAAGAAACTAAGGTTTTTTCTACAAAAAACTAAGGGGAGGCCGGTGGGCCCCACCACCTCCCTGCGACCGGCGGCGGCAAATTTTTTTTTTTTAAAAAAACTAAGGTTTGTTTTTTGTAGAAAAAACCTTAGTTTTTTTATAAATAAATAAAAAAAAAGAAGAAGAAGTTGTCGCTGGCGGCGGCCAGCAGTGGGGAAGGCGTCCGCCGCCGGTGGTGGGGCCCACCAGCCTCCCCTTAGTTTTTTTTAGAAAAAACCTTAGTTTTTAAAATAAAATAAAAAAAGAAGTTGCCGCCGCCGGTCGCCAGAGGTGGCCAGCGGCGGCCGCCGGTAGCGGGGAGGGTGTCCACCGCTGGTGGTGGGGCCCACCAGCCTCCCCTTAGTTTTTTGTAGAAAAAACCTTAGTTTTAAAAAAAAAAAATGCTGCCGCCGTCGGCAGCCGGCAATGTGTAGGACGGCCGCCGGCGGTGATGTGGCCGGTGGTGGGGCCTTCCAATGGAGGAGGGTTTATTTTTGTGTTTTTGTAAAAAAAAAAAATTAAATTAGAGGTAAAATGGTAATTTCAGCTTAAAACTAAGGGCAAAATGGTTATTTTACCCGAGTTACTGTTCATTTTCGTCCAAGTTAACGGTCAACGTCGGTCAACTAACGGCCCGTAGTATTTTTGCACCCAAAACGTAACATCATGGGTATTTTTATACTAAAAAAAAGGTTATAGTGCTGGGCGCTCCTGTAGGAAAAGGTTATTTGTATTTTTACACCTTAACCCTAAAAGTATTTACTATTTTACTATTTTGATAACGTCATTTACTCCTACTTTTAATAATTCCCTCCCTCACATGCATTTGCAAATGGATTCTAACTAAGACCGATAATCCCCGGCCATTCTCGGCATCTTCATTGGTAGCCCTCCTTCTCTGCATGCTAAGACTCCAACACTCTAGAATCTCATATTCCTACCATTTACGTAATTTGTATTTTTGTATATCCAAGTGACTTTTTGGGGTTTTAGAAATTCATGGAGTATTTTTTATTGATTTTTCTTTATGCTTATAAAATTGAATTTGTTTTTTTTTTAAAAAATCATTTTGGGAAAGACACCCTCAAATTGAGATTGATAAGGCCTAAAGGGCTGAAGCTGAACTTCACAAATAGAAACCAAATATAATTGGTACAATATGTTAATTATAATACTCCCCCTAGTCCAAATTTGTGGATATTAAAAAAAGTTAGTCATTACTAACTTATATACGTGTTTGTTTGTCTTGAAAAAACATTTTTAATTGGGTGCATTATGAAAAGCTCTTTCTATATGCAATCAATAAACATAGTGAGGAAGAAAATTATAGACCTGGAAGACAATATATTGATGTTTTATTTTTTTTGGTATAAAAAAGTTTAAATGAGAATAGACACTGACAGCTCACAAGAGTTAGGACACACCCCTGGACTCAGAGCACTCAGAGCAGCTTTATAAATTGTCCACCAACGGAGACCTTTACACCAACAAGTATCAAACCTCTTACCTTTTGGGATGAAGGCTGACACCTTAATCAATTGTGTCACTCCTCGTTGGTTAATGATGTTTTATATTTACCATCAAAGTAAACCCTTTTATCTAACTCCTATATTTAAGACTGTTTTTCAAAACACATCCAGAGAAACATGATTCATTGAGGCATTATGTTCTAACATCCCCACGGCCAATACTCGTATAAACCAACCAAATCCAGTAATATCCTCCGGTCAACCAGAGGGACATGATTTTCTGACTAAGAAAGAAAGAGGCAGAAATGTAACAAGGAAAGGAAACAAACAAACATATTTACACTTTACGTATGAGAACCCCTTGAGGGCCGACACACATGATTTCGTTTGCGAGCATGCTCTTCACTGTGGTGCTGAGTCCGACATGCATATCCATACCAGCAATCTTCCCTTCTTGCTGCTTCAGCTGGCATTAACTGTCACCATGATAAATGATGGCGCTGTCATTTTAATCCATAATAATGCTACCAGATTCCAGATTCACACTCTACTTGAGTTAATGACAGTGATACTTACATGTTTTGGCAGAGAAACGCGAAACCAGTACAAAAGGAACGATAACAACTTCTCATAACACTCGCTGCACAATCACAAAACGGCTGTGTGAATATTGGGGTAACCAAGGGAGACAAATTATCAAGCAATGATTGATAAGACATGTCAATGTACCAAATGAGTTCATGGCCTCACACAGGTTTCTAAAATTGTTTACATGGTTTGTAGATTCTTGAATAAACAAAAGCAAAAATAACTCGAGGTCAGCTTCCATACTTCTAAAAGCATCCAACTCCCCCAAAAAAAATCTTAAAAGGTATTACTTGAACTTACGAAAACTCAAGTTTAGAGCTTTCACTACAAGTGAAGGAAAGTAGACAATAAAAAACTAATACCTTGACCTGATCCAAACACCATTGCCAATATCTGTTACTTTTTTACTCTAAATCTTGCAAAATAAAAATAGGCAGAAGCAGCTCAAAACAGTACATCAGAAGTTCCTCACATGTTATGCAGTGCAATATTTAGTTACATACACTGGTCTAAACTACGCTCTTAAAATGGTTCAAAATGTAGGGCTTGACCTGATAAATATATACATAAATCCACTTTAGATTGAGTATGAAGATTACCGGCATACAAGTGTCCTAGAAGTTATCATCTCAGAGTGATTCAGAGGCAACCTTGCTCTATCTGACAAGAACAAAATGTTATCGCTAATTTAGATGACTCTACATGTGAATAAACTAGTGTAGAGAAGAAAAGAGCCAAGCAGCTACCAACAAGAAAATATGAAGGGAAAGAAGTAATATGAGTGGGCATAATAATTTAAACAGGAGCGTTTAAAATCCCAAAATGCACATCTGATAAACTGTTATCGGTCAATTATATCACTCTACCTATTTCTCTGTTGTTAAACTTTGCTATCCACTCGGCAATAACATCCTGAAATGTCCTCCCCATTTGTCCAATACAACTCTCTGTAATCTAGCAAACCAGAGAGATAACAATCACATTAAAACATCATGGGTTAAAAGTCTAAAACTGACAACAATCAACATTTGGGACCATTAAACGCATACATTCTGTTCATGTATATTCTTTTCATGTGCTGTAACAGGGATTCTTGAGATATTATATTCTGCGATCTGCAAAGCAAAAAACATGTATGTGATATTCTAGATTCATCAACCATATAAATTCCATAGCCTCAGTTCCTAGACATCAATTTCAACCAAGCAAGAAAAATATTGTATTTCCCCACTAGATGGATGGTGTCAGATGAAAATAATCCACCCAGTGAAGGCATTAGTTACGAAAAGATCAAAATTTATGCTCTTTCAGATACGACTATGCACTTTTGGTCCCAACAATGTGTGTGTGTGTGTGTGTGTGTGACTATGCACAACAAATGGTTCAAAGTAATCCATACAAGTTTTAAAGTATCCCGGCTGCAAACAGGATAAGAGTCGCTCCTGGTTATTCCTAAAGAGTGCCAGTATGCTCCACAAAATGCTCTGTCACACCCTGAACCTGCAAGTACAGAAAATTCAAAACCTTTAGCAGGTCAAATCTTCGAGAAATTGGACCTCATTAAAAGGACCAAACAAAATAGAAAATATAGGTCCGCTCTGTTTACTTATTATTATCCAAATGCAATGCACTGAGTTCTAGTTCATCTCTATATCAAATAAATCAATAAGCGCTGCTTTAGTGAGCCTAGTGCAAAGTCTACAAGATAGTTTACAGAAAGAAATGTTTCATCACCCCACTTTAAAATCAATCCTAAGAAAACCACGAAAAAAATAAATAATTTCTTGCACCATATTTAAGTCACAACAAATTAGAACTCACAATATTGAGCAACACCAAAACCATTACGGCAAGGCATCATTCCTCCACATGCTTGACATTGAAGATGCACAGTATTTCGGTTGCACTGAAACTCACCAACTTGAGAGACTGAATATAATAACAAACTCAATAAGCTTCAGAAATGAAATAAAAATGATCATGAATTAGGACTCGTCTTGTTAGATTATGAAATTGACTAAGAAAGTCAGAATAATGAGCACAAATGTAGACAAATAGTTACAGAATGAATTCAAAAACTCTTCCCTAATCTAGGCAGGAACAAAAGGGATAAGGGAATGATGAGGAATGGGGAAAAAAGTATTCCATGGGGCAAAAAATAGCATTCCGCACAACTGGTGTTGTCCTGGGGTATTCCATATGTGATATTATATGACGGTTATATTACCACACTGTGGGCATCGAAGGTTTGTATCATCACTCTGCTCATTCAATGGAGAGTAGACCCTCTTTCGACTTTTATTTCGAGATCCAATGACCTAACCAAATACAATTTCAAATGATTAATCATCAATGAAAGATCATGAAATCCAACTAAATTCACGGTGGCAAACAATTTTTGAAAACTGAAAGGGGATTTGTTGATTTTAGCTTGAGGCTTGAGCCAGGGCAAGGCCCATTATCTGGCTAACATTTTCTTTTTGGCCAATGGCCGATACTAACATCACTTAAAATTAAACACCGGGCCAAAAAAAGAAAAAAAAAACGAAAAGAAAATATTGCATGGCACAGGCATGATATTATACAACTAGACACAAGAACAAAAGCAAGATTTCAAGTTCATTCTCATTTTAAAGACGAAGTATGGCTAGACAAGCAATGCAAAATACAAGAGCTGGATGACAATTCTGAGTTGTCAAATGTCAATCACCTTATGTACTAAGCAGGAATCATAATATTTACTTAACATGGCATGTCCAATGAGACAAATAAACCGTTAATAGCATCTTGCCTTTTCAAATAGGCAGCACACTTCTCCAACACAAGATACCAGAGTCCTTGCCATGTAAGGTCAATACTAGTACTTCACTTGAAGGCATACATTTAAAATAAAAGGACAGTAAATCATCTTACTCACAAGGTTTGATCGTATTGATGCATACGAATCTAAAAGTGCAACTTCTTCATCTGAGCGTCTAAGGGAAGAATCAGTGCTTAGTATATCCTATCCAAAAGGGGAAAACCGACCAAAAAAGAGAGAAGAAAAGGGATAGATCAATTTAAGAGGGCCAACACACAATGATATAAAAGGCAAAATTAAAATGAACAAGAACTTGAACAAAACAGCTGGATGTAGCATATGCCTGTACAGTGAGGAAGTAGTCAAATGTTATCTATCATGCCCATCATATCATCTCCAATGTCAACTTTACTGAGTAAAATTAGATCAGGTTTTATTAAGAATTTGTTAGGACAAGAAATTATGCTCTTGTATAAGTATATCAAATCTCAATCTAGGAGACAGCACAATGACAGCATCGCCTAAGAATTCAAGAATAGAAGCAAAGCATATAGGTTGAACTTTTAGGTATTACAATAGCTCATCTCCAATGTCAACTTTACTACAAGTAGGAATTCTGCATTTGGTCAACATAAACAAATAGATAACTAGGCCCGTTTACTTTGAGAAACTAAATATAAGGCTTAAACCTAAGTATATGCGTCAAACAGTCTGAACCAAGGTCCCCTCCCATCCACACTCAATATTACCATTTGGTCCCTATTTTGCAGATATTCTTGTAGACAACTCATGCCTGTTTTATTATATCGGGTCTAGGTAAGTTAGTTTTCATCAGACACTAATGCATAAAATTACCTCAGCAATGTTTCGTAGAAAATGGTTTTTGCCAACAAATTGTACAACTGCTCTACAATGAGGACAGAGTACAGTTGAATGGTTTTCTTGCGACCTTCTTAACCACTCTGAGAAGCAACCGTTGCTGAAATGCCACATTGCAGTTCAAGCAGAAGCCAACGAAAATAAAAGGGGAGATCTAAAAATATGTACAGGATAAGAAGCACACCAAAAATTATGGAGGCATGGAGCAACAGTAACTACATCATGCCATATGTTTAAACAGATGCTGCATTTTGCATTGTCAACATCCACGTGTATCTGCAAAAACAAACATGGTCATTAACATTGCTTTGCTACAGATGGGAATGGTAAGGTAGAATGCAGTGGAAGCAGGGGAAAAATTAGCAATTATCAACCTTTAGCTGCCTCTCGCTGGTTTCTGGGCTAGACGTGATATTAAACTTATAGCTGACAAAACCTAATGGCATTAAGAGAAAGAAAAACTGATGTAACCAAAAACCAGTCTAGACATTTTGAAAAAAATGGCATCAGAGACTGAATGATCAAAATAAGAAACTTATCCAACTGTATAGTAAACGTAAACAAATTTTCTTTTAGATCAAAAGAACCAGATCAACTTTTTTAATGTTTACATGCAATCTCATTTAGGGTTAAGATTGCAACAATTCATCAGCTCAAAATTATGCTTCTGTACACTAGGAAAAGAATGTAATGGCCAATGACATGAATCTTTAAATTGATATGCAAAAGAAATTCTTGATTATTAATTCACTATACTTACGAAAGGACAACACTTTGAGAGCTATAAACAATGAAAAATCAATGTCGCCCAATTTTGTCAAATCAATTTTCAATGCTATAAGAAAAGAAACATAACATGTCAGTTGACCCAATTTTAAAGCTTTATAGACAACCTTGTTCTACAAGAATCGACAAGTAGACTTAGTCTTGTGTCTTTGCTTCTTGATGAAACTAAACATGATTTAATCCAGAAAATATTAAAAGGAATTGCTACACTGCCAAAGGTCTTAGAAAGAATAACTGGCACCTTCTCTATCAGGACCTGAAATGATTTCACTTCCATCCTTGATAACAATGGAGTCTTCATTGTGGACCTCAGCCCCATCAACTAGTATAATATTTTGACTACAGCAAGTTACAGCCAAAAATAAGGAGAGAACAGAAAAACAAAAGGTGGAGGAAAACTTCCAAATTTCCAATACTTCAAGAAAGAGGCAGGAAAAAGGAATGTAACATTACAAATTATCTTTTATTCCTTAATAAGGATTATTCACACTGCCGTGCTGCACCCCTTTCATATAGCTGAAACAAGTTATAGTGATTTCAATTCATGCAAAGAGAGAAAGTGTTGTACTATTCCTAATATCAAGCATCACTTGAAAGGATTTAGACATCCATACAACATGACATTTATCTGCTTCAAAGAAGTTTTAAATGACCTCTGTCTATTGCCATGTACAACGAGGTTGAAAGCCACATCCATTGCATCTTCAAATTCTAAACGCCGTGGTTCCTAGGTCTTACCAATAAAGCATTTTAAATAAGGATTGAACTTTAGTGCAAATTGTAAGGTGTTTGATATTGAGTTTTTCAATAAAACTATAAAATGCAGAGGAACTTTTATTAAACAATCTAATTAGCAAACATCTAGGAAAGTGAACGTAGGTTGTCTCCTTTCAGAAAATCACAACAGATATCATAGAAAATCAGGAGCAGGACGAACTCACTACTTTACTATATAATATAGTTGCATGAGTACCTATTGTTTTCAATTGTGGCAGAACATAAGTCAGAGTTCCTTATTATTTTGCACCAATTTTGTTTATCACCAGAAGACGTGATCTCAGAGCATATTACTTTCTCATCTGACCTTATCTCTACATCAGAGTATCTTGAGTCTGATGGAACTGCAAAAGAGGCGAGAGTTTGACTGAAATGAGCACCTTAAAAAAGTTTAAAACTTTGAAATAAATTAGTCACTTCATTTGTTAATATAAAATAGGTAAAGCAAATATGCTTGTATGCTTGTAAACTAGCATTTGGTTCACGACCCGAAACATCCTCACAGGTGCGCATCAACTATAATCGCCCAATAAAACAGACGACCGTATCACTGGCCAAAAATTGATATCAGAGAAGCATTCCGAACATTGCTACAATAGACGGCCACGTTATAGTCTAAACTCCATAGTCTAGTACTGAAGAAGTGCAAATTATGGGAATCACTTATAAGTTTTAAAGCTACTCTGAGTAAGAAAAGAGTCTGTACCATTGTAGCTGTTAAATGGAGAAAAGACATTCTTTTTCCAATTCCCCTCCGGTCCTTGTAATTTTTAAAGGGTTTCAAGAAAATCCAATTGAAGTAAGGGGAAAGGCGAATTGCTAGCAAGAAAAAATGCAAGAATATAGAGCAACCAGTTTGAAATTTTTAAGTGGCATATCTGAGTCTGATTTTTGCATGCATTGTGTAAACTACCCAAGAAGAAACTCAGATTGTATGCTTACCAAGTTTAGCCCAAATTTCATCTGAGGATTTTGCTCCCGAGCATTCTCCCTGTTCCCCCATCAGCACTAGTTTCTTGATCAAAAAAGGCAGCGCCCAGCACCTCAGATGCAGGGGTTTATGAAGATGAAGCACTATTTTGTTCGATTATATATATCCTTACATCAAACGCGGAATGACGAAATTCCAAAGGCTTGCAATGGAAGAAATTCCATCTCCATGACAAGGGTTCATCGTGTCAGAAAATTATTTATTATTTAAATACTACAAATATATGAGACGTGAGATTGGATATTCTTAGTTACTACTCGCTCCCTCTTCCTCTAGTACTTATTATAAAGCATTAACTAACAATTCTCACATACTAATAAAAACAGTTAAAGTCAATAAAGTTATCATAGAATTTAAGTAATTTTCAACATTACCCCTACTAATTACACTAAATTCCAATATTATATTAATTATTACTCTCACCCACTACCTTTATTAACTAGGGGCATACATGAAAAAAGATAATTAATGCTCATTGGGAATAAGCAAGTGCCTTATAAAAAAGACCAAATAAACTTGCTAGTTGGTGCCTTATAATAAGGACCAGAGGGAGTGTCACTTTTTCCCTGTCAGATAAGAATCTCAATAGGAGAGAGAAATGATAAAGATAGATAAGATTCTGATCTGACGGTGAAAAAATAGTAGTAACATTGATAGTAACAAAAAATGATAGTAAAAATATCTTATCCCGAAGTATTTAATCATTACATATAATCCAATTTTACTTTTAATTCTTATAGTTTTAAATTTTTTTAATCCCTATAATTTCATAAATACTTAGTCTAAGTTTAAGTATATGACTAAAACTAGAAGTTGCTAAAAGTATAAGATTAATTATTAAACTCAAGCCAAATTTTTATGAAACTATAAGAACAAAAATCAACTATTTTAAAACTGAGGGATCAAAATCAAAATTTAGTTAAAATATACACACTAACAATGATATTGACTTTTTTTATAGTTTTGACTTAAAGCTATAAAACCCAATTCCAATAGTTTTGGTTTAGTTAAAAATTGATTCATAAACTTTAACATACCACAACTCAATTCTTATAATTTTAACTATTTAAAACTTTAATATTCATCCATACATGATCCATACATGATTGGTTTAACGGTGAAAGCCTCACTCAATCTTTCCAATTCTAGAATTCAAGTCTAGAAGAAACAACTGTGGTAAGAGGGGCAACTATAAACCTCAAATCAGATATCGGGTGATAATATAAAAAAACTTTAATACTAAATTTCATAAAACATAAATTTTTATTTTCTAAAATATTGAGACTAATATTTTAACTGGTTAAATAATAAGAGAGATTAAGTTGCATTGAGTAAATTTTTTAGAAATTCTGTTGGGCATTAATTTGCAGAAGGAAATTTTCCATAAGGATCTGGATATACCAAGATTTGTTCACATGAATGATCATGAAATCATAATCACAATTATTTTCAATGACCAACAAAGGGTTTGCCCAAAGAAAGGTGGGGAAATTTCTAGTTTCAAAGAAACATGACTAAAATCAATTGAAGTAGAGAGACAAGAAAGGGTTTTTTTTTTTGGGGGGGGGGGGATTATGAGGATATAATGGTTAATTAATTGGAGTGGAAGTTACATTCCTCTGTTATGTTACTGTTCATCGTGATGTGAGAGAAAGAGATGAAGTGAACAGTAACATAACGGTGGGATGTGAATTTTGCTCCAAAATGGTAACCACGTGTTTTTTTGCTCCCAAAAAAAGCATATGGTGCTGAGCACTCTCAGGGTAAATGTAATAGCCTAGATTTTATTATTATTTTAATAATAATAATAATGATAATAAATATTAATAATACTAATATTAAAATATATATATATATATATATATATATATATATATATATATATATATATATATATATATATCTCATAATGATAATGATAATGATAAATGGATAGGTAAAGATAAAAATTTAAATTAGAATCTAATAGGTGATTTGTCATTATTTATTAAATGGGTAATAATTAAAAGCCCAACCCATAACAAACCCTAATTTCAACTATAAACTTAGGACTAGTCACCTAACCCTAGCCATCACCTATCAGTTCCCTCCCTAAAAATTCCTTGCGGCAGAAATTCTCTCCAAGGAGCTCTGCAACCACGGAGGCCAGGTAATCCTAAACCCTAGAACCCATTATTTACCTTCTAATTCGTATGTACCACGGAGCCTAATTATAAGGATTGTTATTATTCTTTCTTTTGATCCGTTCATTCTGATTGTTCAAAAAAAAAAAGGAATTCGTTTCAGTTGCAATCAATATATATATTCCTTCAATGTTTTTGATTCGCGTGCGTGAACAAGGAAATACCTTTTTCGTTTCTTTTATAGATCTTTCCTGATTTATTTATATAGAAACCAATTGCTATTGCCTAATCAGTACTGTAAGGTCTTCCTCTCTTGTTTCGGTGGGGTCCGTTTTTTATTTTTATCCTTTGTGTTACTACTTTATTCCATAGTAAATTATGTGGGGTCCACCATACTTTATTCAATGCCCATTCTTTTCATTCGAACACCACATGCTGAACCAATTCCAAGAACTCCTACCCCATTATAATTGTCGTGGGGTCCACCACCCTTTGCTCAAAACCTCTTGATTCAAATATATATGTGTGTGTATGTTTGACTTTTCCTTATTCCTTTCGGATTGCATTTTTGAGTTGTGCATGTGGGGTCCACGGCTCAAGGCTATTCATGTGTGTGTATATATATATATATATATATATAAGATGCTATTTTGTTTTATTTATTTTATTTTATTTTACTTTTAACTTCCTTAAGAGAAGATTTTTTTTTTTATAAACTAGCAAGTGGGAGGATAACTTTAGGACGGTACCTCCTAAAGTGATGAACACACTTTTAAGGCTTTATGCCTTCGATATGTTATTTGATGTGAACCGATTATATCCGTTCTTCCCAAAGTGGTGCCTGGCCGGATATCCGGGGCACTAGTAGCAACTTTGGGAAGAGGTGTGCACACTAGGAAGAATACGAATTATGGCCAATCTAATGATGATTTGTGACTGGCCGGTTTCCGGGTCACAGGGTAGACCGGCCGGATATCCGGGTCTACCATGGTTCTCTTCCCACTAGAAAACTCTAAAAACCATGACACCTTTTAGTTTATACATATACACATATGATGCCTTTATGCTATTTTATTTTGCAATTAATTTATTTTTATTATTTTATTTTATGTTGGAATTGATTTATTTTACAATTATTTAATTTTATTTCATAATTAATTTATCTTATTTTATAATTATTTTTTTTATTGGAATTAAATTATTTTATTTTATGATTAATTTATTTTATTTTATAATTTATTTATTTTATTTTAATTTATATCAAATTTATTTATCTATCTACTTATTTCTGTTCTATTTTATTTCATTTTACCCTTAATTAATTAGGATTACCAGCGTTTGCTGATGTGTGTATTCTTGGGCTGCGATGATCCTTCGGGGGAGCAGAGTTTCAGTGAACAGGTTTCAAAAATTGGGGCTAGCCATGAGAAGTGAGGATGACGGACAATAAACTCTAGTTATCTACTTTCATTTATTTTCATTTATTTTATTTTTCAAATAATGTTTAAGTTTAGAATCATTTCCTGTAATAAGAAGCCTTGCACTTGTTCCATACAAGTGCGGCGGTGACACCTTCCGGATGTTGATTATTTTGGATTTCTATTATTATTTATGAAAACCCTTGGAATATTTATGTTATTTGAACTTTAGAAATCCGGGGTGTTACAGTAAAGCACATGTGTATTTTTACTCCTTTACCTTTAAATATCCAGACATTTATGCCTTTCTTTCCAAAATATAAGTTTTGAGTTTTGATGGGAAATTTGTCAAAATATTTTTTTAAAAAAAAAAGTGTCAGATTAGAGTCAATGGGAAATTATTTCCCAAAATAAGGTAGTTGATGGCGTCAACAGTACTAACGCCACAAGTGACGTCAGACTGTCTGACACCGCCACACCAGTGGCTCCAGAAAATCTGACGCCACCAATGGCGTCAGTACAATAGACGCCATTGTGGTGTCAGTATTTGATGCCGTGGGCGTCAAACCGTCATTTTTTTAAATAAATTTTATAATTATATTATAAGTAATAATTATATTTAATTATAAATAATAATTTTAATTAGTCATTAAGAAAGTTAAAATATTTAAAATATATTTTAATATTAGGATACAAAACTAATTAGCAAATTGTTTAATTAGTGAATTTATTATAAAGCATAAGATAGATGTTTAATTATTTAATATTTTATACATTAATAATTTGGTATATTATTAGCTAAATTTAATTAAAGAAATTTTTTAGAATAAATATAAGTGAATCAATAAAAATATTTTGAGAAATATTTTACACATTATTTTTTATAGAATAACAAATAGAAGACTAATTAGTCAAATAATTAATTAGTTAGAGAATAATTAATTAGTGACTTAATGATGTAATACATATTATTTTTTATAGAATACACTAGGATAGACAGGATAAGCTTAAATAGATAGAAGACTACTTAGTCAAATAATTAATTAGTTAGAAAATAATTAATTAGTGATGCATCATTAAGTCACTAATTAATTATTCTCTAATTAATTAATTATTTGACTAATTAGTCTTCTATCTATTTAAGCTTATCATGTCTATCCTAGTATATTCTATAAAAAATAATATGCAACACATTTCTCAAAATATTTTTATTGATTCACTAATATTTATTCTCACAAATTTAGCTAATAATAATTTACAATTTATATATCAAATTATTAATGTACAAAATATTAAATAATTAAACATCTATCTTATGTTTTATAATAAATTCACTAATTAAACAATTTGTTAATTAGTTTTGTATCCTAAGACTAAAATATATTTTAATTTTCTTAATTACTAATTAAAATTATTATTTATAATTAAATATAATTATTATTTATAATATAATCATAAAATTATAATTAAGAAATGAAAAAAATAACTCCCTGGGGCGTCAAAAAATTGACGCCTAAAGGGCGCCAATTAATTGACGCCCAGGGTGGGCGTCAATTAATTGGCGCTCTTTTTTGAAGCCAAGCCACAGTGGTGTTTATTGTTGGCGCCACACCACTGACGTCAGATTTTCTGGTGCCACTGGTATGGTGGCGTCAAACTGTCTGACGTCACCAATTACCTTATTTTAGGAAATAGTTTCTCAAAATAGTTTCTCATTGGCTCTATTATGACACTTCTTCAAAAATAAAAATATATTTTGACAAATTTTCCGAGTTCTGACCAAAGGTAAAAAGTTGAGTTTGAAGACGAAACAAAACTACAAAAAGAAAGGGTCGCCACACTTCCGACAGATAGATAGAGTCGAAGAGGCTGGCTTATCCAAAAAAAACATAAATAAAAAGAAAGAGGTCGGTTTAGAGCGGACACAGACACATGCTTCCAAATAAGAAGCAAACATGTATTGAAATTGATTGTGAAATTTTAGCATACACTCGTATATTCACGCAGACTTGAATTTTGTTGTTAACTGTCTATCGGACAAAAACAGTAATCACTCCCAAGAAATACCTTCTTTCCTTTCAAATTCTGCCAAAATGATACTTGACAATCTAAACAAGTCCTACACAATATGGCAATCTAATAAAAAGCATTTGAATCTCCAATTTGCAATTTACAAAAAATCAAAAACAAACCACCAAAATCAGCCTTTCTAGGCAATCATATCAGGGCCCAGAAGCTCCAGAAGACTCTGCAGCATCCTCTAATCTCAATGTTATGGCCACATCCTCAATCATTTTACCTCTATCTGATGATGATCCTTCCACAGTTCTATTCAACCTCTTTAGCCATATATCATAGTCAACTGGGTATGGAGTCCCACAAAGGCTATCCACATAATCAGCAAACGCCTTCAAAACTGCAGAAACCTGCCCCAGATATTGCTGGATCGTTCGCTTTGCCCAGCTTCTCTCCCTCCATTGAAGAGCAGATTCTATGGAGTCTTGTTGCTGCATCGTGCCTCCGCAAATAAAATAGAGGACATAGACAATGCTTTCTGCATCAGATGAGGGACAAAGCTTCCCGTGTTGAAGAGCATGGGATGATGAGAATTGCAGGTTTATGGCAGGGCTATCCCTGTCTTCCAACACAGCTCGACCCCAAGATATGGGGACATATCTGCTTTTGAAACCATGTCTTTCAACAACTTGTATGATGTTTTCTGGACAAATGTCACCATGTAGGACATTTGCCTTGGATGCACTTCTAAGAGCAGCTAAGCAGTCCTGGCAGCAGCGAATTGCTTCATCGGCCGAGAACTGTCCTTCATAAGCAATTACAGATGAAAGTGGCTTCCCTACTGGAGATGTCACAAGTATCGGGGTCCCACACCACGGGTGGTCACATCTCCCTCCAGGACTCTCCTTCTTGCAGGGACCAGAATGCAAGATCCGACCAGAGGCTATGATTTCTGGCAGATATTTGCTTACAATTCCTTGATTCCTCAAAATGTTTAGTACTTTTGTTTGACGTTGTACCTGGTACCAGAGACTCATGTCCTCCCAAGAAGGCTCAAGTCTAGAGGGATGGGCGCCAACGTATAAAGTCAATAACTCTGAGGGATGGTCAAGAGAAACAGCACTATATAGAAAATAATTCCCACCTACAACAGACTCCTGAATTTGGAAACTTCTCTGACCTTGTTGTGGATCATCCAAGAGCAATACGTCACCTTGCTTGAGCTTCAGGCGTGATGCTTGCTTCCTGAGAAAGAAATCATTCTGGTCGAGTTCTACAATCTCTCCAGTTTCATAGTTAGCTGATCCTTGGTATGGAATCAGTACATTTTCACTCTCAATAATGCAGCACTCAGTCCTGCGCTTTTGAAGGCGAAGGCCATGATCTGAGATTAGTGAAGCTACTGACTTTCTTGGTGGCCCCTTCCATTGGGCAATAGAATAGAAAGTTGCCAACAATACTTGCAAGGTTCCCATATCCCCCCAACTTGCATTTCCTAGTCGGTTCCACATTGGTTCTGCCGGGGTGACACCAACTTCAGCACAGGTTTTGAACCATTCAGCCACAGATTGGTACGGATTGCTCGAGTTTAATAAATCAAGTTTGCCTAGGTCACCACTTAACTTCACCACCCCTCCATGTTTGGAATCTAGAACTAGAAGGAAGACAGAATCACTATTGACAGAATTAACTTTGCTCAAACTACGACTAACAAGAACATGGAAACCATAAAATAGAGCTTCACAGATGGTACGAGAAGAAATTCTCAGCTCATTTTCTGAGATTACTTCTGACCTAAACAATGCAAATGACACCACTTGATCCCATCTAACTTTCAAATCACACCCAGTTTTCGCCATCAGAGCTAAACCAGGAAGTTCCTGAAGTCTTCCCCTTGATATTGCCTTTTCAACACTGTAGAACTTGGAACCAGGATGAGAGGGACAAGACACAAACAGCGGCAGCGGCCCACTTTTATGCCAGAATGTACGCCAAAGGCCAATGATAATGGCATGAAGGAAATCTTCAACAGCTAGATACTGATCTTCAATGAGATGGTCTTCAATTAAATCATCAGAAACTTCAGAGTAGTCTGGCATACGTACTAGTTGTTGAAATGGGACCCCCTCCAATGCCAAATCAAGCTTTCGCAACTCATTAGTTGTGAAGGGAGAACTGAAATATTGCTTCCTTTCCTCTGAATCAGCATATAGATTTTCCAAAACCCAATCCTCGAGATTCTGAGTGAAAATCTCCAGGTCAACAAGTTTTCTTCCACAGTCCTTGAGCCCCCTGTACACTCTTCTGGAAATAGGAAAAAACTGGCTAGTTCCTGAAGTTCCAGAGACACTATGAGCAGCGGTGATAACTGCAATATAGAAAACCATTTCACTACTCATTAATAATAGGAATAAATAAAGCAGCAACTAGTTAGAACCCAAAAAAGATAATTCCAAGGGTGATTCGAATGATACAGCTGTTAAATTCTGTAAAAATACTAAGATAATGAAGCATGATGCACAAGTTTACAAACTCAACAAGGAGAACTTGTGGATGTGCATTGAGTAGTACAAGCTAGTTTAGCAGCAAAACTTCTTTCCACGGACAAACATTAAGATTCTTCAGCAAAATGTTTGATTACTTATTAGAATTAGGAACAGTTAAGGCAGAAATATTCGCCTGTCAATTTTCTCATACAATAACGAACCACTTTCTAATTTTTATAAGAGAATCCGAAAATGAAAACACTGCAATTTCCACGTGAGAACACAGAAAATATCCTAAACTACATATAGGGGGGATAATCTAAGCAAGAGAAGAGTCATTGATGCAAACCAGAACTAGACTTCCTGAAACTTCCATCCAAGCTTTTCCCAGGAGATAAGTCCAAATCATTTTGCGGATAACCTGATGCACATAATCAATAATGTCATGCACCATATAAATCTAATTTACAATTACACAATTATCTCTTAATCAAATGAAGTAGTCTGAATTCATTGAAAGTTAGAAAATCTGTATCTTGAAAAAATATGGTATTTATCAAGGCGTATAACACAAAAGGCACTTCAGCAACAAAGAGCATCAGATTATAATACAGGTCTGATCTGAACCATCTAAAACCTTCACCATGAAGCAAATCGAAATGTTGAATACCGATGTTGCGTGAAACCAAGAAACAAAACTTTAGGATTGCACTGAGTAGTAGAGTGCTACATTGCGCCTTCCTCATCAAGAGGCTGAATAAATATAGAATTACGAAAGAACAATTAAATGTATCATCCCTATATTTAATTGAATTGAAATACATCACAAAAATCACTAGAATTAATTTGCTTAATCCGATCTAATTGCTGAGAGCCTGAGACAACTGAAAAGAAGAGGAATATACAGCTACATTGATTGAGACGAAATGCCTATCTACCCGATTCCCAACTTTCCATATAATAGTTTATCTAAATGGAATCCCATTTAGGAAAGTAGAGACAACCAAAACACGCCATAAATAATATAATGCTAAACACCATTCCCCAAAAACCCATTAACTAATTCCTATAAACAAAAGAACAGGTCAAAAGTGAATCCACCTAATTGCATTGCGACCAGCGAAAGGATACTGAACAAAACCCAGAAATGCTGAAAACTTGGTAGGTTTCTATTGAAATATTTCCCAAAACCACGAAACCCACATTCTTTAACCCATGCGTCGCAATGGGTCTGGAAGATGACAATGACAAGCATTGAAAGCAGGATCAGAAGGAAAATGTGGGACTTTTGCGGAAGGGGACGTGAAGAAAGCGGGAGATCTTAAGACAATGGTAGAGAAAAACGAAGAGGGCATCTTTTTTCTCTGGACGATTCTGGAAAATGGGAAGGAAAATGGGTTACTGATCAGTGTGACTCTGATGATGAAAGATGAAATGGTTATGGAACAGGAAGAGAATGAGAGAAGAGAAAATGAGAGTAGAGGGATGATTTAGAAGGAAGAGTGAGTGAGAAGAGAAGCAAAGCAAAAGCGAAGAGAAGCAGCAACGACAAGATGCGAAGCTCTAAAAAAAGCTGGGGGAAAACCCAATGACCATGTCTGACCCCATTGCGATAGGCCTTCTGGCGGTTGGCCCCATTGAAATGGACGTATCAGAATTTCTGTACCCACGCTCTGATCTTCCAGCGCGTAGCTCTCTCACTTGTTCGCTGGAGGCAGCCTTCACAAATCGGTACTTGATAGGCTCCTGAGCCCACCACATATTGAGTTGGGTTTTAAATATAAAATATAATTTTATATTTATTAATGTTTCTTTTTATTTTGATTGATGCTCTCAATATAATAATTAAATAGAAGAAAGAATGAGAGAATTAAAAAAGTTAAATATCATTGATTTGGGTTTTAAATATAAAATATAATTTTATATTCATTAATGTTTTTTTTATTTTTATTGATGCTCTCAATATAATAACTAAATAAAAAAAAAGAATGAGAGAATTAAAGAAGTTAAATACCATTGATTTGGGTTTTAAATATAAAATATAATTTATATTTATTAATGTTTATTTTTATTTTTATTGGTGCTCTCAATATAATAATTAAATAGAAGAAAGAATGAGAGAATTAAAGAAGTTAAATGCCACTGTGTTCCTTTTTATTAGTTATTTATATTATATTCTTGCAAAACATTAAATAAGTGAATTTTTCATATTTGTTTTTATTTATGAAAAGTACATACCTTCTCTCACTTTCTTTTATCTTTCGGCATTTACATCTCTGTATCCCCTTATTATAATGAAGATAAAATTGTTAAGAGTTCATTTATTACGCTACAAGTTACTTATAATTTTTGAAATAATTTTTTGGGTCCAAGTAACTTATAAAAAGCAATAGAGTAGATTGGTATGATGTTTTAGAAAATACATCTTATATTAATTAGTTTTCATAGTCTAATCAAATTAGGTAAATATGTTTTATATCAATAGCCAGAGTGAGTATGTAATTACTGTTATTATTTTGTTAACATCCAATTTTGTCTTGAAATTTGTCTCCAAAAACTAATGTTACCTTAAAAGTTTTTTAACTACCTAGTAAGATTCTAAATTCTAGCAATTTCGCCCTCTACATTATTTATGTTAAGTTTGATCATTAAATTGACTAAATATGTTGAGTTGACAGTTTACATATCATTCACGTCACTTTTGCTTTGGGTTTAGGCACAAATTTGTCCCGAAAACCACTTAAAAGCAATGTTGTCTCATAAGTTTCAAAATAGTAACAATTTCACTTATTAAAGTTAATTTTATCTAAAATATGCTTTTCTAGAAGATTTATGTGTTATCCACCTCATTTTTTTAAAGTTAGATTTATAATTAAGGAAAAAAAAGTTAAAAAAATGCATCTATCTTGATGTTATTAGGTATGGTCATGGAGGGTTTCTATGGGCCTTATTCTCAATAATATTGTTCAATGTGTTGTGCATCCCATATTTGAATTTGTATTTTCATTACTCTCTGGAGAACGTGGGCTCCTCCTTCATATAATCATAAGTGGCTTCTTCTTCTTCAATGTTATTTATCATGTCAATTTAGTATATTTGGTCAATTAATTATCAAATTTAATCTTTATAACAATTAGGGCAACATTATTGCTGCAATTTAAAAACTTTGGGGGTAATATTAAACTAAAAAAATTTGTGGGGCAACATTACTCTTAAGTGAATACTTATGAGGCAATTTTCATCTTAATAGCTTGAATGACAATGAATGTGTCAACTCAACATATTTGATCAACTAATGGTCAAACTTAATCTAGAGAACGATCAGGGCAAAATTGATATGATGTGAGATCGATCTTCCGGAATGACATTGCTCCTAAAAAAACTTTCAGAGTAACGTTGTTTTTTTATGACAACTTTATAGGCAACATTAGACCTTAATCCTTTTTTTTTTTTTGCCAAAAATTATATAATTATATTTAGAATAAAGGTGCATTTTTGCCTTGAAAATTGTTAGAAAAGAGCAATTTTGTCTTAGAAATTTGTTGGATGTATGTTACCCAAAAGTATCAAAAGTGATGCAATGTTTCTCTGAATGTTAGTAAGTATTAATTTTAATCGTTAAATTTCATGTTTGATCGGTTTAAGCACACATGACTTGCTGTGTTGGAAAATATGACTCGCTAACAAATCATAATGCACCATCTCACTTAATTTAAAATCCTAGTTGGCATTCATTTAATAATTTTTTTAAAAAAGCCAAATACCCAAAACACCACGGAAGGAAATTGTTCCCTTGTCTTCTTCATTCTATACCCTTCCATCCCTCTCCCCACCGGCATCCGAGTCTACATTACATCCTTTTTTTAACATTCTTCTCATATCATTTTCTTTAAAATGCATATAAGCATGTTTCTCTTTCAGGTTCAAAAAAAAAAGCATCTATTTCTCAATACATTTCAAAGGAAAGGATGTATAGAAAAGGATGTAATGTGGACTCACCGTCATCCACGGAAGAAAACATGCCCTCGCCAAGCCCAGCAAGTCACCATTGTAATCAATTCCTTGCCTCTTCACCCAAACTCATAAAAGCCCTTACCACCTGTGCGTCTTGAAGATATAATGACGTTAAGGACCAGTAAGATTTCATGTGGGTAATTATATTTCTTGATTACTATTCTTAGAGCATAAACAGCACAGAGACTGGTGGGGGTATGATCAACGACCAAATCGTCGTGGTGGTCTCACACAATGCGTATATATAACCACGTTTGAATATTCAATTCTCTCCCACTCTCATTTTCGTTCGTTCAAAGGCTGAGACTTTCGATCCGAACTCAACGTTATCAGTTTCCGAGAAAAATCCTCACTTCCTCTCCCCACGCATCTATAGGTCACTCATCAGAAAGAAAGCTTTCAATTTTCAGATAACGGCGTCCTTCGACTCGTTAGGTAACGACGGAGAGGATCACCCACATCAATCGCCGTCGCCGGTGCAACTCTTCGACGATGATGGCTATTCGGGCTTCGATCCAGGATATTCTTTTCTGCGTACGAATCCACATATGCTACTTCTGACGTTTATGGCGAACCGCCACCAGCATGGATGACATTATTATATCTTTAGGGGTGTTTTGGGTATTTTGTTTTTGTTTTTATAATCCATTAAATAAGTGCCAACTAGAATTTTAAATTAAGTGAGATAGCACATTATGATTTGTTAGCAAGCCATATTTTCCAACACAATAAGCCTTATGTGCATAAGCTAGTCATACATGGGATTTAACTATCCAAATTAACACTTCGTCAACCATTAGAGTAACATTGCACCACTTATGACGTTTACGGAGCGACATTGCATCTTAAAAAACTTCTAAAATAAAATCATTCTTTTTTAATAATTTTTGGAGTAAAAATAACTGTAACCCTTACATTTATGTAAATAAAGGCTTGAGGTATATGTTTACCTATAAAGTATCCTATAAACACAGTTGGGGACCCCTCCCCTTGTCCCCCTCTTCCTTTTATAATCATTAAATAACCATTTAAATGGTCTAGATTTAGTTTAATGCAAAATTCTATGTTAATGTTTTTTATCGTTGTATTTAATTATTCATATCAAAATTTAGTAATTTGTATTTAACTAATTATTGTTTCATTTTATAATATAACATTTTAATAATAATTTTATAAAACGTCAAACTTGAAGTGATCATGTATTGATCAATGTGGTTAAAAAAAAATAGGAGAGGAGGGAAAATGATGGGAATAAAAGAGTAGGGTTCCTAACTGTTCAACCCAAATTTGACCCCATAAAATTTTTATAACCGTATTGTCAATAATATATTTTCTCCCTTCTTACATCCTTCATTCAATAAAAGGTCAAGCCCCAATTTTTTGTTCAACTTATTAGAGTCTAAAATTTTAAAAAAGGACTTGGTGTTGAGTGAAACGACTCCAAATAAAGAATATATTTTCAAATATATGTTTGCTATTCATCTAAAGAAACTTAAAAAAAAAAAAAAAAGTAAAACATTCATGAGTACCCTTGATTATTTTGCATTCATTATAAAATGAATATTGACTAAACCAATCACATACTTCCTCTAATCTTTATTATAAAACATCAACTACCAAGTGAATTTAATCCTTTATATAATACAATTGCTTGTCCTCAAGGGGTATTACTTTTTTTTTTTAATGTATGCCCATAATTAATAAAAGTAGTGAGTGAGAGTAATAATTATTACGATATTAGAATTTCGTATAAATAGTATGAGTAATATTAGAAATTACTTATATTTTACAACAAATTTAATAAATTTAACTGTTTTAATTAATTTGCGAGAGTTGATATCTTGTAATAAAAACTAGAAAAAACACTTTTATTTATAAAGAGAGGAAAAAAAATAAAAGAAATATATAAAGGAATGGTGGGAGTAGTGTTTCGGTGTTTCCACGCAGGCCCAGAGAGCGTGGGAGTGGGTTAAATAATTTAGTTTGGTGCCATCGGTTACACTTTTGTCTGAATTTTATATTGACCGAATTAGTCGGCCTGTGACCTGAGTGAAACTTTGGGGAGGGGAAAAAAAAAATCCATATACACTCTTCATGTCCTGAACCGGCGGTAATAATTGCCCGCAAAAAAGTACTAGCTGTTGTGTTAATTATAAAACCTACTTAATTTTTTATAAATAAATTAAAGAAATTAGATAGGTTACTAAATCATTTTATATATCATGTATACTTTAATCATATATTAATTTATTAGTAAAATTAATTAGTTTGATTAAAAATAAAACTATTCTAAAATAATTAATTAGCTTCATTGATCTTTTCAAAAAAAAAATCAATAAGGTTTTATAATTAAGACTGCAAGGAGTATATGTCATTAACAATTTAGCACTTTATAATTAATGAGGAAAAAAACTTCGAATTTATAAAATATTGTATATCAAATTTGTTAACTAGAATTAATAAAGTAATGCCAAGATTTAATAAGTAATTCACAATTCATTTTATGACAAATACTTTATTTGGGATTTTACAATTTTAAAGTTTTTTTTTATCGTTTTCCCTAAAATTTACCGTGTTTATCAAAAAAGTATAAACTTTGAAATAATTTCAATATTACAATTTTATGTTGAATTACTAATTTTTTTTTTTTTGGGTTTGGTCAAGGGTTTCTCTTTTAAAAGATAGAGCACAAATGATGTTTATCTCTCTTAATGAGTGAGGTTCCTGATATTTGAATTTATGCCCTCTCATTATCACTTCAAGCAATCTTTTGTTGGTAATTTTTAATTTTATAAATAATTAAAAATGGTAAGCTAATTTTAACATTTGTTTTTTGATATAATTATCTGGCATCCTGTTTAGGTTTGTGATTGCCCCTCCAAACACAGATGTCTTCTTCTTTTGGGACTGAAACTTAAGATCTAAATAAATATAACATAATCTTACACCGCTAAACTGACTCTTTGTTGTTAATTGTAACATTTAGGAGCATTAATAAAATAGTTATTGGTTTATTGTATAAATGGGGGCCCATGGGCTGTCCGGTCTTGGATCAGGTTCGAAACAATGTTTAATCCGGGAAAAATCCAGTGTCAAAATCATAAAAGTGGACTCCAAAATCCCCGCGAGCCAAACATCTACAAAATTCTGTCCTTTTGGTCTCGTTTAAAATAGATTTTTATGTGGAATATATATATATATAAAATAAGGGAATATCATTTCTGCTTTAAGCCAAAACTACGTCGTTTTGGCTCTTTTTTAAATGAAGAGATGAAAAGATGAAAGAAAAAAAAAAAAAACAAAAACAAAAAAAGAGCAAAGAAAAAAAAAACAAAAAAAGAGTCAAAACGACGTAGTTTTAACTTAAGGCAGAAAACTTTTTCTTCTTTAAAGGCAAAAATGATATTCCTATATAATAATACATGAATAAGGGACAAAAAGATATTTCCAATTTAAATTGAGATTATATTTGTTTTTATATGATTTATGGTTTTTCTCTCAGGACTTATAGTGTAAGTAATTTTCATCTTATTCAATAAACATATTTTTCGGGATTCAAATTTGATGTTAACCAATAATTTGTTAGTAACATTGCTACAAAATCGCTTTTTAGACAAAGTAAAAACTCTTATCTTAGACTGATTTCTGGATCCAATCTCAATATAATTAATCTTAAAATCTGTTACTTTTAATATCGATTTTTTACATTGTCTCAAAAATCACTTTTTAAACTTGTGTTTTAAGATATAAGGTATAAAAGTTAAGAATTTTTTAAACTGGTGTAAAATGACCAGTATTAAAAGTCTACCACCTATCCTCAATAGCATGGCAGATCCTCAGCCTGATCGTCAATGGAATTCTCCAGATTCTTCGACAATGTCCAATTCAGTTGAATCGCCGTCATCAGCAACCTTGAAGCTTCCGAACTTTCTTCTCTCTGTCCGCCTCAAGTTTGTCAAGTTCAAAGACCACATCCTCATCTTCATCCTGGCGGTGGCCTTTGCCCACATCTCCATCGTCTCATTCCATAATGACCTCCATCACCTCTAAGAGAATCTCAAGTACAATCTTGTCTCAATCATCTTCTCCTCTAGCCTCATTGTCTTCCTCGTCACTCTCTATTATAGCTGCCTGTGTTCCGTCTACCTCATCTATTTCAACTGCTTCAAGCCCGACCATAAGAGCATTTACACGAAGGTGCCGTTTGGTTCTAAGAAAATTTGAGGATGGAAAGGAACTTAGAAGAGAGAAAGGAAGATTTTGAAAGATGAGGGAAGATGGCTTGAGATAAGGTGAGTTGTTTGGTTGGAAGAAAATGAAGGGGAGGTCATTGGTAAAGAATTCGGAAATGTCTATTTTACCCTCAAAAGTAATTAATTCAAAATAAAAAAGAAAAATATTTTTTTTTGCTAAAATATATTTTTAAAAATTATGGTCTTATGAAGTTTAAACTTGTGAAAAAGAAAAAAAATTCCACCAAGTTTGAACTTTTTCGCCAAATTCAAAATTTCCCGCCTAGTTCGAACGTCCTGCCGAATTTAAATTTGAAAGGTAAATTTATCCAAAAATGTGAACAGTGCCATAGGAACTTGAAATCCCACCAATTTTGGTGGGATCTGATCTTCCTATATATGAGGGAAGATTGGTGGGCCCGGGTGGACCTAGAAACTCAAATTCTTGGGAAGATTTGTGCAAATTGTGTACCAAACAAAAGAACTTGTTTAAAGAAACTTGTTTATGTTTCTTTCCCTTCCCACTAATTCTTTATACCAAATGGGACCTAAGGAGATGTTCATGGAGAGATTTAACTTCATCGTGTCATTTACCACAAGAATTTAGGGTTCCAGAAGTAGGAAATTGTAAAAAGGCATACAGAAGGACAAATTATATGCGCTTATTAAGTAAACTTGCTATTTAATCGTAGCCTCCAAATCCCTTCCTTATTCAATTGTGCAAGGCAAGAGCGAAGGATAGAGAGGACTCTACCTACTGTGAGAATTGTCTGAAAAGGTCGTGTCAAGCTGTGTTAGGGTTTTCTCATCCTTTAAGTGTCGCTCAGATCTTGATTTCTCTGCTGCTTTGAGGTTCGAGAAGCTCAAACAAGGAAGATTCACTGCCCGCCTCAACGCTGTTGCTAGTGGACCTAGTGCATTTCATGCGCTCTCTTCCTTGATCCTAAGGTTTCCTCCCAACTTCCAACGCTAGCTCAACATTAAGGTTCATAAGAACTACAGTAACATTGGAGTGGTGCAAATTGTCCCTGCTTTGTGGTTTGACAACTCTACTGCTTATCGGGTTCCAGCATCATCGGTTGTTACCATGATGCCGCCTCTGCCACATCTCCCATGTTTGTAGCTCCGACAAAGCTTTATCTGATGAATTGCCACATCTCCATCGACCTCTCAAAATAGGTCTTGTAGGTAAAATTCAATTTTCGGCGCGCAACGAATAGTGTCCTAACGAAAGTATTTTAGACCAGTTATTATCAAAATAAGGTTTTAAAGTTGACTTTTTAAACCAATACTTTGTAACAACTAGTCTTAAAAGTGATAAATATTTTATTTTTATTGTTTTTTAACTTTTTAGACTGGTTCTTTGAATCAATCGATCTTAAAAGTAATAGACTTTTTTTTAATAACTTTTTAAATTGGTTCTTTGTAACAACCAATCACGAAAATAATAGATATTCTTTTAAAAAAAAAAATTTAGACCGGTTATTTGTCACCAATCTTAAAAATTATAGATATTTTATTTTTATTTTTAACTTTTTAAACTGGTTCTTTGAGAAATCGATCTAAATAATATTTTTTAGACTTCGTATTAAAAGAATCGGGTCAAAAAAAATTCTATATTTACATAACTTTTATTAGTCATTCTTTTTAGACCTCATCTTCTATAATTGGTTTAAATGAGGAGATCTTAAAGCTTTATTTTGTACCAATGTAAACTAAGATTCTATATTTTTAAAAATTTATTGAATCACGTTTGTGATATAAGAGTACATAACTTTTTTATATTTCATCTTTTCTCCCAATTACAAATTACCATAAGTCTTAAGGCATTCAAAATTGAGATGTGTATATAATATGGGTTTAATGTTTCTGCCTCTGAGGCAGAAACAATTTTTCTGTTACACTCATATATAAGTAAGTGGGGCCCATTTAACCAACGGAAGTTAGCTCAAGTGGAAGGGACTTGAGTTGCTTAAGCAAGGGTCTCCAGACTAGTCAGGGCAAAGCTCTGGCGAACCGGGTGCAATAACAAAAAAAAAAAAGTGGGGCCCATTTATTTTTTTTCTCTCTTCTTTTAATAATGGCCCATTCACGTGAGTGAAACAGAAAAATATAATATAATTGTTTCATTGAATCAGGCGTCTTTTATTTGGGAGGAAAGACACGCAAGCACCCTCAAAACAAATGTAACTAAAAATAATAATATATTGAAAATTTTGCTTGTTCAACTCTGATACAAAATTCTTTATCGAATTTAATGAAACATTGATGCTCCATTTTTAAAAATGTCCTTATGTTTTACGATGACAACAAGTTTCATGACCTTATTTATAAAGATTGTAAATTAAAGGTAATTTTGAAAAGAGGAGAAAATTTTATATTTAACTAATTTTCATAATTTTAAAAAATTTGTTTACAGGGTCTTGTACAAGAAATAGGAAGCAGTCAAGTCAAATTAGAATAAGTGATAAAACAAACACTTTAGAATAATTGAATAATTGGTCAAAGAAACCCTTTAGAATTGCTAAAATTAAAAAATTAAAAATTCTCATAACTTGTGAAAAAAGGAAAGTTAATGTTAATTATTTTCCTTTTCCTGATGAATACATGATTCATCTTTACGTGCAATATACAGCTGAATGTAATCATCACCAAATGGATATAAGTAATCTCATCAACTTACTTAGAGGTCATGACATTGTCCTACCATGAAGCAATCCGTAATGATTTATCTTTTCATGATATGCCATTGTGTGGTGCCATTTTAATTTCAAAACTTCTTGCTTAACTCAAAAAAAAAAAACTTTTTTTTTCTATGAAAAATTTGCTAACACATTCCCATCACAAAATTTATTGCCCTTTTTTTTTTTCTTACTTTGCAACTTGTGAAGGACCAGACTGATCAAAATTTTTGTTTTTCTGATACAGTTCTTTGAATTAATTTAAAGAGATTGACAACTCAAAAGGGGTTAATTCGACGTATTGGACTAAATTTTAAGACAAACTTTACATATGATATTGAGGGATTTGGTTTTGGCCCGGAGGCTCCTTTGCAAATGACCAAGTGTAATATTGCACCTTTTTTTTTTTTGTAATGTCTTTTTTTTTGTCATATTGCACAATTACATTTAATCTTTTACAAAGGAGCCTCTTTTGCAAAAGACCAAAACCAAATTCGATATTGAAAGTCTGAATCGTCCACATGATAGAACCCTAATCCAGGTTAGTTGTTGTTGGTAATAACATCATGTATATTGAACACAAAAGCAACCAAAAAAAAAAAAAAACAGAAAGAGTAACATAACAAAATTTTGGCTTCATATTATATAGCATGTGTTATGAAGAGCTAGCTAGCAATGATTTTCTAGCTTCGTTATTAAATTAAATATATATGTATCGTGTGATTTCTTATTAAGAATTAGAGTATACTAAATTAAGTAATGAGAAGTCCCTATTCTGTCATATGCTAAAATAATTATAACCTACTTGTATTAATGATCCTTCAATAGCATACTGTCTGTCAGAGAGTCAGGAAAATGCTCACAAAAACATATTTAGTGGGAGATCACTACTTTTACAGCACATGGAGATCAATAAATATCTAAAACATATAATGGAGTTCCATATATAAATAAAATAGGATTGAGAGAGAGACAAAAATATATAATTAGACCTAACAACTAGAAATAATTTGATGAGTGATTTGAGATGACATATTTTTGATAAAATAAAGGCATTAAATTTGGGGTAGTCATATTCATGCCACGGGATTCAACCGGTGATGAGTTTAAAGAATGAACAAGTGCAGGTATCCAAATGCTGTCCCTCACCACCTTCAAGCTTTGAACATTCACCAATCTCTGTCCCATGCATAATATCTCCACCTGCACTAGCACACAATAAAATGAACCTGTTTAAGTGTACATGTCTCTAACACACGCACACACACTAGTTTCAATTCTTAGTATAATATCTGTTTGTAATGCAAATTACACTACGAATAACATCTTATATTAAAGATTAGAGAGTACTCTCTCTGAAGTCCGATTCTTAATATAAGACTTATTTACCTAATTTAATTAGATTAAGAAAGTTAGTTAAGTTAGTTAATATATCATATCTTCTAAAACATCCAAGTTATCTTCCTTAATTCTTTCATTTTTTAAATTATTGTTGAGGGATCATTTATAGAAGTAAATTAGGAAAAGAATAAAGAATGTGAAAAACATGTCTTATATTAATGACTGGAGTATATGTTATCATCATGGCTTTTTTGCTTATTTCCAAGCATGAACTTTAAATGTCATACAGTATATATATCGCAGCATTTTTGTTAATTTTGTAGGAATGTTTATATTACAGAAAAATGGCTTTAATTTCTAATCCCTCGAGAGCATCAAAGTTACAAGGATTATAATTTTCAGGCTAGCTAACTCTGAAGACTTTAGCTTATATTGAAGAAAATGTGAAAGAGAACAAGAATACTTCCAGCATGATATTAAGTTCATGGTGTAAAAACTTGAACAATCTCTTGAATGTCAAAATGCAAGATGTTTCTCACATTTAACTGTATTGGGAGTTTATAAATTTAGGAAGGTAATCCAATTTATCTGTATTGTACTGTGAGTTTCTGGTGATACAAGTAATTGGCAAAATGCATGATGTTTCTCACGTCAAAGCCTCAATCTTTCTCGAACATTATTTTGATCAGTTTTACATTCCCATCCATATTTAATATTATTTATCGATCCTTCTGCTATTTAATGATGAAGTAGAGTAATTGTAACAATAACTAAATATCAGGCATTTTAATTGTAAAGGACCTCATAATTCACATAATAGTTTCATCTCAAACCCACCCACCCACTCATGCACTAATAAAATCCTCAGGATTTTAGATAGAATGGGCAGATTGATCGATCGTAGAGGTTAAAAAAAAAACGCATCAAGTCTACAAACAGCAGAGAATGTGTGTCCCAGAACCAAAAGCAGTAGATGTTCAAAGTTAGAAGATTTCTAAAGGCTTCTAAACAATTATTGTGATGTATATATCATTCAATGAAGCAATTAACGGAGTCAAAGTGAAATTATCAAAATAATTATGTCCAAATCAAAAACCATAACGTACTCATGCATTGCCTAATGCCTATACTTAGTTACAATTTTACCTTAATAAAAATTATTTGGTCGCATTATCCCTAATACCCTTGGGTAAAATATTTCATCTGATTCCTGACATTTTGACGTATGTTTGGAAAGAAAAATCCTGGTCCAAGTAATGTTTATATAAGATTAATTTCCTACATAAAATATTGTGATTTATTCTCAGTGTTATGATAAATTAATTATGTCTACATATCAAACTTTAACTTAACAAAATACTACTGGTATATAGTAAAAAAAATTTCGCCATCAGATTTTTTAAGAATGCAAAATTAAAAGCTTCTCAAAATCATAATCAGCAAGCTTTTAACTAAAACAAAATTTAAAATAAAAATACTATTTTAAAGTTCAGAATTAAAAAGCTTCACAAGATCAAAATCAGCAAAGCTTTCTTACAATTTTTTTCGAAGTCAAGGTTCCTTAGTTCTTCACTTCTTCCTGTAAACACTATGTGGAATGCACGGCACTTTTCCTAATATGTACTCCGAAAATTCTTAACAGAATATAATTAAAGATTTGTTAAACACTTCAGAGAGGTTGGTGCAAAAGGAGATGATGATGAAAACTTGTTGACACTTATGGTCCATCATTAATGGTCTACTTCTACCCTTCAGACTATATTGAGTACCCTCTAAAATTTTAAACCCTAAAACACACTCCTAGCTAGAGCTTTCATCTCTCTGTCAAAAATGCATGGCAGGTGCAGAAGAAAGAAACACACACACACACACACACATATATATCATTCACATATAACATGACCCACGTAATGAGAGCTTGTCATTTCATTTTGATGTCCAAATATGCATGCATGCTTTTGATGTAATCATTATTCATCGATTCAATAAAAAATTACAGAAACCAAACAAGAAACATAAAGAGATCAAATCAGATACTTAGTTCCTTACCTCATTTTCGTTGAAGAGACCAAGTTTTGTAACCAGATACTTCTTAACCATGAAGATCGTCATGTCTTCGTTCCTTTTTCCCAAATATATATATATATAAAAAACAGGACATAAGAAAAAAAAAAACCATTGAAAAGAAAGTTAGGAGGAGGAGAAGAAAAAGCGCATGACAGAAAAGGCAAAGAGAAAAGCAACAGCCAGCTTTTTCACTCATTTCAATAAAGTCATCATTAAGAAAGTGGAAAAAATATATATGATGAGGCATGCAAATGCTAACTTGCACCACTTACTTCACTCTAATGTACGCCTTTGGCACCTGAGGCAAAGCTTCTCCTCTTCTGTCAATTTATCCAAGAAACCAAATTTAAAAAAACATCATTTATTACATCGAGCAACCAAACTCCCAGCTCACAGAGAAACAAAAAGAAATAAAACAGCCGACAGTACAGATATAATTAACTACATATTGACAAGAGAAACTAAAGAAAACTGAAAAATTAAAACGTGATATCCAAAACTCAGGTTGCTTGAGTTGTATGTCTTGTAATGATGAACATGATAGAAGAGAGAGAAGAAGACACTTATTATCACCGGAGCAAGCAAGCAACAATGATTATTAAACCCAAAATGTAAGTAAAGTAAGTTTTTGCCATTTCAAAAAACTTACTTTTTAAAATCATTATGTTCAAGTGGGTAATGTTAAATACCATATGCGAAGGTTAAGTGCTTCGATATAATGATGAAGAAAATGAGGAAACTTTTTGCTTACTGGTTGGTAGAAGAGTGTAGCGTAAACCACAAACCAGAGTGAGAGTAATGATGAGAATGATGAGCAGGATTATACCAATCTTGTGATGAATCCATTTGCCATGATGGTAACCTTCCAATAAATCTTCTAGTTGCTGGTAATTCCACACCCACCATTTCTGAACCCCCTTGTCGCTCCTCCATTTTTGGCCATAATTTTAACCCTAACCCTAAACCTAGTGATGACCCAGATCTTGAAGCTACTGGGTTTGATTCTTCACCATTATTATCATTTCCCACTGTTTTCCTGCACAAGATTGCACCAGATCCTAACCCCAATTTTAGCTGCAGCAAGTCACTTTCTTCTTCTTCTTCTTCTTCTTCTCCTAAGTTATCACCATCGTCTGCTTCTTCTTTTTCAATCTCTTGTTCTGCAACTTTTGGTCCATTTTCTTCATCGATGTAATTGAGGAATTGGTTATGGTTGATGATAGAGCGAGAAGAAGAGGAGGCCATTATGAGTAGTGAGTGTGTTATATTACAAGCTAACGCAACTTGTATCTTTTTCAAGTAATGCGTTTGATAAAAGAGAAATGGGGGTAGGGTTTGGTTTGGCTCTTTTAAGGAAGAGTATGCTTTTTCCAACACATACCCATCGTCATCAGGGGAAAAAAAAAATCTTTTTTCATTTCCTTCCCTGAGAAAGTAAGAAAGACATGTAACATACCCTCAATAGAAAAAAGGAAGAAAATAGAAAAAAGGTTTATACTTTCTATTAAGCTTTTACGGGATCAAAACCAAGACGTAGAAGAAGATTGATTTTGAGGGGGAGAGAGAGGGAGGTTCGCTCTTTTCCGAGGAACAAATGATGGTCTGCGTGACATCTGAACAGTTTCGAGAACTAGGAACGTGGGAGATTTGTTTATGTGTTTCTAGTCTGTTGAGAGAGATGTAGGAATGATGAGAGAGAGTTGTCTGTACCTGATGAACTATGAGGAAGAAGAAGAAGAAAGCGTGATTAGGGCTGCTACGACATCTGTGAACGTACGAATTGGTTTCATGTGCATCGTTTCTCGCACAAACCCACTGCTTCTCTTCCTGTTGTGTTTCTCTGTTCATCCTCTTTGTCCCTTCAAATAAAAACCAAACACCACCACCCCACAATAAACCTTTGCTTCAAGTTCAACTAAAGCCTCTCTCGCCACTTCCGTCACAAAATGAAAAGTTTTTAAAAGCAAGGTTCCGTTTTTTAAGAGTGAACAAGCTCTATGTAGTCGAATAATTTCATGATTTTTTTAGAATTTTGAAGTTTTTAGAATGCTTGAGGATACGCCTCTAGTTTTATTTATAGTGCATTTTCAACATTTTTATATCAATTAAAAATAAATAAATTTCATTAATTTTACTAAAATTTATAAATTTTTCAATTCTGCCTCTATTTAATATACAAATGTAGAATAAAAATAAAGTCAACGGTAATAATAAAAAAAATGATAGATTAAATTATATATTTACTTCAAAATTTTGATTATGTACTTTATAAATGGGATAAAAAGATCTTCTCTTTCTGCCTTATTGATAAAATCACAGGAATATGTTGACATGCCATAAAGAAGATGAGTTTGGCGATGAGTTTGGCTTTGGTCGGATATAAAAGAGGGTCCGTTGCAAATTTTCAGTATAAATTTTTAACATTTAAAAAAAAGTAACATTATAAAAAAAATCAGTGTAAATTATGCAGCAGGCACTCATTCACATCGTACCAAATCCAAACTCGCAGAAGATACTGTTGTAACTAGAGCCAAATCTATCCATCAGGAGGGATTAGATTGTTTCAAATTTAACATGGATCTTTTTTTTTGAAGTACGTTACATATAGTATAAAAAAGTGACAATAATAAATTTGTTATGAATATACTTATTATGTGGATGTCCATTGACTCCCGGTTTCCAAATATTAAAAGATGATATGGGACCCACGCATAGTGATTTACTATTTGCATAGTACCACGCATAGTAGTTTACTATTTGGTGGGACCCGCACACAATTATACAATCACTCACGGGAAGGAAATCCGTGAGTGAACAGTTTAGGTTTTTGGGGAAAACTACACCAAATGACCCAGAGGTGGAAATTACACTAAAGTCCCATTTTTCTTCTATAAATAGAGGTTTTCTGTAACTGTTCATTTAATTGAATGTAATGAGAATCTCTCTCTCTACTTTATCTCTCTAGAACCTCTGCTCTTCTTATTATTTTTATCAGTTTTATAACACGTTATCAGCACGAAGACTCTACCAAGGTAAGATTTTCTCACCATCTATTTCATATTTCCATTTTATTTATCTGGGATGATCTTAACCATTATATGGAATTAAATATCTATTCTTACCGATTATTTTAACATCGGGTTCCATGGTTAAGATTTGAGATTATTTACTATTTTACTACGGTAAAAAGTAATTTACTATTCACAGTAAATTTACCCCTTTTCAGTAATTTTTATATTTTATTCATTTGACTCCTACATGGAAGTCTAGATTAATCTTTCTGTAATTTTACTTTATTCACTATTTACAGTGAATAGTAATTTTACTATTCACGGTAAATTTATATTTTATTATTTACAGTAATTTATTTATGTTTATATATTCTTCCCACTTCCTATTCATTTATTTCATGATGGCGTCATTAAGCTCCATTTGTAATTCTTTACTTACTGCTTTATTTATTTATCTCATGGTGGCTATACTGAGCTCCATACTGACTTTACTAATATTTAGTTTTATGTCACTAACATTTATTTTATTGTTACTAACATTTATTTATCTTTTATGATAGCACATTAGTATATTTACTAGTGGGTTCTATTTATTTATTTTAACATTTATTTATCTTTTATGGCGGCAACATTATTTATTAGTGGGCTCCATTTATTTATTTTATGTTAAATTTATTTATTCTTCATGGAGGCACACTAGTATCTATTAGTGGGCTCTATTTATTTATTTTATTTAGAGTTTATTTATCTTTTATGGTGGTGACATTTTGTGGGCCCCATTTATTTTATTTTAATTCTTTACTGCTTTATTTATCTTTCATGGTAGCAACACTAGTATAGTGGGCACCATTTATTATTTACTGCTTTATTTTTCATGGTGGTAACACTTGTATAGTGGACTCCATTTATTTATTATTTATTTACTGCTTTAAATCCCCTTCCCTTTTTATTTTACCGTTTTCTATATTATATATATATATATTTACATTTGCATATGCATCTTCTTTCTTATCTTTGGATGAGATAGGTCTCGATGTGAGTTTACTACCATTCCTATCTCATCTTCTTTTTATTTATTTAGCATGTTTATTTTCAGTCATTTATTTTATTTTATTTATTTATTGCTATATATATATATCCCTCTCCCTTCTTATTATTTATGGCAACGACACTAATATATACATATTAGTGGGTTCCATCTATTTATTTTATTATGTTTATATTTTATTTATCCTGAAGATAAACTGTTAAAAGGCCATATATATTATAAGATCAAAATGCTATAGAGAGATGAGGCATAAATTGGCTTGAGACCAAGAGGCAAGATAGCCTTAATTTTAGAGGCAAGATAGCCTGAAGCCAAGAGGCAAGTTAGCCTGATGACAAGTGACAAATTATGAAACAATATTTGATCCATAAATTTTGTATGCCATCAGTTGTATAAATGTCTCAAAATTGTATATTTGGCATTAAATATTCCCTTAAATTATGAGACAAGGGATTGTATGATCATGATTGATATTATAAATAAATATATTCAATTTGCTATTGCAGTAGCAATATTGTGGTAAAGTCAAGAAATATTTTAGATTAATTTCTTGCCATGATCAAACAAATCAGTGAGTTATGGATCATGAATTTTTATCCAACTTCATTCCCAGAAGTGAATAAAGAAAATATATTATTATGGTTGTTATGTGATTTATATGATTATAACAATTTTTATAAATACGAGAAAAGAATATTCATAAACAAAATAATTAAGCAAAAGGAAATATTATTTCAACAAAGTTTAATTGCGAGTGGCTCAACATCATTACAAACTTTAATCATCTCATTCTGAAGATATTTAATGTCTTCTTCTTTTGCTTCACTTGAGATGGGATCCAGATGAGGCAAAGCTCTTCGTAATATCGAGATTTCCGTCATAAGTTTCTTGAGCTTCTTGTGTGGCCACTCAGTTAACCCTCCTTTTTGATAGATTTTTTGTATGGTGTGAGTAGACATATTTAATTGTTTACTCGCTTCATCAAGGGTTAAGTGAAAATAATTTCTTAAATCATGGAGCGTTGTTTTCTTTATTCTTTCTCGTTGCTCCATAGATAACCTATATAATTCACCCTGGTTAAGGGATGAAGTATCATAGGGTATACTTACTGCAGGTTGTTTTCCTTTGCCTAATGAGTGTTCAATATTGGTTTGAAATGAACTTCCATGGAGGTCATTTGGATTTATAGCCCATTCCGAACCAACACAGAGAACCTCATGATAGGCTAATACAGGATCACGCATCAAGATATATCCTGATGCTTGTAAATCTATACAATACTGTGTCAGAAATTGTTTGATTTCTTCAAAATTTTTCTTTGTGAAATCAAACATTGGAAGCCTGTCAGTATTATAAGATTTATCCTGTACTTTTTCAAATAAAACAGCATGGGTAATCATACCTGTTCTTCTTCCGTGAACTTCAAGTTTATGGTACTGGAGTTCGTTGGTATGTATGATCTCTCGTAAAACATGACAACAACTACATTCCAATAAGCTAGTTGTTGCTAATTGACTTGTAGTTGATGGCTGGCTAGTGGTTGTTGGTTGGCTAATTGTTATTGGCTGGCTAATGGTTGTCGGTTGGCTGATTGTTGCTAGCTGGATCGTGGTTGATGGCTGGCTGGTGGTTGTTTGCTGGCTTATGAATGCTGGCTCATTGATTGTTGTGACTATTGGTTGAATTTGACTGGTAGACTCCATTAGTTCAGCCATAGTTCTACACCTTTTAACAGGCCTCCTTGATGAACCTGCTTCAGTTGTACCTTCATTCCTTCTAAATTGAGGAAGAACATTTGTTCTTGGGGGAGAAGTAGGTATATTTGAAGCAGAAGGAGGAATAGTAGAAGGAGGAATAAACATCTCAAAAGGATTAGGAGATAATAAAGAGGTAAATGACAGGTTTGTCTGATCATCATACAACAAAGCATCAAGTAATGCTGTGTCAGATGTATCAGAAACTGGGATAAAATTACTTGGACCTGCCATTACAATAATATACGCGATTAGAAGAAAAATGATAAGTTAGTATATGGTAGTGAATGTTATTAGATGCTTGAATGTTTGTGAGGCATGTTCGTTTGCCTTCTTCTATTTATAGCCGAATTAAATCCTATTGAATCTCTGCAGATATGCGCAGTCCTGTTGAATCTTTACAGATCTGCACCCTGTCAAGCACGAGCTTAGACACTTTTTGACTATATATGCATACGACAATTCCACAGTGATACATGTTGCGCCTGTGATCCCACAGTAATGCATCTGTGATTCCACAGTATTTTGATAATTTCAATGATTTTGTATTTATTTGATTGTTGTTTCTGGAAAATTGAAATTTTGTTACCAGAAGTAACAGAATAATGCATTGATAATGCATTTGTGGAATTTTAATGATATCTATAGAAATAGATATCATATATGGAATATTGTATGAAATTACATGAATTAATTTCTACAGACTCATACTTGAGGGGGAGATTGATATATATCATGTGTGAGTGTTTTTGTGTTAATTTTCTGTGAATGTTTGTGTGTTGATTCCCCTAAGATTGATATTGGATTTGATGATAAATTATATGGAATGTTGGCATGACTTGTTTGATCATCCGAGTCATATTATGTGCTGCTTGTTCTCAAATAGATATGATTATGAAAATATTATTAGAAATGGATCTCTGGAAATATATTAAATTGAAAGAGTACATATGAAATTATTGATCTGCAAAGTTTGCAGTGATGATTGCAACCAGATGTTTGCAATATATTATGCGCGCAATTTTCCAGATTGAATGATCCATAAATCATGTATTAAAGTATCTATGAATGGATAGATCAATGATTATGAGAACATTGTTCATACGTGTATATTTGCAGCTTATAATCCAACAAAATTCTCCCCGTAAAATTTGGCTTTTGGTCAGGAGCCAGAATAATTCCATCTTAAAATGTTTTAAATGTGCAATGATTATTAATCTACTTCAATGCACATAGATGGATATACAAAGATGGATATACAAAGAAAATTGATGATTTGATGAGGGGGAGAAAAATAAGCAGATTGGGTAAAGATTTACTAGAATGTATTATCATTGGCTCGTATTGATCATCGTACAAGGAATTGTGCACTAAAAGTTCAAAATGATAATTCAATTTCAGAGTTTAGTTAATCGAATGCCAGAAGCATTTACTGACCTAAAGAAAGTGACAAAGTCACATGTGCCAACTGCAAATGCTCCTATATGAATTGTTATAAAGCACACCAGAAGTGTTGCAGGTCCATTGATTTTAAAGATAAAAATCCTCAAAAGAGAAAAGGAGCTATAAGAATATAGATGATCATGTTGAGGATAATTAAGTAAAGCTCTAGAAGAGCCATCTCCTGAAGAGATGTTATCTCTAGAAGAGATATTACAAGTAAAGTGTATTGTGGTCCAAGAAGAGACCCAGGTATTTACATTATGAGATCTCAATAAATTATGAATGAAATCCAATGGGATTGAAAATGAAGTCGACGTTAATAATATCTATGATAGCATATGCTACAATGAATGATAATGAGGATCATGAGCCACAATATATTTGTATGTGCTAGAAGCACATAAGGCGCCAAAAACACATATGTCCCAAAAGGACTCAAGATGATAGTGCATATAACATCATTATCTGAATAAACATTTATTGAATTTCTATATACACATATATATTTATGAAAAGATTATTATGACTTTACTTGACAGATTTAGATCTTGCAGGTATATAATGAACAATCAGATTGGGTGTTTCTAACAGAATATTTGATGACAGAAAGTATAATATGCTCAGAAAGACATTGAAGCAATATAGTCATCAGGGGGAGCAACACTGATGTAATCAAGAGGGGGAGACGATACACGCTGTACTCTTTTTCCCTTATCTGGGTTTTATCCCACTGGGTAAGCAGATTGGGTAAAGATTTACTAGAATGTATTATCATTGGCTCGTATTGATCATCGTACAAGGAATTGTGCACTAAAAGTTCAAAATGATAATTCAATTTCAGAGTTTAGTTAATCGAATGCTAGAAGCATTTACTGACCTAAAGAAAGTGACAAAGTCACATATTCCAACTGTAAATGCTCCTATATGAATTGTTATAAAGCACGCCTGAAGCGTTGCTGGTCCATCGGTTATAAAGATAAAAATCCTCAAAAGAGAAAAGGAGCTATAAGAATATAGATGATCATGTTGAGGATAATTAAGAAAAGCTCTAGAAGAGCCATCTCTTGAAGAGATGTTATCTCCAGAAGAGATATTACAAGTAAAGTGTATTGTGGTCCAAGAAGAGACCCAGATATTTACATTATGAGATCTCAATAAATTATGAATGAAATCCGATGGGATTGAAAATGAAGTCGACGTTAATAATATCTATGATAGCATATGCTGCAATGAATGATAATGAGGATCATGAGCCATAATATATTTGTATGTGCTAGAAGCACATAAGGCGCCAGAAACACATATGTCCTAAAAGGACTCAAGATGATAGTGCATATAGCATCATTATCTGAATAAACATTTATTGAATTTCTATATGCACATATATATTTATGAAAAGATTATTATGACTTTATTTGACAAATTTAGATCTTGCAGGTATATAATGAACAATCAGATTGAGTGTTTCTAACAGAATATTTGATGACAGAAAGTATAATATGCTCAGAAAGACATTGAAGCAATGTGGTCATCAGGGGGAGAAACACTGATGTAATCAAGAGGGGGAGACGATACACACTGTACTCTTTTTCCCTTATCTGGGTTTTATCCCACTGGGTTTTTCCTAGAAAGGTTTTTAATGAGGCAGCACTAGAAAATGTATCAATGGATGATGTACTCTTTTCTTTGGCTAGGTTTTTATCCCACTGGGTTTTTCCTAGTTAAAGTTTTTAACGAGGCACATTCATAAATGGACATCCAAGGGGGAGTGTTATGAATATACTTATTATGTGGATGTCCATTGACTCCCGGTTTCCAAATATTAAAAGATGATATGGGACCCACGCATAGTGATTTACTATTTGCATAGTACCACGCATAGTAGTTTACTATTTGGTGGGACCCGCACACAATTATACAATCACTCACGGGAAGGAAATCCGTGAGTGAACAGTTTAGGTTTTTGGGGAAAACTACACCAAATGACCCAGAGGTGGAAATTACACTAAAGTCCCATTTTTCTTCTATAAATAGAGGTTTTCTGTAACTGTTCATTTAATTGAATGTAATGAGAATCTCTCTCTCTACTTTATCTCTCTAGAACCTCTGCTCTTCTTCTTATTATTTTTATCAGTTTTATAACAAAATTGAATTTTTTATAAAAATATGGTTGAAAACGTACGTGTGGTTTGAATTTGACTGTCAACTTGTTGACATTATTGTTACCTCCTCATAGGCATGTCCTGTGTCCCTGATTGTACTGAAGGTTTTTGAACATAGTTATATAGATATTGTATCGTATTTTTTAGGGCATCCTGAATTGACATCTTAAATCATTCATAGACATTATTGCTACATCTTTATATTTTCTCATTTGTTTTAGTGGTGAGGTGACAAAATACACGTATACTTTATCTTAAGTAGTACCTAATATTAAGTATTTTTTTTTAGGTGTAAAACTACACATATGGTTACAAATTAAATATAAAAATACTCTTTGACTGTTAAGTTTAACTTTTCCCATTAAGTTTGACTTTGAACGTTAATTTTGACATTTTTTTACTTTCAAATATACAAAAATATATATGTAATTTGACAAAAAGAGTACTTAACACCAATTTTTTTTTAAACTTGATAATTTTATTTCAATTAAAGGAAACTTATTATTTTTCTAGGTATAATTCCTCGGAGGTCAAATTTTTTATTTCCATAATTTATTTTTTTTAAATCCTTGTCGGTGCAAACTTTTATATTGCATAATTAGAAAATGAAATTAAAAAAAATAAAATTGATTGAAAAATTATTTAAATAATTTTTTGTTCAAATTGTTAGATCAAAAAATTAAAATTATTTTTAATTAAATATAGTATTTTTGGTCAAAAATTAAATATAGTATTTATAATATCAAATTGTAAATGCATAAATATTCATTTATTACTTATTAATTAGAAAATTTAATAAAGATTTAAAAAATAAATAAATTATGGAAACAAAAAATTTGACCTTCCAGAATTACAGTTAGAGAAATAATAATATTCCTTTAATTGAAATAAAATCATTACATTAAAAAAAATATTTGGTGTTGGACATTCTTTTTACCAAACCACATATGTATTTTTGCACCTTTGAAAGTAAAACAAATCAAACTTAACGGTCAAAAGGTATTTTTACACCTGATTTGTAACCAAATGTGTACTTTCGCACCTAAAAAAAACACTTGGTGTTGAGCGCTCCTCAAGATAAAGCACATGTGTATTTTTACACCTTAACCCTCTTTGTTTTATTTTAGATCATGTAATGAAGCAGCTAGCAGATTCAATATTCTAACAAATGATGGGCTATCGAGAACTTTGAATGATTAATTGATATATTAACTTTTTAAAATTGATATTAATTTCTATATATTGATAATTAATTTTGAAGTGAAAATATCGATCTGTAATATGAAATTTACAAAAATGCTTACTTTAAATTACGTAAATAATGTAGTATATACTATCTTTAATCCTGCATATATAAGATCTACTTGACTTTTTTATTTAAACATTGAGAAAATTAAATAAGTTACATATTACTATCATATCTTATATATCATTAGATTATATATCATACAAATTAGTTTAGAAAAAAATTAAAAATTAAAATAATTTAATTAACTTTCTTAATCACCCTAAAAAATCAACTCTTTTGAAATATTATATTTAGGGAGAAATATTATATTCTAAGCATGGTTATCAAAACCGGACCGGACCAGTCGGTTCTGACCGGAAACCGATGATCTAGACCTGGAACCGGTTCGGTCCAGATCAGAACCGGGGTCAAGACCTTGAACCGGTAAACCCGGTGTGACCTGGTCGAACCGGTCTTAACCCGCCAGTTGACCCGGTCGAACCGTTATAATATATATATTTTTTTATTTTTGATATTTTGTTATGATGAATATTTTGTGATTCCATTACAAATTCAAGTGTCATTGGATGGTATATGATACTTTGATATCAATTTGTAAAGAAAATTGTAAAGATTAGTTGATAAATATATAATTATTTGGCTAGTAATTTAAAGTCTTGAAATAATATATAGTATTTTGAATTATGGATTGTGTGATAAGAAATTAAATTATTTATCAATTTTTTATTTCTCACCGGTCTGGTCCCGGGTTGACTCCGGTCTAACCCACTGACCCGTAACCCAGTAGCCAGACCGGTTCACTAATCGGTGTGGGTTTAATTAGCTCGATTCTAAGTCTTGCAATATGGAATTTCATGTATGGTAACTGTGCTGAAAAAGGAAAGTGAGTGGAGATTGACTTTCAGGTGAAAACCTGTACCAACCCTCATAATTCTCACAATCTTTAAAAGATTATCAAGTTCTGGATATCAATGACAAAAAGGAAAGGAGAATGATTTCCATTCAATACTCATAATAATGTCGCCTTATATATTGAAAGCAAAAGGTTTGGTGCACTATAGCTATATTTGTTGCTAACTTGCAATTGCAACATCTCAACTTTTTTTTTTGTTTTCAACCCCGTGTTAAAACTTGAAATCATTTGAATCTAACAACAGCAAAAAGAAAAATATAAGTTGAAGTATTTGCTCAGCTAAGATGGTGTTGCCCTGTTGGGGAAGGATATATAGTGAAATATGGAGAAAAATCCAGTATGCTTATATGTTTACCAACTTTTTGGTAAAGGATATTGAAATTTGTATGTTAATTAACAACTTGTTGTAAAACATAAATTTGTATTCTCGATCTATCTCAGAGAATTTCATACAATACCATAATTTTTAAAAATCTTAAAATATTATGTTTTCATAATCAATATAGAATATACTAACTTTTTTCTATAATTACAGAAGATCTTTTGTAATACAAATTACTTTTTTAGAGTCTTGATCATCTTTTTTCTTATATTTTCTTATAATAAGAACGTGATACAACTTTTTTCAATAGACTTTGAAAGCTTCTTACATTCTCTATATATTTATTTTTCCTTAACATATATGTATTTTCATTTCAAAGAACTGCACCTATCTAACAATAACCTTTTTATGATTTTTAATAACTCCCATACTAATATTACATTTTTATCTTTTTTTTTTATGGAATCAAAATAACACTCCTTATATATAAACGAGACATATAAATATTTTACACTTGAGTACACCTAACCAAGCTGTTAAGCCAAGTCAGATATTTCGAGGAATTTTATTCGCCAAGTTACAAGTTTTTGCAAAACTTGATTTTAAAAGGTGGATGTAATTCCGGCAAGAAAAAAAATAGAAAGTAAATTACATAATGTATTTCTGGAAAAAAAAATTGCATAATAAATGGTAATGAATGTTTAGGTTCAGAACAATAATACCCCTACATTCTTAAATATAAGACATTGACTATAGACTATATTCGATATGTAAGACCCGAATGGTAATATTTTTTTGGCCATTGGAGTTTTCTTTCAAGCCTTGAGTGTAGACTGTGGACTAAAAAAGGTGAGCTCATTTTATAATTTGAAGCCCATCTATGGTTTTGTCTAGGCCTGTATAGGTGATCTCATCTGAGCTTAGGCCAGAACTGGCCTTTGGGTTTTTGACTTTTTGGAATATCCATTGTACTTTGATCAGTTTTATTTTTTTATTTTTCCAAAAAACCTATAAATGTGGGAATCTGCTTTTTCATTTTTAAGACCTTTTTTCATCTTATTTCATTGGATAAATTATTAAATGGGAAAATCTGTATAAGAGCCCAAATAACAGAAAATTTTTCAAAAAATGCTCCAAGATTCTGAAAATACCAGAAAAGGCTCCGAGGCATTTTCTAATATAAATTCATTAAAACATTAACAACTATATCAGCCTTATTAACAACTATATCAGTCTCATTAACAACTATATCAGCCCGTTAACAAATAAAGGTTTTAATGAATTTATACCAGAAAAGTCTTGGGGTCTTTTCTGGTATTTTCATAATCTTGGGGCCTTTTTAATTTTTTTTCCCTGTTACGTAGGCCCCTATATAGATTTTCCCTTATTAAATTACCCCTCCACTAGTTAATCCACTATTTTTTTCGCTAATAGTTTCTTTAGGTTTTGAGTTATATATATAAATAAGGGTTAAATATCAAATTTGCTACGGAAGTTGTCCAAATGGAGCGTTCAGCACCCGGAAGTATTCGTGATACCAAATTTGCTCCAGAAGCATTAAAATGGTACCAAATATACCCCGGAAGTATTAAAAATGGATCAAATATACCCAAGTTCGATGGAATGTCAAATGACCGTTTGCCACATCGGAAATGTTTTTTTTTCGAGTTTATTTTGTCAAGATGAATGCCATAGAAGCTCCACATATCACAAATTGGGTGCCATTTACTGTTTAGGGTTTAGTCGTTCAAACAGAGAGGGTCTGGTAAACAGAGGGCGTCAGGTTTGATTCGATAGCAAGTTCGAATGTGGGTTTGATTTGGGAAGTGTGGAACTACAGGTGGTCTTATACAATGGGTGATTCGACAGCAAGTTCGATTAGTGGGAGCAGGCGGAGGGTGGCGCGCTTGAGACGAGAATCGCGAGAGTTGCAATACAAAGGACCAAGGAAGATCTGTCACTGTGGAATCGTGGCTCCTTTGTGCACTTCATGGACAAAACAAAACCCAGGGAGAAGATTCTTCGGCTGTCGAAACTATCAACATGTTAGTGTTTATTTAATTGTTGGAAGTTAAATCATTGCATGTTGTTAATGGTGAAGGCTGATGTGGAGTAATATGTAGGGCAATGGCTGTGGATTCTTCCAATGGCATGATGGTCAAATGGGTGAAAGGTCGACTGAGGTGATAAATGAGCTTCTTAGCCATGTTGATAGATTGTATGATGACAATGTAATGTAAGGGAGAGGAGCTGATAACCAAGTAGATAGAAATGTTGAAGCAAAACTTTCAGACATGTATTTGGATATGGTCAAGCTTGATCGCAGATTGAGGAAGCTTGATGGTAGATTAAGACTTACAATTTGTGAATTGGTTTTGACTTTGGTGTTGGTTGTTGTTTACATTTTGTCCTAGATTGTGTTGAATGCCATTTGTAATGTGCAATGTAAGTGTATTAGTTGTAATTGTATGTGGAATGTATGTTGCTTCTTTAGTTTGGCCAATTTTGTAAGCTGTAAAGTATGGTCAATTGTCATGGCCAATGTAGTAGATGTAATGGACAAAAGAATTGTCTAAGTTGAATCTAGTATTGTGTATTGGTATTTTATCCTCATCAGTAGTGGGTATGCTGTCAAGTGTAGGAAAGTTGAACTATGATGCTGTCTAAGTTGAACCTGATTGCAAGAATAAAGTGTCACCACTTGCAAGAGATGCCATTAATATATGATGCCAATTGTAATAAATGGTGCGAAAATATGATGCCAAATTGCAAGAAATGGTGGCACGGATATAAAGTTGTTGTCAAGTGTAGGCAAATCAAGAATTGATGCCAATTGCAAGAAATTTTGCCAAAATAATATGGAACATAAATATTTATCGCTGAAAGGTGCCAAAATATACATTACAGCCTAACACATCCATGTGTAATGAAATGTCTGCTCATGAGGAACAACTAATACATCCAAAATGGGCAATACATCATGGCACTTAAGTGTCTAATATACTAACCAAAAGAAAGTCATGACAGCCCTTTACAATCATCCTAGCTTTTAACAAAATAAATACAAGCCCGCCCTTGACAACCATCACTAATGGCATCCAAAAAACATAAACACAACATAGTGGTCTACTTGTTCAGACCCTTTCCCCTTCCTCTTGTTGATGGACATTTCTTCCTACTGCTGGAAGCAATCAACATTTTGTCCCTATGTGCTAGAAGGCGTGAAGTTGGCATCGCTGGTGCCCCTCGCCACATGAGTCCTAGAGGGGTGATAAGGAGTGTAGACGGGGTAAGTGGTGTTGAACCATCCCCAATAATTTGAACATTTCGATAAGCTTGGTCTGTGGCTGACTTAGACATGTTTCACATCATAATTCATCTATTGTTTGGGATGGGGAATCTGGTCTCCAAGTCTTCAGATTGTTGCATGGACTCATTTGAGGTACCGACATAAATGACACAACTGGAACTCATTCCCGGCTAGAAAAAATTGAAAAATCAGTCCTCCAAAAAAATGTGACAATTAAGTGAAACTATAACAATTCAGCACAACATTTCAAAGGGACAGGAAAATCCAACTACACAAAGACAATCAAGAGAGGAAAGGAAACATATAAGTGATCTCAACACAATATTTTAATAGTTTTGTTCTTCTATTGAACTAGAGGATTCAATCCGATTTTCAACATTGCCCACATACTCTTCAACTCTTTATTCTCCTTTGAATCACACTATACATTGTTAGCACACAAAATATTCTACATGCCTAGTCTTAAAATATTCATCATGTCCCCAGGAGAAGTTTTGAGCAACAGTAAGAACTAGACCATGCAACAACTATCATATTCAGTCCTCCCAGTATCCTCATCAATAAGGACAGAAAATTCAGCAACTGATCCTATAAATACAGACAACAAATTCATCGACTCTTGTGACCTTAAAATCAGCAATTAAACATATAAACTTACATTATATTCAGTCCTCCCAGTATCCTTATCAATAAGGACTCCCATCCCAGTCATTAGCCGACTCTTGTAGAAAGCTCTTCCACCACGAGGTCTCACTCGAGATTGTTGTGAACTTTCTTGTGATGCCTGCGTGACTTATCAGCTTCAGGGTTACCTCCACTATGGCTCCTTCGGTTTGAGCTTGTTGTTGGTCGCTGCAATAAAGAAACAAACAGAAAATTCAATTCTTAACTCATATCTGAAACAAGAGACATAGTGCTTTAGTCATACTCACATCTTCACATGTCGCTCTATTATGGCCTCCCTTATGACATATACTGCATGTTGAGGTACTTCCTCTTTTGCTGGCCTTTTCAGCACGTTTGGTAGGCAAATCAAGAGTTGTTTGTCCTTCTTGTCCAGGGTTCCTTCGCCTATCTCCTTTTTCCGTTCTAACTCTCCTTTTGATAGGGTGGCCAGGCCTTGGTGTGAATAGTGGTGGTGCTAATGGCTCAAACCGATGAATTGCTCAAAATGACCTCCCTCTCACTGGTTGGAACTTATTTCTATAACTTGCAATGTATGAATCCTTATGGTAGAACCTAGATATTTGACTAACAGGGTCTACATTGGCATGATAAAGGGCACAAATTGCATGTCGGCAAGGGACACTAGTCAAGTCCCAAGCCCTACATGAGCATCTTTTGCAGCTATAAACACATTATGCTTGTCATCTCCTTCTGTCACTTCATACCCGTCATCACCATTGAAGTAGACTGCACATCTCATCGACATTCTCTTGTTGTCCTCAAACAAAGACACACACTTAGGAATAAAATTACCCTTCCACCTAGACACATTTTTTTCAGCATCAGCCCACTTAGTCATAAGCTTAATCCTGATCCCATCTATCATCCTAATTATTGGTAAATACCTAAAATCATCTATCCAGGCATTAAGGCTTTCACTTATATTGTTGTCAACAATCCAGGACAACGGTGTAAATCTAAAATAAGCCCTCACCCACGCTGTTACCGGGTACGATACAGCTGCCTTTGCTGCTCCCTCACTAAGTGCAGAAAGTTGTCTGAGGCTATCCACAAATTGTTCTTCAAATGTGCTCCAAGAACAAGAGAAGAACTTTTTCTTTAACTCTCCGCCGTCCCACTTCTTGCTCCAGTTAGCATAGATATGCCTAGCACATAGTCTATGCTCTGCCATCGGTAAGACCTCAGATACAACAATAAGTAATCCTTGAAAATGAATAACAAAACATCAGCAACTTTGTACACTTTTATCATTGTACTTAGCCCATATCAATTTAACATATCCCCTACCTTTTGCATATCGCTCATGATGGTGATGTTCTCTCCTTCTTCTATCTCTAACGACCTCTTCAACCATTGAAAAAACCATCTCTAGTTTACCGTGTTCTCTTTCTGTGTTATCCCAATAGCAATGGGATATAGGCTATCATTTGCATTGAGTCCAGTGGTAGTTAGCAATATGCCTCGTGCATTTCCCTAGAGGAATGTACCATCAACACCAATGATGGGTCTACATCCAGCCTTCCTCCCAGTCTGCAGTAGCAGCAAGCACAAAGATTAATCAATCATGTTATAACTGTAAACCATGCCAACCTGTAAAAGTAAATCACAAAATAATTACCTTTGCAGCATGGAAACACAAGTACAACCGACTGAACACCCTATTCCCATTTTCAAGAGCCTCTTTACTTAGTTCAAGCGACACATCTGAACCCGGATTGGACTTTTTCAACTCATTGCAATAGCCTTCCAAGTGGTTGAACTCATCAACATAACTGCCTTCCATTCCCTCAACAATTAACCTCCTCGCTCTTTTACACTTGAACAAACTATCACTAACTTACAACTCCTGTTCTGCATCCTTCTTCATGTCTTTCACTCTATAATTCGGCCTATCTCGCAACTTGTACTGAAAATACTCAACTAGAAATTGCACAGACGCCCTGGGATTCTTAAACACTCGGCTGCAACTATGTTCCAGTAGAAAGGTCTTGATTTTCAACCCTGGATGTGACCCTTGTTTGGAGGCATATAACACAAATGGGCATCCATCTTGGCATCGAATCTGAACTCTTGAAGGCTCACTCTTAACAATTTTCAACTTCACTCCAACATGGACCGCATAGTTATTTATCGCTGAAACAAGCTCCTTCTTGTTTGCAAAGGTCTCACCTACTATGAAAGTGGGCAAACCTTCATCCATCGCATCATCCTCTTCATCTCCACTGTTAGTGTAACCCTCAGAATCCTCTTTATCTTCTCCCTCACTTTCATCCTCACCTTCGCTTGGAATCAGAGGGTTATCTCCATTAACGTGTATTGGTTCATCATATTGTTCATCACGACTGCTTATATCTGTATCCGATAGCTCACTGGTCCCCCCTTTTCCACTACCCTTTCGACCCCTCTTTGGACCACTAATGGGACCATTACACCCCTCTGAAGCCATTTAAAATATACCCTACATTAATGTTTCCCAGCAAACAAACCACAAAGCGACAAGAGTAAATATACAAACGAAGGGCCAGTCAACATTCCACTGTGAAAAACGCATAAAGCAGATAAAAGCTACATACACAAAGTCTGAAAGATTCCATACCTGCAAATCGAGGACAAATCTCTACTACCCACTCAGAATGTCACTATTCTCTTCCTTACAATCGTTGTTCCCTGACTTTCGGTGGTTGCAATTTCACCCTCTTCCACTAATTTCTCCCGGCCACAAAGCGATTTCACAGTGCCGGCAACCTCAAGATTTCACCTTCCGCTCTCTTTCACAATCCCTCTCCCGCCCAAATTGCGATTTCGCCCAAGTTTTCTTCAGAGTGCCTTCGTATATTTGCCCTACTTGTCTTTGTCTTCAGATGCTCTGTATGTTTCACAATCCCTCTCCCGCCCAAATGATGTGGCAAAAGCAAACCCTCCACCATGTTTTTCCTCCTGCCATGTGGCATTTTAACCTGCCACGTGGCATTTTAACCAGCAACGTGGACTGCTGTCAATTTTGGGTATATTTGGTACTATTTTTATACTTCCGGGGTAAATTTGGTACTACGAATACTTCCAGGTGCTGGATGCTCTATTCGGAAAACTTCCGGGGCAAATATGCACTTTAACCCTATAAATAATCTCGTAAACTTTTAATTAAGTGAATAAAAACCTTCCATATATGATAAATATTGATATTCTATATATTATTGAAGGACTAAAGCATAATAACAAATATTAGTTGTATAGATTGAAGGGAAGAAAACCTACGTTCTGGAAATAAACTGCTCAACCCTAGCGTATTTTTTGTTTTTTAATAAAAAAATGTGTATCGGGATTTCTAATATTTTAATAACATATAGAAATCCGTAATTATAACTTTTAGTTTATTTAATAATTTGTTAAAAGTGTAAGCATGAATTTTTTTTGGGGGAGGTATAAATATGAATTTGGATTTTGATATTTTAGCTTCACCTTATTCAGGATTTTTGTAAGGCTGGTTAAAGTAAGTTGAGAAAATTTTAGTAATCAAAGAGATATTTAATATTTGTTATATTGATAATTACATGTATATAGATATATAACACTTATTTTTGTAAATAAATAAAGAACCAAAATTCGCACCGTAAGAAGCAGATGTGGATGACTATATATAAAAGAAGGATCTGGCTTATATCCTTTACATTTAAGATCCGCTGCGTTCCTTTGCGATTAAACGGCGACGTTTTGGGAGATTTTACAAGCTGATGCCTTTTTTTTTTGCTTTTGAAAAATTATTTCACAATACTAACAGGCACTAAAAAGATACTTTAAGATACTGAACAGTTCTGTAAAAATACTTCATGATCTTAAGAAATTATTTTAAGATTTTAAAAAAATATTTCAGGGTACTGACTGATACTAAAAAAATATTTTAGAATACTGATTAGTACTGAAAAAATACCTTAAGATCTTTAAAAATTATTTTAGGATCTTAAAAAAATATTCCATGGTACGAAAAAGATTCTTTAAGATATTTATTGGTATTGAAAAAATACTTCATGATATTGAAAAAATATTTTATGATCTTAAAAAAATATTTTATGACCTTGAAAAATATTTTAGGATATTGGATAGTACTAAAAATATATTGTAAGATATTTTTTCAAGATCTTAAAATAATTTTTTAAGATCATGAAGTATTTTTACACTGCTCAGTATCTTAAAGTATCTTTTTAGTGCCGGTTAGTATTCTGAAATAATTTTCAGAAAGCAAAAAAAAGGCATCAGCTTGTAAAATCTCCCAAAACGTCGCCGTTTGATCGCAAAGGAGCGCATCGGATCTTAAATGTAAAGGATATAAGCCAGATCCATAAAAGAAGCGGATTAAAGGTGCATTCGGATTAGAGTTGAGAAAAGTAACCTTTACTTAATCTGGTTCTCACAAACTTAAGATAAGGTAAAAATCAGTTTGTGCATTGTGAAACTTTTTTAGATTGGCTTTAGTAAAAAGTTAATTTGACAAATTAAAACTTATTTGGAAGATATTATTAAAGAGCAAGTATAGATAACTAACAAGTTGTTAGTCGAGGTGGTAATGAGCTTCACCGGGTAAAGAGAAGGCCTGTTTGGATTAACTGTGAAAAAAATGATTTTTTTCTAATATAATTTTTGCAAACTTAAGATAAAATAAAAGTTAGATTGCAAATGTGATTCATATGCATTGTGAAAAGTATGTTTTAGTAGTTTTTTCTTAGCAGCTTTTAATCTAAAAATCTATTTAAAAAAAAGTCAACTCAAATACCTCATTTTACCCCATCTTACTTTTACCCTTGATATCATGCCTTCTCAACTGTCCATAGCTTTCCCAAGCAAACATGTATGGCTGTATCAGTTATGAGCAAACCCCTACTTTTTTTTTTAATGGAATCTCTAAAAAAAAGTCTAAAATAAAATATAAGAGGGAGGGATTATCAGTTATGAGTAAACGCTCCTATTTTTTTTTTAAATGAATCACACAAAAAGAGTCTAAAATACAATATAAGAGGGAGATATCGATGATTAAGTAATGGTAGAAAGTTTAACCCCATTAATAATTTATTATTGTTTGGTTTTTTGCCAACAAATTTATTAGTGCTGTGTAAGAAATGGTTGTATTTTAGGGAGATATTTTTGCATTTTTTTGGTTGTGTGAGCCCTCAAATGTTAAAAAGTTGCCTTGTTTGTGATACAATGGAATAACATGAATTTTCTTTTTTGCCTTTTTGTTTAGTGAAAATAACATGGTTTGCAAAATACAGGTGTCAACCAATAAAAAGGTTAGCTATACAGAAGGAGCAAAGCAACAACCAAAAGTTATAAGGATGGACTTGTTTGAAATAGTGGTGGCAGAAATAATTTATTTTTAATTAGATTTTTGCAAACGTAAGATAGGATAAAAGTTATATTGTAAATTTAATTTGTGTTTGAATTAACAGTGGTATAAGTGACTTTTTTTTTTTTTCAAATGAGCTATTGTTTGAATTATTATTTGAAAAGTCAATTAAGATGAAAAATAATTGAAAATAACATGAATTTTATTGAATTATATATATAGTTGTATATATTGTGATAATTGAAGAAAAAAATTTAAATTTAAATTTGATAAAAAAATATAAATTATTATTTTAAAAAATTAAAAAAACATTAAAGTCCTTAATTAAATATATTTAATGTAAAAAATTGTATATAAATTATAATACATATAAATGTATATAAATAGGTCGATACTAAAAATAAAAATTTGTTAATTAAAGTGATTTTTTTTTTAAAACTAGAACTTATTTGAGTGATTATTTAAAAAGCAAATTTAAATGAAAAATAATTAAAAATAACATAAATCTTATTAAATAATACATATAGAATTTTTTTCCTAATTAAATTTATTTGTGTTTCCCCTATTATTTCTCAAATAAATCCCGAAATCTAAATTTTGCTAATGATTTAATATTGTCAATAGATTTTTTCCAACTTTTCCCTTTTATTTCTCAAACAAATTGACGAATATATTCTAATAAATAAAGGTATAATTGTAAATTTATATGAAAAATGTCTCTCCCTACCTTGTAAATAAGAGTAAAATAACTATTCTCAATCTTGTACAAGCCAGAGAAAGAAATATAATATAATTTAAAAAACATTTTTTCACATCTCTCTTCTCATACATGTCTCTTCTTATTTTTTCTTTATGTTATTTCTCTCCCCTCACCCCGGTGACGTCTCATCTTCTGATTCTTTTATCTCTTCTTACCTTATCAAGAAGCAGCTCAACATGGCTTCTATGGTACATGGCTTTTGGCCGAGAAGCCCTTCCAACAAATCACTAACTCAAACACTACGCACAAACTCCTCCGTGGCTTCTCTTCTCCCAATCTTCTCCCAATCGCTTTTCCAAATGGATATTGAAAGTATTGGTTAGGTAAAAAAAATCAAGAGCAATGGAAATGTCTATTTATCTTTCAAAAATTCAGCATAAAATTATATGTATAGCTGATACTTCTAAATATCAAAAACTTGTAGCCACTAGTTATTTAATAAATGAAGTACTTTAAACTGAAGTTTTAAGACATATAAATAAAATTGTCATGAAAATAACATGTGGAAACTGAAGTGATATTTGTAATTTCTCAAGGAGCCGAACTGAAGCTGAGATGATTTTGGTAATTTACCAAGGAGTGATATCTGTCATAAAAAAAAAAATGTGTGGAAACTGGTTTGATATTTTATCAAGGAGTGATGTTTGTCATGAAAATAATGTGTGGAAAGTAGTGTAACACCCCAATTTTATAAACGTTTCCATAGAGTTTCATGATCAGAGTTGAGCATTGAAAATATTTTTCAAAATAAAGAGTAACTGAATAATATTGTATATGGTGTATCAAATTGAACGTTTAACAGTACATTTGTGTTTAATACACCTAAGTACATATCCAAAATAGTAACGCCTCCGCAGGTTTCTCATGCTAGCTCCTTACCCTTGTCCTTGATTCTGATTCCCTGGGACCCTGAAGCTATGGCAGGAGCTGAGGTTTAATACCCATTGAACCTCAGGTAACAGTTAACCTCATGCTTATGTAAATAGTATATGACAGATATCACATAATAAGTACACAATTACAACTTTCAAAAATCATAACAACATGTAAGGCAATAACAAAACACAGCCACTGCAATATGTATGTTATCTCAGTCTGCACTATTCACCAGTGCCACGATGGCCTATCGTATCCTCAGCGTTAGGAAAACTTAACGGCGTTATCATGACCATAACCCGTATTTAATTTAAAGAGCAATTCAAAACAGAGTCTTAGCATGTGAGTACACTATCATATATAAGCACACCATAAGCATAAGAGTTAAAGTTACAATACGCGTCTGTACCTGGGTTTTGGTACGTTCTGTTGGTCAGAAAAACGATCTCTGATATCTTATAAGGGTAATATCGTCTCAATTAATTCACAAATATTATTCCAAGAGATATCTTGGCCACATATGACAATTTTACCCTTGGAGGATTTATATTCAATTATTTTCACAAAATTTCGGAAAAAACGCTGGTTCAGCATTTCTGGACAGAATTTTGTCTAACTTTAAAAAATCATAACTAATTCCAGAAAAATCGAAACGAGGATCCGTAAAATTTCCCGGAATCCTTGAGATCTCTATTTTCGAGGAAAAATATTGGAACTCACCTAAAATTCAAGAACAATTCCCAGTTTTCACGTTTCAAACCTCTGCCCAGAATTTCCCCCAAAAAACGTAGCTTATCTTCTAGAATTTTTATCTCTTTGCACAAAACTTCAAATGACATACTCTATATATATTTGGAAAGCCATATATGTCTACTTTCACCATGAATTTATTCATAATTTTACAACATCATTTCCTTCATAAAATATTAACGTTTTTGCTACTAGTTCCTGAAACTGTTAACCGATGAAATTTCGTCAGAGCTTCGCTATTTTGATCATAATCTTCCAAAAATTTTTGCCTTCATCATTTTTTTCGAAATAAAGGCAATGGAAATCATAAAAACACGAGAACAAAACTATAATTGGAAGATTAAAGATCAAAATAACATTTCCTAACATTTTTAATACATAAGCTAAGAACTTGAACTAAAAGACTAAAAACTTCTTTACCTCTTGTAGAACCTTGCTTTTTGCTCTTGAAACTCCTCCACTCACTTCCCCACTCTCTAAATTTCGACCTATGCCTTGGTGAATTGGTGAGGAATTTGTGAAGCATATGACCTCTATTTATAGCAAAACATGGGTTAACTTCCTAACAACTTTACTTTGATCTTAGCCATTGGTTTTACCTTAGCAAAGAAGTTTTAATCCTACCCTTACACCTATAAACAAACCGCCCTTCTCCCCTCTTCCTTTTAGATTTTTGCTTCATCTCCTATTTACCCCAAATGCTAATTTAGTTAGGTGTAAGTTGGTGTTTTTATTCAAGATCTAATTTCACTTTTGAAATCATAATTTTATGAGTAGATTTATGGAAATTTTAAACTCCTTGAAACACTTAGATATGAATCCTAAAAGTATACGAAAATGACTTTAGGAATAACCAAGTTCAAGCTCTTAATTTACTGGTTTCAAATATCTACTTATATTTAATACTTAGTTCAAAATTTTCAAAATAGGATTTAACTTCTATGAATTCTCATTTATTTGTATCTGATTAACTACTAACTTACTTCTCAAGTTTCACTTTGGATTTCAAATAATTATTCACCTTAGTTAATTTTTGACTTTTTAACTCTTAGACACATACACACTCACAACATACCTACACACACGCCATCCCCCCCCTTCCTTCTCTCTCCATATGCTTTTCCAAAACATTAAATCCAAGACCCCTAAAGTCTTCATTAGTACACTCATCCCCTTCTAGAACTTTAACTTAATTAGCCATGTGTTTGTATGTGTAAAAAAAATCATTTCTCCTTCTTGTTACCCAAGGTAAAAACCGTCCTCTTCTTCCTTTTTTTTTTTTAATTATCAATTTATGTTTTAATTGTTCTCACAACTCAAGAAGAAAAATCTCCCATTGGTCCAATTTAGGATTTAGAATTAAAGGTTAATATAATTTGGTTCTTCCATTTATTTGTGTAATATATTTGTCCCTTATTAAATAGAAATTTTCACCTCATAATGATAAATTAAGAATAATTATTTAAATCCTAATTTTTGTCTCTATCATAGTGTTTTACATAATAACAAGCTAAATTAGTTTTTAGACTCCTAAATTTCAGAGAAAAATTGCCTAAAAATAAATACAACACCAAAATTTGAGACCATATATTTACCTATTTAAAATAGGTATTGTTTATGGAAATATGATATTTAAAATGAAAAATTATCCGGGTATTATAAGTGGACTAATAGATATATCTGTAATTTACTGAGGAGTAAAGGACTTACAATTAAATAGTATGGTTCTTTAATTAACAAAAAAAAAAAATGATACATTTATGTTTGTTTGGGGCTATATAAATTTGATTCTTACTGGCTTTAGATATTCAAATACATCAATTACCTTAATTGTGAAATAATTATTACAATCTCCAATCTTAAATATATGATATAGTTTATAGTGTAATTTACGCTATAAACTATGTCATATATTTATGATCGGAGGAATAACAAATATATCATGGCCTCTAAAATCCCACCATTCTCACCTTAATTATAATTATTGTGTTCTATTTTCTATTTTTTAAAAATTTAGATTATTAGTTTTTCCATAAAGTGAAAGATACTGGTATTGTTCAACTATATAATATTGTATTTTTTTAGTAGACAGAAAAGGTATTATAAGGTTGTGCAGTTTTTATTTTTCAAAAGAAAAATATTATAAAGTTGTGCGATTTTTATTTCTTGAAAAATATATAAAACTATATTATTTCATGGCTGCAAGATATCATAATGTATCTCGTTTTACTTAAAAACCAAATACAAAGGAAAAACGTGAAAGAACAGCATGAGAGATATTAATGTAAGGTATTAGAGGTCATTATCCTTTTTTTTTAATAAACACACATATTTGCTCTATTGGAGGTAATATAAATATTTTCCAGTGATTCGAATCCCTTTTTTCAGCTTAATGTAATTTACATAAAACGTGATCTATGGATCCTCTACGTTGAAAGGAGTTTGGATTAGTGGTCATAATTTCCACATTTGCTTCCTATTGGTTTGGATTAACATTTACAAATCTGATTTTAATCCCAAATTTTGGGCTCCAACTTACTTTTTAAGGTGTTCAAAATCAGTTTTGTGTTTTCCAGTTGAACCCCAAACAAGCATTGCAAGAGTCTTTTCGTACACTTTCAGTTTTCACCGCACTTATTTTAAGAGCCGTGGCTCGGAGTAACGTCAGCCGGAGATTAGGCTATGAAAGCCCACTGGGCTGAATGTCCCTGAAAGCCCATTGGATTCCTTCAATCTTGTTTTTCATTAGTTACCACTTACAAGGATAACACCTGAATCTATAACCAAAAAATGTATGACACACTCCTCGACTCAATTGGTAAAGAAGTTGAACATTCTCAACAAAGGGATAGGGTTCGATCCTAGAGTTGGTTAAGGCCCTATGGGAGGTATCTTAGCTCTTGGGTGTCTAAGTAAACGCCCAAAGGTAATAGACGGCTCGCCTTACTCAACATTGGTATCACCTAAAAGGAAGAGAGATTTCGCTCTGTCCTTGTATAATGAGTGAACTCAACCCATTTTCTAAAATTTTTTTATAAAAAAAAAGTATCACACAAGAATATTTTATAGGGGGAAATTAATTAATTATTTTTTATGATTATGATTGAGTTATAAACTTGGTGAAACTATAAAAGTTAAATAATTAATTTTCCCTCTAATAGTTGAATATTAACTGTATGATATCATTATTAACTTTGACAAAAAAAAAAATTATTAACACCAATTGAGGGTTGGCCGTGGGCCTAATGATATGTACTTTGATTCCGTAATTACTTGGTATTAAGTTTGATTTTTGGACCCCTAATCCTTGGGTTTAACTGGCGTGGCGGTCGGTCTTCTTCACCTTTAGAGAGAAAGTTTGATTCCTGCGTTAGTCAAGGTGCTGGGAGAGGCTTCATAGGGGTCTAGGAAGCAGTGATAACACTGATAGAAGTAGAGATATGTGTACTTTCTGGCCAATATCCCATGTGAATTGAGTTTTAAGCGCCATGCCCTTGAACTGTGGGTGAGCTCGACCCCTTTCCTAAAATTTATTTATAAAAAAAAAAGTTTGATTTTTGGGCATGGGAAACAACTCTTTGTGGGACATCTACTACCTTAAATGGAAGCATGAAATACGATAAGGTGGAGTGAGAAACAAAATAAAAATTTAAGAAATGATTTTCTAGATAATAAATCTTTGCCCCAAATAACAACATAATAAATATACACGGTCATTTTCATGTTTTAAGTGGGGATGGAAATGAGCTAGGCCGAATCAGTCTTCTTTAGCTAAATAAGTATGGATCTATAATAGAGATTCAAAACTTGAGCATGAGTTTAAGCCTTATATAGATTTTTTTAGGTTTAGACTTGAGCCTTTAAAAGGCTTGATAAGATTTGAAGTATTTTTAAATGCCTACTTAAAATATAAGTATCTGAATAGGCTTGATGCACTTTGAAGAGAGCATTTCCAAACTTGTTAAGGATATGCCCTGTTAAGACGAAGTCATCATCCTTCCATTATTGCCTCTCTCTCTCACTAATTTGAGTCATAGTGTATTCCTCCCCTTTTTAAGGTTTGGGCAGTGAGCACTATGTAACATTCATCGTTGTTAAACTTCATCTTCTTTTACTATGTTAGTAAGTTGCTACCATCAAATCTTTCTAACTTGACAAAGTTTGTAATCAATTCACTCAAAGACGCCATTTTTAGATTCAAGAAATTACGCCTAAAGATGATCGGAATGGCTAGATCTCTGAGGAGTATAAGAATAAGAGATGGAAATGAAAGTAATGCACAATGTTTTCAAGGAATGGGTAATACTTTCTTTTAGACTTAATTCGGTCCCCCACCTATTCCTATCTAATACGGTGCAATTTAGATTGAGTAATGAATTTCTTATAGAATATAATGAAGACCCTAAAATCTGAGTTGCATTTTCAATACTCAAGTCTTGACAACAATGACTTTTACAAAATGATAATTTGACTTTATTTTTATGTACACTCAATAACAAAGACAATGAATTTGATTTCTTGTTGTTGTGTAATTTCTAACGCGTCAAAATGACTTATGGTGATTGGTAGAGTGGGTAATATGGGTTGGACCATCAAGTTCGAGCTAAGCTACCACAGGCTAGGACCATATGGGTTCAAAAAAAAAACCGCATCAATATGAGATGACATTTAACTAACTCAACTCATGACCTTTAGGTTGGCGGGTTAGTCCGTCTAACCCATATTATTTCCTTTTTCAAAAAAATATTTTTCCTGCATTTTTTCAAACTTTTTTTAAAACAATATATTGATTTTTTTCCCACAAACCTAAATCATAAAAAAATAATTAAAAATACATTACAAAATCATAAAGTGATAATAAAATATCAAATTCAAAGTTTCAAATATTACAAATTAAGTATTCTTCACAAGTCCACACATTACAAAATAAAAATAAACCCAAAGTCATCATTAACATTTGATAATTAGTTGATATTAATCATGTTAGGTTACATAGTGTACTTAGAGAAGTCACATTTAAAAAATAAAAATAAAAAGACCTAACTCACCAACCCAGTGGTCCAATCCGTTGCGGATTGGGGCTACATGGGGTTGGGCAAAAAAGAATCACATCAAAATGATCCCACCTGCAGAACCCTAACAACCCATTTTTCCAGTTCAACCCCACAATTAAAACCCATATTACCAACTTTAGTATTATATTTATAAGTCATAAAGTAATGCCTTAAAGTAGTACCCATTGAAGTAATATTTTTTCAATTAAAAGTCATAACAATTTGTTAGATTCATAAGTCTCATATACTAATTTATAAATAAATATATGAAGAGTTATACTTTTATATCAAGTAAAGTTTTGTCATAAACACAACACAACTTTTCACTAAGCGGTGGTTGCCACACCTTTAACTATAACAATTCATATGTGTCTCTGAAAAATGAAGAGATATAACCTTAGTAACAATTTAGTGTTATAACTCCCCACACAACTCTTCATATAAGTCCTTTAATTAATGAAAATGATATTACCAAAAACATATCTCTTCATTTTTAAATATTTCAACAATTTCTTGTCTTTCTGTTTTTTCTATACACCTGATCAAACATTACTCCTACCAAATAAAAAAAGATAGTACCTCTTATTATAATCAACAAACCATAAGAGATCCGAGAAAAAAAAAATAAAAACAAATCATAAGAGACTAGTGAGCAGTGACCCTTACAAGGGTGAGAAAAAAATACAAGCGAAAGGCTGACATAACACTATATTTAATGATGACTGAATTCATCCAAGATTGTGATTTGTAGAAATTGTGAGATTTGAAAACTAACATATGAAAGAATAAAAAGAAAAGAAACAGTCTTTGTTCGTAATTTAACGTGAAGTGTATTCCCTCTGAACGGTGAGAAAGGTGAAATATATCAAAGCTTAAGGTACACATTTAACAACCAACTATTTGTCCGAAAGTACCTAACAAAGTTAACTATTTTGGGTATAAAAGTAAACATAATCAATTTCCTTAGAAACATTTGTGGCAATGTAGATAGCCCTGATTAACTTTCATTTTTTTCATTTTACATTATGGTTCCACCAATCGTCTTATTCAATATTATTTTACTATATTTATAGAAACATGTGCTTTTTTTTTTAATGAGAAAATATCATTTAGATCTTATGGAAGTAATTTTATTTCAGTAAACTCACAAAAGATTATGAAATTTCACTGCATCCCATTTGATCAAAATGAAATTAAGTTTTGTTAGCGAAAAGACAATATGCTAATAAATGTTTTTTTACAAGATAAATATGAGTATTTATAAGGAAAATATGTGAATGATCAAGATTTTTTAACTCCTTGGATTCTTTTAGATCCCTTTACAAAATAAATATGGTTGTTCATAAGATAAATATGAGCATTTATAAGGCAAAAATATTATGTTAACTTTTAGGCCCAATAAAAGATATTTATGTTTGGTGCTCATAGCAAAATAATTTATTATTAAATTTGCACCTTTGTCGTAATAAAAATATACTAAAATACTAAAGAGTGAAAAGATTAGTGGGACCCATAAAGCAATAAGTAATATAAGTTAACTATAGTTAATGACTTTGCCATATATGCTACCAAAAAATTAATTATTTCTATTTTTGCACCTCAAAATAGTCATTTGTGTTGGATGTCTAAGAGGAAATAGTTCGTTGCTAAATTTGCACATTCACCCTTATATCAAATACAGGAAATACTTACATACTCCAAAAATACCATGTCATATGAATTCTGTTTAATGAAAACACAACAATTCATATCCTTTTAATCTTAGTTGGCTGGTGACTCATATGAAACAATTCATATTTCATTTTGTGTTTAAGAAAAATTTAAATTTAAATTTTAAAAAACAAAATGATAAGTGAATATATATTTTTTTAAAAATAAAATAAAATATGAATTGTTTTAGAAAAAACCCCACCAACTAGAATTAAAATGATTTGACTTTTTACTTTCATTAGATATGGTTTAAATGATGTAGTGCTCTTGAAATATGTAAAAAAAAAACGAAAAACTATAAATAAGGACTGATCTAGCCTTGTCGGGCCAACCCTTCACAGGCTTAGGTCTAAATGGGCCAGCCCACAGGCTTTAGGCCCATTTAACAAAAAACACTATTTTAAATTCTTTTAAGTGAAATAAAGTTGAAATAACAAATCCCTAATTTTTTTGGTCAACAATAAATTCCTAATATAAGATATAAATATTACCAAAATTAAATTATAAAGAAATAAAGTTAAAATAACAAGATACTGTACTTTACACATATACTGTCATACATAGAAACTATTATTGGTAGCCGCATGGCAATAGCCTTATATTTTTTTTATGAAAAACAATCATTTATAGGTATCTATACTAATAATTTATTCTAGGTGATAAGTGAATCTCCAATGTAATAATTTGAGCAAAACTTAACCCCTTTTTTTAGAGACTTGTATCTATACTATAAGCTCAGTTAAGTTTTGTAATCTAGTCATCTTTAAATTGAGATGCATTATTTTTAAAACACAAATAAATTTCTAGTGAAAATCATTGTCTAATGTTTAAATTAGCCTATTTTTTTTAAATTTTAAATTAATAGACCATTATGAAAAACAAAACAAATTAAATCATTTAATAAAATTCAAATTCACAAAAGATAGTAAGAACTAAATATTTGTAACAACATTGATAATATAAAAATTATAGTATTATATGAAAAATTTTAAAAAATAAAAATAAATAGGCCTAAATGAGCCGATTCTTTTAGGGCCTTGGCCTATTAGGGCAAGCTTTTTTAGGCGGGTTCTATTTGAGGGGCAAATTTATAAAACTGGCTTATTTTCATAGCTCTTATATAAGTATTTCTCTATCAAACACTTCACATTAGTTAATTCTTATTTTTTTAAAAGTGGATTCAATGCTTAGGAAAATACTCCACTCACGATCGGAGCTGATTTTTTTTTTTTTTAAAGTGAATTCAATGCTTAGGAAAATACTCCACTCACGATTGGAATTGACTTCTAATTTGATGAGGAAAAAATGCAAATAGATTAATATTTGGCCACATTAAAAATAGGGAAAAGATAGAAAAAGAATTTTGAAATTATAAGATTTCAAATCAGGTTTTTTTTTAATCAAAGGTTAATAAGGAAATGATGAAACTTGATAAACAATTCAATAACTTATTTTTTAGAAAATATTTGATTTAAAATTTTGTAAATTTAAAATTCTTTTTCTATCTTTTACTCTTAAAAAATCCCAATGGTAATAAATCCTTTAAGGAGTATGGGAATTAGGCCTAGCAGGCAAAGGAAAAAAAGGGAAAATGAAACTAATATTTTAAATAAGTAAAATAATACCAGAAAATCTTAACCATAACAAAGTGGAATAAAAGTCATTGAGAAGTGAAAAATTTATTATTGATAAATTAAGATAATTTTCTCGTGTTATTTTAGTTAATTGAGATGTTGGTCTCATTAAGAAAAAAAAGGGTTACTTCCCAGCAAGCTCAGCTTTTTCTGGGGTTGTGTTGAAGACTGCGAGTATCGGATTCCAAATCCAAGCGACTTGCTCTGTCCACCGTCTCTGATCCAGGTACAGTATTTTCCTTCGTCTATTCTCCTACATTTTATCACTGTCGTCAAACATAGTTTAATTCAATTGCGAACAACGTAATTTTATTTAATTCTCTAGTTGGTGATATCATGTATCTTCAGAAGTAGGAAAGGCAAGATTTTGATCGGATCTGGGTGCCAATCTGTGATCTCAGAAGCTTTCCCTTATTCAAACCCAAATCTTTACAAAGATGTGCCAATTTGTCTACTGCTTTATACATATTTATCTTAATGTTTTCGTTAATTTACTGTACCCTTTGTAATCACTGCGTGCAATATTGTCGTTTCATGAATTTTTATGTATTTGGGGTTTCTGTTGAGCAGAATAAACTGAGTATAGATATTAAAGATTAGAGAAGTCCATCGGGTGGTGGTGCAATGTCAAGTTTTAGAGTAGGTGGCAAAGTGGTGGATAAAGTTGAGTTATTGAGGAAGAGGCATTTGCCATGGCGCTTGGACGTTTGGCCTTTCGTTATTATATATGCCCTGTGGCCAACAACTATTCTTCCCAGCCTTGACTTTGTGGATGCTGCCATTGTATTGGGTGGCCTTGTAGCTCTTCACATTCTGTTTTGGTTGTTCACGGTTTGGTCGGTTGATTTCAAATCTTTTGCCCACTACAGCAAGGTATGGTGGTTTCACACGCCAGGTCCAATATTTTACATTCTGATTAAGATAAAACTGCAAGACATTATCATTTATCCTTCTCTGGGTCTGCAGGTTAAAAGTATTCACGATGCAGATGCATGCAAAGTAACACCAGCTCAGTTTTCAGGTTCTAAAGAAGTGGTTCCACTTAAATTTCGAAAAACAGTAAGTATCAGAGACGTTTTAAATGATTGATTATCATTTCTATTGCATGGGAAGTTAGAATTCATTTCTCACTCATATAATATTATAATAACAAAGAACTCTTGACAGTAAACTTTTTTGTTTAGGCCTGAGATGGGGTGGGCTGTTTCTTAGGGTTACAGCTCAGTTAAATGATAACTGATAGAATAGATAGCTAGGTCGATAAATAGAGAGGGGTTACAAGAATGTGGGAAATGTTGAGTTTGGAGGTTGTGCTGATTGCAGAATGGTAAGAGGAATGGGTTACATGATTCTAGTCTCAGCTGTTAGTTTGCGGTCCTATATTTTTTTTTTCTGTATGATTATTTCTATTTATACCACCGACTTATTTCAATCCTTATATCTGCTCCCATATAATTTTAGAATGGGGCAATTGCATTTTATTTCCACAAACTATGCCCAAATTATAAGATTGGTACTTGAACACCAAATCAAAACAATATGATATACCTTATGAACTTTAAAATGCTACAAAACACCCTCTCAAATGCCAAACACTATTTTCATTTTGGAGGTTTGTGCTTTGTTACAATTTAATGTTCCTGTACTACTTTTGTGATGAATAGATTATGGGGGATCAATGAACTTTCCCCTTTCAAATGCATATGCACACTGATCTATGGATTGAATAGGTCAGTCATATATATATATATATATAGCAAACACAGATTCAAATAGGCTAGCCATACTACGAGTAACATAAACCCTCTCAAATACCAAACATTACTTTCAATTTTGTAATTAAATCATAGTTCATAGGTATAAAATCTGCTTTTCCCTATTTGAAATGGTCAGTACTTAATTTGATTTTATTTTTAGTCTACTTTCTCTGTTTCTCTCTCTTTAGATATTTATACCCATTTATATAACATATTTTATGTGCTTGAGGGGGTGGTGGTCTATGGGTGTTGGCCTATTGGATTTTCTCCCATGTTTTCCTTGTGTTTGACTTGTGTAGATGACTTGCTGAAAGGATTGTGGGGGTGGGAAGAAAAAGTAGATGTCTTGTGTATCGTTAATGTATAAGATTGGCTAAGGTTCAAGTCAAATTTCTCTGCTAAGTGACAATCTCTGTTCATTTACGTGGACTCAGTTAAACATATGTTTTCATTACATATTCACATTTGCTTATGCGCATCTTGCACCATTGTGCTGCCTCAGTTTGCAATTTTCACTACTTGTCTTGTTAAGTTACAACACACTTTCAACTATATTTCTGATTGCTGCAAATACAACCAACTAATTTTGAATGGGCAATCAAATAATCAAGTTTCCTTGTTATTGACAGTGCCTGTTTTGGGCATTACAGAACACATTTTGACCAGCATTTATCTTTTTCTTGGTTCTTTTTATGACCCATATTTTGTGTGTTACATTGTTAACTTCTGCTGTGCCGTGCAGGCTGGAGTTTCTTCATCGCAGGTGGATTCAGAAGAGATTTACTTTGACTTCAGAAAACAACATTTTGTCTATTCAAAGGAGAATGGAACATTTTGCAAGCTTTCTTACCCTACCAAGGAAACATTTGGATATTATCTCAAAAGTACTGGCCATGGCACTGAAGCTAAAGTTCTTGCTGCCACCGAGAAATGGGGCCGCAACATGTAGGTTCTTATTTTTGTTGTTTACATTTTTGTAAATTTCATTTAACTCTGGAACCCTTAATGCTGGATGCTAAATTTGCAGGTGTGTGTTTATAGTTGAGTTTTCATGCCTGTGCATGCTGTTTTTATTTAATGACTGCTAATGCATAATCCTTCTACCTAATTTTTTCTTTCATATTCTTATTGGCTGTTACCATTTGAATGTTTATACATACCATGTGTCATCCTGTTTGATTCTAAGTCTTAACATAATGCCTGTTGGTTTTGTAGATTCGATTATCCTCAACCTACATTTCAGAAATTGTTGAAAGAGAACTGCATGGAGCCTTTTTTTGTCTTTCAGGTATTCTTTCTCCTGGGTCAGTGTTATAAAGTTTTTCTTTAGTTCTGAATCTTCATGCAGCTCTTGATTGGTTTTGATCTTCTAAATGTGGACAGGTTTTCTGTGTGGGTCTCTGGTGCTTGGATGAATATTGGTATTACAGTTTGTTTACTCTATTTATGCTGTTCATGTTTGAGTCAACTATGGCAAAAAGCCGGCTGAAGACTTTAACTGAGTTGAGACGTGTTAGTGTTGATAGTCAGAACTTAATGGTACATCGCTGTGGCAAGTATGTTGTTGCATCCTAAATAAGCTCATACTGGGTTTTATTACTATGGTCTCTGAAGCTGCTTATATACTTGTATTTTGTTCTGAATTATAGATGGGTAAAACTCTCTGGCACCGATCTCTTGCCTGGGGATGTTGTATCCATTGGACGCTCTTCAGGTCAGAATGGTGAAGAGAAGTCTGTACCTGCAGACATGCTTATATTGGCTGGAAGTGCTATTGTAAATGAAGCAATTCTCACTGGCGAGTCTACCCCTCAATGGAAGGTGTTTATCTGTTCTGAAATACTTTCTCTAACGTGATTTTCTAATGGATATATGTTAAGGCTTTTAAGTGCATGCTTAGTTTTTTTGGGGATTGTTATTTTTTAACACTTTGAGGCAATCATTTTGTCTCATTGCTGGATTTGCTTTCTATTTGTGTGCTGGTGCATGGGTTATTGGCAGTAGTTTCTTTTTAGTTTTGTAGGGTTCTGAAATGTTTTTATGCTGGTCACATATTTTAAAGGCTAAAGTAATGTATCCTTTTCATTTTATTATCAGGGACCTGAAAACTGAATTCAATGAATATGAATAATGAGTTTTTTTTGGGTGTTGTTTGGCCATAGACTGACTGTTATTCTTTATTGCTATGGCCGTGCTTTGTTTTGTTTACTGTTTTTCTTTGCTGCAAGGCTTCTGATTCTTGTTAGCTGTTAGTATTTTCATTGGAAAGATTGACTCTAAAAATATAGAAAGTCATGGTAGTTTATTTTTTCCCCATAATTCAATTCTTGGGTTTGTGCATGTATCTGATGTCTGACAATGTGATTTTTGCAAACATTTTTATTGTGGAAAAATATATATTAGGTGATAATAACATCATAAATGGAAATCATTACATTCTTCAAGTTAACCACTCCATTTCAAGGCATCTGTAATTAGCCTTCAATGCTGAACCTTTTATGTCTTGGAATTCCCCTTGCATGATTTTTATTTAGAAATGACCATCCTTTTAGGTTTCAATTGCTGGTAAAGGCATCGAGGAGAAGTTGTCTGCAAGGCGAGATAAAAGCCATGTATTATTTGGTGGGACTAAAATTTTGCAGCACACTCCTGACAAGGTGATTCAAGACTATGATGTTTATGTATTCTTTTTTGATGTTGAGGTGTTGTCCATGCTTTCATTGTTAATAATATCCTATTGACATTCGTGTTGGTGCCAGACTTTTCCACTGAAAACACCTGATGGCGGCTGCTTGGCTGTTGTTCTAAGAACGGGATTTGAAACTAGTCAAGGAAAGCTGATGCGGACAATCTTATTCTCTACCGAAAGGGTAAATTGATATAGACCTTAGTAAGCGGAAGTATTTTATGCTGTTATGATTTATTACTTTATGTCTATTGAATTTGTTTCCTTTCTTCTTAATGCATATATTATAGGTGACTGCCAATAGCTGGGAAAGTGGGCTGTTCATTTTATTCTTGGTTGTGTTTGCTTTAGTAGCTGCTGGTTATGTACTTGTTAAGGTAATGCTTCCTTACAGATGAATTATAAATTGTGATATGAATTTGTCTGTCAAAAACTGTGATATGGTTGGTATGTGGTATATTACAGGGTTTGGAAGATCCCACGAGGAGCAAGTATAAGCTTATACTAAGCTGTTCACTTATCATCACTTCTGTGATACCTCCTGAATTACCCATGGAATTGTCAATAGCAGTTAATACTTCCCTAATTGCCCTGGCTCGGCATGGAATATTTTGTACAGAACCTTTCAGAATACCATTTGCTGGGAAGGTACCTGGACAAGGAGTGCTACCACCATGCTTCTGTTCTTACATCACTAACTTCATTACACAGATTATACCTTGGCGCTGTCTGTTTGAACTTATTGTACATCTTTTGTCCTAGGTTGACCTATGTTGTTTTGACAAGACTGGAACACTTACCTCTGATGACATGGTAACTGCATCTCTTCATGGCATTTGATTTTCTTTTGAGACCTTGTTTTGCTCATTAACTGTTTCTCTGCTTTATTATAGGAGTTTTCTGGAGTTGTTGGTGTGGCTGGGTCTACAGAATTAGAATCTGATGTGAATAAAGTGCCTGCACGTACTGTTGAAATTCTGGCTTCTTGTCATGCATTAGTGTTTGTTGATAATAAGCTGGTATGCTTGTGTTTCTGAAAGCCAAGTCTTTGTATTTTCATTATTATTTCCTTTTCCCTTCAGTGACATCTGGATAATTGATTTGGATATAGTTTCTTGAATGTTACACTAATCATATATCTTAGACCAAAGTAGCCATTTTTGGAGAAACAAATTGGCAACAGAATCTTTTCATATCTCCTTTTCATGTGATTCTAGCTGACATACTCTCTACTTGATTATTAACACACACAAGTAATCTTCAGAAACCTTTCTAGAGAATCAGAAGGACATGCGTTCCACTACCTTTATGCTGTCTTCCATTATTTGGTTCACACTATATTCTCATAAAATTTCTAATGTCTTAGGTTGGTGATCCTCTTGAGAAGGCAGCACTAAAGGGAATAGATTGGAGTTATAAATCTGATGAGAAGGCTGTTCCAAAAAGGTAAGTGAAATGTTTCTGCTATTATAAATTTTAGTTCTACCCCTCCTCTGTATTGTTTCAATGGACAATTTTCTTTTGCTGGCTAATATATGTGAAGTTTGGTGTTATATTGAATCAGTATTGGACTCATTTATTTAATTTGAATATCGCTGTAATCAGTCTGCTAATATGGATATATCATGGATCTTGTTTCTATAACATTGAAAGATAGTGCATTTGTTAAGGAAAAAGGATGGGACACTAATTTCTATATCATTTTATATTTTCTTTTCTTTTCCTTTCCTCCATCACCCATCACCTTAATTGCAGGGGGAATGGCAATCCTGTCCAAATTGTTCAGCGACACCATTTTGCATCTCACTTAAAACGAATGGCAGTAGTTGTTCGCATTCAAGAGGAGTTTTTGGCCTTTGTGAAGGTTGGTTTGTTGCTAAGTAGTGAATTTTGAAATTCAAAATTTTCAATTTATGCATTTTACTCAGTTAGGTCGTTCTTGGTATAATACCTTGACAAGCTTAATCCGTGCTCATCATATGAGGTATTGTGTGTGTGTGTTTTTGTTACATAGGTATTGCATTTTCTCACATTCATATCGGTTCTTTTTTGTTATTTCGTAGGAAAATATTTATGATGGATGTGTTGGCCCAAACATCAAAGCTGATAACGTTAAACTATTGTTAAATAACCCCAATATAATTAAGAACAAATCCATATTTATCCTGTATAATAAAATATGTTAATAATCAATATCTTTATTTTCTTATCCTGCATTACGTGTTATGCTTGGTTGTGCTTATTTATAAATTTTTGTGCTGTTTTTGACAGACGTACCATACTGCACCTCCATAACCCCAATATAATCAATAACAAATCTATATTTATCCTACATAATAAAATATGTTAATAATCAATATCTTTATTTTCTTATCCTGCATCACGTGTTATGATTGGTTGTGCTTATTTATAAATTTTTGTGCTGTTTTTGACAGACGCACTATACCACACCTTCATATGTTGACTTTGTAACCGTTGCCATGGGATTTTTATTCTCTTAACTTATTTTGGGGAGCCTGGAAATTGTAGTTGGTTCAAATGATTTTGCCTGACCGCTTTTTGTTGTGAAAACTTGCTACAAATGTTTATGATTGACTAATATCATGTCTACATTCAAAATCAGTTGCTTACTTCTTGATTCATTTTATGTGCTTCTGGCCTTTTCTCTTTTGGAATGGTTGATCAGAAGTTAAAACTTATATATATGCATCTTGGAGGTTCTTAATGCTGGTCTTTTCATCCAGTTGAAACTTCCTTTCATATATAACTGACCAATTCTTTTGTTGATGGTTTCAGGGTGCCCCAGAAATTATTCAAGATAGGCTTACTGATGTACCACCATCATATGTTGAAACTTTCAAAAGATATACACGTCAGGGATCTCGTGTTCTTGCCCTTGCTTATAAGTCTCTTCCTGACATGACAGTAAGAATCCTCTTGGCTGGCATTTATTGTTTATCCCTGCCTTCCTCCATCCCACATGATAAAGCTTAGTGGAACAAGAATGGCGATCAAAGTTCTTTCTTAACTATTGAAAAGGAGGAAAAAAGGATCTCAACTCTTTAGTTCAATCCTAACTTTTTTTTTAATAGAGGCTCATGCTTTGTCTTTTGAATCCCTGCCTCTGATTGTTTCCTTGATTAACATTTACCATCTTTGCTATTTTTGCCTGCGATTCAACATATGCATGCATTTTTCACTTGGTTCTTATAATTCGCTGAATGCATGAAGGTCAGTGAAGCGAGAGGCTTGGACAGGGATGTAGTGGAGAGTGAACTTACTTTTGCGGGCTTTGTGGTAAGCAATGAATTACCTTATCCATACGATGTTTTGAAGTTAATTGAGAGTTTCCCCTTTCATTGACACGGTGGTTAATGTTGGCATGACTTATTTTCAGGTATTCAATTGCCCTATTAGATCGGATTCAGCCTCAATTTTATCTGAATTGAAAGGATCATCACATGACCTGGTAAGCATGCTCATTTGTATGAAGTTCTCTGGCCCAAAAAAAAATGTTGTTCCCCTCTGTTCCAAGAAAGTTTCAGCTTCTAGGATGAAAAATATTTTCGGACTTTTTTGCCTCTTTCTTTGGAGTTTAAAACTAAATGTTATCCCAAAATAATATTTGCTAGGAAGGAGCATTTTGTTGAACATTTTTTGCTCCATCTGATTTGATCCCAGGGTTGTTACAAGTTCAGGATTTTTTATTTTATTTATTTATTTTCCTTTTTTTAGTAATTATCAATTTACAAGAATTTCTTCTGAACATTTATAGGTCATGATTACTGGTGATCAAGCTTTAACTGCTTGTCATGTTGCTAGTCAAGTTCATATAATATCAAAACCGACATTAATTCTTAGTCCAGCAAGTAATGGTGAATATAAATGGATGTCTCCGGATGAGTCTGAAATAGTCCCCTACAGGTAACTTCAAATTCTCTGTGTTCTATGGATACGTTACTGGTATTCTTTCCTTGTTTCCTATTTTGCTATTATTTCTGTTATTGTTCTTATTCTAGTTAAATTTCTTGGCTGGTTAACACTTAACATATATAACTGATTTCAGTGTGAGAGAGGTTGAATCTTTATCAGAGACTCATGATCTCTGCATTGGCGGTGATTGCATTGAGATGTTGCAACAAACTTCTGCTACTCTACTGGTCATTCCATACGTGAAGGTGTTTGCTAGAGTGGCTCCTGAACAGAAAGAACTTATCATGACCACTTTCAAAAAAGTAGGAAGGGTAACTTTGATGTGTGGAGATGGAACAAATGATGTAGGAGCTTTGAAGCAGGTAATCTTGTGTTTGATAATAATATACTCAAAAAATCTCCTATATTTCATGAATATTGAGCTTGCTCAATTGAATTCTTTATTTCAATCTGTTATGACATGTTATAACCTTCGTACTTGCTATGATGAACGTTTTGGTACATTTATTTGCTGAAGTTTGAAGGAGAATGGATTTTATCAGTGACATAGTTGGCGAGCTATTGGTAACAACTTAAATACAGCCATGTTTTTCCAGGATCAATTGGATCTTCCAATTTTCTAATTGTAACAGCAGTTGAATATTAACCCTTTAGGCTCTTGGTTAGCCTTGCAACTTCAATTGTTACTGATATGCTATTGTTGATATTATTAACCCTTTAGACTCTTGTTTAAGTCTTGCTTCTTCAGTTGGTATGGTGATTAAGGTTTTTGCCATCGTGGATCTTTTACCATGGTAAGGCAACAACGACTGGTAAGAAGCTAACTTCTCTGTTTCAGGCCCATGTAGGAGTTGCTCTTCTGAATGCTTTGCCTCCACCTCAAAGTGGAAGCTCCTCTTCGGACTCAGCTAAGGAAGATGGTACAAAGTCTAGCAAGCCAAAGAAAGCTAAGTCTGCACTTGATTCATCTGGAAAACCTGCTGGCTCTAGTGGAGAAGGCACTTCAAAATCTAAACGATCTGATTCCATTAGCCACCCAAGTAACCGTCATCTGACAGCAGCAGAAATTCAAAGACAAAAACTTAAGAAAATGATGGATGAGCTTAATGAGGAAGGAGATGGTCGCTCTACTCCAGTAGTGAAGCTTGGTGATGCCTCAATGGCATCCCCTTTCACTGCAAAGCACGCATCTGTTGCTCCCACCACCGACATAATTCGTCAAGGTCGCAGTACTCTAGTGACTACCCTCCAGATGTTCAAAATTCTTGGCCTCAACTGCCTTGCTACTGCTTATGTGTTGAGTGTCATGTACCTGGATGGAGTCAAGCTTGGTGATGTGCAAGCCACAATTAGCGGGGTGTTTACTGCCTCCTTCTTCCTTTTCATCTCACATGCTCGCCCTCTTCCCACACTTTCAGCTGAACGTCCTCACCCCAATGTCTTCAGTGCTTATCTCCTTCTTTCTCTCTTGGGACAATTTGCAATTCACCTGTTTTTTCTTATTTCTTCGGTAAGAGAGGCCGAGAAGCACATGCCCGAGGAATGCATCGAAGTAGATTCTGAATTTCATCCCAACCTGGTGAATACTGTTTCCTACATGGTGAGCATGATGCTTCAGGTGGCCACTTTTGCTGTGAACTATATGGGTCATCCTTTCAACCAGAGCATCTCTGAAAACAAACCATTCCGGTACGCCCTTGTCGCCGCTGTCATCTTCTTCACGGTAATCACGTCGGATCTCTTCAGAGCCTTGAATGACTGGTTGAAGCTGGTTCCACTGCCAGAGGGATTAAGGGATAAACTGTTGATTTGGGCTGCTCTTATGTTCTTGGCCTGCTATTCATGGGAGAGACTATTAAGGTGGGCTTTCCCTGGTAAAATTCCGGCTTGGAAGAAGCGTCAACGTCTTGCCGCAACTAGCCTGGAAAAGAAGAAACAGGTCTGAATAGGTAAATGAAAATATGAGAAACAGAGACTTAACCTTAGGCAATGCATTGATATGACTAAAAACTAAAGGTGTTACTGGCGGAACCATTTAGCAGGAGGAGGAAATATCATGATGAATTTTGTTATAGCTATATGTTTCAGGTTTCTCTCCTATCATTTTATAGAGTAGAGAATTTTTGTCTAATGTTAAAATGTTAAATTATTCTTGGGTGCCAGGTATGGATTTCAGGACACCGGCCCTTCTCTTCAGAAGTTAGAGATATTTTCTAGTGCCTTCTTTTTTGATATTTGTCAAGTAGTACCCCTAGTTCTCATTTTTCTATATCTGACACACTATACTGCAGATACGATGGAAGTTTTCAGAAGTTACCCTGTTATCTTCTTCTGGCATGCAATTGCTTACATGAAACAGCTATTCCTTCATCCTCTAAATTTTAGGAATTAGCATAACAAGAACTCTGGCGAATCTAATTTATTTAGGGTCGATGTTATTGTTAATCCTTATAATTTGATTGGATTTTGGTTTTGGTCATTATAGTTTCCAATCTTGGTTACTTGAACACAGCTAAATCCTGATGAAATTGTAAGGACCAACAATAATATTGACATTTTATTTTCTATGAAATAAATTCCAACCGAGAAAAAAAGAATTATGCTTGCAGAGTTATTTTCAAATTTGATTTGGTCACTATGATCCAATATTAGATTATTGTATTTGGAAAAATAAAATACATGCGTAAGATAGAAATGATAGCCATTACCTTGTTGAGAAGGAAAGTAGAAGTGAACTGATGCAGAATCAATTTTAATGGATAAAACACAGAGAAGACAATGAAGAACAACCAAAATAGTTGTTTAATTTTTAATATTTAAAGAACAGAAATAACTAAGCAATCTTCCTGAGAAATGCACTTAGCAGAACTTGCCACCATTATTATTAAACTTAATCTGATCAATAATCTTTTTGAAGGTTGATTCTTCACATGGCAACACTATCCTCTGGCTCTCATACCCATATTCGTTTGCTGCTTCCTCCATCAGTTTCTGCAACTCCAAATCCTTCAAGTAACTCACTGGTAACTCACATCTTCTCTGTTCCTTGCCCACATAAACAACAAAATGGCCTTTTAGTGCTCTCCTTCTCCTCTCTTTACCATTCTCATTCTCACTCATTTTGATTCCAAAACACAACACACCACACCACACCCACCATCACCATCCTTATATATAATTCAAACATTTTTGTCTGCTTCCACCCAGGAAAACTGTTGAGAACGTAAGAGACGAATGCAATCAATTTTTATTTCAGTGCTCATCGCAGCTGCTCATTGCTGTGGTGAAAGATCTGTATTTTCTAAATACAATTTCAACGGTCAAGATTTAAGAATTTAACTAATAATTCTTTTAAAAAAATATTAGTTGAGAGATTATTATTATTTTAAATTATGGATACATTAAAATAAATTTGAAAAACAAAATTATTTGGAGTGTCCAAATTTTTGGTACAAGTGTACAATACAGGGACACACGTATCCTACTGTGTCACGCAAATCAAAGAAGGCCGCAATATTTATATAATTGATATGTGTGGTTATTTTGGATGTGTTATCGCTCTCTTTGATAATGTTCATACGTATGTGTACTTTGTGATATCAAATACTGATGGGACTTGACACTTGAAGGCCATGTATGTAGTCTGCTTATTAACCTAATCATCTTCTAGACTCAACCTAATTAATAATTATCAATTAATACTTCGAATTTTCCATTATATTGGAAATGAGTGCATGTAATGATCATATTAGGAAAAACGAAAGCTGCAAAAGAGCCCCTCACTAATCTGCTTACCCCCTAAAAAAATATCAAGCTTACATGTTCACACCCTCGCATCGCAATGGGTTTCTGAAATTGTTTTCTTATGTGTTTGAGCCAGAAGTGAGAAAAATGATTTATTTACAATCTAAGAAAGGCATAAATGTGCAAATATGATTATAAGATCTAATTGGGTATTGAATTTGGTCCTAAATATTTGATTCAAATCAATTTTGTCTTTCAAATTTATAATATTTCACTAAAATATCCTCATTGATTGTATATATGAAGGAGTTTTTTATTTAAAGATAATAATCATAATGAAAGATAGTATTTTGGAAAACTCAACATATATTTGTTACAAATAAGTAATGTAACTAACTCCCTTAATCTATCTAATTAATCCACTAGCTCTTATATTAATTACTAGAAATAGTATACAACAAGATCTCAAATAAGATTTTTTTCCCTGGTCACATGTATTCTCCTACTGGATACAAACCTATTCAAGGGTTGAGTATGGCACAAGAGACTACTCCCTCACAAGTGACAAACCAAGATTCAAGCTCCCACTCGTAAAAGTGTCTGTATTTACTATCTGACAGTGCTTTGAATAGGTTTACCTCAAATTAGAGGATACTTAGATATGTTTTTTTTTAAAAAAATAGATCCTTTCCTTTCCGTTCATGCATTTATGTATTTAAGAGAGAAACAATGGCACATGAAAAGTGAGAGGTATATGATATACATATTTTATGACACTTATACTTTTCCCTCCATCACTCTCCAAATGGTAAAATATTTTTGTATAATTTGAATGAAATCTTTTACAAATTCTCCAGTATTTGTGAATTAAACCATGGAATTCACAACTTGTCTAGTGTGTGTTTTTTTTTTCCACAATTTCTTACAAGGCTTATTAATATTAACTCAATTACAGTGATATATTAGTAATCAAAATTTTTTACCGAGGACTTTTTATATTTTTTTGAGTTGAAATTTTGTTTTCGTATTTTATATGTAAAGTTTAAATTCCTTTTTATGTTGTCTTCTATGTGAACGCGCTTTTATAATTAGGAAATAGTGCTGTTACCTCTTAATTTAAATAATTATAATTGATTTATACAACGTAGATTTATATAATTAATAGTATATCAGTTGATTTCGTTTGGCGCAGTGGCTGTTAGGGTACGCATGAAAAAATGGCATTTAAGGTTTAACTAATGATTAAAAGTACTACAAATTTTAAGTTGAACAAGTTTACCAAAATCACAGATAAGAAAATATCATGAAAAATAACTTAGATGCTTGGTTTTATATATTTTAAAGGCATTTTTTGTTGGCGTAGTTCCAAAGAGTTTAACATATTCAGGTAAAAAAAAAAAACGAGTTTAACAGAAGTTGTGCTGGTATCATGAGCTTTACCTTTTTTGATTTCACAAATTTTTTAGGCCAGATTTTTTGATTTCATAATTGAAGAGTGTAATTTTGATATATTGGTATGATTATAATAAATGGACGATTCTTAAATGTTATTATTATTCTAAATTTCTAATTTATTATATAAAATAGTTCTTTGATAATAATTTTTAAAACAAAAAAAAGTTTAGGAGAGTTGAGTCTTATCTTAAGTTCTAGGAAAAAAAATAGAAAAATATAATCCAAATCGGTAAAAGATAAATAAATACGTTGAATTTTAATAATTTTAAAGAGATTGATTTAAAATATTGAAATGTTGTAAAATTTGAGAAATTACCTCAAAAACCCCTAATTTTTTTAATAGAAAACCCTATACTGAAGCTTTGACGGAGGTGACCATCGACGTTAGCCATCACGTGACCTTGCTGGTGATGACAACCTAATATATATATTTTTTAATTTCTCAAGCAAAAATTGTTAATATAAGATATTTGAATTATTAATAGCAATATTAAAGTTGTAAACATCAGCCTAATATATATAGTTTAATTTTTTAAGCAAAATTCGTCAATATAAATACTTAAATTTTTAATAGCGATACTAAAGTTGTGAATAGAGTATTTTTTTTAATCTTTCGTAATAACTTTCATTGGAGCTCTAATAACTAGTATTTTTTTTTAATCTCTCAAACTAAAGTTGTGAATATAGATATCTAGGTTGTTAATAATGATTCTAAATTTGTAAACAAGATATTGCTATTAACAACTTAGATATTTATATTGATATTTTTTGTTTGAGAAATTTTTTAAAAAATATTGAACTGTCATTTATAATTTTAGTATTGTTATCAATAACTTAAGTATCTATATTGATAACTTTTAATTTAGAAATTTAAAAAAATGTATTAGGCCGCTAGAGCTCTTGTCGCTGATGGCCATCGTCGGAGATTTGGCAAGGTAATTGGAAGCTCCCGTGACAGCTGCCATTGACGTCATTGGCCCTAGAGCTTGGAAAAGGGTTGGGGAACTTTTATTTTAAAAAAATGTAGTTAGGTAATTTCTCAAATTTTATAACATTTTAAAATTCTAAATTAGAATTTTGAAATTATTGAAATTTAACATATTTATTTACCAATTTTGAAGATATTTTTCTATCTCTACCCCTTCAAATTTTAGTCCAATCAAAAAGTTATTTTTTTGGGCCAATTTTAAACGCTATTTCACAAATCCCTGCGACTGTGTCGGCCACGGCGACCCTCTCCTACGTTCTCATACCCCCTTCGCGGCGCAACCTTCCGCTAATCACCTCATTGGTGTGTTAAACCTTTGTCTCTTCTTCTTCCACCATCTTTTATTTTTGTCCCTTTCAATGTTATTGTTCATACTTGTTACCTAGGTATTTCGTTTTGTCATTCTTATTTTATTTTATTTTATTTTCAGGGTTTTAGCTTTGTTAATTGTTTGTTCAGTTCAGTACATTGTCTATGGAGTAATTGTCCTTTCTGATTTTGCTTTGAGTTTCCTACGGTTTTGGGTTCTGGGTTCATGCTAATTTGCTCACGGCTCTCTTTCTGCTAAACCTCGTTTTCCTTTGAATTTTTTTTTTTTTTTTTTTGTTGGGCTTGAGCCATCCTGTGTAAGGATGGCAAAGATAGTTTTTTATTACAGTGTGTGATTGTTCTGCTTTTTAGTTGCGACATGTAACCCAGCGTCTTCCAAGGAAGTTTGATTGTTCCTCTTTTGAGTTAAAGAGCCTTATTAGGCACACCGTGTGTGTCAAGAAACAGTGTGGTTGTCTTATTACCTGTGTTTATTGGTGTCTATCTTTTATCCTTGACCCATGATGTTTGTCAGGAAATCATGATTTTCATTTGTAGGGGAACTTTCACCAAAAATATCTCGAAAATAAACTAGTATGCAATACTGATTATCACTTTTTTAATATTCTTATGTTTTTGGCTCAGTTAATTCTTGTTTATCAAAACCATGTTTGATATTCCTCTGGGACTACTTGTACTAGATCTTACATAGTTACTTGCTGCACATATTATTGTTTTCTTCCTTTCTCCATTACCTCATATAAAACTTTAATTGCACAAAATATTGATTCAAGGTATATGAGTTTTGACAGAGAAGAGTGCTGGTATGGAAGAATGTGGTGCTTTCATTGATCAGCATGAGGGATACAAAAGTAAACTCTTATCAAGAATTCCTAAAGATGAGGAAGAGGATTTGAAAGATGAAGATAAAGAAGATTTAAAAATTAAAACTATGTTCATACCAAAATCTAAGAAAAGAAAGCAGCCCAGCCGTAATCAGATTGGAGGGATGAAAAAAGAATTGTTAGATGGAGAATGGGGGCAAGGTATTAGCAAGCGTAAGACAAAGACGAAACAGAGTTGCAATAGATGGTCATATGAAAGGTAAAGAATGTAAATCATATTTCTTTTATTATTGCAGTCTTCTTTGTCGGCACCGTATAGTAAGTTGAAGCAATTTTGTGATATAGGTATCAGCAGGCTGAGCAAAGAATGTGGGAGCTATTGAAGGCTGCAGGTGCAAATTTTGCAAACCCAATTTCACGACATGCTCTGAGAAAGGCTGCCCGTCAGCACATTGGTGATACTGGACTTTTAGACCACTTACTGAAGCAAATTGATGGTAAAATAGCACCTGGAGGGACAGAACGGTTTCGGCGGTGTTACAACCCCCAAGGAATTATGGAGTATTGGTTGGAGAGTGCTCACCTCGATAAAGTCCGTCAGGAGGCTGGGGTGCAGGATCCTTATTGGCTGCCGCCTTCTGATTTTAGTGTTGGCAATGCCCCCTCTCAGAATACTGGTTCTTCTGGTGAACTGAAGTTGCTACAGATAGAAATGGCCAAAATGAGGAGGTATTGAATGTCAAAACTTGATTTTCAAAATTGATCTTGTATTGGCTGCCATTATATATGCTTCTTTTATAATTTTCATTTTCATTGCCAGAGATATGCGGGAACTGATATATAAGAAGCAAGAGAAAAATGAACGCAGTCTGATGGGAGTGAGTGCTGTATTATTTAATACCAATGGCTTGATGTCTGTAACACTTAATGATATCTCTTATAAATTCTTATTTTCAGGGGACATGGAAGGAATTGGTGAAGCTCAAAGCTATGACTGTGGAGCGCGTATCTGTGATCGGTACTTCTTTGAAGGGTATGCAGGTAGCTACGCAATACACAACAATCACTCCTTCACCTTTTTGAGAATTTGATGGGATTCATGTTTTTGTTGGATGGTTTTTTCGGTAATTGCAGAAAGGAATAGAAGGTTTTTTCTAGGTTGTATGTCTATAAATGTATTATAACTCTATTGAAATGCTTTTATACTTCCTCAGGGCATGTGTGCTGAATTGATCACTTGGAAAACTAAAGTTGATCAACAGCTTGCAGAAATAGCCAATAAATTGAATGATCTTCAGTCACCTCAGGAACAAACTAATATAGGTTTGCCCCTAGAAGAATGGGAAGGTTGGCTAGAAAACTTCAACCTAGACAATATTCCAGGAGATGAACTTGTGACTTGGTTAGGTGGTACAGAAATGCCAGATGTTAAGCAAGAAGTTATACACCATGATCATATCTTACCCTTACCGTCTCCACCATGCTATAAAGAACCGAAAGACGCAAAGAGGTAATACATTTGAAGTCACTCTTTTAACTCAACATCCTCTCCCCCCAAGGTTGGCTCCCTTCTTCAGGGAATAAAAATTGTATAACAGATAAAACACGAGAAATAATGGCACTTCTATTCTTTAAGCACACACTTTTTTTTTTTTTTTTTTTTTTTGCCTCATGATATTAGCAATCTGCTGGAGGTCACTACCAAGAGACAACAGGAAGATCAACCTGACGTGACTCCTTGTTCTTCTATGACTCCTAGTCCAAAATCAGATCTAGACAACAACACATTCATAGTGTTTCAGGTGATATTGACATTATGTGCATGTATGTATATGACTGTTTTTACTATAAGTTAATTTCTTACAGTTAAATATCTTCAATACATTCTATTTGCAGGGGATGTTGATGGAGTTGTTTAAATGGAAAGATAAAATGGACCAGCAGCTTTTGGAGGTATCAAATTCTGTACATATGCTGAAGATGAAGTATGGTACAGCCTGATGTATCAAAAGTAGGAAGTAGGATAGGAATAGTAACTAAACTACCGGTATTCCCTTAGGTTTTAGATAGTGTATAGAATTGACAATCTGACTATGATTGTTCATAGAAATTTGAGTCTGATCCGTGTAACGAGCCGCCAATTGTTCATATGCTTTTGAGTTTGACTGGCCTGGTACAGTGAAGTTTGATTTAGGCACATGTTCCTGAGGATATGGGTTTCTTGACTTCCTCTGGAAAGATTTGTTGCCTTGAGATAGGTCTTTTAGGAAATAGGAAGCTTACCATTAAAAGCATTAGTTAGAGTAACCTTTTGAATTCTGTATCTAGCCCTATTTTGAGAGACAAAAGCTGACATATTTGAGTATAGAATAGAATTTCTTCAGGATGGTTTGTCAGATCTTGTTGATGCATCTCGAATAGAGAATCGCATGTTTTGCTTTATTTTTATTTCTATATATTTTATGTATGTTTCTTCTCCTGGGCGCAAGAATCTTTTGTGAAACTATTTCATGATTTATTATGCAACGGCTAGGCTGTTTAGAACTCTAATAGATTATTTTAACGTTTGGATTTGGAACATTATACAGAAGATTAATTTGGTCAAAATAATCGGTGAAGGGTTTGGCAGCGTTCGGCTTATAGAGATGGAAGTGGGGTTTCTTGGGGTAGTGTGTTTGGTTGGTAAGTATAAATTAATGGGGTAAGACATTTTGAGACCAATAAAAGATTGAAAAATTGCAATTGAGGACTTGTTCTTCGAAACTCATGCTCTGAATTTTAACATTGGAAGATTTTGTTTTTTAAAGAGGAAAAAAGGGAAAATCCTTTTAAGGTTCTAAGGAACTAAGAAAATGTAAAAAAAGTCCCACAGAATATCTAATATCATAAAAGTTTTAAAGAGTTGTTAAAACTCACATACGAAGTTGTTAATGTTCTATCAATGAAGTTGTTAATGAGGTTTTCGTGATATCAGGATTTTTTTTATAAGATTTTCTTGATGTCTTGAAACTTAAAAAGACTTTCTTGTTCTCGAGACTTAAAAAGATCCCCCGGAAAAAAAAAAACTTGTATAGCCAACAAGCTCCAACATAGATTTCAGTTACTTTTCAAGTTTTGACCTTGAAATATAGATTCACGAATCATTTTCTAAATTTTAACATGAAGAATCTAAAATTCTTTCTTATTCAATACATCTAAAATCTTTGATGCCTTTTTAAAAGAAAAAGCTCACACCAACAAATTGTCAAATTGTCAATTAAGATGATAAGTGACCTCTTTTTTTATAAAAAAGAAAATATCTTGGGAAACACACTTATTAGACGGTTATAACCTTAACATTCGTGATTTGATAGAGGCTAGGCTTAAGTTTAAGGTGATTTAGGAATATTTTGAGGTCTTTTGAAAAGGACGCTCTTTCACACCATCAGTTCAAGATCCTGTCTCATCGATCATCGATCCTTCATAGATTAAGAGAGATTAATCATAAGGAATTGTATCCCTTACACCCAAACAAAACGTTTGTGTTCAGATTATTATTTATCATGAGTGTAAGTATATTAGTTAAAAAAACGTTTATACAACAACCGCAGCATCGAAGAAAGTGATACTCCATGGTCCCTACAGAGGGGCGGATCCAGAAAATAATTGAAGAGGGGGCACTATTGGCGGAGGGATTCGGGGGCTGCCCCCAATTTTTTTTTTTTCTTAAACAAAGTTTTAAATGCATTAAAAAAAAAAGAGAGGAAAAACATGACTAAGTGCAATTAGAAATAACAAGGCTAAACATTAAATAAATTCAAGTACATATATTATAATAACAAAAGTTTATTACAATATCATCTTCTAGGTCTTATTTTTTGGAATTCTATCATAATTCGCTCATTATTATCAAATACATCTTTTTCAATATAAGGTACTAAGTAATCAAAGGAGAGCACTTCCCTATCTTGCTAAGTCATAAAAGAGCAAGGAATAGAGTCAGACATGCATGTTAGAAAGGCATAGAAGGGGAATTTTTTTTTTTTTTTTTCAAAAAACATAGATAAATGAATGAACCTTCTCACCTAGATTTTTTTTTTGTTTTTTTTTTTAAACATAGATTAAGAAAAAACAAGGGTGGGCATGTGCCCCCTTGTCTATTACTTGGGTCCGCCTACAGTATAAAACTAAAGTGCGTGGTTGGAGATTCCGATTAGCGACTCAGAATCAATTAAAAAGAGACAAGCACGTGTAACTTAACTATTTATTGTTTAAGTAGAATATCTTGGGATATTCGTAATTGTGCAAGTTACAGGGGATAAAGCCTATGAGTCATACATATTATGAGTGTTGGACTTTCTATGGACAGCAAAAGGATGAAGTGGGAGTAGTTCAGATGGGAAGTTAATGTGGATGGGTATTTACAAGAAAGAAAATATCACTAGTAAAGACATATACGGGAAAGAGTTGGTGTTAGATAATATTTTAAAGATTTAGATTATTATTATTTTATTATTAATTTTAATTTTATTATTTAATATTTATTATATCTTAGGATTAGATATAGATATTATATATCAGGATATAATATCTTAGTTATTTTGATTATACTAAATTAGATTCTAGGTTTCTTTATATAAAAGCCTGTTACGGATAAAAATAATGGACTTGGCGTAGATTCGGCCCAACATGAATTATTCAAGGCTAAAATCCATATAATCAAGTAAAATAATAAATGCCCACTAATTATGCCTACAATTTAGGAATGTGTAGATAATGCGGATAATGGAGCCGACATTTATGATGCACGATGAATAAAACCCTAAGGTAATTCTTATAAAGAGCAGTTTTAACTTAACAAGGTACACATCTTCTATGCTCTGTCTCCTTTATGATTCTGCATACACAGAGCACACACCCCACTCCCTATCTATATACATCAAACTACATGGACTTTGATCCCATTCATGGGTTCGTAGGCCTTGAGTATTATTCCTAGGTCAAGTCCAATATCTGTGTTTTTATTCCCGAACAAAGCCCATATTTATTCTCTTTTATTCAAGGGTTTCATAATAATATTTTAGAGGTTCTTATTCCCACTACATAGTCCTTCAAATTTCAACATGGTAGCAGAGCCGAAAAGTTTGATCAGAACTTGAATCCATGCGATGTTGCTATTTTTCACTTGTTGTCGTTGTTTTTCGCCTAGAATATGGATTATTCTACTTTCTCTCCTTTATTCGGTACTTTTCCCAACAATTCGACAAATTCTAGAGTCAATCCTATGGCTATGGCTGTTATGTTAGGAATTGATTCTCAAACTCAAAGCAGCATCGTTTCTTCTTTCTCATCTATAGCATCGTTTCTTCTTTCTCATCTACAGCATCTCCTAAAATTTCAGAGATGCAATTAGAATTCTTAGAAAACCAAATTATGGTCATTAACCATAAACTTCATGGAAAGAACTACCTCTAGTGGTCGCAGAGTGTGTTGAAATATCTACATGGCAAGAGGAAGGAGAAGTGTGCTAAAATATCTACGTGGCAAGAGGAAGGAGAAATGTATTAATAGAGAAGCTCCTCAACTAGCCCATGATGATCCAAATTTTGACACTTGGTTTGTTAAGAATAACCAAGTGATAAGTTGGTTGTGTAACTCGATGACTCTAGATGTTAGTGAGGGCTACCTTCTTGCAACTATGGTAAAAGAAATTTGGGATGGATTGTTCTACTTTGAAGGATCAAACTTGAAAAATAAAGATGCATAAAAGGTAAGAAAGGCGCTAGTTAACTCCAACTCTCCAAACATTAATGTATACAACATTGTTGTTCAAAGCACCCTAGTTTTTATTATATGAAATATGTGTCTCCAAGTTTGTTTCATAAAATTTCTGTTCATTTTCATTGTGAAACTTGCCAACTTACAAAACAAATTGACCTTCATATACACATCTTCTGCACCATTCATATTAATCTACAGTGATATTTAGAGTTCAACAAAACTAAAAATCCTCACTAATGCTAAATGGTTTGTTACTTTTATAGATGATCACATAAGTATCACATGCGTTTACTTAATGAAAGAAAAATTTGAAGTAGCCAAAGTATTTCAAAGCTTCCATACCTTTATATGAAACCAATTCAATACTCCTAATAAAATCCTACGATGTGATATGCTAAGGAATACATGAGTAAAACCTCTAAGAAATTTCTTAATCTGTAAGGAACTCATCAATAAACTTCCTGCCCTTATACCTTCAATAAAACAGAGTGACTGAGACAAAATTCATCTCCTATTGGAAGTAACCTAAACTTTGTTGATGGAACGAAATGTTCCCACCATCTTCTAGGGTGATGTAATACTTGCAACGGCTTATTTGATTAACCGAATTCAATTCAAAGTTCTCAATTACATCACTCAAATCCAAAAACTCCTTGAACACTTTCCAAATTTCCCACTAAACAATTCCTTACCCCTAGAGGTATTTTGGTGTGTTGTCTTTGTTCACAAAAAAGATGGCAACAAATTTGTCGCTCGAGCTAATAAATGTGTTTCCATGACCACTTCCCTACTCATAAAGGGTACAACTGCTATTATCCAACTTTCAAGAAACTTTTCATTTCTGGGATACTGTCTTTTTTGAAGAAGTTCCCAAAGAAAAGAAGCTAATAGGATACGGGTGGATCATCACCCAAAATTTAATTCAGAAGGTAGTTTCAACAAATATAAGGCGAAACTTGTTGTGAAGGGATATAACCATATATATAGGATTGATTATTAGGAGACATTTGTTTCAATGGCTAAGTTTAATGTCATCCAAGTGTTTTTATCCATTGCAGCTAACTTGGATAGGTCGTTGCATCAATTGGATGTGAATAATACATTCCTGAATGGAGACTTGAAGGAAGAAGTATACATGAAAATTCTAGATGAAGTTCTAGCTCATAACAATCTTGAAGGAAGGAAGACTTGTTGTGTGTAAACTCAACAAGTCTTTGTATGGATTAAAATAGTCTCCTAGGGCAAGGTTCAATAAATTCACCAAGACAGTGAAAAGACTTGGGTACACTCAGTGAAAAGACTTGAGGTAAGCTAGGAATGATTGATATCTACTCTTCAGCTTGAGAGGGATTATTGGATAATATTTTAGAGGTGTTTTAGATTGCTAAGATTGATTATTTTTTATTTTTAAGTTTGATTTTATTATTTATTATATCTTAGGGTTAGATATGCATACTATATATTAATATATTATATCTTAGTTATTTTGATTTATTGTTTATTTGATTTGATTAAATTAGATTCTATGTTTGTTTATATAAATGATCATATGTATTCTCTTTTATTTGAATGATTCATAATAATATTTTAGAGGTTCTTATTCCCTTTACACAATCCTTCAAATTTCAATAGTTGGAGTAGCATTTATTAAAAAAAAAGTAGAAACTCGTTTGAGATGATTCTAACATATACAAAGAATGTCACTGAGTGAGTAAGTATGGATGGTTGATCTATGGAATCAAGAGAACACTCATGAATTATTGAGCAGCACTTATCAACATTTTGTGTCTATCTGGATTAACAGTAGTAGATGTGGATTTTTTTCAATCTAGCTTTTGGAAATTTAAGATGGGATGAAATTTTTAGATAATATAATATGATTTATATTTAGATTGGTAGTGATAGAAGTGACTTTTTTTCAAAAAAAAAAACTTGTTTAGACGATTATTTGAAAATCAAGTTTAGATGGAAAATGAATGAAAATAACATATCTTGTAAATAAAATAATACATACAGGATTTTTTCCTGATTAATGTCATTTGTGTTTTTACTATTATTTCTCACACAAATCCAAACATATGACACATGATTTAATTAAATATATTTAATAGATAAATATATAAATTATTAGAAGGTTCAATTTTTAATAGATAAAAATATATTAACATATATAATTTGAAAATGAGAATTTTTCAGTGAAGAATAAAAATGGATGGCTACGTTGAGAGTATCAAACGAGAGTCGTGGGATCGGAAGAAAAAGATAAAAGGGGTTGAGAGTAATTGACAACAAGATGAAATTTGTGAAACTCACATCATTTACACATATACATTTTTTACTGTGCTGCAACATGACCCCAAAGTAAGAAATTAAGGCTTATTAATAAGGACATAAATGACCTTTTGATGGATAAGCACATCATGTTTTACCATGAATCCAAACATAAGAAAAACCAAAATGAACCAAAAGCAGTACTTATGCATTAGAAAAGTGGCTTTTCTTGATTCTATAGTTTTCTTAAACATGCCCAAAGATTTGATTGTTGATAGATTACAATAATATAACATAATCATGTAGCTGATCCCAACTAATGTAATAAAGCTGCTTGTTGTGCTCTCTCTAATTTTTAAAATAAGATATATTTATTTAATATAATTAAATTAAGAAAGTTAGTTAAGTTAGTTAATATGCATGTATTTTCTTTAAAATATTATAGTTATCTTCTTTAATCTATCCTTCTTTCTAGTATTTAACTATTGTTAAAAGACCATCAATAAAAATATCGATAAATATGAAAAATATATTCCATATTTATAATCAAAATTAACTCTTCAAATATGACCAATATTAGGGAGGAGGGAGAGAGAGAGAGAGTAGTACTTAAGTATAATGTCATGTATATTTGTTTAAAATTTATTTTTAGCTAAAGTATACATTTAGTCCTTTAAGTTTACATAAGATATACTTTTGTTCCCTTAACTTTATAAAGTATACTTTTAGTCCTATAATTTTAACACTATTAATTTTACTAACGGAAAATGCAAACTCAAGTGATGACGGTGTAAACTTAAGTGATAATTGTGTAATTAAATGTTATTAAATTTAAATTTAAAATATGGGTAAATTTAAGAATATATAAAATTTGTTTAATTAAATGATATTAATCATTACTTGAGTTTGCCACGTCAGCATTTTCCGTTAGCAATACTAACAGTGTTAGCGTTTTAAAACTAAATGTATTCTTTATAAAGTTAAAGAACCAAAAGTATGCCTTATATAAAACTTAAAGGACTAAAAATATACTTTAGTCTTTATTTTTTATCGAAAGATAAAACAATATTTCAATAATTAACCAAGTCTACAAGTTACAAATAGATATATTATATAAATAACTGCAAAATAGGCGATATAATTATTAAGCAAGTTTAAAATTTTGTTTTCCAAGTGTATTTATATTAATCGTTATAAAAAAGGTATCTGAATTACCTCCTATAATTTCTTATTTTCAAAATGATGAATTCAGATAATATTAGTACGAGTGTCAAGTTACGTGTTTACCAAACTAATGCAAGTGGACAAGAATATTATAATGGTCCCATCGTCACTTTGGGAGTAAGTTATGAGCGACGATAATGTTAAATAAATTTCAGGTATAAAAAAATGATATAAAAAATAAATAAAAGTCGTGTGATATAGTGGGCAAAACCAATAATTCCTTTTAGGAAAACTGAAACTAATAATTTAAAAATAGCATTGTCTAACTCAAACTTTCGTTTTCTCTAGTTAAAGCGACAAAACATTGTACTATTCCCCAACAGTGACAAAAATTCATTGCACTTGTGATCTCAGATTTGTTTTCCTAAATAAAATCATTTTGCCCTCATCTCCAAATTATTATATATGTCACTTCTCCATAATATTTTACTTTAATTCTCATTTATAGAATAATTTTTAGCAGTATATTTGTCTGCGCTAAAAGAATATGTTAATTTTTTTTTAGATAAATGTAAATCATTTGGACTTATTCAAACATATTTTTTTTTTATCTTTCTTATTTCTTATTTTTTTAATAAATATATTATTTCTATAATCTTGAGAAAAATTTTAGAAGTATGTGTGCTTGAAAAACTTTTCAGCCAATATTTGAGTTTAATATATTACCAAAAAATATTAATAAATATTTTTTAAAAGTTAGAATTATAGAATTAATCATTCCATATATTAAAATATATATTTCAAAAATTTACCTTTGGAGGTGATACTAGTAATCGAACTTGGATCCTCTAGGACCTAAAAGCTTAAGCCATGAGGACTGCAGTTACTGGTGAAATTTTTTTATGCAATAAAAATATTTTGATGAATTTTTTTAAAAAATATGTATTTAGTTTATGGGAAAATTGGTTAAAAGTCCCTGAATTGGAAAATTAATTGGCCACTTTAACCTAGAATCTGTAGTCTTTTAGGAGAAATAGATATGTACAAAAAATGACGAAGTTGCAGAGACTATGGAAGCTCAATTTCAATTCTTGAAAGACCAGTTTCATTTCAGGAAAGGTCAATTGTAATTCATAAAAGATTATTTACATTTACACTCTAATTTAATTTTCATACCACGAAAAGTCATTTGTAATTTGTAGAAGCTCACTTGCATCTGCATTTGAGGGAATGTCACTTGCATTTTGACCTAATTTGTATACCATGAAAGTTTAGTTGCAATTCATGGAAACTTAATTGCAATTTATGGAAGTCATTTGTATTTACACTTAAATTTAGTTTCATATTACGAAAGGTCATTTGCAATTATTGCATCTACATTTGAGGGAATGTCACTTACATTTTTATCTAATTTGCACACCATGAAAATTCAGTTGCAATTCATAGAAGCTTAATTGCACTTTGTGGAAGGTCATTTGTATTTACACTATAATTCAGTTTTCATACCACAAAAGAGGTCATTTGCAATTTGTGGAAGTTCACTTGCTTTTTAACTTAATTTACAAACCACAAAAACTCAATTGCCGTTTGTGGAAGGATATTTATAATTCATAAAAGGTCAATTGCAATACTTGGTTCACCTTTTATTGTACCAATCTACCATGGTTCACTCTCATCTTCTTTATTTCCCTCCATTATCAAATTTGTCATGGCTTACCACTACACAAGATCTATATTATTTTTCTTTTTGAGATTTAATTTTTGTTTTCAACCAAGTTAAAATCTCAGGGGAGGGAGGGAGTGATAGCAAAGAAAGAAATGGAGTAATGAAGAAGGAAGGTGCAGTGGCAATAGACAAGGTCATTAGATTTGACGTGGTGTTGCAAGATGGAGGTCACCGTCATTGGTTGCCATCATTGTTCATTGTTGGAGTTTGCTTGAGGGGGGGATATGAAATTTGTGAAGGATGAAATTGGAAAAATGGAGACGATGAGGGAGTGGATGGTATAGTGAGGGAACTAATAAATGGAAAAGGTGAAAGGGCAAATCCGTATTTTTATTTAGGGTTAAGGTATAAAAATATATATGAGTTTTTCTCCTAAGAGCGCTCAGCACCACGTGCTTTTTTTGGAGCAAAAATACACATGTGTTATCATTTTGGAGCAAAAGTTATATCCCACCGTTAAGTCACTGTTCACCGTGATGAGAGAGAAAGAGATGAAGTGAACAATAACTTAATGGCAGTGAATAGTGACTTCACGGTGAGATGTGACTTTTGCTCCAAAATAGTAACCACATGTGTATTTTTGCTCAAAAAAAAAACGTGGTATTGGACGCTCATAGAGAAAAAACTCATGTGTATTTTTGGTTTGCACCTTAACCCTTTTATTTATTTATCCTAAATGACATCAATGACATCAAGACTTTACTTTTTTCTACACCCTAGTCCTCCATTAATTTCATAAATGCGGTTTTCCCCAAGTTTATTTGATTTTGGCGAAATAAGTGTTGAAATGATAGTTAAGTAACAGAGGTATTTTGGAATTTAAAAATGTCAATTAAATGCCACCAAAATGTTAGATGGATAAAAATTCAATCTTAAAATTAAGAGGAAAGAATGAGTCACACGAGTCACACGAGTCACGTAGTATATTATTTTAGGGAAAGTTTACATAAGCTTTTAGAAATGAAATGATTTTTTTTTTTAAAAAAAAAATTTAAAGTAATATAGAGGAGAGATAGGTGTATTTTACTCTTTTTCTAATGTAACTTCACCTAATGAAAGAGAGAAAACTGATAAACAAACATAGCAAGCAAAATATATTAGTAGATTAAAATTTGGTTCTGCTTAAATTTTCCTAGAAAAATAATTTTTATTCGAGTTAAACATATATAGAGTATGATTTACAAAAGACCAGGTCAATTTTAGTTTATATATATATATATATTAAAAAACCATGAGTAATAGTGACCCGTAATTACGTATTGGAAACAGATAATTCTACCTAATTAAAGACTGGATCTAAGTATTTTTAATTAACAACTCGACATATTCTATTATTCTGATTCATAGGAATTATAAAATTGTTCTTCAAGTGGAGAGCCATCTGGCCTTTTAGAATATTATCACGATTCCTGGATATATGCATGTAAAAGGAAATCTAATACGACACAAAGTGAGCCCTTGTCATGATACTCCTTTCTGTTTATAATATACAACATATTTAGGAAATGAATCTTCGTCATAAATATAATACATTTCGTTTATATTTGTCAATCTTATTTTAATTTATTTTTATTGATATAATTTTAACAATAACGGAGGATGAGAGAGAATGAGAAAAATTAAGGGATATGATTAAAGTATTTTAAAAATATATGTCATATTAACTAACTTATTTAATTTAATCAAATTAAATAAATGTATTTTATATTAAGTACTCGAGGAAGTATTTAAAAAAAAAAATCTTTTCAACAATAAAAACGTGAAATGATATATGAAAATCATATAATATACCTTATATTAAAGATAAGAGAGAATATAATTTTAGACCAATCAGTCGATATGTGACTCACACTAATTAAAAAAAATATATGTGACTAATTAAAAAAAATATATGTGACTAATATTTTATAAGAGGGTCATTTGTATCCCAATTTCCCCCTTAAATTGATGAATTCGGCATTTTCAATGTTTGCCAATTACTACCATGCACACCTCCCTTAAATTGACTCAAATTTCTTTGAATATTGATTACCTTTCAAAATCTCTTGATATTTTAAAAAAAAAAATTCTCAAATTTTATTATCCACTTTTTAAAGCCTCATATTTAGTGGGGTTTTTTTGGGTCGGTTAAAATTTCATATCTGATCTAATTTAGAATTTATATACGCTGTCTTAATTTTGTTTTGAAACAGAAAAGTGATGTATTAAGGTAAAAACAAGTTTTCTTCAATTAAGACAAAGCGTTGGCAAAAAAATAAAAACAATTAAAGACGAAGATTCAAACATTCCATTCATAACCTCAACGCAAAAAAAAAAGAAAAAAAGAAAGAAAGAAAACTTGAATCCCTATTACTATTAGGCCAAAAAAATCAAAACCTAACTAAAAAATGAAAAAGAGAATCAGGTGACACCGAATCATGAGGCCATGAGGGGAAAGGGCGTGCTCATCACTCCCGTTGGAAAAAAAAACGGAGAAAAAAGCAGGTAAAAGAAAGGAAACTTCAAACAGTGCAGCTCAGAGTTGGACTGTAACCCATAGGAAAGAAAAATTAAAAAGCCGTATCAAAGGCAGGACATGAAAGCGGAAATCTTTACGCAGCAGACGCACAAATATCTGAAGGAGGAAACATATATACACGTCTGAGAGAATATAGGATGCAATAAGATCGTTGTGTGTGTGTTTGTGTTTCTCAAGAAGGAAGACTGGGTCAGCTTTTTTAGGTTTCTGTCATTTCCGTTCATCCAATCTCTGTATTTCCCTTGACAAAGATTGAAACTTTGCAAGAAACAGGAATGAAGAAATCAAGCACATCTACTTTACCTACCAAACCCACCTGGGTTCTTCCCCATCGGACCCAAATCCTCACGGAGCTTTACACACTGGGCAGAAAATTGGGTCAAGGTCAATTTGGTACTACTTACCTTTGTACAGAGAAGTCCACGGGTCGCAGATATGCCTGCAAGTCAATTCCTAAGCGCAAGCTCCTCTGCAAAGAGGACTACGATGATGTTTGGAGGGAGATTCAGATAATGCACCACTTGTCTGAGCATCCTCATGTGGTAAGAATTCATGGTACCTATGAGGACTATGTTTCTATTCACTTGGTGATGGAGCTTTGCGAAGGTGGAGAGTTGTTCGATAGGATTGTCCAGAAAGGGCATTACAGTGAGAGGCAAGCGGCCAAGATAATTCAAACCATTGTTGAGGTTGTAGAAGCTTGTCATTCTCTTGGGGTTATGCACAGAGACCTCAAACCAGAGAACTTCTTATTCGATAGCGTTGAAGAGGATGCCAAACTTAAGGCAACTGATTTCGGGCTGTCTGTTTTTTACAAGCCAGGTATCTTCTTGGTTTATTTCTTTGTCTTCAATCTAGTCTGGTACTTGCACATCTTGGGTGATAGTGAAATGTATTGGCTTTTTGTGTTTGTATCATTGTGGATAGATCCTTGTTAGATTTATCATTCCAGTACTGCGAAAGATGTTCATATGCAAATTTATCCAATGATCTCGAATCCTTCATGCCCGATTTGCTTGTTTATTTCAATGTTAGCAAATGCTTATTAATCTGATTGAGATGGGACCTTTGGTCTGGGCTTGTCATTGGGCATGTGCTGTACTTGTTCCCTAGAAGCTTAGAGCTATAGACACTTGACAATGACTATATAGGCGCTCTGTGAATGTGAAACATGTTCTATGTTAATTATTTTCTCCTGCAAAATTTCTCAGAAAAGATGAATATAAAGAGCTATTTGTTTGCATCTATGTGGTTGGTTGACATGCAGTATATTTTTTAACAGTACATTCAGTGTTGGGAGCTGGTGCCCTGAAATTATAGTCATTGCATGGATTATCAATTCAGATTAGAGCAAAATGTATTTAGCCATTAGAAATGTTAAATGTGAACTTAGCAGCATTTATTATAGTTACTATTTGAAAATTCCTTACTGCACTTAATTTCAACCATTGCTTAATCAACTGGGAACCCTTCATGGTGTGCATGCCAGGTGAAACATTTTCTGATGTTGTTGGAAGCCCTTATTATGTTGCACCAGAGGTGTTGCGCAAACTTTATGGACCTGAATCAGATGTGTGGAGTGCAGGGGTTATTTTGTACATTTTACTTAGTGGGGTGCCACCATTTTGGGCCGGTAGGTATCTGTCTTTGATATGTTAAATTGTAGTTTAGGTGCATAAATTACTTTTGTTTTTTGATTGTTAAATTTCATTTGTTCCTTGTTGCTAGTACGGTAACCTAAGTTCTGTCACCTACAGAAACTGAAACAGGTATCTTCCGACAGATTTTGGAAGGAAAGATTGATTTTCATTCTGAACCATGGCCTAGCATTTCAGACAGTGCAAAGGACCTAATTCGAAAAATGCTTGATCAAAATCCCAAAAAAAGGCTTACAGCCCATGAAGTTCTCCGTAAGCCTATTACGCTTTGATGCGGGTTTTGTAGTAATAATGCTTTGAGCCATATAAGATTTTTAAAGTGGGATTGGCAACTTCTAAATTTTTACAAGGCTGTGATGGTGCTAATTTGATTTTGTGTCAGGTCACCCATGGATTGTTGATGACAACATTGCACCAGATAAGCCTCTTGATTCTGCTGTTTTGTCACGCTTGAAGCAGTTCTCTGCAATGAATAAGCTCAAAAAGATGGCTTTGCAAGTAAGGCTTCTTTATATATTTTTACTCAAAAAGATGGTTTCTTGAGTTCTTCATTGTTATTCTCTACCCTGAAATATGTTGGCTGTAATGGTGTTATTCATCATTTTGTAATAATTAATTCTGATGGTTACTGAAGGTACTTTACTAGGTGATATTTCCATTTCTTGTTCTCAGCCTACAGTACATGAGTTTTTGTTCCATATTAGAGTTAGTGATAGAAAAATAGAAAGTGTTTTTTAATCTAGGGAACAGAGTTATGAGATCAGATAGCGTAGAATCCATGCATATTATATAAACCTCTTCAGCTAGTTGTGATGATTGACATTCCATGGGTAACAAGTGACAACATGCCCTCGCTTTTAAATAATATAATTGATGGGATTAGCATTTAGCATGACAGAGAAATTTTGGCAAGCATGCAGGATGAAACATTTGGGATGAAATGGATACTGACTTCAAACTTTGAGGGTGCCAAAGATGCTTTTGCCAGAAAAAAAGAGCTAATGCTTTAAGAGCCCTTATCAGTTATCACTTTGTAATATGGATTTTGGTGGATGTGACATAGCTAGTTGCCCTGCATGGTTAAGGAATTTCTTAATTCTATAAACTGGTATCTTTAGATTCCCAAGAAGATGGTTATCCCCCGTGCAGGCTGAAATTTAAGGAATATTAAGGAATGTGATAATTTTTGTCTCTATCCCTATGTGTTCTGATTGCACTTCTGCAGCCCTGTTGTGTTCACTGGAGGTCTGGATCCCAACTTTTTAAATGAATATTTCAATGGGAGCATCATAAAGCATGGGTATTCTTATAATTTATATCAGCAGTATATTTAGATAAATAATTGGCTTTGTTGTGAGGAAAAGATGAAATCAGAATTAGCTCTATGAATTCAAATGCATGTGGAAGTATTTCCTGTGATATAGTCTCTAGCTTGTGAAACCCTAGCACCATACTGTTTATTATGGTTCCTACTAATCCCAGGTTATAGCTGAAAGGCTCTCTGAGGAAGAAATAGGTGGCCTGAGGGAGTTATTCAAAATGATCGACACAGACAACAGCGGGACCATAACATTTGACGAGCTGAAAGATGGTTTAAAGCGAGTAGGATCCGACCTTATGGAGTCAGAAATCAAGGATCTAATGGATGCAGTAAGATATGTTTTGTTTATTTCTTTTTTAGTTTAATCCCTTTTTGCTCTTTGTGATTCTACTACAGCATCGTGATTTTGCAATATGGTAGGCTGATATTGATAATAGTGGGACCATTAGTTATGGTGAGTTCATTGCTGCTACAATACACTTGAATAAGCTGGAGAGGGAAGAGAATCTGATATCAGCTTTCTCCTACTTTGACAAAGATGGAAGTGGCTACATTACTGTTGATGAGATTCAACAGGCTTGTAAAGAGTTTGGTCTCAATGATTTCCATATTGATGAATTGATCAAGGAAATTGATCAAGACAATGTAAGTAACTCTCATTCCTTGCTATCATAAGTTTCCTTGTTTTGTTTTGCTCACTTCCACTAATCTTTCTAGATTACTCTTTCTGGTCCCAAATATAGGTTGCTTCTAACTTATTCACACATACCCCTAAAAACAGTTAAAAGCATTATTAGAGTTGTCACAAAATTCAACTGATTTCCAATATTACCCTTATAAACTACATTTAACTCCATATTAATTTCTGCATATATAGAAAAATTATTTAATACTCCTTGAAACTAGTAAATGTCTTAATAAAAAGGATCAAGAATGTCTTCTAAAAAGCGCTCTATAATAGGGACCAGAGCACATTTGCCATTGTGGACTTAGAACCTAGCAAAATTGCATCTATGGACCCAAATTCATAGCTTAGATCTTCTATGATCCGGGTGCTTAGATGTGATTTTTGTTAGAAGCCCATTTAGCAGAAAATGTGTTGATTGGGAATATTATAATTAGAGGTTTGGTTTGTGTCGCAGGATGGGCAAATAGATTATGGGGAATTTGCAGCGATGATGAGAAAGGGAAATGGAGGGGTTGGAAGGCGAACAATGAGGAAGACTTTGAATTTCAGGGATGCTTTTGGATTGATAGGCAATGGTTCCAATGATTCTCAGCTTTAGTATTTACTTTTTAATCAAGCAACTTGAAGGGGGAGAAAAGATAATACAAAGGCAGTAAATTTCACCGATGTAGCTTTCTGACCAAAATTTTCTCAATTAATATATTTGACTCATTATTTGTTGACTTCTTCCCCTTGATGAGGTCCACATGAGTAGGTTTGAATAAGTCTTTGCGCACTGCCATCATATTCCATTTTGCCTTGTTTTTTGGGTTGTTGCTTAAATCCGTTTGTCAATTTCTTGGTACGCGGAGGCTAATGGGCAAACAAAGAATGCTTTATCAGTTCATAGTGGGTGTAGTGTCACTATGCCTAAATAGTTTATGTTTTTTGCTATAAAAAAAACCAGGTGATTCGATATTAGAGAATAAATGAGGTGCCCTATTTCAATACAAACTCCTTTTAGCCGGTGCCATGTAATAGTAAGAAGTTGGGATTAAATAAATGTATTAATTTTGCTTAAATCACAAATATTCTCTCATTGTGTTAAAGCAATTTTTTTTTTTAAAAAATATTCTTGTTAGGTAGAACTAAAATAATAGTCCTATACTCCTTAATTGAAAATCTAATTAAGTAATTTGAGTATATTAAAGATGTTAGTTAAGTTTAGTTACTTTCTTCAATCTTTAATATAAGATCTATTTATTTTATTTGATTACACTAAAGAGGTTATTTAAGTCAGCTAATATGATATATATTTTCTAAAATACTATTGTTATCTTTCTTAATTTCTTCTCCTACTTGATTATTGTTGGAAAAACATCAAGAAAGATAAATTAGGAAAATATTGAAAAATGTAAAAATAAGTTCTATATTTAAAGCCAAGACTAACCCTCTAAGTTCTATATTAAGGACCAATTAAGTAATATGATATGTTTTTTTAAAATGCCTCAATGATTATCTTATTCCCCCACTCACTCTCCTCCTAGATTTGTTATTAAGAAACTATCTCCTAGATTTGTTATTAAGAAAATATCAATAGGCTTATTAGGAAAAAAATTCATAAACCAACGTCAACTCAGGGCTTATAGATTAAAGACTGAGTACTGGTGTATAACATTTTCGATGTAATAATCTCTCTCTCTCTCTCTCTCTCTCATCCCACAGTTCATTCTACCAGGGTGATTAACCCTCTGGAAGTCAAGTTATTTAAATGTGTCGATCAGTTGGGAAAATCATCACTATTTTGATGCAAGGTTAATAAAGCAAATCATATACAGTACCATTAAGGACTCATTTAGTATGCATAAAGCAGAACACACACACATGAAGTTATTACATTAGGATTTAGGAGGATTTGAAACTGAATGCTGAGTATATTTCTTGGACATGATCATGCCTCTGAAGGAAGATTCAGCAGGGACACAGCCCACGTGGGGCAACTATGGAAACACTTGTCATTGTTAATCTGTGTTTGCAGAATTTCACATTTTACTAGAAACAGCAAGATACATGGTATGACGTCCCTGAGCAATAATTTTACCGGTCTTCTTCTTCCTTAACTCAACGCTGACAACCCCAACAGCTTTTCCAGTACGCAGAGTCCTGGCCTCGATCTCAATTTCCTCCTAATATCACATCAGCGAAAATCATCATTCATTAATTTCATGTTATTCCCGAATTGGATGCCAAACCGACGGGTTAATAATGCATTGCATGCAACACCAGCCACGAATTTGCGATAATCTAATCCTCAAAGTACACTATGCATTGACCATTTAGCAGGAATTTCAATGATTAAAAACATCCACCTTTTGGTACGAGGGTTTGAAAATAGAAAATGGTATTTAGAACCAACTTCAGCAACAAACTTATTTTGAAATTACTTAAGTTCAGTCTCTCGGATCTTTCATGGTTACTTCGTCCGGATGCTAGTATACTTGTCATGAAATACTCAATGTTTAGAAGAAATTGTGATGATCACAAGCCCAAAAGGAGAGCCCCTCCCAAAAGACTAGGCTATTAGGAGGGAGAGCTCTTGACTTTTAAATCACACTACACTTGTGAGGCTTCCCGATATAAGACTTATAATATAGTCACCCCCTTTAAGAGCCAACATCCCCGGTGGCTTCACACCACAACCCTACTCGTCAGAACCCTTCATGGATAACCCTTTCCATGAACATCAAGTTCTCAACGAAAATACCAATGTAATGCACAAACCCAAAGAGGGAGTCCATCCCAAAAGACTAGCCTATTAAGAGGAAGAGCCCCTTGACTTATAAATACACTACACTTGTGAAGCTTCCCGATGTGGAACTCATAACAGAGACAAATTCCTTATTTTTCTAGTGTAACAAAGCTTGAGTCAGTAAAGTTCTGACTTCATGGATGAGACAAGAACAGAGAAGACACAAGCACCATGCTGGAAGAACCCAATGAAGTAATCTGAAGATGCACTTTCTTGAGTAATTTGATGATATAATAACATGTTTCTTTTAATAAACAGATCAAAAACACGTAAAATGGACCATAAGAAATAATGAACAATGGCACTTAATCTAGGATGAAGTACAAGACCTTGTCCAAACCTCAGTATCAATGATTTCTTAAGAAAAGGGGTCCTGTTGCGAGCTAATCAAGATGGGAATTTCCGCTGAAACCAAGGAATTTTCCCTGGCATGCTGTATGTGAATTAGCATTTCTATTAGGGATTACCAATATGTGACAATAAAGAAAGCACAGAACTATTTAGCGGCCTATCTTTCTTCATACTCAATATTGTGCGCAATGATGCATTCGGGACTTTAACCCCCGGGTCATTGCAATTTGGCTTTAGCCTTTTTCTTCTTGCCAAAAGGGTTATCTTCTTACTTTAAAACTTGGTGGAAATTTAGAAGGGAGTGGAGTGAGGTGTGAATAATGGCATGTGCAGGAGTGATGTGGAATACGCTGGGGGACTAAATCTTCATTCATTGGGAAATTAATTAAAAAAGATGATGGCATTTCAATCACCACTAACTACAATATCATAGTGAGATGGTTTAAAAGGTGAAGTTAAGAAGAAACTGATAACAATACAGATTGGCCAGAACCATCAAATTTGGAGTGATTTCCAAACTTGAGACTAGAACGGATTGGGATGGCTTGAATCATCACTCTTTTAGCTTTTAAATATCAAGCTCAAACCATTACGCCACATTCCCAAACCATTGTCCCACTTAAGCCTCATAGATAAACATCCCAATTCATATTCAGATCAGCAACAAAGCAACTATTACGAAACGATCGAATAACAAAATAGAATTAGAAAAGATACTCACATCGACATAGGCAGCATCCAAGTATGAAACATTGATCTCCACCGAAACTCCTAATTGCGGAGCTCCCGAACTGCGAATTGCAGCTGTCCCGACCAAATCTACCAACGTTGCCGTCACACCTCCGTGCAAGGAATTACCAGCATTCTGAAGACGGAACAAGAAGAAGCGATACAAAATTCAGCGATCAAAACTACACAGTAACTAAAAGAGTGCAGGGATGAGAAAAAGCGTGCGTAGTGATAGTACAATTAAACGTTGGGGTATCTTCATGGAGCAGATGACGCGGCCAAGTTCGATTAAATCGACCTTGATGCCGCTCATGATCAAGGGTTCCCAGAATCTGGTAGGCAATCCATCAGCATGTGAAGCGTTTTCGCTTCTTTTCTCTATGTATTTCCTCGCAGATTCCAAATCGTCACTCATTTTCCTGCTCCGACCCTTCTCTCCCCTCTAAATTCTGTGAAGAAAATCGGCGTCTTTTGGTTTCAGTCCTAACCATCCATCCATCGATTGATTTTAGTCTTTCAACGTAGGTATCAATGTATCATTCATCAAGGATGTAGTTTGGCCATTTGATCTTATTTGTCATTTTTATTTTCTTAAAAAAAAATTCCAGAGTTGACTTTTACATGCGGTAAGAAAACTTAATTATATTTTATATTCTATATTTGGGAAAATCATATAAATATCATCTGAATTTGTAAAAGCTCCTGAAAACCACTAAATTTGTAAAAAGACTGAAATGTGACAAAAACTTTTTTAGGGTTATGCAAATTCAAGGAAAAAGACCATTGTGCCCTTTAGTAACCTTACAATTGCCTTTCCTTGAGCATGCCTCTAGTCATGCTAGAGCATGCCAGTAATGCTCGAGCATGCCTTCAGGTGCTCGAGCACGTCTCTAGTCATGGTTGAGCATCAACGACACATGGAGAGGAGGTTGACTTTCAAGGGTAGTGTGATCATTTTGCATAAATTTGTATAACTCTCAAAAGTCTTTGTCATCTCTCAATTTTTTTACAAATTTGGTGGGTTTTCGGGGGTTTTGCAAATTCAGATGGTTTTTATATGAACATTTCCCTTAAATTATATATCAAGTTTAAATTAATAAATTTAGAAAAAAGAAATATAAATATAAATATTTTTAAAAAATTAATTATTTTTCTTAATTTTTCTTTAAAAAAATTAATTTTACCTCATATTTATAGCCAAAGAGAGTAATACAGTTTTCTGCGGCCCTACTTTAAGTACTCGGCGCATGGCAAACTCATTTTATTTGTGTTAAATTTTGTAGAGAACATACTACATCCGGTTGTTAATATAAAATCCCATTTTAATTATTTTAGAAAAGATAATATTACCTTTTATCTTAAATATAAGGATGTTTTGACTTTTTTTGAAATATTAAGAAAGTTAATTAAATTATTTTAAATAATTTATAATTATCGTTATTTCTTTAAATTATTTTACATAACTTCTAAACTAATACATAATTGTGTTGGGTTAATGTGCTCTTTAGTCACTTAAGCCCAATAAGGCTTAAGTGAGACTACAGCCTAAAAACTCTATGACCCATGTGGTTTAGGGTTAGGTCTTGGATGTAGTAGTATATAAACCCACTTTCACCTGCTTGTGAGGAAAGAAAAAAAAAACAAAAGGAGGCTATCATCAGAAACAAACCCTAGAGGCAGACGTTCATCATTTGAACGGTTGCCCACACAACCATCCTATCCCCTCGAGAGATAGTATGGAAGATCGATCATAGAGCAGATTGCGACTGTTCGTGAAGAGGCTTTCAGATTGCTGCATCTTTCCAGGTAATCAAAACGATGAAGGTTCTAACTTTTCCTACATCGAGTTGGTACGATTCGCTTCCGCGTTTCTGGTGAGATTCCTACTATTGGTATCAGAGCCATCGCGATGAAAAAAAGAACCCAGTTTTGATATTCTTTTATATTTCATGTGATTCTTTTCGAAAATTATTTTTGAAAATATGTCATCTTTTTCTATATTTGTTATTTATTTCATGGTAATTATTCATTTATAATTTATATTTGGTATTATTTTTAATTTTAATCGGTTAATCGCTTTAATTTATGGTTAGATTCTCCCTGTATTTCTTGATTTGTAACAAGAAGGTTAATCCCATATAATTAGATTTCCTCCTTGCTGTATTTTTTTCTTTTTTGGAATTTCTATGTATTTTTTGAATTTCTGTAAAAGTTGGAGATCAAGAAACTACAAGAAGATGAGCATTCAACACTGTAAGATACTTTTCATGGACCTCTGAACCTCAAAATTAGACGAACCATAGATGGTTGGAAAGAGGACCGAAAAAAGAACAAAATGGTGGGTGGATCACGGCCAGGGGAGGCTCCACGCACCGCTACAAGCGGCTGTGAGTGGCCGTCAAGCGCCAGCAAAGATGCCGTGCGTGAGGGCGCGTGAGACACCCTTTCAGGGTGGTTTCGACGACTGTGTTCTCGTCTCCCAGTGGCGGTCCTTCCCCTGGAGTTTCATGCTGAGATGACTTCGGTTGACGGCGTGGCAACAATGAAAGCTAGGGTTCCTCTTTTGTGTCCTAGGGTTTCTAACCAAAGATTGGGCTTTTGGGCCCATAGATACCCTAAAGGGGCTTGAGATAGATACTATGGACTGGACGAAAGAGGAATTCAAAAGTTAATTTTATTTTAATTTTTCTAGGAAAGCCATGGATTAAAGATATTTGTTTAATTATTTAAAGCTTTTATTGAATTGTATGAATTATATGTGCAATTAACATGATGTTTGTAATAACATGTTATATAGAATAGGAAGATGTCATATTGTTGCATAATCACATGTCATAACAGCATAGTAGCTATTATGTTTTGAATCGACTAGTATGATAGTTATTATGCGAGATTATTTAGATTACCCACTAAACTAATTATCAATTATTATGATTTTAAATTAAAATCTAGAATAATAATTGAATTAATTAATTGTGGAATTAAAATCTAGACAAATAATCCAGAAAATTTCCTAAGAGAATTGTAATTTTAAGAGTAATTTGTGGGTTATTTAAAATGGTCATGTGAAGTACTCTCTGCCAATCATGACTTGATTTTAGATACCTAATGATTTCAATTATAGTTGTTGATCTCAGACGAATAATACTCTAAATTGAACAAATTCTTGGAAATTGAAAATTCTAAATTTAAAATATTGAATGAGTGAGGGTTTTAAATTAAGCATTTAATTTTAAAACCTACGGGCTCCAATTGTGGGTTTATTAGTGAAATGGTTGTCGCTAAAGCCCTATCGGATAAGAATAATCGGATTTCGCTAGATTAAACCCTAATATTTTCAAAATTTTAGTGAAGTTTTGCACGACCTATCGTCGGCAACACTTAGACACTAAAGATAATTTTGAAAGTAAACGATGGTTAAATACATTCAACTTTGGTAAAATTGTTAACCCTCTCATCGAGGCTCTGGCAATGGAACTGAAGGCCCAAAATAACAATATTAGTTTTACAAGTATCTTGCCCATCGTAAGTCTTGTAAAGATAACTAATGGATTGTTAAACAATAAATGAATAGTAGTTATTAGAATCTACTAGCACTATATCTGTTTGTTGTTAATTATAGTTTGTAATTAATGTGTTTTTCCTTAATTTTCAGAAAAATGTCTTCACTCAATCCTTTAGCTACAATCTTGAGCCAAAAACCTATGGATGGTACAAACTACAAACAATGAAAAACTAATTTGGATATTGTTCTTCAATATGAAAAGCTCAACTTTGTTCTAACTACCCCTATGCCAGCGCAGCCTGTTGCAGATGCGCAATTTGGACTCAATTTCAGCAGGAGAAGGAAAGATAAGAGAAGACAAATGTGACAGTTCGCTGCTATATTTTGACTAGGCTCGCCAATCACCTTCAAGAGCAAGTCAGCATGATTAAGAGTAGAGCAACAATGCTCCAGACTCTTGATGACATGTTTGCTACGTCTAACAGCTCTGCTAGGCAAAATGCGCTGAATTCAGTCACCAGGACAGTGATGATTGGAGGAAGTATGCGGGATCAATGTCTAACAATGATAGCAAACTTCAAGAAGGCTGATGACCATGGGGTCAAATTTGAACAAGAAGTAAAAGTTGACCTTCTCTTACAATCACTGACTGAATACTTCAATCAATTCAAGATGGATTATAATATGAATAAGATGAATCTTGACTTCACTCAACTGATGCACGAGCTTGAGAGTGATGAACAGTCTCTAGTCAAGCAGGGAAGTGCATTTTTTGCTGGTGAAAGTTCTGTGAAACCTAAGGGGAAACCTAAGGGAAAGAACAAGAACAAGAAAAAGAAGAAATTAGGCACTCCAGTTGCCAAAACAGTTGCAATGAAGCAGCCAAAAGGTAAGTGCTTCAAGTGCGGACAAAAGGGGCATTGGAAGAAAAATTGCCCACGTATAAATCAACCAGGTATGGGTAATTTACATATGATTTAGGCTTGTTTAGTGGAGAATCACAATGATAAATGGATCATTGATTCAGGAGCCACTAACCATGTTTGTTACTCTTTGCAGTGGTTCAAACATAGCTTGCCTGTAAGTAAATGACAATGAGATTTGAAGCTTGGAAATGGGGAGCTTGTGTCTGCTCAAGCAGTGAGACAAATTGTTTTATCTTTTGATAATTGCAGAACTTTGGTTTTAGAAAACTGTTTATTTATTCCAGATTTTAAGAGGAATTTATTTTCTGTTAGTTATTTAGATAAACATGGTTTGATAGTTCAGTTTAATTCCTCAGTTTCAATAAGAAGTTCATCTTCTTTTATTTCTTCTGGTGTAAAGTTTAATGGTCTTTATTTCCTTAATCATGTTACATGTGAAGTTAATCATGTTGAATTAAAAGATGTTAAGTATATCAATTCATCAAAGAAAAGAAAAGTTTCAAATGAAACTTATCTTTGGCATTTGAGATTGAGTCATATTAACTCTAACAGGATACAAGGTTTGGTCAAAAGTGGGATTTTAAAATCCCTGAACTTTAAACTGATACCAGTATGTGAATCTTGTTTAGAGGGTAAAATGACCAAGCGATCCTTCAAAGACAAGGGAAAACGTGCCACACTTCAGCTGGAATTGGTACATACTGATATATGTGGACCAATAAATGTCCAAGTCATAGGTGGGTATCAGTATTTCATCACATTTACTGATGATTACTCTAGATTTGGACATGTGTACTTAATGGGGCACAAGTCTGAAGCTTTTGGAAAATTCCAAGAGTTTAAGGCTGAGGCAGAAAAGCATCTTGGTGTTCAAATTAAGACTCTTCGATCTAATCGAGGGGGTGAATACCTATCTGGAGAGTTCATGTTTTACCTGACCAAAGAGGAGATAATTTCACAATTATCTTCTCCAAGTACACCCCAGCAGAATGGAGTTGCTGAAAGGAGAAATATAACCCTTTTAGAAATGACAAGATCTATGCTTAATTATTCATCTCTTTCTGATTCATTCTGGGGATATGCCTTAGAAACTGCTATGTATCTATTGAACTTAGCTCCGTCGAAGTCGGTTTCAAAGACACCAATAGAATTGTGGAAATGGTGTAAGCCCTCCATGAATCATATTTGGATTTGGGGTGCTCCGGCACATGTCTTGCAACAGAAACTAGATAAAATGGATTTACGTATTGAAGTATGCATGTTTATAGGCTATCATAAAGGAACCAGAGGTGGGTTATTTTATAGTCTAAAAGAAAAGAAGGTCATCGTGAGCACTCACGCGACTTTCTTAGAGGAGGATTATATGGCAAATTATAAGCCAAGGAGTAAGGTTATTCTTGATGAGTTAGTCTCAGATCAAGTCTCATCGCAACCTTAGGCGGTTCTAACTTTTATTCCTGTGGTTGTTCAAAGAGGGGAAAATATACTTGAACATACACAGGAACCAGAGACAAAATCAGAAGTTCAACATGATCATGAACTTATGGAAGAACAAAATCATGAATTGGTTAATCCACTTAATGAGGGTCCTCATCTAGAAATTGTTTACCCATAAAATATGGACCCACCTGTAGATGCACAACATCAAGTGCGACAAAGTCGTAGTGGGAGATTGATTCGTAAACCTGCAAGATATCTCTTGTTGGGTGAGTCAAATCAGGACATCATCGTTGATGAAGATGATGATCCCACAAGTTTTGATGAAGCACTAAGAGATGTTGATGCTCAGGAATGGCTTGAGGCTATGAAACTTGAAATGGATTCTATGTATTCCAACTTAGTTTTGTCTCTTGTAGATGCACCTGAAGGGGTAAGACTCATTGGGTGTAAGTGGATTTATAAGAGAAAGAGAGGATCGGACGGGAAGGTTGAAACCTTCAAAGCTAGATTGGTGGCGAAAGGGTTTTCCCAAAAGGAAGGTGTGGATTATGAAGAAACCTTTTCGCCGGTTGCCATGCTCAAGTCCATCCGGATTCTCTTAGTTGTTACAACAAATCTTAATTATGAGATTTGACAAATGGATGTCAAAACTGCTTTTCTAAATGGAAATTTGGAAGAGGAAATCTATATGCAGCAACCAAAAGGGTTTATAGCCAAAAGGCAAGAAAAAATGGTATGCAAGTTGTAAAGGTCCATTTATGGACTTAAGCAAGCGTCTAGATCATGGAACATCATATTTGATCAAGCCATTTAGTCTTATGGTTTTGAGAAAAGTCCTGATGAGCCGTGTGTGTATAAAAGGATCCAAGGTAATGCGGTATCTTTTTTGGTACTTTATGTGGATGATATACTCCTTATCGGAAATGATACAGAGGTATTGTTAGGCATAAAAACCTGGCTGAGCAAGCATTTTGATATGAAGGACCTGGGGGAAGCCAATTATATTCTTGGTATTAAATTCTTACGAGACCGGAAGAATAGGGTTTTGGCATTATCCCAGGCTAAATACATCGACAAAATACTTGTCAGGTATAGCATGGAGAATTCCAAAAGGGGAATTATACCCTTCAGACATGGGATTCATCTCTCTAAGAAGCAATCTCCTAAAACTCCTAAGTAGAGAGAACACATGAGTAGGGTACCTTATGCTTCAGCAGTAGGTAGTCTCATGTATGCTATGCTATGTACCAAACCAGATATCTGCTATGCAGTGGGAATAGTAAGCCGGTACCAATCTGATCTTGGAGAGGAACACTGCGTAGCGGTTAAATATATACTCAAGTATCTACGGAGAACGAGAGATTATATGTTGGTCTATTCTAGTGGGAGTCTTGAAACTATTGGTTATACGGACTCAGATTTCCAAGGAGATATTGACTCACGAAAGTTCACCTCGGGATATGTGTACACCCTTAATGGCGGTGCTATTTGTTGGAGAAGTGTAAAACAATCATGTATGGCTAACTCTGCCATAGAGGTTGAATATGTAGCTGCTTCTGAGGCTGCAAAGGAAGCTGCGTGGTTAAAGAAGTTTCTAATGGACCTTCAGGTGATACCAGGTGTTCATTGTCCTATCATACTTTACTGTGACAATAGTGGGGCAGTAGCATAGTCCAAGGAACCAAGGTGTCACAAGAGACAAAAACACATAGAGAGAAAGTACCACTTGATCCGAGATATAATTAAAAGAGGAGATACTGTCGTAACAAAGATAGCATCAGACGAGAACCTTGCTGACCCTTTTACTAAGAGTTTGCCAGAACGTGTGTTTGAGAGGCATGTTACATCTATGGGTCTTAGGAGGATTCCAGATTTGCTATTGCTTTAGGTAGTTGTTATTTCACCTTGTTATTTTATGTTTTTCCCACAAGGCATTATACATTGCAATTTTTCTGAATGTTAATAAATGAGGTGTTTTATCATTTATTTCGCACACTATGTATAAACTTTAAGGTCCAGATCAATTGTGGAGTATATGATCATATGGATACATTCATAAAGGACATGGTCATAGGTTCTCACAATTGATGAATAAGTTCATAGCTATTAAATTAAGTTGGACACTTTATTTAGGCTGCAATATTTTATGAAATGGTTTTGTTCGAATCATTATAAAATATTGGTGTGAGTTAATACTTACATTGAATGGATCAAGGAGAGATTTGATTAAGGTTGTTCTTTCTGTCATAAGGAATCAAATCTCTAGATAATTATAGTAATGTAGTTACTCTTAATCCTGAGTTTATTTTAAATAGGTAATCAAATAGTTTTTCATTCTTTGATTTACCAACAAGTGAGGTTTGGTCTAAATGACGGCCAATAACTTGGTATTTTGGGATTGAGACTATTTGGTTATCAATGTTTATGAGATAAACAACATGGAATTTATAGGAAATGTCCCCTTGATATGTTTCGGTACTTGGATATTGAAGACACTAGCCAGTGTATGTAATCCATTAGAGAAACTATTATAGTCAAGGGAATAAATAATTGATTGGGTTACAGAAAACTAGTCAATCAAATTATAGACATTCTATAAAGGAGTAATGCATATTCGTGTTATAAGTGTCATTATTCTTGGAGATCTAGTTCGAGCTTTTAGTGGAGTAGCACTGAACTAGATAATCTTTTGTAGATTATCATGAGCCTTGATGAATGACAAATGGTAGATCCTCAAGCTAGCTCAAGATAAGGGATGAGGTATATTATCAGATGATGATTGCTTATGGGCTACATGGTCTTGGGTTTATGAACTCAAGTTTGCTTCTTAAAGAGCAAGTGGGAGATTGTTGGGTTAATGTGCTCTTTAGTCACTTAAGCCCAATAAGGCTTAAGTGAGACTACAGCCTAAGAACTCTATGACCCATGTGGTTTAGTGTTAGGTCTTGAATGTAGTAGTATATAAACTCACTTTCACTTGCTTGTGAGAAAAAAAGAAACAAAAGGAGGCTATCATCAGAAACAAACCCTAGAGGCGGACGTTCATCATCTGAACGGTTGCCCACACAACCATCTTATCCCCCTCGAGAGATAGTTTGGAAGATCAATCATAGAGTAGATTGCGACTGTTCAAGAAGAGGTTTTCAGATCACTGCATCTTTCCAAGTAATCAAAACAATGAAGGCTCTAACTTTTCCTACATTGAGTCGGTACGATTCGCTTCCGCGTTTCTGATGAGATTCCTACAAATTAGACAATGCCCAACATATAATATGATCAAATTTTTAAATTTCTTAAAAAACATTCAATTAGATCTTATATTTAGGAATTAGTATTGAAGGGAGTATAGCGTTCATTCCTTCAATATAAGATTCAATTGACCAATTTAAAATAGTAATAATAAGTCAAGCAAATTATTTAGGAGAAAAATAATAAATATAAATATTTTATTTAACTTCTTTAATATCAAGAAATTTATCAATTGGGTCTTATAGTATAAATGGATTTAGTAAATTTTGAAAATAGATTGTGTTAAAAGCTGGACTATTGAAACCATTATTTTGAGATTTAATGAGTGTTTTAGGTAATTTACTCCAGGATAAAAAATTTTAAAAAAATTGAGCTCTGTTCCGATGACAGCCTAAATTACCTTTAATATTCGCTTTTATAGTGTTGGGCAAAGTATAAAACCAAAAACCTATAGAATTTTCTTTATCATAATTAAAAAAAAAATCAAAATATCCACAATTTGAATTCGGTGTGTATATTATTATTTTCTATACGAAATTAAATATCGTCATTTGAGGGAGTTAAAATTCCTAGGATATAAACATTCTATCCGGCCAGAGGGAAATATCCCGTTCTCTCTCTTTTTTAATAATAAAAAAAAAATTATATTAAAGAAAAAGTCTTGTGTATGGGCATAATTCGTCATCTATCCCGTACAGAGATTAATTAATGATAATAATCATAATTATAATAATAATGCCTTTCATAAATAATAAAAATGACTCAGTACAGATCATTAATAAGGGCCCTGTAACATGCTGTACTTAACACCAAAACTGTAAAAACTGAGCTGTTGCCCTAAAAATCCGAAATCAAGACCCAAATCAATATGATTTATATGTGTGCTCGGAGAAAAAGTGGTTTTTTAACCTTTAAACTGTTACAAACTTTATTGGATAAAGGGTTAAGGAGTGAAATGGCCAATAAATTATTGGCTCAGGACCACTCTGACCAATAAACTCTTATGTGGACCTTATATACCAATAAAGTTTACAAAACAGTAAAAAAACACAAAATCGTCAGTTGGCTACTAACTCCGTTTCATTGATTTCGTCTCACCTGACAGCATCCCACACCATATCTCATTCTTTGGCACGAAATATTACTCATTAAATATCAGTAATAATTTCTCATTCTTGCAATCATATCTCCCTGATTCCGAATCTGCAAAGCAAGAAAAAGTTTTTCTTTTTCTTTTTCAAAAACATTTTCACTCTTTTCACTTGTGGATAGGTGTGGGAAAAAAAGCCATCAATTTGACAAAGAACGAGAGGGGGGAAATTAAAAAAGAAAAAAATAAATTACCTGAAAATAAGGGAAATCGAAGGGAAAAAGGGGAGGGAAAATACCTGAGGAAGAATTTTAGAAGCAACCGTCGGAGTAACACAATGAAGAAAGCGTTCCAAATTAGAGAGAGAACTTGTAGAACAACAAATGGAGTCCGGCGACGAGAAAGGAGACGACGGCATAATAATCGATCTGAGAGAGCAGAGAATAATAGCAGAAAATTTCAAGCAGTCACAGAGCCAATCACTTGAAATTGTATTAACGGAAGGAACAATCCAACGAGTCTTTCCAAGAGAGGTAATATATGAAGAAGGATAGTCGATGATGACGATTATGCCCTCAGGCATTGATTACAAAAACGTGAAATGAGGACTCAGTTTAGCAAATTGATGAAGTTCCCCCTTTAGTTCTTGTTTCTGAAAGAGGATCGATAATCCAAATCCAAATAGAATGACTAAAAAACCCCTCACTTTTCTTTTCAATAGAGATTATAGTTCATTACACCGTCGATTTGCAAAAGAGGACTGTGCTCAGCTTGAAGGACAGTGTAGATTACAGGAAGGGGAGTGGAGGGGAAAAGAGAGGGAAAACGAAACGCTTCTATCTCAGGAGTGAATGAAACGGATTTTGGGGGGAGAGATTGGTAGAGTGGTGCAAGGGAAGTGTGATGGGGTGAGCAGTGTTGAAATGAATGAAATGGACGTTAGTAGCTAACTGACGGTTTTATGTTTTTTTTCTGTTTTGTAAACTTTATTGGTATATAAAGTCCACATAAGAGTTTATTGGTCAGAGTGATCTTGAACCAATAGTTTGTTGACCATTTCGCTTATTAACCCTTGGATAAAAATCAGATTAAGTTTAGATTGGAAGTAATATAATTACTTCTCTAAAATTGAAACTCGTTTGAAAGATTATTTTGGAAAGCAAATAATGATTGAAAATATAATGAATCTAATTAAATAAGAAAAATATATTATATGTATGTGTGTGTATTACTTTTTTAGGAAACTTAGAAAAAATCTATTGAAAATGACCTAAATCAAACCATTGCTATAATTTTTATATAAAAAATTAAATAATTCTCTCGCGGACTTAAATCAGAGCAATGTCACGACTATGAACTTTTAAATGAATTTATATTTAGGACAAATTTTCATTTATAAACATTTACAATAAAGACCATAATAGTATTTCAGTTAAAGAAAAATAGACCCTACATTTTTCTTCCATAAACTACTTTTCTCTCTCCATGACGGAAAAACTAAAGGAAGAAATTTTGGTTTATGGCTTAAGTTATGCTTTTTTTCCAAACGGCAATTGAAAAAAAAAAAAAAAATCATCCCAAACATCTTCAAAAAGCCAAAATCACCCATAAGCATGTTTGGGCATCAAAAGCTACTTCCAAACACACTCCTGGTCCTAGCAAACACTTGGAAGCCGAAAAACAAAACAGCAAACTAAGGGGAGGTGAAAAACTAGTTTAATTCCCCAATACATTCTACACCATCTACTGTGAAATTTTCTAACGTGATTTGATAGAAAACTTTCTCAGTTAGTTTTCTTCTCCTCCTCCTCCTTCGCCGCATCTACTGCTGCGACAGCATCTGCAGCTTGATCATCCTCACCTCCAAAACCAAATTCATTAATACGCTTCTTGTCCACTGGATAAACCCACCTTTGGTATAAATATATGAGAAAGATGATATCTGCAAAAGTAAAAGCAGTTAATGCAGTGAAAAAAGTCAGATCATAAACAAATTCACTTGCACAATGCAGATCCTTCATAGGAAAATCAAATTACATATATCCAAACAATATATCACCTTTTAAAGATTAATTCCAGAAAGTGACTCATATTTTAAATTGTAATGACAAAAAAGAAAAAAAAAATAGCCCAGTAGTAAAACCAATGATTAAGATGATGAACCTTTCAGCTAAGTGGCAACTACAGAAGTTGGTTAGAGATGGCCAAGGAAATATAGACCATAATATAGATGACCCAGTATATTGGTTTATCCTATCAGTTTCAAAAACACTCATTTTAAAAAGTAAACAGAGCCCCTGTTGCATGGGATATGCTTTTCCCGTTATAATAACAAAACTTATGCTTCGTCTACATCTTAAACAAGGTTCTAGTGTTGACATTTAACAGTTCTCAGCCAAAACTAAATTCAATAGGCTATTGAGTATCAGAAAAAGAAACTAAAGTAATGCTGCTAAGACATCTCATTTCTCATAAGTTGCAGAACATATTAAATTCTACAAGAGGAGAGCCATTAACATTAGCGGTTTCCTTGGGCTAGACCCTAGCACATGGTAGACAAAATTCTGATGGCATGTGTTAGAATACGCTCAATGGCAGTGATAAGAAACCAATCTTACCATCACGGAAAACAGACAGCCGGTGTAATGTTGGCATTTTAATGACAAAGGCAAAAAGGTCGTCAATGATTGTGTTGAGAAATTTGTAAGTCATCTGCCTCCAAGGAAGATGAGCAACAGATTTAAGCTTGTAGTTGATGAACAACTGAGGACACATCATGATAAAACCTGCAGCAAATTTTCATCATTAAGTACATGTATCACAAAATATTGCAAACCAAGAGGCTTAATGACCATGGGCATGTGAGAGAGCTCTATGTTCTCTTCGGAACTATGGTGAGTAAGCAAACAAGATTTCACTGTCGAAGGGTATCAGCTTATTATGTAATTTATTTTGGTCCAGACGTAACGAAAAGGAAGCAACAGCAAACTTCATAGAGATTTATTCCAACATATTTCTCCATAAAGACTAAGGAGAAATAATACAGCCTAAATTAGGATTGGTTTAGTCTTCACAATAGAGGACTATGCATGCACATATAACTCTAAAGAAGAAAAACAAAGATAGACCGTGCAAATTATACTCTAGAGAAGAAGAAACACAAAGTAAAACAAATCTTTAAAAAACCCTGACCAAACAACTTCAACTCAATTCATTTACTAGATTCTGCTATGCGAGGCACAGTTAAAACCATCTTTGGGAACCCATGAGGATAAAAAAAAGATCAGAAGCTCCCTTGGCAAAGGAATTCATCTCAATTTTAGGACATTTCCAATAAGGATGCACGAACTGCAACGACTGAGGATTAAAGTAGAATCCATTTAATCATTAGAGTGAAACAAAAGAACTTATGTCTAACTTAATCATTGACCTAATTTACTTCGTTATACTTGCTTCTACCTTTTCTTAACTCAATGGGTTGATTAACTTGATAGGACACACCCAAGTACACGGGTGATGGCTTGTTCGAGCTCTTTATTTTAAAATATTTTTTAAGAAAATATTTTAGGCAAAATCCCATGTAAAACTGCATAAAATAAAGAAATTCTAAATCAGGTTAGTAAATTTAATAAATTACTAATTAAGTTATCAACCCAATTTAGGATTTCAAAATGTAGGTTAAATGACTTTACTGCCCTCTTCTCTTAAAGAGGTTTCAGTGCTCTTTAGCTTATTTTTAAAATAAGTATATGTGTATATATATCAACACTAATATATAATAAAACAAAATATTATTAGCTTAAATAAAAGAATTTTTGTGTGTTGTGGAAGGATCATAAAAAACAATTCAAGTTATAAAAGAAAAAATCACCCCAATATCAATTAAATCATTTTTAATTGAATATTGGGAATAGAAAAAACTTATTTTAGACTTGAATTTTTTCGATGAGAGGAAATTTAAAATTTGCTCAATAAAAAAGTTAAGAAATTTAAACAATGTTAATCACCCAAAAAAAAAAAAAAAATTCTGACTGGTGTTATATATCAAGTAATATATCAAATATTTTCATTAATGCATTAAAATAAGAGCTTCATTAGCATAAAAAACCAAACTATATATCGTACAAATAAGAATTTTGTTTAGTGAAGCTTGATTTTATTTATATTGACAAAAATTAAGTCAATTTCTTCCAAAATAAAGTTTTCTATTCAAAATATTCTAATTGATATTGGGGCTATGCTTTTATTTTTATTTTTTGACATGAATTATTCTCGATGATTCTTTCGGAACACAAAAATTCCTTTGATTTAAATAAATCATGCTTTATTTTATTATATATTAATATTAATATACATACACATATACTTATTAAAACCCAATTTATAGAGTAATAAAACTTTTTTAAGAGGAAAGATAATAAAGGAGATTAAGAGGATGCAATAAAGTCAATTTACCCATATTTTGAAATCCCAAATTGGGTCAATAACTTAATTAGGGATTTGTTAAGTTTGACAGCCTAATTTAGAATTGTTCTATTTCAGACAGCTTTATATGGAATTTTCCCAATCTTTTAATACATATGCAAGGGGCCACCTTTTTTAATACATATTTAATGGGTTAATGATCTGTTGCCAACCTGCTCAGTTGCAGACTGCAACCAACTTATGACTTCCCGTCTAAGCCATTTGCGACTCCTAAATGAAAGATCAATACAGATGAAAGAGTACTTACCAAACATGTATACACAGCTTGTGAGTGAAGACAGGATCCAAGAATACCAGCTCTTGTGGCGTTCATACTTCAATGAGTAAACCGAGAAGCATGCAGCGAGGAATAACATGACATAGGACAAATACTTCATTGCAATATCATCATATTCCTTTGTCTTATTCCCTGCATATGATTCTCGATCTCGGAACTTCAACATTGGTATCCTCCCAGTCCTATCAACCTGGTGACAAGAATATGTATATTGCTGGTTGCAGACATTCAATATAGAAACATAACAGATCTTGACCATAGGATTATGTAGATAGAAAAATATGTCAAAACTTAGCCCTAAAAGCAGGAGCCAATCAAAGGATTTTCCATTGTTCAAGAAAAATACTGTTCAAGAAAAATACTGTGAAAAACATAATGCAAAAGACAATACCAAGCACTGGTCAGTGAGAGACCATACAGCCTACACGTCATGAACCACGTGTCATTTTAATGTGAAAATATAGCCCTAAAAGCAAGAGCCAATCAGAGGTTTTCTATTTGTTCCAGAAAAATACTGTGAAAAACATCATAATGCCACAAACCAACACTGGTCAGTAAGAGAATATACAGTGAACATGTCATGAAACGTGTCATTTTAATGTCAAAACATAGCCCTAAAAGCAAGAGCCAATCAGAGGTTTTCTATTGTTCCAGAAAATCACTTGTGAAAAACATCATAATGCCACAAACCATATCAAGCACTGGTCAATAAGAGACCATACAGCGTACATGATAAACCATGTGTCATTTTAATATTATCTGCATCAGCACACAATGATCAAATATGCTCACTTACAGAAAATACAATGTGGAGAGCGAAGACTACAGGAGATACCTCAATATGCATGGCTTTCCCAATTTTCCAAAACTCAATTATGCAGCCAACGCCAGAACTTGCAAGTATCATCCACGAAGTGTCATTGTCAAGCAGATAAAGGAAGACAATAAGCTGAGAAATAAAGCTAACAACAACAGATTTTGCAGAGAGTCCTTCCATTGACTTATTCTTGTTCCAAAATTGGATGTCTGTAGAAGGCAAGAGTTGTTAAAAGTAAGCCATGTTATCAGAGATTCAGAGTATCCCCATTGTTGTCGCTTACATTAAGATAGTAATTTGTCATACAAAATAACTTACCATTCTTGAAAGCCAAGAAGTCAAAAACTGAATGTAGAAGAGAAACAACCATGGTTACTACCAGAAGGTAAGGATTTCCTTCCAAGAATACTCTCTGATTGGGGAAAAAACAAAATCAGTTATTAACGAAATAAACTCATCAATGCACAGAAGACAGATACACCACCAACAGAAAAGTTGCCTTTCAGCCATAGAAACTCCATTTAAAAACCATTATCTGTTACAAAAAAAATGCCTTATGGTATGAGTGCTGAGCTGTTAAATGGACCAATCAAGGTAAAGCTGAACAGAGATAAGCATTTTAAGGTCCATGAGGACAATATGCTGACATGCGGCTATTGCTACAATAGAAAGGCAAGGGAAAAATGCCTTTGATGGTTTCAGGAATATCACAAACTAAGATGTACATGCCACGATGCAGAACTATTAAAAGGAACAAACAAGTTCATAATACATCCAAAAGGCAGAAATCAAGAGTATGATGCTTATTTCTTTTTGGGAAGGAAAGGATATATATTCAACCAAAAGAATCTATGTGCAACAGCAGGCAAAGCCTGAAAAAGAAATAACAAGATGAAAAGACTGAGAACATCCAGGGTATGAAGTTTGAGACATCACAGTAATTTTTTTCAAAATCACACCTTCAGCTCATCACCCTCGCCTTCAAGCATGCTACCATAACTACGGTGAATCTGGAAGGACTGATCAATCTGCTGGAATAATTGCCACTTAGTCATGCTAATGGGGCCTACCTCCAAATGAAGAGGTAACTCGGTTACCGTCTCATTTACAGGTATCAACTTATTCCTGAGTAACCAGAATTCATTGAAAAATACAGTTGGATAGTAGTTCTCAGAGATAGGATCAATGTTCAAGTCTGGACACGAAAAATTAAGGAAATTCAGTTCTAAATTGGCTAACTTACAGTCCATACTCCATGGTCAAAAGATTATATCAAAAGAGAAGACTAGCATAAACATGAAAATATCTTAGCATGTTGAAATTGTCAAATAAGGGATCTTATAATTGAAAAATAAAAAAAGAAATGTACCATCTGTAACTTTTTTATTGATAAATATTAATTATACTAATAGTAATACTAAATAATATGTATAGGATTATTTTAAATACCGAAAAAAAGCCCAAAATTAACAAAATAAAGATACATAAAAAAGAAGGAAATGCCAAAAGGATACGTGCAGCAATATTTGGTGGGACGCCATTTTTTGGGTACCTGCAAACGAGGAAAATTATTACAGTTAAAACACAGCATAGAATCATGGGAGTTGATTCTTTTGCAGGCCAGTCAAACACCTTAAGAGAGTAGAAAATCAAGAAAACAGAATCAACAGATCAGCAATAAGAAGGAATCATACAGATATTTTTTAAGCATTCATCCAAAAACGACTAGCACATATCTTCTTTAGTAAAAGATGTCAGGGCAAACAAAGGTCCAGAATCGAAGGATTAATGTTTTCTTCCAAGCATAACTTGGTTGAATAAAAATCCAATGTTAGAGTCAAAGGCAAAAGCCACCCTCAAGGCATCAGACCTGTAAAATGCTAGAAGTCTCTCGCCTGAGTGAAGACCTGTTTGCATCTGCTTGTGCTTGCTAATTGCTCCTAACTAGATATTTTTGTGCATTGCTAATTGCTATCAACTTATATAATGTTTTCAATATATCACTTTTATATCTTATCAAACATATTAAATCTAAAACTCCCCTACTTTTTGTTTTAAAACTCTCCCATTCCAAATTTCTAATACTTAAACAACTAAAGCTAATACACCACTGACAGTATAAACATGCTAGGGCATCATCCTCATACAAGCTATAAACAAGAGACTACAATAGCTCTCTTATTCTCAATGACAGAATCATCTAGTAGTGCACAGCAGGGGTGTTCACCTGATTTAATGCAGCGGTGGTGTATAGCTGCAATTTTTCTCAAAAGAAAACATTCAATTGTCAGAATCAGTGGTGTGCCAAAGGCACTCACCTAATACCCATCGAAAGGCTCCCAAGTAACTGAAAGGTGAGCACCCTTTCATCCATGACTAAAGCTAGTGCCTATCATGGTATCAGATAGGCTAAGGTTGTGCAGCGCCTTGTCTTAGGTGCTAAGGCAGGCACCTTCTGACACTACTATTAACATTGACAAAAGCAGCAACAATCAAATCTGATCTAACTTTGCTAGTTGTTCTTTACCCTGATTCATACTAGAACCTTTAACAGCCAAAATTAATCATACAGTAAACTCATAAGGCCATCTGACCAACTCATGTACAATAAAAAAAAGACTGGACTAAGAAGTAAGACTACAAGCATGATTTCAATGATAGAAATGTCAACTTCATATTGAAAACTGACAACTTCATGCTCTTAACCGTGCCAATTCTAAGACCAAAAGATTGTATTCCAGATTTAGGAATCCATAACAAATTTGAGATCAATTAATATGGGCAAATCTTAACAAATGAGAACCATGCATATGCAAAAGGTAACAAATGGGGTATTTCTAAATAAATCAAACTTTAAAGATAATAGTGCCATAGAAGACCAAAGGCCAAAAATATTCAATACTTCAACTCCCATTTAAAGGCCTTTCTTCTTAAAGAATCCTATGTTGATCGTCAGGTGCTAAATAATTCCTCTAGAATAGTGATTACTGGTCAGATTTCACAAATAGTTCATGGTGAAACAAGCGAAGTGTCAAACAACAGCAAGAAACATACCGTGTGAAATCATCAACCAAGTTTATAGTAATATTTGGTTTCCAATAGGAAGTCCACTCCACAGGGCCATCGTCCTTTAAATTTTCTTGGGTGTCATCAACCTCAGGTGCCACTTGACCCTCACTAGAATCTTCTGAATTCCCCAAGAGACTCTTTCTTTTATCTGCTTTTGACTTGGGCAAGTATATCACAACAGCTGAAATCCATGATATGAGAGAGCCTTTATAAATCAATTTAAACTTATACATAACGTGACTTCAAGTGGTGGGGAGCCAAAGATCTTACCATGTGTCCTTCCAAATGCTGATTGAGGCTGGTATTCTGGGTCAATTGGGTCAGGTGAATATCCAGAAAGTGCAAAGAAAACATGAACATATAGACTTCCATTATGCTTCAGAGCCTGAAAAATGAATACCTAATCAAAAAAATCTACCATGACAAGGGAGTTACTTGAAACACTCATCAATTTCTATACTTATGACTATGCCAAGATTAATATAGCAAGCAGCATTTCCAATCAGTTATACCTCAGAGGGGTGATACTTCAAAGAAAGAGTTCGGGTACTCTCAGGTTCCCAAACAGCATATGGTATATTGGTTTCATGCCACACAAGAGCGCTTTCACTGCCAAAGTCATTGAACTTCTCATGCTCTGAGAGGTATAGCCACATATCCTGAACAAAATAGCAATTGAAAAGAACTTGAGTATGAAAACAAAAGGCAACAGGATTGAGGACATCCTTTTATGTACACTATGAAAGAACCAAACTTACAATAGGTTGTGAAACTGTAAAGAAACATTTTTTTTCCTATACAATTTAACATTAAAAGTATCTGTCAAATTAAGACTCAAGACTCAAGCCTGTAAATAGCATATGATCAAAAAGCTCAGTTTAAATGACAAGAAACCAAAGGAAGTTGCATAGGACGTAAACAAAACAATTAGATTTTTACTAAAACAGCGAGCGCTTTCAAAAACGGTAAACTGCTGGCTTAAGGCGTGGACCATATTAGATAGCAGAGGTCTATAAATCCAAGGTGTTGGTAAAAAAGTTGCAAACTTTACGACAGTTTTATGTGGTTATTTGACAGTAATGAATTTCTTCGTTCATTCAATGGCTATGAAGCCCAGAGTTGCAGAATATCAAAAGAATCTAAGATTTTCAAGAAGACAGGGGAGGGGTTAAACTCTAACGAAAAACAGGAATTAGGTTAAAGTCGCAAAATCTTATACAAAATTTGTATGAGAATCGAGATTTGAGTTCGCGCACAACTGAATCAGTAAGAGTCGCATCAAGCCGTATGCATATTACTATAACCGTAAAACTTTACAACAGAGTCACTTGGTAATTAGGAAGAAAGGGGCTAATTTTAAAATTATTGGAATGACAAAATAAAAAGATTACAAAGTAGTATACATAAACTAAAGTGTATACACGTACGATTTAATTCCTACTAAGTACGGATCATTCTAAATCGAGAAGCAGCATCAATCTATCAGATCATAAAAGTTCAAGAAACTAAACACGTAGAGTGGGGGAAGAGAGTGTACCAACGGCTGGCCTTTCTGAACGAGATTAGACATGAGAGCACCAGGTTCGGTAGGTCTCTTGGGAGAGAAGAATTTGGAAGCGAAATACCAAAAGACAGCCATCCGAATGATTCCAGAGAGACTGAAACCACCTTGCTGTTGTTGTCTTCCCTGGGGCTGTTGAGCTCCATCTACTGCAGCGTTCGTCGGCGGCGCCATCGTCGGAGAGTTGATCCTCTCCGGTGCGGTGCCCGAGATACAGAGAGAGGGTGGGAGTAGTGGGTGATGGAATTGAAGTACTATTGCCGAGGCCAAAGCCCAAAGGAAGGGAAAGGAGAAATATGCAGAAGAGATATTTTGGAGAATAAAGAGAATATATGAAAAATTTAAAAACGGATTGTAACGAAAATCGGCGAGGCGGTAAGCCTTTTATATAGGGAAAATTGATTACAGGGCCTAAGGAAGTAAAATAATTACAAAAAAGGCCTAAAAACATTCACATGCCAGAAAAGGCCCTGACATTTTTTCAAAAAACGTTAGCAACTACATCAGTAGCGATTAATAACTATATCAGTCCCCATTAACAACTAAATCAGTCTAATTAACAACTACATCTGTAGTAATTAACAACTACATCTGTAGCAATTAGCAACTATGTCCGTACACTTTTTTTTGAAAAAATGTCAGAAAAGGCCCTGGCATGTAAATGTTTCTTGGGCCTTTTTTGAAATTATTTTGCTTCCTTGGGCCCTGTAATCAATTTTCCCTTTTATATGGCCCTGTAATCAATTTTCCCTTTTATATAATTGGTTGGGTGGCCACGCGGGATTCGATCATCATCATTATAACGATTCTAATAACAGTAACTATTAGTATTTAATTTAGGGAAAAAAATTTAAATGCCACTTTAACTTCTGAAACCCAAAAAAAGAAAACATTAAAACTTGCAAACAACATAGAAGAGATGAGGTGAAACTCTGGGTTTTCAATATCTTGGTTTAAAGATCAAAACATCCTTTTATACTTTTTTAGTGTTTAATAATTTTATCAAAATCATTATTGTTTTAGTTAATATCATTATTTAATTGGCCACAGCACACAAAAATAGTAATGTTTTCGACAAAAATCATAATTATTTTGATAAAACTATTATATACTAAAAAATCTGTGAAATGGGCATTTTAGTTTTTAAGCCCAAATATAAAAAGCTAATATGTTCACATTCCTTTTCTATCCTTTACAAACTTTAATGGTCTTATATTAGTTTTGAAAGTTGAAGTAATATTTAAATATCTTTGTCCCTTTAATTTGTCATTATAATTAGTATAAGTTATAGTTATATAGGAGTATGCTACTATTTTCACGTACCCTGGTTGCCATTTAATTTACAAGGCGAGGAGGGATTTTATGGCTATTTTTATGCAGCATCACATTGACTATTATAATTTTTTTTTATCTCTATTTAAAGTTAATGTAAAAAAAAAGAAAGAAATTGAAAGTATAGTTAATATGTATAAAATTTTAAAAAAATTAATTTGTATGCAGCAACAGATTAATTATTATAATTTTTTTATCTCATGTAATGTTAATGTAAAAGAATAAAAATATATTTGATATGGATACAATTGAAAAAAAAAATTATATAAAGTTGATAAGTTTCAAAATATTAAAATTTATACATTTTTTTCAAAATTTCAGTAAATTTAGTTTATGGATTATGCGATAAAAATGGAGGCAATATACCATGAGGGATTGACCAAATCAATACACACACACACAATAGGGAAGAGCAGATTAGAAGGGCCCAGCTAATATTTTGAAATTAATCCACTGCGTTTACATGTTACTATTATTATTATTATTATTATTATTATTTGAGTATGGGGTTAAGATAGAATTTTGAAGGAGGTGAGCATAAATTTCTGAAAAGTAAGAAAATGTATAATTTAAAAATAGTTTTCTTTCACTTTTATTTTAGAGCATTTTAGGTGTTAATTTTCATATTCTATCTTTTTCTTCCTATAAAGACACGTGTAAAATAGCAGTACTTCACCAGCTTCTTGAAAAGGAAAGTGCCAGCTCTCCTTCTTATCTACTTCTTCTTGTCCCATTTTTCTAATAATCGAATTATGAATTGTGCGATTTAAAAAAATTGATTACAATTAGTTAAAAATAATAAATATATTTTAAATAAAATTCTTTTTCCAAGTGTGCTTTTTATTTATAGGGGTAAGTAAGGGAGAGAAATAAAATAAATACTTATAAGTATTACCAATCTTTTAATTAATGCAATATCTATAATTAGTGAGGAGCAAAAAAAAAATCATTAAATACTTAAAAATCTTTTGTCGGACTCTCATAAAAAGGATCAAGATAATTTAAATTTTGAATTCTTATGAAAAGGACCGGAGGGAGTGCTAATTTAGAAAGATTAAAAAAATAAATAAAATATTTTAAAATATTTACATTGATCAATTTTCTCCCAACTAATGTGTAATCTAGTGTGTGTGTGTGTGTTGATGTGTAGTATTTTCTCGGACTAGATGGAATTTGAATAGATTTTGCCATGTCTTGTCATTTTAAAAGGAACAAGATAGAATTTTTAACTTATGTCTCTTCCTGAACAGGAAAGATGAGATTGAAAAATCCTGATAAAATAGTAAAAAGACAACTTGATGTGCTCAAAAGAAAAAGAAACAAGATAAAAAAGCCAACTTGATAATGGGATGCTTTCTATAATTGATCGTGAGATTATTTTTAATATTTTTTTTAAGGGACGAAAAGGCCAACAAGTGAGGTTTCCTTATTCATTTTGTTGATACCAAACGAATTTTTTTTTAATTTTTTTTTTGTAAAAGTTAAAAAAAATCAAAAAAAAAATATTCTCTTGTCTAAATGGTCTAGTAGATGTTGGGTAATGCAGTGTTTGAGGTTTCCTTATTCGTTTGGTATCAACAAAATAAATAAATAAATAAATAAGGGAAAGTTGGGAAACAAACAACCGATTGAAAATTTTATTAGTCCAAATGATCCAAGTAAGAGTGTGGACACTTTATATGTACAAAACTTGTTGAATACCAATACATACATTCCATATATAAAAATTTATTTGGTCATTTTTTTGGATAAAAATTTCAATGGAAGGTTTTTCTCCAATTCTAAAGATAAAAGTAGACATATAATATAGGATGGCTCTATGTCTCATCCCATCATATTCCCCATTTGTCCAATCCCATTTTTTGTGCAATGTTTCTTTACTGGCTAGCCCTAATTGAGTTTGACTTGGCTCAAATTAAGATAAATTTAATACATATTTGGTGCGGCATATTATTAAGAGATTTACACAACTTCAGAAAAAAAACTCATTTTACATATATAACTTACGGGTTTTGGTTTTTTTATGTTACATGAGAAAAAAAAAGTTTCTTACAAACACATGAAATGGTAGGACCCATATATACATATATGAATTAATATATGTATATGTAGGTCCCACCATTTCATGTGTGTGTGACATGAGAAAATGATTTTCCTACAAAATGAGAAAATGTTTTCCCATAACTTATATATCGTAAATCACAGTTAAAAAATTATTTTTGAATGTTACAATCAACAATCCAAAGAAGTCTTTACTCTTTGCTAAAGTAAAAAAATAAAAGATCTCATTTTATTACCCCATTTTTGTGTCTATTATTTTATTTATATTTATAAACACATTTATAGTAAAATAATTTTTTTTAACTAAGGCTCAATTTAAAAGATTATTTATAGGAGAGTACAAGCATTGGTAAAAAAAATATTAGAGCATATGGTGAAATACACTTGAAGCTTCTTTAATGAATTATGTGCTCATATATTGCACAAATCTGACCGTTCCAATTAAAAGTAAGGGCAAGAAAATTTTTTGACCATCATAAATCATACTAATTAATCTTTGATTAAACCAATAAATTGACATATGTTACTACATGTAAGCCATTTGTTGGACATTAACAGGATAGCAATCAGAGTGGGGTCCAGAGAAGGCCCTTTGAGCAAGAACTTTATGAACAGCTTGAGAAGGATGAAAGGCATCCCAAAACACAAATTGGTCTCTGTTTGGGCATGGAACTGATAGAGGCAGGCATGTTATTTGTCCTTGGTTCATTCCAACTCCACAACATGCTCTATCAACCACACTAAGCCCTGTCCAAACAAGTCTCATCATATTTAGCCTCTGTTTGATTGGTTACAAGAACAAAAAAGGAATAGAATTTGAAAAACTAAAGCCATGCATGATTCCCACTTTGGAGTGTATAGAAAACATGAGAATTTTACATTTTTCTAGTGCCCATTTGGATACCCAAAATCACTTTTATATTTTATGAGATAAACTCTTGCACATTTAATTAGTACGATGCAAAATCAATTCTCTACGGCTAATCCAAACCGGCACGAATTACTACTTTTAATACACATATCTATAAATGCTTGTTTTCAAGCAAACAATAAAGGAAATTTCTTACCATATGTAACACTTTGAGATGTATGCAACTTATCTTCAACTATGTGCAAAACAGAAGATATTTTCAGAAGTTGAAAATATGTTACACACAGCTGAAAATGAGTTGCACAAACTCAATCGCGGTATTTCAACACTGTTGGGCAATAAAGCTTGCAATAGAGACTTTTCATCAATTATCTCTATTAAAATTTTCCAAGCAAGAAATAAGGGACATTTCTTACCATATGTGTTTGGGGAATTTATGATGTCACTGAAAGCTCCATAAGAGTTGCCATATACAAAAATGGACCCAGGGTGATCTGAATTGAGCTGCATGACCAAAGATTTCAACCTATCATTGAACATAGAAACTATTTCATTCACCCCAAAGTTGCATTGTCCTGGTGGTATCAAGCCTGTTGCTAGTTGATTTGGTATGCACCCAAGTGGTCCAATAGCTCCCAACAAGAATTTTCTTAGTCCCAAACTATGCAAGTCCTGAAAAAGAAAGAATGACTAATAATAGCATTATATCTGTTTACTGTCAATGTCCAAAAAAAAAAAAAACCATCTTGGTATTGTTGTTATTAGTCTCTATACCAAAAGTAACTTCTTGTAAAGGCCTATGAGGAGATCAGCATAATCTGGAGGTTTATAGATCAAGCTTGTTCCATAAAATTCTGGTAAGAGATAGTTATTTATGTAATCATTGCTTCCAAAGTGGACAACAACCAATGACTTTGCTAAATACTGACTTAGATTGGTGTCATCCACCGTTTGGTTTTTCAACTGTTTCAAGGTTGTCTCAAAATTCCGGACCTGTTGGCCAATGGTAACACGATCTCCCTGCAAAATTAATTCTGTCCTTAATATAAGATTTTCTACATAGTGCAAATTACACTAAAAACTGTCTGTGCGAGAATTTTACGGAGATTACCAGATTGTATCCTGTCTCATCGAGAAACCCAGCAGCTGCTGAAGCATAGTTTACACCAGCAGAAACATTGCTTCCTTGTGAGAGAGTATTTGCAAAAGCTGGAAGATAAGGAAGACCCACCAATTCCCCTAAAAACCAGAACAAAGATAATCAAAAGAAGAAAGAAAGAGAAGCCAAGTTCCTTTTTTTTTTTCGGTTTTGTTTTTCTTGTACCTAGAAGATCTATCAGTGTTTTGCCATTACTGAATCTGCCGGTTGGACCACTTGGGAAATCGACCCCATAAGGAACGTAATTGGCTTTTGCTAGAGAATTGAGGTAGTTGTTATTGCCATTATCAACAAGAGAATCTCCAAACACAAACATTGCTGCGAAAAGTGGAGGAGAAGGAGAAGCCCCCAACACAACATTTCGACTCACAAATATCAAAAGGAGGCTCCAAAACGGCATATACATTTCCTATGTCTGCTACTCTGCTTCTTCTTCTTGCCACATTTTCCAGAGTCGAAAACAGTTGTCTTTTTATCCTGAGGAGAAGGAACCAACGGAAGATGTGATGCTTTTTGGTTACTTGTAAAACAAGAAACAGCTTGGATAAATGTCATGTTTGATCACGTTATCTTGCCACTTCTCATGCTCTGTTTTGAGCTTTTTCAGGAGAAGTTATTGATGTAATGAATTGTTATTTAAAACACATCATAACCGCCTAAAAAGTTACACAGGAAGTTCAAAGGAAGCCACCTTTACAAATCAGTGTGCGATGAGGCTTAGGAGGAGTTAGTGTTCATTCGATTTGTAAAACTTAATCTGATAGTCATCAATGCTTGTCTAATGTAATATTACTTCAATTAGATTGAAGAGGAAGAAAAGATATATAATGATAAAGGACACAGTAATTACGATATTTAGAGCATTGTAAATTTTGCTAATTTTGATTAGTTTGAATTTTATGGCAGCAACCCCTGCATTTATGCAATAAGTAATCATGAGAAGAAAAATAGAGTGCATGGAAAAATGGAAGAAATTAACTTCACATATAATAATATTAAATAAGTTTAAAATTTCTTACATCATCTTATCTAAATTAGTAGATCTAACTGGATGGAGTTTTGATTGGACCAAGAGAAAATAGTGCCTAAGGACTAAATTCACAAATCTTTAATTTCTAAGGGCCGTTAATGGTAAATACTCTGTTTCAAATGTAAATTTGTGTTATTTGAGCGGTAAGTAATGTTAAACATCTTTTTAATTGTAAATTTGCATTATGTGAATTAAAAGGGTCGGAATTATAAACACCAAGCGGGACCAAATTATCAAAACAGCGGAGGCACCCACAGGTCTGGCTGCTATGGAGAATTCAGATCTCTTTTACATAATAATCTGGCGGTATAAGGCTAGGAAGCCTGTTCTGCCCAGTAACGCCAAAATATTAGAAAACCTGTACTGCCCAGTAACACCAAAATACTCTAAAATGGATAACTATTGAGTAATAAGATTCATATTTCACTCATCTACAGCTTTGTTCCCTTAGGGGTTACATAAGTAAAAATAAAAGACTGAAGACCAGCTCAGCACAATATCCGCAGACATCTTGCGACAAATTTAGTTTCAAAAGGGGTATGTTGAACTAAAATAACCAACCCTGCAGTTAATGGGTTCATGTGCACAAATATCATCCTCAGCAAGCTGCCAAGGCTAATTTTCCCAGTACAAAAGTTTAGTGAATGGCACAGGCTTCCAGTTTGCCCTGCTCAAGAGATGCATCTCGAGTATCATCTAATACATGTATGAGGAACCATAGGCAGGAAGAACAGGTGGCATATTGGTGGCCTTAGCAGAACTACTGACCTTAAGTGAGTCCGATTCGTAAATGGAATCAGCAAAGCTATATAGATCAGTGCCTGCGATTCGACTAGTAGAACCCAAAGAAGGATGATCTGGAAAACCTGCAAAACTCTCTAAAGATGGTGACACCCCATACAGACTGCTTAATCGTGCTGATGCAGGCTGTCCAACTGACCTCTCGAGAGATGATACAGATTCCCTAATTCCAAGCCGTCTATAAAGATGATCATTGTTATCCAGCTTTGTCCCAACATTGTCTACTACTGTATCTCCGTAATATCCAGACAATGAACCAGTGGTAACACCAAGTCCGGCACCTATAAGCTTACCACCTCCAGCTGCTAATGTAGCTCCAAAGACACTTTCCGGCAAAGCCCCAACGGCAGATCCAAGTTGCACAGATGATGATGAAGGAGAGTAATTATTTAAAAGGCTAGAGGGTCTACTACTCAGCATATGGGTCGTCAATGAACCATCATACGAGCTATTTCCATCCATATTACTACTAATCCTATGCTCTAGCAAGAAGGACCCTGGAGATGGTACGAGAGATGGATCTTTCAAATTCGACCTCAGTCGCTTTAAATCCTGAGCCTTGAATTTGTTTGAAGATTCATTTTTATCCATTTTTCTCTTTGATGCCACCTTGTCTTGGATTTTTCTGTTGGCATCATCAATATCTTTTTCCAGGCTGCTAATCTTCTCCTTTAGTTTTGACCCAGGAAGAAATTGCGTGTGATCAATTTTGTGACCTTCCAAGCAATTTAATACAGACCTCAGAGCAGCCACGTATTTTTCATCAGCTTGCTTCTGTGAAAGATCAACATATATCAGCATAGTTAATATTCACATTAGAACAATGCAACCAATAAACAATGCCAATGTACTTAGCCCATACCAATACAGTAGCTGAGCCACGAGTATCTTGTCTAGTTTTCTTCCAAGAATCTTCAGACTTCTGCAGATATGAAGTCAAATTTGTCTGAGGGGAAAGTTTTTCTTCAAATCCAAATATATATGCCAAGTCAACAGCTTCAACAACATTGCCCTTCCTCATCAATCCATCGGTCATATCTGTGGCAGTTATAGATAGCATGGTTATATAAGATTTAGGCTTCAGAACATTAAAAACAAAACCTTACTCAATCATCATAATTCCAGAAGAATAAATTAATCGATCAGATAGTAATGCCACGAGACAACAATTGTCACAACCGATTTAGCATCCGAAATAACTGGGAAAAGTCTCCATATTTCAAGACGGAAAACAAAAATTAATAAAATACAATGATTAGGAGAAAAGCCATTCTTGTAAAAAGTGGATGTTGAACAAGAAGGTAACAGAACATAAAAATAAAGATGCTAACTTAAAAGATAAAACACCACCGACACTGCAAAGACTAGGCCTAATTGTCTCAAGAACCATAAATCCGATTGACACGTCTCATTACTTATATAAGGCATGGAAAGTACTAATTAACACAATAAGGCTTTTAGTTGCTAAAATAAGATGAAGTAGTTCACTAGTCATACAGAATGGTAAACATTTTAATGAATGCATTGCACAAACAAGCCTTCAACAGCATAAGATACACAGAATAGTAACTTAATTTCTTCTGCTATGAGCTATCGTTAAAACTTACGATGAATAATCCCCAAGAGCTGAATGGGACCTAAGACAGGTAACTCATATTTTAAAGGTCAGTTGGAAAGGATAACCCAAGAAGACTTAGCTTCATAAAGCACAAGCAGTAATTTCTGTATATCAACAAAATAAAATGAGCCCTTCTCTGCAACTACAATTCTGATTCCAAGGGCAATAACAACATAGTTGTTCATATCCTCTCTAGAAAAATTGAATAGCAATAACTATACATGACCTGACAATGAGGAACATTACGACTAATATCCTAATAGAGTAGCACAAACCTACACAAAATTGTTAGCCCCGATAGGTGTCCTGTAGATTCCATCCTTTTGTCTTGGAACTCTAGTCTCAACCAAGAAAACTTTTCCTTCTCTAGTCAATATTATTCTTTCATCCCCCTTCTAATCCAACTAAGAGGGAAGCAATAGAGTTATATAGCTTAGTAATATAATTATTAGAAATTGTTGAACATGATACATAATCAGTGAGCCTCATGTGTGCAATAATGCCAATGAAATTATACAAGAAGCGGTACCTGAAACCCTTTTAACAAGGCCACAAGACTGGCGAAGGGCAGGCATAATTTCCCTAGGATTGCTCAGACGAATCAAATCCCGTATCTCTTCGTGTCGGAAACTACCTGGAATACCGAAGCAACCAATGAAAAGAATCAAACCCCTTGCATCAATTTCACAAGCCTTTGAAACACCACCCTCCACGATCAGTCTTTTCTTCCAGGCACATGCAGCCAAACTAGCTTCTTCCTTTGAGGAAGGATTAATGTCTTTCTCATCACCAGCGCAACCGGACAAGAGATAATATTCCAAAACAAGAACTGAAGCTAGTCTAGCAGGAATCATGGGGGAGTCTCTGATGTAGGCTCTGCTTCCCTGGAGAAAAAACCGCCCAATGCATTCTAACACGAGCCTCGATGGTTTCGGGGCACTCTTGAGAGCCACCGGAACTTCTTCACGGAGTTTCTCTGGTTGAGCTAGATTTGAGATTACATATTTACGGAGGCCACGACTGCACATCGTTCGGCAAAGTGAAAAAACTTCATTTAGGGGGCCATCGTTCAATTTCGGATTTGAATGCAATTCATCCTCTTTCACCGGAGTAGGTTGGGCACTCACGGGTTCCGTGCTATGAACATTGCCTCCTGCCAAAGGAGTAGAAGACGCTGTCGCCGTATTCAGAGTTGCATTGGAGGGCGGAGAAAGCTCTTTGGATCTCGTGTCAATGGCTTTGTCGATGAATTCCAGATGCTTTTGCAATTCATCATACCTGCTCATAAAAGCATTTATAGCAACAGATAGATTGCCGAGTTCATTCACCGATTTCGCAATTCTAGCCGCACGGTTATCATCCCCATGCGCTGATGAAACTGACGGTAACACCAATGCTAGCTGACCGTTTGTATGATCGTCTTGCTCTCCTTTGACAGGCTTCATGGGAAATTGCTGAGATGATATCGATTGCAGAGACACTAAAGTTGACACTAATGGGTCGTGTTCCTCCTTGACATGTTCATTACCAGCCACTGGGATAGAATTCGAGACAGTTGAAGGAATCGCCATGGAGGATGAACCATAGAGGGGACAAGAACCCTAACTATCTTGACAATTACAATTTAGAGGTATAGACTGACTATAGATTGGTCAAATGCCAGGAAAAAAAAAAAAAAAAACTCCTTATCTGTTTCATTAAGACGACGACGCTTGACACACCCATTAGAGTTTTTTCTTTTCTTTTTTTTTTTTTGGTAACACATTTTCTTATAACTCATTAAAGATATTAATTCACCAATAAATAAAAGAACGGATAATTCCTTTTCCATTTGCCACTATATGGGGAAAAAAAAAGAATATACTACTACAAAGTCTATAATGTTGTGGCAAAGATGAAATGGAGGACGGAAAAGAGCTCTCTCCTATGCTCTCGGAGAATACTCTCCGATCAACGAAAAAAGTACGCATACGTTCTGGAGGTCAGGGGTGCGACGAAGACGAGGGACCTAAGGAGTCTGACACCCTTATGGTAGAGAGGGATTCTACTCTTGTGATGTCTTACAAGAACAAACTACTCGGTAATAGCCAATCTGATGGAAATGATAGCACATCGATAGAAGTGGTATTATCTAAGGAGGACTACAAAATAAGCAGAGAGAATGATATCCCGAGCATAGATTTCTCAAATGAGATCAGAAAAGTGCTGGCTAAAGGTATGGAGCGATCACTTGTTATTAAATTACTGGGAAGGTCCATCACTTACCATGACCTAATGTTTAGAACTCAGAGGCTGTGGCAACCGCGGGGCTCTTATCAGCTGATGGATATGGAAGGGGGTTATTTCTGCGCCACGTTTGCATTAGAAGAGGACTACACTAAGGCACTAACAGGGGGCCCTTGGATGATTTACGGAGTTTACCTATTGGTGCAACCCTGGTCCCTGGAATTTGATTCCAGAACACATGTAGTGTCGGAAGTGGTTGCATGGATCAGGATTCCGGGACTCTCTATTTGTTATTATCATGTTGGTACGCTGAAAGCAATTGCAACTCTTTTGGGAAAGGTTGTTAAACTGGATTTCATGACGGAATCACGCGAAAGGGGGAAGTATGCGTGTATTGCTGTTCTTATTGATTTATTGAAACCACTTATACCATGCATTAAGGTTGATGGGAAGTCCTATAGTGTTGAATATGAAGGGCTACCACAGATTTGTTTCTCCTGTGGGAAATTCAGACATGTTCAAGAAAAATGTCCAGCTAAGGCTCCGCAAGCTAATAAAGTCCAGTCCCAGGAACATCGGGAAATGAATGTGACTCTTGCTACAGCCTTCCCTGAGGGTTGTCCACCAACCAGAGCTCCGGTAGTACATCGGAAGGACCCTTGTCGCCATACGGAGCTTGGATGCAGGTGAAATATGCTAGAAAAGGAAACAAACTGCATTGGGGGAAGGAGGTGAAGATTAAGGAATCAGGAGTTATGGGGGGTCTCGCTATAATATCCTTTTTGAAAGCGAAGATATGACGGAGAATATAATGCATAATGCAAACACGGAATCAGTGGCCATCACCGATCCTATTAATTATGACACACCCAGAATTAAGGGAGGAAGATCAGGTATTAATGGAGGCAAGGGATCAGGTATCCAGATGGGTCCACGTATGCAGGAGAAGAAGAATGGGCCACCGAAGACAACCAAAGAGTATAGACCGAAGCTGGCAAAGGGAATGAAGAATTGTGTTGTTCAAAGCAAGCCCAACTCTGACAAATGCCCGACGTTAATGGGCCCAGATTGTGTTGACCCCAGTAGTGAAGGGCCAAACGAATATTATGGACTAGTTGGAAGGTTGGAATCAAAGCGGGACCTTAATGAAAAGCATGTTTCGGACTCTTTAGCCCTGCACATGGCGCATTAGCCTAGTCAAATTATTGAAACCACATCAACTTTAGATAAGAGCAAGCATACGGTTATGCTTCTTGAGCAAAGTAGGAAGGCATTGGACGAAATCACCTATAGTTCTTCTGAAGTGAATGAGGCTTCGAACACATTAACGGTGGTGAAGATAGATAAAAGGAAGGGCAAAGAGAATAATAACAGGGATGATGTACAGAAACGCTCTTCAGGGCATGGAGTTAAACTTCAATCCGCTATCCTTAGGAACCTAAAAGTTAGGAAAAAGCTCCCTGGAGTACAGCTTTCTAAAGATGCCATCGAAATATTGAAGGAGGAACTGGAACTCCCTAACGTGACAGCAAGGCAGTCAACTTGCTTATTGGAACCTTCCCATTCTAAATATAATGATGATAATGATCCAGCGGGTGCTGGAATGGTGGTCTAACTCTCTTCAATATCTTTATTAATGTTTATAAAGATTTTTGTGTGGAATTGCCAGGGAGCAGCAAGCAAAAGCTTCTTCAGCACCTTTTCACAGCTCATGCATGATCACTGGCCTAATATGGTAGTGTTAGTTGAGCCTCGAATTGCAGGAATTAAAGCTGACAGGTTTATTAAAAAGACTGGCTTTGATTTCTCCTATAGATTGGAAGCTCGCGGTTTCGCAGGCGGTATATGGTTACTATGGAAGGAGGACTTAACGGTCAATGTTGAACGCTATCATGCACAATTTATCCATGTTTCCATTGATTCGCAGGAGCTTACGGGGACCATCAACTTCACGACAGTCTATGGGAGCCCAAATCCTGCGTTGCGTAAGGCTTTATAGGATTCTTTGAAAGAAATTGCAGCAACAGTAACGAAACCTTGGCTTGTTGCAGGTGATTTTAACGCAATATTGGACAATGGGGATCACAAAGGAGGCTCTGATACACGTGCTAGAGGATGTGACCGATTTTGCAGCTTCATGTTCGATAGTGGCTTGGTGGATCTTGGTTTCTCGGGACCGAAATTCACGTGGCGTCGTGGTACATTATTACAACATCTTGATCGTGCTCTTGGGAATAATCTATGGCTCCTGTCCCAGAGTAAATCGATGATTATGCATCTCCCTAAGCTTAGTTCTGACCACAGACCTCTTTGTATTCATTTTGGTACACAGGTGCAAGCTCCTCAACAAAGACCATTCCGATATCTAGCAGCTTGGGCCTCTCATGAGTCCTTCGGGAAATTGGTACAAGACAACTGGTCTAATTCTTCATCAATGCTGGATAATATAGCTACATTCACTAGCTCAGTTCAATGGTGGAATAGGGAGGTTTTTGGGAGTATCAGACAGCGGAAACGACGAATCTTAGCCAAATTACAGGGGATCCAAAAAGCTCAAGAGTCTAATTTTTCTCCTCACCTTGATCGGGTTGAGAATGAGCTTCGTAAGCAATTTGAGATTATCTGTGAACAGGAGAGTGTTACATGGGCACAAAGAGCTAGATGTGACTAGATTAAATTTGGCGATAGAAATACTGCTTACTACCATGCCAGAGCTATCCAAAGAAGCAAACAGAAAAAAAAAAAAATCTCTCCATTGAAGGAGGAGGATGGCATGTGGTGTACGGACAATGAGACCCTTCAAAACAAAGCTCTACAATTTTATAGCGCCCTTTACACTAGTGAAACGACACAAGTTCCTTTGTACCCTAGTAAAGGTTTGTTTCCCACCATTGGAAATGCTATGAACATCTCTTTGGCTTCTAATATCACAGTAAGTGAAGTTCATGCTGCCCTGTTCCAAATGGAACCCCTTAAAGCACCAAGTATAGACGGCCTTCATGCAAGATTTTTCCAGCAGAATTGGAAGCTAGTGGGACCTTCCTTTTATCATATGGTTAAAGAATTTTTTGATTATGGAGTGCTTGAAGCTGGATTGAATGAGACCCTTATTACCCTCATTCCCAAGATTGCAGTGCCAGAATGCCTCAAAGAATTTCGCCCTATTAGTCTATGCACGGTTCCTTATAAGACTATTACCAAAGTTTTGGCAAACAGACTGAAGAAGTGGCTCCCACGGTTAGTGCTACCTAACCAATCTAGTTTTGTCGCAGGAAGGCAGATTTCGGATAACATCATTATTGCTCAGGAAGTCTTACATTCCATGAGATTCAAGAAGGGCTCGTCAGGATGGATGGCGATAAAGGTGGACTTGGAGAAAGCATACGATCGCTTAAGATGGGGTTTTATGGAAAAGACACTTTATGATGCGGGCCTGCCGGATAAATTTGTTATAGCAATTATGAAGTGTGTAACTACATGTAGTATGAGAGTTATATGGAATGGCACTTGGTCGGATAAGTTCTTACCGACTAGAGGGATCAGGCAAGGAGATCCCCTCTCACCATATTTGTTTGTCCTATGTATGGAGAGACTGTCTCAGATGATCACACAGAAGGTAATGGAGGGGGAGTGAAAGCCAATCAAATTAGGAAGAGAGGGACCTCCTCTCTCTCATTTGTTCTTCGCAGATGACTTAGTGCTTTTCAGCTCTACAGATCCTCAACAGGTTTCTTTAATCAATAATATTGTGGGGGATTTTTGTTTAAGCTCGGGGCATAAGGTGAGTAAGGCTAAGTTTGCTATTTTCTTTTCTTAGAATGTGCCTCCCATTGACAAAATAAGAATCAGTGAGGCTCTAGGTTTCCGGAAAACTGAAGATTTAGAGAAGTATTTGGGTGTACCCCTCCTTCATAAACGGGTTAGAACCTCTACATATACATATATTGAAGACCGGATTCACTCTAAATTATCAGGATGGGCAGCAAAAACTCTCTCTTTGGCAGGACGTATTACATTGGCAAAATCAGTCCTATCTACCATACCAATGTACGCTATGCAAACAACAAAAATTCCAAATGGGTTGTGTCATCGTATTGAACGCCTCATAAGGAATTTTGTTTGGGGACGTTCCGGAATAAACCATCGCCCGAGCCTAGTAGCATGGAATGAAATGTGCCTGCCATGTAGGAAAGGGGGCTGTGGCTTTAAGAAACTAGAGTACCAGAATCAAGCCTTTCTAATGAAACTACTTTTCACATTTCGAACACGTCAGGACCTCCTATGGGTTCAAGTATTAAGGAAGAAATATGGGTGGAATGACCGTGCAGGATCTCTTAAAAGGACTAGCCGATGCTCTTATCTCTGAAGACAATTGCAAAAGTCCTGGCCTGAGGTGGAAATGGGAATACGATGGAATGTAGGGGATGGTACTAGGACATGTTTTTGGTCCGATAACTAGGTACCTGACGTGGGACCTCTTAAGCACCTGGCATTCAGGGATATCACGTGTGATGAAGCTCTCCTACCTGTTTCTCACTTCGTCACACCAGAAGGCAATTGGAACCGGGGTCTTTTTCGAGAGTCTCTCCCTGAACACGTTACCTCCCTCATCTTAGGATGTAAGGTGCCCGAGAATGAGGATGGAAATGCCTCTTTATTTTGGGACCACTCATCGGATGGCAGCTTTACTGTGGCTTCCGCATATGACATGGTTAGTGGAAATAATGACATAGGGACCGAGAAACTCTGGGAGACGGTTTGGAAATGGTGTGGAGCGCAAAGAGTGAGAGTGTTTCTATGGCTGGTAGCACGAAGAAGTTTGCTTACTAACGTAGCTCGACATAGTCGACACATGGCGGAGTCTCCTTGCTGTGAGCGTTGTGGGGCTGCTGAGGAGGATGTAGACCATGTATTGCGTCAATGTATCTTTGCTAAAGAAGTTTGGAGTTTTTTTATTCCTATCAGCAAGAGGCAGGCATTCAGAGAAGGAGAGTCTACGGCTTGGCTTTTGCAGAATCTCTCTTCGGACAGGAATGTATATGCGGAACGAGGAAACTGGGCGACTCTCTTTGGGTTGGCATGTTGGAAGATTTGGGAGGCTCAGAACAAGGCTGTGTTCCAGAAAACTCAAGCCCGACCTAAAGCCATAGCAAGAGAAATCATATTTCTCACTGAGTTCAATACCCAGGCAGTCAAGCAGGATTGGGGTCTGCAGGAAGGTATGAATCCCAGAGAACCTCGCCACATTCAATGGGCAAGACCTCCACAAACAATGGTGACGCTGAACTGTGATGGTGCCAATAAGAGTGCAACGTCAAGGGCGGGGGCAGGAAGTTTAATCAGAGATCATGAGGGACGTTGGTTAACTGGATGCTGCAGAAACATTGGTACCTGTACTTCCCTGAACGCCGAGTTATGGGCACTTATGGATGGGTTGGAAGTGGCTTGGACGAAGGGTTATAGGGATGTGTTGGTTCAGATTGATTGCTTGGTAGTACTAAAGATGATTGAGAATCCAGATGATTTACAAAATGCTAATAGCAGCATCACAAGGAAGATCCAACGGCTTTTGGCTAAGGACTGGAGAGTTGCTATGTGACATGGCTACAGAGACATTTCAGATCCTTTTAATCCTTTAATGAAAATATTGTCCTTCAGCGCCTCAGCGGTCCTCTAATGAGATTTTTTTCCAGCCTAAACACTGTTTAATTTCGATTAACAACAACATTTTATAATAAGGATAACTGACACCATTGAGTTTTCAAGAGTGCTAAAATACACATGAACATTAAGACAATTTTACCAAATGCTTAACTTGAAGCAAACGGAGGTTACCTTCCTTTCATCTCTCTCTCTCATTGTTACTCTTCTTTCTTCTTTTTCAATCGATCTTTTTTGCACTTGGCTTACATTCTTTGTGGAGGTAAGTCTGCTGCATCAAATGCGCCGTTTTGGCACAAAACATACCCCTGGTCCTCTTTTTTTAAAAAAAAAAATCAAAAAATTCTTCATGATTTTAAAAAATTATTTTAGGATTGTGAAAAAATATTTTAGGATAATTACTAGTACTAAAGAGATGCTTCAGAATATTGACTGGTATTGAAAAAAATAATTCATGACCTTAACAAAGTTATTTTAGAATCTTGAAAAAAATATTTCAGATACTAAATGATACTAAAAATATACTTTATAATATTTTTTTCAAAATCCTAAAATAATTTTTTTAAGATCATGAGTTACTTTTTCAGTACTAGTGAATATCTTAAAGTGTATCTTTTTAGTATCAGTCAGTACCCTAAAATATTTTTTCAAGATCCTTAACTAATTTTTTAAGAGGATGAATTATTTTTCAATGTATCTCGAAGTATCCCTTTTACTACCTATTACCTATCAGTGCCATAAAATATTTTTTTAGGATCTAAAATAATTTTTCAAGATCATAAAGAATTCTTTCAGTTCCATTTAGTATCTTGAATTAGCTTTTTACTACCTGAAATTTTCTTTGAGAAAAAACAAGAGGACCAAGGATATGTTTTGTGCCAAAACCGCGCGTTTATGGCAGCGAATGACAGCAGACTTAGATCCGCAAAGCAAAAGCAAAGGATATAAGCCAACTCCATCTTTTTTGTCCTCCTCCTTCTATTAACATTTAACAACCCCTTCCTCTTTCTCTGCAACACATGCACATCCATCTTCTATGGAAATTCGAAGTATATTAATGCCTACCTCCTCACGATATGAAGGAACATAATTTAATTAGCACATGAGAAGAGATCAGTCTAGGTCGACGTTGCATCAAAGGAAGAGCAAGATAGATCGGTCAGGTGCTAGTGACCATTTTGACTAAAAAACTAAAGAAAACATAATTTTACAAGGGCCTTTTTCTCTTGTGTGAACAATTTCAGACAAGTTTTTTGAAATCTTTAAAATCCCCTTATCCTTCAGAGAAAAAGTAAGATTATGTAAATTAAATCAGAATTAACAAAGACAAACATGTCATTATGGGTTCACTAACATTTAAGCAATAGAATAAAATTAGTAATGAGATTAACAAATTTATTAATGGTTTTCATAAGATTTGTAATAGATTTAACAAATGTATTCGTCAAGTGAAAACATCTTATTAGGTTTAGGTAGACATAGAAGGCGACTAGCCCCCAAGCTCACCCCTACAAATCACTCGATGAAATTAAGTGACAAAAAAGAAGTTCCACTAAAGATTAAAATATTAAGGGAAAAAGACCAGAAAATAGTAGTTGAACGTAAAAAATTTCAAATAAGTGATTTCTCATTAAAATGAATTGTCAATGCCCATACTCTGGTAGACAATAAGACTGGTTTAAGATTTTGAAGTTTAAGTGGTATTTTCTTGTATTTTTCCCAAATTTCAAAGGAATCTTTACCAAAAATAAATTATAATTTGTTCCAACTTCCAAAGGTGCAAATGCAAATAGAGCGCTCTTGATCATCTGCGTGCGCTAATCTCAGGTTTAATAAGTTTTGGAGGGGGCACATGGTATCATTTGAACCATAATATCTTTAAAATTATTATTTATATGTGTGTATTTATGTTGTAGAAATCTAATTTCAATTTAAAATATAACATCTTTCCAATTAGGATTTAAAAACAAAAAAACAAAAACCTTTTCTAGCTGCATTGAATAAAAAAAGGGTTTAATAAGTGATTATTTTTGGTAAAATTCATAATAAATACAAAAGCAAAAATACCAAAAGACCCTTTATTAATTCCCCTAACCCCAAAACTACGTCGTTTTAGGAGTTAGGGAAAATTAATGAAGGATCTTTAGTAATTTTCATATAATAAATACAAAAATAAAATTACAAAAACAGTTTTTATTAATTCTTCTAGCTCTCAAAATAACATAGTTTTTGGGTGATTTGACAAAATCGTATACGTAAGTGACATAACAAACGATAAATTATACACACATACTCTTTTCGGACCTAAACATGACTCAATTGATTATTTATTTAATCATATTATATATTGTGTTTGATTAAATTATATATTAATTTATAAGTCAAACAAAATAGTTTTAAAAAAAGGGATAAATATAAATATTTTAAAATAATTTAATTAGTTTCCTTAATCTTAAAAAAAAAAAAAAGACTGGATCTTATATAAATACTATATATGATGCACCAGGTTTGTGGAGCTCACTATTTCCCACAAGATGCATCATTCGCTTGCATCCTCTCTATAAAGCATCATACTTGTATAAGTGAAAATTTCACATCTCATTGAAACTTCAAAAAAGAAGAGGAAGAAATCATAAATTCAATTAAAATTTACTATTTTTCATTTTGATGACAGTGGAAGAGTTTCCCATATAAAAAGAATGATCGGTAAGCTCAATATAAAGGCAGTATAGAATTGCCCGGGCCAAAAAAAAAAGGGGGCTTAATAATAATAATTAAAAAAAAAAACAGAATAACAAATTGTGTACCTATAAATTGCAGAATGGGCTACTTACAAATGGGTTGAGAATTGTATCAAGATAATTTGACAATCTGATTAGACTGGTTTATAACAAAAGGGTTACCATTAGCATCCAAATCAATTAAGACAGTGTCACCTTGCTTGCACTCTCCAGCAATGATTGCTTCACTCAAAGGATCTTCAATGAGTGAAGTAATGGCCCTCCTCAAAGGCCTTGCCCCATACGTAGGGTCATACCCTTGCTCACACACTAAATCTATCACTGATTCAGATACCTCTAAATCAATCCCCAGAGACTTTGTCCTCTTCTTTACCTCTCCCAGCATCAAATCCAGTATTGTAAGAAGCTGCATTTATAATAATAATGTAATTACTTAGAATTTATAACCGCAACATGATACTCCAATTGTCCTAGTTATAAGTCAGAGACAGAAGTTTTATTATTATTATTATTTGTAGGTCAAATCATTAAATTTTCGACAAGAATGTACTAATTTACCCTTCATTTATTATCTTATAAACAATTATTATCTTGAAAAGCGTATATATTACATATGAGTCAAGTCGGAAAAATTTTAAAGTAGAGTTAATGAGATTTTAGGTTTTTATTTGTTCTGATGAACATGTCGGAAATGACTTCAAAATATAACTAGAATTAGAAGAGTACTTTTCTGGTCTTATTTACAAGGCCCTTCTAGTTCTAACACCATAATCAAGAAAAATCTTAAACTAAATTTTCAACTTTACCCCTATTAAATATATAAACTTTTTAAGAAAATAATAGTTTACTGAATGAATGAAGGGTAAAATAGTATATTTGTATTAAAATTTTAATATGTGACCCCATAAATGGCACAAAAGAACCTTATCTCCCCTACTTATAAATTGAGCACTAAGTTAAGAGAGCTTTTATTTCAATGAACAGATGGTAACGAACCTGTGACTTGTCAAGGGATTGAAAAACTACCACCTCGTCTATTCTGTTGAGCAATTCTGGACGAAAATATGTCCTTAATTCTTCCATCACCATTGATTTCAAACCATTGTATGAAGTTTCTTTGTCATCTGCAAATAAGAAGCCTATGGAGTTGTGTCGTCCCTTTGCAATGGCGCTGGACCCCACATTTGAAGTCATTACCACCAATGTATTCTTAAATGAAACTCTTCTACCCTGTTATGTTACATCCAGTTTCAAAATTAACCAACTTGGCATAAACAGTAACAAAGCATGCAAGTAACTCATAATAGCATTTTGCAGACCTGTGAATCTGTAAGATGGCCGTCTTCGAGTATCTGAAGAAGGATGTTGAATATGTCTGGATGAGCTTTCTCTATTTCATCAAGTAAGAGCAATGTGAATGGTTTTCTTCTAATTGCTTCTGTTAATGTTCCTCCTTCTCCATAACCAATATATCCCGGAGGTGATCCTATCAATTTGCTTACTGTGTGTCTTTCCATGTACTCACTCATGTCTAATCGTACCATGGCTGCCTCCTAAGATAAAGGTAATTTTTAACTCCTTGTTAAGTCCAAATGTTCAAGTTCAATCTATGTAACAAAAATAGTTTTTCATTTTAGATTGGATTAACTACTATTAGTTTATGTGCTCATCAAGGTGAAGGCTTACTGATCCAAAGTAGCATTCTGCTAGAGACTTGGCAAGTTCAGTTTTACCAACCCCAGTTGGGCCACAAAAGAGCATGGTTGCTATTGGCCTACCGGGATCCTTAAGGCCAACTCGTGATCTCTTAACAGCTCGAGCAATGGCAGAAACAGCCTCATCTTGCCCGATCACACGTTTGTGAAGTTGGTGTTCAAGATTTACCAGAAGCATTCTTTGATCAGCAGTGAGCTGCTGAACAGGGATGCCTGACCACAGGGAAGCAACTTCTGCTATCTCATCAGATCCAACCACTGTAGGTCTTGGAAAAAAAAAAAAAAAAAACCAAGTTAGCCATGTAGAATTAGAAATCAAACTAAGCTCAAGTGAAATCCTATGACTCTCTCTGGTCCACAATATAAGACAATTTGGAGAGTTGATCTTAGTCCTTGGACCTCAATATTTATCAATATTTTCCTAATTTACCCCTATTGACGCTCTCTCAACAAGAAAAGAAGAAATTAAAGAAGATGACGAGTGTTTTAAAAAATACATGTCATATTAACTAATTCAATTAACTTCCTTAATATTATCAAATTAGGTAAATATATCTTATATCAAAGACAAGAGGGAGTACTATTTTAGGATAGAGTCACATACTCATCATCATTGGTTGTCTTAGGCAAATAAGAGTCGACGATGAGTTCAATGGTATCATCAGAAGTACCATAGCATTTGAGTTTGCCTTCCTGAAATAACAATCACCATCAGATACAAACTAACAATGTAAAATATTCACACAACTACAGGCATTGCAATAAGCAGTTCCATTATTACCGTTTCAAACTTGGACTGAACAGTTCTAATTTCATTCCAGTAATCATCAGGACTTTTGGAAAGTATGCAAGTTTCTTGTGCTTTTTTTCTCCTAAAGGCTTCAATATGAGCTCTGCTTCCTGCTTCATCAATGAGGTCAATAGCTTTGTCAGGAAGATACCTATCAGCTATATATCTGGCTGATAAATGCACTGCAGCTTTTATAGCTTCTGGTGTATATTTGCATTTGTGGTATGCTTCATATTTCTCACGTAGACCCATAAGTATCTTTACTGCATCATCCTGTTCAAAATTTAATAATATCAAAATTAGAAATCTGATTAGCACTAACGGTTTCCATTACACAGAAAAATAAAAAGGCTTGGATATTTAGAACAACCTCGCATGGTTCATCAACCCTTACAGGTTGAAACCGCCGTGCCAATGCCTTATCTTTCTCAAAATGCAACCTGTATTCGTCTATGGTTGTGGATGCAATGCACTGAAGAGAAGGCGAATGTTAAGGCAGTTTGAATATGGAAGTATCATGTGACATCTGGCATAATTCTTTGACAGAAAACAGAAATAGATAAAGACGATCCTTCCAAATCATCATGCATATATTACAAATTCCAAATGCAATGAAAGTTAATAAACAAATTAAAAATCAAATTTTAAAATCTAAGATTTTTCAGTTTGCTCTTACAGCTGTTTAACTTGAGCAGAATGACTACCCACCCCCAAACCTCATTTACGTATCTTTCTAATATCTTATCAACTTCTTGGAATTGATGGTAAACATTTTCCAGCAGTACATACCAAAGTGACTGTTTAGGAAACCACCAAACTGCGATTTCAGAAGTCCTTTTCCATAAGCCGAGACAAAACTCTTCTGACATATTTACATCAAACGCCGTAAAAGCATTTCTAAAAAGTTAAAACAAACATGCACTTAAGTGGCAACGGAACCTAATCATTCGTGTTTCACTTTCATAGTTATCAAAGGGTTGCCCAGTGCACAAAGCTCCCACCAAGTGAAGTTTGGAGAGTGATAAATGTGCACAGTCTTACTCCTCAAAAGGAGAGACTATTTCCAAAATTTGAACAAATAACTTCCAGGTCACATAACAACAACTTTACCACTGTGCTAACTGCTAAGGGCTCACCCTCTCACTTTCATAGTTAAATCTTTGTAAAATTATGTTTCTGGTTTCAAACCTGAAAATTTGTTCATGTTCAAAAACGGTTAGAAGTTAAAGAAGAATTAATCACCTGAAATTGACCTCTTCCAAGTGCAGGTTTCAGTAAATTAGAAATGTCAAGGCCAGCTCCTTGTTTTCCTGATCCGGATACCCCGGACTGAACAAGTGTATGGACTTCATCAATGAAAAGAATGACATCACCTGTATCAGAAGAAAACCAATGAGAACTAAAAGCAATTTCCTATTCAACCAACTTTGTTTTGTTAAAATGTTTTCACCTTCTTGTTTTATCTCTTTTATTAATTTTGTAACACGTTCCTCCAGTTCTCCCCTCTCCTTCGCCCCAGCCATCAATAATGCAACATCCAAGGACATAATTCGCTTTGTCTGTGCAAGCACCAAAGCATTAATAAATTTTGAAACACATAATTAATTCACTCCAAAGGGAACAAGCTTTGAGGACAAGAGAAAATGAAGAACATATAAGTTACTTGTGAAGAAACACACCGATAGGAAAAAAGGAACATCAGCGTGAGCAATTCGAATTGCCAGGCCCTCAGCAATGGCTGTTTTTCCAACACCAGCTTCACCAAGAAGAATAGGATTGCTTTTAGTTTTTCTAGCTAAAATCTGCACCATTCGTTGAACCTCAAAATCTCGGCCAATAACAGGATCAATCAGTCCTTCACCCGCTCGAGCAGTGAGATCCACACAAAATTGTGACAAAGCACTTTGATCTGATAATAAGAGTTTGATTACTTGCCTGCCCTCAAATATATAGTAGCCAAAGTTTGACTTTAAAGAGAATGTTTCTTACCTTTGGATGAGTCAGAGAGTCCTGAGGCATTGCCCCTTCTTGAAAGAGACTTATCACGCATCCCTTTGGAAAACATCTTAGGATCTCTTCCATCTCTGTCAAGTTCCTTTTGTAGTCTGGAGAATGCTTCAGATACCAAGTGGGGTGGATTTACATCTAATCTGAAATATATTAGTAAATTAGCCACATCAGTTGAACACATTTTGAAACAAAATAACAGCCTGAGATAATTGTAGTACTACTATTAGACAATATCATATTGACATTTTACACCACAAGAAATGAATAAATTCATGGAACCCCAAATTAAAACTGATGGAAACAGGCGGAAAAATGAAAAACAAGATGAAGTTACCCCTAGAATCAGAAATGTGAGAGATCAGAGACTCTCTCTCTCCCACCTAACACCTCACAGTCGACTATAAGTACTACTTTCTCTCTCTTCCCCTTTAGCCCCCGTTGAGTCCTGGCCCATTAATTGTGGGTTCAACATATACCTATAGAAAAAAAATAAAAAATCGATAATTTCTTTTTTGGGGTGTTGGGATATCTTTTCGGGATTCCCTTCCAAGAATTAGCTTTGGGAAAGGATTCAAAGTTCGCTCTTTATCAGATTCAACAGGCATCTTTCATTGAAAGCCAAAGACAAAACCATTGTCTCACAAATTATAAAATTCCAAGACATAATCAGGTGCGCGTTAAAGAGTAATTACTGAATTTGGGGATCATAATATGTGCCATCAATTTGTTTTTGAGTAGAGAAGAATATATCAGATTCCAAACAATATAGAGAGAAAGACATGATGCAACTACCTCTTGAGGACCAGGCCAGCGTTTTTATCATCAGTTTTGAACAGTGAAACGAGTAAGTGCTCGGGGCCAATAAAATTATAGCCAAGAATCTTTGAATATTCAGCGGCACCCTCAAACACTAGCTTTACGCCAATAGAAAAGGGGATATGGTGGTAAGGAACAGAAGAACTAACATCTTTTTTATCTTCACCATCACCATCACCATCACCATCCTTATTACCTGTAGGAGAAAAGCTAGGAATACGCAGATTCCATATGCTTTTAACTGCTTCTCGAGCCTTTTCAATGGTGACACCAGAACCAAGAAACCCATCTGGAGAATTCCCTTCCTCTGCTATTAGTCCCAGCAAAAGATGCTGTGTTAGAACCGCCTCTTTGCCAAGAGCTTGAGCTTCTCTTTGGGAATACAATATAGCCTTTATGGCTCTTTCAGTAAATTTCTCAAACGCTGCACGGACAGTAATACCCTTCTTCTTCCTCAACTTCCTGTGGCTACGAACTGATATGAAACCTTTCCTCTGCGACACGAGGAAATTTCCAGGGGAAAATGAACCGTTTATGAAAGGTGAACTAGAACTAGAACAGTTTTTGGATGGGAGTGAACGAATTGGGCTGTACTTGAAAGTAATCGACTTGCGTTGGACAGATCGATTGGAAGAAGATGATCCTATAGAAATTGGGTGAAATCTGCAGCGAGAGTGAATCCATAAGGAAGAAACTTGCATCATCTTCCTCAAGAACAAGTCTCTGGTTTTGAATTTTGAACTGTGCCGCCAAAATTACTCACCGGAAAAAGCAGAGCAGAGATAATAAAAGAGTCCTCTGTTTGATGACTCCCTCTCTCACACACAGGAAAGTTTGAAAAGTTTTAAATTTTTATTCTGATTGGAATCTGTCAACTAATAAGAAAGGCAAACTTTAGCCTTTCCGTTTCAGATGGACAAGGCGTGAAGAAGGAAGGAAGAAGAAGGATTGAGGAAGAAGAAACATACAACAAGTGAGCAAATTAAAGCATCCAAGACACGTCACAGAGAGCAAAAACCTTACTCTTCTTTCATTCTTTTTTCCTTTTCAATTCTTTGCGTTCTTTGGGATGACATCGACCGTTTCTTTCAGGTCACATCATAACATAGTAAGAAAAAGAAAACTAAGAAACGATGAGTTCGAGCTGAACATGTAAGAAGTTTCTTTCTCCAGCTCGTGAAGATTCTGTGTATTGTATTTGTCCCGGTGTGCGCAATTCAAGGAATGATTCACCCCGTAACCGAAATTTAGATTGAAGGAATATAACAATAATATTATAAAATGACTGAGGAAAAATATAAATTGGACTTGTCAACGATTTCTTGACATATATTTTTTTTTTGGGGGTCAAATTCCTTGACATGTTCAACATTTGGATGGGGAGAAATTTGTGTGAGTGAGATTAAAGCACGTCGATACAAGTAGTAGAATAATCCTCGTATGACTTTGTTTGTTGAAGTTGTAGCCTGTAGAGATTGGATTTTCTGCAGGTGACCAATTGCTTCGTTCTTCTAATCACCAGACACGAAGACATTAGACATGTATTTGGGTATTGTAGGACACTTGTCTCGTTATGATTGGACAAAAAAGTTTGATTGTTCTAGGGGAAACACAACGCAGTTCTCTTACGCAAGGTCGCATCTGTGATTAGCAAGTTTTAGAGTCCTTCTTTTCTGGCCAAAGCCAAAAATAAAATAAAAATATGAGCATGTTAAGAAGAAAAAGATTTTTGTTGGAATTATGAAAATGAAGGAGGAGGTGAATTTGTTGATACCAATTTGCGACATGTTTATTTTGATGCATAAATTAATGGGAATGGAGCTTTGACATGATTTCATCATGCTTTTTTCGTTATTATCTATGTCGCTTTAATGTGTCTCCCTATTTATTTTTGCTTTTGTATCGCTATAAAGTTGTTCTTCTTGTTTTGACCATTTTGGCTCCTCCAAAGTCAAAATCTTGAGCCATGCACTATTCTAAGAAATATTTTTCTCCACTTCCATCCATTCAAACAAAACGGTACTTGTAGTGGCCCACATATACACTACTCCTCTAATTCTTTTTTAATACCATCATAATACCCATAGGATTATTGCACCTATTACAATCCTGACAAAAAATCATTTGTAGATCCTCACAAGGTTGATAGAGTTCATGAAGCCCCCATCACTCAATCCTCTCTTTGTTAAGTAATCTGTTGTAGAATTGTAAGATCGAGGCACATAAGTAACCTTTGTCACTCAATCCATATATAGCAGCTTTTTAACTTTAATAAGGATGCCAAAATCGCAATGATGAACACTCTTTTCATGAATAAGCAACTCAAGACACTCAATATAATCTGTTTACAAGCACACTCTATTGGGCCCCATCGCCCATGTTGTTTTAAGCCCCAAAAGACAAGCCTAGATTTTCGCAAATAGCTTATCCCCATTATCAATAGGATATATGAAACCTTTAAGGAACATACCAAAAGAGTTACACATAATCCCTCCACAAAGCACACTTCTTTGTAACTCTAGAATAAGCACCGTTAACATTTACCTTCACCTACCCCTCCTTAAGTGGGCACCAAGACTCTCGACTAGTTGCCAAGGTAACACATTCTAGTCTTGTCCCTACTAGGTGGTCATTAATTGAATTCAAGAATTCTATCATGACACCTGTATCGGCAAGAATATTGTCGTTCAAGGTGCAGCTCTTTTTGAACACAAACATATTCCTCCATTTCCATATCCTCTAGCACAAAATAATGAACCTGGAAGCCCACTCCTTACTTACTTCTTGTTGGCCTCTAATATTTCACCATAACTAGTTTGATGTGGTCATACTACAAAATAAACGCCATCTCTCCAGGGGTAGTACCTTCCTCCATAACAATCTTGAGTGTACACAATCTCGGAAGACATGAATGGTATCCTCAAAGTCTCATCCACATAGGGTATAACTCGGATCCGTTGTCGAACCCCTTCTCACTACTCCTCTAATTTTACTTATAAGATAGAGAGATAATTTTTTTTTTTGTTCTAATTATAGGCATGAGAGAAACTTTTGGTATGAATGCACATTTTTATTGTATATTTATTATGTATTGACTTTATTCTCATTAGATATAATAATGTATATAAAATATCGATAAAGTTAAAAAAGTTTTTAAATAATAGGACAAAGTTAATGAAGTTTAAAAACTTTTTTCTTAATTTATGTAAAACATGTTGAAAATGTTTTATAAATAGAGTTGGTGGAGTATAACTGAGGCAAAATTCAACATACTAAAAAAAACAGTGGAATATTGGGAACTTACCTAATCCCCTGCTGATTTGAGAAAGGGCCCCAACATCGTTTTCATCACACGGTAAGTCTTTGCGTGCAAGAAGAAAATTTATACATAATACAAATATGCAAATATGGGGTGTGTACAGAGGCGGATCAGGTGTATGACTAGGGGCATGTGCCCACCCTTAAACGGCGGCAAACGTTTTTTTTTAAATTAATTTTTTTAAAAAAATTATTTTTATTTTTATTTTCTAAAAATATCAGGGCTTTTGTAAATTTAAATTTTTTGTCATTTGCCATATTTTAGAATGGAAAGATATTTAGGTTCTTTTTTATAAAGCCAAGTGGTAGTGGAACTAAACGTTCTCAACCGGAATCTTCATTTATTGATTTAACTCAAGATGAGTGTGCTACTCCCTCAAGTCAGAACAAACCAATAGTAGAAGGTCCACCGGATTTGTATGTTCCTGATCCGGTAAAAGATTTCCTATTATGAGCCTTGCAAAGAGTGCTAAAGAAAGGGAAATGATTCGGAGAATTTATCTAACGAATGGTCCTTGTCAACCAAAACTTGAGAACTTTCTTCAATCCTTAATTAGGCATAAAATGCGTAGATTCAATCAAGAAATGAGTACACGTTGGAGCTCACATTACCGATCATTGGTAAGTCTATGTTCATTGTTTGATCACGTGCTTAATGTGCTAAAAATTATAAAAGATGATATAATTCTTATGCGTGCAAAAAGATTTGAAACCTCTGGCCTTATGATGCGTATGGAAACTTTTGAGTTTGTATTTCTTTTGCACTTGATGATCAAGGTCTTGGAAATAACGAATGAGTTGTCACAAGCACTTCAAAAAAAAGATCAAGATATTGTGAATGTTATGACTCTTGTAAAAAAAATTTAAAGCTTAGTACTTAGTCTTGCTTTTACCGTTATATTCTTTTATTTTTTAATGCATTTAAAGCTTTACTGTAAAAAAGAATTTTGGGGGCAGCCCGCATCCCCCACCAATGGCGCCCCCTCCATAAATTCCTAGATCCACCCCTAGGTGTGTGTATCTATTTCAGGTAACAAGATGCCTGCGTTGATTTCTAATTTGACATATTCTTTTGTTTTTAAATATATATATAATACATTGTTTGTAATACAAATTATATAAGATATTGTTTACATAGTGTACAAGTTATTCTGTTATCTATTTTAGACGTGAGGTGGTCGTAATTACTGTAAGTGTGAAAAGGATTTAATAACGAGAAGTGGCTTTCAGTAAAATAATCATACAAGTTTAAGACGGTTTATCAACTTTTCTGAGTAACTCGGAAATAGGAACAAATACGCGTATCAATACCCTATGTTTACTTTCATGTGTTTTTTTTTTTTTAAAAAAAAGAATGTTTACTTTCATGTTTAGAAGTCGATCAGTCCACTAAAGTTGGCCACGAGGAGCATCACAACAAGCACAACACGTGTCAACATCATTATGCTTCATGTTCCTTGCCCCCGGTCAAATCTCAATCTCTAATACTTTTCATATAACATTCGGTTCTAATTATAAAATAAAGTTAATTCTTTTTATGAAATTAAGGAAGCTAAATAAGTTATTTAATTATTTCATGTATTATGTATTCTTACATTATATATTAGTTTATTACTTAAATTAATTAGTTTGAAGAAAAAATAAAAATACTCTAAAATAATTTAATTAGCTTTCTTAATCTCTCCAAAAAAGTCAACTATATCTTATAATTAAGACCGGAGGAAGTATAAAATAGTCGGAGGAAAAATTATTGAAAATTAATCTGAAATACAAATTCATACTCCAGGCACTTGATATGGGAAATATGTGAAAAGTTAGTCTTAGTTCTAAATAAAAGTTCATTTTTATATTTGTCAATTTTTTTAAATTTTTTTTATCTCTTTTAATGTTCTATCAATAATAGTTGAAGAAGAGAGAAAATAAGGGAATTATGAAAAATGACAGGATATTTTAGAAACTACATATGATATGAACTAACTAAATAAATTTTTTTAATTAAATCAAATTAAGTAATATATTTTATGTTAATGATGGGAAGGTGGATTAGTCAACGAGTTAAAACTCAGAGTTGGATGACGAACCCCGCTCTTATGAATCATTCTTTGACTAAGGGCCCTTTTGGTTAGCTGAAAATCAGAAGAATGGAAAGGAAAATCAGATTTTTCAGTCAGCAAGGTCATTTGGTTCACCATTTTCCCAAGAAAATAATTTCTGGCGGCGGGCAGATTTTCCTTTAAAGATGGGAAACTTGTTTCCCGCCAATTTTGGTGGGAACCGATTTTCCAGCAAGCTCAAAAAATATTAGAGACGAATTTACCCCCTCACCCGCTAGAGTTCCGATGAAGCAGAGTGACGAACCAGAATCCAAAGAAGAATGATCGATGGTGGAGGGAGTAAGAAGCCAGAGGGAGCGATTTTTTTTATTTTGTTGAATGTTGATAAGTGATATAATATTGTTGCAATTATCTGTGTTTTCGCTGGAAATGTTAGGGGAAGAACAAATAGCGCCAAAAATAGAGACCACTAACTCGTTGATTAGAAACAGAGACCACAACTTAATTTGAGTGTGTCTGGAAGTTGTCTCTGTTCTACGCCTTTCCATGATGATGATGGACACTAAAAAAAATAATAATAAGCATGAAGAAGAACATGTGAATGCTGCTGCCCAAGCAACATCCAAATGTTGCTGCTCTAGCAGTATTTGGCTACTGTTCGAGCAACAACATGCTGCTAGAGCAGGGTGGCATGCTCAAATGTGTTCGCGAGGTAAAAATGTAATTTTTCTTCATTTTCCTACTTCTATTCTTCCAATCAAACAAAAATTTTCCAATATAATCATTTTCTTTTCCACCTGAACCAAACGCATCAACAGTAAAACATTTTCCCTTCCATTCCTTTCTTTTTATTTCCATTCCTTCTCCTTCCTTTCTGTTCTTTGATCCAAACGGGGCCTAAATGTGGGGCCCTGCCATTCCTTCCGATTCCTTTTTAAGCTTTAAACCCTCAAAATAATTACTGTTTTATTATTGTTACCTCTTTGGGTTAATATAAAATTTGTGAAAAAATTTTAATAAAGAACTTTAAAAATCCTAAAAAACAAAGGTGTTTATAATCCAGAGAGATGTTAGGTTTAAATGGTCTTTTTTGAAAGGTTTAAGGTGTAAAAATACACATGAGCTTTTTCTCCAGGAGCGCCCAGCACCACATGCTTTTTTTGGGATCAAAAATACACACGTGGTTACCATTTTAGAGCAAAACTCACATCCCACTGTTATGTTATTGCTCATCGTGATAAGAGAGAAAGAGATGAAGTGAACAGTAACATAATGACGGTAAACAGTAATATAATGGTGGGATGCGACTTTTTGCTCCAAAATGGTAATCACGTGTGTATTTTTGCTCCAAGAAAAAACATGTGGTGTTGGGCGCTCTTAAGGAAAAAGCTCATGTATATTTTTACACCTTAACCCTTTTTGAAATTATAAAGAGATGACAAATCACCTTAAAAATATTTTTTTAAAAAAAAATTACCCTCTCCGGCTGTTGGAGTTCCGGCGATCACCTCCTCTTAGAGGCCACTATGATAATATTCTGGTGGGAGGAAATATTCCATGGGGAATAATATTCCCAAAGTGCCAAAATTGAGATTTGAACCTCCAATATTTGTTTTGCCAAAAACATTGGTGACTCAATGGCCACCAATGCTTTTCAATATATATTATGCAAACAATTTTTTATATATAAAATTTAACTCTTTAACTTTGATCTTAACTCATTTATAAGTTTATTAAGAAATTCACAACATTTTTTTAGATTTTAAAAATTTTCGTTTACCCAGTAAAAAAGGTTTACACTATCAGCTCATTTTACAAAATTTGTTAAGAAATTTATAACATTTTATTAGGTTTTAACAACTTCCGTTCACGAAGTAAACAAATTCACAAAATGAGGTCATTCACAAATTTAATTGAAAAATTCATGAAATTCAATTATGTTTTAACAATTTTTTTTTAACAAAATTTGTAAATGAGTTAGAGTCAAAGTTAGAGTGAGTTTATATATATATTTACTTGCACAATATATATTGAAAACCATTAGAGCCACCAATTTTTGTTGCAATCCAAGTGGTGCTGGCTCAAATCTTGCCCTTAACACTTTGGGAATATTTATTCGTCATGAAATATTCCCTCTGACAGGTATAATCCCCCCAAAAGCAAAGCTCCTCCAATGCTAGTAAGGGTGGTCGTCGGCAGCAATGGCGATCGGCGTGGGTAATATTTTTTTTAAAAAATATATATTTAAGAGTAATTTGGTTGTTTTTTTAAAAAAGTTTGAGCCTAATATCTCTTTAAAATTATGAATATTTAAAATTTCTTGTTTGTTTCAAGATTTTTAAACCTGTTTATCAGGATTTTCCCTGTTTCTTTTTCAAAACACGTGATGGTACATTGAAGGATTGAAGTGTATAGCACGCACGTAAGCGAGTAATATTCTAACACGCAACTTTTTTTGGGACGAAACATTGAACTCTATTAGCTGCAACTGTCTCGCAAGACAGCAACAATTACATAATACTACCAAATGTGTGTCTTTTTCCTCCACTTCTACGTCATTTTCAATTACTATTTAACATATGTTGAATCCAACTTTAATTTCAATACTATTTATTAGAATTTGGAATTTACCGTCATTTTCCAAATAAATTAGGTCATAAGTAATTAATACAAAATAGATCTTACATTAAAAATAGAAGGGAATTCAAAAAAAAAAAAAAATCCTTTGACACAATGATGAATTTTTTCCTCTTTCATTAATTGTTTTCGTTTATATATTTTTTGTGTGTATAGGATTGCCTGATTGGCAAGCTGGCAACTAAAATATGAACATTTTAGGGTATAATTAAATTGGTATGGTTTTGATAAACCCAAAAGTATTCATGCACCGTCCATCAAATTATTTAAGATCTGAAGCACCGTCACGTTCCCATGGAAGATAAACCGACAAACGGAAGCAAATTCTTAAATTTCCTCGCACATGGCACTATCCTCTCCTTATAATCAAGCACTTTCTTTCATTTTTGAGATTTCAAAAGTTTTTATATATATAAATTGAGATAAAACTCATCTTACATATTTACCTCATATACGGTCAATCACGATTGAAAACTGTTTTTGAAGATTTTAATCACGATTAAATATTTATGTATTTAATAAGCATGCCCTTTAGTGTGATATATTTAAGAAGCATCTGTGGTGCGAAATGTCCTCGTCTTAGGAGAAGCAGAGTGGAGTTCTTCATTAATGTTTATGCATAAGTCGTGTTATTGATCTTAACCAGGTTATACTAATTTGAACTCATTTTTCACTATTTTTCAATTATATTTATATAGTAATTAGGTAATACTTTAAAATTAATTGACATTTTATCCTCCTTTTCCCCTTAATATTGAACATTCCGTACAACACATGCCTGGAATTTTAGTCTATTAAGAATATAAATAACAACTAACGAGGTTTGGCATGGTTAGCATATTCATGTTGCTAATATATAAGATTTGATTTGTTGTGTAAATGACACTACAAAGTTATATTAAGTACAGGACTAGGAGGTAGTATATTACAAGACTGTCTGGCTTTTTTCCTTTATTATTTTCAGAAACAATTTCAGGCCCCCTTTTTTCCACAATTAACGATAATCAAATAAAAGCTATTTAACTTTGGTGTTGATATATGTACGACATATTTTTGTTATTTTGAATACTGAGTTGAATTTCATTGAGTCATTAATCCCCCAAGAACCTTAATCTTCATCTCCCATTTCCTTTTGTCAAGCAATGACAGTGAAATCAAGTGTGAGTCCTCCATTTCACTTCTTTTTCTTCCCTTAATCCCTTTCTTCAGCTTCAGTGACGCTGGTTTTTGCTTCTTATCTTCTCTCCTTTCTTTTGAATATGTTTCGTACGTCTTTTCTCAATATGAAGATTTGATGATCCTAATCTGTGTGTTTCCTTCCCAGGTGCGTGCGTTTTCTGCTATAATTTTTCTTTTTTTGATTTTCTAGTTCCCACTTTCCAGGTGCCTTTTCTTCTTGCTCACTCTGTTTATTCGATTCCCTTTGTCTGGTTTGTTTTTATCTCTTTGCCTTATTTTATCTGCATTTTGTCTCCTTGGTTTCATGTTCATTGAAATATTCTGTATATCAACGTCTTGGGATGAGCCAGGAAATCGGGCCGGTATTTTTAGGTCCTAACCCTTTAAGAGCCGGACTTGAAAATTAGAAAAGTTAAATGAAATAAGCCCTATAAGGCTGGCACTGGAGGGCCTCGGGTTTAAAAAGGCCAGCCCTGCAAGGCCTCGGGTCAACCCTACAGGTCCTTTTAATGGATGCGTTCATGATGTGAAAGAAGAAACTCATGAAATTCTTCCTCATGAAACAGAGTCTACTACTCAAACTGAAGCATAATTAAATGTCTCTAAAATTGATGATAGTGGTGAAGAAAATGACAATGATAGTCATCATACTAATGTTGCTTGGTGGTATGCTTTTTATGTTTTATGTGAGTTATTTATGGGTAATAGTTTGCTTTTGATTACGAATTAGTTAATGTAATTATTTGTTAGATGATTCATATTGTTTGAATATTAATATTGACAACATTTATTTGATAAATTGGAAATTTAATTGTTATAATTTATTAATTATTTCTTTGAAAAAAAAACGGAGGAAAAATAGTTAAAATTTGGAATAGTAATTTTTAAGTCATGTAAGGCCTGCTCTGGCCCTGGTGCTCTTGGGCCAGGCTTGAAAAAACATATGTTTTTCCTACTTTAGGCCTTGTAAGGCTGGCCCTGTTAGGCCATGGTCCTCCCAAAGGTCAGCCCTGTAACGCCGAGCCGGCCCTGATTCTCAGTTCTACTCTTGGGTTCTCTTGATTTTTCTCTCAATTTCGTTCCTATTTAATTTAAATATCGAATTTTATTAGTTGGGATTTATTCTATTTACCATGATATATTTTTATTATATTTAATGTCATAATAATATTTTTATATAGTATGAAATCACAACCATTGAAACTTGATTTAATGGTGGCTACATTAAATAAAGAAAAAATGAAGAGAGATATCAATGGAAACATTTTTTTCCTGCTTTGAGGAGGGGTAACAATTATATTTGTATTTTTTTTTTTTCCAAATTTATGCATTTGAGTTGGAAAAAATGTGAAGTGGATACCACACGGACATGCCGCCTCAACTAATTGGTAATACATTAGAGCAAGGTGATATTGTAACGCTTTTACTACTTCTTTAAGTCCCCCAAAATAAAACTTTCGGGTGATCATTTGCTGATCTATTGTGAAAACTTATGGTGTAAAATGTCCTTTAACACAATAATATACACCCTCTGGTCCTTATTATAAGGCACCAACTAACAAATCTCATATATCAATAAAAACAGTTAAAGTCAATAAAGTTGTCATAAAATTTAAGTAATTTCCAATATTGTCCCTATTAATTACATTAAATTCCAATATTCTATTAATTATTACTTTCACCCACTACCTTTATAAACTGGGGCATATATGAAAAAAGATAATTAATGTTCATTGGGAACAAGCAGGTGTCTTATAAAAAGGATAAAATAAACTTGTTAGTTGGTGCCTTATAATAAGGACGAGAGGGAGTAATTAAGAGCCTAGGAATCAATGTATATAATTGAAAAATAAAAAGAATTCAATTAAAAAATTACATGTGAATAATTAAAAAGTGAAATTATAACAACTCATGAATTAATTTTCTCTAAATATTACACATTTCAACTATATATATATAGATGCCATACGTGCTTTTGTCCCTCCTCCAAATAGCATTTCATACATGGTTATCGTCGATTTGGAGCTTCTCTCCTCCTTTTTAAAATTATTGTTCTATTACCACAGAAACAAAAACTGTAACCAAATAATATAAAATGTATCAATTCATCTAAACTTGTTTTACAAAAGTAAAAGAAAAAAATATTGAAACTCTTGATGTTGATAAATAGCAGGGTAAGTTTCTCTTTTCTGCTTTTAAACCAAGATCAAGGCTTGGATCAATTCATTGAAATATCTTGCCTTCACATGAATAATCTACCTGAATATGACTTTTAAGTTCAAACTATATAAACTATGTTCATTTTTCTTTTAAATGATGTTATAAAATTATCTATTAAACTGTTTTTTTTGTACTTTTATTATTACTATGAACCATTACAACATCTCTTCGAATTGATAAAAGTTATTAGATTGTCTGGAAATAGGGTAAGGCAAGATCTTTCTAAATTAGTTGGACTAGCATAAACACGTATTTTCAATATTTCCAATACTTTTTGTAGAAGATACAACTTTGAGAAGGCAAACAAAGTATTTGTAGATCTCAATTATTGAAAAATTGTCCCTTTTTTTTTTTTATCTTCTCTCCTTCAATTTTATTTTCCCCATGCCAAACACACAAACCCTCCATCTCTCCTATGCGTGTGTGACTGAATGATATCAAACTAAAGGATTCTAATTTTATATAGAATGAGTGTGAAGACTTTTTTTTTTTTTAAAAAAAATAAGAATACACAAAAATATAAATTTTAGCAAATTATATTCCAAGTTGTATGATAAGTACGTTGTAAATTACTGGGAGTATTGAATCAAAAAGTGCAGAAAAGTCTGAGATACTGAAGAAAAATGCAGCCGAGCTAAAAGCTGATATTCTAGCTATATATGCCCATCTAGATTTTCATGAGATTTCATTTTAACTTTTCCATATCAATTACATGGTTTTCTCAATGTTTTGCTAACGTTGATGTTCTTTTCTACTAGGAGGCTTTGCGCTATAAGTTTCCAAGTGAAATTGATAACATAATTGGCAAGAAAATGGTTATAAAGATGAAGTTGAACAAGTACAATAAGGAGCACCCAAATTCAAGTGTCTCAGTCGCAACATATGTTGGGTGTGTTGCTCTTATTGATGACTTTAATGATGTTATGTTGCTTATTGCAAGTACTTTTGTAAGAAATGTTATCAAGATTCCACCAACAAATGCAATTGTAGGACATTCCATCTGTACTTATGCTTTTTAGTAGTTAGTATACAAAAAAAATACTACTGTAGTTGTTGCAAAATACTTAAACTATCATGGCTAGAAGCTCATGGGAACAGGTCACTATTTTACTTTTTTCATTCAACTTAGTGCCCAACCTACTTCAATTTAATTTTTGCACTTAGATTCTGCTAATTTATGAACTCTATGGCTTTTAAGCTTATGCTGATCACGGTTTTGATAAGAATATGTTAGCCCTGTGTTTGTCATATTTAAAAAAATTAAGGTGATCATGGAAACCTTGAGGAATGGTTGTAGTTGTTGTGTTTTTTAACAGGTTATTTAGCAAAATGTCATTTTTTTGTGATTTGTTTTTTGCATTTTTCCAGATTTTTGGCTTAAGGCAGTTGGGTTGGCAAAGGAGTAGGCAATTGACTTTACATTAGGTTTGGTTAGGTGTCAAGAAGTATGGGCAGTTCAGCTCTAGGCAGATTATTGTGGTTTAGGTGTTGCCATTGATTCTAGGACTGCCATAGTGATGGATGCTAAATGTTCAGTCTTTTTAGGGTCATCAATTGGAGTGTCTGCATCCACAGTATACTTGTCATTATTCAAATCTTTTTACTCTGAAGTATGCAAAAGATTTCTTGTTTATGTAGCCACACTATATGATGCAACCATTTTTTTATCTGCTGCTATTACTAAGTTGAGGTGTGGAAGTATGGTTAAACTACTGTGTTCCTTTTAAAATTGGCGCCATTTGTTCAGTTATATTGAGGTGTTTTCAAATGTAGAGTATGATTATAGCTAACCAATATATAGGGGTGGTTGTTCGTTTATTGGAGATGTTGAATGCAATGTTAAACTTTATAATACTTTTATCATCTGATCTTTACAATTTTGTTTATTGAATCAATCTAAGATATGTCATGGGTGGTAACAAATTTTACACAGAAATCCACCGAAGTTAGTCTATTACTCTCTAAATTCATTTCCTCTGCATCTGCCATGAAATCAGATGGTTCTTGATTCTAGGGTAGTGTACTGTAGATGATGTATGTAGCAATCAGCTATACTCTTACAGAAGTTTTGTTCCTTTTAAAACATAAAGGGTGTTTTAATTTGTTCTCATTCGTTCTATACAAGATGAGTTCTGATCTTGTGGCAACTGACCTCAATATACACTTATAAAACTGTTGATTTTGATAACTGACATGGGTGTAAAAGTTGGTGATTTTCTAATTTTTTGTGTGTGTATTTGATATGAACTACTTAGTGTTTTCACCATGTTTTATTTAAGGGACATCTGCTTCCTCCCAAAATCCTTTTTTCTTTCTCAGCACATAGTGTTTTTAATCGATGATTTCCCTTGGTTATGTTGCCTCACTGTGTGCTACATTGTATGGTATTCATAGACATAATGTTGTCGCCAAAGTAAACATAAATCTTACTGTATACGACTTCAATAGTCACCTTACTCATATATTCCGCCATTGGAATCCCACCATTGTTTATCTCCTCATGTGTTACATAAGCACATTTATTTATTTATTTTGTTGACAAATACCCATTTATTCTTTCTATTGGTGCATGTTTAAAGGTTTTTGTCCATATTTTTACCATTTTTTTGCTTCAATGGTGGGAGCTATGAAGGACTTAGCGTATTCATTGAAATCCCATTAATATTGTCACTTCTTGCAAAAGTTTACTCTAGTGTTGGGTGTGAAAAAGTTCCTCTTGTTGCCTCTGCTATTGCCTATTATCTTACACTTTATTCTTTAGCGTTCCCTTCTATCTTTTAACTTCTTTCTATAAATTCTGTAACTAAGTAGGCTTGGCATATAGTGTTAGTAAAATCTTAGTTAATGCTAATTTTGTATGAAGGAATTGAACATATAGAAAGAACTTGTGATTCTACTTTGTCATATTGTTTACTAAAGTATTGTTGTCTTGTCTGCCTTCAACAAAGAGGTTGTATACGAGGCATTGAGAGTTATTGAGATTCTTCCCGTTGAGAAGAAGACAAATGTCAGCACAACTACTCGTCAGAAAGTATTTGAAAATGTTGGGTCATCATCTCCTCTGAAAGATTTGCTCTATGCCTTAAAAGTTAATATCTTACTAAAATGCAGGGTCAATGAGGAGGCTTTCAAGGTATTTTATTATAAAAGAATTATTCTGATATTTGTAACTAAGATTTTATCACCCAAAAGATCTACTGGTGTCTTCTAAGTCTCAAAGTTAATGCCAAAATTTATTGATCTTGCATATGGGTATTGCTTCAAGAATTAAAAGCACAGACAATGATGCAAATACTTTGCTTGATTTATACTACTCAATAAGAAGTTTGATTCTTATCAAGGTAATTTTTTTGGATGTATGCTTGGGTAGCCAAATAGGTTACGTTGGACTAAATGTGTTTTTATATGGTAGTATATGATGCATATTTAAAGATTACTATCATTTTCCTATCTACTCATAACTCGAGCTCCATTTCCCTTTCATCCTCCTGTGTGTTTGCTCGTCATTGTACTTTTATTCCTCATGGTCACATATAAGCTTTTCTCAAGTATTAATCTCTTTTGTGCACAATTTCTTCTACTCGTGCCTTATTGTATTGATGTTACATTTCATTCCAAGTGTAATTGGTGCAACTCATCAGCTCTTTGTCCGTTCCATGTAGGATCATGCTTCTAATAGTTTCATATTCTTAGTTTCATATTCAGATATTGAATGTAGGTTCAGTGAAGTTAGTATCAAGGCACAAAATACATGTCAAGCAAGATGAAGGAAGCGACCACTATAATTAATAAGTTCATCTGTTTAATAATGTCTAATCATTCATGTCATGTATTTGCGTTTACTCACTTATTTTTCTAATGTTGTAGAGTATGTTGATGAAGGAGATATGACTTATAAGTGTCAGATTTGTGGTGCAAAGATGTGGTTTAATAAAAGGGTTCGAAAGCAGAAATCTTCAGTTGCACCTTTTTTTCAATGTGTTGTCATGGGGGAAAAGTCCGTCTACCGAAAAACATTGTGTCTCCTACAATGTTGTTTGATATGTTCTTCAATAAAAAGTCAGCCATCTCCAAGAATTTTCATGTGAATATTAGGAACTACAATGACATGTTCGTATTTACATTAATGGGTGGAAAAATCAATCATGCCAAAAACAATGGTTATGGCCCTTACACATTTGTTATCTCAGGACTTAATTACCCATCACATAGGGAGCCTTTTACCCAAGCATGGATCAAAACCTGTGTCCTCACAATTATATATATATGACACCAAAAATGAAGTTCATAATAGAATTTATGCAGCAAGGTACTTATAGTATATGTTATGACATTAGCTTTATCATTGTTTCTCTGTCAACATTAACACTACATCTAACGCATACATATCACCCTTTTACCAACAAGCATTTGAAAGACTATAACATCGATCCATTAAATTGTTGAACGGATTAAGAATGTGCTAGATGAATTTAATCTATTCATGAAACAAAATCATATAGTGGGTTCAATGGTTAATAGGCCTCATCCTCATGGGGTGAAGCTACATTTGATAAGTAATAGACAACATAATGTGTGAACACATAACTCGCCTTTCACTTTAGAAGTTGCAGGATTGATTGTGGGAGGTATTGATATCAATTTTCAGCGGAGAGACATTATTATCGAGGAGTTATCTAGTAAACCACAAAGGCTACATGAGTTACATTCGTTATATCTTCTGTTGCAATACTTGATTTTATTTCCCAGAGGCAAGTATGGTTACGGGGAAGATATAGAACATTTTGAAGATGCTCATGTTCCTAATAAAGCAAAGAAAAGAGTCAGTATGAGAGGATACTTAATATATAAGTTGATGGATAGAGATGATGAAGTGTTAACGATTTTGTATGCTAGTAGACTATTTCAACAATTTATGGTTGACGCATATACAATGATTGAGGCTCAAAGATTGTTATGGGTTAGGACACACCAGAAATAACTTTGTGCAGACATGTACCAAGGATTGCCTGATGCTTTGATCAGTGGGGAGAGAAATGCATCTGCTAGTGGCAAACAGATTATTCTACCTTCTTCATTTATAGGTGGAGCACGTTACATGATCCAAGCTTATCAGGATGCCATGCCAATATGTAGATTTACTGGGTACCCAGATCTATTCATAACATTTACTTGCAACCCATCGTGACCTGAAATATCAAGATACTATGATAATTGTTCTCTTTCTACTGCAAGCCGGGCTAATATCTTATCTAGGATTTTCATACTAAAACTGAGAGCTATGATGAATGTTATTAATAAGAAGAAGATATTTGGAAATGTCCGTGTAGGTCCTTATATCTAACGTTATTTTCATTTTTTTTTTTGTTTAAATTGTTTTCAATTTTTTAACTATTGTTTATGAAAGAATGTAACTAACCCTTTCTATTAAACCACGCTTCTCAATCACAGAAGTTTATATTATAAAATTCCAGAAAAGAGTGTTGCCACATGCACACATCCTTATATGGCTAGCAGAACATGACAGGATAAAAGATCCTGATGTAGACAAAATTATACTGCTAAGATCCTAGATGCAAATTCTGAACCTTAGTTGTATAAGCTGGTGAAGAAATTCATTATGCATTCTCCATGTGGGCATCTTAATCCAAAAGTGTAGAATAAGAAATGCAAGAAGTTCTTCCCTAAGCAATTTAATCAAGCAACAATTGTTGACCATGAATGATTATCTACATATAGAAGAAGAGATGATGGCAGGTTTGTTGACATAAAAGGCATTACATTGGATAAATTCAAATACTTACAATCAATTGTTTAATGTTGTCGTGTGACAAATTCATATAATTCATATTTATAAGCACCCAACACCACGTGCTTTTTTTTGGAGCAAAAATACACACGTAGTTATCATTTTATAACAAAAGTCACATCCCACCGTTATATTACTATTCACTGCCGTTATGTTACTGTTCACCTCATCTCTTTCTCTCTCACCACGGGGAACATGTGGATGTGTGCATGTGGCAACCCTCTTTTATTATGTAGGGCAGCTTATAAATTTGTAAAGTTGCTAATTATTTATAACCTCATTTGATAAAGTCAATTTGTGATTTAAAATTACTTATGTGGAGCCTTTGTTATTTGCTGCAAAGAACAAATTTTGTGAATTATCAATTTTTTTTTACTTACTTTAAACAAGCATTATATGTGTGACATGAAACTTTAATCATTTGTCTATGGCAAATATATGTGATTTTCATAATTTGAGACTATATAATTATCTTGATGTAAGGATATATATGTGAATATTCCTTATGATATTAACACATTATTTGAAGTGATTTTGCAGCTCAAGTGAGGTATGCGCAAATTATTGAGAATCTGTTGCATTAATATTAATCGATGTGATATAGCTTATGCCACATGGTGATTGAGCATAAATAAATATGTAGCCCTATGAGAGAAATGAAATATCTGAGAGGTACCATAAATGCTAGTATCATGTACAGTTGATTCCCCTTTATTAAAATACATGGATGTTGATTAAATTTCTGTCTTATATGAGAAAATTCAATTGTAAGCCAAAATATATATTGTGTGAGTTAGGGTTTATTTCTCTAAAGATAGCTACAATTGGAGGCTAAGTTGTTGAAAACTTCTTATTAATTTTTTTTTCTTTGTATAACTATCACTTACTCTCGATGAGTTGCAATTGCCAAATGGTAATAGCCATTGTGGAGGAAAAACAATATCATTGTGTAAATGAAAATTGTTTGAGATATGATGTGAATAAGGTGGCTTAGGAATAGTGAAGTTATCTCACTCGATTTTGTAAGGTCAAGAAGTTGACCTATGGATCCGTTAATAAAACCCCGAGAAGATTTAAATTACGAGACTAAAGCCAATTCGAAATTAATAGCTATGATCAACTCAACCATTGTGATTGGTGATCTCATGAAGAAGGTTCATAAATCTGCATAAAAATAAGTCCTTTGTTAGTCTTGCTAGGACTAAATAATTTGCTAGTCCCTTCCTATGGTGTGGGAAATTTCTAGAATGTATTTTAGTGAGGTTTAGCGAAAACTCTTAATGATTTCATAATCCTATAGGATGATGTGTTCATTGTAGGTACATTTCATGAAATCACCTTTATGAATGTAGAGTGTGGCTACTTTTATGAGGTTGTGACAAAATCTCTAGAGCATTTGTTAAGTACTAGGTACACGCATGGCTATTTTAATGCGCAAAATTGACGTTAGTAGAGGAAATGCAAGGGTATAGTTTGACTCTTAATGCTTCTAATGCACAGCTAAGATTTTGTTGGTTCATAAAAGTATGCTTCATTGACATTATTATGTATTTAGTGTTACTGGTCTAGGTTTGGTTCATAGTCCAAAAGACCACCAGGTACAATAGTTATACTTATGTATGTAACTCAACTAATGGTGCTTCCTTTGACACATGGGGGGATTATTGTAAATAATGTGTGTGAGTGTGTCAAAGAAAGAGTCTTACATTGCATGGGATTGTGATGTCCATGTAATAACAAGTGATCTTAGGCTAGTAAATGGGCAAAGAGAAGGAATATGCTTACTCGCACGACAACATGCCACTAGAAACGTAGTTGAAATCTGGCAATTTCCCCCTCCTCCGTGTGAGTTAAACGCGGTACTGGGCGCTCTTTATAGAAAATATCCATCTAATTAATTCGTCACTCTAAGAACCATTATAAGTCTTCAGTGTTTGTAATTGACATCTTTAATCATTATTAAGTATGTTAATGACTATATAACCGCCCATTTAAATGTAATTATGTGCATCAACTAATGAGTTAATTATCTTTAAATGTTTTCAAGTATGATCAATGTCATGATGATTCGCGGCTTGGCATGAGACCGAAGGATTGGGGATCAACTCTAGCCCTCAAGTAACTTCTCTTTCCTCCTCTTGTGTTTTGCCTTGCCGAGTTCTATTATCTTCTATAGTTCTACTCTCCTTGTTTTTATAAGAAGGGTTCATTTGATCCTGAAGAGTCTCGCTTCTTATCTGCCAGTAGTTGCAAAATAGCTCTTAAGGATTGTGTCTTTAGGCATGACTTGGATCAACCTCTCTTATTTGCAAGTGATGTTGCTAACATGATTTGTATTTCACTAGGAAAAACTTGTAATATCCACTAAATTGTATGACAATCTAGGAGCTGCGGCCAACATTTTTCCCAAAGTAAAAATCCCATATCTTCTTGTGCCTCCATGCTTCTTTTCTTCATGCCTCAAGCTCTCCATGCTTCTCTTTCATCTTTCCATGTTTGGACAGAGGGAAAATTAGTAGAGAAAGAAAACTAGGAGAAAAAACTCCCAAAAATATTATTTTTTCTTGTTATGAATATACTGATTATGTGGATGTCCATTGACTCCCGGTCTCCAAATATTACAAGATGACATGGGACCCACGCATAGTACCATGCATAGTAGTTTACTATTTGGTGGGACCCACACACAAAATAATACAACTCACGGGAATGCATTCCCGTGAGTGTACAGTTATGTAATTAGGGGAATATTACATCAAATGACCCAAAGTGGAAATTACACTAAAGGCCCATTATCCTTCTATAAATAGAGGCCTTCTGTAAACATTCAAATTACACTGAAATGAGAACTTCTCTCTACTCTCTCTCTCTCTAAAATCTCTTGTTCTTGTATTTACTTTTCATCAGTTTTATATTACGTTATCAGCACGAAGACTCTACCAAGGTAAGATTTTATTACCATCTCCTTTACTATTTGTTTATTTTTTCTATCTGGGATAATCTTAACCATGATATGGAATTAAAGTTCTACTTTTACCAATTATTTTGAACATCAGGTTCCATGGTTAAGATTTGAGATTATTTACTATTTACTATTCACAGTAAATAGTAATTTTTACTATTCATGTTAATTTTACCTTTTTCAGTAATTTTATATTTCTATTTATTTTGACTCCTTTATGGAAGTCTAGATTTAATATTTCAGTAATTTATTTTTATTCACTATTCATTGTGAATAGTAACTTTACTATTCACGGTAAATTTATATTTTACTATTTACAGTAATTTATTTATGTTTATATATTCTTCCCACTCCCTATTTATTAATTCATGGTGGCAACATTAAGCTCCATTTGTAATTTAATTTTACTGTTTTATTTATTTAATTCATGGTGGCGATACTAAGCTCCATTTGTTTAATTTAAATTCTTTACTTACTGCTTTATTTATTTCATGGTGGCGATATTAAGCTCCATACTGACTTTATTAATATTTACATTATGCCACTAACATTTAAATTTATGTTACTAACATTTATTTATGCATTTATTTACCTTTTATCGTGGCAACACTAATATTAGTGGGCTCCATTTATTTATGCATTTATTTACCTTTTATGGTGGTGGCACTAATAGGGCTCCATTTGTTTATCTTAATTCTTTACTGTTGTCTATATATTATATAATATATGCATCATCTTTCTTACCTTCGGATGAGATAGGTCTCGCTGTGAGTTTACTCTCATTCCTATCTCATCTTATTTTTATTTTCTTGGCATGTTTATTTACCGTTCTTTAAATTATGTTTTAATTTATAATAAGATTTTATAATATGATTCTAATTATTTTTATTATTTTTAGTTTGAATCATGTCTTCCAACCTTTCAAATCTTGAATTTAATGCTCTTGACATCATCGGGAAGAATTATCTATCATGGGTTTTAGATGCTGAAATCCATCTTCAAGCAAAGGACTTTGGAAAGGCTATATTGCCAGGAAATGATGCGTCCCCTCAAGTAAAGGCTAAAGCTATGATTTTTCTCCGACACCACATTCATGAAAGTTTGAAAACTGAATATTTAACGGTGAAAGATCCATTTGAATTGTGGATTAGTTTGAAAGATAGGTATGATGATCAGAAAACGGTGATTTTGCCTAGAGCTCGTTATGAATGGATTCATCTCAGGTTACAAGATTTTAAAACTGTAAGTGAGTATAACTCAGCTGTTTTCAAAATAAGTTCTCAGTTAAAATTATGTGGTGAAAAAATAACTGATGAGGACTTATTAGAGAAAACTTTTTCTACCTTTCATGCTTCGAATTTGCTTTTACAACAGCAATATCGTGAGAAAGGTTTTAAAAAATATTCTGAGTTAATCTCATGTTTACTAGTAGCCGAGCAAAATAACGAGTTATTATTGAAAAATCATGAAAATCGTCCCACTGGATCTTCTCCATTTCCTGAAGCGAATGTGAGTGTACGGAATGATCATGGTCGCGGCCATGGTCGCGGTCGTGGTCGTGGCCGTGGTCGTGGACGAGGACGTGGAAATCGTGGAGGTAGAAATAATCATGGTCCTTATCATGGTGGAAGAGGTTATTATAGTCCTTATACCTACCAGAAAAAGATGAACAATGAAGGACAAAAGAATGATAAAGAAGGTCCTTCAAAAGTTGTTGAACATAAATGTTATCGGTGTGGTATGAAGGGACACTGGGTACGTAATTGTCGTACACCAGAACATTTAGCGAAACTTTACCAAGCCTCTATAAAAAAGAGTGTTAATAATGTGGAATGTGATGATAAGGCTCATAAAGATAATGATGTCAATGAGCCAAATGATGATGTTATGTCTCACTTGGAGGTGGAAGATTTTTATGATTAAATAAGTTTTGCAAAAATTGTAATAATTATTTTGTTTCGTTCTGACTTGTTGCCAATTATGTATAATAAATATGTTTTTAATGCATCTTCTATATTGAATATGTTTTGATGCATTTCTTTTCTTTTAATGAAGCTCATGGACATTTCAAATATTGCACACAAGAATGAAGATATATGTCTCATTGATAGTGCAACGACACATACAATTCTTAAAGATAAGAAATATTTTTCACATCTAACAAATTGTAGTACAAGCATCAATACCATAGTGGGTAATACAAGATTGATTGAAGGCTCTGGAAGAGCAATAATAATATTATCCAATGGTACGAAATTTGTTATTAATGATGCTTTGTATTCCTCTAAGTCTCATAGAAATTTGTTGAGTTTTAAAGATATCCGTCGAAATGGATATCATATTGAGACTATAAATGAGGACAATAAAGAATATCTACAAATTGTTACTGTTAGATATGGTGAAAAATATGTTCTGGAGAAATTACCTATGTTATCTTCTGGTTTGTACTATTCAAGTATTAGTACAATTGAAATAAATGTTATGGAAAACCAGAAGCATGTTGATAAAGACATATTTATTGTTTGGCATGACCGGTTAGGCCATCCCGGGTCAATTATGATGCGACGTATAATAGAGAATTCATGTGGACATAACTTGAAACAGAAACAAATACCAAAATCCCATGATTTCTCATGTGATGCATGTTCCAAGGGAAAATTAATTATTCGGCCATCACCAACCAAAGTAGAAAGTGAGTCTCTCACATTTCTAGAACGGATACAGGGAGATATTTGTGGGCCAATACACCCACCATGCGGACCATTTAGGTATTATATGGTTTTAATTGATGCATCAACTAAATGGTCGCATGTGTGCTTATTATCTTCTCGAAACCTGGCGTTTGCGAGATTACTTGCTCAATTAACAAGATTAAGAGCACATTACCCGGATTATCCTATCAAGAAAATACGTCTTGATAATGCTGGTGAATTTACTTCACAGACTTTTAATGAATATTGTATGTCCCTTGGAATTGATGTTGAACATCCTGTAGCACATGTTCATACGCAAAATGGACTTGCAGAATCATTGGTAAAACGATTGCAACTTATTGCAAGACCTTTACTTTTGAAATCTAATTTACCAATTTCTGCTTGGGGCCATGCCATTTTGCATGCAGCAATGTTAATTCGCATCAGGCCAACTAGTTATTTAAAATTTTCCCCCTTACAAATGGTTTTTGGTGAAGAACCTAATATTTCTCATATACAGACCTTTGGATGTGCAGTATATGTGCCTATAGCACCTCCACAACGTACTAAAATGGGTCCTCAAAGAAGAATGAGAATTTATGTTGGGTATAAATCTCCTTCAATTATAAAATATTTAGAACCATCTACAGGAGATTTATTTACTGCACGATTTGAAGATTGTCATTTTAATGAATCAATTTACCCAACATTAGGGGGAGAAAATAAGCAGTTGAATAAAGAGATTAGCTGGAATGAATTATCATTGGCTCATTTTGATCCTCGTACAAAACAATGTGAACTAGAAGTTCAAAAGATAATTCATTTACAGAATTCAGCTAATCGAATGCCAGAAGCATTCACTGACCCAAAGAAAGTGACAAAGTCACATATTCCAGCTGCTAATGCTCCTATTCGAATTGATGTCCCTGTAGGACAACCGATTACAAATGAATCAAAAGCACGCCTTAAACGTGGTAGGCCTATCGGTTCCAAAGATAAAAATCCTCGAAAAAGAAAAGAAGCTAAAATTATAGATGGCCAAGTCGAGGATAATCAAGAAAAAAGCGTAGCTCTGGATGAGCCACTTCATAAAGAGAAATTATCTCCAGAGGAGAATATTGAGGCCCCAGAAGAGATCCAGGTATCTGAAATGTATGAAAATAATGAGATCTCAATAAATTATGTCACAAATAATATCAAATGGAACCGTAATGAAGTCAACATTGATGACATTTTTGCTAATCATATGGCATATGATGTGATGAATGAAGAAGAGGATCATGAGCCAAAATCCATGAGAGAGTGCCAACAACGAAAAGATTGGCTCCTATGGAAAGATGCCATTAATGCAGAATTAAAATCATTGGCAAAACGAAAAGTATTTGGACCTATAGTCCATACACCTAAAGATGTAAAGCCAGTTGGATATAAATGGGTTTTTGTACGGAAAAGAAATGAAAAGGGTGAAATTACAAGGTATAAAGCACGCCTTGTAGCCCAAGGCTTTACACAAAGACCTGGCATAGATTTTGAAGAAACATATTCACCAGTAGTGGATGCAACTACTTTTCGTTATTTAATTAGCCTAGCAGCAAATGAAAGGCTTGATTTGCATCTAATGGATGTTGTGACTGCCTATTTATATGGTTCACTTGATAGTGATATCTATATGAAAGTTCCTGAAGGACTCAAGATGCCTGAAGCATTTAATTCAAATTCACGAGAACAATACTCGATCAAATTAAATAAGTCCCTGTATGGCTTGAAACAATCAGGGCGCATGTGGTATAATTGCCTTAAAGAATATTTGTTGAAAGAAGGGTATAAAAATGACCCGATATGCCCATGCAGTTTTATAAAAAGATCGAGAAATGAATTTGTTATAATTGTTGTTTATGTTGATGATATCAACATTATTAGAACTCCTGAAGAGATTACAAAAGCCATTCATTGTTTGAAGAAAGAATTTGAAATGAAAGATTTAGGTAAGACAAAATTTTGTCTTGGATTACAAATTGAGTACCTGAAGGACGGGATCTTTGTACATCAAGAAACTTATACAAAGAAGGTCTTGAAACGATTTTATATGGATAAGTCACATCCATTCTGTACTCCAATGGTTGTAAGATCTTTGATAAAAGAAAAAGATCCATTCCAACCCCAAGTAATTAACAAAAAAGGTGTAGAACAATTACTTGGTCCAGAAGTGCCATATCTTAATGCTATTGGGGCACTAATGTATCTTGCTAATCACACAAGACCTGATATAACATTTGCTGTTAATTTATTAGCAAGATATAGTTCTGCACCAACACAAAGGCATTGGAATGGTGTAAAGCGTATTTTTCGTTACCTCAGAGGTACTATGGATATGGGGTTATATTATTCAAATATATCTAAACATGAACTGATTGGTTATTCAGATGCTGGATTTATGTCTGATCCACATGATGGAAAATCACAAACAGGTTATGTATTTACATGTGGAGGTATAGCAATTTCATGGCGATCTATGAAACAAACTATATCAGCCACTTCATCTAATAATGCAGAAATCCTAGCAATGCATGAAACAAGTCGAGAATGTGTGTGGTTGAGGTCAGTAATTCATCATATACGAACTACTTGTCATTTATCTTCTGGTAAAATGGTTCCAACAGTTCTATATGAGGATAATACTGCATGTATTGCCCAACTTAAAGAAGGATACATCAAGGGCGATAGAACGAAGCATATTTCACCAAAATTTTTCTTTACTCGTGATCTTCAACAGAATGGTGAAATAGATATCCAGCAAATCAGTTCAAGAGAAAATTTGGCAGATTTATTTACCAAGTCACTTCCAGAAGCAATCTTTGAGAAGCTTGTCTATGGTATTGGTCTTCGAAGACTTAAAGATCTCAACTGATGTTATCAGAGGGAGTAATACTGATGTTGTCAACAGGGGGAGTTGATACACGTTGTACTCTTTTTCCCTTATCTAGGTTTTGTCCCACTGGGTTTTTCCTAGAAAGGTTTTTAATGAGGCAGCACTGGATAGTGTATCAATGAGTGATGTACTCTTTTCTTTGGCTAGGTTTTTATCCCACTGGGTTTTTCCTAGTTAAAGTTTTTAATGAGGCACATTCATAAATGGACATCCAAGAGGGAGTGTTATGAATATACTGATTATGCGGATGTCCATTGACTCCCGGTCTCCAAATATTACAAGATGACATGGGACCCACGCATAGTACCATGCATAGTAGTTTACTATTTGGTGGGACCCACACACAAAATAATACAACTCACGGGAATGCATTCCCGTGAGTGTACAGTTATGTAATTAGGGGAATATTACATCAAATGACCCAAAGTGGAAATTACACTAAAGGCCCATTATCCTTCTATAAATAGAGGCCTTCTGTAAACATTCAAATTACACTGAAATGAGAACTTCTCTCTACTCTCTCTCTCTAAAATCTCTTGTTCTTGTATTTACTTTTCATCAGTTTTATATTATTTCTTACCATTTATAGAAGTTTTTATTCTTATAATTCATTCTCCGTATTTTATCCTCACTTTTCTCTATCCAAATATAGTAATAGCTTGAAATAAAGAGCACATCATTCGAGACATATGAAACTGTTCATATAATATCAAAGCATGTGTGTGTGATAGCAAGGGGCAACCACACCCAAAATATAATACTCAACTACATACTATATGAAAGTGGAATAGACACATAAAGTTTAGGGTTAAGATGCAAAAATACACATATGTTTTTCCTCCAGGGACGCCCAACACCATATGTTTTTTTTTTTGTGCAAAAATACACACGTCATTAGGTTTTAGGAGTAAAAATACAACTTCCGTTAGTTGACCGTTAGTTGACGTTAACCATGGTGAAATTACTCTTTTGCCCTTAACCCTTTTCTTTTTTAATTATTTTAAACTAAGGGTAAAAAAGTAATTTCACCATGGTTAACGGTCAGTTAACGGTCAACTAACAGAAGTGGTATTTTTGCTCCTAAAACCTAACGGCGTGTGTATTTTTACACTAAAAAAAAAAACATATGGTGCTGGCGCTCCTGGAGGAAAAACATATGTGTATTTTTACACCTTAACCCTAAAGTTTATTTACTTGGGAGTGTAATTGTAGCTTTTCCTGTTTTATTTTATTTTATTTTTTTAAATGGCGTTTACCATGATTTTCATTGACCCGTTCAACATGATGTTAAGGCCTAGTACTCGTACATTAGTAATAATACTATGAAGAAAAAAAAATCATAAAAAATACAACATCACCTTGGATTCAAGAAGCCATAAAAAAAAAGTCTGTCGATCCAACTAACTTTAGCTTTCTTCCAGTTTTTCTCTAGCTTTTCTTGTTTTATTAATAAACAGGAAACCTTAATAAGTGCTCATAGAGCCCGGGGCCGTGCCATGGCCTTAGTGAGAGACTGGTGTGGAACCCTTTAAAAACTTTTTCTTATCTAAAAAAACAGGAAACCTCAATATTATATAACCAGAAAACGAACAAGAAATAAAGATATTTACAATTTGTTTCGATAACTAAATCCCATGTTTAGCCCTCAAACAAAAATAGTTTTTGGTAAAATCAAACAAAAATACAGTAGTTAATGAATCATCTTCAGTAATAATGCTGAAGTGGACAGGCCTTGTCCGTTGCCGGCGGTGAGTTTAGAGTAAGATAATTCAAAAAAAAGAAAGGCTGAAGGAATCCAATGGGATCTCAGGGATATTCAGCCCAGTGGGCTTTCCTAGCCTGACCTCTTGGTGACGAGATTATCTGTGTGAAAAGTGAACCAAAAAGTGAACCAATAGAGTCATGAAAACCTAAAGACTGTGAGATTAGTACTTGTTTGGAATGACATTTCATCTTGAGTTCAACTAACAAATGGGTCAGATATTCTCATAAAGAGAAGAAGAGATGAGGTTCGATCCTGAAGTTGATTAAGATATTGGAGAAGGCATTCTAAATTCTAAGTGCTTAGATTTACGCTTGAAGGTAATAAACGGCCCAACATTAGTACTACCTAAAAGGGAGGGAGACTTCACCCCGCCTTTAGATCATAGGGAAGCCCAACCCTTTTTCTAAAATTTTTATATATAAAAAAGAGTGTTTGTTTGGAATGCAGTCGGACTTTTGAACCCTTACAAGTTAGTTAGAGCCAAAGATAAGGTTTAGTCTAACCTTCGGAGCAAATAGGCTTTTCTTCGAAAAATCACATTAAAATTAAGCAATTTTCCTAATTTTTTGCTTTTGATTTTTCTTTAAATTAAACCTTTTAAAAAAATGTATTAATTTAATGCATTCCTTAATATGTGAAAGTGGGTACAAGTCACTTCAAATAATTTATTAAAATTAAAAAATTAATTTGATCAAAGGTTTCTCCCGTGAGGCTTGAACTTAAAGTGTAAAAGGTTTTTACCTCTCTCAATGAATGCACTTCTTCTTCTGTTAAAGAATTGGAGATGACAGAATGCCAAGATAAGAAAACATGGGAGAAAATGAAACAGTGGTTTTGTGGTTATTGTCTTCCTATGCCTTACTATTATGTAGCTAATATAATTCACATTAATTGCAGATTACCATTCCCCCACATGCCTTACTATTTTGTGGTTTTCAATGTTTTATATTCCGAGAAAACCTAGAGAAGTCGCTTCTGTCTCAAAATTAACAGTCTCAAGATTACTGTTGAACAACCAAAGGCACCACAATTTTGAGTTAGTTAAGTTGATTGGTTTTGACTTTTGTGTCTATACATTTGATTTAATTAAAATTTGACAAACAATATATTTTACAAAATTAATAATTTAATATAAAAATTTTCATAACTAAATTAAAATCTTTATGATTAAGATGATAACGTGTAAGCCTCTAAGGCATTAATTTACTTCAAATAATAAAATGAAATTCTCCCTAAGTTTTGTTGAAATCTCATAGTAATTCTCCCTATATATACTACTCTTTCTAGCCCTAAACGTTAGCGTTAGCATAAGGATTTATTTTGATCCAAAATATAAAATCTCAATCAACTTTTTTTTCTAAATTTATATTTCCCCATAATTAAAATGTTCTTGTTGGTTGCACACACGGTTTTCTGTTGAGAAAGTAGTTTCTAATGTAATGATTAAAAATAGGTTTTTAAGAAAATCAACCCTTTTTTTAATAAATAATTAACTTAACTAATTTATTTCATCTCTACATATTAATTATCCAACTCTTACATTTAGGATGAGAAGGAGTATAAAGATGGTGAAAATACAGGCCTAAGATGATAAGCATACAAAATTACTTCAAATTCTCATCGCCTGCACTATTGACACCCACTAATTGTGTCGTGTTTATTGACCACGCATTCGTTAGTTTAAGTATATAAAATTGGCTGCCTTCTGAAAGTAAGGCATCACATGGTGGTTATATTTTGTGTTGAATAAACCATGTTTATATATGTATAGGCTTTGGTTTTCTCATGTTACATGAGAAAAAAAATTTTCCTACACACACATGAAATGGTAGGACCCACATATACATATATTAATTCATATATGTATATGTAGGTCCCACTATTTCATGTATATGTAACATGAGAAAATGGTTTTCCTACAACATGAGAAAATGTTTTCCATATATATATATATATATATATATTGATATGTTATATTTTGTTTTGTGATTGAGTGTTGCTCCCAAGACGAAAAGGGCTAAGGCCCAAGTCCTTGTGCATTGACTATTAAGATATACTCATAGTTGGCATCATTCCATTGATGCAATCAATGAATATCCCACATGGATAATCATTTCAAAATCCCAATGAAATTTAGTGACTGTGATTAAATTAGTGGTAGAAACAATTTTTTTTAAATGTGATTTATGGTATAAAAAATAAGTTTGTGAGATAAGTTTTGTTTTCCAACACCAATTCAAATAGTTATAGATCCATTGGTTTGTTTTTTACATTTTCAAAAATCCAAATAAGGGACATTTATTTTGTTTGCATCTTTTGGTCCCTTCTCTTATTGTTTCATTACTAATATAAAAATTAATTTACTAATTAGGATAGATTATAAAATAAAATAAATTGAATAATTTAGACAAATGTGATATGATCTTGGTAAAATATTCCTAAGTAATATTATATTATATATCAGTTTATAAGTTAGGTAAATTAGTTTAAAAAATGAATGAGATCTTAAGTTTTGAACTAAATCCAACCTCCCAACTAGTTTTTAAGAAACAGGAGGCAATATTAGTTTTTAAGCAATTGCAGACTAAGCTAACTCTCACCATATTTTTAATTTTGTCTTGTTAGGTATGTTTGGGATAGCTTATGACTTCCCTCCAATGTTTCTTACCATCATTTTTGCTCCTTTTTTTTTTCCTACTGTTAGATTAAGATCTCAATGGTTTAGATGTACTATTATTTTCCTTCATTTTTCCTTATAATAATATTTTTATCATATAATAAATCTGAACCGTTAAGATCTTAATCCAACGATAAAAAAGAGAAAAAAGGGAAAATGATAATAAAGAGTATAGGAGAAAAGACAAATCCAGTTATAAAGGTTATAAAAGCAAGATTGGAGGGGTAAAAACAAGATGAGGGCTTTTGAATTTTTTTATCATGTTTGGTACAACTTTGGGTCTATTAGGCTTATATGATATAAGTTATTAATAAGTCAAAATTTGGAGCTTACATGAAAAAGCAAAAGCCATGATATGTTGCAAGAAAGGAAAATTACCATTATGCTACCCACTCTTTATTTTCTCTCTCTTCTCCCTCTTCTCCCTCTTATCTCTCTTCTCCGATATCCCCTAATTCCAAACATGTTTTAATTTCAGAAAAACTACTTATATTATATTTTAATCCAAATATTATGATTACAAATAAGCTGGATTGCATAAGTCAGATTACAAAAAAAGTAACGTTTCTCACCACTATCTCAAAGACACATCAGTCTCACCAAAGTCAACATATTTTAAATTTTATCTTAAATATAAGACTTAAATTTACTTTATCTTTTAAATTTATAATTTTTTGTTATTAAATTTATAATTTTCCTCAAACTATCATTATTTATTATACATATTAAAGAACAATTTTTTATGGGTCGTTTTCATTGTACAGTGTAAGTGATTGAAGGGAATATCTTAGAGAAACTAATACATAATTTTATACATAACTGACACAACTAATTTTTTTTATCTTTGAAAATTAATGATCTGATTTTCATGTTTGAGAAGGAAGGTGTAACGTCTTCGCATTGACCCAAAAAACAAATTAACAACTTGTGTAACTGTCAAAAAATCATGCATGACGATGAACAACATTATCATAAATATTTAATATAATGTCAAGAACAAAGGGAAAGTTCCATCCCAGTAATTAAAGGCTAAAAAAAGGCATAGTTGTTGAAATTTAATAGAGCATTCATATGGATTACCTAAAGAGAGAGCTGTTAATGTTGGTTCCCCATGTGGCGGATTAACTATTGTCCAGGAAAATTAAGGAATTAATCAATTGCCTATTGCGAGTCAGGTTAGTATACATGGACCAAAACGGGCCCAAAAAATGCCTAACCAGTTGATAAATCGGTTTAGTTCGGACTTCGGATATTAACTCAGTTTATTTTTTTAAAACCATTTTTTAAAAAATTTTCTTTAGAATTTGACATTAATAATCATAAAATTTTTATTTTCTCACTGGGTTAACTTCAGTTGGACTCCAATATGACCCACTAACCATTGATTCAATACTTCAGCCGATTCAGTGATTAATCTAGATTTAATAACCTTGATTGCTAGAAAAAGAGGGATAAAAGGAATTCATGAAGTGACAGAAGTACCCTTTACTTCAATTATCAGTGCATTTCCATTTTTTCCCTTGAATTTTGAATCCAACAACTCAACATCTTGCACAAGTTAAACTGTAAGACAATTTTTGATAAAATGCAATGTTTTTTTTTTGGGGTAATATATATTAAGTTTTAATAAATAAAACTAGAAGAGCGTTTTAAAATAAAGGAGAAGCACAATAAAGGCAGGCTTTGTGAGAGTTTTGTAACATCCCATATTAAAAATAGCGAATTTTTTTTTTTAAAAAAAATTGATCAGAGTTGAGCATTTTAGCAAATGAGTAATTGAAACTTAAAGGTACATAACCATAGTATAATTGTTCTTATACAGTCATCTACTATTCCCAAAAAGCATAACCTAAATAGTTATACAAAAACTAAAAACATAAAACTCCTCCTGACTCCCTACGCCTGCCGATTGCCCCTATCTTCACCTCTTAGTTCGCTCGAACCTGAAGCTACAGCTGAGATCCAATTACCATTTGGATCTCAGGTAACGGTTAACCTTATGCTCAAATAAAACATATATAGGCAACAGAAATTCATAATCACATAACAGCATATCAATACAAAAGCACACAGCAGATGCATGATCAATAATGGACAGAACATAAGCACACAGCAATATGTAAAGTCCCACCACATGTCTACACATAACTAGTGCCACGACTTCCCATCGTGTCCTCAGTACTAGGAAAACCCAACGGCGTTATCAAGACTATAACTCGTAAAAGCTGTATGTATGACTGACAACTCTAGATAGAGCCTCAGTATATAAACATGTCTACCGCATATATGTATACGAGCAGCATAAGTGTTAAGGTTACAATACGCGTCTGTACCTCCGTTGACGCTTTCCGGCACTTTCGTCGAATTCTGATACGTTCAACAGTGATATGACGTCGGTATGACAGCGGTGACAGCGAAAACAGCGGTTCGTGATTTAAGATATCCTAGAAGGATAATATCACCGATATGAATATTTAGGATCATAACAGGCATTTTAGGTACAAATTACCATTTTGCCCCTAGTTTGATTATTTGGTAGAATTTTGCCAGAGTTTCACTATTTTGACTTTAAACTCTCAAAATTTTGCTATAACATTTCCTCTAAGATATTCCTAAGATAACTATCATTTTTATTCCTAAATCATGATATCTAAACTAACTTGAAAAATTAGAGACTACTTTAGCAATTCTATTATAACTACCGAAAGAATTACTAAAACTAAAGACTAAGGACCGAAAAACTTACTCAAAGCTTCGCTATAGATTTTCTCCAGACTCCTCCTTCTTCCTTCTCTCCCAAATTTTGAAATTCAAGAGGAATTTTGGTGTGAGGATTTTGAAAAGAATGGAGAGCTATTTATAGAAAATTCCAATGGCATTTTCGTAATTTTATTGAACTTTGTCTGGTTGAATTCTAACCGTCGGATCACATTTTTTTGAAGTGGCTTGATCTTGGCCCTTCATTGCTTGGCCGCCCTCCCCCCCACAAGAAGACAAAATTGATGACATCATGTTAGTGACATCATCCTTGCTTTATCAGATAAAATCCCTGGTTCGATGTCCCGATTACGAAATTTTGTAAAATTTTAAAATTCTGAAAGCAATACTCTGAAGATCTTTTCTTCCTCTTCAAGAATACTGGGTTTTCTTAACCTTACATTCTCATTAAAGACATTCCGTTACCTGCCGAAAATCCTCGGTAATCGCTGCCGGTTACAGAAATAACTTCGGCCGGCGCCAATCTCGAGATAAAAATCCACTGATCAATAATATACTCTAACCCTAAAAACTTAGTTCAAGGTTTTTTAAGTAGGATTTTATTTCTATCCGTGGTCATTTATCCTGTTCACATTTTTACTAATATAATATTATTTAATTAACACATGTCTTAATCTTATAATATTCTTATATACAAATATCCAAATCATCCTTATCCATCCCCTAAAAATTTCGGCCAACTCACACACACATATATATTTATTTTTTTTTCATTTACCTTAATATTCTACTTCTCTTACATTTATCTTTCCCCAAAATTTTCTTATTGGTCCATAAGCAATTATATGGATTTAGGCTTCTATAATTTCTTGAATAATCCTAAGCCTTTGATCTTGGTTTTTTTTTTCAATGTTACATCTTAACCCTTATTATTTATTTAATTTGGCCAAAAATTTCGGCCCTTAATAATTATTTATATTTATTTTATTTTTCATATTTCCTAAATTTCTATAATCTTATAAAATTCCCAAAAATCACTTAGTTAATCCCTTACTAATTTTTAATAATTTTCTTAATTGTAACTAATCATATAACATGTCGAGACCAAAATCTTCATAAATGGACATTTTCATTATTGTAACATAATATTCCAGCTAATAGTTATCTAGGTATTACAAGTTTAAACTTTAGAGTAGCTTATTCTAAGTAATATTACTTTGAATCAAATAAATATATAAAATAAGTTTTGTGTTGTAAAGAATAGATCAACCTTTTCAATTTATTATATACTATATAAGTTTTTCTCAGCACCCGTAATTCATGGAATATTTGGTTGTTGATAGTTATACCTACGGAACCACCCTCCCTCACACTCACAATCCAATGAGTGGGTTAGGTATACAATACTTATTTAATTGATTTTTAAAGATAAAAAAGGGGCAAATTTTAGATACATTTACTTATATTAGCTAAGTCAAATCTTCTGATCAAATTTTATAATGTGTGATTTTTATTGTTAATACTTGTTCAACAAAGGTTGGAACTTTATTGTGGAAAAAGTTTTGAAATTTTATCAACTTGATTTTTTTATTATTAAGTAAAGTCCATCTAAATTATATAACAATATTTAATTGGACAATTAAAGCTAATCGGCATAAGTGAATAGAATTAAGTTTTGTCGCTAAAAATTGTGTAAAAGATGTATATGTTATTTCTCAAAAAGCAGTTTCCTTTCATTTGCTTGAATTTGTTAAGTTTAATTTTCGAATCAAGTTTTGCAATGTATGGTTATTATTAATACTTGTTTAACAAAATTTTGAAATTTTATCAATGTGAATTCTTATTATTAAGAAAAGTTCATGTAACAATATTTGATTAGAGAGTTTGAGCTAATATACATACTACTATGGTTCTATGTATAAGTCTATTTTGATCAAAAAATTTGATCCTATTTTTAAGTATTCTTTCAAGTAATAAATGAGATTGTAACAATTTTACTCATATTAATTATATCAATGAAAATGGCAAGAGGATAAATAGTTAAAAGATATCCATTCATAAATAAGGTTAAGGTTATTTCATAATCATCAAACTAACTACATCTCCTTAATACGTATAATTTAGTTAAAAGAAACATATAAATATGACCATAGTGGTAAATAATAAATAAGTAGAATTAAATGGAGACGACAAACATGACCCTTTATTAAGACAAAAACATTGGTTAGTAGAGAGGAAAACAAAGTCAATCGTGATTTATGAAGGAGGAGGAGGCAGGCTAAAATAAAATATTGGAATGACACGTGAAGGAGGCAAAGTCACGACGAAGGAACGGCGCGCCATCCCACTTTGTTAATTATGCTCTCTTAATTACTTAGTTTAATTTAATTTAATAATTAACCTTTGGAATCCACCGATCTGGCCCTCATTAATATTACATAATCCCCAACCACCTATTTTCAAAATAAACCTAGACATGTTAGCTACTACTGCATTATAATTAAGCTGGAGTACGTAAGTTTCACCATTTGTTTTTAATGATATCCTTAGATATTTATATGGTTATTAATTACTATTGAGATTAAAGCATATATTGATCTTCATTTTTCATATTTTAGTTTTTGTTTAATAATTTCAGTTTATTTCTTGGACAAGGTGTTCGGTTAAAACTAAGGTTGTTTAATTTGTCACTATGGCTTAACTTGCTATAAATTAAAGTTGTTAAACTCATGAGATTAAATAAATTCGTGATAATGATGTAAAATCATATCATATACTTTTGTAAGGGTTCACTTTTATCAATAAATAGGTTATTATAGTGTATAATTAAATAACTAAAATGTAAAAATGAAAACACTTTTATTTAAATATATTTTAAATCTACATAATTAAAATTAAATCCATCAACATTCATAATTTATTATGCTTAGCAAATAATGTTTTATAAAATTCATATGTAAAGTAAATGAACATAATCAAAACGAAAAAGTTAGCACATATTTAAAAGCGAATTAACATGATTTTATAAGTTAGAAACATAAAAATGATGAATCCAGTGTGTGAACTTGTGAGTTTAACCGAGCTTACAACTATCACAAGTTTAAGAGTGATCCAACTTAATTTTGTGAGGCAAAAACATAAAATCAATAAATTTGAAAAATTAATTCGTGAGTTTGACAATAATACTATAGGTTAACTTAAATCTTTTTATATAAAAATTGTTAGCTTACACACACACAATAGATTTCTTGACGATCTAATCTATAACACTTTAAACAGATACATGCATGCATTACATTGATTGAAAAACTACGCTACGTTATTCCAATTAACATTAAATTTTCCAATTTAAGTGATTCTTGAATTAATTTGAAATAATAAAAGGCGAAGGTCAAATTTTTGAATCTGTAAAATAAATAAAACTGAAAATTAACAAAACTAATAGAGTTTGTAACGAATTCGTAGTCAAATAATTCAATGGCATTTTGAATTATCATATCTCATGGTACTTACTCTTATTATATAGGATCCATCATTTGATTGGATAAAATTCCAATATTTTTAGATTTAATTAGAGTTGTCTTTAATTTACTCTATCTCATAGTTCTTAGTCTGGATTGCCCTAATATTTTTTTAAAAAAAACCATAAACTTTATATAATCCATGTCTTGATAGATTTGTAAGATTAGCTTAATTAAATTGTATTTTCATTACTAACGAAAAAAACCAAAAATATTTTTCGTATATTAGAATTGACGATAACCAAAATTTTCTACTACATCAATCCATTTAATTAAGATTACAATAATCACCTTTGAATTGCATGGGTCCCTCTAGTTATTGGACAAATGATGAGTCTTTTTTTTTTTTTTTTTTAAGTTTAAAAATGATACTCGTAGTATACTTTTCAAATGAAGAAAAAGTCATAAGAAAATTAAATATGACATTTGGACAGTGACGAGAATAAATAGATTATCATGACAGAGATTCAAGATTTGTGTCAATTGGAGACTATCAAAATCAAGCTAGCAAGGCGACTATAGCTTTGTTAAGAAATTAAATTAAAATTAAATCATATAATAAAATACATAGTAGGACAAAAGAGAGACAAAAGAGATTCAATTAACATTTTTTATACACGATATTCAATTAACATTAAATAAATTAAAATCACATATATGATTAAAGGACTAAATAAAAAGAAAATATTTATAAAGAAGACTGAAGATAAACTAAGGAATAAAAATAATATTCTTTTTAGTCAGTGCAATTTAATAAAAAAAATATAATATAAAATCAAATACAAAATTAATTGTGCAGATAGAAGTTTTTTCTTCTACTTTTACTTTTAAAATTTAAATAAAATGTAATAAAATACAGAAAAATAATAATTGATAGAGCCCTGTAATTTTTTTATTAAAAAATAAAATAAGATCTCCAAGACACCTTGATTAAAATGTTCCCATGTTTATCATCCATAAACTAAAAGGTTAGGTATGCAAGCAACAACTGTAGCACATCAAGTTATACTTTAATTTCCACGTGAATTTTATTGGGAAAGTTCCTATAAACTTCAGATAAAAAAGTAATTAGTGAGAGATCTCTATAATTTATTGTTTTCACAAATTTTACAAGTTTGACTGATAATTAACGCAACTAAGTTTGATTTGTAAAAATAAGTTATTAATTTTGATTTATAAATATGTAAATGTAACTTATAAATTCAATTTTTTTCATAATCTCTCTATTTTTACATTTAATTTTTTTAGTGTAATCTATATTTCTTATATAATTCACAATATAAGTCATTTTTAGGAGAATTTCTTAGTCTATAGTATAAGTTACCTGAAAGTAATTAATTCTTATTTCTTCATTTCATCTATCTAATTAATCCTTAAATGTGATTATTTATATATTCCTTTCTCTTTCGAAACCTTATTTAATATAAGTAAAATTAACAAAAAAAATTAATTTAAGAATATTTACTAAGTTAATTGTCACATCTGATGCATTAGTTGTATTTTACTTTCATTGTAACTTTTTGTTTTTGTTTTTCTCAACTTCATGATGACTTTTTCATGGCAAAATGATATATAAATACTATGTAAACTTCTAAAACTCAAAAAAGCTTATTAACATTTATCAAAAATAAAGTGGTGACAAAGGATCAAATTAAGATTTTAAAGTGGTGGTGAATTTACCATAGTACCCCTCTCTATCAATTCTTTTATACATATTATTGTAAGGACTTATTCATTTTATCAAAATCATTACTCTTTTAGTCAATTCTGTAATACGTAATTCAAACTTTAAAACAATTATACTCAACAAATCAATTACCACTGCAACGAGAAAAAACAAGCACGAAGGAGATATGTAGAAAAAGCAAATAGGAAGTTCAAATAAACAAGACCCAAAAACAACACAAAAATGGATGACAAATTCAAGTAATGAACATCTAATCTAAAGCAAACAATGGGAAATCAAAATTTGAACCTGAAGGCCAAAAAATCCTTACAAAATTGAACCATTGCAAGCTAAGATCAACCAACATAAGCCAAAATGGAACCAAAAGAAACAAGAAAGAATCAAGCCTATCGGATCGAACTTCAAACCCACACAAGAAATCAACCAAATTTCATTTTTCTAAAGAGAAATCAAAGAACTTGCAGTGATTGGACTAGATCAAACTTCAAACTCGTGACGGCAACTAGATTAGACTTCGAACTCGCGACTAAAGCTCTTGATCTCCAAGGCCGCGACCGATCTCAAGGCCTTCATTCCCAATGTCGATTTCGTCATCCATGATTGCCTCTCCTTCTTTGGATTCGTCAAGTAAACCCAAACTTTTACAGCCTTCCTCGTTTCCTCTACGGCAAGTCCATGGGCGAATGAGCTTTTCAACCCAAGGCTTCTTCTCTGCCAGAGGAGCTTTCTCGGGCACCGTTGACTTCTTCTCTTTGGTGGGCTTCTTCTCCTATGGTGGCTTCCACAACCTTGATCACCATGTTCAACCTCAAAGACAAGAGCAAGATATGGCGATTAAAGATGTGTGTGAGAGAGAGAGATAGCATAAAGGTAGATGCTAAGGAAGAAGACCTTGAGGTAGATGCGGGCGAAGAGAGAGCAGAGATAGGGAGGGAGCTTGGTGTGGCTGGCAGCATTGTAGAGGAGACAATAAGTGTGGGAAGCATTGAGTGAACCTACAAAAGAGGTCGGTCTAGGAGATTAGAGTATCGGAGAGAAGTGAGGGAGGGAGGGACGGATGGAAGTGAAGAGAAGGAAAGAAAAAAGAGGGGTATTTTGGTAAAAAATCCAAACTTTAAAAACTTAAATTCATTCCCAATCACCTATCTATCATTTCATATGTTATCAGTCTTTTTAGAATTTTGCAAGTTATTAAGAGCCTATTTAGGAGTTTCCAAAACCTAGGTTTTGGAAAAAGTTTGACAAACACTTATGTTTTTCTAAAAGTTATTATGAATCTAAAACCTAGGTTTTAGGGCCAAAACCTAGGTTTTCCAAAATCCAAGTTATTTTCACTTTTCAAACTCCCTTTGCAGAAGTGGATCCCACCATCAAAGCAAAATCACCAAAATACCCTCCATTATATCGGTTGAACTATACCTTTTTCTCTCTACCGACACATTCGTCCTCCTCCTCGTCTCACAATTCTAATTCTCCTTCTCTGCTCATCTTCATCCTCCTTCTTGGTCGACCAATCTTGTCAGTTGTCTTCTCATCTTCATCACCGAGTTGCTTCTCTGGTGTGTGGTCTCGTCCTATCTCCGATCTCGTCGAATTGCTTCGTTCTCTGCAACGTTCTCAGCTTCCATTTCTGACGTTGGATCTTTAATGGATCTGGAAATTGGAGCTGAAATAGTGGGGTTTATGAAGGTAAGAAATCATTTCCAAGAGGATATGACATCTTAGGCTCATCTTCATCCTCCTCCTTCAAATACTCCCCTGCTGCTGCTACGCCTTCACTGAGGTAATTTTGGATCTCGGTTTTATTGTTTATGTTAGTATGTTTGAAAACTTCTCTCCTTCCTTGCTTCTATGTAGCTGCCATGTGTATATTTTCCTAGCATTGTTTTGCAGCATGTGTGTGATGTAGGAGACAAGATGAAAGTTTTTGGAGCTTATTTGACTAGGAGATTTTTTTTCTAGTTGCTTTAGTTGTTGTAATAGGAAGATTGATTTAGTTTCTGTTTCTTGGGTTTCAATTGATTCTTGGTGATGAATTAAATTTGGAAAGGATAGTAATTCAGAAATTGTCATGCTTCTTGAGCGTGTGTCTCTTTTAACCTCCATTAGGTATAGAGCTGAGAATCAAGGCCAACCCTTAAAGGGCCAGGGCCGACCCTACAAGGTCTGAAATAAGAAAGACATATGTTTTTTCAAGCCCGACCCAAGAGCATCAGGGCCAAGACTAACCCTATAGGGCCTGAAAGTTACTATTTTAAATTTTAACTAGTTTTCCTCCGTTTTTTTTAGAGAAATAATTAATAAATTACAACAATTAAAGTTCTAATTTATCACATAAATATTGTTAATATTAATATCCAAACAACACAAATCATATAACAAGTAATTACATTTACTAATTTGTAATCAAAAGCAAACTATTGTCTATAAATAACTCACATAAAAATATTATAAATTTCTTCTTTCGCAAAAATTACAAAAAAGAACCCAAAGTTTTAGAAAATTATCTTTCAACCACAATTTTTTTTTTATAATTTTCACTTTAGTTCTTCCATATAAAGTACGTGGAAGGACTAAAATAAAAATTTTGAAATTTTTTGGGGCTTAAATATAGTTTCATAAACATCTTGATGCTATTCTGTAATTTTTTCCGAACATCAGAAAATAAACGTTACCTTCTCCTTAACGTTGTTGTGCTGCTTTTACATTTTTAAAAGTTTGTTGGTGGTTTTAGTCCATTTAAAAGATTATTATGCTGGACGCTCCTGAACTAATAGTTTATTGGTAAAGTTGCTCCTTAACCCTTTTAAAATATGGAAAAGAATTAAAGATTCTAAAATTTTGGACATCAAATGGGTAAGCAATTGGGTTTCGAATACTGACGTGGAGTTTTCAGTAGTTTGAACGCCTTTTATTTGCTTATCTTTATAAAATTTTGGATATGCTTGATCAGATGGGTAAGTAGGATAGCTGATTCCACTGATTCTGAAGCACGATGTCCGTCCGGGAAGGATAACATTATATGCTTATAATATATCAATATCTGGAGTAATGAATCACCTTAATCAACTTGAAAAACTGCTCATGAAGAATTTTATGCACAATGTGCAATCCTCTTTATGAACAATCAATCTTTAAGGGAATTATATAATTTAATGAAGGGCAGCAGCTAGTTGGATAATGAATGAAGTTATGGATAATATAAAATTATAATAAAGATTATGAAAAATGCAACTCTTTTTTTTAAGACATTCATACAAAAATAGAAAATTGATCTTAATTTCAGTAATTTTTGACAAAACTCAAAATAATTAACGTGAAAATAAAAGTGCAAATTGAAGGACCGCCGACAAATTTTGAAAGAGCTAATAAGGTTGGAATTCGAAAATATAAATAGAAGTTGTCAGGATTTTATCCAATTTGGTTTGATTTCTTACAAAAATTAGAGTTCTTACTGTATACCAACTTTATATGTTAAAAATATTTTTGTCTCTATAATTTATTAATATAAATGTTAGATCTAATATTTATTATGTTACATAATTTACTAATGATAGAAATATTATTTTCTAACAACTTTATGTAATTTTTTGTGTTTATTATCATATTTAATGTTTATAATATTTAAAATATAACTTTATCCTTCACATGTAATTTTACCAATAAGTTAATGTCATTTTTGATAAATTTTACCCTCAAAAAATTATTCTGATAATAATATCCAAATACTATCATTTTTTTCCAAAAGCTATTCTTCAAAATTTATTTTTCAAAAACTATTTCTACCTTATAAATCCCTAAAATTATTCTCTAAAAATTACATCTAAACGGGCTCCAAAGGTCTTTTCCCCCCATCTTTTTCGGTTAATTTTAAACGGTAAAGCAACAGAAATTTTATGATGTCTAACGTGGAAAATTTCGAAGTATTTATCACCGGCACGTCGCTCCAAAGCTGTCTCTTTTTTAAAAATTCAATGGGCTAATGACATGCGTCCAGATCCACACTGGGAAGAGTAACACTTAATCCTATATAATATGTCCCTCCCATCACGGATTTTCCTCACCTTTATGTGTTTCTAAGATTTAGAGATTGATAATATCACTTGAGTTTTCCTCAATCATCCCTGTTCTCGTCTTGTCCGCTTCTGTCAAAGTTCATTCCACTGAAAAATTAGGAATCGACAAGTATCTTTGATTTCTTAGCTCTCCTTTTCACAGCACCAACCCTTGTCTTCCTACAAACAATGCAACCAAGTATACCGCATCATTCAGAATGATAAAACAACCAGAAAGTGATGGAGGGTAATTTAAGTACTATATAGTCCATCATCACAGAAGAATCTGGCGTCAGAATCTGAGAAATTAATCAGATAATAATGGGAGCAGACAACGAGGAAATAGGAGCTTCATCAGATCTTCCCAATCGTGAATCAGACATAGAGCTCATTGGAGGTGAGAGAGTGCCTCATAGTGGTTCTCTAAGTGGACCTTTGAACAAAAGGGTTGGAAGGAAAAGCCCCCAGTTCAATGTTCCTGAATCCAGCACCGCCATTAATGGTGGTGGTGGTGGTGGTTGCAGCAGCAGTACTGGCAACAAACCAGAGGATGAAGACGAAGGAGCTTATGTTGAGGTCACAATGGATATACAAGGAGACTCTGTGGCTTTACACAGTGTTAAAACTGTGGCAACTGGCGATCTTCGTGAAGATGAGAGATCTGGTTTGCTTGTAAAAGGCCTTGAGAAGAAAACATCCTTTGGTGCTTCACTTGTGCGTAATGCTTCCATTAAAGTGAAGCAAGTGTCTCAGGAGCTGAAGCGTTTGGCTTCTTTTTCAAAACCTGCAGCACCAGTGAAACACTATGATAGGACTAAATCTGCAGCTGCACATGCTCTTAAGGGGCTCAAGTTTATTAGTAAGACTGATGGTTGTGCAGGGTGGGATGAGGTTGAGAAGCAATTTGATAAGCTCACGGCTACCACAGATGGCTATCTTCCTCGTGATCTCTTTGGAACATGTATAGGTAGTACTAACCTAGCTTCTTCTTCACCATCCTTTTGTCAAGTTGTGATTATACTTTTTTTGGGGTTTTGGATCAGTTTTTAGAGGTGGATTTTGGATTTGTATTTGTAGGAATGAACAAGGGATCTGAGGCTTTTGCATTGGAGCTGTTTGATGCTCTCGCTCGGAAGAGAGGAATTCAGGGGGATTCCTTTAACAAGGCACATCTGAAAGATTTTTGGGACCAGATTTCCGACCAAAGCTTCGATTCTAGGCTTAGAACATTCTTTGACATGTAATTCTTAGCTGTTGTTAATATAAATTCAGAATTTTGTTCAATGCTCGGAAAGGCTTCCATAAATCACCGTGTTTCATTTGGGCTGCAGGGTGGATAAAGATGCGGATGGCCGAATCACAGGGGAAGAGATCAAAGAGGTAAGGAATTTTTTAGTTCACGATAGATGATTCCAAGCACTTGTATATTCTATGTTTCTTGTACAGAGAAGGAAAAAAAACTTGTAAAGTAGTTATCAGTTAACTTTTCCAGCCTACATTTCCATGAAGTTGCACCCTCAATTCTGTATTCGCTGTTCAGATTATCTGCCTTAGCGCCACTACCAACAAACTGACGAATATCCAGAAACAAGCAGAAGAATATGCGGCTTTGATTATGGAAGAACTGGACCCAGATGGCTCAGGATTTATCTTGGTAACTACTTAACCTTTAATCTTAAGCGTGGAGTACAGATATTTTCTATTACATAATCTCATCTCAGCCACATGTTTTTGGGTCATTTGGTGATTTTTTTTTTTTACTGGGGAAAAACAGATAGACAGCCTGGAGTTGCTATTGTTGCATGGACCTGAAAATTCTAAGAGGGGAGACAGCAGGTACCTGAGCCAAATGCTAAGCCAAAAACTGACGCCTACCTATGACAACAATGTTATTAGGCGGTGGTACAGGGACACCTCATACTTCTTACAGGATAATTGGCAGAGAGCTTGGGTGTTGGCACTGTGGTTGGGTGTGATGGCAGGCCTATTTGTCTACAAGTTTGTGGAGTATCGAGAAAGACAAGACGTGTATAATGTAATGGGCCATTGTGTGTGCATGGCGAAAGGTGCAGCTGAGATACTAAAATTGAACATGGCTCTTATTTTGTTACCTGTTTGCCGAAACACCATCACCTGGATCAGGAATAAGACCAAACTAGGTGTTGTGGTTCCTTTTGATGACAACCTCAACTTCCACAAGGTCATTTGAACTGCTAATTGTTCCTTTCAGACAACAAAACAGAGTGACTAGAATAGGGGAAAAAAGATAACTAGCATATTTCACAATTTCACAGGGCAATAGGGAGCATGCATTCTTCTAGTTAACAAATTGGTGCGTTTTGCAGGTGATAGCTGTGGCAATAACAATTGGCGTTGGTATACATGCTATTTATCATCTTAGTTGTGACTTTCCTCGCCTTCTTGATTTAAGTAATGAAAATTACATTCCTATGGAGCAATATTTCGGACCTAAGCCTACTAGTTATTGGCATTTTGTCAAAACATGGGAAGGAGTGACGGGGATTATAATGGTAGTGCTAATGGCAATAGCATTCACCCTGGCCACCCCTTGGTTCAGGAGAGGCAGGATTAAGCTACCCAGACCCCTAGACAAGCTCACTGGTTTCAATACGTTTTGGTATTCCCATCACCTCTTCATCATTGTGTACGCCATGTTGATAGTGCATGGATTGAAACTTTTCTTGACCAAGAAATGGTACAAGAAAACGGTTAGCACCTTGATTCAACTCAACCCTTCCTCCTTTAACTTCCCTCACTGATTTTCATACACAATTTAATGAATTCGTTTGTTTTTGTAGACCTGGATGTATTTGGCTATTCCTGTAATCATCTATGTATTGGAAAGGCTGATTAGAGCACTCAGATCCAGCATCAAGCCTGTGAGAATATTGAAGGTAATTATCAAATATTGAAACTCTTTAAGTTACTGATAAAGAAAATAAGGCCTTTCTTTTGGCTTAGCCTAGAAGTATAATATAAAGGCTTAGAAATGTGTCTCACTGCAATTTCAATGCCAAACTTGAAGGTGGCTGTTTATCCTGGAAACGTGTTAGCAATTCACATGTCAAAGCCTCATGGGTTTAGATACAGGAGTGGACAATTCATGTTTGTCAATTGTGCTGCTGTATCTCCGTTTGAATGGTATGTATTCATGAAAACATGGTCTGAGACCCCGAAGGCATTTTTAGTTCTCCCAGAATCTTAAGTCCTTAAGTGCTATTGGATTTCAGGCATCCGTTCTCCATAACCTCAGCCCCTGGTGATGACCACCTTAGCGTTCATATTCGAACAGCAGGTGATTGGACTCGGAACCTAAAAGCAAAATTCTCAGAGGTAATATCTTTTGTTTCAATGGTTTTTCTTGAGTGAAAATTTCTATAATTACTCAAGTTCTTGTTTTGGTTTCTTTCAGGCATGCCAACCTCCTCCAAATGGGAAGAGTGGACTTCTTAGAGCTGAATGCATGCAAGGAGATAACAGTCCAAGGTAAGGCCAATCTCGAGGAGAAATTATTCCCCCAGAGTCCTAATCATCGTATAAAAGTGGTTACATTACAACTAACGAGCAAAAACTGTTGTCTGGAATTTCACCAAAGATCTAATAAAACTAGGAGAATGAACATGTGGCTTGCTGGTGAAAGAATTGTGCTTTCACTTCTCTAGTCAAGAGTTGGAATTCACAGTCAGACTCTGGATAATGAACCCAATAATTGAAGCTGTAGATGGATTGCCCCTATCCTTATCTACTTGTACTAGTTTGAACTCAAATACTGGATTAAGCATATTCTGCTTCTAAAAGATTGGTTGTGCTTTTTGGGTGTCACTGATCTCTGCCTAAATTTTCCTGGGGCCACCTTTACAGTTGCATATATCTAAGTGGGCAAAACAATAATTATTACTATATCATTGTAATCCAGACATGTACGCAACCGAGGTGAAAAAGATGCAAGTTGATTTTTATTATTATTATTATTATTATTTTGCATGAAAGGCTATCCATCCCACTCAAACATGCATGCTGATCAAAAGTAGATTCCTGAGTAGTTATATCAGTGAAATACATACTTAAGCCATTTAAAATTTACTAAGCATTGAAGATTTTTGTAAACTTATTGAACGATATTTTATGTATGACTACAATACGCAGCTCTCTTCCTAAAGTTCTGATTGATGGACCCTATGGAGCACCAGCTCAAGACTATCAGAAGTACGAGGTGGTTTTACTAGTGGGATTAGGAATTGGAGCTACCCCAATGATCAGTATAGTGAAGGACATAGTCAATAACTACAAGGCGATGGAAGAGGAGGAGGAGATGGCGTTAGAGGAAGGATCAAGTGGTAAATCACAACAGAGGAAAACTGGGCACAGTGAGTTCAAAACTAGGAAGGCCTACTTCTATTGGGTGACAAGAGAACAAGGTTCTTTTGACTGGTTCAAAGGGGTAATGAACGAGGCGGCTGAAGCAGACCATCGTGGAGTGCTTGAGCTCCACAATTACTGCACTAGTGTCTATGAAGAAGGTGACGCACGCTCTGCTCTTATCGCTATGCTACAGTCTATAAACCACGCAAAGAATGGCGTGGACATCGTCTCTGGCACTCGTGTCATGACGCACTTTGCCAAACCCAATTGGCGCAGTGTGTACAAGCGTATTGCTCTTGCTCATCCACATGCCCGTGTTGGTGAGTCCCCACATCTTTAACTAAAGTTTCTTCTCGCAATTTCAAAGCCTTTAGTTAGTAATACTTCAATCATTTCATACTTTTTTCCAAAGATATTTTGATTTAAACAAAGCATCTTTATCAAAGTGCTAGAAAGATAAGATATAGAGACAGTGCAGAAAGCTAAGTAACATCCAAAAGGTTTGGTGTCTGAGAACTAACGAAAGACATAAATTGATGCAGGGGTGTTTTACTGTGGGCTTCAGGCGCTCACCGTGGAGCTTCACCAATTAGCTTCAGATTTCTCTCACAGGACAACCACGAAATTCGACTTTCATAAAGAAAATTTCTAAAAGAAAGCTGTGGGAATAATACATCCTAGTCCTTTTCCTTGCTGATGACGATGGGCCACTACCTCATTGTACAGTTTTTTAGTGGAGATTTATATTTCAGTGTAATATTGTAATCTTTATCATAATATGTAAGGATCGAACATGTGGGGATTAAAAAACTAAGGTGAAAGATGTGTGGTTGGATGACTATGGCATGGGTGCGTCAGGGGGAAACAGCCACTACAGTACTACGGAAACAATGCCAAAGAGCAATACTGCGAAAGAGACTGGAGCCTGTAAAGGGATTGCAGGAAAGCGGATTTGGAACATATACCAACAGGAATACACCTGACTAATAAATAAGTTTATTGAATGATATCATATCCTCTACTATTTGTAATTAATTAATAGATCAATAAACTAATAATTAATTCCTGAATCCAGATGGAGAGTGTTGCTAGAATATTAGATCTAATATATGGTACTTATTTTGTGTCTTTATTTATATTTTCATTGTCATAGAAATTCAGGATTTCTTTGTCTTACAGTCGTATCTTAAAAATCGTGCAAACTATTTCTTTCTAAACAAGATTAAGGATGTTTTTTTTAACATTGATGTAATATATTTAGAATCAGAATTTTACTTTTACAAGAAATAAATTTAATATAATTATCTGCTCTAGTTGTTAGTTCATTGGTATAAACCAAAAAGTAAGGTTGTCAAATTCACTCAAAAGAGAATAAGGTGGTTAAATTTACGAATTTAAATAAATTCATAACCATAATTTAAACTCATATCGTAAACTCATAAGAGCTTATTATAAATAAATATTGATAATGTATAATTAAATAACTAAAAAAATGAGAACAATTTAATTTAAATATATTTTAAATCCAAATAATTAAAATTAAATCTATTAACATTTATAATTTATCATACTTAACAAAGAAATTTTTTTAAAATTCAAATAGAAAGTCATTGAGCATGATCAAATTGAAAAGGTGAGTATGAGTTTAAGAGTAAGTTAACACGGTTTTGTAAATTAGCAACATAAAAACAATGAACACGGTGTGTAAACTTGCAATTTTGGCCGAATTTACAAATAACACGAGTTTAAAAGTGACTTAGAACAGTTTTACAAGCTAGATATATAAAAACAGTAAAATTAGAAAACAATATAAAAAGGTACTCATTCCTTTTTTACTCTCTCTCTTGTGGAAAGGTAATTCTTCTAAAGTACTTCCTCCAACCTTATAAATAAAATAAAATCATTTCAAGTCTTCATGTGCTAATAATATTTGTTTTTAGCCGTTATAATTTACTTCCGTTAATTTCTGTTCCTTCCATTTACTTTGCTTAAAATTTTAGACCCTATATTTTAAAAAACGCTTAGAGGGGACATGGAATTCTGCTGAGGTTCAATGCCTTAATGCTTCTTTGATGCCCTTCAAGTGAGCATGTTTTTTTACCCAAGGCACCCAAATATATTAACGTCAGGTTTGAACTCAACACCTGATTCAAGCATGGCAAGTAACGTTTCTGCAACAACTAACCATGGATTAAAATCTTTATATGAGACCTGGAGGGAACACTTCAAACCTCCTTAATCTTTCTTCATCGGAAAGAAATACTTATTATAAAACTAAAGACTTTTGAACCTTTAGGTTATGTGAATGGCTCTTTACCACTTGTTTGGTTTGATAGAGAGAGGAGGGAGAGATTTTAATAAAAGGAAGGAGAAGAGGAAAAATAAGAAGAATGATTTTGCTTTTAAGAAATGAGAGAGATTTTGATGATTTTTTTTTTTTTTTTTGGGTTTAGATTAGGAGATAATGGAAGATGGAAATAATTAAAATGCACTGTCCTCCCCAAATCCTCCAATTTTAGGGTCTCCAATTTTCTTATCACAATGGCCTCTAACCAAACACTAAAACACATACTACATCCAGTCTTAAATATATAGGATAAAATTTATAATATGATTTATATTATAAATTTTATCCAATATTTAACACTGTAATAGTATGAATAAATGAATGAACCTCATACTGTTCGGCTGGATTCAACTGGCCAACGCCTTCCCTTTGTCCTCTTCTACTGGCGTGTTTCGGTTGGAATAAATTATAAAACGTGTTGACATCACCTTCGATTCCTTCTTTTTTTTTTTTTTTAATAACATATTACCCTCGACTCTATCCACAAACAACTGTCGTGCTTTGCACCTATGAAGCATTTCAACTCCCTTCCAAAACTTAAATGGCCCACCTACCGACCCCATGAGCAAAGAAGTCCAACATACTACCGAACTTATCACGAAGAGTGGAATTAAACATCACCCCCCCCCCCCCCCCAAAAAAAAAAAGAAAAAGAAAAAGTAGTAACAACAAAATATCTTTGTTGTTTCCATCTATTTTTTATGGCCAAGCTTGTGACAACATTCAACTTTTTTTTATAAATAAATTTTATTTAAAATGTTGATAATTAGATTTTTTTTTTTGCTCAAATATTAATAATTAGATTGACATACTAGTCTTTCACAAATAATTATTAGATTGATATACTAGTCTTTTACAAATAATTTATCATAAGGTTTTCCCAATCGTTCAACTCTATCTAACATCGATGCTTCTACACTTTGATCTAGCTATCTCAAGAAAGAATTCAAATCTTGAACTAAGTCTGTAAATATTTTAATAGACAAATGAACTGAAATTATCTAGTATTTTCACGTGCGCCTCTAATATTTACTGAAACATATTCACAAGTGCAGCGACCGACACAAAGTTTGTCTATAAAATAATTCGAAGCATGAAATTTAAAAGTGAAAAGGAGCAATGCATGCTGACCTTGTTGACTTCTGAATCATTCAAGCAATGCTTGTCCGGTAGGCTTCTTTTCATCTATGTTTCCTTTTCAGCCTTTGGAAATTTGGTTTCAATAGCTGGCTGCCAATAGAGACTGGTTCTGTAGCTTGAATTGGTTGGAATGGTATGAGAGGTTTCTTTGTGAGCACACTTGCATTTGAAACAGGAGACACCGACTTTGCTTTTAGTGGTCTTGGAACCTCCAGTCTCTCTAAAATCCTCGAGGTTTCTCTGTCTAGCTGCCTATTACAATCACGTGGTGAAACACATTTTTTATCCAACTTGGGTTTGGGCATGCAACACGGAGAACACATCTTAGGGCACTCGTTTACGACCAACTGCTCCCATTCTTTAGTTATACAGGCGATGGTAGTGTCTTCTTGGGTTGCAAGATCTAATGGCGAGCTTTTTCCATCCTCAAGAATGATTGTTTCTGCTTTCCCAGTTACTTCTAAAGATGGTTTTTCACCTGAGCTTGGCTCAACGGTTGCATCTCCCTCTTTAGGAAATATTGACCTACAATAGATTAATAGAATACAATCAATGAATGTGGAGGGAACTGAGAGTATTTAGTTGAGAAATTGGTTTCTCTACAGATTACAACGATTGATAATGATAAATATCAATAATAGTGTGAAAGAATTCGGGTATTAACGGTACAAGGCCATCTTTTTCTTCGGAAAAAGTTGAGAGCAAGTTCAATCTTTACTAATGCAGTAAATGTCCATCCCAGAAAAGATATTATCTATTGTCATACCGGGCAGCATTTGTTCTTAAGTGCTGGCCTTTGATTTTTATTATTATTATTCTCTTGAGAAGAAAACACTCGTTGTTTTAAAAAGAGGCCATTCATGTTCAAGTGCATTGTTAAGCTCATTCGCTGGTACATGTCAAAATGGATGGAGAAGTTCACTAACCCAAACTGTAAGCTTTCTCTGACAAGGAAGTTTAGTTTTTGATGAAAGCCTCTTTCATGCAGCAAGGGATCATAGGGCGCGAGATCAATCTGCATGCACAACTCTCCTGTCATCGTTACAATATTCTAGGAACAGAAAGTGATAAATGCGTATAATTGGCTAATTCAAATTCAACTTGTATGTTTTCTTAGTTAATTCCATATAATTTGCAGAAAGTAATATATGACTCTGATAATTAAGAAAAACCTTGGTTCCGCTAAGTGAAATTCATAAACTCGCAGAACAACCAAAATTCTCCCAGATAAGTTCATATATATATATATATATAGCTCCCAGCAGAACATGAAAAAGAAAAAAAAGGCAGAATATAATTTGGCACCTTAGAGTCAGACACTCTACAATTGACCCTGGTGGAATATTGTCAATATTACATTGTATGTGTGTGCATCGAACTTTCATTGGAAAAGGAAAGGGGGGAGAGAGAGTGCGCGCACGCGCGCATGCGGACATACACAAACACCTTAGCAAAGCTTAAATCGAACCTTCAACAAACAGGCTTCAACAGAATTCTCAATTTCCTTATTGACAGATGAGTCAGCTAATCGATTATCAGGAACTCGTAATACTTCCTCTGCACCTGCAAGACGCTGCATGTTTATGGACATTGGTTACACGAATCTAAAAAGGGACAACAAAATTTCATCAGGATATAGGAGCCATACAGTAAACTGTGCTATCGAAGATATCATGAAATAATTATAGAGAGCAAGAGAGGCTTAGTGATTACCCTGACCAGCATTGGCCCGTTATCTGATGGTTGCAGAATATAATAGCAACGGAAAGGAACCTCAGTCATTGTTTCTAAGTCACTATTCGAAGAACATAGCAAGCCTTGGTCCATTGAGTGCAGAACACTTGAAAGGCCTCGGAAAACTGTGAAATCATGGCTATACTTAAAATAATGGCCGAAATTTATATCATGTGAAGAACTTTTGACAACTGCATCTTGAAGAAGAACAATTCGTACAGCTAAGTTATGCCTCTGGTGCGATGCTGACATTGTTATATTGAAATTCAGGAGGGTGTTGAGGATTAGTACACACCTTGAGCATTTAAGTCCGGCTGATCAGCATCGTCTAAAGTAGATTCAATCAGATGACAGGAGGATGGAATCATGACAAAGGAAGCCCCCATTACCAGACCTGCATTAAAGTGCAACACTTGCATTGCTTGACGTGAGGGTGAATGGATGGTAAACCACGAAGTGATATGGAATATAAATACTAGGAATGCCAAAATATGAGGAATAAATTTGTGGAAAGCACATATCGAAAGATCTTTTCTTCCTTTACAGTCAATCAGACAGAAATTCCTTCAAACAGGATATATATCTTGTGATTTATATTACTCGTACTTTAATCGCTAGAAAGATCAAAGTATTTGTTCAATCAGTCTATCAGACTAAGCACCTTCATCAAGCTATCCACGTTGAGGTTGCAGTTTTCTTAAAATAAAAAACACATGCACATGCAGAATAATGCTTTGATTCTGAAGATGTGTATGAAATACCAAAAGCTATGTTTACCTTCATTAACAGAAGTCAAGCTTGTCCTCTTGATAACTGTTATGTCAATTCGTGAAGTAATTTGCGGGAGCTTCAGGAAACTATGGAATGATGGAAGAAACAGAACTGTATCGTCCCCAACCCTGACAGAATTTTCAATAACATCACATGATTCCAGATTGCTGCCTGTGACTGGACAGGAAAATCTGTTGAACTTGGTTGTTTCAGCATCTCGTAACAGAATGCCATGACATCTGCATGTCTATAAGGTTCCCATGATTAACGCTTCTCTTTTTTACTTTTAAATAGTCAAAATGATAATGCATCTAAATTTAATGGAATTTCGTGATAAACAATGCAGAACAATTAAATGGCATAGTTTATTTTTAAAATCAGACTAATGATGAAAGTAACTAATACAAAATGTACACTAACTAGATTCTATGAGATTATAAAGGCATCTTTGCCCATATGCTCTAGCTATAGCTGTCTAATACTAGGACAAGAATAGTGTCCTTAATCCGCCAAGAGTAAAACAATATATAATCCTCGCCCCTCGGAGCGGATTATCCTCTGATAGATGGAAAGACAAAATTGAGCATTAAAATGATCCGAGTATGTGCATTCTCAATAGCTTAAATGCAATATATATCGTCTAAACAGTAAACATGATAAAGAAAATATTTACTGAGTATTATGCTGATCTTGCATTTTGTTTAGCCTGAGAGAAACAGGAAATCCTGAACATATGATCTTAAAAAAACTGGCAAGCATAAAAAACTGTTAAAAAATACAACACAAACGAACTACTTTTGAACACGAATAAATTTATAAATGAGCCAAAAATTGGAGTGATTACTAGATGCGTCAGTATTGTGAGTACCATATTACCTGACATTGACTAAAGCCACTGCTGATTGACATGGCAGCTGCATACAGGTTGCAGAATATGTGGTTCACTGAATCAAATAGATTTTCTTTAAAAATGAGACGTGCTTGTAGTGGCTCCTCCGTGTCATCTTGTAAAACTTGAAGCCATCTTTTAACAAGACTCTGCATTACTCTGAAATCTGCAATCCTTTATAAGCTTTCCAGAAATTTCAGATTCAAATATTAACTGTGAAGCACTTGAATAAGAAACTTGTATATTCTCGTTTATTTTGTCCATTAGTATCGAAAAATACAAATAGTAGTTCTCAAAATCTAAAAAGCAATAGCAGATTTAAATGTTGACAGAGTACTTGACCATGGACGTAAGTCTGGAACGCGCAATTGTCAATATGAGAAATGCATCGACGGAAGTTGTTAATATTTTCACGCGTATCAGTTAGATGACTTGACTTCTGCTGAAATACTACAAAATCAACCGAAACGCATCTATCTGCTGCATCCTGGAAAAAGACAGAACAGCCGTTAGATTACTAGACAAGAAGGAACTACTTCCATTGCCATTCAACCTAATTCATGTAATCACTGACTCACCATGAGGCACTTTTGCATTGTAGAGTCTACATCTTCAGGCAAGAATGAAGTTATGACTATCACTTTTCTCTCAATATCTTTGCCTTGCCAGGAGTACAATACTCGATCACTCAAAACAGTTGAAAGCATTACGTCTGAAAGTAATCAACCAAGTAATCATTGCGCTTCTTCAAACAAGAGAGATATAAAGAGAGAGAACGCACCGTAATTGTTATCATTATCAGGCAGGAAGGCATCGGAGGGCAAGCTGTTCACAGCATGGTGGAAATCGCGTAGATTGAAATTTCCTCCGGGATTATAGGCGATCTTCAGCTGCGTTACACGCAGATTTACTCTCGCTCATACGGATCGCAGCAACCATATGTTGTGTACTTCGAATTAATCATTCAAATCGGATGTACATAAAAGAAAATAATAATATTAAAAACTTGTACAACGGTTCAATACCTCATCAGAAGAAGATAATCTATTCTTAAAGACGTAGCACAGACCGATCTTATCTGAGGGAGAGTTCAATTTTCGACGAGGCGATGAGGAAGTATTTGAAACGGTGTAAAAGTTCGCGAGGTGAAGCAGTGACTGAGAATTGAAATTCAATCCATCATAAGTAATCAATTAAAGTATGAGATTGTTTGTGATTGATGCGGTTAGAGATACTCCTAATGATTTTGTTCGTAAAATCGAATATCAGATACTTGAGCAGTATGGCAGAAAAGCACTCTGAGATAATACAGAGGCTGAGAGAGCAGTTTCTACAGTGGTACCTGCTTTAGGTCTCTAAGCAATGGCGGTGCCAAGCTCCGCAGGTCCAGAATGAAGCACACCTGCACCATCTCTTTTCTTCTAAGATATCTCCGTCTCTCTGGTATGGCGAGAAAAAGTGTTCCAATGGTTGGCGCGAGATTTCAAATGGAAATGTCAGTATCATCCGTCTCTCCCTTTTAAAGGGCCACTTTGCACAGACGACAGGTCGTGACTCGTGAACCGATCATCGATTATAAATGATTAAATAAATAAACATGTAAGAGGGATCAATCGGGGAGCCCATTAGCCCAATGACACCAAGGCCCAGCAGCCCACTGAGTTTGAATTTTAAAAATTCTTTGGAATATTGGACATGATGGTAAAGGAGAGACAAATAATAGGAAGTAAAAAAAAAAAATTGGTTGTATAATACATTCGAACAACTATTGGTCATATATTTTTCAATCGAGAAATCGAAGAAGCTATACATTTTTCAATCTAGAAATCGAAGAAGCTATACAAGGCTTACTATTTAAATTTTAAAATCTTAAACCAATCTTGTTACATATAGAATATGGGTATTAACTATAAAAGGGTTAAATATCAAATTTGCTACGGAAGTTGTGCAAATTGAGCATTCAGTACCCGGAAATATTCGTGGCACCAAATTCATCTCGGAAGTATTAAAATGGTACCAAATATACCCAAAACAGATGTGGCACTGACGTGGCAAACGGATGTTTGACGTTCCATCAGTTTTGGGTATATTTGATCCCTTTTTAATACTTCCGGAGTAATTTTGGTACCATTTTAATACTTTCGTGGTAAATTTGGTACCATTAATAAACTCAGCAAATGGATGCCAAAAACATAGCTCGCAAACAACCCTCTGTTTTAGTTTCAGTTTTCAGCTTTGCTTTCAGATTCATTTTCAACGCCTAATAAATGGCACAGAAACGAGAGAGAGACCCATTTAAATAGAAGTTCATCAGCCAGATAAAACACAAGGGTCCAGACGCATGAACTTTCAAATAAAGAGCACAGAGCTCGAGAGGTATGGCTCATCGCAGATCAGCTGCTCTTGCGCGTTTGGTTGGTTTGTGTTTCACCGTGATCTCTACTGATTTGGTTATTGATATGCGATCTGCTCTGCTTCACATAATGGTGTTGGATCTACTTCACGTAATGGCGCTAGATCTGTTTACGTAAAGCTGCTGGGTCAAAACGAGAGGAAATGAGGATGACAGAAGATCAGTAAGTATATGGATTGGATGTATGGGCCGAAAAGAATGGTGCTGGGATCCAGAGAAAATGAAACTTGCTAAAAACAAAAATCTGATGTGTCTATATGATGTGGAAAAAATCTAGGGTAAATTTGGTACCAAAAAAAAAAACTTCCGGGTGCTAGACGCTCCTTTCAAAAAACTTCCGTGGCAAATTTGGACTTTAACCCAAAAAACACATTTCCGATGTGGCCAACGGACATTTGACGTTCCGCCAGTCTTGGGTATATTTGGTCCATTTTGAAAACTTCCGAGGTAATTTTGATACTATTTTAATACTTCCGGAGTAAATTTGGTACCATGAATACTTCCGGATGCTGAACGCTCCATTTGCACAACTTCCGCAGCAAATTTGGACTTTAACCCACTACAAAAATATATCAATTTACAATTCATTTAAGTAGGAAATCAATGCTTTGAGGTTTTAAAATTCAAATGTTTTTTTTTAATCTTTTTCAGGAATAGAAAACTACTTTAATGTGCTACATGCATCTTAATGTTATTTGTTATTACTCCCTTCCCCCGCTGTATAAGCAATGGTAGAATTTGAGATTAATAGAAAAAAGCTACTAGTTTATGAGTAATGGTAGAATTTTGTGATTAATGAGAAAAAATATAGTTAAAATTGTCATACCTCTTAAATTTGTACTACCTCCAATTTTAAAATAAAACAATATAAACTATTTCAGACTGGAGGGAATATCTTATAATAGTTTATATGTGCGATTGGAGGGAGTATGTCTTTATAATTATTGTTTAATTATTTATATTGATTTTAACTTAATCTTTTTATTCTTTTGTTTTTCCTTATTTTTTTATTTTTATAACAGTTTCTCTTCTTTTTCTTACCTTGTTCTTTTGTTTCTCTTCATACCAAGCGGACAGTGTATTGAAATCCCGTCATATCAGAAAATCTTGGCCCGGTTTAAAAACAAAAACGTTCTTGCATATTTTAATTCTATCACGTACATTTTTCATCAAAACTTGTCTGTAAAAAAAAACAAAAAACAAAAAAACAAACTGGTGGGCTTGCCACTTCAAAATCTTGACAGAAATTTCCAAACATAATAGGACCACATCATGTCAAAATGCATGTATATCCAGTATTGTCAACAAGAGTTAGCACAGATGGTAAGAGATCCAGGATTAGGCCTTTGGGTCGTCGGTTCGATCCCCTCTGCCGTCGCTGAGACTCTTTTGGTAGGCAATCTTGTAAGTCCCCAGTAAGTGTTCATAGAGCCGAGGGCCGTGCCCTGGCCTTGGTAGGAGACTGGTGTCGAACCCTCCAAAACTTTTTAATATAAAAAAAAAAAAAAAACTTTTGGAGGTGCATCATTATTATAATGTCTTTTTCTCAGTCATTCCACCAGAGTCCTTAATCCTTATCTCCCCACACACACAGAGTTTCTCATCAGAGTTTAGCTGTCATAATGCCATCTTCAGGAACTCCTAGTGCTGCCTATTGGGAAATAATAGTGATCAGAACCTTAAAAATTCATGTAGTGAAACTGCATTTATAACACCCCTATGTTATTTCTTTCTTTGATCCTGACTATATATTGAAAGCATTCTTAATGCCTGTTTTTATGTCATTTCTCCCTTTCTAAAAGGAGATGCCTATATGAACGACGTAATAGAGTTTGAAAACAACATTTCTTAAAAAAGAAATGTCATAAGAGATTTAAGCCATCCCTTTTAAAAACACGTTGTAACTATTGTTTTAAGAGACATTGAGAAAATCCACTCCCCATAAAAACACACAATTCCAAACTTGAAATGAAGGGTTTTTGGTGTTGCTAATTTTGAAAAGAGACGCCAAAAATCAACTTTTAGCTTTTTTTTTGGGTTAAAAGTACACCCAATATGTCAAAATTTCTGTATATAATTATAATAATATTATGGTCTTTATTTTTTTACCTCTCTTTTTTAAAAACAGATATTTTTTAGGGAAGTAAAATCTATTTTTTGTAATAGTAATAAGAATTATTTATTTAATATAGAAAAATTAAATAAGCTAAAGAAATTAATTAATTATAACATCATAATCTCTCACAAATACAATATATAAATTATGCAAAATAGGACTAGCTTGCCGAGTCTACACGGCAAGTTCAGTTCCACTTGAAAAGCAAGAATATTCCATGTTTGTCTTATTTGCCCAAGTAAAATCCCAACTTTGGTATTGCTCCCGCCAATAGCCTTGTAGATTAGTGAGGTGAAAGTTCTTATGTAGGTGGGAGTGCGTGAGGTTGTTAAGTTGATCCTGCTTATAACATCTTACTATAAGGAGTGTTTAGTTTGAGAGGAGAAGATGGAAGGGAATACTAATATTGGGCCTGTTTGGGTTGGGATAGAAACAGTGACTTAAAAACTATCTGATTTTAAAAAGACTTCGGCAGGAAAAAAGTCAAATTATAGATAATGATTTATGTTTGGATTGATGGTAATAGAAGTGGTGGAGCCCATGTTAAAAAACTAAGAGCCTTTTGGAAAAAGCTTTCAGGTAGATCTTTTTACTTAACGAGCTTTTTGAGCTTTAATTTCAATCAACTTAAGCTCAACCCAAACAGACTCAATATCAACTGACAACGTTAATTAACTAACTTTTTTTTCAAAGTTACCGCAGAAAAAGCTCCTAACGATGCACTTCAAACACACCCATTAACCTTAAACATTAGTTTCCCCTCCCATCAAACCAAAACCAAACACAACGTCTGTCTAATTAAAAAAAGAAAAAAGAGTGAGGCTTTTTTTCCCTATCATCTCTTGCCATTTAATGAACGGAGGAATGACAAAAATCCTAGGTTTCTTCTCTCTTTCACGCATACGTACACTTGATATCTTAGAAGGTTAGATTTAGCTTGGGAATGGAAACAAAAATCCTAGGGTGTCGTAGTAATAAGACTACATCATAAAATATTGGGTTATGGTCTATTTCTATCTTGAAATTAAAGTTGTCAAAAAATATCAATTATATCCCGAAATTTTTTTTAGAGTAACATTATTTTGAAAGTATCAAAAGTAGAACAATGTTGGTTTGATCATTAGCCACCATTAATTATAATTGTTAGTTTGACGAATGTGACACAGCCACCACATCATCCAGATCATCCCTCTCTCTACTCCTCAAATCAAACCAGCCGTCTTCTTCTTCTTCTTCAACAAATTGCCTTCTGATTACACGAGTGCTAATTAACGTAAGAAGACATATACTACATTAATTAACATTAAATGACGTTTTATTCCTTTTCAATGTCAATTGCATTATCATTTGAATTACGCCACTGTAATGGACAGCCACTAACAAATACTACTACTAATTGTCAACACTTTCTTCGCCGCATCAATCCAATTCAGGATATTATTGAATATTTTTGTGTTTTTATTTAATTATTGTAATATTAGCTAAGCTATAAGCATGCTAACACTTCTAATCATTTAAAAAAAAAAAATTATTTATCAATCTGTGTTATTTTTTAAAAAGAAATATTTTTTTGGTCAACAGTTTAAAAAGAAATACAAAACATTAGTTCGTAGAAAGGCGTCAATACTTTAATTTGCATGCTACTTGCTTTTAGTAAGTTTGTTAAAATGTCGTGGAAATTAATCCCATTTTTTAGACTATATCTTGATAAAGAGAAAAGTGGGGGGGGGGGGGGGAATAAGAGAATGAAATATTAGGCAAAAAAACTTGCAAAAATAGCATAGAAAAATTTTACTTCCTTTAGTACTAAATATAAGATAAAATTATCTTCTTTTTAAAAGATTAAGGAAGTTCATTAAATTACAATTTAGAGTATTTTTATTTTATTCTCCAAAGTAATTAATTTGAGTAATAAACTATTCTATTCAGTCCTAAATATAAGATAAACCTTTTTTTTTTTGAGATCTGAAGAAAATTAATTAAATTACTTTAAAATATTTTTATATTTTTTTCCTCAAACTAATTAATTTGCTAATAAATTGATATTATAGTCTAAAGATACATACAACATATAATAAGATTAAATAACTTATTTTACTTTCTTAATCTCTCTAAAAAAAGTTTACACAGTCTTATATTTAAGGCCAAAGGAAATAATATATAATATAATAATAAACAACATATAATATGATTAAATAATTTATTTAGTTTCTCTAAAAAAAAGTCAATTCTATCTTATATTTTAAGACCGAATAGAGTATATTTTAGAGTCTTTTCTAATAATATTCACTCCCTAATTTTCTCTCCAATTTTCAGGGTTAATGTGCCTCCCATGGATAGATATCTAATGCTAGTCGACCAGTGGGAATAAAATAATCATCCAATAACTTTTAACCACAATGTGTAATTTTTTATAAACATTTTCAAAGTAGGGTAACTTTGACTGCATATATTAGTTATAAAATGTTTATCTCTTCTTGCCTCCCCCGTTAAACTATTTCTTTGGTTTTTGCCTCTGCCGCCACGATATATATATATATATATATATATTAAAGTGTTTATCTGTGCACTTGTTAATGAAGGGTTTAGGGAGAATTATATGTCCTTAATTAGTAATTAATTACAATCATTGTCCGTCTCTGTTAGCATGGTTTTTAATTAAAATTATTCAGAATTTTAATTATTTGCTATACACAGCCTATTCGATTTTACCAGCTGAGCCTTGAGACAACTTCATCAAAGTAAAATGTTGTAAACAGATTAAAATTAAAAATTACAATTATATAACTTTTTTTGCATATAAATATTATCTATTTTATTAAGCATGAAGATTATTTTTCACAATTTGTATGTTCATTATTATTTTCTTTCTATTTTCATAATTGGTAATTATGTTTACAAACAAATTAACAGTTTAAAACGTAACAGCCCGTAAAGAGAAGTATTCCAAACGTATATACGTACCTGAGCTAGAAACGAGCGAGGTTTCACAAATCGATGAAGAAATTTAGAAAAGATGAAACCAGCCTTGAACTATATGACAAGAAAATTAAAGGCTATATCTTTTTTTTTTAATATTATTAAATCACTCAGAAATTTAGCTTTTTATAGTAGAAACATATCAAATTAATACATCTACGTACGTACGTAAACTTGAACAATTACAATTAATTTACAAGCATATCATCATGGAAGAATACAATGGATCTTCAAATTCATTAACATAATATGTGTGTGATTAATTAACTTTTTTTTTTTTTGCCCGAAATGTAAATTAATTAACTTGAAAGAGCACAAATTAACCAGCAAGAAGAGCTATAATTAACCAGCAAGAAGAGCTTAATTACTCTACGCCGTGATACACGAGAACATTCTTCTGTGACTGCCAAACCGGACAGGAGGCTTCGGAGCAGCACTGTTTGTGTGCCGCTGAGAAGACGAGTACCGGCCGGAAGTGAAATCTCCGACGGAATTGTGCCGCCGGTGGTGATGACGACGACGGTGATCATCGTTGCCACCGTCTGCATAAAGTTCAGTCACCGTCTGGGTCGAATCAGGCGTCTCAAACTGATAAAGATTACTCTGAGAGCTGCGAGGATAGATCTCGGCCATGTTGATGAGAGGAGAGGATACTGATCGGAGACGTTGATATTCCCGGCGAGTTCGACTTTTCTTCAAGGCTCTGTAAACTAAAGGTAGAAGGCCCTCCATTTTTGCGTCGACGAAACGATGATAACTTTGTCTAGCTGAGGAATTAATCAATGGAGTAATTCAAACCCAGAGATGAGAATATTCTTCAGAAGATGGAAATGGAGCTAGTGTGTAACAATGTCTTATCAAGGGAGAATATTCAAACCCAGGATACTGATTATAACAGGTTGGGGTTAGGTGGCCTTTCTTCTTCTTCTTTTTCCTTAGAAAAATGGATAACGATCTAAATTTAAAAAAAAATTATATATATCCATAAATCTACATGTAATAAAAAAATTTATAAAATAAAGCTATAATACTCTTAATATAAGACATACTTAGTGTTGATCCTAAATAGTTATTATAAATTAAAGTTATAATAACATATACAAACCGTCGAAGGCATGATAATTTAATTTTTTTTTTTGACACAGTGCAAAAAATTAGCTCATAATTTAATTCCGTTTAAAATGTCTGATAAATTTAACAAAAATATTTTTAAAATTTTTATTTTTAATTTATATATTTTTTAAAACACGTGAAATTAAAATGAAAGTATGTTCAATGTCTATAATTTAAATTTGTTTTAAAAAATTTTATCCTGTCTTTTTTTAACTAATTTCGTAAAGGAAGGAAGAGAGTGAATGTGACACGGAATGTGCTGGTTGACTTTGACGGCAAAGACTGTAACTGTAACTAATGACCAAGCGCCAATATATACCAAACCTGCGCCTTCTTCTTGAAAAGGAAGCTGTGATGCTGATCAGGATGCTTCCTAAAAGTTGACTCTTCCACGCATGCCAGAATTTGGAAGCATATAAGATACTTCTCCCTTGATAAGACATTTTTAAAAAAAAAATTAATTTTTTTATATATTCTATTTATTTATATTTAAATTATATAATATTTTTTGAAGTGTTTTTTACATCCTACATATTAAATTAATTAGTTTTCATAATACTAGTATTACAAGACAAATATTTCTAAATACAGTATTATTGGAAACTAATTAATTTAAGATATTGAATGCAAAAAATATTTCAAAAAGTAGTATATAATTTAAATTTAAATAATAGAATATATAAAAAAATTCTAAAAAAATGCATCAACACCTAATGTGAACCCGAATTATTTCTACGAAATATTAAAGAAAATAAATTAACACGTTTTGAACAGAGTTCAAGTCCAATTTTGTTCAACTTTTTTAAGGCACGTGGGACACCCTAAAATTAAAGGTGACACGAGATCGTCCTCTTGCAAGGATCCAATGTTGTGGATCATAGTCTGTATTATATTCCTCTTAAGGGCCCAAGCCCACTCTAGTGTTTGTGTAAGGAAGTCTTTATTTGGGGCTATGGCCTGTGTATAATTATGCTTAGTTAGTCACTTCATGTAACTCTTACTTTCATAAAAAATAATGATATTCAGTATTACCCTTCGTCATTAGGTTTACCTGACAAAGAGGTTGACACTTTTATCAAAAAGAGGGGGTTTGATCTTAAAGTTGGTTGAGATGTCGAAAGAGGCATTCTAGTTTCTGACTGCCTAGGAAAACGCCTAAAGAAAATAAACGACTCACCCTACTTAATATTAGTATCACTTAAATGGAAAAGAGATTTTGCTCTGCTCTTAAATCCCTTTCCTAAAATTTGTTTACCAAAAAAATAAAATAAAATAATGATATTCAGTATTATTCACTAAACTGGGGGCTCTTGGTTTAACATGGTACAGCGCCAAGTTTGTCAAAGTAATGGTTCGGGTTCTTTTAGTTGAGATTGACCCGTATTGAGTTCCTTTCTTGTATTTGTGTGGATACTCGGTACTCCTCCGGTCCTAATTGTAAGATAAAGTTGACTTTTTTTTTGAGGGATTAAGGAAACTAAATAAGTTACTTAATCATTTCATATATTATGTATTCTTAGATTATATATTAGTTTATTAGTCAAATTAATTAGTTTGAAGAAAAAAATAAAAATAAAAATACTCTAGAGTAATTTAATTAGCTTCCTTAATTTCTTTAAAAAAGTCAACTATGTCTTATAATTAGGATCGGAGGGAGTATTATTTAATAAATTCAGGGAGTTTTGTATAATTTAGCTTAAATATAAAATAAACATAACTTAATCAATGAAAATACGATAAAACGTGGAATAAGTTAATAGTACTTGATGACATGATATCTGATGCTTTTCTATCGGACGGTGGGGACACAAGAGATTAGGAATCAAATACATCACTTTCGCTTAATTATTAAGCTGATAATATAATTTGCGGGGTTCTTTCCATTTCCATTTTTTAATCTAGGTATTGATTAAATTTCAATACCTGATAAGAAAAATTAGGCCTACGAGTTAGGAAGTTGTCATCTAGAAGCGATCGACGTGCAGATGACAAATTGAGGATATGGTTATTGGGTAAGGTTATTAAACTTATGAGTTTAATTAAACTGATGATAATGGCCTAAAATCGCATATTGTAGACTTGAAATGTAGATTTGTAAGGGTTTATTTTTATTAATAAATATGTATTAATAGTGTATAATTTAATAATTAAAATATAAAAATTACAATAATTTAATTTAAATATATTTTAATTCTAAATAATTGAAATCAAATTCATCGGCATTCATAATTATCATACTCAACAAATATTTTCTTAATAAAATTCACTGAACATAATCAAATCAAAATGTTAGCACGAATTTAAGAGCGAGTTAATTAATACGATTTTGTAAGCTATAAACATAAAAATGATAAATTTATGTGTGAATTTACGAGTTTGACCGAATTTACAATTATCACAAGTTTAAGAGTGATTTGACATGATTTTGTAAGATAAAAACATAAAAATGATAAAGTTGGAGATTCAACTCACGAATATGACAACAATATCATGGAGAGATAAGCTTAAAAAAAAAGTGCTAATTGCTTAATAGATTTTCCCAAACCAAACGCCAAGCTACCTCATAAGCGAAACCTAAAGTTGGAATCTATTACCTTTCCAGTTCTATTTATAAGTTATTTTTAACTAAATCATACATACCAATGAAAGATAGTTAACTCAATGATTTTGGGATAATTTTCAATTTTGCTCTTATTTATAAATATGTATTTTTCAACTCTTTCTTTTCTTTTTATTTTTATTGGTATAATAAAAACTGGACTTATAAATAACATCAAAATCGTTTGTTGCCAAATAGTAGATTAGATATTCAACGGTGGCATCATGTTAATTAGGGCTTTAACAGTATAGATAATAATATTATAATAATCGATTTCTTATCTATGGGCGGGAATAAGGTATTTAATGATTAATAAATAATGAATTGATCAAGTATATTTAACACTCAAGTGGGTTGTTATTTACAATAATTAACCAAACAAGGTTTCAGATTAGTTAGGAATTTGACTTCCTGCATAATGTTCAATGACACTCGTTTCTTTTTGGCTGTTTTGAATAAAAAGTACTACTGCTAAGACTGGGAAGAACATTCAACCATGTATACCGAGCAAATTATGAATATCAACAAGAATTAAATTTACAGGACAAATGCAAAGCACTTTGATGTTATTTAAACTGAATAATAAGAGGAATTTATTTATTTATTTATGGGTTAAGGTGCAAAAATATATATGAGCTTTTTTTCCAGGACTGCCCAGCACTACGTGCTTTTTTTTTAGCAAAAATATACACGTGGTTACCATTTTGGAGTAAAAGTCACATCCCACCGTTAAGTTACTATTCACCGTGATGATAGAGAAAGAGATGAAGTGAACAGTGACTTAACGGTGAGATGCAACTTTTACTCTAAAATGGTAACCACATGTGTATTTTTGCTCCAAAAAAAACACGTAGTACTGGTGCTCTTGGAGAAAAAACTTATGTCTATTTTTTCATCTTAATCCTTTATTTATTTATTTCGCACTTATGTATACTACCAATTAGTGTTCGTCTCAATAAAATTAACTTTTTAAGATGGATTAGTAAGTGGAATTAATTTTTTTTATTTAATTTTCTCATGCTTATGCAAATACCAATTAGTATTCGTCTTAAAAAAAACTTAGTTATGATTATGACTCTTAAACACTTTATTCAAGGGAAAACCCCCCCTCAAGACCCAAATTATGAAAGTATTGTCAAAAAAGATTTAAAGAAAAGTCACATGTCAAAAGAGGTATAGGTCATTTTAGTATTATTACAGAAAACATAGTTATTAATGAGTACTGATATAGTTGTTAACGAGCAAAAAAGTACGGGAAAACCCTAATTAATTAATTAATTACCAAAATGTCACTGCGAGAAAACTATTAATCCATTTGCCCCCTGTAATCGATTACACGCCTTATGTAATCGATTACAGAGGGTCAGATTTCTTTTTTTCAATTTTTGCACTATATGATCGATTACGCCACTGTAGTGTAATCGATTACATAAAACTTTGCACTATGTAATCGATTAAGCTCTGTGGCGTAATCGATTACATAGTGCAAATTGTTATGTAATCGATCATGCTACAGTACGTAATCGATTACATTTCGACAGATCTATTTTTTAAAAGGCAATTTGAGCTCATTCGGGACCATTTTCATATTTCTGCCCTAAAGCTTTCTGGTTGCTCGTGTTTTGGTCATTTTTTGTGCGACCCATCAAAGTGTAAGACCATTCTCCTCTTAGAAAGTAGTATTGTTGTGTAATCATTGTAGTTTAACTATGTAAACCTTTATTTTTGTGTAAAATCTAAAACCCACCCCCTTGCAGCTCTCAATTTCTGTTGTGAAGGATGAATTCAAGTTCTAACGCCTATGTTGCTATAATCTACCATGTGGGAGGCATATTGAAGGTCCTGATGGTGTGCAATTTGAAGGAAAAACAAAAATGATGAAAATCAAACGGGGCACTACTTACAACGAGCTCAAAGAAAGGATTTGCCGAAAATTGGGGCTACATGGCAGCCATTGCATTTATCGGTTAATTGCCAAAGTTGAGACTATTGTTGGTTTTGATAGTGTATACTACATTAGTAACGATGTGTGTGATGATGAAGACGTGGAGTGCATTATAGATGCCTTTGATAATCGGAAATCACAAAATTTTATTGAGATTTATGTTGAGGTTGAATCCGGTGAAGCATCATTTGTTCTCATGCATACAAGATTTCAACAATATTATGGTCAAGAAGACAGAGTTGTCAGTTTATCTTCACCTTTACAAATATTAAGTCAGCTGAGATTGACGGAGGAAGAGGAGGTCAGGAAGAGGAGGGTGAGGAAGACGAGGATATTCACAGCGAGGAGGGAGAACCTGATAGTGTAATTCCCCTAAGCAACTCGTCGGATACTGATGTCGAGGGTGGTTTTGATGATGACACGAACACTGTGGACCTGAGTATCTTGGGAATGTCACCGCTTCGTGTTGACCTAGTTAGCAGTGGTAAATTAGTAAATTTGTATTTGTAATTCTTATTCAGGGGTTTTGACAAAAAAAATCATTTGTATAGTTGTAGGGACTGATATTGAGCCATTTTGGAACGAAAGCCCGCACTATTCCAGCATTAATTTGACGCAATGTGATGATGAGACAGAGATGTTGTTTAGTGATGATGACATGCAAGGTGGTTGACATTTAGGTGATCCATTATATTTGTATCAATAGTTTCCTTTGAAGTCTGAAACGCAACATGTCGTGAAATTATATTGCGTGAAGTCTCTTCGTACAGGCATAGTTGAGAAAAGCGATGACCATAGGTTTGTCATGAGGTGTCGGAACCATGCTGATAACCGCATTGGTCAAGATCACATGTAGTAAACTTGTTGAATATTTCGTCATGAGGCGTGTTGAGATCACAAAACACATGTCTGCAGATAGGATAGTCTCTAAAAAGGTTGACGACGCAATACAAAAGATGGATGAGTTGACAGTCGCATGTCGTGTCCAACTATATGACAGGGAGTTAGGGTTATTTGAGGTCGAGAACGCATACGTCGGAGACACAATACTGGTTGACTTGATTAATTGCAAATGTCAGTGTGAGAGGTTTATCTTAGGTTATTAAACTCAGAAGTTTAATTAAACTGATAATAAGGATCAGAGGGAATTAGCACGAATTTAAGAGCGAGTTAATACGATTTTGTAAGCTATAAACGTAAAAATGATAAACTTGTGTGTGAATTTACGAGTTTCACCGAGTTTACAATGATCACAAGTTTAAGAGTGACTTGACATGATTTTGTAAGATAAAAACATAAAAATGATAAAGTTGGAGATTCAACTCACGAATATACAACAATATCATGGAGAGATAAGCTTTAAAAAAAAGTGCTAATTACTTAATATATTTTCCCAGACCAAACGCCAAGTTGCCTCATAAGCTAAACCTAAAGTTGGAATCTACTACCATTCGGGTTCTATTTATAAGTTATTTTTAACTAAATCACACATACCGATGAAAGATAGTTAACTCAACGATTATAGGGTAAATTTTCAATTTTGCTCTTATTTATGAATATGTATTTTTCAACTCTTTTTTTCTTTTTATTTTCATTGGTACAATTAAAATAAGTACAATTATCACATCTCATTAATTATTTAAAAATTGGACATATATATAAATAGTATCAAAATCGTTTGTTGCCAAATAGTAGATTAGATATTCAACGGCGACAACATATTAGGGCTTTAACAGTATAGATAATAATATTATAATAATCGATTTCTTATCTATGGGCGGGGATAAGGTATTTAATGATTAATAAATAATGAATTAATATATATTTAACACTCAAGTGGGTTGTTGTTTAGAATAATTAACCAAACAAGGTTTCAGATTAGTTAGGACTTTGACTTCCTGCATAATGTTCAATGACACTCGTTTGTTTTTGGCTGTTTTGAATAAAAAGTACTACTGCTCAGACTGGGAAGAACATTCAACCATATATACCGAGCAAATTATGAATATCAACAAGAATTAAATTTACAGGATAATTGCAAAGCACTTTGACTTCCTGCACTTTGATTTATTTAAACTGAATAAAATTAACTTTTTAAGATGGATTAGTAATTAGAATTAACTTTTTTATTTAATTTTCTCATGTTTATGCAAATACCAATTAGTATTCGTCTTGAAAAAAAAAAACTTAGTCATGACTTGACCCTTAAACACTTTATTGAACGGAAAACCCCATCAAGACCCAAATTATAAAAATGTTGTCAAAAAAGATTTAAAGAAAAATCACATGTCGAAAAAAGTTATAGGGCATTTTCTAATATTATTACAAGAAACATAATTATTAATGGGTATTGATATAGTTGTTAACGAATACTGATATAGTTATTAGCAGGTATTGATTTAATTGTTAACTATTTTGGTTTAGTTGTTAATGGTGTACTGATATAGTTGTTTACGTTTTTTGAAATAATATAAAAGAAGACCTAGAGTCTTTTTTAACAATATTTTTGTAACTTAGGCACTAAGGGGGATTTTCTCTTTATTCAATACCTAACTGTAACAATGTTTGAATAGTCAATAAGCTTTAGCTTAAATGACACTTCTCCTTTTGAGGGAGATGTCACGGATTCAAGCCTACGTAAGTTTGGCTGTGTGTATTTATGGAATATTATATGGCGTGCTTACCATTTGATCCTATAAAAATATAAGGGTAAAGGAGCAATTTTACACATAACTTTTACCTCCAGGAGTGCCCAACACCACGACCTTTTTTCTGGATCAAAAATAAATACGACATTACGTTTTGGGAGCAAAAATACCACAAGCTGTTAGTTGACCAGACGTTGACCGTTAAGTCTGATGGAATGAATAGTAATGCCACAAAAATTACCATTTTGCTCCTAGTTTTAAATATTTTTTTAAAAAAAGAAAACACTAAAATAAACCCTCCCCGCCGGTGGGCCCCACCACCATCCACACCACTGCCGGCCGTCGCTCTCCCCACCGCCGGTGACCTCCAGCCACCTTCGACGGCTTTTCTTTTCTTAAATAATTTTTTTAAAAAAACAAAAAACTAAAATAACCCCTCCCCGCCGGTGGGCCCCACCACCGCCGGCAACCGGCAACCACCTCTGGCAGTTTTTTTTTAAAATAACTTTTTTTTGAAAAAATAAAATACACCTCCGCCGCCACCGGTGGTGGGCTCCACCGGCAGGGGAGGGGCTATTTTAGTTTTTTATTTTTTTAAAAAAAAAGAAGCTGCCGGAGGAGGTCACCGAAGGTAGCCGGTGGTGGGGAGGGCAGCCGTTGGCGGTGGTGTGGCTCACCAGCGAGGAAGGGGTTATTTTAGTTTTTGGTTTTTTTAAAAAAATTATTTTAAAAAAAGCCGCTGCCAGCAGCAGTGTGGCCGGAGGTGGGGCCCACCGCCAGGGAAGGTTTTTTTTTGTTTTTTTTAAAAAATATATTTAAAACTAGGGGCAAAATGGTAATTTCAGAGCGTTACTGTTCATTCTGTCAGATTTAATGATCAACGTCTGGTTAACTAACGACCCGTGATATTTTTGCTCCCAAAACGTAATGTCATGTGTATTTTTAGTTCAGAAAAAAAGTCATGGTGCTGGGCGCTCCTAGAGGTAAAGGTTATATGTAAAATTGCTCATTTACCCAAAATATAATGTTCCTTTAATTAAAATATTTGTTAAGTAAGTGTGTATGAGTAATATATATATATATATATATATATATATATATATATATATATATATATATATATATATATATATCCAACAATTTTAGATTAGTACACATAACCTACTCCAATTAGGATTCAGGAGTATGTATATCTATCATAATTATTCTTTAGAAGTTTCAATGCTCTATCTCTCTCTCTATAAAAAGAGAAATTTTCATACAATGTAAAAAGACAATATTATTCAAACAAATAAAAGTATTGGGTTTTACAAAATCATATACGTATATAACCAATAAAAAGCATATATTCACAATGTAGTGGAAACATTACAAACTACTTCCTCTAATCCGAATTATAAGGCCAATTTGAAATTTTTAGAGAGATTAAGATAGTTAATTAAATTATTTGTATTTGTATTTTTTCTCCAAACTAATTAATTTAATTACTAAACTTTAATACACTCCATAATCTAAGGATACACAATATATATATGATATGATTAAGTAATTTATTTAGTTTCCTTAATCTTTACAAAAAGTTAACCCGATCTTATAATTATGACTGGAGGTAGTACTTGCTAATTAAAAGCTATATGTGTGTGTGTGTGTGAACGTTTTCCATAAAAAGATTTTATGCCAACAAAAGAGTAATAAGAAGGAGTACATAATAAAAAGGTGAAGTGTGCAAATTTAATAATCAACTTTTGGGAGAGGTGCATCTCACGCCATTGTAACAACTTCATTAAATAGTGCAAAAATATCTCAAAACTCTATTAAATGGGGTAAAAATAACATCACTGTTAATTTCCCTTAAACAACCGTTAATTTTTCGTGTGAGGATCATATAACACATATGGTTCCTCGCTTCCTTGGCTACTCAACATTTCTATTTGCTTCTTCATCTCTTTGTTTAGACCTCCTCCTTATCATAGTAGTTAAAATCTCGTTTTATCACTGTGATTTTACGTTTTTGTGATTTTTTTTCATTAAAATGATTTTACTAATTTTTCAAATGCTTGTATATTCTTACGATTTTTTTACAATTTTACTACGTTACAATTTTACGTTTTACGATTTGTTATCCCTCTTCCGTTTTTCCGTAAAATCTCGATTTTAACAACCTTACTCACCATCATCACACTCTCTCAACATCTTCCATCTTATGATTTGTCTTGTTACCCGTCGATTCTACATCACTTTCATAGTTCCTTCACCTTCATTCATAGTTTATTGTCATCACCGTCTCCAGGGCGGATTCAAAAAAAATTTATGAAGGGTGGGCACCAATGGTGAAAGGATTCGGGGGTATTGCCACTGAATTTTTTTTACCGAAAGTTTTAAATGCATTAAAAAAAACAAAAGAATATAAACAAGAAAAGAAAAAAATATCAAAAAAAATATTCATGAAATCAAGTGAATATTGATGATATAATAATAGAAACAATTATTTTACAAACCTATCATTTAGAAAAACAAGGTTAAGTGTGGTTAGAAATGCAACTACATAAATTATAATGAAGAGTTGGCACTCAATAAGTTCAAGTACATATATTTTAATAACAAAAGTATATTACAATAAAAACAATTACAATGTCATTCTCTTAGGCTAGATTTTTTTGGAATTCCATCATAATTATCTTATTATCAAATACATATTTTTTAATATAAGGCACTAAACAATCATTCAATCATTTATCTCCCATCCAATTACGAAATGTAGTCTTGATGTATTAAGGTTAGACACTTAATTTAAGGGTGAGCAATCATTCAAACATGTATTATTATTTTTTTTAAAAAAAAAAAACAATTCAAGGGTAGGCACTTGCCCCCTAATCTTGTACCTTGATCTGCCCTTGACCGTCTCTCTACCTCTCTTTCTCTCCATTGACTCTATTGCTCACTCTTTCGATTCCTTTTCCCCACCTTGTTCAAGTATCAAAGATCTTAAACTAGTTTCCCAGATACCCTGAATCACTGACCAAAACTATTGGCTTCCATTACCCACACCATCTAGGACATCGCTCATACCTGATCCATGGCTTAGGGTCCTCAATGACAGGCTTGCCCATGAATTTGTCGACAATGTGAAGGCAAAGCTTCCTGATTTGGATGCCGGCCCATTTGTCCAAACAAGTGGAGGAGATCATGCTCTCGCGCTTAAGCCTCTTCATTGACATCTAGCAATGACAGAGTCAACAAGCCGAGAAAGAGAAGGAGTGTAGCAAATTGTTCTTTAGATCTACCAATAGGATGGGGGGTCATCATCGTTGGAGGGGTGAAGAACTCGCTGATGGTGGGGTGTAGATCTCGCCGTTAGTATGACAGTGGTGGTATAAGGAGAAGAGTGGGATGGTGGCTAAAATTGGTGAAGACTTTTGCATGTAGCTGGTCATGATGATGGACAAACCAGACCACTAATGGTAATTTCACCACACTACTTCTTGGTTAAATGCAGTAACACATGAAAGCTAGGCTCTTCATGGATCGAGAGAGAAAAAAGTTACCAAGGATTTTGTTGAATCCCTACATGGACTAGACTAGATTGGATTTGACATTAACTAAAAGTTTGGTTTAATTTGGTGAAATGGTAGCCTATGGTTTGGTCTAGTTCAACACTCATCAGGTTGGATCGAACTTGATCTGGTGGACTACTTAAAGTAGTCTAAGAATTCTAAGATATCCTTGTAATTTTCTCGCCTCAATGAAAGATAAAATTTTGACCTAATAATCACAAATAAGACAATAAAAAGACCTATAATCATATAAAATTAATTTTATAACATTAAAACCAAAAGCAATACAATAATTTATATTTTTATATTGAAGTAATAGATAGATATTCAATATAGTAAGTGAATATAAAACATAATAAATTTGACCATAAGAAAAAAAAAGAGAAAATATCATTTAAATACCAGATGAAATTCCAAAACCCCAAAACGTCTGTTAAAAAATTCAAAAGATATAGAAGTGCTTGAGAGGATTTGGGATTATGGAATTTAAATATTTTTTACTAAAACGCCCCTCACAAATTCTGTCTCTCCTCACCCTCCCTTCCTCTTTCTTTCTCCCCACCCTCTCTTCCTCTTCTTTTTCCCAATCATTGCTAGAAGAAGAAGTCACAGAAGGCATCGAGATCTTTGAAGACGGTGAGGAATAGTTGTGTAAACAATGGCCTCTTCTCTCCCCACGTGCTACTCCCTCTAATACTTTTTGACACAATTTCCATGAGTGTTCTAGCACAAATCGTGCCGTAATTGAAGCTTGTTTCCTTCGGACCTAAAGATTTAAATTGTGATACTGTGATTTTGTTGAATGTAAAGCTTTATTTATGGGTCTTAGAGGATGTTTCCTCGATCAACAATCTGGGTAAAGATTTGTTCATCTCCTTCTTTTGTGATTTCAAACAAAGAATCGTGATTTTTTTGTTGATTCTTTGACCTTGTTGAAGTTCAACCCTCTTCTCTTATATTTTGAACTAAGTGTCATGAAGTATCTAGGTTTTGAGAAAAAGAAGGTGGCAGTGAATGTGAAATTTAACAAATATCGTAATGGAATTAACAAGTTCATCAATAGTTTTTACAAAACTTGTAATGGGATTAACAAGTTTTTTATTCAGGTCAAAACATGTCAATGTGAAAACCATTATGAATAACGGACTTGTTAAACTTATTACAAGTTTTGTGAAAATCATTGATAAACTTGTTTATCTTATGAATTTTGTTCATTCTTATTCAGGATGGTTTTCACACTAACATGTTGTGACCTAAATAACAAACTTGTTAATCTCATTACAAGTTTTGTAAAAATCATTATTAAACTTGTTAATTAAGATATTTATTAAATTTCACATTTATTGCCCCCTTTTTCCTTAAAACCCATATACTTCACGACTCTTAGTGCCTGTTTGGAAGTAATTGAAAATCTAGGTTTTGCACAAGCCAAGACAAAACTCCGCTCACATACTTACCTCGTACTGCACAAAACTTAGGTTTTGGAAGGTTTCCAAACACTACCTTAGTTCAAAATGATAAGAGAAGAGGGTTGAACTTCAGCATGGTCAAAGAATCAATAGAAAATCACGATTCTTTGTTTGAAATCACAAAAGAAGGGGATGAACAAATCTTTATCCGGATTGTTGATCGAGGAAACATTCTTTAAAACCCAGAAATGAAGCTTTACATTGAAATCACAGTACCGTAATCTAAATCTTGAGGTCCAAAGGAAACAAGCTTCAATTACGGCATGATTTGTGCCGGAACACTCATGAAAATTGTGTCAGAGAGGATTAGAGGGAGCAACACGTGGGGAGAGAATAAGCCATTGTTAATGCAACTATTCCTCACCATCTTCAAAGAGCTCGATGCCTTCCGCGTCTTGTTCTTCCAACAATGATTGGGAAGAAGAAGAGGAAAAGAAGATGGGGAAAAAGAATGAGGAAGGGGGTGAGGAGAGAGAGAACACCTGATAGCATTTAGTAAAAATATTTAAATTTTATAATCTCATATTCTTTCCAATCACCTCTGTGTCCTTTTAATTTTTTAATAGACTTTTTGTGATTTTAGAATCTCATTTAGTATTCAAGGGAGATTTTCCAAAAATAAAAAAATACAAGTCCAATAGTGGCTGGGTGAATTTCTAGCGCAAAACAAAGTTTATTATTGAATGTAACGTAAAGGTGTAAAAATGCACATATGCTTTGTCCTCAGGAGCCCCTAACACCAAGTGTTTTTTTAAGGTACAAAAATATATATGTGATTATAAAATAGGTGGAAAAGTCTGTTAAATACAAAACGTTGAGGGTTAGTTTGACCCGAAATTACTTATGTGGTTGTCCAATTGAAGTGGACCCATGTTGATGTGGCTATCCCATCTGTATCATGTCTCACTTACTTCACTGCAACTTCTGAGCAAAAAAAATTTACTTCACTGCAACGCCACAAACTCTCCGTCAGAACCATCCTTCTCGTAAAAAAAAAAAAAATCCCATTCACATTCAAAAGCATCCTTACTGTCTCTTTTCACTATGGGTTCACTTCGTGCTAGGATCTCGCTGTCCCCGCCGTCCCTTCCGCCACAAACTGTCCATCCTCTTATTCAACCTCCTTCTTAGCCACCATCTTGCTATCCCTCGCCGCACCTCATCGCCTTCCTCCCTTTCGACCAATGATGCCAAGTCGGTGGTGAAGACAGTCAGATCGCCCATTTCCGATCTTTGTGCTCTCTTTGAAGAAATCTCACCCCTAACACAACTCAAAGCCACCATCGACGAAGCAAACCTTGAAATCCATTAAAGCTCGCGTTTCAGGATTTTGACATCCCACCGCACCTCGTCCCTTTCCTCTCTTCTGCAAAGTTTTGTGTTTTCAAAGAATACCTTGAAATCCGTTTTTGAAGGATTTCAAATCAGGGAAGAGAAAGACTCTTCTTCGTCAGAGCTGATGGGATTGAGGGTAAGAGTTGCAGTGAGCCTTTGAAGATTTCAACATCTTGCTTTTGTTTTCAAAATGATTTTAACACCACACTTCTCCATTTCTTTTTTCCCTTTTCCTCATTGTGGATCTGGTTTTTTTTTCCCTATTTTGATTTGATTAAAACTTGATCTGGGTTGGTTGAGGGGATGATATTGTTGAATTGATTTTTGATTTGGGTTTTTGGTGATTTATTACATATGAAATCGTAGCTAAACCCGATGGTTTTGTTATCCACATACTCACCCCTTCAATGTTACCAGTCCGAAAGAGATGTGATTTCTAGGAGAGTTGAGAGCATGCGATTTGTGACTATGAGATTTGAGAATGGCGATCGACGATCAACGATTTTCCCAGTCCAAAAGGAGAAGAAGCTGAATGTTGATCGGCAACTTTCCCAATCCAAACAGAGAAGAAGATTCGAGATTCTTTGTTGGTCTTAATCTTTTCCCCTCTTTCCTTAGTCAGCAATGAAATCTGCCAACTAGGATAATTGCAAGCCTAGTCTGCATCCACATCACTATTTCTGGTCAAACGAAGACTCTTTTAATGGTCAACGTTTTAAGAATTAATAATATGTGTATTTTTGCTCAAATTTGGAAAGCTTATGAGTAATTTTGTAGCTTTAAAAAACATATGGAATTGGGTGCACGTTATAAAAGCTCATAGTATTTTTGTACTTTAATATTTAATATTGGAATGTATTATATTATCAAAGCAAGAAAAAACCCACCATATATATGAAAAAATAGACACAGGCTGGATTCAAACTGGTCGGACCCCTAGTTTCCGGTCTAGTCAACCCGAAAATGGCAGTTTAGTCTAGTCCAGTCCCTTTTTTTTTTTTTTTTTTGCTTCAAACGAATTTTTTTCAGACTAAACTGGACCGGGTTGCTTCACGTCTTATTTTTTGCTCAAGGAGTTGCTTCACGTCAGGATCACACCGGTTTTTGGAACATCCCTAAATTGAGAAGCTGAGTTACGGAATTGGGAAATTTGTTCATATTTGTATAGTTTATGTATATTTTTACATTCAAATAAACATACATGTGCAGCAAAGAGACAGACTGAAATTAGTCCAGCCATGTAAATAAGAGACAAACTGTGGATTAAAGTGTCGTATTTATTTCCAGAGAAAGGATATACTCCTATCTACCAAAATCAGCGACAACGAAACCATATTTTTATCTTTTTTCGTTTGTCCTTGAGCATTGAGTTGTCTTGCTTGGGACTTGAATGATCGCTCATGAGGCAGAAGAAACCGGGATGGTTGACTAAGAATTTCTTAATACTTCGGAGACAACCGAGAGGGTTTGTTCAAAGCCATTGCTGGTTTCGAATCCCCACTGCTTCCGTCTCAGAAACCGATCGAAGGACGAAGAAGCCATGCCGCCGCGAGACAAGTGTCCTACTCCGCCACTTCCACGCCTGACACGTGGCGCCGTTGCCTCACACACCTTCCAGTTCGTTGTTGGCATATTATGTTGCCAAGTTCTTCTGTATTCTGATGCCTCCTCCTGCCCTACCCGCCTGCCACCTCATCATCCACCGACCAACTCGCCCGCCACAACCATGGTAGTAGGAGTAATATTATTTCTGTTTTCTTCTTTCTCAGTTTTTCTACGAATCCCATTGATTTGTTTTATTTTCTCCCTTTTCTTCGATACTGATATTAAAAAAAACAAAAAAATTAAGTGTATTGCCCCTACCTTCATTTCTGTGGAATGCCCTTATTTCGGTCAGATTGGAGTTAGCTATAGTTGACTAAGCTTAATGCCCTGAAATGGAGTCTATTTTTGGATGTAGTCTCCTTCTGCTTTCTCTGCTATGTAGTCCTGACAAAATGTGCAACAAATGAGAAACTTTAAAAGATTATGGACACAGTTCCGTGAGATAGTTCGGGTTTGTTTCCAAGTGCTTCAATATCCGTTAATTAGTCCTTTTAAAATGTAAAATGTCAGTTTCAATTCGTCTCTGTTATCCAGTAGCTTTAGCTTTGATGATGATCTTAATTGTTACTATTCCAAACCAGCTATAAAATAGAAATCGTGTCATAAGTTCAGAAATCATAGTTAAGAATTGTAATCTGATACTTGCATGTATTACTTATAATATTGATTTTCTTTCCTTGTGTAATCAATCAGGATCATGAGAACAAATGCCAAAGTAGAGGGAAGAACATTGATTTTTCCTGCCTCAGACGTTCATTAGGTTTACTCGATGCCAGCTTCTTCAATTATGAACAGGTCATTAAATTTACTTGTGCATTTGATCATTCTGTGTTACTTGGTGGTAGAAGACTGAATGTGAAGTGTGAATAATTCATGCTGACCTCAGATTGTAGAGATTAATGAAGGTGTACATGAATTCAATGTACCAATTATACAAGCAAATCGGAAACTTGTGGCTTCTGAAAATGGAGGCCTCCATTACCCACCTGCTTTGGTCTTCAATCCTGACTGGGGCCATCGGCCGACGAATAAAAGATTTAACTATCCTTCTGTTTCTGAGATTCAGAGACCAGAATCTGATGAAGACATTGCCTTCATGAGTGTAAGTGATTCATCCCCACTAGATAGAATATTGGTTTGAATTTGATCCATATTGTGTTATTTTGATTAAGGACTAGTACTTTTTTTGTGTTTTTATACCAGGTTCTTGAATTAGCTGAACTCTTTAGAACAAAACAAATCACTTCTCAGGAGCTTACACAGATTTTCCTTCGGAGGCTAAAAGAGTAGTATTGAGAACACTGATATCTTGCTTGCCATTTCCTTTGTGTGTGTGTGTGTGTGTTTTCTTACTTAATGAAGTGATCTGAAAATAACACCAGGTTCAATCCTGTTCTTGAATCCGTGATCACTTATACTGAAGAACTGGCTCACAAGCAAGCGAAACAAGCTGATGAGTTGCTTGCCAAAGGAGTCTATCTTGGTAGACATCTTTTTCTAGCAAATGAGCGTTTCAAAGTGATTCAATTTTCTGCTTTTGTTTCTTTTCCATATGCAACTACATAAAGCTTAGCAATATAATGTGATGATTACTCAACTATCCTCTCTTGCATCTTAACGAACCAACAAAATTTAGGAGTTTATTCCTGGTATTGAAAAATAATGTTTTGGATTTCAGTTCTTGCATTTTGAACAAGATGTTTGGTAAAGAATATCAGTTTAAAAAGGATAAAATATTTGAGTAATTATGCCCATTGGGTAGAAAGTTGGCTTGTGAATTATTTTTGCTGTATGTGTACTGATTTTCAGTGTTTCTTATTTAAAATGATATTGGGTTCCCTGGTAGGCCCTCTTCATGGAATTCCATATGGATTGAAAGATATAATAGCAGTGCCGGGTTATAAAACTACATGGGGTTCAAAATCTTTCAAAGATCAAGTTATTGACAAGGAAGCTTGGATCTACAAAAGGTATCAATTCCAAGATGTAAATGTGCAGCCACTTCATCTCAAAATGAAAAAAAAGAAGTTGCTGACTTTGTTCATTTAGGCTAAAGGCTGCTGGAGCTGTTCTTGTTGCAAAGCTTGTTTCTGGATCTTTGGCATACGACGATATCTGGTTTGGAGGAAGAACTAGAAATCCATGGAACATTGAAGAGTTCTCTACCGGCTCATCTGCTGGACCGGCGGCCAGCACCTCAGCTGGTATTCCTAAAAAGTTTCACTCGATCATTGGAATATGATCCATCAATTACTAGTTAAGAAGCTCTTTTCTTTGGCTTGTGTTTTCCAGCAAGGTGACTTTGTTTATTGTATTACAGGTATGGTTCCATTTGCTATTGGTTCAGAAACAGCTGGCTCCATTACTTACCCTTCTGCTCGTTGTGGTGTGACAGCGTTGCGACCATCTTTTGGTACAGTCGGTCGAAGCGGTGTGATGAGCATATCAGAAAGCTTGGTACAATCAACATTATATCATGTTCTTGTGTGATTATCTGCAATAAATGCTGGGCCTTTCTTGTAATATATAATTCTTGTAGGATAAGCTAGGCCCTTTCTGCAGAAGTGCAACTGATTGTGCTGTCGTCCTAGATTTTATTCGGGGAAAGGATCCAGATGATATCTCTTCAAGAGAGAGCCACATTGATGATCCTTTCTCGGTTGACATAACCAACCTGACTGTTGGATATCTTGATGACGCTGAAATGGAGGTCAGTTCATGTTCATTTAATTTGGCTAATATTTTATCAGTATAATATGTAAGCTGAACATAATTCTGGGATAACAATTTTAGGTTGTTAATGTTCTCGCATCAAAGGGTGTGAAGATGGTACCTTTTCAACTGAATTACACAGTTGACTCTGTTCAAGGTATACTCAATTTCACAATGGATGTTGATATGCTGGCTCACTTTGATGAGTGGCAACGATCAGGCCAAGATAATGTGTATGAAGCTCAGGATCAGTGGCCTACTGAACTGCGCCGTGCACGTTTAATCCCAGCCGTGGATTACATTCAGGTTCGTTCTATGTTATCTGATTTGGTTTCCTACCACAGGCGCTTTTATAGTTTAAGATCTTCTGCATAATAACTAATGTTTATTCTTACATATGATAGGTAGCCTTTGGAGTCTTCAATTCATGTTATCTCAGTGCTGTATATAACTTGCTACATAGTTTAACAATTTATTCTTTGCAGGCACAAAGAGCAAGGGGAAAGCTAATAAAAGAGATAAGAGAGAGTTTCACGGTCGATGCCTTCATCGGCAATGCGACTGACTGGGAGAAAGTTTGCCTAGGAAATCTTGTAGGTTTGCCTGTCCTGGTAATTCCAACAGGTTTCAAGAACATAGCTGATCCACCACCTGGTGGCAGCCGGCGAAGAACCACCATCACTACCGGCATTTACACCCGCCCTGACCAGGATCACATTGTATGCATATGGCTGTAATTTATATTTAGTTAAAATTTTTCAGTATCTTAAGTTCTGATGTAACAATGTTTTTGGGCTTCTTCTAATTTGTAGGCTTTGGCACTGGCAATGGCTTACCAATCAGTGACCAGTCACCACAAACAGCGTCCACCAATCAATCATCTTGGTCCGAATGATCCTATTTCTCATGTGCTCGCCCCTCCCAGAGTCTTGCGGGGTTGAATGATACAGTGTCAAAAATGAAATAAGCGTATTTATGGGCACCATAGTTTTCACAAGGACCCCAAAGTGGAGTAATAAGTCATGAAATTATTAAAGATTGAGATATTTCTCCCTATATTCCATAGTTATTCTTGTGCTTGCAAATGGCTTTTGTGAAACTATGATCTTGCTTATAATGCATTGTTAATGTTTTTTTATTTTTTTTTTCCCGGAAGTTTCTGTATGGAAGCCGTAGGCATGTAGAAGTGTTTTTCAATCAATTTTTCTCTAAAGTGTTAAAAATATAGCAAAGCTATTTTAACGGTTAAAAAGTTAACATTGATGGTTGAAATAATAATGTTGACAGTTAACATTTTTAGCAGTAACCGGTGACATTACTCTTATTTTAACACTATGGGGTTGAAATTGATCTTTCTTTCTTTTTTTGTTTGAATACTCACGACGCATATGTGAAAATTTGTCCAACTTGGGGACAAAGTTGGACTTAACCCTAAAAAGCATTAATACCTGCAAACAAATGGCCGGAAGTCATTTTAAATTTAAGTGAATCAAAATTGTGACCCACTAGTCTTCTCCCCTGCCTATTGGAACCTCTGACTACTTGGTTAGATGCATAGTGCACAAACCAAATAACCAGAAGTCATTTAGGCTGCGACTCACTAGTCTATAAGCACCTAAAATAACAAGCAAGTAACCATGCGTTTGTTTTTCATTCGTTTTGGTGAAAAAATAATGGCATACAGTTAGAGTTGGGAAATTAAGTTCAGCTTGTTTAAACCCTAAAGCTGGGCTTATAAAATGGAGTCCCTAGATGAAGTCGTGTAAAAAAAAGACAGCCTGTAGAGACAAGTGCAAGCTTGTTAGGCTCGTTTATATATATATTTTTTTATTGTTAAATTTTTATTTTAATATCCAACATGGGAACATATTCAAAATCGTACTATTATATATATGTTTTCATTTATAATATGATTCTTGTTTTTTTTTTTGATATGTGATTCGTGTTTATTTTACTAGTTAAAACTCCATCCGTTCCTTCATATAAGATAGAGTTGATTTTTTTTTTGAAAAGATTAAATAAGCTAAATTAGTTATTTAATCATATTATATATTATGTATCTTTAGATTATATATAAGTTTATTAGCCAAATTAATTAGATTGGATAAAAAATTAAAAATTAAAATACTTTAAAATAATTTAATTAACTTCATTAATCTATTTTAAAAAGTCAGTTTTGTCTTATATTTAACGGCCCAAAAATAAAAATAAAAATGTTTTGCTTAATTTATTTCCCATTACTCTAATTTAGTTAATATTGACAAAATTTATTTTATAAATTATAATTATAATTGTTGTAATTTACTAATTATATTTCTTTTAAAAAAATAACAACAAAAATAGTTAAAATTCAAAAAATAGCTCCCTGACCCACATGCTCTCAAGTCGGTTTTAAAAAACAAATTTTTTTGTACCTCTAGCCTAAAAGAACTGACCTTGATTCCTAACTTTACATACAATTGTAGCTCAGAACAATACTTATTGAACGTATAGGGAAAATGCCAATTGAGAACTTTTTTCCCAATTTCGAATCAGTATCAGTAATTATATGGATGGAAAGGCCTTTTAAATGTGCACGGCACGGCGTATTAGACAGTGTGGTGGGGAAGTGAATAAATTTAGAAACCCCCTGGAGCACTGCCGTTGTCTTTAAATATAATAAATAATTGTCTAAATTAAGGAAGAAGCTTGTTTTTGCCTGAATGATTTCTTCCTAAATATATCCCTCATTGAATAGAGTATTTTTAGAAAGGTTATTTATTGAGATCTTGAGGAAAAGAAGGTAAAAGTGTTTGATCCCTAATTCTATATGAGGTTTCAATTTAGTCTATTAATTCTGTAAGGTACTCCCTCTTGTTCTAATTATAGGATAACATTTGGAAGTTGGTTTTGGTCCTAATTATAGGACAAAATTTAAATTTTTGTCAATTTTTTCCTAAAACACCATTATTTTATTCTCTCAAGTGTGTTTGGTTTTTAGTAAGTATGTGTATTTAGGTATATAGAATTTTCCAATCAATAAAACTCTTAAATTATTGGATTTTAATTTGTTTATCGATGAGTTGACATTAATTTACCAATATATATGTGTGTATACACATATTTATATATGTATACACACACATATAGACATAATTACATAAACACGCATTATATAAATATGTGTGCGCGCGCGCATGTGTGTGTAATGGCGGATCTTGAGATAAATATTTTGGGGGCTAAATGTATATTCATTGATTAATTAAGAAAAAAAATTATTTGAGAGGCCAAATGTATAAATTTTTTGGACAAATATATATATTTTTGGATTAAATATATAATAAAAATCCTACTTATAATAAATATTTGAGACTTTTTTTTTGGGGGGGGAGGGAGGACAGCTCCCCTTGTCTCTATGAAGATCCACCTCTACGTGTGTACATACTCACACACTTATATGTGTGCGTGCGAGCACACACACATATATTGTGTGTGTATTTATGTGTGTGGATGTGTATACATTGTGTGTGTTTGGGGGGGGGGACATGAGGGTTTGTATTTGTGTGTGTGTCTGTGGGGGGTGTATGGGTGTTTTTTTTTTGGGGGTAGATATGCGCGCGCACGCACAGATATATATATGCACACACACACATATATGTATATATAACAAGATCATTATTTCAATTAGAAAGCATAGAAATGAAGATTTTAGGTCAGAGAGGTATGTCATTGAAAATTTATATAAGGGTATTTTAGGAAAATGAGTAAAATTAACTAATTTAACTTTCTTCCTTAATCTCCCTAAAATCAGTTAAATATGTCTTATAATTAGGACCGGAGGGAGTATCTTTTTAGTCCTCAAATCCTACCATCATTTGCCTCAAATGATTTTTTTTTTCAATACAATTATACTTAACATGTGAGTAATAGATAATATTTTTATTGGTTTTAAATTTAAGAAATTAAAGAACCAAAATAAAATATATTGTGAATTTAAAGGATCAAAGGTTCTTTTTTTTTTTCCAGAAAAATGTTAAACATGGATATCTCTTAAAAGGTATTTTAAATTTTTTGCCCACGTTTTTAAAAGATATTTTAAAACGTCATGTAATTATGAACTTATGCATTATATCATGGAGAATAATATTTAATATTACCACTGATCCTTAATATAAAATTTACTTTAATGAAGAAATTAAACTATAAAGTGAATCTTATACTAGAATAGAATGCACTGTTGAGCAATCACCTAAGGTCCTGTATATTTTGGCAAGATGTGCCTTGAGCATGTAAAGATTGAATCACTTCCCCAACACCGTTATCACCAATGAGAAATTCCATGGCTTGCATCATTCATCATACTCTTCGTTTGATATTAGAACTACTGGATAAATCTCCATCAACCTTTTAACTTCGTCTAAAGGTTTCAGCATCTTGCAATAGATCTCCTTATCTTCCCAAAACAAATTATTTGTTTCCATTGAGAAATCATCCTTTGCACTCCATTAAACCCCACAAGAGATTCTTCATAGGAAAGGACTTGCAATTTGTCGCCAACCACATCATTGAACTTATTCTTCCCTTCTCCCTTCATACTCTTTTCCATCTCAACAACTTCTTGTGGATCCCTCTCACCCATACAATCATCCATAATTTTTTAAGGAACCTCTTCAACTATTTTCTTCTTATTCCGACCATCACTCACTGAGTTCGTCGATCAGTCTGATGGAGATTTGCGTTGACTTGTGTCTTCCATTCATTCATAAAGTTCTTGACACACAACCCAAAAAGTAGAAAAATCAAGGATATTCAACACGTTGTACTTGAATATAAAACATAATAAATTTGACTATAGAAAAAATACAACTCTAGCAGTGGCTGTGTGAATTTCTCACGCAAAACAAGGTTTATTATTAAATGTATGGTCTCATCCAATGTTGTTAAAAACTAGTTTCTACTAAACACGGAAGAGGTGGTAGAAACGTAAATCGTAAAAACAACACGACACGTAAAGTTTCTACTTTCTACTATTCAATGTCAGAACTAAAAATTATATGTGTGTGCGCGCGCGGAAAAAAAAAACAAATAGAGGCATGGACGTTGGGGCACAAATGGGGAATGGATGAATGGTGATCTGATTTCAAATGGAATTCAGGATGGGGATTAATGGATTATGCCATTATGGATTAGTTTTGCCTGAGCCCAATGATACTTCAGTGGTTTCCTCCCCCCACCCGTTCCCCTTTTTTAAAAAAAGTAAAAACTGTAATGATCGGTAAAAACGTAGTTTTTACCCGTTTTTATCTCAATCAGTGTTTATCCACGTTTTTACATTGAAGACCCCGGTAAAAACGTAAAAACTTACATTTTTACACTAGTTTTTGACAACATTGGTCTCATCAAAGCAAGAAAAAACCCATCACATATATATTACATATATAGGATTTGTTACTAGGGATGACCAAAAAAACTTGAGATCCGATGTGATCCATCCTAACTCAACCCAACCCAATTAGGCAACAAAAAAAATTATCTGAGACATTTTAAGCAAACCAAACTGAATTGGTCTATTTGGGTAGGACCGGACATTGGGCCAAGGGCTCAGAACCCTTAATCTGGTCTAGTTTGGCTCTCTGTGTGTGTGTGTGTGTGTGTGTGTGTGTGTGTGTGTGTGTGTGTGTGTGTGTGTGTGTGTGTGTGTGTGTGTGTGTGTGTGTGTTATCATAGGGACTCGATTTTTTCTGTGTGTGTGTGTGTGTTAAGATTACAGCTATCATAGGGACTCGATTTTGTGTGTGTGTGTGTGTGTGTGTGTGTGTGTGTTATCATAGGGACTCGATTTTTTCTGTGTGTGTGTGTGTGTGTTAAGATTACAGCTATCATAGGGACTCGATTTTTTCCATGCTAGGACTCATCTGATTGAAATAAATTTCATATTGACATCTATAACTGCTCAAGGAGAGTGTTAGCCTTACAATGCCAGATGCTAAATAGTTTTCTCAGAAGGCAATAAATTTAAAGCTTCAAAACCCAACTTTCGATACAAGTGGAATACTATCTCAATTCAATGTATAGGATTGGAAATACCTTGAGACAAGATAATCTAATTTCTGTCCAAGGAAGTAAGCTGCATCATTGGGTGACCCATCAAATGCCTCTAGATTGAAAACTTCAACAGCCAAAGAAAGTGCTGCTGCGATAGCAATAGCAGGTGCTCCACAGATCACCATATCCTTTATGGCATTCCTGGATTAATAACTTGTGTTTTCACAGTTTACAAAATTTACCCTACTTGACTAAATAAAAAGTTATATTACTTTCAGATTAGACAAAGATAGAGCCAGAATTACAGTAAGCAAGAGAAAAGGGTCCGATTATGAAATTAAAAATCTCAAATTTTGATATTCTGTCTAAAGAAGAGACCGCCTGCACAAACACCACAATAATCCATAACATAAAGTCATTGTTAGAGAACCAAAAACTTCAAAATACACACTTGTCAGTCCTACAGAAGCCAAGCGCTTAAATTTCCCGCTTGATATATTAGATAGGTTAGAAACACAAGATGATAATACAATACATTCCCCTGCAAATTATAACTATTGCACCAGCAAGAGCCATTAAAGTGGAATAACTAATCAAACTCACACTTTGGAAGTGAATGAATTTATCCGATACTCCAATATCTCCGAATATATATCCATGCGGCTACGACAGGAATGATTCCAAGTAGGCACGAAATCTGCAGAAAAGAAAAATAAATATAGAACTGAGTTGAAAACCAATAAAGGCAACTGATAACAAATTAGTTCATTACACTAACCTCGCCATAAACAATCGAAATTCAAAGTTGCGCCGCATTTCGGAAAAGAGTGAATAGGAAGAAGAGTGAGGCTACTGCAGTCACGGTTATTCACGGATTGAAGCTCTTCCTCCATTTGCGCACGTTCAGCATGTGGTTGAAGCAATTCGAAAGTAGCAGGTTGATTTGATAAACACAGTTCGGCACGAAGTCAGAAAAAATGATACGGCTTGAAGGTGAAGCCGGCACTTTTTTTATAAACAGTGATTTGTGAGTGTATGAACAGTGAACGGCTTATTTTACTATTGCTATTAAGCATATATTTGATTTCTCCTATAAAAAAAATAAAAATGAAGTGAATGATATGTGACTGTTGGGAGACAAACACACCCTTACGAATTTCTTAGAAGTTTGGAGACAACCGAGAGGGTTAGTTCAAAGTCATTGCTGGTTTCGAATCCTCACTGCTTCCGTCTCAGAAACCGATCGAAGGAGGAAGAAGCCATGTGGCGGTGCCGCCACACTCACCTTCCAGCACGCTCTTGGCTTATTATGTTGCCAAGTTCTTCTGTATTCTGAAGCCTCCTTCTGCCCTACCCGCCTGCCACCTCATCATCCACCGACCAACTCACCCGCCACAACCATGGTAGTAGGAGTATTATTATTTCTGTTTTCCTCTTTTTCAGTTTTTCTACGAATCTCATTGATTTGTTCTATTTTCTCCCTTTTCTTCGATAATGATTAAAAAAAATAAGTGTATTGCCCTTACCTGCATTTCTGTGGAATGCCCTTATTTCCGTCAGATTGGACTTAGCTATAGTTGACTAAGCTTAATGCCCTGAAACGGAGTCTATTTTTGGAAGTAGTCTTCTTTTCCTTTCTCTGCAATGTAGTTCTGACAAAATGTGCAACAAATGAGAAACTTTAAAAGAATATGGATACTCTTCTGCGAGATAGTTCGGGTTTGTTTCAAAGCGCTTCAATTTCCGTTAATTAGTCCTTTTAAAATGTAAAAAGGTTAGTTTCATTTCGTTTCTGTTATCCAGCAGCTTTAGCTTTAATGATCATCTTAATTATTACCATTCCAAACCAGCTATAAAATAGAAATCGTGCCATAAGTTCAGAAATCAAAGTTAAGAATTATAATCTGATACTTGCATGCATTACCTACATTTTGATATTCTTTCATCCTGTAATCAATCAGGATCATAAGAACAAATGCCAAAGTAGCGGGGAGAACATTGATGTTTCCTGCCTCAGACGTTCATTAGGTTTACTCGATGCCAGCTTCTTCAATGATGAACAGGTCATTTAATTTACTTGTGCATTTGATCTTTCTGTGTTACTTGGTGATAGAAGACTGAATGTGAAGGGTGAATAATTCATGCTGACCTCAGATTGTAGAGATTAATGAAGGTGTACATGAACTCAATATCCCAATAATGCAAGCAAATCGGAAACTTGTGGCTTCTGAAAATGGAGGCCTCCATTACCCACCTGCTTTGGTCTTCAATCCTGACTGGGGCCATCGGCCGACGAATAAAAGATTTAACTATCCTTCTGTTTCTGGGATTCAGAGACCAGAATCTGATGAAGACATTGCCTTCATGAGTGTAAGTGATTCATCCCCACTAGAATATTGGTTTGAATTTGATCCATATTGTGTTATTTTGATTAAGGACTAGTACTTTTTTTGTGTTTTTATACCAGGTTCTTGAATTAGCTGAACTCTTTAGAACAAAACAAATCACTTCCCAGGAGCTTACACAGATTTTCCTTAGGAGGCTAAAAGAGTAGTATTGAGAACACTGATATCTTGCCATTTCCTTTGTGTGCGTGCGTACGTGTGCATGTGTGTTTTCTTACTTAATGAAGTGATCTGAAAATAACACCAGGTTCAATCCGGTTCTTGAATCCGTGATCACCTATACTGAAGAACTGGCTCACAAGCAAGCGAAACAAGCAGATGAGTTGCTTGCTAAAGGAGTCTATCTTGGTAGACATCTTTTTCTAGCAAATGAGTGTTTCAAAGTGATTCAATTTTCTGCTTTTCTTTCTTTTCCATATGCAACTCCATAATGCTTAGCAATATATGTGATGATTACTCAACTATCCTCTCTTGCATCTTAACGAAGCAACAAAATTTAGAAGTTTATTCCTGGTATTGAAAAATGATGCTTTTGATTTCAGTTCTTGCATTTTGAACAAGATGTTTGATAAAGAATATCAGTTAAAAAAGGATAAAATATTTGAGTAATTATGATGCTTTTGATTTCAGTTCTTACATTTTGAACAAGATGTTTGATAAAGAATATCAGTTTAAAAAGGGTAAAATATTTGAGTAATTATGCCCATGGGGTAGAAAGTTGGCTTTTGAATCATTTTTGTTCTATGTGTGCTGATTTCAGTGTTTCTTTTTTAAAATAATATTGGATTCCCTGGTAGGCCCTCTTCATGGAATTCCATATGGATTGAAAGATATAATAGCAGTGCCTGGTTATAAAACTACATGGGGTTCAAAATCTTTCAAAGATCAAGTTATTGACAAGGAAGCTTGGGTCTACAAAAGGTATCAATTGCAAGATGTAAATGTGCAGCCACTCCATCTTAAAATGAAAAAAAGAAGTTGCTGACTTTGTTCATTTAGGCTAAAGGCTGCTGGAGCTGTTCTTGTTGCAAAGCTTGTTTCTGGATCTTTGGCATGCAATGATATCTGGTTTGGAGGAAGAACTAGAAATCCATGGAATATTGAAGAGTTCTCTAGCGGTTCATCTGCTGGACCGGCCGCCAGCACCTCAGCTGGTATCCCTAAAAAGTTTCACTGAGTCCTTGGAATATGATCCATCAATTACTGGTTAAGAAGCTTCTTGTCTTTTTTGGCTTGTGTTTTCCAGCAAGGTGACTTTGTTTATTGTATTACAGGTATGGTTCCATTTGCTATTGGTTCAGAAACAGCTGGGTCCATCACTTACCCTTCTGCTCGTTGTGGTGTGACAGCGTTGCGACCAACTTTTGGTACAGTTGGTCGAAGCGGTGTAATGAGCATATCAGAAAGCTTGGTACAACCCACATTATATCATGTTCTTTTGTGATTATCTGCAATAAATGCTGGGCCTTTCTTGTAATATATAATTCTTGTAGGATAAGCTAGGCCCTTTCTGCAGAAGTGCAACTGATTGTGCTATCGTCCTTGATATTATTCGGGGAAAGGATCCGGATGATATCTCTTCAAGAGAGAGCCACATTGATGATCCTTTCTCTGTTGACATAACCAACCTGACTGTTGGATATCTTGATGATGCTGAAATGGAGGTCAGTTTATGTTCATATAATTTGGCTAATATTGTATCGGATATTTCTACATATAATATTTTATCAGTATAATATGTAAGCTTAACATAATTCTGGGATAACAATTTTAGGTTGTTAATGTTCTTGCATCAAAGGGTGTGAAAATGGTACCTTTTCAACTGAACTACACAGTTGACTCTGTTCAAGGTATACTCAATTTCACAATGGATGTTGATATGCTGGCTCACTTTGATGAGTGGCAACGATCAGGCCAAGATAATGTGAATGAAGCTCAGGATCCGTGGCCTACTGAACTGCGCTATGCGCGTTTAATCCCAGCAGTGGATTACATTCAGGTTTGTTCTATGTTATCTGATTCAGTTTCCTACCACAGGAGCTTTCTTAGTTTAAGATCTTCTGCATAAAAACTAATGTTTATTCTTACATATGATAGGTAACCTTTGGAGTCTTCAATTCATGTTATCTCAGTGCTGTATATAACTTGCTACATAGTTTAACAATTTATTCTTTGCAGGCACAAAGAGCAAGGGGAAAGCTAATAAAAGAGATAAGAGAGAGTTTCACGGTCGATGCCTTCATCGGCAATGCGACTGACTGGGAGAAAGTTTGCCTGGGAAATCTTGTAGGTTTACCCGTCATGGTAATTCCAACAGGTTTCAAGAACATCTCCAATCCGCCACCTGGTGGCAGCCGGCGAAGAACCACCGTCACTACTGGCATTTACACCCGCCCTGACCAAGATCACATTGTATGCATATGGCTGTGATTATTATTTAGGTACAATTTCTGACTATCTTAAATTCTGATGTAACAATGTTTTTGGGGTTCTTCTAATTTGTAGGCTTTGGCACTGGCAATGGCTTACCAATCAGTGACCGATCATCACAAGCAGCGTCCACCAATCAATCATCTTGGTCCGAATGATCCCATTTCTCATGTGCTTGCCCCTCCCAGAGTCTTGCGTGGTTGAATGATACATTGCCAATAATGAAATATGCGTATTTATGGGCACTATAGTTTTGCACAAAGACCTCATAGTGGAGTAAAAGCCATGAACTTTTTAAAGATTAAGATATTTCTCCCTATATTCCATAGTTATTCTTGTGCTTGCAAATGGCTTTTGTGAAGCTATGACCTTGCTTATAGTTATAATGCAAGGTTGAGATTTAATATTATTCCGGAAGTTTTTGTATGGTAACCGTAGGCGTTTTTTCAATAAACTTTTTCCCAAAAGTGTTGAAATTAAAGAATTGTTGTTTTAACAGTTAAAAAGTTAACCATAACTTAAAATACTAATAGACAGTTGACATTTTTAACAGCGGGTGACATTATTCTTATTTTAACACTATGGGGATGAAATAGATTTTGTTTTTTTTTAGGGAAAATCTATTTGAGGGCCCAAGATACAAACATAATTTCAAAAAAGACTCAACCAACTTTCCCATGTCAGAAAAGACCGACCTTGGGGCCTTTTGTGGTATTAAGTTTCAAGAGAAAATTACCAAAAACGCCCCAGTTGTGCTGCCTTCATTTTTCTTTTTTAACTCTAGGGGCCTTTTTGGTAATTTTCTCGTAAAACTTAATACCAGAAAAAAGCCCTGGGCCTTTTCTGACATTGGAAAGTTGATTGGGTCTTTTTTGAAATTATGTTTGTATCTTGGGCCTCAAAGTGGATTTTCCCTTTTTTCTAAAAACACCCACGAGTAAGATAGTTAAAATTGAGATTTTACTTAAAATCGTAAAACATAAAAGCATTTGAAAAATTAGTAAAATTGTTTTAATGAAAAAAAAATCATAAAAATGTAAAATCACAGTAATAAAATGAGATTTTTACTATCATACCCACAGCAACGAAAACTTGGGCACAACGGTGGACCTTAACCATAAAAGGCACCCAGACTTGCAAACAACCACCTCTGAGCTTACACTTGAAAAATGGTACAGTTTCAAATTTTAGTGAATCATAATTGTGACCCACTGGTCTTTTTTTCTGCCAATTCGAACCAAGTGGCCAGAAGTCATTTAGGCTGTGACCCACCGGTCTACAAGCACTAACAAGCAAGTAACCATTCATTTGTTTTTCATTCGTTTTGGTAAAAAATTCATGGCATACAGTTTTACCTCACAACGCAGCTTTTTGAACGTGTAGGGAAAATGCCTATTGACAATTTTTTTCCCAATTTCGAATCAGTATGTATTGGACAGTGTGGTGGGGAAGTGAAGAAATTTAGAAACCCCCTGGAGTACTGTCTTTGTCTTTAAATATAATAAATAATTGTCTAAATTAAGGAAGAAGCTTGTTTGTGCCTGAATGATTTCTTCCTATATATATCCCTAATTAAATAGGGTATTTTTAGAAAGGTTATTTATTGAGATCTGGAGGAAAAGAAGGTAAAAGTGTTTGATCCCCTAATTCTATATAAGGTTTCAATTTAATCTATTAATTCTGTAAAGTATAATTTTAGTCCTCTAGTCATAAAATCATTTGCCTCAAATGATAATTTTTGTATCAATACAATCAAACTTAACATGTGAGTATTAGAGAATATTTTTATTAATTTTAAATTTTTTTAAAAAAATTAAATAACCATAATAAAATATATTGTGAATTTAAAGGATCAAAGGTTCTTTTTTTTTTCCAGAAAAATGTTAAATATGGATCTCTTTTAAAATATATTTTAATTTTTTTTGCCCACGTTTTTAAAAGATATTTTAAAACATCATGGAATTATCAACTTATGTATTATATCATGAAGAATAATATTTAATATTACCATTGATCCTTAATACTCCATCTGGCCCTTATTATAAGGCATCAACTACTATTTATTACAAACCAAAGAATGAAAGTTAACTCATTAATTAGGTTCAAAATTAATAAATGTTTCCAACTTCACCCGTATTTTAATGATGTAGATTTAAATGAGTTAGTTAAAAATGAAAACATGATGAGAGAATAATAATAAATGGGTTAGTTAAAGTGAGTTAGTGCTTTATAATAAGGACAAAAAAACATTAGTAATTGGTGTCTTATAATAAGGATCAGAAGGAGTATAAAATACACTCTAATGAAGGAATTAAACTATAAAATAAATCTTATACTACTTTCGGTCTTTAATATAAGATTTAATTGAGAGTTGAAGATAAGTGTTTGAAAAAGTCAACAAAGGAATGGGAAAAAGTGGCAATTTGCAAGAAGGCTATTGGAGGGAGGATTGTGATGTCCAGCTGAGAGAGGAATATGTAAGAGGTAGTGGTTTCTGATAAATGCGTATCTTGTCCATATAAACTAGATTCGAGCAACACACCACATATTTAATATTTAATAATTAATAGGCGTGTCGTGCACATATAGTTTCCAAGCCCATTATAAGCAAGTTTTGTTCCTTTCGTTTCTTTTCTTTTCCGCGTTTTCCCTCTGCAATACTAGCAGTGACTATAACCTCAGCTTTTTTTTTTTTTTTTCTTTTTTTGTTGGTTAACCTTTGATAGATAAAAGTAGGGAGATTTTAGAATACTACCCTGAAAATATGCAAGGCTTTCCGGACCCTGAAATACCATAACTGTAATATCATAATTTTTATTTTATAATTTTATGAATGAATTATTTCATAGTAAATAAAATTTACCATGTCATTATTTAAATGAAGATGATTTCCTCAAAATATAATTTATAAGAATAAAAGACATCAAAACATTGTAAAAGAATAATTAAAAACAAGAAGAGGAAATTTGGAAAGAAAAAAATGAATGAAAAAATGAAAGAGATTATGTGTGTGTGTGTGTGTTTTTTTTTTTTTTGGGGGGGGGGATTTAATATCCAATTTTGCCCTGAAAGTTGTTAAAAAATAACAATGTTGCTTCGAAAGTCTGTTAGTTGATTAAAAATCCATGCATCATCTATATCATTTTCCTTAATGTGCAAAGTTGCCCTAAAAGTTTTCATCCAGAAGCAATATTGCCTCAGATAAATTTTAGATTCAATATTATTACCCTAAAAGTTTCTAAATTGTAACAATGTTGCCATAACCATCATAAATGTTAAATTTGATTATTAGTTAATCATATATGTTAAATTGACAATTTGAACGACAATGAAGAAGAAGCCACGTGTGGAGGAGGAGCTCGCATCCGCCGAGCCACATGTGCAAAGTTGCCCTAAAAGTTTTCATTCAGAAGTAATATTGCTTCAGATAAATTTTAGATTCAATATTACCCTGAAAGTTTCTAAATTGTAGCAATGTTGTCATAACCATCATAAAATGTTAAATTTGATTATTAGTTAATCATATATGTTAAGTTGACAGTTTGAATGACACTAAAGAAGAAGCCACATGTGGAGGAGGAGCTCGCATCCGTTGACACACCTTTTCATTAAGACATGGTGAGCAAGATTACTGACAACAAGGCCAACGATAACCCTCCATGGCCACAGCTCAGCGATGTTGAGATAATCATATACCTCTTTGATTCTCTCTTTATCATACAAGATGCTTTCACTTTTTTGATTTTCTCCAACTATGGAGATGAGATATATTTTAAAAAAAAAATCATTATTTTTTAATCTACCTTTTGGAAAAATGAAATTGATGGCACATGAACATACTAGATAAATATATTTGACCAACTACTAGGAAATTCAACTTAGATAACACATGGGGTGAAGCTATTGCCATTTAGAATTTCCTGGGGTAATTTTGCTCCTGAGTAAAAAGGGATCATTTTAACATTTTTCATATTTCGATGGTCATTATACATCTTTTTTTACTGAAAATTTCAGTGAGTTCAGCCTAAAAAATTAGGATTCTTCTTCTTCTCTTTTCCCCTGAACCTGGAAAACAATTGGGATCATAGCATATTTTTTCTTTGTAAGTTTAATATTTGGCAGTTGGCACCACGGTCCAATTGAGAATAGGAGCATAATTAATCATTTGAAAAGGCCTTTTACTTTCGTAACAATGCTTGAACTAACACTTTTATAGCAGGACTAGGATGTAAAGCCAATCGATATTTTAGTTAATAATAATGAAGCCAGATATTTTTTTAATTAATAATGAAGTAAATTCTTATCAAGTGCATCGCCTTTCAATGATGATTAAATAGTTTTTATTTTCATTTTATGTTTTAATTAAATTTAAATAATAATATTTTTAAAAATATCAAAAGACTTTTATTTCTGTTTTCAGTCTCGAATTTTTTTTTATATATATGAAAAAAGTTTTGGAGGGGTTCGACACCAGTCCCCCACCAAGGTTAGGGCACAGCCCCGGGCTCTATGAATACTTAGAGAGGACTTACGAGATCGCCTACCAAAGGAGTCCCAGTGACGGGAGAGGGGATCGAACCCATGACCCAAGAGCTTAATCCTGAATCCCTTACCATCTATGCTAACTCTAATTGACTTTAGTCTCGAAAATGATAAATGGTATATATAGAGAGTTTCTAATTTGGGTTCTGAGCAAATGATGATTGGATGCGCCATGCGTGCACTTTCGTTCTCATCCAATAAGAGGAAATAGCCATAATTAGAAAGCACTCAAAAGCAGTAAGTATTTATTTACGTTAAGGAAACAAAAGTAAATCCCAAAAAAGGCACTTTCTTATTGAAGTTTCAAGTACAAATGGCAACTCATAGATTGCAGAATCTAGAATTTAATTTGCAATACTAAAGAAGAAAACAAACCAAAATAAATAAAGGCTGCCTATGTGACCGAGTCAACTCCACGAAAGTTCTGACCAAAAAGGGAAAGAAAAAAAAAACTACCCCAAAGGATTTACTATTGCGGACTAATATATCTATTTTGGAAGACAGTACAGTAAATATCATAATTCTAATGCACGACTAATGTATAATTAGGTCTTATTAAAAAAATAGCCTAAAACAAATAAACATATTTCTTTCCTTTTTCTTCTTTTGTAATGTTGCTTCCTCCAGGATATATTCTGTAATAGTTAAATAATATGTTAAATAGCTTGCGTTGAAATGAATCAACAAAGACATTGTTACTCTCCCTTGCTTAGGATTATATTATTAATAAAAGAAACCCTCTCCGATCCACATTATATAACATTTTAGAAGAAAGCCATGGTTCAAAATATAAGTTACATCCTATTTAATTAATGATCTTTGTCTAATTTTGCCCACTCATTATATCCCCTCTTCTCTAAAATAATATTTTCAGTGTAATTAAATATATTTCTCGAGAAGGGAAAAAGTGAAAAAAAAAGTACATTTTAGAACATATTAAATTATTTAGTTATTATCATTTCTTGTTTCCAATGATAATAATTGGAGTGCCCTTTATTGTAGATTGGAAGAAGTACTACATTCGCTCTTAAATAAAAGACTTAGTTATTTTTTTTAGAGAAATTAAATAAGCTACTCATTAATTATATCATATATTGTGTATGATTAAATTATATATCAATTTATAAGTAAGATATATTAGTTTTGAGAAAAAACAATAAATATAAATATTTTAAAATAAATTAATTATTTTTCTTAATACTCCAAAAAAAGATCAATTGGATTTTATTATCAGGACTCGAGGTAATATATGTGTTGATACTAATCGGTTAATTTGACTTTCTTCATGAAAAAAAATCGTTTAATTTGACTTGATGGCTTAGAATAATAAATATTGATTAAAATACTTTAAACACTCTTTCTTTTGCCTTAATTATATAGATTTCTCTTCTATTTGGAAAACATGCATTTTAATCCAAATCATCGACATGGTTGAAGAATATTCTATATTCTAAAAAGATTTTTGAAGTATATTTTTAATTAAAAATCATATGAGAATAAATCTTGTTTACTAATTTACTCTCATTATACTAAGGATATTCTATTGATTTGAATAAATTTTGAAGTAAAGAATTTAAAATTAAAATCCACTTAGTAAATTAAAAAAATGGTGCGGAAAAATAAAAGATAGTAGATCAATGAAAAGGCATGGAACTTAGTATAAATCGTATTTCTATGACTTACAGAAAATATAACTTGTCAAATTTAATTTTTATATTTTGAATTGATAATTACTGATTGATGGTTACTATCAATAGAAGTTAGTCTAATAGCATGTATATAATTCATACCTAAAAAATATGGGCTCAAACTTCATTGGAAATACTTTCATTGAAATTGTAAGATCTCTTGTTGTTCCTTAACTATCAAAATCCATTAAAATTAATAACTACTAATCCCCATGTTTCCAAGTCAATGATTTAGGTAGACCAAAGTTACTCAAAAGATAGTGTATGATCAATAAGTAATTGGCTTGTATGTAACTAAGCGGACATCTATCTTTAGTTTTAGTTTGTATGTGAATCTAACCCCTTAACTAAATTCTTTTATAAAAAAATTGGGATTTGGGGAAGTTTTTATGTTTCTAAAGCTCACTACAAGCATGATGCTGAAAAGAGACAACTATAGTGTACACTGAGCCATTAATATGTTACTCTATCCTATTCTAAATATAGAATAAAGTTTGTAATACAGATTTCACTATAAACTTTATTTTATATTTAGAACTGAAGGTAGTATTGAAGATAGGACACTCCTTCCTAATATCTCATGTTTATTATTATTATTATTTTTTTGCTTTGACTATTAGTAACTATTATTGACCCAAACAGATCACACCAATAAGTCTAATGAAAGCATCGCAGGGGTGTTATTGAAATAACATTAAATAACAAGAAATTTTATTAAAGGGAAAATGATAAGAAAATATTACTTGAATTTTAAAATCTCAAGTTAGTCTTGTTATCCACAAAAGTATATGAATTAACTAAAAAAGTTGCAAAATCACTTATTTGAGATTTTAAAGTTCAAGTGATATTTTTTTTAATCTTTTTTAATAAAACAGTTTAATCAATCTAAACGTTAGTACACCAAACAACATACTATTATTGCATTTTTAGTTGAGAGAATAAGATTTCACGTTATTTATATATTCATTGTCTTATTACCATAAAAACACATTGGATTTTGTTGCCATTGCTACTCATATTTTTCTCTATCAATTTATTACTTTATTTTTATTATGTGAAAATCTCAAGATGCATGATTAACCACATGTATGTTGCAATATTATTTTCATTTGAAACATCTATTATTTATATTGGGTGACATGTCAATTTTTCATATATTAACATCTTGTGTAAAACTTAGTATGTTGAACTTGATGCATATATAATTAGGTATGAGATTTTTGCTAATTATATAGAAAACATGACAATCATGTATACTTGCCTTTTTATTTCATTAAAAATATCATGCAATTTTGGATATGTGTGACATAAATATTTAATTTAGTCTGTTAGCAACCTAGCATCATAAAAAGTAAAGCAAAGCGGTAAGAGGCTTAGCCAAAGTGGATGTCAAGTTTGAAGACAGAAGTACACATACATGAAAAATGACCAGAGGATAGAGAGAAAGTGATTTGTCAATGGCATTATTGGTAGAGGGTTTTTGTTTGTAATGGCTTTGAAAATCATGGACCTGGCTTTCGGCTTTGGTCGTTTGCGAAACAGTGTCGTTTTGTGTTAAAACACTGAGCAACTGTGTTTTTTTCTAAATATATATATATATATATATATATATTAGGGTTAAGGTGCAAAAATACACATATGTTTTTCCTCCAGGAGCGCCCAGCAACATATGTTTTTTTTTTGTGCAAAAATACACACGCCGTTAGGTTTTAGGAGCAAAAATACCACTTCCGTTAGTTGACCGTTAACGGACCGTTAACCATGGTGAAATTACTCTTTTGCCCTTAACCCTTTTCTTTTTTAATTATTTTAAACTAAGGGCAAAAAGGTAATTTCATTATGGTTAACGGTCAACTAACGGAAGTGGTATTTTTGCTCCTAAAACCTAACGGCGTGTGTATTTTTGCACAAAAAAAAACATATGGTGCTGGGCGCTCCTGGAGGAAAAACATATGTGTATTTTTGCATCTTAACCCTATATTTTATAATACTGATTGTTATTAAAAAGATATTTCATAATATTGACTACTACTGAAAAAATACTTTAGGATCTTGTAAAATTACTTTAGGATCTTAAAAAAATATTTTAGGGTATTAACGGGTGCTAAAAATATACTTCAAGATATTGATTTAGTATTGAAAAAAATACTTTATGGTTTTTAAAAAATATTTCAAGGTAATGTATGTTACGAAAAAGATACTTTAGAAAAAAAATTTCAAGATCATAGAGTATTTTTTAAGTATTGTTTAATATGAAAAAATATCTTTTTAGTATCATTTAGTACCTTTAAATATTTTTTTAAGATCTTAAAGTAATTTTGCAAGATCATGAAGTATTTTTTAAGTATTAGTCAATATTTTGAAGTATCTTTAGTGTACTGTCTAGAAATATATATATATTTTAAAAAAAAAAGCACAACTGCCTACTGTTTTGGTGTAAAACGCTGTCGTTTTAAGTATTGGAGCGTAGTGAATAAGAGTCCGCAAAGGACCAAAGTCAGGTCCGAAAATCATAACAACATAATGAATAACAACCCGTTAAAACCGCATCATCAATCTAATTATTAGTATGATAAACAATAGACAATTGCAGCATTTTTAGCAAATAGGATAAGATTCAGTTATTTATATATGGTATGTTGTATTACTTAACGAAAATTCCAAATTCATTGTTAGATTTTGTTGTCGTTATCATTCAAATATATCTTACTCTATGAGCAATTTAAACTATGCCCTTATTGGGCAAGATTTGCCGTTATTTTTATATCATTTATTGTATTCCTACAAAGTTAATTCCAAGTTCATTGTTAGATTTTGTTTGCCGTTATCATTCAAATATATCTTACTCTATGAGCAATTTGAACTATGCCCTTATTAGGCAAGATTTGCCGTTATTTTTATATCATTTATTGTATTCCTACAAAGTTAATTCCAAGTTCATTGTTAGATTTGATTGTCGTTATCATTCAAATATATCTTACTCTATGGGCAATTTGAACTATACCCTTATTGGGCAAGATTTGCCATTATTTGTATATAATTTATTGTATTCCTACAAAGTTAATTCCAAGTTCATTGTTAGATTTGGTTGTCGTTATCATTCAAATATATCTTACTCTATGGGCAATTTGAACTATGCCCTTATTGGGCAAGATTTGCCGTTATTTGTATATAATTTATTGTATTCCTACAAAGTTAATTCCAAGTTCATTGTTAGATTTGGTTGTCGTTATCATTCAAATATATCTTACTCTATGGGCAATTTGAACTATGCCCCTATTGGGCAAGATTTGCCATTATTTGTTTATAATTTGTTGTATTTGTATAAAGTCAATTCCAAATTCATTGTTAAATTTGTTGCTGTCAAGTCATTTATATATATCTTACTTTATGGGAAATTTGAACTATACCTTTATTGGGTAAGATTTGTCATTATTTGTATATAATTTGTTGTATTACTATAAAGTGAATTTTAAGTTCATTGTTAGATTTTGTTGTCATTATCATTCATATGTATCTCTATGGGCAATTTGAACTATGCCCTTATTAGATAAGATTTGCCGTTATTTGTATATAATTCATTATATTACTATAAAGTCAATTCCAAATTTATTGTTAGATTTTGTTGTCGTTATCATTCATATTTTACTCTATTAATTTAAATTTTTTATTTTTACACGGTGAAAGTGAATCCCAAGATGACTGACATATAGGTTGCAATAAATGTGTTTATTTTTTTGTTTGAAATTAGATTGAGCGACATGTCCTCATATCTTAACTGTTTGGTGTAAAAATTCGTATGTTTAAATTGCCATGCATACTTAACTTGGTTTGATACTCTTGCTCATTATATTGAAACCATGTATTTTATTAAAGAGAATGTCTTAATTTAGAGGTGAGTATGGGTAGGACGAAACCCATGCTTGATGCCTGCTTAGAGAATCACTAGGCAATAAAATGCAACCCGATGCCCAGTCCTGTCCGATAGAAGCCCTAACATTTTTGAGTTGGGCAATCATGGGCTGGGCAGGACGGGCTTCTCATGTCCAAATGATGATATCCTACCACACTCTATGTGGCAAAAAAATTTCAATAATACCTAATAAACAATATTGTAAACTTCAAATATAATCCATAATTATACATCTTAGAATATTTCAAAATAACTCTACAACTTGAGTCTTCTAATTTAAAAAACCACCATATGTCTTAACAAATAATCAAATACGCATGCCTGAATAATTAAATAACATCTATAATCCATTAAATAAAATGCATCATTAGTAATATTATGGACTAATGATCAAATACTCAATGGATATATTAAAGTTTTAGTACATATATAATATAATATAAGTCTATTAACTATTATATAAATTTTTTTTATATCAAATATAACACACACTGGGCAAGGTGGCATATCTTGCCCGATGCCTGGTCTTGCTTGCAAAACTGCTCAACTCGATTATGCCCATTTTTTCTCAGCCAGGCGCACTGGGCTCTCGGGTATCATGCACAACCCTATGTCTTATCACACAATTGTGATGATTTGTAACAAAAATCTTTGATTTAGTTTGTTAGAATCATTAAAGTAAAGCTTAAAGGCATACAAGAAAAGATGTCATGTTTAAAAACGAAAGCACACATGAAAAATGGCATAAGGATAGAGAAAGAAAATAAATCGTCAATAGCACACACGAAAAATCTATTTTAACATTTTAATTTTTAGTCTTTTAAAAAAATAATATTATTTTTATGGTTCTTCTTAATAAATATTATTTATGTTAGGTCCTTTATTATAATTTTTTCAAAATTATATTTAAGTTCATTAGAATCATAAAAAGGAAGTAGTAAATTTGCAGATCAACATTGAGTCAGCGTGAGTGTCAAGCTATGTATCGAGATAATACCATTAGATCAGTACTCTACTATCAAATAATAGACAACTTTAAAATCTATTAATGTGGAGGATCATAATTGATTCGTTTTGTTATATTAATATATAATGTAAGTCCAAATACATTTTTGAATTTCACAATGATCACTATTCACTACTGCTCATATTTTGGTTTCCTAATTCATGAATTGTGATTTTTATTAGGTGGAAATACTAAATTGCGGCATTTGTTCGATATAAAAAATTAAATATGTGTAAATCATAATACTCTCCTTGGTTCTTAATGTTAATGTAGGACCAAATTAAGAAGTTGGTATCTGTTTTAAATGTAACACATATTGCTTATATTTATCAAATTTTTACTAATTTATTTCTATTAATGCTTTATCAACAATAATCAAATAAAAAAGAGATTGAGAAAATTAAGGAAGATAATTAGGATAATTTAAAAAAACATCATATTAATTAATTTTTTTAATATATTTAAATTGAGTAAATATATCTTACATTAACAATGTTAATCAACGATTAAGGGGAGGGAGTACATGTATAATTGAAATTTGAAATATTTGTTTATAGTTGGGTAACATATTATTTCTTTTTTCTTTTTTATCTTAACCCAATGCAAAACTTATAAAATAGTTTCCAAATTCCTATAAATCTCTTATCGAGATTTGGGGTTCTTCTATTTAGGTAGAAGAACATGCCAATTTTGTTGAAATGAATAGGTCTACACACTTTTTAATACCGTAATAGAAATTTTAATACTCATCGTTATTTTCATACAATTCGTTTTGTTTCCATAAAATAAAACCCAATTATGATGTTAAAACATTTTAATTTTTGGGAAGCTCTAATATTTTAATTTTTTTTTAAATTCAAAATTACTAACTTGAACAGAATATCTTCTATTCTAGCTTTTAGATAATTTTTTTACCTCATAAGTTTTTAGATAATTTGAGCTTTAAACTGTTATATCCTTTCAATAATTTTTACAATATTATACTTTAATATGAATATTTTTAGTTTAGATTTTTCAATTTTCATACGAATATTATTTTTTAAATAATTTGAAACAAATATTTTCTCTTATGTATTCTTTTCTCCTCTTCTAAATTAGAAGGCAAAAAATGTGAGAGAAAAATGGTTAAGTTGCAAAAACGGTGCCATGTCAACGAATATTGATTGTTTAACAAATTTAATCTTTAAACTATTTTATCCCTTCAATAATTTTCACAATATTATATCTTCAACAAATATCACATATTAAACCCACCAGCGTTGACTGTCTCACAAAAATACGGCCAAGATACACGCGCGCGCGTGGATAGAGGAAATACTTTATAAGTAAATTTCCACATTAATCCAATCTTTTCTAAATCACATGATTTTTTATTTTCTTTTGCCTATTCATCTAAGTCCTTATAGAGTCACATTTAAGATTTTTAAAAGTATTTATTCATATAAATCGACACAAAAATTCTTTAACATATTAATCTCATATATCATAAATCACAATTAAAAACTAATTTTAAAATCCCCAATTATTAAACCAAAGACATCTTAATCTTTACTTTCATGATTCCTAGAGGGTGTTTGGGAGTTTTCAAAATTTAGGTTTTAAAAAAAGTTTGATAACCACTTATTTTTTTTTTTCAAAAGTTATTCTGAATTTAAAACATAAGTTTTGATCCAAAAACCTAAATTTTCCAAAATTCAATTTTTTTTTTTTCAATTTTCAACCTTCTTTTGCATGAGTGGGTCCACCATTATTATACAAACCCCAAAATGCCATGATTTAGTCCTATGCTCAATTTTTAAAAGTTAATGTCTTTTTTTGATAAATTTTACACTATAAAAACTATTTTAATAATAATATTCAAATACTATCATTTTTTTTAAAATATATTTTACAAAATTTATTTTTTAAATCTTATTTTTACCTTATAAATCCCTAAATCTATCCTCTAAAATCAACGTACAAGCGGGTTTGTAAGTTTATTAGGACGGTGGGATTTTATTTTAATGGCGCTTCGCGTAATTTTGCTCCGAAAGCGAGGGTAAGATCACTGCCAGCTTACAATTCAGCTCTCGTCTCTTTTATTTAACCTTCGATCCCGAAATGATACCAGTCTCTCTCTTCGTTCTCCTGGTTCTCTCACTGATCCGCCGCCCGGATTTGGCCGTATCGAGCTTGGGATCTCTTCTCTGTTCATCATTTGTTGAAAACCAGAGATCGTGATTCAAATTGTACTTTCTGTTCAATCCGGGTTACGTTGCTTCGATAGATCCGAAGTGACCAGAGTGAGGCAAATTCCTCTGCACCTTTAATATAGCTCCTCTTCTGGCAATCCATTGTTATAGATCTTTGGTTTATTGTTCAATCTATACCTTTGCATACGATCAAGTTCCCTATCTTAGTCGTTTTTGGGCTTTGAATTGTGTTTTGTTGCGGAGAATTAACTGATTCAAATGTCATATGGTTGCTCTTTTTCTTAACAAACATTCGTGATTTGTTATCTCTATGGGTTTTTGTGGCGAGTGATGATCCGATCCCGATAGTGTCATGCATCGGTCCGCCGCATTCAATATCTGAGGCTCGTGAATGCCTGTGGTGATTTGTGATATTTCCGGTTCTATTGTTGTGGATCTAAGTGTTCCCTTTGTAGCAAATTATGTAGAATTTACATCTAATTAGTGTATTGCGTAGTACAGGTTGATTTGTTCGATTTTCTTAATGGGTTACCGCATATATATTATGTTATGTCTTTAAAGTTTCTTAGTTTTAATATTAGAGATAATGTTCCGAATCTTTTTGTTCGATTGGTTGTAGATCATTCGGTAGCTGTTGAAATGGCAGCAGCAACGGGATGGTACAAGGGAAGAGTGAAAGCGGTTCCTTCAGGAGACTGCTTGGTCATTATGGCCATGGCCAGCAGCAAGCCTGGTCCTCTGCCTGAAAAGACCATCACTTTGTCATCCCTGATTGCTCCTCGACTGGTATGATTTTCTAGCTGACATTCTCTTGTTCTGTGGATATAATGTTGCCAACAATTACGTTTGATGCATGTTTTGTGTGAACTTGTGCCTTACGGCTTAAAACTGTCCAAGACTGAGTACTTGATTTACATCATTCTTTGCTAGGCACGTAGAGGTGGTGTGGATGAGCCATTTGCATGGGAAAGTAGAGAGTTTCTAAGGAAACGCTGCATAGGGAAGGTGCGCAGTATAAAAATTGTTGTCTTGATTGGTTGGTATGGTGGTATTTCCTTGACATAAGGCATATTAAGTCTGACTTGATGTAATCTTTGACCAGGAAGTGACCTTTCGAGTTGATTACAATGTGCCATCAATTAATCGGGACTTTGGCACTGTTTTTCTTGGTGACAAAAATGTCGGAATGCTGGTTGTTGAGGAAGGCTGGGCCAAGGTTGAATAATTATTAGTTTCCGTGCAGATTTTCCTTGTTTAAATGATTCAACCGTATCTGAATAGAATAGCTGTTATCCTGTTGATGCAGGTAAGAGAGCAGGGGCAACAGAAAGCCGAAGTGAGTCCTTACCTTGCCGAATTATTGCGACTGGAAGAACGTGCTAAACAAGAAGGCCTTGGTCGGTGGAGCAAGGTTTGTTTCTGAATTTCCCTTTTCTGGATTTGTCCATCTGATAGTTAACTGTAAAAATGGCATTATTTTGGGTTATTGAATGCTGATAGAGGTTATTTTTATTCTTAAATTTTCACTTCTTTCAAAGCTAATTGTTTAGCTTATCATATTTATATGTCTGCTCATTCCATTATTGGCAAATTTGTTTGCTTATAATTTCCCTGGACACTGTTAAGATTCTTTCATTTTTTTTGGGTCAAAGTTAAGATTCTTTCATGGAGTAAAGGATGTTTTCACTGCTGGCGTTGTCCTAAAGTTGTTTCATTAGATGTTATGTGCATCAATTGACAGACACATTGTGAAAATGTGTAATCACATGTTTCCTATGTTGAGAGATTTGATTATGGATACCTTTTGATTTGTCATCCATCTTATTTCTTAAAAATCCTGATTCATTACACATTTTATATGACCATACAAGATGCATCTAGGATGGGACAGAGAATAGAGAATTTATAGCACCTTTATTTGTTGAATTTATAGAAATATACCATGCTTATGCTATATTTGATTCTGTGGCTGATTGCAGGTCCCTGGTGCTGCTGAGGCATCTATCAGAAATCTACCCCCTTCTGCGATTGGTGATCCTAGCAACTTGGATGCTATGGGATTGTTGGCTGAGAACAAGGGCCGGCCCATGGAAGGGATTGTTGAGCAAGTTCGTGATGGTAGTACCCTTCGTGTGTATTTACTTCCCGGGTTTCAGTTTGTCCAAGTTTTCATGGCGGGTATTCAGGCAAGTTTCATACAATGCTCTAGCCATTACTACAAATCTTTTGTGCATGTTAATCATATATATATATGTATGTATTCTATTTGAATTAGGCTCCACAAATGGGAAGGAGAGCTGCAACAGAAACAGTTGTTGAAACAGAGCTGGCAGCTGATGAGACTAATGGAGATGTTCCTGGGGAGCCTCAAGCCCCACTTACATCTGCCCAGAGACTTGCAGTTTCAACGTCTGCTGAAACTGTTGCTGATCCTTTTGCACCAGATGCTAAATTTTTCACTGAGATGCGTGTGTTGAACCGAGATGTGAGTGGCCTGCTTTCATTAGATGTATATTGCTTTGTGGATTTCTGCAAATTTTCTGAATTTTATGTGGGCATATGTAGGTTCGCATTGTCCTGGAAGGAGTTGATAAGTTCAGTAATTTGATTGGTTCAGTGTATTATCCTGATGGTGAATCAGCTAAGGATCTAGCACTGGAGCTTGTGGAAAGTGTATGTTGTTCATTTGAGTAATATATTGTTAGGATCCCACGTAATACAAGCCTTTATAGAAGGCAGATAACATATTTCCTATAACTTCTTATAACTGCTAACTAAAACTAACGAATAGATAAGATAGGAAAATTATTGTTCATTGGCTGGAGTTTCAGATACTGGCTCTAGAGTTACCTTTTCCCTCTCTTAATTCTCTTAAGTTCTATCATATATTATCATAATTTATTTTCTGCAGTCAATTCTTATTTTACTTGCAGTTTTATATAACAAACTGCTTCTGCACCACACATTTTGGATTGGTTCATGGAAGCTCTATCATGCTTGTAGCTACTTGAATATGTACTTAATTTTGGTTGGTTCCTTGGAAGGGACATGCCATGCCAGTGCTTACTCTCTGAATGATGCACATTATAGATTACTGAAGGAATCTTGTATTTATTGGTTTCTAAGCATGTGCTGCCCATTGGATTTAAATGGGATGCATTATGCTTGCTGTTCACACTGGGTTTCTGTTCACTCTTAGGGATTAAGTAGTTTAAGCCTCTATGGTTTATACTTTATATACACTCTGATGCTGATGTATTCTTTTGCTTGACTGAAATATCATCTATAAATATTTCTACTGTAATTTTACTGTGATTATATTCTGATTTCTGATAATACCCCACTTTATTTTCTTCTATAATACAGGGTTTTGCTAAATATGTTGAATGGAGTGCAAATATGATGGAAGAAGATGCAAAGCGGAGGCTGAAGAATGCAGAGCTTCAGGCAAAGAAGAGCAGGTTAAGGATTTGGACAAATTATGTACCACCAGCCACAAATTCAAAAGCAATTCGTGACCAGAATTTTGCAGGAAAGGTAAACTTCTGTCCAAACATATACTTATGACAAATAATCAGTTGGTGATGTCATCTTGTGATATTTTAAGTTGACTTTTCCAGGTGGTAGAGGTTGTAAGTGGGGACTGCCTGATTATTGCTGATGATTCCATCCCATATGGCAGTCCACTAGCAGAGAGGAGAGTCAACCTGTCAAGTATCAGGTGTCCAAAGATCGGCAATCCTCGTCGGGATGAAAAGCCAGCTCCTTATGCCCGTGAAGCAAAGGAATTTTTAAGAACACGCCTCATTGGTCGTCAGGTACAAAAATTGGTTATGATGCCTTATTTTAATGTAATTGAGAATATTCATTTGTACTGATTACTCCTGTTTCCAGGTGAATGTTCAAATGGAGTATTCTAGGAAGGTTGGCCCAGCAGATGGATCTACAGCATCAGGGCCTGCAGATTCCAGAGTAATGGATTTTGGATCTGTATTCCTAGTGTCTCCTGTGAAGGCGGATGGTGATGATGCCCCGTCATCAGCTCCTTCTGCTGGAGGCCAGCAAACTGGGGTAAATGTTGCAGAGTTGGTGGTTGGCCGTGGTTTTGGGACTGTCATTAGACATCGTGACTTTGAGGAGAGGTCAAATTTCTATGATGCTCTACTTGCTGCTGAAGCACGTGCCATTTCTGGAAAGAAAGGAATCCATTCTGCTAAGGATCCTCCAGTCATGCATATAACTGACTTGACCATAGTGAGAATAGTGATGGTTATGCTAAATTTCTTTCGATTTTCATTGAAATATAACTTTAAACTTTTTCTCCCCACAGGCATCGTCCAAGAAAGCCAGAGATTTCTTACCTTTCCTGCATCGAAGTAGAAAAATTCCTGCTGTTGTGGAATATGTCCTCAGTGGACATCGTTTCAAGCTGTTGATTCCTAAAGAAACTTGCAGCATTGCCTTTTCATTTTCTGGTGTCAGATGTCCTGGTCGTGATGAGCCACATTCTAATGAAGCAATTGCACTAATGAGGCGAAAGATTATGCAGAGAGATGTTGAGGTAACATAAGTTATCTGTGAATGTAATATTACTTCATTTTTGCTTTTTTTATAATATGTATTCTTTGCAGATTGAAGTGGAAACTGTTGATAGAACTGGAACTTTCTTGGGATCCTTGTGGGAATCAAGGACCAACATGGGAGCTGTACTTCTTGAAGCTGGCCTTGCTAGACTTCAAACCTCCTTTGGCAGTGACAGAATTCCTGAATTCCACCATCTTGAGCAAGCTCAACAATCAGCTAGGGTGCGAAAACTGAAAGTAAGAAAGGAACTATTATGGTTTTATATTCTAATTACTGTTTCCCCCTTTCAAATATTCTAAGATGAATTGTTTTGCAGATGTGGGAGAACTATGTTGAAGGGGAGGAAGTGTCCAACGGTGCAGCTGTTGAGAACAAGCAACAAGAAGTGCTTAAGGTGCTTTGGATAGACTTTGCATAAGAGATCTGTGTTTTTAAAAACATGACTGACTTATCTTATTTTTATGAACTGTCAGGTTGTGGTTACCGAAATCTTGGGAGGTGGTAAGTTTTATGTACAGACAGTTGGTGATCAAAAGATAGCATCGATTCAGCAACAACTTGCTTCTTTAAACCTTCAAGAACCTCCTGTGATTGGTACTTTCAATCCCAAGAAGGGTGACATAGTCCTTTGTCATTTTCTGGCAGACAATTCTTGGTACCGTGCAATGGTGAGTTCCAACCTGAAACCTTAGCTGTGTATGCAAGCTCATTCTAAAAGCATTTGACAATTAAATTGGGGTTGTATTAGGGAGATAATCTCCTGATGGTTGAGATATCGCATTCCAGTTCCTCTTTGAAACATAATTTTCTTCACCCTATATCTGCTTTTGTTTTTTTCTCTTTGTAAGTTGCTAGTTTAATATCATTTGATAAAACTAAAGTTGATTTTGTTTACTCAATCCGATTCCAAAATTTGATATGATCCTGTAGTCTTTTTTCTTTCTGCCTGAGTATAATGATTCCTGGATTAATCAGGGTTGTGAGTTACATCACAAGCCCAACTCTTTAAACACAAGCTCCATTGAGAGAACCTTGTGCAATTTAATTGCCTATAGTAATGCCACAAGATGCCAAATATTTTGTGGATTGCTTTCTCTCCTTTTATTGTGATCACTTCTTACTAAACTGTCTTTTGCTTTTGAAATTCTATATGCCACATACCCTTTTCTTTCTTTTCCTTTTTTTACTACATGGTATTTACAATTCAAACTTGTAATCCTTTGTTTTATCATCCTGAGTATTTACCATTGAGTATTGTAGGTTGTCAATACACCTCGAGGACCAGTTGAATCTCCTAAGGACAAATTTGAAGTATTCTACATTGATTATGGAAATCAAGAAGAAGTAACTTACAGTCAATTACGGTCTGTTGATCCATCTGTGTCTGCTGCACCTGGTCTTGCTCAATTGTGCAGTCTTGCATACATCAAGGTTCCAAGCTTGGAGGAGGATTTTGGTCAAGAAGCCGCTGAATATCTGAGTGAGATGACCTTAAGCAGTGGAAAAGAGTTCATGGCCAAGGTTGAGGACAAAGATACCTCAGGAGGAAAAGTGAAAGGACAGGGAACTGGGACAATTCTTGGTGTAACTCTTGTCGCTGCTGATGCTGAGATCAGCATTAATGCTTCCATTCTTCAGGTTTTTTCTTGTAGCTTATTCCTTAGCTTTTAGAGCCATATATATATATATATATATATATATATATATATATATATATATATATATATATTAATGCCATTGTTTCAAGAAGGTTTAAACCTTTGATATTACCACATCTCATTGTACACTTAATGGCATGAGCTAGTCTAGGTGGCTTTTAGTGGCTGTTGTTTTGATTCATTGTGTGCATACCCTAAACATGTAAAAAATGCAATCTTCTGAACTTTGCTTTGTTTCTGTGGGAATTCCAGGAAGGACTTGCTAGGATTGAGAAAAGAAATAGGTGGGACAGAAAAGAAAGACAGCTTGCCCTTGATAGTTTGGAGAAGTTCCAGCAAGAAGCACGAACCGGTAGGCGTGGAATATGGCAGTATGGAGACATCCAGTCAGATGACGAAGACAGTGCTCCTCCTCCAAGAAAGGCTGCTGGGGGCCGAAAATGAATGTAATTTAATGATGGGAGGTAATCTATAAGATAGGCATCATTGATAGAAAATGAGTGAAAGGTATGAACATTATGCTGTTGAGTTAGCGAGGTGAAGGAAGTGCTGTGCGTGAACCTTAGTTTTGTTTTATTTTTATTTATTTATTTTTAAAATTTTGTCTGTTAGGTTGAGGGGACAATTTTTTCTATGATGTCATAATAAGGTACATGCGGCAAAGTTCATTGTTACCATGGGGTATTTGAGAAGACTAAGTTTCAGTTAAAACTCAGTACATGCTTGTGCTGCTTCTTGCTCTTTACAAAACTGTTATTTACATATAGAACTGGTCATCTTTCAACAAAAGCATGTGTATTGAGGCACCAGAAGGAAAGATTTTTCTTCTTTGGGCAAAAAGGCAGAATAAAAGATTGGTGAATTATGCTCTATGAGTTGGCGAATCGTACTTCAGTCTTGAGGCATGTCTTGTCTCTTTCTGACGTGCAGAGTGTTGCAAAACGAGACAAATGTTTGGATGCATGGTCACTCTGACTGAAAGCGAAAGCCCTTCGAATAACGGTGTAGTGAAATCTTGAGATTTACTTGTTCTTTTTTTTTTTTTTTTAAAATTGCTGAATAAGCATTCATGTTAATGGAAAATAATTTAATAGAACTATCAAATTAATTATAAATCACGGACAAACAAATCTTTGATAGAGGACGGCGAAAACTTAGTTTAATAATAGAAGGATTGCCAGAATTTTGACAAAATTAAAAAGGGGGAAAAAACCTTCATAACCTGCGGAAAAACAATAGGAGTAATGATTTATTGTTTTCACCTCACCTAATAAAATAAAACGCATGTCTTTGCCAGCCTAATTGAACCTCGTATCATCAAAGAGTTTTAACTGTGAATGCCACACAAGTAGAATAAGGTTGCCACCTCTGTTGGAATTTGGAAAAGAAAGCTGAAATAAGTTTTAATATTCTTCAATCTTCACTGTTGAATGTAAATTTCTTGCATTTTATGAAGCCTAGAAAATAAGACAACTTATTATATATTTTAGTAATATATAAATTATATATATTTTTTATTCAGGGTATAATAACTTACAAATAATACAACGTAACTTACCAATCAAGTTCAGGTGCGAATACATGGATTGGGGTTTGGTCCAGGGACTGTGAGACCTATCAGAGTGAACGTCCATAAGACCATAACTAAGTGGCTAGACATGACCTGTCAATTTCTTTTCTTCTTTTTGTTTAAACTTATTTAACAAATCTTTCAAAAAAATAAATAACATATTTTTTTGTCATCATATATACTCAGTTTACTCAAATAACTAGAAGGAAGAGTCAAAAACTCAGGAGTACTAGAAGTTTATACATACAACTCTACCCAGGCCAAAAATTAACATAATATCTAAAATTGATGAAGAGTTGCACCATTTATAACTTATAAGTCACACACACATAAAAATATGTATAAATTCAAAAAGGTAAAATAATAATAATTTGTAATTGTAATACACGCGCCATTTCCGGAGGCTTCGGAGATTATCGTGGATGGCTAAGTGTGACAACAAGTGTCCCTCGGCTTTCTCCTTACTGCTACGTGCCTCCAGAACTTTCCCTCCTATTTCTTTATCCTGAAACTGCTTCCGCATCAGATTCTTCTCCTTCATTTATATATATACGCTCTCTTGCTTTTCAGAATCTTCAGTGGTCACTGCAACAAGCTACTCATTACTTCTCTGGTAATTCTCTGATTCTGACTACTGCTTCTCAATCAATCGAGATTCATTATCTTCTTCACTCTTTGATCTTTGTCAGTAATCATGGCTTCCCCATCCGCGGTATGTTCATCATCTTAACTTCCTCACTCTTATATCTTGCTATCTTTTTTAACTTTTCATTTGTTCATCCATAAGTTGTCTCTTTGGATGCAGATGGGTTTGGGAAAAGCACTGTTGAACAGGGGAATCCGTAGGTTAACGACGTCAACAACACCGAAGACAAAGGCATACGCTCCGGCGTCTGATTACGGCTACGGTCATCACCACGGCCAGCAACAGGGACGGAAGCCGGCGGCAGCGGCGAAGGGGGACTATGTGCCGGTGTGCGTAGCGCTCGGGATGATAGCGTTGTCAGCGGGGTTTGGGCTGCACACGGCGTGGCATCAGCTGAGGACATCGCCGACGGTGAGGGTGAAGAAACAGAGGAGGGAGACGCTGCCGGAGGTGGTGGAGCCAGAGCACGTGGCGGAGGAATCCGACAAGTTCATCAGGGGATCTTTCTTTCGGAAAGTGGCTCACATTCAGGATAAGAAATACCCGGAGAAGCAGGTCATGCCTGATCCTATTCGCAACGATGCTTTCGCCGTCCCTGCTAAAATTGAAACTCTGAAATCTGTTGGAGTTGATCCTTCTCATGTCTGATCATTTGTCTATAGCTTTGTAATGGATTTTCATATAATAGTGCTCGAGTTGTATGTACATATATCAGTAAAAAAAAAAAAAAAAACATCCCACTCAGTTGGCTTGAGGGAGCCTCTAGCTCTTCTCTTTGGCTTGTTTTAGAGTTGTAGGAAAAACAGGGTACGTGCGGATATTAGCTTCTATTGTATAAAGGTTTTTACTTGTGAACACAAACAAATGTAATTAAATGTTCTGTGCCCAGAGACCTTGTAATATATACACACTTCTGTGAAGATATCCTTCTGCATCGATTGAGATTCGTGCCTCATTTTTAAATTCCTGCTCCTTATCTTAAACTAAGTTATTGGTTATGTGACCGAATACCAAAAGATAACATAAAGAAAAGGACGTATAATGTCTTGTACAATGCTGCTGTTGTGTTCATGGAGGGAAATTATAGCAGATTGGGTTTGATCGCACTATTCATTTGATTTACTTTACTTTCTTATAATATACAAATTGTTAACCAAGATAGATATTATACATTTGATAGAGAAAGTTGATTGATGTCTTACTTTCATATCAAAACAAACTCATCAAGAAACAAGTTATACTAAGAAAGCTGATTTTTTTGTTTTCATTAGTTCTGTGTAATCAATACTTTCATCCGCTTCTTCTCCTCTTCTCTAAGGCAGCAAGCTTTGCATCACAATCTCTTCAATGGCTTTTCTTCAATGGCTTTGCTGCATGAGCAAGTGGAGCGCGATGCTACGAATAGGCTGTCCATATATTTTTGGGAAAATTCATATAGAGCTCTTGTAACACAAAAAAAAAAATATTCAAAAAAGGCCTTAAGATTATGAAAATATCAGAAGGTCTTTTCTGGTATAAATTCATTAAAACGTTATCAACTATACCAGCCCCGTTAACAACTAAAGTTTTAATAAATTTATACCAGAAAAGGTTCAGGTCCCAAGGTCTTTTCTGGTATTTTTAGAATCTTAGGGTATTTTTTGAATTTCTTTTTTCTGTTAAAAAGGCCCCATATGGATTTTCCCTATATTTTTGGGAAAATTGCAACCCATCCCGTTTAACAAATTTAATGGCAATCAAGTCTCTTAAAATGATCAAATATCAAATTACAGCAGAGTTCAATTTTAAATGTGAAAATACTGTTTTGTCTAATGATTTTTTTTTTTTTAAAAAAATAAGCTGAAACTTTTAGGGCTCAGTTGTATTAAAAAAAGTCGAGCTCTTCTCCCTCATTTTGTCTTTGTGAGGAGCCAGCGTGGTGAGATGAGGAAGAAGAGCTTGACTTTTTAAAAATAATATGACTATTTAATAGGAGCCTTATCAGCCATGTTTAAACTATGTTATTATATGTGTTATGAATATATTTATTATGTGAATGTTTATTGCATAGTAACCTTTAAAGGTCTATAAATAAAGGCCTTATATAAACATTTGATATACGAGAATTCATTTCATCTCTAGAATTTCTTCGTTTTAAAACACGTTATCAGCACGAGCACTTTAACTTCCTGAGCTTGTGTTGTTCTTATCTGATCTTTGCAATCTCTGAGCTTGTGTTTCTCTTAGTTTTCTACAATGCTCTAGCTCTCTATCTTCAACCAAATTTGTCCAGAATGTTCTACAAACATTTTCATCTCTGTTTCTTCCAAACAACTCCACCTTCTTTTTCTCCGACGGCTTCTCGCTTCTTCTTCTCTACCCCCAGTTTTCCAACTCCATCATTGACTCCCTGGACACTAGTTACACCACCACACAAGAACAGGAAGGATTCAAGAGCGATGGGTATTTGGCCCGAAAAGAGTTGTTTTCCATAGTGTAAGTTAAAGACTTGCAACTGCTGGAGATGTTTGTGGATTAGCTTCCTGATATGCCTAGAATCCATGGCTACGAGCTTGTTCATGGAGTTCTCAAACTCAAATTGCTAGAGTTTGCTCCAAAATAATCCTCAACCATGGAAGGAGGATGGATCGACGACAGATTTGGAAAGAGGAAGAAGAAGAAGAAGTTTTTGAAGATGAAGAATTAGAGTTGCTCTGAAAATCTGAGAACTTTACAGAACCTCGTTTCCTCCCATATCATGTTGTAGGGCCGCTTATTATTTAGGTACGTTTCTCTCTCAACATGTTGTGTTCACATGGTGCACAGGACATGAGAAAAGGAGGAGATCATAATTTGTAATTTGTGTGGGGCCAAAAATTTCCAGGTAAGTTCTCCCTGCACTTAATTTTATGTTTGTTTATCTATCTTTATTCAATTATCATGAATTATAAAACATGAAATCTTTGAACAAAAAAAAAACATGAAGTCATGGAAGATGATGAAATAATTAAATATATGAGCCTATGCTTATATAATATTATTAGAAAGAAAAAAAAACATGTTTACTCCTTTTTACTTTATTTTGTGTCTGTGTTCTACCTCTTTTACTTTTGTAATGTGATTTTGATTGATTACTTTATGGATGAATTATACCTGGAACACAATAAAGCACCCGAGATTTTTGTTTTAAAAAAATTGATTAATTAATTATTAAAATCATTGCAATTTTATAATGCACCACATGATTTGATTTACATTATTCAAAAATTATTTAATATTTTTCAAAAATAAATGGGTCCCATTTCTTCAACTTCCTCCACACGCCTATATCGCTTTCTCTTTTCCCAGAATTTGTTGCCAACAATCCTATTGCTTCTTCTATAGGAATAATGATCTATATTATAATAATGCAATGGTGTGATGTGCATTCACGTGAAGGAGTCATATATATTAAAATATATATTAAATGCCTAAAAATATTTGCATGGCCCATATGTTTCATTACTTTATTTTTTTAAAAAAAAAAATAATGACGATGATGATTAGTTTCCCTAACCCGTGAGTGAATAGAGAAAGTGTGTGAGATTTGGATTTTTGTATGAAAAAAAAAGTAAATCATGTGACGTGAGTAGATAGAAAAAGTTGGCAACTTTTGGATTATATATATATATATATATATATTCATGACCAAGGGTTCACCACACACAGGACACCAATTATTTTGATACATGATTAAAATGTTTCTCAATCAGGTACGCATATGCATAATAAATAAAATAAATGGCTCTTTTTCTCAAGTATTTCGGTAAATATTTTAATTGTTTCTTTATTATTTTAATTATTTTGTGTATAGTGGAGTTATGCAAATGAAGTAAGTGCATGCATTATTATAGCTTTATTTTACATACTATTATTTGGCCCATATATGTAAATGCGTGTTGCATGTTTGGTTGATGCTGCTCCTGTGTTGTGCATTGTTGATGTGCAATTGTAAATTAATAAAATTTTAATTTTTTTAAAAAAGATAAAGAGGTAAGAAGTGATGGAAGAAATGGATTTTACTCTAGGAGAATAAAAGGGGACGTCCTGTGGACCCAAAGACTGCCGCTCATGTGCAATGTGCCTTTCACTCCTAAATCATTTTAGTAAAAGGATGATGGAAATATTATACAAATTAATATGAATTATATTTTATATTAATGAGTTTGTGACTCAATATGGAGGAAAAAGGATCAGGGAAGGTATTTGGCTACAATTATTAAATTATTTTACTGGTCTATAAATGGATATATCTTGAATATATTTTCTTTATATTATTTCTTCAATTATAATTATTATTTTCCTCATCAAACGGAGGAAACCGAAGAAGGAAACTTAACATATGACAAAGGTATGCTTTTCTATTTTCTTTCTTTATATTTCAATTTACTAGCTAGAATTTGTATCTTTATAGAACTTTATATATATAATTTTTATTTATCTTGAAGATAAAATGATAAGCAAAATTGTGATAAAGTTAAGAAATATTGTGGATTAATTTTTTGCCATGATCAAACAAATGTGAATTATGAATCATGAATTTATATCCAACTGCATTCTTAGAAGTGAATGAAGTAATTAATAAAATTGTGATTATGATTGTTTTACTATTATTTTGTATTTTCTATGTTTATAATAATTTTTGTGAATGCGAGAAAAGAATATTTATAAATGAAATAATTAAATAAAAGACCATATTATTTCAACAAATTTTAATAGCAAGTGGTTCGACTCCATTACAAAGCTTAATCATCTCATTTTGAAGATACATAATGTCTTCTTCTTTTCCTTTTCTTGATTCGAGATCTAGATGAGGTAAAGTTCTTTTTAATATCGAGATCTGCCTCATAAGTTTTTGAAGCTTTTTGTATGGCCACTCTGTTAACCCTCCTTTTTGATAAATCTTTTGGATGGTGTGAGTACTCATATTTAATTGTTTACTCGCTTCATCGAGGGTTAAGTGAAAATAATTTCTTAAATCATGGAGCTTTGTTCTCTTTATTCTTTCTCGTTGCTCCATTGTTAATCTATATAATTCACCCTGTTTAAGGGATGAAGTATCATATGGAATATTAACCGCGAGTTGTTTTCCTTTATCTAATGGATTTTCAATGTTGGTTTGAAATGAACTTCCGCGGTGTTCATTTCGGTTTTTAGCCCATTCCGAACCAACACAAAGGACCTCATGATATTCCAATATAGGATCACGCATCAAGTTATATCACGATGCTTGTAAATCTATACAATACTGTGTCAGAAAATGTTTGATTTCTCCAAAATTCTTATTAGTAAAATCAAACATTGGAAGTCTGTCAGTATTATAAGATTTATCTTGTACATTTTCAAATAAAACAGTATGAGAAATCATACCTATCTTTCTCCCATGAACTTCAAATTTATGATATTGAAGTTCGTTGGTATGTATAATTTCCCGTAAAACATGACAGCAACTACATTCCAATAAGCTAGTAGTTGCTAACTGGCTTGTAGTTGCTGGCTGGTTAGTGGTTGTTGGCTGGTTGATTGTTGCTGGCTTGCTGGTTGTTGATAGTTGGCTGGTGGTTGTTTGCTGACTTATGAATGCTGGCTGATTGATTGCTGTCACTATTGGTTGAATTGGATTGGCAGACTCCATTAGTTCTACCATAGTTCTACACCTTTTAACAGGCCTCCTTGATGAACCTACTTCAGTTGTACCTTCAATCCTTGTAGATTGAGGAAGAACATTTGTTCTTGAGGGAAAAGTAGGAACATTTGAAGCAGAAGGAGGAATAAACATCTCAGAAGGAGGAATAAATGTATCAAAAGGATTAGGAGATAATAATAAAGTAAATGACATGTTTGGCTGATCATCATATAACAAAGCATCAAGTAATGCTGTGTTGGATGTATTAGAAACTGGGATATAATTGCTTGATCCTGCCATGGCTATAGAATTTAGAGATATATGTGTATGTGAGTATCTGGTAGTTGATGTTATCAGATGCTTGAGTGTTTGTGAGGCATATCCGTTTGCTTTCTTCTATTTATAGCCGAATATAGTACTATTGAATCTCTGCAGATCTGCGCAGTCCTGTTGAATCTCTATAGATCTGCTCCCTATAATGCACGAGCTTAGAGTTTTCTTGACTTTATATGCATACAACAATCCAAGTTGTTGCGCCTGTGATCCCACAATGATGCATGTTGCGCTTTTGATTCCACAATAATGTATCTGTGATTACACAGTGTTGCGCTCGTGAATCTACAGTGATACATCTAATGATTTTGTATTTTATAATAATATATATTTGTTTGTCGATTCTGAAAAATGGAAATTTTATTACCATAAGTAAGAAAATTATGCATTGATAATGTGAAATCTGTGGAATTTTAATGATATCTGTAGAAATAGATGTCATATATGGAATATTGTATGGAAGTTACATGAATTAATGTTAACGAACTCACACCTGAGGGGGAGATTGTTATATCAAGTGTGAACGTTTGTGTATTAATTCTTTGTGAAATTCTCTGTGAATATTTGTGTGATAATTTTTTGTGAATGTTTCTGTGTTGATTCCCCCAAAATGGATATTAGATTTGATGATAAATTATATGGAAGTTGGCATGACTCGTTTGATCATCCGAGTCGTATAGCTGTATGTTCTCAAATAAAAATGATTATGAAAATATTATTGAAAATAGATCTCTGGAAATATATTAAATTGAAAGATTATATGTGAGATTATAAATCTGCAAAGTTTGCAGTGATGTTTGCAACCAGAAGTTTGCAATATATTATGCGCGCAATTTCCAGATTGAATGATCCAGAAATCATATATGAGTAAATAAATGATTATGAGAACATTGTTTATATATATATATATATATATATATATATATATATATATATATATATATTTGCAGCAATTATATAAGCCAACAAAATTCTCCTCGTAAAATTGGCTTTTGGTCAGGAGCCAGATTAATTCCATCTTGAAATGTTTTAAATGTGCAATGATTATTAATCCACTATAATGCACACAGATAGATATATACTGCATGATCAGATGAGGGGGAGAAAAATAAGCAGATTGGGTAAAGAGATAAAGTGGAATGAATTATCATTGGCTCATATTGATCCTCGTACAAAGAAATGTGCACTAAAAGTTCAAAATGATAATTCAGTTGCAGAGTTTAGTTAATCAAATGTCAGAAGCATTTACTGACCTAAAGAAAGTGACAAAGTCACATGTCCCAACTGCAAATACTCCTATATGAATTATTATAAAGCACGCCTGAAGCGTTGCAAGTCCATCGGTTTTAAAGATAAAAATCCTCGAAAGAGAAAATGAGTTATAAAATATAGATGATCAAGTCGAGGATAGTTAAGAAAAGCTCCATAAGAGCCATCTCCTGAAGATATGTTATGTTCATAAGAGATATTACAAGAAAAGTGTATTGTGGTCCAAAAGAGACCTAGGTACCTAATATATGTGAATATAATGAGATCTCAATAAATTATGAATGAAATCCGATGGGACCAAAAAAATAAAGTCGACATTGATAATATTTATGTTTATATGATAGCATATGATATAATAAATGATAATGAGGATCATAAGCCACAATATATTAGTATGTGCCAGAAGCACATGTCCTAAAGGACATAAGGCGCCAGAAGTATAAGTCCCAGAAGGACTCAAGATGCTAGAAGCATCAAATTCTCGAGAATAATGATAAGCTTATATATTGCCAGAAGCAATTAAAGTGTGTATTTTAATGAACATTAATTAAAAGTTCTATATGCAGATATATTTTTATGAAAAAATCCAGATGTATCTTATTATGATTTCACTTGAAAGACTTAGCTTTTGTAGGTACATAATGAACAATCAGACTAGGCATTTTTATAATTATTATGTAAGGAAGTTATGCTCAGAAAGACATTGAATCAATGTGGTCATCAGGGAGAGCAAGTCTGATGTAATCAAGAGGGGGAGACGATACATGCTATACTCTTTTTCCCTTGTCTAGGTTTTGTCCCACTGAGTTTTCCTAGAAAGGTTTTTAATGAGGCAATACTAGAAAGTATATCAATGAATGATGTACTCTTTTTTCTTTGGCTAGGTTTTTATCCCACTAGGTTTTTCCTAGTTAAAGTTTTTAACGAGGCACATTCATAATAAACATTCAAGGGGGAGTGCTATGAATATATTTATTACGTGGATGTTTATTGCATAGTAATCCTTGAAGGTCTATAAATAAAGACCTTATGTAAACATTTGATATACACTTGAATGAGAATTCATTTCATCTTTCTAGAATTCTCTTTGACTTCTCTTTAGAATTCCTTCGTTTTAAAACAATATGATATATTTCACAGAAATGATTCCAATTTTGGTTGATTACGGTTTTCATAACGGTCTGATTGAAACGATATCATTACCTGATCCATAATATAAAACTAACTCTGATATTTAATAGAAGAAAAGTATAGTTTAATACCTTTATTAAGATAAATCTTATGTTAAGGACGGGTTGGCGTATTTAAAGCCCATAGCGTGAAATAAAAAAGAGAGGGTGGTGATTCAGTCCAACTCTTCGTAGCCCAAACAACGAGTCCATGTCTTAAATTATCACCTCTCCCCAGGCCTGATGAATGAGCAACTACTAATAATTGTGTATGAGAATATACGGGCCCATGGGCCTTACATGAAGCCCATTCAGATGCTCTAACTTTGGAAAGTGACGAGAAAAAGAAAAACATACGTGGTTTCATAGGCCTTACATGAAGCCCATGGGCCTTACATGAAGCCCATTCAGATGCTCTAACTTTGGAAAGTGACGATAAAATGAAAAACATACGTGGTTTCATAGGCGGAGAGGGCATGAATGATGCATTATGATGGCGTGTCAAGTTTCTATTGGACAATGTCACGTGGCTCGTAAAACCATTGGTTGAGACAGCTCGAACTGAGTCTCACGGGGATCTATAAAGTAGAACAAACCGGCAAACACTTCATCCTTGTTGTTCGAATTCTGAGATCTTACAGATCTCTCGGCTTTCTGCACGCTGAAGCCTGGGAGTTGTTTGTTGTTGTTTTAGAATTTTTAGTTGTGGTCGGAGAAATTGAGAGCTATGGGAGAACGGAAGTGGATACCTATGGGGCTCGCTGTGATGCTCCTTCTATTTGCTTTCTCTTCCCTTCAGATGCTTTCTGCTTCCGATGATAACGATGATGCGGTAATGGGAGCTCAATTTGTGGTTTCTTTGTTTTCTTCATTTTTGTTCTGAAGAATTTGATATGTGATTCTCTCAAAGCCTAATTGGCAAATTGTTGGCGTTTAATGTGGTTTAGATCTTCTACGAGTCATTTGACAAGAATTTTGAAGGCCGTTGGATTGCGTCCCAGAAGGAGGACTACAGTGGTACGTGTCTTCTGTCACTTGCTTTTTTTTGGGTAGCACACTAATTTTTCTTTTGTTCAACGAGGATTGCTTCGACTTTATATCATGCAAAACAATTGGCTTCAGTGTTCATACGGATTGTAATTCATGTTTTCAAAATATTATCCTAGTATGTTTCTTTGGTTTTGATAACTTATCGAAGCTGAAATAACCTATGTGCGGTCTTCAAATCTTTGTTTAGCGACTCAATACTCACTTGAGTGGTAGTTTAAAATTGTTCATAGTTTGAAAGAATTTATCGTCCAACTTAGTCTCATGCCACTTCTAAGCCTGAATTCACAATGCCGAGGAAATTTGCGGCTACCCATAAACTGTTTGCTCAGAAAATGTATAACGGGGCAACAGATCAAAAACGTTTGTTTGGAAACATGTATAAAACGAAAACGAATGTAATATTTCTAAATATGTGATTTGATAAGCTCAGTTTAATTTAGATCAGTATAAATGGAGAAGAAATAGGTATCTAATATTGTGGATTTGTTGTGAAACTATATATAAGGATGGCTGTTTCTGGTTAGATTTCGTTTTCAATTATTATACCTGACCCCAAACAATATCTATGCTTACCTTATGGATCTTACTTCTGCTCAGTAATTGAGTACTTCTGTGTTCAAAGCATTGTGCAATTGGCATTTGCCCTTTGGAAGTAATTTTGTTGTTGTTATGATAAACCTGAGAAATCTCTTACTAATTATCATCAGAGTTGACGTGTGTTCTGAAAGTCAGACTGGCCATTTTATATTAGAATGGGTGTTGTATCTCAGTAATTAGTGGGGCTGCTATTTGTTTACTATCTATTTTCAGGTTGCATTGTGTTATGATGGGATGCGCTTATAATTACTTGTAAACGGATATTGCTTTGGCTTGGTGAAATGCTTGTTTGAATAGAGATTCAATTGATCAATCCCATCTCTTTTTGATTCACTCAAGTATGAAATTTAATTTGACTTTATTTTGGGTTTAGGTGTCTGGAAGCATGCTGCGAGTGAGGGCCACGATGATTATGGACTTCTTGTCAGTGAGCCTGCAAGGAAATATGCTATCGTGAAAGAGCTTGACAAGGCTGTGAGTCTTAAGGACGGAACCATTGTTCTCCAGTTTGAGGTTCGCCTACAGAATGGCCTTGAATGTGGTGGTGCATATCTCAAGTATCTTCGACCCCAGGAGGCTGGATGGACACCAAAGGGATTTGACAATGAATCTCCCTATTCGATTATGTTTGGTCCTGATAAGTGCGGGGCCACCAACAAGGTTCACTTCATTCTCAAGCATAAGAATCCCAAAAGTGGGGAATACGTGGAACACCATCTCAAGTTTCCTCCTACTGTCCCATCCGACAAACTAACTCATGTCTACACTGCTGTATTGAAGCCTGACAATCAGTTACAAGTTCTGATTGATGGGGAGGAAAAGAAAACAGCTAATTTCTTGTCTTCTGATGACTTTGAGCCTGCACTTATCCCTCCAGAAACTATCCCCGATCCTGATGACAAAAAACCTGAGGACTGGGATGAGAGAGCTAAAATTCCTGACCCAGATGCAGTTAAGCCAGATGACTGGGATGAGGATGCACCCATGGAAATTGAAGATGAAGAAGCTGAGAAACCTGAAGGATGGTTGGATGATGAGCCAGAAGAGATAGATGATCCCGAAGCCACTAAACCTGAAGATTGGGATGATGATGAGGATGGTGAATGGGAGTCTCCTAAGATTGATAACCCTAAGTGTGAAGAGGCTCCTGGATGTGGTGAGTGGAAGAGGCCAATGAAGAGGAACCCGGCTTATAAAGGAAAATGGCACGCCCCTCTTATTGACAACCCCAATTACAAGGGTATATGGAAGCCTAAGGAAATTCCTAATCCTGATTACTTTGAACTTGAGAAACCTGATTTTGAGCCTATCGCCGCAATCGGCATTGAAATCTGGACAATGCAAGATGGCATTCTGTTCGACAACTTTTTGATAGCAGATGATGATAAGGTTGCAGAATCATATCGGGAGACTACTTGGAAGCCTAAGTTTAACGTTGAAAAGGAGAAGGAGAAGGCTGAAGAGTTGACTGCCAGTGAGAGTACAAGCTTCCAGGTAATAACAGAGTTTGACAATTTTTACCTCGTTCTCTCTGTCCGTTTCTCTTTTTGTATCCTCTTTTGCTTCCTTATGCATTGGATTAAATTTTAATTTTGCAGAAGAAGATATTCGATCTCTTGTACAAGATCGCTGACATTCCCTTCCTAAGCGCATACAAGTCTCAGATATCCGTAAGTAAAAAAGGAAAACTAATGTCTTTCCATTAGGTATATAATTCTCAGATGAAAAATTTGTGTTAATTCTCTCTATTCTTATCTGCAGGAACTCATTGAAAAGGGAGAGAAGCAACCAAACGTGACTATTGGAATTCTTGTGGCAGTTGCTGCTGTCTTCTTGACAATTATCTTCAAGATCATATTTGGCGGGAAGAAGCAGCCAGTGAGTTGTGGAACTCTTTTGTTTCTCTTTCTTGTAGGCCTAGTTTATGAATGAGGGAATCCCTGACGTTTATTCCCTTACAAATGCACAGGTAAAGGCAAAGAAGACGAATGGAGAAGCCACGGAGGCTTCCAATGAGCAAAGCAGTGGAGCCAAGGAAGAGAAGAAAGAGGAGGAAACATCTGCAGCTCCACGCAGGAGAACAAAGCGAGATGATTGAAATGATGGAATCTGAATCAGTGAGAGATCCCACATCATCAAAACAGATAAATTTTGAGCCAAATCAGTAGCCTTTTTCGTTATTATTATGCACAGGAAAGAGTAAATCAGGCTTTCTATTAGGCTGAGCTGGTCCTTTTCTTTCTTCTTGCTCCTTTTTTGGGAAGAATTGAGTATTTGAGTTACTTGGCGCTGTACAATTTATTTCCTTTAATGTTTTAAGGTAGAATGGAATACTTAACACTATTTGCATTGTTATGCGAAATGTTTTTATCCCCCCTTCTTGGCCCTAAATCCTGCTTGAGTTATTTTGGACATGGTGGTCTTCATCTTCTTTAAAAAAGAATCCAATATTCATTTGTTTGCCACATATGAAAAATTTTCTTTTGTCTTCAAAAACATTCTTTTAATGGTTCGCTCAAACCCAAATGGGGTATCGTTGATTCATTGTTTACTGACAGGATGAGAGTACTGTGATAAATTAAAGCAATATTGAATTATAGATCATCTCAAAATATTTAATTAGTTTAACTTTTCTTTTTTTGTTCGTCCATTAATAATTAATAATGATTCACAACGAACACGTTAATTGAGACTCGGACTATTAAATGCTGGTAGATGGAGAAAGCGATGGGAGCCAGTCTCTCCCTGGTTGAGGTGGTTAGCCCTTTTTTTCCCCTCTTTTCTCTTTTTCAATTTTTTATTTGAAGCACTTGGTTGCCGTTTCAGCTCAAAATAGAAAGGTGGTTCTTCTTATGAGATTGTCATTAACAAGAAAATCGAAGAATGTAGGACTATAAATTACAATATCAAGAAGTATGACGTATATCCGCGACCAGTCGGCATAAATTTAAGCTGTTTACGGAAAAAAAATATGAAGGTTGCTTGAAAATATCTTGGACAGTGGAAAATATCTCGGGGCTGAAGGGCCTAACAAAGCCTTCTTTGTGTGTGTGTGTGTGTGTTGCTTGAAAATATCTTGGACACTGGAAAATATCTCGTGGTTGAAGGGCGTGCGGGCATGCGTGACAATGGATTAGAAGAGGTCATAGGTCATGGTGGTCTTTATTTCGGGGCCCGACGTATGCATGGTGGTCTTTATGCCCCCTTTCTTCATTCCAAATATATAGTCCCAAAAGAGGTCATGATCAAGATCGACCGAATATCAGATCTGAGTGCAGCTACCTTTGGTCTTCAGATCTAAACCACTCATGGCTTCCTCCTTGCCTTCTCTCTCTCTCTCATCTGTAATGACAACAGACCTTTCAATCATTTGACCAGTTTGGCTTCACAAATTTTGGCCACCTTCAGTCTCTCAAATTTTGGCTCTATGTCTTTCAATAATTCAGAAAAGACAAGACGAGATTACCAGTTTGATATTGTTGAATTTATTTAAACTTTTAATTCCCTTAATTCAATACTGTTGATTCCTTCAATAAGACGAGATTGATATCTTTCTGTATTCATTTCTTTATTCTTACCATGTAGTTCTTAAGGATTTGAATCTATATTGAGAATTGGAAAGAATTTTTTTTTTTTTTTTTGGGAAAGACGAGATTTTTTTTCTTTATTCTTTCTGTATTCATTTCTATACTATCAAAAAGCTAATGCTTGGAGGACCTTGGGTGATCCAAGGGCACTACCTCACAATGCATCCTTCGGAACCCAATATCTCGCCTTCGAACCTAGAAATTAAGCTAGTTTACAGTTGGGTTCGATTAACTGGTCTTCCTTATCACTATTACCACAAAAGTGTGCTTCATAACATTGGTAAATTGATTAGGTAGGTGCTAAAAATTGATTATAATACCGTTGGTGTAGACAAAGCTAGCAAAAAGAGATGCTACTATACAGCTATCTATGGCAGTCACTAACAGAAGCGAGATGTGGCATAACCTTCTTCACCTTGCCGCTAACATTAAAGAGCCATGGCAACTAGCTGGCGCTTTCGACGCCACACTCACAAGGGAAGAACATTCAGGTGGCATCAGAAGGCCACGACCGGTTTGCAATATGCATTCAAAGGATTCATGCACAAGGCTGGTTTAATTGATCTTGGATTTGTGGGCCCAAAATACACATGGCAGAGAAGCACGTTGATGGCGCGACCAGACAGGGCTCTTAGGGCTCTTAGTAACAATTATTGGCTACCATCATCCTCCAACGCTCAAGTGATGCGCTTGCCAAAAATCCAAAGTGATCACTGTCCCATTTTAATAAAAACTAGTGGCAAAAAGCGTAGCAAACAGAGACCATTCAGATTCCTTGCATCTTGGCTCTTACATCAAGGCTTTAGTGATCTGGTGGTTAAAGCTTGGGACCATATGGAAAGCCTTGGAGATAATATAGGGACTTTTAATGAGACGAAAAACAGGGAAAACAGGTTGGATGGAAATCAAAATTGATCTTGAGAAAGCTTTCGACCCTATGGAACTTCATTAAAAGCACGCTCAGAGAAGCTAGGCTGCCTGACCGCATAGTAGAGCTAATTATGAAATGCATCACATCTTTAACCATGCTGGTACTTTCGAATGGCAAACCCACTGAAGTCTTAGCCCCCCAACGTAGAATTAGGCAAGGTGACCCTCTCTCCTCATACATTTTTGTTCTTTGTATGGAGAGGTTGTCTCAAGCTATAAAGGTTTATGTGGATAGTGGTGTATGAAAACCAATAAGAATGGGAAGGAAAGCTTCACCTTGTTCTTTGCCCACGACTAGATCCTATTCAGCTCAACGATCAAGCCGCATATGAACTCGTTTGCAAACTGTTATAGGACGTCAGCCTAGCCTTCGGTCATAAAGTGAGTAAGGCCTAAACAAGAGTATATTTCTCCAGGAATGTTAGAGCTAAGGAGGCAAATGGAATATGTTCTAAATTGCACTTCCAAAAGACAAACAACATTGGAAAATATCTTCGTGTCCCTCTCTTACGTGAGCACATAGCCAATGACATGTACAGCCACATTGTTGTAAAGTCAAAGTAAGCTTTCTAAATGCAAGGGCAACTCCCTTTTTCTTGTCGAGCGTATAACCTTAGCTCAGTCGGTGCTCACAGCCATTCCTTACTACGCTATGCAATCCACTAGACTCCCCAATACTACTTGTGTACAGCTGCAAGGGATAATTTGATGATTCATTTTAGGGGACGACTGGAAACCATTGGGGCATCCATCTTGCGAAGTGGGACCAACTTTGCCAGCGAAAAACCAGAGGAGGTTGCAGGATGAAATATTTGGATGCTCAAAACTCAGCCTTCCTCATGAAGCTGGCTTACTGTCACAGTCTGAGACTAAACCTCCCAAAAACTGTTCCAGCCTCAGGTTGATCACTCCTCTTTATTTTGGCTAAGTCAATTGAACCTTCAAGAGTAGGCAAAGAAACCAAAGATTAAGGGAAGTTTGAGAGAGAAAGGCTCTTAAATGAGAATTACTTGTATTGATTTCGATGGATCATTTATAGCCAAATCATCTCCTCAATGAATGATCAAAATCTAAACATCTTACAGTTGATAATGATTCTCTAGAACCTTCTTAGAGTATCTAGATATCTATGTTTTACATAAAAGTTTTTAAAATTTTGTATACAATTCTACCAATATGTACACATATCTACAACATTGTAGAAGTTTCTAGACTAAAGTTTAAAGCTCTATTTAGTGCAAAGTGTCTTGTTACACCAAATATCTAACGTTTCTTGCCATGTGTGACATTATGCTCTCAAAACCCAACTCGTCGGGACCCTATGGGTAAAACTCTTAAAAGCCAAATACGGTTGGAAAGAAGGTGCAGGAGATATTTTTAGGACCAGAAATGCATCACACCTTTGGTGGAGCTTATCCACCATTTGGGCAGAGTTCAAACTTGGACTAGAATGCACCATTGGAAATGGTGAACAACCATGCTTTTGGGTTGATCACTGGATAGGTGACCTTGGGCCATTGTGCCATTTATCTTTTATGCCAATCAGTCACTCAGAAATACAAAGGCCTCTTAACCACTTAATCATCATGAACGGTACTTGGAAGTGGAGTGAATTTGATCAGTTACTTCCCCCGGACACCCTGGCTCATATTGCCAAAGCCACTCCACCCTCGAGTAATGCTCCCCAGGCAACCAGCTACTAGCATCTTGAAGTAAATGGTAGGTTCACCGTCAAATCAGCCTACCAACTGATCACTTCCCACCAATGGGATGATGAGAATTATCAATGGAAACTAGCTTGGGTATGGCCTGGACTGCAGAGAATTCGAACCTTCCTCTGGCTTGTACTGAGTAATGAACTCCTCACCAACAGCGAGTGAGAAAGAAGACACATGGCAATTGATGATAAATGCAGTCTATGTGGAACTAAAGTGGAAGACCTTGACCACATATTCAGACAATGTGAACTCGCAGCCGAATGTTGAAAGCTTCTAATCCCTGTTGAGAGAGTCGCCAACTTTAATTCAAGACCATGCCAGGACTGGTTAAAGAGCAACCTAAGGCTAGTATCTGCTAACAAGACCTGGTGCATCTTATTTAGCGTCATATGTTGGAAATTATGGAAAGCCCGCAACTGTACATTGTTTGATCAAGAAACTACTCAGCCTCATAGACTCATCAATGAATCGCTCATTTTTGCGGATCACATTGCTAGGGCGGTTGATTCCACTAGAGTCGTGCAATTAGCCTAACTGCTTGTACCTTTAGCTTCTTCTTGTGCTGAATTAGCTTTCATTCATGTGTGATTATGATTTCTCTCTGTACATCCATTCTTCAGTACTGAATTCCATTTTCCACTAAAAAAAACAAAGAAAGAAAATGACGATGGAAAATTAACGTTTGTCTAAGTTAAGTTCTGCAACATCTCCATCACATTCTCTTTCTTTTGCCTTGAATATGCCACGAGCGAGAGAGCCGAGTTGCACCTTCTGATACGAATCATATATGACAAGTTGAATTCACTGAAAACCCAAATAAAAAAAGGTTAAGAAAATAAAAAACAGAGATTGTGGTGCGTGTGTGTGTGTTGATTCAATGACCAGGAGAAAAAGGGAGAAAAGCGTGAACGGCAGGATTCGAACCTGCGCGGGCAGAGCCCACATGATTTCTAGTCATGCCCGATAACCACTCCGGCACGTCCACTTCGATGCTATGTTTGCTCAAAGTAATTATATTAATTCAATTTAAATTAGTTTACCAATACATTTTATAACACTCGCACACCAAAAAGAAAAAGAAAAAGAAAGAAAGGTTTATTTCAACTCATTTCCTGTATTCGGATTGAATTAATTCTTGTTTATTTTTTTTTCCCGGTCCAAGTCAAGTCCCCATCATTTACTATTTCAGTAAAGTATTAAAGTTTTTCCAAGTGATGAAAAGATATAGATAAATATTATTTCGTCTTATTTTTCTTTGGTGAACAATATTAATTCATCTTAGTTGTAGCAAATTCCCTCACTTCCCAGTTCCCACCATATTTTTAGCTTCAAGCTAAATTTAGAAATCACAAGCAATCCCCATGTTAATGGAAGCTAGTTCAAGCCAATCAACCAAAACATAGAGACTTGCATATTGTAATAAAAAACTCTCCACTACTTGTAGACTAATAACAATTTCAAATTCACTGTTCCTCATATTCTGCAACCAAGCACCAAAGTCAACTCCAGTCTTAGATTACCAACCTTGCTCCACTAAACTAAACTTTAACCAACCCTATCTAGATATCATGCCAAGACATGTTGGGAGGTTATTACTTAAAGATTAATGATTGATTCTCTCGTTCTTTTTATCTAAAATTTAAATTGTCTTAATCATTTTTATAAGAGTCTGTTAACAGTTATCTTAATATTTAATGAGTTTTTTTATTTGTGTCCCTCATATATATATATATATATATATATATATATATATATATATATTGCATTAATTAAATGGTTAGTACTATTTATGTTTACTCCATTTTTTTCTCTATCTTGTCTTTTACAAATAAGGGCATACTTTTAAAAAAAATATTTCAAGACATATTTATTAATTTTAACTACTTTTTTAAACCTTTTATGTCAGGTATTAAGCTTTTATAAATAGGACAAAAAGGAGTATTTATTAAATAAATAGTTTCAAATATCATTATGGTTTTATTTATAAGTCTATTTTAAATAAAAATTTTGATTCTTATTTTAAATTCAGTTTTAAGATAATAAATGCGATTTTTACATTTTTATTCCTACAGATTGCAATAAACAAAAAAATTCATTCATGTAGACTTTTAGAACTAATCATAGATAAAAGTAAAATTAAAAATTTAACATATAATTAATGAGTTGGCTAACTCTCCTTGATATAATACGTAAGAGTTAATTAATTTAAATTTATAAATAATATTAGATGGTTACCTTCTTAGAGAGGGAAGGATTGAGATTCCCGACAGATTTAATTATACTATATATGTCCATAATGCCCACGCTATTCCATGAAAAAGGTCTTCTTTTATTATAAAAATGAGCCAAAAAAGTTTAACATTGCTCTACTTAGCTTATCTTCAAGAATAGACTTGGAGATTTGGTGCGCTGACGATTCTCACCCATTATGTGCGTGGACCATTCTCAGCGGTTCATTTAAACAAATGATTCCCCCATTACAAAAATGAACGACCGAGATTGGTCCACCCAAACAACGAAAGATTATTGCGATGCAGGGAATTAGTATCCATTTAACTTAAAAGAGTAGTACTGATTTTTTACACATTGAGTGCGTCCACAATGGGTGTGGACGGTGCCACGTGCCAACTTAATTTGCCCTATAAAATTCGAAGTGCTTATCTATCTCCTTATTCTCTCTTTACACTTGGCTGCTTTTGACATTTATAAGTGTACGTCTTTATTATTAATTAATTAATATTATTTTGTTATCATATTATATGAATTCATTCCTTTACATTTTGTTCCTTGAACCCTGGTCTCTGCTTCATCTTCACCTCTACAAAATTGTGGATTATATATTAGTTGGAAAAAAAAGAAGATTAATTGAGATAGTCATTTGATTGATGATGATTTTTAAATGATAAATTGTCTTTTCATAAAGTACTGTTAAAAATAAAATAAAATTTTAAGTCTAGTGGTTTTGGGCTTTTGGGGTGCCTCTTCAAAGTGTAATCATTAGTGTGGGATGATGAGTATGCTGACAGTAATTTAACGTTGATATCATCATTTCCAATTTTTTTAAGAAAAGAATTGTCAATTAGGTTCTTGTGTTTGTTTTTGTCTAAAGCAATAAGAATAAATATATTCACAAATGGGGTAATGGAGATGATAGAATCCATTCTGAGAACAATTTCCTTTATTAAATGTAATTATTTTCCGGATATTCTAAAGCTTCACTGAAAAAAATAAAAAATAAAAAAATTTAACTGATCCCTCACATCCTCATATTTGGAACGAATAAAAGTTATATATATAGTGATTATGTGGAGAATTCTCATTTTATCTTTATATACTTACCATTTTTTAATCTCTGAATGCACTATATATGTATATATTCATTTTTAGGAATATAAATGATCCAATTAAAAATCCCAACTCCAAGTATATAAACACCTTTAGAGAGGACATTGGGAAGAACAGGTAAGAATCCCATTGTGTTTATTGGGTTCAACCCAGTAACAACAAGGCTATGGAGAAAGAAGAAAATGAAGAAGACGACGACGAAGAAGATGACATGAGTTCAGAACTTGCATGCTATGCTTATAATCAAACTCTCTTCTCTCTGTGATTGGTAAGGAGAGAGAAGTGGAGAAAAGGCAAGTCATAAAAGGCACAGGGAAGGCAAAGCCTTTCTTTCAGGTTCCCATTCATCAAGCTGCATCTCTCTGTACTGGTTTTATATTAGCTGTAATATTACCAGACAGTTTTTGCAGTTTCCATCCGAAATCAGTTTGTTTTGTTGAATCTTGAAGGCTATGGTGGTCATTTAGTTACCCCTCTGTTTCTTCACCCACTCTTCTTAATAGATAAAGTCATTCTGAATGTTTCAGACAGAAACCTTTGTGCTATTAAGATGACCAAGCTGCAGAAACTGAGGTGTGGTGAGTAGCTTGAAATTAGGGTTTGTAAGCTTCCACTACCTGTTCTGTTGGAAGCCATGAATAAACTGTATTACTGTTGGCTGTTCACATACAGCTTAGATTTTTCTGTTTTTCTTGGGTTAAGGCTTGCTGTTTTGGGGTAAAAGCTTATATTTTTAATTTTTTACCTTCTCATACCGTCTCCAAGGAGAGAGAACATTAGTAATCTTTACGAGGTTTCTCACTTTTATGCACCCACACCTATAAGAAATACTGAGTTTCAGCACCGTCACAGAAACAATCGCAATATTCATTTATTAGCTGATCAATCTAGAAGGGCTCATTTTGACAATAAAGTATTACCTTCAGTCCTTAATTAAGTTCGTAAATATAAGTTTCGTCGTGCATTACAAATGAGATCTTACATTTAAGGAAAGACTAGAGATAGTACGTGTTAGTGATGGTGAGTGTGAGTAATTTGGAAAAAATTGAGTTGTTCATCATGAACAAAGAAAAAGGCAGAGAATCTCACCAAAAGAAAAATAAAGAAGACAGAGAATGGCATCTATCAATATCATTCACTCGTACATATATTCATGTCAAATTGTCAATAACAAAATGTAAGAAGAGCAGAAGCATAATCTGACCTTCTTCCTTAGCTCCTTTTTAATGGCATAACAAAAGAAAGGAAACAAAATCATATATCAAGCATCGAGGCATGATATAACCTTGATTTCTCACTCAGTTTATAGCTCATGTAACTATGGGGCAAAATTTTCTGGCTACAAAATTGTGATTTAAGATATCTAAGGGGAAATTTACTAACTATTCTAAATATTCCTGATACTGAAATTATCGGTGGCCTCAGGTCTTGACCATAACATCTCTATTTCAGATCTAGTCTCTTGTTCATGCTTTCATAGACCAAGTAAGTAATGCCTGCAGCTGGCACAACTTTGAGAAGATTGGGAAGGAGTCCCTTATAGAAGCCTCTCAACCCTTCATTCTGAAAAGTTTTCCAAAATGCATCAGACATTCCCTTGTAAGCAGTGGACGTGTTGGCCTGTTGTGCCTGCAATCTGAAAATTGCGATAATGTGATATCAGAGCAGAACCGATATAAAATAATGAGAACAATTCTGGCCTAAAAGAATCAATTCAAAAAATCCTCCACCCCAGGTACTTTTCTTTTTAATAACTACCACGTTGACACGGTTCCATACCTGGTACGGACAACCTGTAGAGGGTATACACAAGTAGCTCCAAGAGCTCCAGAAATTGTTCCACATCCAACTTGTACTAAAGGACCAGGTTCTGCTACAGGAAAAAAAGACGAGAAGTTTGAGTCCATCAAGTCTATCGGGAGGGTGAAAATAACTAATTTAACAGATAAAACCGCTTCATAAGTATACAGTGTATGTCATCATTACCACTATCTTCAAGAATATATCTCTTGGATATGTCTTTCAAGGTCTCATATGTTGTGAGATCAATGCCCGCGTAAGGAATTATGCCTAAAAGAGATGGAAGGAGCCCTCTGTAGAAAGCCCGGGCGCCCTCTTGAGCCCATATATCTTTTGTCAGTGTCCCAAGCTTAAGAGCCCTTCCACATTCAGAAGCACAAGTCTGTAACCTAGTTTTAACAAGATCCATTGGATAGACAGCAGTTTGTGCAACTGCCCCAGCCATACCACCGGCAAACAACCTTCCGGTGGTACCAATATCTGCATCCCCTTGACCATCTCTCACTACATTTTTCAATATTTCATACGCATAAAATTTGATGGCGCTTTCTGGTGCTACCTTCACAACATTTAATCCATTGCCTCGGAAAAACCCTAATAAACCATCCTGCTTCCATATCTTCTTTATTGCCGGTATAACCGCAGCATTTGTCGTCTGAACTTGTAAGACAACTTTCAGGCGATCGAGAGGAGCAGTTGCAGTACGAGAAGCAGCTCCTGCTATCCCCCCCGCAATGAAGTATTTGCTTTGGTTCCCATGCTTGCTGATACCTTCTGGAATGACAGCCTGTTCTCCAAGGTCTACAAGGTATACTCTCTCCCAGTGCTGATATATATTTTCAATAGTTGCTTCATGAGGATAGAGTAGAAGAAAATCTCTCCACTCTTCAAAAGTAATAGTTCCATTATTATCTTTATCAACATGCTCCACAAAGCGAGCAAGTTCCTCATCATCCATCTGGATCCCTGCAGTACAAAAAGCATATAAGAATGGAATTTCTAAAATATATTAAAGCAACAACAAAGATTTTTCCATGTAAAAACTTAAATCAAGTAAACAAGCCTCTGAATAAATCAAGTAAGCAATTATAGTAAGATCAATCCTGGTGCAATTAAAAACAAAAATTTAGCGTAACAGAAGAAAGGCAAGATCATAGCAGTCAAGGACAAAAACAAAACTGAATACAACGAGAGGGGAAAAACAAACACGCGCACACAGAGAGAGAAATAGGCTCAACTAGAACATTACCAGCCTTAACAAGTGCATCCCAAAGCTCTTCAGGAAGAATGCAGCCATTGTGTTCGACATCAATAGCTTGAAAGATGCGGTAAAGTTCTAATTCCTTATCGTCCATGTATCGTCGGAATTCGTGGTAATCAATTCTGCCATCTCTGTTGGCATCGCAGACCTTAAAGAGCTCCTTAGCGTACTTATACTCAGACGGGATCTGCAGGGCGGACAGGCCAGCCTCAATCTGAGCATAATCCAGATATCCATTATTGGCAGCATCGAAAAAATTGAAAAGGCTACGAATTCGAAGATCTCTCTCTTCCTTGGTTTCACGTAAAGCGAGCAGGACATGATCAATCGAAACCGATCCCTTTTTCCTGACGGAATTGCTACGAGCACCGCTTACCCCGCCGTGATCGCTAGTTTGGGCGACGGTGGAATTCCCTAAAGCCTTGGATTTCGCTTTCGGGTCCACATTGGAATAACCCACACGATCCACATCCATAGCCTGGCCAGCCCCAGACATTCTTATATACCTTCAATTTTGCGGAAAGAAACTCCCGATCGATTCTGAACTTAAACTCAATTTCGAATGCAGCTATCTGAACTCAGTAGGGCCAAAATGTACAGGTCACAAAAACAAGACCTCCAATAGACACATGACTGGTAACTACTACCTAGACCTTGGTGTTCAAATTTATCTAGAAACATCAATAGAAAAATCCAGCTGATGATAGCGATTGAATTGAAGGCCAAAATCTCGCTATGACTAAGAAGTTACCTGAAACTGAAGCTTGCAATTGGGGACAGTTATAACTTCCGCTTCAACAAATATCAGTAAACTGAAGAACGGCGTTATGTGTACTGGTCCACAATGAGACAATTAAACCATCTCTCTCTTCTTCCTCGTCAATTGTGGAAGCACAAGGAAGAAACCACTGCACTGTAGTCCAGAATCAGAAAGACCCATGTTAAAGCTAATTGTCAAGCAGAGTCTTTGAATTTGATGGGCATTTTTTCCACAACAAAGACGGGTAAAAAGAGAAAAGGGGAAGGTTAGGGAGGAAGAAAGAAGAGGATCTTATTGGATATTCTTCTCCACACACACAAGTGCACCAAAAATAATCTGACCTTGAATTCGTTGCACGCGTACAGTTGAATGTTTATGGTTTTGCCGGTTCCTGTGTTCCACAACGACGGATTTACCGAACGATAACCAATTAACCAGATTTTCACGTGAGATGTGGGTTGGGTTGATTCATCATTCATTCATGAATGGGCTTGGAGCCTAGGACCCCTTTTTATATAGCTCTTCCACCGTATTAAAATTTAAAAGTTCGAGTCAAATATTTTCAAAATATGAACGCGATAACTTTAAAATCCTCGTCGTATGTAGTCAAAAAAGATTGCTAGAAAAGATCTAGTCAAAAAAAGGAAGAGGAAATTTTCAGAGTATGGTTAATGCAATGTCAGTGTTTTCGTGTACTCTCTTATTTTATTTGGATATAGTATGTATGTTGTTATTATATGAATTAATTTAAACTTTTAATCGTTTAAATCAATATGATTAAATCCATTGGTTGAATGAATATTGATTAATTTAATTAATTTATGATTATTTTTATTATAATTAAAAATTAAATTTCAGTTTAATATTTTAATCGTCTAAATTTTTTATTTTATTTTGTATAATTGAATGTTTTAATAACATTCTATAAAGATGAAATATTTAGAAATAATTTTAATATTTTAAATTTATTTTGTATTTAATAATAAAATATTAAATTTCAACCATTAAAAATAGATGCAATGGTATTGGTAGGGAGGAAGTGGAGAGTAAATGTAAATGGCGATACCTCTCTCTCTCACGTTGTTGTCTATAGCACAAATTTCATTCTAAATTAGGTCTTTACATTTAACATGTTAATGACAATCTACCCTAGTCAACGCCATCAGTTGTCTCTAGATAACATATGGGGTTGGAGTTATCTTTACTTTATAAGTATATTATTAATTAAGGATAAATTAGTTTAATTCAGTTGCTATTAATTATAGAACACAAGGATTACCTTGTTTAAATGTTCTGCATGAGAAACATGTGTCCTCTTAAGGAAAATCAGACATACTTTTTTTTTTTTGTAAGAAAAAGTTTTGGAAGGGTTAGACATTAGTCCCCTACTAAGGCCATGGTACGGCCCCGGCTCTATGAGCACTTACTGAGGACTTACGAGATCGCCTACCAAGACGAAGGCACGGCCCCGGCTCTATGAGCACTTATTGAGGACTTACAAGATCGCCTACCAATGAAGTCTCAGTGACGGCAGAGGGGATCGAACCCACGACTCAAAGGCCTAGTCCTAAATCCCTTACCATCTGTACCAACTCTCATTAGCAAAATCAGACATACTTCTTTTGAGAGTAATTAAGGTCTAAATTTACTAACGTACTTTTTTCCAAGCATTGTATAATACTTTGCCCTGGCATTGTACAATAATTTGCCCGTTAGTCCTCAAAATTTATTTCTTACCGGGGATTATCATATCACAATTACTAAAATCAAGATATGGAAGTAGATTAGGTTGGTTTTTAACTAAATAGGCTTGGGCTTACGATGAAAATTCAAAGTTTGACCCTAAACTTGTATATAAGCTTTTTTTTTTTTTTAAAAAAAAAAAAAAAGACCTAAGTCAAAGCTTTCAAAAAGCCTAATAATGCTTGATGCCTATTTAAAAGTTTACTTAAAATGTAAACCTTTCAATAGGCTTAAAGTCTATATACATAAATTCATGTATATTTCATCAAACCTATTTTACATTATCTCTTAAAAGTTTATGCATTCATCCTCATATGAAATAAAAGAGTTAGTAAGAGAACGAAAAGAACACCTAGTAGCAACAATTGTCTAAATATGTAGGAATAAGAAAAATAACCATCTATTGACTAAGGATATACATTTTTTTAAGGAAAAATTAAAAGGAATAACTAGAGAGAAAAGATATTTATGGAGAAGGATAATAAAAATTGTAATTATTTAGAATGACCAAGTGAAAAAATTAAAATACTAAAATACCCCTGACAAAATCTTTTACATTCCCTCTTACATTCTCTCCCACATTCTATTATTAAAATTAAAACTAATACAAAATTCTAAGTTTCACTGAATTAAATAATAATTTCTCAATTTTTATTTTTCAAAACTTGCAGAAATATCTTCAAACAAAAGTACACATTCTTAAATTTTGTAAAATTATATAATTTCAATAAAACTCAAGGTCTTTTATAATTTAACATTTATGCCAGAAAGTTTATATGATTTATTTTTTTTAGAAAAATTTATGTTGTTTAAACAATTCATTTAATGTTTATAAAATTAAAAAAAATCTAACTAATCTATTATACAGTGAATAATATGAAATGAGTTTAGATTATTTTTATAAAAATATCTTAATTGATAATAACGTTGATAATATAAATTGAGTAACTTGATAATATAAGTGATCTATTATATTATGATGGGCATTTTTAGTTTTAATTATATTTATTTTTAATTATGAATTCAAGAGATAATATAGGAGGTTTGGCTAGGGATAATTCAATGGTTTTGCATTTATATTAGAATGTTTGGTCCTTCTAAGTAATTATAACTTCTATGATCCTTTATTATAAATATTATTTTTTCTAGGTCCTTTATTTTTATTTTTCTTTTTTTAAATCAACTAAGTACAACAAGTGACATGCAAAATGAGATTTTACCTCTTTTTTTTGGCATAAAATGAAACAAACTCATATTTGAATCATTTTCATTTAAGCATCACTTAAAAAAACTTACTACAATTATTATGTTACATCAAATGCACAAGTCGATAAAGAGAAGTAGATATAATCAATTAATAAATAAAAAGTGTTAAACTCATGGATGACCAAGATGCAATTCTTACCTCGTGAGGTAGAGATGAAATGGATGGCCAAGATTAACTTTAAGAAAATTAAATGATATAGATGAGAGATGAAGAAAGATGGGATGAGTAGAGAAACCGGATCTAAAACGAAACATCCCATTTATTTTTATTTTTTTAAAGGACTTGGATAGTGGTTTTTTCTCTCTTTTTTTAATCTGTAAAAACTAAAATGTATTAGTGTAAGTTGGACACTGAGTTTAGATGATTGAAAATATGTAGTACAAATATATAATCATCTTCCTTTAATTAACATTTTTACCTCGAAAAAGCGTAATAAAAATAAGAAATAATTAAAGTTAAACCTAATAAAAGCTATGATCATAAATAAAAAACAAAGCTTTCACATAATAGTAAATAAAAAAAATAAAACTTACGAAGAGCCATAATCATAAATGAAAAAAAAAAATCAAAAGTCCTTCTTTTAAGGTGAATTTTTCTAGGCTGGTTTGGGCGGATAATCATAATGCTATAATAACACTAAAGAGTTTAAATAAAACAGGGGAATTAATGGTTCAGCACGTTGACCGAAGCTAGTTGGAAGAAGGACCATCCACGTGGCATGCGTTGACCAGGCCCTTTCAATGTCTTAGTTTCACGTGAAGGAATGATAACAGAATGCCAATTTCTTGATTGAACTACGTACGTCACACAGAGACATCATGGGGCACAAAGACAAAGAGAAATCCAAAGACAAGAAGGACAAGCGACGCCAAGAGATTTCCCTCCTCCGTACCATCCCTTATTCTGATCATCAGAGGTTCCTTCTTCCTCTCTTTTCTTTCAATCCAACAGTTCTATATATAATCAGTTTTAACAAATGAGAGGATTGATTCGCAGGTGGTGGTCGAAGGAAACTGTCGCAGTGGTTACCGGCGGAAACAGGGGAATTGGGTTCGAGATCTCGAGACAGCTCGCCGGCCATGGATTGACGGTGATACTCACATCCAGAGACGCAAGTGTTGGCCTTGAATCAACAAAGGTCTTGCAAGAAGGTGGCCTTGACGTAGACTGCCACCAGCTTGATATCTTGGACGCTTCATCCATCAGCAATTTTGCTGACTGGTTGAAAGAAAAATATGGCGGTTTGGATATTCTGGTCAGTTTTGTAAATCCAGATTATATACATTTCAAATCATCAAGATATAGATAATACTACATCTGGCTTCGTAGTGTTAATTACACTAGCAAAGAGATCTTTAGTATGAAAGAAAACGAACGCCCTTGATATTATGATCATTTAACTATCATTATGTGTGCAGATAAATAATGCTGGTATTAACTTCAACTTTGGATCTGATAACTCTGTTGAGAATGCCCGAATGGTTTGTGAGACAAATTATTTTGGCACCAAGAGGATGATTGAAGCTATGCTCCCATTAATGAAGTCTTCTTCTCACTGTGCTCGAATCGTAAATGTCAGCACTCGTCTCAGCCGACTAAGTACCAAGCGAAATGTAAGTAACTAACTCTTTTTTTATTTGATCAAGGGACTCCTTTTTAAGGCTTACAAAACAAATGCGTAACTGACTCTTTATTACTTCTCCGGTCCTACTATAAACCATGTCCTCCGGAGGTAGTAGAATATATATGAGCAATGAATATTTTATATATGTTCAAGTGGTTGATTGCTTTCCCCCTCTCTAAAGTTCCACTGTTCTATCCTCTCGTGTTGATTTCATGATCTTCTAGTTCTTGCTTAAGAAATAATCAATTACATCTCTCATTCTTTTTTTCCCCTCTCTGCCCGGGCTTATGTTGACTCTGATACTATATATTGTGAAAACTTATCAAATATGGATTGAGTGAGTGGCAGAAAGTGGAAAATGAAGAACTGAAGGCACAACTAAGCGACGTGGAGAATCTGACAGAGGAAATGATAGATGAGATGGTAAACAAATTCCTGCAACAAGCAGAGGATGGGACATGGAAGCAAGGAGGGTGGCCTCCGTCGCAGACGGACTACACAGTGTCGAAGCTGGCGGTGAACACGTACACAAGGGTGATGGCGAAGAAGCTGTTGGACAGGGAAGAAGAAGGGAAGATATACATAAACTGTTACTGTCCAGGGTGGGTGAAGACTGCTATAACAGGTTATGCAGGGACCGTCACAGTTGAGGAAGGTGCTGATACCGGAGTCTGGCTTGCCCTTCTTCCTGATCAAGCCATTACTGGCAAGTTCTTTACTGAGAGAAGAGAGATCAAATTCTGATGAGAAGCTTTTATTGTTAGTTATATAGGTTCTGCAGAGAGAAGCTAAGAAATCTGGTTTGTATTGTGAATGGGAGGTGATTTGTTCATGTTTTTGTATTGAAATGAAGATGGTAGAACTAGAATGGACCTTATGATTGAATTGATGTGATATTAAGCACTTGAATGATTGTGGGTTCAGACCATGTTTGACCATGACATTAAGCATAAGGTTTTTTTTCTGGTTTTGTGCATCAGGTTAAATATACACCTTTATTTATTTTGTAAATTCCTTCTTTTGGATTTGTGGTGTTTCACTAAAGCTTATAAAGAAAGGGGAGACATTTATAAACGTGCTTTCATTACATGTCTTCAAGTTATAATGACAATATTTATATCTTATGAATTGTGCGTTCTGAATCTGGTGTCAATATGAAAGATTGCGCTATATGGTGAAGTGAGTTTTGAAACTAGACAAGCTTTTGGTATACCTATGATTATCCTTCACCTTTTACTATAAAGGTGAGGAATGATGATAGGTATAGGGATAATGGGTGAGCTTTTGCTGTATTTTCTATTTTTATTACTTTGTAATCCTTTTAGTTTATAGGTTAATATGCTGGTGGGAGAATGATAGTTAAGTTTCAAAAGAGTGAATGAATGATGGATAGGTTTGAGATAATTTTCTTAAAAACAAAAAGATTTGTAAATATTGATTTACATAAATGTAAATTTAGGAGTCTCAGCTGCAAGTTAGACATTTAAGTTTCTAGTGTAACAACTCTCACTTTGTGATCGAGACTTCTGATTGCAACTATGTGAATCTATATCTGAAACTGATTTCTTAAAAAAATTGAAAAGCTAACTACCCTTTATTCAGTCTTTTAGGATTTAAAATGTCATTCTCCCTTGTATATTTGAATGGATATTTAATTTTGTGTGATACACTCTTTTGGTTACAAATTATTTGTGTTTTGGAATTTTTTCCATGTATTAGAAAATAAATAATTAGATTAGATAACTTAAAATATAGTAAAATATAATAGTATTATTTATTAAAATTGTTAGATTTTTATTTCTAAATCTCATAGGTTATAAATAAGAAATCCCATTAGTTCATCATCACTGGTCGTGTCGATTCACTAATAAGAATTAAGTCTATCTAATCAATTCCCGTCATCTATAAATAAAACGTGCTAATGACAACAAATTGGATATCAATCAATCTCATACATCCCACTCTCATATATTGCATCATGCATTTATCAATCATATTATGTGCGATTCTGAAAGTAGACTCGTTGTTTTCATTTGAGCTTCTGACTGATAGTGTCATGAATGTTATCAGACTCGGACCGGTCATCGACCCGGTCGGGGTGTTAGGTTAATGAGTCACTGGTTGAACTGTATAACTATGACCCGATCTCGAAAACCATACTATATTTATAAATTTATACAATCATACTTATAAATATATATAAAAAAATGAGTTTACAAAATAAAAGTATCGAAAACATTTTTACAAGTTTAAGACATGAATAACCTAATTAACTAGGAGCAAAATTAAAGAAGATAGGTTTATAAAATAACCTCCAAACATAATAAAATCATGGCTAAGAATCCAAAGGTGGTGCATCAATGAAAGACTCTCTATCATCATCAAAATAATGTGGTGACTTACAATATCTTCAGCAAAGTTTTTTTTTTTAAAAGAAAAACACCAACCAGTTGGACTGGTTTTGACCGGTTTTCTACAAACTCACCGATCGGACCGATCCAAACCCATTTATGGCGCATATCCGATCCTATGACCGGATTAGACCGGTTGGGTGACCAGTTCACCGGTTTCCAGGTCAACCCAGCCGGTCTGATCCGATTCTGATAACACTCATCATTTTAAAGACGTAAATTCATTCTATTTTGAGAGGTAATTGTTTGTTATCTTTAGACATCCATATAGAAAGAACATATTATCTTATGAAGATAACATACGTTAGACTCAAATTTCTGAATTTATTTCTGAGTTTTCATATTATACATAATTATTGTATGTTTACAAAATATTAGTTTTACATATTCTTGTCATTGTTCAATTTCTACTTGTTTACTATTTTCACCAACAAAAATACCCTCAAATACTTTCCCACTAATTTAGCCGAGTAATGTCTTAAATATATTATTTATTAATAGAAAGGGATAAATGAGAGGGACAATTTAAAAAGTATTAATACCCTATAAAATAATAATAATTTTGAAAAATTACAAGTTCTAAAATGACAGAGATTTGGGAATAGAGGAAGTAGGAGCAGCGGGATAGATTAGAATTATTAATATATTGATAATATTATTAATAATCGATAACTAATTTCACTTTACACGTATGCATAAGTTGAAGTTTGTTAGCGACGTTTCTTGTTTTTCATCCTTCACCGCCCAAGAAATCGACCTCTTATATCTTATCTTCAATTTTCCCCCTTCTCTTCTGTAAATTTTATTCTGTTTTGGTCATGGGAGCTGCAAATTATTGGAAGGCGAGAATGGCGTCTAAGGTACAAGCTATCTCTCTCTCAGTGTTACTCCTCCTTTGCTCCTCCACATTCCATTTCCCTTCAATGGCAGCGACGAAACCGACGGAGGATCCGACTCCGGCTGCTTGGCCTCTTCAATTCCACTCGGTTCTGTTCATGAACAATACCGGAAAACTCCAGAAAGTGGACCTCTGGTACGACTGGCCCAACGGTCGCAACTTCAACATCATCCAGAATCAGCTGGGAGAGCTATTATACGATCTCGAATGGGACAACGGAACCTCCTACATCTACACTCTCGATCCTCCTCCCAATCGAAGTTTTGCATTTCCCTGTCGGAATTCTCCGTCCTAATTGGCTCGACGGCGCCACCTACCTTGGCCAGCATTACGTCGATAACTTCCTCTGCAATTTGTGGCAGAAAGTCGACTTCATCTGGTACTACGAGGACGTCCTCACACGCAGACCTGTCAAGTGGATCTTCTACACAGGTACCGCACTGTTCCTTCCACAATCTCTCACATTTGAAATTGAAATTAAGCTTGTAATCCACCCTATGCATTACGTCGATATTTATCATTGTTTTCCCAATTTATCCGGTTGTTGTTAGTGCTCCTTTATTGGTACGTACTGACTAAGGAAACAAATTAAATATAAGTCATATTAATTAACTTAACCCACTTCTTTAAATATGGACAGGTGGGTGTAGTAGTTTTTTTTTTTTTTTTCTGATTCTGCTTGTGGTACCATCACTTGACCTTTTGACCTCCAAATTAATCCTTCACATGATGACCTTGAAGATCAAATCCATTATTCTTTTTTGTGTGTGGGGGAGTGCAGGAATGACTGCTCATGTGATGACATTTGAGGTGGGAGCAGTGCTTGAGGATGAGAAATGGCAGGCTCCTCTGTACTGCTTTACTGAGGCTGAAGCAAGTGATGGTCCTCTGTTTGAAGCTTTTGAACATGGTGCTTCTCTTGGCAAGTTCATGAGAGGGAACTGGTTCCCTGATATTGTTAATGAAATGTAATTATGTAACTATTGTCTCAATTATTAATGAAGCTTTTATTATATTTTTTTCCTTGATCAAGTTGCTGAGTAAAACGTTTTGGCTAGAGGAAAAATTAGCCTGCTGTTATGAATATACTTATTATGTGGATGTCCATTGACTCCCGGTTTCCAAATATTAAAAGATGATATGGGACCTACGCATAGTGATTTACTATTTGCATAGTACCACGCATAGTAGTTTACTATTTGGTGGGACCCGCACACAATTATACAATCACTCACGGGAAGGAAATCCGTGAGTGAACAGTTTAGGTTTTTGGGGAAAACTACACCAAATGACCCAGAGGTGGAAATTACACTAAAGTCCCATTTTTCTTCTATAAATAGAGGTTTTCTGTAACTGTTCATGTATTGAATGAAATGAGAATCTCTCTCTCTACTTTATCTCTCTAGAACCTCTGCTCTTCTTCTTATTATTTTTATCAGTTTTATAACACGTTATCAGCACGAAGACTCTACCAAGGTAAGATTTTCTCACCATCTATTTCATATTTCCATTTTATTTATCTGGGATGATCTTAACCATTATATGGAATTAAATATCTATTCTTACCGATTATTTTAACATCGGGTTCCATGGTTAAGATTTGAGATTATTTACTATTTTACTACGGTAAATAGTAATTTACTATTCACAGTAAATTTACCCCTTTTTCAGTAATTTTTACATTTTATTCATTTGACTCCTACATGGAAGTCTAGATTAATCTTTTTGTAATTTTACTTTATTCACTATTTATAGTGAATAGTAATTTTACTATTCACGGTAAATTTATATTTTATTATTTACAGTAATTTATTTATGTTTATATATTCTTCCCACTTCCTATTCATTTATTTCATGGTGGCGTCATTAAGCTCCATTTGTAATTCTTTACTTACTGCTTTATTTATTTATCTCATGGTGGCTATACTAAGCTCCATACTGACTTTACTAATATTTAGTTTTATGTCACTAACATTTATTTTATTGTTACTAACATTTATTTATCTTTTATGATAGCACATTAGTATATTTACTAGTGGGTTCTATTTATTTATTTTAACATTTATTTATTTTTTATGGCGGCAACATTATTTATTAGTGGGCTCCATTTATTTATTTTATTTTACATTTATTTATTCTTCATGGAGGCACACTAGTCTCTATTAGTGGGCTCTATTTATTTATTTTATTTAGAGTTTATTTATCTTTTATGGTGGTGACATTTTGTGGGCCCCATTTATTTTATTTTAATTCTTTACTGCTTTATTTTTCATGGTGGTAACACTTGTATAGTGGACTCCATTTATTTATTATTTATTTACTGCTTTAAATCCCCTTCCCTTTTTATTTTACCGTTTTCTATATATTATATATATATATATATATATATATATATATATATATATATATTTACATTTGCATATGCATCTTCTTTCTTATCTTTGGATGAGATAGGTCTCGCTGTGAGTTTACTACCATTCCTATCTCATCTTCTTTTTATTAATCTAGCATGTTTATTTCCAGTCATTTATTTTATTTTATTTATTTATTGCTATATATATATATCCCTCTCCCTTCTTATTATTTATGGCAACGACACTAATATATACATATTAGTGGGTTCCATCTATTTATTTTATTATGTTTATATTTTATTTATCCTGAAGATAAACTGTTAAAAGGCCATATATATTATGAGATCAAAATGCCATAGAGAGATGAGGCATAAATTGGCTTGAGACCAAGAGGCAAGATAGCCTTAATTTCAGAGGCAAGATAGCCTGAAGCCAAGAGGCAAGTTAGCCTGATGACAAGTGACAAATTATGAAACAATATTTGATCCATAAATTTTGTATGCCATCAGTTGTATAAAGGTCTCAAAATTGTATATTTGGCATTAAATATTCCCTTAAATTATGAGACAAGGGATCGTATGATCATGATTGATATTATAAATAAATATATTCAATTTGCTATTGCAGTAGCAATATTGTGGTAAAGTCAAGAAATATTGTGGATTAATTTATTGTCATGATCAAACAAATCTGTGAATTATGGATCATGAATTTTTATCCAACTTCATTCCCAGAAGTGAATGAAGCAAATATATTATTATAGTTGTTATGTGATTTCTATGATTATAACAATTTTTATAAATACGAGAAAAGAATATTCATAAACAAAATAATTAAGCAAAAGGAAATATTATTTCAACAAAGTTTAATTGCGAGTGGCTCAACATCATTACAAACTTTAATCATCTCATTCTGAAGATATTTAATGTCTTCTTCTTTTGCTTCTCTTGAGATGGGATCCAGATGAGGCAAAGCTCTTCGTAATATCGAGATTTGCGTCATAAGTTTCTTGAGCTTCTTGTGTGGCCACTCAGTTAACCCTCCTTTTTGATAGATTTTTTGTATAGTGTGAGTAGACATATTTAATTGTTTACTCGCTTCATCAAGAGTTAAGTGAAAATAATTTCTTAAATCATGGAGCGTTGTTTTCTTTATTCTTTCTCGTTGCTCCATAGATAACCTATATAATTCACCCTGGTTAAGGGATGAAGTATCATAGGGTATACTTACTGCAGGTTGTTTTCCTTTGCCTAATGAGTGTTCAATATTGGTTTGAAATGAACTTCCATGGAGGTCATTTGGATTTATAGCCCATTCCGAACCAACACAGAGAACCTCATGATAGGCTAATACAGGATCACGCATCAAGATATATCCTGATGCTTGTAAATCTATACAATACTGTGTCAGAAATTGTTTGATTTCTTCAAAATTTTTCTTTGTGAAATCAAACATTGGAAGCCTGTCAGTATTATAAGATTTATCCTGTACTTTTTCAAATAAAACAGCATGGGTAATCATACCTGTTCTTCTTCCGTGAACTTCAAGTTTATGGTACTGAAGTCCGTTGGTATGAATAATTTCCCGTAAAACATGACAGCAACTACATTCCAATAAGCTAGTAGTTGCTAATTGGCTTGTAGCTGTTGGCTGGCTAATTGTTGCTGGCTGGCTAGTGGTTGTTGGTTGGCTGATTGTTGTTGTCGGGCTGGTTGTTGCTGGCAAACTGATGATAGTTTGCTGGCTAGTGAATGCTGGTTGATTAACTGCCGACACTATTGGCTGAACTGGATTGGTAGACTCCATTAGTTCTGCCATAGTTCTACACCTCTTAACAGGCCTCCTTGATGAACCTGCTTCAGTTGTACCTTCAATCCTTGTAGATTGAGGAAGAACACTTGTTCTAGGGGGAGAAGTAGGTACATTTGAAGCAGAAGGAGGAATAGTAGAAGGAGGAATAAACATTTCAAAGGGATTAGGAGATAACAAAGAAGTAAATGACATGTTATGCTGATCATCATACAACAAAGCATCAAGTAATGCTGTTTCGGATGTATCAGAAACTGGGATAAAACTGCTTGGTCCTGCCATGGTAATAGAATTTAGAGAAATATGTGTGAGTATCTGGTAGTTGGTATTATCAGATGCTTGAGTGTTTGTGAGGCATGTTCGTTTGCCTTCCTTTATTTATAGTCGAATTAAATCCTATTGAATCTCTGCAGATTTGTGTAGTCCTGTTAAATCTCTGCAGATCTGCTCCCTATAAAGCACGAGCCTGGAATCTTTTTGACTTTATATGCATACGACAATCTGAGTTGTTGCGCCTGTGATTCCACAGTGATGCGCCTGTGATTACACAGTATTGCGCTCGTGAATCTGCAATTATACACCTGATGATTTTGTATTTAATATATATTTGTTTGTTGATTCTGGAAAATGGAAATTTTGTTACCAGAAGTAACAAAATTATGCATTGATAATGCATTAATTATCATATATGCTATTATCATGGAATATTGTATGGAAATTCCATGAATTAATTTTTAAGGTCTCACACTTGAGGGGGAGAATGATATATATATCAAGTGTGAATATTTATGTGATAATTCTTTGTGAATGTTTCTATGTTGATTCCCCCAAAATGAATATTAGATTTGATGATAAATCATATGGCATGACTTGTTTGATCATCCGAGTCATATATTATGTGCTGCTTGTTCTCAGATAGACATAATTATTGGAAATGGATCTCTGGAAATATATCAAATTGAAAGTTTACATATGAGATTATAAATCTGCAAAGTTTGCAGTGATGTTTGCAACTAGAAGTTTGCAATATATTATGCGCGCAATTTCCAGATTGAATGATCCAGAAATAATGTATTAAAGTATCCATGAATGGATAGATCAATGATTATGAGAACAGAATTTATATGTTGTGTATATTTGCAGCAATTATATAAGCCAACAGAATTCTCCCCGTATAATTGGTTTTTGGTCAGGAGCCAGATTAATTCCATCTTGAAATGTTTTAAATGTGTAATGATTATTAATCTATTACAATGCACATAGATGGATATACAAAGAAAATTGATGATTTGATGAGGGGGAGAAAAATAAGCAGATTGGGTAAAGATAAAGTGAAATGAATTATCATTGGCTCTTATTGATCCTCGTACAAAGAAATGTGCACTAAAAATTCAAAATGATAATTCAGTTGCTGAGTTTAGTTAATCGAATGCCAGAAGCATTTACTGACCTAAAGAAAGTGACAAAGTCACATGTGCCAACTGCAAATGCTCCTATATGAATTGTTATAAAGCACACCAGAAGTGTTGCAAGTCCATTGATTTTAAAGTTAAAAATCCTCAAAAGAGAAAAGGAGCTATAAGAATATAGATGATCATGTTGAGGATAAGTAAGAAAAGCTCCAGAAGAGCCATCTCCTGAAGAGATGTTATCTCCAGAAGAGATATTACAAGAAGAGTGTATTGTGGTCTAAAAAGAGACCAAAGTACCTAATATATGTGAATATAATGAGATCTCAATAAATTATGAATGAAATCCGATGGGACCGAAAAATAAAGTTGACATTGATGATATTTATGTTTATAAGATAGCATATGCTGTAATGATGATAATGAGGATCATGAGTCATACTATATTTGTATGTGCTAGAAGCACATAAGGCGCCAAAAACACATATGTCCCAAAAGGACTCAAGATGATAGTGCATATAGCATCATTATCTGAATAAAAATTTATTGAATTTCTATATGCACATATATATTTATGAAAAGATTATTATGACTTTACTTGACAGATTTAGATCTTGCAGGTATATAATGAACAATCAGATTGGGTGTTTCTAACAGAATATTTGATGACAGAAAGTATAATATGCTCAAAAAGACATTGAAGCAATATAGTCATCAGGGGGAGCAACACTGATGTAATCAAGAGGGGGAGACGATACACGCTGTACTCTTTTTCCCTTATCTGGGTTTTATCCCACTGGGTTTTTCCTAGAAAGGTTTTTAATGAGGCAGCACTAGAAAGTGTATCAATGGATGATGTACTCTTTTCTTTGACTAGGTTTTTATCCCACTGGGTTTTTCCTAGTTAAAGTTTTTAACGAGGCACATTCATAAATGGACATCCAAGGGGGAGTGTTATGAATATACTTATTATGTGGATGTCCATTGACTCCCGGTTTCCAAATATTAAAAGATGATATGGGACCTACGCATAGTGATTTACTATTTGCATAGTACCACGCATAGTAGTTTACTATTTGGTGGGACCCGCACACAATTATACAATCACTCACGGGAAGGAAATCCGTGAGTGAACAGTTTAGGTTTTTGGGGAAAACTACACCAAATGACCCAGAGGTGGAAATTACACTAAAGTCCCATTTTTCTTCTATAAATAGAGGTTTTCTGTAACTGTTCATGTATTGAATGAAATGAGAATCTCTCTCTCTACTTTATCTCTCTAGAACCTCTGCTCTTCTTCTTATTATTTTTATCAGTTTTATAACACCTGCAAGTCTTTATTATTTTACTTTATTTTTAATTAAGTTTTTTTTTGGTTAAATAGTAAATCTGCAAGTTCAGGAGTAGTGTTATTCTGAATCAATGTTGCCCTAGAAAATTCAAAATAAAGTAATATTATCATATTTCATTAAAAAAATAATGTTGTATATTAAAAAATTGATATTGATTATTAACTTTTTTAATAAAAATAGATAACATTACTACGTTTTCAAATTTCTAAAATAACATTAAGATAAGGAAAAAAAATTCTAGAGTAACATTTTTCCTCAATAAAAAACTTTTTAGGTAAAATTTGCTATTTAACTCTTGTTTTTTTAATTTCATTCCTATATTTTTCTCAACTATATGTACTGATTTATATACTTATAATGAATTAATTTGTAAGATAATGGCATTAGTAACCCATAACGGGGCTTTCACTCAGCCTATGCCTAAATTTATTTTGTCACGTGTATCCAAAAAATTAAAATCATTCTGATTACTGATTATGCGTAGATGTAAGGAGACTATTATGAGCATAATATTTTTTTTAAGTTAATAATAAATCAATTTTATTTCATTTATTTTTAAAAAATACGTATTTTTTAGCATCCATGTCACTTGTCAGTCCTAATTAACAAATTATGAGCATAGAGTTACTATCTATAATTGAGAGGACCCAATAACAAAAATCATATAATCTACTCCCCTCCTAATTATAAGACATATTTAACCGATTTTGGGGGATTAAAGAAGGGAATTAAATTAGTTAATTTCACTCATTTTTCTAAAATGCCCTTATATAAATTTTCAATGACATTAACATACCTCCTCAACCTAAAATCTTCCTTTCCATGCTTTCTAATTGAAATGATGGTCTTACTATATACACATATATATGTGTGTACACACATATGTATGTATGTGTATGCACACACATATATATCTACAACCCCCAAAAAAAAAACACACACACACCCCACAGATACACACACATATCTACACACAAATATAAACCCCATATCCCCCCAGCACACATCCACACACACACAAGGGTATGAGTATGTACATACAAATATATAGACACACATGTATATACATAAACACACACACACACATATATTTATATAAGCATGTGTATGTCTATATGTGTGCGTGTAGACATATATAAATATATATGCGTGTGTCTATGCATATATATATATATATTGGTAAATTAATGTTAACTCATTAATAAATAAATTAAAATCTAAGAATTTAAGAGTTTTATTGACTCAATGCACTTAAATACATATACTTACTAAAAACTAAATATACTTTAGAGAATAAAATAGAGGTGTTTTAAGAAGAAATTGACAAAAATTTTAATTTTGTCCTATAATTAGGACCAAAACCAACTTCCAAATGTTGTCCTATAATTAGGACGGGAAGGAGTATTAAAAATCAAAAGGGACGAATTAATTTTTTTACGTAAAGCTTAGTTTGGAGAAAATATTTTGTTTTTGCGTCAATTATTTGCTTCCAAGTTCCAACATTGAGATTGGGCAAAAAAAAGTTCCAGCATTGGGAAGTGAAGAAAAGGAACAAAAAAAAAAAAGGAAATTGAACTAGAAAATTAAAAAGGAAGAGAACCCAAGAGTACAGAATTCAGACATTGAAGGGAGTAGAACCAAAAAAAAAAAAAAAAAAAAAATCTTAAAACTGGCTGTTCAAATAGAAGTATAACCCAGCAAGGGCCACAACTCCCACCACCACTGCAATAGGAAGTGCCTTCCTGTGCACACAGATATTACATTGTTACTGCATTTCAATCTTTAATGATTAGCTACAAGATCAAAACATAAGACTTGTTCGTATTATTCTTACCCAATAGCTTCGTCTCTCTGAAGCTCAGCTTTTCTTGCCTTTCTCACATCTGCTGCATTTGCATCCTTCGTCACAGCTGGTGCATATGGCTTAAACCTTCTTTTTGGAGCACCACACACTGCACATTTCAATCCCAACACCTCAATTACAATCCCTCCATTTCTAATACCTTGAACATTTTCACCTCTATTTTCTTCTTCCCTCATGACTCACCTTATATCAGATCAGCATCTATCTATCTCCTAAATAATATTTGATCTAAACATGTTGATATGTATTGATCTGGTCTATTTTCTTCATGATTTTTTTAATAACAAGTAAAACAGTATGCGATTAAGGACAAAAACATGTCGACCATTTCCCTCTGGATAGGCATACAAATCTGTGCAACAAAACCGATATAATTTACGAAAAAGATAAAATTACATGCTCTTGCGTGAGAATTAACCAAAATTTAGGAAGAAAGATTTAAAAAAAGGGGAAAAACTGTATATCAGTGGTGGTGGGATGGGAGTGAAGTAATTAATTACCAGGGCAGAAGTATTTGTCAGGCAATTTCTCGAAGGGAGTTCGCTCGTTGTAAATATAGCTGCATCGATAAAAAGGAGAAGCAAGAAATTAGGGCATATAAACGACAATTCCAGAGATCATACTGATACTGCGATGAAAATGAGGGAAAAAGACGAGAGGAAACCCGCAATCACGACAGATATAAGACTGCTTGGAAGCAACGCGCATGGAAAACCTGGGAGTTGCAGAAATAAGATTGCGATGATTGGGAAGAAGCAAGAGATTAACAGAGCCACAGAAGAAGGAAGATTTGAGGGCAAAACGATTGGAGGGTAATCGAAGACCGGCATTGGGAGGAGTAGCTAAGGGAGAAGAGGAAGAAGAAATAGATTTGGGAGTGTGAAAGGTGGATGTGGGAACCTGCAAGTGCAGGGCCATTTTTGCTGGGGGTTAGGTCTGTAACACAGATACAGAACAATACGAGGGAAGGAAGACTGGAAGAGGAGGAAGAAGATAAGAGAATGGCTCGGAAGCCTACGTGGAAAGCGTGGCGTTCACACTCCCACACATTCAAACCTTTTTCCTTCACTTTCTATCTACCCCTTTCCTCGGCTCTCTTCACTTGAAGCCTTGAGGCTTTTTTTAAAAAAAAAAAAAAAAAAAAAATCACGGTATCAGATTTAAAATTCCTTGACCTTGATATTTTTTTTTTTGCACATGATAATTATTATTTTTCTATTCATTTTTTTTATAATTTTAAAAATTCTAAGGCAGAGTTACTTGTTGACATAAATTCAAAAAATATTAAAAAATTCTGACATGTTGATTATACCTCCAATTCTTTATACAAGATCAAGCTTGTATGCTAGATTTAGAGATAGTTTCCTCATCACATGTTACCAATTTGACCAATATAAAAAAAATAGAAAGATAGTTTGTATGTTTTATCTTATATTTAAAAGGATTGAGGTGTAAATTCACCAACAAAGTATTACGCTAAGAGTACATGCACACACAAATGTTTTGAAAGAAGCAAAAATGCCAATGAGCAATTGAAAAGGAACAAAAATATCAACGAACAATTTAAAACTTCGGCAAATAGTTAGACCAAAATGGGGATTGTGTTACTTTCATAAGTTTTAAATTCTTTATTAGTATTTTACTCTCTTTCAATTGTTTATTGGTATCTTTGATCCCTACAAAATATTTTTGTACCATATACTAACCAATTTATACCTTGCTTAACTCTGTTTAAGATCGGAATAGCATTATAGTATCTAAGCGTTTACTTTTCCAATGAGATTGCCGACATTCAAATGTTTGGCCTTATTTTGGGGGAAAAAAAGTCTTATTGTTTACCCGGCTACTATTGGCTAGAAAGGGTAACGCAGACATATATAATTTATTTTAATATATATTTTTGAAAAAATAGGTAAAAAGTCTCTGTTTAAAAATTATATTAGTGAAAGGCCTAATATTTTTTTATATAAAAAGAAAGCATCAATTTCATATATATAAGTACTGGTACTCAAATTTAAGTCATTTACTGCTAATAAAACTTTTAAACATGGATTTTCTTACTAGTTTTCTATATATTTTTATAGGATTTAATGTTTTTGACTTTATTGCAGAAACATTTTTTACCTTACTCATATAAAAGAATGGGACCCACTCGCTTTGATGTGAATGAGATAAAAAAAAATGTTTCTGTTGTAAAGACAAAAACATTAAACCTAATTTTTTTTAATGTATAAAATTGACAGCAAGTGATTCCAAAGTCATCATGAACATCTCAATTTGCTCTTCTAGGCATCATACAAAGCACAAAAAATAATTCAATAATATATTAGATGTAATCTTATACTTCCTCTGATTCTTATTATAAGGCACCGACTACTATTTCTCATAAACCAAGGAATAGAAGTTAACTCATTAATTAGGTCTAAAATTAATAAATGTTCCCAACTTCACCCCTGTTTTAATAATGTAGTTTTAAATGAGTTAGTTAAAATGAGGACATAATGAGAAAAAAGTAATAAATGAGTTAGTTAAAGTAAGTTAGTGCCTTATAATAAGGATGAAAAATATTGGTAGTTGGTGCCTTATAATAAGAATTATAGAGAGTATACCACTTTAATCCTATTTATAAGTTTCTTCTGACAAAAAAATTTAGTTCTATTTACAAGTTCAGTTTTAAGGTAGTAAATGAGATTATAACAATTTTGCACATATTAATTGAACCAATGAAAATAGAATAGAGGGAAAAGAAAGAGTTGTAAAATATCTCTTCATAAATGAAGGGAAAGTTGGAAATTTATCCCATAACTATTGAGTTTACTACCTCTTAGTAATACGTGTTATTTTTATTTAGTTAAAAGCAACTTATATATAAAAACAAAAGTGATAACGTACAAGAAATTTTTGGTCCTTCATACGAACATAATTTGACCCAAACCAAATATGCTGCACCATTTTGGCCTTAAATAAAGAGTTGTGGTGATCATTACAGAGAGAAATTAAAGCGAGTGTAGGCTAAACAGTGATGAATTCACTAGACGTAGCCTTCTTGTGCAGGCATTCAAGAGCACTGTCAAAACATTTTGTGAAAGAATCCAGCACCTCAGTTTCTAGTTGTGATCCAACACCATTCCAATCAATTCCCAACTTCTCTATTGTTTTGTATATGCTTTGAGCCTCTGATACTTGTGCGTCTAGGGTTCTTGACACAATGCCATGGTCCATAAATGCCTTTAGAGCTGGCTCTGGTGGTATGGTTGAAATCTACAGAGACAGTGAACAATGGCGAGACAGTTGTATTTTAGTCAACTTTCACATGATTGGTCAACTTATTCTTACAATCAATCCAAATCTTGCACACTTTCATTGAAGATCTACCAAAAGTTTTGTAAAACAAAGCCAAGAAAACACATGTAAACATGTCGTAATTTTTCTGAATAGTGTAATCATAGAGAATTCCATCTTTGGTATTACCTCTACTCTTAAATATAAAATCTATGTTCAATGTGTAAATTACACTAAAGACGAGATCTTATATTTAATATTGAGACAAAAAAATATATATATAACAACGAGCAGCCTCAATGTATTCCTTTTGGTCTTTATTATAAGACATCAATAAATAAGTGTATTTGATCTTTTTTATAAGACAATTGTTTGTTTCCAAGGAACATTAATTGTTCTTTTGTATGCTCATAATTAAAAGGAGTAGTGGATGAAATTAGTAATAATATAATATTAGAGTTTAGTCTAATTAGTAGAGGCAATATTGGAAATTACTTAAATTTTATGATAACTTTATTGACTTTAATTATTTTTATTAGTTCGTAAAAATTGATAATTGATGTCTTATAATAAAGGTAAGAGGGGTAGTATTTAACTAGGTTTACTTTCCCACTTCAATGACGCGAGCCTTTTCAAAAAAAAAAAAGATAAAATAAAATTATGAAACAAAAAAGTTTACATGAATTGAATCATTGGAGGCTCTAACCAAGGTTAAGATAAGCCTCGAAACTCCAAACACTTGTTGAGAATTTAATTTAGACAAACACATATTTATAGCTTATTTATTCACTAACACTAACACTGTGTTTGATTTGATTGAAGGGTGTGAGAGGAAGTGGGAGAGAAAGTAGAGAAAGAAATTTTTTTTTATGATTACAAAATTGTCCATAGCAAATTTTCAATATTCTTAAAATATATTCTTAACAAAAAAGAATATTCTTTTCATTAATGGTAATTTGGTCAATACACTTCTAAAAAAAATTTCCCTCTCACTCCCTCCCACACCTTTCCCTCAAACCAAACATAGCCTAAGCCTACTCTACTCTAGAATTTCTCAAAACCTTCCTCATATTAAGTGCTTGTTTGAATTACCATAAAAAAAAAAGTACATTCACACAAGTTAAAAAAAAAAAAAAAAAACTGTTTTCACGTATTATTTCGTTTATATAAAAAAGTTAAAAAATCACTTTTTACCAACAATACAAACAGAAATTGATCAATGGAGGCAGTAGAAAAGACAGTGGGATAACTCACCGTATCTGGTCCAATAAGAGAAGCAACATAAAGGGTGTCCGGGTAAGTAGGATTTTTCACATTTGTGGAGGCCCACATCAGTCTCTGCTTCTTGGCCCCCCTCTTCTCCAGACGCTCCCATCTTAAACCAGAAAACTTCTTCTGGTAAATCTGGTAAGCCAAAACTGCTTGAGATATTGCAGCCTTAACAATTTGTAAAACAATGTCAGGGAAAAAAAAAACAAGCTAATACGAAAAAAGACAAATCCTTGTGTTATCTTCCACTTGTTGAATTCTTAATATTTTGGCAAACTTTGAAGTTGTCTTTCTATCAAAAGCGATAGACTTAAATCAGATTGATAGGACTTAACTTATCTATATATATATCTTTCATTTATCTTTGGATGAATCGAGGTGAGATTTACATTCTAATACCACCAACCTTTCCTCTCAGACCAAGAGCCTCAACAGTACCAATCTCTGTAAGTTTCTTGTCTATTACGGTATCTACTCTACTGATGTAGAAAGCTGCCGCACTTTGAACCATAGAAAGATCTGCCATTGAAGAATCTTCAAGCCCATCTAAGTAAGCATCAATGGCTGCTTCATATCTAGAGAGACAGAATATGAGCTGTTCAAACAAACACAGCACAAACAAGGGTCATATTTTTTGCTGCTAGAGAGGATAAAAAGTTTCATGACAGTAGCAGAATGCACACGGAACACTACTTACAGTGACATTTACACTTATCCCCTGAGAAATGACTTCTTTTATAGAAGGAAGTGATTCTTCAGTTGCTGGAATCTTTATGTATACATTAGGACATGAAACCTTTTTGTGGAGCCATTTTGCTTGCTCTATTGTTCCTCTTGTATCGTCTGCAAGTCTTGGCGAGACTTCGACAGACACGAACCCATCTTCGCCATGTTTTTCATTGTAGATGGGCTCCAAGAGCTTGCAGGCATCTTGTATGTCCTTCACAACTAATTCCCAGTACGCATTTTCTATGTCTTTTCCCGACTTCACTAATTCCCTGCTTCACCACAAATCAAATCAATAATACTAGTAGGCAGAAAGTCATGCACCTTGTGTTGCCTACTCCGAGGAAAAAATTTTAAGAATAAAGTACCTGTTATTTTTTGTGTGCTTCTAGCTAGTACCCTAATTTATAATTTAAGGTGTTGGATGCATGATAAATAAAATTAGGGTACCGCATGGAATTGAATAACAACACTATCAAGTATTGGATATATCTGGAAAATAATATTAGGGTATTGAATGCACTAAAATTAAGATTAAAGTGCTAGATGCTAATCGAAAATAATAGAGTTGGGAATACAGAATGGGCCTATAGTCCGAGCATGTTTTACTAGCTCGAGGAAGTAAGATCAGCTAGAGATCTACTTCACCCTTATCCTAAAATCATCAATTGTTAAACTTGTGTTGTCCCTTCCTCTTATTTGGAAGTTGCAAAAAATAGTCCCTATAATTGATGGTGGTAGGCTATTCATAAACCATAGTACTTGCTTAAAGTTGTTCAGTATATCCATATTAGTCAAGATAAAATACTCTTAAATATTTAGTTTATACATTGTAAATTACAATAAAAAATTATATTTAAAGGCTTCATTGGCCATTTCAAACAAGATCTAAGTCATAGGCTATAATTTCGACATGAATTTAGAACTAACTATTCTATTAATCTTTTTTATTATTACTTTGGTATCTTTATTTATTTATTTTTTTGAAAATTATTTTGGTATCTTTGAGTACCTTCTTGCTCATGAAATTTTGAAATGGTTACAAGTACGAAACAAATTACCTGAACTGCTCGTTGTAAGCATTGGAAGAAGATATGGCTTTGTCGAAAATCTGCATATATTAGAGCATCAAACAGTAATAATAAAAATCCTACGTTGTCACACAGAAATTGGATAACAACGATACAACATTAATTACCGCAGGATTGCTGGTTACACCTCTGATTCCTGTTGCAATCCAGGGAAGCAAATCAGTAACGGGACGGCAAAGATTGTCATAATAGGGGCTCTGCTTTTGCTTCTCGTACAGATCATGCAATATCGTTCTCTTCATCGCCTTTGTCCCATCACCTTCCATTTTTATCCCCCAGTGCTTAAAACTGCGATTGTGAAATAGAAACACCAACACGAAAGTGAAATGCAGATGTGTGTGTGTAGAGAGAGAGAGGAATTTTTGAAAACGCGAATGAATTTCCAGAAAGATTTGGAGCGAGGTGAAAAAAAAAATTCAAAGAACTAACTTGAAGGGTTTAGTGTGTTCCCCAAAGAACTTGAATATGGAAAGACATTGAATCTAACAGTGAAAGACGACATTGCAAATGGTGAAAGATTCTTACAAGCGCCAAGTTGCTGGAGAAGTGGGGATGAGGAAGGTGCTGTTCAATCAACAACGCATACACATGATATAAGGGAGAAGAATAAAACAAATCGTGCCTTTTTATATAGAAAAAACTTAACGGAATAAACATGTAGATAAAAAGAAGTTGGTTAAAAGCCAAAAATATGATAAAGTTGTAACATTTTTCTGAAAAATAATCTTATTTTTGAGAAGATAGAGAATATGAGAGAATAAGGAAATTATTATAATTAATTAATATGATTGATGATTTGGGGGCTATGATAATAAATGTATATATTGATTTAAAATGGGTAATTAATTGAGGGCAAACCGGCAAAATGAGATACTAATATAAAAAATAATTTATACATTCTTTACATGATTCAGACTCATCAATGCCAATAAAATAAGATTTTTTTCCTTTTTTAATGAATTGAAACCTCGACTTTAATTCTCCTTTTTATGAAGATTAGTGAGACTATTGATTATCATCTTAACTAACAACTTATTATAAAATTAAAGCAGTTATAGCAAATAATAATTAAGGATGATTGTGCCACCATGTGTACACGTAACAATGTAACACTATGTTGCATTGATATCAACACGAAACACGAGACACGACACGATTTGACACCCCAACATATTAATTCTAAAAAATTCTAAATTTCGATACGTTATGACACGTTTTGATATTAAATATACAATTTTAATATATAGTATAATTTACTTTTAATAAAAAACATCTAGAGTGTAGAATATAAACTATTCACAAGTTCAATTATTTTTATTTATATCCCTTAAATTCCTGGCCTCCATATATACAAGAAGCATTTGGGAGCAGGGGCGGACCCAGGAATTTTGTTAAAAGGGGGTGAAATTAAAAAATGTTACACCATAAATAAATGTACTTGAAATACGATACAGACTTAATATACAAAAATTGGAAAGAAGTCTTACAGAAATTAAGATGATTTCACTTAACTTTTACTTTACATGTTTTCATATTATTAAACCCGTCTATAATTGAATTTGTGCTAAAACTCAAAACAATTTCTTTTTAAAAACATTATTAATAACAAAAGTAAATGATTAAAATTAATTATTAGTTATCATCTATATTTTCATACCCATCTTTTAACAAAACTCAAAACTTACCCAAAATTCCAACCCTAAAATATTCTTTAATCAGTATAGAAGTAGTATCATTAAAAAGATAAAAACATGTATAATAAATTTCATGAAGGAAATTTGATGAAAAGAAGTGATTTTGAGTATGTCATTAATCCTCAAAATGTACAGTAAGCTTTTTTAAAAAAAGGCGAACCAGCCGCCAGTGAAAGAGAGAAGAGTCTATTTGTTTTCGTAAAAGAGCAATGGACAGATGTTAGATGTTAGCCGGTTAGGAATATATCAAAGGTGGGCCCCATCTCTTTATTAGATTTTTTAAAAAAATATATATGATAGAAAACAAACGTTGGGATGTGTCAGGGTAACTGATCTCAAATAATATGTATGTGTGTATGTGTGTCATAGCAAACCAATGGATTGAATGGATGAAGTGTATATATATATTTTTTCTAAATAAAAAATAAAAATTAGGGGGGCGGAGGCCACCCGGCCCCTCGCCCGCCTCTTGTGTCTGCCCTTGTTTGAGAGGATCCTTGGAAGTTTTTATGTTGTTAATATGCATAATGAAGGAGAGCCTAACCAGTTTTTTATTCAATAATAAACATTCGGAAAAAGTAAACCCCCAAAAAAATCAAGTATTTAAAGTTGTGTCATGGCCTTTCCTCCTTTGTCATGATCACCCATATCGTCACTCTCTCACTCCTCTCTGTTCTAAAAAAATATAAGTGTCAAGGAGTGTCGGACGGAGTCGGAGTCCAACACTCATATTTTAAAAAAATAGTAGTGTCCGTGCTTCATAGACTTAACATATTGATTGAGATGAGATTGTTCAAATTCCACGTAAAACTGAATTAATTAAATACCTTGATTTGATTTTTCAACCATTAACACCTCCAACATGTGAAAGCAAGAATATTAGAATCATCAGCGCCTTACTCAAAATTAAATTGACGTCATTGTGTTTGTTTTAATCGGTACGTTACATGTTTTAAGCTTTTTTTTGAAGATAACACACTTGTTATTGTTAATGGAATTGAATTACTTTTAAACAATTTAAATATCATGATCAAAAAAGAAAACTCATAATTTTTCTTTTTTAATATTCATTTTGGTTTGGTTTATGAAACTGCATCTGCTGGTTGTGTGTGGAATCGGTCAGTCTTATGCTAATAATGGCATATCTTACCTCCATATTCATGCGTATTAACAGAAACGAATTAAATATTAAATACATATAACACTTGTTTTTCATCGCATAGTATATCCACAAATTTATTTTCTCACTATTTATTTAATATTTATATAAACAAATGCCCTTTTTTAAAAAAACATATATATATACACGCTGTATCCTTCAAATTTGATGAATGTCACTATGCCAATGCAAAATTGAATTCTTCTTTGCTACTATGGTTGGGTGAGTGGAAAAATATAGGGCCAATTTCGAAGAGCTTTGAAATTCTTACACGAGTTATAACCAAAAAGAAAACAATGAGAAGAAATTATAAGAGAGAATTTATATAAATCCAGTTGAGATATTAAAATTCAAATTTAGATCTACACTTTTAATAAATTCTTAATCAGGGCTTGAATATTACTAAATGACCACATTATCCCTCAACTGCCAACTGAATGTTTAGTCCTAGGACCAACGACTTCGCCTCTTCATCTAGCAACAGCGACCACCAATGAAGAGGATAATACCCAATATGTTAAATCGCCATTCATTCGTCCTTCTATTTTTCTACCAGGCATAGTTTAATTGGTTTCACTTTCTGATCCACATTCTCTTACCATTATATACTATATATCATATATCTTCATCTTTATTTTCGATTTCTAGTTTATCAACCTCTATGAAAGAGTTTGTTTGCAGGTGGCTTTCAGTTGTTTACGTCGTTTTTTAATTGTGACTTTAGCATTTTTCATTTAGGGTTAAGGTACAAAAATACACATAAGCTTTTTTCCTATAAACAAAAATATACATAAGCTTTTTTTTTGGAGCAAAAATACACACATGGTTACTATTTTGGAGCAAAAGTCGCATCCCACAGCTGAGTCAATATTCACCGTCATTGTATTACTGTTCACTTAATCTCTTTCTCTCTTATCACGATGAACAGTGATTTAACGGTGGGATGTGACTTTTGTTCTAAAATGGTAACCACGTGTATATTTTTACTCCTGAAGAAAAAGCTTATGTGTATTTTTGTGGCCGAAACTGATGGATCCAACCAGAAGTGGCCGTGCAGCTGAACCTGTGTCTGGTGATATAATAACAGGAAAACGCGTTTCAAAGGAGCAATACTTGAAGTCAAAACAAAGCCAAAGGAGTGGCGTAAAGGTTTGGTTCAAAAACGTGAAGCTGAGGCTACACAAAAGGAACTAAAACCCAAGAAGGATAGGCCATTTGCACCTACCAGAGTAAGATGGGGAGATCCTATGGCACATTTGATAAAGAACAAGTATCTAGCCACTGTGATTCCAAAAAGCTTGTGGGACTGTAATAAAATGAAGGAATCAGATTTTATGGTGCCTCAGGAAATTCCCGATAAAAGAGTTATTACATGAAGAAACACACCCAATACGTATTCTTTCCACGTGGATTATGAAAGAATACAATAACTCTTTCGTTTTAATCATTACTTTATATTTTCATTCTTCTTTGACAGTTCTTTTGTTTCAGACATTAGTTTATTTTCATCCGTAAATACAGGGAAAAACAGAGTTCCAAAATAAAGATTTTATGATTCCATATACTGTCCGAGAAAATGTCAAAATTTACAATATCAAAAGAAAAAACTGGCTTCTCAATTACAACCCAGCCCTATGAACATTTTTGGAGTAGTATGGATCAAGACATGTGAAGAAGAAGAATCACAAAATGGCTCTGAAGAAAACTGTTCCAATTCTGTTACCATGGCTTCAAGTCACCCACAGGACCAGCAGTCCAATTCAAGATCTTCTCACCAGGTTTCAAGTATACACTCTTGGCGTGTGGTAGCTTACGAGCAAGCCCGTTCAGAACTTGATGGAATGCATCGCCTGGTTGAGCAGGTTGAGGGAATAACATGGCTTGTTTCATGGAAGGGTTAGCAAGCAACCTCTGCTTTTTCAGTATTGCTTCTGGGGGTATAGATGTGAGTATGGTGTCCAACTTGGGAACATCTTCCTCAGCAACATACACACCAATCTGCTCCCATGGGATTGCATCGGCAAATGGGAGAACAATATCATCTGCAATGATTACAGGGATGCAACCGAATATGACAGCTTCGACCAATCTTGGACTCCAAGGGGCCCAGCCTAGTGGGCACAGACAAAACACGGCTCTCTGCATGTCCTCGTAGTATGTGGTCGGATGTTCTGTGGAAATGTCAAAAAGTGGATTGTCTTTGAAGTTCTCCCAAACTGCTGCTCTTGCACCTCTGTATAATTGTAATAGACAATTAGTTTGATGACAATGACAAAACTAACAACAAACCTTATCTTACTAGGTGGAGTCCAGCTACATGAATTGCAAAATGTCATTGTGTTCTGTCAGACAATTAGTTTGACAAGTGAAGAGAATTTGTGTACAGTTTGACAAGCGGTCAGTATCAATATGCTTAACCGGTTTCAATGATCCAGCTAAATAAAACTACAGAAGTTAATTCAATTTCTTGCAGATTCAATAAATAAATGCAAGACAGCCTTCAAATGAAGATATATATACTAGGAAAGTAAATGCAAAACAGGGCAAAACCTAACACTCTTCTCATGCTGAAAGTTGTGATGAGACCTACCTTGCATAGTAGCCCCCTTCAGGGTCATTTCCAACATCATAGAACAGTCCTCGAAAGTAAACAAAAATGGACCTAGGGATCCTTTCAGAAATTAGATGGGTATGCATTTTCTGCGGAGGAGCATAGGGAGGAATGGTGATTGAGCCATCCTTCAAGCACACATGATTCTTTTGCCCGAATGTTTGAACCAAGGTTGCATGCTTTAGCAATGGAAGAATTCCTCTTTCAATAGCCTTCTCTTCCTGGAACAAAATAGCATATGATCAAAAGAAGGAACATCAGTACATGCATCATCTACATAAGACACCACAATCTGTTCAGAAACGTCAGAGGCATAAAATAGTGATACAGATATAAGTAATCATGGTATTCTAAAATTCTTACTTGATAATGGAAGCATGCCCCAAAGTCATGAGGAACCAAAAAGAAATGATCTGCCCCTTCTGTCCGGTTCCAATAGGGCCAGTTTGAAGAAATAAGCTGGATAGCACTTCTCATCACTCGTGGTGACTTGAAGGGTAAGGGAAGGCCATTTGGGGTCAAGTCACAGGTGGCATATACTGGGGTATAAAACCAATCAGCTTCCTCGGGATTAAGGGTCCGAACAGGGCTAGATAAAAGAAACCTGTGCATAAAGATCTCAGCTGCAAACATATGGTTGAGGCATCTTGGGTCCTTCTGCAGAATTTTCTTATTGTATTTGCTTGGAAGTTCATAAACAAAGACCTTTAGCTTCCCCACTGGATTGTCTTCGAGTACATCACCAGCACTGCCTACAATTTGTCCAATCATCAAAAGTTTAACAGTCTCATTTAGAAGAAATATCTATTCTGGTTGTAAAATGATAATCATAAAGAAAAGTAAGAGAGACGCAATTAGTCCCAGTTTATCTCCTCTATGAGATTGTTTGATCAGGTGTTTGAGAAATAGTAGAGAAGGCTGCTGGCTAGAACCTTGAAAGTTCAAGCAACCTGGCATGTGAAAGTGTGTTTTTGTGTGTTAATATTATCGTATAGTTCTCTTCTTTTACTCCACCCAAACCATGGCTGCTTCCATCGTGCTTTGAAATCCAAACAAATGCTACACCCTCAAAACTTTTACTTCATTAGGGAGATTTAATTTTGGCGTTTTGAATACATTTTGATCACAAAAAAACAAATTTATCAAGCAGTGTCCTCTGATTTTTTCTACGGATTAAAGAGCAATGCGATATTTGGTCATGGCAAATGCAACAGAGCAGACAACACAAACAATCTCATATTGATCCCTTTTTCTCTTTTTCACTTGATAAGGTTTGCAGAGCAAGAAAGAAGCTAGCACATAAACATCATCAATTATAAAGGTATTCCAGATCCAAATATTAATTTACGTAAGGTTTATCTTTATAGTATCAATGAAATTTTCCTGTGCGAACAAAGATGACGCCAAAAATATCATGAAGAATGAAAACTTGATGCTGCATTAAGATCAATCAAAGGTAAGTCATGGCCCCCTAATTGAACTTTGAAGCCAAAAAAATGTTTGACATAATACCAAGAACCTGAGATGCAAACCATATCACTGTGGTGACATAACTTTTGCCAAATGAAAGGTCCTCTAGATTTCTAATGCAAACCCACCAACTTGAACTTCCTAGAATCTAAGCTTAAGTAGAACCACAGGGAAAATTACGAAGCAAGAAACAAAGTGCAAAAAGAGAGGAGAACAATGGATTTCCTGATCTGTAATTTCCATTTCAAAACTGAAACTCAAGTCTTCAGCAAATCCTTTTGTGGGATTCAGAGAACCTCAAAGTTCAAAATGATAATAAAATCCTGAAAATATACTTTACACCTCCTATACCTATATAACTGAATCACCTCAGGATATATAAAAAAAATAAGATTCAGAATGATCAGATACTGTGCTCCAATAAGGCATCATTTCAGTTACAATGTACAATGTTACAACTCCTATTCCCTTTGCTCCGAGCATACCAAATCATGAAGAGCAAGCCAGGGGCAGTAGAGTCGCCAAAAAAATTATGCTCTGTGTTTATCTGTGCTTCTGCGCAACCAGACTTCCAATATGCATAGAATAATTCAGGATTGTGAATGCTAGTGGGGATCAGGGAGCATGAAGGCTTATAGCTCCATTTCATAGGGCATCATAGGCTTCTTCTAAAATCACAATCTAATTGCTAAGGTTCACCTCAATGAGTTAGTGAAAAATGAATCGTCTAAGGGGAGAAAATATGACCAATTTATGGACTATACTCCTTGGAATCCCTTTCCTAAATAGGACAAAGTCTGATATTTCATTCAAGATTACTATTTGCGTGAGTCTGGCTACAAAATTTCAAAACAAAGCTTATCAAGAATTCATGCCATCCTGCATAACCTGATGTAACTAAAAATTGACCATATGTTCATTGTCCCCATATAGATAGAACCGCTACTAAATTTGGATATAAGGCATAAGCTGTCACACATGAGGCTTGAGAAATGAAGCTTTATGAGTAGCCACAAGCCAGTGGACGAAGTAGGACTGAATATTTATTTACTTTACAAAAAAAGTAAGCAACGTAAACCCAAACATCCTGACCAACCTCGATCTCAATTAGATCTTAACTGAATTCAAATGCACAAAAAGGGGAAAAACAGAAGGCCGCTGGAAAAAAAACATTGAAATGGCTGAAACAGGTGGTAAGCGAAAATGACCAGAACCAAAACCTCTAATCATCAATACATTGCAAAAAGACGAGGCTAATTAATCGAAATAGATTGCATACAGTCAACTCAAATCAAAAGTTGCTGGTGGGACAAATTTTAAAAAAAAAAAAAAGACAAATCAAAGAAATCCTACCAGAAATTCTCTCCGTAGGTTGATTCCCACCACGCTGCCCAGCACTACTTGTACAGAGAATAGCAGCAAAAACGAGACAAAGGAAAACCCGATTCCAAGCATCCATTTCTGAATCCTCACAACAAAAAATTCGGATTTTTCACTCACAGACACGCAGGAAGAACGAAAGGTTTATACAAACATGGTCTCAAAAGACGAGAAGAAGAATGAAAGCAAGTCAAGCTTAATCAGCGGAAGAAGGTGACAGTTAAGACGTCGCAAGCGAGAGTAGTTGTGGGAGATTCCTTAGGATTTGAGCTTGAGTTGTGAGGCTCAGCTAGAAGAAAGGGATATGGGTTCTTCCTAGCAGCAACGAGAGTGACAGATTAGAGGAACCCACAAAAAATAAATAAGGATTTGGTTTGAAGAAACAGGGAAAACGAGTAATAAATAATGAAAGTGATTGATGATTGATTGTAGAAGAAGAAGGAACTAGCTGGAGAAGAAGAAATTGAAAAATTTTCTAGTTTGATGAGCAATCAATCTCAGGCTACCATAAAAGGCATAAACACGCCACACCTCAACCACGTTACGCTCTTGTGCTGAATTCGCTTTCATTTACTATTGAAAAGTTATTGACCAAAAGTGAAATTCACTCTCTCTGGCAATATAAATTATCACATTTTTTGTATGGCAATAATATATTATGAAGGAACAACAACTACGACAGAAGAACAATTTTTTAAAATAATCATTAATGTGAGAGTTAGTTAAAAGAGTCCAAATGTGATGTCTTTTTTTTTTTTTATAACTATCGTAATAAATACTTCAAAATTATATTGTACCAAAAAAAATACTTAATTTAATCATTGGCATGAATTTTAATTACCAAATTTTTTAATTTAATTATGAAAATTTCATATTACAAGTATCAATCCCCACCCCCCTTCTCATTTTCATTTCTCTGTCGTTTCTCTCTTGTCCTTGCGTCTTCGTTCTTCCTCCACGGCCACGATTTTATTCTTCCGTCGTGTTGCTCTTGCATCTGCTTTCTTCCTCCACGACCAATCTCCAATCCAAGCACACCTGTGAGCCGTCCCTTCTCTTCTTTCTCCACCTCAAGATATCCTTCAAGAGGTATGTGTTCTTTCAAGACAAACACCGTTTATTTTTATTTTTAAATTTTTGGAAGCCAACAGTACATATGTGTGAAGAAAATGATTTATTTAGATATGGTTCCTGTTGGTTCTTTGTCTATGTGGATGGCTGGATGATATAGGTCTGTCAATATTAAAGGATATAGTAATATAGGGAATATTTAAAGTGGTTGTTGATTTAAGAGGACTTTGTTAGTGGGTTATTATTATTATTATTTTTTTGCTTAGGAAAATATGTGTAGTTATTGTAGTGGGTTTGAATGCATATGTTATTTCATACTTAATTATCTTGAGACATGTTTTGTTGAAAAATAAAGTTCTTTTAAAACTTTGAGACATGTGAATATTATAGTTTCTTTTAAATTATTGTTGTAGGTTACATGCAAATATTTGAATTCAGAATAAATATTTTATTGAAGGGCAAGGGTACGGGGCTGCCTTCTGGTGGTGACGACGACACTAGTGGTGACGATAACCAGACTGTTGCTGTTTGGAGTGTTTTTAGTTTATTTTGGAACATTATATTTGTAATATTTTGTTTTTGCAATGTAAACTCGTAATATTTTGAAACATTATATTTTATTTTTTTGATATACAATTTAATTTATTTTTTACATTTTTTTATTTTTTCAGATTTTTTTAATTTTTTTTAAATAATTGGAAATTTTGCGAGGGAAAATTTTTCTCTCGCAAAATCTGCCAATTTGCGAGGGAAAATATTTCCCTTGCAAATTCAAATTTTGCGAGGGACAATATTTCCCTCGCAAATTCAAATTTTGCGAGGGACAATATTTCCCTCGCAAATTGCGAGGGAAATTTGATTTCCCTCGCAAAATTTGAGATTTTGAGAGGGAAAATTTTTCCACCGTAAAATTTGAATTTGCGAGGGAAAATACATTTTTTCCGTCGCAAAACTGATTTGCGAGGGCCTTTTTTGCGACGGACACTTTTCCGCTGCAAATTCCGCCGCAAAATTATTTTGCGACGGAAAAATTCCGCCGCAAAAAATGAATTTTCTAGTAGTGATTATTAAGTAATTTATTTAGCTTTTTTAATCTCTCCCAAAAAAATTAACTAGGTCTTATATTTAGGACAAAAAATAGTAGTAATTTTTCTACCTAATTCTCTAACTGGGTATAAAACTTGCTCATTAATTAACCAACTCTTCTTACTAGTGATGCTTATTGAAGATACTTTTAATACTTCTAAAAAAATGACTTATTCTTAACTTGATTTAGATAAAGTATCTTTGGACCTTATAAAAAATTATTGGAGGAATATATTATAATAATAATAAGGATTAAGTATCATTTTTGCCATAGAAGTTTTTACTGAGGAGTAGTGGGTATCCAAAAGTTTCTTTTTTTTTTATAAGTAATTTTGCCCTTGAAGTTTACAAAACGTAGCAATTTTGTCCCTCTATTAATTTTGACCGTTAAGTTTAATTGATATGCATATGTAGCACCCAATGCTTGCCAACTCATCAATCAAAATAGAGTTGAGTATCATTTTTTCCTTGGAAATTTTTGCTTAGAAGCAGTGGGTATTTGAAAGTTTTTTCAAGAAAAATTTTGCCCCAAAAGCTTACAAAACGTAGTAATTTTACCTTATCATCACCTAGTGTTAAATTTGACTGTTAAATCAGTCAAAAAATACACATACATGTCATGCCACCTTATCATCCACATCACTGAAAGGCAAAAAGAAATAAATACGAAGAGATCAAATCCTTATTGAAGGAATTCAGTAGATTTTGTAAGTGGCAACGTTTCACTAAAGAAGGGATGAATTAGGTGATATTAAAAAAATTTAAAACTGAAGATGATAAACAATTAATTCAAAGAGCAAGAGTTAGAAAAATATCATAGAAGTGTGCACAACGGATTATACTGGTTTGGTCTTAAATTTCTAACCTACATTCAGTCCCCAGAGCATCTCTAAGATTTTCACTATTGCTCTAAGATTCTACGGGTTCATGGCACCACAGTACATAAGTAATCCTCAACAAGAGAACTCACTCACCTTTATAAGTTGTAATTCAATAACCATACTCAAGGTCCCACCACCTTGAGGTTTTACAAAGATTGAAATTGTTTGTATATGGCTCTCTCACATAGTAGATATGTAATCATTGAAGAATAATGATGAATATCAAAAGATATTACAAAGAAAGTATATGAGTAAAAGATTGATCGTAGACTTCGTTGGTAGCTCCATAATGAATACTTTGTTACTTATAGTTGAACTCCATTAATGATCAGTGTGAGCATTCAAACTATCCATTATAGATAGATTAGAGTCATTGGAAGAATTCAATATTCAATCACTTTGACTTCGCCACAATAAATCTTCATACAATATCCCATTCGTCTATTATGAGATTTCTTAAGGTTTAGTTGCCTTCATCTTTGATGCAATAAGAGCTTTAAGGTCTAGTCACTTTGAACTTTGCTACAATAAGCATTTTACAAGAAATATGCTTTGCATTGCTTTCATCTGCTTTGTTTCTGTTATGCATTTAATGCTTTGACCCATAAAATTGCTTTCAAACTTTTGAAGTTAATTGATGACCTTTTAGCATATGAAACTTATACATAAATAAAAATAGCCAATCTAGGATGATTCCATAATCACTCGAGTGTGAGTCTATCACTTGAGTGCTTTTGTAATTTAACTCAAGTGTAAATGAACTTTGTCTATAGTAGTGAAGTGTTGAAAGAGAAGATCACTTGAGTAGACAAAAACTTGACTTGAGTGTCTTTTGAGAATAATTTCAACTCTGCCAATGACTTGAGTGCTTCTACAAGTTGCCTTGTGTCACTCAAGTGATTCTGAGGTTCACTTGAGTGGACTCAAGATGAGAAGCCAACATTCTTGGTTCATCAACAAGTGACTTGCATTAAACTTGCAAGTTGGATGCCATCACTCAAGTGACATTATAAGAACTTGTCTAAGACTGGTTATGACTTGCATAACCATTGCAAGTGACTTGTAGTTTACTCGCAAGTTCTCACAATTACTTAAGTGACAACATGTTCACTCGAGTGGCCATCTTAACATTTGTAGTAAATAAGCAAGTGACTTGCAAAATCTTAGTGAGTGATCACTATCACTCAAGTGGTCACTTATCCACTCAAGTGTTCTATGCTTATCACTCGAGTGATGAAACCTATCACTCAAGTGATCTGCTATAATTTCCAAAAATCATCAAGTAACTTGTTGATTTTCATGTAAGTGATAAGGGATCACTTGACTGCTAATTTAGCTACTTGAGTGATATTGCATCACTCTCATTTTTCAATAAGTGACTTGCAAAATCACTAGAAGTTAAGGATCATCACTCAAGTGCTTTATCTGTCACTCAAGTGATCATCTTAGATCACTTAAAGTGAGTAGTCTTGTTGATTCAAGTTTCAATTCAAATACTGTTCTATCACTTCAATGTCTTTAAACACAGAACTTGAGTGACTTGAATTATGAAGTCCTTATTATTTTCAAAGTTTTATTATCATCAAAACATAAATCGAGAACTAACAAATACAAATCCTTCAGGACTACCACGATGAGTATAAAGAAATGAATACAAAAAGAGATCAATCTCATCTGGTTGAAGAAATCATTTGTGTTGAGGGAATTAAAGGTATAAACAGACTCAACAAGATCGGACTAAATAATGTAGGAAATCTCATTTTCTTTGAGTTGTTGAAGGACATAGAGCTAAGAATCAAGGGTGCAGAGGAAGAAACCAACGTTGGAAGGGTTGAGCTTAAAGTCAAAGAGGGAGATCCTCGAGACGTTGAGCTCAAATCGACCGAAATTTGTGAAGCCAAATTGGTCAAAGGGTCTGAAAGGTCTATTGCAAAACTTAGAGGAAGCATCACTTAAGATCTAAACAAATGAAACGGAAAACAAGATATGAATTGTATAAAAAATTGGTTCAATGAGGCAAAGTAATAGTGATAGTATTTAGCTTTGTTTAGATTGATCTAGGCCATTTCTCCCCTATTGCGAACCACAACGATAGTGTATGATTTCTTGAAGAAATGGTTGTAGAGATTGGTGTTTCAGTTGGGACAAATCTTTTATACCTATTCATGGTTCCCAATTGAAACACCATGTCATATGGGGCTTAGTGATATGGATGATGAGATGGCATAGCGGCAAGGAAAAATTGCTATGTTTTGCAAACTTCTCGAGTAAAATTGCTTTTATAAAACCTTCCGGATATCTACTACCCCTCAGTGAAAACTTCTAACGCAAAAATGATACTTAACTTTATTTTAATTGATGAGGTGGCGAGCATTGGGTGCCATATATGCATATCAATTAAACCTAATGGTCAAAATTTACGGAAGGACAAAATTGCTCCTAAAAAAACTTTCAGATATTCACCGTTCCTCAATGAAAATTTTTGAGACAAAAATGATACTTAACCTTAGTAATAAACCAACTAGTGAACAGAAAATCTCAAACACAAGATTTGTCAAGCGTAGTAAGTCTAATTTTAAATGATATCGCGTGTTTCATGTGTGTACATATATTCATATCTTTTGTCTGTGTAGCTTTTTGTATTGTTCTCGCGGCATAAATGCAATTAAAAAATAGATGTTTTATTCGAGTGTGAAAATACTATTGGTGCAGCCTTTTCACATGAAGCTGCCACTTGCATCGTATCCCTTTTTGTGTCACTTATCAGGCTCAAAATTTGGAGGGCACTGTGTTATGTGTGTGTCTATTATATATATATATATATATATATATATATATATATATATATATATATATAGTCCTATCATTCGCAAGAATATGGCTTGGCTAGTAGTTAGGTTTATATTACTGTTTAATACTTTTTCCCCTTAAAAGAACCTGGTATAAAGTTGGTTGATATATTTATTTTAGAGTTAAGGAGCAAAGATGCCCATGAGTTTTTATAAAAAATACTTCTAGTACCATATACATTTCAAAGATGTAAAAATACTCATAAATAGTTAAAATAAGAGTGAAAATATCAACATCGTTAAATTTGGTCTAACAACATTATATATGCAATGGGTCCCACTAAAAAAACAACGTTAGACCAAATTTAACGGTGTTAGCATTTTTGCTCCTATTTTGAATGTTCATTTCTATTTTTGCAACTCCAAAATGTATATAATGGTAGATGCACTTTTGGTAAAAGTTCATAAGTAATTTTATACCTTCATCATTTAATTTTATAGGTTAAGGTGTATCTAGCACCTTCAAATACTTTTCCCAGTAAAGTTTTTTTTAAGGTGCTTCCATTATCCAAAAATAATTTTTGTACAACTTTAAACTTAATACTTTAGGTAATTTAAGGTGTTGAGTGTTAGTTATGCTTAGTTTTGATGATGTCAAATATACTTATGGATATCAAGAGCAAAAAGTTTGCATACTATATTGACTAATTCTTAAATTTAATGTAGAATCAAAGATATGAAGTTCATTTATGAAGAATAATCAAGAAGAAGATAAATAAAGAAGTATTGAATGAAAGAAAGAAATGGAATCAAAGAAGATATGGAGCCAAATGATGAAGAACAAAAGAAGAGAAGAAAGAAAGAGTTAAATTATGGAGAATCATCAAGAAAAGAGAAGAAAGATAGAAAAATATTGTTGAATGGAATGAGAAAGTCACTATACAAGCCCACAGATTGATTCTAGAAATCTCCACGATCAAATGAGAGTTGGAATGACTCAAATCGAAGTTAAAATAAGCTTTGGGATGAGTTAAAATCAACAAAAACGTGTTTTTTGATGGATTACCTAGAGGTAGAGTCATTTACCTCGAGTTTGGGCCAAAACTCGAGGTAGACCAACCAACCTGGAGGTAAATATGGCCTCCAGCAACTTTGTTCTACTCTGTTTCAGGCCACGTTCAGTAAATCGATGATATCTCCCAAACCAGAGATTGAATTGAGGTGAAATCAATTGTGAATGAAACTAGACATCCAATGCGTCATCTTGACAAAAATTCAAGTCCAAAGAAGATCAGATGAGAGAGATATGAATTTTTGAAGTTGAGTCATCCATCACCATCATGCAGCAGACCAAGGTTCGCTAAATTGAGAATATCTCATAAACTACAAATCGGAATGAGCTAAAATAGGTGACATATGAAACTAGACTCACACACCTTTCCAAAAACATAAATATCACAGAAAACAAAGATAAAATGAGTGAGATATGATTTTTGGAAGTTGAGAGTCTGTTCAAGATGGTGGAAAAACTTTGGTTCAAGAACATATTTTACTAATCTAATCATAGTGCTCAACATACAATGAGTTTAGAGCTGATTCTTCTTGCACTGGAAAGAATACTTAAAGAGTATTCTAGGGATATATGTTATTTGCCAAGATGCTTACCGAATGGAGATGCTATGGTTACTGGAACTTAGCCAACAAAGTGAAAAATCTTGAGTGCTGAGGATTGTTGTCAAATTAACTCGAGGCTTGGATTTGCAACTCGAGGTTGTAAGCAAACTCAAAGTTATAAAGTGAACTCGAGGTTTCAAGCTTTAGCTCTTCTGGATGATCCTCTTCACAACCTCGAGTCTCAACACATAACCTCGAGGTTAAGCCAAAACTCGAGGCTAGATTCTTAACTCGAGGTTGAGTTTCTCTTGTCCAAGTCTTTCGCTATCTGTTATTTTTGAATTGGACATACAAAACCTCGAGGTAGTTCACTTAACTCGAGTTTTATGAGAAACTCAAGGTTGCATCCTTGACTCGAGGTTAAAGGGCTCTGAATTGATATGTGATCATTTAAAATGTTTAAGCCTCGATTTGTTCCTACTAAACTATCTATTTCTGTTGTTCCATGTTGTATTTTAATTATCATCACTAATTATACTTTAAAGTTTTAGTTATGATGAATTCCAGCAAGAGATTGATGCTCTGAGATAAAAAGCAGATTGTGATGTCAGCAACATTCAATGCTAAACTAAATACTGCACGAAAGTATCTGTAAAGCATCTGGATTGATAAAGACTTCTACATTCCTTCTACTTCTACTACAACAGTCGATTAAGGAAGAATGAGCCAAAGACATTCCAAAGACATTCCTCCATGAAACAAACGTTTGTGCAATAAAGCAGATGATGATGTCAGAAGCTTCAACAGCTATTTCTTTAACGGCTACTTCTAACTAATGTCCAATGTTTGAATGCTCGCAATGGTCGAAACACAATAACCTATAAATTGCGAAGTCTTCAAACTGGAAGAAGTGATGACAATAGATGAATGATTTCGATGAAGCCAATGAAATGATGTTACTATGAAATGATGTTACTGCTTCACCGTTGATACTCATATACTATGTTTCTCAATGTTCATAATTTACAGTAGAGAGTAGAGAGTAAGATGAATGTTATTTATTTCAGTGATCATTATTCATCTACTCTGTGAGAGAGTCCAAACACTTATTTCATTATCTATTTAGTGAATCTCAAGGTTGTGGAACCCTTGAGAGTGGGTGTACAGTTACAACTTATAAGGGGCAATGAATCCTAGTGTGAAAGGATCATCCTGATACAGAGTGTGTAATTGTACCCGTGGAGATTGTAAAGGCTGCACAAGTGTCCAAATAAACTTGTGAGGTTGTAAAGGCTTCTCTTGTTTCTGGTTAAACAAGGAGAAGATAGTTGAAATCTCAAGTGTAGCTTGGGGACTGGATGTAGGTTAAGGATTGGGTCGAACCAGTATAAATCTCTGTTTGCATATTCTCTTCCCTAAACTCTTACATTCCAGCATATATGTTTAAATGAATGGCTGTTGGTTTGCAACTCGTTACTGTCATACGAATTGCTTTCTGTAAGTTGCGAAAGAAAAGATTTTTAAAATTCTTAAAGTTTCATCAGACACCCAATTCACCCCCCCTTTTGGGTGACAGCCAGGTCTAACATTGAGCACACCTGAAAAAATAGTTTAAGGTGTTAGATGTATCAAAAAATAATCTAGGATGCTAAACACTTTTAAATAAAAACCTCAAAGTGCTAGATGTACCAGAAAAGATACGTCATGATATTGGGTGTACTACAAAATATTTTAGAATATTAGATACATTTTTTAAAAAAATATTTCATCAATGCTAGATACAACTTAACCCTTTATTTATTTTTATATAACTGTTGGAGTCATTAATCGACTATACATTGCATGTTGTGCAGGATATAGAAAAGAACCATCATTGCCGGAGAGTGAAGGGATTGGTTTATTATATATGTGATTTGAAAGCTGAGGCATATATCCTATCTGTGACAAGCTCTGGCCCCTCGAAAATCTTCCAAAATCCCATATCTAATCATTTGAGCTTTTATATTTTTTTAATATCTCAGTTTTAACTGGTTCAACAAAAGCTAATGTGAAAAGATCAAAAGCTAGTTTTCTTTCCTTTTTGTGAAAGTAACCCTAAATTTTTCATCCGCATTCACTCTCTCTTGCTCTTGCTTCTTTTTACTCTCTCTTGGCCCAACCACACCCACTAAAAATTACTTTGAAAGCCATTTATATCATCACATGCCTATGATGATCCAACAATTAGGAGCAAGAAGCTCAAACACTAGTGTTGCTAACACAAGCAAGTTGAGAAAACTCAGCATCATCCGCATTTCTTTCACTAGTTGATAATGCTAGAGACGCTAGTACTGAATCTGTTAGTATTTATAGAAATAATTATACTGCTGATGAGAGAGAGGGAGAGTGAGTTTTTTAGACGGTTTAAGTCAAAAGGCTAACGGACGTGATTCCAAATTAACGGAAATAGAAAATTGGCAAAGAAAATGTATAATCATATCCCTCATAGTCAATGGCCCAAGCTACACTGTCAATATTTACTAACCATCATTTTCACTCGGATTTAATTCCCAATCAATTACCCCTCATCTTTAGGTTCAACTAGCGTGGGGATCAGTCTTTCTCACCTTAAGGAAGGGGGTTCGCTCCCTATGTTGATTAAGACGCTAGGGGAGGCATCCTAGGGGTTTAGGAAACAGTGGTAACGCTGGTAGAAATAGAGGCATGTGTACTCTCTGACCAGTATCCGCTATGGATTGGGTTCCAAGCACCCTGCCTTTAGACTGTAGGTGAACCCAACCCCTTTCCTAAAATTTAGTTATCAAAAAAAAAGAAAAATCCCAATCAATTAAAACGCGGCAAAGAGAAAGTATTAATTACGTTCTCGTTATAAGTCCCATGCAACCACTTCATTAGAATCAATGAGATTTGATTGACTTATTGACTTTGTCTTAAAATAAAATATCACTATGATGTTATAATCATAAAATGATAGTTACGTTATTGTATAGTACTTGTAGTTTTTATTATAAGGCATTAGCTAACAACTCCAACAAACCAATAAAAACAATTAAAGTCAATAAAATTGTTTTAAATTTTAAATAATTTCAAATATTATCCTTATTAATGGTATTAAACTCTAATATTATATTAATTATTATTCTCACACATATTTCTATTAATTATGAGCATATATAGAAAAAAGAATTGATGATCTTTGAAAACAAGCAAGTCTCTTATAAAAGGAATCAAATACAAGTACTAGTTAGTCTTATAATAGGAACTAGAGGGAGTATGTATTAAATTAATAAAAAAAATTTACAGTCTACCTCTCACCCTATATTTTTTAGTCATTCTTACATCTCTCTCCCTATCCTCTTTTTATAATGAAAAGGTTAAGGTGCATCCAGTACAATGAACTATTGCTTCAGGAGCGTCCAGGACAATAAACTATCAAGTGGATCGTTCAGCACATACAATAAACTATCAAGTAGGAGCGTCCAACACAATGTTGTTATTTTCAAGCTAACGTCGTTTTCTGAGTCCGCAAAAATTACAGAATAGCATTCATATGTTTGTGAAACTATATTTAAGCCACAAAAACATTTTAAAATTTTTATTTTAGTCCCTCCACGTAATTTATATGGAGGGACTAAAGTGAAAATTATAAAAATGTTATGGGCCTGGAAGATAATTTTATAAAATTTTGGGTTCTTTTTTGTAATTTTTGCAGGCCTTAAATATGCCCCTGATTATAGGTCTTTTTTTAGACCTTACCCTGACCTGGCTTGTAGCCTATTAAGGAGGCCTATAATTTTAAAAATTTGTAAACATCCTAACAAACCACAAGCCTCACATCAAAACAAGCCTACTTCAAACAGGGCGAAAACATAATTACTTTAAACAGATAAAAAAAGACATACTTTAAACATGCTATTAGATGTAGGTCTGTTTTTGACCTGTTTAAAGTAGGTTTGTTTTCACCTTATTTGAAGTAGGCTTGTTTTGAGGTAAGGCTTGTAATTTGTTAGGTTGCTTACAAAATTTTTAAAATTACAAGCCTCCTTAATAGGCCACAAGCCAGGCTAAAGCATGAAAAAAAAGGCCTGTAACCAGTGGTGAATTTTTTTTTGGGGGGGGGGATGGCCCCATAAAAACTATAGAAAAGAACTTAAAATTTTAGAAAATTATCTTTTAGCCTCAAATTTTTTTATAATTTTCACTTTAGTCCCTCCACTGTGGAGGGACTAAAATACAATTTTTGAAATGTTTTTTGACTTAAGTAGAATTTCAGAAAGATATGGGTACTATTATGTAATTTTTTCCGAACCTTTAGAGAAAACAAACGTTAGCTTGAAACTAAAGGCATTGTGCCGAGTGCTCCTTTTTAAAAAGTTATTGTGTTGGATGTTTTTTTTTAAAAGGTTATTGTGCTGGACAGTCCATTTAATAGTTTATTGTTCTGGACGCTCCTGGGACAATAGTTCATTGTGCTGGATGCACCTTAACTCTAATGAAAATTAAAAAAAAGAGTAAAATTGAAAAACAACCATTAATAACCTTTGAAATAGACTTATATTTAGAGCAAAAAAAAATTATTCCACAATGAACTTAAAGAAAATGACAAAATGGTAAAAATAACTTATTAATCCTTCATCTTCCTCCCTTACTATTTTTTTAACTCTCAAATAAGGGGAAGAATTATCTTCCATTTCCCATCCTTCTGCTCTCCTCTAAACTCCCTGCATCTCTTTCCTATCATTCTCCTCCAAACTCCCAAACAAAGCCTAAGGCTATAATGATCCAACAATTAAGAGCAAGAAGCTCAAACATTAGTGTTGCTAACACAAGCAAGTTGAGAAAACTCATCATCATCCGCATTTCTTTCACTAGTTGATAATGCTAGAGACGCTAGTACTGAACTGTTAGTATTTATAGAAATAATTATATTGCTGATGAGAGAGAGAATGAGTTTTTTAGACGATTTAAGTTCAAGGGATAACGGACGTGATTCCAAATTAACGGAAATAGAAAATTGGCAAAGAAACTGTATAATCATATCCCTCATAGTCAATGGCCCAAGCTACACGGTCAATATTTAGTAACCATCATTTTCACTCGGAATTAATTCCCAATCAATTAAAACGCGGCAAAGAAAAAGTATTAATTACGTTCTCGTTATAAGTCCCATGCAATCACTACATTAGATTCGATGAGATTTGATTGACTTATTGACTTTGTCTTAAAATAAAATATCACTATGATTTTATAAAAACATTTTAACTAGTTATCACACATCATAAAATGATAGTTAAGTTATTATATACTTATTATGATCTTTATTATAAGATACCAACTAATAATTCTCACAAACCAATAAAAACAGTTAAAGTCAATAAAATTATCCTAAAATTTAAATAATTTCCAATATTACTCCTACTAATTATACTAAACTCTAATATTATACTAATTTCCAAAATTAAGTTTTTGGTTTACCTCTCACCCTATATTTTTTAGTCATTCTTACATCTCTCTCCCTATCCTCTTTTTATAATGAAAATTAAAAAAAGAGTAAAATTGAAAAACAACCATTAATAACCTTTGAAATAGACTTATATTTAGGACAAAAAAAATTATTCCACAATGAACTTATAATATCTTAATATGAACCATAGACCATATTGGTATTTTTCCCAACTTCCCCTTTTGAGATATCAATTTCTTCTAAAGCACGCCCTATATATATCAATTTGATCTTATTTATACGTTTATTTTTATAAAAAAAATTTGGTCTTTATTATAAGTCAAGTGTGTAATAAATATGTTTTTATCATTTTTCTTTATTAATTGCAACAAACAAACAAAATTATTCACGTTAACTCTTGAAATCAATTATAAATAAAAGTAAGATTGAAACTTTAGCTCAATTAATAAATTAAATAATTCTCTTTAGTGTGCAAGTGTTGGTTAATTTACTTATAAATAAAAACATAATCAGACCACGAGTGTGTATTCACCTTCGAAGCTTCAACATTAACTTTCATGGGCGCTCTAATTTGAAATCAATGCTGTTCAGTGGAAAGCTCCGTTTAACTACCATAAGAAAAAAGCATAAAGGAAATCTTGAAAAGAATAGTACTTGTCATAAAAAATATCACCCCCCCCCCCCACCCCCCAAAAAAAAGAAAAAAAAAACAGAAAGAATTGCTAATCAACAAGTCACTAACTGTTTCCTTCAGTGCTTGCCATGTTTAAATTAAATTAAATCGACTTATTTTATCACTGAAAAATTGCATTATTTATACATTGCAGAATCTTTATGTCTCATTATGAATTAATTGCAAGCGGATGAACCAGAAATATAAGCCTATTTGGAGTTATGACCAAGTGTCAACACTCATGCTAGTTGACAATTGAATTTACAGTGACAAATACGGATATTCTAGTTTTAAGTTTTAACTTTAATTATTTTTCAGTATAAAATATTTTTGGGAAGGGGGCAGCACAAATTATTTTGGAGAGGGAAAACAAGATGGTTGTCATTACTTAGCACATTTTTCATTTGAGCTCTGATCCCTTAGTTTTCATATGGTTGTGATATTATAAAATTATGAGCCAATTAAAGTTTTCATCCTTTTGATTGTGCATTAAAATAAAAAAAAATAAAAAAAACCTTGACTTCTGTTTTTTTCCCCCTCTAAACACTTATGCCCTCTTTTTTAACACGATTCTATTTGAGACACTTCAGATACTAAATATGGATGTTTCTTTCAATGAACATTTGAATCTTGATTCACAGACTAACCCCTTCAACTAAGGGCAACTTGTTGGTAGAACCTTGAATTGTTTTTTGGTACAAAGAACCTTGACTCTCTCCTTTTTTTTCTTTACAAAGAGCCTTGACTTTTTTTTTTTTGCTAAAAGAGCCTTGACTTTTGGGTATACATTAGATTGTTTAAGTAATGGTGTCGGGTATGATGGCCCAACATTAATAATGATCTGACCCATTTAAAGGCTTTTAACTATCCACAAAACACTTCAGACCAAACCATCCTAGCTTGACATTTATTTGAATCCCCCATAACACTTTTTTTTCTTTTTTCTTTTGTAGTGTCTAAATAAAATTAAGGAAAATGATGGGAAAATATTATTTGAACTTTAAAATCCTATTAACAATAACAGTAATGAGATTAACAGGAACAATAAAGCAATTGACAACTCTTTTTATTGGAAAATCACATATTTGAAACTTTGAAATTTAAATGATATATTTTTGTGATTTTCGCTAAAACTTACTTGTACAAAAATAAATAAAAATTACTTGAAAACATAAACCTATCATATAGCTAAAAGTCTTTTCAAAATAACATAAATGGAGAATCCCTTTAAAAGCAATTTGAAATAGTAAAATTTTAATTAGGGTTAATAAACTTAACAAACCTTTAATAAGGCTATATGATCTAAACTTTGACTTAGAAATTAAGTTAACTTATCTTCATGCCCCTAAATTATTAATGGCTCAAATGGCTACACAATTAGGCATAAAAATAGGACAAGTTAGGCCAAACATTGAGTAAACAGGCCTAAACCTATAATAGGGGCAAATGGCTTAAATCGAGCCTGAGTACAAGTTTCTTTTTAGGCTTAAACTTTAGTTTTTATAGGGACTAGTTGAGCTTAAAGCCTTTTTAAATGCTAACTTATAATGTATGTCTTTAAAAATGTCTCATTTTGTAGGCCTTGGAAGCCATAAATAGGTTTTGAGCCTATCAAAACATATATAAATGTAGATTTTGAAGCATAATAGTTACAAATTGTACTCTTCAAATAAGCTTTTAGCATACATATAATTAAAAGAAATCTATTATTATTATTATTAAAAATTGATTTCACAAAAATTCAAACCTAATAATATAATAATCAAAAATAAAATCTTATTGTTATTAAAGAGAATAGTAAGGATCCAAGTATGAACTATTAAGATGTTCTAAAGAAAATTTCTAAAAGAATAGTAGGGGTAATATTGTAACGAACTAATTATAACTTGAAATTAGAATATAAGAATGAAAAAAATATAAATATTATTATATAAATATACTTATTTAACATGTAAACCAGCTAGCTATGAAGGTTTATAGGCCTAACCTTAACAAAATAGGCGTAGCCTATTTACACATGTAGGCTTTTAAATTGGCCTTGGTCTAACCTTCTTAACAAACAGGCTAGCCCGGGCTGTAAGCAATCTGATAGGGATTTGACCTATTCCCACCCATATATACAATAAACCCCTAATTAATTATATCCTTCTTTAAGCCTATTTGAAAGGAAACAAAACCTAAGTTTTCTTACAAGTTTGCCAAACAACCGTCTTTTTTGCAAAAGTTATTATGTATCAAAACCTAGATTTTGTCATAAGCTTGCCAAACACTCCTATTTTTTCCAAAAGCTATTCTGCATCAAAATCTTGGTTTTGGAAAAAAAATAATAAAAAATATTTTTTTTTAGATTTTTCACTCTCTTTTACCATTATCAGTATTTTTTCAGTACTAGTCAGTATCCTTAAGTATTTTTTAGTACCCTGGAATATTTTTTAAATATCCTAACAAAAAATTTCAAGATTATGAAATATTTTTTCAGTACCAGTTAGTATCCTTAAGATATTTTTTAGTACCTTTCAGTACCATAAATATTTTTTTAAGATCAGTCATTACCCTGAAATAATTTTTCAATATCATAAAATAAATTTTCAAGATCATGTAGTATTTTTTTCAATACAAGTCAGTACCCTAAAATATTTCATGATTTAAAAAAATTATTTTATAATATTAAAAAGATATTTCAGGGTCATGACTGATTTTTAAAAAATATTTCAGGGTACTAACGAGTATTAAAAGATATTTAATACTAACTGGTACTGAAAAATACTTCTCATGGTCTTAAAAATTTGTTTTAGGATCTTAAAAAAATATTTTAGGGTAGTGAAAATTTTGAAAATATATTTTATGCTACTAACAGGTATTAAAAAGATACTGAAAAAATACTTCTTAATCTTGAAAAAAAAATTACGATATTGAAAAAATATTTTAGGATAATGACTAATTTTGTGAAAATATTTCAGAATATTGAAAGGTACTAAAAAATATTTTAAGGATACTGACCAATATTGGAAAAATACTGATGTTGGCCGAGGAAATAGAAAAGGCCGGAAAAAAAATTCACAAAACCTAGGTTTTGGGGTCCAAAACCTATGTTTTGATGCAAAATAGCTTTTTTTTTTTAAAAAAAAAATAGAGTTGTTTGATAAGTTTATGACAAAACTTAGGTTTTGATGCAGAATATCTATTGGAAAAAATAAGGGTGTTTGGCAAACTTTTGTCAAAACCTAGGTTTTGATATATGATAGTTTTTAGACAATTTTAGGATGTTTGGCAAACTTTTGTCAAAGCCTACATTTTGAAGTTATCTAAACAATATCTTTTTTCTCCTAAAGTTATTCTTCAAAAATTATTTTTATCTCATAAATACTAAAAGTTATTTTTCAAAAAATATTCTCCAAAAAATATTGTTACCTCGTAAATTTCCAAAGTTATTTTCCAAAAGCTATACCTAAATGAGCTCTTTGTAAACCAAACATCAAAACCCAAATTTAACTTCAATATTTCATAATCATTCTTCTTTGTTTTAGGGCTCGTTTGGATATAGTTTTTGGAGAATAGTTTTTGAGATTTACAAGGTAAAAATGACTTTTAGAGAATAACTTTTGGAATTTACAAGGTAAAAATAATTTTTGGAAAAAAAAATGATAGTGTTTTAAAACTTAGATTTTGACAAAAGTTTGTTAAACACCCTTAAATTGTCTAAAAACTATTATGCATTAAAATCTAGGTTTTGACAAAAGCTTTTTAAACACCCCTATTTTTTCTAAAAGTTATCATGCATCAAAATTTAGGTTTTGTTATAAGTTTACCAAACACCTTTATGTGTTCCAGAAGTTATTATGCATCAAAACAGTTCAGTGAAAAACTTTTTTTTTTTTTCAATTTTCTCTCTCTCCTCTACCATCATCAATATTTTTTCAGTATTAGTCAATATCCTTAAAATATTTTTTAGCACCTTTCAATACCATGAAATATTTTTTTAAGATTAGTCCTTACCCTGAAATATTCTTTCAATATCCTAATTTTTTAAAAAAAAGCAGGAAGTATTTTTTTCAGTATCTTTTCAAGTATCCATTAGTACCATAAAATATTTTTTTCAAAATTGTCAATGCCTTAAAATATTTTTTCAAAATCTTAAAATAAATTTTTAAGACCATGAGAAGTATTTTTTTCAGTACCAATTAGTATTAAATATCTTTTTAGTACCCGTCAGTATCCTGAAATATTTTTTCAAAATCAGTCATTACCCTGAAATATCTTTTTAATATTCTAAATTAAATTTTTAAGATCATGAAATATTTCTGGATACTGACTTATACTTAAAAAATACTCCATGATCTTAAAAATTTATTTTAGGATATTAAAAACATATTTCAGGGTAATGACTGATTTTGAAAAAATATTTCAGGGTACTGACGGGTACTAAAAAGATAGTTAAGGATACTAAAAAAATACTTTATAAACTTGAAAATGTATTTTATGATATTGAAAAAATATTTTAAGGTAATGACTGATCTTGAAAAAATATTTAGAGTACTAAAAGTTACTAAAAAATATCTTAAAGATATTGACTAGTACGGAGAAAATAGTGATGATGGTAGAAAAGAGAATAAAAACTGAAAAAATAAAATAGTTTTTCACAAAACCTAGGTTTTGAGATCCAAAACTAAGGTTTTGATGCAAAATAGCTTTTGGAAAAAATAAGAGTGTTTGGTAAACTTATGACAAAATTTAGGTTTTGATGCAGAATAGATTCTGAAAAAAATAGGGTGTTTTGCAGACTTGTGACAAAACCTAGGTTTTGTTTCCTTCCAAAGAGGTCTTGGGGTAGAGTATCAACAAGATTGATTTAGCAAAGAAAAAGAAAGCTTTTGTGAAAGTTTCAGAAGAATTCAAACATCCTTTTGGACATAAAAGGAGCTGCATGTTTTATTCTTCAACAGAACCAAAAAAAAAAAAAAATCAAACCATAAATGAGATGCAAACAATTACTTCCAACCATACATGTGCAGATTTCACTCATTAGGAGATTGGTTGATATTCCAGATAACCTTAGCTTTATGAATTTCTTATATATATATTCCAGTTTGTTATAGCAGGCGACTAACAAAGATCAAATTAAATTTCGACCAGCGTACCATTGCTCGAACAAGAAAATCATGTTTCTTCAATGGAAGAAGAGAAATGGAGATTTGAGACTAACGAGGAAGGACGTTAAAGTCATTTTACCAACATTTTAAAATCTTAATTTGGATCAATTAATATCCATATCAAAGATTTGTCAAGTTTAAAGGCTTGATCTAGGATTTCAATATTTCAACTGATTTGCGATTTATTCGAGAGAGTATTAAAGTTATTTTACCAACATTCTGAAATTCTAATTTGGGTCAATGTTTTTATAAAAGATCTGTCAAGTTTAAAGGCCTGATTTAGAATTTCAATATTTCAACCAGATTTATTTGACATTTACCCTAACATAAAAGTAGTAATTTTAATTATTTATAACTTTTTTTTAGCACCTGATGTTTCACTTAATTTTGAATATTGAATATATATTTCATGTCAATAGAAAAAATAATAATTTCTTAGATTTAAAATGAGCTGGGTGCTGTTCAATTTGAATGTGAATTTTTTTTTTTTTTCCCTTCCTCGCGTGGTTGAATTTCTTCAAATTTTTTCAATTGCTTTTCATAAAAGATAAGATCTTGTATTTTAAAAATTACAAAACTTGAAAGTCCCCTGCCAGGTTCATGTTTAAATATCAAGAAATTAATACCACAACCAAGTTTCAAGGCCTTGTGTTTGTTCAGGTTAAAAACAAAGGCCTTGTGTTTGTGTGGCTTGACCTTGAGGGCTTAGGCATTTAAGAACAACGGTGTGCCCTTTCAGATTTTGAACTTTAAATTTTTTTTATACTCTACTTTTTAAGTTCAATTAACAAGGAAGTAAAAAAGATAATTATTCAGATGATGAATTTGTTTCCATTCTCATTGTAAGAATTTTAAAACTATTCTTCAAACATGATTATCTAAAAAAAAAAATGAAATGAGGGGATTCATTTTTTGTTTTATGCTCATTAAATTATTTTAATTTATATTAATTAAAAATTTTCATTATATTATTTTTATTTTTATTTTAAAATACTACTGCTGATTCATCCGTGCGCCAAACAGGGAAAAAGAAAAAAGCTTTTGGTTCCTCTGAAATTAAAATTAGAGGATTCATTTTTTTCGTGTTTATTACATAATTTTATTTTACGTTAATTAAAAAATACATTATATTATAATTATTTTAAAATAATTTTATTTCATCTGTATACTTTTATTTTAGGAAAATTACTCATAAGTCCCAAGTAAGAATTAAAAACAAATAAGTTCCCCAAATTTAATTTTAATACTAATAAGTCTCAAGTTTATAAATTGAGTTGCGTCATTTAGAAGTTAGTTAAATTTATAATTATTAAATTATTTGAGAATTATTTGTATTAAATAAAATTTGGGTACCTATTTGTATTTGATTTTAATATTTGAGACCTATATGAAATAATTTTTTCATATTTTAATAGTAAAATGATACTATAATTTTCATCTTTTATTTAAATATCTTGTACCTAATACGTATGGAATGCATCAGCTCTACTTCCTTTTGTTTTTTTAATATATGATTATCCGGTTTGGAGATCATAACTCCCCTTCCAACAAAAATGTCTTTTCTAAAACTAAACCTAACAAATAACTTTTTTCATTTGAAAACTTAAAACAATGAACCTCATTTTAAAGACAATGGAATTATTTGTCCTCAAGCTCAAGTCTTCAAAACTAGTTGGTATTATCAATTTTTTTAGAAAAATAATGTCTTAATTTTTTATTTTTTAAAAAAAAAAATAAAGATTGTGCATTTAGAACTTCAAATCTTTGACGAGCATGACGAGTTGAAGATAATGATCCTTGTTGGGTATGAATATCGGCCATTGATTTTGTAACTATTCACATGTCAATATGTCATAATAAACTGCTACCACCGATAGCCACGTATATTCTCAATAGGTCAACTTCTTTAGAATCAGGTAGACTGAGTCTTAGAATGAATGGGGGTGTTTTGTTTCAATCAGATTCTGCTTTGTATTATTTTGATATGAACTTTTAGAGTTTTATGCTGATAGAAAAATATAATAGAGTGGTGTTATAAAACTGATAAAAATAATAAGAAGAAGAGCAGAGGTTCTAGAGAGATAAAGTAGAGAGAGAGATTCTCATTTCATTCAATACATGAACAGTTACAGAAAACCTCTATTTATAGAAGAAAACTGGGACTTTAGTGTAATTTCTACCTCTGGGTCATTTGGTGTAATTTTCCCTAAAAACCTAAACTGTTCACTCACGGATTTCCTTCCCGTGAGTGATTGTATAATTGTGTGCGGGTCCCACCAAATAGTAAACTACTATGCGTGGTACTATGCAAATAGTAAATCACTATGCGTGGGTCCCATGTCATCTTTTAATATTTGGAAACCGGGAGTCAATGGACATCCACATAATAAGTATATTCATAACACTCCCCCTTGGATGTCCATTTATGAATGTGCCTCGTTAAAAACTTTAACTAGGAAAAACCCATTGGGATAAAAACCTAGCCAAAGAAAAGAGTACATCATCCATTGATACACTTTCTAGTGCTGCCTCATTAAAAACCTTTCTAGGAAAAACCCAGTGGGATAAAACCCAGATAAGGGAAAAAGAGTACAGCGTGTATCGTCTCCCCCTCTTGATTACATCAGTGTTGCTCCCGCTGATGACTACATTGCTTCAATGTCTTTCTGAGCATATTATACTTTCTGTCATCAAATATTCTGTTAGAAACACCCAATCTGATTGTTCATTAAATACCTGCAAGATCTAAATCTGTCAAGTAAAGTCATAATAATCTTTTCATAAATATATATGTGCATATAAAAATTCAATAAATGTTTATTCAGATAATGATGCTATATGCACTATCATCTTGAGTCCTTTTAGGACATATGTGTTTCTGGCGCCTTATGTGCTTCTAGCACATACAAATATATTGTGGCTCATGATCCTCATTATCATTCATTGCAGCATATGCTATCATAGATATTATTAACGTCGACTTCATTTTCAATCCCATCGGATTTCATTCATAATTTATTGAGATCTCATAATGTAAATATCTGGGTCTCTTCTTGGACCACAATACACTTTACTTGTAATATCTCTTCTGGAGATAACATCTCTTCAGGAGATGGCTCTTCTAGAGCTTTTCTTAATTATCCTCAACATGATCATCTATATTCTTATAGCTCCTTTTCTCTTTTGAGGATTTTTATCTTTATAACCGATGGACCAGCAACGCTTCAGGCGTGCTTTATAACAATTCATATAGGAGCATTTACAGTTGGGATATGTGACTTTGTCACTTTCTTTAGGTCAGTAAATGCTTCTAGCATTCGATTAACTAAACTCTGAAATTGAATTATCATTTTGAACTTTTAGTGCACAATTCCTTGTACGATAATCAATATGAGCCAATGATAATACATTCTAGTAAATCTTTACCCAATCTGCTTATTTTTCTCCCCCTCATCAAATCATCAATTTTCTTTGTATATCCATCTTTGTATATCCATCTATGTGCATTGAAGTAGATTAATAATCATTGCACATTTAAAACATTTTAAGATGGAATTATTCTGGCTCCTGACCAAAAGCCAAATTTTACGGGGAGAATTTTGTTGGATTATAAGCTGCAAATATACACGTATGAACAATGTTCTCATAATCATTGATCTATCAATTCATAGATACTTTAATACATGATTTATGGATCATTCAATCTGGAAATTGCGCGCATAATATATTGCAAACATCTGGTTGCAATCATCACTGCAAACTTTGCAGATCAATAATTTCATATGTACTCTTTCAATTTAATATATTTCCAGAGATCCATTTCCAATAATATTTTCATAATCATATCTATTTGAGAACAAGCAGCACATAATATGACTCGGATGATCAAACAAGTCATGCCAACATTCCATATAATTTATCATCAAATCCAATATCAATCTTGGGGGAATCAACACACAAACATTCACAGAAAATTAACACAAAAACACTCACACTTGATATATATCAATCTCCCCCTCAAGTATGAGTCTGTAGAAATTAATTTATGTAATTTCATACAATATTCCATATATGATATCTATTTCTACAAATATCATTAAAATTCCACAAATGCATTATCAATGCATTATTCTGTTACTTCTGGTAACAAAATTTCAATTTTCCAGAAACAACAATCAAATAAATACAAAATCATTGAAATTATCAAAATACTGTGGAATCACAGATGCATTACTGTGGAATCACAGGCGCAACATGTATCACTGTGGAATTGTCGTATGCATATATAGTCAAAAAGTGTCTAAGCTCGTGCTTGACAGGGTGCAGATCTGTAAAGATTCAACAGGACTGCGCATATCTGCAAAGATTCAATAGGATTTAATTCGGCTATAAATAGAAGAAGGCAAACGAACATGCCTCACAAACATTCAAGCATCTGATAACATTCACTACCATATACTAACTTATCATTTTTCTTCTAATCGCGTATATTATTGCAATGGCAGGTCCAAGTAATTTTATCCCAGTTTCTGATACATCTGACACAGCATTACTTGATGCTTTGTTGTATGATGATCAGACAAACCTGTCATTTACCTCTTTATTATCTCCTAATCCTTTTGAGATGTTTATTCCTCCTTCTACTATTCCTCCTTCTACTTCAAATATACCTACTTCTCCCCCAAGAACAAATGTTCTTCCTCAATTTAGAAGGAATGAAGGTACAACTGAAGCAGGTTCATCAAGGAGGCCTGTTAAAAGGTGTAGAACTATGGCTGAACTAATGGAGTCTACCAGTCAAATTCAACCAATAGTCACAACAATCAATGAGCCAGCATTCATAAGCCAGCAAACAACCACCAGCCAGCCATCAACCACGATCCAGCTAGCAACAATCAGCCAACCGACAACCATTAGCCAGCCAATAACAATTAGCCAACTAACAACCACTAGCCAGCCATCAACTACAAGTCAATTAGCAACAACTAGCTTATTGGAATGTAGTTGTTGTCATGTTTTACGAGAGATCATACATACCAACGAACTCCAGTACCATAAACTTGAAGTTCACGGAAGAAGAACAGGTATGATTACCCATGCTGTTTTATTTGAAAAAGTACAGGATAAATCTTATAATACTGACAGGCTTCCAATGTTTGATTTCACAAAGAAAAATTTTGAAGAAATCAAACAATTTCTGACACAGTATTGTATAGATTTACAAGCATCAGGATATATCTTGATGCGTGATCCTGTATTAGCCTATCATGAGGTTCTCTGTGTTGGTTCGGAATGGGCTATAAATCCAAATGACCTCCATGGAAGTTCATTTCAAACCAATATTGAACACTCATTAGGCAAAGGAAAACAACCTGCAGTAAGTATACCCTATGATACTTCATCCCTTAACCAGGGTGAATTATATAGGTTATCTATGGAGCAACGAGAAAGAATAAAGAAAACAACGCTCCATGATTTAAGAAATTATTTTCACTTAACCCTTGATGAAGCGAGTAAACAATTAAATATGTCTACTCACACCATACAAAAAATCTATCAAAAAGGAGGGTTAACTGAGTGGCCACACAAGAAGCTCAAGAAACTTATGACGCAAATCTCGATATTACGAAGAGCTTTGCCTCATCTGGATCCCATCTCAAGAGAAGCAAAAGAAGAAGACATTAAATATCTTCAGAATGAGATGATTAAAGTTTGTAATGATGTTGAGCCACTCGCAATTAAACTTTGTTGAAATAATATTTCCTTTTGCTTTATTATTTTGTTTATGAATATTCTTTTCTCGTATTTATAAAAATTGTTATAATCAAATAAATCACATAACAACCATAATAATATATTTTCTTTATTCACTTCTGGGAATGAAGTTGGATAAAAATTCATGATCCATAACTCACTGATTTGTTTGATCATGGCAAGAAATTAATCCACAATATTGCTACTACAATAGCAAATTGAATATATTTATTTATAATATCAATCATGATCATACAATCCCTTGTCTCATAATTTAAGGGAATATTTAATGCCAAATATACAATTTTGAGGCCTTTATACAACTGATAACATACAAAATTTATGGATCAAATATTGTTTCATAATTTGTCTCTTGTTATCAGGCTAACTTGCCTCTTGGCTTCAGGCAATCTTGCCTCTGAAATTAAGGCTATCTTGCCTCTTAGGCTCAAGCCAATTTATGCCTCATCTCTCAAGCCAATCTATGCTTCATATCTCTATGGCATTTTGATCTCATAATTATATATATGATCTTTTAACAGTTTATCTTCAGGATAAATAAAGTATAAGCATAATAAAACAAATAGATGGAACCCACTAATATGTATATATTAGTGTCGTTGCCATAAATAATAAAAGGGAAGGGGGATTTATATAAAGCAGTAAATAAATAAATAAAAATAAAATAAATGACTGGAAATAAACGTGCTAAATAAATAAAAAGAAGATGAGATAGGAATGGTAGTAAACTCACAGCGAGACCTATCTCATCCAAAGATAAGAAAGAAGATGCATATGCAAATGTAAATATAAATATATATATATATATATAATATAGAAAACGGTAAAATAAAAAGGGAAAGGGATTTAAAGCAGTAAATAAATGATAAATAAATGGAGTCCACTATACAAGTGTTACCACCATGAAAAATAAAGCAGTAAATAATAAATGGTGCCCACTATACTAGTGTTGCTACCATGAAAGATAAATAAAGCAGTAAAGAATTAAAATAAAATAAATGGGGCCCACAAAATGTCACCACCATAAAAGATAAATAAACTCTAAATAAAATAAATAAATAGAGCCCACTAATAGATACTAGTGTGCCTCCATGAAGAATAAATAAATGTAAAATAAAATAAATAAATGGAGCCCACTAATAAATAATGTTGCCGCCATAAAAGATAAATAAATGTTAAAATAAATAAATAGAACCCACTAGTAAATATACTAATGTGCTATCATAAAAGATAAATAAATGTTAGTAACAATAAAATAAATGTTAGTGACATAAAACTAAATATTAGTAAAGTCAGTATGGAGCTTAGTATAGCCACCATGAGAAGTGGCAGAATTTTATAGAAATAATAAATTTAATGGTTATAAGGAACTTCATGTATAATTGTCTTCACATATCATATAAAATATTTCTCTAATCTTATTTATAAATTATTTCCGCACTTTTGATATGTTTTAATGGAGTTAAGAAAACCCTTAAATTAAATTTCATTAAATTTTTTAAAATTTAATATCTTTCTAACATTACTCTGTATAATATATAAACATTTTCTAATAAATTAATAAATACAAGGAAAAATCGTAAATTTATAGTGAAAATTTAATAACATAATTTATAAATAGGATAAAAAATTACCTCTCCTATACTTTTAAATTGGACTAGAAAAGTATAACATAACCATTTTTTTTCCATTTTACTTTAAAAATATCACAAAGCATTCTTTTCCCACTACATTAATATAATTAAGTTTGATCTCTTTATTTATTTTTACGCTCAAATTTATTCTTATCACTTGAGCTACTAATATTTGTCTAGATTTCTTTTTTCCCTTTCCAAAACACTCATTTTAAGAATATGGTTAATTGTCCATGAAAACTTGTGCTGCTTTTATATTATTGGTTGAGAAAATTCAAGATAAGTTTGCTGTATCCTGCGCACTAATTGAGAGGCCATGCGCTCAAAAAATTACTTGAAGTCTTGAATAAAATATCCAAATTTAAATGAAATTGGAATCAATCATCAATGAACTAGAAATATTTAAAAGAAATGGGTATCATAAATTTAAACTATCCAAATTAAACTTAGAAAGTTTAAGGGATTAATGTTTCTCATGTTGTAGGAAGAAAATTATCTCATGTCACACACATATGAAATGGTGGGACCCACATATATATATATTAATTCATATATGTATATGTGGGTTCTACCATTTCATATGTGTGTAGGAAGTTTAGTTTTCTCATACAACATGAGAAAACTAAAACCCAAAGTTTAAATGTAGTTTTATCAGTTTTTTTATTTTGATTTGTATAAAATTTGAAATAAATATAATTTCCTAACTAGCACTTTTGTTAATAGGTAAATGTGTCATAAATTTTTTGTATAATAGACTCTTAAAATGTAAATCTGGACTTAGAAATTTTCATGTAGACATGGTTAATTATTTTGCTATACTTAGTTATCAAAATGCATATGCGCACTTATAAGAATATGTTAAAACGTTATTTTCAGTTACATCTCTCCTCTACATGTGCATTTTCAAATGTGCCTCACCTCTATATTCTTTCTTGATTTTTGGTGCGTACCACCAAAAAAATATAAATAAAATTAGGAAATGGTAACTAGTTACACTCCGGTTCTTATGATTTAAGTCACTTATATCAGAAAAGTTTAGTACTAAATATAAGTCATTGTAGGGTTATTAATAACAATTTTTTTAATTTTATCCCTATTTAATTTCAATCATGAAGAGAGAAAATAAACAGAGAGATGAGAGAATGATTCATAAATGCATGGCACTGTATGGATCGCCCAGCACTATTGAGTTATATCCGGCTACATCCTAATATTTAGTTAAATCATTAACTAAGAGTTTCCTCTCAATAACTTCTTTTGACTTAAATAAAGATTGGAGTGGTCATTGTTCATGTGATTTACTCCCTTGGATCCTTAATATAAAATTTAATGGATTTTTTTTAGAGAAATTAATGAAACTAAATAAATTACTGAATCATAGCACATGTTATATATTATTAGATTAAGTATTAGTTTATAAGGCAAACAAATTATTTTAAAAAAATAATAAAAATAAATACTTTAAAATAATTTATTTAATTTTCTTAATTAAAAAAGAAAAAGTTAACTCACTAGTATATTAAGGGTTGGATGTAGGCTATCATAGACCAAGATTTTTGTTCAGACGGCGGCTTATTAAGAGTTTGTTTCTTTCATTAAATATTTGCCAGCAATCATGGTGGATGCTTGGTGGCAACGGTTCCTATCGACAACCCCTCTCTAGCTGTTTCTATCTAAATGGTTTGGTTTGCAATTAATATAATAGATCTAGGACCGACCCCAAGCTAGTAAAGAAAATTGGGACCAGGTCCCAATTAACATAATTAATCACAATCATATCTTTTGAAATCATCAACTTACAGTAAAGTCTCAGGAGACCTGACTACTATAAATTTCAAACATGAAAGTTCAATTTTCCCCAATGATAAGTTTAGAGTATCCAATTGCAAGTTTAGAACAACAAATAATAAGTTTAGAGGAATCCATGATAAGTTACAAAACAATCAATAACAAGCTTAGTGAGCATCCAGTGATAAGTTACATGGCAACAACATAACATTAGTTTCATAAGTAAATATAATAGACATGCAAAGATTGCTAATTGTATTTTGTCCTTTTGATTTATGTCATTGTTTCATTAAGTGTGAGACACGGTTTGAATTTTTATAATGTTCCTATAGAGATTGTGTTATGTTTTCGTGTACTTAAATATGGATGGATGGAAATTAAATAATGAAGCTTTATGTATTTATAATCCTTGTTATGCAATTTTTAAAAATGTCATCAATACACTGCTCTAAAATTGGTAATACTGCTCATGCAGTTGTCAATAACAACTTTATTATGCAATGTAACAGAAAAGATGGCAAATACATTTAGAAAATACATATTATATTTCTTGCATATGAGGGACAATTTTTAAATGGATAAGAGATTTGCAATATGTGGGGGTAGTGTTAGAACAAAAATTATAAAGGAAGACACTACCTACGAGGAGTTAACAATTGTAAGAAAAGAAAGTAGTGGAAATACCATGAAATTCACACTAACCTTTGATGATACAACAACTTTTGTGGACCTTGTGGATCATGAAGGAGTAGAACATTTTATTAAATTCACATGTGTATGTAGGAGAGAATGTAGATGAAAATACACAAATCACAAAGGGATAATGTAAGAGAATAAACTGTATTTATTTTTTGAACTAATATTTTATGTTGTCACTTGTTGACCAGTAACTTATCACTGATCGATTGAATTAAACTTGTTATTGGTTTATTTATAACTTGTCATTAGATGCTCTAAACTTGTTATTAAGGAAAACTTGATTTCATATTTGGAATTAGTAACATATAGGTCCCTTGGAACTTCATTATTGCAATTTGATGATTTTGAGGGACTTAATTGTAGTTGATTCTGTTAATTGAAACCTATTGCAATTTTCCTAAGAAAAGTTAATTTTATTAAAAAAAATTAAAATAAAAAATTAATAATTGAGAATAATTATTATAGGCTTTTTTTTATTGTATGAAATTAAATATATAAATATGATTTTTTTTAAAAAAAATTATTTTACAATAATTTAAAGTTTTATAGTGACATATTTTAAGACAGTAAAACAACCGAGGCCCCCCCCCCGGCCAAGATCATATTTATCCCCCTCAATGATGATCCCTATCAGCATTCACAGATCAATATTATGCTCGATTTTGGCCCTTTTGCCCAATCTACCCTTAATTTGACAATTGCATGTTTTCATGCAAGTTTGTCAATTGTCATACTCAAATCATACGTGGTGCAAAGGCAGCCCATTGAAATAAAAAGAACATATAATATATATGTTTTCTTTTGGCTCCATTAGAATTGACTCAGTTTGATAAAAAAAAAAATATTTACAAATTTTGGTGGGTAGGAACTAGGAACTAGAAATTAATTAAGGTCGAAACATTTTTGCGAATATATTGCCTTTTATGTCATTAAATATGTACAGATATTTTTTCCCCTTCTGGCCAGGATTTTAGGAGAGAATTGAAGATAGATATTGTATTTATGGCGTTTCTTATCTGACCGCCAAATTTATCATATCCGAGTTGTTATGGACTTTTATTTTTCATAAATGCTACTGCTATCATGAATGAATTAAGTTTCAAATTGGGAGAAATGACAAGGATATTACAAATATTAAATTTGTAAATATTAAAAATAAGAATTTCAAAGTTGTAAATATTTTAAACTTTGAACAGTGAATTTCAAAGTTGAAGCAGTCATATTATACTCATCTTGTACCAAATTTAGGATTATATATGACTAGAGTTGGTCCTTGATATAAAGATCTAGTTTGTAATGTTAGATTTTATATAAAGAATTGGAAGTGGTACTCTGTATTTTATAAGTAGGTTAATTTAATTTGAGAAAAATGATAAATAAAAAACAAAAATAAATTAAGATTTTATGCTTACGATTAAATTCATCTTCCCAGCTAGTTCTTATAAAAGAGATAGACACATTATCAAACTCTTGAATTGTGAATTTATTGCCTTTATTTTACATATTTAACTTATAAAATCATGTTAATTCATTCTTAAATACATGCTAACCTTTTTTATTTATTTCTACTTAATGTTTATCAGCTTTATATATGAATATTATAGAAATTTATTTGTTGAGTGTGATAAATTATGAATGTTGATAAAGTGAATTTCAATTATTTGAAATTAAATATATTTAAATCAAATTATGATTTTTTTTATATTTTAATTATTTAATTATTCACTATTAATACATATTTAATAATAAAAATAAACTCTCACAAATTTATAATTTATGTGTACAATATGATTTTAAATTATTGTAATGAATCTATTTAGAGAAGGTGAGAATTTTAGAAAGAGATCTTCTTGTCATCTATTTTCTTATAAGCACATTTGAGCCGTTAATTAGAAGAGAAGAAAAATTCAAGGAATATATTGTGATGAAATGATATTGATTCAACGGATATGAATTAAAAATTATGAAAAATAAAAATAAAAAATAGATAATAACAATCTCATCTAATTGAAGGAGGCAAAACAATAATTCAAGTATTGAATTAGATGGTTGAAAGTTGAGACTCTCACCAAACTTAAAACTCTAAATTCTTGGGAATACTTTTACGATTCAAAACCAGTGACTTGAACAAAATTATAAGAGTAACAATCCACAGTTAAACGGGATCCAGAAAGTCAAGAACGGCAAGTTTGTAACCACCACAGCCTCAAATTCGTTTTATTTAAAGGCCAGCCTTGATCTCAGCCACTCCCACATTTGCTTGACCAGAGAGTCTCACACACATAGCACCTTCCCATCCTCTTGAAGAGTCTCTCTCTCTCTGAGATTCAGACAGGGAGACCAAACACCAAAGAACCTGTGGAAGCAGGGATTCTTTAGCAATGGAGGCAGGGAAGGTGGACAAGAATCCTAACAAGCCGTCATCCACATCGGAGTCCGAAGAAGATTCGGCCTGTTATGAGGATGCAGAAGCAAATCCACAAGTGTTAGTCGGAGACGACGCCGGAAACAGCACTCCAGCTGAGCTCACCAAGATCCCTCTCATGAGAGCTGTCGTTGAAGCCAAGGATCCCTCCGCTAAGGTAACCATTTCCTCTCCCCCTCTCCGTTTTAGGCCACCAAATTCTGATTCGATTACCATCGTCATTGTATGAATTCTCATATAGGGTTTCAGGTAATCTGAAATTGGCATGATTACTTCATTCGCAACTCGTGCTTCCCAGTTAATTCAAACTTAAAACTATATATCCGTCTCATACATTTCTTTGGATTGCTCATCTTGTGCTTTCACCGTTTGGTAGCTTATACAGCCAGCTCCATTTGACTCAGTTTTCAATAATTTCACCCCTTTCTTCTTTTCTCTGCATCGTCCCAATCTTATCGGAATCCACCGAAGGACTGCAATTAATTTTTCTCGAGTTTCCCGCCGAGATCGGAGAGAATCAACTAATTCAATTTTCCAGTGAAATCTAACCAACTAATTTCTTTGGGGAGCAGACGCATCGACTACGAGGACGACACTGATGCGTCTAATTCATTTTCAGAGTCTTCCACTAGTAACCTTTTTCAGTATTAATTAATTAATAGTTCTCCCTTGAATAAGATGGGGAGTTATGTCTAGAAATGAGATTAATTAATTAGTCTGGCGCATATATATTTTGCGAGAAATTGAGAATTTACATGCTTCATGTATTACGGGTAAAATAATATTTCAGGAAGCAGATGATCTGATGATAAGGAGATTCTTGCGTGCTCGTGATTTAGATATAGATAAATCTTCAGCAATGTTTCTCAAGTACTTGAAATGGAGACGATCATTTGTTCCAAATGGGTTCATATCTGAATCAGAGATTGCCAATGAGTTAGCCCAAGAGAAGGTGTACACGCAAGGAGTCGATAAGAAAGGACGACCTATAGTAATTGCATTTGGTGCTAAACATTATCAAAACCCAGATGGCTTAGATGAATTGAAACGTATGTTTCTTTGTTTTTGTTCATTTTTCACATTATATGATTTCATTGTTTCAACTTCAGCCGCAAATTTCTCAGTGACGAGAAACTTCTTGTGGATGCAGGGCTGGTGGTCTATATTCTTGATAAAGTGACTTCAAGGTAACCCTTTTATCTTGTGTCTTGTGAATTTGCGTTATAAATTTTGAATTTAGCATGAGCTTGCTTGAATATTGGTAACACAAATTGGGGAAAATAATTCTGATTTCATTAGAAACAAATGCTCTGTTTACATACACACTTATATACATGTGCCAGATAGCTACGACAGGGCAGCTCATCACTTATAACTCTAACTAATATGTATAACTGTGCTGAACTAATTGAGTTATTCTAACTAACTATGCTAGTTATGTAACTAACTCTGTTAATTGGGGAATGATTTGATGTTTTAGGATACCGCCGGGACAAGAAAAGTTTGTAGCTGTTGGAGATCTTAAAGGTTGGAGATATGCAAACAGTGACGTTCGTGGATATTTAGCTGCTCTTTCTATTTTGCAGGTATGCACAAGCTGAAAAAGTTGAATGATTAAAACAATTTTAAGGAACTAACAAGTTGATTTAAGTAGTAAGCAGTTATATCTGTAAAAAGGAGAACGCAAGTTCAAATTCTGGTTTGTTGGGTGGGGTGAAAAACCTTTTGTACTATAAGCCTACTTAAAACCCTTAATCAAATTAAAAATAATAAGTTTAGGAATAAAAAGTAGCTTTTGTGTTCCTACATATAAAAACAAAAATATTAAAGGCTAAATATTATTAAATAATAATTATAGACACATGATAGATATGGCCACCACCATCCCATAAAGGGCTATAATTAGTATTTATTTGTTTTAGTAATTATAAAAATTAATTATTAACGATATCTCAAAACATCCATACAAGCTGAGGACTCAATATTCATGGAATATGAACAGAAGTTTTCTTTATCAGCAGGATCTCCCAATCATTGTCTGAATTTCTTTCCTCCTTTTTTGTTTTTGGGTTTTCAGGATTACTTCCCAGAAAGATTGGGGAAGTTGTATATATTGCATGCGTCCTCCATATTTATGACAGTTTGGAAGATGATATATCCCTTCATAGATAACAAAACCAAAAAGAAGGTAGCATTTGAAATCTTTAAACTGGTTGAATAATTTACGTGTATGAGAAATATTAATAACGAGCGTGTGATGATGATGGATATGAGTGCAGATAATCTTTGTGGAGAAGAAAAATATCAAGTCAACACTAATGGAAGAAATAGAGGAAAGCCAAATCCCAGAGATATATGGAGGCCAACTTCCATTAGTTCCCATTCAGGATAGCTAATTTACTTACTACCATATGCTTGTCCAGTTGTCCTTCTTTCCTCCTACTTAATTATTTATCATTTGTATTATTTTCTTTTGCATTAAATTAAATAGCTCCCAATGTTGTATCAAGTGCTGTAATAATAAAACCGTATTGATCAGTATCAAATACCTTTTCTACGTACAAGTTTAAACGTACTAGGAGATGAGATAGTAAAATAAATGCGAGCCAAACTTGTTACAAAGGAAATTTCAAATGAACAAGTCATACGTCTTCTACCAAATGAATAATCTCCTCATGTCCATTTTATAAGATGTTTCTAAGTTGTTACGATACTAATAAAAACAATTAAAATTATTAAATTTTTCATAAAAATTTAAATGATTTTTAATATTATCTCTATTAATCACATTAAAATTCAATATCATATTAATTTATATTCTATCTCACTACCTTTAATAAATATCAACATATATGAAAAAACAAAAAAATTTGTGCTCATTGAAACTATCAAAATAGGGTTGTTGAGACGTGGATGTTGAGATGAATGCGTGATCGTACATGGAAATATAAGATTTGTAATAAACTTATGCAAAGAAGGGTGGGATTTGTGGAAGTGGCTCCTATTGAAGAAAGAATGATAGAAAATCATCTAAGGTGGTTTGGGCATATACAAATAAGGCCGTTGGATGCACCAATGAGGAGGGTAGACCAAGTAGTTTGGAGTCTATTTAAATGGGGTAGAGGAAAATTGAAAGGAACACTCAATGTTTTATTAAGTGAAATCTATTAAGTAACAATTTGTTACAGAATCATAATTCTGTAATGAAAAAGAAGAGGGAAAGAGAGGAATAGAACAGAAATCAGAGAGGGAGAAGAGAGAAATCCAATGATGTTCATTAGTCATTCATCTTAACAAGCATATCATACAATGAAGAGTCATATGCCTTATATAGGCAATACATCTAGACCTACTAATCCCAACTAACTACCATTAGTTACTAACAACTAACCAACTAACTAATCTCTTCCTAACTAACTAACCTAATTAGTTATTTACAATTTACATATCAATACCCCCTTCCCAAAAACATCCTTGCCCTTAAGGATATGAAACAACAAAACACAAACTAAAGAACAAAAATACAAAACTCAAAATACAAATCTAAATCAATCAAAAACATCCGTTCGAGAGCCCATTTCCCGATGACTTCACTCCACGATACTTTATACGGCGCTTTACTCAACTTCTTGTCGGTTAGCCCCTCCGGTCAGAACCCTTCGTAGGTAGCCCTCTTCGATTAGCCGTTTCTCAAAGAACATACCATGATTGATAGAGTTTCTTGGTTTCCTTCAACTGTTGTCCCATACCAACAAGAAGAGGATTTTTTTTCCTTCAGCTGTAGATTTTTTTTTTTCAAACTTTTTTTTTTCCTTTTCACATCAGCTTGCGAATCTTCACCAATAAATGCGAATTTGCCCCTTCTTCAGCCATGGATGCAATCCAGAGTCAGACCCAGTCCACGACGCAATATACTGATTAAATCGAAGCTAATTCTAAAATCAACAACGTGATTCAGCTTCGCAAAAGAAAATCCCAGAATCCAGAACCGCTCTTCTTTTCGGTTGCATTCCCAGTTCGAGTCAACGCAAGCAGAACTAAAGATTATGATTACTCAAATCCCAGAATCACTCGATGCCAAGAACAGTTCTTGTTTTCCCAATTGTAATTCTTGATAGTTTTGAGACGGTGGAGAATTAATATTCCCCCGACAATGGAGGACCCTGGGCTAGTCGATACATTCAAACGAGTTCAGAGATGAATGACGAGACGCTGTCACAGTGCCCAGAATTTCTGAAAAAGTCAAAGAGGCAGAGTACGGATCCCAGCGACTACACATAGTACTCAATTAAAATGACGATCAAGAATCAAACTTAAAGAAATAATGAATGCCCAGGATCAGAAACCGAAACTCAGAAAGTAGTCGACGCTACTTCCAAGACAGAGGTGCAGAACCAAGTCGACACTATCGGACGAATCACCCAGGAGCTTTCGACATGAATCAGAGTTAATAATGCAGAGACCGATACACAGAACCCAGTCGCAAGCCAGAATTGCTGCGACACTGTTAACGGTGCTCAGAATTCCCGACTGAGTTGAAGAGGCAGACGTGGGTTTCAGACACTTTGCAAATGAGGAAGAGATGCAAGACTGATTTTGTTTTTCAATCTTCTTGACTATTTTTTTTTCTTTTCTAGTAAATCTTGAAACAAAAAACTGGACGGAAGAAGAAGAATGGACAAGAATTTTGCTCAAGAATTTCAGAGATTATACAGCAAGGGAGCCGAGGATGACTTGCTCTGATACCACTGATAGGATTAGTGTAGAAGAGTAGAGGAATTGGGAAGAGAAATTGAGGGGAGAGGAGAGGAACACAGAATCACACCACCGTGCATTTCATTCATTCATCACATTCACTAAAAAACACACACACCAATGTAGAGTTGTATGGTTTATATAGGCAACAACTCAAAACCTAATCTCAAGACTCATTAACAACTAACTAACTAACTAATTTCCTAACTAACTAATCCTAACTAATCAATTTATTTATTCACAGGTTACATATCAATACCCCTTCCCAAAAACATCCTTGCCCTCAAGGATATGAAACAACAAAAAAGAAACTTAAGAACAAAAATACAAAGCTCAAAATACAATTCTAAATCAATTAAAAATATGCACTTCAAGAGCCCACTTCCCGATGACTTCACTCCACGATATTTTACACGGCGCTTTACTCAATTTCTTGTTGGTCAGCCCCTCCAGTCAGAACCCTTCATAGGTAGCCCTCTTCGATTAGCCGTTTCTCAAAGAACATATCAATGATTGATAGAGTTTCTTGGTTTCCTTCACCTGTTGTCCCATACCAACAAGAAGATGAATCTTTTTTTTTCCTTCAGCTGTTGTCCCATACCAACAGGAAGAAAGAGTTTTGTTTGTCCACACAACTTCAGCAGCCAGCGACCCGAAAATGACAAATAGAATCTGACACGCAATATACTCCCCGTTAAAACAAACAAACAAGACTAAAGAATTCCAATGACGCAATTCCCAGAATCCGACGATGACAGAAACAAAATTGGTGACAAGAACCAGTCGACCAGTCATGTAAAATCCCAGAGACGAAGATGCAGGACCCGTTTGGGTCGGACGACAAGTCTTGAATCAGTCGACAATGAGAACGAGAGAACTCGAAACTAGTACTTGATGAAGTCAACGAGGACCCAGACTTTCGATAAAACAGAGGAATCGATTCTGGTGAATGACGCCACTCAAGAGTTCGATTCAGATATCTAATAAATGGCGTTGTTTTTTATTTATTTATTATTTAACCAGACGCTCAATGCAAGATAAAAACCCAGTCGATGATTGTTGTTGTTCACATTCTTGATTGTTTTAAGCCGGTGAAGAATCAATCAAATAGAGGGCAAGACCGAATGAGAAAATAGAGACGTTCAACGCAGATAAGAACCCATGTTCAGTCGCTGAAATTGAAGATGCAATACCAGACTTATCTTGACTCGAACAGATGATTTCAGGCGACAAATGAACAGAGCCCAGAACCATGAACCCAGCTAAGTCAATGACTGAACTCCTGAACTCCTATTTCCGTCAGAATTCCACATGTAGTTCCCAGACACACTCGTTGGTATCTTTTTGGGGAGTCAAGACTGAAAATTTCAATCTTCTTGACTGTTCTTGAATCACAGCCAGAATCAAGCGAGACAAAAATATGGCTGAGGATAAAATCTTGAATATCTTTTTGCATTTTTTTTTCTAGGGTAAATCTTGAAACAAAAACTGGACCGCAAGAAGAAGAATGGACCAGAAATTATCTCAAGAACTTCAAAGATTAGGGAGCCGAGGATGACTCGCTCTGATACCACTGATAGGATTAATGTAGAAGAGTAGAGGAATTGGGAAGAGAAATTGAGGGGAGAGGAGAGGAACACAAAATCACACCACTGTGCATTTCATTCATTCATCACATTCACTAAAACACACACACACCAATGTAGAGTTGTATGGTTTATATAGGCAACAACTCAAGACCCAATCTCAAGACTCATTAACAACTAACTAACTAACTAATTTCCTAACTAACTAATCCTAACTAATCAATTTATTTATTCACAGTTTACATATCACAATTTATCCCGAAATTTGACTTTTGACAAAGTTCAATGGCGTCGTTTGATCATATAGCTGAGCCCATTTAATGAGATTATGGCTTAGTTGTTATTGTTGTTTTTTTTTTTTTTTGAACAGTTGGCTTAATTGTTGTTAAAACTATCAAAATATCTTATAAAAGGGAACCGAAAATACCTTATAGAAGACATCTTATAAAACAGACAAGAGGGAGTGCTCAGCAGCCGCATAGGGAAACTAACGAACTGTTCCCTAACTTCCAGGAAATTGACAATCTGACAAACGCTAGCCCCAAGCGAACCCAGTAGTTGATAACCGTGGGTTTATCATCACTCCTCCTCTGCTCATTATCACAGCTCAGTTGAATCAGTGTCAATGAATTACTTACCTGTAACACTCAATTTAATAGATTTTATTGTCTTCTTGTCCCAAGTGGGCTGTGAAAGGACTTTTATGTACGTACTTGCGGAAGGCATAACCATGAGCTAGCGGACAGATATTTCTTGATGATGGAGCCTCATGGCATGGAAAATCCCACTAACCAGGCCCCACCTGCCTCCATATAAATAAGACTTTGCTGCTTGGGGTATAAGTTCTGACAATTTCCAATTCATTAGATGCCCAAGGATCTTGTCTTCCTTCTCAGACGGTAATAATTCCGTGAAATCAACCCTCTTTAGCTACCAGTAGTCTCCACAAGAGCACAAACCACCTTCAAAGTGGTGAAAACGGATACGATCTCTCACAATTATTACTCTGTTCAAGACCCTTGACACAGTTTTCATCAAACTATGACAGTCTTGACAGATCCTAAGGTTTTTCCAAATCCTAATCTCAGTTCCTGGGCTACTTTTCAGTATCCCATAGGCCAATGCCAACTTCTCGCTGTGAAAACTCAAATTTTCCTCCTTTTCCTCTTCAGAAACATCCATCAAAACCAGTTCAGTCAATGGCCTAAAGCCTTCCAACTTAGCCCTCTGTACCAAACCTTCCAGCACTCTGTAAATTGCCTTTCTCTCAGCATGTGATTTATCACCAGCCTTGAATTGATGAATGGTACCTCCTAATTCAATCCAACTCTTACCTCGGATTTTCCTAACACCTCCCATTCTCATCATGTGTCTCACTTTCTCAGAACTATCCCACTTGTTTAAAGAGCAATACATATTAGACAGCAACACATAATCTCCACTCTCTACATGGGTTATATTTGAAATGGCAATTTCACCCAGTTCCTTCTTTCTGTGTGTCCTACAAGCACTAAGAAGTGCCCTCCAAATTACAACATCTGGTTTCATTGGCATCTCCTTAATCATAGCATAAGCCTCTTCTAACAGCCCTGATCGCCCCAAAAGATCAACCATGGCTCCATAATGCTCTAATCGTGGCTGAATTGAGAAACAAGTCTGCATCAAGTTAAAGTATCTTCGACCCTCTTCAACCAAACCACAATGGCTACACGCTGTAAGAATCCCAATGAAGGTAATTGAATCAGGGAAAATGTTCTCCATCTTCATCCTTGAAAATATTTCAAATGCATCCAAAGCAAGTCCATGAGTTGCCAATCCATTAATCATAGCGTTCCAAACAGAAACATCGTCACGCCTGGCGCTTTGGAAAAGCTCTCTAGCCACTTTGATTCGGCCACAATTTGCATACATGTCAATTAATGCTGAAATCAATATATAGTTTAGTTCTATTCTTTTCTCAATCATCAAATTATGAACCCTTTCAGCATAACTAAGAGCGCCTAAGCGTGCACATGCAGTGATCATTGAAGCAAAGGTGAAGCCATCAGGTTCGATCCCTGAGCTTAGCATTTCCTTGAAAAGCCTGATGGCATAATCGAAGCGTGAGTTTTTCACATAGCCTCCAATCATGAGGTTCCACGAGACCACATTTCGAGCAGGCATTTTGTTGAACACCTTCTTGGCAATATCGCATTCTCCAGTTTTCATAATGCTTTCGATTATTAAATTCATGGTGAAAAGATCAGGATCCGAACATAAAACCCAATCTATAACTTTCTGGGTAATATGATTGTGACGAAGATGCCCATAAGTTGAAATTAGAGATGCCACAAGAGAAGGGTAGGTTCCATATCCAAGTTCGATAACTCTAGCGTGGGTTTTAGCGACAGTTCTAAAATCCTTAGAAATTCTACAAGCTTCAAGAACACGGGAGAGACCCTTGCGATCATCTGAGATATGTTCAAAAAACAAGAAGAAGATTCCTTTGAAGGATAATTTCTTTCAGAAATTGATAGGAATGGGTGCAACAGAAACATTTCAGAAAGTAAAATGAGGGAGGGAAAATACCAGTGAGGGAATCGTGTGAGCCGGAAGAGGATAAGAACTTTTGCAATGGCACATTGATGTATAGCTTATGTGACTCGGAAGAAGAAGAAGAAGAAGCAAATCCGTTTGCTGCATATCCTGCCCTCCACAATGTCGCCGTCGTTTTCATCGGTGATCCTCCCCGTTCCTCTACAATGTTTTTGTTTTTGTTTTGTTTTTTTTTTCAGTAATGTTTTTGTTTTTTCGGTTCAACTGACTGATATACTAAAATACTCCTCGGTCTTAACTCGGTCACTCCTAATATAAGAGTCCACCTTTTTTTAAAGGATAAATTAAAAAAATTATTTAATTATATGATATGTTATAAATTTTTAGATTATATGTCAATTTACTAGTTAAATTAAGGGTTAAGATAGAAAAATACACATGAACTTTTTCCGTAGGAGTGTCTTGCACCAGGTACTCTTTTTTTAAGTAAAAATACACACGTGATTACCATTTTTGAGTAAAAGTTACATCACATCGTTATGTTACTGTTCATTGTGATTAGAGAGAAAGAGATGAAATGAACAATAATATAACGACGGTAAACAGTAATATAACGGTGAGATATAACTTTTACCCCAAAATGGTAACCATGTGTGTATTTTTGCTCCCAAAAAAACACATAGTGCTGGGCGCTCCTAATAAAAAAGCTTACATATATTTTTGCACATTAACCCTTTAATTAATTTTAAGAAACAAAATATAATTATAAATACTCTAAAGTAATTTAATTAGTTTTTTTAATCACTCTAAAAAAATTAATTTTATCTTATATTTAAAATTAAAAGGAGTACAATAAAAAATCAATTATCAATTAAAATTGCTAAAAATCAATTGAAATTTGAATTTAAATCTAACTCGACCTCAGGCTTAAACAAGTAAAGCCTCGATTCTTCACCTGATAATTTTATACAAGTAAAGATTATACTTATAGTTTTTTTCACCAACTAAACTATCCCCAAAAGCATCGTAGTGCCTATCAACCTTAGGAGTTAACTAATTTAAGGGATTAATGATGCTAAATAAATTATATAATTATAACATATGTCACATAATTTCTTTCAAATACTTATTTATAATATTATATTATTATATCATTTTATAAATTAAGTAAATTAGTTTGAAAAGAAATAATAAACGAAAGATAAATTGACTAGCTAAAAAACGGAGAGATAAATGGCAAAGGCAGTATATATTTTGAACCAAAATTTACTTGCTATCCCACTCATAATTATGAGAGTTGGTAGTGTTTGTTTTTGTTTTTTTAGTCATATATTTGTTTTCCTTTAATTTTTCTGTTTTTTCCAACTCTTTCTCTTCAATTTCAATAGAAGCTCCTCTTCATCATTCTGGATAGTTTCATTTTTTTTTTTTTGGTTACATTATCCTCTGATATCCAATTTGAGATTCATGGCTAATTCTCTCACCACAAATGTCTCCACCACTTGAATTTGAGATCCAAAGAGATCTAATGAAACCTTACACTGTTAAATCAACTTTATATTGGTTATCGGATAGTTTCTTCTAATCATTTGTCATGTAAAATTTGAATTCACATTCCTTACTCATCCAAAAGATGAGCATGTAGTGCTCACACCCAAATAAAAAGGACTTTTTTAATTTTTTTTTTAAAATACTTCATCCACTAAAAATTAATTAATTTAAAATAATGGGTATTGAAAAAATATTTCAAATATTAGATACTACTGAAAAAATATTTTAGAATACTGTGTTATGGAAAAATATTTCTGAATGCATGACTAAAAATTAATTAATTTAAGATATTTGGTACAAAAATTTTTTAGGGTGCAACATAAAATTTAATCTAAATAAATAAAAATACATAAAAAAAAAAATGACCCCACCCCAAAATTAGAAGGATGAGCACTACATGCTATGAGCATGGAATGTGAACCTATAAATTTTCCTCTAGATTTTTTTTATGGGCCTTAAAAATTTCATGTGCTTAGTAATATTATAATTTGGGTCATTCTCCAAGGCCCAATTTTATTGGCCAAGCTAATCGGCTTTTTTTTTTTCTTTCTTTTTCTTTTTTTCAAGCGCTAATCGTCTCACAGTCATTGCCTTTCCTTGCACTGAATATTTATTTTTGGTCGACAGAGAAAATGATGAGCTAACAGAAAGAGGGAAGATCTTTCACTTTCTTCCCATCACTCTTTTTTTTTTTTTTTTTGGGCCCGGGGGGGGGGGGGGAGACTCTCATAATTTGTAATTTATATAAGCACAAGTAGCATTTTATGTAGCATCTAAAGGACTTATTTGGGATAGCGTAAGTCATTCTGAGGGATCAGTTGAAATAAAAAAAAAAAAAACTAGTTGGAAGGAAAAATTATGTTTGGTATAGTTTTGAGAGCAATTGACATTTTGCCCATAAGTCATTTCAAAGTTCAAGCAACTTTTTTAGCTTCTTATTTTGTTTTTGATATTTGAACATTTATAATTGAATTTTCAATATAATAATTATATAAATTTATGTCAAACTGACTATTCTTATAAAAATATGTTCAAATATAAATTACATCATATTAATTGGCTTCTACTATAACTTGAATGGGAATCAAGATATTTTTTTTTTGTTAAGTACTAATTTTGCCCCGGAAGTACGCGCCCATGGGCAATTTTGCCCCGTAAGTTTTCGGCATAGTAATGTTGCCCCTCCGTTAAAAACCCTAACGTTAACTGTTAGCTGACCGTTAGGGTTTTTAAAGGAGGAACAAAATTGTTCATGAGTGTGTGGTTGAGGGGCAATATTGCTACAATGTTACCCTTGAAGTATCAAAACGTAGCAATATTGCCCTTCCGTTAAATACCCTAACGTTGACGGTTAGGGTTTTTAACGGATGGGCAACTTTACTACGTTTTGATATTTTATGGGCAACATTACTACGTCAAAAACTTCCAGAGCAAAATTGGTACTTAACCTTTTTTTTTTTTGGTAAACTTTAATCTAAATAAACTTTTAAGTTGGCACCTAAAGTGACAATTCAGTTCTACATGGCAACAAAAGTGACATCATTCATGACAACTACATCATAAGTGGCACATACATGTATGAAGATGTTGGATATGTTAACTAAAACCACATTATCCAAGATGATTCTAAGCAAGCCTAAAATACTCTTTATGACATTAATGGCCTAAAGGCTAAACCCTCAAGGCAAAATGGGAGATTAAGGAAGTTATCAAAAACCACTAAGCACTTTAATTAATTGGTAGGAATTTTTTCAGCTTAACCTAGAGGTCTTGAATTCAAGCTCTCAGAATATAACAATATTTAGTGGTTGAATTTTCTATCTTTTGTGGTTCTGCCTGTCTCAATTTGGATTAATTTAGACCCCGATAAAATCATCTGAGTTAAAAATAAGGAGGTCCAGGATACGAGTGGATGCTAATGTAAAAAATAAAAAAGGTTTTGAAAAAAAGATATTTGGGCTCCAATTGACTACATTAAATGGCACCATTAATTATACTTAATTGTCATAATATTATTCTCGTCTTAGATATAAAGTGCATTTCTTATTTTATTATAACTAACAGGTGCGGAGCTACACTTGTGTCAGTGGGGCAAATGAACCCATAAAAAAAACATATATAAATTAAGAGAATTTAATAACAATATATATAGATAGCAGAGCTGGTTAAGACTTTATACTTTTTATCCTAAAGTCACGAGTTCGAACCTCCAGAGCCCCTTTATCGTTTTTTTCCCCTTTTCCCTTTCCCATTTTTCATCGTCCTGTTCTCTCACTTCCCCCATTCGAATCGATTTTTTTTCCCTTTCCCCTTTTCCCTTTCCCATTTCATCGTCCATTCGTCCTGTTCTCTCACTCTCTCCATCTTTCCCCATTCGAAATCTCCAATCGATCACTCCATCTCCGTTCTCGGCTCTGCCCCTGGCCGTCACTCTCAATTTCGAATCAGGTTTGACCTTTTGGACTTTATTTCAACTCAGTTGCTTTGGGAGTCTGCCCTAGATCCATTTTATTGTTGATATCTTATGATTGTGCTATTGGTTTTGATTCGGATATTAATATTGAATAATTTGATTTTACGCCTTTTTACGAATTGAAATAGTTAGCGTGTGATTTAATTTTAGGATTATATCTTATGCCCCCTTGTGTGCTTGTTTGGAGAGAAAACCTTGTTGAAGAGTTTCTGAATGCATTATGAGGCTGTGTTTTTTTAGGAAAGGAAGCAGCAAAGAGCGATTATATGATGTTGAAGTTAGTAATTCTAGGGTTGTTAGGGCTGTCAAGATGGCAATTTGGCTAATGAGTTTGAGGTACCGTGTATGGAATCATTTGCATTCGTCTTATATGGAGAAACCTCTTGATCTTGAGGCCGGGATTGAGCAATGACTAGCTAATACCCACTATTTTTTGATAAAATGTACTTTGTTAATAAGATCAAAGTTGGCATTTAGCACATTGCAGACTGCTTGTTCTAAAAAGGTTCTATCAAGATGGAGAAAGAAGTTAGAAGGAAGTGGACAATACTTCTGCTTCATTGTACATTTGACTTGACCTTATTTGTATGTGTTTACGTGCTGAAAGTTTTGGGATATCGTTGTATTTTAACTTTAGAGTTGTTAACCCTGCATATTTATAGAATTGACAGGTCAATCCTGGTTGGTAATCACACAATTTTTAAAACCACTGGCTCTTATAGTTGGAGATGGTAATGCCTGTCTTGTCTAAGAAGGAAGCTTCTGTAAACCATTGCTGCCACGCGAAAGACAAATGGAGAAAAGTCATACTGAAAAAAAAAAGGCTGGGATATGATACTAGTGTGTCTTTACTATGTAATTCTGTTTGTATATAACTTTTTAGGGTTAAATATCATGTCTCTTTTATCATTGGCCTCCAACCTGAATTTTTCTGATTGGCATTGGAAGTAAAGCAGCAATCTATGTTATAAGTTAATTTTTGTGATATTGTTTAAAAGTCTGAAGTTGCAAAGTTCGTTGATCTGGGAATGTAGAGTGATTCAACTATTGCTTTTATTTTTAGCTTTCAGTTGGTATTGATTAATGATCAGTATATAACCTTTTCCATGAGTGGAGTCCCCCAGCCTAGGGCTTTGAAATGGATGCCAATGCTTATTTGGCCACTATCTTGATGCAACATGAGATGATGGTAGTTATCACTTGCAAGATTCAATTAAGTAGGAAAGGAACAATGGCTGTTGGTATTATACGTGCTTATGGGAATCAATTATTTTGTACTCATTCAAAATAAATAAAGTTCAAGTAATAGTTTTCATGTGTGAGCCAAGGCAATATTAAACCTTCATACAAATGCTGCATGTTCTTAATTATTTCTCCGATGCACTCTCTCTTTATGTAAACCTTTATGAGATAGAGGGGATGGTTAGCAATTCAATGATACAATTTTAATGCATTTAAAACTTTTCTTTAAAAAAAAAGTTTCGGGGCGTTGCTCCCGAACCCCTGAACCCTTACACTAACCCTTACACTAACTGTGCATCCATTAACTCTAAATCTTGGCTCCCCCCTGATAACTAACACATGACAACTTTAATCATCTTTAGCATCTCCTCTTTATCAACTTAAAAAATGGATATTAATGAAAATACAGTAGGAAAAAAATGCATCAGATCCATTCCTATGCTGGATACAACGGAATGGATTCAACTCTTATCACTTATTTTCAACTCCGTTTCTTTGTTTATGCAAAAATATACTTTTGTTTTCCATGGATTTATTCAATTTATAATTGGATTCTTTTAATTCAACTTTTTGAAGTAAACATAAATCTTAATTAAATTCTGTCATCCGATTTTAATTTGAAAATAATTTTTTGAGATTTATCAATTTCCTAAACGTTTTTTTAAGCATACAAATTAATTAAAACAATATTTATCAATTGGAAGACATAATATGAACATTTAAATATTTGTTAAAAAAAAACCACAAGGTTCCAATTAAAAAAAAATACTATTAAAAAAATCTTATAACTTATCAATGGACAGTTTTTTTTGCTTATCGGAGATTGCTCTTTCACTCATCAATAATCATAATTATTTGTTTTTATTAAGATCTTGGTGTCATTTTTTAAAATAAATAAAAATAAAAATTCAAAAGGAGGTGTGAGAAATGTGATGAACAGAGATACCTGAAAGGCAAAACAGGACCTAAAAATCCAAAAGGAGGGGAGAGAATAGAGTAAAGTGGCTTGGTATGGAGCCACATCAATGGTTCTGGCAAGAAAATGAATAGTTCTGAAAACCCAAGACGGTGAGTCAGATATTCCGTACATTACGTGTCGTTTTCCGGTTCGTTTCAAGTTTAACTCTCTATACTCTGAGCAAAAGAAAAAAGTTTAACTCTCTATTCTTAAAAGAAGATAAAGCTCCATTTTATTAATTTATTACCTCCCTTTTTAACCCTAAAGAAAAAAAACTTTAATCTTAATGGGTCCGTTTGGGGTGCAGCGTGTTAGGAGGTTAGAAGGCTGTAATTTTGAAAAAAATGTCAACTGATTTTAAGTCTGTTTGGATTGAGTTTTAAGTTCATTGGACTTAAAACTCAAAAAGCCTATTAAGAAAAAAGCTCCACCAGAGAGCTTTTTTTAAAAAACTTTCAGCTTTTTTATATAGGCTCGCTACTTCTACCACCGTCAATTCAAATACAAAACATTATATATAACTTGACTTTTTTCCTACCAAGTTTTTTTTAAAGTCAGATAACTTTTAAGTTACCGTTTTCCTACCTCTAACCCAAACAAATCCAATATGTTCCGCCACTCATTTTTAAGAGATCTGAGATGCACCATCCTATTTTAATAAACACATATCATTGTTTATTAATAGAGCATTTCCACTTATCTATAATTCAAGTCAATTAAACCAATAATTTATCTTAGATTAAAAAACTTTACAACTTTACATATTCTTAGTGAGGGTTTTAAATGGTAATAAAAAGAAATACAACTATTCATATTTAAATATTAATTATAAAAGTATAATGAATAAAAAATATTAATTGCTTTCCTAGTAACTCATATTATGAACTAACCCATTTTCTTACAAAAGACTCGTATTATGGAAGGGAAGAATATACATTTTATTCCAAGTCGTGCGATTCGTTCATAAATGACTAATAACGTGATTCATTTTAAATGAAACATATAATATTCTATAATAATGTTAAAATAAATTTTCAGTTAGCTAATTTAGTAAATAACCGAGATATGTTTCTTCATGCAAATCCTTGATAAGGCATGACTAATACTCCATGTTACAATAGTTAAATATATGAGCTATTTAAGATATATATTTTAAGAATCAATTTTGTCTTCTAAATTCCCCTCAAAGTATCCATATTTGTTGCATCCATTAAAGAGTAATTTCAATGTAAATGATTAGATGATGTAGTTCCTTGGTCTTTAATATATGATATATTTAAGTACTTGATTTTAGTATTAAAAATAAGACATTTTTTTTATATTTATCATTTTTTTTAATTTACTTTTATTGATACTCTCTCAACAATAATTAAAGAGAGAGAAAATATGATTGAGAAAAATGACTTGAGTGTTTTAAAAAATGCATGTTATATTAACAAACTTAACTAGTAAATATGACTTATATTAAGGTATATTTTGGCAAAATAGTCATGCATATTTTTTTGGGAAAAGGACAAAAAAAGATATTTAAAATTGTAAAATCTCAAATTATATTTATTATCAAGAATTAATAAGGGATTGACGGAATTTAAAAAGCAATTCACAACTACCTAATTTAAAAATTTGCAAATTCAAAAGTTCTTTTGATATCTTTTTCCCCTTTTTTATAAATAACCAACTTAAATTTTAATTTTTACTCCTGTATAAATTAAATGATAGGATGAGTATCATTTCATGGTGTCCTTAACCAGAAGTTTGTTTTTCATGTGGGCTAAGTTTTCCTTCTAAATGCTATATATTTTAATTTTAATAGTCTTTGACTATCTAAGAAACATGTTGACTAATTCATCACCTTCTATTATAAATTTCATAGCGGGTATTTTAATATTTTAGATGCGTTAATTAACTTGAATTAAAATTTGTAATCTATAAAAAACTGTTCAATTCAAATTTTCTTCTTTTGATTTCTAGATAATTTATCTAGTGTGACGCGCAAAAAAGAAAGATGAGTTCACGTAATATGATTAATTCAATTATTCAAGATGCAATTAATTAAAGCTTTAATGTTTTTATTTTTATTGCAGAAATATATTTTTTACCACACTCACATAAAGTAAGTGGATTTCACTAATATTATATATCTATTCTTTTTACAATGGGATCCACTCATTTTTATGGAAATATGACATAAAAAAATGTTTCTAGCAAAAACAGGAACATTAAATTTATTAATTAAAATAAGGAATATGATTTTCTCATGTTGCATGGAAAAAAGAAGATTCCTACACACATAAAATGGTGGGACCTATATATATCTATGAATTAATAATTTATACATATATGTAGGTCCCATCATTTCATGTGTGTATCAATTTATATATATATATATATATATATATGAATCCCACCATTTCATGTATGAAAAAATAGTTCGGTTAAAAGTGCTTTTCGCTTAAAATAAACTACTCGTACTATCAAAGTTGGGGATTGAAGGCTGACGACATCCTTGTGGTACTCTCCGATATTATCATGACTATCTGCTATCCATATTTAACAGGAATAAAATTATATATATATATATATATACAGGGCTTTAGTTTTCTCATGTTACATGAGAAAAAAAAGTTTTCTACATACGCATGAAATGGAGGGACCCACATATACATATATGAATTCATATATGTATATGTGGGTCCCTCCATTTCATGTGTATGTAGCGTGAGAAAATGGTTTTCCTACAACATGAGAAAATGTTTTCCTATATATATATGAATGGGAGAATTAAATTTGGGTTCTAAGGAATAGAAAAATAAAAAAAAATTATAATTTCAATATCAAAAAAGTCCCAATTATAAATATGACATTTTCCGTTGTTAACATTTCTACAATTACTATTAAAAAAGTCTATTAGACTTTTTTATAATAAATTCTGGTCTTTAAGACCCAAATGTAATTCTCGCCATGTAAATTGGCAAACCAATTCTCTATGAATATTCAATATAATTAAAATATTTATATGTATAGGAATCATGTCGTTGCTAAATGTAAGTGTATGGAATAATTGTATGGTTCAATTTCTGTGTCACCGAATGTGACGCAACAGACTGAGATAAGATAGCGTCATTTGGTTAGCAAACTCAGGAACGTGCATGTGGACATTGATAAGTCTAATCCTCGTCTTTTATATTATTTCCACCCTCAATTCTTTCTACCCTTATAAAAAATCAATAAAATCGGGAAATTTTGTCTGATTAATAGATTAACTAATATTTGCTAAAAAGATATATTAACTAACAATCAGTTGTAAGAAAAGATTTATCCACCCCTCACAATTAGATGTCCAAATAGTATTTGAAGGATCATCATACAATTAATTATATTAAAATTATCAAAGGGGAGACCAACCAAAAAAAAAAAAAAAGGAGAAAAGTACTCCCTACTGTCCAAAATATATTAGTTATAGGGTTAAGCTGTATTTTTGTGAATAAAGTTTTTTTTAGGGCATTTGATATAAATAAGTTTTGAAAGGGACAAAAATATTAATAAACAATTTAAAATGGTATGAATCTACAAAAAATGTTAAATTTCACCAAATATCTTTAGTGTTTTTTTTTCTTTATAATTTAATCGGTCGTTTAGTCAAATTTAATAGTTTTGGTGAATTTACACTATTTTAAATTGTTTATTGATATTTTTACCATTCGAAAACTTATTTATGCTATACATCCCTCGGAAAAAACTTTACCAGTAAAATTGTACCTTAATCCTTAGTTATAGTTGATGTTTACTTTGATCACCAAACATCACTATATTTTTCTCCAAACTTATAATTTGTTGGGTTAGGTTACATTCAACACTATAAATTATTTTTTCATTCGCACTCAATATTCTAAAATAGTTTTTGGTACATCAAGCATTGCCTTAAAATATTTTTTCAACAGCGCTCAATATTCTAAAGCATTTTTTGTGTGTGTGATTTTACCCTTCAAACATTTTTCTAGTTACAACAAATTCCCTTAGCTTATGTTACTTAAAAAATGTTTTAGAATGTTGAATGTACAGCAAGTTAACTCTAAAATTTTTCCCACAAATTTTCTATTAAAGGTTAAGATGAAATTTTAACAACAAAATATTTTTTACTGTGAGCATGTTTAGCACAATTAAATTTTAAAAGATATAAAAGTAGACATAATCTTTTAAAATGTTGTAACTTTAACAATTCCATTAAATTGACTCAATCATCTAATATGCAGTTGGTGGAAGGACAACGGGGTGCAATATCAAAACTTAATTATATTAAATGCTTATGTTGAAAAACTTGGTAGTTAAAATTTCATCGTATCCCTCCTCCTAGTGATTATCCCTATGATTCTATTTATAACTATGATTCTATTTATAAGTTTTCTTTGACTAAATCTCATATATAAAGAAAATGTAGTTGACTCAATGATTAATGATTATGAAGATATATTTTTAATTTTACCCTTATTTATGATTGGGTATTTTTTTTAACTTTCTTTTTTCTTTATCTTTATGGATATAATTATCACAATCTCATTTATTATATAAAAGTGGACTTCTAAATATGATAAAATTGTTTTGGTCAAAATAAACTTATAAATAGAACCAGAGTGATACATATATAAATGGGAAATAACCAATTGAATTATTATTTTTTAATGGGTAAATGAGTAAAAATACACATATGCTTTATTCTCAGGAGCGTCTAGCATTATATGCTTTTTTGGGAGTAAAAATACACACGTGGTTATCTTACCATTATGTTATTGTTTACTGTAATGAGAGAGAAAAAGATGAAGTGAACAGTAACATAATGATGAGATATGAATTTTGTTCTAAAATAGTAACCATGTGTGTATTTTTATTCAAAAAAAAATATATAGTGTTAGGCGTTCCTAAAATTAAAACATATGTATATTTTTACTCATTTAACATTTTTTAATTAATAATGAGTTTAGTTGGAAAGGTGGAATGATGGAAAGAGGGAGTGGGGAAGAAGGAAAGAGAGGACAGGAAAAGGAGGGAAATGAAAGGGCAAGTACGGAAGGGAAACAGGCTTTAGAGCAGAGATAATAGGGCCCCACTGAACCGCTGTACTTGTCGCTGCCATTTATCAATACTCTCACCTTTATTAGTACTTCTTCAGTTCATGATTAAGGTTTAAACCTACCAATCACTACCTACTTGTCATTTTGTTGTTAAGAAAAATCTTTTTTTAAGGCTTATTTGGATCTTAGCTCTTAAATTAATTACACATCGGCATTATTATTTATCAAGGGAATTACTATGAAGTTTTATGGAAGAGGTTTATATTTTGTTTGGGTGAAAATAAAAATGACAAAAAAATAAAAGTGAGGAAATATTAGGAAGGAAAGTTTAAAAAATGATTAAAAAAAATTACTATTTTTTAGGGTTTTCCCTCATAATTTCCCTCTAATTATTTATCCATTAAAAAACCCAGTAATATTTGAGAAGCATACAACCCCAAAAAATGATAACATGTTAGACTCATAAGTACTTAGAGTTATATAGTAAATTTGTTCCAGAAGTTTTCACCGAAAAAAAATGTATTTGTCTAGGAAGTTTTTGTTGAGAAATATTGTTATCCTGAAAGTTTTTATTTTCTCAATATTGTCTCGGAAGCTTCAAAAGTAGTAATATTACTCATTTTCATTAAAAAATTAATAATAAATGTCAAGATTTTAACTGTTTAGTTTTTTAATAGGATAAAATAACCTTACAATGTTTTGAAACTTGTAACACAATAATGATACTAGAAAAATTTTCAAAATAAGATTGGGTGAATACTTTACTTTTTGTTAAAAGGTTAACGATGAATGTCAACATTTTGACGGTTTAGTTTTTTAATAGAATGGGACACCTTTACTATGATTTATAACTTCTGAGGCAATATTAAAATAAGAAAAAATTTTAAAATAATATTACTCTTAAATCTATACATTCAAAATAAATTTGATACTTAATTCTATCCACCAAATCCCTTGTTTCGAACTTGATAATGATTCACTGAATTTAAATTTTTTTTTTAAAAAAAGAGAAGTAATGAATAATTGTTGTGGGAGGGTGCAGGAGGAGCAGGAGCACAGGCGTGTCGCATAGCTCATGCTCCAACGCCTCAGTGAGATTTGGTCTGATCCTTTTCACAGTCATCTACCACCCTACCCTCCTCTTCCTATATCATTGCTCTCTGCCACCCCCCCCTCTCTCTTTTCCTTTTCCCTCACTCCTCTACCCTTCCTTTCTTCTCTCATCCTCATTATATTATTACTATTCTTCTTATTTATTATTATTATTATTTTTTGCTCTGAAACTATTCTTCTTATTCAAACCCGAGTATATCAATATGACAAAACAAGCAATATACTGTTAGTTTTCAATCAATATGCATGTGATGTCACACACATTAAACTATTTTACTCAATATATATAAGATTTTGTATTAAGTATTTGAGGCCAGGTACACTTAGTGTCTATGTCAAACCATTTTATCTATGATTTATAAGTGATATAAACATTTTCAAATTATGCATTATTCATGTGACTCTTATATATTATACTATCTCCAATCTGTAATCTTACTAATAATGAAGTTAGTTTTGTTAATAATTTGTAATAAGTGTATATTGATTTTCTAAAAATATCATCTTTAATCATAACTATACTCAAGTAGAAATTTCTTGATGTGTGTATTTAATATAGATACTTTGCCAAAAAATTATAATTTTGGGAGAAAAAATGGACAAGGGTCTTAATCTTACATTTAGGATTAAATTCAATCTCCAACTAACTGTTATATCAAGTAATAGAGATAATATAAAATTTGATAAACAAGTCCTTGATAACTCTAATTATTTCTTATCCCATGCTTAACAAGTCCTACTACTTATAGTTTAAAATTATTGATGAAATTTTTTATAATTTTAATATTATATATAAGGATGTGTGATTCACTAAAATAAAAAATTATGATTAAAGATCAGATAAAAATAATTTATAGATAAACATATTAAATATCTGAAATTAGATCTTCTATAACACCAAAGTCATTCTCTCTAAATAAAAATGCTTCATGACTGAAACGTCCTCCAGACAAGTAATTTACCTTGTTTAGAAGTTATAAAAAAAAAAAAAAATTAGTACACAGACAAAAGAGATCTAACAGTCATAGATTCATGTGTAAGAAAGCTAATGTGACAATGATATTCCTTTTGAATTTAGACATTTAATTTTTTGAATATAGATTGTGTTGGATTAATTAAGGAAACGGTTGACCTGGTTGAAATGGGCAGATTACTGTAGATTGGAATGACGGAGTAAGGGATGCTAATTATGGAATAACACGCACACACTTAAAGGTAGAAGAACGCACTAAAAATTATGGGAATAATAAATACTGTAGTAATTCACAGTCAAATCATTGGTCAAACCTAAGCCCATAACCAAGAACCCCCGCTTACGTGGCAAATCCAAGAACATCAAGCCGTTGCAGCAGCGTCTCTCATTCTCTCTACGGTTCAGACCATTAGAGACAAAAAAACAAGCACCAACAGTTAGTTCGGTTCATTTGTGACTGCCCGGTTTTATCTGGTTAACTATCCCTGAACTTCCCTTAACGACCCCACTTTGTCCTGCAGCTCGGCTCGGGAAATTAAACCCATGCACAAGGGCATTTTTGGCATCCCACTATTCCCATTGCACTTCTTCTTCTTCCCCCTCTGCCCTTTTAAGGGTTTTTCACTCGGGAACTTTCATCCCAAACAGTACTTCTCTCGCTAAGCTTCTTCGCTTTCCATTTTTCCGATTATTATTTGCCTTCCCATATGGATCCCGAAACATTCACCACCAGCATTTTCAAGTGGGACCCACGCACCTTCCTCTCAACTTCGGCGCTTAACCGCCCTCCGCTTCTCGAGCACACCATGGCTCCGCTGGCGCCGCCCTTGGCCGCCGTAGTTAGGGGTCCCAACAGGGAGGTCACAGGGCTGGATGAGTTGTTCCAAGCTTACGGTATTCGCTACTACACGGCGGCTAAGATAGCCGAGCTTGGTTTCACCGTGAGCACTCTCGTCAACATGAAGGACGATGAGCTTGACGAGATGATGAACAGCCTCTCTCAGATTTTCCGTTGGGATCTCCTCGTCGGGGAACGTTACGGTATCAAAGCCGCCGTGAGAGCCGAACGACGACGTATCGTCGAAGAGGATTTACGGCGTCGTAACCTTCTCTCCACGGACACCACGACCACCATTGCAATTGACGCTCTCTCACAAGAAGGTGATGAACCCCACTTAACCACTAATTTCCCCCACATTATTAATATTCTCTTCTTTTCATCGAGAAATTGTTCAAATATTGTGCCCAAAGTCAACTTTATGTACTGAATGTTTAAGGTAAGAAGATTTTGAAAAATTATCATTTTCAGTTATTATAAATAGAAACAGAAAATTAGAGCGCTAAGAGAAATTATAAAAAATTGAACTGACTTGATATTCTACTGTTATATTAAACTACTGTTGTTGATGAAGTGGGCTCACGAACATCACTGTTTAATTTGATATTTTATGAACAATACTGTAGATAGTGTACTAAATAATTATTGTCGTATTAAGTGGCTGGTGTTGCCGTTGACCGTGATGATGACAAGGCATGTGTATCGATATATATGTAGGGTTGTCGGAGGAACCGGTGGTGCAACAAGAGAAAGAGGCGGGAGGCAGCACGTGGGAGGTGATTGCGGTGACGGAGAGGAGTAAGCAGCAGCGGGGGAGAAGGAAGACGGCGAGGATGATGAAGACAAATCAGCACCATAACGACGATGAGAACGAGGAGGCGGAAGATGACGGTGAAGCAGAAGACATGAACGAATTAGGAATGAACAATGGAGGATGCGAGAGACAGAGAGAGCACCCGTTCATCGTGACGGAGCCTGGGGAAGTGGCACGTGGCAAGAAGAACGGCCTGGATTATCTCTTCCACCTCTACGAACAATGCCGTGAGTTCTTAATCCAGGTCCAGAACATGGCCAAGGAACGCGGTGAGAAATGTCCCACCAAGGTAACCAAAAAAAAATTATCTTGCATAACCTAATACTATACCCCACCCAAAGTCTCATACTCAACTCAAAGAATCTCTGTATTTTGTTTTGTCCATTTTAGCTTCTCCCGAACTCAGTGTCAAGGGTACTTCAAATATTAACATTGCCAAAACCTCGAGATGTTCCAAGAAACACGTGACAAAGACAGGGCCCTCTGGCCGGGTCCCGCAACGTCGAATTTGAACCCATTGAACCGCGGGTTAAAACAATGCACCACAAGGATCCTCCCAGTACCCCTACTTTATATGTACCCAATATAGAAGTAGAAGCTAGATAGATCCATAGCATAGGGTTAAATTAGGTATTTAAGAAAAATCGAAATATTGAAATAAGACTCATCTTTCATTGATTATACATGTAACTAATTTGGTGGGGAGTGGGTTGGGAGCTGACACGTGGAAGGTGCAGGTGACAAACCAGGTGTTTAGGTACGCGAAGAAGGCCGGAGCCAGCCACATAAACAAGCCTAAGATGCGACATTACGTGCACTGCTATGCGTTGCACTGTTTAAACGAGGATGTGTCGAATGAACTAAGGATGAGGTATAAAGAGAGAGGTGAGAACGTAGGCGCGTGGAGGCAGGCCTGTTATAAGCCTCTGGTGGCCTTAGCGGCGCGTCAGGGTTGGGATATTGATGCCATCTTCAACGCCCATCCTCGTCTCTCCATTTGGTATGTCCCCACCAAGCTCCGTCAGCTTTGTCACGCCGAGAGGAACAGCGTCGCCGCCGGAGCTTCCAGTTCTGTCTCTGTCGGAGGCGGTCACCTCCCTTTCTGATCTTCGTTCACCAGCGTAGCCGCCTACTTCTGCTCTCTAGTTTAGGACCTCAATCTCCATCCTTGGATCACCTCCTTTCTTTTAATATTTACTTTGTTGTGAAAATGTAACCTATATATGTGTTTTTATATTTGCTCTATATATTTTCATCCCCTTGCTTCGGACCTTACAATGGTGTTAAATATGTCTCGCGACTAATGTTCATATATATGGCTTCCAATTAACGAACAATCAAATATTAGATCTATACGAAGCTCCATGCATTCATGTATTCTAATTCTAGTTGGAACCAAAGTGGTTATGGGATGGTCTGATAGATCTGAAAGCTTGTATGTGGAACAAGTGTTTTGTTGGAGGTTCCAACGTTCGATAAAATCTGAAAGCTTTTAGATAAAATCTAAAATAAAAATAATCTTCTATCTATCTTATAAAAATAATCCCCTGAAAGCTTTCACATTTTATGCAATCTGGTATCGGATAGTCTGATCTAAATTTTAAAATTTTTAGTTTATGATTTTTTGAATGATTAATTCATTCTTTATGAGAAGTGATAGTTATAAGATTATTTTTATTTTTGATTAAATTAACTTTCGGCTATCCAAAATCAATTTAATGATCTAGATTGGTGATGAGTTAATACTCGTCAAAGTAACAAGCACTCAAACCTCATCAGCTCAGGGCCATTTAAATCTTATCTGGGCTAACCAGATTAATTGATGATTTTTTAAAAATAAAGATAATTTTTTTTTTTTTTTGCTCTTGCACCCGGTTCACCAGAGTTTTGCCCTTACTAGTCCGGATCAAGGTTCTGTCGGGTGCATACGTGGGGACCTCTCCCAAGAAAGTTTTATGCATCCACAAGGACTCGAACTCAAGATCTTTACTTAAGTGACCTAAGTCTCTTCCACTTAAGCCAACTTCCACTAGTAATAAAGATAAAAAAATCAAATGTGCTCGGCTCGAATCTGATGAGGTTGGGATGCTTACCACTTCGATTAGGAGGCGGGCTTAAATTTGAACAATTAATACGAGGGGTTCCCTACTGTAAGAAAAGACATTTGAAATGGGCTTTACGAGCCCGTTGGGTTCTCTCATTTGAATAGTGGACAATAACCTGTTCTTCCCTTTCTACCCAACGTGTCAGAGGCCTTTTCCTTTTTGAGCACGTTCCATAGAGACTTTGCTTATTATGTTTATGGTAGACGCATTCAATTAATTGCTTTGCTATGACACCTATTGAATATTACTTACAAAAGTTTCAATTAAAGCATCAATACTATGCCAATCAGCTTGTAGCATAGTATTATAAATGAAAAATCTTCATAAATGAGAGGTCGAGGGTTTGATCTCCATCATAATTTCATCCTGTTAGTTAGTGTCTACCCCGTTTATTTAAAGAAGGGATTAATATAATCTTTTATTCTTTAAATTTACTTACATTTTGATTCTTTTCCCTCAAGTTTCAGATAATATGTTTCGTTTCTCAAAAAGGCTAAATGATTTAGGTTTTTATTTAATTATAGGGATCAATGTTTTAAAATAATGGAATTTGAAAGACCGAAAATCAAAATAAAAATAAAATTGAGGCACAAAAAATTTAGTTAACCCTGAAAAAATTGACAGTGTAACATTATGAATGCCAAAGATTTAGCATACCTTAATCGAGTCAATAAAAAATATGTAACATTCTTTTTTAATCATTTACAATTTTAAATTTCACAGTTGAGAAAGGAATACTTTCTGAGTTCTAATAACAAAAAAACGAAGCAAATACAGTTCATTGTCTGGAAAAATTGTCAAATTATTTTTTTTTAATACATAAAATTTTAAGAAAGGGGTTGGGCTTACCCACAATTCAATGGCAGGGTGAAGTCTCCTTTCCTCCTAGGTGATACCAATGTTGGGCAGAGCGAGCCGTCTATTACCCTCAGATGTTTACCTAGACACCTAGGAGCTAGGATGCCTTCTCTAGCGCCTTGACCAACTCTAAGATCGAACCCCTTCCCTTTGATGAGAGTGTCCGACCCTTTATCAGTTGAATCCAAAGAAAAGGGTATTGTCAAATTATCTAAAAAGGAAGGGCATTTGTAGGATACTGGATACCTGAACCATTGGGGCTTGGCCCAAATTAAATTTAAAGAGAAAAAGTTATTATACATTTTTAATTTTATGTAATTTCTGTTTTATCGTAATAAATTTTAATTTAATTGAATAAGATCACTCTTAATTTTATTTTTTGTTATGTAATTTAATTTTATATTTATTTTAAAATTTCAAATTATTTTAATAATAACTTTAAATACCACCAAATCAAGATATTTACGGCTGACTCAATTGCATGCAACTACATAAAAGTGACACCTGCAGTAAAGAACTAGATTGAAGCATTCTTCCAATTTTTAAGAGTGATTCGGGTGTATTTAAGAAGCTAAATAAATCAATTAATTATAAATAACATAACATGATGTAATTTTCTTTAAATATTCAGATATAACATTAAATTATATATTAATTTATAGAATCAAATAAATTAGTTTGTGAAAAAAAATGATAAAGATGAAATATAAAATGAATTATAGTCTTATATTTAAGTTTAAATTTGATTGTCAACTTTCTCTTATATTAAGAAATGTAGGAATACCACTCTCGTCTTTACTATAAATTCGATTTGATCAAATCTTATATACTAATAAATAGGAGTTCAAATATTTAATATGTCTTTAGTTGATTTATTTTTCTAACATTACCCTTATTTAATAATAAATATTACGAGAAAGATGCTATTTGTATATTTTCTCTCGTATATTCAACACATTTAAAATTGAAAAACAATCATTAATGAGTCTTAAAAAGTTGTCTTGTAATTACGGTAAAACAATTTACACTAACTGAATTTATAATAAGGACAAGAGAGGTACAGTATATTTATTCTAGTTATTCTTATAAGGAACAACTATCAAAATCATATGGCTTAAAATGTTAGTTAAAAGTAATAAATATGTTAAATATGTATTTTTATTTCAAATTATACCTTTATTCAAGAGAGGTAATGAGTGGTTTATACTTAATGAAGGCAAAAATAAAAAATATTACTTTAAAATTTTAGTTAAAATCATTTATTTCTTATATTCAAAATCATCCTATGAAATAAAAATAAAATAGCAGAATGGTTTTTTATTTTTTATAAAAAGGAGAATAGTGACTAATAAGAAAACTGAAAACGTATGCAATAAGATAAGGAAGTGATGATGACAGTTGAAAGTTGAGAGGGGGAAGAGAAGAAATTGGAGTGAAGGGCCGAAAAGTGTGACTTATGATATACTAGTACCATCTCCAAGGGACCAAGTCAACCACATTGACCGACCGCATCGGCTTTTTGTCTTCCTATTTGAGATTTGAACTACCATTGCCTCCTCACAAATTTAATATTTATCCCATATATATATATATATATATATATGTGTGTGTGTGGGTTTTGGTTTTCTCATGTTACATAAGAAAAAAAAAAATTCCCACACACACAAGAAATGGTGGGAACCACATAACATGAGATAATGTTTTTCCTATAACATGAGAAAATGTTTTTCATATATATATATAATATACTATCGATTTTCTTTCTCGCAATTAAATTAATAGTCATATTTGACTTCATTGGCTATGGCCTAAGGGTAGTATTATTTGCTTGATTGCCACAAGTATTTTAGTATTTCAATTTTAATTTCTTAAATGCTTTAATATACAGCTTTCATTTTTATTTTCCTTCGCGAGAAACATTAAATCTAACCTCTGATTATTACTAATATATATGAAATTTTTTATCATAAATATCCATTCAACATTACAACATGGAAATGATTATCTAAAAGCCAATTCAGGGCCTGTTTAAATCAAAGAAAAGATAGGAAGGAAATGTGAGGCAAAGAATGGAAAATATTTTTCCATCGGTGTTTTTAGTTCACATTGAAAAATAAAAGGGATTGATAGGAAAATTTTTATTTGGTTAAAAGAAAATGAGAGAGGAGAATGAGTCAAAAAATCATTTTGCCCTTTATTAAAAATAAGATATAAATGCAAATCAAACCATAATAAAAAAAAACATCTCCAAATCAACGCCTAAAAAACATTCATCCTCTCCCTCATTCTCTCAATGCAAGGACATATAATTCTTTGGTGTGGTGTTTTTTTCTCCCGGTGGCATTTATTGTACAAATGGGGTCACTGGTTGAACAAAGGCATCCGCGTCTCCTCCTCTCATCCTCACCACAAGATTGAGACTTTTTCCTTCTTCAGTGTCATTTTCTTTCTCTTCCATCATCACCAATGTCACTTATTCCTCCTCCTCCGTCATTGAAGAAAGTAGTAGGCGGTTACAGTGATGACGTCAGCAAAGAGGTCACTGTCGATTTCCTCCTCAAGATAGATTTGCACATGAGGGGAGGGGGCAGTGACAACCATTGAAAAATAAAAATAAGGGTTATTTGGGAATTTACCACTGTTGGAAAATGGATTTCTATCAATAATGGAAGGAAAGATATTCATACGGATGAAAGAAAATTGCCCGCCGTTGGAAAATATTTTCCTAGGAAAATGGTGAACCAAATAGGTCCTTAGAGATCAGGAAGTTCAAATCTCATACTTATATCTACTCTTTGTTTGCTCCGCGGCCATATAAGGGCCAGTTTGGTTCAAAGAAAATGCTGGAAAGGAATGAAATGGGAAGGAAAATAATAGAAAGGATTGAAAAATAATTTGCTACAGAGATTTTTGGTTTGCATTGTAAAAGAAAATGGGTTGATAAGAAAAAAAACTAGTTGATTGGAAAAAAATGAGATAGAAAAATGAACCTAATGACAATTTTACCCCTTGCCTTCTCATCTTCTTTTCCTTTTTCTTCATTCTCACCCTCTGTACTACTACTTTCATTCTCTCCCACTCCTTTGACTCCTCCTTCTCGTGTCTCACTTATCTTCTTTCCTCCTTCACCAAAGCTCCCATCCATTACGTTATTGCCTCCAATGGGTCATCGACTTTTTTTCCATCTCTGTCACTGACAGATTTATAGCGGCAACGGTAAAGAGGTCATTGTCGATGGCTTCTTTCTCCTCTGCTCTGGTCAATGATGGATTTACACCAACAGTGGCAAAAAGGCTATCATCGATGGCTTCCTCCTCATCCTTCCACGATATTTTCCAACATCTCCCTCTTCCTCTCTCCTAGCGCTGAAGAGGGGTAAGTTGGTCTTCTCCCATTTTCTTGATTTGCTAAAAAATGGGTTCCCACCAAAATAAGTGCGAACTGATTTTCTCATATCTAAGGGAAAATGGCCCGTTGCTGGAAAACATTTTCCTATTAAAATGTGAACCAAACGGTCGCACTGGATAGAAAATGCCCATTTTCCATTTCCTTTCCCAATTTTCTTTGAACCAAACGGGGCCTAAGATATTCTTATTAGGGGGCATTATTATTTTCTTTTACCTTCACAAAAGAATTGGATTTTCTGATCAATTTTCTTCAAACTCATAAACCTGAAGTTATTAATATAACCATCTAATCTAATATCCGATGATATTATGTTAGATTCAAATATTATAAGTCTGATTGAAAATAGTTCTACCAATAAATACGACTGTTTTATTCATAATGTTTGAACCACGTTTTAAAACGACCGTTTGAAATCATAAGGTCGTCTTTATTCCAAATATTGACGACGGTTAGTGATTAAAAATGCCGTTTAAAGTGAAAAAGATTTTCCCCGACATTTAATATAAAGAAGTCGTTGTAAATAAAATTTTGACGACTGCTTTCACTACCAGGTTGTTTAAATGAAACGACCTTTGTGGACCTTGAAAATATGACAGACGTAGTAATTCAACATTTGACGACCTTTTATATTTTTAATGTCATCTTTTAATAATGACTTGAAATATAACCAGTCGCGGTATTAAAAATTTTCGTGGAGTTACATATGTTACGTTTGTAAGGTTCGAACCCATGACGTCAGAATGAAGAATATATGTCTATTTTGTTACAAACGGTCGTTAAATTAATGTCGTAAAATGTTCTTTTGTACTATTTAACGATTGTTTATAAAGAATAATCATTTTATGTTAAAATATAACGTCTGTGTTTTCAAAACAGACGTTAATTTTTTACTTTTAATATCAATTTTTTGATAACGGTCGTTAAAATTTAAGCTGATAATTACCACAGTGCCACTTTTGAATTTTTTGCGACCTTTTTGTTATCAAACAGTCGTTGAATATTGTTGCCAAAATTTCAAAAATGCTACCGCCTCATCTGTTTTATAATTGTAGGTCGTTATTTTTGAGTTGTTAAAGCCAGTTTTTGTAGTAGTGTTGACCTTATTTGTAAAAAGGTTTCTTCCGCTCAACTCGATTATCACTATTCATTACTACCTCGGACTCTAAAGATAAGATCCAAATGATTTTTTTTAGAGATTAAGAAAGCTAATTAAATTACTTTAAACTATTTATATTTATTGTATTTTCTTTAAACTAATTTATCTGACTTATAAATTGATATTATATAATTTAATTATACATAATATATGATATGTGATTAAGTAATTTATTTAGGTTCATTGATGTATTCAAAAAAGGTCAGCTGGTTCTTTTAAATTTAAGACCAAAGGTGGTACTACCTTTGGTCTTAATTATAAGACAAAATTGACTTTTTTAAGGGATTAAGGAAGCTAAATAAGTTACTTAATCATTTTATATGTTGTGTATTCTTAGATTATATATTAGTTTATTAGTTAAACTAATTAATTTGAATAAAAAATAAAAATACTCTAAAGTAATTTAATTAGCTTTTTTAATCTCTCTAAAAAAATTAATTATGTCTTATAATTAGAACTGGAGGGAGTATTAATTTTTATTGACCGATAATTTAAAGAAGAACGCTGATTCTGACTTCAGTTAACATGTATATAGAAGTCTGGTAGCTAGGCATAGATTAATGTCTATCTTCCATGGTATTGACCCAACGTTTAATATAAAGAACACAGAATTAAATTAAAGCATCCCAAAAGCTTGCCCGCCCATTTTCCTGCTATATACTCCTGCCTAACATGCATATTAAATTTCTATATTAATGCTTTATAAACACACATATACAAACTCACTTGTTATAGTCCAAATTTATACAAGAGTGAATAGTGGTAGTTAATTAATTAATTAATTATTCCCCTACTGTTTTCTGAATATAACACACGTTTATGCATCTTTTTATGGAAACTGACCAAATATAAAGTCCAGAGAGAGACAGACTTTAGAATATTTCAAACCTTACTCTCCTATTAGTCTTTGGTCGGTTTATGCTCAAATTCTCCCGTCTCTTTTGCGTCGCCAATTATTATTTTATGCATTTCCCTTTATTATGATTACTGCTACTATTATTACTTATTATTCCTATTGTTCCTAATGTAAGACAAAATTAATTAATTTTGATAGATTAAAGATGTCAGTCAATATGATATTTTTTTTATATAAAAAAAGTACTATAATTATTTTCCTTAATCATCCTTCCCTCTCTGTCTTATATGGTTATTGTTGAGGGAATTAATAGAATTAATTTGAGAAAATGGAGAAAAATATAAAATAATCTTATATTTATGATAAAAATCAACTCTATAATTACCTCCTAACGAGCAAAGAAAGTATTATTATTTTCATGCAAAAAGCGATCTATGACAGATTTAAAGGCTTTTTTCCTAAAGTGCCCCTTTTTAGGAAACTATTTACCAAAATGCCTCCACTTTCAAACTATTTCCCATTATACCCATCTCTGGAAATATATTCCTTGTCTACCCCCATTTAGTCGACTAAATAAGGGTTTTAGTCGACTAAATGGGGGTTTAATTTTTTTTTTTTGAAAATTGTCGACATTTAGTCGACTAAATCCTCGTGGGGGTGAAATTTTTTTCAATAACCCCAACATTTAGTCGACCAAATCCCAGGATTTAGTCGACTAAATGTCGACAGTGGGCTTTTTTTCAATAATAAAGGATAATAATGACTATTTAGGAATAAATTAATTCAAGTCCTATTATTTAGGAATAAGTTGGATCATATCATTATCTTCTTAATTTCATGATTATCATTATTTTAACTTCTATTATTATCCATTATCCATTATTATTATCATTATTATATGATAATAATATAACATATATATATATTCCCTACCTGTTAGTTGGTTAGATCCTATTATTTAGGGATACCTTAGATCAAATCCTATAATCTCTAATATATTTTATTCATCTCATTATTGCTTTCCTAATATTGTTATTATTATTATTATTCTTTCATAATTAATCTACTATCCACTATTTTTATCCAGTATTGTAAAAATATGTATTCATCAATAATTTTGCAAAAACACACGCATGGCTCTTTGGTTTTTTTTTTTTTTTTTTTTTCAGTTTACACGCACTCACAGAAAAATAATCATGTAGAGAAGAAGAAGAAAACAACGAGGATCTGGAAAGAAAAGAAGAACATAGTTATAGATGATCATAACGATCACTGTGGAGGCTCCTCACCTTTCTTACCCTCCTCCTTTACAAGCCCTCCGCCACCACCGCCACATCTACTACTACTACCACTACCACCACCTCCTATTCAAATGGAGGCTCTATTGTAGATGTTGGCCAGCCTTGTTCAATCCACAAGGCGTCTTGCTAGACATGCTCATAGTCTAAATAGGAACTTGGACCTCATCCTTCATCATAATCAGGTTATATATGATCACTTTAAGTTAGACCCTTCATCTTCTTCCTTAGATGTCAATGATGTGCCGAGTAAGAGGGAGGGGCAAGAAGAGGAGGGCGTAGTGGTAGTGGTGACTAAAAATCACTATTGATGTCTATTAATTTTTTTTTTCAGTTTTTGAATATTAAAAATAATTAATTGTTAAGGCAATGTAGCCCAAAAGTATTTTTTTTTTAAAAAAAACAATTGTCTCTTCATGGTTATTAGTAAACAACTGTGGCAATTTATATCAACACATTTGGTTCTATAATGTAACCCTTATCATTCAAAAGGACATAATCTTTTGGATTACCCACGAAACCCATTTAACCAATCACTTATATTCCAACTTCTTACTTTTGCTCTTTGTTAATTACATAGGAGTGCAAGAATGCACGGACAAGAGCATCAAGGGGAAATTGACCTCTCTCATTCTCACTCTCATTTATTCATACTATCGTTTTCCTTTTTTAATTTTTTGATTATATTGTGGGGTTGAATAATGAACTTTAAAAATTATTTTAAAAAATGTAAATAAATTATTATGTAAAACTTGTCACTTTTCAGAATAACATGTCAAATACCTTATAGTTATTAAGAAATCACCATCACCGTTTACAAGACCTAACGACTATGATGTTAAAATCATGAACTTTTGTTTAAAGGTTCATTACCATTGTAAATTAAGAACTGTAAGAAAATGCCAACTTTCATAATGATTCTAAACTTACAAAAGTGAGCAAGTTTCGTCAAGTCTTTTAAAACACTTACTTGCTATGTCGCGTCTCTTCACTTTCCCATGTTATTATACTTAACACATTTGTCTTTGGTCGAATGCCACCCATCATTTCGAAACCCCACAACTCCGGTTGACTTTTCCTACCATAGATAGTCACATTTAGGAGAACCACATCCTCCACTGCTTTCTTCGAATTTTGGTTTGACAGCTGTGCAAGTTACTTTGATTGCCCCAACTCACTTTTTCATTTTGGAACCCTAGATAGTTTGCATTCCTTTACATGCTCTATTCTTCTTAATTTAAGGTATGGTTTCTCTTTTGTATTTCGCTTTCTCCTTATTTTTCACTTCATCTTGCCTAGGTAGATTTTGACTTTAGTTGTGCGTCATGTTTTTCTTGAAAACTCATTGTTCTATTCCTTATGGCTGACTGAATAAGCTTTGTTTTCCAATTAAAATAGCCCGCTATACTTCCTGCGGCACTGATAATAACCTTAGTTCTAATATATAGTGCCCTTAGTTTCGATAATGTTGCTAGTACTAATATTCCTATTGGAACTGATGTTGTACTAGGCAAAGGTGGGAAGTCAGGCTGGCCTATTTAGGCCTGAGCTTGTTAAGGGCCAAGCTTATAATTTACAGCCTCCAGAAGGAGTCAGGCCTAAAAGGGCTAGCTTTGTAGGCTACAAGCTTAAACAGGCTGGTCTATTTAAGCTCACCATTTGTTTGAAAAAAAATTTATTAAATGACTATAAGTTTCATTGAAACAATGATTTTTTTTTTTTTAAAAAAATGGAAATGTTTTTCAAATCATAAGTGTTGATATTTGAACGTTTGAAAGTGAAAAATTGATTATGTTCTTATTAAAAACTAAGAAAAGCTTGTTGATGACATTATCATTAGTTAAAAGTTTTCTAATTGATTTTTAAAAAATATTATTCATTTTTTAAGAATCTTTCATTTCGTTCTTAATATTCTACCAAAGAAATTTTTCCTTGTGAAATATTGAAAGAATCATTTTTTATTGATGTAAGGTAAACAAAGAGAACAATTTTTTAAGTGTATTTGAAGATGTTCGAATATTATGCAAACTATATCAAAAAAAGAAATTAATAACACACATTGAAAAATGATAAAGTAGAGTCTCTATCTCATGGAGAATTTTGTTTTTGGTCAAATGATCACTTATTCTATTTATCAAAAAAGATAAAACAATTAATAATTTTAAAATATTTGTATTAACTTGAAAATTTTAGTGTTTTAATTTAATTTCCTTAAAAAAATGATTTGTTCGTTGTTAGACGGGCTTAAAGCTCGCAGGTTGAGCCCGAGTTTGTGAGTAAATTGGTCAGGCTTCAAAATAGGGACCTTTTATAAGTCGTGAAGGGCCGCCCCTCCCTCCTCTATCTCTAGGCAACCTAGAAACAAGACCCCATAATAGGTGTTAGAACGAGTGCGAGATATTTTAAGAAACGACTGTTGCCGCTACTCGCCCACCTCTATCCTTGGTTGGTTATGCAATGATTGAGACCTTGCTTATTTTATTTAAATTTATAAATATTTTTACAAACTAAAAATAATAGTAATAATTACATTGTATTTTTGGAGTTGATGGACTTTTTATTACCTAAATTTTGGTAAAGAAGTTTACAATATGGTATGATTTTCAGGGGGGTTTTCTTCCTTTTTGTCCCTAAAAAGTAAGTGCATGAGATTCACATTGATAAAGAAGAATGTGGGTATGACAGAACTTGGCTCCATACATGCGGCTTCTTTTGTTTGAGTGGCTTTTGAAAGGGTAAGGCCTCCAATTTCTAAAGTTTCGGTGGCCGAAAAGCCACTCTTTGATTTTTAACTCATTTTCAATTTCAACTTTAATGCTTCCTTCTCACATTATTATTAGTATTATTATCTTATCACACATCCTTTTCTTCCCCTTCATGATATGTTTATTTCACGCGCCTTTTTTATTCATTATTCATCTTTCGCTTTTTCTTTCAACGATCTTAACTTTGAATAAAATCTTGATTTATTTAAAAATAAAAAAATAAAACTTCGGCCACATGAATGAGAAGAAAGTAGTATGTTTGAAGGTAAGAAGGTTTCGTATCATATATAGGACTGGCGGTTGCTAGCTATATTGACTCTTGTAAAGCTATTAACACGCCCGATCAGTTAATAGGGTTATTTTACAATTAACCAACACTTCTAGAGACCTTAGTCCAACAAATTAGACAATATCCATTGCCAAATGATCACATCTATTGTAGAAACTATTTTTATCAAGTTACTTCCCTTATTATTTTGAATGTAAAGTTTATTTTCCCTCCCTTTTTATATTCTTAATGTAAAATCTTTTCACCTAATTAGATTATAGATTAAATAAGTTAGTTGATATACTATTTCTTTCCTGAAAACCCTACTCTCAATTCTTTTTTACTTGATTATTGTTGAGTGAGCATAAATATAGATAAATTAGGAATAGATTAACAGATATTATAGGAAATAAGTCTTACATTTATAATCAAAATTAATTCCTCAATTTGGTCCTTTATTAAGGACCATATGAGTATTACTTTGATGAAATATATACAAACTTCTTTACATTTTTAAAACCTATGTAAACCTCTCCTAAAATTAAAAACATACTTCTTTTGGTCCTTTATATAAGACGCATTTATAGAGTTGAACTTTATTCTAAATATAAGACATACTTTTTATATTTTTTTCTAATTTAAACTTATTAAGGAAGATAACTAATATATATATTTTAGAAAATAGATGCATATACATTAACAAACTTCTTTAATTTAATCAAATTAGATCAATGTGTCTTATATTAAAAACTGAAGAGAGTACATAACAATATTGGAAAGGAATGTTTCCATTGGCATCTTTCTCCATTTCTGTCCATTTAATTTATTGACCATTAGATTAAGTTGTAATTATTGGGATTTACTCTAGTTTCCATGGTAGATTTTTATTATATTTAATGTTAAAATAATATTTTTATTTAGTGTTAAGTCTCAACCATTAAAATTTAATCTAAAAGTAGATATATTAAATAGATAAAAAATGAAAAGAGAGATCAATAGAAATATTACTCCCTGCTCCTCTCTATTTTGACGCTCAGCTATAGTTAGTCATCCGTTAATTTATAAATTTTGCACAACACTGCTCCTCTTTAATGTATACTGGTACTAAAAAAAAAAATCATTTAATACATAAACTCTTAAAGCTTCTCATAATATGTTAATTCTTTTTATTGGTGTACTTATTTATTAAGTAATTTCTTAAAGTTAATGTGTAAATTAATTGAGCTGATCAATATAATATTGGAGCATGAATGAGTCACTTTCAATGGACATGCCATGAGATGAGTGTGCGGTGATAATTAAGCTCCTATACTTTTTTAATTTATCTATGTGCGTGTACGTGTTTTGAGAACTATGTATATTGCGGAAGTGGGACCTATAATTTGGCGTGTTGAAAATAAGAGATGTCAGGATCGCGTACGTTCCACACTTCAAATCCTCGGACTTGGTCTCCAGTCATGGGTCAGACCCAAAATACAATTGATAACCACATCATCAACATCAAAATTTCCGATCCCGACATTTTTTTTAAAATTAATTCATGTAAAAAAAAAAAAATACTGAATCATTATTTTTTTTCAAAATAAAAACAATATATACATATATAGATTAGATAGAACAACAATAACAGGAAGCCAATCAGATTGGCTATATATGATTTATGACGTTGTTGTGTTTTATCAATAACCAAATCAATCGTTTGGATAAGTTGTTCACTGAAACATGCTGTTAAAAAATTTCATTATATATTTTATTTCTTCAATCTTCCTCCACTTCTTTTTTGCTTTTTAAAAATCCAGATTGTCTACTCCATCTCACATTAGTATCTCCAACGAACCACCTCAAAAGCTTTTCCCATCATTTTCTTTTTAATGATGCCACGCCAACTCTTTCTCATGTATGATTATTACGAACCTTAACTTTTCTTTTCAGACACGTAGATTCATCTCAACGTCTTCATAAATGCCACCCCAATCTTTTAATTATTATTATTATTTCATTTGGACAATTTTTAGAGATAATATATTAAAAAAAAATTGTGAGGAAAAATCAAATTAATAATAGAAATAATAATAATAAATATAAAAAATTTAAATAGTAGGACTTGGTAAAAACCCAAACACAGACCAAACCAAAAATATCAAAATCAATGTAGGTCTCTGGATTCTTCACTTATTGGGGAGAACAATATGAAGACTTGCATAGTTGCATATCATATGATTCCAATATAATGCCGATTTTGTTGAAGTAAAAAGAAAGTATAATGCCGATTTCGGAGACCAACGTGCTACGCTACAAATATTCCTTTTGTATTTTCATGCTTCACTATATTCGTCTTCATGCATCCTCTTGCATTGTCAACTCTATATGCTATTTTTCCTCGTCATTTCCTTCCAAATTGACGTTTTGCTTTTAATAATTTTATTTCTACAGATTTTGCATTGACTCGCATGAGAAATCCCTTTCGCTAACAATTTAAATAGTATATATTTAAAAATAATAATTTATCGAGTATATTATATTGTTTCTGAATAATTGCTGATTGCCAGAGTACTCTGTATTTTATATGTACCTACACACATATATATGTACATATAAAATACAGAGTGGGAGGCTCATTGGGGTCCAAACATGCCTCCTTACTCAAAAAAAGTTTATAGAAATACTTATGGATCAAATACTAACAAAGTACCTTATATTAAGAATGAGATTTGAACTATGATTCTATGAGTTACGAGCCAACTTCTTACCAATTTGATCAATATTTATTGGTATGAACCTGCATGAATTTTTTTATATACCGTCCAATTAATAGTCAGATCCATTTTAAAGCTATACGTATATGTCAAAGCTAGACAAAATTCTTTGGGTTTTAGTCATGTTAATTACTCATTTATAATCATCCAATTATTGTTTTGTCAATTAATATGGAATCGGTCCTAAGCAAAGGTAATGCACGTGAAAACCAAGCTAATAACCTTGGCTGTTTCTTTTTCTCCCTTTGTTATAATTGGATTGAATTCATTCATCTGTGGTCAATATCAAATAATGTCAATAGGATCCATAATCCATTATTTTGATAATAAATTTCAATCAGTTAGGTAAATCATTGTCCAAACCTATTAAAAAAAAAAAGAATCGCTCCTATAGGCTATATATATTATGCATGTCTCCCGGGTCTTGATTATTATTTTGCAAGTTATTATTAAATAAAATAAAATTTCTGGACATATTTTTTCCCGTGAGATTTTACTTCAGAGACAAACCGATCATTTTCGTTTCATTTTTTTCCTTTTAGAATTAATCAACTTAAATTCTCATGTTATTTTTTTCTCTCATAGTTGATATGCAGTCTAATTAATTAATTAATAATGAAGGTAAACTAGAAAGTGCAATTATTGTACAATACATAATAAGATCAGGAATTTTTAGGTGAGATGTGGAAGATATTGAAGGATGCTTTTTCACTTTTACTAATAAAATTATGAGAATGGTTGCTTTTATGGTAAGAAATACATACACGTGTTGGGCACTAAAGCCCTCTCTTTTTCTTTTCGTATTTGCAACTAATTCCCAAAAGGATTCGCCAAACTTTTTCGTTTTTACATTCATACGTACAGATACAGCCATTATTATTGTCTTTGTTAAGGAACACAGCATGTATTTTAAAGTTTCCCAAACAAACTTGACTACCATCACATATATCCATATTAAGTTCTTAACAGATCGACTTATTCCCCTAAAGATGTCTTCTATATGAAGACAATATATATAGATATTACATTTTTTTAATTAAATTTTCTTAATTTATTTATTTCAATAAAGAAAGCAGACACACACACACCGCAAATATATCTCGCGCGTGCGCGCATGGCTTTAATTTGTTTGATTCAACGTGCATGGTTCAAGTTATTATTAATACAACTATATATCATATTTAATTATTTTAACAAACACACACACACACACAAAAGATAATGTTGACTTCTTTTAGAGAGATTAAAAAAGCTAAATAAGTTATTTAATCATACCATTTGTTGTGTATTCTTAAATTATATATCAGTTTATAAATTAGACAAAATAGTTTTGGAAAAAAATGATAAGGATAAATATTTTAAAGTAATTTAATTAGTTTCCTTAATTTATCTAAAAAAAGTCAACTATATTTTATATCTAGGATCGAGAGTATATATATACATATGTACGCACACATATATATACAGGTGTGTGTGTAAATAAAAATAAATGGAGTTTTCTAGATAGGTATATAGTCGATAGAGTAATGAGTAAATGAATGAAATGGAGAAGGCCGACCTATATATATGAAAAAGACGCGTTTCCGTTCTTTTAAACTCTGTACATTCATTATCATCCATCCTTTTTATAATATATACCTTTAGACTCCAACTACGTGTTCAAACTCGACTCTATATCCACTTGTCCATATCTCTCTATCTATCTCCTTTAACTATTAATAATATCTTTTTCTGATATTTGTATCTATGTCTGTGATGGATGTATATAAATCACAGCAAGTGTATGTAACTCAAAATATGTTCGATGAGTTTCTTATTATGTGCACTTTAAGGGTGCGTGATATGTATTCATTTCTTTTCTCTTAATTACCTTCTTTATGCTCTCTCTCTCTCTCTCTCTCTCTCTCTCTCTCTCTCTCTCTCTCTCTCTCTCTGCGCTTATTTTCGGGATGTGAGGTATGATTTCAAGTTTCTTTATATTTACATGCATGCACGAGTTGCTATGATATTCAAGCATCGCATTCGGTTCAAACGGTTTTAATTCGGAAGTTAATTATACTTTACATACATATAAGTATAACATAGCATACCACACACTTACATATGGATATGGAAGTTATATATCTGTGTCATACTTATATTAAACTCAACATCTCTCGTTTAATCTCGCTTTCGTACGTTTCATTATGCTCTTGCATGCGCTTTATAATTTATGTATGGGTTAAGGTGTAAAAATACATATGATCTTTTTCCCCAAGAGCACCTAGCACCAATAACTTTTTTTTTTGGAGCAAAATACACACGTGTTTACCATTTTGAAGCAAAAGTTACATTCCACTGTTAAGTCATTATTCACCGCCGTTATGTTACTGTTCACTTTATCTCTTTCTCTTTTATCACAGTGAACAGTGAACAGTGACTTAACAGTGGAATATGACTTTTACTCCAAAATGGTAATCAGTGTGTCTTTTTGCTCTAAAAAAAAGTTCTTGGTGTTGGGCGCTCCTGGGAAAAAAGCTTATGTGTATTTTTACAACTTAACCCTTTATGTATTTATGATGAGTGAAAGTATTTATTAGTCTTTCTCTCATATACAATTAAACAATTATATCAAATTGGTAATTAAGTAAGGTTTATCTCTTATGATGATGATTTTATTATAATTAAGTACATGGATATTTAGGTCCTTCTGCTTGCTCCTTGACCAAAGAAACTTACCCTAGTCCCAGTGAATTCTTAAAAGCTCAACTTATCTTAACTTTTTTTATCATAAAAAAATATGAAAAATAGAAAAGTATTGATAATTAGTGCAACTATGTTGAATACTTGTTATAACATGTCGAGTCTGAGAGCAACAATAAGTTTAATATCATGTGATTTAGAGGTCATGTGTTTAAATCCTTAAAATAACCTCTTTTGAGGGCCTTGAGTATTGTCCTCCCTTATTTAATCAACCGACAATTCATTGGAAACGTATAGTTGGTGGGGAATTGAAATATATTGATCATCAATCATCAACACATAAATATCCATATAACATCAAACCAAATTACTTAACACACAAAATAACAGGAAAAAAGTTGAGAAAAACAACATACAAGTGTGTGTGTGTGACTGTGTGTATTGTGGATTGAATTTAGGTAAAACTTTTAAATATTTACTATCAGATTGTTGGATAAAAATTAATTATGACAGAGATCAGGAGATCATGTTTTAAACTAAACTCTGTCGATGATATACTACAAAATCTGATTGTAAATATTTAAATTTTTTATCTAAATTGACAAGCATGATCCAATTGTTCAAGGTTTAGCATCAAAATCGTGATATGGCCAATTGGAAGGTGGATGAGAAGTAGAAGAGGAGGACCCTCCGAATTGCATGGAAAATTGTAGTTGTTGTTGTTCTTGTTCATGTTGGTCGTGGGACATTCCAGACGAGGAAAACGAGGAAGGTGGTTGTTGTTGATGAGGAGAATAAAACATATCGTGACTCCAACCACCACTTGCCGGAACATGTTGATATTGATAATATTGGTTATTATGATAATAATAAGGTTGTTGTGAAGCCAAGGTTGTTGTGGGAGGAGCAAGAACAAGTGGTGGTTGTTGATGATGATGAGGAGGATTTGTGATGAAAGAAAATTCACCTGAAGAAGAAGGAAACGACGTCGTTGTTGTCATGGAAGGAGGTGGTTGAAGTTGAACTCTTTCAGGGAAGTTGAGCTTAGCTTTGCTTCCTTTGAATCTGAGAGCGGCTTCATCATAGGCAACGGCGGCTGCCTCCGCCGTGTCAAATGTTCCGAGCCAAACTCTGGCAGCTTTCTTCGGATCACGAATCTCAGACGCCCATTTCCCCCATGGCCTTTGCCTTACTCCTCTGTAGTGCCTCTTCCTTGTGCTCCCTTCAACGCGCGCACACACGTAAGTAATTTCAATACAATATAATAATTTCCGTACACTTCATCTACTTGTTTATTCTATAGTTTTTCTCTTTATACTACCTCCATTTAGTACTCAACATAAGATTGATCTTGTTGGGAGTGCAAACGAGATCTTAAATCAAGTGTCAGAGGTAATGTTTATTATATCTAACTACTACTTCCCCTGAGTGTTGCACAAAATCTAAAGCTACAAGTTGCACCCTTTATTGGGCTCTATATATCAACACTGGAGCTTAATGTTTTACAGTTCACACTAATACATTTACATACAAATGTATGTATAGTTGAGCAAAAAAAAAAAACGTACATATACACATATAGCCAGTTATATATTTTTATATAATAAATCAGTTCATCTAAAATCACAAAAGATTCATTGAAGTTGACTTCGCATATTATTTTACATAACTCCTGCCAGGAGGGGGAAAGAGATGAGTGTGTGACTGGAAAAAAAAAAAAAAAATTCCTCTACAAATACTTAAAATGCTTGAGTGTTTGAACAAGTAAACTATATAATGGTATGATATTTCCAGAACTTGACCTTAACTTTGACCCCCTTTTTTGGACACTGTAGAAATAGAATAACTGGTGAATAAATTGATAGATCTCTGTATTGTCAGGGAAGAGAAACAGTAAGATGTTGGGAGAGAAGAAGAAAAGAAGGAACACGGTTTGGAAAATAGTAAACATTAAACACACAAAAAATCTAAATTTGTATGAAATTAAGTTTCATATATATGAGAAGTTGGATGGATCAAGGAGCTACAACGAGAACTAAAGAAATTACATGGAATTAGATGAAGATCTGACTCGAACACAATATGGAAGCAAGAGGAGAAAATTTCAGAAACGTAACAGAGATAAGAAAGACGATGGATATTTTTTATGAAGATAAGATGCAAATAAGAACAGAAACTATTGAAGTCATAAATAGACAACCCTAGCCGCAAAAATCTTCAGGCTTTCATACTGAATCAGTGAATATGAAGGCAATTATTATATTGCAAGACAAGAAATAAATAAAAAGCAATCACACGTGATATCCATGTGAAATAGCTTGAGTCAATACATAATACCGTTAAATGTGAACATAAACATATCCTGATATATACCTTGATGATGATGTTGAAGAGATGGTTGAGCGTTAGGTTCAGAAGTTGAGTGAGACATATGATCAGTCAAAGGGTTGTGATGATCAGTAACATTAGGTGAAGCTCCAATGACCTGAGCAAGAGCAGAAACCATGGCCGACATATCTTGCTGAGATCGATCGGAGTAGATTGGGAACAAGTGTTCTTCTTCTTTCTCTTGCGCTTCTTCGGAACCACCTGATCTCTTTCCATGATTTCGATCCACTTTGTCTACCTTCCCTACTTAATTGATTCTTGTGATTTACAATACAGATCAAATATATGCATGAACTTACCCTTTATATATATGACATGAAAGGTTATATGGTTCGATTGGATGATGAGGATGAGAGAGAATCTAGCGAGCAAAAGCGAAAAGGAGTGAAATTAATTATGAGAAGTGTGATATTCTTGGATCCATAAAAAAAGCTAAAAGCAGAGAGAGGAAAGAAAGAAAAGGAAATTAAAGAAGAAGAGGAGGGAATAGAATAAAGAAGGGGAAGGGAGGAAACCCTAGTTTCTCTTTGGTGGCTTTATATTGCTTCCTGTGAGTGTGAACATGATCCCACTCTGATGAAAGAAGAAAGACATTACAGCCCTACATGACACTCGTCTTTTGGTTCGGTGCTCATCGTCCAAGTCTCATCCGGTGGAAGATCGATCTGTACGGTCCAAATACAGTTAAAAAAAGGTTCAGATTTAAAATTTTCAATAGATTATTTTAAAATAAATAAATATTTTTTTAAAAAAATTGACAAGAAAGAAATTATGTTTACTTTTAAATTTTGTGCCGATTAAAATATTTTTTTAAAAAATTTTAAAATAAAAAATTTAAACTTAAACATTTTAGATTTCAATTCTTATTATCTTTGTAATTACCTAAACACTCAGTGCCTTTTTGGTTGTTTTCTTTTGCTTCTATGCACTTGTGCGTAGCGTATGTGTGGGATTGTAGAACTAGTTCCCCTGCTTATCCAATGAGCAAAGAGAGTTCGGCCTATTCAGGATGTCTAGATTTAATTTTTTTTAACCGATGATTTTTAAATAAATAATAAATTTTTGAAAAGTAAATTTTATTATATTTTATATTCTATACCTATTAAAACAATTTTTAAAAATTTAAAAATTATATCTAAACCGTCTTAATCTCATTTACACGACCTAAATGAGTTGAGCTCGGATGACCAAGTAAGATGGTTTTGTGGGGCCAAGTAGCTCCGGCCCATTTGATGAAGCAGTTTAGGGATGGTGGTGGTATTAATAAATAAATAAATAAAAATAAAAGTCCCCAGGTGTCAGCTGCGCATGAAGAAGAAGGTGTTTTCAACTTTCAATCGGTTTCATACTTTGGTTCTTCTAGGAATATATAAGTACTTTCATATGAGCACAGTAAAATGAAAAAAAATATAGCAAAAGAAAGGCAAAATATGGAGAAATAAATTAGAGAAGCGAATGGATAAACCGCTTACTAAGTCTCATTACGCCAATGAAGGAAGTATATATAGTTAAAGATTAATTATTTCTTGTAAAATATCAAAATTATCTTTAATAAAATTGATTAGCTATAGGAATTTGGTTAGTTAGTTAGGGATACTAGGTTAAAAAACGAATGCTTCAGACAAATTAAACATGTTTTATTATGAAATGTGCTATAAATGTCCTTTTCATGGATCCGGTGTCTCTCATAAGCCATTCTCTATTTATCTCTCATAAGCTTTCAATCTAGACCGTCCATTTGATCTAACTACTTAGATTAAACCACGTGATCTAGCTTTTAACTTGGCAAAAACCAAAAAACAAAAAAATTCGACATACCACGATCGCTGAAGCCAATTCATGATAAATCAAAGAAAAAATGACCGAATCACCCTCTCCGACAACTAAGCAATACCTACCAGAATGCAATGATTTGCCATACTGGTGCTACCCCTACGATAAGCTTGTGTCTGTAGAGTCGCATCCTGAGGGCCCAAACATTCTCTACTACGAGTTCAAGCATGGGTTTGTCGAATCGATTCCTTCACTGTCTTTGGCTTCGCTCGATTTGGTGAATTTTGAATCGAATTTCATCAAATCAAATCAAATTTAGGTGAATGTTGATTTTTTTTTTTTGGCCATGCTCAATTTGGTTGTGTTGGTTAGGTGTTGATGGTGTTTGGTGTTGTTTGAATTTTTGTCAGATTTAAATGGGGATGCTTTACATTCGAGTGTTGGATTGTCGCCTGCTCTGAACGTTGCGACGGGTTCGTGTATTATGCTTTTGATGATAAAAGTATCAGAGTACACTTTCCTTTTCCCTTAAATGTGTGGCCATGTTTGTCCCTCTGATTTGGAAGTGTAAGTCACTTGTTTTGAAAAACCAATAGGTGAAACTAAAATTTTGGTTATGAAAATTTTGAATTTTCACGATTGGTTTTTGAAAAAACAGTCGTGGAAACTAAAATTTTGAGTTTCCACAACTAATTTTTGAAAAAATAATTGTCGAAACTAAAATATTAGTCATGAAAATTTTGAATTTCCACGACTGATTTTGAAAAACCAGTCTTCGTAACTCAAAATTTTTCCAACCAGTTGAGATTGTGTCGCCGATGAGCCAAACTTGACGATCTCAAAAGTTCATGTCTAATTTTGCATCGAAAAAAAAGCATTTGGTGCTGAGCTACTTCTAATTGCTTCCATACTTAAACAAATTACAGTTTTCTATCATTTTGAACAATAGCTAGTTTTACTATATAAAAGGAAATCAAACTCTCAAGAAAATGAGAGATATTTCATATTTTAATGGATGTATTTTGTTTGAGTTGGTTATCAAAAAAAGGTTCAATTATAATGATTGGCTAAAATGTTGGATATTGAATTGTCATTTCAGGTCGTTATTTAGAATTGACTGGACATTGTTAAAGTTTTTACAGAAGATGGACCTCCCCCTAATAAGAAGAAAGAAGATAGAAGAGTAGTGTTAATGCTAGTATAGGGTCATAGGCTTTGCTTCCCGTCAAATTGTTGAAGAACATCTAAGCTACGGGAGTTAGGAAGGAGCATTTTTCAGGGACTTGAAACAAGTTTTAAAAATGTAAAATGGATGGTTAGGATTAGATGAATTGGACGGCTAGCATGAAACTATGAGCGATTATGAGAAATTGGCTAATGAGATAATTCTCTCCCCTTATAATAGGGGCTGCAGGCTTAGATCCTCTTGAACCGTTGCTGTGCGCCAAAGGGGATAAGAATCATCTCCCTACTTTCTTTCCACGCGTAGTCTCTTTTGGTTTTTTTAATTGTCTATTTGGTTTGGCGGTGGAAAATCACTATATATTTTAATGTGTGTGTGTATACATTATTCATTTAACTTTTTGCCAGAACATTTAATTACTATCATAAAGAAGCATTGTGATCTTATTTTTTTAAAAAGCATTTAAGTGATAATAATATATGTGCATAATCATTAAATCAAATGGACGGATGTGATTATCTATATTGAGAGATGTGTTGAGAGAATTCAAATCCGTGCAGCAGACCGGAGAGTTTTGAATTAATTTTAGCTATGCGTTCGATGTGGGATATTGTAGTGAACTATCGTTTTAGTTAGATTAGATTATTTGGCAGAGTTCTTACTTCATGAGTGTTTGGTTTAATCTGTTTTAATTTTCTCCTGTGTCATGTTTTGACCTAGCTTCCTCTTCATTTGGTTTAACCCTTTATATATACATATATACAATACACACATACGTATAATGTTAAAACGATTTTTTTGGCCCATCAAACTAATATTATATATCACAATGACTACGTGCCTTTTCTTTTTGATTGCCCGATTGAAAAAAAAAAAAATATTATAAATCTCTATTGTCCTATTTGGGCAATTTAAAAAAAATCCCAATCAACACATTATTTCACGCTCTAACTGCATGCATATCGAGCAAAAGTGATAAGAGGTTGCTTACATGATTAGAAAATCCCAATTGAAACTTCCACAGCAAGAGTTTCTCCAATTTACCCAAGGATCTCTTCTCCAAATATTCTCTACAAAACCTATTATTTCTCAACTAAAGTAGTTCAAATCATATTAAGTTAAATATTATTTTGCCCATTACTTAACATGAATTTTTAAATTATTTTAAATAATAAAAATTATAAAATGAATAAATTATTTAAATATTCATATCATTTATTAAATCATATTTAATGATAATTATTAAGCATTCAATTATTTTTATTATTAAATATAATCATGAAAATGTAAATAGCTTAATTGAAGAGATAAACTTAATTACATAATCTGGTGCAATCCTACCAAAATAATTAGCTATCATATTTATCAATTTTTTTTTCTGTTTAGATATTAAACATTTGAATCATGTGATAATGATAGATCCCATAATATGTTCTCTGAAACATCATCCTCCGTTGAATGTAAATTTATAAAATTCATACCTTTCTTAATAATTATACATTCATAAGTGCTTTTAGTAAATGAATCCAAACATAATCAGAATTTTTAAAGTCATTTGTGGAAAAAAAAATCCAAACAAAAATCACAATTAAGCATGATTGACCATAAACACTTTTAGCTAATATCACTTACACAAATCATGAGAGAATGAAGCAATTCCACTCATTTAATGATAAAGTTGAAATCTCACTCTACAACTCACTTTTGTCTATGCCAGTCAATTCCATCTTCTATCACGGTAATTTGAGTCCCAGAATCAGTCCAAAATGTGTTAGTCAATGATCCGATTGTTACGCTCCATTAAAAAATGGCTGTAAGTAGTGGCGGATCTTGAGATAAAGATTTGAAGGGTTAAATATATACTCATTGACTAATTAAGAAAAAAAAAATATTTGAGGAGGCCAAATGTATATATTTTTAGGACAAATGTATAATTTTTTGACCATATATATATATCCTATTTTCATTAAAAAAATTTCACAGATTTTTTTTTTTTTTTTGGGGGAGCCCCTCTTGTCTCTATTAAGCTCCGCCAGTGGGTGTAAGATGAAAATTAGAAGGACACAAAATACATCATTTTGTGGTTTTTTTAATAAAGTGTCACATGCCATGATATGAACGATTGGATACAATGGATATATGAATGCAAACACAATTCAGATATTATGGAAAATAAAAAAAAAACACACACAATTCAGATATGTTGATGCTATGTTTTCAATAATAATTATATAAATACTTTATTAATATCATATTGGTTTTTATTTTAAGCCAACTCATACTTGATACAGAATAATATTCCTTAAGTAGCATCAAATCTGCACTCGTGCAAAGATGGCACATAAACATTTTAAAATGAAAGAAATTAATAGTCACAATATAATGTTCATCAACTCAAATATCTGTTTGGATGAGAAGAAAATTAGGGAGGAAAGAACAATGTGAGGAAAGACTTTCAAATATTTATCTTTGGAAGTTTTTCGACATGGTATTCCTCTATATTTTAATTTCACTTTTCCCTCCATCTAAACACAGCAAAGTTCTAAACCATATTATAGGACTCTAGAATGGAAAGGCGCCATGTGTTCAACCTATATAGAAGATATAGAGGATGTGAGTGATCAACAAGTCACTTATGATCATATTTTTAGTGAAGTTGGCAATTCCGCTAACTAATTTACTCATAATCTCATGAAATATTAGATATGGATTTTATAACCATGTTAGGGCGTTATTTAAATTGCAGAAATCATGTGGATTGAATTTTTGTACAATTGGCATATATACAATCCTTTAGGTTTTTGGGCTTCCCTTATTGTCCTATTCACTGTCTCCCTTGTATTGAGATGGAGTAAACCATTTCCTACAAGTTGCTTTGCCCGATGAGGTTATGATTGATAACTTCTGGAGGTTCTTGTAAATGTTAAAGCTTTCTTTCGAACAAGTTTTCTTTACCTGAAAATTGTTACATAATGCTTTGTCGTCTAGTAATATCCTAACCCAACATCATCTTCCTTCACATACCCTTTGCTGATGTTGGAGTGCCGGGGCTGGACCTTTAAGGAGTAAAAGCAGAAGAGATGAAGATGAAAATAATCATAATATCTTTAAGGCATGAGTAATAGTTTCTTTTAGGTTTAATTTGCTCCCACCTACACCTATATTATAGGGTGTAAGTTGGATTGATGGGTAAATTTCCTATAAGATACAATAAAGACCTGTGAATATGAATTGCACTCTCAACACTTAAGCCAAAATAACAATGGTTTTTACATATTGATAATTTAACTTTATCTTTGTGTGCACTTAAAGACAAAGGCTATCTCTTGTTGTTGTGTGATTTCTGATGTGTGTTCTATATATCCCAAATGAAGTGATAGTACAAGGTATTTATAGACCATGAAGTGGTACCTCTTGAAATAACACATCTTCAATAAAAATCCATAACTATATGTTGAATTCATGAACCCTCATGAATCAACATAACTTCAATAACCAATGGATATTTAAAATAACTCTTTCATGTATGTAGAGTATTTTTTCTTAAAAAAAACCAACATAATCTCCCACCAAAGAGTAGATACCACACATTTTTATAGGTGTCTTTAGAAACTAAAAGGACATGACATTAGTGACTTTTAATGTTATAACTTCTTACACAATCATTTACATAAATCTCTTAATTCAATGAACACAACTTTACAAAAAACACATTTCTTCATTTTAAAATATTCCAACAATGCCCCATCATTTTAAAATGATCACAAACTCTTGTCACTTCAAAAATTTCATGTTGTCAGTAAATGTATCTCAAGGATTTAAACTCTTATCTAAGTAAGACATAGTTTCATCTATCCGAAATAATATGGTAGACTAAGCTTTAAACCAATTATCCTATATGAAGAAATGTGCATGAATTATGCATGGGATGCCAAGCCATTGTATGTCACTTTCAATGACATATTTATTTGTGGCCTTGTGTCCATATTATATCCTTTTCATGAGAACTTTTTAGAATGAAGCCACTGGACTCTTGGAAGTAGCCTTATTTCACTCTCATATAAGTAGCCTTGGTCAAGAGCATCATCATGATAAATGCTTCAACAAATATATGCTTATAGGTCCATTAAGAGTCAAATTAGGCTCAACCTACCCCATTTTAGTCTCATGGTTACCAAGTATTTATTCAACTTGAGATGTATTAAAAGTCAAATACTTATATCACTCTTGCAGCGTACTGTCACCATTGAACTCAGGACTTGATATGATGATTAAGTATGAGTTGCGTTTCCACTATTAGTGATCAAGGGTTATAAGGCTTCAATCCCATCCCTTTTGATGTTTTCAACATCAGATCCATTGTGAGACCTTTCATCAATGGATCTACAAGATTCAATTGAGATATTATATATAACTAATGCAAACTACTTCATTTAAAATTAAATCTTTCACATAGCTATGTCTTAGGCCAATATGTCATAACTTTCCATTATAAACTTGACTATAAGCCCTTACAAGAAGAGATTGACTATTACAATGAATAGATATTGGTTCCATTGGCTTGGACTATATAGGAATTTCAAGCAATAAGTTTCTTAACTATTACACTTCCTTACTACTTGCTGCCAATGCTATAAACTCATAGTCCATAGGAGGATTTGCTATACATGTTTGTTTCTTTGACCCCTATAAATAAGCACCCCCATCAAGGGTGTAGACCCATCCATTTGTGGATGCACGATCTTTTGAGTAAGTTATCCAACTAACATCTGTATATCCTTGCAAAATTGAAGGATTACCATTTTAGATTAAACTAGATTTAATTGTTCCTTTCAAGTACTTCAACACTCTTTTCACAGCATGCCAATATGTCATACTTAGATTGCTTGTGTATATACTTAGTCTTCACACAACATATGCTATGTCTTGTCTTATACATGTCATAACATACATCAAGCATCCAATCACTTTTGAATATTTGTGTTGTATCACAGGACACTTTTACTTGGTACTAATTTAGTACTAGAATTAAATAGAGTAGAGACAGGACAACTATCATAACAATCAAATTATAAGCATATCAACAACAACTCATGACTCATTTTCTATTATTAAAAGAGTTAAAGTGCAAAAATACACATGTGCTTTACTTTAAGGAGAACTCAACACCATGTGTTTTTTTTAGGTGCAAAAGTGTATATGTGGTTATAAATCAGGTGCAAAAATACCGTTTGACAGTTAAATTTGACTTTGACCATTAAGTTTGACTTTTTTTGCTGATCAGGTAATGACATGGCATTTCAAAGGTGCAAGAATACACATATGGTTTGGAAAAAAGTACAAAAATACACATGTGGTTTGGCAAAAAGAACACCCAACACATGTGCAAAAATGTCATATCATTGCCTAATCAGAAAAAAAAGTCAAAATTAACGGTCAAATAGTATTTTTGCACTTAAGTTGTAACCACATGTGTATTTTTGCACCTAAAAAAAACATTTAGTGTTGGGCGATCCTCGGGACAAAACACATGTGTATTTTTATATCTTAACCCTTATTAAAATTACCATAGTGAAACATGTAAATATAATTTATAATCCTATCCTTCTCTCTTTTCTCTGAAGTCCTATGAGACTATCCTTCCTTCACCACATGTACCTTCTCATGAGTATTGGTGCCTTTTGTATCATAGATCATTAACCATAATCCTCTTCTAAGAGAAAATAATTTCCCAATTGTTTGAAACACTATTCAAACCATGTTCAACTCATGCATTTATTTTATAACACATTTTCATCAATCGTTCCAATTAAAATTTGAACACAACAAGATAATTATCAACTCATCTAATTGGCCATAGAATTTCTCATGATAATTATCAGTTAAATGTAAAATACATCATACTTCTTATCACTTTCTAATCAAGATTAAAATTTCATGTTTCCATAAGCAATAAAAAAAGGAAAATAGATACTTATTTCTCTTCTTTGCCGTTGACCAAGTGAATTCAAGATGACTCCTATGTGAAGTTCTCGGATCAAACCATCAATTTTTTCTTGCAAGTAAAATCGGTGTCGTCTCAAAAAGTTGCTGACATCAAATATTTCTAACTTGAAAAATTTGTAGTCTACCCCCTCAAAGATGCCATTTGTGTTCATGAATTTAAGCCTAAAGATTGTTGGAAGACTGGATCTTTGAGGAGTAAAAGAAGATATGAAGAAGAAAATAGTGCACAATTAATATCTTCATGGTATTTTCAATTAATGTCTTCATGAAAGTGCAGGGTATTTATAGACTATGAAGTGGTATTTTGAAGTTGTGCCTTTTGAAGCAACGCCTCTTTAATAAAAAGTCATAAACACATACTAAATTCATGAATCAACATAACTTCAATAACCATTAATGGTTATTTAAAATAAGTCTTCCATGAAGGGATACACCTTTTTAATATTTATTTATTTTTTTAAAAAAAGACAACACAATCTTCCACCAAGTAGTAGAAACCACACCTTTTCATAGGTGTCTTTAGACAGTAAAAAGACATGACCTTGATGATTTTTAGTATTTTAACTTCTTACAAAGCCCTTCACATAAATCATTTAATTTAATAAACAAGACTTTACAAAAAACACATATCTTCCTTTTAAAATATTGCATCAGCTTATTCGGCTGTGATGTTGAGGAATCTCTTGAACATCTTTTCCTAACATGTCCTTTAACCACGAGCCTTTGGTATGGTTGTTTCAACAACAAAATCCCCTCTTTTATTTTCTGTACGTGATTTTAAGAAATGACTCAAAGACACATTACTTGCCCTACATAATGACGGTTTGACATTTAGCATATAAGATGATTTGTCTTATGCATACTATCTGGAGAAAGCACAATCAGGCTCTGCATCAAGGGAAAAGAGACACTCGAACGGCAATAATACATGAGATGAAGCAATATGCTCATCTCACAGATATAGCTTTCTGCAACTCCACACTGTTGGCGGGAAGATCTAGAAGGCCAAAGATGCTAATTGATTGTCGTTTATCCCTACATAATGAAGGATAAGACATTGTATTTCACAAGTATAAAAGAGTCAGCAAGCATTTTTGTCATAGAATCATTTGTCACAAGGGTTCTCCACTTATGGCTTGTTTGGTATCGGGTAGGGGAGGGGAGGGAATGTAAGCAGAAGGAAAAAAATATTTGAGTTTGATTTTAAAAAATGAGAGAAGTGGAATTAAAATTTTTTAATTCATTTTTCTTACATTTTTTCTTTGTTGAAATTTTTTAACCACGCTTCTCCATTTTTTTTAAAATCTAACTTAATAAAAAAATTTCCTCCTCTCCCCTTCCTTCCAAATTTCTCATACCAAATAGACCCTCAAACAGACCCTTAACGAATTTCTATGGCTAAAGATGCTAATTGACTCTCATTTATCCCTACAACGAGATTTTATATTTAATATATTATAGCATGCGCGTTATATGCACACGGCACTGGCCTTCAATTTCAACCTATGACCGAATGGTTGAAATTTGAAAGCATGTAATTCTAGAAGAGTTGAATAAAACAAGTGAACTTTTTGTGCTGATATGATTCCCGCCAGAGTCGACCTTATTTTCTAAGTCATTGAATATAAAATGAAGATATGAACACACTAAATGATATCCCTGATGATGACATGCAGCTAAACTTAAAGCCAAAAAAACAAACAAACAAACAAAACCAACCATATGTATGATTTCTTTCTTTCAATTTTTCATCCTACTTGGTATAGTTAATTTGTTCCCTGGCCGGAAGAAGTTATATATGTGAAGAAAGAATAAAAAGAAAGAGGTTGAACAGCTAAACAACACAATGCCAAGAGGAAAGCCAGAATTAATATATCAATCCACCTAGTATTCTTTCTTTAAGACCTTTTCCCTTGCATAAAATAATCGTCGCATTTTTTTGCGTAAAAACCATGAAAAATATTGAAAAAAATAATCACCGACGTGGACATTTTGAACTACTACTACTTTTGACTGGAGAGAGAATTAATGATTCGATTAGATCAATGCAAACGATGACATCATCAGATGAGAAAAATGCTGAATGTTGAAGTTCAAGAAAATGTTAGGAAAAAAGGGTAAGTGATAGCGTTTTGCTCTCATAAATTTGTGGGTCAAAGTCTTGAATCTTGATCAACAAATTGAGCAATTGGCCTATATGATGCTCCACCAACCGCCAAATTTCTGCCCATTGACCCTCATACCAATATCATGGAAGAAGACTAGACTCTGTTTGGGAATACATCTGACGCCTAAAAGCTCAGTTGGGAATGGAAAAAAGTTCATTGGGAAAAAAAGTCCAGTTGTATGGTGTTTGGATTAGTTTCTCAGTCACTCAGCTTCTCCCAAAAAAACTCCTTTCATAAGCCAAAATCCCGAGCATTTGCGAAGCGTTGACCGATCGTTTAGCATTTAATGGGAAATTAAAATTCCCACACTTTCTCATCATCCTTTTCTGCCATAGCTCAGCTCCTCTTCTCTTCTTCATTTCAGCTCTTCCTTATCTGAAGTATATCAGATTCAATTGCAGCATTGAATGGGAAATTAATTCCCACACCTTCATTTCATCCTTTCCTGCCATACGGGACGACCTTCTCTTCTTCATTTCGTCTCTGAACCTCCTCTTCCCTTTTTCGATCATATACCGGGTCTCAAAGTCTCACCGTCCACAGGGAAAAAAAAAATCCGATCCTTGGAGCCGATATCGTCTCTTGCATGCACACTAAGAGAGCATTGAGTCGCCATTGAAACTCGTCGCCATCCGTCTGTGGTTCACTGGTGGGAGGTCGTCGTTCTCTGATCTATGACGTTGGCGTTTGTCGTGTCGACTATGATCTGTGATCTATGGTGTCAGCTCTAATATGTGATGTGGTGTTAGATCTTTCGGTGGTTGTCCTTGCTCCTTTATTTTGTTTGCTTCAGCTGATTCGATGTGCATTTGGGTTGTGTGGTTTGCTTCTTGCAATGTGTTGTTTCTTTTTATGGTCATTTCTTGTCATCTTTCCGGTAACATTTAGATAAATCCGAATCTTCATCATCCAGTTCTTTCCTGTATCATTTAGATAAATCTGGATCTTTGTCATCCTGTTTTTTTTTTTTGGTATCATCATGGACCCAACTCGAATTTTTTCCAGTATCATCATGGACTCAACTCGAACTTGGTTAAAAGAGATAACATTAAATTATTAATTGGACATGAACCAATGGTTAATAAAATGCAACATTAGAGGCTCCCAAGTAAGGCCATATTTCGGCCAAGAAGACAAGGAGAAGGATCATCGAATATTCAATGTGTAAAAGCTATAAGAAACAAAGTCAAGCAGTGTATTAGTTGAGACAATTGTACACGATTCAGTTTGTGCCAAATGTAAGGTAAGGAAAATGGCAAGCCTCCAAAAGCAAATAATGAATCCTATATACATCGTATAATTTCGGCCAGGAGATGAAAAGGGATAAATGAAATTTGATGCAAAAGCATGTCACATGTCTACAACAAAGTCACAACAAAGTCAAGGCAATTAATTTCCTTTGCCTTAGAGTTTTGCCACCTATCATGATGGGGTATATAAACATATGTTCCAAGTAAAGGAATGGAATAAGAAGACGTGATAAGAGTTCTAATATTTCATGCCAATACAAGGCTAAGGGAGGAGGAGAAGGAATTAAATGAAGTCTTGACACTTGTCTTGGTATATTAGGGGACACATAAGTATGAAAATTAAAGATTTAAAAGAGGACACATGTTCCATTATGGCCACACATTCCACCAACCAAGGGACAAAGGGAGGAAGTGTGAACATTTGACAACTAAACAAGAGGTTTGGTCAAGAAAAATCAAGTACAAATATCCCTAATTTCCTTGCTATATTGCGGTCAATAAAAGAGGCAAGGAGAGAGATAATGAATTCAATGATTTTGTTTCATGTTGAAGACCATTTTATCGGCCAACAAGCACACACATTCGGCCAACTCGAGAAAGGTTTGGGAGCTTCAAGAAGCCAAGTTATTTGGGCACATGAGAAGTAAGATGAAGTAAAATAGAAAGGGAAAATTGTATGGGAATTTTGGTCAAACACCAAGAGGGGCCCTTAGGGCTAGTTCTCCACCAATTTTAAATCACCTCTCACCTCCCTCTCCATGCAAAATTTCGTCCAAAGCACCCAAGGAAACACCAAGTGAAGATTTTAACCAAAATCATACGAAGAAGGAAGGGAACATTAAGGTAGAAAAGTGAGTTGCTGTGATTTAAGTTCCAACTTTTCTTCTTCAATCCCTATGTAATTTTCAAATATTGAAAAGCATATATATATATATATATATATATATATATATATATATATATATATATATATATATATATATATATATAAGGGAGGCCAAAAGCTAAGAAGGAAGAAAGAAGATTACAAAAGTGCAAGTTCAAGTGAGTAAGTATTATCTCTAGTCTTCTTGCATTTATTTGTAACTTTGATTGATCTTTGATTAATCTTCTCATGTTTCTTGTAGATTTGAAGATTATAAACTCTAAAAATATTTTTTGCCCAAAGGTTTTTAAAATGGATTAGAATGAGTATTAAGCCTAAAAATAAAGTTAGAGGGCAAATAGGAGCATAAAATCATAAACTTGGTAAAATAGAATTTGGAGATTTTTGTGATCCACTTTTAGTTAGATCCAACACATAAAGAAGTGGCGGGATTTCATCTAATTTTATACTTCTAAAGTTTTCAAAATAAAAATTTGTGTGGGATAAAGTTTGAAAAATAATTTTGAACGTATTAGGGAAAAATCTCAAGAAACTTCAAAATTTACTGAAATAAGTTTATAGTGTGGCAGATGACTTGTGACGTAATTTTGAATAAGCAAATGGAATCCAATAGATATGAAATTTTACAGTATTAAATTAGACATCCTAGGATTTAACTTGATAGGTAATAGACCTATTTTAGACTTCTGAACAAGGAGATATGAATATTTGAAAATGACCCTAGAATCTGGGAAGTAAATCTAGACAAAGATAAGATTTAAGAAAAACTGGACCAGTATGCATGTGAATGACCATCTGTGGTATTTTTGTATAAAAATAAACTTATCAATGGTCCCATAGTCTTTAGAATCACCTCAATCAAACATTTTTACAATTAATTATGATTTTTTTTAAAGTTGTTGCAAATTTTTGAACAGATTTGGGGGAAGTCCGAAAATGAAAGCCATAAAGGTTAAGGTTAATTAATTTGTGTCCTTTAAATTAATAAAGGAATTTTAGCCATGGGTAGGGTCAAAATGATAATTAATTTCAATATTATTTGAATTATGGAAAATTTGCATAAGTGATGAATATACTTATAATTATAGGAAATATCGTTGCTCAGAGTCTTTAAGGAATTTGGGAGTTGGTTGTCAGTTTAAAAATCCATTAGGTAGTAACTCTAATTTTACGTACTCTGTAAATCTTTGTGTGCCTATTTATACTATGATTGTGATTTGTGTTTGCGACAGTGCATATTGCATTCATTTGTTTTGGGTTTGGGGCCCAGTTGATGTTTTCCCAGCTTTGGATTTGAGACTTGTAAGGTCTTATGTTTCACAGTCTACATTATTTTTGATGCTATGCTATATTATCTGACCGCATGTGTGATATATACTGAATGCCATATTATGTAGCTTTATGATTGTGGTTAACTGTCATACATTGTTTATAAGTTGTGCATGAGATTAATTGTTACTCTGGGATCCTTTGGGATTCTAGTCCTTGTTAGTACCTGTGAATTGTATAGTGTTTTGGACAAGGCTCTCAAGACAAGGCGGCGGATGTCAACAAATGGAGGTGCTGGACCGGTTCCAGATTATTTGAGAGATATTTGTAGTAACATTGATGTAATTATGTTTAGAATTTATAACCAAGATTTATAATATATTATCAGTATACTGCGCCTAAACCATTTGCCACTATGTTGTGCTATAATGCTCTAATGTGTGACGTATTATTGGATGGGTGTGACAAAGTACACATGAGTTGAAGAGATGGTTGCCATCCTTACATCCTTTGGACATGGACAAGGAAATAGAATCATATATGAGCAATTTCAACATTCAAGTTAAACTCTCAGTAAAGATTTTTCACATGGTTTTATATGCTAGTGTCAATCTATCAACAAAAAATATCAAATCGCTTGATCCAGAGTTTCATCATTGTCACCCAAAAATATGTAATGATCCGCGATATTACTCATATTTCGAAGATGTAATAGGAGCAATTGATGAAATTCACATTAGGTGCATAGTCAGACAGTCTGAGCAAAACAAATATATCAGAAGAAATGGATATCCAACACAAAATTCATGGTTGTATATGATTGGGATAAGTGCTTTACTTTTGTGTTGGCAAGATATGAGGGTACTACACATAATGCTCATGTGTATCACACCGCCATCTCTACTCCAGCTATGAATTTCCCTTATCCATCTTAAGGTATATTTTCAACACTTTCACTTCAATTACATTTTTTCCATTTTTATTTCACATTTCCTATCATTTCATAGTGTCAAAAAAATTTTATCATTTATCAGGAAATATAACTTGATCGATGCTAGTTATCTAACAGCAGTTGGATATATTAGTTCACATAGACATGAGAGTTATCACATTCCAGAATGTAGGCGACAACTAGGATTTCAAAATCATAACGAGCTCTTCAATTATTATCATTCAAGTTTGAGTAGCACTATAGAAAAAAGGTTTGAAGTCTAGAAGAATATGTTTCAAATCTTGCAAGATATGCATTCATATTGCTTTGAAACATAAATCCACACAATTTATGCAACAATGGCTATACATTATATTATCCGAAGATATTCTTAAACTGATATGGATTTTTTTAAGGTGAATGAGTAAATATGAGTGATAAAGATAATAATATTCCACTTGATGTAACATCCTCATCAAATATTCTTAGATTATCTTCAACACAAATTAATCATGTTTGTGATAAAATCAGAGACCAACTTGTTAGGGATAGGAGATTCAATTAGCAATATACTATTATTTAGAATCAACATGTTCTTATACATTTGTTTGCATTATAATTTATATACAATTTTATCCATTAAATATATTGAATTAAGGACTTTATTGTTTTTTTAATCTTTTTAGTAACAATTTAACTTTTTTTATCAATTATTTTTTTCTCTTTAATTATCACAATATATATAACTAGTGTGTGTGTGTGGTATTTAATAAAATTCATACCCTTTTTAATCATTTTTCATTTCTACTTACTTTTCAAATAATAATCCAAACAAGTTTTAGTTTAGGGAGGAAAAAAACATAACTTCTACAACCATTAATCCAAACAGAAATCATATTTCCAATATGACTTTTATATTGCATTGTTAAGTTTGTAAAAATCAGATTTAAAATAAGTTACTTATGTCATGCTAATCCAAACAAGCTCTTAATTGTCACTCTTGTTTCACCATAAAGAACGTTTTAAATATATCCACTTAGTAAACAATACTCTCTCCTAATACTCTCTCCTAAAGTAGGATCTAATTGAGAAATTGATCTTGATTTTTAGTGTAAGACGTATTTCCTATATTTTTGTTAGTCTTTTTCTAATTTGCCTCTATTAATGCCCCTTAACAATAATCAAGTAAAAGAGTGATGAAGAGAAAGGAAAATGTTTAGAGTATTTTAGAAAAAAACATATCAAATTAATTAATTTAACTAACTTTCTTAATATAATTAAATTAGATAAATATGTCTTATACTAAGGACATGATGAAGTAGAATACATTCCAGGCATTTATAAATTTTTTATAGTCAATTGAAGAAAAAGAAAACAATACTGGTAGTTGGGGTGCTCAGCTAGAAATCTGTTTTGTTATCTTTATCATGCAGAGCAGAACATTTATTCCGCCTTCATTTTCCAATATTCAGCTGGTTTCATGCATTAATATTACTCTTGCACCATGCTGAAAATATCAATATGGCTTCTAATTTTACTTTTCATTGATTATAAGCTTTGCTTAAAATAAACAAACATACACATCTCTGTTTTGAAAATCTAGGACTCTCAGATTTTCCCATTAGTGGTATAATTCTTACATGACATTTCTCCTGTAAAAGAAAACCCTTTTCGGCGAACCATTCAACTGAATTTAATACTCTACGCTACTGGAAATTGCACAATGCTTATGTTGAACATCAATATGGCTAGAGGTTTGGGTGAATATTTCTGGTCCTCATGTAAGATAAAAATTGAGTAGGTAATTCTGCTAGAAGAGCTTGAACTACTGAAACCTCGCCATCTGCAAAAGAGAGAAGAATAATAAGTCAAAGCTGATTTCCTCACTCGTTCATAATTTGGATGCTGCTGATACCTACTTTGAACATCCCGAAATGGAACAAACTGGACTATATCCCGCGAAGCAACCCGCCCCGAAAAATTTTCAAGCCTCTCTCCTCTGTCTGCATCCAAAACCTGCACCAAGAGAAGTTATATACTACAAGTACAAAGTCAAGTGGCAGCATAGCATCAACTAAACAAGAATTCCTCGGAATTAGATATTATATGAAGATTAGTTTTGACTCAGTCAAATTAGTCAGAATATTAGTTAAGCAATGTACACGAGGCTTAAACTAAGAAGGTCATAGACTATATATAAGGCACTCTGCCATTAAGGAATAAGTAGACCGCATTACTATATATCTCTGAATTTTGGTTTTTTTGGCACTCAGATAAAAACAACACGCAAATGTAAGTGGTAATGCGCAATTGGTTTCTAGCAGAGAGGGCTAAAAATAGATTTGGGCCATTATATCTAATCTAGACGGTTTAGATCTGATTTTTTTTTTAAAAAAATTATTTTAATGGGTTAGATTTTAAAATAAAGATGATCTCTTATTTATTATATATATTTTTTTTAAAAAAAACTCAGATTTAGACAGCCCAAATTTGCTTAGCTCCCTTTGCTTAGCAGGAAACCATGTCCGTAGTAATGTTCGGCAGAATACCTCCATTTCTTTGAAGTCAGCACCTCCTACTCCAACAATAAGGAGGGATAATGGCAGATCAGATGCTTTAATAAGAGCATCTTTTGTTTCTTGGAGATCTGTTACCACTCCATCCTAAGATGATATCAGAGAAATATGAATAAAACAAACAGTCCAAGAAGCACTTGGCTATCGCTAAAATCATAGCTATTCTACAATAAGGCAATAACGACGTAACCTTCAGATGCAAAAAATTAAATGAAATGAAGACTGAAGCGTATTCAAAGTCTTACAGTGATTATCAATAAAACAAAGTACTTTCGTTCTCCAATTTTTACAGATTCGCTGGCAATGAGTGCTGCATTGTTTATGATAGGCCCAAATAGAGTTGGCCCTGCAAGAGAAACATTAAGCAGGGCACTTGTATAAGCCATCATAATTCCTTGGATCCCATTCACCTGTGATATAAAGACTTGCATGGTTATTACTAAAGAACTACTTCATGGTAGCAAAACTAGCAATTAAAAGCAAGAACAGGCTTCACAGTTCTACCTCACAGTAATGATTGCTTCCGTTCAAATTGAAACAATGGGAGACAGGACCATCAATTGGTCGAGCGCCAAAGCCCCATGTAGGGAATCGTTTGTCTGAATCATAAAACTGTAACACCTCCCCAATCTCTAAAATAGCCTGGACAAGTCATTCATGGACATGGTTCATCAACAAATGAAGTTGTGAAAATAAAACATTTTGAAATTAAAAATCACTCTCACTCTCTGGTATGTATTTGGCCGCCCTGAAGGATCCATATAATGTAAAGAATCAGGAAGGCGTGGGTTCCCATTTGAAGCTGGTAAGCAAGAGAGAAGAGTTAGCTCAAACTTATACATAAGATCCCTGATATCAAGGGCACTAGTGAAGACTGAACCTAAGCATTGAGTTTGGAGGATGAGTGCCGAACTATCAAAGCCCCTGGCTTGGAGGTAAATTGGTTGAAGAGATCAAAAGGTAAATAAGCTAGAAAATATTACTAATGATATATTGAATTTGAAATTCTCATACTGCCAGAAGATTGACTTTGTGAAATTGCAGTTCTATTCTGTAACCAGTAATGTTGTTGAAAAATTAATAGCGACTAGATGAAGGGTGATGAGAACAAAAATCAATGTGTCATTAAAATATTTCATAAATAGAGTTTAATAAAGGGAAAAAGTCATTTAAATATTAGATGAAATTCTAAAATCCAAAAACGTCTATTAAAAAATTAAAAGAACAAAGAGGTGACAGGGAGGAATATGGGATATGGAAATTTAAGTGTTTTTACTTGAATATCCCTCATCTCTCTCCTCTTCATCTCTTCCTCTACCTAACCACTGTCTTTCTTTCCCTCTCTTCATTTTTACTCTCACATACACCTTTCTTTCCTTGCCGGTGACAGCTTCCACCTTCACCATCGTCAAGGAGTTCCGCCATAACCACCAAAAATGCCACAACTGTGAGTTTGGAGACCGAAGCTAAAAGCAAACAGGATCACAGTTCGAGCCAAAGAGTTTCTTTGACAGGAGAGAACGACATTTGATCGTTTAATTGCTCTATTAACCCATTATTCAAACCAATCTTTCTTGTTGTTATGAACCTATGTCATTGAAATTGGGTTGCTATGCCATATATGACTCAACCTAAATCTCTTGTTGGGTTTGAAATTGGATAGCGATGAAGTAATTGACAGTATTTCAATGAAAGAGACAAGGATTATAACACACTTGTAGAACTTAGGATGTGATGGTTGTTGGGGCTGAACTCCGTTGTTGGAAGAGAAAGGAAGGAGAGATGAAGAAGATGATGAACAGTAACAACCTGACATATGAACAAAATTCATAATGGGATTAACAAGTTCAGTAATGGGAATAACAAGTTCTTTAATGAAATAACAAGTGCATTCGTCAAGTGCAAAACATGTCACTCTAACAAACGCCTTTGTTATTCCCATTACTAAACTTGTCAACAACATTAACGAACTTGTTATTCTCATTACAATATTTATTAATTGTGCTCAGGTTTGGTTTCAGCAAGTGACATGTATTCCTCCTGAAGAATACACTTGTTATTCCTATTAAAAAACTTCTTATTCCCATTAATGAACTTGTTATTCCCATCATGAAATTTGTTAATTGTCCTCAAATTTTTGTTTCAATAGAGTGACATGCGTACAACCTAACAAATACACTTGTTATTCCCATAACTGAACTTGTTAATCCCATTACGACTTTTGTTCATATGCCAGGTTACCGTTCATCATCTTCTTCATCTCTCCTTCATTTCCCTTCCAACAACGGAGTCCAGCCCCAACAACCACCACATCCCAAGTTCTACAACTAAGTGTGTTATAATCCTTGTCCCTTTCACTGAAATACTATCAATTACTTCATTGCTATCCAATTTCAAACTCAATAAGAGATTTAGGTTGAGTCATATATGGCATAGCAACCTAATTTCAATGACATAGGTTCAAAACAATAAGAAAGATTGGTTTGAATAATGGGATAATAGAGCAATTAAACAATTAAATGTCATTCTCTCCAGTTAAAGAAGCTTTTTGGCTTGAACTACGATCTTGCAACGCTCTAAGCTTCAGTCTCCAAACTCATAGTCACGGCTCCAAGTTTCGGTCTCCAAACTCACCGTTGCGGCGTTTTAGGTGGTTATGGCGGAACTTGCCGGGGATGGTGAAGGTGGAAGCTTTCGCCAGCAAGGAAAGAAAGGCATAGGTGACAGTGAAAATGGAGGGAGAGGAGAGAGAAAGAGAGTGACCATGAAGAGGAAGAGATAAAGAGCAGAGATGAGGAATATTTTTGTAAAAACACTTAAATTTCAAAATCTCATATTGCTCCCCAATCCTTTTAATTTTTTAACAGACGTTTTAGGGTTTTGGAATTTCATCTAGTATTTAAATGGTATTTTCCTTTTCATAAATTATTAAATCTGAGTCTAGTTCTTGCAAACAATAGTGAATACAGCAATCTAAGAAAGTTGGTTACTTCAAGATGTACACACACTTGTATGCGAGTGTGAAAATACACATCTATGTTTTGTTATTAACATATTTATACGATCAATTGACAGTTGTGTGAGTGGTCAGGATTCATTCTCCTCCCTCATAATCCACCACAGTTCTTGCTACACATGCCCCTATACTATATTAACTTCCATGAAGTCGATATCTTTACAAAAGTATATTGGACAAGCATTGAGGATATTGCCATGTAGTTTACCTGTGAAATCAATGGCCACCATGAAGTTCAATTCAAATCCCCCAGCCAAGTAATCAAGAAAAGTATGTTGGACACTTTCAGTATACTTGTCAACATATATTTGGCTCTTTAAGACCTGTGTTGTAGCTAATAAGGTTTAAATTGTTGGAAAAATTCATAATGGAAGTGCTCCTGATTAACAAAATTACCTCATTATCACTATCTTTTCCATCAGCAGTGGACAAAAATAACTTTTCTCCTTGACCGCAAGAATGAAGCTTTTCTAACTCTATTAAGGATTTACGCGCTTTCCTACAAAACAAGAAAAAATAACCCCAGTAAGCATTTAAGACAAGGGACAAAAAGGAGAAATATGCTGAAAGACGTTCCTGATTACCCCATCAATTCATGTTTGCCATTGCTTTTGAAGTCGTAGCATTCTATAATTAATGGGCTGTCCTGTATAAAATAAGGTGGAAAATGAGAAAGCTTACAAAGTATCTATGCAGTAAAGCCAATGTTTTCAATAACAAAAAAAAAAAGAAAAAGGAAAAAAATAAAGAGTTACATTATGGATGCCATAGTTATGGTAACAATATATGCAGGCCTCACTTATTTTTTTACAATATGTAAAAAACTATCACTGACAAAACAAAATGCACCGACTCCAAGTCAACACTAGTCAGAAAGATATGCAGTGATCACAGGCATTGATATATTGATAATCTATACAAAATTATGACAGAAGACTATTTCTAGATCAATGGAAAAAAAAAAAAAAACTACTTCTAGATATACCATTTTTTCCCTCATGAACTAATATGGGTCCTCTCAGTGTTGCACGGAGTTTGAGAAATGAGCTGCGCTGTTCATGACTCATGAATATTATGACTTGTTAAAGTTCTGACATTATATATGTAGGATCCATGATTTCAAAAAGCAAAGCCTGAACAAATGACAGTTTGAAATAATACTTGAAAACACAGAATATGACATGACTCTCTCTGCTTCAAAGGCAACAAAAACTAAAAATCTCCTCATTAAAGTATACCTTGCTTCGTACTTGTTGAATATTCAAGAATACTGGCTTCCATATAGGATTGTGGTCATTCTTTTTTACTTCTGTTTTGCAAATAGGAATTTGGGTGCCAGCTTCCACAACTTTGGATATCAATAAAAAGGGATCCTACGAGATAAGAAAACGTATGTGTTATACCCTAACTTCCATTCCTCATAAAGCCTACCCAAAAAATGAAAATGAGAACATACACGTTTTGAGAAGAGATTCCTATATTCCAAATCTGAACACCTGAATATCAGCTCTATTGTTGTCTTCGAACTGATACATTCCTCAGCATTCACCATGAGTCTCCCACAGTTCTGAGGGTAGTTTGATCTAGTAGAATCTTCTAAGTATAGATCCAAGGTCAATGACCGACCAGGTTTTGTAATTATCTACACAGGCGAAATTGTTTATGGGCAGACTCTGTAATGTGAAGTGCGGCATTATATTTACAAAATCTCCTTCTTTAATATAAATCAATTAGTCTTTTGTCAAATCCACACACACAAGAGCTCCTTATTTTCAAGAAAACTTACATGATACTCACCATAGTCCTTAAACACACGTAAACTCTGAAAGCTGGAAAATTTAAGCATTCTAACGCATTATTTACTGGGAAGGACCAAAGGAACAATTAGTGTCAGATAATGACTGTACAAGATCAAAATGACTTCATTGCTGAGATTTCTCTCCGTATCTCTCACATTCATATTTCAAATTGTTCTATACAATGGGTTTTTGTTATGTAAGGCATGAATAATAATTAATTAGGGTAATTGATTAGGAAATTAGGACGGCACACCACTAATCCTATGAGGCCGCACGCAGTAGGCAAGTTATAAGGCATCAGTTAGTTAGATGGTAGTTGGTTGGTTGGTTGGTTAAATAGCCGTTGGGGAAACTAACTACTGAATTGCCTAAGTGTCTAACCTATACATATGGGAGACCTAGACTAATTGTGTTGTCGATGAATTATGTATGAATGAATGATGCCTCTCTCCCGTCTCCGTTTTTCTCTTCTCTCCCAAATTCTTCTAAATTCTAAACAAATCCTAACAGTTTTCGTTTAGTTGTTAGATATTAATGAACAAAATATAAAAGTAGATTTGTAGATGGTCTCAATGTTACCTCAGATAATTTACAGGTTGCTTCACCAAGATATTGCTGCTCTTCTAGCTTAAGCATCTGCATACGTCAAACAAACATGTTACCACGCCTATTGAACTAGCAAGGAATGTCCACCTAGTAAAATATCATGTCACCATGCAAAGAAGGATATAGACAATCACCTACAAGGATATATGTTTAACCACAACTGTTTGAACACATCTTTACTTCTCACTTTTACGTGACAAAACTTTATATTAGAACCATATCTCATTCAACATAATATGATAATAAGATTATGAAAGTATTTCATCACGAAAACCATACCTTTACGTCTACATTGTGAAACTGGGTGTCAATATCATATATACGAAACCTGTGATGAAATAAAATTTACTTGTTAACTCCTGGCAAAACCACAAATGTTCATCTACTTCGTTAGTAATAGAAATAACATTCTTTACATTTAAACTTACACGAAAACCTGAACAACCTCAAAATGATAAAAGAAAGTGTGCTTAGTGATCCATGAGGGATTCAAAGAATTTAGGACTACTTCTGTGCGGCCCAGTTCCTCAAGTGCTCCACTTTTTCCTTTTGTATACAGAACCATCATTGGATCACTCTACGGAAAACAAGAGTTAAATATCAAACATATAGCAAATATACGGCCTTTAAGTGCTTAGTAGTTCGTATTTTAACATATTTTCCTGGATGTGCACGGTTATATATACACCAAAAGAAAAGACCAAGCATTAGCTAATTATGCTGCTATAAAACTGAAAATAACGTCAAAAAAAAAAAAAAAGCAGAATTGATTGAGTAGACATTTGAGCTATAGAACCGGAGCCAGCTCAATTTGAGCTGAATGAAAGTAAACTAAGTTTCGAGCATCAACAATTATGACTAGATAAAGGCTAAATGGAAATAGATTATACTAACAGAGCTTCCGAATCATGAAATGCTTAACAAATAAACCTTGGAGAGCACATCCCGGTCACGCAAGCCTGAAGCAGAAAAAGATAACTGCAGCACAAAAGAAGCCACTGTTATGCTTCGAAAAAGTTCTTCCACAAAAAACTGGTCACGAATTGAAATTCTAACTGAGGAAGAGAACGAAATGTCCCGAGAAACTAGTTCTAGAACCCCCCCCCCCCCAAAAAAAAAAACCAGAGAAACTTGTTCCAAAAAAAAGAACCTCGATCTGAGAGTAGAGGCCATAATAGCCGCGATACTTTAGGAAGTTATCAACAGCATCGTTTAGAGCATCGGCAGGATTGAGGAGAGAGCCGGCGGTGCCGCCGATGGCCATACTTCCACCGGCGACGTCGGAGAAGCAATTGCCCATTGGATTTCAGCGTGGGGTGTTGACTGACTTCAGCAGGAGTGCGACTGAGTACCGGGAAATTAACTACTTTCGTTTTCTCACATGGATACTTGATTTAAAAATTCCTTTGTTTAAAAGATTTTTTTTTTCCTTCCCTCTAACTTTGTTTGAAAGATTCAAGTATCAACGACCTTCAAAACTGAATATTGCAGGGGTGGTTAACAAGGATTTATCACTCGAGGTGATGCTTCAGTTTTAAAGTCTACGAGAAGCGATTGTAAAAGTGCTATTAGTGGAGATGATGAATGATGGATATGCAGATTTATGTGTAAATTTATGTAAGAATTAGTAAAAATCATTGTGGTCCCCAAAACCTTCTGATATATTGGAATAAAGAATACAAAAAATGTTGTTATATTATCAGATTATGTTGAAGATGTTAATATTTTGACTAGGAGTTGTGATTATTCTCAAACTTTTAGGAATTTTATAGTTGATGTCAAGTTATGGTTATAAAAAGGGTTAAGTAACAAATCCACCATGAAAATACACACCCGAAAGGAATGTTGCCCTGAAAGTTTTTTATAGCTCAATGTTATCTCGGAAGTCTAAAGAAGTAGTAATATTGTCATTTTCCATTAAAATGTTAATGGTCAACATTAATTTTTTAACAGTCAACATTAGTTTTTTAACTGAAAATCGTAACATTGCTACGTTTTTAGACTTCCTGGGCAAAATTGAGTCTAAAAAACTTTTTAGGGCAACATTACTTCTTGATGTATACTTCTGGGGTGGATTTGCTACTTAACCCTTATAAAAAATCTGACAAGTTTTAATTAGTCATATTCCTAAGAATCAAAATGGTCTAGCAGACCATTTGACTAAGTTAGCTCATAATATCATAGGAAACGTTTGTCTCTATGACTATCCACCACTTTCATATCAGGAGACAGTAGTTGGTGAAAGATAATAGTTAAAGTTGTACAGATGGCTCCTTCCAACTTTTAATATAAGATATATTTACCTAATTTAATTATATTAATAAAATTAGCTAAATTAGTTAATATAACATGTACTTTCTAAAATAACCTAATTATCTTTTTTAATTCCTTCATTTTTTTTCTCTTTAATTATTATTGAGAGAGTATTAATAGTATTAAATTATAAAAATATTGATAAATATTAAAACTACGGCTCTATTTAATATCAACAGATACTTTGAAAATATTTTAAAAAATTTAAAGCAAAAGTCTAAGTAACAATTGATTTGAAATGAAATCAGTCTGTATAGATGGAAGGAGTGGGGGCCGGGTGGAGGAAAAGTTCGACAAAATATAACGTCTCTAATTTTCCATCTCTAACTTTTCTTCAGGTGGACTCACTAAAAGCGCATTAGAGACTTGAAACTATTAATAGAATTAGAAGAACAACAAAAAAGAACTGATTATGCAAAATTTGTCAAAAGTTTTGATTGATCTGTGATTATCATTTCACAAAAGTGCATAAGAGATTAAGGAGTCATGTTGGACGCGACCACCTAAAAGGGCAACATTATCACTTAATCTCCTATCACTTTTGCCTGCTTGCGATGGATCAAAGTGAAAAGGAGTGTCTCCCCTGTTTGGTCCACAAAGTTGCAAAAACTAGACCTTTCATACTACTTTATCCACCACTCTTCTTGAACCCCATTTACTCGATATATTTACCTAATTTGATTAGATTAAAAAAATTAATTAATATAAAATGTATTTTCTAAAAAAACCTAATCATCTTCCATAATTTTCTCATTTATTTTTCTCTTTGATTATTGTAGAACGAGCACTAATAATAAGGGTAAATTAAGAAAAAAATTAACAAATATAAAAAATATATCTTATATTTAAGATCAAAATCAACTCAAATCCTCAAATAGGTCTTATATTAGTCCTATATTAAAGACAAGAGGGAGTACTATATTATATAAGTAAAGACCACATGAATTGTGAGGCAACTGCTTGCTTGCTTGCTTCGTTCTTCGCAGTACTCGGAAAAATTCATGGTCCCACAAAAACTACGAAGATGAACCCATGTGATGGATCATCCTCATAACTCATCTGAAGCTGCGCACTGATTCACCAATAATCAACTCAATCTTCCACCTTCATTGAGTGTCTCATATTTCATAAATTAAACCTCTACAATGATGTAATTATATCTATTCCAAGAGAGTGATATTGAAAAAAGGAAAAAAGAAACATGCATGTATGCTAGAGACGCATGATAGTTACAGGCAAGCAAACTAAGAAATTCTCCACAATTTCAAACACCCTAGTCTACCTCCCCGACACCACAGTTCTTGTTACAACACACCATAGCTATAAGCAAGGATTTATATGAAATCTTCAGCATACTAATTTTTTAATTACAAGTCACATTGATCCATTCCCCAACGAAAGCAACTTTAATTTGTTAGGTAACTCTTAAGGCCTGTATTTTGAAGATCTACATTGAGCAACTTCGATATGCCCCTGCATATGTACATATAGCATGCAGAACTCCGAGAACAAAGAATCTGACACCATTTGGTATGTGATTGAGAAATCTGAGGACAGGTTGTGTTAAACAGCATACTATTGTTGATGATTAATCTGTCCACGTCTGCAAGGAGGACCCATAGCAATCATATCCTATACCAGTTTGTTGATCAACATGCATAATCCCTTCAGCCGCTTCAGACCTTGTCACAGCAACAACACTGGAACTGACAATTTAACCACCACAACTTTATTAAAGTAGAGACTGGTCAACATGAAACTAGAACATTTCTATAGGCCTGTTTTTGCCATATGCTAACTTTTTTTAACTACAATTTAGATTTCAATTTTTACATAAAATTCACAACTTTTTTTAGGAATATAGACTGGACAATTCAATGCTTTGTCCACCAAAGAGTTAAAAGAAAAAAATATAAAATGCAAAGATAAAAAATTAAGCTGGTAATTTAAGAAGGCCCCACTACAAAAAATGCCATTATTCTGGTTAAAAAGTACTTCCCAAATGCATGTTCAATAATCAGAACTATGTCCTCAGCATCAAGGATCTAACCAAAGTTTCTAAAACGAAAGTTGAGATTTACCCTTGATATCGATAAGAAATTAAGGGTAAAAAATTAAGCTGGTAATTTAAGGCGGCCCCACTACAAAAAATGCCATTATTCTGGTTAAAAAGTACTTCCAAAATGCATGGTCAATAATCAGAACTATGTCCTCAGCATCAAGGATCTAACCAAAGTTTCTAAAACGAAAGTTGAGATTTACCCTTGATATCGATGAGCATTGGAGGTGACAGCTTCAGGAATGTATTCATTCCCAGTTTGATCAGAATGATATGGAACATTTGCAGATGATGAAGCGTGTAACTGCATAATAGGATTGACAGAGCCCACAGGTTGTGGATTCAGAACACTCTGATGAACAAATTGAGGATCTGATATTGATTGAGCCTGACTGCTGCCCATATTCACCGTTGATAAATAAAGGTTAGACCGTGGATTCAGGATATACGTATGTTGAGGATCTGCCAGTGATTGAGCATAGCTGCCACCCATACTTACCATGGAGGAAGAAAAGTCAGTTTGTGGGTTTAAGTTCATCTGATATGTGTGCAGAGAACTTTGCGACGATGGACCATACATGGTGCCCTTATTCATCAAGAAGCGATCTTCAGGTTGATAGTGTTTGTATGGCATATCCTGATATGTACGTTGAGGTTCTGGCACTGATCCACCAAGTCCAAAACTACCCCTATTACCAGCTGAAGAAATATTCTGCACACCAAGAGGCCATGCTGGGAGATGAAGCTGGGTCTCTGAAGTTTGGTACTGCATGGACAGTGCAGGGGCTGAAGGTGGCATAATTTGCTTGTTGACCAATATCGGACGAAACAGTGATAATAGACTTTTTACCTGCATCACCACAACAAACTTCAACTATGTAAATACTAGTAATAAGAGTTTTTATTTAATATTAAAAAGGATCAAAAAATAAAAATGGCAGAATTGTGGTTAAATTGATCAACAAGAGATTTTGATGAAGCTTACTTGTCCAAGATTGAGTTCAGGACTGAATCTGTGACCACCTTTCTGGTAATTATCTTGAATCGCGTATTTAAAGCAGCTTTCTGGCAAGGGTAAACAGGTCTGATGAATCTTAAATTTTACCTGCACAAAATTCAAATGGAGGCAGGAGGCAGATGGAGAAGGGGGGGAAATTGTTATCAGGTGTTATGCTATGATGTCATAATCCAAACTTTGCAAATACGAGCAGCATAGGATTAGACAATTATGTTGGTCTTTCATAGAAAACACAATTTATGCTGCAAACATCTGTCCATCTGACTGATGCTACCAGAAGTATTTCAATTATCTACTACACCAGAAAATACCATTTTTAATAGGTGGTTGGGCATTTCCCCCCCAAAAAAACTGGGGACAGATTCAATTAGGTTGCGTCATACATACATATATACATAAACAAACATGTATGTACATCTGTCTCTGAGTGTGGTATGAGTAAGCAATGGTTAAGAGCTTCACCTGGGCTGGGAATTTTCCACCAAAAGCCAATTCTTCTATCCCTAGCTTCCCACTAGAGGTTGCTTTATATATACCATAGAGAAGCTTTGAATCACAATCAAACAAGAAAAGGTGTGTGCCAGGCTGTATTTTCTCTACAACTTCCTTTCTCCATTCAGGTAGCCCAAAAACTCGGAATTGGTAGCATTCTGGCTTTGTTACATGATTGCACATGAATATAAAGCCAGAAAGTTCTTCCTGGTTGTTCGAGGCCTTCTCCTTTTCAGGCATTGAATCTCTACAAGTGAGCAACAGGATCAAAAACAGGGTGAGAAGAAATAAGAGAAAGTATATCCTGTCAATAAGGGGGAAAATCATGAGAGAAATTCCACTGACCTCTAATTTAAATCACAAAATGTCATTGTCATGAGCCAGGATAAACAATAGAAGAAAATTGAATATCAAGAGACTCAATATCAAGAATGAAATCAGGTCTAGAGTGACACACAGATTTTTTGCGATAATTTCCTTTGCAGATTTAATTACTGGCACATCCTCAAGAACTAATGGATAAATGGCAATTTCTTTTTAGTAAATTCTTTGAAAAATAAGAAGTCATTTGCAGAAAATAAGCTAATTCACATGAGTTAGTAGTACCTTTTCATCATAAAAAGTATCAATCAACTAAGGTGTTTAATATCTCCTAACGTGATGAAACAAGAAATCCACATAAACAAGGATAAATGGGATGAAATTAAATCTGGTATACAATCATATCTAACACAAACTTACGAGTACCCTACCCATGAAAGCATGTTTCTTGTAACAAAGAACTTCATGTTCATGTGCAATTCTCATGCATGTTACCTTTGATCTACTCTATCTTGACTCCCAAGAAAGTCAAAATACTGATAACGTACGAAATAAAATCAGAACGATTAATGTGGAAATCCTTGAATCGCATGATGCTCTAGAATTTCAACAAGCAATATGGATCAAGCCAAGCATTAATTTCAAAATGGGAGAAAGAAAAAACCCATGAAATGTGACTTTCCTAAAACACACAAACTGACGTAGTCATCTCGCGTTCTTGAAATAATCAGTGACCAAAGCAAAGAATATGACGACAAGTGATCAAGGGTTGCAGGCAGGCATATACAAAGAATAATAGTTAAAATCGTATACTATAATGAAAAGAAAATGGCATTTTAGAAGGGAAAGAAATAGTACCGGCGATATAGCATTCTTTGGGAATAATACATCAGGAAGAAGTTCACTTCGTGCAAATCCCCTCCGACTCAGTAACTGCGATTTTGCTTCGACCCTTCCATTTCGAGTTTCAGCTGCGCGGCTCTTTATTTTCTCGACAATTTTTCTTGAACTGCTGCGCAAAGCACTAACTCACGTCACGACAAATTAGCCCTTTAAAAGGCTTTTGTTGGAAGGAAAATGGGAAAATTTAAATGAGGTCTCACGGTACATAAAAGATAATAAAAAGGTCTCAACCTAAAATCACATATCAAAGAAGTCCCAAGAACTTTTTTGTTATTAGTTGTAAATGTAAAATTATTAAGTTGCCCAAGCAAAAAATGCTAAAACCACCAATAGATTTGCTCACTCCGTCATTTCCATAGCATTCAACCGTAGACACATAGCAACGCAAGAGTAGAACAAAAAAGAGGTGAGACAAGAGGACTAGAGAACACCGGAGAAGAAGGAATACTCAAGCAAGGTCAAGTCAAAACTCGAGCAAGTTCAAGTCAAAACTTTTACTCAAGTACTGAGTAAGTTCTACTTGAGCAGAGGGTAAGGCCTGCTCGAGTAAAGGTTAAGCCAATGCAGAGATAGAGTGTGCTTGAGCAAGAATCACACCGTACTAGAGTCATGTCTAGGATCAATGACATTGGGAGCTCAGATCAAGGTTTACTCAAGTATATTGATTGTCCTACTCGAGCAACCTGGAGCCATTTTGAAACTTGAGTATATTAACTGTTCCCAAATGCATAGAAGGCCTTAACAACATTAAAAGCCATAATGATAATAGGAAATGTTATTTTGAAACCAACATTCTATAAAATGGAGCAATTTTGAAACTTGAGTATATTAGTTGTCCTAAAACGTATAGAAGGTTTTAACAACATTAAAAATCATATTGACAATAAGAAATGTTATTTTAACAACAACATTTTGTAACTTGGAGCCATTTCGAAACTTGAGCATATTAATTGTCACCAAATGCACAGAAGGCTTTAACAACATTAAAAACCTCATTGACAACATGAAATACTATTTTGACAACAACATTTTGTAACTTGGAGCGACTTTGAAACTTGAATATATTGATTGTCCCTAAATACACAGAAGGTTTTAACAACATTAAAAGTCATATTGACAACAAGAAATTCTATTTTAACAACAACATTTTGTAACATGGAGTCATTTTGAAACTTAAGTATATTGATTGTCTCCAAACGTACAAAAGGCTTTAACAACATTAAAAGTAATATTGACAACAAGAAATGTTATTTTGACAACATCTACAGAGAATGTTGACAGCTATATCAACCTAGGTTGAAAAGGGAACATCATATCAAAATATTAAGTTGTATGAGTAAGTAGCTATTTGCACCCACTCATTTAACTTAATATCATATCAAGTCAAAATATCATATATAGTTTCATGTCCATGTGTATGTTGTAATTACAACAACTTATCCACCCATCAAAATACAAAAAGGTGTTACAATAAGTCACTGATACTAGGTGCATATAGACAGAATGACTAAAAAATTAACTATCAAAAGCATGTACATCTTGTTTTCAGTTGAGATTTGGATTTTTGCACGTCTTCACTATGTGACCAACCTCATGACATCTCCCACAATGATAAAGTTTCTTGTTTTGAAATTGAGATTCAATTCATTTTCTTTTTGGTCTCCCTAATAGCCTTGTAGTAATGGGAGGGTCCAAGAATGTCTATGTTAGCATATATATCATTGTTAGAGCATCAGCACATGAACAATCATGTGTTGCAACTGGCCTCACCCTATTCGCATATATTTTCTCTTGGGCAAAAACTTTAAAGCATTCATCAACAAATGGGTACACATTACCATTAAATTGCTTTATAGCTGCACATGCATGTGCACAAAGAAATCCACCCATGTCTCATGCTAAACACATGCATTTTTTTGCACGAAATAGAATTCGCATCATGAAAGAAACAGAATATATTTTTCCTTGAAGCACCTGCCATATTTCAAAACAATCTGCAACAAGAATTATATTAACAACTGCAAAAGTCAAATTAACAACAACAACTGCACGTATTAACAACAAGTTTTTTTATTTCATATCAGAATTTTTAACAAAACAAACCATCATCACATCAACCATTACCAATAAAAACAGAGCAATCCCTCTGTTACCTTCCCGAAAAATAGAGCACAATGTTATTAACCCTACCCAATAACGATGGAAGCCCAACTTCAATGATCAAGATGATATCTTTTACAAAATCTTAACATTACTTGCCTAGGTACTAACATATAGTCCACTTATGAGCCCAAGTTTCAACCTTTCACCAACCATTCACTCTCCAAATGCAACGAATATCCACCAAAAAAATAAATTACTCAATGAACATTGAGTAGATGACAGCTACAAAATCTCAGCTCTGCCCAGGACATGAAAATGTCACTTACTTGCCTTCAACGTTGGGGATTCAATCGACCACCATGCTTATCGTGATTTCTCTGTTTTTTCTTTTGTGATGAATGAAAATAAACTCACGCCATTCTCCTGCTTGCTTCTTTCCTCTTTTATTCAATATGGGCAACAAAGTCTTTTAGCAAAATGAATTAATCACAAAAAAGTCCCTGCGACTTTTTTGAGACCTTTTTCGACATGTGATTTTATATTGGGACTTCTTTGTTATTTTTTATGTACCTTGGGACCTCACTGAGATTTTCCCAAGGAAAATTTAAGACTGTGCTCACTTATTACCTAGATCAGTTTCCCTGCGAAGGATAGCCTGGGGCAACTCGTCCTTTTCCAAATCATCTATAGATCTAGATGGATGGTTGAAATTTATTTTATTTTTTACTTTTATATTTTTTTAAAAAAACTATTTTAATAAATAAAGAATTTAAAATAAAAATAATCTTTCAACAAATATTTTTTTAAAAAATAATTTTTTATTTAAAAAGTCACTAGAGAAAAAAAAAAAAACTGAATCTAGACAACCTAGGATGAATGAGGTCCATCTACCTATCTAAAGAATTGCAAGGAAACTAGATCCCTTGTTACCCCTACCCAGTTTGGTCCATAAAAGGCAAAAGCATTAGCATTGTAATAGAAGATGATTTTCTAATTGTGATTTATTGTCATTAAGAAGATTTTTATCTTAATTTACGTTAACATACTTTTATAACACTAATTCAAATAGACACTAAATCAAAAACATGATATTGATATTTTTTTCATGAAATTTCAAAATTCTAACCCACTTTTTAAAATAATATATTTTAATCTACACATCTAAAAGTTATAAAATATGAATCATTTTAAAAGTGCGAACGTGGAATATAACATTAAGAAATTTCGGGAATTAATTCACACATTAACTTAGGTTAACCCAATTGATAAAGAGGTAGCTTATAACTAAAAGGTCATGATAAAAAGAAACAAGAAAAAAATATTTAGAAAGTTAGAAAAACTTAATAGGCAATTGGTGAAGGGCATTAGATCATAGTCTTCCACACCAACAACATATCATATATCTTTAATCATCCTAAAGAGAATTTTTATTTTTATTTTTATTTTCTTATATTTTATAAAATGTCTTTTTAGTTTTTACACTTCTAATCTTGATACTGTTAGTCTAATTAATAAATTAAAATGGGCAAAGGTCAACAAAACATTTTTAAAAGCTATCATATTAATCGGGCTCTTAAGTTTAATACACATAAAACACCAATTTTGAGAGTTTATTAAGGATGACGTGAGTTATGACATAAAATATATATTATCATCCTGCACCTGAAATATTTCTTGGATTATTTTTCTTTTCAATAAATTGACCTGTTAGTCTAGCGTCATGTGATGAATCAATTAATGGGATTTGATCCTCATAACTCATCCGAAACTGTGCACTGATTCACCAATATTCAACTCAATCTTCCACCTTCATTGAATGTCTGTATGTTTCATAATTCATAAACTAAACTTCTATAGTTATGTAATTATAGAAGAGACTCATGATAGTGACAGGGAAGTGAACTAAGAAATTCTCCACAATTTCAGACACATTAGTCTATCTCCCAGCAGTTGTTGCAATACAACATAGCTGTAAGCAAGGATTCATACGGAAATCTTCAGCATACCACCAATAACAGATAGGCCTGTACTTTGAAGATCTACATTGAGCAACTTCGATACGCTCCTGCATATGTACGTACATAAAGCATCCTGAACTCCCAGACAAAGAATCCGTCAGTATTTGGTATGTTATTGAGAAATCAGAGCACAATTTGTGTTAAACAGCATACTATTGTTGATGGTTATCATCTATCCACGCCGGCAAGGAGAACTCAAAGCACTCATTTCCTGCACCAGTCTGTTGATCACCATGCATTATCCCTTCAGCCGCTTCAGAACTCGTACCAGCAAATACACTGCAACTGACAATTTAATCACCACAGTTTTATTACAGTAGAGACTGATCAACATGAAATTAGAACATTTCTATGGGACTGTATATTTAACATATGCTAACTCGGCAAACAGATTTAGATTTAAATCTCTAAATCAAATTCACGCCTTTTTTTTAAGGAATGTGGGGTGGACAAATCATTAGTTTTAAACAACTCAGCTTCAGCTAATGCAAAGCATCTCTGTTTCCCAAAAGATACAAAAATATATATAAAATGCAAATATGAAAAATTAAGCTGGTAATTTAAGGCGGCCCCGCTTGAAAAAAATTAAACTTCTGTTGTTTAGTTAAGAAAATACTTCCCAAATGCAAGCTGTTTCATTCCAGGGTAAATAATCAGAACTTTGACCTCAGCGCCAAGGATCTAAACAAAGTTTCTAACACGAAAGTTGAGATTTACCCTTGATACGGATAAGCAGCGGAGGTGACAGCTTCAGGAATGTATCCGAACCCAGTTTGATCAGAATAATATGGAACACTTGATGAGGCATGTGACTGCACAATAGGATTGACATAGCCCATATCCACGGAGGGATTAAAATTTGGTTGAGGGTTTAGAACATTCTGATTCACATATTGAGGATCTGATTTTGATTCAGCCTGACTGCTGCTCATATTCACCGTTGATGAATGAAAATTAGACTGTGGGTTCAGGATAGATGTATGTTGAGGATCTGCCAGTAGTTCATCATAAATGATGCCAACAAAACTTGGTGAAGATGAGTCATATGACTTCACACTAGGATTGGCATAGCCCACGTTCACGTAGGGATTAAAATTTGGTTGTGGGTTTAGAGCATTCTGATTCACATATTGAGGATCTGATTTTGATTGACCCTGACTGCTGCTCATATTCACCATTGATGAATGAAAATTAGACTGTGGGTTCAGGATAGATGTATGTTGAGGATCTGCCAGTAGTTCATCACAAATGCCAACAAAACTTGGTGATGATGAGTCATATGACTGCACAATAGGATTGGCACAACCCACATTCACGTTGGGAGTAAAATTTGGTTGTGGGTTTAGAACATTCTGATTCACATATTGAGGATCTGATTTTGATTGACCCTGACTGCTGCTCATATTCACCATTGATGAATGAAAATTAGACTGTGGGTTCAGGATAGATGTATGTTGAGGATCTGCCAGTAGTTCATCACAAATGCCTGCAAAACTTGGTGATGATGAGTCATATGACTGCACAATAGGATTGGCACAACCCACATTCACGTTGGGAGTAAAATTTGGTTGTGGGTTTAGAACATTCTGATTCACATATTGAGGATCTGACTTTGATTGAGCCTGACTGCTGCTCATATTCACCGTTGATGAATGAAAATTAGACTGTGGGTTCAAGGTAGATGTATGTTGAGGATCTGCCAGTAGTTCATCATAAATGCCAGCAAAACTTGGTGATGATGAGTCATATGACTGCACAATAGGATTGGCACAACCCACATTCATGTTGGGATTAAGATTTGGTTGTGGGTTTAGAACATTCTGATTCACATATTGAGGATCTGATTTTGTTTGAGCCTGACTGCTGCTCATATTCACCGTTGGTGAATGAAAATTAGACTGCGGATTCGAGATAGATGTATGTTGAGGATCTGACGGTGGTTCATCATAGACACCAGCAAAACTTAACAGGGAGAAAGAAGGGTCAGTTTGTGGGCTCAAGGGTATCTGATGTGCAAGCAGAGAACTTTGCGAGGATGGACCACGAATGGTGTCACCCATATACGTCAAGGAGCGATGTTCAGGTTGATAGGATTGATATGGCATATTCTGATCTGTAGGTTGAGGTTCTGGCACTGATTCACTAAAACTACCACTATTACCAGCAGAATAAGCATTCTGAACACCAAGAGGCGATGCTGGGAGATGAGCCTGGCCCTTTGAAGTTTGGTACTGCATGTACAGTTCCGGGACTGAAGTTTGCTTACTAATTAACGTGTTGATCGGATCCGAAATAAACAACGATGATAGACTTTCTACCTGCACCACCACAACAAACTTCAACTATAGTAAACATAGGTTTTTGTTTAATATTAAAAAGGATGAGAAAAATTAAAAAAGGGCATAATTTTGGTTACATTAATTAACAAGAGATTATCATGAAGTTTACCTGTCCAAGATTGAGTTCAGGACTGAATTTTTGACCGCCTTTATGGAAATTATCTTGAATCACATGCTTAATCATCCTTCCTGTCAAGGGGACAAAGTCCTGCAGAAGTTGAAATTCTACCTGCACAAAATTGTTATCAAAAGTCATGATGTTATGTTATGATGTCATAATCCAAACTTTGCAATTAGGAGCAACATGGGATTAGACAATTATGTTGGCCTCTCATAGAAAACACAACTTATGCTGCAAACATCTGTCCTTTCTAACTGATGCTACCAGAATTATTTCAGTTATCCACTACACCAGAAAATACCATTTTTTTACTAGGTGTTTGGGCATTCTCCCCTTAAAAAAGCTGAGGACAGGTTCAATTAGGTTGCACCACACGCACACACACATATATGTAAACGGACATGTATATGCTTGTGTCAGTGTGTGGTATGTGTAAGCGATGGCTAAAAGCTTCACCTGTGCTGAGAATTTTTGACCAGAATCCGATTCTTCGAACCGTATCTTCACACTAGAGGTTGTTGTATATATACCATAGAGAAACATTGAAAGGATATCATAGAAGAAAAGGTACATGCCAGGCCGTATTTTCTTTAAAACTTCCTTTGTCAATTCAGGGAGCTCAAGAACTCTCAATTTAGAGCATATTGGCAATTTTAAATGATCAAACATGAACATAAAGCCAGCAAGTTCTTCCGGGTCGTTCAAGGCCTTCACCTTTTCAGGCATTGAATCTCTGCATGAATTAGCAACAGGATGACAAACAGAGCGAGGAGAAATAAGTGAAAGCATTCACTGTCAGTAAGGGGGGGAAATCATGGGAGAGATTCCATTGACCTCTTATTAAAATCACAAAATGTCATTGTCTTGAGAAAGGATAAACAATAGAAGGAAATTGAATATCAAGAGACTAGATATAAAGAATGTAATTAGGTATAGAATCACACACAAATTATGCCATATCTGTTGGCCAAAAATATTATGCCAGATCAGTCATACCTAACACAAAATTACTTACCCATGAAAGCATGTTTCTTAGAACAAAGACCCACATGTTCATGTGCGGTTCTCATGCATGTCACCTTGATTTCTGTTTCTTGACTCCCGAGAAAGTGAATCTAAAGATAACATGCGTACTAACACAATCAAAACGATTAATGTGGTGATCCATGTTGAGGAAGCGCAATATAGAGTGTAACCGATTATATTAGAAAATTACCCAACTAGAAAACAAAGTTTCTAGACGTAATTTAATAATATAATAAGCACCAACTACTATATTTAAATGCAACTAATAAATAATAAATCGGACAAATATAAGAGAAATATCAGATCCTAAATTCACTCCAAATAATTTACAAGTGAAATACTACAAAAGAGGAAGATATACAAATGCCTTGAGAGACAATTGTGGGGTGAGGAATAAGGGAGGGGGAGGCACTCTATTTATACTAAAACCTCCCCCCTTCAAACCCAAAACCCACCGATGTGGGACTTGCCAAAACTCACAAATCTCCACCTTGGCAAGATCTCACAGTCTCAATTTCTCCTATTTACAAATTCTAATTGTAACTTCTATTCAAAACACCATGTTCAACAATGTTGATCAAATCCAAACAATGTTGAAATTTAATAGAAGTCACCACCTTTGTCAACATATCAGCAGGATTGTCATCTGTTCGTATCTTCTGTATTGTGACTCCACCTTCTTCCAAAATTTCTCTTACAAAATGATATCGGACGTCAATATGCTTCGTTCTTGCATGGTAGACTTGGTTCTTTGCTAACTGAATAGCACTCTGGCTATCACAAAATACTGTGATGCTTTCCTGACCAACACCAAGCTCTCCAAGCAACCCCTGAAGCCAAATCGCCTCCTTTACAGCTTCTGTAATCGCCATATACTCTGCCTCTGTTGTAGACAAAGCTACCGTTGACTGTAAAGTTGACTTCCAACTAACTGGTGCACCTGCGAGAGTGAATACAAAACCAGTAGTTGACCTTCTTTTGTCCAAATCACCTGCAAAATCTGAGTCACAGTACCCAACTAGACATTGATCAACACCCTGCTGAAAGACCAATCCAACATCTACAGTATTACAAATATACCGTAGAATCCATTTCACAGCTTGCCAATGCTCCATTCCGGGATCATGCATATACCTACTCACCACTCCAACTGCCTGTGAAATGTCTGGTCTCGTACAAACCATAGCATACATCAAGCTACCAACAGCATTCGCATATGGCACCCTTGACATATATGCTCGTTCATCTTCATCCTTCGGCGACATGTCAGCATTAAGCTTAAAATGTGGGGCAAGTGGGATGCTAACCGTCCTGGTTTCTTCATTCATACCGAAACGATGTAGCACCTTCTTCAAATACTCCTTTTGAGATAAGAAGAGCTTCTTCGATTGTCTATCTCTTGTTATCTCCATGCCAAGTATCTTCCTTGCCTCACCTAAATCCTTCATCTCGAACTCCTTCTTCAGTTGATCCTTAAGCTTCTCAATCTCTGCTTGATTTCTTGAAGCAATCAACATATCATCAACATACAAAAGGAGATAGATAAAAGATCCATCTTCAAGCTTCCGCAAATACACACAATGATCGTATTTGCTTCTCCTGTACTTGTGCCGCAACATAAACTTGTCAAACCGTTTATACCATTGCCTCGAAGACTGCTTCAATCCGTATAACGATTTTTCAAGTTTACATACCATATTCTCCTTTCCAGCAACTTTGAATCCTTCAGGCTGAGTCATATAGATTTCCTCCTCCAAGTCTCCATTTAGAAATGCAGTTTTAACATCCATCTGAACTAGTTCCAAATCCAACTGTGCTACCAAAGCCAACAGAATTCTAATGGAGGAATGTTTTACAACTGGAGAAAATACCTCATTGTAATCAATTCCTTCCTTCTGAGCATAGCCTTTAGCTACCAGTCTTGCTTTGTAACGCACATCACCTTGGTTAGGAAATCCTTCTTTCTTTGCATACACCCATTTGCAACCAATTGCCTTCTTACCCTTTGGGAGTTTGGCCAATCTCCACGTTCCATTCTGATGAAGGGACTGCATTTCTTCATTCATAGCATTCATCCACTCTTCCTTTTCTAAGCTCCGGACAGCCCATTTATAAGTTGAAGGAATGCCATCAGTTGCAATTGAAGTTGCACAAGCCACCATATCCATAAAGCGAGTAGGTTTTCTTACTATTCGTCGTGGCCTGCCGGTTGCGATTGATTCTTGTTGTTGTTGAGGTTCCTGGGTTGAAACCTCCCTTTCAACTGGCTCATCTTCTACAGGAAAGTCTTCTCTCATTTCCCTATCCTTTCTCTGAACTGGGAAAATCAACTCTCCTTCAAACTCCACCTGCTTCGAAGCACCATCGGTCTGTGTGGTATCTCCAGATGTTACCGGCTTCATAATAGTAGTCTCATCAAAAGTAACATCCCTGCTAAACACAACCTTCTCCGTCTCTGGACACCATAAACGATATCCTTTGACTCCAGAAGTGATCCCCAAGAAAATAGCTTTCTTTGCTCTAGGATCCAATTTTGATTCTTTCACATGATAGTATGCAGTTGAGCCAAACACATGTAAAGAATCATAATCATTAGCAGGCTTACCATACCATTGTTCCAATGGTGTTTTACCATCAATAGCAGCAGATGGTAGACGATTAATGAGATGGCTCGCATACGTCACTGCCTCAGCCCAAAATTCTTTGCCCAAGCCAGCATTGGACAACATACACCGAACCTTCTCCAGCAAAGTCCGATTCATGCGTTCTGCCACCCCATTCTGCTGTGGTGTATTTCTTACGGTGAAGTGTCTGACGATGCCATTATCTTCACAAACCTTCTGGAAAGGATCATTCTTGTACTCTCCACCATTGTCTGTGCGAAGACATTTGATCTTCCTGCCTATTTGTGCTTCTATCATCGTCTTCCATTTGAGAAAAATTCCCAAAACTTCATCTTTGGTCTTCATCGTATACACCCAAACTCTTCGAGAAAAGTCATCAACAAAGGTTACAAAATAATGCTTACCTCCCAATGAAGCTGTTTTGGAAGGACCCCAAACATCAGAGTGTACATAATCCAAAATACCTTCAGTATTGTGAATAGCTGTACCGAACTTAACCCTTGTGTGTTTCCCCTTTACGCAATGCTCACAAAAGTCCATGACGCAATGTTTCAATCCTTTCAATAATCCTTGACTTGTTAAAGTGTTCAAGGATTTTCCTCCAGCATGTCCCAAGCGCATATGCCACAACCTGGTTGCTTCTGCATCCTTCTCACTACTGGATGTTACTGCTGCCGTCCCAATAACTGTACTCCCATGATAGTGGTACGTGTTATTGTTCTTCCGAATACCCTTCATCACCACCAGTGCACCAGAGAATATCTTCATTACTCCATTTTCTGCAGTGATCTTGAACCCTTTTGAGTCTAGAGTCCCCACAGAAATGAGATTTTTTTTTAAGTCTGGTACGTACCGAACATCTGTTAATGTTCTGATCAATCCATCATGGTTCCTTAATTTGATTGAACCAATACCATATGCGGTAAGAGAAGAGTTATCTGCTGTGTGAACAATTCCACACTCTGCTTCTTCAAAATCAGTGAACCAGTCTCTGTTAGGACACATATGATGGCTGCAGGCTGAGTCCAATAACCATTCATCTGATGGTTTTGATGACGTTGTTGTAGCCAGTGAGAAATCTGAATTCTCATCATCACAATCAGCTACATTTGAGTCCATATCGGCCTTCACATCTCCAGGTTTGGCTTTGTTCTTCAGCTTCGGACAGTCCTTCTTCCAGTGTCCCTTTTCTCGACAAAAGGCACACTCATCTTTGCTGGGTCTAGACCTTGACTTGGATCTCCCTTTCTTTGATCTCTTCTTCTCCTCAGTACGTCCTCTAACCACTAGAGCCTCTGCCTCTCCACCTTTTTGTTTCTCTTTCCTTCTTTGTTCATGGCTGTACAAAGAAGAACAAACTTCTTCCAGAGAAACTTTCTGCTTACCGTGAAGTAGCGTAGTTTCCAGGTGCTCGTACTCATCGGGAAGTGATCCCAACAACATCAGGGCCAGATCTTCATCTTCAAAAGTCACGTCCAAATTCTGCAAATCCGTCACCAACTTGTTGAAGCTAGTGATATGCTCATTCATTGTGGTACCAGGAACGTAAGTGAAGCGAAACAGCCTTTTCTTCATGTAGAGTTTATTCTGACAGTTTTTCTTCAAGAACTTGTCCTCCAGTGCCTTCCACAGTCTACATGCAGAAGTTTCCTTTGTGTATGGATACTTCTGGTCTCTTGAAAGGTACGATCTAATAGTACCACAAGCAACACGATTCACGACCCTCCATTCTTCTTCCTCCATTTTATCTGGTTTTTTCTCCTCAAGGGCAAAGTCTAGTCCTTGTTGAAAAAGGACATCCAGAACCTCGCCTTGCCACATGCCAAAATGCCCAGATCCGTCAAAAATTTCAACTGCAAACTTCGCATTTGACACTATTCTGGTCAAATACGATGATGAGAACGACGAACCGCTAACATCTGCTGTGGACACATCACTCCTTTTGTCCGCCATTTCTGCTCCAAAAAATTATTTAATAGTTGCCAAAACAAAAGCTCAAAAGTAATTCTTTTCTGATGTGGAAGCTCAGACTAAGCTGCAACCACAGAGCATACTCAGACAGAACCTCGCCTCTGATACCAATTGTTGAGGAAGCGCAATATAGAGTGTAACCGATTATATTAGAAAATTACCCAACTAGAAAACAAAGTTTCTAGACGTAATTTAATAATATAATAAGCACCAACTACTATATTTAAATGCAACTAATAAATAATAAATCGGACAAATATAAGAGAAATATCAGATCCTAAATTCACTCCAAATAATTTACAAGTGAAATACTACAAAAGAGGAAGATATACAAATGCCTTGAGAGACAATTGTGGGGTGAGGAATAAGGGAGGGGGAGGCACTCTATTTATACTAAAACCTCCCCCCTTCAAACCCAAAACCCACCGATGTGGGACTTGCCAAAACTCACAATCCATGAATCGTACAATGCCCCAGATTTCCGACAGGCAGTAAGGATCAACCCAAACATAAATTTCAAAATGGGAGAGAAAAGAAAACCCCATGAAATGTGACTTTCCTAACACACACAAACTGACCTAGTCATCATCTCGCGTTCTTGAAAGAATCAGTGAACAAAAAGCAAAGAATGTGACGACAAGTGATCAAGAGTTTCAGGCAGGCATAAACAAAGAATAATGGTTAAAATCGTGTGCTATAATGAAAGTGCAATGGTGTTTTAGAAGGGACAGAAATGGTACTGGGGAGATGGCATTGTTTGGGAAGAATACATCACGAAGCAGTTCACTGCGTGTAAATCCACTCCGACTCAGTAATTGGGATTTGGCTTCGACCCTTTCAAGAATTCTTCTTGAAATGCTGAGCAAGGCACTACTTCACGTCACGACAAATTAGTTCTTGAAAGGCTTTTGTTGGGAGGGAAATTAAGACTGCGCTCATTTAGTGGCCGTTTGCTTCTGAAACACGTAACCGGTTTCTCACCTATTCTTCTCGTCTTTGTTCTCAATTCTCGTTCTTTAGCTCAAAACTCCACTATTTTGGATAAAACAAGGGAGGATGCGCATATATATGTATATATATAACCGGCTTCTCACCTATTCTTCTCCATTCTCCATTTGTTCTCAATTCTCGTTCTTTAGCTCAAAACTCCACTATATATATATATATATCCAACCCTCTAAAATATTTTTTTTAAGTAATATTCAGTAATGTAAATTAATTTTTAATATAGTTATTAAAATATTTTTAGCGGCATCCAATATCTAGCTCTCACCACCCTAAAATATTTTTCAATCACACACAATATTGTGAAAGTGATTTAATTTTTAGTGTACTCGAATCACAAAGTATTTTTTGAGTGATTGAGAAAAATACTTTAAGAGAAAAATTGCAATAAAAATTATTTTAAGAGATACTGAATGCTAAGGTAAAATTAATTTATGATATTGAATGCCTCCAGAAAATAATCTAGGAGAGGCTGAGAGGAGATTGAATGCTTTTTATTTTTCCTTTTTTAATGAAAAAAAAAGTGGTCATCCTCCTTTATATTACCCAAAACGGTGTAACTTTGAGGTAAAGGATGTGGGTAGATGGAAAAAGAAAATTAAACAAGCTAGATCCAAAAATGAGACAGTGGAATTTTCTTCTAATCCAACCCTTAAGAATCATATCTTTTAATCTATACATTAAAAAAATTATGAAGTACTCTCTTAGTTCCTAAATAAAAGATAAAATTGACTTTTTTTTAGAGAGATTAAGGAAGCTAATTAAATTACTTTGAAGTATTTTTATTTTTATTTTTTCTCTAAACTAACTAATCTGACTAATGAACTAATATATAATCTAAGGATATACAACTTATAATATGATTAAGTAACTTATTTAGCTTCCTTGTTATTTTCAAAAAAATCAACTATATCTTATATTTAAGACCAGAAGAAATACTAATTATTATCTTTAATATAACATCCACCTTCTAATTCAATTTCTTTGTTAAAATGTACTACCTCCAATTACCCCTCGTTTTTGGGCTCAACTGGCAAAGAGGTTGGACTTTCTCACCAAAAGGAGGGGGTTCGATCTTAGAGTTGGTCAAAGCGCTGAGGGAGACTCCTAGCTCTTAGGTGCCTAGGTAAACGTTTGAGGGTAATAGACGGCTAGCCCCGTCCAACGTTAGTATCACTTAGGAGGAAGGGAGATTCCGCCCTACCCTTTGATCATGGGTGAACTCAACCCCTTTCCTAAAATTTCTGTATATAAAAAAAAATATGTACTACATCCAATTTTAAATATAAGATAAAATTTATAGTACAATTTACACTATAAATTTTGTCCTATATTTAGTATATTTAAGGCAGGAGATAGTATCTTATATTGAAGGTGGTGTGCTCATTGAAAGAGTCTCAATGTGTAATATATAACATTACCGAATTTCAAGAATTAATTCACACAAGAGCCAGCTAAACATTACTCCCAGAACAACGACTGAGCATTAGTCTTCCACACAAACCACATATCACAGATCAGATATGTTAAATCATCTAGGGTTCTGTATGACAAATGCATTTCTTTTTATACCAAGCGGAATTAACTTTCATACTTTCCCACCTCTTTTTTGATACAGTTGAGCAGCCAATCATAGACTACATACTATCCTTCTCAATGAATTCTGCCAACTCCAGATCAGGAGTGGAAACAAAATGGAACCCTGGTAGTGATGCTAAACTCCGTTTTGCCAATCTATCGGCTACTGAATTAGCTTCCCTACAAATGTGATGAACTGCAGCCTCCCAATCACGATCCAGTATTCTCTTGATTTCTTCAACAAGTCCTTCATCCTCATGCCTTCCTGTTAACGGGCCTTCTATCAGTAACACAGCCTCAGACGAGTCCGTTTCCAGAATCACGTTGCGGCATCCACTGTCCCATGCAAGCTTAAGGCCAAGGAGACAACCCCATAGTTCAGCTGTCAGACTATCTCCTTCCTGCCCTTTAAACATGAAAGCTACCATAAATTCTCCATTTGCATTTCTCAGCACTCCCCCACACACCACACCTGAAGCTGAGGCCGAAAAAGCTCCATCAGCGTTTATCTTCACCTGTCTAGCCGCTGGCGCTTGCCACTTCCCGCTAGTCTCTCTACAGTCCCTTCTCCGTCCATTTGTTATACAAAGCCTGTCTTGGGCTTCGTTAATGCATCCTGCCATGGCAGAAGCGCTGACTAGGATGTTTTTATTTGGGGTCCTCTTACCCTCAAACAAAAATAGGTTACGTCTTTTCCATAACCACCAGCAAATGATCGCAAATTGCTGCCTCCAACCCTTCCTATCACCCTCATCCATACCACCGTTCAGATTCCAGATTATCCATGGTTTGAATTGAAGGGAGCTGAATTTGTCCCAGAACTTGTGCGGGACAATCAGACGCCAGAGCGCTCTCGTCTCTGGGCAATCACGGAGCACATGATGAGTGGTTTCACTCTCCAAACCACATACCGCACATTGGTGACACATACTCAGCCCTCGCTTACATCTGGCTTCGTTTGTGAGAAGCCTATCATGCAGAACGAGCCAAAGGAACGAGCGGCACCTCTCTGTAATTTTAAGTTTCCAGATCTTCCCCCATATCTGATTTGGGTGGTCCGCCTCATTGTTGATACTTTTATACGCCGACTTCACAGTAAACCTGCCATCTTTGTTCCATATCCATCTCACTTTCTCTTGTGGTAGCACCTCAATGCCTTCACTAACCATAGGCCACGTGTGTTTAATTCCTCGCCAGATGTTTGACCCAGATTTTCGAAAATCAATCTGTGGTAGTATATCTGAACCACACCCATATTTATTTCGAATTATTTTCACCCAGAGTTCATCTCTCTTTGCTATTAAGTTCCAACCAAGCTTCATGAGGTGAGCTTGATTAGCCGTTCGGAAGTGACGAATACCTAGCCCTCCTTGGGATTTAGACTTGCATACATCATCCCAGGCCACTAAAGGTATCTTCCTTTGCTCTTCTGTACTTCCCCATAAAAGTTGTCTATTACATTGGTCAAGGTTTTCACACGTGCTCACTGGTAGAAGGGACGTCTGCATCACATATCCTGGAATAGCATTGGTTACTAAAGAAATCAGTGTTGATCTCCCTGCTAATGATAATGATTTTACTCTCCACTTGGATAACCTAACCTTTACTTTATCTACCACATATTGAAAGGAATCCTTGGTCACCCGTTTGTGGTGAAGGGGGCCCCTAAATACTTGCCCATATCACTTGTAATGGAGAAGCCAAGAGCATCACATAACTCTCTTTTCTTGACACTATTCACGTTTTTTGAGAAAAACACCCGAGTTTTCTAGTGGTTAATTTTTAGCCCAGAGCTATCACAGAAGGACTTCAGACAACAGTTAATCAACTCTACTTGGTCCATTGTTGCTTCTGCAAATAGCATGACATCATCTGCAAAAAACAAGTGCAAAATAGGAGGCCCAGAACGGGTAAGGAGGATTGGCTTCCAATCTCCATCCTGTATGACAGCTTGAATCATATGGGCCAACTTTTCCATGCATATCACAAACAAATATGGTGACAAAGGGTCACCCTGTCTCAACCCCCTAGATGGCTTGAATTGGTCCGCTTTATCACCATTCCAAAGTAACTGCATACTTGTGGTCGAAATGCAATATCCAATTACTTCAATAAGTCGATTGGGGAGATTAAGTTCCTTGAGACATTGCAGCATAAACCTCCAATTAACACGGTCATAAGCCTTCTCCAGGTCGATTTTGATTGCTAGAAATCTCATCTTCTTCGTCATGCTCCTCATAGAATGGATAACCTCCTGGGCCACAATGATATCATCAGTCCTGTGTCTTCCTGGGACGAAGCTACATTGATTAGGCGCTATCACCTGAGGGAGGATAGGTTTGAGCCGATTCACTATAGCTTTGGAGAGAATTTTGTATATCACATTGCACAAGCTAATTGGTCTTAAGTCTCCCATAGTCTCCGGATGATCTTTCTTCGGGATAAGCACCATCAAAGTGTTATTAATATCTTTTATATCCTATGGGTTGGCAAACAAATGTTTTATGTACTGAATGACAGATGTACCCACTGTATCCCATTGGTGCTGGTAGAACAAGGCATTCAGGCCATCAGGTCCCGAAGATTTTAGAGCCCCCATGCTGAAAATGGCTTCTTTGATTTCCAGGTCTGATACATCTCTCTCACACTGGCTCAATAAATCTTCCTCAACACTAGGATAAGTCATACTGCACAAGAGATCTTGCCTGTCCATAGTATTTTTTGTAAGTAGATTATAGAAAAAGCTAGTAGCCATACCTTTGATGAGGGAGATATCATATATCCAGGATCCCTCATTGTTTTTAATGACTTCGATCCTTTGAGATTTGAGCCGACTATTTGCTCTAGCATGAAAAAGTCGAGTGTTTCTGTCCCCATATATAGACCACTCCATTTTTGCTTTCTGGGCCCAGATGAGTGATTCTTGCAGCATGACATCTTCAAGCTCCTTCTAGATCGCGAGTTGTAAGTCTTCATATTTAGTGGATATACCAAAGCGAGCTACAATCCTATCTATTCCGTCAAGCCGACATAGGAGTTTCTTCTTTCGTCTCTCTATATGTTTAAAAACTTCCTTGTTCCACCTGACACAAGCTTCAGTGAACTGATCGGTATTTTGACCCCACGCCATTTCTGAATGCCAAGATTTCTGAACGAACTCATCAAATTTTTCGTGAAGTACCCATGCTGCTATGAAACGGAATGGTCTGTTAGGCTTAATCTCGTTCACCGACGCATCCAAATGGAGAAGCAACGGCCTATGGTCAGACGTGAAGAACGACAAATGTGTCACTGATGCATTAGGGAATGCACTGCACCATTGAGGATTAGCAACAAATCTGTCGAGTCTTGCTTCTGATGAACCACGTTTCCAAGTGAATTCTGGACCACTAAAGCCCATGTCTCGCATTTCATGGGAATCTACCCAGTTAAGAAATTCCCGATCAGTTGAGCTTCTGTACTTTGCTGAAGATCTTCTTTCGCACATCAACAATGTACCGTTGAAGTCTCCTCCTAAAATCCAGGGCCCCTGAACCGATGGTGCCAGCCGAGAGAGTTCCTCCCATAAAGCCCGACGAGATGTGTTAACTGGGCTAGCATAAACTACCGTGAGTGACCACTCTCGCCCAGCTGCACCAATAACCTTTAGATGAATGAACTGATGGTGTTTTTCCAATACTGAAATTCGAATGATATGCTGGTCCCATAAACACCAAAGTCCACCACTATATCCTACACAATCAACTATCTCCATGTTAGAAAAGCCCATCTGATTGGCTCTGTCTAGGGATAGCTTCTTATTACACCTTGTCTCTAAAACCGCCATGAAGTTTAACTGATAGTGAGTTTTGAGTTCGCGGGTTAAAGCAGGAAAGCTTTTGGCCCCCGTACCTCTGGCATTCCATATTAGGAACTCCATTAGGAAACCCTATCAGGGTGTTGGGTTCTGTCAACCTCCCCCACGGCTTTATCCCGATCTGGCATGGCTTCATCCTCCTGAACCTGGTTAGAATCCTGAGTCATCATCGTCCCACGTTCCTCCGTTCCAGTCACTATTATCCCATGAACTAGATCATTATGCTTTTGCTCACGCCCCTCTGTATGGTCAATTGGGTTGTGAACGCTAGGCCCATTCTTGGCCATATACACGTGGTTATTAAATGAGACTTCTATACAATTTTGGGCCTCATTTGATAGGATGGATTCCCAGTGATTATTTTGACTAGGCCCTAACTCCAAGCCCACTCCAGCCTGCTTATATCCTTTATCTCTCGTAGGAGTTAAGTTTTCTTTTCCTTTTGCTCGTCCCTTCCCTACATTCTTCCTCTTCGACCCCACTTGGACCCAATCCATTTTGGGTGGGCCCTTCTCCTTTAACAAATCCTTATTTAATTCCTGCATAATGCCTTTTTCATCCTTTTTTACACTCATCCGCTGAGTATCACGCTTACCCCCCACATTACCCTGATTCTCAACCTGAGAGTTAGCCATGTGATTAGCATTCTGAATTTCCGTCGATCGTGCATGTGCCCGAAAATCTCGCCGAAGAATTTTAATCTTCCCAAATGGGCTCTCCTCCAGTCCTCCTTCACCGGTGACTATAGTATCTGTTCCTCCTGTCACATCCGCCGTCACTAACTCATGACGTTCAGGCCCCTCTGAATTACCTTCTGGTGTACTCTTTTCTCAACCGGCATGGCCTCCTGGATCTTAGTCTTCGTGCAGTTTTCCCGTTTATGACCATACCTCCCGCATTCAAAACACACCTGATGCAACCCCTCATAGATTATGGGCCTCTCTTCTCCAAACACCACGTACGATGGGAAGAGTGGTTGCTTTAGGTCAATTTCAACGCAGATACGGGCAAATCCTCCTTTATCATAGATTGAAGTGGACTTATCTACCTTTATCATCTTTCCAATCAAATTTCCAATCCTACGTAATGACTCCACGTTATAAAACTCAAATGGTACATCAGGAAGCCGGATCCATGCAACAATATTACATTGTACATCAGCCTTCCAAGGGTTGAAGTTCGGCCTCCATCTCTGCACGATTAGGTAGTGATCGTCAATCATCCATGGGCCTTCTTGGAACGCAAAGTCTCTATCTTCTTTGTTTGAGAATGAAACAATGAAATATCCATCATTCAAAGGGATCAATTTTAATGGATCCTTTGGCCGCCACATTCGATTCAGTCTATCACGTATGACAAACGTAGGAAATGTTGTACCCAGCACCTTAATGATCAGCGAATTCTTCCAAGGTAGACACCATGCAGCATATTCCTCCACCGTGAACTTTAGTTTCCCAGGTTTTCCTTCCATTCTCCGAGTCGACTGGTTTTCCTCCACATCCGAGTCCTCTTGTTCATTCTGCGCCTCCTTCTCATTCATCCTGTGAAAGTAGTTCTTCCATCCCTGTACGATGTCATCCTCTTCAGGTCTTCCACCAAAAAGCCTGCACATCCTGGTGAAAGGAGCGTATCTTTGTAAGATAGTTTAGATGGCCCACTCCTTGGACTAGCAGTTGATCCCTGTGTATGACCTTCCCCAGCGTGTGGTTTAGCCATATTTTGACCGAAGGAGAAAGCCTTCCCTCCACCTTCCAACATCTTCTTCACTAGATCATTATTCCCATCGCCATCGCCATCGCCGTCACCTCCTCCTGAACCCTCCTTTCCTCCGCTTTCCCACCTCTAATCTTATTGTTGTTAGTTTTTAAAATATTAAATATGAATAGTGCAAAGTTAACAAAACATTTTTACAAACTAGCATATTAATTTGGTCTTAGAGCTCAACTGACTTCAAACCTCAATTTTAAGGGCCGTTTGGTATGGGAAAGATATGAGGAAGGAAAGGAATTTAGAGAAGGGAAAAGAAGGAAAGGGAAGATGAGTTATTTGATAGAAAGAAAATGAAAGAGTGGTAGTAGGTAAATAATCAGGAAATATCTATTTTACCCTCAAAAATAATTATTTCAAAATAAAAAAGGAAAATAATTTTTTATAAAATATAATTTTTAAAAAATATTATCTTATCAAGTTCAAATTTTCCTAAAATATTCTCTCGTCAAATTCAAATTTGTCTAAAATATTCTTCCATCAAATTTGAATTTACCTTAAATATTTTCCCGCCAACTTTGAACTTATCTAAGATATTATCCCATCAAGTTCGAACTTATCGCATTAATTCAAATTTAATCATATTTTCTTGCATTGTAGAACAAAAAAATATTTTATGAGAGGCAAATATATCCAAAAGTATCACTGTTCACATGAAAACTTGAGTTTCCATCAATTTTAATAGGATTTTATCTTCCCATTTACAAAGGATATTTACAAAGGATTGGTGAGACAAGAAACTTAAATTCTTAGAAAGATTTGATATAAAGTGTATCAAATAAGAGAATTTGTTTATCTTCCCTCCCTTACCACATGTTTCGCGGACAAAACAAGCCCTGCGAGTTTATTAAGCATGACGTGAGGATGAGTTAAAACTCGTTGTATGAGGTTTGAGTCCACAAGACAAGAGAACTTGTTTATCTTCTGACAAGCCCAGAGAGTTTATTAAGCATGACGTGAGGATGAGTTAAAACTCTTTGTAACAGGTATGACGAGTCCACAAGACAAAAAAACATATCCAGCAGCTGAAATATTTTAGGATGCTAATTGCTGCAAAAAGAAAAATCTCGTTTACCCCAGTTAAAAGATTACTTTGATCGTTTTTTCTAACTTTTCACTAAATTGGAGCTACTCTTTTTGATTGTCATGTTATATCAAAAAGTTGAAACAAGATGGGGGAAAAAAGAAGAAAAGAAAAGAAAAGGCTAATGAGCGAAGAAAATTGCTCCCCCAATATTAATCTCATTCAAAATCAGCACAAAAAGGTTCATGACTATGATTAGTGAAGGGGATGATCGATTACTTAATCTTGTGTAATCCGATATTCAAATCAGATGATATGGAGATAAGAACCGGAAGAGACTTGAGCCACACAGCTTTAAAGACTCGTTTCTGATGAGCTGATATTGAGTGTGATGGCTTGTGAGCATTATACCTAATATCAAAAATGTGAATAACTGGATCTGCTGAACCAGATGTTATGTACAGACCATCAGGAGACCATGCTTGATTTATCAGAGCTGATTGAGATTCACTGCTTTCTTGCTTCCATCCAAAAGCATGTAGCTCTGTCATTCTTGATCTCATATCATATAAACGAAGCTGCTTCTCCGGAGTCCTGAGGGGAAAGCCAAAAAAAAACGGAAAAAGAAAACATGTTTAGTAATATCTTTCCATTAGAATTTAGAACCAACAGGCCAAACAAAACTTTCTGGACACTCAAATCCAAGAAACTATCTTGGGTCTGAAGCCCCTCAAAGGCAGTCTTATTGGTTGGGAGTAATTGAACCCAATCTATCTTGTTATAACACTTAAGAGCACAATACAATGTCAGCCTATGTAATCATGGCATTCATCGCATCAAAGGAACAACAATGACTGGTATGGAAATGTATGTAGTTTTACAATACTTAGCCAGTGCAAATATTCCCTCTGATGTTTAGAAGTTCTGGGTTCTGGACTACATATTACCTTGGAGATCGTCAAATTAGTGTACTTATAGATTCTATAATGCATTAGACAAACATTCAAGACGAACATGAACTTGAAGGATTTGGCTATAGGATGTTAGAGCATGTGGCGGGAAAATCTAAGAGCAACTGATTAACAAAGCAGACTTCAAAGGAAGTTGCAGAATATATTCTTACCCTGTTTGAACCATGAATAAATTGAAGTCACATGGATTTGGCAGCACACTCATGCATTTATTATCAATCTGATGTTTGAAGTATTCTCTTCCCACATGAGTGTCAAACCCAAAAATCCTTTTGTCTGCACCAGCAGACAATACGATTTGTTTCTGCTGCATACCCGCGACTCCCATGACAGCAGATGAATGGAGATTCCTGTGCAATGTTTTTGGCTTCCATATTTTCTCACTATCCTCACTCCAAAATATAACAGCATGGTCAGATCCCCCAGTCACAAAGCAGGTATCTTCCCAGGGCATAAAAACAATGCTATTTATGACACCTTTAGAATGAGGCTTGTCCTCTAAGAAATTCACACATTCTCTCTGACCAAAAAAAGAAACACATATAATATATAGATTTCAATCAGTTAACCTGATTCCAAAGTACGATTTTCAGGCCATGTTGCTTGTGGCAGTATTAAATATTGATAATAAGCCTTACCCCTTGTCTTCTGTTCAGATTTATAACTGATATTTGAGATTCTCCCGCATCAGCAGTGTAAACTGAATACAGGCTACTTCCATCCGGATGCCAAGCTATAACTTCTGGCCATCTCCTCTGTTCTGGGGACACACAATCAGTAGAGCTAAGCAAAGACACTCCTGATCTACAGTTTAAGGTGGAGAAAAAACATGAAACATATGCAAGATTTTTAAAATATTTAGAACTTAGAAGTATTAAATCATCAATTACTTATACAAAACTTCATTTATTGTGACGAAAAAACTGTCACTCAGAACTAACCAATAAATCAAAAGTCCCTATAATACCTCCAGAGAGCATATGAAAATAGATAGCTCAATGCCCGTCTGTAGATGGCTAAAGAAACTTTTCATAAACCAGGTCTACAAAATGTGCCCATAAAAGCATTTCAATAACTTAAAAACGTTGTCCTTTGTCAAACCTTACCATTCATTGGACTTATTGCTGCATATGTTAATCATACAACTTGATATCATATATTAATTGTCGTTATAAAAGCTAAGATTCAACAAACATACAGGACACACTAAGAGAGTTACAAAATGAAAGATAAATAAATTATGAGCCATACCCTTTAGACTGAATACGCCACAACTTAACCACTCCATCCAAAGCACTGCAAGCATTCCCAAAAACAGCAAAAATCAGACACTATTTTGGGGGGAAATAGAACGCCTTAAACTTTGTTTATATTTATATTAGACCTGAGAATAAAAAGAGCTATCACATCCAAAAAGAAAAACCCATACTTTCATATAAAGTTTGCAGGCAAGGCATTCAATGATTTCTATGCCACATAAGTTTACCCGGCTATTGTTTCTAAATAAAGTTAAAAGTCATGGCAGTGAGTAGTGACTCTAGAAGCATCACTTGGAAACTAAAAGCCTAGTTAGGACCCATCATACCAGTTGACAAAAATAAACCTTACAGATCAAACCTGCCGCAATCAAATGTGGGAGTAGGGAATAAATTGAAAAGATAAACCACTTTGAAACATTTGACATGAGTCAACTTTAAAGTTTTGATAAATTGCTTATACACAATTGTCATGGAAAATAATAAATCAAACAATTTCATCACCTGGTTGCAAAAAGATGATCATTCACGGGACACAAAGCAAGACTACGCAACTTCCTCTTATGTTGACTTGGGATAAGGCTGCTTGATTTACAGTGTACTAAGCGTGGTGATGTACTGCTACCTATTAGAGGAATCAATTCATCGTGTTCTTTATGCTCTGAAAATCAAAGATCTTGTGAAACTCAGTATCAACCAACAACAATCTTGAAATGAAGAGGAAAAAAATAGCTTGCATAAAGTCGATAAAAGCACAAATAGGCTCAATATATATCAAAAGTAGCAATAAAAACTAACAGAGATGAATCTTTTACCAAGCTTCCTTTTTGTGCCTTTATACTTGATGTCCTTTACTTCCTCATCTGTAGAAACTTCTTGAGACTTTTCCTCTTTTACTTTAGCACCAATAGTTGCGCGACTGGAGAGTGATGGACTGGGTTCAGAATCAGGACTTATTGAAGCTTTCTCCGAAGTCCTTTGCAATTGTATATTTTGGAAAGATGGTGGGATTACATCAGGAATAAGAAGTTTTGGTTTACGATTATTATGCGCTATGGGAGGAGGACCTTCATTTATATGGATGGGGCTGTTTGGTTCCAGCTTCACAATTTTTGTTCTATCATCCAGACAACTTCTAGATGCTGCCACATTAGCTTGCCCTCGAAGGCGAGCCAGTTGAGATTCAGAGTCTTTTAACCTTTTTTCCGCTTCCTCTAGCTGCACATCTCTCCCAAAAGCTTAATTAGCCGCTAATTTTCATAGCCAAGTTGCCAAGTAGATCAAACAAAAAAAAATTGCATGCGATATACATATACATCACTTTTTGGTGCTATGCATATCTATAAAAGTTCCAACATACAATAAAATTTGGAAGACCTACTTCAACAGTGCAGTGTGTTCGAATTAAGAAAAACACAAGTCAGTGCTGATAAGAAGGAAAAAAACAGAGGAAAACCCTATAGGGTAGTTTATTCATCGACAGGACGAAAATGCGAGAAAGGAAAACTGAAGAAATGGTAAATCGGAGACCTTAGATGTGTAATAAGAAATGCGTTGACGGAGATGTTGAACTTCACTGGTGCGGTGATTGATCAAAGCCACCAATGCCTCCTCCTGATCTTCAATACTTGGTGTCATTTTCTTCTCTCTCTCTGGAAAACCAGTCGCGGTTATCAAGTTCGACGCAGAAGAATGAATCGCAGGAGGCGCGCGCTAGTACGAATTTTATTAGTGGCGCCATTTTTCATTTGGGTTAATACTAATTATATAGCTGTGAAATAAATTATTTAATCATTTTATATTTTATATATATGGTATAATTTTAGATTATATATTAGTTTATTAGTTAAATTAATAAATTTAAAAAAAATAAAAATATTTTAAATTAATTTAATTAGCTTCCTTAATCTCTTCAAAAAAAATTATGTATTATAATTAGAATTGGATAGAGTATTCCACATTGTTAGTTCTTTTATGAGAAAAATACCAAAATAAGAACTTTTATAAAAAAATTGTACTAGAATAAAACACTATGTAAAATTTTTACTAAAATAGAGCAATTAATGATATCATATCAAGTGACAAGATCAATGACATTATGAGAACTGACGTCACGAACCAAAATTTGATGAGTGGCGTCACACCCTTTGACACCACTCACCAAAAGTGAGTGATGTCAAGGATTTTTTGTGATGCCACTCATTAAATTTTGTTTAGTTGTGTCAATCCTTTTGATGTCATTGATCCTATTATTTGACATAGCGTCACTAACTGTTTTATTTTGGTAAAATTTTTATACAATACCTTATTTTAGTACAATTTTTTATAACAGTCCTTATTTTGATGCTTATCCTCCATCCATTTATTTTTTTTTTTTCTTTTTAAATAGATAGGGGTAAAGGCCCTTCAGGGACATCCGCTAACATTGGAATGACACAAAGAAGATTGGAAGCGGATTCAGCCCACTTCCTGCTTCCATACACTGTGGTCCACTTCCCCAAACTGCGTCGTTCTTTATGCAAACAGTGCAGCTGTTCCCTTTTTTAAAAAAAAAAAAAAAAAAAGCTTCAAGGTAGTGGAGGCTATTGAAAGGTATTGAAAAAATACTTCGAGAGCTTGAAAAAATACTTCAGGATCTTGAAAAAATAATTTTGGCTGGTACTAAAAATTATTTTAAGGTATTAACGGATACTAAAAAGATATTTCAGAATACTAACAGATACTGAAAAATACTTCATGATTGTAAAAATTAATCAGTCAGTACTTTGAAATATTTTTTAAAGATCTTAATATAATTTTTCAAGATCACAAAATATTTTTTCAGTACCAGTCAATATCATAAAATATATTTTGTGTAGCAATCAGTATCGTGAATTATTTTTTTAAGATCCTAAACTATTTTTTTCAGTACCATTCAATTTCTTGAAGTATTTTTTCAATACCCTCCACTACCTTGAAACTTCTTTTTTTTAAAAAAAAAAAAGGATCAACTGCACTGTTTGCACAAAAAATGACGCAGTTTGGGGAAGTGGATGAAAGCAAGAAGTGGACTGAAGCCACTTCCAAGAAGATTGGCATGACACTACACAAGTACGACATGCACAAGTCAAGAAATAGTTCAAAAAATTACTAATAAAGTGGTCTTTTCATATTTCTTTTCCTTTTCCTTTTCCTTTTGTTTTTACTTTTTTTTTCTGGCCATCAAGTTGCAATAACGGCTCATTATTATTAGGTACTTGTATTTTTTTTTTAAATAACACTTAAATAATATATGAATTTCTTAATTCCATAGAAGCTTATTGAATTTATGAAAGGATAGAGAAAGAACAAGGGACAATCAAGGATATGAATTTGGAGAAAATTTCAAACTGCACTTCACGTAATGAAGAACACAGAGAAGATTCAAGGCTTCAACCTCCATAATCTCCTTGGAAACCAACGGAATCACGCACGAAGCTTTAACTGAATATGGTACAGAGCTTATCAAAGAGGTTCAATTCCGATAAATGTAAAGGAAGATCAAAAGAACCAGAAAGAGGAAGATGAAGAGGAAAAGGCAAATTAGCTCCAACTTCTTCTTCTAATGCTCACACTCACATCGTCATCCCCAATTTGAGTTGGGTTGGGTTTGGTTAAGGTTTAAATCGATTTAATTTGATTTACTATCTAAAATACCACCTGAAATTTGAAATAAACAATATCTCAGGTTTGAGGAATAAAAATGTGAACATTAAACGTGGGATTTAACAAAAGTCGTAATGGGAATAACAAGTCTATGAATGGGATTAATAAGTTTGGTAATGGGTCTAAGAAGTTCATTCGTCAAGTGGAACTTATATCACTCTAGACTTGTTAATCACATTACTAAACTTGTTAATCGCATTAAAGAACTTATTATTCTCATTACTAATTTTTTCAATGGTGCTTAGATTTTGGTTTTTCCAAAATGACATAAGTTTCACTTAACGAATGTACTTGTTAAACTCATTATTAAACTTATTAATCTCATTAAAGAACTTTTATTACCATTACAACTTTTGATAATTCTCACATTTACTGTTTACCTTCTTCCTCAAAACCTAAATACTGTTCATTTCGAATTTCATGTGGTATTTTCTTTGTCTTCTATTTTTTTTTTTTTTTTTGTGTAGATAGTAAATCAATTTGAACCTAATTCTAACCCAACCCGATCTGAGGACGACGATGCGAGTGTAAGCATTAAAGGAAGAAGAAGTTGGTGCCCAATTTGCCTTTTCTTCTTCATCTTCCTCTTTCTGGTTCTTCTGATCTTCCTCTACATTCATCATAATCGAACATCTGACAAGCCCTGCACCATAGCCAGCCAAAGCTTTGGTGTGATTCTGTTGGTCTTCAAGAAGATCGTGGAGGTCAAAGCCTCAAATCTTCTTGGTGCTCTTCATTATGTGAAGGGCGATTTGGACTTCACTCTGAAATTTTCATATTTCTGATTGCCCTTTATCATTTCTATGTCCTTTCACAAGCTCAATGGGCTTCTTTGGATTTAGAAAATTTAGATGGTATTAAAATATTATTTTCCCCATTTTTTTCTCGCTTTAGAATCCAAACAAACTATGAATATGAATGGTATGTAGTGGCATGAGCTTTTAAGAGAAGAGAGATTTTCATGTTATTGAACCAATGGAGTACAAAGCAGTTGCAGGCCTTGGCTCTTTCTTCATGCTACATGTGAAGATGATCGATCTTCAATTTGTGCAAGCGAAATTGAAGACTTGCCTTTATTGATTGCTTTTATAGTAGTTCTCTTGTTAATGAAAAATCTTATATGAAGAACCCGGAGGTGGTACACATGTACATGTATGTGAGATTGCATCGGTTAAAAGTTGGCCTATCCTTCACTCGCAAATGTATTTCAAGTAAATTCATAAGTTTTGAAAAACTTGAATTGCAACTATAAGTTTCAACAGAGTTACAGTTATAGATGTTTTTTTTTTTTAGTAATTCAAACATGAAAAAAATGATTTTATTACAATCATTCAAACATTTTCACTTTCACCGCCAATGTCTTCCATCTTAAGGAGATGGTCATATTCGTCCATTAGGTGCCTGTATCCAAAGATCCATTTCTCCAAATCGCATCTCTCTTGCATCTACTCCAAAATTCATGAGATGTTTTTTTAATTTACCCTTATTAATAATATTCCCTCAATAATAATCAAGGAGAAGAGAGAATGAGTGAATTTAAGAAGATGATTAGAACATTTTAAAAAATATATATATCATATTAACAAATTTAACTTCATTAATCTGTCTTATATTTAAAAAGAGTACAAAGCACTGGCTGGCTATAATTAACTTTACTTATTAATCGTTAATTCAGTACAGGCTTGCCAAGAACTCAATTGACCGTTGATCTGACTAGATAATTTGGAATTCTAAGAGTAGAACTATTTTGGAATTTCAAATTCCAAACCTCAATGACACGTATAAGGTTAACTTGGAAAGTGGAAGCTTTCTTATGCTAGCTAATCATAGTTATTATTTTTTATTTTTTGGTAATTAGTGGGGCGATAGCCCAAATCATAGTTATTATTATTATTATTGGGTTCATGGTTTCTCTCCATTTCAGTCTTGCATGCCCTAATAAGATATGTCATCCTCTAATAATAGAAGCTTAGCTGACCTCCTCAAGTTGTGCAAAATAACTAAACAAACGAACAAGATCTAATATAATCCAAATACAAAGGTATAGAATAAGAAGACAAGCAAAAGAAAGAAAAACTGGTGGAGATATTATGAGCTTAAGTTTTTTAAATTAAAAAGCCTTCTTATTCTTTCTTCATATTTGAATTTGGTGAAGTTTTCTTAGCAATAAATAATAATAAAAAAGGTAATTCAATTTTTTTAATAGAAAAAATCCCATTGATGATGATTGGATTCAAAATTAAGAATCGTTATTTTGAGGTGAAATTTTTTTTTTAAAGGAAAAATCTATTATTGACAATTATTCGGTGTCAAAAAATGTTGATTTGGGTCGTTGAAGGGGGAAAACATTTAATAAAAATTCACTATGAGTGTGTTGAGCCCATTAAGCGAAGGATTTTAATATTACCTTTTTTTTTATATAAATATTACGTATTTGAATTAAGAGGAGAAGAGAAGGGGTTTTTGTGTTTCAACAGTACAGAGGAGGAAAAATATTTCTTACAAACAAGCTTACTAATATTTTATTTAAGTTGTTTTTTAATACTTGGTGTAATGTTTAATAAATTATAATTTAAATAATATTTCATATATAAGTGTGCACTATTTATCACTTGTCTGGCGAACTTGTGCTTGGGGGAAGGGTAACTAGTGAGTCCGACAGTGTTTTCAAACTCAAAGGAATGTTATATAACGGTCCGTTTGTTTTAAATAATTAATTGAGATTTGAATTGAATAGAAAATTTCCAACCACTGATGAAGTATGAAAATATGCAAATAACCATATTGCTCTCCATGACTCATGAGCAACTACTAGGTTAAAGGTTAGTGCATCATAATAGAGTCAAACCGAAGCTAACACGAGAGTAAACCGGTGAAAAATGAAGATTTCAAAGTTATTGATATGAAATTATAAAAATAAAATAAAAAAATCAGTTTTAAGATAATAATAATAATAATAAAACCAGGTTCATGCCCTACCCAAACTGGTTCTCCAATTTCCGGGCCAAACCGGCTAATCTAGTTTGGATTTAATCACACTTCTTAGGAGTACTACCTCTTCAGCCAAAAAAAAAATAGAGTCATACCTTTAATACTTAATATAAAAGCTAGACTTTTTTTAAAAAAGATTGAGAAAACTAAATAAATTACTTAATCAACTATAACATATATTATATATCGTTATATTATATATTAGTATATAAGTTATACAAATCAATTTAAAAAATATATATAGATATAAATACTTTAGTATAATTTATTTAACTTCCTTAAACTTTTTTTAAAAAAAGTCAATTGTCTAAAGGATCAAACACCCAGATAGTACTATTTATCAATCAAATTCACATTTGAATTCAAAAATTCGGTAATTAATACAAGCTAATAATTCAAATATAGAATAAAATGAATATAAAATAAATTATATTCAAAATAAATAAATATAAGTATTCAATGTAAATAAAAAAATCAAGAAAAAAACCACTATAGATATTAAATGATTAAATAAAATAATAAATAAATAATATAAATAATAATATGAAAATTGCCTTTTGTTAAAAATCAAATCTATTTTATTTGTTAATGAAATTCGAATTTGAATTTACTCTTCGAGGTTAACTAAATTTGAATTTGAGAAACAAAATTTGTTTCCCTGTTTTGCGACCATTGAAACAAAGAAATCCAAAGCAACACCGACTGCCACAACATAAGCTTCCATCGTCTTTGTACTCTTTTGTGGATTCTCGAGGGAGAAGGACTCTTGTCAAACGAACTTGGTGCATTTAAAGCAAAGGGTCAAACATTCTTACAAAAGGGAGATGGTTCAATTTTAAAACTGATTAAGGCGTTAGGGGAGACATCCTAGGCGATATGAATTAGTGGAAACATCGGCTGAGGTGAAGATATGTGTACTCTCAGTTCTGTATGCCCTGAGAAGCAAAACTATAGCATCCTGCCTTTGATCTGGGTGAACCCAACGTTTCTCCTAAAATTTTATATTAAAAAAAAAAAAAAGCAAATCCTTTTTTACAAACCATAAAGGAAGCTCAACAGAAGAAGAGCAACTCAGAAAACCTCCCTCCTCATTTCTACCATTGAAAGCGTCGACTAAAACAATGAAAGGGAATGGAACATAAATGCGTCAACGTTGAACAGAGAAAGAAGTGTGGCCAAATTGAGACGGTGGATGAGCATTTCTACCATTGAAAGCGTCGACTAAAACAATGAAAGGGAATGGAACATAAATGCGTCAACGTTGAACAGAGAAAGAAGTGTGGCCAAATTGAGACGGTGGATGAGCAGTTGAGCACAGGCATAGGTATCCGAGGTGGATGAGCACCATCGATCAAAACAGTGAAAGGGAAGAGAACATAACTCGGAGTGAAAAATGCAGTAATGGAAGTTGTCGAAGTTCAGGAGGGCTTTCGAAGGAACGGTAATGTGGTACTGTGGCGGCAATTTCCAGGAGAAGATTCAGATGTAGGATTCAAACAAATTTGCTGCAAACCAATTTTCACAAGAAAATCTATTCTTACTGAACATGGTTTCCAATCCAAATGGTCTACCAAACATGCCTGACTAATAAATGGGCCCTAAAGCTTTTATCTCAGTCAAAAATTAGGGAGAATCATTGTGCATCCTCACATGAACAATAAAATCACTAAAAAATCTGACAATAACTTAGTAACATCCTATAACAAAATCCATGAAAAAAATTACATGTTACAAGGTTCTCACTTGTAGGATTTTTTAGTAATTAAATGGTTTGTGGGACTATACAATAATTCTCCCCCAAAGTACAATTAAGTTTTTTATTCACCAACGTTGATCTTACAAGTAATTTTTATAACGGCAAAAAAGAAACACAGGAGGGAAAATGAGGTAGAAGGAATGTAACATGAACAAAAGAGAACAAGAAAATTAGAATAAATATAGTGCCATACAAGTAAGTGTGGCGACAAATTCCTACAGACAAATCCCATGAGGAAGCTGCCGCCAGTGTGGTCAAAAGACAAAATTAAATTACATTACATTATGAACATTTAAAACAGACAGTGGAATCAAAATTGAAACTTGAGTTAAGCCATGGTAGCAAGACTTCATGCAAAGATTCAAAAAGAGAATACAGAAAAAAAGTACTAGATTTTTAGAGAGTCACTTCATTCTGGTTATGTAACTCAGCCTCTGAAACTTGGATTTGTGTTTTCTCTATACAGGCAAAAATTGGGAGCCCCATTTCCTCTTTAGCTCCAACTCCTCCAACAACAAAAAGCCAATATACACATATTGGAGTGATATATCACTTAAATTAAGATGTCGAACATTGAAAGGTTAGTGCCTGAAGTTAAAGTCAGTCTGAGTGTTTTGAAGAGCCCATTGAAGAACTTATTCCACTGGAAAACTCCTCTCCATTAGTCAAAGCTGGTGGGCTCCTAGCGCGCGATTTTCCAGGCCTCAATCTTATATTTGAGCCCATGGGGAAAGGCTCCTGTACAGAATAAATGAAGTCAATGTTGTGCCGAGAAAGTGACCACCAGAAGAGATTTCCTAAATTCTTATGCATTTTATCGACATTTTCAGGTGCATGCAATTACCAATATATTATATATATCAGTTTCAGCCAATAGCATATAGAGCCTTCCCTATTGGTTAATATCAATTTATCCAAAAGCAATAGGCTACTAAAATGTATACTAAAGACATCAGTAGCTGGTTTGAAGTTGAAAGGAAAGTGCAAGTATACGAGGAATCAGGTAGTGCAGCTTGCAGTTTACTTCTATCAGGTAAGCTATTTTTAAACAGGGAAAAATATTTCATCATACCGGATCACCGGCATTTGGTCCCTCAGTGTGAAAGAGAATAGGGCGGCAACGTTTATCTTCATTCATCAGGCTCGAATTTTGGAAATGTGCAATAAGAGCAGTTTTTCCCTGGATTCGAGCATAGGCAAGCGAAGCCACCTTTTCACTGTTGAACTTCTCCCATTTTTTCCCATTAAAAGCCTGCATAACGTTTTGCTAATTTATCATCTTCATCAATTTTGGCCAAAAAAATAAATTACACACATAAATAAATCAAAATTCAGTTACATAAAAGTTCTTGAATCACCTTGTGGAAGGGAATAATCTGACTAGGATCAGTCATGTTAATGAAAGCATAGCCAACATTGCATTTGTTCTGCAATTGTTTGTATAATCAAATGTGAACACAAGTAGGATTCCTTCTATACAGAAAACAACCAACTAGTGAGACAAATACTTGCCTTGAAGTCAATTGGCAAATACAAAAAGTCATAAGTTCCCCGACATTGCTCATCTATGGCAGCAAGAAGCATTTTTGAAGTATACCTAAAACACACAAAAATGACAAAGAAATACTTAAGAAACCATCCTGTAGGACCTCTACAATAAACTGATTGTCCAACATAAATATATGCAATAAGCACGGCCTTGGACATGTGTATGGGCATGAAATGATAATGCAGGGGAGAAAAAGTTTTTGAATTTGTAAGGTTAATGACACTTGAAATTATTAAAGGCAACAAGCAATAATAATCAGCCAACCTGAGTAAAATCATTGAATCACAGCAAATGCATTTAAGTTAGTATTTGCCTATCATAATAAAACAATTTCAGGATTTAAGAATGCTAAAAGAGTAATAGACAAATTTAAACAATGCAATTTTTCTGCTGTAATTAAAAGATGACAAAGTACTAATGTAAGAAATTAAAGGGGTCAAAAAGGGCTAGGAGAACAATTTACATACTTGTTGGGTATATTCTTAATCATAAGTGTTGTTCGTGTGTCTTCTCCGTTCAATATGCGACTTAGGTCAAGTTCAAATAGCTTTTTGTCAGCACTGTTAGTGTTAGCGTCGCTTCTACGGTGATAGAAGTTTCTCATTCTGTCACTGGTAGAATCAAATTTAGACATTGAGGTCAAGGGATGTCTCCCAGGGAAAACATGTGATAACTGATTTGGGGAGCTCTGCCCAGTATTGGTTGACAAATCCAAGCCATTCCCACCAACATGAGGAAACATTTTGTGAGACGAAAATTCAGGAGGATGCAATTGCCATGTACCAGGAAAACCTGTACTACCAAGAGAACCCATGTGAAAACCAGAGGAATCAGGGGACTCTGCCAAATAAGAATGCCGTCTATCCCATGGGGAAGCGGTAACAACCGGTGCTGAACCGATGTGGTGATCTATATGTGATGCTCTCATCATATGAGATGGTGATCTGGGAAAGCCAGGCATCTGTTGAAGACAAGGAGCACACGCACCATTACCAAATGACGGTGTTTTCTGCCAAACCATTGGACCTGGTGGAGTTTGCTGGGGCAAATTCGATCCGCTCCACATGTGATAAAGCCCATGATTAGGAAGGCTCCCATTTCCTGTATTTTAGGGGGGCAAAAAAGGTTCTCAGACCAGGATAACAACATACAACCATTCAAAATGCAGCACAAACATGAGTTTCTTCAATCCACAATTACTTCTAGAAATATTTATTTCAACAAATCAGGCATTATTTCTGATGGTCAGTAAATTTAAATAGTAGTTTTAAGTTTCTGGAGTTAAGAGCCTGTTTGCGAAACCCCCAAACCTAGGTTTCAAAAGTTATTTTCCGCAGGCTGAGACAAAACTCCTCTTATAACTTATCTCATAAATCATAAAAGCTATTCTCCAAAAACTAAATCCAAATGGGCTCTTAATAAAAAATTATGTAAAGCAACATATTTCCCTTCCTATATAAGAAGCATCCAATGGACATACCTCCTCCATTAAAGTCTGTCAATTTACCAGGTGAACCAAATCCCAGAGAGTGCCTGCTGTCAGAGCTATCTGTCACTCCTGGACCCATATTGCCAGATACATTGCTAAAGGTTCTTGAAAAGTTGTAAGGACTGCCACAAGCTAAACCATCGTGATACTCAGGGAGGGAATGAGGATGGAATTTAGGAATTGATGGCCCTCTCACAGTGTTGTGAATGCTAGAATTCACATAAGGCAATACACTCGTTGGTAAGGTATCCATGGTTTGTCGTATTGCTGCTGGAAACCCATGATCAGATCCATTGTCCAGGCAACCAGATGCAATTACTCCAGAAGACGTTATTGCTGTAAATGATGTATAGTGAGACAAAGAAAACCAATTGCTTTCTTGGGAAATAACAACATGAACAGCTTGAAGCAGATAGAAGACCCAAAATCATACCACTCTGGCTTAGTGATAAGTTGTCACCTATACTCTGACTAAGATCAAACTCATTCTGCCCCTTCTGAGACTGCTGCATCAAACTACAAATACAGATTTCGAATGTTACTTTCACGCAAAGGGAAAGAATTTCTGAAATCTAATTTAATTAGTACTATTTACTAATTGAGGATACAGGCATAAAAAAGAATGCTGCGGTCCATTAACCATGAGATGTCGTTTCATCAATCGTGGAATGAAAGAATGCTAAAAAAAAAAGCAGAACCTATAATCTACAAAACACTGATCAAGAGCTGTGCGCTTCAAAGCAAAGAATCGTACATGAGCTAAAAAAGGGGGGGGAATACTTCAATGAAAAGGAGGGGAAAAAAATAGCTACCTTGTTGCACTTGAACCCCTAGGATGGCCGGGTTCAAGCTTGATCTGATTCCCAGCAATTTCACTCTTGTTCAAAGCATGAAGAGCAGCTTCAGCAGCTCGCACATCATAAAACTCTATAAATTTGTCATAATTCGTTTCTGGAGATTGGTAAATCTGCAAGTCAAAATAATATTTAGTATGCTCATGCCCTCTTCATAAAGAAAGAGTAAAAAATTGCCAAAACAAACAGTGAACAACTTACTTCTTTTATTTCTCCATAAAATCCAAAAATTTGTAGAAGTTCATCTTGTGAAACAGAAGAATCAAGACCAGATAGAAGCAATGTACCATGGCTAATATCCTTCTCTGGAGAATTGACCTAACACATCAGCAAGTATAGATGCATCCATAAGCAAAGCATCAAATATGGAATTGTGATATGACTACAAAGAGATTATGATAAGAATAATGCTGACTATTTAAATATGGATTAGGCATTATTCCTGCAGCAAATGTGGCTAACAATCTTACCTTTGGTATCGAATAATGTATGTCAAGTTTCCTAGACCTCAATGACTTGTTTTGAAGAGCTTTCATTGCTTTTTGTGCAGATCTTATATCATAATAAGAAATCATAACAAATCCACGATGCTTGCAAGCAGTATAGGTGGTTCGGACATCACCATATTGCTGTCACCACAAACAAAAAATTGCATCAACTTTTTCAAGGTCTAAAATGTTTCCTAAGAATTCTAACATAACATCTGCCAACGAAAAACAATCAAGATGCACCTCAAAGAGAGCCTTCAGCTCAGAATCTTCAACATTGCTGTTGATGTTTCTAACAAAAAGTGTTCTAGAAGGATGTTCACCAAAAGGAAGTTTCCCTTTGAAGCCTCCAAAGCAACCAGGATCTCCATGTGAACCACTGGTTCTTTTCCCTGAAGTTAGATGTTCATTGCCTTCCAGCTCCATGCCTCCACCACTGCTAAACAGATCAAAATCTTCCAGGTCATCACCAGTTTTGGCAAGAGTATTGAATCCTAAGTCATCAGTGACACCAGAAAATAGATCATCTTCATCAGGAAGGAGATTTCCAATAGTTTCAGCCTCAATTTCTTCAAGAGATTTGAATGGTTCCTCCTCAGGAAGCGAACCAACAGTAAAAGGCTGTTGAGGCAGAACATCACTTTCCGTTAACCTCACTGCACCAAGATATGCGAATCAACAACATAAGATGATGTAACTTTTGGAAAAATCAGAAATTTGAAAAGGAGCAACCAAAAAAGAAAACAATTTCATGTTTATTGTTACATGGGTCAAGGGTAGTGCCCTTCTTTATTCGGCTCCATTAGGAAAAATAATCAGCACCAAATATTCTCATTTATAACTAATACACAGGTAAACTAATAACAAGTACCTCTTGCTTAAAATTAGCACCAGAGATTATCAATTGACTATGCTATAGCCTATAATCCTACTATACAGTTCTTGTACGTGGCATGCATTAGAACAAGATCTTACTCTTCCGGGTAAATATCTCAGACAGTGAGCTTGAGAATAAACTACTTTCACGTGAGGCAGCATTAGTGATGATCCTATTGCCAATTAAACCATATGGGTTAGGTGCTGGCTGCATACGGGCGTTGGACTGAGATCTGGGATGATGATTTAATGCTTCCTTGGAGGCTTTAAACATATCAACACTGCCTTCTTCACCAGACAGACCTGTTGGTGACTTTGACCAACTAGTCTTTGCACTAATTTCTCGAGGTGACAAAGCATTCAAAATGCTGCCGGGTGATGCTGCCATTCTATTCTTTCCTAAAAAAATTTAAAATAAAAATAATATTGCAGATCACAATTTATCCAGTAAATTATTGAATATTCTCCATGTGCACCAGTTACTACCAAACTTATGCTTACACACATGAATATTGAAGGGAAGTGGGGAACCCTGACAACATTTAAAACTAACAGTTATCCCCAGAATACATATCTGCTCTACAATCCAGCAGAATACACCATCAAAACTCATGACTCTTCAAATGATCGCAGCCATACCCAAAACTAATGAGTAAAACAGAAAGGATAAGAATTATACGTGCATTGTAAAGCAGTATAGCAGTAAGGATGAGTCAACAAAGTCTTCAGCATAAACCCAAAAAAATTCATCAGTTTGAGAGTTTATGACAAGTCCTTATAATCACTATTCTGGACGCAACTAAACATTTTGACAAGGAAAAAGTCCCAGAACAAACATGCTTTATTTTACATGAACATTAAGACCAGACCCTTGTCAGATAAGGCAAGCAAAGAGTCCAAAGTTATTTGATATTATAGAATCACAACACTAATGACTTGCCAGATTCCAGACTGGAAGTTTGATATGTGGAAACCAATGCAAGACTTTGAACAAAATATATAAGGTAGTTGATCGTCACCTTGATGGCAGTGGTCATGAATAGATTTTGGCCTCTGCAATCCGGCATTCTTCTGCCAGATGTTAAAGATGGGTTTAAAAATCAACAGGTCCAGAAGGATAAGGCGTTGAGGATATATGAAATAACTTGACCAAGCTAAACTTAAAAAGATAGGATGATAAATACCTCGGAGCAAAAGGAAAGGTCATCAAAGAAGCGTGATGGGGCAGATACAGCCCTCTGATCCATTACTTCAAAAGGCATCCTGTGGCTCAGAGTCTCTGAATGGGGAAAGAGAAAAAATCACTGAAAAGCTCTTCACTTGCTGCCTTTACATTTACCTTCTCAACCGTTGAAAATTTGAAGTCGGCTGTATTAAGAAAGGACAGATAAGAATAAACATAGCAATGCATCACAAAACCTGCTATTAGCGGGTAGAAAATCCAATGCCATCTAAGACCTAAAACGTGATTGATCCTTTCCAACACCCTAAAACCCACCAAAAAATGACGACGAAAAGAAATTTTGCAAAAACAACTTCCTGAATCGTAGTCTAACGGTATAACTAAGCGATATTGTGATAAAACTAACAACAACAACAAAAATTGTGGCATCCTTAAGACTTCAACTAAATACCACCAGAAAGAAAAACAGGAGGAAGATGATACCGAGGAAAGGAGAAAACTCGCTGCTTACCTAACAACAACCTAACTCGGCTGAGCCATTTGTTAGAGAAGAAAATGTATGAAAATAACAAGGAAGCATCAACAAAAAGAAGTAAATTCCTAATCAGCTGGACGCAAAGAACCCCTTCCCTCACAGCTCTCTTTTTCTTTAATAACAAACAAGATCGCATCTTTCTCAAGTTTACAATAATCCGCTCTGGTTTTGGCAGCAACGGAAGCAGATTAAAAAAAAAAAAAAAAAGAATTTTGCAAGAAAAGCCTCAAACGTTGACGGATCAGATGCAGAAATCCATACTTTCATATGGAGGAATAGTGATATGCAGAGAAAAGGTTCTGAATTCTATGATAAAATCAAAATCAGGAACACCAAGACGAAATAATTCGAAAAGATAAGACTACACAAATCATAATTTGTCAAGTTAACAAATTCGTACCTACAAATTTTCAAACACTGTCTCGTTGGCACAAAAACCCCCCAAAACTCTTTCTTCCTCGGTTGCTTCGCAGAATTCAACAAACTTATCCTCCAAAGGGTTGAGAAGAAAGAGAAATAAAATAAATCCTGACGTCAGTTTAGAGCACAACAAAATCATAAATAAGGGATCTCAACATTTTTTGGCACTTGACTCCATCAATCTCCTTATACTCTCACACTGCATTGTGCTGCAGGCTATCTCTTACTCCGAAGAGAACACAAAAGAAATGTCCAAGATGTACAAAAATTTCTTCCTTCTAACAATCGTCCGAAATATTGCTCTAGCGTGCACTAAATAAACCAACCGGAAAGGAATCAGAATTCGAAGCTCAACAGTGAAAATCTGGAGATCCAAGCGACCTTAGAGTAATTTTCCGGCGAGATTAAACTCGCCGGAGACCCTCTGGTTTTGGGAGAGAATCAGACAGAATAGAGGAGGGAGGGAGAAAGTTAAAAAAGGGTGTTAGTTGGCTCTAAAATACATGTAATAACATCACAACAATTATCACAACGGAAAAAAAAAAGAATGCGAGCATAAATAGGCGCGGGGCCGGGGTGTGTGAGTATGCGTGTATTGTTGGGTTTCTGAGTATTAAAATTTTAATTAATGTTTTTTTTTTGTCAAAATTAATGTTCTTCTTCTTCAAGTAATGTAATATCAAATCCTTTTCAATATCGAGCCACATCTAATATTTTTGTCTTTTATATTTTAGTACAAAAAATATTCAGTTCTAATTTCTTTTCAAATATATTTGCTATAAGATACAAAAAATCAAATTATATAAATTAAAAATTACTTTGAATTGGTTAAAAGAAATAATTGCATAGGAAAATTCGAGTATATTTTATTTTTTTAAAAAAATAGCCTTATTATAAAAAGAAAACATTTTTGAATGAGTGGGAAAAAGAAGTGTATGAGAAATAATTAACGCAATAATATAACATGTAATTAAGTTGAAAATTAAAAAAAAAACTAGTTAAAATTTCAAACCTACTTTAAACAGAAATCATATATTATAAATCGGAATATAGGATATATACGAGGAAGTAAATCAAAGTGAGAACTATAATTATACTATTATTTTTTATACAATAAAAAAAGTATTCCTATTACATTAGTTTTTATTTCTATTACGTGAGTTTCTATATCCCTATTTGGTAGTTACCCACTTTTTACCTTTAAATGAATTTTAGCTTCCATATGGACTCTGTTGTCTTAATAGCATGGAAATACGTTAAGTCAGATCAAATTTTGACTAAACAGGTTTTGAGCATGTAACGGGATAAAAGGCTTGAGTTTAGAATTGAGTCTAAATGTAGGGCTTTTTTTTTTTTAGATTCAGGCATGAAGCTTCATAGAGTCTGGTTGAGTTTAAAGCATTTTTAAAGGTCTACTTACAATATAAACTTTTAAAAAGGCTTCATATTGTAAGCCTTGAAAGTCATAAGTAAACTTTATTCACTTTGAAATTGGAATATAAAAATTAAAAAAACTAAATATTGTGTTATTTATGGAGTATTATTATATTAATATAGGAGAAAACATTTTCTCATGTTGTAAGAAAAACATTTTCTCATGTCACACACACATGAAATGGTGGGACCCATATATACATATATGAATTCATATATGTATATGTGGGCCCCACCATTTCATGTGTGTGTAAGAATATTTTTTTCCTCATGTAACATGAGAAAACCAAAACCCTTAATATAATTACATTTATTTAATGTCTAAACAGGTCAGGATTGAAAGCTTACAAGTTAGGCTTTAATAAAATAAATTTGGTCTATTTATACATTTAAGCTTTTAAATAAGCATCCACCTTATCTTTTAAACAAATATGATAGGTCAACACAAGCCCTAAATAAGCTAGATGCAAACCTCCTAATAGAGGTTTAACCTATTCCCACCCCTACTTTCCAATTTATCATTTTTCTTTGGGGCCAACAAAAATGGTATAGTTTTTCATTTTATGCATTTTTTAATTTTAAGTTCTTAGTGGTATTATTTATCATGTGTTACAACTTGCACAAAATATTAGTTAAAAAATTGTTATAAAAAGTAAGTCGCATGATTAATAACTTAATATTTACTCCTATAAACAAAACAATTTATGACAAGCCAATTTAATGCAAGGTAGGGACGTTTGACCTAAAAAAAAAAAATCTGTATTTTCTTTGAATATTTATTTATGATGTTTATTTATTTATCCCAATATTCAATTATATTACTGTTAATTGATAATTGATATCTTGACAACTGTGACGTATTTATTATATTTTTTAATCAATAAGAGTCTTAAATATCTAATAAAATGTATAAGAAGAATGCTCGCTAGAAAATATTAGACGCAACCAATTGACCCCTCTTGGGCAAAATGTAAAAAATTAAAAATTTCAACAGAAAGATATTATGAAAATATATTGAATTTGAAAAAAGAAACCACGAAAAGGTACAAAAAGAAAAAGAGAAAAAGGATACGAAGTGAGGAAAAGAAATTGACTTTATGAATTTCCTCATTATTAGGAGTAGATGGTAAAAAATATATTTCTTATTAAAGAAAATTTATAACATCAAATCCAAATCATCCACGTGTTGAAAACCATCAAAACCAGTCATTTCCGGGCCCACATGTGGGGGGCGCTACCCTACGTGTCAACAAAGCAATGGAGCTCCACTCTGATTTATCTTCCAAAGATTCAGGTTACGCTTAATGGAGGATGTTAGGTATAAATAAATAAAAACAATAATGTAAAATAAAATATATTAAAATCACCGAAAAATTCTTTTTTTTTTTTTTTGCTCGTTTAATATATAAAAATGGAATGTTGCTTGGCGGGGTGAGGCAAGCAATGGTGGAAGGAGAGAGAAGGAAAGTGTGGATGAAGAAAATGTTTGAGAGGAGAGAAACCAAATTAGTTGTCGTATTTAATTGAGTTTAGTATAATTATTTCTTGGGATAAGATCCTGCCTCTGTTTCACTCCAGGAATAATTTCATTTCTTTAATTTATTTATTTATTTCCCTAACTGTTTCTTTGATCCAATCTCACCTGCCAATTTCTTTAATTTATCCTATTGTAGACATTTTTAAAATAAATAAGAATAACCATACAAATATATAATGGCAAGTGGGTTACTTGCTCCTCAAATTATGGGCATGGGATTTGGCTCATCAGATTGGAGGGGAGGGGAGGGAGGTATAGTCATAAATTGACTATTTTACCCTTATATATGAAAATAAGTATTTAATGATCACTATGAGATTGAAATTGATCAAACAACTAAATCATGGTTTCATAAGTTTTTTTTAATAAATTGAGACAACTTCTCTCGCATATTTATTTTAAATGATAACAACACTTCTAAAAAGTTAAAATAAATATGATACATATAAAAGGAGGGCAAAATATAAACGATGTATCTAGTTTATATGATAGTTGTTGGTGATAATAAGAGTGTGGCCAAAAAGAGCTATGAGATTTGCAATTCTTAAATACGATCATTCATTAAAAAAAAAAAAAACAAAGAGAGTTAAGCATGAGAGTTGAGACAGAGAAAACCCTGAACTTTGAAGTTTGAACTAATGTGTTAATGGGAGATGAAATTTATTATGTCATTATAAAATATATTAGTAAAGGATAAGAAAGGGCTTGTATTATTTTACTAAGGCTAATTTTGTAATAAGAAACTTTTTCTCTCATTTCCTGGTCAAAAAGTCAGCCCCTTATCTTGAAGGGGACGCTAAAAAGGGAAAATAGGGCCCTCCAAAGCTCTCTATAAAATATGGCATTATGTAAATTACTTTGATATCTTTAATATATATTTACTTAATTTGATTATATTAAGAAAATTAAATGAGTTAGTTAATATAATATGTATTTTATAACATGTCCTAATCACCTTTCTCAATTCCCCTATTCCCTCCCCTCTTAATTATTGTTGATAGAACACTGTAGGTGTAAATTAAAAAAGGATTATCAAATATGAAAATTTTGTCTTAGATTTATAACTAAAATTAACTTCCAACTATATCTTATATTAAATACCGGTGGAAGTAAATAGTCTTGTATATTATTACTTCTGTATATTAATATTTAATGTAATATTGAGTGCATGTAAAAGACGAAAAGGACTTGCTCCAATGTTGAAATAAAAGAGACATTGAAGGTGCATGTGCGTATTAGGCTATTGAAGTCTAATTTAAATAGTACAACAGGGACACAAAATTGGAAATGAGGGCGCAAGTAAATGAAAACATTTTTTTCTGGATATATGCCTGTCCATCTATAAAGTTGATAGGCCAATATATCTTTATTTTATAAACTTATTTATCATTACATCGTGTTCTTAGTATAAGATCAACTTTATAATTTAATTTTTCATTAAAATGGATTTTACATTAAGAACCAGGTGAAATATTTATCAATGTCACATTACATATAACCTTTTTACTTGAGATTAAGAATAAGCAACTCGTTTTGCAATTAAAATTTACTAAGTTTAACGCGTTGTTTTGGCAACCAAAAAAAAAAGTTTAGCAGGGTTGTTCACATAATTAACCGAAATTAAAGGGAGAATATAGGGTGTAATCTTTTTTATATACATATATATCATCATTTTAGTGAAAGTATTTTTGTGGGAAATATCATCGGCCACTAAATAGGAATTGGTTTGTGTCACTTTTGCTCTAATTTCGTTAGGCCAGACTTTGACCAGTTTGACTGATTTGGGGCGGGGTAAAATGGGGTTTGTGTATTCATTAACATTTTTTTTTTTTTTGAACACTTGGTTTTCAAAACTATTTACATATACTAGTATGAGTATGGAAGAGTTTTTTTTTCTCAATTTATTATTTATTAATTAACTTCCCCATAAGGATATAGCGATGATGAATTGAATTATGAGATGGGTTTACATAATTTCAATAATTAAATTCCGAAAGGGGAAGATAATGAAGTACTAGTATCAATTATAAATTATGGCTCAAAACTCAATTTGGGTTTATTTGTGTTGCTTTTGGACTGTTTTGATTGGGATGAATTGGTCCAATTTAACGTCGTCGGGCCAATTATAGCATGCTTATTTATTGAACGGAATGCATTAAATAAATTACTAGCATCTTGTATTCCATTCAAGAAAGAATAGACTCAAGAGTAATCTGCATAAACTCAGAAAAGGTTCGTTGTAAAATTTCAAAAATCAAGAAAATTACTCTCACAACTAAAAGTTAAAAAGAATTTTATCACATATTTTCAAATTTAAATTAGGGAAAATTTCAATTAAATGCCTTTCCAATTTTCAAAACCCTCAAATATCATGTGAATTTGTAAAAATACTGAAAGGACGTGTGGGCTTTTCTGGGTTTTGCAAATTGGGAAGATTTTACCATTTTGCCCTTAGTTTTAAAATTTTTTTTTAAAAAAAACTCCGGAAGGCCTCTGCCACCGCTCGCCGGGGTCCAGCAGCCAGGCGCCGCTACCGAACTCCACTGGTGGCCGAGACAATTCCCCAATTTTTTTTTTTAAAAAAGGGACCATTTTTTTTTGGGGGGGGGGATGCACACATTGATTGAATAAACTAAGTGGTCCAATGGTTGGGCCATTTGCTTTCTACCAAGAGGGTGAGGGTTTGAATCCTACCCCTTGCACTTTTCTTAAAAATTTTTCAACAAACCTCCTCTCACGAAAAAAAAAAAAATACTACCGGAGCTTTGCTGGCGACTCTAAGCTGCCTGTTACTAGACTCTGATGATTGACGACATCGTCGCCAGCCACCGAAGTCTGGCGGCTGGAGCGGTGGCCCTTCGGTAGGGGTATTTATTTTTAAAATTTATTTTAAACCTAAGGGCAAAATGGTAAAATCACCTCAATTTGCAAAACCCAGAAAAGTTCACACGTCCTTTCAGTCTTTTTATAAATTCACATAACATTTGGGGGTTTTGGAAATTAGAAAGGTATTTAATTGGAATTTTCCCTTTAAATTATGTATATACATGTTTTTAAGTTAAAGAAGCATGTGCTAACACCTTGATGCTACAAGTGGGATCAAATACTCAACCTCCCACTTATAAAGGAATATCCATGCTATTAGGCTATAAAGTCATTGACTATTTATATACATTTTGTTTTTGTTTGTTTGTTTTTAAGAGTTACGAACACAATTCCAAATGTAAAGCATAATATCAAGACTTGTTTATTAAGAGTTTTCAACTGATTAATCACACCACATATGTGAGGCATCCAAGACAGTTCACTTGTCCTCATGCCGAACAAATCCTCTATAGCTCTCCATAACACAAATCCTCTATTGTTAAAAGACTACAACAATACTTATGAAGCTCTTGATATAAAACTCACAACACATTCATACTTGTCCGCAATCATAGTGAATGATACATAATAATTATTTTAAATTTCACACAATCATAGATATAATGATGATTAATATTTGCTGAATGATTTCAAGAATGGAAGCTTAGAAAGGGATGGAAGAGAATGGAGGAGTAATAATTGATTAATTAATTAAATTAATTAATGAGATAGAAAATAGAAGTGGAAGATATTGCGTGGAGGGTATTCCTTTGGATAGTGTGAATAAGAGGATAAAGTTATGATATGGTTCCTATTTTGTACCAAACAAAAAATGCCACAATTGAGAAGCAACGTTTCATTTCATTACTCTTATTATTATTATTAGGCTGATTTGTTTTACTCACCCACCCACCCAGCCACATGCCCAATCATTTATTCTCACCCCTATTTATTTTTATTATTATTTATTATTTATTAGAGAGAGAGAGGGTTTGTGTTGTTGTTGAATTATATTTATTACATTATCTTTATTTGGATCACTCAAACAAACTCAGCTCAGAGCAGCCTCTGTTTTTTGTTTGTTTCCTCTTTTAAAAAAATTATTTTTTATTTGGTGACCTTTCTTTTGCTGCAAACATATGATGATTCTTAGCTTTTTAGGGTTGGCCTTTTTTAGATCATCATTTGCACTTTTCCCTATACGTGACTTTCACGCACGTCTATGTTTTTCTTTTCCTTCCTTCCTTCCTTTTTTTTTTTCTTTATTTATTTCTTTAAATTTAATATTCTGATTCTTTTTTAAATTCAGAAATTTACATTCTGGTACTAACCACACTGCCGGCCATTCTGATTACAGATTTCATATCCCTGCCCTCCACCATCAACAATACGTTCCCTTCAATCCATTTATTGGATTTTTTTTTTGGTCGTGTGATAGGAAATAATGTTGAAGTAAAAAACAACAGAAAAAAAAAATGAGTATACGTTCTTTTATATATAAACAAATATTTTGAAAATTTTCAATTAAACACCTTCAAACTTTTAAAATCCAAAATTAGGGATTTGTATTAGGATTAAAATGTAATTTTAGCCACCAAGTCTTTCGTATTAAGTGTCTAACATAACTAAGTTCCAATCCTTGAGGAGGAAAAAAAAAAAAACTAATAAGTTACAATCTTTAAAAAAAAATGTACAATTTTACTAATTCCAATAAATTAACTCAGACATTTATTATATAGTTGGAGGGAGTATGAATAGATTCCACTAGTAACGAATGTGTTAAAATTAGTCTATTTTTAAAATATTGTGTCTACTTTTGTACCTAATTGTGCCATACAGTGAAAAACGTCATTGCTAAAATGACACATTAACCCTTCATAGTAAGATGTTTTATTATTTATGATTATCAAGTGTTGTAAATAGTTAATGAAGTATGATAAATAAAATTGATTTGGGATTTTGATAGTTCTGAGGTATTTTTCTGAAAAATTTCAATTTACATTAGTTTCTCCGAGACTTTTAAATATGTAATAAAGATTTTTATTACTCTATCGGGTACTTTTTATAAGCAATTTTGTCTCTCTTAGGGATGATCTTTCTTATAAGCAACTTTCTCCTCCTCTTCAAAATTTAAACTACTTTTTTCTTTTCTATCCTTATTAAATGTATATCTTTATATTAATTGTTCCTCATTTATCACTAATTCTCTTTTATTTAATCATTTGTTATACATGCTCTTTCATTTCTTATGATTATTCTCTCTCATATGCTCATTTCATAAATATGAGCATATTTAGAAGAAAAATAATATTTTTAATACATTCATTGTTTTTAACTAAACTTAATCATTAGTTTGTCTTGCGCAATAAAGATGAAAGTTGTTTATAAAAAAAAACCTAGAAAAAGTGTCATTTACGAGGATATTAGTTATCCATAAAACAATACTCCTTCCAATTCTTTTTATACTCTATGGGATGATCTTTTAATACAAGAAACAAATCCACTTTGTCTGAAATCTTAAATAGTTTTTATTTTTAGTTTTATCCTCATTAAATATATGTCACACATAATTTATCTACAACAAATTTCTACTCATTTATCTCTCATGCACACTTTTTCAAAACAAAGGTGTGATTGAAAAAGATACTCCCTTCATTGCTATTTATAGAAGTTTAATAATTGAATTGTGTGGTTTAAAAAAATGGTTAAAGTTAATTAGAAATAATGAGTATGTCCGAAATAAACTTTATTTATCAAGTATGGCTTTATTAATGAGGGACAAATAAGAGAGATAAATAAAGTAAACATAAGTATTATTAAACTTTTAATTAATGTGATACATATAATTAATGAGTGGTAAAAATTAAAAAGAAAAAACACATTAAATATTTAAATAACTCTTATCATACTCTTATTAAAAAACCAATGCAATTTAAATTTTGGCAAGGTTATTAAACTTGGATTGACCATTAAACCAATCAAGGTAATGACTAGGTCAAGGGTCAGTGAATCATATCGGAGTTAACTTAGGGTAGACTAGTGAAGAAGGAATACTTCCAATGTAAAATTCTAAATAAAATTAAAAAGCAAATTAAAATATTTTTTAAAATAAAAAAATGTTGAACAAGTCAAATCGGTCTTACTTGCCAGACGGACCGGTTGGACTACTTATTCACCAGTTTTCAGTTCAAACCGGCTGATCTGATCCGATTTAAATAACATAAAAGTTTGGGCTCTTATAAAAAAAAAAAAATTGGAGAGAATACAAAAGTTATATATTTATTGCTTTTTTGGATAACATTCTAAACCATGTAATTTAATTTGATATTTGTTCTATATAAAGAGGATTGAGATTACGTTATTATGAGGATTATCTTTATAAATTTTTCATTTCTTCTTCAATTCTTTTAAATAGAGTGATATGATATTGACTACAGTCTCCGCTATAAGAAAAAATTGAATACCCGTTTTACGTTCAATCCCCATGGAGTCAGTGACTATACACATGGACCCTGAATTATTATTATTATTATTAACACATAAATTAGTCTTAAAATGTCTGAATTTAGTAAAGTTGAATGCCATTGATTCTTATATCCAATTTATTAAAAGGGAAAATTGATTTCAGGGCCCAAGCTAGTAAAATAATTACAAAAAAGGCCCAAGAAACATTCACATGCCAGAAGGGCTTTTTCTGGCATTTTTTCAAAAAGCGTTAGCAACTATATCAGTAGCGTTTAACAACTATATCAGTCCCCGTTAACAACTAAATCAGTTTAATTAACAACTACATTTGTAGCAATTAACAACTACATCTGTAGCAATTAACAACTATATCCGTACACTTTTTTTTGAAAAAATGCCAGATGGCATGTGAATGTTTCTTGGACCTTTTTTGTAATTATTTTATTAACTTGGGCCCTGAAATCAATTTTCCCTTATTAAAATATCTGACCAACCAGTGACAATGATTATCAACAAATTTCAGGCATTTATTGTTAAACTTTGATTCTCGTGTAGTATTTGTAGATCACTTGAGATTTAAAAAAACTTGAGCAATTTAGACAAATCTATATATTGTGTTAGTTTATGTTCTAAAAAATATCTCCTTCTCTTCCATTTGAGGCTTTAGCTGGATTCGCGCGGCTCCTGAATGGATTTAAGCTTCCTAGCTACCTCAAACTTTTTGAAACACAAAGGACATTTTCTTAACTTTAATTTTAATTTAATCATCAATTGTCCGTATTATTATTAATTATTAAATACACACACACACACAAAAATTATGAAGCATATCAATTTTAGGGACCCTCGTGGACCTCAACGATGAAGTGACACATAAGAGGTCATATTTTGTGTGTCGGGTCCCTTTCACCAGTCGAAACCCGACCATGCCTCTTAATTATTAACCATAACTTCTCCTCTGAAAAGTTAAAATCATGGGCTTGATTGGTGTGTGTGGTGAAACTTTATCTTGCACGGAATATTTATTTAATTGCGCATGAAACTTGCATATTGAACATCTCAATAATTTAGTGTTTTGCACGGTATCTTAATTATTATAATTTTTTTAAACTTCAAATCTCCACTCTAATCAACCTAATTATTTAAAATACTGTCTATAACTTAAATATTTAAAATGTGATTGGGTGTAGCCGTGTAGGGAAACAAGAGGAATAATATAAACCATACATATCTATTAATCATTAATGCTCCTTTGGCTCTATATATAGGGTAGAAAGAGGAAAATTTTGTATTCTATTTATAGGATAGATAGAGAAAATTTTTATATGAATATATAATTCTACTTTTCATTTATTTATTGATTGGACTTTCTTTTCATAGGGTATAATGTATATTTAACGAAGTTTAAGGTTTTTCTTGATTTATATGAAATATGTGGGAAGTGTCAGGAGCAAGTTTCCTCATTTTCACTCCTTTCCTAATTCTCTTCAGTATCATCTGCCGCTTTCCCTCCTCCAATCAAAACCTTCCACGTATACCTGAAGAGAAAAGAATCAAGCAAAGATAATTAAAAAGAGCCTGTTCTTTTCACATAATTAATTTTGTTAAGTGGATCTAATGAAATCAAAACAAACTGTATCTCGAATTAATGTTAGATATAAATTAATTTCATTTTTTTTGGCAACTTGTATGTATCATAGTTGGTGTTGAAATGAGATATAACTAACATATTATGGGTATAGGAACGAACACTCATAATTATAATTGAGCAAAACTAATATGAATCATAAAATTATTTATTTAAAAAATACTTTTTTTGATTTTATTTAGATATAACCAACAAAATTAATTCAGGTATATATATGATGAGGGAGTACCATGTCATTATCATCCACTAATGTTATTTTTCTTAGAAATTATCAAATTACAATTATAAGGATAAATACTTATAATTATGGAAACTTACATGCATCATTGGGGCTAACATTAGATACACTTAATTATAATTGAGGAAAACTAATAATTAAGGATTCAAAAATTATTTTTAAGAAAACAATCAAATTAATTATGTAAAAAAAATGGTCGAATCCTTTGCAATTATTTTTTATTGCTTCTTTTCTCTTCAAGTATGGTTGGAAGGCTTTAATTTGATTAGAGGAGAAAAAGCAACAGATTGCAGTGGAGAGAGTAGGAAAAGGAGAGAAGACACTTATAGAGGTGCCTTATATATATAAGGCCAAAGGAGGAGTACAATAATTAGTTGATAACTTTGATCAGATCAAAACTCACATAATAAATTAACCCAACTTAATTAATTATTCTCTCTGATTTACGATATAAGTTACTTTTAGAAAAATTATTTCATTCACAATACAAACTACTTGGAAGATAATTAATACTTATTTATTAATTGTGACCGGCCAAACACTGTGGGCATTTTCAAGAAGTATTCGGTAGACCATATTTAGTTATTGATATGAGAGCCTCATCTTTTGAATTTTAAATATATGTGTATGTAGGATGGAGATGCCAATTATTACGATATTCCTCATTTTTTATATACCTTTAATTTAATGTCCAAGTATTTAATATCTACGTGATCTAATACCATTCACAAGGTAACTTCATCTCTAAAAGGATGTCATTCTTGAAATGATATATCTTGAGAGAGAGAAAAATTGATATATATGGACTTTTTTTTGGAGCCGAAAGGATATATAGTACAAAACAAATACAATAAAAATTAGAGGAGGAGGTCGAGCAGGTTTATTTGGGATAGCAAGAATATATAGAGATCATATAGCTCTATCACCAAAGCTCAAACTAGTTTCCTTACTCATCCAAGTTAGTTTATCCTTATAGCTATCAAACCAGTTTCTCTACTCACCTAAGGATGAGTAGATACTTATCATTGGATGAGTAGGGAGAGGCTTTTTTCAAATCCGGATCATCTAGATCAAGATTTAGTTTTTTTTCAATTGTCAAATTTTAAATGAAAAAAAAAATCATTTTTAAAAAATAAGTTTGTTAAGAGATTATTTTTATTTTAGATTATCTATCTATTAAAATAATTTTTTTTACAAAAAAAAGTGAAAAAGGTTAAATCTAGATTATTTAGATGGGAATAGGTTCAAGGATGAATAGGAAAACTGCAGATTTCCATGGAGATGGGTCATACGCTACTTCAAGCATTAGCTTGTCTTTTTTTTTTTTTGGGCTTCCAAAAAAAAAAATATATTGAAAAGAAAAGAAATTACAATGTCTAAGACTGAAACGAAAACAACCAACAAAATGAAATTATCAAATAAACTCCAGAAATAGAAATTTAAAACTGGAACCACAAGCCAGTGAAAGATCTTTAATATAGACTATAGAGAGAAAACGATACATAATCAAAAGAAACACCCTGAACACCAAATACCAAATAGGCTTGCAGTTGTGGAGGTTAAGATACTCAATTCAAAAGGTAAGACTATCCAAAAGAAGCTTTAGCAATCCACCCCACTAGCAAATCTACTTCCATGAGAATACATATGTAATAATGGTCCCTAATTAAATTCTTCGAGACTATATAGAGTTCTCAGTGAGGGCAACAAACATATTAATAGCAAAGAGAACACAATCAGACCATAGAGTAGAGAAACACAACTCAAGCCCAAGGATGAACAGTGTTGCCATACCAATAACTGTCACTGAACAGAGCTTTTCTAACCCCGAAAATGAACAGTGTTGACATTCCCACTTAACAGGCACGTGTCTACAGACTTACTGAACCGACTCAAGTTTACGATTCCCAAATGATCATCTAAAAGCCATACAACATAGTTCAGACCAACAGAGTAACTCGTCTTCCTCCCACTCCTACAGTCAGATCATAACTATTTTTACAACAGCACGTAATGGCCCAATTTTTAGCACTATAATCATACATTCCTACTACCTCTCCAATACTAGGCATTTAACATTACTCAGCAGAGTTAATCCAGTAATATGAGCCATGTTATTAGCAATCTCTAAGCCTAATCCCAAAAGACCATCAGTATTAGAAAATCTATGATGCTTGAAGATACCTCTAACCTTAGAATCCATAGTTCTAAAATTTTCCATCTGTGAACATCTCTGCCTTATGCGACGCTGCTCCGCCACTGATTTACTCAGAAAGCCCCTACTCTCGCTCCTCGATATTCATCCTTCAAGGCCTTGCTTTCATTTGTGAGTAAGGATGAGCTCCACAGCCTCGAACCGTACACCGACGCCGAGAGCCCTGGAGGCACCCATCAGAGATAATCATCGGAGGTCTTCACTACGGCGGCGTGAGAAACCCTATCAAAGGTGGAGAAGGAAATCATAGCAGAGAGGGAAAAGGAAACGACGCTCTCAGGGTTCCCACTAGTTAAGCATGCATTAGCTTGTCGTTCCGAATAAAAAAGGACAATAAAAAATAGATCATTAGCAGAGAGAGATTCTAATATCATCCACAAGGCAACTTGAGCCCTAAAGGATATACATGGTGACAGCATTATGCATGCTCTAACAATATCTCCTCCTTTGCGCCTCATGAGACTCATGCAAAATGACGAGGAAATTTATTAATTAATTAATATATATATATATATATATATATATTATTAATAAATTATTCTCTAAAAATTAATCAAAAACATATATAAATTAGACTAAGTATTAGTAATTTGTAAGAGAGGGAGGGATAGATGGTAAATAAAATATAAGGGAAAATTGATTACAGGGCCCAAGGAAGAAAAATAATTATAAAAAAGGCCCAAGAAACATTCACATACCAGGGCCTTTTCTGGCATTTTTTCAAAGAAAAGTGTACGGATATAGTTACTAATTGCTACAGATGTAGTTGTTAATTGCTACAGATGTAGTTGTTAAAATGTAGTTATTAATTAGACTGATTTAGTTGTTAATGAAGACTGATATAGTTGTTAAACGCTACTGATGTAGTTGCTAACGTTTTTTAAAAAAATGCCAGAAAAGGCCCTAGGGCTTTTTCTGGCATGTGAATGTTTCTTGGGCCTTTTTTGTAATTATTTTTCTTCCTTGGACCCTGTAATCAATTTTCCCAAAATATAATAAGAGTTTAGAGGAGAGAGGTATCTGAGAGTTTGAAGGGCAGAGGAAAAAGTACACAGTTTCGTCATCCTCTCCCTTTCCTTTAACTCTTTTTGCCTTTCACCCTTCTCTCTCTCTCTCTCATTTCAAGGGCCTTTTCCCTTTTCCCTCTCTCTCTCCCTTGGACGAATGTCTCAGACGAATCCCGCGTCCCTTCATTCAACAAATTTTTTTAATATATGAAAATTAGTTATCTTATTTATGCATTTTTTTAAAAGAATTACTCCTATATAATATGAACTATAAAAATATAGGGAAAATAAAATGACAAACCTAGAAAAAATAATATTTATTATGAATGATAATAAAAAATTATAATTATTTAGAAGAACCGAACATCGTAATATAAATTTAAAATAACTAAATTGTCCCTAACCAAATCTCTTATATAATCGCTTGCATTTATAATTAAAAAAATAATTAAAACTAAAACCGCTCATCATATAAACTTTCTTGATTTAACATATATGTTAAACGATAAAAAACCTTTGAGTTTTATTAAAATTATATAATTTCATTTTGAATAAAAAATGTGTTGATTTTAAAAATAATTATAATTATAATTTTTACAAAATTCAAGAATGGGTATTTTTTTTTCAAAGATGTCTATGCACGTAATGCGAAAAATGAAAATTTAGAAAAATATTATTTAATTTAGTGAAACCTAGAATTATATATTAGTTTTTAAAATAGAATGTGAGAGAAAATGTAGGAGGGAATGCTGAAGATTTTGTTAGGGGGTATTTTAGTATTTTTAATTTTTGTATTTGGTCATTCTAAATAATTATTATTTTTATAGTTCTTCTCCATAAATACCTTTTCTACCAAGTCCTTCATTCTAATTTTTTCAAAAAATATATGTATCTAATTGGAGATATATCTTCATAAATATGGCAATTATTTTTGTGGCACAAAGCCTGATAAATAATTATTATGTTTATTATAAATTTTCAAATACATTCCAAACGATGAAAATTAGTGAGGGCAATACTTAGGTCAAATACATTTGATCAATTCTTCTGCTATCATACATAGTCAAGTAATTTGTTTTATAATTTCACATGAAATAAAAAGACACATATACGTAGCTTATGTTTTGTTTAATCAATGGTATCTGAGGTGCTCCTTTAGAACATGGGATAAAAAAATAAAACAAATAAAAAAAACTATAAATATGCATGATAGATCCGGAATGAATTACGCTACATTAATTTAATACTTATAAACTCGTCATATTTTGAATCTGGATCAATTTGATATAAATTAAAAGGAATTATAGTGAGCGTGCCAGTAAATTTGTTGAATGAAAATCTAAATTTTTGGAACACTTAAAGATACTTTTATATTTAAATGTAATGTAATATTTAAAAGATAAAAGAACAACAACTATTAAAGCAGAATACTGGGCTTTAAAGAATTTTTGTGGACAACAAGCCCAGAGCTACATCTAATTGAACTGTCCCATAACAAGAGTATTAATGAGATGGATCTTTACTTCGTTGACCTGTCCGTAGAGGGTTGTCTCCTTAGCTAAAGCCCATGTAAAAGGGCCAGCCCCACCTGATACAAGATTTCAAATCCATCTCAGTTTTCATTTTACTAAAGAATACTCCTTCTGGTTTTTATTATAAGGCACCAACTACTAATAATTTTTTGTCTTTATTATAAAGCACTAACTATTTTTAACTAACTCATTTATTGCTATTTTCTATTATATCCTTACTTTAACAAATCCATTTAAATCTACATTATTAAAGTAGGGGTAAAGTTGGAAATTTTTACCAATTTTGAACCAATTTAATGACTTAACTACCATTCCTTAGTTTGTGAGAAATGATAGTTGTTGCCTTATAATAAGGACCAGAGGGAGTACAACATTGCATATAATAACTAATGAGGGTTAGCACAAGTGGTAAGCGGCTTGTGTTGCTTAAGTAAGGTTTCAAATTCGAGTACTGTGAATGCAGAAAAACCCTGTTGGGAGACTCATCCACCATAGCCAGGTGTGTGACCCAGGTCTAATATGGATTAGTCAGTGCGAAGCTTTGAAACAACCAAAAAAGAACATTGCAGATAATATAATTTGTTCTAAAATTCTTATTCTTCAAATCTCTCACACTCACAACTCTGAAATGTATGCTATATTCCATATAACTGGTTCATATGTTGTTATAAAACTATCGTTTAAAATACTTTAAATTGAAATTTTCAAAAGGGAGAGAATTTGTGTAATCAATATGCATAATCTGTAAACATGCAATACTTCTACACAAGAAAGAAAAATAGTAAAACTCACAAGACTGTCGAATATGATAATGAACAATGGAGAAATCCGGGCCCAACTTTCGTTGTATTCTTAAGACAATTTTGCTCCCTCAATATGGATACTGAAGGTTTCTGAGCAATTGTCTCCTAGGATAGAGCAGATTATTCGTCTCCAGAAAAATGACTCTGTCTTTTTGAAACCCAAGCGAATCCAACAAGTCTGTTTTCAAAACGCACATAATGTATATGCAATATGTAGAAAGAGTGTATGTAGAAAAATCTTATTTTATTCTATCACTAGGGCACCCTATTTATAGATGAAGAAAGTTTAATCAGATGGACTTGTCTCTTGCTGGTGAACTAACACGACTGTGGCGAACTAACGCAACCGATGGTAGCGAACTAATGAGTCCTCTTATTCATAAGCCATGGAATTTAGACATTAAAATCTAACAAAAACATGACAAACAATCAGGTTTGTTGCTTATATTTTGAAATTTAAAGTGACTATTTATTAATGAGATTTGAAATAATTCAATTTTTCATTAATATTGCTACATAATACATAAATTAAAAAATTATTTATTTGAAAAAATGATTATGCAGCTTTTCCCAAAATACGCTTTTATTAGTACATTGGAACCTAACAAAAATAATCATTGATCTCGTGTGCCTTGGGTAGTGATTTGTGTTGGAATTTTAAGATCCCACCGGACAGAATAATGACAACAAATAAAGGAAATTGAGAATAAATGACACATACAGATATTCTTTATGGAAATCTCACTATGGGAAATTCTAAATAATTACAACCTCTCTTTAATTGTAAGGAAGAAACAATTTATCCTTCTCTTAAATTAAGAGAACCTCTCACAAAAATACACTCACGAAATTATAGAAGGAAGAGAAGAGATTGTTATATGTTGAAGAGAAGGGGAGAGGCTCTATTTATAGCTTCTCCACCACCTCCTTTCGTCTTTCACAAATTCATGCATGCCGTCATTGTTGACTTGTGAAAGTTGCTTTTCAATTTGCATTTTCCTTCCTCAACCATAGCCTCCAATTGTAGCCATCATGATTGACCATCCGTCTTTGTTGACAATCTCCCACTTGGAGATATGATTGAGAACCAATCAATCTCCACACCATTCTTGTTGTCTTCTTGTTGTCTATGTCACTTCCAGACCAAATGAAGATCTGCACCACACAAATTTATCAGTGTTGATTGCCTTTGTTAATGCATCTGCTAGGTTTCTTTTTGTGTGAATCTTTTGCATGTCCACACTTCCATCTTCTACTACTTCACGAACAAAATGATATTGAACTCCTATGTGCTTCGTTCTGGAATGAAATGCTGGATTCCTTGCAATGTGCAAGGCACTCTGACTATCACAATACAACACCATATGTTGTTGTTTGTGTCTGAGTTCTTCCATGAATCTTCTCATCCAGATTGCTTCCTTACAAGCTTGTGTAGCTGCCATATACTCAGCCTCTGTTGTAGATAGTGCCACAACTGACTGTAGTTTAGATACCCAGCTAACACCTACTTTTCCAATTGTAAACACATAGCCTGTGGTAGATTTTCTTTTTTCAAGATCACCTGCAAAATCAGAATCAACATATCCTCGGCAACAAAATCAGATCCTCCATAACATAGAGCAACATTTGAGGTTCCTTTGATGTATCTCAAAATCCTCTTAACAGCTTTCCAATGCTCTCGACCATAATTTGTCATGTATCGACTAACCACTCCCACTGCATGTGCAATGTCTGGTCTTGTACAAATCATAGCAAATATTAAACTCCCTACTGTTGATGCATACGGTACTCAAGACATCTCCTTCCTCTTTGCTTCATTGCTAGGACTCATACTTGAGGATAATTTGAAATTAACAGGAAGAGGGGCAGACATTGGCTTACAATCTTGCATGTTGAAGTGCCGTAAGATTTTCTGAAAATAATTCTTTTGAGATAGCCAAATCTTCCTGCTATTTCTGTCTCGGTGAATTTGCATCCCTAGAATCTTGTTTGCTGGTCCCAAATCCTTCATGTCAAATTCCCTAGCCAACTGTGCCTTTAATTCTTGAATAAGATCTATGTTGGGGCCTGCTACCAACATATCATCAACATACAACAGTAGTATAATGAAATCATTACTACCAAACCTCTTGAAATATGCACAAGGGTCTGAATTGAGTCTGTTGTAATCAAGGCTTAATATGAAGGAATCAAATCTCTTATACCAACATTTCGGCGCCTGTTTGAGACCGTACAAAGATTTGTTCAACCTGTAAACCAAGTTCTCCTTATTTGGTTCTTCAAAACCTTCTGGTTGGAGCATATAAATTTCCTCTTCAAGATCAACATGAAGAAACACAGTTTTAACATCTAACTGCTCTAGATGTAAATCAAATTATGCACACATAGCTACTACTATACGAATAGTAGTCAGACGAACCACAGGTGAAAATATTTCTGTGAAGTCTATGCCTTCCTTTTGAGCATAACCTTTAACCACCAATCTTGCACGATACCGCTCTACTTGATCATCATTGTTTCGTTTGATCTTGTAAACCCATTTGTTTCCAATAGGCTTTCTTCCTTGCGGTAATGGCACAAGCTCCCAAGTCTTGTTTTTATGAAGAGCTTCAATTTCTTCTTGCATTGCTGTCATCCACAGTGATCCATCCGAGCTAGTTGTTGCTTCTCGGAATGTTGATGGTTCTCCATCTTCTGTTAAAAGATAGTACGCAACATTGCCCTCCACAATATAATCAGACTGCCAGGCTGGTGATTTCTTTTCACGAGTTGACCGTCGAACTTCTGAAATTTCAGTCTCAACTGGTTCTTGCTCCTTGTGTTCTGGTATTGTTTCAGAAGAAACTTGTTGCTCAGACTTTTGCTTCACCTGAATCGTCAAAGTATCTGGTTTATTTGCTAAAGTGTCTTTTACATCTTTCTCTTGCAGCTTGTCCTCTGCAAATACTACATCTTTGTTGATGACGACACTGTGGGCAGTAGGATCCCATAGTCGATACCCCTTGACTCCATCAGCATAACCCAAAAATCTACATTTTCTGGATTTTGGATCCATTTTTGTGACTTCTTGGGTGATGTACATTACAAACACAGGACTTCCAAATGTGTGTAGATGAGAATAATCTGTTGGCTTACCAGTCCACATTTCCATCGGCGTCTTCAGATCAATCGCTGTTGATGGTGAACGATTAATCACATAACAGGCAGTTTTGATTGCTTCGGCCCAAAATGACTTTGTCATACTTGCAGTCCTCAACATAGCTCTAGTTCTTTCGAGTAGAGTTCTGTTCATCCGCTCTGCCACTCCATTTTGTTGAGGAGTGTATGCCACCGTGAGTTGTTTTTTGATGCCTTCCTGATTACAAAAGGCATTGAATTCATCACCTGTGTATTCTCCACCATTATCTGTCCTGAGACACTTAATCTTCTTCTTTGTTTTCAACTCTACTTGCGCTTTGAATGTCTTGAAGACTGAAAATACATCTGCCTTCCTCTTGATTGGATACACCCAACATCTCCTGGAATAATCATCAATGAAGGATACAAAATACTTTGCTTCTCCCAGGGACATAGCCGGTGCTTGCCATACATCAGAGTGAATCAATTCTAGAATATTTTTACTTCTAAAATTAGATGTAGTGAACTTCAATCGGTGTTGCTTGCTTGTAACTCAATGCTCACAAAAGGGTAAAGATACCTTCGTGAGACCAGGGAGAAGTTTCCGTTTGGCTAGAATCTTCAATCCTTGTTCTGACATGTCGCCTAATTTGCGATGTCACCTTAGTGTTGTAACTTCCTCAGAACTGGTTGATGCCACAGATGCTTTTGCCTCCAGATGTGTCTCTCCCATAATTATATACAAGTTTGCAGCATTTTTCTTAGCCTTCATTACTACAAGCGCTCTCTTGACAAGTTTCATCACGTCTTTTTCTGTGCGTTCTTTACAACCATTGTCATCAAATTGCCCTAAAGACAATAGATTTTTCTTGAGTCCTTTCACATGCCGCACATTTTGAATTGTGCGTATCACTCCATCGTGCATCTTTATCTTTATGGTGCCAATTCCAGCAACATCCAAGATCCGATTCTCACATGTGTACACAGATCCCTTAGAGATAGGTTCATAAGTATGAAACCACTTCCTACGAGAAGTCATATGCCATGTTGCACTTGAATCCATGATCCATGCATTAGTGAGTTCCAATCTATCTTTAGACATTGCTCCTGCTATGCTACATAAGACATCAACAGCGGCTACACATCCTTGAGAATCTGATGCTTCAGAGGTTTTGTCTCCACCCTTCCTGAATCGACATTCACTTTTAAAGTGTTCTCTCTTGCCGCAATTGTAGCACTTGAAATTCTTCTTACTCTTTGATTTCGATCTTCCTTGCTTGTGACTCCCACTGGAATCACGTTCTGTTGATCTTCCTCTCGTCATCGATAAAGCCTCCGTTTGACGCGAACTTGCTATACTGTCTTCTTTGTTTGTGCGTCGACTTTCTTCTTTGAGAACAAACGCTGCAATATCATCGAAGACCAAAGTATCCGTGAGGATATTGTTGGTTATATTGATGATGAGTTGATCATATGAATCTGGAAGACTCTGGAGTAGAATCTCAGCACGTTCCTTTGGGTCAATACTATGTCCCAATGTTGAAAGTTGAGAACATAAAGAGGTCAAAGTATTGATATGCTCTGTTACTGGTGTAGATTCAGACATCCGAAGAGTATAAAGCTTCCTCTTCAAAAATATTTTGTTGTGGAGTGACTTTGCTTCATATAGCTTTGTGAGATGATCCCATATCTCCTTGGCTGATTTCTTTTCTTCTACACCTGATAATATCTCATCGGATAGAGATAGATGTAAATCAGAAATGGCTAATTCATCAATTCTTTTCCATTTCTCATCATCTGTGAACTCCCTCAGCCTAGCACTGATGGCCTCCAGACAATTATCTTTGATCAATAATGCCTTCATCTTCAATTTCCACAACGGAAATTTCGTTCCGTCAAATTTGCCGATATCTATCTTTGTCGTCATGGTTCTATCACGAACTGCTTGAATTGCTTCTGCTTCAGGGTAGCTCCCACTGTTTCACTCGGACTCCGGCTCCAGAAAGATGCCCTCCATATGAACAGTACCTTTGTGAATAGTACTTTCATGAATAGTACCTCTGCACAACACCTCAGCAATTCCCAAAGGCTAATCCTTTTCTAATGTGACAGATCAGTTTAAGCTACAGCCACAGAGCATACTTAGGAAACCTGGCTCTAATACCACTTATTGGGAATTTAGGATCCCACAGTCGATACCCCTTGACTCCACTTGTTGGGATTTTAAGATCCCACTGGACAGAATAATGACAACAAATAAAGGAAATTGAGAATAAATGACACACACAGATATTCTTTATGGAAATCTCACTATGGGAAATTCTAAATAATTACAACCTCTCTTTAATTGTAAGGAAGGAACAATTTGTCCTTCTCTTAAATTAAGAGAACCTCTCACAAAAATACACTCAAGAAATTATAGAAGGAAGAGAAGAGATTGTTATATGTTGAAGAGAAGGGGAGAGGCTCTATTTATAGCCTCTCCACCACCTCCTTTCGTCTTTCACAAATTCATGCATGCCGTCATTGTTGACTTGTGAAAGTTGCTTTTCAATTTGCATTTTCCTTCTTCTTCAACCATAGCCTCCAATTGCAGCCATCATGATTGACCAGCCGTCTTTGTTGACAATTTGTTCATGAAGTCGAACAAGTTTTAATTAATAAATACTCCTATATAAGAAGTTTTCACTAATATTCAGTATCAAATAATCAAATGACTCTGGGTATTAGAACACCAATTATTTAGTTTGGTAAGTTTCAGATTATAGAATCGTGTGAGCAATTATGCCTCTCTCTTTAACAATAACTTTTGAGATAACTAAAAAAGGGGTAAACCCAGCCGGGCAAGTAGGCAAATAATTCAAATAAAATAAATTTCATTATTTTTTCAGTGAAGTAAGAAAAAGAGGTGAGATGAGCCCCACAATTAAATCAAAAGGAAGACAGGCTATGTCTATGGGATTCACATGGCTAGAGGAATATTTTTTGCCAGCATGTATAATATTTTTTAGTGGTAAATAAATATAATGAAATGTAGACAAAATATTATATAGCGGATCTAAATTATAAATTGGGAAAATCAGTCTCTGATTTCTTATAGTTTCATTGAATTTTGAATCAGGTCCCTGATTCCCCCCCCTTTTTTATTGGGTCCTTTAAATTTATTCCGTGAGTCCTTCATGTATAAATTCATTAAATAGTGACTAACAGTGTTAAAAAATATGTTAGGCATTGATGACGTGGCAGATACGCTGACAAATTATATATGATTTGCCCAGGTGAATCCACGTAGGTTGTCATTGGACTAGGCTTCAATTCGTTTTTCAGGATAAACAAGAATAGATGAGTTTCTCAATATTAGCTACAAGCACCACATCACCGATCACCGTCAAATCAATTATACTATGTTTAGTTTGAAAGGGGAGCGAGAGAAATTTTTTTTCTCGTCTTTATAAAATAACTCATAATTTTTTTTAATATTCTCGAAATATATTCTCAATAAAAAGTAATATTATTTTTAATTAATGACAATTTAGTAAGTTTTTTTTCTATACAAATCGTTCACCTCCCATTCCATCATCTCCTCTCAAATCAAACATATCACCAAAAATGCCCTAGTCTAGTCACAGCCTATGTGGATTCACTTGTGCCTAATCAATCTAACTTGTCAACATATTTGCCACATCATCAATGCCTAACAGATTCTTTACCACCTTTAATCGCTATTTAACGGATTTATACATAAAGGGATGGACTAATAGACCTAATGGAATAAACTTAAAACACCCAATAAAAGGGGGAAAAAATTCAGGAATTTGATTCAAAATTCAATGAAACTATTCGGGCCGGAGATTAATTTTCCCTTATAATTTTTTATATTTGTGTGGTGATAAAAAAATCTTTACAAAATTTATACATTGAAAAACAAATGATGTTTGTTTATTGTAGTGAGTTAAATGTCATTTAATGCTTGGTGATTTGATTTCTTTGCTTTTTAATATACCCATTACTTCAATGATTCGGATAAGATTTAAATATAGCTTATACATTACACACACACATATAAGGATAGTTTAAGAAAGAAAATAAGGATAAACCACAAATGAGATTGAGATAGAGACATTACATTTAAAATGAATTCAAAAGCTAGACTAATCCATGTTTTTAGGATGAGATTAAGGGATTAAATTTAAAATTAAAACAAAACCTGGACTACTAATCCACATTTTTAGGGTGGGAGGAGTATTTAACAATACAATCAACCGTTGAAATCTCATTTAGAATATCAATTATTGGCGTTCATATCAATGGTTGGTAAGGGTAGGTTGGAACCATATGAGTTAAGAGAGTGTGTTTTATATTGGAAGCATTTCAACCCGTGTGATTGCAAATACGTGCAAGATACACAAAGTTTGTATCTTGGTCCATTCACTGAACGCACTTTGTTTGTACTCCACAAAGCATGAAAATAGTTACCCCCTTAGACAGAAAGGGTCTTTGTGACTTGCTCTGCGGGAGAGGAGGATACATTCTTCTAGTTTCAGATCACAATTGGACACCTCAAATTTTTAATCATGATTTACAGTGTGCGAGATAAGTATGTAAGATGAGATTTGTCTCAATTTATATAAATAAATGCTTGTAAGGTGTCCAGTTGTAATCTCTATTGAATTTAGATGGGTAAAACACATTCTATTAATCTCTGAATAAAATAGAGTACATATGGGCTTTTATAAATCAAACCTAGAGCTAACCCTATAATTTAATAAATCAAAATAATTAAGATATAATATGTTAAAATGTAATAAATATCAAAATCAATAATAAGATAATAATTAATCTAAATATCTAAATAATTCATAATATTCTAATACTCTCCCTCAAGTTGAAAGTATATGCCGATCGAATATTCTCAACTTGCCTCGAAATTCTTCAAACTTCATTTTGCCTAGCGGTTTGTTAAGACATCTGCAATTTGGTTTGCAAATTTTATATTAGACAGAGTTATAATACCTACTTCAATTTTCAAAATCCTTAGGCTTATACTTCTTGAGTCTTAAAGGCCTATTTATTTTTGTCTGGGCTTGTACTCCTTTTTGAGTCTCAGAGGCCAATTTATTGCGTCGCAGAACACACCCAAAAAAGAAATCATATGTCATGTTCTCTAGAAGTCCCAATCGTCATCCTTGTTTTTAAATCCTAATTGTACCCAATTCACACTAGGAGTAGAGTATGACTTATTTTGCTTCTCAGGTATCCTGCGAAGAAACTATAATTCTTCCTTGCTCAGACAATCGTCATTCTCAATTGTTGGTTCAGCTAGGTAATATGACTCTGGAAATTTGATTTTTCATGGAGTTTCCATCATTCTTCTCTATTATGACAAATTTTCTTGCAATAATTGCACCATTTGGTAGTCTTTCGTTCCTCATGTGGTCCCTTAACTGCAAGAGCTGTGCTTTCAATTTGGCTTGGGCCACTTTGGTTTAGGAGTTTTCTACTTTCCTCGAACTATATGAAGTTAACAACATCAAAGATTTGTGGTAGTGACTTCAACCCCATGATTTTGCCTCTTATCTCTTCAAAAGAGTCATTCAGACCTAGGATGAAATCATGTATCCTGCCTTCTTTGACGTTCCTCTTGTACAATTGAGCATCATGGACGTTTTCCTAGGGACAAACCTCAAACAAATCCTCAAATCCTGTTGGTGCCACAATTTAAGCAAAGAATTATAATATTTAGTCATCGACATGTTACCTTGTCTTAAATCATGGAGTTATTACTTCAAATCAATCAAGACAACGATGTTATCAAGCGAGGAATAGGTTCTTTGAGTTGTATCCCAAATTTCCTTTGCTATGTGAGCTAGCAGATAGTTCTTGTTGATCTCCACGATCATCGAATTACACAACCAAGTCATAATTTTGTTTTCAACAAAACATATGTCAAAATTTGGGTCATTAAGGGTTGGTTGAGGGGTTGTTCCATTAATATATTTCTTCTTTTTTCTTGTCACGAATATACCTCAGCATACTTTGTGACCAATGGAGATTGTTTTTACCATCAAGCATATGGTTAATAACCATAATGTGATTTTTTAAGAAATTTGGTACCATCTGTGTAGTTCTATAAGGTATTGTTTGGTTTGATCGTTTTGAAGATCAAGAGTTTGAAAATTTGTATCGAACATAAAAGCTTGGGATAGTCTCCAGTTGAACTGGAATTCTGAAGTATTAAATTGAATAAAGGAGGGAAAACAAAAGGATCCATGTTTCTTTCGTCAGAGGTCATGTTCACGGCGGCACATGGGGGTTAAGCACAGGGAGCTCTGGTGGCGCGTGATCGTCACATGCCATTCAGTTGGACGTCGTTCTTTCGAGATCCGTTGATCGGCATGTTCTAGTTTCGTCTGTGGCAGTGGTGGTGTGACGCACGCCCTTCTCTAGCAGCGTCGAAGGTCACTATTGATCAATGTTCACAAGGCTCTCTGTTGCTCTCCATCATTATGCTCTCTATCACAACATTATCTCTCTCTCCTCTCTCGTGTTTCCCTTTTTCTCTCTCTCTCCCCTCTATGAAAGGAAACCCAATGATCTCGTGATTCCTCACCTTTGTAACTGAACCTGATCTTTGATAAGTCATCTGCTGGTAGTTGCCTTAGACGTCCAGGATTAGTTTCCCTTTCTAGTCTTCAGTCTCGTTACTCTTATCTCTGGTTGATGTTTTCTGTTATCAGGTCCTTATCTAAAGTTCTGATGTAATCCTTTTCATAGTTAATGAATATCGTAGAATTGTTCAAAAAAAATAAAAATTAATAGGACATGATAGGTTTGGTTCAAAATTTTTTGTTCAAATAAATAACAAGGACCAACTCTTAATAGAACTAGCTTTAATATAAATCTGGAAGCTACTTTTAAGAAAATTAACTACTTCTAATTAAACCTGACAATGCTGGAATCATTCTCTATTTTCTTTTCTAAATGAAGATATTGAAATAAATTTACAATGATTTAAGATGGAGAAAAATGGACCGTTTGAGATAACGATGATCTTGGATGAGCTTATTTGAAAAAAGTGACTTCTATCACTTCTGATAGAAGACACATTTTTCATATTTTGGGTCAACTTTTTTAAGCTTTTGGAGAAAATTTTAGGGATAAATGATCTAATAAGTAATGCATTATTAAATATACATTTATATGCATCCTAATTTATCCATTAGAATATATTTAATTAAGTATTTTAGAGTTTTTTTTAATTGTTTTAATAATAATTTAATTTTTTTATCAAATTTAAATTTTTATCTTGAATTATCATTATAGTGCGTGTGTGTAATATTCTATAAGATTTATATCATTTTTAATCATATTCTTAACTGAATTTTCAAATAATCATCTAAATAAGCCCATTTAGAAAAAAAAAAAATTCTCCCACTAATATTCTAAATACAAATCATATTTATAATTTTATTTTTATTTTATTTATAAAAGTTAAATTATAACTAAATCATTTCTATCCAAACTTGTAACTTTGAGGCAGTGTCAGTTAAACGTGTAGGCAGTGTGGCTTCCGAAGGGCATCTCAACCTTGGGAACCATTCTCTATTTAATTCGGGAGAAGGACAGTTGTTTGATGTGACAGGTTTCGAGACGCCTGCCATATTTGATCAAATCTTCTCGCAGTAATTTTTTTTTGGCCCTTTTGTCTCATCAAAGAAACTTAACCAAGAGGCCGAAAGAAAAACACAAACGTAACCCAACAACCAAAGCTTAATTATTAATAGACTAATAACATAATCGTATCGTGCTGGTTGCTTAGAAATGGCCATTCTTTTCTTATAATAATTTCTTGCACCAAGTTTTGGACCACCTTTGTCAGAAGTGCTAATATGCAGCCCCACCTCCAATCAGAAAGAAAGAAATGATAACCCCCTTTATTTATTTATGATATAATTTCTATCTAATTCCAATTCAAAAATTTAATAATAAGGAAAAACAAAAACAAAAAAAAAATACCATTTGAATTATATGAATAAAAAAAATCTATTAAATTAGTAAAAACACAAATCATAATTTTATAAGAATATGAGATAGTGAAGTTTGAGTAATAACAACTTCAATATAGAAAATGACAGTTAATAATGGGCATATTTGCAATGACTAATGAAAAGCTCTTAATTTATAATAGTCAGAGATAAAACCTTTTTCATATACTTATCTCTCGTTAAATTTTAATTGATAAATTACTCATGTGGTTCGATAAGTCATACCAAACATACCCAATAATAATTAGAAACTTAGGTATACACAACGACAACTTAAAATTTAAGTTGTTAGTCCCTATATTTAAGTTGTTAATTTCTATATTTAAATTGGGGTTTACATTTTTCATGTTGTATGAGAAGTAGAAGATTCCTACCCAAACATAAAATGATAGGACACACATGTGAGTCCCACCATTTCATGTGTATGTGACATAAAAATACACTTCTCCTACACAACATGAGAAGTGTTTTTCCCATTTAAATTACCAACACTCAAGTTTTAGAATTCTAGATTTCAACCAAATTACATATTTCTCATTTTATTAATTTAGTAAACATTTTATAATTTGCTAATTCAAATTATAATTTTCTATCAATTTTAATTATTATAATAATAATAATGCAAGAGGATGCAAGCATACGAGTCAAACAATCGTAACCATTAACTTTTCCTAGTCGCCAACAAGTTGATCCTCATATTTCACAGTTACTGCTCACTGCTGAGAGTGGGAATCTTGGAGCTAAAAAGAAAATAAAGTTCCAGAACTTGTTTTGATTTGCGGAGACATCCCAATCCTTATCTTTAACGTTTTGTTTTTGGCTTTGGAATCTCCTGTGAACCCAATATTGTTCCCCACTCGACAGTGAAAGCAAAAACGTGAATCAATCCATTATTAAAGTCAATATAGCAAATGATCAGCTGATCATGCTTGTTACTATCGATTTTCTCAATTCCACTTTTAAGCACCTACCTTCGTGCTTAAAATGGGTGGGATTCAATTGAATTGAAGCGTGCATAACCTTTCTCACTTCAATGGCGATTCCTTTGTTTCTATGTGCTGTATTGTTTCTGGGTTCTGTTTTATCGTCGGAGTCAAAGTATATAAAATACAATACGACGTCAACCACTGTTCCTGGGAAGCTCAATGTTCATTTGGTACCTCACACTCACGATGATGTTGGGTGGTTGAAGACCATCGACCAGTACTACGTTGGTTCCAACAATTCCATTCAGGTCATTATCGCTTACTCGCTCACTGTTTACTCTCTCAGTAGTTTCTGTGTGAAACCTGAAATATTGATTCATCATTTTTGGTTTCTCTGATATGGAAATACAGGGAGCTTGTGTTCAAAATGTGTTAGATTCTCTGATACCAGCATTGTTGGCCGACAAGAATCGCAAGTTCATTTATGTTGAACAGGTAAGTATCTATCACGTCCTATGATTCGGTCTGTTATGTGCATGTTTTGGTTTTCACTTTGCAGATGATTCATTTTAATTTAGCATCTTCTTAGTCGTTAACATGTTTTTTTCCTCAAAAAATAAATATGGGGAAGAAATGAAAATTTGCAGGTAATAATGCTGTTTGGTGGTCAACAACTTTGACCAGGAATATCCTCAGTAAATTGTTCATAGTTTTCGGATTTCACTACTTGGAGAATAGAATAACATGATACTGATAATAAGCATAGATTAGTTCATACTCTTCAAATTGAAGATAATTTTGAGAATAATTTTGTCTTAATTTTCTTAAAGGCCTTTTTCCTACGTTGGTGGAGAGAGCAGAGCGAGGCGGTTCAGAACACAGTGAAGCAGCTAGTCAACTCTGGTCAATTGGAGTTCATGTATAAAGATACATTCCTTATTCCTTCTGCACTATATAATATATACTTTTAAATTAATAACAAGGGAAAGAGCTTAAGTTTTTTATATTCTATTAATATGTAAGATTGTCGAAATGAGATTGCAGAAATGGGGGTGTGTGTATGCATGATGAGGCGGCCACTCATTACATTGACATGATTGACCAGACAACTCTTGGACATAGGTTTCTCAAACAAGAATTTAATGTAACTCCAAGAATAGGTTGGCAAATTGATCCCTTTGGTCATTCTGCAGTTCAGGCTTATCTGTTGTCAGCAGAGGTAAGCTTATGCTTTGCTAGGTTCCATAATTTGAACAGTGATTGGAAAAACAAGGGAAAATGGGTAAAAAAATCCATGTTTGAAAATGTTATTGGCGAGAAGGATCTAAATCAATACCGGTACTTCATGTGTACAAAATTTGTGGAGTACTAATACCTTTTATGGATAAAAATATATCAAGTCCTTCTAACCAATAAAATTTTTAAACATGGACTTTTCACCCATTTTTTCAAAAAAAAAAAAAAAACTGTCAAAGTACCTGAATTGCTGTCATAGGTTGTGTTTGACTCACTGTCAAGGTATCTGAACTACTGTCATAGGTTGGATTTGACTCGCTCTTTTTTGCGCGGATCGATTACCAAGATAGAGAGAAGAGGAAAGATGACAAGTCACTTGAAGTTGTTTGGAGGGCCTCTAAAAGCCTTGGTTCATCTGCACAAGTGTGTAGCCCTGGAGTGGTTTTAATGATTAGTGTATTAAAGATTCAGCTTCTAATCGTTGATCCTTGAAAGTGTTTCTTGCCTGTAGATCTTTACTGGAGCATTCCCTAAGAATTATGAACCTCCTAATAATTTCTACTATGAAGTAAATGATGACTCTCCTATTGTCCAGGTTAAATCTATGCCAAATTATAACTGAAAAGTGTTATGCTTTATTTTCCAACTAAAGACTGAAGCCATTGTACTCCTTTTTATCACTTGAAGGATGATACTGATTTGTTTGACTACAATGTACCCGAACGAGTAAATGAGTTTGTCTCAGCTGCTCTATCTCAGGTAAGACAAATAGTTGTAGATTCTATAGCATGCAAGTGAGCCAGCCGATGGGCAATAGCCATGTGGACAAGCTGAGCATCTTTTCAGTGTCTGAAACCGAATGTTTTTGGAAAACAACGAAACCATGGTTTCAGAAGTCCCTTTCCTCAAGCTGAGACAAAACCCTCTCACATACCTACTTCATAAATAGTAAAAGCACTTCTAAAAAGCTAAAATAAATAGGCTTACTTAATGGATTACATTGTTCTTTTTTCTGTAAATATTATATAAGAATGATCTAAATGGATTACATTGTTTGTTCTTGTCTCTTTCAGGCTAATATTACTCGCACAAATCATATAATGTGGACGATGGGAACAGATTTCAAGTACCAATATGCAACTAGTTGGTTCCAGCAGATGGATAAGTTCATTCATTATGTCAATCAAGTTATTACTCTTTAACTTGTTGCTTAGCTTACAAGTTTCTTATAATGTTGTGTTTCCCAGAATAAGGTTTGACTAAATCTGATTCAAATATTTATACTTTCACAATTCACACCATCGATTCACGCTGCATATCACTTCTGACATAAATGAAATTCCACATTGTAAACTTGATTGCAAAATCTGATTCATGGTTTTATATTAAGCTAACAGCTTATTAGCCTTTAGAGTTATTCAACTTATTAATGAAACTATGGATTCTTGTTTCCTTAGGATGGAAGGGTTCATGCCCTGTACTCGACCCCATCAATTTACACTGATGCAAAGTATGCGGCGAATGAGGCATGGCCAATCAAGACCGAAGACTACTTTCCGTGAGTTTTAACCTTTAAACTCATTATTCCCAGGTAGACCTAGTCTACAAAAAAATGGATAGACAAATCAATTATGGCCTCTGTACTTACATATCAATTTATTATTGGCTTGACTTACTAATTTTTTTGAATAGGCTGGGTATACTTTTAATTCTTAATTTTTTTAATGTGTCTCATGTTAGGTATGCTGATGTTATAAATGCGTATTGGACTGGGTATTTTACAAGTAGACCAGCTATTAAAGGTTATGTTAGAGCAATGAGCGCGTACTATTTGGTAAGCTCTTGTGACTGCCATGTTTCAAGCTACCTCAAAGTCATTAAGATGAAGGCATATGACACTTTTGAGGCGTTTTGAACTCTATGCTAATCTGAAACCTGTGATAAAGAACAATGGTCCTTCAATTTTAAACAGGCAGCAAGACAGTTGGAATATTATAAAGGAAAGAACGTGTCAGGTCCTAAAACTGACTCACTGGCAGATGCTTTGGCTGTTGCTCAACACCATGATGCAGTTAGTGGAACAGAAAAGCAGCACGTGGCTAATGATTATGCGAAGCGGCTTTCAATAGGTTATACTGAGGTGAGTGTGAATGAGACTTGTCACCTATTGACTATACACTTTCTCAAACCTTCTTTCCTTGAACTCAACCTAAAAAATTGTTCCTCTCGTTAATGACTTGTACAGGCTGAGAGAGTTGTTGCAGCATCACTTGCTTGCATAACTGAGAAAACATCCAAATCTGGTTGTGATGGTTCACAAACTCAATTTCATCAGGCAAATAATACTTTCCTTGATCCAAAAATTTTCCTAGAAGCAATGTTCGAAGATCTCCTGAGATTGACTTCTTGATTGTGCATTTTCTTTTATGTCTGCTTCATTGATATTTTTTTATCTTGTCATTACAGTGTCCACTTTTGAACATAAGTTATTGTCCTGCATCAGAAGTTGATTTTTCAAATGGGAAAAACCTGGTGGGAGTTCACATCTTTTCTGATGATGGATTGAGTTTTTACATAAATTGGAACCAAAGAATCTGATCTTTCACGATTCATCGCTCAGTAATATATTGTCTCTTGCAGGTTGTTGTTGTTTACAATCCCCTCGGATGGAAAAGAGAGAATGTTATTAGAATCCCTGTGAGTTTGTTTTTATATATTTATTTTAACATTGTGCTGTGGAATTACCTCACGCATTACAGTAAATGAAAGATGTTTCCGATTTATATGAAAAAACGCATTGCATGAAATGAAAGCTACTTTTGTTTGACATCACATCATGTTCAAATTTGCCATAGGTCATCAGTGAAAATGTTGAAGTTCGGGATTCAAGTGGAAAAGAAATCGAATCCCAGCTTGTACCAATTCTTAATCATTCTCTGGCTTTAAGAAACTACCATGCTAAGGCATACCTGGGTGTGTCTCCAACTGTAAATCCCAAGTATTGGCTTGCTTTTTCAGCAGCTGTTCCTCCACTTGGTTTTAGCACTTACTACGTATCAAGCGCTAAGAAATCAGGTTTGAGAGTATCATGCATGCATAAGAACTTATAAAATCGCCATATTTTGTGTGTAAACAAAATTTTAATCTTTCGGAAAAATTGCAGGTTCAGCTGTTATTTCGGAAAGACTAACAGCATACAAGTCAGGAAGTCAAAATCAATCATTTGAAGTAGGCCCAGGCAACTTGAAACTAGTTTATTCTGTAGACAAAGGGAAACTAACTGATTATATCAACACCAGAAGCAAGGTAATATTTACTTTGGTTCAACCTATAGGCAGTGCTTATTTTTATGATGTTCATATGAATGATTACATGGTTCTCATTATAAATTGCTGTTCACAATGGAAGGTCAAAGAATCAATGGATCAAACATACACTTTCTATGCTGGGTATGGAAATGATAGTACTCAGACTTCTCAGGTAATAAAACTTTCCGTTGTGAATCTTGTTTATGGTTTAATAGTAATTTCTAATGAAAGCGATTTAAATGTTTTATCAAGGCCTCAGGAGCATACATTTTTCGCCCCAATGGTACATATCCCATCAAATCTGAAGGAAAGGTAATTAATTTGCCTAAATTATCACTATATTCCGTGGTAATAGAAAAGTTGATGTCTTCATTTTAAAATTGTCAGCTCACAGTTTTGAGGGGACCTTTAATTCATGAGGTGCATCAGGAGATCAATTCATGGATATATCAGGTATTAGTCTGAATTTTTTTTTTTTTTTAAAAAACAACAACAACAACAACAACAAAAGTTGCTGTCTTCATGTGAAGTGTTTGATTTTGTCGATATGCTCATGTTTACTGTGGTTTTTTTGAACAGATCACTAGACTGTACAAGGGGACAGAGCATGCTGAAGTCGAGTTTATTGTATATCTTTCTCTTCCTCATTTCATTTTTAATTTTTTTCCTGAGAATTTCTAATGCACATGCTTCTGAATATTGTTAGTATTTATTTCTGTAAGAGCTAATTATCATGATGGAGCTATTTGACACCAGGTTGGACCCATACCTATTGATGATGGAGTTGGCAAAGAAATCGCCGCTCAGATTAAAACAAATCTTGCAAGCAACAAAACTTTCTATACCGATTCTAATGGACGTGATTTTATCACGAGGGTAGGTCACAACAAGATCAGAAACTAATCCTCAGTTGGTATTTTTCACATGCATGTGTTAGCAATGACTTTAACGCTTGTTCGCTCAGATCCGAAACTATCGAAAAGACTGGAACTTGGAAGTCAATCAACCAATTGCTGGAAATTATTACCCTGTATGTTTCATTAAACCTTCTATTACAGTAATGCACGTGATGAAACTGCATTGTTTTTAAGGTTGTCACTTAATGGAATCTAATTTCTTCCTTCAGATCAATCTTGGCATTTACCTAAGAGATCAGAGTAAAGAGTTTTCTGTTTTAGTGGATCGGTCAGTCGGCGGATCCAGCCTCGTTGATGGAGAAGTGGAGCTAATGGTTCACCGGTCTGTCCTGTTATTCACAACCTCACACTGGTCAAGTTGACAAGCTCATTGATGCGTTTTTATTCAATACTGAAATACCTAAAGCTCTATTGTTCCCATTGTAGGAGGTTAATTGTGGATGATGCCAGGGGCGTCGGTGAGCCACTGAATGAAACAGTTTGCATTGATAATAAGTGCTCTGGACTAACTGTAAGAACATCCCTATTAGCCTCCAGATTTTATGTTAATGTGATATTGTTATGAGTCCCACATTAGGGAGCCTAACAAGTGAAGTGAAGTATGGTTTATAAGTTTAAGGGGCTCTCCATTCCAATTGGCTAGTCTCTTGGGATTGAACTTTCCCTTTAGCCTCCAGATTGTATAGGCGATATTGTTTTGAGTCCCACATTAGGAAACCTGGCGAATAAAGTATGGTTTATAAATTCAAGAGACTTTCCTTTCCAATGGGCTAGTCTTTTGGGATTTGACTTTCCCTTTACCCTCCAGATTTGATGTTAATGTGATATTGTTACGAGTCCTACCCAGGGGTGCCTGACATGTGAAGTGTGGTTTATAAGTTCAAGAGGTTCTCCTTTCCAATAGGCTAGTTTTTTGCGATTGGACTTTCCCTTTGAACATTTGTTGGGTACTTGCATCGAAAGCCTGACAAGTTTAAGGGGCTCTTCTTCTCTATTGGCTAGCTTTTTGCGATTACTAACACTATAATACACTCAATATGAAGAAGTGTTCAAGTTTAAGCTTTTTAACTATTTTTCAGGTGCTCGGTAAGTACTACTTCAGAATTGATCCAGTGGGAGAGGGTGCTAGGTGGCGTCGCTCCTTTGGTCAGGAGATATACTCGCCGTTTCTTTTAGCCTTCACAGAACAGGTTAGATTTGATGAGCACACTGAGCTCATCCTTTGAGCTCATCCTTTAAGATGTGTAGATAATCTGGATTTTATGTTTGAATTGCTTTGTCTGGTTAATTTCGAAGTTATTGATGAAACCTATTTTCCATCTTCTTGTAGAGTGGAGATAATTGGAAAAACTCTCACCAGACAACCTTTTCGGGGATCGATTCCTCGTACGAGCTACCAGATAATGTCGCAATATTAACACTTGAGGTGAATGCATATTTTCCATGGAAACAATTACTGCTTTGTAAGATTTCTGGTCACTGAAACTGTGATATTGCGTATTGAATTCTGCAGGAGCTGGACGATGGACAAGTTCTCCTTCGGCTTGCTCACTTATACGAGGTCAGCATTTGAATTGAATACACAGTTACACAAACATACTTGTTGGGTAAATCAATTTTGAACATACACCTTAAAAAGATAAAATTTGAAAAAAAAAAAAAAATATATATATATATATATATATATATATATATATATATATTATTTATTTGTCATTTTGTTTATCTTGGCTCAAGTATTTAACGTGTATTAAGTAGGATTGGAACGTTATTGAAATATTCTTCTCTTGTTTTGGTCAATGCAAGGTGGACGAGGACAAGTATCTTTCAGTGAAGGCAAGTGTTGAACTGAAAAAGGTGTTCCCGGGTAAAAAGGTAAAAGAGCATACTTGTTTTTTTCAAACAAAGAATGCTTAAAATATAATTTAATCAAATTTTAAAAAAGAGTTAAGATGTAATAATACCTATAAACTTTTATTAAAGGTGCATCCAGCCAAAAATACCTGTGAACATTTAAAATTGAAGCAAAAATGTAAGCTTTATTAAATATAACATAACGCCATTTACATGTGCATATGTAAAAAAGAGCGTGGCTCCACTATAAAATGTAATAGTGTATGGTTATATTTAACGGTGTTAATATATTTGCTCCCATCATATTCATGGTTATTTTTGTATCTCCGAAAAGTATATGGTGTTAGACATACTTTAAGTAGTTTAACGGTATTTTTGCATCTTTACCCTTATTATTGTGATTTTATTTATTAAATGCTTGAGCATCCGTGTTATTGTGTTTAGATAAATCAAATAACAGAGACAAGTCTATCTGCAAACCAAGGAAGAGCAGCAATGGAGAAGAAGAGACTAGTTTGGAAGGTAGAAGAAGGAGAAGAGGCACGTGAGGGAGGCTACGTGTCAAGAGGAGGAGCCGTAGATCCAGAAAAGCTAGTTGTTGAACTTGCTCCAACAGAAATACGAACCTTCATCATCGGTTTTTAGCAATAAAAAGACCAACCGCCGCCAAATCAAGCTAGTGGTTCTTCCACTAAATAAAGTGTCACCCTTCCCCCAACAAATAAAGAATGCTTGTGGTGTTATGTGATTACATGCACTATTAAATCATTGTAATTGAAATTTCAAATTAAAGATTTTAATTAGGAGAGTTACTCCTACTTGAATCTAGCAATATTCAAATATGACCTAATCAGATGATCATATTAAAAAAAAAAAAAGTTAAAAAGGGGTTTCCCCAATAATCTGAGGTGTGAGCATGTGTAGTATCCTAACAATATACGATAATATGAGCTTATAAAAAGTTTGAAAAATGAAAGGGGAACAACATATGAGAGTGTTTAGCTAAATAGTCTGCTACAGGAATATGATCTCTAGGTACATGATGAAGGAGCACCTGCCAATTCCTCTGTATGAGAAGCCTAGCATCATCTACAATATCTTTAAAAGGGTGATTGCGATCACACCCATTCAATATTAAGTGAACAGCTTCTATGCAATGAATAAGAAGGACACCTTTCCTGAATCCTTTGTTTCAGTATAAGGTCACCCCATGAATGATTCCGATCAGTTCAGCAATTGCAGCTGGCACCATCGTTAGTTTACAGTAGTAAACATATATTCAATATTCAGCGGGTTATCCTTCATAATTTTTAAATCGTGTGTGTCTGTTCAATCAATTTGAAAGGATACATCATCAAATTACATTCCTTAGATTTTTCTCTCATTTTCTCAATCAGCAATTCGATGATAAAATGATCTCCTTCCAATATCCAACTATCCTCGTCACCACAATTGGCACCTCCACAACCACTCCTATATAAAGGAGAAGAAATACATACATGTACAAAATTACAGTGATTATGATTTTAATTACGCACACATATATTTATATATATTTGGCAAAAAATTATATATATAAATATTATAAAGGCGCACAACAAACATGAACATTACCCATGTAAAATATAGTAAGTTTATACATGGTATATAATATTTTCATTTTAAAATTATAATCTCTTTTGAGTTTCAGCCATTTTTCAAAATGTTTCATTCTTATTTCAGAATTTTAATAAAGTAGTAATTATTTTTATATTACTTTGCTTTTCATTGGTGAAAGTAATTTGATAAGACTATTACAAATACGAATATTTAAGTGTACTTTAATCCTGTGCAATTAAATTTCATTGAGCAATTTTTAGAGGTACACCCCCCCTTTAAAGGTGGTTTTATAAATAGGATCGGAGCTAGTATAATAACAAGCAAAGGCTTACGCTTTACAAGAGTCTAATACATTGTGTCTTTTGAATAAAGGTTTGTTTAGAAACCTTCTAAAATTTAAGATTTTGCGTAAATTGAGATAAAACTTCTTTCACATAGTAAATTCCAAAAACTGTTTTCAAAAGTTAATTCAAACTCTCCTTAATTCTATTGTTATCACACTTACAATTTACAATATGTGTGTGTGTGTGTGTGTGAGACCGTTTGTCATCTTTGGTGTGATAGCTTAAAGTTAACCGTTGGTCAAAACAAAAATGAAATTGGGGGAGAGAAGTGTATAAAGAAAAAAGGCGGGTAAGAGGTTTCGTATTTCGAACGACAGCCATGAAAAATCGCTACATGAATTCGACTTCTGAACATCCCCTTCCTTCCTCCTCCAAATGCGCGCTAAATAAACAATCCCTATTTTAACAAAATGACAAGCTCGTTCTCTTTCTTTAGCCGATAGAGAGCGATTCCTTCCCCTCCTAAGTACGAGGATCTAATCGAAGAGGATTTTGATTGTTCACCATCTTTAATTCTGGACAATGCAAATTGATTGTCTTGATGATTCGCCCTTGTTCCGCCAACAGGTTCTGTTTTCTTCGATTTCTTGTCAACTTTGGTGTGGTTTGTTCTCAGAGTTCTATCTATTTATCTTAAAAATTGTTGCCATCATCCGAATGATGCTCTGATTCTAAAATCGAATGATTGAATATGAATATCGAGTAATATTCATAGCTTAATGGACGTCAATCTCTTCGGCTTTTTGTTCATTTTGTATCTCAAATTATGAGCCACAAAGGCTTCTTTTTATGGAGTCTGTGCATCTCGTCCATGAATGTAAAAATGTTCGGGCGTGACTTTTATGGTTCTGCTGAACACTGGTGGGGTCCTCATTGACGAATGGCTATGGATGCAGATCCAAAACTTGGAAGAAAATGCTGACTTATTAAGATCCAGATGCTGGAAATTCTACAAAGGATGTCGAAAGTACACGTGAGTTTTGCTCATGCACATGGAATTGTTAAATGCTCTTGTTCTGTTACCATTGGATTGGATCGATTTTGATGTGGGAATGATGAATTGTGCAAAACTATTTTATTATAAACTCTTGGAAGAGAGTGAAAGTCAGAAGCATGTGAAGTATATATGACCTACTCTAGACTTTCAATATCCTCCTAAGTTGAAAGAAATTCAGACAATTGAAAAAAGAGTAAACAACAACAACAACAAAACACAGCCTTATTTCTGCTCAAAGGAGATACATATTCTCTGTTACTCTAGGCCCTTAACTCCCTCTCCCAGCCACTAAACAGTTAGTCGAAGAAGTGAAAAAGGACAGTGACGACCAAATTGAACAAGTGAAGTAATTAAAGTTCTAGAAAATCAGCATACTGAACAATAATGAATCAACTATCAACCGGTAATGTTTGTCTTTCGTTTAAGACATGGCTTTATATCCATAGAGTATTGAATAAGTGAGAGAAGCAACTGCTACCTATTGACCAATTATAAAATTACTGACAAACGAGGTTACTTCATTTTGAAGCAGCTCAATGAATTATAGTTATTGAATGGTCATTATATTAATATGGATTTATATGCATCTTCCTTGATAATGTTAGGAGTCGGGCCATGACTTAAATTTGCAAGCGAGGAAGGCCTTCTATGCAGGCTGCTTTGGAAACGTGAAATCAAATGGAAATTTTGTCATGCTCCTAAAGTTTTTGAAATTCTTATATCTAATTTATTTTAAATCTTATTTTAGGGAGGGGCTTGAAGGGGAATATAATGGAGACATCGCATTTGCAAATTCCCTTGAAGCATTTGGAGGAGGGCCTAATGATCCTTTTTTTGATGTTGTGGGAGGTAAGCTTTATTAGTTTCCTTCCTCCATCTGCATTTTCTCGAGGTAATAATTGGATATATGCTTTGTTAGAAGTTAACCCAGTGTTATATAATTTCCTTAACTGACATGAATTAATGGTTGAACATAATAAGAATTAGTGCATGTTTGTGCTGTTAAAAAAAATTTCCCAACTTAATTTGGAAACATGGTCCAAGTTTCTTAACTCAATCTAAATCAAAGCATGCCATAGAATGCTTGCCTATTTTGAAGGTTTTTTAGAAGATATTTTTTCTATTGAATAAGCTGTATTGAGTTCCAATAAATTATAGTTATTTTTTTTTCTTTTGTGGTTATTCATTTTGATATATCATTCTTAGGATCTATAATGACGAAATTCACTGTTGCTTTGAGAGAAATCAGTATATACAAGGAACTGCTTCGGTCACAGGTAATGGTTTGCTATTGATGTCAGTGTCATTTGTTCATTATTCTATCTTTTCCAGAAATTGTTGTACTTGATTTTCTCTATCTACTGCTTCTTTTAGTATATTCCCTTCCGTATACCTAACTATACAGGTAACAACATGTTCCTGCAGTTATTCTTGGTTGAAGAACAGAACTTTATATTTATCATACTAAAGTGTCTTGGCTTGTAAACGTAGCATTTATAGAGCAAGTAGTGTCTTTTTCTGCTCCAATCATGGCGCCGTTTTGTTCGTAGATTGTACCTAGTAGTTTGCCCAACCATTATAAGAAACGCGCACAATAAATTTTTTGGATGTTCAGGTCTAGAGTCATTAATTTCTTTTAAATTTTACTGTTACATCTATATTTTATGGATTCCTTTTTAGAAGACAACTTTAAGATTACCAGCTGCGCTGATTACTTATATCATGATGGACACCTCTGCATGTCACTTAGTATAAAGCAAAAAAAAAAAACAGAAGAACAGGATGAAGTTGAAGAATACAGTGGGAGACAGACAGGAATTTTTTTTTTAAAAAAAAAATGGACATGGTCCTCTGCTTTCGAGAAGCTAGCCCTGATAAATTTTGTGGTCGCTTCTCTAACAGTTCTACACCACAAATTACGTTCTCGTCGACCTACGACTTTATGCTTTCACCCACTCTTCATGTAGCCCGTGCTGAGATTAGTCAAGTTAGAGACGCCTCATCCAGGGGAATAATATCAAAATTCACACTTTTCTCCTTTCATCCATCTTCTTTTCTTTATTTTTTCATGCTATAGACACCTCATCCAGGCCCAACATATCCTTGAGTGTTTACCGGTTTCTGATGGTGATTGATCCACATTCAATATCTGTTTTTATTTTCTTTTACCAAAAATAATAATAATAATAATAATATCTGTTTTTATTTTTGTGTCACAGCACTCACCAAGCATAAAAATAATTTGTTAGTTAATGGTGGGTGATGATCAAATTAGAAGCACCTTCGATGTATATTTTCCATCGCCTCTTCTTTCCCCACTCAGATTGATTATTTTTTCTTATTGATATCGTCATTCTGACTCCATCCATTGTGTCTTCTTAGGTGGAGCACATGCTGAATGACCGATTACTACACTTTCTCAATGTTGAAATCCTTGATGCCAAGGTAAATTTGAATAATATAAATCTTTGCGTATTCATATGTAATATTTCTGTTTATAAGTCCTTACGATATAAAGGCATCATATCCTGTGATATTGGCTGTAGTATTTTCCCTGCCAAACCTATAAATATAAATATGACGCTGCTGTTTATGCGCAGCTTTTCTATTGAAACAAGACTTAAATCTTTGTCAATGTTTGTGAATTTTCATGTTAAGATGGTTGTGCACATATACATATAACATGTGTCAGAAATAAGTTTTCATTAGTGTATGTGTTTGAGCTAATATTACCGTAGGGAATAAATATGACTACAAGGCTGCTCTAAAAACTTTGACGAGAAAAAAGTCGCCGCAAGACTACACATTAATATCGTGGATTAGTCGACGTTGTTACTGATGAGATTAAGTTAAAAAACAACAATCTCTTTAACAAGAGCTATGCTCTTGAAATCGTTTTTCTTATATATAATTAAAAATATTCATATACATTTTGTTATGTGATTATATCTTTTCCCATTTAATGCTTCAAGTTATGCCTACAGGAATCTCGTAAACGTTTTGACAAAGCCTCCATTCAGTATGAACAGGTGCTTCCCAATTGCCTTTGAAGGTTGGACAGTATTATAAAATATGCATCCATGGTTTTTGTTCCTTGACAATGTTATCAGGAGTATAATTTCAATTTATTCCTCTTTTCTCAATCTGTTGTGTCAATTTATGTATCAAGAGTTTAATATGTGTCATTTACTGGATTTGAATGGGGCACGAAAGGACTTATTAGGATCAAAGAATGATCTGCATAGGCTGCGTCATTTTGATTTTCATTTCAACCACGCCAAGTCAGTAGTTTAATTTTGTTTATTAATGCTCCTAGTTCAATTCTTGAGAAAGGGGGAAGTTACTTCACTTTTAGTGAATATATTTAAAGTGTGATGTGATGAAAAGAATATTTTAGTGGTCTTGTTGAAGTTTCAGGATCTTCCAGTATGCCAGACCTCCCGTGAGTCAGTTTAATCTTCATATTATTGAAGTATTTGTATTAAAAATGCAATTACTGTCTTGATCAACTTGATGCTTTACTTGAGAAAAGATAGTGCTATTGTAAGCACAGGCAATTCTTGTCTCCTGATCATAATAGCGATGCACTGGGTTTTGTGGTATAGGCACGTGATAAGTTTATGTCTTTGAGGAAAAGCGCCAAGTTGGACACTGTCGCTGCCGTAGAAGAGGTACGTGAAAGAGTTTATTTTATGACATTGGTTTGTAATATTTTGTCTATAGATAACAGTATTTCTTCTCATGGATTGCCATGATACTTTAAAATCTAATTGGTAGAGAGAGATTCCAGGAAATGCACAATGCAAGGAACACATTTGAGGAAGCCCGTTTCAACCTGGTAATATTACTTCCATAAGATACCTAGGTAAGATATAATATATATTTGTTCAGGTCTTAACAACATTGCATAACTCCTTATCCAGGTTAGTGCTCTCAACCATGTTGAAGCCAAGAAGAGATTTGAGTTTTTGGAGGCTGTTCCTGGAATTATGGATGCCCATCTTCGATATTTTCAACAGGTATAGGACTCAGTCATATGCACCGTTCATTTTCATTGATACTTGCACATTGCTGCCTCTGAAAATTCTCTCTTGCAGGGATATCAACTATTCCAGCAGATGGAACCATTCATCAGCCAGGTTTGCTCTAGTTCCTTGCTTTTCACTTGACTTCTGATGGTGCATATAGTTTTTTTCCTTGGAAAAGTAGATGCAGGTTTCTTTCAATTTTCCAAAAAATCTATAAGCCTTGGGGTTCAAGCAGCCAAAAACCCTTTGATCTAGTAGCACTAGATGTGCCTTTTGTATCACCAAATTTGGGGTTCGATTCTCACATTGTTCCCGTGTCCAAATTAAAGAAAGCGAAAGAGCTAACATAGACCACTGTTGAATATAATTATATGAAAATGATAGAAAAATACCATTTGAGAATTCTGTTGACAACAAAAATAATGGGATTAACAAGAATAGTAAAGCAATTGATTGATGATTCATTTTATTGAAAAATCACCAGATTTTGAAATTCAAATAGTATTTTTGTAGAATTTTTTTTATAATAATTATCCGACAATTTGTTTTAGAATGAAATGTTAGGGAAAGTTAGCAATGACACCAGAAGAAAATGTTAGTTGTAAATTTTGTTAAATGTCAGAGATATATTGACTGATCGAATGATGTCCTTTACTGTGTCCAAGTTTCCTTTTAATTAAATTGCGCTCTCGCGTGCCAAGGGTGCGGAAATGATTTACCTTCAAATTGAGTGGCTAAAATTACAATCTAGTCCTTCTTGAGATGCATGATATTGTTAAGAGATTGGCATTGCCGGCAATCATTTTGAGATATGTATGCTTTTTTTGCCAGCTTAATGCTCAGGAACACTTCTATATCTATATATATTTAATTCTGCTAGGTTGCAGGTTCTGAGTATTGCACAACAGTCGAGAGAAAATTATAACACGGAGCAGATTTCCCTTCTTGAAAGAATTCAAGAATACAAAAAACAAATTCATCAAGATAGCAAGCACAGCTCGAATGGCCCTTCTCCTAATAGAGACATGCAGGCCTTTTCCAGGATACCGAATGATGTGGCCGATGCTGTAATGGAATCTGCTGCAAATGGAACGGTATTTTCTTATTTGATTTTTCCCTCTTTCTACGTGAATGTGCATTCAACATTATGAGTCCTTTATTTAAACGTATCTTTTTCAAAATATGCACACAATTTTAGGTTCAAATTCTTCGACAAGGATATCTGTCAAAGCGGTCTTCCAATCTGAGAGGGGCATGGAAGAAAAGGTATTTTGTTCTTGATAGTCGAGGAATGTTATACTACCATCGCAAACCAGGGAACTGGTTGCAATCGCACGTAAGTTGCAGACTAAATTGTTAAAAACGTAATACTCTCTGCCTGTTAATGCTCATGTTGTCAGTTTCTTCATTTAACAAATGTTGATCATACTATTGCAGGGCGGCGGCCAACCATCTGCAGCAAAGAATAATTCCGCTGAACCTAGTCCTGGGCTTTTGAGTCGTTTTTCCCATCACCATGCTGTTGTCGATGAAAAAACTGCCGCACGTCGTGCAGTGAACTTGCTGACATCAACCATCAAGCTTGATGCTGAGCTGATCGATTTAAGATTTTGCTTCAGAATTGTTTCACCAACAAAAGCCTTCACACTGCAGGTTCGTATTCCAAAATTATTTCAACACTTAATTTGAATCTTATTACATGCTCCTAACGATACCAACGTAAAGCATTGCAGGCAGAAAATTCGGCGGACCAAATGGACTGGGTTGAAAAGATAACAGGAGTAATTGCCTCCTTGTTGAGTGCCCAAACAATAGAAAAGGTACGATAAATTTTTCTTTGAAGTGTATTTTTACGGACCAGAATTAATCGCGATTAGTGATGGTGATTATTATCAAACCAATGATATGGCAGCCTCCCTCAGCTGACTCTGAATGCAATGATGGTAACCCTGGGAATACGTTGGAAAATCCTCCAGTTGATGATCAGGTAGTTGCTAAAGCACGTGCATCTTAAGAACTTCATCTAAAATACTTACTTTGCTCTAGCTAAAAGTTTGCAATCGCATCAACAGGTTGTAAAAAGTGAAAAGCCAATTGATATTCTCAGAAAGGTGTGCGGGAATGACAAGTGCGCTGATTGTGGTAAACCTGATCCGGACTGGGCATCCTTAAACCTCGGCATTCTTATATGCATTGAATGTTCTGGTGTGCATCGTAATCTTGGTGTACATATATCTAAAGTAAGTTGTTGAGGTTTCGCATTTAAGCTTATTCTTTTGCGCTGTATATGGCTCATGTCTTACCATTCTTTTCTGAATGAAAGCTAGATATAGGGCATAAGAGCCTTATACTTGTTGCCTGAAAGCTTTCACTCTGTCTAGCTGTAACATAACTGCTTGTCATGGAAAATCTATTGTTTGTTTAATTTTTGCTTTATACTTATATGGTTAAAGATAATGGCTGTCGTTTACTTTGTTAGATGGCTAATACTGTTATCGTACAGAACTAAAATTCATGCAAAATTTTTTGCAGGTAAGATCGTTGACACTAGATGTGAAAGTCTGGGACGCTTCTGTTTTGGGCTTGTTTCAGTCTTTGGGTAATCTCTTTGCGAACTCTGTTTGGGAAGAGCTGTTGCATTCACCAAGTAATGCAGATGATATGCCTCTTTGGTAAGTGTAGCCAAAATTTATTTATTTATTTGTGGCCAATGATAGCATTAAATGTTTGAACTTAGGCTAATATAAGCGTTCCTCCAATGTAGTTCATTTAAGGTCAGAAATAAATTATTTCATGCAAAGAAACCAGAACCCGATGATCCTATTTCTTTGAAGGAGAGGTTCATTCACGCAAAGGTAATTTTACCTTTTTGCTTCCTATGGCCTGATCGCATTATTTGATTTATTTCACACTTGAATATTAAGGGAGTTAATCTAGTCTTCACAAGTCACCGATTAAATATATTTTACATTCTGGTCCCAAGGACTAGAAATAATTACCAAAAGGTTCCATGCCAGAACTCCATTACAAAAAAGTCTCTTGGAACTTTTTTGTAATTAAGTAAAAAATTCTCAATCAGTATTTACAATTGAAAATATTATATTAACAATAAAAGTTTTCAATCCACATTTACAACTAAAAATGTTATATTAACAACTGAAAATGTATTTTGAGTTGTTAATATAACATTTCCAGTTGTAAATGCGAATTAAGAATTTTTGTTGTTAATATAACATTTCCAGTTGTAAATACGGATTCAATTAATTACAAAAAAGTCCCAAAAACTTTTTTGTAATGGAATTTTGGCATGGGACCTTTTGGTAATTATTTCTAATCTTTGGGACCAGATTGTAAGTCTCCCTAAGACCAGATTGTAATTGTCTCTATATTTTACACCTTACTAAAACAGCAAACTCACTTTTTACTTTAGCTAGCAAGTTTGGCATGGTTAAAGACTCCCCAAGGAGATTTACCAGGAAGTTAGGCTCCCTTTATATTGATTCTCGCATCCCATATGTTTATTAGGCAGCCTATTTTGTGACGCAAAATGTCCTGCTTACGAGGTTAGAGTTCATTGGTGAAACCAATTACTTTCATGTGGTCTCGTCTTCCCGTTTGAAATGTTTGAAATAGAGGACATAATATATATTATAAATTATATTATAAACCATATCTTATATTTTAAACTAGAGGTAGCACAATTTACCTCTAACCTAGCCCTCCCCATAGGAAAGGCTGACACACCTATCACATTGCCTACCTTGAGGCTAGAACCCTCAACCTTCCATTTAAGGGAAGTGTGATTTGCCACTTGAGCCACATTTTGGTCATGTTTATCTGTGTTTATTGTGCATATTGTGACAAGAGAGAATGACAATCAAGTCCCTGAACTTTAATTTAATGACAGTTTGATTCCAATTTTTTTTTTTTTAAAAAAAAAAAGAAAACAGGTCGCAAATAATGATTTGGGACAGATGCAAATATGGAAATTTCAATTGCTAATTATGAGACTCAACTGTTATTAATGCATAATTTGAAACTAAAATCCTCATTTTTATCGATATTTTCAATTTATCTTTTGATAAAACTTTTTGGAACCTAGTTGTCATTCTCCATTTTGACAAACATGTTATATGACTTTAAATTATGCTTCCCTCATCCATTATGAAAATCTGTACAAATTGATTTGAAATCAAAACATTACAACAATATCTTCAAAAATATCTATTTCTTTCATTAAAATGCAACTTCTAAGGAAATATCTCTAAAAGACTAAAACTTATATTTAACGTTATTTATTCTTTTATTAAAATTCATAATTTTTTTAAGAAAGAAACTGATCATAATGTTTTTTCTAATATAATTATAGATTAGTCCAAAAGTTCCCAGGCACTTGGAAGAAGGTTTCTGTGATCCTTTTAATAAGGCACCACATTGAATATTTATTATGATTTTTTCCTTTTACCTCTATTCAATGTTGATGTAGGAAAATATAAAACTGTTTTTAAGGATGTCTTTAATATGGGTAAAGTAAGAAATTTCTTTTATTTTTAGTTAGGGTAACGAGTCCTAAGGTTCCCTTGGTTCAAAGGAGTGTGGGCTTCTAGTTGCTTTTTCTTTCTCTCTCCACAGCGAACCAAGTAGGAATAAACCAATAATCATATTTTCAATGTTACCTTCATTAGTTGGTAGAAATCTTATTCTTCAAGTGTTACTTGACAGGAGTTTATGTCTGGGAGGTAGAACTTGATGCTTTCTATTATTGCAGTATTTGGAGAAGGTCTTTGTTAACCGCAAGAAGAAAACCGAACGAATTAAATCACTGCCTCACCAGATTTGGGAAAGCATCTGTGCCAACGACAAGAGAGCAGTGTACCGACACATTGTCAAGTCAGATGTGGATCTCAATGCTATCTGTGATCAAATATCGTATGGTGGGTCTTCTTGTCTCTTAACTCCATTAGCTGGAACAGGTAGGTCTGAGGTGCCTTCTTCAAGTAATATAGACTCGTCATCAAAAAAAGAAAATCAGCCGACAGAGTTGCGACCCAGAAAAACAGAAAATCAGCGAGTAGAGGATAAACAAGATTGTTCTAGTTCAAGTGTGCTACATCAGGCATGTCTAACTGCCGATTCAAGCATGGTAGATCTCCTTCTCCAGTATGGTGCAGACATAAATGCTCAAGATTCAAGAGGTCAGACACCACTGCATTGTTGTCTAACCAATGGCAAAAGGGCAACTGCAAAATTGCTTGTAGCAAGGTAATAAATGTATTATCTCATTACCTGTCTCATCCATACCGATGAACTTAGCACCCTACATATTAACTATTAAGGACCGGAGCGAGTAACTAACTAAGCTACTACGTCCTGTTTATCTCCGTAGTAGCCTTTATTTTTCATTAACCCCTAATCATAATTAAAATTAAAATACTGCAATTAAAGCTTCCCATCCGAGTTATTAGTATAATTCACCTGGACAGCGTTAGGAGAAGCCACTTTATCTGCTAGTCTTGCCCGATCTCCTTTTGCAAGGAGTGAATCCTCCCCATTGGTCCGTGCATTGCTAGTTTTGCCCGTGCTCTTGTTCCTGGAGTAGTACTCGAGATTATTGCTAAACTTTTTAGTACATCTAAAACCCTTCAAGAATGAAGGCAAGAAAAACAGACACTCGCATCACTAGTGATTCAGTGAATACACATATGAATGGTTTTCCAGTACATACACATTTATTATGTTACCAATCATTTGCGTTAAATACTTTAGGGTATTATCCATAATTAGCCAGGAAACAAGAGTCAGAAACTGATTCAGGCGCAAGCAATTGTTGTTATAACGATAATACATGTTTTATCAAATTATCTGTTGCTAATATTACTCATAACCAAATTAAATTACAGGTGAAGCAGGAAATTGGATCCCTAACTTTGAGGAAATTAAATTGAACTCTTACACAATTGATCATGATTATTCAATTCCATGTCATGTCTATAATACGTACAGTCTAAATGACCTTTTCCGGTTACATTTGAACCCGGTGTTGCTGAAATTAACTTTGCCATGACCTTTGCTTTTTATTTTTTTGGGTTGTGTAGAGGGGCCAATCTTTCCGCTGTAGATAAAGAAGGCAAAACTCCTGTTGAGCTTGCTTTGAGATCGGGTTCTATTGGCAGTGATGTTTTCTCTCTCTTACTAAGCAGATAGCAAGCCCACAAGGCCAATTATTACCGGCCTACAGTTGCAGGAGCAGTTGTATTGGGCCATGCTGCTGAAGAAGAAAAAAAAAATTGCTTTTTTTAGGGGAGTAAAAAAAAGTGATTTGTTTTTTGGGGGGGATTGAAGTGTAGTTATGGTTCTTATGATATATAGTGTATTTGGTTTGAGGGGAGGGTGGGAAAAGAAGGGAATTAACCAAATTGCCATTAATGAAGGAAATATTCTTTTTTGTTGAGAGTATATTTTAGGAATATTAAAAAGTTTCCTTGAGCTTTTTTGTCAAGAAGAGGGTAAAAGTTTTCTTTCTCCCCTCCCCCTCCCTCAAACCAAACACACCCTTAGGTTCTAAAATATAAGATAAATTTAACTTTTTTGAAGAGATTAAGGAAATTAATTAAATTTTAGAGTATTTGTATTTATCATTTTTTCTCTAAACTATTTTGTCTAATTTATAAGATGATATATTATTTAAAGATACACATCACATGGTATAATTAAATAATTTATTTAACTTCCTTAATCTCTCTAAACTAAGTCAATTATATCTTATACTTAGAATTGAAATAATATACCACTTTGATCTTATTTATAAGTCCACTTTTGGCTAAATCTCACATACCAAGGAGAGGTGGTTAACTCAATGATTATGAGGGTAAATGTTCAATTTTACCCTTATTTATGATTGGCTAATTTTCAATTCTTTCTTCTCTCTCTATCTTGATGGGTATAACTAATATGGGTAAAATTGTCATAATCTCATTTATTACATGAAAGTGGACTTATAAATGAGACCAATTTTTTTTTTATTAAAGTGGACTTATAAATCGAATCAGAGTGATACTATATAAAAAGGACGATAAGAATATGCGCTAGAGTGAAGGAGGATGTGACCATCTTTGCTGGGAGGCTTCACACGTGTCCAAATCTTCACCCAAAGCTTCACTTAAATTCAAACATTCGGGGAAATAGAAGCATCGTGTCGTATGTTCTAAGGCAGTGGCGGACCCAGGATTTGAGATTTATGGGTGCAAAATTAGTAGTGTGATTAAAATTTTTTTCTAAGGGAAGTTTTGAACGCATTAAAAAACAAAAAGATATAAATATGCAAAACAGAAACAGTAGAGACAATGCTACTTAATCACACTTCAACTTCTATTCATATTGCCCATCTTGTCAAAGAGCACGGAAATTAAACACCCAGAGCTCATGGATGCCAATCAAGGACCAAATATCAAAGTCTAAAAGTTGAAAAACCTTCATTCCGTGTACAGTAAACCTTCCTCAAAAAAGAACTAAACCACTTTCAATTTTGACATACATATAAGTTGGAAATTAATTGAAGACCATTTGTCGTCTTGTTACAAGGTAAACTTTACGGTTTGCCACAACTATAGAAACATGCATAAAAGGAAATAGACCTTACTAATAACAACAACGCAATCTTTAAATGTCACATATGTTGTCTTTAATTTCCCGGATTCACTACAACCAACAAACCAAACCATCCAGTAATAATAATTAATATGGTTGCTTATCATATGCACGAAGAAGAGAAATAGGTACAAAGATTTTATGAAGTCAAACATAAATTCTTCTGCTGATTTTAGGTGGCTTATATGTGCATATTTGAAAGTGAGTTATTGTACTTCTAAAAGAATCTTTAAGTTGTCAACAGAGGCAGAGTATTCGTTTTGGACTGGTTTTTAGTTGGGTGTTGTTTAAATTGGAGATTGGGATTTATGACTCCTTTCGTGACTTTTTGGCCCATTAAATGACTAACCCAGCTGATAAGAAGCAGCAGGGGAGTATATTTTCTTATCGGTTATATTGTTCTCAGCTAAAGCTACTGTGTTTTTTCTATGTGTGGCCGAAGATAAGCCGTTGGAGTGAAAATTAAACACTCTTTTAGATTAATGAACTTATGAAATTCAGGAAAAGCACTTCTGTAATCTTTCTCAAGTCATTATAAGGAAAACTACATTTAGTTACAAAATACCACATCTCAATCAAAACCTATCCTCTTCATGTTCATTATCAGCACCTAGAGATGATGGAATGATAATACAAACTAACTTAATCTAAGAAAAAAGTCCTCGTTTTCTCAATGCATTTGTACATTTCAGAGAACAAAATAACCCTGATATGTTCGTTGCCTTGCAGCTTCCATGACACCAAAATAAGTTAAGCCTCGAATTCGAAATCAAAACACTCAAACAAGAGATCCCAGCAAAGGCAAGAAATTCCAGAAATTCCAATTTCAAATCGCGTGTGATTGTGGATTTGCGGTTTCAACCTTTCGTCGAAATTCCAGAAATCCCAGCAAAGGCAGTAAAATCGAAATCAAAACCTAGGGAAGACGAGAAGGAGAAGAGAAAACTGACCTGAAAGATCGACAGAGAAGACAAGATCGGCGGAGCCACCGGCAACAGAGGAGGTGGAGAGGTAGAGAATACCGTCAAAAAGCGGGGAAGGAAATGGGGAAAAAAGGGAGAGAGGGCGAGAGAGCATGGGCAGGGAAGGAAATGAGTAAAAAAGGGTGAAATGGTTTTTGGCATGTTCGAACGCACGACCACATGAATAGATCACTGGAGTCTTAACCACTGCACTTCCTATACACATTGTCATTGATTTCTTTTAAATTATATATATTTTGTGTCTGCACTTGCCCACATTGACACTAATGTAGGTCCACCATTGTTCTAAGATATGCATACAAGTACAAGCTTCTTGAATGATTATGATCATCATTCATTAACTTTCTCAATTTAGACACGTGACGACACTGAAAAACAAAACACGTAGACTTGGCAAAAGCGGGAGACTTCTTATGTGGGGGCACCGTTGTCCCTGTAACGTCGATCATAACCAGCATTTTTTTATTGAGTTGTTATTATGAGGCAATAGGTAGGTTCAATGTATGATAAAGATGGTGAGTTATAATTACACGTAATTGAATTTGCTCAACTCTTGACCAGTGTCCGTGTCAGGTCAGGTCCGGTTAAAAGTTCAAAGTGTCACTTTTATAACCATTTTCCACGTTCAAACACCATTTTCAACGTTCAGTGATTTTAGATCCATCTATTATTTGCCATACTTTGAACACGAATGGTAACGGATTTGGATTCCTCCTTATCTTTTCCTTCTCTTCTTCCAGTATCCTTTCATTCAACTGTTTATTTTCCTCTCATCTTCTATCTTAGATTAATTTTTAGTTGATATCAATGGTGCAAATGAGGGATACTAAGAATGAGGAAGGAAAGATACTGAAGAAATCTGTTCTCTGGTAACTGCAAATCAGATGATGTGACGTGCTATCACAGGATCGTGCATTGACTTTCCGAATACCTTCTATATTCTGAATCGAATGTAGTGTGAAAAGGTTGAATTGAGATTTTCAATAACGAGTGTATTTTTCATCAAATGTTTGAGGATATTTTTCGTATTAAGGGTTGACGTGGAAGTATTCACAAAGGAATTATATGGGTGACTTGAATTTATAAGCGGTGAAGGATCATGTTAGTGAGATAAATAAATTTTATCATAAAACTTGGGTTTGAATTGAAAACCTTAGAGAGCAAAATCTTTAAAAAAAAATATTTCTCTATAAAAAATTAAATTAATATGCACTATATTCACTAATTTCTATCTACTTATATTAAAATCTCGATTCGTCCAATATTTTTGTATAAAGCTACTAAATTGAATGATTTATTTTAGGCAATATACTTGTTTATCAAAAATAAAATTATTAAGTTAAACATAAATCAATTAAATAATATTTTGGATCAAATGAAATTTCACAGCCAATTTTAAAATTAGATAAAAGGATTTTTAAAAAATAGAAAAAGTTTATGGAGGTTTTTCGTATGAAAATAACGTTTGTATAAAAAAAATATTTCTTAATAAATGAACATTTTTGCTCAAGACTTTTTTTTTTTTTTTTTTGCGTTTGTTTTCGTTGGGGCGTCACATCCACGGGCAAACTTTATTAGGTTTTAAACTTTTAATCATACTCTACCGTCTAGTGGGGATCATCTGCTACGATTTCAAGCATTGAAGAGAAAGGTGGCCAAATTGGAGAAAACAAAGATGATGAAGATGACCTCAAGAAAGAAGGACCATTTCTTCCCCGAATCCAAATCATAGCTCAACACCGCCACAATGCCGATGATTCTCACCGCCGTCGGAATCGCTCTCTTCGCCAAGCTTCTCATTATGGTATATTCCTCACTTGTACGGGACCTTCGAATCATTTATAGCCATAAGATGGTACCAGTAGGTACTCAAATTGAGATGCTCTTTTTTTCTCGGGACATGTTCTAATGGCATTTGTTTGATGAAAGTACTAACTGACCAATTGAAATATGGATTATCAAATTAGAGGATCAGTATATTCATATACGGTTTAGGTAGTTTGTTGTAACCTGCATTGTGTTTGTCCACCTCTTAGTCTCAGCCTTTTGCTTTGCATAGGCCATTGGTATATGGAACTATAATCTGATCTATGCCTGTATTGTGTTTTGGCAGCACAGTATGATGAGCCTAAGTTCCAAGAGTTACTTGACTGCAATGCACCTGAAGGCCAAGGCACGTAGGAATGCTTACGCTTGAAGTGTGGGAAGAGTTTCGAGAAGTGAGGCTTAGGACTCCTTTTGAACTACTGGAGAACCATTGCGTTTGGCATGCCTTGTGATGCTTCTTATGCATGTGACTTTTTTAGCATAAATACGGGGACAATTTGGCCCATTTTCTATTCTTAACAGGTAGTGTCCTTTATTATAGTTACAAAGGTAGGTATCAACGGCTAGAATTATAAGAATGGGATCGAACCTACAATACCACTAGGCTATAAAACCTTTGATAGGGTAAAGTCTTACTGTCTTTTATATCTTTTATTTTGTGAAAAATCGAGTTGTGAAATTACTTGCTGAATGAGAAAAATGATACCTTAGACGCGGCAATGCTTATAAATAAACCTAAAGACAGGATTGGTGGAGCACTTTATTCATAAATGATGGGAAGGGTAGGAGGCAAATCTGAATGCTTGCAGTGGCACAAAGCAGTTCTTAAGATAAGGGTGTCATTCAAATGATTTTGAGGTCATAGTGTAACTTCTAAATTTGGTAGAGAACCTAGATATGTATTTGTAACTCAAGATTTTGACCGAGGATCCATTTATACCTAGAAGAGTTGTGTCAATACCATTACTCAACCTTCTGCCGAAAAATAACAATAATTAGATCTTTTTCTTTCCGGTGAATAATACTATTCTTGTGCTGTTTGTGTGAGAATTTCCTATAAGCTGCTACTGCTAGCTCATTCCCCTCCCAAGAATGGAGGACTTGAAGGATAGGACAGCCAACGTGCTTATGGATGAAGTTGCCCGAGTTGAAGAGTATGATAGACACACAAACAATAATAAAGCCTTATCTTACGTACTGGGTGAGATTGACTACGCATGATGTCATTGTTTTTTATCAAAAACCAAATCTTTAAGCAAATCATATTTACTGCACTATAGGCTACATGGTTGACACAGCTCCAAGTAAAGTTGCTGCCTTAGTATCATTGTTACCGAATTGTTAACCTCTGACATATATGCTCAGTAACTGAAATCGCTTGATTTGACTTCCCTCAAAAACTGCCTTGTATGTCTGACAATTGAGCATGAAATAAGAATTATCACTATAGATGTATTTCTTTATGCATATGAATATAACTTTTTCATATAGTCAATATTCTGTCAAATCTGAAAAAATGTCTGTGGATGCACACAAGTACTTCTAAGTGGATGATTGCAGGAACTTGTGTTCAAACAACCATTTCTTGGGGACTACAAGATGGGTGAACAAACTTTAGCTATGCAGAAAAGTTATTTGCAAGCTTTAAACAGTAGAAACGTTGAAGTCTAACCTTGATTGACGTGTTTTAAAAGAGTGAGCCAAAGTAAACAATTTCAATAGTAAGGCACTAATTCTAGATCTGAACTCGTTTTTTAACACTTGTTTCTTTTCCATAACTGACAAGCGTGTTTATACTTGTTCAAACGTGCCTATTCATTTTCCAAAAAGAGGCACCTATCCTTCCATTCCACTTGTTATTATTATGGCAACCTTGACTTCAACATCGCGTATTGACCTCAGAAATTTAACCCACACAGTCAAATATATTTAGGACCCTACATGTACCTAGTCAAATTTAAGCAGTACTGTCCACTTCACGAGCATGCTTATTATTCTGTTAATTTTTTTTTGGTTGTCTATCCGGTATCCAGAGCTTCGCTTTGACTAATCCGGATCCAACCCGCGTCGTGCACCTGCCTATGGTGGAAAAGTCTCCCAATAGGGGTTTTCTGCATTTACAAGGCTCGAACTTAAGACTTTGCTTAAGTAATACAAGCTGCTTACCACTTGTGCCAACCCCTATTGGTTATTATTCTGTTAATTGATTATTGATAATGCATTGTTATCAATTATGGGCCTTGTAACACATTTCAGCAGTTTTGCATTTAAGGGGGAAGCTTTTTCTTTGAAGGGGGGTGGCAGAAGGTGGCCGACCTCTTTGACTTTCCCTTTATTTTCCTTCCTCTTTCTCTCTCTGCAAAAGTAGATGGAGGAGATATTTAAGTTGATTAAGTTAGTTAATATGATACATATTTTTTAAAACACCCTTAATATTTTCCTTAGTTCTCTTATTTCCTCTCCTCCTTAATTATTGTTGAGGAAGCATTATCAGGAGGTGAATTAACAAAAAATTGACAAATATAAAAATTATGTTTCATATTTAGGATCAAAATCAACTTTTTGAGTATATCTTATAGTATTAAGTACTGGAGGAGGAATAAATTTGACCAATTCAGGGCACAAAAGCCAAAAGGATTAGCTAAAGTCATGTGATATATTATGATGGATTCCTTTTTTTGGCATTTCTGTTTTACAGAAGAGTCTGGTGGGGACGGTTCTGAAAAAGACATTGTGAATATTTATATATATATATATATATATATATATATATATATATATATATATATATATATATATATATATATATATCCTTACACTTGCTTCCCCATTAGACTAAAGAAACATGCTAGTTTTGTTAATCTACTCAGCCCAAGTTATGTAATGATTGGTATAAAGAATAATTCATCAATTTATTATGAGAAACGCAACAATGAGGATTGCACGCCCCAAATTAAAAATGTTAATTATGTGAAATGCGGCAAATGGCGGTGAGTATTTGGTTAGTTTTAATCATAAATTAATAAATAAAATATTGTGATGTTTGAACAGCCAACAACAATGCTCTGTTGTTTCTTTTGCTTACAAAAAGCATTTGAGCTAATTGCTTTGAAATGTCTGCCTTTTGCTTGTCAAAGTCTAAACTAGGATTCTCTTGCTGTGTTTACATAAAAATCTCCAGCCTGCAAAAATATAAAGTGATGGGTCCTTTGATCCTTTCCTTCTGAAATGTATTTTTAAAAAAAAAAAAAATGAGTGAAGTTGAATAGAAATTATAATAAAGTTGAATGAGTCATGTACGAGATAATTTTGTATTATTTTTTTAATTTATTAAAGTAATTCTTACATTACAAACTCATTACTTTTGTCTCACTACACCTAAGACACTAAAAAGCGATACCTGATGTTTAATATGATTAGATTTCAGGACCACATGTTTCTTACAAAATCTAAAATAAATCACATTATTTAGCATATTCAATTTATGTTATGAAACTGATAAAAAAATAAAAAAAATTATTGTATTTTTAAATTAATAATTGATCATCACACAATAGCAAACACGTGGGGTTGATTCCTCTCTTATATTCCCTCAAATCATCAATATAATATCTATTTAATTTTTCTTAAAAATTTAAGAAAACATGTGTCGTGTTGTATATTATTTTAGCATATATCAATTTATAAATTAAAGAAATTTTCTTATTCTCTTAAAAATAATTAACTAAATGTTATATTAAAGACTGGTTACTAAGAAAAAAGAAAAAAACATGTATCGCATAAGGGGAAAGAAACAAAAGAATGACATATTTTGTCTGGTTTCACTTTTGTTGAGGCTTATCTTCTTCCATGAAAATATTAAATTAAAGTAACAATAAAAAATAAAATAAATAAAGATGAAGCTGTGGTCATGATTGGACGAAGGAGCAGAGCTATTCCAGTCTATTATATACTGAATTCAATTGTGGTCCTCTCAGTGAATTTCAAGGAAGGAAGCAAGCAGGGTCTCATATGTCATGTTCCCTACCAAAGAAAAAGTACATCAAACAAAAAAATTCATTAAAATTTACCAAACCTCGTTGGTAGGTTGACAAGTGTACTCTTGAAGATAAGAGTAGAAAAACTCTCTTTAAAAAAAAAATGACCCACCCACTTATTGTCCTTTACTCTCTTCATAAAGGATGTTTTTTAGACATAACTATTTTCTTATTAAAAAAATATTTTGTTTAAGATAAATGTCAGATAATAAATATTAACACCTCTTTTAATAGGAATTTGAACATTAATTTATCTATCATACTAATCCTTTGTGTTTGTCATTATCCCATGCTTACTCTTTTCAAATTATAATTATTTAAATTTATAACCACACGTCTAAAAAGGCGTAGAGATGAGTCTGAGAGGAAGGAGATTCTCTCATTATCTATGTTGTTGATTGGGAAAATGAGAGAAAAATACTTTGACCTTTTATATTGAATGATGGATATCATTTAAAGATTATGAAAGATGATGAGAAAAATATAATGAGAGAAATCTGACCCGAGTCTGAGATCAGTCAAACAATAAGCTCCTGGCTTAAAAACTCTTTTTTAGACATAATGGTACTTGAATATTTTGGTAAAATAATAATACTAGGATTTCATCTAGTTTAGTAATATCACGCACTAGTTCAAAACGTTGGAAAAAAATTTTAGTATAGTCTTGTAGTTCAGTAAGACATCTCTTTCTTTAAGCCTCTCTTAATAAGTTAAAACCATGTAATAGGGGCGTGAATTATGGTAAAAAAAAATACTAGTACTAAAATTTAATAATCTAAAAGATTAATCTCGAGCATTAAATTTGGATTTGATCCAATCCAATACTTTGATTTGTGCTTTTTAAATCATTGCACTTAAGATTATTCTTAGTAATCTTTGACGTCATTATTATGCACTCTAAAACTATTAATCTAAAATCTTGCTATATTCCAGTGATATGAAATCATATCTTTAAGACTATTTAATGATGATTATAAAAAGTTTTTGAAACCATGGTATAGGGGTTTATCAAATATATGCTAAGTATCTAACAATTAACCGAAATAAAAACATTTTTTTAAAAAAAATAAAATAAAATTGTACGGGTATTATAATATTCCAGGATACTAAAAGGCTTATATTATGAGCAAATATTTATCAATCTTCAATTTAAATCATCTTAGTTTTAAATGTAAATCATGTTTTCTATATTTATCAATCTTTTTATAATTTATTTTTATTGATACTCCCTCAACAATAACTAAATAAAAGAAAAAAAGAAATTATAGAAGATGATTAAGAAAAAAAATAACTCAATTAATTAACTTGCTTGATCTACTCAAATTTGGTAAAATAAGTCTTACAAACACGAGAGAGTATATATTATCGTCTGCTTTTGCAAGCTTTCTTTATTGATTTTGCAAATGAAATGAAAAGTTCCCAATAATTTGAGAATTTGAAAAACTTGATGAGTGTGTGTGTGTGTGTTTGAAGCCTGGCCCTTTAAATTAATAAGCCCCGATAATTGAAAGAAATATATAAGCCAACGGGAAAATAAATTAAATTAACATTCAGATGTCACGCACCATGCTTAACATTTCATTTTCATAATATTATCATCTTACCATTATTTAATTTGTCCGGGGACCAAAAGCAAACAACTGTAACCTAATATTATATTAGAATAATAATCTTATATTTCTTTAGCCTCTATCTTATCTTAATGATATCAATTCATAGTTTACGACCTCCTTTTAATCTAGATAAGAATGATGTCATCTAAGTAGGGCACAATTTTTTATTTTTTAAATAATTATCAAGCTAATCAAAATTCAAGCACGATTAATTAACCCGAGATAATGGGTAAGTTTATAACATTAGTTTTTATCCATAAGGTTCAAATTTAAAATATTACATTTGGAAGCAGGTAAAAGCACATATTGTATCCTATAACTTTATACAAAAATTCAGTTTGGTCCCTTCATTTTATGAAGTATTTTTAATCTTTTAATTCTAATATTGTTAGTCTTAAATAATAATTTTTCATAACATCAACCTTATTTATAATGCATCCAACACCCTTATAGTTATTTTTTTTATGCTTCAAGCATCTTCATATTATTTATAGGGCATGTGTTACTTTAAACTACAAATAAGATTATGAAATGCCTTGAATTGTTATCAAACTCGCCCTATCCCATCTTTTCCTCAACTCCTTACAGGCATTTTCGACCTTCTCATAATCTTTGTTCATCTCAATATCGTACTCCTGAGTCCTGAGATTGCATGCTTTCATCTTCGTCCATATAAAACACTGCAAATAATCATGACGCCACAAGTCACTATGAAATCTCTATGAAGCTAATGCATCTTTATTACTAATGGTTAACCGGATTCGCCAATCATTAATTGCAACCCGAATAATTACCCTTCGAGTTAATGTCATGGCCTCCTTCCTTGACATGTCATGTCGGAAATAGAGTTGAAAAAACGTGCCAAGCTCATTAGCCACCTAATCTCTTCAATATATTGGTGGGATAGGTTCAAACCCGATCATTACACCTTCCTTTAATCTTTCCCCCAAGATAAAAAAACCCCTTGTTGGATTCCAAGCCACCGGAAGCTTAGGCCGCTAGCAGTTGCAGGGTGGAGCCAGGATTATTATTAAGGGGTACCATTGGAGGGATTCAGGGTTGGGGTTGGGGCTGCCCCTGAATTTTTTTTTTTAAAAGAAGATTCGGATCGAGAACATTTAGTATTAATACCACTTGACATTGTATAATACCTTTCCATCTTAAAATATAGCAAATGACAATAATAACAATTGATATAATTTCTAATTTACAATAATAATAAAAAAACAAAAGAAATTTAAACTTTAATTCCTCTCATAGCTCAAATAATAGTGGAATTTCATTACTTCCAACCAATAAATACATACATATATCTAGTTTCATTATTTTCTTAATCCAACCGTAACCACAAACAAAAATTTAAGCTTACCTCTCATAAAAAGAATAAATAAAAACCAAATAAGTATACAAAACATAGTTTTTACACATAAAGTGAATACTCCAAACTTTTATTTTTTCTTTCCCTATTTTGAACACACAACAACATGGAAATAGATAAATAAAGAGAGGGCATATCTTTTGTAAGCCATTCAATGGTTAGAGTTCTAGCGGCTAGCCACGGTGGTTCTTTGGTGAAGGTCACTTTTCTTTTCTTTTTTAGTTATTTAAAAAATGAAGGTAAATTAGTAAAATTCACTATTTTAAAATCTCAATTTAATCAATGTCACCCTTATATCCTTTGAATGTTTTAAGAAATATTTTGGAGTTTTAGAAATTTCATATATTATTTTAGTGTCATTTTTTCTATTATATTCGGAAAAAGAAAATCATATTTTTATATCGGCAGGCATATATTTATAGAGTTTATATATGTGTGTGTATTTATTTAAAAGGGGCCCGTTTTGTACGTAGAGTTAGTGGGTAACATGGATGCCCACGAGCTCGCGTGGCTTCCACGGGCATAGCATCTCCTTTTCAGCAGCTATTTATTTATTGATTTATATTATTATTATTTTATTTTTACAAAAAAGTTAGGCTTTTGTCCCAACAAAAAAATGTGCACTTAAAAAAAAGGTTTGGTCGGTGAAAACAAAACAGGAACAGAGGGTCAATGAGAGTTGACACAGATGGTAAGGGATTCAGGACTAGGCCCTTAGGTCGTGGGTTCAATCCCCTTTGCCGTCATTAGAACTTCTTTAGTAGGCGATCTCGTAAGTCTCCAATAAGTGCTCATAGAGCCCAGGGCCGTACCCTGACCTTGGTGAAAGACTAGTGTCAAACCCCTCCAAAACTTTTTTATACCAAAATAAATTAAAAAAAAACAGGAACAGAGGAAAGCAACCCCTGATGTATTATGAGGAATCATCATTCCCTTCATTATGAATCTTACTTTCTTATTCATCCCCCCTTTCATATTTGTTATACTCAAATCACGTGACACTTTTCTCCACTTTTAATTATTTTATCTAATTATTTTAATCTCACAGATTTATATTACTCCCTCTACTCTTTGTTATAAAATACCAATTAACAAGTGTTTTAGTTTTTTTTTATAAGGTACTTACAGATTTTTAAGATACAATTAATTCATCTATCTAAGTATTTTATAATTTAATTTTTATAAAATTTATCGTTATGAATTCGAAGATCACCTTATTAACATTTTAAATTTATTTATGTATATTTAAAATAATAGTTTTATTAAATAAAAAATATGAATCATCAATTTTTTTTAAATATAAGGGTGAAGATGAGGTTGTGAAAAGAGAATGAGATAAAAAATTTAAAATTTATTTATTTATGTTTAAAATAATAATTTTATGAAATATAAATCATAGATTTTTTTTTAATGTTAGGGTGAAGATGAAATTGTGAAAAGAAGATGAGATAAAGATTTTGATGGTTTAAATTTATTTACTTATATTTAAAAAATAAAATTTTATAAATATAAAATCTAAATCATTGATTGTTTTTAAATATGAGGTAGAGATAAGATTCTTTAAAAAAGAGAGATAAAAAATTATAAGATAACCAAAACGCGGTTAACTGGGCAGTGCTCATTTGTTCCCCCGCCAAAGTCCCAACTGATTCTACCGCCACGTGGCGGTTCACTTTGGGCTTTACCCCGCCAACCAACAAGAAGCATGGTCCCCATTGTTGGTTCCGTTATTATAATTGAATAAAAATAAACTATAATTAAATCCCGTTTGGAATCCGCAACCGACGTTTTCGTCCTGTTTCGCGCAATGAGGCAGAGACAGGGGCAAGAAAAGTAGTTGATGACGTGGAAAAATATATTAAAATAATGTAGTTTCTTTCCGAAAAATTGGGTGAAGGAGAAAAATGCTCAACTTTTACCAAAACTGTGTCTACATTATATATATTTCAGAGGTGCCAAAATACTTATAAATATTAAAAATAAGAATAAAATTATAGCACCGTTAAATTTGACTCAACAATGTTATATATGTATTTGTAAAAAGAGTATAGATCTTACTAGAAAAATAATTGGTATTAGATCAAATTTCATGGTATAGACATTTTTATTCTCATATTAAATATTTATATATATTTTTACACCTTCAAAATCTATATAGCGTGAGAGTCACTCTCTTCATGTGTATTTTACAAATTGAGTTAAATAAAATTGATTACAATTTTTTTTATATTGAAAGGTTTAGGTGGGTTTAGCACCGGTCCCTCCACCAAAATTAGGGCACGACTTTAGGATTATTTGAGTACTTACAAAGGACTGACAATATCGCTTATTAAAAAAGCCCTCGATAGATAAAATCAAACTTTTATCCTTTTGAAACGTATACTCGTTCCTTACTTTCTACTATGCAAATTGACAAATTGATTACAATTTAAAAATAGAGGAAACTGCCGAGGCGACAGGGGGTAGAATGAAGATTGGCCCACAAGTCCCATGAACAGGGGACATCTTATTGGGACCCACTTAGGCCTTCGCCCTATGAGATGTTAATTTTAAGGGAAAATTGATTTCAGGGCCCAAGTTAGTAAAATAATTACAAAAAAGCTCAAGAAACATTCACATGCCTAGGGCCTTTTCTGGCATTTTTTCAAAAAGTGTTAGCAACTATATCAGTAGCGTTTAACAACTATATCAGTCCTCGTTAACAACTAAATCAGTCTAATTAACAACTACATTTTAACAACTACATCTGTAGCAATTAACAACTACATCAGTAGAAATTAGCAACTATATCCGTACACTTTTTTTTGAAAAAATTCCAGAAAAGGGTATGTGAATGTTTCTTGGGCCTTTTTTGTAATTAATTTCCTAGCTTGGGCCCTGAAATCAATTTTCCCTAATTTTAATCTCCTTTCCCTCATCTACCTTTGTTTTTTTTTCTTTTTCTTTAATTGCCTTTTAATTTTTAAGGAAAAAAATATATAAATACTACTTAGATTTCAAAAATCCCAAAAGGTCTAACAATACTTGAAAATGACAGAGAGGTCATATGATAAGACCGTGGGATTTTAAATTTTGAGTGAGAAGACTTAAATGTTTTCCTCTCCCTTTTATTTATTTCTTACTATTTCATGTCTCTCTACTTTCTCTTTATTTCCTTCCCTACTAGCATCCACCTCTACCACCCACTTGTTTATTCTCATATTATTATGTTTTGGTGATAACAAATCTTGATCTATAAAGAATAAAAGAAAGATAATTTGGTAATTCAAGTCACTCAAATGAGTTTCTAAGCACTCGAGTGATAAAATTGTATTTAAAATAATCTTAAATCAACAAGTCACTCGAGTAAATATTCTTCACTTGAAGTCATCAAAGAAGATCACTCAAGTAGTAGTGGATACAATCGAGTAATGTATCTTTACTTTTAGAAATTATGCAAGTCATTTGATCAAATTTTGAAGTTATAGAAGATCACTTGAGTAATTGAGTAAGTACTCAAGTGATTCAACACAAAGTTCTGAAACTCGAATCGGCCACTAAACTGGTTGAGATACTGGGTCAAGAGTTAGTATGTTGGACCAAAGTTAAACCAAAGCTAACACGGGGCCAAACTAGTGAGAAATTGAAGATTTTATGGTAATTAATATGAAATTCTAAAGAATTTTTTTTTTTTAAAAAAAAACATCTTTTTAAAATACCGCACTGGGTTGATGCACAAATGGGTTTTACTGAGTGATTCACCGGTTTTTTGTCCGTTCTAGCCGGTCCGGTCTAAGTTTTAGAACAATGATTCAACATCACTTGCAAACATTTGTAAGTGGCTCACAAAGTTTTTTAAAGCTGAAGCAAATCACTTTAGTGATGACAATCACTTACTAGTATCAGCGAGGCACTTGTAGGTGAACCCATTGTGATGTGATCTTAACATAAGATCACTTGAGTGATTTTGAGAATCATTCGACTGATCCAAGATCATTTGCTAATGTATGCAAGTAATCAATGAAATCACTCGAATCACCTGATAATGTCGAAGCATTTTCAAAACAACAGAAGATCACTCAAGTGACAAGCTTTTCTACAAAACTACACCACCAATCACGAAATTCATCTAGGTACTCAAGTGAAAGTACAATAACTCAAGTGACAAAGCAACTCAACCCACCAACTTTTGAATCATTGAATTAAATTAAACTTCTTTATCATTATTAGTAGGAATGCAAGATACAGGTTTATATTTTAAAAAGTTTAAAATAAATCGCCTCATCAATAGTTTATAAATAAGATTATATGAATGTATATGTAGATTTAATTGACTATGATTATGATTTTAAAAAATGTGATTTGTAAATTGTTTTTGTTGTTAAAAGCTTCATAGGATATAGACATTAAGTTAGAGTTTGTTTGGGTTAACATTTACAAAAATAACTTTTACTATCTCAACTGACTTTCACAAACTAAAATTAAAGTAAATTAAAAGTCAATTGGTGTAATACTATGATTTATGTTTAAATAGGTTATTACTAAAACAAGTCAATTGAACATAATTTGTTTAAATGATGTATTGAAAAATTAGTTTTAGAAAATTTAAATTTAAAGAAAAGCCAAAAACTTAAAAAGCAAGAGCTATAATTAAAATGATTTTCATAGAAACAAATCAATTACTCTAAAAATATACGTCAAATATTTTTTTTTTTTGGGTGTCCCCGCTGATTTATAGATCTTGCTAATACCATCCAAACAAGCTAGACCTTGATCGATGCTATTATTGGTGGTACCACTCGCTGTCCATTCTACTGTCCCATACCGATCAGTTTATATGGTTCCCACCCACCAACTACTCTCCATTAAACCCACATTTTGTGTCTATGTGTGTAGTTAATTATAATTACTATCACTTTTAAAATAAACCCATTGGTTTAAACATGACCACTACTATAATCATTATACAATTCTTACTCACACGTGGCATTCATCAACCAGCTAAAATCACTGTTTCATTTCAAATTTATAAAGCATTACGTTATAATTGATTACTCTTTAATATTATTAATATTAATTACTTAATTATTAATTAGTAATTGTGTTATGTAGAATATACTCATAAAGTGGGTTTCGATTCTCTCAGAATCATTTTTCTCATTTTCTTTTTAGTATTTGATCTCCACCTTTAAATTTTAATTTAATATTTTATAAAACTATTATTTTAAACACGAATAAATAAATTTAAATTGTTAAATTATGATCTACACAATTCATAACTATAATACAAACAAAATTAATTAAAAAAATTAATTTTTAAAACACTATCATCATAGTTTTAGAAAATATTATATCTGAACTGTCCATTTTTTCATCTAAAGGTAGAAATAGGATTATGAGAAGAAAAGGAAAAAAGAGATTCTGAGAATATCTGCTACAATATAAAGTTGGTAATTTGAATATTGTGAATGAAAAAAAACAAATCATACTGAGAGAATTACTCGTCTTCTTCTTATTTTTTTGGCAGCAAAGAATTACTTCTATTTAGACATGACAATACTTAATTTTTATGTAATTGTGTAATGACAATCATATCGAAAAATATACACCATTTTTTAGGGCCAAATTAATTGTTACCTATATATATACTCCCCCTCTGATTTTTATTATAAGACATCAACTAATAATTCTCACAAACCAACAAAAACAATTAGAGTTATTAAATTTGTCCTACAATTTTGAGTGATCTCTAATATTACCCCTACTAATTGCACTAAACTATAATATTATATTAATTACTACTCTTATTCACTACCCTTATTAGTTATATGTATACATGAAAAAAATAATTAATACTCCTTTGAAACAATCAAGTGTCTTATAAAAAGAATTAAATATATTTGCTAGTTGGTGCCTCATAATAAAGACCAAAGGAAGTATATATAAGGGAAAATTCAAAATAAATATTATTTGAACTTACAAAACCCAAAAATATATGTTAACACAAGTAAATGACACATAGATCCTTGGGGAGGAATATTAAATTTTGAAATATTGTGCTTTTACAAAAATACCGCCGGTTTTTTTTGAAAAAATAGCAAGGTCTCCTCACTACTTGGAGATCTGCTAGTTGTCACCACCAACATGCCAATGAGCTTGCTGTTGGAGTTTTAGTGACAACTTGAGTAATTTTGAGTATGAAGATTAACAACTTTGACTCCATAATCCTTATCATGCGACAAAATGTACTTAATGTCATTACTCATATAGTTAATGCTTTTACTCATTTAATCAAATATCATTACTCATTTTGTCAATACATTTACATTTAGCCTATATCATTACTCATCTAATGAATACATTTATACTTTTAATCAATATCATTACTCATATAATCAATACATTTATGCCTTTAGTTAATACCCTTATGCCTATAATGAATGATTTCACTCATTTACTCAAAACTATTATCCGTTTTGTTAAAGCCATTACTCTTTTAGTTAATAACTTTATTCATTTAGTCAAAATATTTATTTTATTTTATTTTCTTTATTTGTCAAAAGGTGGAGTAATTTTTTGCCCCCTAAATTGAAGAATCTGACCAAATACTCACGCAACAACATTAAGGTAGCACCGTTTTGAAAACAAAGAAAAAAAGTGAAGACCTTAAGCAAAAGGAAAAGATGGTAGCGCGACTTGAGAGCGAAAATGGTGGAGGCATACTCAAAGATAAAAAGGAGGCAACCACCTCCATCACTTCATCACCACCTCTATCACTTCTTGGACCAGAGAACCATCATCAAGAACTATAGAGGGAGTTGAGCGCAAGCTATTGGGTGGTTTTTAGAGTCTTTTTTGCAACCTTTGATAGCAATCAATCAAAGTGAGGATGAAATGAACTCCAATGTGCCGTCTCTATCCTCTGTTTCTCCTTCTTGTTGGAGTGGAGAGAGAACACAAACTAAAAAGGCACATTTAGAGAGAGAGGACTAGTTCAGAGAAAGATAGGCACCATTTATTAGAGTGGGGCTTTCTTCTTCTTTGATCCTTATCTCAACTATCAAGAGACGAGCTGACAACTTGTGTTGATACTTCTTTTCTACCACAATTCTGAACATTGGAGAAGCTGTGGTGACCTCATCGTAGTTCTATGGTCATTGCTACTATAGCAAGAAGGAGAGGAATCGAATGGGAGTAAGAGAAAGGTGCAGTGGTTAAACTTTGGTCACCGACAAAATGGTCTGTGAATGGAAGATGAGAAAGAAGAAAAGGGAAGGAGATCCCTCATTCTCATTGGTTTTTTTTTTTTTCCTTTTCTCTTGTTAGCCCATCTGAGCTGTTGATTGAACGAGAGAGAAAAATTAAAGTAGTATCATATTGATTGATAGATATAATTTTGAGATTATGAGGAATAGTGAGAAAAAGATAATAAGAAAAACCCAACCCGAAAAAAAGAGAATGCAGTGGAGAAAGAAGAGGTGAAAGGATGAAAGATAAAAAGAATGAGAGAAATGGTAATTTTATTTTGTGTTAAGTAGCAAATTCGTCCTGGAAATATATGTTGAAGAGTAATGTTGTTCTGAAAGTTTTTTCATGCTCAATTTAACTCTGAAAGTTTAAAAATGTAACAATATTACATTTTTCCATTAAAAAACTAATGTTTACCGTTAAAAAATTGACGTTGACCGTTAAGTTTTTAATGAAAAATAGCAATATTGCTGTTTTTTTAAAACTTCAAAGGCAACATTAAACCCTATAAAATTTTAAGGGCAATATTGCTCTGAGCTATATACTTCCGGGATGAATTTATTACTTAATTCTTTTATTTTTAGCCTAAACATTCAAAACCAAAATTTCTTCCTACGCACCTCTGTATCCTTTTCCTTTATCAATAGATTTTTTAGAGTTTTTTAAATTCAAACGGTATTTATTTATCTTTTTCACTACATATAATTTTTTGGGCTCCTAAATTATATTGCATGATTTTTTTTATAAGAAACAAATAACTTATTAAAAAATTTACATTTTATACTTTAACTCGAATCTAGAATGAATTATTAATCACATTTTACCTCAAACCAAACACTTATCGAGTAAACAAACAACACAATAGCTCATTAATATTTGAAAGCGATTATTTAGAAGCCTAAAACTATCCCAGATGCCAAGGGTGAAGTAAAGTGTATAGATAAAGCTTTTCACCAATCATAAAAACAGTGAATGAAATTGTAAAGAAAAAAACAGGCCTACCAAAAAAAAATTATTATAAGATCACAAGAAGATAATTAATTATTTAAAAGCCCTAATAACAAGTAAATAACATAAACTTGTTATTATCTTAGGCACAAGCACTCGTTATTGTATGCTATTTAGTTGTTGTCAAATTTTTGTGGGTAGTTATTAAATCATATGTCAAGGACCTTATGGTAATTCTACAAAAACAGCAAAAAATAAATTTTTTTTTTTTATAAAAAAAGAGTGGAGAATAAGGCACTTGATTTGTTACACTGTTGGCCCTGAAATGGATTGAAGGACCTTCCACCTCAAATCAGCCCTCGTCTCCCATTCACCCTCACGTCCCTTCAAACCATGTGCCCCTTCACGTCATGTCCCTAACCGTTCAATTCGCCAATCTCTCCCTCTATTTTAATTTAAAATTAAATGTGCCCAACATTTTAATATTCTATATAAGTTTAATATTTAGATTAATAAAAACCATGCATCGAACTTTCATAGGAAAAAGACAAGAAAATACTCTCCTAGTCGTTAATACAATACATGTTTACATAATTGATCTTGATTTTAAATATAATATATAATTTTTATTTTTATCAATTTTTTTCTAATTTTTCTTATTAATGATCCCCTAACTATAATCAAGAAGAATAAAGAGGAAGAAGAGAATTTTAAAAAATTGACTTTGATGTTTTAGAAAATACATGTATGTCATATTAACTAACTTAACCAACTTTTTTAATATAATCAAATTAGATAACCATGTCTTGTATTAAGGATTAGAAGGAGTATATCACTTAAATTTCAAAATTCCAAATCAATCTTGCTGCCTGCAACAATATTTGTATTATCTACAAGAATATAGCACTTGACAACTCATTTCATGAGAAAATCACTCATTTGATATTTTAAAGTTAATGGTATTTTCTTTTTCTTTTTCTTTTTCTAATTTTCATTTTAATGATTTGGCCAGAAAAGATACCATAAGGGGGAAAATTCAAAGTGGAGCAGAGAGCAGTCAAATTGTCATGCTTCTTTTTATGAGCTGCATGCCCTCATTTGACGTGAGTTTATTATGAAATTAAATTATTCAAGATGAAAAACCAACTGTTTCAATTTGTTCATGTTTTCAACAATATGAGAAAAGCCAAAAATGTCCTACACGAAGAATAATCCGAAATATCAAATGGAATGAACTCTCAAATTGAATTTTTTCGGTAATAAAAATTTTAGGAAAGGGGTCGGGCTCACTCACAGTCCAAGGGCGGCAAGGCGCTTGGAGTCCAGTCCACAGGGGATACTGGCAAAAGAATACACATGTCTCCACCTTTACCAGCGTTACCACTGCTTCCTAGACCCCAGGATGCCTCCCCCAACGCCTTGACCAACGCAGGGATTGAACCCCCTCTCTAAAGGTGAGGAAGACCGACCCCCACGCCAATTGAACACAAGGATGAGGGGTAACTCTCAAATTGAATTAACGTGTTATTTTAGTAAGTAAGAAGGCCAATATGACGGACGCGGCTCATATCATTTGCGGACTAGTATTCGTTGCAGTCCTTTACTTAAAATGACGTCTTTTTGGTGCAAGACACTCACCTTTTGTTGCATTTATTTGAAAAAAATATTTTAGAGTACTATCAAATATTAAAAAAACACTAAAAAATATTTCTTGATTTTAATATTTTTTTTTATAATTATAAAAAATATTTTAAGATATTGATTTATACTAAAAAAAATATATCAGAATAATTGAAAAAATAATTGATGATATTTGTTATCACCCTCTTTCAAGATCTCTGCATTGCCCCAGAAGGAACACGCATGTAATCATTGATTCGGGCAACCAAAATGACGATCCAAGAATGCATTAATTAAAGTGGATAAACTTTTTTATTTTATAACAATAATAGATGGGTGAAACTTTCTCAAACAAAAATATAAATTTATTTTTTTAAAATTATTATACTTTAGCAAACAAATCTTTAGAAAATAAAAAGGGAGAATGATGTATCACACAAGTTTTTTTTAAAATAATATTCCACCCAAAAAAGAAGAAAATAAATTTATTTAGTCTTTTTAATTTGATTAAAATTAAATAATTTTATAACTTGTTAGTGAAACTCTGTCCCGTTTCCCAAAACTAAATTTATTTAATGAAATTAAATAATTTCATATTCGTTCTAGGGGCACTTTCAACTTATTTTTTTAAACATAATTTCTAACATTTCCTAAACTCATGAATGGGCATGAAAAAAAAGGCATGATTACCAATGTGTTCAGTAATATAGAGAGGGGTAAAGAAGTAAAAATACACATATGTTTTACTTCAAAGAGTGTCGAGCGCCATATACTTTTTTTGGGAGCAAAAATATATACGTGGTTACCATTTTAAAGCAAAAGTCACGTCCCACTGTTCACTGCCGTTATGTTACTGTTTACTCTATCTCTTTCCTTCTCATCTTGGTGAACAGTAATATAACGGTGGAATGTGACTTTTACTCCAAAGTGGTAACCACATTTGTATTTTTGTTCCAAAAAAAGCATATAGTGCTAGCCGCTCCCGAGAATAAAGCACATGTGTATTTTTGCTCTTTTAAAAAGTAAAAAACCAAGTTCCTTAAACGATACTTTGAGTTTGAGATTTTGAGATCTAAACGTGTTATTGACATTTTACTTTGGTCACAAAGTGTTATTTTAGCTATTATGAATTTTATAATTTTGATCCGCATTAAAGAGAAAAAGAAAATATAGATTGAGGCTATGATATTTTGGAAGCGTAGGGGACGAAGATTCCTGCCATTTGATGTTTCATTAGACAATACACGTGGGTCCCATTCTCATGCTCTCCCAATTTCTCCTCATCTCGTTTTGCTTCATTTTCTCTTTTCTCATCTCTTCCTCCGATCATCACTCACATGCACAGAAATTTCCCCCTTCGAATTTTAATTTTATGGTTTAATTTTTTATCCCTCGTAGTCATGAAATTAACATTGAAATTACCTTAATAAACATTTTTATTTTCTCTTGTAAAGTACATAGTCATTCCTCTTCAAAAATTTTAGTCTTATATTCTCTTTCAATATATACTAGTAATAATTTGACTCAGCAATCTTTTGATTAGTTTTGAGTTTTAACCCAAGAGGGTTAGTGATCCGGTGTAGATCACAAGTTGGGTTGGACTTGGCCCGGGGTGAAATCTCGGGGTCCTACGTACCACAGTGTGGATCAAAGTCCACGTAGTTCGAGGGTATACGACAGGCTAATGATAGCCAGAGGGGGTGGTGTGTGTGCTCTGTGTGAATAGAAAAGCTAAGATTTTTGAAGTGTGTACCTTGTAAGGGGTTTACCCTATTTATAGGCGTACCTGTGCCTTATCTTAATCAGTTGGATTCATCCTTTATTTTAGGGATATCAAGATATGCGTTTTTGATAGATATTCTTGATACATAGGCGGTTATCATAACGATAGATATTTTGATAAAACCACTCCTATTTTCAAGGAAGCGGTTATGAGCATAACTGAAGTCATTTTGACTAGGCTCTTTAGTTATTGGGCTGGGCCCATTTATGAGATATCCGTAACAGTTGCCCCCCAGCCCGGTTGTTCAGGGCTCCGAGCAGCCGGGATGTACTTGTCAGGTTACGTCTTTTGCTCTAGTTCATCTCGCTGTCCTGAGGTTTTTGATTTCTAGTTCTTTTTCCGAGGTCGGACATTTTTGGTCCCCGGGTTACCCCCTCTGTCACCAATTTGCATTCCGGTTTATTTGAGTGGTACACGGGTGCCCCCCCATCCCGGTTAACGCGGGTTGCATTCGTTTGCTATCCCGAGAGAACATTAATGTTTGGTCTTAATGTTCTATAATTTTGATTCTAGGCCGAACTCCTCCCATGCTTTCTCGAACTTCCCCTCTTTATTCGTGTCGGGTAGTGTTGATATTTCTATATCGTCTTACTCCCCGTTTATAGGTACCTTGTCCAGTTTTTCGTGGATCGGGACTTGTTGCCCCCAAGTTCGAGATTGCACGGGGAGTTAGGTCGGGCAACCGGGGTGTATTCATGTGGTCGGCCACGTGAGCATTTCGATCCGGGATCATTGTCCGCCTCATCTGTTGATCCAACACTCGTCTTATCTTGAGGCCACGAGTGTCATCATTGCCTTCTGCTGATTTGATGTTTACTAGCCGGCCTCTGAGTAGAGCAACTGCCCCATTATCTTGGTTTTCGTGTTTGCCCACCATCAGCATTAAATGTGCACACCTTTTAACGTCCACGTCATTATTTGTGTATGGGCCCTTTGGGCTTTTGACGGTTGAGTTTCTTGCCTCTCACCCGTCTGCTTGTTTTGTTTATAAAAGCCATCGACTTTCTGCTTCTTGCATTTTGAAAACTGCCAAACCTTGAATTTTCCTTCTTGAGAGAAACTTGCAACCAGTCACCCGTTCATCTTCCTCAGATTCCCATTTCTGCTCTTCGTGGCTCGCGCATTTCCTCTTCCCTTAACTTATATCAAACCAGGTACTTTCCTTGTTTCCTTCTCTGGTTATTTGGCTGTGTTTTCTTCTTTCTTTCTCTATTTCTTGGTCTTTCTTTTTTCTGGGTAGGTTATTGTGAGTTCTTTCGAGTTTCTTCCCCTTTGGGTTCTGGCTTCTGCTTTGTTCTCGAACTTCTCTGAACTTCTGGTCTATTCAATCCTTTTTCTCCGTCTTTGGTTTTCGGTTTCCTGTTTAAATTCTATCCTCTCGGGATGAGCCATCAAGGTTCTCCTCCGTCTTTTAATCCAAATGCTTTTTCCCCGGAAGAGGCCGAGCTTATTCAGCGTATGCCTCCCCGGACAGCTTGGTGGCTGTACGGGAAGCCTCTGACCGAAGAACAAAAGAGGGAAAACGTTCTCCGTGGTTATGGCGGAGAAGGTGGTAGTCAACCAGGTCGTTCTGGTCGGGTTAGGGGAAGGGCTCGAGGTCGGTCTGAGTCTATAGAGCCCGAAAGTCTAGGCCGGGGGATTACTGCCACTAGGGTTTTTTCTTCAGAGCCGCCCTTAGGAAAGGGTAGGGGGGAAAGTCTTCCTCTACCCGCCTCTTCCTTTCCTTCACGCGCGGAGCCCCTCATCTCCCTTACCCGGCCTATCGGCCCGTGCGAGGAGTGTTCCTGGCTGATATCTGAGGCCACGATGGTTGGCCGGTCATGGGAAGCTGACGAAATAGCTTCACGATGCCGGCATATCCAATCGCGGGTTGTTGGAGCCGTTTCTACCCGTCCCGCTGTACTATCTTCAGGTATCATTTTCGTTTCTAATTTATTTTTGTTTTGCCTTTTCTAGGTAGTATGTCAACTTCTCCGCGTCCTATCGAGGATTCCGGATCCGTGGAGTCAGCGGCCGTCAGTATTCCACGTCATATTGCTGAGAAGTATGACTGGGTCGCGACCGGGGTGCTGTCCAGGCTATCAAAAGCCACGACCAGTCAGATCGCCGAGCTCCCATTAGGGGACCGGGATCATTGTTCTTTATCTCTTCCCGGTCCTTCTGAACCGGTGTGCGTTGCCCGGGAAGGGAACGAGCGCTCCTTTTTCTTCTTCTATCTAGACTTCGTCAAAAAACTCGGCCTTCGTTTTCCATTTTCTAGGTTCCAAGTAGATCTCTTAAACATTCTTCAGCTGGCCCCTACTCAGATTCATCCCAACTCTTGGGGCTTTATTATTGCATTCGAGCGGCTTTGCCGATTTTTAAATCGTACTCCCACCACCGGGACATTCTTTTATTTTTTTAACATCCAACGGGCTCGTCAACCCGGGGAGCCCGAAGAAAAGAGGGGTTGGGTTTCTTTCCGGGGGAAACCGGACAAGAAGCTTTTCCATGTGGCAACTGACACCTGGAAAGGCTTCAAGGCTTCTTTTTTCAAAATCAACGCTGAACCCGGTCATAAACCGTGGTTTCTTAAGGACGTCGACTCCAGCTCGGTGGAGCTGCTATTTCCTCTGTATTGGTCGAAAGCTCATTATGACCAAGACCAAAGCATATTTGCATCCTCCGATGATAGCCTAGAGCCAGCCGAGGTTGAAACCGTGATAGCTCTGGTTGACCATGTGGCCGAGAAGGATGTTATTGATTCCCGGATTTTTATTCGACAGTCGGTGGAGGAATTGTATTCACCGAGTATGATTTCTGTTGTTTTTTTTTTTTTGGTATGCCCCTTGTCATTTCTGATGTTTGTTATGTTTTTTGTAGTGCCTGACATGGGGAAGGCTTCTTTCCAAGAACTGGCCGAGAAGCTCCGGGCTAAGGCCAAAAAGAAAGGGGAGTCCTCTTCCCAGAGCAAAGTTGTGGCTGCTCCTTCGCCTGCCGGGACTACTGCTGAAAAGAGGGCTGCGCCCTCTCCGGCCTCTACGGATCTCATTCCGCGCAAGCGATCGAAGTCCGTGGCGTCGTCGATCTCGGTCGCAGAAAAGAATCCGGCCTCTGTCCTGGACGCCGGTGCTGCCACAAGCGTCCCTTCTCCCCCACTTTCTGGTAAGTCTCGCCTTCACTCGCGGGGTGAGGTATGGACTGATGGGGTCTCGGAGGAGCTCAAATACGCGGTGAAGCCTCCGAGCAAATATTTTAGTGGTGAGGCCTTTGCCGACTCCGACCTCGACCACCTGCAGGTCCTGCAGGACCACCTAATGGAGACGGCCGGCGTGTTGGACGCTTATGCTTCTGTTAAACATAAGTACGCCAGGGCTACAGCCGAGATTGCCAAAGCTCGGGTTGAAAAGAAGGAGGCCGAGATCAGGCAGCGGGAGGCTGAGGAGGCGCGCCTGAAAGCGGAAGAGGCGCAGATAAAGGCGGTGGAGGAGCTATCAAAGGCCCTTGCTGAGAGGGATCATTTCTCCACCGAGCTTGACGCCAGTCATGCTCGGGAAGACACCCTCAATGCCTCGCTGCACACCCTGCAGGGTCAGTATGCGGGGCTGGTGAAGGACCTCCATCTTGCCCAATCCGACCTCGACGCTTCCAAGGCCGAGCTCGTGGCGTCCGCTGCCGAGGTGGATAAGCTGGAAGTCCTGGCCGTGGAGACGGCTGCTGAAGCTTTCAACGTATGCCTGGCCCAAGTCCGAGCTCTGAATCCGGACATTACGATGAACTTAGATGCTGTGGATTTCAGAGCTTCGGTAGAGGACGGGCTATTTGTACCAGCGCCGCTTTCTCCGGTCGAAGAGTCCGAGCATCTCGCGGAGGATGACCGTGTTCAATTAGCTGAGGAAGATGCTCCGACGACCGACGCCCCTGGCCCTCCTGTGCCCGGCCAAGCCCAATCTTGATGCCGTCCTTCTAGGATCTTTTTTATTTATTTATTATTTTTTTTTTATATGTAGTATTTTTACTTTTATTTTTGTTTTTCTGTAATCTGGGGCCTCTGCCCTCAAAATTAATACCATGACAAGCCGGTGTTCCCGGATATTTCTAGCATCTTCAGCTCGTCTATCTTGTCAGTTTTTGTTTTCATCCTTTAAACCAAACTCGTGTTTTAATTCACCAGTTGATGAGTAAAGGGGAACGTAATCCGTGCACGAAGCTCGGTTCTTTATTTTATGACTTGGCCAAAGTCAAGATATATTGCGCAGAATCTGCTGGTTATTCAACCGACGTTTTAACAAACGGGCCACGTTTATTAATGGTCGGGCATTCTAAACAACAGACGATTTTCAAAAATCATCTAAGTACTTTATCTTGTAAAGTACCGTACCGAGATGGTAGCCAACTGCCATATGTTCGGGCCCTAATATCCTTTTTGAATAGGAGCCTAAACATTTCGACCTGATCAGGATCTTTTATGGCAATCTCACACCACCCCAGGGGACAGTTCCGATGCATCGTAAGCGTTACAAGACTTGTTGACAAATCTTATCATGACCGGGATTGCGAAATCCAAGTCTTTGTTTAATTATCTTGCTTTTGTCGCAGCCTATCTTTGCATTGATTTCACAAGTAATAACTAGGTTGGCCCATGAATTGAACCACCTTTTATTATTGATTGAAATAATTGGAATTACACAATTTTTAATCAATGGAAAATACTACTAAAAGCAAGACAATGCGTAATAAAAAACGGTTCTCGGTCACCACCGACATCCGTTGAAGCTAAAAAGCGGTTCACAGTCACCACTGACATCCGCTGTGCGTTTATTCCGAGTGCATCCCGGTCTTTAGCTGTAGTAAGTCCTTAGTTTGTCCGCGTTCCATGTTCGTTTAATGGGCGTGCCATCTAACGTCTCAAGGGCATAAGTCCCGGGCCCCATTTTGTCCGAAACACGGTAAGGACCTTCCCAGTTTGCTGCAAGTTTTCCCTCCCGGGCATTCTTATTTCCGATATCCGCTCTGCGTAATACCAAGTCACCTTTATCGAACGCTCGCGGTCTAACTTTGCGGTTATACTTAGCCGCCACCAGCTGCTTCGTTGCCAGATCTCGGCAGTGTGCCGTCGTTCTCACTTCATCGATGAGGTCTAGCTCGGCTACTAACTGCTCGTTGTTAGCGTGTTCTCCCTCTTCCATGACTTTGGCTTTCCTCCGTGATGTTTGCCCAATTTCAACCGGGATCATGGCCTCGCATCCGTATGTCATTCAGAAGGGTGTTTCCTGGGTCGAGGTTTGGACACTAGTTCGGTATCCCCAGAGTACCGGGTATAGTTCCTCGACCCAGTTACTTTCTGCATTACTCATCCTTTTCTTGAGCCCGTCAACAATGATTTTGTTGGCTGCCTCGGCTTGCCCGTTAGATTGCGGATGCTCTACCGAGGCGAAATGGTGCTTGATTTCGAGCTCGGACATCAACCTCTGGAAACCTTGGTCTACGAATTGAGTACCGTTGTCAGTTACGATCTCGGCAGGAATCCCGAACCTTGCAACAATATTTCTTTCGAAGAATTTTTGTATTCGAGCAGCCGAGATGGTCGATAGTGGTTCGGCCTCGATCCATTTAGTGAAATAATCCACAGCCACCACAAGCCATTTCAGTTGCCCTGCGGCCGGTTTGAACGGTCCAAGGAGGTCCATACCCCACTTAAAGAATGGCCAAGGAGCCGTGATGGTTCTCAACTCGGTCGGAGGTGGCCAGAGGATCCGAGCATGTTTTTGGCAGCTTTCGCAAGTCCGTACGTGCTGTCTGGAGTCCGCAACCATTGTCGGCCAGTAGTATCCAGCCCTTAGGGCCTTCCAGGCTAACGCCTTTGCCCCCATGTGTTGTCCGTTTATCCCTTCGTGTATCTCTGACAGCACGTACTCGGCCTCTGCCTGGTTTAAACATCTCATCATTGGGGATTGAAGGCCTTTTCGGTAGAGCTGGTCATCGACCACCGTGTACATTAACGCGGTCCGTGCTATTTGCCTTGCTTCCCCGGGATCGTCCGGGCTAACTCCCTTTTCCAGGTAATTTAAGATTGGCTTTCGCCAGTCTTCTGCTGCCGCGATGACCATGATACACGTGGGCTCCTTGAGACTTTGTTGTATTACAGTCCGATTATTTCCCAGGTTCCTGGTGCTTGCTAATTTGGAGAGGATATCTGCCCTCGCATTTTCTCCCCTGGGTATGTGGGTGACTAGGACCTCATCGAAGTCGGCCACTGCCTCTCTGACTTTCCCCAGATACTTAATTAGCAAGGGTCCCTTGGCCGTGTATGAACCGTTGATTTGGGCCGCGACTAGTTGAGAGTCGGTAGAGAGATGAACCCTCTTGGCCCCATTGTCTTTTGCCTGTGATAGCCCGGCTAATACAGCCTCATACTCGGCCTGATTATTGGACGTTCTGAAGTGTAATTGCAGGGAGTGTTCCATGGCGACTCCTTCCGGGCTTTCGACTATGATCCCGGCTCCACTTCCTTTGGCGTTTGAAGAGCCGTCTACAAATACTTTCCAAACGTCAAGGTCTGCTTTCGGGACTACCTCTGTTGGCACCAGTTCTGCAATGAAGTCGGCTAAAGCCTGGGACTTAATAGCACGCCGAGCTTCATATACTATGTCGAATTCGGATAGTTCGATTGCCCAACTCATCATTCTTCCTGCTAAGTCAGGTTTGTGGAGTATTTGACGTATGGGCTGACTGGTTCGGACAATTATTTTATGCCCCTGGAAGTAAGGGCGTAATCTCCTCGCGGCAGTTAGGAGCGCAAAGGCCACCTTTTCCAACCTTTGATATCTTAGCTCCGAACTCTGCAAAGCCCGGCTTGTAAAGTAAATCGGTTTCTGTTCCCTCGAATCTTCTCTCACCAGGGCGGCACTTACCGCTTCTGGGGCCACGGATAGATATAATATCAAATCTTCCCCGGGCTCGGGTTTTGTCAGCACGGGTGGTGATGACAGGCATTTTTTGATCTTGTCAAACGCGGCTTCACACTCTGAGTTCCATTCTCCATGCCGTGCTTCCTTCTTCAATAACTTGAATAAAGGAAGAGCATTTTCTGCCGATTTCGGTAAGAACCTTGTCAGCGCGGCCAGTCTGCCGGTCAACTGCTGTACTTCTTTTTTGTTTTTTGGGGCAGCCATATTGAGGACGGCCTGACATTTGTCCGGATTGGCCTCAATCCCCCGGTTTGTCAACAGGAATCCGAGAAATTTACCCGCTGGTACCCCGAATGCACATTTAGCTGGGTTAAGTCGGATTCTGTGGGCCCGGAGCTTATCAAATGTTTCTTGCAAATCTTGGATGTGGTGGGATCGCTTAACTGACTTTACGATCATATCGTCAATGTAAACTTCGACGTTCCTGCCGAGTTGTGCCTCAAACACTTGATTCATCATCCTCTGGTAAGTAGCTCCTGCGTTCTTCAGCTCGAAAGGCATGACATTATAGCAGTAGTTTGCTTTTTCCGTGATAAAAGCTGTTTTCTCCTGGTCTTCAGGATGCATAGCTATTTGGTTGTAGCCGGAATACGCATCCATGAATGAGAGCAACTGGAAACCCGAGGAATTGTCCACCAGTTGGTCAATATTTGGCATGGGGTAAGCATCCTTGGGGCATGCTTTGTTGAGATCGGTGTAGTCGGTGCACACCCTCCATTTGCCATTTGGTTTCTTGACCATTACCACATTTGACAACCACGTGGTATACTGGATTTACCTGATGAATCCCGCATCCAGCAGTTCTCTTACATGCTCGGTTAGGGCTTCCTGACGGTCCGGTGCAATCTTTCTTTTCTTCTGCGAGACCGGCGTATATCGTGGATTTATGGTCAATTTGTGACAGCAGAACGCCGGGTCAACTCCTGGTAACTCCGAAGGTTTCCAAGCGAATACGTCCTTGTTTCTCCATAACAGTTTTTTGATCTCGCTTTTTTCTTGCTCGGCAAGTGCACTCCCGATCTGGGTTATTTGTCCGGGATCCTCTCCTAGTTGGTAGCCTGTGAGCTCTCCATCAGGCTCTGTTTTCATCATCTTTGCTTCTTCTCTTACATCCAGCTCTACCATGTTGACCGAGCTCGGCGCAATTGGCGCTGAATTTCGAGTTCCTTTCTGCTGCGAGCTTGATGTTCCGGGTTCATTGTTTTTAACTGTCGAGAAATAGCATTGCCGGGATTCCTTCTGATCACCTTTGACGGTGACGACTTCATTGTTCCGACTTACCATTTTCAGCTTCTGATGCTTAGTTGATATGAGCATGTCCCAATTATGAATGGTTGGTCTGCCTAAGATTATATTGTAGGACGAAGGGAAATCCGCTACAATAAACTTGACTCGCTCAGTCTTGAAGGCTTCTTTAGAGCCCAAGGTCATTTTAAGTTCGATACACCCTTTGGGATTTGTATCCTGTCCGTTGAACCCGATTAAGGTTGTCCTGCACGGCCTTAGATTCTCTGGGTCGAGGTCCATGCGCTTAAAGGCGTCCCACAGGATGATATCCACCGCACTGCCAGGATCGATGAATATCTTCTTTACACGGCATTTTCCCAGGAGGCCGGTTATGACCAGTCCGTCTTGATGACCCGGGATTACGTCCCTCAGATCTTCCTGAGTAAAGAACAGCTTAGGAGGCTCTTCTGTTTGCGATGGCTCCGGCTTGAAGGTCGGTCGTCCCCTGATGGTTAAGACTTCCCGAAGGTATTTCTTCCGCTGATTGGCAGTATCGCCGCCACCTCCGTAACCTCCACTAATGACATTGCAGTCAAACTCTGCTTCCGGGAACTCGTCCTCATTGTCGTGCTTTCTCCGGCCTTCGTCCGGCTTTCTCCTCTGGGAGACCGGGCTTGTACTCCGATCCGTCTGCTTGCGCTTGGCTTTCTGCCCTTGTGTTTTGATAACGTACTGACGTAATTTTCCATCTCGGATAAACTTTTCCACCGCATCTCTAAGGTCCCAGCACTCATCCGTTGTGTGCCCGGGTCCGTTGTGGAATTCACAAAACCGTGTGCGGTCCAACTTTCCCTTATTATAAAGTGGTCGGGGTCGCTCCACCTTCCTCATCTCGGTCAGGGCTACCTCTCTCCATAACTGTGAACGAGGGACATTTATTGGAGTATATCTCTCATACTTCCCCTCATGCCTTTGTCCTCGTGTTTTCTGGTCCGAGTTACGGGGTCGGTCTCTTGATGCCCGGTCCTTCCCTTTCGGGGGTGGGCTTTTCTGTCTCTCTTTTCCCGGCGCGTTGGCTATCTGCATCTGTTCTATGTCCAGATACTTTTTGGCTCGTTTATGGAATTCTTCCAGCGTCTTGATCTCGCCAGATATGACCGATCTCCCCATTCTGGATTCGCTATCTAAGCCCGAGATGAGCAAGTGTACGTGGACGCTTTCCGTTAATCCCTGGATTTGTAATGCGGCAGCCTTGAAACGATCCAAATACTTCTGAAGGGTTTCACCGGGTTGCTGCTTGATTCTGTCCAGCGTGTAGACCGACCTGGGTTGCTTTTTGCTTGTCGCGAAATTCAGCAGGAACTTCTCGCTCAGGTTGTTGAAGTCGGTAATGGACTTGGGAGATAGAGTCCGGAACCAAATTTGGGCGGCTCCTCGTAACGTTGAGGTGAACAGCCTGGAAATGATTGGCCCCTTGAATCCTCGGACCAGCATCTCAGTGTCGAAAGTGTTCAAGTGTGTCTGGGGATCCTGACTTCCGTCGTACTTAGGGAGGTCGGATGTATTAAATTTCCTTGGGTACTCAGCTTCTGTTATTTCATCTGAGAACGGGCTGTTGTTTTGTCCTCCCTCCCCATACCACGTCTTGTACCTGTCGGAGTCTTGCGGAATTCCCTGATTGTCCGAGGTACGGCTGTCCTTCCTATGTGCCCGGGCTTGATCCTCCTGACTCGCGTCCCGGTGATTATTTTGCTGAGAATTTTTTGTTGAAGCTATTCGGCCTTGCCCGGGATGATCCTCCTGTAGGGGATCAATGGTTTGGTGATTGGTTTCTTCGTCCTCATTCTGCTGACCGTCCCGGCGTTCCTCCTGAAGAGGGTCTTGTAAGTGTTTAAGAATTTGATTCATCACCTCGGTCATATGGTCAATCTTCTGGTTCTGAAGATTGTCGCGTTCTTCCACATTCTCGATCCGTTTCATCATTGACTCAGCAATGTTATATAGGAGCCGTATGTCTGGGCTTCCAATCTGAAACTTTGAGGGACCAGCGTGGTTAGTATTTTCCAGCGTTTGGCCTGCTCGTCCATCCAGGTTCGAGTCCGGGGACTCCTCCATTTGTTCCTGATTAACGCCTTGAACGTCCTGCTGTTGGGTCTCGCTAAAATTTTGTTCCTGACCTTGCTCGTGTGCATGCGGGTGGCTTTTGCTTCTGGTATTAGCCATCACGGGTCACGGGAATAGGACTTTACAGTCCCCACGGACGGCGCCAATGATCCGGTGTAGATCACAAGTTGGGTTGGACTTGGCCCGGGGTGAAATCCCGGGGTCCTACGTACCACAGTGTGGATCAAAGTCCACGTAGTTCAAGGGTATACGACAGGCTAATGATAGCCAGAGGGGGTGGTGTGTGTGCTCTGTGTGAATAGAAAAGCTAAGATTTTTGAAGTGTGTACCTTGTAAGGGGTTTACCCTATTTATAGGCGTACCTGTGCCTTATCTTAATCAGTTGGATTCATCCTTTATTTTAGGGATATCAAGATATGCGTTTTTGATAGATATTCTTGATACATAGGCGGTTATCATAACGATAGATATTTTGATAAAACCACTCCTATTTTCAAGGAAGCGGTTATGAGCATAACTGAAGTCATTTTGACTAGGCTCTTTAGTTATTGGGCTGGGCCCATTTATGAGATATCCGTAACAGTTAGAATTACCATTGGTCTTATAATCTCTTTAGTTAACTAGTCTTTACAATTTTTATGTGATCTTTGATCAAAAAAATATTTTAATTTAAGGAAAAATAATTCTTAAAAAACCTATAGTTTTCTTCAATTTTTTTTTATTTATAAATTTTAGGAAAGAGGTTGGGCTTACCCACAGTTCAAAGGTAGGGCGCTTGGAGCCCAATCCACAAGGGATACTAGCCAGAGAGTACACATGTCTCCACCTCTACTAGCGTTATCACTACTTCCTAGACCCTTAGGATGCCTCCCCTAGCGCCTTCACTAACGCAGGGATCGAACCCCCCCTAAAGATGAGGAAGACCGATCCCCACGCCAGTTGAACTCAAGGATAAGAGGTAGTTTCCTTCAATTTTTAATTTAATAGTTGTGTGTTTTTTTTCTTCTTAAATTTTTTAATTTTACTCTATTACCATAATTAAATTTTGCATAAAGGCCAATAGAGTAAAGTTATGAGTGTGAAAAGTATTAAAAGAGTAAAATTAAAAGACTTAATAAGAAAAAAATAAACACAAGAGAAAATTAAAATAAAGGACCTAAATAAAATAATATTTAATTAGAAGGACCATAAAAATTGTAATTATTAAGAAAGACCGAATAAGCTTAAAAGCACTAAATTACCATTTAGCTTCCCCAATGTAGAGAACAAAGAGTAAAGCGCTTTCTTCTGTTTTCTCGTGAATATCAAGATGAGGTCATTTGAGAATCTAGTATTGGAAATTAAAAATGACGATATTTGGTAAAAGTGTATACATAGTAATGAAGTTTAAGAACAAATTTTTTCTAATTAACTTCTTGTTTTCACGTGATTACCAAAATCGTTGTTTTTAACTTCTGATACTGGATTTCCAAATGGCCCCACCTTAATATTCAGGGGAGGATGGAAGAAGATACTTTGTTCTTTGTTTTTTGCATTAGGAAAACAAGAGGGTAATTTAATACTTTTAAGCTTATTCGGTCCTTCTTGATAATTACAATTTTATGGTCCTTCTAATTAAATATTATTTTATTTTGGTCATTTATTTTAATTTTCCCTAAACACAAAGGTATTAAATTAAAAATTAAAAGCTACCACATATGCTTGAAAGTAGTTTTCCCTAATTTAAATCCCTGGTCAAAAAAATTCGGAGAATTCATATTAGTAAATAATAAGGCATCTCTTTGGATCCTCACTAACCACCACGCAAAGGGATGTATTAATATAATTAATGACATAAGGTTCAATTTGACCACATTTTTAGCTTCCATATATTCCGCAATTTCTCCAAATTTGCACAATTCTTAAATACCTTGCATTTATAAAATATTGAGTTTGTTTTTAATGGGGTAATTTCGAAAAGGAGTTACGTGCACGATTATCTCTACTGATTAAATGGATAAAATTAGAAGTTTTGAAGTTTTCTCAAGTGTCATTTTAGCAACTTCCATGTTTTTTTAAAAAAACCGTGTCAATTGAATACAGTTTCCTGAAATCATGGGTCCAAAACGCATTATCATTAATTATTAAAATTAATCTATAAACAATAATAAGAGCTAGCTGGGTTAATTGCGTGTGCTTGTTCAACTATAGGCTTTTATATTGACCCTCATTTCATGCAAATATAGTATTCTGGTAAGCATGACGGATTAAATGGTTTATAATAGTAATTAATTACTCGTAAATTTGATTAGTGGTAGCTTGATGTATTTGTTTCGAAATTTCATTGAATTTACGGCACAAGAATAACTTTACGGCACAATTTTATAATGATCAAATATATAAAGCAACGTATATTATAGAAAAATATTCTCGTGTTGTCATTTTATAATGACCATAGTACAAGAATAACTTTACGGCACAATTTTTTTTCTCCCATGTCCACGGTAAATTGCGATATGGTTTCTCTCCTCTATCCTTTTTCATCCTTTTTCCCTCTTTTTACTTTTTATGTCGTTGGATCAAGATCTCAACGGTCTAGATTTGACATATTTTTTCTTTATAATAATATTTTTATCATATAATAAATTTGTAGCGTTGAGATCTTAATTCAATGATATAAAAAGAAAAAGGATGGAAAGAGATAAAGGAGAGAAGTCAGCTCCGGTAAACTAACCTAGCAACAACACTACCTATCACCCTTGATGAGGTTTCAAGCCTACGTTGACATATTTGTATTAATGTATGCAAGGTGTAGGCATTAATGGTGTGTGTTTGGTTTAAGTTTGGGGTTAATAGGGAGGAGAGGGGATGTGAGACTAATGTTTGGGGCTAATTAGGGCCAAACATTAGTCTCACATTTCCCCATCTCAAACCAAACACACCTTAAAAGTGTCTGTAATAAAAAAAAATGCGAGCCCCAGTTGATGGCTTGATATACTAAATGATGTCCTTACTTTATATATATATCTTCAAAGGCAGAAGCCCTTGTGGAGAAGTTAAGTGAAACTTAAACTTAATAAAACACATTGTTTATACCAAATGTTTGATCAATTGGTTGTGAATTGTTCCAGCTTAATCATCATTTTTGTGTTCGAGTCCCGGGCATATGTAGTTGTCATAACTACTTGATGCTAGTGAGGTTTCCTTTGTTATTGTTCTACATTCTTGTGAACCAAACTAATCAGTTGTTGGTAGTGTCAGATATCAAAGAATTAATTATTATTATTATTATTTTTAAAAAACACATCTTTCTTACGTAAGAAATTAAATCCAACCGGGAAGGCTGAAATTTTCGCCGCATAATGGAGTACGTGTTTTGTGCATATTACTCCATCATCTATATATATATCTTGGCGTATGTGTATGATATAATGACCACTTATATATAATGTTGGGTTCTCTTTTAATATAGTCAACACGATTCTGCATAGAGAGAAACTCATACCAAGACTTGACATTTGTTCACGCAGAGAAATCTAACCCTATCAATATTGTTACGAGATTGTGAAGAGTTTGTTTAGTGCAATTCAATGTTAGCAAAAATAATTATTACTATCGTAATATACCACTTAACATTAATCCTTTATTAAATTTTTCTATTCAGTTGATCAATTTAATTTATTATTCAATTAGTCCTATTGTTGGTCATTACAATTAAAATGAATTTTAGTTTTTATTCCTATAATTTAAAATTGTTGGTTTTGATCCTTTTATTTTCATAATTATTTATTATTAGTTTAATGGCGGTTCCGTGTGCTTAAATTCAAGCTAGATTCTTATAAAATTATGTGGAGTAAAACCAACTATTTAAAATTATATTGATTATAAATAAAACTCAATTATATTATCGGGACTAGCAATAATATTGACTCTTACTAATTTAAACGTTTGCTTAGCGCATTTAAAAAAGAGGCGTGTGTATTTGGAACTAGAAAAAAGTCCAAAATTTGAGAAGCGTAATTAAAATAGAAAAAACGCATTGTCTTTAAAAAAAAAACTAACGAAGAACGTCATTACGTGATAAATTTGTTGACAGGTTTGCAATTGATTGTGAGACTTTTTTGTCACAATTTTTTAATTTTTCTTCATCATTTTCTGTCACTGATATTATAGTGGTTTTAGAAATCAATTCATGATTCGTGAGCATTATTAATTGCGGCATATTCTACGTTAGTTGCTTTTCTAAAAATAAAATCTGATTGATCATTTTTAAAAATATTAAAAAATTAAATAAGTTACTTAATAAAATATACATGAATTTGAGTATTTGCAAATAGAAAAAAAAAGGCCTATGTAATTAAATAAAAAAAAAACGCATTGTCGTTAAAAAAAGGATAATAAAAAGAAATCTAATGTAGGACGTCATTGCATGATAAATTTTCTGGCGGGTTTGCCATTGATTGTGAATTTGTGATGAGACTTTTTTGTCGCAGTTTTTTAAATTTCTTTGTCATTTTCTGTCACTGATATTATAGTGGTTTTAGAAATCAATTCATGCCTCGTGAGCATTATTAATTGTGGCATATTTTATGCTACTCGATATAAAGTTTGATTGATTATTTTTAAAGAGGTTAAAAAAATTATTTAATCATACCTATCTTAAAAAAGAGAGAAAATAAAAAGTGAGAAGCTCTATTGCTAGAGATCGTTTTTTGGGGGGGGATTTGTTTCATAAGTTATGTACAATTAAATTATATATTAATTTATAAATCAAATAAATTAGTTTAAAGAAAAATAGTAATTATAATGTTTTAAAGCAATTTTGTTATGAATATTGTGACAGTAAATGTTCATAGTTTATTAGGATCCGTAATGCCTATAACTTCCTATGATTTTATGTTGTAAATTAATTCTTATTTTTGTGACATATTATAACTCTATCATAATATTGGTTATTTTTTTTGTTTATGACATTGTAACTTTTGAAGGGATTGAATGCCTCAATATATAGGCTTGATGCAAAAAATTTGATGTGCATGAAAGTATTATGTGAAAGAGAGTTCTCCTCCGTTTTTTATGGTTGTTTGGAAGTTTCCCAAAATCTAGGTTTTGTGTAAACAGAGATAAAACTTCCTTCACATACTTATCTTATACTACACAAAATTTAGGTTTTAGAAGATTTCAAACACTACCACATCTCTATAGGTCTCTCTCTCTCTCTTCTTTTATCTCAATTTCTTATATTTTCTTGATTTCACAGTAAATTTAATTAGTTTCATTAATATTTTAAAAGAAGTCAATTGAGTTTTATATTTAAAATCATAAGTAATCTTAAATTATGTCATAGGAACTAGCACTCTCTTCAATTCTTAATGTAAGATGTATTTATTTAATTTGATTAAATTAATGAAGTTAGTAAACTTATTTAATATAAAATGTAGAGTATTTTTTTAAACACTGTAGATATATTTTTTAATTCTCTCTTATTAATTATGATTGAAGGAGCATTAATAACAGAAAATTAAGAAAATATCGACAACCTTTTTGAATATGTCTTATATGAAGAACTAGAGTGTTTCCATCTTCATTGTTTTATGGTGATCTGTTTGGCAAGAGCAAAATGGAGGTGAAGGAAAATATTTAAGGGTTAGATTTAAAAAAAAATTGAAAAAATGGGTTATAAAATCTTTAAAAAGAAAGTTGAAAAATAAAAGAGTAAACAAAAAATCATTAAACTTTTTCAGCACATTTCTCTCTCTCTCTCTTTTTTTTTTTTAAATCCCAGTTTTATAAAGATTATCCATACCTGCCCCTGCCCACCAAATGCCCAGGAAAACAGCCCTTAATTTCCAAACATTGATAAATTACGAATTATCTATATCAATTATAGACTGTGGATTTTCTTTAGTTTGAGGTTTCGTGCTAACAAAGCAAATAATTTATTTTAATTTTTAAGGCTTATTCAAACTTTTGCTGACGATAATATACACGATACATTTTTTTTTTCTTTTGGCCAACATACGCATAATACAAAATTGCATGTACACTCTTAATAAAAGCTTCCTTGACCAAGTTATATTCATAATTTCGTATTAGCTTGTCAGTTTCTCATTCAAACAAGGTGGGTATTGTGAAAAAGGTTCTAGCTTTTTTTCCTTAAAAAAATATTCATTTATCTTACTAAAAATAGCTTAGAACAAAAAGGACTTTAATTTGAATTTCGATACTTTCTGCGTAAGAAACCTAGTGAGTATAAATATTCTGCGTGCATGAAAATGTATATGATCCTTTTGACAAATTTTTTAATAGAGACCTTTCATTTAATTTCTTAAAGTAAAATACACCCCACTCCTTGATACAAAATCTATTTGAGTGGAGTTGATATTGATCTCCAAGTCTTTATATAGAATTTTTCCTAATAATTAAGGACAAGAATTAAGGAAGATTCATATGATATTTTAGAAAATATATATTATATTAACTAATTTAACTAACTTTCTTAATCTAACTAAATCAGTGAATATGTTTTAGTGTTAGTTTGAGAATCACAAAAAAGGTTTTTTTTTTCCTTAAAAGTGTTTTTTCGTAAGTTGAGATAAAACTTTTTTTATATATTCTCCCCAAATATTATAAAAGCATATCTAAAGAGCAAGGATGTAAGGGAAAGGAGGCAGGAGAGAATTCTTTTTTTTTTTTTTATATTGACCAAATTACCCATGAAATATTTTCAATATTTTAAAAATACACTTTCAATAAAAAAATATTTTTCTCATTAATTATTATGTAATAAAAGACTTTCATCCCTTCAAATTAAACACATTCTTTTTTTAAAAAAACCGACATAAAATTCCTCCTTTAACAAGCTATACTCAGAAGAGGATTTTTTCCTCATCTTCTCTCATCATCCAATCTGGACCATTGATTGAAAATGTGAAAGAAATGTTAAAGTAATATTATGATTGATTGGACGAGTATGATTTAGAAATTATAAAAAATAATGAGAAAAATATTATGAGTGAAATTTAATTGCGACTATACCCCACATGGGCACTCACCGCACTGGCACTGTGGTGAGTTTACATTTTTTAGATAAATAGAAAAAGGAAAAAAAAAATACAAAAGGAAACAACGATATTGCGGAGGGGAAAATATCGTGATACACGGACACGAGAGGAGGAGGAAGAAAAAGGCAAATGGGGGTATGGGGGGACAAGGGCTGCTCACGCTTTGGGAGTGTGTGGTACTCTTGCGCCCAGGTGCACCAAAGTTCTTATCGAAACTCCATAAAAAGAAAAGCAAAATCAAAGTTATATTTAACTCACCATGCGCCCTTTATTATAAAGAAAAGAAACCCCTTTGCTAACTTGCGCCCTGGGGGTGTTCCCTACGCCCCTGCCCGTCAATTCCACGACAAAGCCACTTCCCAATAAAAACCCAGCAACTTTCCACGACCGTCAAGACACACGCCGTTACTTTCCCCGTCCAATGCCTCCTCGACAACTCTATCTCTCACTCTAACGCCGTTTGTACCTTCTCCGTCAGAGCCGCCTTTATTTATGATCCTCATCATCTCTTGCCTTTTCCTTTTATTCTTTTTTTTTTTAATAAAAAAAATCTTAAATATTTTCTCACTGAAAGAGAGGTTTTCTGTGCTATTATCGGCTGTACCCGGTCATTCTCACTGGTTATTGCCGGTGGTAAATACTGGTTAAGGATTGACCCCGGTTGAATTGCTTGTGCACAGTTTTGACCATTCTGGTTAAGTTTCCCTTCAGACAACACGAGAGGGATACTGTAAGGTGTTTCTGGTGCGGGTAGCGTTTATCGTCTGTGAGAGGAGGAGTAAGATATCGTGTTCCTGTGATAGCGTGGGTAAATTTAGGGGCCGATTGAAGCAGTAGGCTGAGAATTGTGAAATAGAGGTCGGAATTGTGTCGTGTTTTCGCCGACGAACTCTGTTCTGAGCGTTGTGGTTCGTTTTTTTCATTGAAGGTTGGCGTATTTGTGTGTAGGTTGCTGAGAAGGACGAAGCTAAGGTCTCGCCGATTTTTAGAGTTTTGGTATTTTGGTTCGGTTATCTGGTCACGGGTCCCTGTATTTCCCTGCTGGATTGTGTCAGCTGTGGGTTTTTGAGGCGGAAGAGGGAATCCGTGAAGGTATAGGTCTGAGTCTTGGGATGTGATATCTCCTGGGAATTGTCTAGAAAGTGTCTCAGATGACAGATCTGTGCTGAGATTTCAGAGAAATGGCATCATCGGAGGTATCGATTAAGGGAAATGGTGTGAACGGGACGGGGGAAGGTTATGCTTCGGGTTACAACAACCATGACGATGCTAGGAAGGGTACAGAGGGTCAAAATGCTCATTCGTCAACCGGGAAAGGTAATTATGGCGAATTAGCATTATTTCGCCTCAGAAATTTGTGGTTCCTGAAATAGTTGTAATGGATGACTGCCTGTTAACATTTTCTCTCTATCTTACAGAAGCAGAAGCTGCGCTTTACAGAGAGCTATGGCATGCCTGTGCTGGTCCTCTTGTTACAGTCCCTAGGGAAGGAGAGAGAGTTTTCTACTTCCCTCAAGGACACATAGAGCAGGTGATTCCCTAACGATTTCCGAGCCTCGTATAATTCGTCCTTGTTATCAGTCGAATTTCATGTTGTCTTGATAAAATTTCCGCAATGTTTGATATCAGAGCTTAGACGTGTCACAACTTGCAAGAGTCTGACTTCTGGCCTTGATTTTTTGTTAACTCTTTGCTACTTTGCGCGGTATCTTCGCCTTGAATGATGAGTTCGAGCGAGATATAGCTTCAAGGCATTTTTTATCAGTTAATTTTACAAGAATTTTGTTTATGTTGCTGAGCGTCTGTGTTTGTTTTCCCGTCACATTAGGTTGAGGCGTCTACCAATCAGGTGGCTGACCAGCATTTGCCCGTGTACGATCTTCCTTCCAAAATCCTCTGTCGGGTGATCAACGTGTTGCTGAAGGTAATGATGCTTGATCCATGCCGAATTATTTATTCGGAGGCTTTGAAAGCAAGCGACCTTTATAAAGTAGTGACTGTTAAATGTTTCACATGACGATTAATTTTATTTTAATTTTTTTGGTGCAAATTTCAGGCGGAGCCAGATACTGACGAGGTGTTTGCCCAGGTCACCTTGGTTCCTGAGACTAATGTAAGTTCTGGACTCGCTCAAGCCCCAAGGATCTGGAGAAATTATCAAAGAAATATGGTTCTCATATATTTTTGTTTTTTAAAATTTTGATGTGATTGCCAGCAAGATGAAAACGCCGTGGAGAAGGAACCCCCCCCTCCTCCACCACCTCGATTTCACGTGCATTCGTTCTGTAAAACTCTAACTGCCTCTGATACAAGTACTCATGGTGGCTTTTCGGTTCTGAGACGACATGCTGATGAATGCCTGCCTCCTTTGGTGCGTAGCCCTTTTCAGTTTCCCCTCATTCTACACTAATATATTTTTGGTCAAACCTGATTGCGATTCTCTGTGCTTCTTTGTTGACAGGACATGACTAAGCTGCCGCCTACACAGGAGTTAGTGGCAAAGGATCTGCATGGCAATGAGTGGCGATTTAGACATATCTTTCGCGGTGATTGCTCGTAACTGATAATTCATCTTCTAATTGTCGGATATGCTGGCTGAATATTGAGTCCATGCCTACTCTAGTGCACATGCTGCTGAGAATTAACTTGGTGTCCAGAGGATTGAGACACAATCTTCTCTTTGATTTATAACTTTTTTTCATTTGTCTGCTAGATAGATGGACACTTATATATGCTGTTATCTTTTCTATTGATTGTGACTGGTGACAAATTCTTCAGGTCAACCTCGCAGACACTTACTGCAGAGTGGTTGGAGTGTTTTTGTCAGCTCAAAGAGGCTCGTTGCTGGGGACGCCTTCATATTTCTTAGGTTTGTATACTTTGAATGGGTTTTAGATTGCGCTGGATTATTACTTTACTTCTCTTTTTGAGAAGGGACTAATTAAGAATGTTCAGGGGCGAGAATGGGGAGCTGCGTGTTGGTGTCAGGCGGGCAATGAGACAGCAGGGTAATGTTCCGTCCTCAGTGATTTCCTGTCATAGCATGCATCTTGGTGTCCTTGCAACTGCTTGGCATGCTATCTCGACTGGCACCATGTTCACTGTTTACTACAAGCCAAGGTTTGTAGCTCACTGTTGAAGCTATGACAAATCAATTTTTTTTTAGTAGTTTCAGTTTGAACGGAATCATGTTTTGGTGTTATGAATGTTACTGCTCATGATTGTGTGATTGATATGAGGGCATATCTTTCAATTTTCTTTACTAACATTTATAGTGCTTCTTTCAATAATTTGCTGTAGGACGAGTCCGGCGGAGTTTATTGTTCCATATGAACAATATATGGAGTCTCTAAAAAATAACTACACAATAGGGATGCGATTCAAAATGAGGTTTGAAGGTGAGGAGGCTCCAGAGCAAAGGTATGAACGTTTTAAGCTGTCCTTTTACTTTGTAGAATTCTAATCTAAATGAATAAAGTTTCCTCTCTTTGTAGTATCTTCACTTTCCTTCTGCTTGTAATGTCATCCACGAGAGTTTTATCACTAGAATGTATGTTGAAAATGGAAGAACTTTTTTTGACATAACCTCTTAAATTGTAGGTTTACTGGTACCATTGTTGGAATTGAAGATGCTGATCCCAACAGGTGGCCAAATTCCAAGTGGAGATACCTCAAGGTCTGATTTCTAGTTTTTTTCTTGCAACTATATGACTATCAAAATGTCACAGGGCATGATAGGGTTCCCTTTGTGTCTTCCAGGTGAGATGGGATGAAACATCTAATATACCTCGCCCTGAAAGAGTCTCCCCTTGGAAAATAGAGCCTGCTGTTGCTCCCCTAGCTCTGAATCCTCATCCGATGCCCAGGCCTAAAAGGCCTCGTACTAATGTGGTTCCGTTATCCCCTGACTCCTCTGTTCTTACTCGAGAAGGTATGACTGACTGACAGTGTATAGTTTCTTTTTTTAAAAATAGTATGCATTTGCAGTCTAATGAAATCTGACCTTATGGTTTGGTGGTTGTTGGGATGCGGGTTTTAATGTGCAGCATCATCTAAAGTTAGTAAAGACCCTTCACAGGCAAGTGGGTTTCCAAGGGTCTTGCAAGGTCAAGAATACTCGACCTTGAGAGGCAATTTTGCAGAAAGCAACGAGTCTGTTACTGCAGACAAGTCTGTTGTGTGGCCACCTGCAGTAGATGATGAAAAGATCGATCTGGTATCCACCTCAAGAAGGTATGGGTCAGAGAGCTGGATGTCAATGGGGAGGCATGAGCCAACCTACTCAGATCTATTATCAGGCTTTGGAGCCAGTGGAGATTCTTTTCGTCCACCCTTGGCTGATCAGAATGTCCCTCTGGCTAGTCCTGCTAAAAAGCATTCGTTGGACCAAGAAGCAAGGTTTAATGCGCTGGCTAATCCATGGCCTGCAGGGCCCTCTGGTCTATCACTAAAACTCCCTAACTCTAATATCAAGGGTTCTGTGAATGGTGGTGATGTAACATGTCAAACTCCAGGGAATGTGCGGTATGGTGCATTTGGGGACTACGCTGTTCTCCATGGTCATAAAATCCAGCAATTACATGGGAATTCGTTGATGCCACCACCATCTACAGTACAATATGAGAGTTTCCGTTCAAGAGAGTTGATGTCAAAACCACTATCTACACAAACAAGTGAGCCTGTCAAGCCAAAAGATGGGGATTATAAGCTCTTTGGCTTCTCACTTATCGGCGGCAGCTCTATTACGCCTGAGCCATCTGTATCCCAAAGAAATGTGATAAACGAGTCACCAGGTCACATGCATATTGCATCTTACAATTCTCATGAAAATGATCATAAATCAGAACAACCGAGGGGCTCAAAACCAGCTGATGTTGCTGCTGTTGATGATCGAGAGAAGTCATTGCAAGCCTCTCAGACACATCTGAAAGAGATTCAAGCCAAACCACCTAGTGGTTCTGCTAGGAGCTGCACTAAAGTAAAATATTTGTTTTTTTCTTTTTTTTTTTCCCTTCTATTTGATAACTGAAGAGAAAAGAAGGTTGAAATTTAGAAGATTAATCATCAATTCTTGATTCTAGGTACACAAGAAAGGAATTGCACTTGGAAGGTCAGTGGACCTCACTAAGTTCAGCAACTATGAAGAATTAGTTGTTGAACTAGACCAGCTGTTTGAATTTGGTGGTGAATTGATGTCTCCTAAAAAGGATTGGCTTATTGTCTATACTGATGATGAGGGTGACATGATGCTTGTTGGGGATGATCCATGGCAGTAAGAACCTTTAAATTATACATCCATTGATGTTTAACTGATTATGTGTTTTTTAATCATTGAGGGGTCTCAATCGCATGATTTTACGATTCAATGCAGGGAGTTCTGTGCCATGGTTCGCAAAATTTATATCTATCCCAAAGAGGAGATTCAAAAAATGAGCCCAGGTACACTAAGTTCAAGGAATGAAGAGAATCAGTCAGCTAGTGAAGGTGCAGACGCCAAAGTTGAATGTCAGTTGCTGCATCATCCAGCTTCGCTGCCTGATAATCCGTAGATTTGCTTTCCATAGCCTCCAGGTAATTTTACCCTTTGTTCCAGTTGTCACTGGATTCAATGTCATGGTCTCTTGGGATGACCTTTACATTCTTGGTCTTTAACCTGCCCATTTTTAGTTTGCTGACAATTGGGGATTTTGAAATGAGCCTAATTTGTAGTGTCATTTATTTTGATCCTTCCATTCAGGGCTGGAAAAGTGGGATCTACTGAAAAGCAATCCAATTGGAAATAGAACCGGAAGACCGAAGTCTATTGCGAACTGACAAGGGACTTGTGTGAACTGACAAGGGGACTAGTTGAATCAGAGTATGGATGGCATGGATTAATAGATATATATCCATCCGATTTTTGGACCCATCTTGGAATTAGTATAATACTAGTATATTAACATATACTAGTATGAGGTAATATTCACCTTGAACTTTTCGACGACCCTTGTAAATAGTCGTTTCTCCACCCGCTCCCTGCCCCCCCTTACCCACCCCATCACATCCTATCCCATCCCATAATGTAAGTAGGTTCATTTATGTGGTAGGTGTAGTGTTATCTGATTTTGATTGGTCTTTGATTGTCACATGACTAGTAAGTGATGCCAGATTGAGGATTGATTTAGAACAGAAGTATTATGGATTACCGTTTACAAGGTGTATATTTTATGCTGCCTATACAATTTTTGGAAGGCTTAATGACATTTTTTATTTTATGCCTTTGCACTATGGCGAATGGAGATTGTTGGACTCTTGTGCGGAATGGAGTCCGAGCAAAGATTTGGAGAATACTCGGCTGTTACGTCTTTGCCTTCATTTGCCATGACTTACTCTTCATGTTTATTGGTCTAAATTAATTGTATTTTCTTGACTAAAAACCCCTTCATGAAAAAGGCGGTTTCCTTTGAGCCAAAAAAAAAAAAGAAAAAAGATTCGGTTGAATTTGACTGAACCATTGGTGTTGATGGTTAGTAGGTGAAGATACATTAGTTGTTAATTGGGCATTTGCCCCGACATTGAAAATGTGCTTGTTTTGGAGAGCTCTTATAAACACGCTCACGTACACGCCAGTTTGAGGTCTAATTCATCGGTGAAATTCAATGATGCAATGATTATTTTCATGATGAATTCACATTGTAAAGAAATATAATTGGAGAGGATAATATGGAGAGAGAAGATAAGGAGGAATGATGTATTATTAACAAGAGGAGGAGCAATAATGCCCTTCCAAAGAGGCTCCACGTCCTTATCATATCTCATTAGTCTAAGGCCCTTTTATATAGCCTAGGCTCCTAACTAACTCTCTAACCCTAACTAATTCACTTAATCAATAAATTATTCCCTTATATTCATAGACGTTAAGATTTTAAGTTCATAATCTTGTGTCAAGCAGAATGTTTGTTTCAAATTCTGAAGGCGGCAAGCAAACGGCATGATAATCCGCCAGAGAACAAAGTAAAACTTCAGGTTTAGATTACCAAGGCCTGTGTCAGGCTTTCTTGTTCAGGTTGTGGTGCTCGAGAACTAATCTTGATAAAATTGACTGATAATTCTATGCCCGGTAATAAATAGAAAAGCTCCAGCAAATGTGAACGAGTGAAACAAGAATATTGCAATTCCTCGAAATCTTGTGGACACAATTAATGGTATCACACCTAAGAATAAATGAATTATAATCATTATATCTCGTAACTCGTATGGAATTGGTGTGAATTTGTTAAATTAAATAAGTTATACATATAGTCGGGTGGGAGGAATTCTTACGTGAGTCACGACTTCTGACCAATAAAAAGTTACATAGAAGCTGTCAAGCTCAGATGTAAATTTTTAATTTACATTGGTCTACAGATAATTTAACTCATCAACATTTTTCTCAAAAGTCGTGCCCCTTTTAATAACTCACCGTTTTTATAACCGGATTATCTTATAATCCCTTCCCTTAATATCCCTTAACATTTGTGAATCATAACCATCTAAAAATAAATCTAATTGTCTAGAGAGAAGCACGTCATTTATTTTTAAAATTTTTATATTTACTGCATGTAATAGTTTTTACCACGTACAGTAAGTAATTTGGAATAAATAAGGTGGTGCTTTTCTGTAATCAATTCTTAAACGGTTATCATTCACAGTTTCTAAGGGATACTAAGGGGAGGGAAGGGATTTCTGGAGAGAACCCGACCACTTCTGTGATTCTCTACTCTTCCTCTCATCTCTTTGTTACAGTATATTTGGTTTGAGGAGAGAGTGGGAAGAAAAGTTGAAAGAAAATTTTTTTCTCTCATTTTTATAAAATAGCATATAGAAAATTGCTAATATTTCTTAAAAATATTTTCAACCAAAAAAAAAAAAAATTCTTTTTATTAATTCGGTTAATATCCTCCCAAAAATTATTTCCCTCCCCTCCCCTCAATCCTCAGAATATGTTCTCCGCGCTGTATTTCGGAACAGGGAAGACTCCACCATTGTTAGCATCGAACTGGGTTACGGTCTTGGCGAAAGAAGCAGGCTTCTCCGGGTTTTCAGACCCATGAGTATTCTCGTCACCGTCGGCGTCATCTAGTTCAGAGTTTCTCAAAGGTATATCAACTTGATCTTGGCACAGACCTCGTCGATTTCTGGGTCTGCGAGGAATTTCACGGCTGCCACGCGGCGGAGAATGAGTGGAGGAATCCTCAAGGGGAGCTCAAACGCTGGCCCGGGCGTGCTCGGTGTGTCCTTGAGGAAAGTAGAAGACTTTGGAGTTTAGAGACGGCATCTGAACCATTGCTCCGGCACAAGCGTGTCATTGTTGTCGAGCCAAGAGAGTAGCCAAAGCCATGGTGAGATAGATCTGGCCAGATCCGAAAGCGAAACTGAGAGACGAGTTTTTTATTTTGCCAAAGAGAACAGAGTGTGATAATCATGAATTGTACACTTGTACCCTGTAGATCAAATTGAGTGTGAAATTATTTCGGAAAACGAATTTGTATATGCTTATTTAAACTGTTCTTTTAATGTGATTCCTTCAACCATGTTTTGGGTTGAAATACTCCTATAAAATGTGATGTGGATGGAGTGTCTGAAGGGAAGGAACGGTGGAGGGGTGAGGCAGAGAGAGAGAGACTGGTAATTAAAAGTAGGACGAATTTTTAGAAAAATGTTGATGGATTAAATTATTGGTAGACTAATGTAAATTAAAAATTTACATGTCAACTTCCATTACAGATTAAATTTGGCGACGTGTTATCTTTTCATCGGTAGACCATAGATGATGTGCTGCTTCGATTTCATGCAGGTGGACTTGAGCTGCTGTATCATTTTCTTGACAGAAAACATATTTAAATAGTTGATTTTAGTTTTAAATATAAGAAATAATTTTTATATTTGTTAATTTATTTTTACTGATGTTTTCTCAACAATAATTAAGGAGAAGAGTGAATGAGGGAATTAATAAAAAATGATCAAAGTATTTTAGATAATAGAAGTTATATCAACTAATTTAACTAGCTTTTTTGATGTAATATAATCTAATTAGGTAAATATGTCTTATATTAAGAACTGGAAGAGTATAAGTTTAATTTAACTAGTTAGTTAAGCCATTAAATATGCTTAATTTTTTTTTTTTAAACTGACCCTTACTAAATTTCTCTCTCTCCCTCTGCATTTACAAATCATTCTCATATCTACGGCATCTTTCTCTAATTTCAACAAGAATAAAATAAGAATAAAATTGAAAAACATTCATTAAGAACATGTAAGTGGTCTTATATTTACTATATAAATAATTTCATTTAAAAATGAACTTATAATAAAGATCAAAATGATAAGAATTTTCATACAAAATGAAGTTACACACATTGTTAAACTTTTTCTTGCTTCGTCACTTTTTGAGGGACTAACACCTTCCGTTAGATCCAATTTTTATTGATAAGTTAGCCTTAATATTATAATATTTAGTATTGTGGAAGAAGCTTTAAGCTTGGGTTTAAGGTTTTGTGCTATGATGTTACATCCTTCCCTTTTAATTGAGACAGAATTGGGTTAGGTCTTTAAGCTTGAGCTTGCGGACGTGTTTGGTATATGGCATCGAATTTTGATGGGTTGGGATTGTAATTGGGTAAGACGTGGGACTGAGAAATTACATTTGGTATGAAGTAATATTTATAAAGAATATTTATAATTTTATTTTATAATCGGATATAAACTTTCAATAGGCTTTAACATCCTTGTTATTTATATATATATATATATATATATATATAAAACAAGCCTCCAACTCCATTTTTTAACAAAAACCCAGTCTGCATCGATCCGGACAATAATTACATTCCACAGCGTACTAATTCCACAGAATCATTCAAGAAACATCAATTAGATTTATTCAAACTGAAAGAAATATAATTAAAAAGGATTTGACAATTAGCTTAATAAAGGTTTTTTGTGATTTTTTTCCTCTTCCTTAATACTTGTATATAATTCTCCCTAATCATTTATTGAAAATTCAAAGAAATCATACCTATATTTTTAATTATTTTCAAATTTAAAATTGTAATAGATTCTATTTTAGATTATCCCACCTCGTTTTATTGATATGATGATGATATCAATCTAGCAAATAAATATTTGTAGATGTAAAACAATATATTGGAGGGGTTATAATATTTGTAATATCTATTTTAACGATTAGAATAAGTTATTATTTTAATATATTTATTTAAAAATTTATCCATATATTAAAACTTTTGCTGTATAGAGATATTTGTATATGAAAATATATATTTATTTACCCCGCTTTTTTTAACGAAAGAACTTTTAAAGTCCTTTGCTGTATAGATAATACTCTAAATGTATATTTCGATATGAAAATTTATAAAAGATATTTTAACAGTTTCTTTACCATTTAAATGCATAATCATGAATTATACAATGAAGCAATTGGAGAAAAATAAATAATATTAATAAAAGCATCAATCTTTACTAATGTAATATCAGTAAGAAAATGAACAAGTCTAATAAACTTCCCTTTGTAAAATAAATTTTATAAATATAGTAACTAACATAAAAGTATGATAAATAGTAAGAATATCATTTATATATAAAAAAATTATAATGGGACACTATTTATTCACCTGTTAAATTGCTCATTACCTACAATTCACTTTACTAACAATTTTCATGTGAGGTCCACAACTTATATGTCTTGATGCCCAAAATAAAACTACTATAATCCCCCCTCATAACCTTAATTAAAATTCAAGGAACCAATTTACTAAAATCCATACTGCTACTTATGTAGCAGTACCCATCCTATTATTATGAGCACCTCAAATTTAACAATTAAGACAACACCATAACCCATCAATTTTCAACAACACATCCAAATAGTTTTACAAAGTTTCATAAACACCTTATGGATATTCAAAATTAACTCATAAAACAACACTCCAATTCTTTTTTTTTTTTTTTTTGGTATCAATCAAGGCCTTTAGCCTAATCTTATTCCTGCATCAAAATACATCTTGGGTACGAAACACCCATAGAATCCCTGGACAACAAATCAACTATACACAAAGGAGGAGTATCAAAGCTAGTGTATACATCCTCTTGATCAAAGCTAAAATTAGCAAGCCCATACGCACATTTGTTTCCTTCCTTATATACATGTGTATATATGATCTGGGCAAATTTATTTGTTACCTCTTTAATCATTATCAGCAGCCGCATCTCTGTCTCTTCACCATCACGCATTCTTTGCAGCAATTCAATCACCCCAACACAGTCACTTTCCATAACAATGTTGCCACAGTTTTTACTTACAGCCAGCTTTAGTCCCTCCAGAACCGCCCATAACTCAACTTTGAATGTAGAACAGATCCCCAGCTTTTTTGTAAATCCACTAATCCATCTTCCATCAACTCCACGTATTAGTCCCCCACAACCCACCAGTCTGTTTTCTCCTCTTGATGCCCCATCAATATTTAATTTTACCCATCCCTCCTTCGGTGCCAGCCATCTGATATTCACATCATTCCAGGTTCCTCTAAATCTGCTAAACTCAGCACTTGCCTTCTTTATCTCCCTTACATACCAGCTAATAATTGCCCCACGGTTGGTAGGCTCTACAAATCCTTCTTCAAACCTTCCCTTATTTCTCCATGTCCACAACATCCAGCAGGTCACACCACATGTTAAACTCCAGTCCTCTTTTTGTTTTGATAGATTCCAACGGAACCAGTCAATTCCGTGCTTAGTACCAAACTGAGGTTCAATTCTACCCTCGCACAGTTCCATCCATAAACCCCAAGTAGTCTCACAATCCCTCATAACGTGCATCAAGCTTTCACTCTGTCCCAGACACTTGTGGCAGCTGGAATCCCCTCCCATTATCCTGCTTTTCCTCTCACTGGCCAGCAACCTGTTTTGCATAGCTAACTAAAGGAAAATCTGCACTCTCCTTGGCCCTTTCCACTTCCACAAATCATCCCATGTACGCTCTTCTATATGCTGTTCCTTTTTAAGGGCATGGTACATTTTAGCAACTTCATATTTTGGCTGCATTTTCCTTCCCCACCTCATGCAATCATCACCATTTAGTTTGTTAGGGGGAGAGACAGTGAGCAGATATCTCCTTCCATCTTCAGGTAGCAATTCCTTTACTCTATCCATATCCCACTTCCCATCATCATCCACCATATTAGCCACTTTTAATTGACTCTCAGCATCAGGTACTTGTTCAGGAAAGAGGTCGCATAGTCTCCTTTCTCCTTCTAACCATCGGTCATTCCAAAACAATACACTTTCACCATTACCAAGCTCCAAACCTATGTTATCAATGATGGTTGGCCCAATTACAGCAACACTCTTCCATATTTTAGTATCAGTTTTCAGCACTTTGCATTCTTTTAAGCTCTCAGACTGTCTGCCATACTTCCCATTAAGCACCCTAGAACATAGGCTCTCTGGTTTTGAGACTATGTTCCATGCTATCCTACCCAATAGTGCTTCATTCATAGTTTCCAACTTTTGGATACCCAACCCTCCATTCTTTTTCTCCTTACATATTGACTCCCAGCTGACTGCATTTATCTTTCTTTTGCCTTCTTCACTTCCCCAAATAAAGTCTCTTTGCATTTTTTCCATTTGCTTCATTACCCCTACAGGCAAACAGGAATGTTGCATGGTAAAAACGGCTAGCTGGTTAGTAACGGACTGTACTAATGTTATTCTCCCAGCAAGAGACAAGGTCTATTTTTTCCAATTACTCAGCCTTGCTTGCATTTTATCTAGCAAATATTGGTATTTTCTGCTGCTACTTCTTCCCCCAATCATATATGCTCCCAAGTACCTTCCCAAATGCTCCACCCTCTGAAATCCAGAATAATTACAAATCTCGTTTCTTATTTCTCTATCCACATTCCGTGAGAAATATATACTGGTTTTTTGAGGATTCACTTTTTGCCCCGATGCCTCTCCAAACTTCTTTAAGATCCCCATAACCGTATAAGCCTAATCTAAATTTGCTTCACAAATGAGCAACAAATCATCAGCAAACAATAAGTGTGATACTTCAGTCCCCTTTCTCCCCAACTTGATAGGACTCCATTCTTTTATGTTCACACAATCAACAATCATATGTGATAATTTGTCTATTCCCAACACAAAGAGATATGGAGATAATGGATCTCCTTGCTTAAGCCCTCTACTTGGCTTAAGCCCCTCTCTTTTGCATCCATTCCATAGTAGAGTCATATTAACTGACGTCATACATCCCCTTAGTACTTCTCGCAGATGTTCATCAAAACCTATTTCATGTAGAACATTATCGATGAAATCCCAAGACATTTTGTCATATGTCTTTTCCAAGTCAATCTTGATAACCATGTAGCCCTTTCTACCTTTTAATCTGCTCATAGAGTGAACTACCTCTTTTGCAATTATTATATTATCATGTATGCTTCATTTAGGCACAAAGCTTGTTTGGTATGGGGAGACCAGCTTGTTCATAACAGATTTCAGTCTATTTACTATCACTTTTGATAGGCCTTTATACAAGACGTTGCACAAGGCTATCGGTCTAAATTGGCTTACCACTTCCGGCACTTCTACCTTTGGTATTAATACTATTAGAGTCTCATTTATCTCCCTTATTCTAGCTAGATTCTGCCATAGTTCTTTTATGAAATCTGCAACTTCATTTCCTACTTCCTTCCAATTGTGTTGATAAAAAATGGCGGGGAAGCCATCATCACCCGATGCTTTAAGTCCTCCCATCTGAAAAAAAAACTCTCTTCATCTCTTTATCATTTATATCCCCGCCTATTCTTTTTATCTGCTCTTCCTCTACCTCCCCCCATCTTTGGTCAGTTGTAATCCATCCTTTATCTGCATCTTCTTCGCTGAACAGATTTGTATAAAAGAGCTGAAATAATTTCACTATCTCATTTTCATCATTAGTCCATTCCCCACTACAATTCTTCAGCATTCTTATCTTATTCTTCATTCTTCTAATTAGAGTTTTTGTATGATAGTACCTAGTGTTCCGGTCACCTTCTTCCAGCCACCGGCCCCTCGACTTTTGGTACCACATCATTTCCTCTTGTCTAAGAGTACTCATTAATTCATCTTCTAGCTCCTTCTCCAAATTAATGAGATACGGATTCCATCTTCTTCCAAGACTACACTGAATCCCATTTAATCTGTTCAGCAATCTTCTTTTCCTATGTTCAATTTTGCAAAACACATCCTTATTCCACTGTGATAGGGCTATACTCAGTTTTGAAAGCTTCACATGGGCCTCCTCATTCCCCCTCCAGTTATCTTTCATAACATTTCCAAAGTTCTCATGCAGCTGCCACATAACTTCATATTTGAAACTCCTCACCCGATAATCTGCTCTTTCAGCATTCAGATTAATCAGCATTGGGTGGTGATCCGAGCCTAGTCTTGGGACAACACTAGTTTCAGCATTTTCAAATTTTTCAAGTCATTCCACATTGCATAGACATCTGTCAATACATCTATATACTCTTTCTAGGCCCTCCCATTTTGGCCCCTTCTATGTGAAAAAATGTCCTTTAGCTTCCACATCATGGAGTCCACAATTTTGGATCCATTTGTTGAACCTCCTACATCTCATTTCATTTATTCTTCCTCCCCCCTTTTGCTTCAACGGTGTTTTAATTTCGTTGAAGTCCCCAACCAAACACCATGGTTCAATAATGTTTCTTGCCAAATTATAAAGAGCATCCCAAATTATGTGTCTTCTTTGTTCAGTTGGGCTAGCATATACTGCAGTAAACAACATATTCTCTGCCCCTAAGACCAGCTTGCAGTGAATAAACTGTTCGTCTTTCATTAGAACATCTACTTTTAGATCATCCCTTTCCCACATAATCCATATACCACCTGAAAATCCTTCTGCTTCCACTCTAACAGCCTGCCTAAACCCCCAACTCTTACTTACCTTACTTGCTTGAATTCCACTGGTTCTTGGTTCTAGAATTACCAAGTTATCTAGTTTGTATCTGAATTTCATGTCTTTGATGACTGAAGCAACACCTCTACTAGCAGCTCCTCTACAATTCCATACTAAGATTTTTAACATCATCCAAAAACTTATTAGTAAAAGATCAAAAACCTGATCTGGATTAATCCGCAAGCGCAACAGTGCTAAACACCGCCCCTGTGCTTCTCTCCAAGCTTCTCGCCAGATCCTCATTTCCCTCCATAATGTTTTCTTCATCCATATCTAAATCATCAATTCCCTTTACCCTTTCCACGTACTCTCCAAGGTGAATATTTTCCTTATCTCTTTGGTAGACTCCTCTCCTGTCTTGCATATTCCTCCTACTTCCAGACATGTATTCTTGCCTTTTCAACTCTGTCATATTCTCATTTTTGCTCTTGTAATTGATTCCTTGGTTGCTCGGTTTTAAAACACTTTTGGTACTTACTTCTCCCTCCTTCCTACTCTCCTGCAGATGCCTTCTCTCATAATGCGTCTCAATTCCCTCCACATTCCTTACTATTCCTCCACTCCTACTTCCTTTTCTTTTAGAATTCTTCTATTGGCTCAAGTTTCCTTCCCTCTGCACTTTTTCAGTAGCCTCCTCATTAAGTACTTTTTTTTGCATTTTTCCTGGGCTTTTAGTGTTATTTTTAGCTTCTATAGAGCATAGCAAACCTTGAACCTCTTGCAACACTCTGCATCACAGTTGCATTTTTCCTCTGTCTCCTTTCTCTTTGGACTGTTTTCCAAGGGCCTTCCTCTCCTTCCTTCTTCTCATCCTCCCCTTTCTTTTCTCGTCCATTCTCTACATCCATCTCTTCCTCATGACTCTTTCTGTGGAACTCCTCACAGCCCCCTGAAAGATGTCCAAACCTGCCACATTTTCGACATAGCAACCCCATACTCTCATAGACTACGCTCAAAATTTGACCATCAACCATATACTCAAGAATTAGAGGCTTCGTTAGGTCTAGTTCAACACACATACGAGTGACTTTCCCCCTAGTCCTTTGTGCTGTGTGTACATCTAAGTGAATTGCTTTTCCAATAGAATTCCCTAAGTTCAGCAAAAAAATTTTATCAAACAATTTGGCCGGCAAGTTTGGGAGCCTTACCCATGCCACAACTGAATCAATTTTTTCATTTTTTGGATTAAACTCTGATCTCCATCTAGCTACACTTAAATACGCATCAGCTACCACCCATGACCCTCCCGTCAATGCCTCCATATAATCCTCATAGCTTTGAAAATTAACCAGAAAGAATTCATTCTCTAAATCAAAGACATCAATATTACCTTTCCTCTCCCAGATTTGCCTGAGTTTTCTCACCATGAAGTTATACGATAACTGTCTTCCCATTAGCTTTACGACCAAAGTCCTCTGAAAAGGCTTCAGTAGCCGTTCCCTTTCTTTTTCCTCCAATTCAAATTGCAGCCTCAAAGGATTGGAGAAATCAACTATGATTCCACTGTTTGGATTTAGGACTTTTGCAAAGTCCGTTCCATCTCCATAATCTTCGAGATCCTCATCCTCATCGTTCCTAGCCCATTCCCACCAGTAGGACTTTGATTTTACATTATGCGGCAATGACTCTCTGCAAGACTTTGGTGGAGTCTCTTTCTCATCAGCTTGCATCCATTTCTCTTCACGACAACGAATTGATTCATTTCTGGTGAATTCATTGTTCACTCCGCTAACCTTCCTCTTCCTTCGATTCATAGCTTCACAGTCCTTCTCCATTCTTTCCTCCATCCTATCCTCACTTTCCCCTCCTCACGCAGCGCGAACGGAGGGGCCGCTCATTTTCCTCCGTCACAGTGGGTGGCGTAGTCCTCTTTCCACTGATCGGAAAACCCTAGCAGAGCTTTTTCCTATCCAACACTCCAATTCTTAATTACCGACAATTTATACTTTTCAAGCCACTACAAAGAAACAAAAGAATTTCAATTCTTTTCTCCATACATCACGGTAATCGAAAAAGGAAAGAAGGATTGGCGCCCTGAACACACATATGAACCAAAGTAGCAGATAAAAACAAAGGGACCAACACATATGCAGCAACAAATCGCAAGGCAGATAAAGAAGAGGGATTCGAATATACATACAAATTTTAGCATTGAAGAATAAGTTATGCACACCCACGTACACAGGGAAGCATCGAACTTAGCAAATGAAAAAGATTCAACTATTCTTGCACAATGGCGATAGAGAAGGGTTCACACAAACAAATTCTTCCACACCTGAACGTCAGCAAAAAAGGAAGAACCAACGTACAGAAATGCCCAGAATTGAGATAGCGCAAAATGGAGACGGAACACAGAGAAGGCGACATTGTTGTTGATGGTCGATTCCGGCGACGGAAAACGGAGGGAAGGAAGAGGGCGACTGTGGAGGTGGCTCTTACGACGATCAAAACTGAGTTGAAGAGCGACGGAGGTGGCGATCTGTGATGAGCAGAGGCGGAGTGGTGGTGTTCACGGCGCCGGAAATCATGACTCCAGTGACGTGACGAAGATTTCAGCGGTGAAGACAGCTCTGATGATGAAAATCTATGGTGAACGACGGCTAGAAGCGATTTCAGCGGCAAGGAAATGGGAAGGGACGGTGGAGTGATAGGGGTGACATTTGTGACAGAAAAATTGATGGATTTGACGATGGTAGTGATGAACTAGGGTTCGACCTTGATTGAAGTACAGGTGAAGAGGTTCTGATTCAAAATCGCGAAGCCATGCAGGCGATATAAGAATCTGATGTTCTGAATTTTGTTTTTTCACATGTAAGGTTATCTTGGTAATTTCATGTGGAATCGTCCCCGAAAATAAAGAGAACTTAAACCACACCCAATACAATCAAGTAATCAACCAATAAGCTTCATCTTGAAACGCATACACAGAAAACAGTAAATATATATAGCTTATAATAATATAATATAATTAATTAATTCAATTTTTTATTATTAAATTATTAACATACTCATTCAATTTCTTTATTAATCATTGTTTACTTTAAGAATTGTCAAATAATTGTTGCATTATTACCGTTATAAAAATCAACAACGAGCTACTATATTAATCAACACACAATCTTCGGACAAGGATTTCATACCTATAGTTTTAATTATTTTCAAATTTAAAACTGTAATATGTTCTATTTTATATATTATCCCACCTCGTTTTATTGATAATGATGATGGTGTCTACCTAGAAAAGAAATATTTGAAGATGTAAGAAGTATATTGAAAGGGATATACTATTTATAACATCTATTTTAATTTAACGATAAAAATCTGTTATTATTTTAATATATTTATTTAAAAAGATATCCATTTATTACAACTTTTTCTGTATAGATATATTTGTACGTAGATACAAAATTATATTTATTTACCTCTCTTTTTTTAACGAAAGAACTTTTAAAGTCTTCAAAAAGAATGAATGTTATTAATTTATACCTCATCAAATTTTAATATATGGATAAATTTTTAAATAAATATATTTAAATTTTTATCTTTATAAAGATAAACTTACACCATTCTCCTATAAATTCATCTCAATCCCTCTCGTCCTTCAGTTCTAAGAAAGCACTCATCTTTCTCTCTCTCCTTCCTTCTTGTCTTCTTACTCTTCTTGTGCGTCTGGTTCTCCAGGGCCACGTCCTTCCTTTCAAGTGAGTCTCTCTCTCTCTCTCTCTCTCTCTCCCCCTCTTTATATTCAAGACTTGGTGCCTTCCTTAGCAATTAGCTCCTTGATATTATCATGCAAAAATTAGGAAAAAAATCCTTATTACAAAGCTTATTGATAAAAAGAACCTAAATCAAAAATATTATTTTGATACTTTTTGTGTATAGAAGTTTACTAGGCACTTTAAGTGAATACATATTTTGGTGGAGGACTTTTTTCCAATTTTCTTTATTATTAAGGGTATCATGTTTGAATATTTTTGCCTATATTAACATATATATACACGTATTAACATAATACTTCATATTTTAGACAGTGGCGAAATTAGAGGTGGCTGCTCCACCCTCTAAAATTATAGAAAAAAACTTAAATTTAAAAAAATTATCTTTTAAACTCATAAAAATTTTATGATTTCACTTTAACCTCTCTATGAATAGTTATAGTTACGTGGAGGAATTAAAATGAAAATATTAAAATATTTATGGAATTGAAATATAGTTTCATGAACATTTAGATTTTATTCTGTAATTTTTGTACCTGTAATTTCAATTTGTCGCTAGTCCCTGATTTTAGAGGATAGTTTCATGATCTTAGAGTAGCTTGTAATTTTTCATTAATATATTGGTAGATATTTATATTTATGATAGATTAAATCATTAAAAGTTTTAGTAACTCTTTTGCATTTATCTTTATCTATAATTTAATTAGTAACTTAAATATGTGTCTATATATTTATATTTATGTAGAAATATTTTATTTGACGCTCCTTTTTTTGTGGTATTGTTATTGTGTGTGTGTGTTTTTGTAACAACTGTTCTTTTTTATATATTTAACTCGTAATATTTCTTTGAAATTATAACTGATGTGCATGAATAGTTATGTGCTTTTTTTATATGTAAATTGAGGAGGAATCTTTGGTCAAGACAATTATTTATATAATTCTTCCTAATAAATTATTGAAAATTAAAAGAAATAATAAATATATTTTTAATTATTTTAAAATTTAAAATTGTAATAGGTTCTATTTTAGATTATCGCACCTCGTTTTGTTGAAATGATGATGGCGTCTATCTAGCAAATAAATATTTGTAGATGTAACAAATTTATTGAAGGGGATATAGTGTTTGAAACATCTATTTTAACGATCAGAATCTGTTATTATTTTAATATATTTTCTTAAAAAGTTATCCTTATATTAAAAATTTTGATGTATAGAGATATTTGTCGATGGAAAAATTAATAATTTATTTACGCTTATAATTTTTCTTACTAAAAAACTTTTTAAAGTCTTAAAAAGATTGAATGTTATCTATATCTAATCAAATTTTAATATATGGACAATTATTTAAATAAATATATTTAAATTTTTGTCTATATGAAAAGATAAACTTGCATCATTCTCCTATATATTCATCTCAATCCCTCTCATCCTTCCTTACTAAGCAAGCACTCTTCTCTCTCTCTCTCCCTCTCTCCCCTTCCTTCTTGTGCGTCGTGCTCTTCGGGCCACGTCCTTTGTTTAATTTCAAGTTAGTCCCCTCTGTATTCAAGACGTTGGTGCTTCTTTCTTGTGCCTTTTTTCTTTAGGGTTAAGGTACAAAAATACACATAATCTTTTTCTCATGAGCAAAAATACACATATGTTATTTTTAAGAACAAAAATACACACGTGGTTACCATTTTAGTATAAAAGTCATATCTCATCGTTAAGTTACTGTTCACCCTTTAATGGTGGTGAACAGTGATTTAACGGTGAGATATGACTTTTGCATCAAAATGGTAACAACATGTGTATTTTTATTCCTAAAAAAAGCATATGTGTATTTTTGCTCTTGAGGAAAAAGATTATGTGTATTTTTACACCTTAACCCTTTTCTTTATTATCACAGCTATCATGTTTGAATCTTTTTTTCCAATATAAAATATCTCAATCTGCGGCGGTTAAGTACACACACATATAAACATAATATCTTTGACATTTTAGAGGATAGTTTTTTTATCTTAAAGTTGCTTGTAATTTTTTATTAATATATTGGTAGACATTTATATTTATGATAGCGTAAATCATTAAAAGCTTTAGTAAGTCTTTTGCAATTATCTCTGTATCTATAATTTAACGAGTAACATAAGTATGTGTCTATATATTTATGTATAGGGAATATCATTTCTACTTTAAGTCAAAACTATGCCGTTTTGACCCTCTTTTTGTTTTTTTTTTCCTTTGCTCTTTTTTTGTTTTTTTTTCTTTCCCTTTTTTTTCCTTTCATCTCTTCATTTAAAAATGAGTTAAAACGACGTAATTTTGGCTTAAGGCTGAAATGATATTCCCTTATATATATATAGAAATCTTTTATTTGATGCTCGTAATTGTTTTTTATATCTTTGAAACTATAACTTACTGTACATGAACAGTTATGTGCTTTTTTTTAAAAAAAAATTAAATTAAGGAAGAATCTTTAGTCAAGACAGTTGTTTATATATGCGCTACGATCTGCATATATAGGAAAATGATGCAAGTTATACAATTATTAACCACTATACATTCTTATTATATATTAAAGGATAGATAGTGGGGTTTTACTATCTCAGGAGATATGTATGCGTCGCTTATTTTAGACTTTAATTTCTAAAAGAGTGTTACTTGTGGGCTAATACATCCCATTAACAAATAATTGCAGGCAGCTATATATTCATCAGAAAATCATCATGTCTAGGCTTTTGGCGAAGTCAATTGATGTTCCTTGTTACCAAGTGGCCTGGGGACTAAAAAATGGTCGTCATGAGCAAAATAAGAACAAGGGTTTTGGAAAATCACCAACATCAGTGAAAATGATGTGTCCTTCATTACGAGCATCATCTAGATTAAGGATGTCTACTGCTACTACTACTACTTTACAAACATCTGGATTATTAAGACCTCAACAAGATTTCTTTTCTTCTAATATGGTTCCTCCAATTGTAACTTCTTCTTCTAGACGGGCAAGATTCAACCCATGTATACCTAAAGCCATGTTTAAGCATTTCACAGAGGAAGCAATCACAGTAATCGCGAATGCACAGGACGAAGCAAGGCTTATTGGTCACAACATTATTGGAGCGGAGCTCATTCTATTGGGTCTCCTGGGTGAAGGCACAGGTATTTCTGCTAAGGTTCTGAATCTTGTGGGCATCAACCTTAAAGATGCACGTGTGGAAGTGGAGAACCTAATGGGAAGGGGTAGTGGATTTGCCAGTACTGTTGGAATTCCTTTCTCATTTGTAGCAACAAGTATATTTAATCTCGCGCGTGAAGAAGCCCTTCAACTTGGTACTTTTGTTAAACCTTCCTCTTATTCTTTTATGTCATCAAATTACTAAACTCATAATAATATATACAAGAAGTTGATCACATATGCTCCCTTAATAATAATAAAAAAAGGAGAGAGAATAAGGGAATATTTAAGGAAGATGATCAAGGCATTTTAAAAAAAATACATGTCATATTATTGGTTTATCTTTAGTGATGAGTAATATGTATTTGCAGTTTGTATATTTAATTAATCTTTACCTTATGGGAATTTCAGGACACAATTACGTGGGATCTGAGCATTTGCTTTTAGGACTCATTGGTGAGAGGTATTGTGCTCCGACACCTGTTCTTGAAAAGCTTGGTGCACAACCAAGTACTATTCGCACACATGTTAGTTTCCCTACATCTTTTTTTTGTTTTCCGTTGATAATCTTAATTTCCATTTTAGTTACTAAATTTTGGTTGACGGGCATATATAGGTTACTCGCATGATGGCTGAGAGTGATTACAGTGGCAATGCTCCTACGGAATCACAGGAACAGTTTAGGGACAAAAAAATCATAGAACAACTTATGGGCAAAGGAATCAATGGCGATAAAAAGAGATATTTGGAGGAATTTGGCACTGATTTGACCAGGCTAGCTGAAGAGGTAATTGTGTCTTACTCTTAATATCTTCTGCTTTGAAATCACCCCCTACCATCTAGAACTTTATAAGAGGTCTTTCGTTTTCCTCCCCAGCCGAGCCAATGTGAGATTTCACAAATTGAGAGTTTTGCTTCATTGATGATTGATTCTATGTTGCGTCAATATATGTATACATTATTATGCTTATTATTTCCATTATTCCCTTCTTTGCAGGGAAAATTGCATCCTGTTACTGGAAGGCAGAAACAAATTGAACGTGTCATTCAAATTTTAAGTCGTCTCACAAAAAATAATCCTTGTCTAATTGGAGAACCTGGTGTTGGGAAGACGGCTATTGCTGAGGGTCTTGCTCAGCGAATTGTAACTGGCGATGTACCTCAAACTCTAATGGGAAAGAAGGTTTGGAAGACTTTCATCTATTTTAAGGATTAATTATAGTATGCAAGATTTTGATGAGTAGTTTGAAACCTTAATCATATGAAAGATTTTGCTTCTCATTTGTATTTGACGTATGACTATGTCTATATAAGTACCAAGACAATTTTCTTTATTCTTGCTATTTTGTCAGTCTCGCTGGTGTTAAAACATGCATGGTTGAGAAGATATATCATGACTTGTAAATAATAGTGATGATTAATTAGTAGTTAGTTATATATTGGTGCCATGCATGCCCATTGTTTTCTAATTAACTTACTTCCTTTTAAATAATTTAGGTAATAAGCATTGATATGGGTCTACTTGTTGCTGGATCAAAATATCGTGGAGAGTTTGAGGAGAGATTAAAAAAATTAATGGAGGAAATCAACCAAAATGATGAGATAATACTCTTCATTGATGAAGTGCATACTCTAATTGGTGCTGGAGAAGCTGCAGGAGCAATTGATGCTGCAAATATATTAAAACCAGCTCTTGCAAGAGGTGAACTACAGGTAAAATCAATTAAGTATTAATAAGTAGTTTAATATAGCTTTTGCTGCTTATATTGAAATCACAATAAGTATATTCTTAATAATCTGTCCATGCAGTGCATGGGAGCCACAACTCTAGATGAATATAAGAAACATATTGAAAAAGATCCAGCGTTGGAAAGGCGATTCCAGCCAGTTAAAGTACCAGAGCCGAGTGTGGAAGAAACAATACAAATTTTAAAAGGACTTAGAAAACGTTATGAGACACACCACAAAGTCCAATACACTGATGAAGCTCTTGTTGCTGCTGCTCAATTGTCACACCAATATATCAGGTTTGTTGCAATTTTTTTTTTTTTTTTTGATGGAGCATATAACAAGGGAATGGAACTGGTGGGATAATGTTAATAGTCCTCTTTCCCTCTTAAGAATTTCATTGTGCAATATCTTTAGATTAATCAGATGCTCCTCGAAGCTTGTTGTTTACTTATTCTAGTGTATTTTAACCAAGTGATTCCTAATTTCTGAATAATTTTGTTTCGTGTAGTGATCGATTTCTGCCAGACAAAGCTATAGATTTGGTTGATGAGGCTGGATCCTTAGTACAACTTCGCTGTGCACATGTATGTATTGTAATATTACCTTAGCTAGGAGTTCTTGTATTGATTAGTTTTGTGTTACTTGATATGAGATTGTATCATTGCAGTTACCTGAGGAAGCTAAAGATCAAAACAAGGAGGTCATGCAGATTGTGAAAGAGAAAGAAGAAGCTGCGCGCAACCAAGACTTCAAAAAGGTAACGCCTTTTATTTTGAGACTACTGCAAACCAATGTCTTAAGGGAGACATTCTTCGAATTTATAATTAATAATTCATGAATTTATGGTAGGCTGCAGAGCTACGAGAAAGAGAACTGGATCTTAAGGCACAGATCTCAGCACTTGTAGAGAAAGGCAAGGCTGAGAGTGAGGTTGGAGAAGGAGATCCAGTTGTTACCGAAGCTGACATCCAACACATAGTATGTTCTTGGACAGGTATTCCTGTTCAGGAAGTCTTAGAGGATGAATCTGATCGCCTCCTTAAGATGGAAGAGACTCTACACAGAAGGGTTATTGGTCAAGATGAAGCAGTAAAAGCCATAAGTCGGGCTCTACGTCGAGCTCGGGTCGGGTTGAAGAGTCCTAATCGTCCCATCGCGAGCTTCATATTTTCTGGTCCAACTGGTGTTGGTAAGTCTGAGCTAGCAAAAGCATTGGCTGCAAGCTACTTTGGCTCGGAGGAAGCCATGGTTAGGCTTGACATGAGCGAATTCATGGAAAGGCACACAGTCTCTAAACTTATTGGCTCCCCTCCTGGATATGTCGGTTACACTGAAGGTGGTCAATTAACTGAGGCAGTTCGGCGTCGTCCCTATACTGTCATCCTCTTTGATGAAATTGAGAAAGCTCATTCTGATGTGTTCAACATTATGCTTCAAATTCTTGAAGATGGAAGGCTCACAGACAGTCATGGAAAAACAGTGGACTTCAAGAACACCCTTATTATAATGACTTCAAACGTAGGAGGCAATGTGATTGAGAAAGGCGGCCGTCGATTTGGATTTGACCTTGGCTTTGATGATGACGACAACAACCATAATCGTATCAATGATTTGGTGGTTGATGAGTTGAAACAGTTTTTTCGACCCGAGTTTTTGAATAGGTTGGACGACATAATCGTGTTTAAGCAACTCACAAAGGAGGAGGTGAATGAGATTGCTGACATAATGTTGAAGCAAATCTTTGAGAGATTAAAAGGCAAAGATATTCAACTTCATGTCACAGAAAGATTCAGGGATAGAGTGGTTGAGGAAGGTTATAATCCCAGTTATGGAGCGAGGTCCTTGAGAAGAGCCATAATGCGACTTTTGGAGGACAACTTGGCGGACAAGATGCTTGCTAGAGTGATCAAAGAGGGTGATTCTGTCATAATGGACGTGGATTCTGATGGAACTGTGATTGTTCTTGATGAAAAAAGTGGTGTTCCAATGACCTTGCCAGAGGTTATGTCTGTGTGAAATGGAGGATCTGAATTGGGTTGCCTCGATGCTCATAACTTATTTCTTGCTTTGTATTTTAAAGACAGATTGTTGTGTAATGTTTTACTAGTAAATAGATCAAATATTTTTTTGTTATGAAAAAATTTATTAAAATTCATGGTTTTGATAATATTTTTGGATAATTGATGGTGCTTCTTTCACTAAAGCACTTAATTAAACTAGGTACAGTAATAGGATTCACTTAAGAGGCAATCTATGGTCTTAAAAAATATCATGTCACACATGTTTTTAATTTTTTTCCTAATGAAAATGGTCCGTGTTTTGTTATGCCACGTCCCTATATACTCGTTGTTTGTTGATTCGATTTGACATTCGTTTGGCTTCATTTGGCTGCCACGTTATTATTATTACCACTACTTTTACTTTTATTCAGATATTTTTTTTGTCCGAATTCAGGTATATTAATTTTATCAGGAAATTTGGGTAATAATTATGATGAAGCTAAAAATTACTGGCTACAAAGAGAAGATTAGGATAATTGAAATATATTGCGTGTTTTCTTTACGGAAGAGAGGCTCTTCGTTTTTTTTTTTTTTGATATAAAAAAGTTTTGGAAGAATTCGACACCAGTTCCCTACCAAGGTCAGGGTACGGCCCCGAGTTCTATAAGCACTTATTGAAGACTTACGAGATCACCTACCAAAAGAATCCCAGTGAAAATAGAGGAGATCAAACCCACGACTCAATGGCCTAATTCTGGATCCCTTACCATCTGTGCCAACTCTCATAAGAAAGAGTGGCTCTTCGTATATATTCATCTGTGTCAATAAGAAGGGGTTTTGAGCCCTAAGTTTGAGTTCATTAAAGTTGAATTGGGCCTCTTAAACTTGGACCTTAGATTATTTTTAAGCTTTTAAAATTAATTTTGCAGGTTCTTACAATTAATAATCTGATCTTCCTTAACCTAACAAAATTAATGAGGTCATGATATTCAATATTTGAAAAAATTTAGCCCACCATAAAATAACCAAATAAAATATTAAAATTTAAGGCCAATAATCTTACAATTAAATCAAAATTATTTTCTTTTCTAAAATTGATCAGTAATCCAAACAATATCTGATAAACACAAATTAACTTAGAATTATACAAAAAAATATGAATAAGGTGGGGTAATACTAATCTCTATAAGGCTTAATATTTAATACTGAGTATTATATTTGATCCATTAAGTTTCAAATTATAAGTTTTGGTTTCTAAAATTTCATTATGTTTCAATCATTGATCCTATAATTTAATAAACTTGGACTATTTTGCCCAAGACGAGTCAAAACCTAAATAAGTGTAAATTTGAGGGATTAAAAATTATGTTAACCCTTTGTTAGTTAAAGAAAAAATCGTGATAGAATTTAATTACCCGGATATATTGATTATTTGATTGACTATCTGAATATGAATTTCAGTGTTAAAATTGAATGATTTTGCTCTAATTCTATGCCTAGTAATAAATAGAAAAGCTTGAGAAAATGTAAATAAGTGAAAGAATAATGTAATTCCTTGAATAATTTCCATTACTCTTGCGTAGTGAAAAATAACCATATATCATCCCACTTTTAATAATATAACGGAATAAATGGTGTGATTATAATTATTGATTCTTTTGGAAATCCTTGGAGTGCAAAAACATTGTCGGGCTCACTAGTAAAAAGGACTCAACCCGTAACTTGTGGGTTATGATAGAGTTAGAGATTTTTGGGCCCAAAAAAATGCGAGTTGCACAGGCCTGTATCGTCTAACCCGCAAGCTGGTACGGGCTCGCCTGCAAAAAAAAAAAAAAAAAAAAAAAATATATATATATAAATGCTGAGGTAAACTTGTAAAATGGTCTTTGGTCTATTATATTAAAGCCCATTAGCCCAAAGTGTAAAGAAACCATAACTCTCTGTTTGATAAATTTTAGAACTTTTTGTAACCAACCCTGATGAATTATATATAAATTATATTATATGCGTTAGAATGCAGGATAATGTACAAGGAAGTTTAAGAATAGCAGAAAAAACAAGGGAAAGATATATATATGAGAATTATATTTCTCATGTAGGAAACATTTTTTCCTCTAAAGAAAAAAACAAGATTTATAATATTAAAAAAAAGTGAGATGACACTTTATCAATGAATTAGTCTTTGTCCTTTTCTTGACATGAAAAAAAGATGCTTTATGGGTTTTAGTTTTCTCATGTTACATGAGAAAACTAAACTTCCTACATACATGAAATGGTAGGACCTATATATACATATGTGAATTAATATATGTATATGTGGGTCCCACCATTTCATGTATGTGTTACATGAGATAATTTTTTTCCTACAACATGAGAAACATTAATCCCTATATATATATAAAGGGGGAAAAGGTTTTTTTTGGGGGAAAAAATTGCGCGAGCTACAGTCTGACTCTGGTTTGCGAACCCACATATTTGGGGATTCGGCTCTCATTCACTTCCCTTCTCATCCTCTTCTTCATCTCAACCGTTGGATTGAAATATAAACGGTTTAGATTTCGTTTTTTATAAAAATATTATTTTTTATTTTTTTAATGTTTTATTAATATTTTTTAAAAAATAAAATCTAAACTGTTCATATTTCAATCCAACGATTGAGATGAAGAAGATGATGGGAAGAGAGATGGATGGGAGCCAAATCCCATATTTAGGCTAGGGTTGGTGATTTCCAAGACCACGATTACTCACTAGTAACCATTCCATCAAGGAAAAGTTTGCCAGCAGTGGTTCTCTCTGGAAACGATCGATTACCAATTGAATAGAGTATAATTATATATTTGATATTATTTATAATTATATATTATTAAACATTATGTAAAGTATGAAAAAAAAAGGGTAGAGTTATCAGTTAAAAAAACATTTTTCTTCAGTCATGCTTTTGAATTAAATAAGATAACACAAAAATCCTTAGAATATTCTTTCATTAAATTCTAGGCTTTCTATTATAGTGCTCATCATTGTTGTTAAACTCACAAGTTGACTCTCCGAGTTTAACGAATGTTTTTACCCTTATTGCTTATTAAATTGAGTTAAGTCATTGGTAAACTCAATTAAACTCATGAGTTTATACACTGAATTTATTGATTTTACGTTTCTAATTTATAAAACCATGTTAACTCGCTATAAAACTCTTGTCAACATTTTTTATTTGATGATGATCAACGGCTTTATATGAGTTTCATAGAAATTTATTTGTTAAATATGGTAAATTTTAAATGTTGATGGATTTAATTTCAATTATTCAAATGTAAAATATATTTAAATCAAATTTATGTCATTTTTGTATATCTTAATTATTTATTATACACTATTAATACATATTTAAAAGTGAAAGTAAACTCTTACGAGTTTACGATACATGTTTATGACATGAGTTTAGATCATTGTTATGAGTTTATTTAAATTCATGAGTTTGACAACCTTAGTCCTAATAGTACATACGGGTAAAACCCTTGCCTATTTAATGAACACTAGTAACAGAATTGGCTCAGTGCCCCTTTTCATAATATTACCTTTCCCTATTAAAATTTTCTTTTGTGCAAAAAGAAAAATTATAATTTTGGCTACATATTACTACTCTAAGCCTATAAATCATTTTTACTAAAAAAATTGGATCCTACTTATAATTTCTCTTTCAAGTAATAATTAATATTGCGACAATTATGACCATATTAATTATGCCAATAAAAATAGAAAAAAAGAATTAAAAAATACTCATTTATAAATTTACATCATAATCTGAGATCACTATTTCTCTTTGGTACATTTGATTTAATTGGAGTGATATTTTGACTTTGGGGAAGCCATGATTGACCTTGACATGAGCGAATTTATGGAAAAGCACACTATCTCCAATCTTATTGGTTCCCTCCTTGGTTCCCCTCCAATCTTATTGGTTCCCCTCCTTGGTTCCCCTCCTGGCTTTGTTGTCTATAATGAAGGAGGTCAATCAAACGAGGCAATTTTCCGTCCGCCCTAAACCCTAACTTGCCAAAAAATTTATTCGATATTCATTTTTTTTTTTATATAAAAATTTTAGGAAAGGGTCGGGCTCACTCACAGTCCAAAGATAAGACACTTGAAATCCAGTCCACAGGGGATACTGGTCAAAGAGTACACATGCCTCCACTTCTACTAACGTTACTACTGTTTCCTAAACCTCAGGATGCCTCCTCCAGCGTCTTAACCAAGACAGGGATCGAACCCCTTCCCTAAGAGTGAGAAAGACTAACCCCCATGCCGGTTGAAACCAGGGTCGAGGGGTTATTTTGATATTCATATTAATGATGAGACAATCAGAGTCATCTCCCCAAAATGTCAAATGCAGTGGTTCAGAAAGGCCCATGGGCCAGATATGGCCCATTAAAGAGAGACTCCGCTGAGGATTGAGTATGCCCATTAATTAACAACACAACAACCTCTAGAAAGCAATCAATAAAGGCAAGTCTTCAATCTCCCTTGCACAAATTGAAGATCGATCATCTTCACATGAAGCATGAAGAAAGAGCCAAGGCCTGCCTGCAACTGCTTTGTGTGCTCAATTGGTTCAATAAGATGAAAAATTAAAAATCTCTCTTCACTAAAAGCTCATACGACTACATACCATTCATAGTTTATTTTAATTCTGAAGCGAGAAAAAACTACAAGCATCTGATCATTCATAGAGTCGAAATTACAACTTGATGGCCAGAAAAGAAAAGGGAAAAAGGTAAGAAAAACAAAGAAATAAAAAACGAAAAAGTTTATATCTTGATATCATCCAAAGAGACCTAGATCACGCCATGGTAGCCAGCTGACTCCAACAGTACTGCTTTGATTTGCTCCGGATGAAGAACTTCCTGACCTTCCTTCCATTGCTGAAACAAAGTGAAAGGTTAGTTTTTATGACTACCACACCAAGCATAAATACAAAACAACAATGTTTTCTGGTTCGAGATTATTCTGAGAAGCTACATAAATGGCATCTCACAATTTCCTAGAATAGAAGGGACAAGCATATGATAGTTAGTATCTCTTCTCGTACAAGGTACTCCCTCCAGTCCTAAATATAGGACAACCAAGAGGTAGTATATGAAGTACCAGATAAACGGGATGTAAAATTCACAAGTGATCCATCAGGTTGAAACCGATTTGTAGGTATTGGTAACGTAAGGAGCCCTACCTCAGCTCGAAAGATATCCATGGCAAATCCATTAAAACAGCTAATAACAGCTTGATGGATGTCTAGTCCAAGGTTGTCCATAGCCTTCATGGTTGAAAGCAAGATACCAGGCTTGCGACCACAAAACATGTGGATATTCACAGCCTTTCCTTCTCGCAACCGGACCTCAATCTATGTGTGGTGTAAAAAAAGAAAAAAGGAAAAAAGTTACATGACTGCATTAAGAAACAGGCATACTAGATTGTAATGATTAAAATGAAGTTGAGATGTGACCCTGCCAATAAAACAAATTAAAATCTCTAAATTTGGTAGTAGGATAGCAAGATCATCTCATGAACGAACATATAGAAGGCCTTTGGCAAACCATATCAATGATATCACACGTCCCTCAAAATATATCATTATGAGAATTGTGAGATTGGTACGAATCTATCTATGGCATTCATCATAATCATTTACTTCAGTTTTCAGATATAACCTGATGTTAACGATGCCTAAGAAACTGAGCCGAAGTGTCATTCTTGGCTCGCACCTCTCATATCAAGAGAGGTATTGCCTTTAATGAAATTTGACGAGGCTTTTTTGACACGTCTTAGATGCCTTTATGTTTGGAAACAATAAGAAAAGCCTTATTAGCCCAACCCAAAATATAAAAATAGTACTCGTGCTCGGATAGAATTGGAAGCTACAAAACTCAAAAGAAACAGCCCAACCCAATCTTTCTGCTTTAAGAGAATAGAGTATAATAGTTACTCTTATTCTAAAACTTTGTCTAGACTATTAGGTTTTCAGGATTTTGTAAACAAACACAAAGCCATCATGGACTTCAACCACACTTATAATACATGGTCAACAAAACAGAGAAAATCGTGTATTCAAAAAGAAGAAGAAGAAGAAACAGAAAATCCTAAGGTGTTTTAAAGATTCAGCACCTTAGGGGTTAAGGGTGCCACCTTTGACAACTTGCAAGGCAAGGGAAAAAGTGGTCATTTGTAGCAAGGGTGTCTCATCACCTTTAGGTGTTGAATATGATTTTCATTGAGACATCATCTAGGTATCACCATATATCACACAACAACTTACCAAATATACGTATCAAATTTGGGTATCCAAGATGACAAGGGGAGTGTGATGTCGATATCAAGATTCCATTTCATCCAACATTTACATTTTTATTTGCCAACATCCCTAATCACACCTATAATCTATTATCTCATTGGAAAATCTAAGATATTAGTCCCTACCATTTACTTGAATTTTCAATAACCTATGTGAAAGGCGTGCATCCTAGCACTTAGAAGAGACAGCTAGCATCACTCACATTATGATAGGTGGTAAATATAACCGAGTGTCGTAAAGTTTTTCTTTGGTTTTTGGACGGTGCCTTCAACGCCACCAAAGTGTTACAAAACAAGAAAAAGAGTAAGTTCTTAAACCCAACTAAAAATAAAAAAATGGTATAAAGATAAAATAGAAACTACAAAACCATCCTTAAAAGCCTAGCCTAGTCATATATAGATTCAAGATTTTTATTTTTGGAAAAATTATTTTAAAAGATTATTAACGCTATTAGATTTTTAGGGTTTTGTAAATAAACACAAAATGTAGACATGATGGACTTTAGCCACACAATAATGCAAATGATTGACAAAACAAAGAAGATATTGATTATTATAATGGACCAACACCACACCATATTCATCGTTTACTTTAGCGCGCTGCATTACCTGCATGTGCAACTTTCAAGCACCTCTTGCCTAAGGTGCTCTTTCTTTTTTTAAAATAAAAAAAGGAAAGGGAAATACAACACCCACCCATTGGCGGGATCAAACCCGCTTTGCTAGCCTCACCAGGGAGGCCTTGATGCCAGCCGATCTAATGATCCTTGGCCTTGCCAAAGGTGTTTTTGAGATTCAATGCATTAAGGATGCCTTTTGCCTTTACTACCATTAAGGCAAGGATAAAGTAGGTAATTCATAACACAGGATTATATATCGTCTTTTAGACGACATTAAATACCAGTTTTTGTTTGGATATGATACAATGGTGGCGTCAACATATAACCATATGACAACTTACTAAGTAACGGCATCCAAGACAACAAGGTAAGCAAGACGTCTCGATCGATCTATCCAACACATCCAGAATTACGCCTATAATCTATAAGGGCTTGCCATTGATACACCACGATAATATAAGAATGGACAATACTTACCCTCGCAGGTTGGCCATTAGGGCTTGGCATTGAGCTAGGGCAAAGTTCATCCTTTATACGGCCAGGTAATGCAGGCGGAGTAGGCGTCAGAGGATGAAAGCTGGGAACAGGAGTGCTCAGTGAAGAGCCAGAAGGCGTTGACTCCAATTCATTATGGATGTCATTGATCTTTTGCAGAAGCTCCTTAAGGTACTCAATTGCATCCCCAAGGATTGAAGCCCTGTCCATCTATTCAAACAAAGGCATGTCAAAACAATCAAAGTTTTAGAGGCATGTTACAGAGGATTGTGCAAAAGATCTTTCATGAAAAAACCAACAAAGAGGCAAAACTCAAATCATATCAAGTCTCAACAAAACGAAGATAGATAAATAAAACTAGAAAATATAACATCACTCAACCCTCTCCAGCTACTATGTCACGATTATTTTGGACTAAATCAGCAGCTTCATTAGCAGTCCTGCAAACCAAGATCAAAGAGAAGTACAAAATAATTGACAGATATCGATGTTCATCTGCAATATTGGCTTTCTCTGGGTGGTGACATATTCTTTGCCCAGGTTGTACCAGATCAAGATGGGTAGTATCATATTCAGCTCATTTGAAAATGACGTTCAATATCTAAGTGGGGACTTGAGGAAAAAGGAGGCAATTAAGCAGATTTTCAACTTCAAATTGCCTTGATAAACTTGGAATTAAAAACAACCAAAAATATGAAAGCCAGATCAAAGAGCAGAGTAAAAAGCACGCGTTTAGATAATCTCTAAAAGCTTCAAGAGGGATCACAGTTGGTTCATCAATTAAAAGGAAAAATTTCTTACCTTGCTAATCTTTGGAACAACGGACCTTAACATATACAGTCTATCATTGAGCTTCTTCCGACGACGTCGCTCAGCCATCAAATTCTTCGCGGGCATTCCCTTCTTCTTCCCCTTCTTATCCCCACCGTTACCACCACCAGTAACCGCACTGTTCACATTCGAGTTGCTTCCTCCATTCTTGCCGTTCTCCTCCGTCCTTGTCGTATTCTCAGTGAACTCATCGGAATCGTAATTCAACCCAGACCCATCGAGGCTAGCGTCTTCCATTTCTTCCCAACTACCCATCTTCCTCTTCTTCTCGTTCCCCTCTCCGATTTCACTCTTTCCCCCGTCTCTCTCAGTATTGTTGTTCGCTAGCTTCTTTCGAAAAGCCAACCTCTTCTGAAACAGAGTTGGCTGCGCTCCCGACGGAGTTAATGATTCAAGGGGTCTCAAAATTTTGGGTCTATTGAGGAATAGCGGTTTTCCAGGACCTTCCTCATCAAAACCCCGAAAACCTGAGAAACTGTTATCAGTTACCTGAGATATACCTGACGTTGGGACTCGTGGATCTGAGCATAAATTGGGAAGGCTTATCTGGTTGTTGTTATTTGAGCTGAAATTGGTGAAGCCTCGCAGAAGTCTAGAGCTGGAAGCTTGAGGCTCAAGAAACCCAACATCGCAACCCACATCAAAACCATGGTCTAGAGGATTGTTACTAGAGGCGACATTAAGAAGAGACGGTAAGGTGGGTTTTGGAGGAGGAAGAAAGTACGGAAGCTGAGATGGGTCGAGATTGTTGAAGACGTTGTTAGATGGGGAACCCGAGGAGGATGAATCCACTGGGTTCAGCAATAAATTATCTTGGTCGGCGAAGTTGGGAGAGAAAGTGATGTCTCTGATAATATCTGGTTGATTATGGATGCCATTGTTGGCGGCGATGTACCAATCGTCATCGATTTCAAGAATGGGTTTAAAAGCACACAGAGAACCCATGTCGTCTTTGTTCTGGACAAAACCAGAATGGCTCTGGTTTTGGTTTTTGTCGATGTTGATGTTGGCGTTCACGTTAGCCCATGAAGATGGAGCAGTAGAGTCGTCTCCTTCTCTGTTTTCGTCCATCCAAGCGACGCCGCTCACTCCAGAAATCATTGTGAAATTCTTCAATGACTGAAGTTTCTGGGGTGAGGAAGAAGAAGAAGAAGCGAAATTGGTTGAGTAGCTGAAGGTGAGCAAGGAGAAGGAGAGTTTAATGGAAGAGGACGTTGCAGGAGGAAAAGGGCATTGGCTTTTTGTAATTTAATTATCAAAGGATTGTGACAAGCAAACCATTGTCTGCGAACGTTACCAGACTACGCTGCTGCTTCTCACATACGGCGAGAAAATTCCGTGCAAAAAGTTTTTTTTTTCCTTTTGCCGATATAATTTTTGTAATAAAATTTGAGTGAACATTGGTTAGTGTGAGGCTTATTGATATTAATGTGCAATATAAAGAATTAATTAATCACATTAGTTATAAGTAAGAATAATAATAGTATTACTCTATCTGGCCCTTAAAATATGATTTAATTAGGAAGGTGATATTTTTTATAAATATAAAAATAATTTTTATATTTATAAATATTTTCTAAATTTATCAATAATAATCAAATAATAGAGATACAGAAGGAATTAAAGAAAGATTATTTTTTTTAGACAAACTAAAAAATTCTATGATATCAACTAAATTCTTTAATATAATTAAATTAGATAAATAAGTATTATATTAAAAGAGGAGGGAGTACTAATTTTAAACTCCATCTATGGCAACCACATCTTATATTTTGGTTTTTTAATTTTTCAATTATGATTTTTAATACTTAATGGTAAGTAGTATTAATCAATAAAATGCGGTACTAATTTTGTGTTTTTAAAATGTGTGTGTGTGTGAAGATTAAATCTTATAATGTAATTATTGTTAGTCAAAATATATTTATTACGAAGTTATGACTTATGACTAAATATTGGATTGTCTACTATTCATTATATATTCTTAGCTTGTTCAAAATTTGACATTATTATGTTCGAAGTATGGAAGATGAATTTTTGTTAGTATAACGAAGTAGTTCCTGGCAAAGAAAAAGGTAACAAAATAGCTCAATCTTTTTTACGGCAGTGTAATCACTTTTATTGAAATTAACAATAAAATTATAATAAAGTAGTATTTCTTTTTTCTTTTCTTTTTTTGGCTCACTAGGCTTACAGCATACTTATGAATCGGAAAGAAGTATTTATATATTGTCTACTAATAAAATCAATAATAAGATTTGAACTCACACACGTAATTCATTTCATCATAAATTTAAACACGTTTTAGGTCATATTACTCATCAAAAACGCTAAATCATAAAATTTAAATAGTTATAAAATGAAGATGGTAGGATAAGCATGACATGGAAAATAAAGTTGGCGGCTTTGTAATGATGTATTGAACCGTTTGTAATTGAGATAATAGAAAGAGATTAGTATCCAAAATTAAGATCCTTACGTGTTATTTACGAACAATATCTTCACATCAATAATAAGATTTGAATTCATAACCTTAACAACTCAAAATGTGAAGTGCATGAAACCATTTCAACGTAAATTAAAACACGTTTTAGGTCATGTTACACATCAATAACGCTAGATTATAATATTTTAATAGTTATAAAATGCATATGGTAAGATAAGCATGAAATGGAAAACAAAGTTTGTAACTTTGTAATGATGAATTGGATCATTTGAAACTGAGAGAATAAAATGAGGTTAGCATACAAAACTAATATACTTACATATCATGTATAAACAAGATTTTCTTATCAATCAATAATAAGATTTGAGTTCATAACCTTAATAACTCAAAATATAAACTGCATGAAATCATTTTAACGTAAGTTCATACACGTTTTAGGTCATGCTACTCAACAATAACCCTAAATCATAAAATTTTAATAATTATAAAATGAAGATGGCAAGGTAAGCATGAATTGAAAAATAAAGTTGACAGCTTTGTAATGATGAATTGGATAGTTTGAAATTGAGATAATATAAAGAGGTTCGCATCCAAAACAAGCAAAGATAGGGTTGCATCCAAAATTGAGATACTTACGTCTCATTTACAAACAAGATCCTCACATCAATAATAAAACCTGAATTTATATTCTTAATAACTCAACATGTGAAGTGCCTGAAATCATTTTAAGAGCAAGTTCAAAGACATTTTAAGTCATATCACTCATTGATAGCACCATATCATAAAATTTTAATAGTTATAAAACAAAGTTAAGGTGTAAACATATATATATGGTTTTTCAAAAAATCCGTCCATCTCCAAGTGTGTTTTTTATTAAGGTGCAAAAGTGACTCTACGATTACAAAAATGTAGCGAAAGTTACATATTCCATACTCTATGTTGGTGGGGCTACATTCACTTTAACAAACTATGTAAATTTTGCTCCACTTTTATAATTATATAGTAGCTTTTGGGCCTAAAAAAATACTTGGTACTAACGTATTTTTAAGAAAATTATGTGTATTTTTGCACTTTAACCCGATAAAAATAAAAATAAGATGGTAAGACAAGCATGAAATGGAAGATTAAGTTGGCGGCTTTATAATAATGAATTAGACAGCTTAAAACTTAGATAATAGAAAAGAGGTTAGCATCCAAGACAAGGAAGATAGTGTTCATCATCAATAATGGTTTTGTCCTGAAACTGAATTTGCAGTTTCTCTGCAAAAAGGCAAAAGAGGTTAGTATCCAAATGGCTTGTTTTCAGTAGGTCCTTTTTGGCTTTTATTTCATTTTGGGCAAAACCAATGGTTTTTTGCTACATTCCTACTTATAACATTGTCCATATTTGGACTCTGATTTACATTATTGACACTTTCATTTCTTCTGTCTCTCTCAATGCCCTATAGAAATGGAGTGGCTCACCAAAGTCAACTTGATCCTATCTCAACAACATTGGGACTATATATGGCATTTAAATTTTCATTTCCTACTATAAGATTTTTTTTTTCTTTTGTGTTTGACCACAACGTTCAAATTAAACTAAAATTCAAAACTTAAAATAAAACTATTTTTTTATTTTTTAGTAGTATACTAAAAAATTAAAAGCTATACATAGTGTTAATGTTACCATAAATTAATTTAAATAATTATTGTTGGGCTGCTTTCTTCCAATGCAAAGGATGAGCATTTATTATGGTGTGTTTTTTTATTTAAAAAAAATAGACGCATTAATGGTACTGCACTGTACACTCATCTCGTGGTCCAACATAGTGGATTCATGTGTCTGCTCTTCTTTCTTTTTTGGTTGGTGGATACTCTTTCTTCTACAAATATCTTGTTTAAAGTACAAAGAGTATTACTATTTTTTGTTATTATCAATGTTACTATCACTTTTTTACTGTTAGATCAAAATCTTATCTATCTTTATCATTTCTCTTTCTTATTGAGATTCAGATCTAACGGTGGTAGTAACAAAAAATAGTAATAAGAATATCTTATCCCTTACTTTAGAAGTCTTTACTATGTAATACTAGTAATATTGTTTCAAAGGAATTTTTGGGTTAAACGTGTAACTTTCAAGATAATCCTATGTGATATTTATTATGAGACATCAGCTAACAACTCTCATAAATTAATATAAATAGTTTAATGTCAATAAAATTGTGTTATAATTTAAATAATTTTCAATATTATCCCGACTAATTGTATTAAATTCTAATATTATATTAATTATTACTTTTACTCACAACTCTTATTAATTATAGGAATACATGGAAAAAAAATAATTAATACTCATCAGAAATAAGTAATTGTTATATAAAAAAGACCAAATACATTTGTTAATTAATATCTTATAATAAGAACAAAAGGGAATAGAACAATGTTATCTCACTTCATTAAAGTAATATTTTTAAGAAAATAAAATTGACATTAGTCATTAGCAGTTTTACCCGCAAGAGGTGACAATACTCCATTTTAACCCTCTCTAGCCTTGAATCCAAAATTTTTTTGAGAGCCTTAACCTTGTTTTTTTATAATGAAATGAATATATAAAAATAAAAAATCGTATTATAACGTATTATCTTTATTGTATTATACGAGTAATATTCTAATTTTAAATTTAAAAATTTGATATGATTCTGTTTTAGTGTTATATAATTTAAAGTCACAAAAATAGATAAATTCAACTTTTAATTCAACTAAATCTCACTAATCAACATGATTTTATACCTTGACCTTGTTTCAAAGCATAATTGGAAACTAAATGAGAATAGTGAGATTTTTGTTATTAATCAGAGAGAGTGGTGAGATTTAAATCTTGATTTGTTACGCTGTTATACATTAGCCTCTTCTATTAGATACAATTTTACTTGGTAATTGAATTTTAATACTAAGGGTTAAAGTGCAAAAATATACATAAGTTTTTTTTAGAGCAAAAATAGTAAAATACACATGTGGCTACCATTTTGGAGCAAAAATATACATGTGGTTACCATTTTGGAGCAAAAGTTACATTTCATTGTTAAGTCACTGTTCACCATGATGAGAGAGAAATAGATGAAATGCACAGTAACATAACGACGGTGAACAATAATTTAACGGTAAGATGTAAATTTTGCTCTAAAATGGTAACCACGTGTGTATTTTTGCTTCAAAAAAAAGCATATGCTACTGGGCGCTCCCGGGGGTAAAGTACATGTGTATTTTTGCTCCATTACCCATTTTTATAAATAAAATATATCTGTATATTTTTATTGTCTTCAACCAATTTTAGTCATAAACTTATTTTTACATATTATTTAAGCTGTTTGTTAACGAAAAATGCTGATTGAGTGAATTAAAGTGATGATTCTGCAATTTTTAAATGTTAATCATTTAATATATTTTAAAATTGAAATAAATGTACAAATTAATTAAAATTGGAAATCCTTCTTGCCACCTCGAAAGATACTCAATCAATCCCTGAATTTCAATCTGAGACCGAAGACTAAAGTACTATTCCAAAGCGAAGCCTTTGAGGTAATCTTCACAACTTAACATTTCTTTTATTTTCTTGCTTTTTGTTTTGTTTTTTTGTTTTTGCCTCGAAAATACCCTGACGCCCTTATTTCTGGGTTTTTCAATCAGATTTTTGTGTCCTCCAGGTGTTGCAATATACAACGAACTTCAGTAAAAGGAAAGGCGCGTATTGACATTGGGCCCGTTTGAGTTGACTGTATGAGTTGTAGCTTAAAAACTATCTAACTTTAAAAAAAAATCAATAGGAAAAAATTCAAGTTATTGATAATGATGTGTGTTTAGATTAATGGTAGTAGAAATGACGGGGCATATGTCAAAAGGCTTAGAGCTTTTTTAAAAAGGTTAAGAAGTAGAGCTTTTCCCTCAACGGACTTTTTGAGCTGTAAGTTAAGTAAATTTAAGTTCAACCTAAATAAACCCAAAATCACTGGCAACTTAACTGACTTTTTTTTCAAAATTATCTAAAAAAAACTCAAAAAGCTTGTAATCCAAACAAGTTCATTGTTCCACTTTAGGTTGGTGATGTGCCACGTAGTCCCAACACGGTATTCCAGGACTAAAATCTAGTCATATTACTATTAGTATGTATAAGATTAAACTCATTCTATCTTTATTTTTTTAATATAAGATATATTTAATTAGTTTACTTATATTAAAAAAATTAATTAATATGACATGTATTTTTTAAAAGATCTTGATTATCTTTTTTAATTAATTATTTTATTTTTTTTCTTCTTGATTATGGTTGAGAGAGCATCAATATAAATAAATTAACAAAACATTAATAAAATAAATAACATATCTTATATTTAACATTAAGACCAACTCTTTAAGCATGTTTCATGCTAAAAACTTAGAATTAGAAGGGTAAATAATTAGTTAACTCTTTGAAAGTCTTTTGAATAAACAATGGAACCATAGGTCTATAAAAATCCAAAACCTAAACCTAGATACTGACAGGCAGTGTGTAGGGAGATCTAGAAGGAAGCAAGGTTGCCACAAGAGAGGGGATTCTGATAGGATGGGAGGCTAGATAAAATTTAATTTAGGGCAAATGTGTAAAAATGTACATGGACTTTTACCCAAGGTGCATCCAGCATCATATGGTTTTTGGAGGTGGAAAAATGCACATGAACTCTTAAAATTGGTGCAAAAATACCCACACCATTAAATCCTCTTAACTGATGTTACTTTAGGGTGGGCCCCACACCATTTTTTTTAAAAAAAAATCCAAACTTTTTTGTAATTCCCACCTGGCCCTTCTCTCTTTCTTTTCAACTCGAACTGTCCCTTGTCGTTCTTCTCCACCTACAGCTTTCATCACTGCCTCCCAAATCCTTAGTCCTCCCTTCAGATCCACCTCCACCTCCAAAATCTCCGGCACCTTGTGCTTCAGATCCTTGCTCAAATCTGTCACCTCCACTAGCTCCTTTGACCGGAAGCAAAACGTCATCGTCTCCCCTATCGATTTGATCGAAAGCTGGCTCTTCAAACGTGAGAAATCGTCCGGATCCATTAGAAGGTGCAGCTTTTCGATGAGATTGTCTTTCGGCGCCTTGTTCAGCGAATGAATGTCCTTTAGCTTGCATATTGCGTCACACTCGAGACTTGGTTTTCTGACGATATTCATATCACTCAAACCCTAAGTGTAGGGGTACCTCCTCATCTGAGATTCAACGCTGTGGAGGATCCTTTGCACAACTGATTTCGATTTTGGTTTCTTCTTTCTGATGCTTCGCTTGTTTCTCTCTTTTTTTTTTGCTGTCTGATTTTTTTTTTTTGATTTTGATTTCCATTGTGAACTTTGATGTTTGATTTGGGGATTCTTGTTTGTAGTCTAATTTCGATTTTGGTTTCTTCTTTTTTACGCTTCACTTGTTTCTTGTTTATTTTGCTGTCTAATTTCATATCAAAGAAGCCCATAACAAAAACATAAGGGATTTTGCTGTCTGATTTTGGTTTCTTGTTTGTGGTCTACTTGTTTCTTGTTTTTGGTCTAATTTCTTGTAATAATTTTTCTCCATGGCTAAAGCTTGAGCTGGTGGCTTGGTGGTTGTGGTTTTCATGGTGGATGTGGGTGACAGAAAAGAAAGAGGGAAGGGATGAATTGAGAGTGTTGGGAAGGAGGTGCATTTTTTTAGATAAAGGTATTTTGGTATTTTCATATTTAGTATAACGACAGTTAAGGGAATTTAACAGTACTAGTATTTTTGCACCAATTCTGAGAGTTCATGTGCATTTTTGCACTTCCGAAAAGCATATGGTGCTGGATGCACCTTAGGTAAAAGTCCATGTGCATTTTTGCACCTTTACCCATTAATTTAAAACTGATAATTTTTTGTTGTTATTATTATTTTAATTAAAATTTGAACTTGTTAAAAAATTGGGAAAACTGTAGTAAGGTCTCAAGTTACAGAACATATGACTCCAAGGTCCTTTAAAATCTAATATTTGCAATAATGTTCACTGAGACTTTTGGGTCATAAATTCGAAATGCAAAAAGGCCTAAATAACCCTAGTGAATTGAGAAAAATGTGAACAAATTGAAAATCTCCAATTCTTCTTCCTCTCTTCCTAATAGCACCCAACGTTGTCGACTCATCTCCCCTGATAGCCCCTAAACTTGTCGACCTAGGAAGTTCATATCATCGTCGTGGGTTGTGTTTATCCACCATCATCAATTAAAGTAGTCACTATTTGAGTAGTGAGGATTGAGAGAGCATACACGACCTCACCTACTACAATCAACGTCCAATGATTTGTTCTCTCGGCCTTTTTTCTTTTATTCCCTACCTTGCCTTTTCCTTCTCCTTCTTCGTCGTCTTGCTCATGATTCTCTACCTCATTCACTACTCTGACCAACAAGACCACCAGAAAGAGGAAACACTCGTAGAGATCTTCTAGGTGGAGTGGTTACACACAGAGTAGGAAGAACCAGCTAAAACGAAGATGCGGCCTCCCCTCATATCGTCAACATTTGACCTCTTTGTCCTATAGCCATGGTACCAAAAATTGTTTTATGACTAATTTTTGGGTAAGGTTTTAGAGTTTGTGCTCTATTTTTCGGTTGAGTGTGCTTTGTTTCTGCATCATAAGTAGGAAGGAATCAACATGGGGTGAAAGTTTTATGGTTATAACACCTGATGCTGAAGAAAAATGTATTGTTAATAGGTGTATCAATAGTTATTAATATGGATGATGAACTTGTTAATGACAATTGTAGGCCATATGTTGTTTTAACCATTTTAGTTATGGTATCATCGTGTTTGGGTATGGTTTCAAATGTGTGTGTGTGTTTTTTAATGTTTTTGGATATATTGTTCTCTGTTTATGTTGTAAAAGTGGGAACGAATGAACATAGGGTGAAAGTTTTGTGGTTGAAACTACTGGTACAAAGTCAAAGTGTGTTGTTAATAGAGGCAGAGAGAAATGTTAATATATGTGGTAAACTTGTTAATGATAATTGTATTGTACAGGTTGACAGTGGTCAAGACTAGTGCATTGGGGAAGAAGTAACTATGTTTCCTTCATATAGAGGGCGATATAACATATGCTAGGGGTATGATGACATTTGGCCATAAATCATTGCCTTTTTATTTTCACGTACAATGATGTTAGCTTCGAATATTTAATTGTTTCACTTGGTTTGTTTTTGTTTGCAATTTTGTAATCAAATTCTCTCTCACCATGATTTATTTCAATTTTTGTCCTGGTTACAGATATGGAACGAAACTGAGCAAGGTGATGATGATTGTACTATGCTTTACTACTCAATGTAAGATCTCTATGAATTGAAGGTTGGGTGATTGTGGTGGCCTATAACTCATCCGAACAATATATATGGTGATAAAGTGTTGTCTAGATAAACTGAGCAAGGGTTTTCACATTGGTATTGTCAAAAGCTTCTAAAGGAAAGCCGTGAAATTGTACCTAGAACGACACCTCCCCAAAATTGACATCCTTAAGGACCATATAATCCTCCCATACCTGAAGGTTTAGAAGGAAACCCTAAATCGCAAGGCCTACCTTTAACAATACAAGCATACTCATTGATATCATAAAACCGAAAGAGAAAAATAAGATGGCTTCGATCAAGGTCATACACCTCCACCTACTCATCCAACTGCCACCCCTTTTTTTATCATAGAGATAATTGTCGGGACATTCAAGTTTTTACCTGTTAGAATCTTCTCAATTAGGGTTCCCCCTTTCTTCTCTACCTTCCTATCGATATTCAAGGCTATCTGTTTCATTTTTGTAGGACCACTACTCTGCCCCACCTCCATATCTCCAATCACCACAAGGACACATACCACACTAGAGAAAACACACAAGGAAAAAGGAAAGAAAGAAAACCGATTGTGCTTAGCTATGTAGGATTAGAATAATAAGATTTGATGAGTCATCATTTTCTGTTAGAAAATTGAAGGACTAAATATACACATTCTAAACTAAAGAGACTACAATAAGACTTAATGGAAATATAAAGGACAAAACGGGTGCTTTAGTCAAAATTAAATTAAATCAAAATCAAAATCAAATATTCAATTATTACAACAAACATTTTTCTGCCTCTTAATGCAAATATAAAGAACAAAACATGTATTATAATTCAAATAAATTTTTTCTCACATATTTATTCAAAAACTATAAAACCACCTCGGAAAAAAAAAATAACACAAGCACACACATCAAACATTTTTCATTGTAATTATAATAGGGTTAAAGAGCAAATTTATCAACAAACTATTGACCCAGGAATAAACTATTAAGTGTATTAAAACTACCAACAAACTTTTAAAAATGTAAAAGCAGCATAACGCCGTTAAATTGAGGCTAACGTCCATTTTCTGAGTTTACGCAAAAATTATAGAATATGACCCAAATGTTTATGAAACTATATCTAAGCCCCAAAAAATGCAAAATTTTTATTGTAGTCCCTCCACATACTTTATATGGAAGGACTAAATTGAAAATCATAAAAAAAAATTTGGGGCTGTAAGATAATTTTCTAAAACTTTGGGTCCTTTTCTATAATTTTTGCGGGGCCGTTCCTACCCCACAAAATTCGCGCTTTAGCCTGACCTGTGGCCTATTAAGGAGGCTTGTGATTTTAAAAATTTTGTAAGCAGCTTAACAAACCACAGACCTCACCTCAAAATAAACCTACTTCAAATAGGGTGAAAACAGACCTACATCTAACAGTTTATTTAAAATAGTTATGTTTTTTTGCTTATTTAAAGTAATTATGTTTTCGCCCTGTTTAAAGTAGGCTTGTTTTGAGGTGAGGTTTGTGGTTTGTTAGGCTGGTTACAAAATTTTTAAAATTACAGGCTTCCTTAACAGATCACAGGTAGGTCAAGCTAAGGTCCAAAAAAAGGCTTTTAACCAGAGGCGGATTTAGGCCACACAAAAATTACACAAAAAAACCAAAATTTTAGAAAATGATCTTCCAGGCCCATAAAATTTCTATAATTTTCACTTTAGTCCCTCCATATAAAGTACATAGAGGGACTAAAATAAAATTTTTGGAATTTGTTGGGGCTTAAATATAGTTTCATAAATATCTGGGTCCTATTCTGTAATTTTTGTGCGAACTCAGAAAACGACATTAGCCTCTCCCTGACAGCATTGAGCTGGCGCTCCTTTTTAAAAGTTTGTTGGTATTTTTAGTCCACTTAATAGTTTATTGTGCTAGACGCTTCTGGACCAATAGTTTATTGATAAATTTACTCCTTAACCCTTTATAATATGGACAACACTTCAAGCATTTTTCATCATTATTTACAATAGGGTTAAGGTGCAAAATTACACATAAGTTTTTTCCTCAGGAGCAAAAATATACATCTGTTTTTTTTAGAAGTAAAAATACACATGTGGTTACTATTTTGGTGCAAAAGTCACATCCCATCGTTAAGTCACTGTTCACCGTGATGAGAGAGAAAGAGATGAGGTGAACAGTACGGTGAACAGTGACTTAACGATGGGATGTGACTTTTGCACCAAAATAGTAACCACATGTGTATTTTTACTCCTCAAAAAAACATATATATATTTTTGTTCATGGAAAAAAAACTTATATGTATTTTTACATCTTAACCCTTTACAATATTAACACTTCCATTTCATCTACCTCTTTCAATGACTTGAATGGCCAAGGAAGTGTGATGGTGTCATCGGGAAAACATTGTGTCATTAATCATTAGTTCTGTTTGCAGTGAGGCTATTGTTTTTTATTAAAATATAGTTTTAAAAATAAAATAGCAATAAAAAGGTGCATGGGATGTAATGGTAGTAATAAAGTCAGAAGTATCTCGTGACTGCCTGGGCTTTCGGGTCACCGCAGTTGCTGCGCCATGTATCCCTCTGTTGTTTTCCAATGTGCTGAGATCCTCCCACATCTTCATTTGGGGAAATACACATATTTTTTATGTTGGATAATTATATTAATTTTTGTCTTGCCAAAGTCGAAATTACCCTCAGACTAAATATAATGAGAGAGATACAATGATACAATTTTATTTTTTAAAAGTTGATAAAAAATATTTAATATGCATGAAAGGAGCAAATAAGATACGAAATAATTAGATACACATATTTCTGTATGAATGAAATTACTCTTTTTTTCCCCTCACAAACTACCTTATGCATTTATGTTAGTATTTAACAAGCTATTTTGAAAATTAATAATGTTTTGTCAACATTTTTATTAATTATCGTTAGGGGTAGAGTATTGAAAAGACCTTTTTTTTTAAAAAAAATTAAAGGATCATACTAAAACCTTTAATAAAGTGAAAGGGCTAAAAATATGCTTCTGCCTGTAATTTATAAAAGAAGCTTATTCTTTCTACTTTCTATCCGCAATCCATGTCCAAGTTGACAACATCTAAAGCATTTAATATTTATTTTACAATTTTTCATTTTATATAATTAAATTTATAAGTAATTAATTCATTATAATTAATGTAGTATTAATTTTTTTAAGGGCATATTTAAAAAAAATTACAAATTCTATACATATTTAATGTTATATTCTATATAATCAAACGTTACAAATAATTATAATTCATTATAATTATGTAGTATTAACTTTTGTGGAGAGCAGACTTGTAAAAACCTTACAAATTATATACAAATTCAATACTCACCTTTTAACTGATATTATTTATTTAAGATAGTTAAACTAGACTAATCTTAAGAAACAAACAATAAACTGGACTTTTTTACAACCATTCTAATCCTATTTATAAATTCATTTTAACAAAAAAATATCATTATTATAAGTCTAGTTTTAGAATAATAATTCTTTTTTTTTTTACATTTTTGCCCCTATTAATTGTAATAAACAAAAAAAATTATTTATGTTTGCTTTTAGAATCAATTATACATGAGGGCAAAATTAAAAATTTAACCCATAATTAACCAATTATAATTAACCCAAAATTCAATAATTATAAGTGTAAATTTTCAACTTTGCCCTCAATTATGATTGACTATTTTGCAAATCTTTATGACCAAATTTTTTTGGTCAAAATGGACTTATAATATAACCAAAGTGGTAGTTTACTAAGCACTCCCTCTTATCCTTATTATAAGACACCAACTACTTTTTCTCATAAACCAAGGAATGGAAGTTAACTCATTAATTAGATTTAAAATTAATAAATGTTTCCAACTTCACCCCTACTTTAATGACGCAACTTCAAATGAGTTAGTTAAAAATTAGGGCATATTAGGAAAAAAGTAATAAATTAGTTAGTTAAAGTAAGTTGGTGCCTTATAATAAAGACAAAAAAATATTGATAGTTGGTGCTTTATAATAAGGATCGAAGAAAGAATATAATTAATATATGAAAGTTAGTTAATTTAGACTAACTATGAGGAAAAATAATAGACATGAATGAATAAGAAGTGGGGCCATTAAATCAAGTTTATGTGGGCCAATCCATGTGTGATTCAGGAACAGAATTGAATGCAATGGATGAAGAGAAATGAATAGGTGGGTAACATATAATAGGAGGAGGAGGAGCTTTAGTCCGACACATAGACAAAGCATCTTTGCAGTGTGGTGGCTGAGGAAGTGGTCATAGGGAAGGAAAGAAAGGAACACAGTCCTAATTTATTGCTTCTTCACTAACCTCGTGACCTTCCCTGCCTTGCCTTAATTTCCACCATCTCTTGTTGTTCTTGTAGGACATAGAGGGTACCCCTCCCCCACCCTTTTTAATTTCCCTATCAATCTCTCTCAAATGATTATTCATTAATCTCAAAGTTCCTAGGCATTGTCAAGCTGTTCCCTCAAATTATTCAACTTCATTCAAGTTTCTCCAATTTTGCTCTCTTATGCTTTGTGGTCAACATCACTTGCAAGGTGTGATATAAGCCCTCAAATTTAATGCCATGTCCCTCCTATACATTTTATAAGATGTATTCTGAAAGAAACTTTTGATCCTTTTAATAAAAGGTTAAGGTGTAAAAGTACACATGAGCTTTTTCCCCAGGAGCAAAAATATACATATACTTTTTTTAGGAACAAAAATACTTATATGCTTTTTTAAGGAGCAAAAATACACACGTGGTTACCATTTTGGAGCAAAAGTCACATCCCACCGTTAAGTCATTATTCACCGCTATTATGTTACTGTTCACCTTATCTCTTTCTCTCTCATCATGGTGAACAATGACTTAACGGTGGGATGTGACTTTTGTTCCAAAATGGTAACCACGTGTATATTTTTGCTCCTAAAAAAAGCATAGGTGTATTTTTGTTCATGGGGAAAAAACTCATATGTATTTTTGCACCTCAACCCTTTAATAAACTATAATGAACATTAACTACTCCCTAGGATCTACAATATAAGATAGTTTTAGAAAAATAGTTTGGTCCAAAATATAAGTCATTTATAAAATAATTAATAGTCATTTTTAATTTTTCTCACTTATTAAATTTTTGAAAGCATTTTTCAATAAGGGTAAAAATGGAAAAACATTGTAATTCATCACATATTCAATGTATTAGCTATTGCTTCTTGTTTCCTGTGAATTAATTAAAGTGCTCTATATTATTGATCGGACGGAGTATTTCTTTTCCATGTATGCTTATATTTAATAAGGATAGTAAAATAATAATCCTTCTAATCCTTAATATAAAAACATTTCGTGAGTTGATGTTTGTCTTAAATATAACATATATTTTTTATATTTGTCAATCTTTTCATAATTTGTTTGTATTAATTCTCTCTCAATAATAATCAAGAAGGGGAAGGATGAGAACATTAAAGAAGAAGACTATAATATTTTAGAAAATACATATCACATTAACTAACTTATCTAATTTCTTTGGTTTAATCAAATTAAGTAAATATATATGTCATATAACAAATTTAATATTTTTAACTATTTTTTTATTAATATACATAAATTAGTTAGAAATGTTTTATGTAATTTGGATTGGGGGAAGGAGTGTATCAATGAGTTAATGAGTACATCTATTCATGAAATATTCAGTTATGCGCACTAAACAACAGAAACTATCCTTAAGGCTAAAAAATATACATGTGTTTAAAAGGATGTAAAAATTACACAAGCGTTAAGTCAACCAATATTAATCGTTTAACAAATACTCTCAACACAATTACATATCATTTTCGCTCTCAGAAGCCAACTATGCCACTGCAAATAAATAAAACAGCAGCCTCCCTAAATTTTGCTCCAATTTGTAGTAAAAAAGGGAGGGATATTAGAATAATAGATTTAGAAATGTTTTGCTTCAGTGTGGAATTAATCTGATACTCACTGTTTTTCAGTAAAATAAAAAGGGTTAACTAGCAAATCCGTTCCGAAAGTACACGCTTGAGAACAATGTTGTCCTGAAAGTTTTTTCAAGCTCAATCTCACCCTGGAAGTCTAAAAGTGGAGTAATGTTGTCATTTTCCGTTAAAAAACTAACGTTGATTATTAAAAAATTGATGTTAACCGTTAACTTTTTAATAGAAAATGACAACATTGCTTGCTCCACTTTTAGACTTTCGAGCGAAATTGAGTCTAAAAAAACTTTCAGAACAACATTGCTCTTTAATTTATATTTCCGAGGCGGATTTGCTACTTAACCCAAATAAAAATCAGGGAGACAACTGTTTTATCTATGTGTATATATCAATAAAATTCACATTTTTTATTTATTTATGTGCAGATCTGCAAATAAATTATTTCAGGAACGACCTCGTAAACTATTGTTATTATGGGAAACTAATCTTCTTCCTCTTTCTTGTACATAGGTAGCAAGCAAGGTGCAAAGATTTGTGTACCAACTATTATTTCAGTGCACTGAATTTTTTCTATGCTTATTTGTAGTTATTTTATTCTTCATTCAGTGTTTTGTCTGCAAAACTTACTGAGCAATTAATATTTTTTAACAGTGCTCTTGGTGTGATCATATTATGATATTGAGTAATTATGGTAATCAGAAGGATTTTGAGAAATGAATGAAACTGGATTAGAATTATAATGTTCGATTAATATTATTCTAAAAAATACAGAATATTTCTTAAGAAAAAACATATACTAGTTTTAAATAAATTTTTTAAATAGTGTAAAATTAGTTAAAAATAACTTATAAATAATGATAGAAGGAGTATAGTTTTAAAAACTTGTTTACTATGCTAGAATAAATTTTTTATTATATGTGAATAATAGGAATCATATAACAATGAAAAATATAAAAATAAGTTACATTATTGATTTAACACATTTTTAGTATGATAAAGGGTTAATGTGCGAAAATAACCTTCAATTTCATAAGTGCAGCGGTAATCATGAAGTAGTTTTTGAAGCAAAATTAACAATAAAATTTTAAAATTGGGGCAAAACCGTTAAACAAGATTAACTTCCTTCTATAGCAAAGTGAAAATTAATCCTTTACCTCTTAAAATTTTGACTCGCTTATAATTCAGTCTTTGGAATTTGACTTGGCATAACTTAATCCATGAATTTTTGACTCACTTATGTCAGCCCTTAAAGTTTGTGAGTCTTCATATATGATAAAAAAATGTTAAAATACTATTAAAATTGCTTAGATGAATTTTACAAAAAAAAAAAAAAATTTGTGTCACCATTCAAACAACTCACATCCCCTCCGCCTCTATTTTCTAGAAACCTTGCTGGTCATTCGTGGCATCCACGCACGATCTCTCATTTTAATATACGTACAGATTCTTTATATGATGCTCAAGATTTTGAAGGCCCTTTAACATAAGAAAATCGATCTCACCTTTTGCTTGAAAGGAGTTTCTAAAGGATCTATCATAGATGCTGCGGATGCCCAACGAGATTTCTAGAAAGCAGAGGTTGAGGAGGATTACAAATCACTGTGGTTTTCTTCCTCAGTCAGCCTATGCCAAACAGGCTGACATTCAGAAGGGTTGCAATACGAACAAGAAGCATACTTCTGCGCATTCCCAAATGTCAACTACAACCTCTACGTACGTCTGCTTTCAACCTCTTTACTTTTTCCCTGGATGTGCCGTTCAATTTAGCAATTTCATCTTGTTTCTCTCACCCTTCCATTCTTATTTTCGGGTTCATTTTTTATTCATTTTATATCTCCATTTCAATTTAAAATCGTATATATTGTTTTCCTTGTGAACTTTGGGGTTATAATTCGTGTAAAGGGTGTTTTAGGATATGGGGTGTTTCAGGACTTATTTTTATATATACTAACCCAAACGCTGATATATTAGAGGTTAGGTTTATTCGGGAATCAAAAGTAAATAAGAAACCAGAGACAGAGACCATTTATATTGATTTTTTTTTTTCCGCTACAAATAAATAAGGTAAATAGTTGTTTGTTTATTTTTTTAGATTTTTTTGTGAACTATTGTTACAATACTATACATACTCCCTATAGTTGTAAATGCAGGATAAAATTTATGGTGTAAATTAACATTTTTGTTAAATTAAAGCATAAAAGTCCATCTGTCATAGAAGGCCCTGAGACTCACTTCAAGAGATGCTTGAGTTTGAGTAGTGGATCTAGCCATCGACGTACGAGGAAGATTTTTGGAGCGGTTGGACAAAAAGTCGACTTTCCTTTCGAGCAAAAAAAAGCCCACTTTCCTCTCAGTTTGTTGGGCCTTAGTTTTCATCTTAAGATTTTGTCTCCATTTCATCAGTCACTCCCTCTAACAAGTGACAAGAATCACCAGCAGAAGTTGGCTCAAGTGGAAAGGATTTGGGTCCCTTAAGCAAGGGTCTCGAGTTCAAGTCCTTGTGGATGCAGAAAACTTCCTTGAGAGAGGTTCTTGCATATGCGCTCGATAGAACCTTGATCCGGACTAGTTAGGGCAAAGCTTCGGTGAACAGGGCACAATAGCAAAAAAAAAAAAAGACAAGAACTGTGTGATAATTTATCAATAAGTTGACAATAAAATTATATTTTAACATAGAGTCAGTCTTGTATTATAAGGCCGCGCTAAATTTTTCTGAATCTCGAGTTTGAGTTCTAAAAGAATTATTTATGTTTGGAAGGACAACCATGAATTGTAAATCAAATACAAAAATGATAATATAAAAAAAATCATAAGATATAATTTAATCTCAGGAATTTTATTTTTGTTACATTTTTTGCTGGGTTTTTAATATAAAAGCTTGATAATTAATTTATAAATATTAAAAAAATTAGTTAATTAGTTAGGAAACTCCTTTACTATAGACAATAAATATGATGCTTTCAAAATAAAATTATAAATGTAAGATATTGATGTCTTATATTTATGATTAAAGTGAATCATTTGTTCATCTGTTATTTTTAGGACTCAAAGCAGTAATAAATAAACACTAAGCTTGGCCATCATATCGGGACATCTATGGGGACATCAGCTCAGTGTATTTCAGCCAACACGTATTCCGCCTCATCGGAACCGAGGCATTTCGCCATTGGCGCGTGCAACCCTTTTCTATATAGTTGATCATTCACCATCACATAGGATGCCGCCATTCTTACCAGTTTCCTGGCCTCCATAGATTCGTCTGGGAGAATGCCTCATTCCAAGTAGTCGGCAATAGGTTTCCTCCAATCATCCACACTTGATATGACCATTACACATGTCGGCACTTGTAACCTTTGTTGTATTATGGTTTGGTGGTTTCCGGCTCCTTAGGTGCTGGCGAGCTTGGATAGAATGTCGGCTCTTGTGTTGTCCCCTAGGGGGATATGCCTCACCTCTACTTCATCAAAATCGACCATAATGGCTTTAACCTTTCCGAGGTATTTAACCAATAACGATCCCTTAGCTTGGTAAGACCCGTTTATCTGTGATGCCACTAACTGAGAGTCCATATACACCTGTACGTTCTTTGCCCCACTTTCTTTTACCTGGAGTAATCCGGCAATAAGGGCCTCATACTTGGCCTGGTTATTGGATGTCTTAAATCTAAGACTTAAAGAGTGTTCAATGGATATTCCTTCTGGGCTTTCAAGGATGATGCCAGCCCCGCTTCCTGAGGCATTTGACGATCCGTCCACAAATAACTTCCACTGGGCATTTCCTTTAGTATTACTACCTGATGGGGTCAATTCTACTATAAAGTCGGCTAAAGCTTGAGACTTTATCGCATGTCGAGCTTTATGGCTAATATCGAACTCTGACAACTCTATTGCCCAGCTCATCATTCTTCCTGTTAAGTCGGGTTTATGCAGTACCTGCTGAATTGGCTGATTAGTACAGACCACGATAGGGTGACTCTGGAAGTATTGGCTAATCGTCTGGCTATAATCAGCAACGCGAAGGCCATTTTCTCGAGCTTTTGATATCTTGTCTCTGCACCCTACAGTGCCCGACTTACGAAGTAAACCGGCATCTGCCCTTCTTTTGGCTCTCGTACCAAAGCCGCACTTACCGCCTCTTCACCCACCGCTAGATAAAGGATAAGGATCTCCCCTAGTACAGGTCAACTTAGTACAGGTGGGACTGCAAGGCATTGCTTTATCTTCTTAAAGGCCACTTCACATTCCGCATTCCAATCATGGATCGCCTCCTTTTTAAGTAATCTGAAGAAAGGGAGTGAATGTTCCGCCGACTTTGGTAGAAACCAGGTGAGGGCAGTGAGCCTTCCTGTAAGTTGTTGAACCTCCTTGCGACATGAAGGAGCCTTCATATCCAATACTGCTTGGCATTTATCAAGATTAGCCTTGATTCCACGATGGGTTAATAAGAAACCCAAAAACTTCCCTGAGGGAACTTCAAAGGTACATTTTGCCGGGTTAAGTCGAATCCGATAAGCCCGTAACTTGTCAAAGGTTTTCTGCAAATCTTGGACATGTTGTGCCTGGGCTCTTTCCCAATTGGTTTTCAAAGACCTTCGTCATCATCCGTTGATAAGTTGCGCCAACATTCTTCAGACCGAACGACATGACATTGTAGCAGTAGTTGGCCCTTTCTGTGATGAATGCCGTCTTTTCTTGATCCTCGGGATGCATGGCGATTTGATTATATCCCGAATAAGCATCCATGAATGACAAGAGTCTAAAACCCGAGGTATTATCAACTAACTGATCAATATTAGGCATGAGAAATGCATCTTTGGGGCATACATTATTTAAATCTTTGTAATCCATGCAAACCCTCCATTTGCCGTTGGGTTTCCTTACTAGACAACATTTGATAGCCATGTGGTGTATTAGATTTCTCTGATGAAGCCGGCCTCCAGGAGATCTTTCACATGTTCTTCAAGAGCGGCTATTCTGTCCGGGTCCATCTTCCTTTTCTTTTGTGCGACTAGGGTAGACCCAGGTTGGATTGCAAGCTTATAGCAGCAAAATTTCGGATCTATCCCCGGTAAGTCGGCTGGTCCCCGTGCAAATATATCAGCGTTCTTTTGTAAGCACTCTTTCAACGCCCGACGAACCTCCACATTTAACTCCTTTCCTATTTTTGTAATTTGTCCCAGTTCGTTGCCGAGGATAAAATCCTCTAACTCTCCACTGGGTTCCGCCCTCCGAATCTTCTCCTCCTCCCTCATGTCCAATTCAACCAGATGAATGGTGTCATTTCCTTCCGTGGTTTGGGAAGAGGATGGATCTTTCTTTCTTCCTTTTATTGAATCATATTAACATTGTTGTGATTCTTCTTGGTCTCCTCGAATAACAACCACTTTGTTCTTCTTTCCAATCATCTTCGCCTTTTGGTGTTTCGTGGACACCAGCATGTACCAATTGTCGATTGTGGGTCTTCCGAGAATAATGTTGTAGGGGGAGGGAAAGTTAGCAACCACGAATCTTACTACCTTGAATTTAAAAGCCTCCTTTGTCCCCAAGGTCAGCTTTAAGTCAATGCAGCCTTTGGGCCTAGTATCCTAGCCATTGAAACCTGTCAAGGTCGTTTTGCACGGTTTTAAGTCTTTTGGATCCAGCCTCATTTTCTGAAATGCTTCCCATAAGAGTATGTCCACTGAACTCTCGTTGTCGACCATAATTTTCTGGACTCTGCAATCTAGAATTGTGCCTGTTATCACCAGATTATTGTAATGACCAGGGACAACATCTTTTAGGTCGGCTTTAGTGAAACTGAGAACTAGCGACTCCTGCTCTTTTGTTCCTCTTTTAAAATATGGGCGATCTCTAATCGCCGATATTTCTTTCAAATACTTACGTCACTGGTTTTGGGAGTCACCTCTGCCCCCTGGGCCCCCACTGATGACATTGCAATCGTATCTTGCTTCAAGAAACTCTTCATCACTCTCTTCTTGCTTCTTTTTCTTCTTTTCAGGGCTCATATTCCGCCCTTCACTAGGACGTTTACTGCCTTGATGTCCTTGTGTATGTATCACATATTTTTGTAACTTGCCTTCTCGTACAAACTTCTCTACAACATCCCACAGGTCCCAACATTGATCAGTCGTGTGCCCATGTTGGTCATGGAATTCACAATATCGTGACTTATCTAGGGCGGTTTTGTGCTGCAGGGGCCGAGGTCGTTCTACCTTTTTCATCTCGGTTAGAGCAACTTCCCTCCATATTTGCTCATGAGGTACCTTCAAGGGTGTGTACCTCTCGTACCTTCCTTCTGCTCTATTTCCTCGAGGTTTGTTATCCAACGTACGTCCTCGATTATCTGGCTTTGAACTGTCTGGTTGATCCTTGCTCCTTGGAGGTGGACTCCTGGCTTGTCCTCTATTACCTCGGCTAGCCATTTCTAACTGTTCGAGTTCCAGATATTTCTTTGAATGATCTCTAAATTCGGCCAACGTTGTCACATGATCCTTCATTGATGATTTCTTAAGACGAGATTCATCATCTAAGCCGAAAATCGCTAAGTACAGGTGCACATCTTCCTTCAAGTCCGAAACTTGTAGGGCGGCGTCTTTAAAACGTTCGAGATATCGTTGTAGTGTCTCATTGGGACCTTGGTTTATATTTCTGACTTGAAATTGGGTTTTCGGCTGTTTTCTGCTTGTCACGAAGTTCAACAAGAACTTCTGGCTAAAATCCTCCATGTCTCGGATGGATTTTTATGGTAAAGAATGGAACCATAGTTGTGCCGCCCCTCGTAACGTCCATGCGAACAGCCGAGGTACTATAGGTCCTTCAAATCCTTTCGCCATTACCTCCATGTTGAAGTTGTTAAGATGGACCTGCGGGTCCTACGTTCCATCGTACTTTGGTAAATCCCTTGAGTCAAACCCTTTGGGATATACCGCAGTTCGTATTTCGTCAACAAATGGTCCTTCAACTCCACCCGTATGCGACTTATCCAATGTTTTTGTGTTAGCCGAGATTGAGGGGACTACTTCTTGTCTGTCTGTGCCCTGATTTGCCGGCATTGCTCTCGACCTCTTGGCGCTTTGGTTTTCTACCAGTTGTGTTTCCAGGGTGCTTATCCTGGCTTGGTCAGCGACGCTCCGAGGTACGCCTGTTTCTCCTTGTTGCGCTGCTGTGGTGATACTAGGGTTGCTCATATCTTGGCCATTGTTTTGCCCCTGGCTCTCTAGTTGCCTAACCCGTTCTTCCAGCCAAGCCATCCTCCGGACTTCCTCCTCACGAGTTCTTCCGCCGCTGGGTTCTCCTTGTATTTCCTTTCCGCGTTCAAGGTCACGTTCCCCTGCTCTTTCGCGTGTGGAATCACATACATTGACCCAACTTGGCCCAACTTCATCTTTGTTCTCCCGCTGAGTTTGAGCCTCTGCTTGGTCTGGGTAAGCGTTACCCCGGCTAATACTTCGATCATTACGCTCTTCTCGCCTGAGTTTATCATCTAAAATCCAATGTAGCCTACGTCCTTCCTCCAACTGCCATAGAGCGTCTCAGCGCTCCATATCCTCTTGTATGCGCTTAATGTCGGCTTCCCTTTGTAACGCGTTACGCTTTTCCATATCCTTCATTCGCTTAAATATCGTCTCCATTACATTTTGCAGGCGACAAACGTCGGGATCTTCAATTTGGAACTCTTGCTGAGGGTGTTGGGGTATGATCAACGGTTGTACCTGCTGTGAAACTCGGTTACTGGGAGCCGGAGAGGTCCCAATGTCGGCAAGCTCGTCTTCTGTCTCAACCAGGACTTGATCATCATTTGGCAGTACTGAATCCTCATGCTGCAGGGTTTCAGGGTTCAATGGCGGTGGTTGCCTTGATTAATCTTGACGAGATGCCTGATTTCGACTTCTGGTATCTGCCATTCTTAGCAGCTTCTTTGTTTAGGGAATCACAATTTAACTCAAAATATAAGAGCCAAACTTGTGGGAAGAAGGTCATCTTCTCATCCTTTTTTTTGTTATCTTTGATCAAACCATTTAGGCCGTTGATTAGGAAGATGAGAGAAAAATTAAAGTAATACTGTGACATTTCAAATCAATTGAACGAACATGATTATAGATTTTGTTTACCCACCACGTTTACCGGAATCTTCGATTTTAACTAATTTGGATTTGCACCGAGTAAGGCCCATGGTCATGGGAGAGGAGTTCCTAATACTATTTTCTCCATTCCCATGCGTCGAACCGAGAATGTGGTTAAGAGAGAGCAAGTCATTTTCCACTTACACTCAATGGATGAAGGATGATGAGAAAATAATGATAAAAGAAACTCAACCCAAACTTTTGAAGGGGTTTGATTATTATTATTTTTTAGACCCACTTTGCTTTTATCAATTAAATTACTCCTCCAGTCCTAATTATAGAAATAAGTTTATATTACAATTTATACTAGAAATTTAGTTCCATAATTAGAACCAGAGATATTAATACATTTTATTCCAAATTTATTGCACTCTCCCTCATCATTCTCTTTCTTCTTTTTTCTTATTTGTTATCTCTCTTACTTATTCCCTTAACAAATAAGGGTATATTGAGAAGAAAAAAAAATATCTTACATATTTATTGATTTTAAGTACTTTTTACTAACTTTTTTATAAATGTAAAGTAAGTATTTGGTTCTTTTATTTTGAACAAGAACTAGCATTTAATGAAAATTAAACCAAATTGTATTATTATAAATTTATAATTGAAGTAAATAGCTTTTACTTTTGTTGACCACTTGCTCCTTTAGTCCTATTTATTGGCTAAAAAGGGAAGGAAATTTTTAGTCCTATTTATAAGGAGAAAAATTTTTCATATGTGCACATATAATTTTTCCTTCATTTCTTATTGTATCAACTTTACTTTTATTGAGTATAATAGATATTAAATGGGGATAAAGTTGGAAAGTTGTTAAATTTTATGGAAGGATTAATCAAATTTAAAGATTTTCATGACATTTGTCAAACATGCTGAAAATAGTCAAAATACTTTATAATTTTATAAATAGAATTAACGGAAAAGTAATTTTTTTATTTATGTCATTATTCTATCATTAAAAAAATGTCTAATAAAATTTTTTGGAGGGGATAAAACTATGTTGGAATTTGAGAGAACGGTCTCTGCCTGTTTTTTATTTTTTATTTTTTTGCCCATAGAAAATATATTAAAACTTCCCTCCTAAGATTTCACAATGTTTGAATCCGAATTAATTGTGTGACCAGACAACTGTGTCTGTAAACACAATCGCATGAATTTTTTTTTTTTTTTTTTGTCTATTAATTTTATTGGAGGATTTATGTATTAATTTTTCGCGAACACACATGGAAAAATCTAATCTGCGAAACATCCTCGGGGCTCTGCCGGCGACGTGGATATTTGCTAACTTCTCGTTATCTTACCAAAAGTGTTTTTATTTTTTTATTTTAATTTTTTTAATATCATCGTCAGCTTCCTGTTCGCCCAACTCGCTCGTTTTAATCTGAAAATATCAAAATAATAAATAATTGGGTACGGGACGGTGCACGAAGGATATGAAAGATAAGGCGATAGTATAGATATTTTGCGGGATCGTTTTCATTGGCTACCACATTTATCTCACACACTCGTCCTTCTTATTGGTCTTTCTTCCTCCTCCTTTCTATACTCATCATTTCTTCAAAATTTTCTTTTTCCTTTTCTATTGAATCCTGTGAATTAGTTCTCAGATATTGCCAAGGCTTCGGGTGAGTTTACTTCTTCCGAATTTATTGTTAATTTTTAGTGGTCTGCTTTGTATGTTGGTAGTGCAAGCTGCTTGGATTAGGTTTGGGGGTTTTTTGCTCATGTGATGAATCGTCTATGTCGTTCCTCGAAATTTGGGTTTTGTGTTCAGAATCACTGAGCGTTTCTTGAAATGTTTTAGTGATTTTGTGAAGTCACTTTGAGGATTTTGCATTCTACTAAAGATGCTAAGATTAGTGTTCAATTTATCTTGCATTTACCCTTTGGTGGAAGTTTGTCAGTTCATAAATTTTTTTATCTGATGCTTATTCCACTTATCGGAACTGTTCTTTATTGCTTTGGAATTACAGTTATGCTCCTCTTCCATACAGTTATTAATCACTATAAACAATTAAAGAGTAAATAGGGGGGGTCTTACTATATCTAAGAATATATGTGGCTTATTTTAGAGTTTTCTATTTCCTTGTTACTTTTGTTGATATATATTTGATTTCCTTAATTGAACATTTGCAGGTTTTTTGGGTCAAGTAAAGGTTTATATTTCTTTATATTACTATTGTAGTTAGGAGGAATAGATGTCTATAAGTATTGGAAGAAAGTATTTTATTTGTTTTAGCCTCCTAGGATGAAATTCTAATTTTATTTTTAGTTTTTGCTCAGGGCACAATGTCTTTTTCCCTAAATATTATGGTGCTGAAACTTTCCATTTTAGTAGTCTCAATTTCTTAAGATATTTAAACTTTAGAGTGTTACATGCTGGCTAACATATTTCATTAACAAACCATTGCAGCGAGCTATTCAGAAACCATGTCTAGGCTTTTGGCCCAGTCAGTTGATGTCCCTGGTTTGGTGGTTGGGCAAAGGAATGGTCAGCATAAGGGAGCTAGAAAATCTAGAAGATCAGTGAAAATGATGTGTACTTTACAGGCATCTGGATTAGGAATTCCTGGTTTTTCAGGACTACGGACTGTAAATCCCTTGGATACAATGTTTAGACCTCAACAAAATTTTTTTTCTATGGTGTCAATCGCAACTTCTTCTAGACGAGGAAGGGCCCGCAGATTTGCTCCAAAAGCCATGTTTGAGCGTTTCACAGAGAAAGCAATCAAAGTAATTATGCTTGCACAGGAGGAAGCAAGACGTCTTGGTCACAATTTTGTTGGAACAGAGCAGATTCTATTGGGTCTCATTGGTGAAGGCACTGGTATTGCTGCTAAGGTTTTGAAATCTATGGGGATCAACCTTAAAGATGCGCGTGTGGAAGTAGAAAAGATAATTGGAAGGGGTAGTGGATTTGTTGCTGTAGAAATTCCATTTACACCTCGAGCGAAGCGTGTATTGGAACTCTCACTTGAAGAAGCCCGCCAACTTGGTAGTTGTTACTACCTTTATCTATTTTCAACGTGATCAAATTACTAAGCTCATAGTATCTTCACCAGTTTTGCTTTCTTCTGCTTGTCCTCCTATTCTGTACTAGTTTTTTATTTTTTATTTTTTATGAAAGCTCACCCACATAGGGTATCTGCATTTGGATTATATTAGATCTTGTATGTTTATTTATTTTGCACAACTTGAGGAGGTCAGCTAAGTGCCTATTATTAGAGGATGAGATATCTTATGAGCTCATGTTAGATGAAATGGAGAGAAACGATGAACAAAAATATAATGAGTAGTTAGCATCAGAAAGCTCCCAACTTCCAAGTATAACCTTGCACATGCATTAGGGACCCTTCCATTGGGCCCTAGTGGATCATTAACCTTTGCATACACTATGAATCACCTTTATATGATTCCGTTTTCATCCCAAAATTTTAAGTGAACATTTAAGTGTGCTGGACCTTTTGTGTTCCCATGCGTGACCATTTTGATGATGATGATTCTATTCGGCATTTCTATATTTTGTCTTAACTTGCTGTAACACTTAATCTTTGCTTGATGAGAATTTCAGGACACAACTATATTGGATCAGAGCATTTGCTTTTGGGTCTCCTTAGGGAGGGTGAAGGTGTTGCAGCACGTGTTCTTGAAAACCTGGGTGCTGACCCAACTAATATTCGCACACAGGCTAGTTTCCTTCCATCCTTTTTGTTTTTGTTGATATTATTTTACTCCTATTTTAGTTATTAAATTTCAGTTTATGGGCACAGGTTATTCGTATGGTTGGTGAGAGTGCTGACAGTGTCACTGCTACTGTGGGCCCAGGAAGCAGTGGCAATAAAATGCCAACTTTGGAGGAATATGGCACCAATTTGACCAAGCTAGCAGAAGAGGTGATTGAAAGTTTGTAGTTGTTGATGACTTATGATATGATGCATCAATGTGGACATAGGCTCGTTATATTTATTCTTCTCTCCTTTGCAGGGAAAATTGGACCCTGTAGTTGGAAGGCAGCCGCAAATTGAACGTGTCACTCAAATTTTAGGCCGTCGTACAAAAAATAATCCTTGTCTGATTGGAGAACCTGGTGTTGGGAAGACAGCTATTGCTGAGGGTCTTGCTCAACGGATTGCAAATGGTGATGTGCCTGAAACTATAGAGGGAAAAAAGGTTAGAAATACTTTTATCTATATTAAGGATTAAATATAGTTCTTAGTGCAGTGTAAATTTAAAATAGCATTCACTACCTCTTTATTGGTACTGCTGAATACAATCAACTTAGTGATTGACTGCCAACTTATTCGAAGTATTGTTTCCTTTATTTTTCTGATTGAGAGTTTTCATGTTGGGAAACAAGAAATGTATTGCACTAAAATAATAAGGTTGCTGAGCGTGCATTTGCCCCACCGTCTTTTTATTTTTTCAAAGTCACTTAATTCAGATATAAGTTTTACTTTTGCATTCATAAAATTCTTTAAAGAGATTTTTTAGGAAAGAATTTTATTAGGAGTTTGAACTTGAATCATATGAAAAATTTTGTTGCTCACTTGTATTTGGCATATGGCTGTCTGATTCAGACATGCCACCTCTTTTTCCCCCCCATCATATAGTCATGACACCTCTAGTCTGTCATTTTTTTGCTCAACATTGCTATTGTGGAACATGCATGGTCGAGAAGAGTTATCCTGGTTGCTAGTAATAGTGATATATTATGTCTATTTTTTTTAATAAGTAGTTAAATATATTTTGGCGCCTTTCGAATTTTTTATAATATATTACTTTCTTCTGAATAATTCAGGTTATAACCCTTGATATGGGTCTACTTGTTGCTGGAACTAAATATCGCGGAGAATTTGAGGAAAGATTAAAGAAATTAACAGAGGAGATCAAACAAAGTGATGAGATAATACTCTTCATTGATGAAGTGCACACTCTAATTGGAGCTGGAGCAGCTGAAGGAGCAATTGATGCTGCAAATATATTAAAACCGGCCCTTGCAAGAGGTGAACTGCAGGTAATATTTGTTATTGGGTAGTGCAAAATGGATATACTTTAAAAGTATAGGAGTGCATGATGTTTTTTGCAGTTGTGCGATATTAATGTGCCTTAGTGAAACCATTATTGACATGAGAAATGGCTGCTTTAGGTCAGCTATCAATTGCCAATTCTCATGGATAGTTACAATTATTTCTTCCATGTAGTCAGAATTAATAAAATAATCAGTCATAACCAACATTAGGGTTTGGAATGTGAGATTCCAATACAGTTCTAGTCTTAGAATGCAAATGATCAACTTAAACCAATTATTGAAGCCTTTGCTGAATTGATCATCAATAAGTAGTTAAACATGGTTATTGTTGCTTCTATTGAAATTAGACTAAATAAGTATATGCTTAATGATTTGTACAGTGTATAGGAGCTACAACTCTAGATGAATACAGGAAACACATTGAAAGAGATCCAGCATTGGAGAGGCGATTCCAACCAGTTAAAGTACCAGAGCCTACTGTGGATGAGACGATACAAATTTTGAAAGGACTTAGAGAACGTTATGAGATTCACCACAAACTTCGGTACACTGATGAAGCTCTTGTAGCAGCTGCTAAGCTGTCATACCAGTATATCAGGTTTGTTGGAATTTATTTTTTTCTTTCTTTCTTTTATCTTTTCTTTTCATTTTTTAATGGAGCATGCAAGGTTGCATGTTTAAGCTGGAATGAAGCTGGTGGTACAATGTTGATAGTCCTCTTTTCTTTTTTAAAATTTCATCCTTGTTGTGATTGTGTGGTATCTTTTGATTAATTAGATCCTCCTTGGATCTTTTTATTTTCTTCTTGCAGTGTATTTTAGCCCAGTGATTCCTAGTTTCTAAATAATTATATTCCCTGCAGTGACCGATTTCTGCCAGACAAAGCTATAGATTTGGTTGATGAGGCTGGATCCCGGGTACGACTTCAACATGCACAGGTATCTTGCGTATATTAACCTCAGCTAGTAGTTCTTTTATTGATTAGTTTTCTGTTACTTGAGCTGTGTTGTATCATTCCAGTTACCTGAAGAAGCTAAAGAGCTGGACAAGGAGGTCAGGCAGATTGTGAAGGAGAAAGAAGAAGCTGTCCGCAACCAAGACTTTGAAAAGGTAATGCCTTTTATTTAAAGACTATTTATGTGGTTTTGGTGCAACTAATCTTTTATGGGAGACCGCCTTTGGCTTTATTGAAGAAGAGAATGGTGGTTTTCTTTAAATTTTGAAGCAACTTGTATAGTTTCATAATAACTTATATAGTATTGTCATTTTCCTCGTTCTAATATAGTGATTTTATCTCATAATAATTTAAAATCTTGTTTAGTCAATAATTAATAGATTGATGACACATGAATTTCTGAATAGGCGGGAGAGCTACGAGATCGAGAAATGGATCTTAAGGCACAAATCTCAGCACTTGTAGAGAAAGGCAAGGAGATGAGCAAGGCTGAGAGTGAGGCAGGAGATGGAGGTCCAGTTGTTACTGAAGCTGATATCCAACACATTGTCTCTTCTTGGACGGGTATTCCTGTTGAGAAAGTCTCAACAGATGAATCTGATCGCCTCCTTAAGATGGAAGAGACCCTACACAAGAGGGTTGTCGGTCAGGATGAAGCTGTAGAAGCCATTAGTCGGGCTATACGCCGAGCCCGGGTTGGGCTGAAGAACCCTAATCGTCCAATTGCTAGCTTCATATTTTCTGGGCCAACTGGTGTAGGGAAGTCTGAGTTGGCAAAAGCATTGGCTGCATACTACTTTGGCTCTGAGGAAGCCATGATTCGACTTGACATGAGTGAATTTATGGAAAGGCATACTGTCTCCAAGCTTATTGGTTCCCCTCCTGGATATGTTGGTTACACTGAAGGTGGTCAGTTGACTGAGGCAGTTCGGCGTCGGCCATATACTGTTATCCTCTTTGATGAAATTGAGAAAGCTCATCCTGATGTATTCAACATGATGCTTCAAATTCTTGAAGATGGAAGGCTCACAGACAGTAAGGGCAGAACTGTAGACTTCAAGAACACGCTTCTTATAATGACTTCTAATGTAGGAAGTAGTGTGATTGAGAAAGGTGGTCGTAAATTCGGATTTGATTTTAATTATGATGAGAAGGACAGCAGCTATAATCGTATCAAGAGTTTGGTGACTGAGGAATTGAAACAATACTTTAGGCCAGAGTTTTTGAATAGGTTGGATGAAATGATAGTTTTCAGGCAACTCACAAAGCTGGAGGTGAAGGAGATTGCTGATATAATGCTGAAGGAAGTCTTTGACAGATTAAAAACCAAAGATATTGAGCTTCAAGTCACAGAAAGATTTAGGGATAGAGTGGTCGAGGAAGGCTATAATCCCAGCTATGGAGCCAGGCCTTTAAGAAGAGCCATAGTGCGACTATTGGAGGACTGCATGGCTGAGAAGCTGCTTGCAAGAGAGATCAAAGATGGCGATTCTGTTATAGTGGACGTTGATTCCGATGGGAATGTGATTGTGTTAAATGGAAACAGCGGTTCTCCAGACACCTTGCCAGAGGCTATCCCCGTATAAATCGGGGATCTCAATGGGATGCCTATGTATAGATGATGCTTGTGTTTATTTCTTATGCCATGTTTTCTATACACATGGACGATCTGTTTTACTTGTATAATATTTTTACCATTACTGGCTGTCTAAGCAGTGTTTGGCCAGGCAAAGTGAACAGGAAAAAGGCCTTGTTTGTCCTAACTGGCATAATTTGAACTTGTAGATGTTCTTGGTGATGTACTATTATCCCAGCTTATATCATGGTATTGTTAGTCTCATGAGTTGATATAGCAAGAATACTTGGAAACCCAAATGTACTTGTATGACAAGGTAAAATTCACTCGACAGATAATAAGTTAGTGATGACAGCATTGTATTGTTAGACTTGGCTGTTAATAATTCATCCAATATTAAACAAACACAATGATGGGCACAATACATGTAACCAAATCCACTTATTGTATCAATATTAATATTTATATATTTTAGCATGTAGAAATTCTATAATAAATCATATTATGTAGGAATTTTACCTGAATTGCCTTATTATTATTATTATTTACCAGTTGTGAATAATTGTTTTCTTTCTTTGTATAATATAAAAAAATGTCTAATTCAAATACAAACATTCACTACGATGAAATAATATTTAAAGATTATTTAATAAAAAAATAGTTCAAAAATAAAAAAGATGCCTCTACGAGCAAAATCAAAATCAAAAATATTTTTGTGTGTGTGTGTGTAGTATAACTATTTAAGCGTGCCTTCGAAGAAAAAATAGTAATAATAAATTTGGCAACGTTGAACAAAAGTGTAATTATTCAGGGTAGAAATAAAACAAAATCCAAAAGAAGCGAAAGCCAGGCCACATGCATGGCTTCATTATATTATATAAAATGTTACATGTGATCTATGAACATGTGCATACTTTCACTGACGTATGCATTAACATTATAATCCACCCCCCGTCTCCTAACATCCTAAAGAAGAGTTGTGTTGGGGGGGGGGGGGGGGGGGAGACGGACAAATCCAAGTTGTAAGACATGAACAAACATCACTGACCTTTATGCATCAAAATGAACTTGGAATTTACATTTCACTCATCCACTATTGAACTAGGCTGCCTTTGTGTGGGGCTGACACTCCCACCACCACGACTAATTTTCAAAGCAGTTAAAGCCTTCTGGATCTCCATTGTCATGGCACTGTCCACACTCCCTGAAGATAGCTTTTTATGGGATTTCTGCAGATGAAGCTTAAGCGAGCTGCTGCTTAGTCCCGCCTTTTTTCCACATATCGGACAAACCTTCATCATCGGTTTCCTTTGCTGCCACTCCATGGAAACCTTCCCATGCAGTTTCTTATCCAGTTCCTGTAAGATCTTTGCGAAGCCGTCGTTGGGTTGTGCTCGACGATGAACTCGTTTCAGAGTATTCCATGCTTCTGATAAAGTGAACTTCCTGCGCCATAATTCACAAAAGCTTATGGTTGCCAATGTCCAAGATACCTTAAGTAGTGAATTTCAACTATGGAAGATGAACTTTATGTTTGCTTCATGCTCAATTATAATCAGATAGTTTTATGGCTTATAACAAGTCAATTAAGATAAAGAGGTAGATTGGTTGTTGAGGTATATTAGAAGTATCATTCTCTACTGTACGTATGATTACACAATTTTTGCCTCTCATACTTACTTCCTGAGCATTAAGTAAGCAAGAACCAATGTGACGCTTCTGCTTCTCCCTTCAAAGCAATGAACTAAAATTCTCTGGCTTTTCTGTTCAACATGATCTATAAAATCACAGGCTTCTTCAAATATGCTGCTGATGTTCCAATCTACGTCATCACAAACCTGTTCCAATGAAAAAGGCAAATAAAATTAACATGAACGCCCCTTGAGTCTGACAGTAGCAGTATGGCTAGTCATTTAAGCATATTATGCACGAGCGTAAGAACAAGTGTATAGCATAAAATAAAGCAGCACACGGGTCCCAAGCATAAACGAAAACATGTTGAAGCTAGCACCTAGCAGATAATCTCACTTCTCATAGTTAGCTCAGTATTGGACTCATAAAGGAGCTCTAATGCCTTTCCCAATAGCACAAAGAGATAGGTATTGACAGACTCATTAGCTTTCAAGGGGCTAGAACTCTCCACGAATAGCCAACTCTTCCCTGCCCTACTTCACAGACCCAACATATATCCCTTCTAAAATTCTGTCTCTCTGCGCCAGCTCACCCCCTCCCACTAGGGTATTACTCTTCTGAATACGTATTGAGCTCCTCTAATGGTTTTTACTTGCATTGGTCCACATCCCTTATTTTCTACATCCTTTAGTTTTAGGCCTTCAATACCATATGTCCATTGCTCAGGTGTATTGCTGTATCACTATTCCCTATCAGCAAAAAGAGACCAAATTTTTTAGAACTGAAGTAAAGCTACAGAAAGGGAGCCATTAATAAATTGCAGAGAATCTATCAAGAATTACATCAGTCTCATCCTTGCCACTCCCAAAGCTCCCGTATGAATCCCTTATGAAAGTTTAAGAAAAGGTTGTAGAATAAGCATATCATAGAGTCATTATAAAAACCCCAAGTAATTACACAAGTGGTGAATAAAAAGTTTCAGGCTCCTATGCAAAATTAATTAGATTAATACCATGAGGGTGCATGTTGGAAACCTTGCTCTTAACACCAGCTGGGACTCAAGACAAGACAAAAACTAAGGGCTTGTTTGATTCTATTCTCTATTTTTGTTCTGAAAAACAGTTTTATAAAACTGATTTTAGAAACAAGTTTTGAAAATAAAAAAACAAAAAAAATCTGTTTGCATAGTTGTTTTAAAAAATCTGCTTTTGAAGTGATATGGTGGATGCCATCACTTGTGGTGACGTGGCGGTGGTCATCAAACGGTAATGTGGTGCTGATAGTGGATAGGTGGCGGCCTCAAAAAATAAAAAATAGAGAAACAAAAAATAAGAAAACAACTAAAAACTGCTTTTTGGATTTTAAAAACAACTTACTCGTATTGAAAACAGTTTTCCAAACAAGTTTTTTTTTCTTTTTTCAAACAAAAAAACTTTTTTAAAAACAAAATCAAACAAGCCCTAAACTTCGGCAGATAATTGACTAAATAGCTTGATAAAACAAAAGAAAATTTGCTTACATAGAAGTTTTTGTACTCAAATAGATCAGGAAACTGAGAATCTGACTGTCCAATTTCATTCGTGCACAAACACAGAATATGAGTGATTCCCAGGTGTTGCAGTGTGTATACAGATCTTGCAGCCAGTGCTCCCCCAATGAATAGACTATTTGTAACAGCAGATGGCTTCTCTGTATTTGCAGCCTCAGAGATTAATGCAATCCTTTCAAGAATGTGCTCAAGTCTGACCTGAAATTTTGAAGGTATATCGTTTGTGAATATGCACTTTTCATACAATTGAAGTATCTGGTGTTTAATCCAGCAAAGGATTAAAGTCGAAGATACCTTCAGTTCATATGCATCAACACTGCTATTATCGCTACACTCAAAAAATCCAGTATTGAAATTGTTGTCCTGACATAGCTTGATGGCATCACTTTTAAGTGTTTCATTCCACTGTTCTAGTTCTTTATTAGACTCTGCATCAACCTGGATTCATGGTAAGAGGAAAAGGATTATAAATACAAAATGTTACACAGCAAGGGCGAAATGAGTTGAAATGATTCACAATTCTCATTTGCCAATCACATTGAGGGGTGTTTGCCATTACTCAAAACAAAAAATAAGCCGATTATTTTTCAGAAAAGTATTGATTTTCAGCTTTGGAGGGGAATGGGAAGTTTTGTTCTTTTCTTTTTTTTGGGTTTTTCATTCCGAGGAGGTGCTTCTCCTTCGTAGAATAAGTCAGAAGTAGAAAATTATTTTGAGACAAATATGCTACTCGAAATTACTTTTTAGCCCTTGCTATTTTTCAGTTAAACTATCATCTTTTTCTATTTTGGTTAAAAAGTTTCATATATTTATTGTTGATTTTTTAAAATTTTAGTCAAATTAAATTTTGTTTAGAATTAAACATAATGAAACATTAGGGTGGTTCACAACAATAAACTTTTTGTTTAAATACACTTGCAATATTCTAGTCTTGTTTTGAATGATAAAGCAAAATGCCATAGATGGATTACTTAAGATCTGTCCAAGAAGTCAAATAGAATAAGTGCACCAAACTAACAATATAGATGATTCTACCAGCATGACCAAAACCATCAAACCGGTAAACCAAATTATGTTTCCTAGGAGACTAACCTTTGCATATTTATGGAAGTCGCGTAGCTTTGCTGTCAACCGAAGACTACTACGAAGTGGATCTCCACTACCTTTATAAAACTTTCCATGCCAACCTTCCCTTGACATAGGAGAAGCAGTATCAGAGTGTTCTTTACTCCCCGACCATGATGCCCTGGGAGCAGTTCTCTGTGATTCTGAATCACCGTAATCTGGAGGGTTTTCAATAACAGACCTATCCTTGCTTGCTGGAGATGGACAAATACCTTCTCCAGTATTTAGTGAAGGAGAATCAGGAGCCATTGAATCCTCTTTGTCAGGCTCCTCTGATGATGATATTTTGCTTATAATGCTCATAAATGACCGTAATAAGTTATCAAGCTTTTGGTGTAGAGTAAGTAGGAATATATGAAATCCCTGAAGATCTCTAAGAGCAGCACGGAAACCACTACGAAACTCATGAACTGCTGCTGCTGTCTCACTTGAATGTGCATCAGTAGTTCTATTCATTTCTTCTAGTGAAGGAGATCCTAATTTTCCACCGGTGATATCATGTAACAGGTTAGAGCAAAACCCAGAACTATTGATTAGTAACTCAACTAACTTGGGATAGTTAGCCTGATCATCTGATCGTTTTCCAGCAGGGGGCCGACGAGGAACACCAGAATCAATAGCCACAATGTCAGTACATTGTGGTTCACCAGAAGTTGGACCTTCAAGGCTCATGTCACTACAACTTGGTGATTCTGAGATATCTGAGATATCAGAGGCCTGTGAAAGCAATCCAGGATTATTAGAACTCATTCTGATACCTATTGAAGTTGATCTTCTTTCTTTTTGAAGTGCCCTCATCACCCTTGGTCTATATTGATTCAAGGAAGAATCTAAGGCCTTTTCAAGTGAGTTAGTAGTTACAGACATCATCTTTTCAGCCAACAACAAATTTGCAGAATTCCCACGCCATCTAAGCTGACGGCAGGGGAGCCTATCTTCATTTCTGATGACAAGGTCTAGCATCAATACCCTACCAAGAGCTGCTGCTGTTCTTTCAGCAGATTCCTGAGACTCAAATGCACTTGAACTTTCTAGTAAAGGTGACCCATGTATATAACTGCAAGAAGATTTTTTTTTTTTTTTTACTTTAACCAATCAAAAGCAATGTCATGAAAACATACAAAGGGGGAAAAACAAAGAAAGAAAGCCATATACTTGTGAAACAAGGGATAATTTTGATTGTTGTCTATCCTAGTAAATGGCCACACAGGAATTGGTTTAATTTACTAGCACTCAAGGTCAGCACAAAAATGCCCTAGCAGTGATATAGTCTCATTTCTTACTATACCAACTTTTATTTACACCTTCCTACAAGCCAAAGAACACACAAAGTCTTCCATTTATACATGCACATCACCTCCATGCCAACAACACCTGGCAAGACATAGTATTTTACTACCAGTTTTGTGACCTCTAACTGAGAAAGGGGGAAATTGATACTGCTTATATGGAACTCCTACATTATATAACTAACAAAACTAATAACTCATGTAAAGCTTCATAAAGGCCTGTTTTGTCCAAAGATGAGAGTGCATAATTCAATTCAAATAAAACACAATCACATTTCTCCATTAATCATTCCTTTGATCTTCCTAAAAACATTAGAAACCTAAAAGAAACAACTATTTATCATCCTGAAAAAACAGACATGTATATATATTATTCAAGCAATATCTAAATAAAAAGAAAAGAGAATAAACATGAGTTCCTTGAGACACTTTCTTGGCAGAGACAAGGCAATTCTGAAGATCTATATAAGGCATGCCGATGCTCAATAGATAATCTTGTACATGAGCATATCAGCCATATCTGTACCAATTACGCCAGAAAAAAGGGAAAGTAACAAAACAAGGAAAATATCCCACACTGCCATCTTATGAAAATTTATTACTATAAACCAAATATTAGAATCACACCTCATAAAAAAGAGGCACCTACTAAGCTCAAGTGCTTCCAAAAGTTCTAAACAAGTCATTTCACCAATTTCATCTCCTTCAGAAAATGCTCTATTTCTAGCTTTTTCTGCAGCTTCCTTTATTTGAAACCACTCTGGACTGGTATTGTGAACAACTCTAGCCTGCATTTTCACAGCAATAGAAGAAAATGAATTTGGTAGAACATAGCCTATAAGCCAAGCTTGCAGATGCGAGTTGCGACAGTTGTCATAAATCAAAGTAAAGGCAACACCTGAGGAGTTTGGACTCCCAACCACTTGGCAAATTCATATCCAAGGCGTTCAGATTGTGTTGCCATTCTTGATGATGATATTTTTATTACAGCAGCTTCCTCCTTTGGAGAAGTATCATCGCTCCCAAGGCGATTAAAGAAAGCAAAGAAGACAACTCCCCCAGAATTTACAGTTACCTATGTGCACACAACTGAGCGGAAATTGAGGCAAAACCGCAAAAGGATAATAAAATAAATAGTTGATACCCAATCTTTCTTTAAAAAAAAAAACCTTTATTACAGACATAAAATAAAATAAATGATTAATATAATGTGTATAGAATGGAAAAGTACCCACACACATTAGAAATTCTGTTGATAAGTTGATAGAAATTAAAGAGACAGGTGCTGATGTCTTGGTGTGTTTATGTGCATGGTAATCAACTGAATGAAAAGAAAACTACCTTGTTTGAAAATTTCTAAAATGAAGGACGGGAATGGAAAATGAGGGAACACTTTCCATCCCTTTTCCACCCACAAAACTCATTTTATTCCCTACTAGATTAAGGGGTAAAGGGAGGGAATATGAATTTGAACTATTGATAAACATTATTATCCTCTTAAGTTCTATATCCATCACAAATTCAAAATTTCAGTCCAAATATGTTGCATTCTCGAATTCTTTTGCTCTTTGAGGAGGTAAATTCAACCCCATTGCATCTGAAAAACTTGATTATGAATATCGAATAATCATCTAAAGGTTTAAATTTCCATGTGAAGTTCTCATCCCTTCTCTGATTTTGGAACTCCTTGATTTTCACTGTCTCTCTGTTCAGATAGCAGATATAATGGTTTATTATTTGCCAGAAAAAGTGATGATAGAAGAAAACTTAGAAAAGTTAACATAGAATTGAATTTGTGGACTTGTAACTCAAGTTATTTCATGCGTCTAATACAATTACTCTCATCTTAGTATATTAGAGTAAAGGAACTGTTGTGCTGGAATATTTATGATACTTATTCTTACCTTTACATTTAGTGAAAAATTAAGGGAACCTTCATCTCCTTCTTTATTAAACTTCCTAACAGAGACAGGATAAATTACTTCTGCTCCGTTTCTTACAACTCCGTTCAGTTAGTTATGAATCTTCCAAAAATATATCAAAGCACCAAAGCAACATAATAGGGATGGAAGCTGAACTAGCAAGAAAATTCCAATGTTCACAGAACTATAAATCCTGAGTTACTTGCATGAATTCACTCTTCAACCTGAAGGGACTTTACATAAACTTTAAGTGTTATATAAATATTTTTTTGCTTGTGCATACGCATCGATGATACAAACCTCAAGAGCTTTGTTCATCTCATCCTCAGAATGTTCGGTGCTGCTGCTGTGTTCAGTGTGATGCAGTGAAGAGAGCCTCTCCCAAGAAAAAGAGCTAGATTCAATGTCCAACATAGCAGCATTACCAAGCCTTTCCCACAAACTAAGTTCTGTTGTTTGCACAGTAGGTGAATGACATTTTGGATCGTCCATTGATCCTTCTGCACTGAAAGCCAGAAAAGGGAAGGAAAAAAACAAATCACTATTATCAGAAGAGACAATGTCAGTTCTTAGTAGTAAAACAACCAATTAAACATCAGCATAAATGCCCTTTTATACTCACACAAACTAGGCTTTGGTGCTTAAAACCACTTACTCAAGTACAATATAGAATACTAGTTGGTTTGTTTGTCAAGAAAAAGACAATATTACAATTCTTAAATTATTCTGAATCATTGATTAGACATGTCTGACATGAAAGGAGAAAGAACTTCTAATTCACAAGCTACTCGATATGCCCCTTTAACATCCGGTTTATAAGGCAAATCCTTTAGCTCCCAACAAATGCATTGTACATATGTGTGACAGGTTGACTCGATGACAGTAAACTCAAGATAAGCAAAACCTGGCCGGGTATGGGCTGAAAATGACTAAAATTGAAAAGAATGAATGAGAAGGGTAACCTATAAGACATAGCACCGGGAAGCCTCGTAGGGCGGTGGGGGAAGCCGGACGAAGGATTTCTGGCAGTGCGCTTACGAACCGATTCGAGCCATTGCGTAAACCTAAACGCAGGCCCAGCCGCGATATCTCCCAACATATACAAGACCTGCGTGCATTGCAGATTTCCCAAAGAAAAAGTAAATCTTCAAGTTTCAAATAGTGCAAACATCGATCGATCTTCGCGATAGCAGTGTAGCACAGTGGAAAACCCCTAAAAACTGGTGAAATCGGAAAATCACAAGTCAGTAGAGTGAGTGAGTAAGAAGCAGACCCTGGAAGTAGCAGTGAGAGGCAATGGGGCCTCAGGCTCGTCAGATCCAAGTTCCAATTCCGTATCTTCTTCTTTGCCCTGCAATCCCCACATGTAATTATAGACGCAACAAATCATATCACAGCAGGTTAGTGCAGTGTGATCGAAATACTATAGTTTATATCAACTCCAAGATCACACTTGGTGCGTGAAAAGATCTAAAGTAATGGCATGTAAAAGATAGGATGATGGGTGTGATGATCATTCTATTTTTCTGAAATTTAGACTAGATTGAGGAAAAGGAGGGAGAGAAGAATAGAACCGAATAAAATGCAAACCTGGTGTCGAAGAGGGATGATGATGGCAGGGTCGTGGTTTTGCTGTTTTGCCATATGGAAAAAAGAAAAGAAAAACGGAAAAAAGAGCGGGCTTTTGAAGTCAAAATCGCACGGAGTGGGAAGCCGAAGTAGTTCGCTTTTTTCAAGGGATTTTGAGAGGAATTTCAGGGGTTACATATATACGCTTTTGGTTTTGGAGCCAAAAAAAAAAAAAACAAAGAACAGAGAGAAAGAGAAGCTAACTGCTACTGCCAACTTTAGAAGGGCAGGGAGTATCGTTTACAGAGAAAGAAATGACGTGCTTTTCTTAAAGGTGATGGAGGCCATGGTGGTGGGTCAGTCTCAGTCTGCAAATAACTGCTGTCACCATCAAGAGTCCTTTTGCATACACAATAGTACTATACCTCCATCTTTGCTCGTTAAATAATGCGAGATCTGCTGAGTTATTTTCGAGGTAAAGTATTTTAATAATTTTCTGACGGATCTGGTCTGCAAACCGGAAATATTTGTTTACATGCGAATACCTTTTGAACTGTGACAGGGGAGCAGAGTTATAGGTCAATGTAACTTTGTAATTGTGATTTATGTACTAGATAAGTAGATAGTAAGGCCGTAAGAATAATTTTTTCAGGTGGAGGGAAGGTTTGTGTGGGATATCGATGGACATTCGGACTTATAAATAAATCCGATTAGGTAATATTCTAATTGTGAAGTGTGATATATGTTCGAATGGATGTTCGTATAAGTAGTTTATGAAAAAATGCGATTGGGTAAAACTTGTTTAGAATGACTTATGACTTTTGAGATAATTATAAGAAAAAAAAATTAAAATTATAAAAAATATGAAAAAGGTTAAATTACAAAATTTGGCAATACTAAAATATATAATTTGATCAAATAAAAATATTACATAAGTAACTAGAAAATTATCATAGCTCTTATCCATAAGCTATTATAAACTAGGGATTGGAACTTTTGAAATAAGCTCACATTTAGCCATAAGCTATTTTGCTAATTTTTTTCACCCAAACAAAAAAATTGAGAAAAAAACTCATTAAGCACTTATGATAAGCTCTTTGTATAAGCTCTCCTAAATATGCTCATATCTCAAATTATATAAATAAGAGGATTCAAGATGTCTAACGATGATCCTGAACAAGCATCAATGTCAAAGAATAGATTTACGGATATAGCTGCAAACTTATGACTGTCCCTCTGACTATAGATGTGTTTATTGGCATGTTCTGTCTTCAAATTTAGTTATTTTTACTCATTGTTCTAATGTACTCTCTACCGTCTTGGATGAAGTTTATAATACAATTTACACTATAAACTTTATAAATGTTCACTATAAGGTGTAATAGCAACCACCCTTTTAGAGACATCTTAGGAGAAGCAAGATTTGTCTTTCCTAAGGACTGGCAAGTAAAAATTAGGGAATTTTTGCATCATTGACCAACTATCAACTTTTAATCAAGAGACAGTAATTAATGAAGGAAATAGGTAGATTATTCTAGTTTCTTGTATTTTTTTTTTAATTATATGGAATACCAAAAATTTCTGTTTAGCAGCACTCAATACTAGTATTCATCTTAGAGTAATTTTTGAAATATAATATTAATATCATAAAGTATTGCTTTAGTAGCACTTGTGTGTTAAGTTTGGCCTTTTGTGAGTGATTTTTGCTATTGGGAAAAATAATTTAAGAATAAAATTGTACTAAAAAATTTGAAATACTTGACGTTAAGATGCTTAATATTTTTTTTTTAAAAAAAATCAGAAGTTAACTCTAGAATATTTGAACATGTTTCCGTGAAACACAACCATTATAGTTGGGCTCTATTATTACAAAATCCAATCGTGAGATAGAAAAATAATGGAAAAATTCCACTCTGGCCCTTATTAATTACAAAAAGATCCCGTGCTAAAATTCCATTTCAAAAAAGTCTCAAAGAAATTTTTGGGACATTCTTGTAATTAATTGAAAAATTATCAATCCGTATTTACAACTGGAAATGTTATATTAACAACTAAAAATGTTAAATATAACACTTTCTGTTGTTAATATAACATTTCCACTAGTAAATACGGATTGAGAATTTTTATTGTTAATATAGCATTTTCAGTTGTTAATATAACATTTCTAGTTGTAAATACGGATTGAGAATTTTTGTTGTTATTATAACATTTTCAGTTGTTAATATAGCATTTCCAGTTGTAAATACGGATTGAGAATTTTTTAATTAATTACAAAAAAGTCTCAAAAAACTTTTTTGTAATGATACTTTAGTATGAGACTTTTTTGGTAATTAATTTTGGTCTTTAAGACCCAAATGTAATTTTCCCAAAAATAATTGTCCATTGATTAAGATCTCGCAACGGTCTTTTTCTCTGTCCACTGCTAAACCAACGGTACTTGTCAACTTTTTTATTTAATATATAATAGTAATAATAAAAATATTTTATTTGGCCAAAAAAAATGCTGCTAAGTAGTAATATTATAATATAAAGTAATTATACAATTATATAATAAAATAGGGAATATCATTTCTGCCTTAAGTCAAAACTACGTCATTTTGGTTCTTTTTTTTTTATTTTTTTTTCTTTGTCTTTTTTTGTTTTTGTTTTTTTTTTTCTTTCCATTTTTTCCCTTTCATCTCTTCATCCCTTCATTTAAAAAAGAGCCAAAACGACGTAGTTTTAATTTAAGGCAGAAAAATTTTTCTACCTCAAAGGCAGAAATGATATTCCCAATAAAATATTGTATAAAAATTATCTTATTGTTTCCTCTTTTTGAATTCTGATTAAACATAAAATGAAATAAATTATGAAAACATATAAATACAATTATTTATTAATAAAAAATTTTATGAAATTGAGTTTTTTGTTTTGATCCGATATGAACTTGAGTTTGATTGTCTGATCTCTTATCCATTATTTTACTGGTCAAACATGCTGCTAATTTTACCCTTTTCTGCTTTTCACGTAAAGTGATTTGGGAAATACAAAGACGTATATTGGGAGTAAAGACCTGAGGAGAAGAATATTCGATAAATTGGATTTATTTAAGATAAACTCGCATACTCTCATTTGCAAGAATTAATTATTCATTCATCAGTTTAAGACAAAAGATAACTGATGGAATAGAACCTTTTTTTTATATATACAAAAAAGTTTTGGAGGGGTTTGACATCAGTCCCCCACTAAGGTCAGGGCATAGCCCCAGGTTCTTTGAGAGTTTAATGGAGACTTACGAGATTGCCTATCGAAGGAGTCCCAACGACAGCAGCAGGGATCGAATACACATCCTTTTGGAACTTGACCATTAAGTACTCAAAGAACTTGGGATTATGCTTTAACTTTGATGAGGGACTAATGTTGAACCCCTCCGAAATTTTTTTGTATATAAAAAAAAAAGGTTCTATATTCTACAGGCCAAAAAAAAAAAAATAACAATAGGTAAAGATCCAATGCTATTGTTAACTACTTGTAATATACCCCAATGCTATGTGGCAATAGGTAAAGATCTCTTCGCAAATGGAAAGAAATTTAACAAAACTACTTGTAACTGAGATTCGATTTACTAGTTTGTATGGTAATTTCTTCATTTCTTCATTTTTCTTTTAATTTTTCATATTTCTAATATATGTCTTAAATATATTTTAATAATTAACATTGTTCTAGACTTCAAAATTAGTGAAGACAATGATATAATTGGAAAAATAATAATACAAATTAGTACGAGCTGGAACTTGAAATCTCAAACTGATATAGATAAATGAAAACGATTTTGTGTCTTCAGATGAGAGAATTACAAAAAATTGTAGCGCGCGCTGCATGTATTCTAAATTACTCCTATCCAATCAGATAACATTATATATTTCCAGCTCATATAACATGAAATATTATAATTATAATAAAATTTAGGGTTAAGGTGCAAAAATACACATATATTTTTTTGTCAGGAGCATCCAGCACCATATGTTTTATTTTGATGCAAAAATATACATGTAGTTACGTTTTAGAAGAAAAAGTCACACGGGCTATTAGTTGACCAAAGTTGACTATTAACTTGGACGGAAATGAACAGTAACTCCGTTGAAATTACCATTTTGCTTTTATTTTTAAGTTAAAATTATCATTTTGTCCCTAGTTTTAAATATTTTTTTTTAAAAAAAATTAAAATAAACCCTTCCAGGCCCCGCCGCCGCCGCCGGCCGCCCTCCCCACCTCCGGCGATTTTTTTTTTAAATTTTAAAAACTAAGGTTTTAAATATTTTTTTTTAAAAAAAACTAAAATAAACCCTTTCCCACTAGTGGGCCCCACTGCCGCGGCGGCTACCCTCCCCACTGCCGGCCGCCGGCGGTCACCTCCGGTGACTTTTTTTTTTTAAAAAAAATTTAAGAAACTAAGGTTTTAAATATTTTTTTTTTGAAAAGAAACACTAAAACTAAACCCTTCCCCACCGGTGGGCCCCACCACCTGCCACACCACTGCAGGCAACCGCCCTCCCTATCACCGGCGACCTCCTTCAGCGACTTTTTTTTTCCCCAAAAACTAAGGTTGCCGGTTGAAAAAAAAAACAGTCGCCGGAGGAGGTTGCCGGTTTTCGGCGGTGGGGAGAGTGGCCGTTGGCGGTGGTGGGGCCCACTGGTGGGGAAGAGTTTATTTAGTGTTTTTTTTTAAAAAAATATTTAAAACCTTAGTTTATAAAATAAAAAAAAAAAGTCATCGGAGGTGGCCGTCGGCGGGGAAGGCGGCCGCCGCCGTCGGTGTGGCCGGTGGTGGAGCCCACCGGTGGGAAAGGGTTTATTTTAGTATTTTTTTTAAAAAAATATTTAAAACCTTAGTTTTTAAATTTTTTTTAAAAAAAAAAGTCGCTGGAAGTGGGGAGGGCAGCCGCCGCCGGCGGTGTGGCTAGTGGTGGGGCCCGGATGGGTTTATTGTAGTTTTATTTTTAAAAAAAAAAGTCACCGAAAGTGGGGAGGGCAGTCGCCGCCGGCAGTGTGGCTAGTGGTGGGGCCCGGATGGGTTTATTGTAGTTTTATTTTTTAAAAAAAATTATTTAAAACTAGGGGCAAAATGGTAGTTTTAGCTTAAAAATAAGGGCAAAATAGTAATTTCAGCGGAGGTACTGTTCATTTCCGTCCAAGTTGACGGTCAACGTTGGTCAACTAACGACCCGTGTGACTTTTGCTCCTAAAATGTAACCACGTATATATTTTTGCACCAAAATAAAACATATGGTGCTGGATGCTCCTGGCAGAAAAACATATGTGTATTTTTGCACCTTAACCCTAATATTTATTGGATCATGTGATTTTTTATAATGAATTTTTATGTGAATTTAATATACTTGCGTAAAATTCCTGGCGGTGTAGAATCAACTGGACAGACTTTGTTTTTTGGTTTGATTCATTTGCATTAATTTTTGGAAGTTAACTTCTCCGAATTCAGGAAATATATAAATTCCCAGAAAGTAATTAAATAGTTTAAAACACTGTCGGAAGCATTTCTCTTTTTTTTTTTTTTTTTTTGAAATGATGTCGGAAGCAATTCTAGAAACACAATTTTGTTCTAGGAAAGTATAATTTTTGGGAAATATTCTTTTTTTATTTTTAGGAATATGTATCTTTCTATTGAAAACAATTCTATTCAAAATATTATAAGTTTTTAAATTGAGACACCTCTTTTAATAAGAATTTAAATATTGGTTAACCACATTATAAGGGATAAATTGCCTCCACGGTACTCAATTCTCATTGATCCGAATAACACTTGTATTTTGAATAGCAAACATGCATAGTAAGGGCCAACGTAATGAATAAACTAGCAAAACAAATAGAGTGAAACAAATTACTAATGGGGACTGAATATAAAGAAAAGAGCTAGTCCCCTTACATTGTGGTGAATGGTTCGAATCTCCTGTTGAGATATGCCTATATTTAATATAAGATTACCTCCAATAAAATGATATACTCCTACATGCTTAAGGGAAAAAGGAGAAGCTAAAGTATATGTTTAATCCTTCATATCTGCTTTTGATGTCATTTTAGTCTCTTAAGTTTGTATGGTGCACATTCAATCCTTTAATGTTACCATCGTTTGTCTGACTTAGCGGAAAATACTAGCTCAACAATTTTAGGCAATGACTTTGCAATTAAATGCTGATCAAGCAAGCTTATATGTTTGTATTTTAATAAATAAATATTTTAAATTTATTAATTGAAAAATATTTAGTCTTCTTCGACAAAACAAAACATATTTAATTTTCACAAATGGTGAAAAATAGTAAAACAATCTGTGAAGATTAAATATTTTTCAGTTAATAGGATTTAAAATATTAATTTATTAAAATACTAACATATAAGCATACTTGGTCAGCATTTAATTATACGGTCATCACTTAAAATCGTTGAGTCAATGTTTTCCGTCAAGTCAAACTAACGGTGTTAATATTGAGAGACCAAATGTATACTTTACAAATTTAAGAAACTAAAATCATACCAGAGGCAAACATGAAGGACCAAACGTATACTTTAGCAAAAAAAAAAAAAAAAAAAAAAGAATGAAACAAATTGCTATAGCCTGTAATAATTTGTTGGGTTTTGGGCTCTCCTCCTAAACCCAAAAAAAGCCCGTGTTTAAATTGTTCAATTTGATATATTTCATATTTTATGAAAAGAAAAGAAAGGAAATGAAAGAAAAGAAAAAAAATAGGAAAGAAGGAAAAGAGTAAGATAGTGAAAAGAAATAAAAGTTTCATGATGATTCTTTGTGGGAAAGAATATTCTCTCATAGTTTCCTAATTTGATATTGTATCTCATTTATTTAAGTAGTCAAAGGGCATATTAGGTCTTTTGGCAAAGCGGCCTTGCCGAGGACGGATAGGTCAAGACTAGAGAGGTTGGAGAAGTCTAATGTTACAGCCATATGAGAGAAAAATGCAGCTTTATAGGTCAATATTGGTAAATCAGAGTTTATACATTCCTTTCCCGTTGGATTGAGCTAAAATTTGGCTAGCAGGTTTAAAACATATGGTTTGTCATCATATGGTTTGTCAATTTCAACAATAGGATCATCATTTGGAGGCTTGGTATGTGAAAAAGCATGTTCACGGTCGGAGACATTTTTTCTAATATTTTGGATTACTTTATTCTCTATTGTAAGCTTGTAGGTTTTATTGTTTAGTTGGATGATTGCACATATTTGTATATTTGTTTATTCTCTATTGTATATTTGTTTATTTGAAACTCTCTTATATCCTGTTTTGATAATAGTGGATCATATTCGTGGTTTTTATCCTTGAGTTTAGATTTTTCCACATTAATAATTCTATCATATATTTGTATCCTCATAGGCTCTTAGAAGGTTTAACATCTGCTGCGTCCCTTCCCAACATAATTCACTAGAGAATTCAGAACAGAAAAACATCAAAATTCACTGTAGAACCGATCCAACTATATTCAACGGCCTCACTAACTTTATACATTAGTGATAATATTTTTGAAGTTTTTCAAGGGGAAGTTCTCGTGTGCTGCGACGTCAACTCCTGCTTCTGTTCAAAACATGTTCTCCTTTGGCTTGTTATACGATCTGCTTCATCGTCAAGCCACGTGTGACAATGGAAATGCAATTCTCCTGCATTTTATGCCGATAGCTTCATGGATTCAACATTCAATAAATGAATTATACCTGCTTTTGTATGATCTCGAGCTGATAGTTCCTCCTAAAAGTAATCTTCATAGTTTCTCTGTTAGACTGGTTAGCTTGTGTCTGGATCGAGTCAATTGGTCTTTCATAAAAGTCAATCACTTTTTGGCCGGTGAAAAAAAAAAAATCACTTTGGTTTTAAGGAGGTTAATCAATCAGTCTTTGGACCAGTCAATTGCATTGGCAAAACTTATAAAAGAAGTAAAGTCAGATTGATCTTGGAAAAGAGAAAAAACGCCACTTTACTTTCACAACATTTATACAATAATTTATCTAACCCTTAACCAATTACAATTGATGGCACGCAACACGCATAGAGGGGAAAAGAAGGGGGGGAAAGGAAAGAAACCTTACTTTGACATCCTGCACAATTAGCTAATACACTCATTTCGTAATTATATGGGATTGTTACTTACAATTTCAACTAAATCAAAAAAGACATTTTTAACTTTTTGTCAAGATTCTCGCAGGTAGAGGCCTGCCTTCCAAGAATGACTTGAAGATCACAAGGGATCTCTCAGGCTGTGAGAAAGGGACTTCATGGGAGGCTCCTCTCACTGTGGCAAATGAGAGGATATTACCATAAACTTGAGTCCACCCACCAACCTATATATGCAGATTTGCATAAATAAATTAGTTTCTCATTGTGTATATAAGTTGTATCAAGTTAAGAGAGTGAAGTCAGAATTCTGAAGGCTCTTCAGAAAATTGAGGAAAATAGTGTAGAGAAGATTCCAAGTCTCTAGGTTCAAAGTTAAACTTTTAGGGAAGATTATAATATCGGTTTCCCCCTAATTCAAACTAACAAGATATTAAGTTTATACCTGCTGTCCTGCAAACCATACTCTGTAAGGTACTGTTGTATTTAGTTCTAATTTCCTTGCCAGTTTTCGAACCAAGGTGCGGCTACCAGTCAGAGGAAGAACAGAATCTTGATCTCCACTGTAGCGAGAAAAGTTCGAGGTTCCACTTAGCAATTTACGGATATGAGCCTTAAGCCAAAGCAATTAAGATATCATCGAGGAGATTTTTATTTTTTATTTTTTTTGGGTTCTAACTACCTGTAAATTAAGACCTGAACTCCGGCTTTTATTAGTGATCTAACCAGAGGGAGGGTAGGCACTTCCAGGTTGAGCATATCGTAGTCCAGAATGCTGTTACCAACACAATGCAGATTAATTATTACATGGGTTCCTGAAATCATATTCAGCTCACGCAAGCTAAGCTTATTCTGATTACTGCTTTCTTTAAAAGTTCAAGCACTGGTCAAAAGAAAAATTTAGATTGACCTAGTGTTTTCAGTTATCAGGCAATTTTTTTTTTTTTTAAAACCCACCTCTGACATTCTTACTCATCTCTTAATAATTGGATTAGTCATGCATCTTTCATAGAAAAAGTCTTACTAAGAATCTTAAAGCCAATTAGTAAAATGAAAAAACCACTTAGAATTTGTAGTTAAGTAAGGAAGAGATTACTTGCTGCAGACATCCCACTTGCGAACTCCAACAAGCCTGGCATGGAGTGCCTCGCCTACATCTTTTTGGTTTAAATAATTCGTAACTTTGTCATCTACACATACATCTACCATCTCGTTTGCTTGCTGCAAGATAACAGATCAAAATGTTGCAAGTATGATAAATAATTAACAGAAACAGAACTGAACCCACAATTCATTTATGTTTGGACAGAGGGAACTTACTTCAGTTTGAGGACAAATAACCTTGGACTGTGAAAGCACTGATGAAATGCAAACATCAAGGGTGACATCGTACTTGTCTACAAATTTACTGGTCTCTCTCCCTACTTGGTGCATAACCTTTGAACAAAGAGGTGAAACTGAGTCTCTATAGTATTCACTAACGTACCGAGAATAATTACACACTTTAGTGAACATTTTGTACGTTGAATCTGATATCAATCCATGAGACCAGAAGAACTCAGCCCTTGAATTGAAGTCCGTGGCATATTCTAGAAGTGGATTACCCAACTGCAACACAATACAATACAAGACACCATTAAGGCCTTAGGTAACATCCAAGAGATCTGTATCAATTAATTCTCTTCAGTTCACCCAAAAATAACAAAGACTACTCACAGCTACGCCTTTAAGATTGAATATCTTCTCCTTTTTGTTCATCTCAATCATGAGCTTTGCAAGTTGAGGAACATAATGCCCTGGTATGAATAGGGGGGGGGGATGTAAGAAAAAATGATAATGATCACATCACTCTGCCTTCAGAGTTTGAATCCACGAAAATGAAGAAATGATTGGTAGGGATGACTCAACTCAACAGGTACCTGCATAACTTTCCCCTGTCAGAAACAAGTCTGTGTGCCTGTAGTGGGGGAATTTTTTGAACCAGCGTATCAGGAACACAAGGTTATCCCTGGCTTAAGAAATACAAGAATACTAATTCAGAAGACAACATAATGACTATTTGAGTATTCCAGGACAGTCATATTATAGCCATAACATGCCAAAATCAAAAGCATAATAACCTACGTACCCATTGATTCTAATGCTACCAATGGGGAGTGAAAGATGGAAATTAATCATGAAAAAAGAACCATACAAAGAAAAAGTTGAGTGCGGCATTTCAGCAATACCACTGCTTTGTCTCAACTTTTTATGCTAAAGCCCAAGAAGCAGGCATCTTGTACGTGACTTTAGCCACAGTAAATAGGGTTTAAAGGAGCTTTATAAAGTTATAGATAATAGTTGAAGATATATACCTGTTGCCTCATCGTTTACTGTGAAATGGGAGGAACTTCCTTTGGCATAAGAGAAACCCACTCCAACTGGTGTCTCCAAATACAGCATGTTTGCTTCTGCAAAATCAAGAAACTCAAATTGTTATCTGCTAACGAACCAATTCATTCTGGCCATACTTATAGATTGGAATAAGTAGTGATTTATCCAAATTACCTTTGTTCCAACTATACTTGTTTTCAATTAGGACTTTCCCATTTGGTCTGAAAGGCCCATTTTCAGAGAATGCGCCTACTCCCAAGGAGGAACAACCAGGCCCTGCATTAAAATCACGGACAAGCTAATGCTTTTGCCTAATCTCCAAATAACAATGATGAGACTAAGATTTTCAAGCGTTTAAGAAAAACTACCATCGAAGAGAGAGAGAGAGATTTCTGACCTCCATTAAGCCAGAGAACAAGAGGCTTGGAATCAGGATCAGAGTCCGATTCAACAAAATAGTAGAACAGAGCCTTCTCATTCTTATCGTCGACTTCAACGTATCCTGAGAACTGTCGAAAGCGAACTTGGGGCTGACCAGGAAGCCTGAGAATCGCATCTTCAAGCGAAGAAAGAGAACGAGCGTCGTCGAAGCAAATACCCACACGAAACGACACCGTTATAGCCAAGGCCATGGCCCTCCATTTCCACCATATCGGCCAGTTCATGAGTTCACAGCAATGCAGAAGAGGGCAAAGCAGCGTTGTTGAGTAGGAATCAACTGGGGAGGAAGAAGAGGGCAAAGCAGTTCATGAGTTCACAGCAATGCAGAAGAGGGCAAAGCAGCGTTGTTGAGTAGGAATCAACTGGGGAGGAAGAAGGGTGGATGGTGAATTTGAAGAAGGTCTGAAATAGAATAGAGAGAGAAAGCGAGCAGAGAGGGAGGTTTGAAGGTGGGGCCAAATGGTGGGCCAGAGTCTCTGTCTCTCTTCTGAATCTGATTATCATTGCTGTTTCTAGCTTTTTTCCCGTTGCAGGTACGGTGGCATGTTTAGGGTTTGCTATCATGACTTATTTATTAAAAAGAGGGTTAAGAGGCAAAAATACACATGTGCTTTACTCCCAGGAACGCCCAGCACCATATGTTTTTTTTGAGTGAAAATACACATGAATTTTCAAAAATAGAGCAAAAATGCCACCACCGTTAGATTCCTCTAACTTCTTTTAACTTACAATGTAAAAATACCAAAATCCCCTAAACTAAAAAAAAAAAAATCCCCAATTTCATATATACACAAACCACAGAAAAGGTTTCGAGCAAAAAAAAAACCACAGAAAAGGTCTCCCTACAATCCTTGGTATTTTCGTATCACCACCCAGATTTTTATCCTTTTTATATATTCTTTATGAACCCTAATCACTTCTTATACCAAACTCAGGCGAACAATATTTCACAGCAACGGTGTACATACCAGATATTGACAACAATGATGACATTGACGAATGGCAATATATTCAACACCCATTTTTAGAGGAATCCTCCTCCACTGTGAACCAATCGAGTGATGAATCAAACAATTTGGTGATTGAGGACAATTACCTGAAGGGGGAAAAACAAAAGGGAAAAAACCAATTGATTGCTTCTATGGAATCTCCCTTCAGATTTCAGATCTCAAACCGCCCCAAAAACCATTCACACCCAGAAATAGCAAACAAAGCCACCACAAATTCAACTCAACAGCATCACAACAAAGCCAAATAGATTAATCATCAAACAAAACTGTATGTTAATTCATAAATTCCTTCATTCTAGTCCCTCTCATAAATTACTCCGCCAATGGAGGTTCTAAGCCCTAGAAAGGGAAAAAAATTCCTATTCCAATTCTAAACCACCTGAAGGGGGAAAAAACAAAAAGAGAAAGAAGAAGAACTTTATATGTACAGGTGTATAATCTCTTTGATCTTCGGAAGGATCTGGGAAAAGAAGCGAGAGAGAGACTTTTTTGTTGGAATATCTCTCCGAGTTCGATCGGCTTTACTAAGCAATTGGAGCTTCAAGATCTTGATTTTCACCTCCGTTGTCTTACTTGAGAAATTGGCGGTGTTCTTTGTCGAAAAACCTCCCTCTGTTCCCCTCTCCGCCACCAGAGACGCCACCATCCAACTCCAATCCTCACCGTCGTCCGATTCGGCGTCGTCATAGGCGCATTTCTTCGAGGATTGGGGCTTCAAGCAATTTCCGATTGTTGTTGGATCTCACAATGCTTTCAGCGAGAATTTGCAGAAGCTAGACAGAGATGAGAGAGAGATGAAGCAATTTATTTTTATTTTTTATTTTTTTGTAATCAGGGCATTTTGGGATTTTCATGAAAAAGGTGTGGGCCCCACCACAAAAAATAACGTCAGTTAGTCTAAATTAACGGTGATGGCATTTTTGCTCCACTTTTAAAAGTTCATGTGTATTTTCGCTCCCAAAAAAACCATATGGTGCTAGGCGCTCCTAGGGGTAAAACACATGTGTATTTTTGCACTTTGACCCTTAAAAAGATTAGAGTTATGATGCAAAATTATACATATGAAATATATGAGTTTTTTTTTTTCAGTAGTACCTAACACCATGTGTTTTTTTAACAAAAATACATATGTGTTTTTTTGGAAGAAAAATACACACGTGGTTACCATTTTGGAGTAAAATTCATATCTTATTGTTATGTTACTATTCACTTCATCTCTTTCTCTCTCATCATGGTAAATAGTAACATAATGGTGAGATGTGAATTTTGCTCTGGTAACCACGTGTGTATTTTTGCTAAAAAAACATGTGGTACTGGGCGCTCCTGAGAAAAAACTCATGTATATTTTTGCACCTTAACCCAAAAGATTATACTAAGGTTCATTTAAAGAACTAAATGTATAAATAGATTGAGTCTTTTTTTTTCATTGTATTTATATTATATAAATAATATAATATTTAATTTTTCCCCCTTTTATATTCTAATTTTAAGTATAATTAGTTAGTTATAGTACTACACTTATTTTTATATTAATTAATTTTTACTTTTAAGGCCTATGATATGAGATTTTTTTAAAGACCTAAATTATATATAAGCCTTTAAAAAAACTTCAGGCTCAACTAGGCCTATTAAACTAAAATCTAATCCCTAAAAAAAACTTACATTTAAAGTCGGGCTTAAGGCCTCACTGCGTGTTTTTATTTTCAATAAAAAAATTGTCAAAAATTCAAGAAAGAGGTGAAATTGATTTTTTTTTTTTTTTTAAAAAAAAGGGTATAGAAAGAACTTCCAAAATGAAGTTAACTAAATAAGAACAAAAGAAATCTAACGTAAAATTTCTCCTTAAACCTTTTACTCCCATTATAAGCTAAGACCTATTTATCCAAAGCATGATCAAGTCTAATATATTTCCATCCCTAATTGCAAGACTTAGGGCCGTTTGCATTCGTTGTGATAAAAATGTCTTTCTTCTAATTTGCATTTTAAAAAAAACTTAAAATGAGATAAAAAAAATTAGATTGTAAATATGATTTATATTTATATTAATTATAATAAAAGTCTTAATGTACTGTGAAAAGAAGGTGTAGTGTTTTCTTAAAAGTAACTTCTGATTTAAAAGTTCATTTAAAGAAATGTCAACCAAAACACCTCATTTTACTCCTACTTTTTCTCCCATCCAAACGAGTTTTTGCAACCCCACCGCCTTGACTAATTTGGCGGTGAAAGTGATGCGAGAGAGGCCATCACCACCACAAAATGAGCTACCTTCTGCATCAAAAAGGAAAAGTTCATATAAAGATTTGCATCTACATGAATATGCATGAAGCTGATTCAGCAGAGCATACGAGCTTCTCTTAAAAAGGTTTTTCAGATAACATAGAATAAAGCAAGACTTTTCATTATTTATCTCAAAATGAGTTAATTATATAGGAGTTATTTGTTTGATATGGGATCGTGATGTGATGCTTATTTCGTTTTTAATCAGGGGAAAATTTATAATTTTAACATGGTTGTAGAAAGAGGATGTGGTTGGTTGTAATTGGAGGCAATTTATGGAATAGATCCCATATGTTCATGAAATTACATTTTTATCATATAAAATTTTAAGATTTTCATTTAATCCCTCATGAAACTTTTAGTAGAGACTAAAGTGAAAATATTAAAATTTTTATGAAGCTAAAACACAATTTTCTAAACATCTAAGTTCTGTTCTATAATTTTAGGGGGCCACCAGTATTACCCTAGTTCTTGTAACTCAATCATTATACTAAAATTTAGTATCATTTAGTTCTTATAGTTTTGATTTTTTTTGGCAATGTTATAGGTTTGATGTGATTATAATTCAATTCTTAAATTTTGATCCCATAAAATTTAATTTCTAGTTTTAACCATTTTATAATTTAGTCGTCATGTTTTAAAAAATAAAATCATGTATAGTATAAAATTTAGGGTTAAATCATCATAAAAAGGAATTTCATATGAATATATATGAAGCTGATTCAGCAGCATATAATAAGCATTACTTAAAAGGTTTACCAGAAAAGATAGAATAAATGAAGTGTTAAACTTTTTATTATGTATCTTAAAATGAGTTGATCATATTATATATATAGTTTGTTTAATATAGGAACGTGTGATGCATATTGTGTTTTTAATCTTTATACCAAACACAAAGGAATAAAGTTGTGTAGAAAGTAGACACTATTCAACAGAATTTAGTAATTCAAAATTGGAAAGTAATGAACGTTAAAATTATATGCTTTAAATTTATAGGTGAATTGTATAGATTTCGATTTGAATATTATATGGAATGATATTTATAGTAGCATGTAATGAGGTGATTTTACTTATTGAAAAACAAAAACGACATGCAAATTAATATCAATACACGAGACTCCATAGTTTCACTTTATTTTCAATTGTCTCTGGTAGTTTTTTCACATTTTTTATTATTTGTCACATGAAACTATAAGAATCTTATTTTAAAATCGGGTAAAATTTTGAGGACTTGACAAAAAAAAAAAAACTACAGAAGGCTGATTAAAAGTATATGAAACTATAAAGGTCCAATAAAAATGAGAAAAAATATATAAAAACGTGACTTAAAATCAATTGAAACTATAAGAACTTGTGGATTAATTATCCTGTATAATATATTATAAATTTTGTGTAAATACTACGTACTCCTATATATGGCTGGGATCTGTAGTTTTCATGATGGAGATTCCTGGGAAGATGGAGCTGTATGTGAAGTTCATTTGTATTATTTAAATTAAGTATAGATTCGATCCTTTTTACAAAAGAAGCTGGCACAAGATCTAAAGATAATTCAAATACAATATCTATCACTGACCTATTAGAAAATTATGGGGGAGAATATTTGGGTGGATTCTCTGTTTGATTTTCTTTTTTTCTGCTTGTCTTATGCATGAAGAATCTTACGTAATTTGTTTATTAACAAACAAAGAGTATGATCTGTGATAATAATCCTTTTTTTTTTTTTTTTTTTGCCTTCAGAGACATTGATAAATAAATAAAAAGCCAAAGATTCGGACTTTTTACATACTGTTCTCTTCTGTTCTCCTTAGCTGTTGGTGGTTGAGATTTGAGTTCTCAATTACTTGTTGCCTTTTACGACTTGTTCCTTTCAATTACTTTTTTTTTTCTTTTAGTGAATTATTGTTACCACATATTTATTCCTTTTTTGTAATAATATTTAATATATAGTGGCATTTAACTTTGTCTCCTCGACGTACAATTCTAGATCTACTAAAAACATTAAGCTCATTAAAAGTTCTTTCGTTTGTTTTTCACTGTTCTGTGTATGGTTATTAAGTATTAACGTTATCAAATTCCTTTTTTTTTTTTTTAGCCAAACTGATATATATTAATGATTTATATATGGAAAGGGATTGAGTTTAATTTATCTATCTTTAATACGTGAAAACTTTCAAGTTTCAATATGGCTGTCATATTAATGATACTGTGTGAGAGAGAGAGACGATAACACACACTCGTACGTACACACATCCATGCATATATACATTTATTTATCTCACAGATACTTATAATAAGAAAATAATCTACTTCCTGTGGTTCTTATTATAAAGCATCAACTAGCAAGTTTATTTGGTTTTTTTTATAAGGTACTTGTTTGTTCCCAATGAGCATTAATTATCTTTTTCCATGTATGCCCCTAGTTAATAAAAGTAATGTGTGAGAGTAATAATTAATAGAATATTAGAATTTAGTGTAATTAGTAGGGGTAATATTAGAAATTACTTAAATTCTAGGACAACTTTATTGATTTTAACTGTTTTTATTGGTATGAGAGAGAAATTGTTAGTTGGTGCTTTATAATAAAGACCAGAGGGAGTAGTCATTAGAATAGAATATATAGTATATTATTTTTTTCAAATGATACTCCATCTCCATCTGGTTCTTAGTATGAGACATGTTAAAGAGTTGGCATTAATCATAAATATAAGACATAATTTTTTTATTTATCAATTAGGTATTAAGAACCGTTTTGAGGTGTACGTGTTCAGGACTGATTCATAATATTTTTTCTCATATTATTGACAAAGATCTTCAACGTTATATTTCCTTCCTCTTCATTAATATTGTACATATTAAGAAATAGAATAATTAAATATAATATATTTTACTAAATTTTCTCCTCCTTTACTGTGTTTTGAAGAGAGGGTGCTATAAAATTGTTGTCATGTGATCTATATATCATGGTTAAAATTTTGAAAGCAACTTCTCAGTCAGCAAAAGTAAAACTATATTAAAGTTTAATTAGTAGAAAAAAAATACTTGTACGTATTTGAGAAGTTTGAACATTACAAGTGAGGCCTACTCTTGCCTTTAGTGATAGTTACATTATCCAGGTGAATAATGCAGCTTTGGGGACTCAGCTAATTAAATATGAAAGCAAGGAATCCTAATGAAATAAAAGATGGATGAGATTAACAATATAATAATATTCAATAATCAAAAGTTGAAGCAGTTGGCTGGCCTTGTCCCTACGGTCATAATTAAATTAAAGTGAACTAAGAGGGGTTAAATAAAGCTAATATTGTCACGAGAGTGTAATGCCTTGATTATTAATTGTTCTTATGAATCCCTTTAATAGCGATGATTATGAATGATGACATGGGGGAAAAAAAAGTAGCCCCCACCTTTAGTAATCAATTAGAGGATGGAGAAATTACTTAAGTCCTAATTTTTTTTAGTAATATTATATTTTGTTAAAAAAATTATATTTTACAATTGGATTAAGTGCAGATTGGCCAACAAAGTATTACGCAAAGAGCACCTAGTATAAGAATATTTTAGAAGGACAAAAAATGGTAAAAGAAAATACCAATGAATAATTTAAAATAGAAAAATATATCAATGCCATTAATTTCAATTTAACAATTATGGTCGAAGGATCTATCTTAAATTCAAGCTCATCTGCAATGGTCATGAATGGAGGAGGAGGACAAACAAGCTAACAACGTTGTTGCCAGCTCCACCAACACAACTTTTTTTCGTAACCACTGGATAGAAAATCAAAGTGGAAGGAAAATAAAATTAAAGAAAGAACGAGCTTGTGCGTTTCAAGGAAGATTATGATGAATAGTAAAATCGCTATGCTTCTAGGATCTTTCCACTGTCCCAGCGTTTAGTGTAGCTTCCGGAAAAACGTCGTGTGCCTCTGTTTCTACTTTTGCTCTTCCTTTGTGAAAATGATTGATGATGATGTATCTTGGCTTTGATTCTCATGCTGGATTGAAGTATAACGATGAAGAGGAAGAAAGGATATCGTTAACAATGATGGTGTGAAGGTAAAAGTCGCCAGCAATAAAAGTAACATTTCTCAGACTAATTTTCACCTTTATTGGTATTTTTTCTATTTTCAATTGGTTATTTATATTTTTGATCCCTCTAAAATATTTTTGTGCTAAATGTTCTCTGCGTAACATTTTGTAAACCAATTTACACCATAACCCAATATAATATTGTTTATTAGCGTTAATTAGGAACAAAAGAGGTCACGAGGTAGGGGGCGCGAGGCACATGTTCCCCATGAGGCCCTCAAAAACCTCACGCGCTGTCTTTTCATGGGGCCTCTCCTCCATTACTAATCAGTAATCACCTGCTCCAATTATATAACCTTCTTGTTTTTTAACTCTCAAGAGTACTTCCTTTAATTCTTCAAAAAAAAAAAAAAAAAAAAAAGAGCCCTTCTTATTATAAACTTTTTCTGGTTAGGGCAGAACCATCAAAGCATTTTTGCAGCTGTTTTTAGTATCTTAAAATATTTTATAATGTAAATTTACTCTTAAACGATTACTTTTTCAGGGAAAAATCTGCTATTAAAGTATTTTTCATGAGCACCCAATGCAGGTTGGCCTAGCGGTAGATAGCTAGGCCCCAAGACATTCTCCCACCAATGAAGTGAGAAAGGTTTGATTCCTGGAGTCACTCATTTGGGGAGGGCTTTACCATTAAAACATCTCATGACCCGGAGTGGTTGCACATTTTACCACCATTTTCTTACCAAAAAAAAAAAGTATTTTTCATGAGCAATTGTAACCATGTCTTCAACTACTCTTCAAAAAATTTGTTGAGTCAATATGCATCTAACACTCTGAAATATTTTTTTAATATTTGATAAATTTGTTTTTTTGAGATAAAAAACAACTTCATCCTCATAAAAAAGAGAATTCAAATTGAAATCTTAAGAAGCATACTTGTTATAAGAAATACAAACTCTTTGCGTTCTAAGCCTTAATAAGAAAATTAAACCCTTAATTAAAAAAAAAGAAAAATTACGAAAAAAGGTGGTCAATGTTACATATAGATATAGTCACCCCTCTGCGGAAATTGTGGATGTTTGCGGTTTGGGTTACATATATATCCTTGTGATTCCTATATGGATAAAACACACACACATATATCTTAATTACCATGCATTATGAAAACCTGGGACCACTCTATATATCTTCCTTAGCGACCTATAGCTATGCAGCTTTTTTTAAAAAAATATATAAAATAAAAAGGCTATAAAATATGGAAAGCATCTAAGCCATTAATGGCATGTTTGGGAGATCACGAAGGCCCACCACCTTGAGAGGATTATTAACCTCACTATTGGCTTTAAGCAATTTTACTCGTATCATAGCTATTAAAGTTGTCTCTGTGTAAAGAGATATCAACCAAACGAAACTTCCAATAACTTAACAATTCATGCCCATCCATAGGCGTGCATTATGGGTTCGTTTGTTATATCGCTTAATCTTATTTGCCTCATTTGCAGTTATAGTTATCAATGCGCATAGATACATTCATAATAAAACGAAATAAAGAGAATAGCTATCTATTTATCTATTTGGATTAGTGATAGAAACTATTTTTGTTTTCTAACGTGATTTATAGTTAAGAAGTAAATTTGTGAGATGAGTTTTATCTCGATTTGCATGAATGCGATTTTCTAATGTCAATTCAAATAGACCTAATAATAGAGCAGGGAAATTAGGGCCAACCCTTGAAAAACCCAGGGTAAAAAAACATCTATTTTTCATAGTCCGGTCCGAGAGTACCAGGGTCAGGGCTTGCTCTGAAAGTTATCATTCTAAATATTAATTATTTTTCTTTGTTTATTTAAAGAAATATAATTAGTACAACACGTATCATATCATGCAACAAACAAACACAATCACTAATTAATAATCGAAAGCAAACTATTGTCCATAAATAATTCACTTGAAACATAAGAAGCTTACCACTAAGCAACATGAGTACTATGACTATCATTGTCATTTTCTTCCCCACTATCACAGTCATGATACTAATTCATAAGTGAGTGAGAGACTGAGATTGAGAGTTGAGAGTTGAAACACTGATAGAAAGTGATAAAAGAGAGCCGAAGAGAGTGAGAAAAATAGGAGAAAATGGTGATTGAAGGGCTAGGGCTTAAACTGATCAAACTAATGGGCTCAGTCCAATTTCCTAGCTCTACCCAACAATGGAAACATGAATATAATAGATGTTGTACATAATTTTTTTTTTACAATAAAAATGAATACTTTTTGAAAATATATTAAAAAAGGAGTCGAGGAGGCAGAGTAAGTGTAAATAAAAGACAAATTTAGAGTGTACGTAATTATATATAGTAGTTTGAGTTGAAAAATAGGAAGGCAAAAAAGAAAAGAGTCCCCACATAAAAGAACTTTTAGAAAAGGGAAAAGATATTGCATGATGAGGGGCACTAGGCAACCTGATTTTTTTGGCATGGATCCTTTTTAACTTTATTGTCCAAAAAACATTCAAAATTAATGTGTGCATCAAATTTTACTCCCACCCATCACCACCACCAAAACCCAAACACCCAAAAAGTGAAAAAGAAGGAAAGAAGAGTAGGTGGGTCTGGCTCATGCTTGGGGAAACTGGGAAGAGATGTTACCTTTTAATTTCCTACTTTCTTATTTTTTTTCTTAGTATATTCTCTCCACTCTCAAGTCAAACATAAATAAATTGTTAAAATTTAATATTTTATAAAACTATTATTAGACTGTACAGATCAATTTTTATCTATTTAAATTTATTGATTTATGTTTATAATAATAGTTACTCTTTTAGTCTTTAACGTAAGACTTATTTATCTAATTTAGGGAGAATAAGGAAGGTAAATAAATTACCTAACTACAAGCGACATAATCTCTCTAAAATGTTTATTTGAACTCTTACATTTATGAACAAATAAGTGGTTTATAAAATATTAAATTCAAACCACCTATTTTTTTAATTTAAAGGTAGATATATGAAGTTTTGGGACAAAATGAAAAAGAGAAAAAGGAAAGCATAGTTGCAGGAAAATTGATGAAAGACATAGAGGCAGACAGTAGCATATGAGACTGTACATGGGTGTGACTGCGAATATTATAAGAATGATTTGTGGGAATGGTGACAAATAACTTTGGAACGTGATAGTTGGGAATTGTGTTGTTTGAGTAAGAGTATTGTGAGTACTGAGTAGTGATCTCTGCTTTTTTTCTTTGTGGGGTCTTCACTTCAGTCTGGTCTTGTAGCCTTTTCAATATTCTAACTCCAATCGACTCTCTGCGTGTGTAGACATGGAAATAATGAATTCACACACTAGTGGAGAAAAAGCTCATACGCTTTTACTATTGTAACACTTAGGTTTTGGCTTTTTCCACTCTGTTCTGTCACTTGCAATTGTTGGCCAAGTTCCTTCAAACTTGCCTAAAATTTCTGCTATTTACTCGTCTTTCTTCGGTGCTTTTCAGTCACGCTTGTTACTGTTTATTCATCAGCTTAAAGGTAAGGAACCTGGTTTTTAGTTTTTTGGATCGAAAAGGGAACTTCGTTAATTAAAGAGAGTTCACTACAAATCACCCAATGCCATACCAAGCAAGCAGCATGTTAAGGTCATTAAATAGAAAATAATGGAGTCAGATTTCAACATCGTCGAAATCAATTAAAAGTAACTCTTTTAATAAGTGTTTTCTACGTTCAGACGAATTAATATTCGAGACAAAAGTAGTTAATCAACAAAAGCCCCCAACCCAAACAATGATGAATGCATATTAGTATAATATAATCTTTTTATTTATAATGGGTGTGTCTCAAGTGGAAATAACGGTTAAGCATTTTAAATGGTGAGCTTATATGAGCTTTTAATATATAACACAAGATTTATTCTCTTTTCCGTAATACTCCCTTCAATCCTTTACATGAGACCCGCTTAGGATTGAACATTTAAATAAGTATTTAAGAACATTAAAGCACTTGATTAGGACATTTTTGTTGTTGTTATCTTCATAATTATTTATATATTTGTTTTGATTAGTTATAAGGAACAATGATAAGTATCATTTTTACTCTAAAAGTTTTGACTGAGTAGCATTGGGTATTCAGAAGTTTTTTTTAGAGCAAAATTGCCCTGAAAATTAACAAAACACAACAATTTTGCCCCTTCATTAATTTTGATCATTAAGTTTAACTGATGTGTACACATGACATGTCACCATTAACTTGTTAACAAAAAAAAGATAATATTATTCTATTTTACTACTTTTGGGACAATATTAAACCTAAAATTTTTTAGATAATATTACTCTTCGATAAAAACTTCTAAAATAAAATTATACGTTAACCCTTAAATGACCGAAGTGGCGCCATGTCCTGATATTCTTTTTTGTGATCACGCCACTTGCTTTCCATTCACCAAAACAAGTGGGCTTTTGGGGTTGCTACAATATGTTAAGAGTGCTTGTTTTCATTGATCCTATAGATATCCCAAAAGTTACATAGGCAAGCCATGTACATGTAAATAAGGAAACGTCTAGAGACATGAGTCGCTTTGCTTATGAAAACCCAAGGCAAAAATAAATTAAACAAAAGAAAGAAGGAATAAAAGGATTGTTAGAAGTATAAAGTGATTAATTAGTTAGTCAGAGCCTACTCTATATAAAGGGTCTTAACTAATATAATTTGAGTGGAATGTAGATTCTTCATTATAAAGAAGGATTAGGGTCCTGACTAACCAACTAATCAATTAATCACCTCATAGTTCTAACAATGATATTGCCAAACGTAACACTCAACAATATCTACGTCACCCTTAGCTACTCACCCTCATCCAAAAGAATAGGATTAGTGACAAATGTAAGCTCTCATTAACCTTAAACGCATGACCAACAAGCAGATTATTGAGTCCTTCAACCGCATATGCAGTGATATATATTCATATAGAATTTTAAAAGTATATCATGTTACTTGGTTCTGGTCTGAAAGATGGTAGTAAAATTAGCAGCATTCTCAAAAAAAATAAAAAATAAAAAAATGCTAATACTGTAATGTTTATTATCAAAATTTTAAAAATAACAACGTGTTAAAATAACACTAATTGTGATTCAGTAGTGTTGTTTGTTTCTTTAATATTTTTATAAAAAGTTTGAACCATGAAACAAACACTAAACAAATAAATAATTTAAATTTGGATTCTAATATTTTTTTTTGTGCGATCCAGGTATCGTCAAGTCAATTTAAATTTGAAACTAATTCTTTTTTAAACTTCATACGTGAAGATTTTTGTTTTCTTGTCATTTATCGTCTCAATAAATAATTTATTGGTGGGACGCTAATATCATTACCATGAGTTCATAACAAAACAAGGTCATGAAATCAGAGTCTCTCCTCCAACCAAACAAATGCAATAAGGGGGAAAAAGTACAAGTTTGAAAAAGATGCATACATTGGGATTTTTTCTCATTTTTCCTCATCAACTTAACTATTTGAGCCATTGATTTGAGAATGAGAGAAAAAGTTATAATAGTAATGTGATTAATTAGACGAATATGATTTAAAGATGATGAGAAAATATGAAAATCATTTTTTTTCAATAAATTGAAGATCCGGGGTAAAAGATATTTTTTGATCAATATAAAAAAGGTCTACACTAGGGAAGGACAGCCACTTTAGTTTACTTCTTCGCATCTTCTGCTTCTCTACCAGTAACAATCTAGGAAACCTCTTAGTGAGTTCCAAGTAACAAAGCAAACTAGGAAGGACTAGAATTACCAATATTTATTCATTTCAGAACATAAGTCATCTCAATTAATTCAATAGAACCGAAAAAAGCAGTTAAATTGTTAAATTTATCTTAAAATGTAAAAAAAAAAAGTCTTTATTCATATTAAATGAGGTTTTAAATGAGAGAGAGAGAGACTGTGCCAACAACATGCCAATTGATATGCTAAGAGCCTCACCACATAAGGAGGATAACACAAATTTAAATATTGAGAAATGCATTTGTTGGGAGAGATAAGAACTCTTTGCCCTCTAGGCTTTGAAGGGAAAACCCTTGATCCAATAAAAGAAAAAGTGAGAGAAAAATATGAGGAGCCATTTTAAACATTAATTACATTGGTAAATTTGACAAATAATTATTAATTGCTCTCTAAAGGATTTATATTCTTAATCGAATCATTTTTCTAGAAGTGATTTATATTGTGAATTGAATAAATACTTCATTCAATCCTTTTTATAAGCAACAAATACTTATATTAAATTATGTAAAAGAACTATAGATTAAATTATTTAAAAACAATAAGTATGTAAGAGATGTAATCTTTTTTCTAAATATACTCTTATTTTTTAAGATCATAAGTCAAAGAAAGAAGGGAAAATCTGTATAGGGGCTCAAGTAACAGAAAAAATTTCAAAAAAGGCCCCAAGATTCTGAAAATACCAGAAAGGGCCTTTTCTGGTATAAATTCATTAAAACATTAACAACTATATCAACCCCATTAACAACTATATCAGCCTTATTAATAACTAAAGGTTTTAATGAATTTATACTAAAAAAGGCCTTGGGGCATTTTCTGATATTTTCATAATCTTGGGGCCTTTTTTGAATTTTTTTTGTTATTTGGGCCCCTATACAGATTTTCCCAAGAAAGAATGAGCGGTAAAAGAAACAAGAAATAATGAATGGAAAAAAAGAGGTGAGGAGACATATGATTAATTGGAGGAAAAAAGGGAAAAGTGTTATATATATATATATATGATGTCCATTATTGTATCATACGTTACTATAGCCTCACATATGAAAGTTTAAAGGGAAATTACCTCTTATGACCTTGAGGTGGAAATTACACTAAAGGTCTATTTTCCATTTATAAATAGAGGTCTTTTGTAAACATTTATATACTCATGAATAAGAACTACTCTTCCTTTCTCTCTTGTGTTCTGTTCTATGCTCTTCTTTGTTTATATTTTCATTAGTTTTATAACACGTTATCAGCACGATTACTCAACCAAGGTAGGATTTTCTTATTGTCTTTTCATATTTTCATTATATGTTCATTTTATCTATCTGGGATAATCTTAACTATCATATGTAATTAAAGTTCTACTTTTACCGATTACTTTAACATCAGATTCCATGGTTAAGATTTGAGATTATTTACTATTTACTATTCATAGTAAATAGTAATTTTATTATTCCCGTTAATTTTACCTTTTTTCAGTAATTTTACATTTTATTTGACTCCTACATGAAAGTCTAAATTTATTTTTATGTTATTAACGTTTATTTTTACACATTTATTTTTATGTCACTAACATTTAATTTTATGTTACTAACATTTATTTTTATGTTATTAACATAATATTTATATTATTATTACTAACATTTACTTTTATGTCACTAACATTTATTTTTATGTTACTAACATAACATTTATATTATTGTTACTAACATTTACTTTTACGCATTTACTTTTAATTTTATGTTACTAACGTTTTAATTCTTTTATGCATTTTAATTCTTTACGTTTTGATTCTTTTAATTTTATGTTACTAATGTTTTATTCTTTATTATTGTTCTTTTAATAAGTTATGTTACTAACATTTTAACATAACTTTTATTGTACTTTACTTTTATGTTACGCATTTATTGTTCTTTTAATTTATAACTTTTATATTATTGTTACGCATTTACTAACATTTACGCATTTAATTCTTTACTGCTTTTATATATTTGTATTTGTATATGCATCTTCTTTCTTATCTTTGGATGAGTTAGGTCTCGCTGTTTGTTTACTTCCATTCCTATCTCATCTTCTTATTTTCTTAGCACGTTTATTTCTAGTTCTTTAAATTATGTTTTAATTTATAATAAAATTTTATTTTATGATTCTAATTCTAATTATTATTATTAGTTTGAATCATGTCCACTAGCCTTACAAAGCTTGAATTTAATGCTTTTGACATTACCGGGAAAAATTATCTATCATGGGTTTTAGATGCTGAAATCCATCTTCAAGCAGTGGGCCTTAGAACGGCTATATTGCCAGGAAATGATACGTCTCATCAAGATAAGGCTAAAGCTATGATTTTTCTCCGACACCACATTCATAAAAGTTTGAAAACTGAGTATTTAATGGTAAAAGATCCATTTGAATTGTGGACTAGTTTGAAAGATAGGTATGATCATAAAAAAACGGTGATTTTGCCTAGAGCTCATTATGAAAGGATTCACCTCAGGCTACAAGATTTTAAAATTGTAAGTGAGTATAACTCAAAAGTTTTCAAAATAAGTTTTCAGTTAAAATTATGTGGTGAGAAAATAACTGATGAGGACTTATTAGAAAAAACTTTTTCTACCTTTCATGCTTCGAATATGCTCTTACAACAACAATATCGAGAGAAAGGTTTTAAAAAATATTCTAAGGTAATCTCATGTTTATTAGTAGCGAATATGAGTGTACGAAATGATCGCGGTTGTGATTATGGCCGTGGTCGTGGTCATGGCCGTAGTCGTGGACGGGGACGTGGTTATTATCGTGCTAATCGTGGTGGCAGAAATAATTATGGTCCTAATCATGGCGGCAGAGGTTATTGCTAGTTCTCAACCAAGTTTTTGATGATAACTAAACACTTGTAAATCAGTGGTTTAAATGTTTTAATAAGAACTTGATTTCAAGCTTTAAAACTCCAGTTCTCATCACAACAAAATGAAGAACTCGAGTTCATGGGTAAAGAACTCGAGTTCATGGGCTAAGAACTCGAGTTCATGGTTTAAGAACTCGAGTTCGCGAGCTTGGTTTGTGGAAAATGCTCTAAGTCTGAAAGAACTCGAGTTCATTAGTAGCAAACTAGAGTTGATCAACTCGAGTTCACAATTAAGAACTCAAGTTCTCTTTGTTGCAAACTCGGACAAGGCAGAACTCAAGTTCTTGGCAAAGAACTCGAGTTCATAAACTTGAGTTCTCAGTAAAGAACTCGAGTTCCTTTGTAAGCACTGATCAAGTTTAAGAACTCGAGTTCATGAACTTGAGTTCATGTCTGAGAACTCAAGTTCTTTGAGAAATGAAATTGAAGAAAAAATGATCAACTCGAGTTCTTTGTGATCAACTCGAGTTCTCATTTTGCAGATCAGAGGTGTGTGAAGAAAAGTCAAAAGAACTCGAGTTCTTGATAAGAACTCGAGTTCTACTTTGACAACTCGAGTTCTTGGCGCTGTCTGTGATTTCTGATTCTGCGAAAGAACTGAACTTTGGTTGATAACTTTCCGAATCACTTAATATAATATATGAAATGTTTTTATCACATTTGCTAGTGGTTTCAGGGATTACAACGGGCTATTATTCAAAATCAACATAAAGCTGATGCTCACGTCACAGCATTTAATGCTGAAGCAGGAAACAGAGCAGCAAATAGAAAGAAACCAGAGTAGCAGGAAGAAACATTCTTCCAAGGATTACTTAATCAAGACATTCTTCTGCAAAAGCACTCTCAACGATCAACGCATTTAATGAAAGAACGGATTTCATTTAATGAGGCCTCAACGGTCCATTTGGCTGCATAAGGAACAGAGCAAGCTGTGTCTAATGGAAAATTAAATAAGTCACAACGGTAACTCTCAAGTTCCTCCCAACGACATTAATGGCGAAAGAGTATAAATACCCAAGCATACAATTCGGCCACCTACCGAAACTCTGCGCATTTACTCTACTCTGAGTTATTATCTTATCAGTTTCATTACTCTCAACTTGTACTTCAGTGATCATTTATTATTCAACTCGTGAGGAGTTACTTAAATATTCAATTTTCATTCGTTTGTAAAATCTTAAGGTTGTGGAACCTTAAGTAAGGGTGTACAATTACAAGTAGTAAGGGGGAGTGAGTCTGAGGGATCATTCCGAGTTGTGTAATTGTATTTTGAAGATAGTGAAAAATCTCAAGGTGTTCTTGGGGACTGGACGTAGGTCAGGATAGACCGAACCAGGATAAATTCTCTCGTGTTCCTTCTCCTTTAAACTCTTGATCAGTTAGTTCATTAATTTGTGAAAATTTTGATTAAGCAGTTAGATTTTTAAATCACCTATTCACCCCCCTCTAGGTGATATTCCATCTTCAGTTATCATGGTCCTTACACCCACCAGAAAATGATAAATAATGAAGGACAGAAGAATGATAAAGAAGGTCCTTTAAAAGTTGTAGAACATAAATGTTATCAGTGTGGTATGAAGGGACACTGGGTACGTAATTGTCGTACGCCAGAACATTTAGTGAAACTTTACCAAGCCTCCATAAAAAGGAGTGTGAATAATGTGGAATGTGATGATAAGGCTCATATAGATAATAATGTCAATGAGCTTCATAATAATGCTATGACACATTTGGAGGTGGTAGATTTTTATGATTAAACAAGTTTTTAATAAATTGTAATTTTTTTTCCTTTTCTTGTTTCACTTTATTTCAACTTGTTGTTAATTATGCATATTAAATATGTTTTAATGTATTTCTTTTCTTTTAATGAAGCTTATGGATATTGCAAATATTGAACACAAGGATGAAGATATATGTCTCATTGATAGTGCAACGACACATACAATTCTTAAAAATAAGAAATATTTTTCACATCTAACAAATTATAGTACAATCATCAATACCATAGTGGGTAATACAAGATTGATTGAGGGCGCCGGAAGAGCAATTATAATATTACCCAATAGTACGAAATTTGTTATTGATAATGCTTTGTATTCTTCTAAGTCTCATAGAAATTTATTGAGTTTTAAAGATATTCACCGGAATGGATATCATATTGAGACTATAAATGAGAAAAATAAGGAATATCTACAAATTATTATTGTTAGACACGGTGAAAAATATGTTCTGGAAAAATTACTGATGCTATCTTCTGGTTTGTACTATTCATATATTAGTACAATTGAAATAAATGTTATGGAAAACCAGAAATGTGCATATAAAGACATATTTAATGTTTGGCATGACCGATTAGGCCATCCCGGGTCAATTATGATGCGACAAATAATAGAGAATTTATGTGGACATACTCTAAAACGAAATCAAATACCACAATCCCATGATTTCTCATGTGTTACAGGCTCTAAGGGAAAGTTAATTATTCAGCCTTCACCAAGCAAAGTAGAAAGTAAGTCTCTCACGTTTCTAGAACGGATACAAGGAGATATTTGTGGGTCAATACACCCACCATGCGGACCATTTAGATATTACATGGTTTTAATTGATGCATCAACCAAATGGTCACATGTGTGCTTATTATCTTCTCGCAACCTGGCGTTTGCAAGATTACTTACTCAATTAATAAGATTAAGAGCACATTACCCTGATTATCCTATCAAGAAAATATGTCTTAATAATACTGGTGAATTTACTTCACAAACTTTTAATGAATATTGTATGTCACTTGGAATTGATGTTGAACATCCCGTAGCTCATGTTCATACGCAAAATGGACTTGCAGAATCATCGATAAAAAGATTGCAACTTATTGTAAGACCTTTACTTATGAGATCTAATTTACCAATTTCTGCTTGGGGCCATGCCATTTTGCATGTAGCAATGTTAATTCGCATCAGGCCAACTAGTTATTTAAAAGTTTCCTCCTTACAAATGGTTTTTCGTAAAGAATCTAATATTTCTCATATACGGATTTTTGGATGTGCAGTATATGTGCCAATAGCACCTCCACAACGTACTAAAATGAGTCCTCAAAGAAGGATGAGAATATATGTTGGGTATAAATCTCCTTCAATTATAAAATATTTAAAACCATCTACAGGAGATTTATTTACTACACGATTTGCAGATTGTCATTTTGATGAATCAGTCTTCCCAACATTAGGGGGAGAAAATAAGCAGTTGGATAAAGAGATTAGCTGGAATAAATTACCATTGGCTCATCTTGATCCTTGTACAAAATAATGTGAACTAGAAGTTCAAAAAATAATTCATTTGCAGAATCTAGCTAATCGAATGCCAGAAGCATTCACTGACCCAAAGAAAGTGACAAAGTCACATATTCCAGCTGCTAATGCTCCTATTCGAATTGATGTCCTTGAAGGACAGCCGATTATGAATGAATCAAAAGCACGCCTAAAGCGTGGTAGGCCTATCGGTTCCAAAGATAAACATCCTCGAAAAAGAAAATAAGCTAAGATTATAGATGACCAAGTCGAGGATAATCAAGAAAAAATTGTAGCTCTGGATGAGCCACTTCATAAAGAGATATTATCTCCAGAAGAGAATATTGTGACCCTAGAAGAGATTCAGGTACCGGAAATGTATGAAAATAATGAGATCTCAATAAATTATGTCACAAATAGTATCAAATGGAACCGAAATGAAATCAACGTTGACGACATCTTTGCTAATCATATTGCATATGATGTAATGAATGATGATAATGATCATGAGCCAAAATCCATTAATGAGTGCCAACAGCGAAAAGATTGGCCCATATGGAAAGATGTTGTTAATACAGAATTAAAATCACTGGCAAAATGAAAAGTATTTGTACCTGTAATCCATACACCTAAAGGTGTAAAGCCAGTTGGATATAAATGGGTTTTTGTACGGAAAAGAAATGAAAAGGGTGAGATTACAAGATATAAAGCACACCTAGTAGCCCAAGGCTTTACACAAAGACCTGGTATTGATTTTGAAGAAATGTATTCACTAGTAGTGGATGCAACTACTCTTCGTTATTTGGTTAGCCTAGCAGTAAATGGAGGGTTTAATTTACATCTGATGGATGTTGTGACTGCATATTTATATGGCTCACTTGATAGTGATATCTATATAAAATTTCCTGAAGGACTTAAAATACCAGAAGCATTTGATTTAAATTCTCGAGAATAATACTCGATCAAATTAAATAAGTCCTTGTATGGCTTAAAACAATCAGAGCGCATGTGGTATAATTGTCTTAAGGAATATTTGTTGAAAGAAGGGTACAAAAATAAACCTATATGCCCATGCATTTTTATAAAAAGATCAAGAAACGAACTTGTTATAATTGTTGTTTATGTTGATGATATTAACATTATTGGAACTCCTGAAGAGATTTCAAAAGCAATTAATTGTTTGAAGAAAGGATTTGAAATGAAAGACTTGGGCGTGACAAAATTTTGTCTTGGATTACAGATTGAGTACCTAAAGGATGAGATTTTTGTATATCAAGAAACTTATACAAAGAAGGTCTTAAAACGATTTTATATGGAGAAGTCACATCCATTATGTACTCCAATGGTTGTAAGATCTTTGATAAAAGATAAAGATCCATTCTGACCCCAAGTAATTAATGAAAAATGCGTAGAAGAATTACTTGGTCCAGAAGTGTCATATCTTAGTGCTATTGGAGCATTAATGTATTTTGCTAATCACACACAACCTGATATATCGTTTGCTATTAATTTATTAGCAAGATATAGTTCTGCACTAACACAGAGGCATTGGAGTGATGTAAAGCATATTCTTCGATACCTCAGAGGTACTATGGATATGGCGTTATATTATTCAAATGTATCTAAACATGAACTGATTGGTTATTCAGATGCTGGATTTATGTCTGATCCACTCAATGGAAAATTACAAACAGGTTATTTATTTACATGTGGAGGTGCCGCTATTTCATGGCGATTTATGAAGCAGACTATATCATCCACATCATCCAACCATGCAGAAATTTTAGCAATGCATGAAACAAGTCGAGAATGTGTGTGGTTGAGGTCAATCATTTATCATATACGAACTGCTTGTCATTTATCTTCTGGTAAAATGGTTCCAACAGTTCTATATGAGGACAATGCTGCATGTATTGCCCAACTTAAGGAAGGTTACATAAAAGGCGATAGAACTAAGCATATTTCACCAAAATTCTTCTTTACTCGTGATCTTCAATAGAATGGTGAAATAGATATCCAACAAATTAGTTCAAGTAAAAATTTAGCAGATTTATTCACCAAGTCACTTTCAGGAGCAATCTTTGAGAAACTTGTCCATGGTATTGGTCTTCGAAGACTTAAAGATCTTAATTGATGTTATCAAGGAGAGCAATACATATATTGTCAATAGGGGGAGTAGATACACGTTGTACTCTTTTTCCCTTATCTAGGTTTTGTCCCACTGGGTTTTTCTAGAAAGGTTTTTAATGAGGCAGCAATGAATAGTGTATCAATGAATAATGTATTCTTTTCTTTGGCCAGGTTTTTATCCCACTGGATTTTCCCTAGTTAAAGTTTTTAACGAGACACATTCATAATGGACATCCAAGGGGGAGTGTTATATATATATATATATATATATATATATATATATATATGAATGTCCATTATTGTATTATACGTTACTATAACCTCACATGTGAAAGTTTAAAGGGAAATTATCTCTTATGACTTTGAGGTGGAAATTACACTAAAAGTCTATTTTCCATCTATAAATAAAGGTCTTTTGTAAACATTTGGATACACATGAATAAGAACTACTCCTCCTTTCTCTCTTGTGTTCTGTTCTATACTCTTCTTTGTTCATATTTTCATTAGTTTTATAACAAAAAGCACATTAAATTTTTAAACAAAGCCAAATTATTACTTAAATATATAATGAACTCCATATGAGAGAATTTTGCTTATAGATAAGACAAAGGGAGTAGTTTTTTTTTTTTTGATACAGAATTTTTAGGAAAGGGGTCAGGCTCACCCACAATCCAAGGGCAAGGCGCTTGAAGCCCAGTCTACAGGGAATACTTGCCAGAGAGTACACATGCCTCCACCTTTACTAGCGTTACCACTACTTCATAGACCCTTAGAATGCCTCCCCCAGCGCCTTGATCAACGTAGGGATCGAACTCCCTCCCTAAAGGTGAGGAAGACCGACCCCCACGCCAGTTGAACCAAGGACAAGGGGTCAAAGGGAGTAGTTAATTTAGCTCCTATATACTCCTGATCCTTTTTATAGAAGCCCAATAATCGAATTACTTGATTTAAGAAAATAGTTAAAATTGATGAAAAATAATAAATACATAAGAAGTTAACTATTTTTTTTCCCCAAATACGCATGCTAATTATAAGGGGGTAAGTAAAAGCAATAAATAGAACAATGATGAGAAAAAAATATAAAAGAGAATGTAGTATGAAAAGATGAGAAGATATGATATAATTAATTAAGGACAAAAATGATAAAAACATATTAAATATTTAAATGATTCCAAGTAGGATTTTATAAAAAGGTTAATACAATTTAAATTTCAGACTTTAAAGAAAAGGATCGGACCAAGTATAAAAATTACAAGTACGATACCTAGTTGGATTTTTCATATTCACCTGCTCCAAGATAAATAATTATACTAAATTGGATCATTTTCTCTTATTCTTAGGCTTAAATGTTAGTCCCAGTTACATTTAGGGTTGGAGGAGCATAAGACATTCTAAGATTATTTTCTAAAAGTGGTCAAAAAATTTGTTATTTTGTAAAGTTGAGGGTCTTTTGAATAAAAAAAATTAATATTCTCTAAATACAATGAATGTGTCTTAAATGGAAAAGATGCGAAACATTCTGAAAGGTAGGCTTATCTGAATTTTTAATTAAACTTGGTTAGATTAATTAATTTCTTCTTTCACACTAATGGGTCGTAATACTGCAGCGCTACCTGCCCCCGGCCCATTCTGTCTTCTAATTAGGCGCACATGTCTTATTTGGGCGGTTCATATGAATTATATTTGACTAGTTTACATTTTATTATTTATTATTGTATTTTTCATACCAGAATGTTGTTCATTCTATGAGTTGATATCATAAATATCAATATATATATATATTTTTTATATTAGCATCATTTAATTTAAGGTAAATAATTAGTAAAATCTAACTAAAAAATCAGACAATATAATTTGCTTTTCATTGGGAGGTTTATATGATGAGGCTTCATTTGTTAGTTTTTCGGTTGAACTCATTGACAAGATTCAAGATTAAGTGGTCTCTTTCCTGGTTATTAGAAGGGTTAAGGTGCCAAAATATACATGATCTTTTTTCTCAGGAGTGTCTAACACCAAGAAATTTTTTTTTGGAACAAAAATACCCATGTGGTCACTATTTTGGAGCAAAAGTCACATCTCACTGTTAAGTCACTATCCACCGCCGTTATGTTACTATTCAATTTATCTCTTTCTCTCTCATTACGGTGAATAGTAACTTAACGGTGGGATGTGACTTTTATTTTTGGAACAAAAATACCCATGTGGTCACTATTTTAGAGCAAAAGTCACATCCTACCGTTAAGTCACTATCCACCGCCGTTATGTTACTGTTCAATTTATCTCTTTCTCTTTCATTACGGTGAATAGTAGCTTAACGGTGGGATGTGACTTTTGCTCCAAAATGATAATTACGTGTGTACTTTTACTTCAAAAAGAAGTTCTTGGTGTTAGGCGCTCATGGGAAAAAAACTTATATATATTTTTACACCTTAGCCTTTATTAGAATCGATGAATCTCGACACCATTCAGTTCAAAAACAGGTGAAAAAGATATTGATATGTTGATGTATCATACTTATACATATATCTTGTGATCCTAAGAGCAATACAGGCCGCAATAGTAGGAATCAGTTCCTTAGATTTCTAGGTGAATTAAGTTGCAAAAAAATCGAGTCAGATTTAGTACAACCCGACTTTAGAAAACCTCATCTTTTGTTTTCCTTTTCTAATTTTTCTAGATGTATTTAAGAATTTTTTTTTTACTTCTATAACTATCACTTATTACAATCAAAACCTTTTTTATTTCTTTCTTTCTTTCTTTTAAGTGTTGTTTGCCTTTAAAATTCTAATATATACTAACCTTTGATATTTTCTCATGTGAAAGTTACATTAATATCATCCTTAAAATTGATCATGAATCTTATGATTCACAATATGTTTCCACTCACAATTCTTAAAATTAGCTTTCTGATTCATGATTTGTATCCCGATTTAATAACCTTAACTCTATTTTCTTTTGTCGTTGAAAAATCAGTGGTCTATCTATAGTTAAATTGGAATCAGCTCCACCATTATTAGAATAATATAATTTAATTTAAAATATGTAATAATATATACACACACAAATACATATAAAAGGTAGTTATCTAGTCTCTTTATGATTTTGAAACTAGTGATCTAGCTAGTTTATATATTAAACGTCAAGGGGAGTGATATTTAAATAAAATACATTAATTCAGAAACAAGTGGAACATTCATATATATAAATATCACAAAATCCAATAAAACATAACGGAGTACGAATATGATATTTTCTTAATTTAAAAAATTCAAAACCATCGTTTTTAGGTTTTGATAATAATAAGAGGAAAATTATAGAATGCAGCACATTCCACTCAAAAACTCGTAACTGATTTACTGATCTACCCTCTTGGATTAGGTTAGTATTCACATTGAAGAGACAGATTCTTACATAGTTGTAGAAGCTAATAATTCACATAGCATTTGTTGTAGTTTCGTGTTAAGGAAACTATTTAAATTATTTAATCATATCATATGTTATATATCCTTATATTATATATTAGTTTATAAGTTAGATAAAATAATTTAGAGACAAAAATGATAAATATAAATATTTTAAAATAATTTAAATAATTCTTTTAATATATATATAAAAAAATCAACTATATCTTATATTAACTTATGAGAGTAATCCATAGCTGAAATTCCAGCATCATTTGCTTAAAACTTGCACGTGGAAATTTAAAATTGAGCCACAATGTTTTTATAATATCTAACCAGTTTTTGTGTAAATGTAAGAAGTTGATATTATTGGGCCAAAAAAAGTAATAAAATGATATTTGTTTGAATGTAATTTCTAATTTTAAATAGATCGAGAGATAAAGATAATATCAATGAATTAATCTCGGTGAGTTTAATCTCGTGGTAAAACATTTTATGTAACAAAAAAACAAGTTATCAATTTTTTTTTTATAAAAATTAAAAAAAACCACAAAACATTTTGCCTCTTGATTCCCCACGTAGGTTATATGAGCTAGAAATAATGATGCACCATGTAAGACCGCTATAATAATATCCTCCATATACCTTAATCTGCTACATCCATAAATATTACTATTAGAATATTGCTCAACGCCACCGCGTGGCTTCTTTTTTTCGTAAACATACAGTTGATCATTTTTGGGAAAATTACATTGTGATCCTAAAGACCATAATTAATTATAAAAAGGTTCAAAACCAAATTCCCATTACAAAAAAAGTCCCAAAAAAGTTCTTGGAACTTTTTTGTCATTAATTGCCTAACTTGAAAATTCGTATTAATAACATGAAATGTTATATTAACAAATGGAAATATTATGTTAACAACAAAAATTCTCAACTGTTAATATGATATTTCAAGTTGTTAATACAACTTTTCAAGTTAAGAGAATTTTTGTTGTTAATATAGCATTTCCAATTATTAATATGACATTTTATGTTGTTAATACAGAGGTCATCTGAGGCAGTTAATTATAAAAAAAATCTCAGAGACTTTTTTGTAATGGGATTCTAGTTTGGAACAATTTTTGTAATTAATTCTGATCCTCGGGTTCACAGTGTAATTGTCCCATTATTTTTTACCTCTCCCTTCGCCTATGAATATCTTCGTATAACGATCTCTTCCCTTTAGGGTCTGTTGGAAAATGGAGGGGAAGATAATTTTTTATGAGATTGATTTAAAATAATTGAAGAAGTGGGGTTAAACAATTTTAATAAATATGAAATGTAAAATAAAATAGTTAGAAAAATTAATTAAAAATTGTTCTTAAATTTAATTCATAAAAAATTTCCATCTAGATTTGTATTTATTAGCTTCCTTTCGATCTGGTTTTCCCAGGTAGTCGGATTTTTCTGGTGATGAGCTGAAATGTGTGACAACCCCTAATCATAATGGCACCGGAAAGTGGTGGCTCTCCATCCATCAACCTGTCCACACCATTTTCCCTGCACAAATCATCAACTCCGACAAAGTACCAGTCTAAGAAGGCCTTGTCATAATCACCAACAATATTGAGCCTTCTTCTTAGTTGGTGTTAGAAAATCACGTTCATGAAAATCCAAACAAAATTCAAGCAGACACAATGAGACCAAGTCGGTGGAGAGACTCGACTTTCCGGCGTCGGCCGGTGGCTCCCATGACCACAGCCACCTTCCCTTTCTGCCGAGGAAAATATTTATTGGTTAGGGGTTGTCTCGCTTTAATTTCTGCTCCCCACCATAGAGATCCTATTAGTGATCAACCTATATTTGATACAGACGGAATGCAATAGCTGGTATGAGAAAAATAATGTGTGTGTCTGAAAAGGCTTATATATAGTTTCATGTATGAAAAGGCTTCACTCATAATTTAGGTTAATATATTGATATAATGCTTTATCTTTATAGTTTGTTCTTATTTCAATTTTGGTCTAAAAAATTTTAGAATATCGATTTTAATCCCTCAAAAGTTTCTTTTCATTTGCCAATTGTCTTATAGTCTAATGACATGAAAACTCTATGTAGAACATCGCATGTTGGATTCTATTTAGGGTTAAGGTGCAAAAATACACATATATTTTTCTTCCAGGAGCGCCCAACACCATATATATATATATATATTTTTTTTTATAAAAATACACACGCCGTTAGGTTTTAGGAGCAAAAATACCACTTCCGTTAGTTGACCGTTAACCATGGTGAAATTACCTTTTTGCCCTTAAGCCCTTAACCCTTTTCTTTTTTAATTATTTTAAACTAAGGGCAAAAATGTAATTTCACCATGGTTAACGGTTAACAAACAGTCAACTAACGAAAAATGGTATTTTTGCTTCTAAAACCTAACGGCGTGTGTATTTTTACACCAGAAAAAACATATGGTGCTAGGCGCTCCTGGACGAAAAACATATGTGTATTTTTGCACTTTAACCCTTCTATTTATAACCTCATCTCAACTTGCATGCCTATTTAATTGGGAAAAAAAAGTTTATTTTATATTATATTTTAATAAAAACTTAGACTATTTTGCCTCACTAAAACCTATGCTTTAAAACTAAAATGGAGACAAATATATTAATCCTTAAAATTTTTATCTCTAGATGGAATATATGAAATGATAAGAACTCAAAGTCTGAATTCGATAGCATATATATTTACGTGGCAGTTAGGGTTCACGTGGTAATTGACGTGGTCAACTTGTGATGAATTTTAATTTGACATGCTGTGTTACGTGTTTAATGAGACAATATTAGCCTTGAACACCACACGCAAAGCAGCCTTAATTAGGCACCAACCCCTTCACTTTCAGCGTTTCGGTCAAACGTTTTTTTTACGTGCAATGAATATAAATACGTTTTCTTTTTTTTTGACAACCAATAAATATCACTTTCACTGCATCTTATTTTTCTCCAAACTCTTTGGATGGACGACTTTTCTAGATTTTATTATGATCAAAAACTTGACCCGTAAATTCAATTAATGTAAATGCATGCAAAATATCAATTACTGTATATCAATTAATATATATTTTCCCGTTTACCAAACCCCTTCATGATATGTCATATATATACCCCTATTCTTGTTGTTTTTTTTTTTTGAACAGTTTATTCTTGTCGTGATTGTATGAAAAATCATAGCTTTTTTTTTTTTTAAAAAAAAAGGTAAGCTAGCATTAATAACTAGTAATGAAAAATATGCAGACAACTACTCTTGTACAATTTTTGGTCATATTTACAGAGCAAAGTGAGAAATTATTTATTTGAATGTGCAATTTTTCCATTAATTTATTGTTATATTGACTTGTTTTTATGTAATATAATGTATATTACCCCTCCAGTTTCAAATATAGGATAAATTTTGTAGTGCATTTTGTGTTGCAAACTTTGTTTTATATTTAGGAGCGGAGAAAATATTAAATAAAAATAAATTTAAAAAGTTATTAAATTTTAAATCAGAATCAATACAATTCAATTAAGGTTTTTCTTGATTCATGTGAAATTGCTAAAAGTGCCTTATTTATAAGGAAGTATTTATTTTGCCAATAATAAGCTGTATTTTTGTGTGTGGCAATGAACAGTATAGTTGAAACAATAATTGAGGGGAAATTTCCTGGCTTCATTCCTTTCCCCCATTGCGCTAAATGTAGTATTAAAAAAGAAAAGACGAATATTCTGTGGAATAGTCAACGGTCAACTATGTCTCCCAGCCGTAACAGTTTTATTGGTGCGCGCCAATTCAAAGAGATGCTTCTTTGAAATATATAGCCCTTCATCTTCAAGCTCATTTCTTAACCTCAAGCCTTCGCATCTTCAATAATCACGCTCTGAGCAGGAAGCAGTTGCCAATGGCTCCGTCCAACGAGCCTCGCCACTCTCTCGTCCCTGAATTCCTTTACTCTTCACCGTCATCATCCAAGAGCCTCTTCCATCTAAGTACGTTGATGAAGAAGAATCATGGCTTGTCACCAACGGCGACGTCGTCCTCCTCCTCCGTTGCGCCGGGAAGGAGCTTTATGATCCCATCGCCCAACGAGAAGATCGAGTTGTTTTCTCCGGCGTACTTTGCCGCATGTGCAATCGGAGGGTCCTTGTGTACTGGTCCTAGCCACACGGCCGTCACTCCTATGGATGTCATCAAGTGTAACATGCAGGTATATATCCTCCGCTTCTATCTTATCTCCAATTTATGAAATGCCCGTACGATTTAAGAGCCACCACATCTTCAATCTAAACATTATTATATGTAATACATAATCTAGCGGACTCCGCTGTATTTGATTATGGAAGTCACACGTTAATTGCATCTTTTGATAACCCTTAGCTTGTTATGTTTAGATCGATGCAGCAAAGTATAAGAGCACAATGTCAGGATTTGGAGTGATTGTGAGGGAGCAGGGAGTGAAGGGTCTTTTTAAGGGTTGGGCACCAACTTTGGTTGGTTACAGTGCTCAGGGAGCTTGCAAGTATGGATTCTATGAGTTCTTCAAGAAGTATTACTCAGACATTGCTGGGCCTGAGTATGCAGCCAAGTACAAAACATTGATATACCTTGCTGGTTCTGCTTCAGCAGAAACTATTGCCGGTGTTGCCCTTTGCCCCATGGAAGCTGTCAAAGTTCGTGTACAGACTCAGCCTGGCTTTGCTCGTGGCTTAGCTGATGGCCTCCCCAAGATTGTTAGAGCTGAAGGTGTTCTTGGGTATGCTCATGATTTTTCATCTCAGTTGCTTCTATATCACTATTTACCATTTCTTAACGTATTTGAATCTCAAATTTTATCCAATTTTTGATGTCCTGTAGGTTGTACAAGGGACTTGTTCCTCTATGGGGGCGTCAGATTCCATGTAAGTTGGCTTTCTTCTGTCTTTGTTAAGCTGTATGGCTATCATGCAAAACCAGTTTTTGTGCTCATTGTAATGATGAGCACCAAGAGCTTATCACCACCACAGACTGTTTAGATACCCCATTATGCATCCCATATTACTCAAGACGGAACTTAGTATTTCATTCTACCAAGTTTCTATCATGCTCTTATCTTTTTACCCCCCCTGGTGTTTGGACTGAAGCTTTTCATTGATAATTAATGCTTTTCAGATACGATGATGAAATTTGCTTCATTTGAGAACATAGTGGAGTTGATGTACAAACATATAGTACCTACCCCTAAAGAGCAGAGTAGCACTGGTGTGCAGATTGGAGTGAGTTTTGCAGGAGGATATGTGGCTGGCATATTCTGTGCACTTATATCTCATCCTGCAGATAACCTTGTTTCTTTTCTCAACAATGCCAAGGGAGCTACTGTTGGTGATGTAAGCCCAAAATTTATCTATCTATACCCAAAATTCTTAATTTGATTGGTTGGAGAGTTTATTGATAAGAAAAAACAGAGCAGGGTTCACCTACATTGTTGATAATGCTTGATTTTGCTGTGACTGAGAACTTGGATTGGTGGATTTTGCAGGCTGTGAAGAATTTGGGGCTGTGGGGTCTTTTCACACGAGGCCTTCCTCTTCGTATAGCTATGATTGGAACCCTAACAGGAGCTCAATGGGGAATCTATGATTCTTTCAAAGTGTTTGTGGGACTGTAAGTATATAGCTCCTACCTCTATCTCCTCTACCCTCAAATGGGGACTCTATCAATTCCTTTTTATAATAATATCAGTTTGATATGCTTGTAAATATGATTCAATACTTGTTTTATTATTTGATTCAGTCAATTCTGTGAAGTCAATAATTATGTGCTGCACAGTTTTTTTATTCTGATAATATGAATTTGCTGTTTGTTCTTTCAGGCCTACTAGTGGTGGAGCTCCCATTCCGGCTGCCACAGTGGCTGCTAATGCATGAATCTGAAGCAGATACCGCAAACTTGCTCTCTACCCTAAAACACAATATTAGTTATTAGTTATTACGTATATAGGGAAATTTTTTAGTTAGCTGACCTAGTCATTCTTTTAAATAAAAAATACTCACTTATTTCTAAATGTAAGACTTAATTTATATTCCAATTTACATTATAAACTAGGTCCTATTTTTAGAGTCTGAGAGAGGTTATGATGTTTATCATTTTTTTGTATTACCTTTTTCTCTTTTGGTGAATTTATTTGGAAATTTATTTAAACTAGGCTTGGCTTTTTCATAATTGCACAATGCTGAATGACCCTTGCTTGTTATTTATTACCTCTACCCTCAATACACTTTTTCTCTCATATATATAATTTTTTCTAAATCATCTTGAATGACTACAATTAACAAATTCAAATAAAAAATTATGTAAGAAGATATTTGAGAAAAACAAGCTCAAATTTTTAACAATTAACTGATTTAACCTTTATGATTTTTTTGGTAGTAGGATTACTACTTAGATTTGTTATCCTGAAAACTAAAAATTAAATATTGATTAGGTAGATTAAAAAAAAAAAAAAATCTAACATTTTCTTGTAAGTCGAAATAAAACTCTTTATATATATTATAAAACCCTTCTAAAAAACTAAAACAAACAGACACTAATTTAATTTGGTAAAGTACAATCTTCAAAAGCAGTCTTATACTGATATGCACTCTACGGGGCGTAGGTAATAAGCAGCAATAGCATATCTTTAAGCATTCCCTTATTTTTTTTCCAAAAAAAAAAAAAAAACCCTTGAATCCTATCGTAATTTTGGTGAGTATTCAAATCCAACTCACCCGAACTTTTATAATCTTTTTTCGAAAGAACAATTTACAATAACATGCATGACTGCACTATAGGACATAAAATAGAAATTGATGTTAATGTGAGTATATTAAAAAACATTAATGAATGTGTTACTGTTCAAAGCCAAAAAACACTATTTTTGGCCGACTCAGCCACATCGCATATGGCAGGGAGGTGCCCTTGCTTCATCACTAGCTGCGTGATCAAAGGTAAAATCACTTAAAACGCCAGAATGAGACCACAAGATGGTAATTTCTGCAGGAATCCAACAGCTCTTCAATGGTAAAATCAAACATTTCCCCATAGTTCCACTCCAAATTGATCTGATTTGCTTGATAGAATCGCATCCTGCATCATTCTTCTCAAAAAATTTCTATGAAAAATTCAAACTAGCCTTGAAGTACCCGTATTCATTTATGACTGTTCTTGCACGAGGCGCAATGGGTATACAGTATCAAATACAATCCTTGCAAAAACATGCCGTATTTCCCGCAGGTCGCCGGCAGCTAAGGACTCGTAATTAATTTTTCTCCCACGCTTTGATACAAATTTCTTTGCAGCATCACTTACTGTCACACATTCTAAGATGTTGCGAGCTTTTAGGTAAACTCCTAATGAGATGAAAACCTGATAAATTTACACAAACCAAGAGTGATTCAAAACGCGTTTGTCAATAATATTAACAAGGAAAGCCCTGACTAATTAGCTTGCTGTAATTAAATATCCAGTTGACAAGGAAATTAGAACTAAATACCATACCAACATCATCAAACAAAAAATTACAACATGAATTGATACTGAAAACATTTACCACAAAATTCCTACCAGCCAAGTTTACTTTCATTGGTCCTTGCTCTGTTAAAAAATACCATTACTATTAATTAAATTCTCTACTTCAACTGAACTGGCATGCCTAGAGTGATTTTCTTTTTTTCTTTTTTGGTATTACAGAGTGACTTTCTTTGTACCCAAGTCAAATATGCAGAATAGTCTTGCTCTTTCGCAGGCCACATGTTATCAGAATGAATAAAAATCAAGATGTTGCATTCTCTCCTATATACTGGTTTACATTGTGCATGGTAGTGTGTGCAATCTTGGCAGGAGCAGGTTATGAATTCATTTTAGGAATGAAATGTTAAGTAAGTCCAGGTCCTAAAATATTCTAGTGTATTCCATCTACTTGATAACATTGTCCGGTAGCAGTTGTTTATATATTTAAGAAAGGAAAAGGTACTCACCAGATCTGAATATGGGGCTTGAGGAAAGTCAGCCATAGCCTGAGACACGAATTGCTCATCTGTCATCTGCAACAAAGAACCTTTAACAGACTCCGCAAGATCCATAATCTCTTCTGCCAATTCCTCGTCATCAAGATTTAATGGATCTAACAATTCAGGAAACCTTGCATCATGCGATTTATTGATCCTCCTTGCTATGCTTATAGCTTCTGACAAATCTCCACTGTTATGGACCACAAGGCTAAATGCAGCAACCACTGCGGCATTTCTTGGTCTATCACTCAGAGCTTTATGTAAAGCTAGAATACAGACCCTGAAAGCAAAGATCCATGATGTATCTTGCTCGTTGGACCCAACTTACATAACAATCCCATGGGACCCAGAGATCAAAATAGAAGCAAAATAGTGACCAGAAACTACTTCCTACCACTGAACCAGGAAGGGAGAAAGGCCTTATAAATTTAATTTATGACTTCAAACATATGCTATCCTATAGAACGATGATATTTGACTGCACTTATGATGCAAACAAATGATAAATTTAGTCTCAATGTCTTCTGGAAAATTAGACACTTTACAAAGCCTATAGCTAGCAAAGTAAAACAAGAAAAGGCATGCTGTAGGCATGTATCTTACCATAAGCTACTATGACAAGGACGATCAGGCGCCAAGAGTGTATCCAAATTGGACAGGAAGCACTGCAGAAAAATTTTGAAGAAATACAATTAAAAATTATGAAATTATATTCTATGCCATATAAATTAACACCCAACAACTCAAAAAGTATTATCATACTAAAATATATTGAAGCCATGCCCAAATTAGAAAAAACATCCCCATGCATCCTATCACAAGGTTGAGTGGCTGACAAATATGTGTATATATATGATAGATTATATATATGGAACTTGATGAATTGGTGTGCGTGTGAATGGAAAGGTGGGCAGATTGGCTAATTTGGAGATCAGTTTACTGTGAGGAGCATTCTGGCCTGTTGAATGCTAGAGTCGCTGCCTTGATCATGCTTTGTACTATTTCAGTGTGATTAATACATTGTGACTGATTGTTGCATGTAATAGGGATTTGGGTTTTGGTTGGAATCAGTATCTGACTTGTGAAACCGATCAGTGCATTTTGTTCTTTATCAATATCAAAACCAGTATTTTCCCTTTCTTTTGTTGCTGTTATTATTGGTACAGTATCAGGGAAAGATTTGCAGGTTCCTAACAAGCTCAAACGGTTAAAGTGTTATATTATTTAGGTGAAAGTGAGAGAAAGAGAGGATTAGAGAGAAGAACAGAAAGTTCAGAAAGAGAGGAGAGGAATTCTGAATAATTCCTTGTATTCTCGCACTTGGAGTCAGAAACTGGACAGACTGGTTTACAATAGGGATAGTGAGCTATTTATAATGTCATAACCTCACTAGACCCCTCTCTAGCGCCTAACAACCTAATGCTCATTTGAAGACCAACTAACTAACATTCAAATACCTATTTTGCATATAGGTCCTTATTCCTACTTTCCACATAGGTCCCTATTTACATTCTGCTACATTCCATAACAAAAAGTAGGAAAGACTGTCTAATTATGCTGATGCTTCTTAGACTAGGATTCTTAAATTGCTAATAACTCATAGTAAACACAGATAATACACTCAATTCACAACTTGGAGGAAATATGCCAACAAGTAAGCTTTTTTTGTTTTTTTTTTTTTTTGGGGGGGGGGGGGGGTGGTGTGTTCAGGAAATAGTCTATAAGTTTAAACTTCAGAAAGGCATACCAAAAGCATATTTGTTCCCTTGCCCCTTCTACGAAATCGGTGGCGAACAAAATAAGCAGCCTGGAATGAGAAACTAAATTAAACAAACAGACTAAGACACATAACATTAAAAATGAAGCATATCAAGAAGTGATCTACCTGAAAGGGAAGAAGAATATCGAGCAGTCCAAATTTCCACAGTAACCTTAAAGAAGCTTCAGCAGAACCATAAGCTAACATATAATTTATTTCCATCAAAAGCCTACCCTAAACAATGTGACATGAACAACTCAGGCAAAATATTCACATGCAAGGCAATAATAAGGGAGAAAAGAACTTTATATACCTTATCAAGTCTTAAAACTGAGCAGGAAAGATTTTTTACAAAATGAGCTGTTTCCTTGGAAAGGCCAAAGCCTAAGCGGGCCGCAATTCTAATTCCTCGTAGAATGCGAGCTGCAGAAAATGCAGTGCGACATTCCTGTTAAATAGGGCAATTCTTATGCAAAACAGGGAGAAGTGAAGTGAACTACAATTTTTATAACATCATCAACTGATAAAAAACTCACCACAATCCTCCTGAAAAGAAGTGCTTGCAGGAATTACCGTTCGCACCTATTCATGAAGAAATTTAGTTTAGGAAGTTCCAGATAGACAATAAGCAAAAATATAAAAAAAGAACATAGCTGATAAGAGATACGTGCACACTTTAGCTTTTTTAATATCTTCCATTCCTCCCAGATAATCATATACAATTCTGTCATAAGGATCAAACATCAACCTGGAAGAGCATAAAATTAATTACCAGTATAAGCGGCAGCACAAACTATAAATAACAAATTCTAAATACAGATCACAAAGTAGACAATTGCACTGCAAAAGAAATTAGATTTTCAATTGTTAAAATGCAAGCACTGAATACAGACCCATTAATTGTAAAATCTCGCTGCAAACAATTTCTCCATCGAATATAGTCCTTCTTATCACAATCAGAGGGTCCTTTAATGTCATGATAGGCATCCACACCCAACTTACGTCGAGCAGTCTTAAAACTTGAAACCTAATAAAAAGGGATAATGCAATTATCATAATTAATCAAAAACTGAGATGGAATCATGTTTGATATATAATTGCTAGAAAAAGCCCTCCTTAATAGGACAAATTCAAGCAATCACACTAATCGTTCAATCCAAAGTAAAAATTTAAAAATAACACAAATGCTGACCTCAACAATGGTACCATCCACATGAACGTGGCATATAGGGAACCGTTTGCCAATTATCTCACACCATGAAAATGTTCTCACCACCTACAAATTGAATCAAGATTCACCACGAGATGTTAAGACCCAGAAACATCAAGCAGTTTGAACTTTCAAATGAAATAGCATAAATTAACTTCTGTGCCCGCTCTGTTTTACAAACAAAATAAGCCAAAATAAACACTTGTTCTCATACTTCCGACTACTCTTGGTTCAACTTAGCTATTTGTCCAAATGGTCTCCCAATAAACTTTGATGTTGATAATGAATTTGATGACAAGAAGAAAATATGAGATGAAGGCAACCTCTCTGAGCTCAGCGGAAGTTATGATATCAAAGTCTTTTGGTGTCCGCTTTAGAATAAGATCCCGCACACAGCCTCCTACTAGGTATACATCATATCCTACAATCAGAAGAAATAGGGGTTCATAGACTTTACAGTGGCAAAGCATTCGCAACATTAAAAAAAAAAAAACATTATTAACCAAAAAATCGTGGAATTTTAATCACATAAGAATGCAAACATAGGTATTGACACTTTTAATTAGTAGACCATCTTTCATCTCAATAAAACCAAAACATTTACCTTAATTTACTACAGTTTTATACTTCAATTAACATTTGAGGATCACCACTAAGCATTGCTGATCTACACCTAGAAGTTCGTCCCTCATGAGCATAGAACCCAAGGCTTATATCACAATGTAAGGGATGAATTTGACCCGGGCAATTATCAGTTACAATGGCCATTAATATTCAATGGTGACCTGACTGAGGAAATAATTTAGGCAAGAAGGTAGTTAGATGTCTAGTTCTCATTACAGTAACGATATATTTTGGCCGGACATTAGAAAATAGTTCTATGATAGAAGTATAAGAAACTCTTCCTAATATCTAGAACAATGAGAAAGAGATTATTAACCAAAAAAAAAAAGAATGAATGAGTGAGAGGCAGTACGTACCCTTTTTCTTCAGCCTATGGAGAACCTTTTTTGTAGGGTTAGCGATCATTGAAGTCTTTATTCCAAGCTCTTGGGAATCCAATTTCTTCCACTTTGGGCCCTTTTCATTTCCTTCATCAATTCAATACAATCAAGAGAAATGATTCAGCAATCACTATTATCAAAGTCGACAAAGCTACACAAAATTCTAATACGCCATATGGGGAAAAAAAAATCTTTCACCAACAATTCAGTCCACCACTTGCCTTCCTCAAGAACCGAGACTTTTGCTTCTTCTTTTTTCACTTCCTCCGCCTCAACGGAAGCGGCATACCTCGGCACAACCTTGAAAAGAAAAGAATAAACAGGTGAGAGAGCGAATGTGAGAAAGAAGAAGTATTCAGAGGACACAAAAGCGCGCGCATATACCTTGCGAATGCATTGAAATGGAGTGGGGCGAAGTTGTATATTGGGTTTGCACACAAATTTTAAGCCAGCAATCGCCATGGACACAGCCAAGGTCGGACACGCGTGGATAAGCTTAGCTAACAAAGAGGCCTTCCACACATCGTACCTAGCAGATTTTTTTTTTTTTTTTCTCGAATCGTACCTAGCAGATGAAGGTTTAGGGTTTAAGCATAAATTTGAATTTTAAGATTTTGACGGAAACTTTAGCAACAAAGTGTCAAGTGTGTGTAAATATTCACCAAAAAGCCAAAAAAAAAAAAGAAAAAGCTTTGTGTCTTGTGTGTGGATAAAAGTTCTGTGTTCCTCTCTTGACATTTATGGATTTCGCTTTTTAGATTATTGTTTTCAGTTTTCACCGGAATAGTTGTGAAGGGGAAAACTAACACTTTGGCCCTTGTACTTTTTCCAACTTTAAAGTCAGTCCCTATATTCACGATTCTTTTGTGCTTAACGCCTAATAAAACGAATCAGTTTGTATATTACTCGTATTACTTTTGATTTTAGATTCAGTTTACTTTGTTCCCATCATTATCCATTCATATCAACTGATATAGTGGGGGAGATGGCTGGGCAACCAAAATACACACTTACATCTACATGCAAGTATGCAACACAGGTTGCCCAAAATACTAAGGACTTACTTGGATTGAGATTATTAGTATAAGAAAGTTTTATTTTAACTGATTTTCACATAGGTCAAACATGTTTTTACAAAAGCTCTTATAGTAATTATAAGAGCTTTTTTTTTTTTTAATGATGAAGAAAAAAGTTATAAACTAATGAGAGGAGCTTTTTTTAAGCTCTTATTAGCTTTTTAGCTTTTGTTGAAATATGTAAGAAATAATTTACAAAAACTCAATGCTAGTTACTACACACACATTCCAGAACCATGCTTGAACCAACCAATGTCGTTTTTGAAATCGTCATTCTTGGTTCTTGGTTGATTTTCTTCTTGCATTTTCAAGCACCACACTTGGCTTGTTCTTAGATCCAATAGCTAGAAGCCTACGATCTTGGATTCTTCCATTGACAGGATCAACAACTTCTCCAACAAACAAGCTATAAACCGACTTCCCCAACAAACTAGCTAAGATTGACACTTTGTGGGTCAATATTACATATTCGACCACCGAGGGAAGCGAATAGAAGATTTGGCCATAGGGAGGTGCAACAATCTAGGAGTTCCGTCATTGTTGACCATCTTCAGCCGTTGCTCCTCACCGTTGCTCTGGGATTACCGTCACTAACCTAGGAGTCCCGTCACTGTTGATCATGTTTAGCCAAGACCCACAAATTTCATCATCGTTTGCCTCAACCGTCGCTCATCTTTACCGTCATAGACCATGGAAGACTCAACGAAGAGCAAAACCTCGATGGCGACTACCATAGATTTCACACTCTTTATTAGCAAAAATGCTTATGACAAAAAATTTATTTTTAATTTGAGTTTTAAAGTAACTTTTAAACTAAAAAATTTATGTAATTATCAAATAGCTTTTAGCTTTTTTTAAAAAAAAAAATCTTTCTTTTTTTAACTTTAACTTTAAAGCAACTTTTAGCATAAAGTTAAGAGGATCCAAACGGGCTCCAAATAGTGAAAATTAGATAGTACGATGTGATGGATGATTTTTTTTAACAAAAACGATAATTGATCATTTTGGATATGTTTTTATAAAAGAAATTTGGTTAGATAGAGTCATTTTAATTGAGTATTTTAAGAGTCATTTTAGCTTTTGTAAAAGTCTCTTCTTCTTCCTTTCTCTTTCCATGGAGAGAGGAAAGAAGCCAGGCAAAGTGCCTTTCAGTTAAGCATCCAAAAGCTGACTTATTTGAAAGAAAAACCAAATACCCTCAAAGCCATGATGACGAGCATAATTTTTTCATCCAACTTAGATATAAAGTGTTTTCTATGCCTAGAAGTCATTTTTTTTTCACCCCTTTGAGTAGATCAAAGATTTTCTCTTTTAGGCTTATAGGGTAAAAGATTCTTACCTGCTTGAATAAATACACTTCTAAATATTTAAACTTGTATTTTCTTCTTTATAGAGATGAAACCTCACTCTCACAACCTTAATTAATAACTTGCCAATATTTTCTTTTTTGTTACACCTAGAAGTCAATTTGTTGGTATAATCTATACTCTATTCGAATTTATGTTCTTCTTTGTATGGGGTGGGGCCTTGTATCACATTACCCAACCGCTTGCTAATAATTTTTTTGTTGCACCTAGAAGTTAGTTTGTTGGTATAATTTATACTCTATCCTGACATTAATATAAAATATATTTATCTAATTTGATTATATTAAAGAAATTATTTTAGTTAGTTAATATGACATATTAATAAAAAATGAGATGGAGAGATGCCCAAAAAAAAAGGAAAATGGGTCGGAGAATATGATAAAGCAAATATCTTAGCAGTTTAATATTTACCATTATTAGGTTATTTTATTTATCATTATTTTATTATTTAAGACTTTTATTAGGATTATTTATTATTGTTATCATTATTAGTATGAATAGTTTTAGGCTTTAGTTTCACGTAGACTTTGGATATTGGATTGATTATTAAATTGCATTTATCCTTCTCTCCGCTTTTCTCATTTCTGTTTCACTCATCTCTTATCTCTTTCCTTTTGTTTCTGCTCTTCCCTCTTTCTCATCTCTCTCATCCTTACTCTTGCTCGTATTATATTTATTTTTCTTAATCTCTTATTTATTTATTGTTATTATTATTATTGAAGGGGAATTGACAAATATAAAAATTATATCTCATAATTAAAATAAAGGTCAACATTCTAAATATGTCTTATATCAAAAATTATTTTTGAATCCAATGACTTCATGGAGTTAGACTCCACGATATTTCTTTGTTTGGGTACATTTTTTGTGTGTGGATATAATAGAAAGGCTAAAAGCCAAGTACAAAAATAAAATTACAAGGAAAGAGGGATAAATCCCAAGTACTCCCTGTCAACTAAGGCCCTCAAGGCCGAAGGACATTCACCAAGAATCCCAGATCTAGAGAAGCCCCATTTAGCTAGAACATCCACCATTCTATTCAGCTCCCTAGGGGCATAGCAGAAGGAGATAAACCCAATTTCTAGCCGCCAAGGCTTTGATATGAAGGACCAGAAGGCTAGCATTCTGAGAAGAAAATTGATTTAGGCTATTAACAAGGTACATGGCATCAAATTCAATAATAACTTTCTTGAAACCTAAATCCCAAGCTAAATTTAGGCCTTCATAGACTGCCTACTCCTCAGCCACACTAGCGCTGTAGATTCCTAGAGTCTTAGAGAAGCCAGCCACCCAAAGGCCTTTACAATCTCTTAGCACACCTCCACAAGCCGCCTTGGAGGAGCTCACAGTCACTGCACCATTCACATTCAGCTTAACCCATCCCTCGAGAGGGGATTGCCATACCTGACTGATATGAGGTGCTAGGTTGCTAACACAAACTACATAAGGTAATTTCTTGACGTAGGAAAATTTCCTCCATATTTGCAAAATAATGGTCTCAGGTTTATGAGGTTTGACAAAGTTATGCTCAAAGATAAAAGAATTTCTCCAGCTCCACAATTTCCAAATGGTAACCCCAAAAATAATATTCCAGAAAGGGTCCAAAGTAGAAGTGAGATTGCCAGTCAAATTCAAAGCCATCCATTCTCTAAGGTTAACGGAGAAGAAGTGTGTTGCATACCTTGGGCCAACCAGTTGCAACCATAGGCGCTTTGCTTAAGGAGAATCCGTCAAGATGTGCATGATATTTGGGTACATGACTTGATGATAATATGCTTGGAACACACCATCCCATGCTTCTCTTAAGCCCAACACAAAAGCCCCCCTCTTGTTATTCTTTTGCCCCAATTATTTGAAACGTTCAATAGCCCAAGCCCAACCAAGAGGACTCCTGGCCCAAATAAACAATGCATTGTTCAACCCAGTGGTCCCTGATTCAAAACAGCCCGTTCACTTCAATCTTTTTAGTCTTTATTTTTCTTAATTCTTTTTCTTTTTTCATTCTTTCCTTAATTCTCTATCTCTGTTTTCCTTTTTTATTTTCCTGATTTGAAATTTTAAAAATTAATCAATACTTTTTATTACATTAATTTTTTTTATAACTTTTAGTACATTAATATTTTTTTAACTTTTGTCATTATCACTTTATCACTTCAGTTGGCATATAATGAGGAACCTCGTCTCCAATTACATATCGGATAAATGATTCTATTAATTAGGGAGCATAAATACCTTCATAAGAGATGAGAACTTCAGTCAAATACTTTGAACGGATTAGTTTTCTTCGTTGAATAGGATGGGAAGACATTCTTGTATAGGGAGCAAAATTCTTTGATATTTGGAGTCACTCTTAAACACTTTTTTAGTGACTGTTTAAGTTGACATTAGGAAATCATGTTTACGCAAGTTAAAAAAGAAAAAAAATTTCTCACACAGTTACCTCGTAAGCCGTAAATCACACTGAAAAATCATATTCTAACTCCTAAACGGGCACTTATGACGAATATATTCTGAATTATAACTCTTTGATCTTTAGATCATTAAGTCTGTATAATACATTATTTCAAAGTTCCAATCATCTCCTAGCACTAAGGGATATGTGTGTGTATTACCAGAAATTTGTGTGTGTATAACTTACAGTAGTTAAATAAAATTGAACATAATTAAAAATCAAGTACAAACCAAAAGATACAATGAAAAAAAGAAACAGTGACCTGATTAATTATTCCTAAGCAAGATATATAGGGCTGATACTTGGATCAAATTTCTTAAATCCGATATGTCAAGTTCTCCGATCATAAATGATCATATGACATGTTTTGCAAATATTATTATTTAATTATAAATTGACATGAAAAAATGTGCAATGGGAGAAATTGCAATAATAAATATAACTTGACCTAAGCATTGTCACACACACACATGCATTGTCACACACACACATATATGTTCTATAACAAATAAAACGAGCCTTGTACGATGTGTGAAAAGACACGAATCTGTCCGCGAAATCCAGGTATTCCATTTTTCACCCAGTTTGATTGAATTAAATGCTAATTATAATTAAAAGCTACGAAAAAATGGAAAACAAATCAACAATAACGTCTAAGACTGATTAAAGAGAAAAAAGTTAAAATCACGCGAAACTTGAAAAGAAATAGATCAACAATAATTTTTGGGAAAATTAAAATAAAGGATCTAAATAAAATAATATTTAATTAGAAGGACCATAAAAATTGTAATTATTAAGAAGGACCGAATAACCTTAAAAGTACTAAATTATCCTTTAACTTCCCCAACATAGAAAACAAAGAGTAAAGCGTCTTCTTTTGTCCTCCCTTGAATATCAAGGTGAGACCATTTGGGAATCCAGTATTGAAAATAAAAAATGACAATATTTGGTAAAAGTGTATGCATAATAATGGAGTTCAAAAACAACTTTGTTCTAATTAACTTCTTGTTTTTACGGGATTACCAAAAATCGTTGTTTTTAATTTCTAATATTGGATTTCCAAATGGCTCCACCTTGATATTCAGAGGAAGATGGAAGATGGTACTTTGCTTTTTATTTTTTGCATTAGGGAAGCAAAAAGGTAATTTAGTATTTTTAAGCTTATTCGGTCTTTCTTGATAATTACAATTTTTGTGGTCCTTACAATTAAATATTATTTTATTTTGGTCCTTTATTTTAATTTTCCCATAACTTTTTGAATTTAAGACAAATAAAAAAGAAAATTAATTTGTGAAAATCAAAATTTCCTTCCAATAAATTATATCCGGTCCTTAACATTGGTCATTAAACAACAGATGAAATTTTATATTATCGCTCGAAGGTAGTATTCATGTGGGTCTCTACTTTTTTGGATGTTCTTTCTTAGAAAATTCATACCTTTTCATTTCCTCGCGAGAGACTTCAAAATATCCTACCAAATGGTTCATCTTTTGCTGTAAGAAGACAACCTGGTCTTTTCCATATCAAAACACGACCTTAATGTTGGACACTAAATTGACGCTAGCTGTAGTAGGAGTAGTACTACAAACACAAACACAAACAAGCTGGGGACCAAAAAACCAATGGCTATAGTTCAGCATGAGACAATGTAGAAATGTTCCATGATCTAGGTTGTATGTACAAACAATAACAGTACTCTTTTGTCTTAATGAAGCAGATTCTCTTCTTATCCCTTTTTCCCCCATATCCCTTATCAATCAATCTGGAGTTGTTGGTTGGGAAGATGAAAGAAAAGTCAAAATAATATTGTGATTTTTCAGATTAATTAGATAAACATGATTTAAAGATTATGAGGTATAAAGAGAGAAACTCAATCCCTTATCTTAACTGGCTCATGAACATAGTTATGCTGATGATTCCTGTGCCCCACTTGATGAGGCCGGTTATTACGACAAAAAGGACGTAGCTTTCGCAAATACGCGTGAAGCAATTTTCATGTTGAGAGAGAAATAAAGATAACAAATTAAACAGTGACTTGAATGAATGGTAATATATGGTAGCCAAAAGCCATAGCTTAGCAGGCCGTACCATTTTAGAAAAGAAGTTTGACACGTCCACAAGATATATATGTATTGATTACGTCCTTTTGTTTTTATTAGTGGTCAGTGTTCTGGGTTTATCACTAATTATTGATATATCTTTTCATGGGGATAAGGGTGGCTACGTACCTATGTACATGTTTCTTTGTAAGTTGTTGTTGCCTTATGTCAACTTGTGTTGGATTTGGCTCATACATAAGTGATAGATTTTACGAAGCAAATTGTGCAGAAACGTCCATCTATATATATAAAATCATAATTCTTTTTGCCAACAAAAGTTGGTCCACTTAGTGAGTAGTTGACTCATAAATCATGAAATTGTGAGTTTGAATCTTACTAACAATGTAATAACTTTATTGTTAGATTATCTATAAATATTTTTATAAACGTCCTTTAAACCTAAAGACATATGCCCTTAACTCTGAGCTTTTGAGACCCAACTTAAGTAAATTTTTAATTCAGAAAAAGAAAGATATACCTTTGTCGTCAACTTGTATGTGTTGGATTTGGCTCATGCATATGTGATAGATTTTACGAAGCAAATTGTGCAGAAATGTCACAGTCATATGGGATATCATCAAATCAGAATTTACTTCTGTGTTGTCCCCACGAAAGATATATGCGATTTCATGGTCTTTGTAAGACGAATGAAAAGTGTTAATGATTTGGTTTTGGGATAATTATAGCTTCGCAATTGGCTGTCGTCGTTTTAATTTGTCAGCCACAAGACACGTAACGCATTAAAATGCCTCATGTTTATGTGATTAATTAGACAAAATTGAAGCTTCCTTTTTTTGGATGGATAGAGTATGGTTGTATTACGCAATTATAATTAGCACTCAGTTTAATAAAATCTAGCTGTGTACATAGCTTTTCCTCCTTGATACTATATGTCATCCCTATAATATAATGCAAATTTTAGTGATAGCCAATCGCGCGCGTTTGATATAATCTGCTGACAGTATTACTGCCATCACTTGGATTCATGAGTTCTAGCTAGCTAAAGAACTTTCGTCAATTCATGGCATATTCGATGTCTATCCACGCATGGTTAAGGAACATATTCGTGTGGTTATTTCAAGGCTCTATTTAAAAGTGATGGACGATCCTAATTGTAATTGATTGAGTATTAATTCTGAGCCAAAAAAAAAAATAAATTGATTGAGTATTAATTAAGACTTTTTTATATCACCCATATTTAAAATCTTAAATTATGAGAAAAAAATATAATGCTCTCTCTGTTTATTTTTATAAGAGCCTAATATTTAAATTGTTTTAGTTCTTTTTTATAAGATTCTGACAAGAGTTGTTTAAATATTCAATGAGTTTTTCATATATTTTTCCCTTTTATTAATTACATATATTGCATTAATTAAAAGATTGTTGATATTTATAATTACTTTATTTTTATCTCTTACTTACTCTTTATAAATAAGGGCATACTTTGAAACAAAATTTTATTTGAACATACTTAATATTTTTGACAAATTTTAACTGCTTTCTTAGACTACGCAATTTGGTTATCACACTCTTATAAATTAGTACAAATATAAGTTGCAGTCAAAATTTCAGTGAAGGATAAAATTAAGAAGTCACAGAATTTTTTTTTAAAAAAAATTAAGAATAACAACTACTTAATTAATGATAATGAAGTTGATAGCTATTATAGGATAGAGAGAGTGAGTCTTTTTCATCTTATCATAAGTTACCTCATTGAATTTATTATATGAATATCTATAGTTTTATCTTTCTTTCTTTTTTTTGAGCTTGTCAGTTCTCATTTATTCTTTCATATAAATTGATGTACAATTGAAACATTATTAAATTTAAAAATAGAGTTGATAAGGTTTATAATTTTCTTAATTTTAATAAAACATATTAAAAATATCGTGTATATAAAATAGGAATAGATGATGTACTAGGATGGATGGAGTCCACATTAGATCCTTCTCTTTAAAATTCAATGAGAAAGTTAATGTTGTTTTTTTGTCTGAAAGAGAAATTGATACTCATCAAACAACAGAAAAGGATTGGGATGGATGAGAGTATTTTGTAAATTTGTTGGAGACACCGCCATGTAAACCATTTGTATATCATTTGCGCATACCAATAAATGGGATGGGTTGCTGTGATATATTCTTATCCTCGTCTTTCTTGAAGGGCAAAAAAAAAGTCCTCGCCTTTCCCTTTCTTGTTTATTTTAGTTTTTGAAATGTATAGTGTAGATTTAATGTTTTATAAAAATATTAATAAATATTAAATTATTAAAAATAACTAAAAAACTCTAAATTTTAGTTATAATAATTAAATAATGCAATAAAAAATATTTAAAAATAATATTTTTATAAAACTTAAAATCCAAACCGTATAAATTTCAATCTAAAATATGAGATGAGAAGTGGAGAGGAAGAGAACGAGAAGAGTAGAGTAGGTAGCCAATAACCCAATAAATCTATTAAATTGATAAAATTTTTCACATTTGTCCTTATTAAAATTTTTATCTCTCTCAATATTTATCGAGTCCACATTAGGTGTTTTTCTTTATGTGTTTGTTACATGTTTTTCTTTAAAAATCAATGAGAGATTGTTACTTTTTTTTTTTTTTTTTGCTTGAAAGAGAAACTATATAAGGAAAAACAAAGAAAAACATGTAACAAACACATAAGAAAAAATACCTAATGTGGACTCATATTTATCAATCATTCCCACCTCTTTTCTTTGTGGGCTAGATCTCTCTCATAATCTTTTTTTTTAATTATCCTTATAATTTTTAAATCATGTTTGTCCAATCAATCCAAAAGGTCATAATACTATTTTAACTTTTTTCTACTCTTCCCAATCAACATCAACTCATAAGGGATGATGAGGAAAAAATATTATGAGAGGATTTGTTATTTCTCTCTTTCTAAAATAAATTAAATAGAAATAAAATTGATAAAAAAATGTCATTAATTACCTTATATTTAAAACTATTTTTTTTTTTCCTTACAAGTATTGATACATAGTGATGGTATATATGGATTGTGCTGACGTATTTAACAGGAGAAATAAGTGGGGATTGGTCCCTACATTAATTGATTGAGATTGAGATGGCTTAAATATGTCCAAATGTTGATGATGGGGTCAGTTTAGTTGAAAACGCGAACCACTCGATCTTGACCTCAACGCGTAGACTCCAGCTAGATGCCTGTCTACTATCTCCACAATGTCACCTCCATTTATAAATATTACTCACCTTTAATTAACTCAGCTTAATTCGGAAGCTGGGGTTAATTGACTCACTTTGTCTAAAAATAAAAGAAACTTTTTTAGTTTGCCCATATTTAATTCTATGAATTACATCTAGAAATTAAAGTCATATAGGAGTTGCACATTGAATAATGAGATTTTAATTAGGGATAATTTTTTAAAAGTGTAATTAACACCCTACTTTGTGAATTATGATATGGATATATTTTTTTTTTAAATATGATGTTATAAGAATGAGAGGGATTATGTATATTTACATACACATGGATTTCATGTAAGCCAGCTAATTAACCTTGGCGACAAGAATGAGTTCACAAGGTAGCTAGTGTTAAGTTATATTTAACAGTTATAGTATTAATTTTTGTTCAAGTCGTGAATCTTTAAAGTTATTTTTTGTACCTCCAAAAGATATATAGTGCTAGAAGTACTTTGATTAAAAATTTATAAGTATTTTTGCATCTTAACCCTAGGTTTAGTGGCGATGTGTTAACTTTTACTTTCTCTTGGAACACTTCAATAAGTATTAGTTAAGAAACATTTCAAACAAGAAGAAAGAGCATGCTTGCATTAGAATTTATAAACTATGTCATCAGAGATAATATAAGGGTTGTTTGTGATAGCGATTGGAAACATTCAAATATAATAGTTTTGCAATCGTTATTTACAATATATGATGTAAGTATTTAAGACAGTTTTATCTTTTTTGATGAATTGACAATTTTATCTCAACTTAAGTAAACATACTTATAATAAGCAAGCACCTCCAAAAATATACATACTCTGTTTAAAGAATTAAACTCTTGTACAAAATAATCATTCACACAGAGCACTTGTCATGTGAAAGAATGGTATCCTTATTTATTTTAACTATTTTAATATGTCATCTACATTGAAATTCAATATATATTCACAATAATAATGTATACCTCTACCAAAATAATATACACCCACAAATCATGAAAATTAAAGTGTATTTATCTTTATACTATATAAATAATTAAATTTTCATGTCATTATCATAATGTTTATTTCAAACCACCCAAAATATTTGACAATTCACAAAGTTTGCTCTCAACAATAAATAAGAGAGCCCCAACTTAATTAATTTTTAATCACACCCCACACCTTTACATTTATAAAGTGAGTCTATTATTTTTGAATATATTTTATTTTGTCAAAATCATAATAATAATAGTAATAATAATTGTTTTTTTAAAGGCACGCTATATATTGAGTACCCCACACTATAAATATTTCAATGAAATATTTTCACAATTAGTCATAGATAACAATTCTAATTGAATTAGAATCTCACTCCATTATCTTTTTTTTTTTTTTTTTCCAATTCTAATTGCCAACACCACCAGATAGCAAACCCACAATATCAATAGCATATATTACTATTACAATAATCTGTCACCCAATAGAACGTTTGCAACCATACCCAATATAACACCTTCGCCAACTCAATATTCATCAACTTTTCATGGTGTAAAAGGAAAACTCCCATATATAATCATGTTGTGAATCCAGCAGCCATATTTATTAACCGTAACAATATTTGTGATAATATAAATTAGAAAACCATTAAATTTAGGAAATTAAAAGCTGTTGGCACCATTCAACGTTATTGCGACACTTCAATGGACTTAATTTAAAACGTTGGTAATATTACGGAGACATATTAAAACCCATCATATGAAACCGTCGACCACCTAGGACTAGGAGAGCTCCCACACGTTTATAACATTCATGAAATTGATGCTATAAAATATACCCCATATTATTGCACAAATTTATTGAACATGATGGCAGTTTCATACTTGGTACGGTGGTACCTCATCAATAGCTTTTAAAACAATATTCAAAGCTGTGTACCTGTCAAACCAAAGGCTGTGAAAACCTCACTGCTATCATTCCCCAATGAACATAAAAAACCAAATGACCAGAGTTACAACAGTCAAAATTTAAGGATTCCTTTGTCCAGGAAGAATCAACAAAGGCAACGTGGTCTCTTTTTAATCCTTCGGCCCTCAGAATGTTTAAGACCGACAGGAAATATCTCTTCATATTGTTGGCAAAATCTGCATAGAACAAAAAAAAAATTATTTCAAGTCATGTTCAAGAATATTGTCCTTAAAAAGATTTCTACAAACCCCTTAATTAAATAAGAAGCGTCACTTCCTAAGATTAAATAAGTCTTTATTGCAAGGATGTAAGGTAACAAAACTGGTGTAGGTAAAAATAAAATAATTCAATAAGAGATAACGGTAATTAAGAGTAGAGGGTGGTAACCAATTCCCCAACGAATGCATTAAATTGATGAAATTTTTCACATTTGCTCTTATTAAATTTTTGGTCTCTCTCTATATTTACCAATCATTTCCACCTTTCTCATCTTTCTCTAATAGAAATTAAATAGAGATAAAATTGACAAAAAAAATACTGTTAATTATCTTACAAGTGACTCATATTTAAAATTATATTTTTTTCTACAAGTGAATCATATTTAAAATTATATTTTTTTTCTACAAGTGACTCATATATAGGTATAGAGTAGTATATATGGATTGTGTTGACGTATTTCACAGGAGAAATAAATGGGATTGGTCCGTACATGATTAGTTTTGATTGAGATGGCTTATATGTAGGGAAAATTGATGTTAGAACCCAAGATAGTAAAATAATTACAAAAAATGCCTAAGAAACATTTACATGTCAAGGTCTTTTCTAGTATTATTTTAAAAAACGTTAGCAACTATATCAGTAGCAGTTAACAACTATATCAGTCCCCGTTAACAACTAAATCAGTCTAATTAACAACTACATTTTAACAACTACATCTGTAACAATTAACAACTATATCAGTAGCAATTAGCAACTATATACGTACATTTTTTTTTTTGAAATAATGTCAGAAAAGGTCTTTTTTTTGGCATGTGAATGTTTCTTGGGTTTTTTTTGTAATTATTTTGCTACCTTGGACCCTGACATCAATTTTCCCTTATATGTATATGTCCAAACGTTGACACAGGCGTTCTTGAAAACACGAACCACTTGATCTTGACCTCAACATGTACTCTATAAGCTTTCCACTTCACAAGATGTGAGGTAGACTCCAGCTAGATGCCTATCTTTTATCTCTAGCTTCCTCACCAGCTTTCAATTCAGTTCCAATTAATGTCATCACCTCCATTAAGTATTACTCACCTCTAACGAACTCAACTTAATGAAGGAGATGTGGTTTTTTATGTTAACAAGGAGATGGGGTTAAGTGACTCATTTTGTCAAAAAATAAAAGAAACTTTTAAGTTTACCCATATTTAATATTATGAATTACATCGAGAAATTCATATAGGAGTTGCAAATTGAATAATGGGATTTTAAATGGAGATATTTTTCTAAAAGTGCAATTAACACCCTACTTTGTGAATTATGATCAGGATCACCTATTTCTTTTAAAATGTGATATTATAAGAATGAGAGGGAGTGTGTACGCGTGCGCCAACTAATTAACCTTGGCGACAAGGATCAGTTCACAATGTAGTGTTAAATATTTAACGGTCCTAATATTTTTGTTCAAATCTTAAATATTTATAGTTATTTTTACACTACAAAAGGTATGAATATAATACTAGAAGCACTTTGGGTAAAAGTTTATAAGTATTTTTATACTTTAATCCTTTCTTTCTTTCTTTTTTTTGGTTTAGTGGCTAGGTGTTAACTTTTATTATATCATTGGAACACTTCAACAAGTATCAATTAAGAAACATTTCAAACGAGAAGAAAGTGCATAATTTCATTAGAACTGAACTGATCAATCACTTATAAATGATGTTTAATAGGTTTGTTTGTAATAGTGATTTAAGTCATTCAAATGCAGTTTTTTCAATCGTTATTTATAAAATATGGTGTAAGTATATATGTGAGAATATTTTTGTCTCAACTTAAATTAACATACTTATAATAAGTAGCTTAGAACAATACATACTCTTTTTAAAAGAATCAAACTCTTGTACAAAATAATCATTCACACAGGGCGCTTGTCATGTGAAAGAATGGTAACCTTATTTTAATATACCATCCACTTTGAAACTCAATATATATTCACAATGTAACATCCCAATTTTCAAAAGCGGAATAAATTAACTTTCATTTAAAATCATTTCAAACCATCAGAGTAGACCATTTAAGCGAAGAGTATCTGTTATTTGTATTTCAAAATGCCATAAGTCTGGCGGGGTACAATAGCGGTAAGAAAATCGAGTATCTCAAAAGGACTGTACAACAACAAAAGGATGGCTTCTGCCAGAACAACTGCGGGAAGTCTTCCGCCGGGTCTCTAAGCATGCTGCTTTCCCTTTTCCTCCGACACTGGTTCTCCCGACCCTGATGCTATGTAAAGAGCTGAGGTCCCATGCATACGGACCCCAAGTAACGGTTAACCTTATGCTCAAGTATAACAGTATATTGATAACAGCATGAACATATTCACATAACAGCAGTATATCACTACATAAGTACAAAGCAGATGCATGATCACATATTGGCAGAACATAAGCACAAAGCAGTATGTAAAGCCCCACATAATGGTTGCACATATCCAGTGCCACGACGGCCCATCGTGTCCTCAGCGCTAGGCAAACCCAACGGCATTATCAAGACTATAATCCGTATCAAGCTGTAAGTATAACTGACAACCCTAAGCAGAGTTTCAGTATCTAAGCATGTCTATCACATATATGTATATAAGCAGCATAAGTGTTAAGGTTACAATACGCGTCCGTACCTCCGTTGACGATTTTTGATACTTCTGTCAAATTACGACACGTTTGACAGCGGCTCAACGGCGGTGACAGCGGAAATAGCGGTTCGGTGTTCCGAGTATCCTATAAGGTTAATATCACTAATATGAGTATTTAGAACCAAAACGGGCATTTTAGGTACAAATTACCATTTTGCCCCTGGTTTGACTGTTCGGCGGAATTTCGCCAGAGCTTCGCTGTTTTGACTTTAATTTCTCAAAATTTTTGCTATAGCCTTTCCTCTATCATATTTATAAAATAAATATCATATTTATTCTTAAAATATGAAGATTAAAGACTATTCTAGCATTCCTATTATAACTACCGGAAAAATTACCGAACTAAAGACTAGGGACCGAAGACTTACTCAGAGCTTCGCTGGGATTTTTCTCCGGACTCCTCCTTCTTCCTTTCTCTCCAAATTTTCGAAATCCTCAAGAGAACTTGGTGTGAGATTTGTGAAAGAATGGAGAGGTATTTATAGGAAAACCAGATGGCATTTTCGTAATTTCGTTAAACTTTATCTGGTTGAATTCTGACCGTTGGATCGTACTTTTGCTAGGTGGTAAGATCTTGGCCTTACACCTCTCAAGGATGATGTCATCCCTGCTACATCATCAAGTCTTATATCATCTTGCTTTATCTGATGAAATCCCGGTTCGGTGCCCCGATCACGAGATTCCGTAGCACCTTAAAATTCCGAGAACAATACGTCGAAGGTCTTTTCTTCCTCTTTAAGAATACTGGGTTCTTCTACCCTTATATACCCAGTAAGGACATTCTGTTGTCTGCCGAAAACCCTCGGTATTCGCAACCGGTTTCAGAAATAACTTCGGTCGATACTAACTTCTGGATAAAAATCCACTGACCAATAATATATTCTGGTTTTTCCTAACTCATTCCTAAAATCTCACAACGGAATTACTTTCTATCCGTGGTCATTTATCCTGTTCATTTTTCCTCTGATTATTATATTATTATCTAATTAACACATGTCTTAACTTATAATGTTATTTTAATGCAAATATCTAGATATTAATTTCTTAATTTTCATTTCATTTTTCTTTATTTTTCTTCTAATTTTCGTTTTTATTTATATATATATATTTATTTTAAGTAATTTTCACCTTTTTCTCTTTATCTTATGTCTAAACAATTAGCCATTAATTATCTAATTAATCACTTACTAATTGTTGACAATTTTCTTAATTAGTAATAATTATTATCTCACAACTATTTTACTGAAATTGATAATTTATGCATTATGCAAAATATTAAAAACCATGGGGCAATTTATGTTCCCCAAAATGATATTTACTTTTGCCTCATTATTTCCCAAGGAAAATAATCTTATAAATTACCTAAATTAGAGACAACATACTCTCTAATTTTTAATGAATATTTAATTGTCTCTCAGGATTTATCATAATATTCTCAGGGTATCTCATAACCCACAAATTCACTTAGGAATTTTTAGCTCTTTATTTCTCCTAATTTCATGAGAAATTACCTTTAAGAAATAAGGTAATTATTTCCCTAGTTTTGAGACCACCAATTCACCTATTTTCAATAGATATTTATTTGTTAATATAATATTCCAGATAAATAATTATCCGAGTATTACACACAATAATCATGTATACCTCATGATAATAATACACCCACAAATCATGAAAACTAAAACGCATTTATCTTTATACTATATAAATAATTAAATTTTCATGTCATCATCATAATGTTTATTTCAAACCACACAAAATATTTGACAATTCATAAAGTTCGCTCTCAACAATAAATAATAGAGCCCCACTTAATTAATTTTTAATCACAAAACCACACCTTGGCATTTACAAAGTGAGTCTATTATTTTTTAACATATTTTCTTTTGTCAAAATAATAATGATAGTAACAATAATTGTTTCTTTAAAGGCACGCTGTATATTGAATACCCCACACTTTTAAATATATCAATGAAATATTTTCTGGATAACAATTCTAATTGAATTAGAATCTCACTCCATTATCTTTTTAACATTCTAATTATAACGATGCCGCCACCACCTGATAGCAAGCCCACCATATAAATAGCATACATTACTAGCATATCCAATACAACGTTTGCAACCACACTATTACTGAAATTTCTTTTTAGACCGGGTAAAAATTGTTTTCTAGAGCCAGTCTCAATACAGTCGATCTTAAAAGTCTGTTACTTTTAAAACTAATTTTTCACCCGATTTTAAAAATCACTTTTTAGACCTGTTTTTTAATATATAACTTCTAAAAGGTAAAATTTTTAATTACACAACCAGACTTAAAAGTGTTTTTAATTTTGTCCCAGCAAAAATAGCACTGTGATGGCCATTAGAAGTGCCACCCACTGCCCCAACCTCCTAGTGATCTTAGTGTCACTCTCGAGCTTCCCCCTTCCGACCCCCGGTTCTTTCTCATAAAAGGAAGCCCCTTTATCACCATCGAGGTCACACAGCGGACGTCGGTTTCTATCTCTATCGTCCACGACATTTTGTCATTCTCATCCAGCAATTCTCTCATGAAACACAATGTTAAGCTTGATATAAGACGTGGCTCATCTATGCCTCTTCACTGTTTCATTTTAGGCATACCTCTGTAGTTGAAAATTACCTTTGATGATGGGTTTTCCAGGTTCTTTCGGATTGCAACGTTGTCGAATTCAAAGAATCCCAAGTTCGAGGAAACTCTGGATCAATTCAATTCCTATTTCAACTTGCTTTTCTCATAATGGGCATCAATATCTTATTTGTTTACATCTTCTCAATCTTCTTCATTTTTCACTATACAATCATCATTGGATAGAAGATCATCAAAATTATATACATAAGAGTTTTGAACTTTCTTTTTCTCGCCCAATATTAAACTGACCGTAACAAAAACAACATTATTCATAATCTTTTTCTTTAGGAGAAATGAAAATAGAGTTTTTCTTTCTTTCTTTTTTAATTTTTGGTTTTAAGTAAAAATGGTAAAACATAAATTTTTATGCTTTTAGTTTTTACACAGAGTTTTTACTTGTTTTTATTGAATACAGTTTTTACTTGTGTCTTAACATTTATCATTCCAATAAATTTACACTAGTTTTTTACAACAATAGTTACAACAGTCAAAATTTAAGGATTCCTTTGTCCTAGAAGAATCAACAAAGGCAACGCGATCTCTTTTTAATCCTTCGGCCATTAGAATGTTTACGGCCCACAGGAAATAACTCTAAACATTGCTGGCAAAATTTGCATAGAACGTGGAAAAAAAAAATCATTTCAAAGTCGTGTTTAAGAATATTGTCCTTAAAAAATATTTCGCAAACCCCTTAGTTAAATAGGAAGTGTCACCCTAAAATTAAACAATCCCTTATTGTAAGGATGTAAAGTGATAGAACTAGCGGAAGGTAAAATAACTTAAGAGATAATTGATATTTCTTATTTTGTTCTACTTATAACGTTATAAAGAGAGTATTTATATACAATAAATTAATGTCTTCAAATGGTCCCTTTTAAAGCACTAGACCTCTCCGATTAAAAAGTTATAACCATTTACTAAATTCATGAATTAACTTAAATTCCTTAGTTTATAAGGATATGGCTTCTCAAAGTATTTTTTTTATATTTTAAACTATTCCAATAATATTAGGGAGACCGTTCTTTGACACGCCCTTTTACCATAGCAATATTTACAATACGTTTTTCTCTTACCGTGATTGAATTTTTTTGCATATAAATAATTATATAGAACAAAAGAAAAGAGTGATATGCAACCAAGATCAATGCAAGCTAAAATCGTCATGTGGGTTGTGTTCGTTCAAAAAGGAAAAGAGCACCCACATTCTCATTCCTGATTTCACATTCTCTCCTATGATCCTAGTTATCGGCTCTCACCATTAATTCAAAACAGTGAATTTTGCTTATAAAACAAAATCGATCTGAGCCATTGGGCTCTCCTTCTTCCAATTAAGCTGAGCCACGGTTTCATTGCCACTCTGGCATTTGTAGAGCTTCTTCGTTTTCTTCCTTCCAGAACCTCTTATCCGATTTCGCTTTTTCTTTCATGTCAATCACCGAAAATTTCTCAAGGGATGTTTTTTTTTTTTTTGGAAAATTGTATTTACGTTCACGTTAGAGAAAATATAACAAAATAGTCATTTAAAATCTTCAAATTATATTTAAGTCTTGTGAAATTTTTTTGTGATAAATTCTAATTAATTGTTGGACTCGTCATTATACCATTCATGGATATGTTAGTGGAAGCCCTTTGATTTGGTGGTTGAATTGGAATTTATTGTAAAAAAATCTTATAAAACTTAAATATAATTCTGAGTTTTTATTTTCTTTTGTCAGAATCCAAATGCAATTTTTTTTCTTTTCTTCCGTACCTGATACGTCTGATTCTCCATCGCGGAAGGTTCCTTTCTTCTTATCTCCAAGGCTAAATTAAAATTTTGAAGCTTTTATGTTTCTGAATTTAAAACGAACATGGGAGCTAATAAAAAATACAGTTGTAATGAATCATCTGCAAGAAATCGGATAATGACATATACGTGCGACATGTAGTGTTCGAAACTGATGACTTGACTTGATAAGAAAAGGGAGAATGACGTATACATCCTAAATAAGGGAAATAATATATTGACAAGTTTTATAGTTATTAAATAATAACTTATTCACTTGTCAATTTCTTATTTTCAATTATCAATAAAGACTTTTATGATATTATTTTACTTGGTTGGGACTTCATTTTCCTAAAAAAAAAGGAGAGGGGCTTGCGGATTGTGTTTATAAGCAAAACTCATCGTTTTTACTTGATTCACAAAGTTAAATCAAAACATTCTTTAATTTAAGGTCTATTTATAAGGTATTTCTAATATTTTTTTTACATAAATTAAAGAAATTCTTAAACTTTATTAACTCTACCTAAAAAATCGACAACTTTACCCTTATTTAGCCGCTACAAATGCTTAGGATTGTTTGTATTCTATAGTGGTTTTATGATTAACCACTACAAATGTAACACCCCAAATTCCATGTTTGAAAACATGTCGGTTGACACTTAGTTTTAGGAAAATCAATAGAGTTTGAGGTGCTACAGTTTAGAGTAATATGAAAATGGATAGCGTACGCTAATATTCGGACAATGAGTATCTGATATAAAATGCCTAGACATATGTTGATGCCTCGACATAAGCTGGTATATTAAAAATTTTCCTGAAGAAATATTTATGTGATACAATTTACAGAGATTAAATACATTTATCTGATAAATAAAGTCTTAAACTAAACCTATGGCTTAAAACCCAACAACAGTTAATCAAACATATTGGCCAAATCGGTGTTTAGTCTAATGGGAGTCTATCCGTCTTTCATGGCGACTTATGACAACCCACCGACAAACCCTTTCTTAGTTTAAACACCAATTAGTTTGAAATAATTTTATCGGATTCATGCCAGAAACTAGGTCCTAATAGCTTACTTTAGATCCTTGTCTTCGACCGGTGCCTTTTCGCGGCTCTGTCCATCGGTGCCTCTCTTTGGCCCCTTTCTTCAGTGTCTTCTCTGGTCCTAGTTCTTTTCCTTGAACCTTTAGTCCAAGCTGAGGTCCAATACTCATTGAACTTCAGGTAACAGTTAACCTCATAAACAAAGTATGATAAATATATATGACAGATATTCATAACATTTTAGCATTAACAATACATAGCACACAACAGATGTAAAGTTATCACAACACAACAGTACATAGCACACAACACATGTAAAGTTTGTCCCTGTTTGCACTAATTAGTGCCACGACGGCCCATCATGTCCTCAGTGCTAGGAAAACTCAACGGTATTATCAAGACTATAACTCGTATATATCTGAATGTATAAACAATGATCTAAGCCCCATAAACTTAGTCACGGTGCACGGCTCAAGACCTTGTCTTGTCCCACACTCAACATGAATTAACTAATCATATATAATCATACAAGACACATCATAGTTAAAGTTACTAGTACGCGAACGTACCTTCGTTGACGATATTTGGTACGTTTGACGGCTGGGTACCTTTCACTATGTAATGGCCAACCGTCCGCCTTTTTAACCCAACTCTGGACCTCCCGTATATTCCTAGAGGGTAATACGAGATCTATTAACTCATAAACATCATAACGGACATTTTAGTCAAAAATGCCCATTTTGCCCGACTTCGCTAATTGGCGAAATTTCGTCAGAACTTCGTTACTTTGACTCTAATCTTCCAAAATTTTGACATATCTCTTTCTCCAATATATTTTTGAAATAAATATCATATTTATCCCTAAAACAGGATATCTAAACTAACTTGGAAGATTAAAGATTAATATTGCATTTCTACTATAACTACCGAAAGAAACACTAGAATTTAAGACTAGAGGCCGAAGAACTTACCTAGAGCTTCGCTATAATTTTCCTCGGGCTCCTCCTTCTCTCTATTTTCGAAATCACTCTTGTGATTTGGTGTGAGAATTTTAAATGGTGGAATGGCCTATTTATAGAGAAATTCTGGTTACTATTCATGCTTTATCAGATGGATTTTGGACCTTAGGATCGCACTTCATTGAAATGGCAAGATCTTGGTCATACACCTCTCAAAAAATGATGTCATCCTTATAACATTATTCTTGCTTTTTGGTCTTGTACCGATAAAGTTTCCTGTTTAGTGTCATAATCACGTAATCTTGGGAAATTTCAAAATTCCGGGAACATAGCCCCGAAGATCTCTTCTTCCTCATTCAAGATACTTGGGTTAACTAAATTTTTTATCTCATTCAAGACATTCCGTTGCCTGCCGAACATTTCTGGACAAACGCCGTCGGATACGGAAATAACTTCTGGCAACACCAACTTCTGGATAAAAATTCACTTGTCCATAATATGTCTTGGTCTTAGAAACTTAGTTCATGGCTTTTGAGTTATGATTTAATTTCCATTGGTTCTCATTTATATTATCTGTCTCTTTTTTAAAAAATATCTTTTCGTCTTATCTCATAATCATTCCACCGGTTACGGAAATGACTTCTGAGATAGCCCACTACGGGAGAAAAATATACTTGTTTATAATAAGTTCTTATGTTAGATACTTAGTTCACATATTTTGAAATATGATTTATTTTCTATCGGTTCTCGTTTATCCTATTTGCTTTTTTCTCAAAATATCTCACTTTATATTATTATTATATAAGTATCATTATTCCATTTTTCACAAATATCTCCACCCTCTCTCTCTCTAAATTTTCGGTTTTTCTTCTTTATTCATGTCTAAACAATTAGCCATTAATTATTTAATTAATTACTTACTAATTGTTGACAATTTTCTTAATTGAGATTAATTATTATCTCACAACTATTGCACTGACATTGGTAATTTATGCACCCTGCATAATATTAAAAATCATGGGGCAACTTATGTTCCCCAAAATAATATCAAATTTTGTCTCATTATTTTCCAAGGAAAATAATCCCATAAATTATCTAAATAAGAAACAACATACTTTCTAATTTTTAATAAATATTTAATTGTCTCTAAGTATTTTATTATAATTTTCTCAGGGTATTTTATAACTCATAACTTCACTTAGGGATTTTTAGCTCTTTATTCCTTCTAATTTCATAAGAAATCACCTTAGGAAATAAGGTAATTATTACACTAATTTTGAGACCACAAATTCACCTATTTCCAATAGGTATTATTTGTCAATATAATATTCCAGATAAATAATTATCCAAGTATTACAACAAATGTTTAAGATTGTTTGCATTTTGTAATGGTTTATAATTGTAACTGCTATAAATGTGAACTGTTTGCATTTTGTAGCAGTTTTTCTTATAACCACTACAAACTTTTATTTACAGAAAGAATTTGCAGCATAAAGTTAAACATTGATTTGAAAATAACTGTCAACCATATGAAAAAATGCAAATGTTGTGCTACTTATCATGATACCAAGCACATGCCATTTGCATTTTTTCATCGGTTGATAGCTAGTGCTAAACTAATGTTTAGCTTCATGTTGCAAATTCTAAACCCATAATAGAATAATTTGCTTGGAAAACTCTTTATATATAGGTTTAACTTTGTAGCTGTTCTATAAGTAACCACCACAAATATAAATATTCTTAGCGGTTTCTTGGCCTAATTGCTACAAATGAGTTAGACTCTTTACATTCTATAGCAATTTATACATAAAACTGTTACAAAAATTTGGACTTTTCGAATTCTTTTAGAGCTTCTTACTTTTAAACCGCAACAACATTCATGAGATAACATGTCTTGCTGGCGCCACATTTATAGAGGTTTCCTTTCAAAATTCCGCTACAAAGTATCTGTTACAAAACTAGCGCTAGCTAAGCGCTATATTGTGTGGTAGTTATTTAGTGAGAACCAATACAAAGCTTTTTCTCTAACTAACCATGGCTTGGTATAAGTGGTCCCTTTGCAAATTTGTAGTAGTTTTGGTCAAAACCGCTACAAAATATGATATTGGTAGAAGTTTTTTTGTAACCGCCATGAATTAATAGTTTGTTTTTGTATTGTTAAAAGCACACTATATATTGAGTACCTCACACTTTTAAGTATTTTAGAAATATTTTCACAATTAGTCATAAATAACAATTATAATAGAATTAATCTCACTCCATTATTTTTTTCATCCTAAATATAACAATGCCAACAACACTCGATAGCAAGCCCACCATATAAATAGCATACATTAATTATTATTATTATTATAATAAAGGTTAAGTAGTAAATTCACCTTAGAAGTATACACTCGAGAGCAATGTTGCCCTAAAAGTTTTTTTGAGCTCAATGTTACCCTGGAAGTTTAAAGACGTAACAATATTGCCTTTATTCGTAAAAAAGTTAATAGTCAACATCAATATTTTAACGGTCAACGTTAGTTTTTTAACGGTAAAGAGCAATATTGTTACATTTTTAGACTTTCAGGGTAAAATTGAGCCTAAAAAAACTTTTAGGATAACATTACTCCTCAATGTATACTTCCAGAGCAGATTTGCTGTTTAACCATACCTAACAGAGCGTGTGCAACCATACCCAACATAACACCTCCACATATTCAATATTCATCAACTTTTCATGGTGTGAAAAGGAAAACTCCCATATATAATAATGTTGTGATCCCAGCAGAAATATTTATTAAACGTAACAATGTTTGTGATAATATAAATTAGAAAACCAATAAATTTAGGAAAAACTGTTGGCACCATTCAGTATTATTGCAACACTTCAATGGACTTTTAAAACGTTGGTAATATTACGGACTCATGTTAAAACCCATCATATGAAACCGTCGACCAACAAGAAAAGCTCCCACCCGTTTATAACATTCACCAAATTGATGCTACTCCCTCCGGTTAGGCTAGGGAGGACAATAAGTCAGGCCATTATTAGGAGACTCGCAGTCTCGTAGTGCCGCCTATTTATGGTCTGATCTCGCCTGACCTATTTGTTAAAAGATCAAACTAATACTTATTTAAAGACCTAAACGTCTAAATAGGTCAAGCTTATTTTTTTTAAGGTCGGGCCTGTAAGCCTTCAGGCCGACCTGTTTACACATTAAATAAATGTATATTTATATTATATAAATAACATAATATTTATTTTTTAAATTATAATATTCTAATTTCAAAATGCACAAAATCTACTTATGACCTTTAAGGCTTCAATAAGAGACCTTTTTAAGAGCCTATATTGTAAGTAGAGTTTTAAAAAAGACTCTAGGCTCAACCAGACTTTATGAAGGCTCAGATCCAATTCTAAGAAATGCCTACATTCAGGCTCAGGCATAGATTTAAGCCTATTTAGCCAAAGCCTGGCTTATTTCCATGCCTACTTCTAATCCTAAATATAAGATAGATTAGATTTTTTCTTAAAATATTAAAGAAACAAGTTATTTAATCATATTATATGTTATGTATAATTAGATGGATTAAATACTATTTTTGCCCCAGAAATTTGATAATGGAGCAAATATGCTCTAAAAGTTTTATTCATGAGCAAATTTGTCCTTGGAAGTTTTCAAAGAAAAGCAACAATTTAATGATCAAGATCAACCGATGGGCAAGATTGCTAAATTTTTAAACTTTTGAGGTAAAAATGAGACTAAAAAAACTTCCGGGTGCTAATGCTCCTCAGGGTAAATTTTTATAGCAAAAATGATATTCAACCCTAATTAGATTATATATTAGCTTATAAGTCAAACAAATTAGTTTGGAGAAAAAAAGTAAATACTTTAAAGTAATTAAATTAGCTTACTTAATTTTTTTTTTAAAAAAAATCAACTCTTTCTTATATTTAAAACCGGAGAGAATATAAAATATCCCATATTATTGCACAAATTGATTGAATATGATGGTAGTTTCATTATTATTACCACTCTGATTTTATTTATAAATCCAAATGAACTAATTCTCACATATTAAGGAGAATTAATTAATTCGTTAATTATAAGCTAAATTTTCAATTTTACCCTTATTTATCATTAGTTTAAAATGTTAACATAAATAAATTATTTTATTTATTACAATTAATAGGAACAAAAATATAACAAATGCATCTATTGCTCAGAAACTGAACTTATAATAAGAATCAAATTTTTTTAATTAAAATAGACTTATAAATAAGATTATTATGATATCTTTTCTTTTAAGGTTTAAAACAATATTCAAAGCTTTGTAACTGTCAGACCAAAGGCTGTGAAAACCTCACCGCTATCATCACCCAATGAACATGAAAAACCAACAGTCAAAATTTAAGGATTCCTTCGTCCAGGAAGAATCAACAATGGCCACGCGGTCTCTTTAATCCTTTGGCCCTCATAATGTTTAAGACGGACACGAAATAACTCTCAACATTGTTGGCAAAATCTGCATAGGAAAAAAAAAAAAAAAAAACTCAGTTCAAGTAGTGTTCAAGAATATTGTCTTTAAAAGATATTCCGTAAATCCCTTGATTAAATAGGAAGTGTCACTCCTTAAAGATTAAACGAGTCCTTCTTGTGAGGATGATGTAAGGTAATAGAACTAGCGGAAGGTAAAAGAGATAACTAATATTTCTTATTCTCTTTTGCTTATGACGTTGTAATGAGGATATTTATATACAATGAATTAATGTCTTAAAATGGACCATTTTAAACCACTAGACCTCTCCAATTAAAAAGTTCTAACCATTTATTAAATTCATAAATCAACATAAATTTCCTAGTTTATATAAGGATATGATTTTCTCAAAGCATTTTTATTTTATTTTATAATATTTCAATAATATTAGGGAGGCCTTTCTTTGACACGCCCTTTTACCATAACAATATTTATAACACGTTTTTATCTTACAGTGATTGAATTTGTTTGCATATAAATAATCATATAGAACAAAAGAAAAGAGTTATATGTAACCAAAATCAATGCAAGCATGTGGGTTTTGTTCGTTCAAAAAGGAAAAGCAACACCCACATTCTTATTCCTGATTTCACATTTTTCTCCTATGGTCCTAGTTATCGGCTGTCTCCATTGAACTGTTCGTCTGTTCTCTCCATAAACAAAATCGATCTGAGCCACTGGGCTCTCCTTCTTCCAATAGCCACGGTTTCACTGCCACTCTTGCATTTGTAGAGCTTCTTCGTTTTCTTCCTTCCAGAACCTCTTAATCCGATTTCGCTTTTTCATTGATGTCAATCACCCAAAATTTCTCATAGGAAGTGTTTTTTTCTTTTTTTGGAAAATTGCATTTACGTCTTGGCTAACAAAAAAATACAACCAAAAATAGTCATTTCAAATCTTAAAACTATATTTAAGTCTTATGAGAAGTTTTTGCAATAAACTCTAATTGATGGACTTGTCATTATACCATTCATGAACTTGTTAGTGGACGTTTGCAAGTCGAATTGGAATTTATTGCATCAAAGTCTTATAAGATTTAAATACAATTCTATGTTTTCAATAGACTATTTTTATTGTATTTTCTTTTGTTAGGACCTAAATGCAATCCCCCCCCCCCCCTCTCTTTTCCCCTTTTCTTCCATACCTGATGGGTCTGATTCTCTATCGCGCGGAAGATTCCTTTCTTCTTATCTCCAAGCCTAAATTAATGCTTTGAAGTTTTTTTGTTTCTGAATTTTTAAACGAACATGGGAGCTATTCAATGGTTACAATTGTAATGAATCCTCTGCAAGAAATCGGAGAAGAAGCTCTACAAGTGCGACATGAAGTGATCAAAACTGATGACTCGACTTAAAGAAAAGGGAGAATGACATATAGATCCTAATTAAAGGAAATAATATATTGATAAGTCTTATAAGTTATTATTGATAACTAATTTATTTATTAATTTCTTTATTTACTTATCAATGAAAACTTTCTTGACATTATTTTCTTTAGTTGTAATCTAAAAGTCATGCTCCCATAAGAAAAAGAGAGGGCCTCGTGTATTTTATTTATAAGAAAAATTCACCATTTTTACTTGACTCACAAAATGGTGAATAAAGACATTATTTAATTTAACGCTTATTTATAAGACACTTCTAATATTTTTTTACATAAATTAAAGAAATTCTTAAAATTTATCAACTCTACCTAAAAAATCAACAATTTCACAATTTTAACCTTGTTTAACTACAAACTTTCCAATAAAATAACAATCTATACAATACAATAATAAATATATAGTAAAATTATACATTCAAGTAAAAAATTTAACAACATGCCTCATAAATAGGAAATAAAAATATACTCCCTCTCTTTCCGATAAAAACAAGCATAGAATCAGTAGAGTTCTAACCCTATATTTGGATAAAGAGAAAAATAGGAGAAAAATAATACTAATAGAAAAATTTTCAAAAAATAGTACATTTTTTTTACCATTTTAAAAAGTTTTCATTCATAGTATTCACTTTCTCCTATTTTTCTCTCAATCTTCTCCATCCAAATAGAGTTAGGGTTAATTTACCAATGGGATTAGACAGCAATAACATTAGTCGGAGACAAACTTCTAATGCTATCAATGGTTGATGCAATCATTGGTTCAACCATAAAATATTTGTAGCCTAGGTCAAAAATTAAACATATTGAACTATTTATTAAATAATATTGTATAATATTAAAAATATAAATAAATAATAATTGACAATTATAAATCAAAACAAGATAAAAGATGATACAAATTTTTTTAGTAAATATCTTAAATAAGAATTTTTCTTTCCTCTCACAATCTAATGAATAATAAACTTAACATTTAGATCTAAAAAATAATAATTGGAGAAAAATAAAAGAAATATAATATAAACCCCAAAAAATATTTTTAAAAAATATACAGATATGATTCAATTTCAGCTAAATAAATAACCTAAATAATAAATTGAAATCGATTAAAATTAGCCATGAATCATCCTTTACATATCTATAGTCATCTATTCTCAAAACTCAAGACTCTTCCAAAATCATAACTCTAGAATTTTCACTAATTAGCACAATATTACTATCATTGAAAGAGAAAAATACGTAGAATAATTTTCATAAAAAGAGTGAGGCGGAAAAAAAGTGATTTGAGTACCTATTTAATTTTTAAAATAAAGATGAACAACGCTGGAGTCTGAAAGTGGCAAAAGTTTGACACCTCTGAATTGTCTCATGCAAACAAAGAAAATGACAAAAGAAGGTGGTGTGTATTTGATTTAATTCCGTCTTTCACATGCAAGCTAAAGGGCTATAGGCCCCTCCAATTATTATTATCATTCATATTTTTTTATAGGCCACGATTTTTTTTAAAAAAAATCAAAACAAGATATAAGATTATTTTAACATTTTCAGTAGGTATCTCAAATAGGAATTTTACTTTCCTCTTACAGTCTAATGAATAATGAATCAAACATTGTTCTAATAAAAAATAGTGTAATTATAAAGAATATAAAAGATTAGTTGGAGTCAAATTATTGATCAAAATAAAATATTATATATTGCATACATATAAATAAATATGATAAAAGAAGATTTGACCCTAGTTGACCAAGAGATGTAGTTCCGTCATTGGATGCAACTCACCCTGCATCATACTCGTAATATAAAATAGCACGTTATCAATAAGTTTGAAATTTATAAATTTCCATGTTCTATCATATTATTATTTGAACGTGTTTTTTGGTGATAATGTGACATGATTATTTGAATGTTTAAATGACTTGGATTTGTTTTACTTTAGTACAGCACATTTAAATTTATAAATATAAAATTTTTTATTTTCATTAATATAACATTGAGAAATAGTATAAACGTGTATAAAGAAAAGACCTAAATGTGGGTTAATGGTGACATTTCTTTTCTTTTTAGTTTGATTTTAATTTTAGTTCGCCTGATTTTGTTTCTTACTTGTTTCAAAAAATATTGGTCCTCTTAGCTTTTTTCTAAAAAAATGATAAATTATTTTTAACTACTTGTATATAAAAAATAGATTGAAAAAAAAAATTTAATCTTTTAATTCCTCTACTTTTGATTTGGTTATACCTTAATTTTTAAATTTTAACTTAATGTAACCAAATTTATATAGTTTTGATTGAGTTAAAACTTAAAACTTATTAATCTTTAAACTTTATTCATTGTAATTCAGTGCATATTGGTTTCATTAAAAAAATTTCTTTAGTATTACTCCTCTATCTTATTTCAAAGAATCTCATTTCGTTTATTGGCCCTTCCAATTATTTTTCTTATCCAAATTATTTTCAACTGTTTTCTCATTAGTAAATGACATTCCTACTCTTTTTACACACACACACACAGTGAAAATAAGCCGAGCCTATCCCGGCGCTGCCTCCCAATACAACGAGAAAAGGACCGCCCGTGAATTCTGAGCATCCTTTTGCCACAGTTCAGCAGTGAAAAGTGAAAACACAGTCAAGTGGAAGCAAGCGGAGCCAGACCATCTGGATAAATATATATTTTCACTCGTGTTAAATATAAAAGTCAATTAATTTTTTTTAAGAGATTAATAAATTTAAATATATTACATTAAAGTATTTTAATTCATCATTTTTTAAAAAATAATTTATTTAACTTATAAATTGATATGTAATTTAATAATACATAATATGTGTTATGAATGAGTAATTTATTTATTTTTTTAATCTTTTATAAAAATCAATTATATCTTATATTAAAAATAGTTGGGGGTAATATTACATGAGATCATATATATAATCCACTGACCAAGGACATAGCGTTATGACTTTACTCCGCATGATATACATGATTAAAAGTACAAATGCCTCAACTTTAGCTTGTGTTTCCACATGTTCACATCGTCAAGATGCCTTCCCCAGGATTGAGAGTAAACATACCTCAATGTCAACCTGCGTTTGCACAAATTCACATCATCGAAGATGTCTCTCCCAACGTTTTGACCAATTCCAGGATTTAGTCCATTTTTTTTGTGAGACTATCCAACCCTTTTACTAGTTGAACAAGAATAAAGAGGTGGACGTCAATAAATTTAAATCTAATGATAAACTCTCAAATCAATTAAGTACGCCACATTCTTTGACCCCCAATTCTTGTTGGTTCAAAAAACCAATGAAAAAGACAATAAAAGAAAAGAATTGCACTTCGCTTTTTAGGTCTTCTAAAAAAATGGTTAAGTAGTAAATCTATTTTAAAAGTATAGATTTAAGAGTAATGTTGTTTTGAGATTTTTCTTTATTTTCTCAATAAAACTCTAAAAGTTTTAAAATGTAGCATATTCCGTTAAAAAACTAACATTGACTTGACTGTAAAATAATTGACGTTAATCGTTAACTTTTTAATAAAAATAGGTAACATTGTTATATTTTAAAACTTTCGGGTAATATCGAGACTAAAAAAAATTCAGGACAATATTATTCCATAACAAAAATTTTGGGAGGAACAAATTTATAGTACTTGACCCAAAAAAAATCGCTTTGTAATCTCTGATATCCGAATTTCATGCTTTGTGGGGAATTATGACAAGTGAATACTACTCTGATTCATATTAATCACACGTACGACCATCTTAATGGACAAATTATTGTGTTACGAATAACGGGTCAATGTAAACTCATATTTTCACAATTTAAAAAAATCTCTCACACATCCCTTATAATTTCATGAGACTTGGTTATGATAATTGTTATTAAAACCTCAATATAAATCCCCCCGTATAATAACGGAGATACATTTGTGAATCAGCTGTAGTACATAATATTAAATTTTCTGGCCCAGAAGTAGTCAGCATCAGCAACTAAAATATGAGTTACACGCGTTGAGCGAAAAAAATATGAGTTATACGTAGCGGAGACTTTAGAAAGTCACCGTACATCGTACAAGAGTCACCGTCCAAAAGAAACCCAAAAAATATGAGACTCTTTAATTTGGTCAATTTCTAACACTGTCTACATACATTTTCGCTGCATTTATTTGATTTTGTCTTTATCGTTTGGTTAATTTTCATCATTAATTCTTCATCTTAATTTTTGAACCTATCTACCACTCACTTGTATCTTGCATCAGAGCCATCCATCTCAACTAAGAGTCTGAGATAAAGGGGAGATAATAATTATAAATGAGAAACATTTACCAGCTTTAAATATAAGACATAATTAATTTTTTTTTAGAGATTACAAATTTTAATTATTCTTTTAAAATATTTATATTTGATCGTTTTTCTCCAAACTATTTTGTTTAATATATAACTTAAGAATACATAATATATAATATAATTAATTAACTTATTTAGCTTTCTTAATCTTTTAAAAAAGATTAACTCTGTGTTTAATATTATTTAAGACCAAGCAAGTATCTTAAATATGGGTGAAACTTCAACTACTTTTACTGACCCTATCAGACTCTCTTCGGCCTTGTCTTTTGAACAACTTCACTTGCACTCACGGTAAAAAGAATCCTTTATAACAAGATAGAAAATCTTGTTGAAATTTCCCATCTCCTTAAAGATATTAAAATCCAGAGGTTTGTTTCTTAATTTCTTTATGCAAAATCTAATTAATTAATTTGATTAAATTAAAGAGGTTACTGATGTTAGTTAATATATGTTCATCTTTCTCAATTCCTTCTCTGCTTCTAGAACTTGATTATTGTTCAAGAAGTATGATCAAAATTAATTTGACAAAAAACAGATCAAAATACAAAATAGGTGTTATATTTAAAAACTAACACTAATTCCATAATTAGGTTATATATCAAGGATGAGAGGAAGTAAAACCTTTCCACTATCCATTTTATGATTTGAAAAGATATGATTTGGAACGTTTTTGTTTGTCAATAACTTAATTTAAATGTATTTAAAACGTTAAGCTTATAAGAAAAATATTTACACTGTTTTTAATATTATTCTTATTAATTATATTAAACTCCAGTATCATACTATTTTTTTCCACATATTGCCTTCTTTTCTTAATTAATTAGAAGGAAATACAACACCTAATCTTGGGGGATCGAACCCACTTGCTAGTTGCTAGCGATGCCTTCATTCTAGCTAATCTATTGATTATTTGCTATTGCCATCTTTAATTGCATGTTTTAACTAATTTAATTTATAACACATTTTCAACATGTTTTGTCATATCTATTTTTTTTTTAAAAAAAACAGATCATTAATTTAATCTTAAAATTTAATCCCTTTTTAATTTTATCCCTGTTTGACATGCATATATTATACTTTAACCCTTTACAAAACAATAAATTAAGGGTAAAGTCATATTTATTCGATAAAAAAAATTAAAAAAAATCACTACAGTGATTTATGTTAGGTAAAAAAGGCTCTGTCTACCTTGTAGGAAGATTACTCCTGGTCGGCAACTCTGCAATTAGTTATTTTTACCTTAAAGAAGTACATGCATTAGCTAACAAGTTTCTGCTAATAAAAATAATTAAAAAATTAAAAATAGTCGTCTTGTTTCAAATATATAAAACGTGTTTAACTAAAATACAAGAATGGTGGGCATGCAACATTTGTAATTGGGCAATTGGCCTTGAGGAAATAATGAGAAAGATCATCACATTAGAGCCGTCAACTGTGACAACCTCGTTAAAAGTTAAAAGTAGAGGATTTAATAACGGAGTTGGTCAAGGCGTTGAGGAGGTATCTTAGTTTCTAGGTGCCTAGTTAAATGTCTGAGTGTAATAAATGGTTAGCCCTGCTCAACATTAGTATTATTTAGGAGGAAGGGAGATTTCGTTTTACCTTTGGATCGTAGGTGAACCCAATCTCTTTCTTAAAATTTTAATATTAAAAAAAAAAAAAAATTGTATAGACGGCGTCGAGGCAATATTCATACTGCCCGCTCATCAATGACCCTCATCCAAGCATTTCCCTTTAATCTCCCCCCCACACACACACACACACACACACTTATTTATTCAACACCTTCTCTCTTATCACAGCTACTTATTCTCTGCTGAGTCTCCTTCGTCTTCGTCTTCTGCAACATAACATCTCCCACTTCCTTAATAATCCCTTTCCAGCTTCCATCACTTTCTTGATAGCTTCCTCTCACCATCTCTCTGTCTCTCTCTCATGGCAGCTTTTTCTCATTGCTCCTTCCTCTTGTCACCTTTCTGCGACCAACCTCTCTTAAATTCCACTCCCCACCACCACCACACTCACCATTCTTCCAACGAAACTGACACGAATCAGAGCTCCGGCATGACTGCTAACGATCATAATGAGCCTCCTTCCGTCACCAAAACACACTCTCTGCCCGCCACCGACACCTCCATGCTCGGTGTCGCTAAGAAGAAGAACAAGAACAAGAAGGAAAATCGCAGAAATGGTCCATCCAAGGTACGACCACCATTAATTAGAGGTTTCCTCATAAAATTTTGCAGATTTTGTCCCAACATTGGTTTATTATTTTCTTTTTGCTCATGGTTTATTACTAATTGTAGGAGGGTAGAGAAGGAAGAAACAAGAAACAGAAGAAGAGCATCAATGGTAATGGTGAGGTGAAACAAGAGGAAAAGGAAAAAACCACAAAAGAGCCCCCAACAGGCTATATCCATGTCAGAGCTAGGAGGGGCGAAGCAACGGACAGCCACAGCCTCGCCGAGAGGGTAAAAATTACCATTAATCACGCACACTTTTGAATTAATTAACTTTGTCATCAATCTAATATTACTTGAGGAAATTCCTAAAACGCCCGTGTGCTTATCTTCGATTATGATACTCCAGGTGAGAAGAGAGAAAATAAGTGAGAGGATGAGGATGTTGCAACGACTCGTACCTGGTTGTGAGAAGGTAAAGGTTCTTCCCTTTGTCTAAAAGTTCATTATTTTTCTCTGCTTAGTGCTTATTACAGCTAAATGTGGCTTAATTGGGTCATTAATTAATCAATAGATAACTGGAAAAGCACTCGTGTTAGACGAAATCATCAATTATGTTCAGTCCCTTCAGAATCAAGTTGAGGTAATTAAATACATAGATAAATACGACTAGTTTTTCTCAACTTTCTGAATTTCTATGAATCAAAAGAAGAAATCTATATGCTTCTATCTGGTGCAGTTTTTGACGATGAAGCTTGCTTCTGTGAATCCCACCATGTTTGGAGACTTCACAATGGGACAGTATACTCTCATGGGTACACCAGAGGTAAGGAATAAATCCAGCTGTGTAATTTTCATTTGAGCACTTGAAACATGTCTGATTAATAAAACTTTAATTTTTTTTTATGTCGGAATATTCAGAGATTAAACAGTGAAGCTTCGCCTCTGCTTCCACTTGTTCCACAATGCAGGAGCAATCAGGCCACAAATTTTGCTGATGATTATTCTTCAGCCACTTTTTTCCTTCAAGGAGGAAGATTAAATAATAATGTTTTTTCTTCCCTGGTATATAACTAGAAATTGCAAAAACAATCAAAGATTTTTACTGAAAATTATTTGAGAGTATAAAAATATTTTCCTCTTGTGTTCTGTTTTCTGATTCTGACATGACATCATTTTCAGGATGTTGTTGGAGAGTTTTGGGATGGAGCAGAAGACCAACGACAAAATTTTCCTAATCCTTGTGACTTCAATACCAACTTATGGTCCTTTCAATGTTAGAATTCAGACAGCATTATCACCTACAATCAAACATGCTGTGTAAGTTATATCATCAGATCCTGTATTGTATTGTAGTTTATCATCAATTATCTTCGATTAAACTACGTATTTCAGTATGGTGACCACTTTAATGTTGTCTCTTTTGAAGGGCTTTGTCTTTCCAAAAGAGAGATTCTGACGCAGGAAAAACCAAAGCCACGCATGGTATCATTATATTATACTATATAGATATGGATTGAAAAGAATTGGGGAAATTGTTCGGTTGCTATATGACAATCTGGTTTGGTCGTCAGGTCCATCAGATATGAAAGTTATATTTTTGGAACATTGAATAAAGGAGGGAGAAGAGAAATTAATGGAAGAAGAACCCAAAAGGACAGAGATATTTCCGACCAAAAAAAAAAAAAAGAAAACATATCTTTTGTTAGATTCCTTGATCTGTTCTGTTCTGTTTTTGTTCTGGCTCCTGTTATCTTTTCTTTTTTGACTGTCATGTCCCCTGAGTCTTACTATGCACAGATTCCTAGAGAGGTTTTGTATCCAAGAGATGCGAATTGATCAGAGACATTCAGTAATAGATTATTATGAGAGGCTTATTGATTTTGATTGTTTTTTAAAAAATAAAATAAAATAAAATTGTGGGTTGTTATTCTGTTGGTACAGTTTATGTGGGCTTTATTATTATTCAGAAATGAGAGGGTTCATGTGAGTACTCTTGCATTTTGTTGTTATTGGGTTCAGTTATGTTAATGTATAATGTACCTGCAGAATCTTTAGAAGTTTGGCGCTATTATTTGATTCTGTTTCATTATTATTTCCATGTTCCAAAGCCACAAACTTCAGCAACAAAGAAAGTAAAACTGAATTTTGAATTTTTATTTTCTATCATATCAACAATATTCATATTAACTGACACTATTAAGAAAAAAAATGAGTGAGCATAGTTCAACAATACCACAAATACACATCAGTAACAACCAAATCAGCAGAGAAGGAATCTAAAACGGGAATATGCAGACCTAAATTCATAGTTATCCAACTGTAACTAAAGGAAACATTAGAATCGTATCTATTAATTAATTACAAATAACTACTGATAATTTCAACCCAACATTTCCAATGTTCACATGACCAGCTATATGAAAAGGTACGTTTTAAGAATTACAAGTCCGAGGATATGATGGCTCAAAGTCCCACCCCAATTGGTCAAAGTGGATGTGGAGGTGCTATTGGGTGATAGGAAGGAAACTGGATTTGTGGCTACATGTGTTTAAGCTTACTCATATCCCTCCCATGGTGGCAGAAGTTATTGCAATCATCCAACGATTACAGATATGCTGGAGCAAGAATTTTAAGAATATTGTAATTTTTACTGATTATCTTGAGGCTGTAATTTTTCCCACACACGGTTGTGATAGCAACCACCCCTTTAGAGAGAGGTCATCGATGACCTCAACCTATGGATGTGTAGAAGCTAGTATGTCCGTGTTAGTTATATTTCTAGGAATTATACTATTTTAGCCCATCATATAGTTAAATTAGCGCATATCATTATCAGAAATTTTGTTTTCTATTACCCACCATCCTCCTGGACCCACCATTTCTAGTGATAAAATGAGATTTTAAGTACCACGAAATGATTATGTTTGAACTAGGTTTTTATATTAGTCCTAGGATGGATTGATGAATTTCAGATTTTCATTTAAAAAAGAATTAGGTCCCACCCCAATTGGGTTCATCGTCCTTTTTGCTGACCAAGCTAGGACCAAGTCTGCACATATTAATTAGGTAAAATTTCACGACACCGCCCCCCCACTCCAAACATGCAAAATCAAATAACTTCAAAATTTTCCAAAACTTTGCTGCAGCTTATAAAATTAGACTGTTATTAAGTTTGATGGGATCGTTTTAAAAAAAAAAAGTTTGATGGCTGAAATAACATTTATGCCATTATCTTATACATGGTTGGGATAATATTATAAATTTTCACATGTGTCATGTAAATAGGCATATTTACCTTCTAAGTAGTATGTGTTCTTGTTAATATACGTCCCTTATCTTGTACATGACAGAGATGATCTAGTAAATTTAATTATATGTTTTGTAAATAAACATATTTAATATATAAATTATCATATATGTGGTGTAAATAACATGTACTCTTATGATTTGTGAATATGTTCCTTGTTTTATACATGGTTGATATAACCTTGTAATTTCACTTATTTGTCTTGTAAATAAATATATTTGACTTGTAAATTTTCATATGTCTTATAAATAATCATATTTGACCATTTCCTAGTGTTTTTGTAAATATGACCTTTATTTTGTACATGGCCAAGATGATTTTGTAAATGTTGACATATGTTGTGTAAATAGGGATATTTTACTTGAAAACTCTATTTCTTTCTTTCTTTTAGCGGGGTTGTTTTTGTCTATTCTCTTCATAAATCAAATTCATTTGTCGCCCAAAAGTGTACAGCGATGTTTCATATTTTTATAGGGGTAATTGAGAAAATTATTTTGCTACAGTAAGGGTTATCTCAAATTATCCCTATTAATTAATTTGGGTTAACACTATTGTTATCTAATTTAGGTTTTATTCATTGTATTTTCAAGTCATGGTTTTTAATTTCTATAATTTCATGAAGATCTGGCCTGAGTTTAAAGGTATTAACTAGAAGTTAATGGTATACTAAACACTGTTAACTTAGACCAAATTCTTATAAAATTATAGGATAAAAAACGACAATTTGAAGCTAACTGGACCAAAACTAGAATTTAATCATCATATTATAAACACTAGCCATAGAATTAACTCAATTAATTTTAACATAAGCTGTTGTTATCATATTGAAAGAAACAGAACAAGTCGATTTTTCAATGGTTACTGTAATCACAGCAACCGCGTACTCTTCCAACACACAGCTAAGCATTGTCCTGTTTGAAAACAGTTTCATCATCCAAATACCCAACAACACATGGGAAATAAGAGACTCCTTTCAGTCTTTAATACAAAATATAATTATCTAATTTAATTAGATTAAGGAAAATAATTAAATTAGTTAGTATGATATATGTTTTCTAAAACACTATAGTTATCTTCCTTAATTTCCTCATTTTTTCTTATTTTTAGTTATTGTTGAAAGAGCATCAATATAGATAAATTAATATAGATTGATAAATATGAAAATAATGTTTTATATTTAGGATCAAAATCAATTCCTCATATATGTCTTATATTAAAGACTAGGGGTAGTAAAATTCTGAGCAATATTAAGCAGAGCTTCCCTTGCTGCTGCAATAAGTTAGACATTAGAGGATATGTGAAGAGCATTTTTATCTCCTTTTTTCTATCTGGGAAAGCGTCTTTTCTCACTAAATCTTTATTCTCTACTCGCTTACTACTTCCTAATATTGTAGGACTTTTTCTATAAATTATTGTTGGTATAAATGTAGGATATTTTGTAATTTTAAGAAATATCTTTTCATTTTTCCTAATATTTTGTAATTTTAAGAAATATCTTTCATTTTTACAAAATTAATGTACGCTAAGAATTGTGCATTGAAAATTTCGAGAATTAATTAGTTGTGTCTAAGAACAACAATGAAAAAAAAAATAAGTCAGTTTCTTTTTTTTATGAAATTTGTTTAAAAAAACGACAAATTTTCTTAATGCGCTTATTACATGTTAAAATTGTCATAGGTTATACCATGAAAGTTGAGTCGACAATATGAAGTTAGTTTATCACAATGTAGAAAACCAAAGTCTGAATCGTCATTGAGTGAAATACTCACATTTATATCCCTAACTTAATGTAATATTTCTTTGAAAGTTTTAAAATAGTGCCTATATTAACAGTCAACCTTGGTCAAATGTTATTATATTATAGGCCAACACATTCTACCATTTTTTTTAAACTTTTAAGACAACATTACACCAATCGAAAAGTTATGGTTGAATGATGCACCTAACAAAATATTTAGGATAAATATGAGATTCGACCCATTATTCATCTTGACGTACGGTCTTATGTTGTATATACTCATTTATGTCTTAAATATAAGACATAATTAATTTTTTTAGAATAATTAAGGAAGCTAAATATGTTACTTAATGATATTATATGTTGTGTATTCTTATATTATATATCAGTTTATTAGTCAAACTAATTTTTTAAAGAAAAAAATAAAAATAAAATACTCTAAAATAATTCAATTTTCTTCCTTAATTTCTCTAAAAAATTCAATTATATTTTATATTTACGAGCGGAGAGAGTGCATACATAACTTGTTAATTGACACAAACTTGATATGGTTTCTTAGTTAAGAATTTTAATATTGGAGATTTATGAGTTATTTACGCTCAAGTACTGATCTTCTTTCATATTTATTATTTTATTAGTGTTCCCTTGATCATATATTCACACTTTCCATATTTAAAATGATTTGTTTGGACAGCTAGCCAATCTCCATGGCCAGGGCAGAAAAGTCAGCAATTTATCATGCGGGCCAAAACTTTTTTCACGGCGCGGAGCATGAAATATAATATAGAAAGTACGAGTATGTAATGATAATTTCAATTTATTATATATAAAATTAATGGATTGGTGATTCATAGATCTGAAGAAGCATGAACATGTTATGTGATTTATCTATTGAAAGTATTTTTCTGAGACAGTCACATATACATATATGTATGTAGGAGCTAAGCCTGAATATATGATTGGAAAAATTCCTTTAAAGTTGCAATAGACTAAGAAAATTTTAAAACAAATTATAAAGAAAATTTTGATGTCAAAAAGTCTTACAGAGTTATCAAAACTCAAAAATAAAATTATTAATCCACTACTAAAAAAGTTGTCAATAAAATTTTCTTTGAGACTTTTTTGACATTTTTTCCTATATGATTAGAGTCTTAGAATATATACGCGGAACTAATACTAGCTACTTATGTTTTCATAACATTAATGTGTCTACTCCCTTCTATGTTCTTAATATAATATAGGAGGAGGCAAATAACTATTTTTTTATAGATTAAGAAAATTAATTAAACTAGTTAATATCTATAAAAAAATTGTCTCACTTTTTTTAAAATACACTTTTTAATCGCCATTTGTATTGAAAGTATTCCAAAACCCCCTTACTATTTGCACTTAATAAACCCCTTTTTTTCCCCGAAAAATACTTAATAAACCCCTTGACTAAGACTTTGTATGGCGGGAGTGACCGGAGTCCTAGTAACAAAGTAGTATGAAGCAATTATTGCCTCCAAATTCTGAGCTTTCTTTGTAATAGTTGATAGTTGATATAAATTTACTTGTCTTATTGTAGCTAGCTGGCTCATTGCATTATTGTGTATACTCTCTTGAGCAAGTGCTTCCAAATTCATCATATATGACATTAATTTTCTTCATTCAGTGGCCTGCTGCTGATTTCACATGCATATATAGAAAAGGAAGAACGGCTAAAAAAATAAAGGGAACAAATAAGTAACTTTTGAAGTGATTGGCCAAGAAGAGTCTACACGATAGTGTTTGGGTCTCACTTTCACCCCAAGACAAGTACTCCCAGATTTTTAAATTAGTACTGTCTTTTGGGGCCAATAAAAGATGGAACTATATGTGTGTGTGTGTCATAAACCTTCAAATAAGTTAATTAATGGTGCAGTTATATTGTGCTCATACAGAGTGTAAAGCGAGATGCATGAACTTGCATGCCACACGTCAAATAAAGTGCCTTCCTCAAAGGGTGTTTTGAAAAAATAAAAGAGAAGGACACAAAAATCATAACTTTTCCAAAGCTTATCTTGAAAAACAAACAAAATAAAAATTAAGATGCGTGTTCCTACAAATTGAAACTAAGAAAAATCCTTTGATTTATAGAGAATCACCACAAAGAAATTACAAATTAAAGATCATTTTTCTTCTTTCTCAAACCACGCTTTATTTATATATATAAGTAATTTGTTATTATAAAGCATTCATATTTTGAATTGATAAGCATTTAATTGGATGGTGTAATTAACTTTTACTTTGATATAGCTTATTCCCATTTAGAATAATGGTACGTATGATACATCAAAATCTTGAATCCTCATAACCACTACTGCTTTATATGCAAACTCAGTGTCATCATTGTTTGTTTATGTTTAGTAACTCCTACTCCTACTTTGATCTTTCTATAAATTGAAAAGTGATTCACCTGATTCATCAGCTTCGTACTGAAGCTGCACTCATTTTCCAATATGATCCCGTGGCTATCTCAATCATTTTATAGAAGATACGTGTGTGTGTGGGTTTTTTTTTTGGGGGGAGGGGGGGGGGTGCTCTGTCGCTTATTTTCACTTAATTTGTTGTATAATAAAAGGACAATGATGGGTCTGATCCAGCCTTTTTTTTTCCTTTGAAATAATAATGACAACTGGCTGAGCATTGGATGGATTATTTTTTGGGCCATAAAATATATTTCATTAAAACTAACCAATATACAAGCTCAAAATAAAAAATTTGTAAAAAGAATGTCTAAATACATAATAATGCCATAAAAAAACCTAACCCTAAAATAGATAAGAGGGGGCTGTAGCTACCGTCAAGAACTCTAATGCCTTCATTATTCCTTCACTAGGATCTGCATGTGAGTAGAAAAACATCTTTGGTAATAAAACATTTGTAAGAAGTGGTAGTTTGATGAACAATCCCAAAAGATTCATTGCTTTTATCAGTAATAAAGCAATCATATTGGTTGTTGAAGAAACTTCATGATAAGATTTTATAGAAGAAAAAACATCCACAAACACAAATAAAAAAGATGAAGATAGAGAAATTATTGTCAACTGCGTAACGAACTATATGGTCTTGACCATGACATACACTTATTCAGATTCACCGTTGCCAACAATCTATAATAGTCTTTTAAAAGATAGAGCCAACAATATATAAGGCTTTAGTGACCAATTCCCAATCTCCAAAACCATGAAACATAGCCACTAAGTGAGATTTGCTGCCATTAAAACTCCCAACTTGATTTATTGCCACAAAGAAAATCAACACAATCATATGAAGCCAAAAAAAACATGAAAATAAATAAAGATTAATATAAAATATAGATATATCCACCCCTGGCCAAAACTGGGGAGGGAGACGCTATGAAAAAAGCTCACCCAACAATAAAAGAAGAGCTCTCACAACCCAAGCAATAGAGAGGAGGGGGAGAAAAAAAAAAGAGAGACTGCCTCACCTATTTCTTTCGGATGGATTTAATTTGTGATAATTTTCAAAGAGTTTGATTATTAAGCCTAAGGTTTGATAATTTTATTTGCCAAAAAAAAGCTCGAAGTTTAATTACGTGTCATTGATGCTTAAAAGGCGATTCGTGTGATATACTTGTCAAATTTTAGAGGCTTATATTAATATAGTAGTGATATATAAGATTTGGGCAATAGTGTAATTAAAAATACACACGTGGTTTTTTGAAAAGTGCACCCAACAATAAATGTTTTTTTTAAAATGTAAAAGTAATTATATAATCACAAGAGTGGGGTAAAAGTCACAAATTCTATTAAATGTAGATATCGGAGTTAATTTTAATCTTATAGACGTTATCTATATTCAACGGAATCTGTGACTTTTACCCTATTTTTTTAGAAAAATCATATGTATATTTTTGCACCATAACCCATAAGATTTTGAGATATATATATTCCTAGATGTCCAGGTAGATAATATATGTGATCATCATGAATATTCTCCATCTAATTATAACATAAAAAACCACACTTCTCATAATTAAAATGATTATTTTAAAAAAACTAATTTAATTAAGTCATCAAAATAAACATGAAAATGATTTTTTTGAAAGGCAATTATTCTTTTTACACAGTTCAAACAAACAATTAAGAACAAACAGATCCTTCATATTTAGCTCAATTTAAATCATTCTAAAGCTTAAACGATCAAGCTCATGTGTTTTTAGGTTAGATGGTCCTAGTGACAGAGGAGAAGCTAGGCCAAGTGCATGGTATGCATTGAATCTGCCATTACAGTCCCTTTTCCTCTCCAGCAAGATACAGACCCCTTCTCAATATTTTTTTTTTAAAAAAAGTATTATGCAGTCTCACATGAATAATATAATCACTAAAATGTTTTACAATAAGTAAGCATTACATAACGTGTTATCCTTTTTTACATCAGATCTTATCATTGTTGGACCTGGCTATCACCCAAGAGGGGGGTGAATTGGGTGTTTGATAAACTTTAGGAACTTTAAAAAAAACTTTTTGCAATTTATAAATTGACAATTAGATATTCAAAGATGAGCATATATTGGAAATGTAAAAGATAAGGGAAGAGAGTATGCAAACTGTGATTTATCCTGGTTCGGTCCAATTCTTGACCTACGTCCAGTCCCCAAGCTTCACTTGAGATTTTCAATCCACTATTTGCTTTAAACTTGATTACATGTTCTGTACTTGAAGTAATCCTCTCACTAGGATTCACTCCCCCTTACAAACCGTAATCAATTCACTTGCTTGATTACACACTCTGTACTCGAAGTAATCCCACACTTGGATTCACTCCCCTTACAAGCTATAATCACAACAAAGTGTTTCCCACTCAAGATCACCCAATCTTGAGTAAGTCTTAGAATAATATGATGATTACAATGAATCTTCTCTCTCAGAAGTAAGTGAATAAACACTGAAGCACAATACATGTAATCTCACTCTCTAAGCTAAATATATGATCATTGAGATATTCAGAGAGTAGATGAAGCAGACGTTAGAATATTGGCATTTTCACTGTGTAAGCTCACGTCCCTGTCCTTGTTCTCCCTCTTGTATCTGTGTCTCTTGTTCTTCATTTTTGAGCTTCTTATATAGATGAAGAAGAGGAACTAGCCGTTGCATTTTCTTCTCTTTGATTCTTCAAAGTTCAGCAGTAAATCTGGAATATGACAGTTGCATATTTTGCTCTGTTCTTTCAATTCTCAGCTGGAATCTTGGAATATGTTGTTGCAGAGCGTCTTCCAGATTTTTAGTCATTCCATTATCTTAATTCGACCGTTTGAAGTGATCTTAATGTGTTGCAACGGTCTGAACTGAACATCTGGGATAAGGGAGAAGAATTAGCCCTGTTCTTGGTTCTTCATTAAATGCACTTATTCTGGATCTTTGATTCTCTCTGATCTTGTGATGAACCTGTCTGAAACTTATCAAAAACTTGATCAATAATGTTAGGAATAATAATATAACATGATATGATAATTTCAGATTAACCCATGAAGATCTCACAAATTGGCGCAATCTGGTTCTTATACTTCAGCGACGCAAACTGGAGTTTGGAAAACTAAATTGGAGTTTGCAGCGGGCTAAACTGGAGTTTAGAAATCCAAACTCGAGTTTAGGTCTTCCAGAGAGGAATGTCGCGATTTGAGTTTTGGAGCACACTTGAACATAAGGCTAAACTCGAGTCATTAAGTGACTAACTCGAGTTTGGAGCTTTGTTACGAGGATAAGCCTACGTTCAAGAACTTCAAAACTGGAGTTTATAAACAAAAACTGGAGTTTGTCAAATCAAAATATTGAGGAGCTCTCTGTCTGCCACAAACTCGAGTTTACTAACTCAAACTCGAGTTTCCTTAAGAGATGAAAACATCTTGCTCTCTGTCAAGTCCAAAACTGGAGTTTGCTAACACAAACTCGAGTTTTCTTCTCCATGGCCCAATCAAATATTCTTCTCACAAGTTCTTTGCTCTCTGACTTGATGAAGATCAGTTCCTGGAATCCAGTACCTATCTCCATAAGACTCTTTAAGTCTTCTTTCCAATGCAAGAAGAATTAGCTCCAAACTCATTGCAATCTGACAGTTATGATCCGATGAACGAAGGCTGTTCTTTAGCTAACGTTTTTCCAGTATCCTGAATTGATTGTCAACTTCAAAAATTCATACCTCACTCATTTGATCTTTGTTTTCCATGATCTTTATGTTTCTGGAAAGGTATGTGAGTCTATTTTCATATGCCACCGATTTCAGCTCATTTCGATTTGTAGATTGTGAGATATCCTCAAATTACTGAACCTGGGTCTGCTGGGTGACGTTAACAGATGAGTCAACTTCAAAAATTCATAGCTCTCTCATCTCAGCTTCTTTGGGCATGAAAATTTGTCCAGATGACGCATTGAATGTCTAGTTTCATACAAAATTGTTTTCACTTTAAACCGATCTCTGGTTTGGGAGATATCATCGAATTACCAGAGGTCACCAGTTCTGATCGTGAAACAGAGTTGAACAGAGTTGCTGAAAGCTTGTTAAACTCGAGTCATTAAGTGACTAACTCGAGTTTTGAGTTCCAAACTCGAGTTTACATTGGCTAACTCGAGTTTTGCTGATCCAGAGACACCAGAGTTGCTGAAGACAATACAAACTCGAGTCATTAAGTGACTAACTCGAGTTTTGAGTTCCAAACTCGAGTTTACATTGTCTAACTCGAGTTTTGTTGATCCAGAGACGCCAGAGTTGCTGAAGACACTACAAACTTAAGTCATTAAGTGACTAACTCGAGTTTTGAGTTCCAGACTCGAGGTTTGTGGCCTAAACTCGAGTTTTCTCATAATCCAGAGGCAAATCACTTCCAGTAATGCAGTAAACTTGACTTTTAAGTATCTGGCTCGATTTTGCTCATCCAGAACCTGATATATGCTTGTTTTAACTCTGAATTGAGCTGTTCTAACTTTCATTTGATCATGGAGACTTCTAGAATCAAACTAAGAACTTGTATAATGATTTTCTTAGTATATTTAGCAAATTCTTCTTTCTTTCTTCTCTCTTTTTGATTATTCTCCATGAATCAACTCTTTCTTTCTTCTCTTCTCCTGTTCTTTCTCCACATGAACAAATCTACATTAAATGTAGCAATTAGTCAATATATATGGTATAAACTTTATGATATAAACTTTTTGCTCTTGATAATGACATCTATATAAGACATCATCAAAATTAATCATAACCAACAATCATTGCATGTTAGTATAACTTGTTATGGATTTTTGTAGTTATTATTTTGTTTATGTTGGACTGCACAATAATTATCCCTTTCTTTTTTATTTGAAAAAAAAATCCCTATTCTTGCTTTTTTAATTTCCCACATGTCATACAGTTCTCCTCTACTTCGGCACCTTGACTTGGTGACAAATTAAATTATTCATGCTCTTTCTGGAATTTGTGAAGGGATTATCTATCATTGGCTTGAATTTGGATAAAACGTTAAAAATGCCACCTTTAAGAACAAAACAAAATTTGCACACTTGTACACATTTTTTTACCACCAGCAAATGAAAATATCAATAATAAGCAAAGCGCATCTATCCATTCAGGAGACAAAGTCCAAAAGGTTCCTTCTTACAAAATTAACTTGATTGTTTTGATTTAACTAATTTTAATTCAAAATCAAATTTAATTGAGTTTATAATTATTCTTCCCATCTCTTTTTTTGATATGGTTATCGGATTGGTCAAATTAAAGCATTATAAACTTAAGTGGAGGTAACTCTCCTAAAGGTTTATTTTACATTCATATGACTTGAATTTAAGAACTCACTCATATTTAAGCAGTCAAAGTCTTTCCACTAGAATCAAGGCTTGCTGGTATTTTTCCAATACTCCTTATTTGTAAGATTTACGAATTTTTGAACACGTTTTGATCCAGCAAAATTTTGAACTTAGGCAATCATATAGAGTCACTCATTTGGGTCATTAAGTTATTGACCCAAAAAAGATTGGTTAGATAGTCCCTCTCCCCCTTGTCAAAGTAAAGTTTTTTACCACACTTTCTTCTAAACACATGTATATTTCTATTACAGGTAATTTTGTTTGAGGTATTATCAATCACTTAATGTAAGCACCTCTCACGTGAAAAATGTAAACATTGGTTTGTCACATTGTAAAATACTAGCCCTTTGTGTTAGATCCAACCCCGTTGGTATTTTTTCCCAGTAGAATCCTGATGGTATCCCCAATTGATAACTAGAAACTAACCTATCTCCTAGACCCAACCCTATTGGTAGTATTTTTCGTAGAATCTAGGCAGTATCTCCTAGCTAATAATAAGAATCCTCACAAGGTGTCGAGATCACTGAAGTTGATTTTGCCTCTCTCAAGAAAGTCTTTTCCATGCACACATTTTGATTCAAACTTAGAACATCATGTTTATAAAACTCAATCATCTACCAACTTTGGCAGTGTTAGATCACATCCGGAAGTTTTACCTTATTGTTATTGGGTTTCATATGTTGGGCGAATTGGGCTAAGGAAACTGCTTTTCTGAACAAGTCCATTTAATAGACCGACACGAGACAAGTGAGGCCCGCTTCTGATTGCATCTAAGCCCATTTATATTGACAAAATTTTATTTGTGGCCAAGACTTTAAGTCTTCAGTAATGTTTTTTAGAATTTTCAACCTAGAAGCATTTTTTTAAAAAAACTTTGTCCAGTTATCACGGATTTTGTCCATTATTTTAGACTTTTGTTCATTTCTCATAGGTGCTGGGACTTTGTCCAGTTATCACGGATTCTTCCGTGTGATATAATCCAGAAGTTAATTTCAGCCCTTCCACCTATGCTGGAGGCAAGAAGTGATATCTTGTTGTGGAAGGAGACAAATAATGGAGTTTTCTCTGTTAGGGGCGTGTATAAACTATTGGAGGAGTCCAATAGGAATACTGAAGATAATTTTTTCAAGGGTGTGTGGAAGTGGAAAAGGCCTGAACGAATTATAATTTTTATGTGGATAGCTTTTAATGATTGCCTTCCTACCAATTTATGAAGAAGCAAATGGTCACAAACTTCACCATTGTGCTCTTACTGCAAAAACGGATTTGAAGACGTGATCCACATCCTCAGAGACTGCAACTGTACAAAGGCATTGTGATATGATTTGCTCAATCCTAAATACATGGCAGAATTCTTTGCTTTATCAACTGGGGAAAATTCAATCTGCAAGAGGAGGGAAACTGGCAACAAATTTTGGGAGTTGCAATCTAAAAGCTATGGCTTTGGAGGACTAACGCTAGCTTTAATGATGACTTTGAGAAGCCAATCAACCCAGCTGGTGCGATTTTAAATAACTGGAAGAGTTATGTTCAAATACAAGAAGATCCAACTCAGTCGCATCTTTCCCCTGTGACTTGGTGATAGATCGGGTTAAATTGAACGTTAACGGAGTGGTAATACGAACTACAAGCAGGGCGGGCTGTGGAGGCATTTTAAGAGACTATGGAGCATGTTTGACATAGCTTATAAGTGGCTTATTTACTGTTTAAATCAGGCTTATAATGTTTTTGTATCTTTTTCTTGTTTGGCTGAAAAAAGTCTCCAATCGAATTTATGGAACTTTTTCACTTGGCATAAGCTACTTATGATAAGCTAGGATTTGTGACTTTTGCTAGCTTATTCGGTCTATTTTAAAACACTGTTCACAATTTGATCAAAATATGTATTTTAGTATTGTCAAATTTTGTAATTTAGCATTTTTTTATTTTGGATAATTTTTATTTTAAGTTTTCTCTTATAATTATCTCAAAAGTCACTTATCCATAAGTCATTCTAAACAAGTTTTACAATTTTCCTTATACCCAAAAGCTACTTATGCAACCATCAATCCAAGCATAAATCACTTTTCATAATCTGACTTTTACTCAATTTAACTTTTACCCAATCGGACTTTTCCATAAGTCATTTTACGAACCGGTATCTCAAACAAGTAGGGGAATGGTTGGTGGGTTTTACTCACGGTCTGGGAACCTGTAGTGTGTATAAGTCTCCGGGCAATCTTGAAGGGACTCGATCTAGCATGGGATTTGGGTTTCAGAAGGGTAACCTTAGAATTTGATGCAAAAGAACTAGTTGATATGCTAAACAATGATGGATCAAAAACAAGAGGAAATCTTATATTCTGGCAGATTAGGCAGCTTAGGAGGAACGATTGGGATCTAAGGATTTATTATATCCCATCCCAAGAGAAGGAAACAAGGTGGCTGATGCACTGGTTAAGGAAGGTGCTATTCTTCCGCTCACAAAGATTCTCATATTGTTGTACCGAAAACAAAAAAGATTAACATACTGTTAATCGTTTTTATGAAAGACCATTTTTATATATTGTTATCGTATTTATTATAGTACAAACATGTATCAGATGGAAGAAGCCAAATCCAAGTTATGTTCGGGTTTGACATGGATAAGAGTATAACCAGGCAACAATTAGAGGTTTGATTAGGGATGAAAAGGGAAGTTGGGTCACATGTTTTATAAAGAATATTGAAATCTTTTGGTTGGTGATTGCAGAGGCATTGGCTATTAAGATAGGGTTTGAGGTTTGTCAACTTTATGAATTTCTAAGAATACAAGTTTTCTCTAATTCTTATCTGTAGGTGTGAAGTATTTTATTAAAAGATTATGTGTTGGAATATCATTTCAAAACTAAAATTGAGGCTATGCGTCAACTGTTATATGTCGATTGGCATGTTGTTCATTGTTAAGACATTTTGGCTAAAGAGGGATACATAATTAAGTTGAATGGAGTGAACTTGATTTTTTAAAAAAATTTATGAATTACTACTTTAATAAATTTAACAATACTTAAATCTTATTCCATTCCGATCTACTATTTTTTATTAATAATAGGGGAAATTGTAACTAAAGAAGTAATTATTTTAAAATAAAGACAGTCGCCATTTTAAATATATGATAGGAAATTTGAACACCAAAATTTATTATTAATAATAAAATTAATTAAAAACTTATTTATTTGATATTTGTCGGTGTGATATGAAAAACTGCATTTTCCCCCCGTTCGGACATGGCCCAAAAAACAAATCTTATGCAACCGTTGAATAGGGATATCCATTTTGTTCAATCAATATATAAAAAAAAAAAAAAAAAAAAAAACAAAGCTTAATCCCTCGATCAAGTAAATCGAATGAATCCTTTTTTTTTTTTTTTTTTTTACAAATCGAATCACTTCGACTGGTATCTTGTTATAAGTTTAATGTTTGATTAATTGATTAACGATTTACATTCGATCTGCTTTCTGAATCATTCTCTGCAGAGTTAATCAAGCACTTCACTTCAGGAAAGGAGCAATAAACATCTCCCTTCGATCGCCTTCACTTCCCCGATTCAAAGTCTAGACTTCTGGAAACCCTCTTGCCTCACAGATATAAAGCAGCTTCTCTGGGCAGCTCTATTCGTGGTTTCCAATTCTGATATTTGCCATTCGATGAGGCTTCTGCAATTGGGCTTATTGCTTTCTCTGGCATCTGGATTTGCCGCCATTATCATTTACATCACTGGAGTCTCTAATCCCTCTGTATGTATGTATATCTTATTTGATTCACTTGGCATTTATCTTGCCCTTGTTTTATTTGAGTAACTTGGCGCCCCTGAATGCATATGAATCAAATAAGGTTTTAGTTTTGTTCTTGAGGGAGAAGGAATGCGAGGACCGTGAAGTAAAGGCTTTAGTTGTCTGAGATCTAATTATAGCGTAATGATGGACAGATGGGAGCTATCAGCTTACAGACGATGAGATAGAAGCGTTGCTATCGTTGCAGAACAGTTTCCAGCAGTGTGTGGTGAGTTTTAGCTGTTCTTATCTTTGAAATAAATCATTCGTTTTTTACTCACTGCTCTATCTGTGCTGGCGTGTATTTAAAAAACCCTTCTTTTGTTAGGTGCATATGGTTAGATTTTTGTTCATTTTTCTTGATGAGTTGTTTGAGCATTTGAGAATTGCTGTCTGCTGTGCTTATAGGATTAGGATTGAGTTCACTGCATGTTTAAATCCTTAAAAATTTGGACGACGTTTACATTTTGGTAAGTTGCCCAACAAATGCCAGGAAAATTTAACATAACAGGATATTCAAGGATTTGTAAAAACTAGAATTGTTATTTTTGCGTGGAGAAATGTATTACTTTTCATGTTCAAGTTTGACTAAATTTATGATCTTTCATTGTGGAAAACTCCATCTTACAGACATAGTACTTGAGGAAAATTATTCTCAATCATCTTTTGACATTGTGTTGGTGGTTATTTTTTGTGTTTGATGCAGAGTGCAAATGGCCTAGGCCTCAAAGCTGTTCGGGGCAGAGATTATTGCCAAACCACAATAAACTTCCCTAGTGATACCGTCCCAAAATGGGTACATTTCTAGATCACTCAGTCAAATTATTTTTTATGAAAATCACAAATTTCCAAGTTACCTATATGGTTCTGAAAATTTGATAATTATGACATACTACTACTCAAGAAAATTGTTTTCCTCCCTACGAAGGAATGAACTGATATCTTGTATTTCATAAGGCTGTCAAATAGATTAAAATTTGTAATTCTGTCCTGCAGTATGGTGTTCCTTTTTGTCAATTGCTTGTCCATTGTAATCTTTGTTGACTTGTGGAGATTTCTGTATAAACAGAGAGATCCCAAAACTGGTGAACTGGAAGCTTTGTCCTTTGTTTTCAATCTATGTGAAGCTGTGGCAACATGGGAACAGGTGGGCACCCTCATCTTTGTGTCCCATAATTTCGATTGCCTTCATCTATTGGCCTCCACCTTAAGATTTGTTTTATGAATTATTTTCTGATTTTGTTTTATAGTCCACCCTATAAGGCATAGATAAACCTGTTTACAGGTACGTCCATACTGCCATGGCATACTAGCAACATATGTATGACTGTTTTAGTTTTAGTTTTTTTTAAAAAAAATCATTTTGGGGGTTCAGATGCATGCTGGTGCCTGACTTGGCTGACCCCAAGTGAAAGGATATACTACCAAAAAGAAGATAGTGAGAAGGTTGAAACACTATCTTGATGTTATAATGAAGGTTCTTTCCATCCTTTTTCCCCTTTGTAAATGAATTATGTGATTAAAATAATTTAACATCATTTTATTTTGTTCAATTTTTCGGAGTATGACAATCTAAGATACTTAAAATGTATTGTATTCTTTTTATTTTTTAAAACTAGTTTATGCATCAATATGTCCATAACCATTAGGAATTACTTCCATTCTTGCCTCCCTCTTTACGTTAATGTTAACTTCTTTCTCACAGTTGTCCTTGAGTTGAATAATAAAGGAATTCTGTGACATTTGCTTCACATTTAGTTATAGTGTATCCCTGAATTGTGGATTGATTCTCAGGTGAGGAATAGCACCACCATACTTACCAAGGAATTCATTAATTCTTTGCCAAATGGATGGGAGGAATATGCATGGCAGAGGATCAACAAAGGAGTACTTCTGTAAGTCTGACTTTAAACCATGAGGATGGCTGTTAACAAAATTAATCTATAATCATGTTTATTAATTATGAGAAATGGTTAGTAGTTGTATCTCAAATATTGTGAAGTATTTTCCAATTCAGCAGTGCATTTCTCTTCACTTTATATCCCGGAAAAATGCAGATATTTTTCATGAGCTACAACTATGATACCAGACATTTAATTAATTTCCAGTGTGGATTTTTTTTCCTGGGGAAGCTATTGTTCTTCAGTCTATTAGTTAATAAGAACATCCTATCGCAAAGGGTTTTTGTATATGGTTAAGGTGCAAATTTGTCCTGGAAGTCTTCGCTTTAGAGTTGTGTTGCTCTAGAAATTTTTTCAGGTTCAATATCACCTAGAAGTTTCAAAATGTAGTAATATTATTGACCGTTTTCTAATGAAAAAGAGCAATTGGGGAAATATTGAACTTAAAAAAACTTTCAAGGTAACATTGCTCTTCCGTGAGAACTTCTGGAGCAAATTTGCACCTTAACCCTTTTGTATATACACGTATTTCTTAATATTTCATTGGAGTCTTAGGGTTGTTTGTTTCAGTTTACCAAATTTTTTACCCGCGATTTTCTATATTTCTTATTTAAAAGTTACCTATACTCCCATAGTGGTTAGTTTGGTGGATTTTGCTCCAAGAGAAAGTAAGGTTAGCCTTGTAGTTTCTTTGTTACAGCAATCACTGTTCGAACAAGACCTTGTGCTTGGAGAAACTTTCACTGGTGCTCCCTGAGACACCACCATATTTCCCAAGGCAGTTTGAACGCTGTGCTGTCATTGGTAATTCGGGAGATCTCTTGAAGACAAAATTTGGGAAGGAGATTGATGGCTATGATGTTGTAATCAGAGAAAATGGTGCTCCAACACAGGTTTTACTGGATCAATAAAATATTACTAGTGTTCTACCTTTTCATCTGGTTTTGACCTCCTCCCTTCAAATTCATGCTCAACTGCAGAACTACACTGAATATGTGGGTAAAAAGAACACATTTCGTCTTCTTAACCGGGGATCTGCTAAAGCACTTGACAAAGTTGTAGAGTTAGATGGTAAACTCACTATAAAATTCACTTGGCATATCTCCTTTTCTGATTGACTAGAGCTTTATTCAAACTGCTGGATTTGCAGAACAAAGGAAGGAGGTTTTGATAGTAAAAACTACAATTCATGACATTATGAGCAAAATGATTCGGGTATGTTTCCTTAGTACCATTTCTGTTTCTTAATTGCCTGTAAATTCACTAGTACATGCATGCACACACACAAACATTTCAAACTATTGGAGTCACCAAGTCTTTATTTATTTATTTATTTTTGGCTTCGCTCTTCTGCAGGAAATGCCCATAACAAATCCAGTATATCTCATGCTTGGTGCATCCTTTGGTTCAGCAGCAAAAGGAACAGGGCTTAAGGCTCTTGAATTTGCTCTCTCTATATGCGAATCAGTTGATATGTATGGCTTCACCGTGGATCCTGGATATAAAGAATGGTATATGGTTTTCTTTATGCAAGTATGATTTCTAGTTAAATCACCTATTTGTTTGAGTATGGTTATCTGACTAAAACCCGCAAACTTGTTCTTGCAGGACTAGATATTTCTCTGAATCTCGTAAAGGTCATACCCCATTGTATGGGAGAGCTTATTATCAGATGATGGAGTGCTTAGGAGTAAGTCAACTGCTTTTTTGTTAATTTTAGCTTTATGAACAAATACATGAGCAGGATTTTTCCTCTTGCTAATTGATGAGAACCGTGGTTGATCCAAAAAAGAAAAAAAATTGATGGTAGTCATGCTTAATTTTTGAAGCTTTTTACGTAGATTGTACAAGTCATTAGCAAAAAGGATGTTTATTTCTCCATTGAATCTGTTGTATGAGTATAATCTTATTGGCTTATCTTCTTCAGGGGCAATATCTGATAATTTGTGTTTATATTGTTAAGCTTATCAGAATTCATTCTCCCATGCGTGCCGATCCAAATCGTGCTGTAAAATGGGTTCCAGATCATCATACAATTAGAGCAGCCAGGATTGCATCAGAGAAATTCTTGAGGTAAACAACTAGGTTTTGTTATAGCCATATTGTACCTAATCTGTTTTCATTTTTGAAAGGATTTTACCAGGGAGCTTGAAGTTTTAATTAAGATAGCAAGTACAATTTTATCTTGTGGATTTTCCTCTAGATTCACAACTGCTAAGACAGCTAAAATTGTGATAAATGAAGCAGTTCTTTTTGGTCAATTGATATAACAGATGACTTTTGGCCCCTTTAATACCTAGGGGCGCGAGTAAGGAATTCGGCAAAATAATAGCCCCGTAACTTCAGGACAAGGGTGCCTCCTCACAAAGGGGGTCCCGTTCCTGGTGTGAAATTTTGCAAAAACACAAACTTATTTGACCGTGGTCATTTAGTCCTGCCAGTTTACTATTGTATAGAACTTCAGATAATCTGGCTAACTGTAAGAATGAGAGGCATATTATGTGGATAGTTAATGCTAATGCAAGACTGCACTTGCTGCCGCATGCACTCCACAAGGACTATTTTGTGTTACTTATTATGGCGCAAAAATTAATTGAGCTCCTCATTGGAAGTGGAATTTAAATTCATGTTGATTCTCAAACTTATCATGATCACAGGAGAGTTGGAGCAGGATCAGGGGATCCACTGGGTGCATGTTCAATTGTTAAGAAGCAAGTGAAAAGAAATCCAAGCGCAGTTTTAAAGCTCAGAAAAGCGGCACTTGACCATCAAAAGTATGTGAAGGGCACAACAATGTATCCTCTGGAGCATAGTCCCGGACATGGGCTGCTTTGTACTGTCCCAAGTGATTGAGCTGTAAAGAAGTTTGATTAGTTTCAGTCATGCTAGTAAGAAGCATCTAACCATTGGTTTTTCCTTACAAATCTTCTATTTCATTCATCTTCGGCCAAAATTTATGTCAATCCACTTGAAAAAAATGGTGAAGCTTCTCTTCTTCCACCTACTGGCAAGGCCACCAATATTTTGTTAGCACATTCTTTCGTATATTTGTAGACTTCATAGAGGATAACAGGAAATCAATGAAGTGATTACACCTGTGCTAGGAGAAAAGTTGGCGGTATCTGTAATGCTGAATTTGAGTTTTAATTTTTTGAACCTTCTTCAGTTGTGTATAATTGTATTAGAGGATGTTAAACTTGACCATTTCTATGTCATTAACACTTTGACAATGTTTTGAAAATCAAAACGGTCACTAAATTGATGGAAGTATCAATTTAGAGTTTGTTGATCTGATTGTGATCCTATCACATACACGCACTTCATTTTTATTTTTCAAGTATATTTATCTACGACTTCGTGATATGGATTTGGATCTTATGCATATCCGTTTATGTTTTAATAACTGGAAGAATGTATGTAAGGTGCACTTTTGTATAAGATTTAAAAAAATTTCATTTGTTATGCATATTATAACTATCAACTTATTTCTTAAAAGAAATTCAGGAAAAATGATAGAGTTTAAGGGAATTAAGAGAGAAAAAGGAGAAACTAGAGTCAGAATCTGAAACTCTAGTATTTTAAAGAACCAGAATTTGAATTCTTGACCAATTAGACAAATTCAAATCTGTGTATATTCATTCATAACCTTTCATAAAACACAATACATATATATGAGGTTCAATCATTGTGCTATTACTGCCTATAACTTCCCTATAAACAGATACATAACAGTCCCTAATAACTTCCTAAATACATAACTGCCCTTAATAACTTCTTTACAAACAGATAGGACAGTAAAACTTCTATAAACAGATATTAACTTCTCCTAATACAATAACTAGACATGTGTCATCTTCCTTCTGGAATAAACTAAGAGAGGTAGGGGATTATCATTACTGATATTATTACTGATAATCCTATAAAAAAATGTATTAAAAAAATAAAATAGAAAAATGTAGTTAAAAAATAAACTTTGGACTGTTTAAATTTTATTTAAGCAATCCAAATGAGACATATGCATCAGGTTAAGAATATATTCATATGAACTTTAAATTCCGTTAGTGTTATTTCTTACATGATGCTTGGTCCCATCCTTGTCATATGCTCAACTTATAATCCTTTGGAAAACTTTTTCCTATCTAACATTGCTTTAATATTTATTGTTAAAAAATAAGACAGTCGTGCATATTGCGATTCCTGTTGAATCTTTAAGAATGGGCAGAAAGGAATAGAGGATTGAGTTACTGTTGGAGTTTTAATTAGGTCATGTTTTCTTGTGCTGAGAGGAACAACAACATGATGTAAGACAAGAGGCTAAAATAGGTACCGCATCCCGTCAAAGATACATAAACAGTAGTCTTATGTTGCTTTTCTTTTTGTACAGGGACATGATTATTTATATACAGGACTTTCACACGCTCTTTAAGAACAGAGCAACATTGTATGTGTTAAAGTTTGCCCTGAGATGGAAGTAATTTCAGATTTTAGCACATATAATGCTGCTTTGTTTTGAAAGAGAATGTGGAAGTCTTTTACAAATACAATCACGTCCCTTATAAGAAAAGCAATTAGAGATCTTTAATTTTTTTTTTGAAAAGTTATACTGTGTTTGAATGTTTTACCTTCCTTCTTCAGATCCTCAACAAAGGTTAAAATCAGCTCCTCTAAGAACCCCTTCTCCCAGAAGCAATCTCTCACATTTCACGATGTCTAAAAATAAGAGCCTCTTTCCCTATGAAAAAGAAGCAGAAATAAATAAATAAAAAAGACAACACCAAGATGAAAAAATTGAGTGAAATCCGCGAGATAAAGGAACACAAGGGCCATAAGATTGAACAGCACCATCTTTGCCATGCTCAATGGTTCAGCATGACTGTTGTGTTGAGGATATGGGCGATACCCTTCGCAATTTGGATGTCGCCTTTGTGTAAAGGACTGTCAGACACAAGAAGGAAACTCCTGTTCTTCCCTAAAATGTCAAGAACTTTGTGCAATTCTGACTCACGGCCCAGCAGGGGATCACTTGGACCTCGACCCACCCTGCGGGTGAGGTCCACGCACAAATCAGATAATGTGGAAGGCTTTACCTGTCTGAAATACATGCAAAAATTTAGTCAGCCAAATTGCAATGTGAATTTAGTAGGACTCAAGTAAAATGCAATGCTCAATTTCATTCATAACTCATGTACCGAATTGGCCTCTCATCAGCACGGAAAATAGCAAGTACGGGTGGACTGCGACAATGACAGAGAGAACAGAGGTAAAATAAAAGTAAGATCAACAGAGTAACTATCACATATATCAGAACAGGTACAGATCTTGAATAGTTGGCATTTCTAGTAAAGATTGAGTTAAACAACTTCAAGGCTTTTATTCAATCCTATGACACTTAATTATCTTGAGCACAAGGGATGTACAAAGGAATGTTGTTGCTAAATGACCTCAATGATTAACAGAATGAGGTTAGATTCAGTGCTATAGGTTTGAAAAATTAGGCTGCAGAGAATGGTTGAATTACTGCCCAGCTATGAAAATCTTCAATCTAAAACTTGAGATCATGTCAAGTAGCTATTCCATGACCCAAGGAGGCAAGAACATCAATAACAAATAAATTGGAAGACATAAAATTACTAAACATTTGTAAACACAAGGACGGACAAAAGGAAGAAACATTAACTACTAACCACTGTTTCTGGAAAACAACATGGTCAATGAAGTGGAAGAGTGATCGTTCAACAATTTGGTGGTTCTTCCAATGGATGTGAGCTAAGACATAAACAAGTGTGGAAGGTATCAATTTGACAGGATATATATATATATATATTTTTATATAATAATGGGTTACAAGCAGTAGAGGTTTGATTTTATAGGCTAGAAGGTTGATAATTTTTTGTGTTGGTTTTAATAGGATGAATGACATAGTTTGATTTCATATTTTAGCAGTTTAAGTGGTGCATTATATTATAGTCCATTAGATATGGAACAATGATCGATCATGGGACATTTGCTTTCTGCAAGGTCCAAAGGGCATTGGGGATCAATTTTCAGGTCTGCAATGCAACAGCAACACTATACATTTGCATCACTTTCAACCTAATTTTGCCAGGGATAAAATGGGCAATCTAGGCACAAAAGGCAACTGAGGTTGACATTATTTGAAGAAAATTCAGATGCAAAGATCATCAAGACCAAGAAGAAGCTCGGGTGGTGACAGCATAAATTCAACACACTTTCTTCAGTTCATCTTTTTTTCTGTTTGTTTCCATGATGAATCTGATAATTAATACTCCTTTAGTCCTAAATATAGGATAAAGTTTGTAGGATAAATTGTACTAAAAGCTTTATCCTGTATTTAAGACTAGAGGTAGTGCAATGTTTATAAAATAGAAATTTGGTCTTTGATGTGAAATTTTAGTCACGGAGTGCAAAGGACACAGCTAATATGACAACATGTCCCTAGTATGAATATCATTCTGAGTAATACAGAATTGAATAAGATATTTTTCTTTGCGCACTTGCTAAAAATATAGAGTGCCAATTACAAGAAACACCTTAGCTGAATCAAGCTAATCGCGTGTAGAAAGTGATTCACAAAAATCGCATAATTAAAACAGACTTGTGAAATACTGTTTTGTGACTCTTAACAAATTAAGTAGCATAAATATGATTCAGCAAGCATATATATATATAAATATTATGAACGATATATTAAAGTATATAAGGAAGCTCTAACCCATATTCTGTACAAGATGTCATAATGTCTCATGCCAAATCATTCAGCTAATAGGAAGCTAATCATTCTCTACATTGACGAACCAACACGTGCACATGTGATAACAACGGAGAGAGATGAGAGAACTACTAGAGAGAAAGCTTTCTTGTAGAGTATGATAATTACGATAGGAAACTGAAATTCGAATTTGATTAACAAGGTCAAATTGGCATGTGATCAAGAAATTGTAACCTTCAGATGTACAATATATTTTACTATTTAATAATTATAGTGATTTTTACATTTACATTTAATATTTTTAATTAATTAATTAATAATTTATTTTTGAATTATTTTTTAAAAAAAGACTACTTGAATTTCTCAAAATCCTATTGCTCATAAGAGTAATGAGATTAATAACAACAGTAATCACTACAAAAAAAACTCGTTATTACCTATGGAATTTGAGACGGAATAAATTCTGTCACTAATTAGAGATGGATTTTTGATGGAATTCCGTTAGAAAATTCAGAGATTTTTTGTTTTTGTTTTCTTTTTTTATAAAAAATATCACCTACGGAATTCCCGTGGATAATTTGACAGTTTTAATTTCTCACGGAATTCTGTGGGTGATTTTTTTTCAGATTTTGAAAAAAAAAGAAACATTTTCCCACGGAATTCGGTGGGAATTTCCGTGGATAAATTGGCTATTTTTTGAGGAAAAGTTAGAAAAATTTATACCCACGGCGTGGGTAATTTTATTTGTTTTAAAAGAAATTATCGAGAATCTGTGTGTTTTGATTTTTGTTTTTGTTACGAAGGCTTGTCAGGCTTAGACTCTCGGGAAGATGGTGAGGGATTTGACCTTCACGTTTCTTGTCCCGAGTTCGATCCTGCTAACTGTCACTTGGGGTGCCTTTTATGTTGATTGTAATTGTTAAAAATGAGATGGGAAAAAAAAATAGGAAAGCTGCACGCGGTGGGGAACACGGGAATGGAGATTATATATTAGTAAGTTTGTAAAGCCTGAATCCCTAAATTTCCAGTGCCTCTTTTTCGATCAGTTCAGCGCCAAAACCCTGGTTTTTCTTCGGTGAGCAACATTTTGCCTTGGAGCGTGATTCGTGCCGGGTTAGCGGATTAGGTTTTTCTCATGATCCTTTTTTTATTATGCCTCATAATTTTTAAATTATATCCATTTAATTAATTAATATAAAAAATTTTGTATCCTCTCCCTCTTCTTTCCAATCAACGGATCAACGGTAGAAAAATGACGGTAGAAAAATGATGAGGAGTCCTCATTCTGATTCGTGCCGCCATTTCCCTCCCTTGCCAAAAGATTATGCCGCAAATCTCCCTTCATCGGTCTCTCCTCTCTTGCCTCGTTTGATTTCTCCATCGCCCATGGATTCGGAACTGCAAACGCTTGCTGCCGTGAGAAATGCTACTGTACGGAAAATAAATCGAAGAACCGAATTTGGTCCACATTCTAAGTAAGTGCACTCGATATTTTACATCCTAGTTAGAACTATCATGCTTGTTAGTGATTTAAAAGCTTCCTATTCCTGCATCATTTATGTTGCATTTTGGTTCCTCGTCCTTTCATGTTTTTCTTTCTCCTCTTCTCCAGTTTCGCTCGCTATTTTTCCAAGGTGTAAATGTTGCTATGGTTGGGATTCAATTCACACAATCCTTTGTGCTATGAGCATGAATCTACTTGTGGAGATCTGAATACCGAATCAACTTGTTCTTCATATGACTGAAGTAGTAATGTAGTATGTGATATAACTTGTTCTTCTTTTGTTATCTTCCGTGATTCTTGATTAGCATTTTTGATGTAAGAAAATTTTTCCCCAAAATATGTTTGCTTCTTGTAATGTACGTACCAGCAAAAATATTCAGAAGTCAGTCCAATAAACGTATCGGCCATTGGTTAACAATTAGATCTCAATTCTACATTCTTCGGGTCTATTAAAGAATTGCACATTCTGCTGGACCGATGGCGTTCAGCAGTCTAGTTTGGCCAATGAAATTTATAGTTTTCAAAATTTGTTGTCTATTGGTAGATATTTTGCATATTCATTTCCCATAAAGCTTGCTTTTGAGGTCTTTTAGATATTGATTCCCCTTGTATTAAAACCGTAACTTTATGATACCTTACTTTCCTTTTTGACATTTATCGCAGATGTTAACATCTAAAGTCACCAGTATTTACATATAAGAAATCCCACGTCCTTAAATCAATAGGAAGTTCAGGTAGGCCATCTTCAGTGGGTGGATTATTTTGCTTCGCTACAATCTTGTTCTGTAATTTTAAATGAATAATATTTTGCAGATACGGATGCCAAATTGCATGGATCATCACAAACTCCATCCCTAATTTCCTTTTGCTAGGTATGATCTGATATACTTGCACATGTTCACTCTCAACACAAATAGATTCAGGCAGTCAGGACTGAACAGGATTAGACAAAAATTTCTCCTCACACAACTAACACTGTAGAAACTAGAAATCTGCCTGGAGAAGGATTTTTTTTCCCCTCTTCGCCCTTGTCCCTTGTTTCTTCTCTTTGTAATAGAAAGAGCAGGGACAAAATAAATGCACTAGGTAGAGAGTCTCATTTACCAGAGTGTGTGATTGATCAGCTAATCCTTCTACCTGTTCTCTAGCTGATTTGGCAGATTCTGATATAATTTTTAAGCGTCTTTTGGTTATGCAGGTCGTACGATTAATCATTTCTAATTTCTTTGCAGAAGAATATTTTGGTTTGGAGATCTGAATACCGAATCAATTTGTCATATTAGAAAACAAGAGATCTTGTACTGAAAAAGGAGTGGTCAAAATTGGTTGAGAAGGACCAGGTATTTTAGACGATAAAGTACAGTAAGTCCCTTTGGTGCAAAGTTACATATTCTGGATTGCTAGGAAATGAAAAGTAGATGATTACTTCAATATTAATTTATGCATATTTGGGGTATGAATGCACTTCAAATTAGTCATTTATCCTTATAGCTATTGGGTTTATGCTTTAAATGGCATCTAAAGCTAACATTGTCCAGTCCCTTATTTTTTGGGATTTCAAACACAAAACATTCTCGCATGATAAGTATATTTTGTAATTAGACATTGTGAAACAATATGCGTGAGTTGTAAGTTAGTGGGGTTATTCATGTTGACAACTATATATATAACTCTTGGTTTGAATTTACTAATGTTACTGAGTTGTAAGTTTCCCCAAAGAAATCAAATCAAATTTTGTAGAAAGTAATTAACAAAAGCCTAGGGTCATGTATATCATCAATAATTCATTTAATTGTTCTTCCTTTGCCAAAAGCTAGATTAAGACCTAATCTTCTTTTAAGGTAGAATTTAGTTACTTAACCCTTGAAGTGGAATATGTCAACCGAATTTCTGATTTTAATCTAATTGCTTATTCCTAAGCCAATTAGCCTAATCCTTAGTCTTGAAAACCATGTTCCCATGCTCGTTAGAATTAATTCTTGCAGTAAGTCCAGAATTTTTTATGGTTGCATAAAGCCTATGTCAAGTTCTCTTGTTAGTACCTTATGTTCTCAAATCAATTGAACCTAGAATTAACTAGCCTTTTCCAAGGTCTAATTAATCTTTCAAATCCTTCATTAGGTGATCAAGCTAACTAAAGGATTAAGCATGGATTAAAGAAACATATCCAAGACAATCATTATGTAATTAAAAACAGAATTGCAATTAAACTTCATAAAGAATCCATACATGACCCTAGAAAGATACTTAGTTCATGCTATTCATGACAAAGTATAACAAGGGTAAAAGATGGATATAAAATTAAATTAAAACAAACAAAAGGAAAGATTAAATTAGACTTCCATGTAGGAGGTAGAACCTTCCATGTAGGAGTCAAAAAAGGAAAACAATGCATAAATCATAAAGAAAATCTAGGCCATTCCATATAGAAGGCAAGAACCTATGAAAGAAACAACCTAAAAATGGGAAAGATCTTGGTCTTCTCCCGGTGTGCTTTCCTCTTCTGAATATCCTTCTATTTATAGGCAGCTTGGGGCATCTCATTCATGCACTTCATAACTCAAATTCGTCACTTTGCTTAGTGGCTAACTTGGAGGAATCTTTGAATCACTTTATAGCTCCATAACTGTATGCCTTTTTACAAGCTGTATTACACCATGAATTAGGAGGTTCTGGGCCTTGTGGTCTTCATATGAAATGTAGCCCTATATCTTAGCTTTCCAGTCGCACAAATTGGACCTAATTTGAAGATCTGTAGCTCCAGTTATGGATCAAACACTGTAGGTTGGTCCAGAATCCAGTGCCAGCTTCCTGTTCTGTGTTCCAGGCCCAATTCGGTTCTCTATACATCTGATTTAGCTTCTGGGCTCTTCATAGAAGTTGTTGGGCTTTCTCTTAGCTTTCCAAAAACATAAATTTCAGATCCATTGAAGGTATAGAACTCAGGTTATGAGCAAAATACCAAACAGTGTTCACTACTCAATTCTGGTAAAACATGTTATTTAAGCCCAATTTTTAACCAAACTCCAAATACAACCAAGATCAATACAAATGAAGTCTAAAAACTAATTATGAAGATGAAACTACATATTTAACTAATTTGATCCATTAAACCATGACAATAACAAACTTTTTAACTCATTTTTGCATGTAAAATAACATGAATTCAAAGGTTATCACTTCGATATATAATTTCTTAGAAGTTACTAATGTTTTTTTTCCCAACAAGCATGATCAGAGTTTGGAATGATTTTTTGGCTTATAGACATGGACATTAGAAATTTATTGTTGTTGAAATCGTGTTTGAGATTAATTGAAATGTTGATGATGCTTCTAATTTGTTAATCAGAGATATAGTTAGATTTCCTTCAAATAGCCTTAACCTAAAATAGAATTCCTTTTTCTTAGAATGGAAGTCCCAAAACATCGAAGATGGATATATAATAGAATTAATCCAAGTACTAAATGGGTGACGGTAGAGTTCGAGCAAGGTGTTGAAGGGTTTCTTGAATACGTTTATCAATCCCCTTATTCTCAAAAATGGGGAGAGCTTAGGTGTCTATGTGTGAAATGTAAAAGTAGGTATTATCTAAAATTTGATGAGGTGAAGGTGCACCTTTATAAATGGGGTTTCATGCCAGACTATTATGTATGGACTAGTCATGGTGAAACACATGAAGAAAATCATCGGTCCATGTCTCCGATATAAATGGCTGCCTGAATATGAAGAAGATGTCAAGAGAGTTTGGAATGAAAAGTGTAAAGAGATCTTAAGAGGAACAATGTATAGCGTTAGACAGGAATTGTTTCACAAAGAAGTTAGGCCTAAGTGGATTTCATGATTTTTCCTTCAAAAGTTAGGCCTAAGGTGTGAAGGAAATATAAGGATCCAATTTTTGAAGGAAAAATCATGAAATCCACTTAGGCCTAACTTCTTTGTGAAACAATTCCTGTCTGACGCTATACATTGTTCCTCTTAAGATCTCTTTAAACTTTTCATTCCAAACTCTCTTGACATCTTCATATTCAGGCTGCCATTTGTATTGGAGACATGGACCGATGATTTTCTTCCCGTGTTTCACCATGACTAGTCCATACATAATAGTCTGGCATGAAACCCCATTTATAAAGGTGCACCTTCACCTCATCAAATTTCATTAATCTGTATTTTTCCATGCCTTGATGTCAAGAGTATATGTTATAGTAATGGTATTCATGATATTTTTTGGAACGATAAATATTTGGGTGCATTATATTAATCAAGACAAAAATCTTGGATCATGTCATAATTTAGTCATCAGAATCTGAGCTTATATGATATGAATGTTACATTGCTCATGTCCATCAGTGGCCGACACAATAAGACAATAAAATATATATCAAATGCTGTCGTCAATTAATTTGAGAATCGATGCATCCTTATATATCCACACCTCTTCATTTATGTGAGGTTGCCTTTTTTTTAATGATTTTCTTCCCTATAATATTTCCATGCATAACACTTTCATTGAAAAATACTAATAACATTAAATCAATTTGTATGGTTGGTTGTCATGTCAGATCACCGCCTCTAAAACCTTTAAAATTGGGCCTGTTCAGGATAGCAGTGACATAAGTAACTTTTGTCGAGATGAACTTTTACAAACAAAAGATAAAATAAAAAGTTAGATTGTAGATGTAATTTGTTTGAGATAACAGTAATAGAAGTGACTTTTTCAACAAACGAATTATTTTCTTATTGCACAAAATACGCCAATTATATAAAAATTCAATATTGCTCTAATACCTTGGTATTAGAGCTTAATCATCATTAATAACTGGGCAAGAACGAGGCATGATTTATTAAATTTGTGTTTATTAACATCTTAGTTTTTAGTCAATTGATGGCATAACTAGCCAATTATTTTTTGATTGTACAAAAAACGTCAATTATATATAAGCTCAATGTTGCTTTGATAGCATGATATCATAGCTTCATCAAGCCGTTAACAGAGAAATCAACCAACAAATGATGGATCAAACCCTAAACCTAGTGTCACAAAGGGCACAACTTCTACCACTAGACCCAAATGTCTTTGGTAATTGAAAATGAATATTAATTACTTCTCTATGCTCTTTTATTTGTTTTTTTTTTCAATTTGTATCTATTAAAATTTTAGTTTTTAGTCAATTAAAGCGAATTATTTTTTTCATTGAAAAAAGTAGCCAATTATGTATTTAATATTATTCCATTATTCATGGTTTTCAGATGAATGTTTAAATGTTATGCTCATATCACTTATATTATATATATGAGGAAACTCTCCTGCTCACATAATTTATTTACTTGTACTATTTCTTTCAATATGCAATTAATTTATTCATTATGATAAAATATTTTTGATTCTTTCATACACACACTAGTGTGGATTGGCAAGCTAGCTAGGCGCATATCCAGTCCAATATTCCTACTACATATGTACATATCCTTGGTACATACCTTAAAATAAAGCATGATAGATTATAAATAAAAAACTATATATTATAAATATACATGATAGATTAAAAGCATGTAAAGCGGAAAAGCACGTGAAATTTTGCAGAGTGAGGAAATATACTAAAAATCTTGAGGAGGAAGCTTGGAATAATAATGCATGTAGTGCCTAATAATTATAGGGTCCTTATTGCTTTCATCCTCCTCCCGAAAAAAATGTGTGGTGCGTCGTGACCACAACTCCTTTAGTCAACCCCACGAAACGAGCTCCAAAGCAATACCAAATCTAGCTATTTCAGTTTTATCAACGAATATTATTTTTATATTGCCACATTAAAACCCAAAAATGTGATTTTTTTTTTTCACAATACATGCATTGGGTCATGTAGTTAATCTAACATATATATGAGTCACATATTGTTTATGTTTTCTGAATAGTTAGTTTATTTCGAATTTCAAAATTTTATGTGTGTGTATATGTGTGTACATGTCTACACACACACGTGTGTGTATGTGTATATGTATGTATTACTAGCTAGTGATATATAATCACATTATAACATATGGCATGAATAAAAGAGTTTTTGTGACAAAACTAAAAGCATCAAAGAAACATTAGTCATTTAATTTATGTAATTTTGACTTGATTAGTTCTTAAAACTCAATCCTTCAAGTTTCAACTATTTAATAAATCAGTCATTACATTTTTTTAGAAAATATCTTGTTCTTTTGAAATTAAGTTGTAACCATGTCATAATATATGAACCAATGGTTACTGGATTGGGTTGCACTAAGTTAAATTTGATGGAGTGAGTTATGTTTGAATCAAAATTACGGGATCTAATCTTTAATATAGGACCTAATTAGAGTTGAATTTGACCCTAAATATAATACTTATTTCTTATATTTGTTAATTTTTTTCCCTAATTTACCCCTTCTGATACTCTTTCAATATTAATCAAGTAAAAGAGAGATTGAGGGAATTAAGGAAAATAGTTAGGGTGGTTTAGAGAAAACATGTCATATTATAACTATCTTAAGTAATTAACCTCCTTATGCCCTTATATTAATGACGAGAGGGAGAGGGACTAGTATATTACAAAGCTAGCAGGGCTTGTAACTCAAGTAGAAAAAGGGAAATAAGGAAGTGAATGTCAAAACGAACCGATTCATGAGTGTTAGTTGGGGTTAAAGGTGAGTATGGTTGCAGTTGACTCTGCAAAATTCAGCGGTAGGGGATATCGATGGCCAAAAAAGAAGAGAAGCAGGACCAAAACATCAACATATTGATCCAAACCTCTGGTCCCTTGAAGTTAATATGGGACATATGCTTCAATGCAATTCAATCTCTATCCCTTTCTGGATGGAGCTGCTCAGGTGAGAAAACAAGATAAGGAATATATAAGAGTCAATATTTTAAATAATGACTGATCAGAAGGTGGCTATAAATAAGGAGGTAAGGTAACTGGGTGGTAGTATGGCCGGGAATTCAATATTCAGAGAGAGAGAGAGAGAGAGAGAGGGTGTTGTATGTAGATGAAGAGTCATGTGTGGATAGCCAAGGATGGCTTGCCTTTTACATGATCTAATCTCAATTTCTTTAAATTAGGGCTTTGTCTGAGTTTGGAAGAAGACGAAGATATTAAGCCCTATATATATATATATAGGGATTGGGTTTATCATATATTGGCAGGCTTCCTTGGCTACTTTCACTGTCTCTTGTCTTACATGCTACACCATTCTCTCTTACTTTATTCTCATTATTATTCAAAGAAAGGCATATATGTTCCACACTTGATCAGGTGTGATCAACCTTGCAAATCCATGCCCATTCTTCGTTATTAGGGTCTGTTTCATTATTTACTAATTCTACTTGCTGCCAGCTACTTCCTTGTATATTGACGAACTGACTTTTTTTTTTTTGGTTGGGGGAGGGGGTGTTGTTGCTTCTTTTTTTTTTTTTGAAATGAAAAAAAAAAGAAGTCAATTTAGATCTGAAGTGATGTTTGGGGTAACTGACTTTTTTTCTAAAAAAATAAGCCCCTTTAAAGCTAAGCAACCCCTTTTTTTAATTTTTAATTTTTTTTAGATTTAAACTTTCTGAAATTGACTTTTTAATATATCATTTAAATAAATTTTTATTAAATTTATTTTTATTTTTATTTTTATTTTTTTATACAAAAGTATATCCAAACATAAATTATATGGTCTTTATTGACTTTTACTCCCATTTCATTTTACAAAAGTTAGTTGGGATAAAAGCCACATTTACAAGATTAATCCAAACAAGCCCTTCATCTTGAAAACCATTTTATTTTTCACACATTCATCTCTTCAAGCTTTTATGACAAGACCTTGTTAATTTCTTGGATGGATGGAAAATTAAACAACAGATTAGATCAAGAAGGAGTCAATAATCCTAACCTATTGGCTTGGTCTTTCAAGAGAGAAATAGATTCTATTTTTCTTACAAAAGAAATACAGTAAGTGATCTTCATGATAGTAGTATGTAATATATTGTCTTATTTGTTTCTTCCTTTTTCAAACTAATTTTCGCTCGGACGTCTCTGCTTGGCTTTTTAAAATATGTAAAAACCGTCCTTTCGTAGAAGAGATGACGTGAACGTGTCTTCTTGTCGTTAAAAGCAGGTTCCTGTAACACAGTTAATTATGAGAGTTTTTGTTTTTACAGGCGGTGAGGCGGTGATCTGATATGACAACCAACCATACAAATTGATTCAATGTTATTAGTATTTTTCAATGAAAGTGTTATGTATGGAAAAATTAGAGAAAAAAATTCATTAAAAAAAAAAAAAGCAACCTCAGGAAAATGCAGAGGAGTGGATATATTTGGATGAATAGATTCTCAAATTAATTGATGACAGGATTTGATATATATTTTATTATCTTATTGAGTCAGCCAATGATGGATATGAACAGTGTAACATTCATATCATATAAGCTCATATTCTAACTGAATTATGAGATGATCTGAGATTTTGTTCTTGATTAATATAATGCGCCCAAATATTTAGCGTTCCATAAAATATCACGAATACCCTTACTATAACATATACTCTTGACATCAAGGCATGGAAAAATGGGTTCACATTAGGCGTTTCTCCCTTAAGTGCTTCTTACAATGTTGTCTCTCTAATTAGAGAGATAAAACATTTTTTTTTAATTTTTTTTATATATTCTATTTATTTAGATTTAAATTATATACTGTTTTCTGAAATGTTTTTTTTTTTCATCTAGTATCTCAAATTAATTAGTTTCCAGAACTGCATTTAGAAATATTTGTCTTGTAATACTAGTATCTTGAAAACTAATTATTTTGAAAAAATTGGTGCAAAAAACATTTCAGAAAGTAGTATATAATTTAAACATAAATAAATAGAAAAAATTAAAAAATATATCTCATCTCTCTAATTAGAGAGATAAGCATGTAAGAAGCACATAAGGGAAAAACACCTTATGTGCTTTTCCCTCCTAAAGGGGGTGTGAGGTCACTTGTCATTTCCACCAACTGTCTGTTGATGGAATGAGATTTTCTCATTGGCTTACTTTTTCATTATCTCTCCTCATCCACTCTAGGCCGTTGGTTGAGAAAGTGATAGAAAAGTTAAAGTAATAGTCACTACAAAAAAATTCGGTTTTTGCGACAGAAAAATTCCGTCGCAAAATGAAATTGCGACGGAATTTGTCCTCGCAAAAATGGCGTTGCAATTTGTGATGGAAAATTTTTCCGTTTTGCGACGGAATTTGTTCCATCGCACTTGCGACAGAATGCATTCCGTCGCAAATAATAAAAAAAATAAAAAATAATTAAATCTTAAAACATAATTTTAATAAAAAATAAAAATTTAAATTTAAAAAAAAACATAAAACATATTTATAAAAAAATAAAATTATTAAAAATTTATAGAAAATTGCATAAAAATTTTAAAAATCCTTAAAAAGAAAATAAATTTCAAGATAAATTTTGCATATAATAAAAATTTAAAATAAAAATCATACATAATTTTTTACAATAACAAAGTCAAAATATATATGTTCTAAAGTTGCGAACAACAAATACTGAAACATAATCTATAAAGAAGTAGCATGATCATCATCATCGTCACCGGAATGGTCATCACCACCACCAGGATGGTCATCAGCACCAGGCGCAGACAAAATACCCTTAGACTGAAGTACTAGCTGCAGTTGCCTCACCACGTCATTTGTCTGTTGCTGCTCTTCTTGTTGCCGCCGCCGCTCTTCTCGTTGCCGCCGTATCATCTCGTCTTGTGCCTCCACCAACGCCTTCAGCCTCCTAAGCTCATCTAAAAAAAACAAAATTGCAGAGTGAGTTATTTTTCTCTAATTTCATTTAAAAGGAAGAGGGAATGGAAACGTAACAATGTAGAACAGTGTTATTATGTTTACCTGGATCAGCACCTTTACTGCGTGGTAAGGACTGCTGCGTAGGCTTCAGCCGGCTCGCAGAGGCACCCATCTCGAAGAGTCTCCTTTTCTTGTCAAATCCTCCTGCAACTTGAATGAATAAACTCTCGTTATCGGACTGAGAGGATGCGCGCTCGCCCTGACTCTGGGCGTCTCTCTCCTGCATCAGCTTCTGATAGGTTTCCTGCAGGAAAAAAAAAGATCACAGATGACGCACGTGAAATAAAATAAATATGTCGCTGCCTAACACGAAAAACAAAAGTAATAAATATCTCACCGCAAATTGCTGCGACCTGGCGTTGATCCAGCGGCGCCCACTACCATCGGTAGTTTCCTTTGTATGGATCTGCTCAAAGGTAGCCCACTCAACATCTTCTGCAGGAACTTCCCCAGATGCTGCCTGCAATCACAAATTTTGACCGCCAGTTAATTAATTCAAAGTACAAGATATCAAATACTGAAATAGAAAATGACTGTGCTCACAATTTTTCGTCGATGCTCACTGTATGGGAAGGAGCCCCCAGTATAAGATGGTCCATCCATATGGGCCCTATTTGATTTATTTTTCTCACTCTTCTCTTGAAATTTGGGATCGGTGTTCCATTTATGAAGTAATTGATCTAAAGCCTCAGGATGAATCCAATCAGTCTTGCCTAGATCGTGTCGCAATTTATAAAACCTATCAGACAACCATCTCGCTGCCTTGTGATTGTAAGCTTTTTTCAACGTATCTCGATGTTCAGGCAACCACCTAAAATGACCCTGAAAATCAATTACGGACAATTAGTGTTCCAAATTATAATGTACCTTATCAGTTTGCATTTGCATAACAAAATTTACAAAACTTACCAAGAACTCCTCGAACCAAGTTTCCCGAAGATTCTCAGGAATGTCTTTCCAATTGGCCTACGGCTGATTGAAATTGCGGAATATTTGGGCCGACACGAAATCCGTGACCTGATTGTAAGGCTCAAATCTTGATACAGAGGAAAAGACGTAAATGTTAGCATACAAAATAAAAGTAAAAACCTCATACCATTATCAGTAACTTTACATGACTTACTCTAGATCACTGCGAGGACAAATCCACACCCGTCCTGTCTCAGGATCAACAGTTCCCCACACCAGTGTGGTCGAGGAGGAACTAGCTTCCCGAACTAACTGTGAGGAGACGCGGTGTGCTTAAAGACGAAATGATATTGCAACATTTTTACTACATAGTTACTTAAATAAAACAAAAGATGTAAATCAATCAGATTTTGTAAACTATACCTGCTCTGCCCCTTGCTGTGGATCAGGGGGATTGAAAGGCATACCTACACCTCCCATAATAGAGTCGATAGTGGTCGATGGAGATGACAAATAAAACGGTGGAAGCTCTGGAGAAGAGCCATACCCTCTACCGTAAGACGGGTCCAATGTCGTCACCCTACCACCTCTGATAGGATGGGCCCGGCCTCTACCACTACTCCGACTACTGCCAGAACGCCCTCCTGAACGATCCATCTATGAACACCCCCAATCATTATGTCAAAATGTCGAAAAGAAACACTTAATGTCACTATCAAAGTAATGGATTATATCTACTAGAACGAATGGTTATAAATAGTGGACTAACATAAGTCAACCGGAAGATTCCGTTTCTTCCACCTCTCCTTGCTCCCCTTCCTCGTCAGTCTCATAGTCATCAAATTCCAACTCACTATCAGAGTAATTATCTTCCTCCTCATCGTCTGATTCCTCATCGACAATATGGATAGGAATCAATTTTAACTCCCCATGCGCCTCGTCAAAAAGATTGCTTGGTACTTCGTCATCGACAATAGGTACGAGCTGTACCTGTTCCACATCAACTTGAAACAGTTCATTCATAGAGTCATTTGATTCTGACTCTTTCGAGTTGGGTATGATATTGCGTGCTTTGGTTCTGATAACTCCTATCCACCCTTGATGGGATGTTGGATACGACGTATAATAAACTTGTTCCGCCTGTTGAGCAAGTATGAATGGGTCATAACTAACTGTGTACCTCCTCGACCACTGGACCTCAACATTCCCATATTTATCAACTTTTGTCCCACGAGGAGAGTTATCAAACCACTCACATTTAAAGATAGTCACGGACTTGTCCCACTTATAATCTAGCTAAATTATGTCAGTTAACTTCTCGTAGTAGTCGGTCTCAACTCCATCAACCAGTCCACCTCAGCAACAAACACCGTAATTGCAACTTAGTGTATTTTTGTTCGCTTGTACTGTTGCAAAACAAGACCCATTGATTATATATTTCGAACACCGAGTAACAACTATTGTAGCTCCGTAAGATAAACTCCACGCAACATCATGGGGAGCTGATGGATTTTCCATGAAGAAGTATTCGAACCATTGATGAAACTCAGCAATCTTGAATTGTTCAAGTTCAGAATCCGATATCAATGGATTTTTGGATCGAACCCAATCGGAGAAAAAACTGTAACAAAAAAATCTCATTAATATACTTTAATACTAACCATAACAGTAAAAATAAAGGAAGTCTTACGTTAAGTACGGAGTGGCCTCTTCACAGTTGTTTATAATGTACCACTCCGCCACTCGCTTGTCTCTTCCTTCCAAAGTTGAGCTCTCACGTTTTCCCACGACCCGACCTGGAAAATTAAATATAGATATCTGATCGCCTGTACTGCCTCCATCGTCGTTGCGAGTTACCCCTCTCCGTCTTGATATATTTCCAGAGGGATAATAGTATGACGCAAATTTAGTGGCCTCTTCTACTAGATACGCTTCAGCGATAGATCCTTCAACGTACCTTTGATTTTTGATCTTATACTTGAGAGTACGTAAAAACCTATAATGGACAATCACAGGGTATTTAAAACTTTACCACCATGAGAGTCAAATAATAACAACAAGAAAGATAAAGATAAAGATATATATATATATATATATATATATATATATATGTGTGTGTGTGTGTGTGTGTGTGTGTGTGTGTGTGTGTGTGTGTGTGTGTGTGTATATAACCTCTCAAATAGATACATCCACCTATATTGCTGCGGACCTCCAACCATTGCCTCATAGGCCAAGTGAACAGGCAAATGCTCCATTGAGTTGAATAAGGTCGGAGGAAACACCATCTCTAACTTGCATAACGTCAATGGCATGCTCTCCTCCAGCTGTCGCAACTTGTCAACGTTAAGTTCAAAAACACAAATTTCTCTAAAGAAAATGGAAAGTTCTGTCAGAACACTCCATATATGTTTCGGTAGTGCTTTGAAGGCCCACGGCAACAATCTCTGGAAAAAAACGTGACAATCATGAGTCTTCATATCAGATATCTTCACCTCATCTATTTTGACACATCTAGCCATATTTGATACATAACCATCCGGGAGTTTCAAATTTGAAACCCATTTTAACATTTCCAAATTTTGCTCTTTGTTGAGTGTGTATGGCGCTCGAGGTTTAGAAGTCCGTCCCCTAGCATCCACCACCAAATGCAAGTCAGGCCTTCTGCAAATCGCTTCTATGTCCTGTCTTGCGTAGACTATGTCCTTCGTCAAGCCTTTGGTGTCCATTACGGTGTACAAAATATTGCAGAACACATTCCTCTCAATATGCATGACATCGAGGTTGTGTCTCAACAGGTGATCTTTCCAATATGTCAGTTCCCAAAAGATACTTCGTTTCATCCAATGATGATCAACCCCATATCCCTCAGGTTCGTTGAATGCAACCCCCTCTTCAACACTTGCAATGTGCCTGACCTTGTCCCATATTTTTTGACCACTTAATCGACGGGGTTGATTTGCCCGTTCGACAGCATTCCGTATAAAGTCTTTTCTATTTCTTCTAAGCGAATGATCGAGGGGTACGAATCGCCATTGCTTGTCAAACCAACAAACCTTGCGACTGTTTTGCAAGCTAAAGCCCATGCTCTGCTCAAGACAGACTGGACATGCAAGCTTTCCCGACGTTTGCCAACCACTCATGATGACTTCCTAATTTTAATAGATTTGAGGTATATTTTGAGATATTTAGGAAGTCATTAATGCTAAATTAAAGAGATTTTCTTAAGATTTAAGTGAAATTAAAGTTGGCAGATCATTTGTGCGATTTCAATTTAAAATAAATGTTTTTGAGTTTATGAAATAAATAATAGTAATTAGAAGTTAAAAAAAATTATGATTATTATTACTACTTAATTTCTTTTGCTGCTGCCCAGGAAGTACCACATGGCTGTGTCTCAAAGTGAATAAAAGAGAAGCATGAAGAATTGGGCTTTGGGCAAATGAAGGGAATGAAAAATTGGGCTGATGCATTGAAGAAATGAAGGAAATAGAAAATGGGCCCACGGTGGATAGAAGGAATCAATGGAATATAACCTAAAAGCTAAAAAATCTGGAACGGATAAATTGAAGCAGCTGGAGGCAATCAATTAATGAAAAAGAAGGCTCTGGACAAAACAAGAGGAGGCGTGGACTTGGGCTTGGAGAATTGAATAGAAATGGAGTGAGGGCCCACGTGAATCAAAACCTAAAAGCCTAATTGAGAACAAGGTAGGACCGGGAAAAAGCAATTAAAGGAGGCGGAATTTTTTGGACACCTGGAGAGGAACTTCACGCAGAAAAATAAAAGACAGAACCGGAGAACAGAACACGGAGCTGGGGAAATGAATTGAAGGAGCAGAACTGGACGAATCAATAAGAGGCCGAGAGCGAGATTGGAGATGAGCAGACGCAAGAAGCAGACACGACAGCTGGACCTCTTGGTTCTTCTTATTGGTTTTGTCCGGTTTTAAATTTCTTTTCATTACCCATGTCTCTAAATCTGAATATTAATGTTAGATTCTCTTGTTCTTTTTGGTATGAGTAGCTAAACTTTTTATTCTAGGATTCTTTTGAACCTTTGTATGGATTAATATTTAGATAATCCTCTCTTTTAGTAGATAAATATTTATATGTGTTGATTTTAATCTAGGTTTAATGCTTCTAATTGATTGACCACCATTTATATGATTTATTCACTTAGGTTTGACTTGAGAAAGCTAACCTAGGTGTAAAACTTAATTGAAATCATGCTTGTCTTAAAGTTTACTTGATAAATGGATGGTTTGTTGGTAAAATAGAGATATATTTACTAATCTTGCATTGTCACATTAAGGTTGTTGCTTAATATTGATTCTCATTAATTGTAGCAAGAGATTGTGCAATTTTAATGAGAAGAGAAACTTGATAATGACTTGAGAGAGCTTGTCAAGTATTTGTGAACCTTAGACTAACACATATATGTATGGAAATACTAAGAGAGAGGAAATTAATTCAGTATTATGAAATGTAATAAGGGGGAAAAAGAATCCTAGACTTCTATTAAATGCATGAAAATCCAAAAACCATTTGTTTTTATTAATTTTTATTTTTAGAAATAGTCTTTAAAAATTCTCATTTTTCATCAAAGCTTGTTTTAGCTCAACTAAATTGAATTTACTAAATTCATTGTTTGACCAATTTGTTACACTAATCCTCGTGGGATGATACTCTACTTATCACTTTATTACTTGCACGACTCGTACACTTGCGAGGCGAACAACTCAACATCCCATAGGAAGGGAAATCATTTGTTGTCCACATTAAGGCAGCCCGCATGATAAAATTTTGGCTCAATGATACGTCGTACGTGAGAACCCCGTTACTCCATAACATCTTCAACTCATCTATCAAAGGCCTGAGGTACACATCTACATTCTTTTTTGGGTTGGAAGGCCTGGGGATTAACACGTTGAGAAATAAGAACTCTCTTCTCATACACATGGAAGGTGGGAGGTTGTACGGAGTCACAATCACTGGCCAACATAAATACCTCCTCGTCTGGTTGAAAGGAACAAACCAATCCAAACATAAACCAAGACGGACATTATAGGGATCCAATGCAAACAAAGGGTTGACCTCGTCAAATTTAAGCCAAGCTTCGGCATTGGATGGATGCATCACAAATTTTTCATCCCTTCGATGCTCCCGGTGCCATCTCATGTGAGCGGCTATTTGCTCTGAAGAATACAATCTCTGAAGCCTGGGCACGAAGGGAAAGTACCACATCTTGTTGAATGGTTGACAGTCTGTTTTCCTCTCTTTAGTCACAGGTTTATATCTGTTATATTCACAGAATTTGCATTTGGTCAGCTTAGCATCATCTTTATAGTACAACATACATCCATTAGGGCAACAATGGATTTTTTTCACAACTAAGCCCAAGCTCTTTAACATTTCTTTTTGCTTGGTAGAAATCTTTCGACAAATTATTGTCTTTCGGAGCAATCTTTCTCATGATCTGCATCATTTCGTTATAATTCCTCTCACTCATATGGTGATCAGTCTTCAAACTTAGTGTTGCTAAGGTAGCCGAAAGCGATGAATGCTCACTACTTTCAATGTGTTCGCAACCTTCCCATAACAATCGTTGCGCATCTTGAAGCATTTTATAGAACCTATCGGCTTTCGGATTAGGATCCTCTCCCATATAACATGGTTGATTATGCGTATCGGTCTCTTCTTGCGTGTATGATGATTCAGTATGAGTAAAAGGATCAAAATATTGCCTAATCGACGGTCCCACGACATCCATCACCAACTGTTCATATTGATTAAGGTTGCCTCGATGACTACTACTCCCATAATATCCACTTAGTGTCTGTCGGACTTCGCCATGATATACCCAACATTTATAATCGTCCATAAATCCTTTTTTACACAAATGGATTTTGACTGTGTTATACTCTTGAAATTTGAAACACCGGCATGTGGCACAGAGACATACGATGTGTCTACTAGAATTAGATGAGTGCGCCAAAGCAAATTGAATGAACTCTTCCAGACCGTCCAGGAATGCTCGAGTTATTTCTCTTTTTTGAGTTAAACGATTGGACATCCAACTCGTATCATGATGGCCGTCTATACTTCTACAATTTAACCCTACGCAAATATATAAGTGGCCAATAAAACTAGTCACTCTTGCTAACCAATTGCCACTTAATTAAAGCATCTGGTTATAAATAATTTACTTTCGAAATAATAGTATTTAGGATCAATTAAAGCTAATTATAAAAAGTTTAACACAATTAATTTGAATTAATTTAAATTGAACAAAGTTTAATCTAAAAAAAAATTACTTTAAAGATTTAAAGAATAAGTGTTAAAAAAATTCACAAATTATCCAAGCATAACTTGTTGAGGACTTTTTCACAAATTAAAAAAAAAATCTAAAATGTGACTTCATATTATAATTATATTTTTAAAATTCTATATTATACATATGAAATTCCGTCCTAGACTAAAAATTTATAATTAATAAAGCATATATTTTATATTAATAGAAATATATATTCTATATCAACTAAGTAATTCTACTAATTTTTTCATTACACAACATTAACAAAAATAAATCATACAAAATTAAAAAAATTCATCAATCTCATCAATAAACACCTACAAAACCCAATAACAGAAAAAATCATGGAATCTCCTTCATACAATAACCATAATCCAAATAAATAAGCAAATTAAGTAACAATATCATTAATTTTTCGCTCATATTTATCACTTAATACAATAACCATAATCCAAATAAATAAGCAAATTAAGCATTAATATCATTAACTTAAATTAAGCATCAATAAAATTAACTTTTTGATCATATTTATCACTTTAAGTATAATGTAGAGTAGGACTTTCTCTTAATTTTTCTACTTTCAAATTTCAAATACTAAACTTTCTAATAAATTTTCTTATCTCTAAATATCACATTCCAATAGTTACTACACAATATCACATAATAAGAAAATTGTAATGAAATTTATACAAACAATAGCCTTATATTTTCCAAATAATGAATCTGAAGAACAAAATGAAAAGAGATGAAGGTTACCCGGAAAGAGTTGCCGGAAAACGAACAGTAATGTAGCATCCCACTTTAAAACACCGGAAAAAAAATTTAAAAAAAACAAACCGTGATCAGAGTCAGGCATTTTAGCAAACGAGTAACTGAATCTTTAAAAGTACATAACCATAGTGTAATCATTCTTATACAGACATCTATTGTTTCCAAAAAGCAGTATCCAGATAGTTACAAAACTACAACATAAAACTCTTCTTGCCTTCCTATGCCAGCTTTTTGCCCCTATCCTCCACCCTTGGTCCTCCTGAACCTGAGGCTACAGCTGAGATCCAATTCCCATTTGGATCTCAGGTAACGATTAACCTTATACTCAAATAAATCATATATAGGCAACTGATATTCATAACAACATAACAGCATATCAATACATAAGCACACAGCAGATGCATCATCAACAATGGACAGAACATAAGCACAAAGCAATATGTAAAGTCCCACAACATGTCTGCACATAACCAGTGCCACAACCTCCCATCGTGTCCTCAGCGCTAGGAAAACCCTACGGCGTTATCAAGACTATAACCCGTTTAAAGCTGTATGTATGACTGATAACCCTAGACAGAGTTTCAGTATATAAACATGTCTACCACATATATGTATATGAGCAGCATAAGTGTTAAGGTTACAATACGCGTCCGTACCTCCGTTGACGGTTTTTCTGGCACTTTCGTCAAATTACGGCACGTTTGACAGCGGCACGACAGCGGTGACAGCGGAAACAACGGTTCGTGATTTCGGGTATCCTATAGGGATAACATCACCGATATGAATATTTAAGATCATAACAGGCATTTTAGGTACAAATTACCATTTTGCCCCTAGTTTGATCTCTTAGTGAAATTTTGCCAGAGCTTCGTTATTCTGACTTTAATCTCTCAGAATTTTGCTATAACCTTTCCTCTAACATATTTCTAAGATAATTATCATATTTATTCCTAAAACATGATATCTAAGCTAACTTGAAATTTAGAAACTACTCCAGCAATCCTACTATAACTACCGAAAGAACTATTTAAACTAAAGACTAAGGACTGAAGAACTTACTCAGAGCTTCGCTATGAATTTCTCCGGACTCCTCCTTCTTCCTTTTCTCCCAAATTTTCAAAATTCTTAAGAGAACTTGGTGTGAAGATTATGAAAAGAGTTGAAGGCTATTTATAGAAAAATCCAATGACATTTTCGTAATTTCATTGAACTTTGTCTGATCGAATACTGACCGTTGGATCGCATTTTGTTGAGGTGGTTTGATCTTGGCCATTCATGATTTGGCCGACCTTCCCCCCCATAAGAAGACAAAATTGATGACCTCATCATGCTTGTGTCATTTTGCTTTATCAGATGAAATCCCTGGTTCGATGTCCCGATTACGAAATTTTGTAAAATCTTAAAATTCCGGGAACAGCATGCTGAAGGTCTTTTCTTCCTCTTCGAGAATACTGGTTTTTCCTAACCTTATACTCTCGTTAAGGACATTCCATTACCTGCCGAAAATCCTCGGTGATCGCTACCAGGTACAGAAATAACGTTGGCTGGCGCCAACTTCGGGATAAAAATCCACTGATCAATAATATACTCTGGTTTTCCTCAACTTATCCCTGGATTCTAGTTTATGAATTATTTTCTATCGGTTCTCATTTCTATTCTCTGTTCTAATTCTGCAAAATATCCTCTTAGCGTGATCTCCAAAACACTCCGTCGGTTACCGAAATGACTTCGGAGACAGCCTACTCCGAGATAAAAATTCACTTGTTCATAATATACTCTGACCCTAGTAACCTAGTTCACAGTTTTCTAGGTAGGATTTTATTTCTATTCATGGTCACTTATCCTGTTCACTTTTTAATAATATAATATTATTTAATTACCACATGTCTTAATCTTATAATATTATTATATAACAAAGATCTAATTTCATCCTTATCCCCCCCCTAATTTTCGGCCAACACATATATATTTATATATTATATTTTTTTTTCCATTAATCCTAATATCCTATTTATCTTGTATTTATTTTTTCCCCAAAATTTCCTATTGGTCCATAAGTAATTACATGGATTTTGGCTTCTAAAATTTTCTTGAAAAATCCTAAGCCTTTGATCTTTACTTTTTAAGATTACATCTTAACCCTTATTAATTATTTAATTTGGCCAAAAATTTCGGCCTTAATAATAATTATTTATATTTATTTTATTTTTCATGTTTCCTAAATTTCTATAATCTTATAAAATTCCTGAAAATTACTTAATTAATCCCTTAATACTTTCTAATAATTTTCTTAATTAAAACCAATTATTTTCTCACAACAATTTTATTGACATTAATAATTCAAGCTCCCTGCAATTTATCAAAAATCATAGAGTCAATTTTAGTCTCAGAATACTTTTTAATTTTCCTTCCTTTTATTTTCATAGGAAATAATTTATTAAATTGTCTAAATTAAGGATAATATGCTTTCTAAATTTTAATAATTATTCCATGCCTTTTAGAATTTTTTTTTTTCATAATTCTCCTTTGCAAATAGACTAATTATATAACATGTTGAGACCAAAATTTTCATAAATGGGCATTCTCATTATTGTGACATAATATTCCAGATAATAGTTATCCGGGTATTACAAGTAAACTCCAAGCGAAGAAGAAGAGAAACACCAGCCAACAAGAAGGAGGAGGAGCACAAGTGTACATGGGTGGGGGTCGTGGGGGTGGGGGAAGGTCAGGGGGGGAGTGGGGTTCGGAGGGGGGGCTTGTCGTGGTGGGGTAAGGTCGTGGGTTGGGGGGGGTAGGGGTCGCCGGGGAGGGGGATGGGTGCCGTGGGGGGCTCGCCAAGGTGGAGTTGGGGTTGCCGGAGAGGGGAGTAGGGGACGTGGGGGGGGGGGGGTCGCCGGGGAGCGGGGGGGGGGGGGGAGGGGGGGCTCTGGGTCGTCGGGGAAGGGATCGGGAGTAGGGGTTGTGGTCGACTGGGGTGGGGGGGCGTAGAAGAGGCGAAGAAGAAGCAAGTTGGCGGACAAAAAGTCCACCAACTTGCGACAGACCAGATGTCCGTCGCTGGCCTCGTGCAGGGCCAGCGACAGATTTCTTCCTCCGTCGCTAATATTGTCCAAAATTCATTTTTTTTTCTTTTTTTTAAAATCTTTTTTGTGACGGAAATATTATTCCGTCACAAATTTCCGTAGCAAAATCCGAATTTTCTAGTAGTGAGTGTATTGATTGAACGGATATGATTTAGAGATTATGAGAGATAATGAGAGAAACCTAACCCATTTGTTGATACTCCTTCACTAGACTTTAGTCTCTATTATAGAGTGCTTTCTAATATACGTTCTTTGTCTATTTTATAAAACATTTGCTAGTTTTAATTATTATTAAATATTTCTTTCATATATGTCATTTTAAATAAGGACATGAAAGAGTAAAAATTAAATTAATATGATGATGTTGGAGTTTAGTGTAATTAATAAAAATAATATTAGAAATCATCTAAATTTTATGATAAATTTAATATTTTTAATTATTTTTATTGTTACATGTATAGATTAGTTAAAAATGATTTATATATAAAATTAGGGCGCACAGTATTCTGAAGAGCAAATTAAACATGCAACCACATTAAAGATAATGAATCGAAGTCTTCAAATCACTATCACTAATTAATCCACGTTATATCTATTTACTTTCAATACGCACAATATATATATGTGATCAATTAATTAATTATTATACAAAACATTGATTCCTTGCTTATTTTCCATATATATATGCAATTAAATTCATTGAGCCAGCATTTTTCATTAATGAGATTAACGATATTAATATTAAGGGATTGAGAATACACTTCATAAAATTAAGATATTAATATAAAAACTGAGATAATGAACCATGTCCCTGAGAAGTGACGAAGGGACAGTCAGGTTAGAGGCGTATCCAATATTCTTGCTAGCCACGTATCCTTGTTATATCTTCCTCTTCTGCCAATAGAAAATTTGGGAAATTCGGGAAAAAAAACCCTTAGATTATACATATATATGATAAATAAAAAAGATATAAAGATGAAAAGCACATGAAATTCTGTGTGGTGAGGAATTATACTATATATCTTCAGGAAGAAGCTAAGCTTGGAATAATGCATGTAGCGTGTAATTAGAGGTCCTTGCATTCATCCTCCTCCCGAAAAATGTGTGCCTACGTGACCACATGTCCTCTTGTCAACCCAAGAAAATGAGCTCAAAAGCACCAGCAAATCTACTTCAGTTTTATATTCCTTCTTTTTTGGCGTATGCAACCGGTATCCCAAGCCAACCCTTTGTCACGGAGAACTCTAAGGCTCAAACTAATCTAGATTGGAGGCATAACAAGACCATTTTTTAAGGTGGCACCTCTATCTGTTGCATTTCCAAGTCTCGATTATAACATATAGCATGATTATTACTAATTTACTACTGCCTAATGAAATACACAATCATCTGATTAATTGTAGACACTTAATTCCAGGATTAGCTAGATTCAAAGTATGCCATGAATAAAAGAGTTCTTGTGACAAAACTAAAAGCATCAAAGAAACATTACTCATTTAATTTATGTCGTTTTGACTCGGTTAGTTCTTAAAACTCAATCCCTCAAGTTTCAACTATTTAATAAATCAATCTTATATTTTTAGAAAATATCCTATTCTTAAGAAACTAAGTTGTGACCAAGTCATAATATATATGGACCAATGGTTAAAAGGATCGAGTTGCACCAAGTTAAATTTAGAAAAGTGAGTTATGTTTGAGTCAAAATTACAGGAATAAAGAAAATTACTCTCTCCAATCCTTAATATAGGAATTAATCAGTAGTTTATTTTGGCCCTAAATATAATACTTATTGTATATATTTGTCAATTTTTTCCCAATTTATCCATTCTAATGCTCCTTCAACATTAATCGAGTAAGAGAGAGATTGAGGGAATTAAGGAAAATAGTTAGTGTGGTAAAGAAAAAACATGTCATATTAACTATCTTAATTAATTAACCTTCTTATACCTTATATCTTATATTAAGGACGAGAAGGACTAGTATATTACAAAGTTAGGGCTTGTAACTCAAGTAGAAAAAATTGAAATAAGTAGGTGAATGTCAAAACGAATGGATTCACGAGTGCTAGTGGGGTTTAAAGGTGAGTGTGGTTGCAGTTGACTCTGCAAAATTCAGCGGCAAAAGAAGAAGGGGCAGGACCAAAACATCAACATATTGATGCATGTCTCTGGTCCCTTGAACTTCATATGGAACATATGCTTCTATAATATTCAATCTCTATCTCCATCTGGCCGGAGCTGCTCGGAAGAGTAAGAAGATAAAAGGAATAACAATGAATACTTTAAATGACTGACCTGACAGTAAGGTGGGTGGGTATAAATAAGGAGGTAGGGTTACAGAGTAGGTAGTATGGGATCATTGGATTCATGAGATCAATTAAAGAGAGAGGGTGTTGTATGTAGATGAAGAGTCATATGTGTGGATAGCCAAGGATGGCTTGCCTTTTACATGATCTAATCCCAATTCCTTTAATATATATTAGGGCTTAGGTTTATCATATATCGGCAAGCTTCCTTGGCTACTTTCACTGTCTCTTGTCTAACATGCTACACCCTTCTCTCTCTCTCTTATTACTTCGTTGTTGTTGTTATTTTTTGATATTATCATCCCGTATTCAGTAGGAGTTCATGGCTGTCATTCCCAACACAACAAGACTTATCCGATCCATGCCTATTCTTCATTTTATTGTATGTTTCTTTATTTACCAATTCTGCTGCCTTACAGGCTTAGCTTATATATGTCACTGACACACTTCATATATTTTCAAAGCCATTTTACTTAATACTCTTCAAGCTTTCTCCATTTTTCAGTAGCGATATAGGTCTCAGAGATGATCACAACACCTTGTGAATTACTTGGATGGATTGGTAATTATACAGCAGATATATTAGGAAAGAGTCAGATTAGAGACCCTAACCCATGCTTTGATACTTTTAGCCTGTTTGGTATCAAGAGAGAAATAGATTCTACTTTTTCTTCCAAAACAAAAAGAATATGTGATATGCATGATAGTATTGTCCTATCAGTTATTGCCCTTTTTTAACTTATCGTCGCTTGCAGTTCTGGTTGGCTTTTTGTTTCCTTGGATAAAGTGTTGTGATTGTTTCTTTAAAATATGCAAAACCCGTCAGCTAGAAGAGATAGATAACGTGAACGTACGTGTTTTCTAGCTTGTCGTTAAAAGCAAGTGCCTCTAATGCAGTTATGAGGATTTTTTATTTTTATTTTTCAGGTTTTAGAGGCGAAGATCAGATGATGAAAATCAAGTCATTTAATTTCACAGAATTGTTGTAATTAAAACTTCATCAATTTCACGCGTTTGACCAGCAATAAGAAATGCACAATTTGCTGCGTTAAATGAGCTCCATGAATGGATCAGTTCGTGATTGAGCATTTTAGAGCTTCCTAAAATGATAGAAATATTTTTTGGTTAATAAAATTGTTAAATATGTCTTGTGAAATAGGTTAATAATGCATACATAGATCCCATCACACAAGGGCACTGTATGCAGACATGCAAGCAAATTAATATAATAAGATATGAAGATATGCTAATTGCACTATAAAATATGTATTGTACAATTAAAACGGATGAGTATAAGATTAGAAACTGTAACAGCCAATCATGCAACAACCAGCTTCAAGATGATGCATGAGTTAATTCCTACAAATTTTCTAGAAACGCACCCTAATTAAAGTTATCTGTGATTTCTAATAGAAGTGTCATGCGTGTGGAAAAATTAGAGAGAAAATAAATGATGAAAAATAAGGGCAACTCCATGTAAGAAAAGGTGCATGCGTGTGTGCATGCTATGAAGAATGAGGCATTATTTGAAAAGGTTGATAGGCTGATGCAGTTAGGATTGCAATTAAGGGAGGGCGAAAATTACATAATAATAGAACTCATATTTTCATAAAATTATATTTTTATAAACATTTCAATATTTTCATTTTAATCTCTCTATATAACTTTACATAGAGACACTAAAATGAAAATCATAAAATTTTTATAGGTTGAAATGTTATTTATTAAACATTTGGATTTTATTATGTAGTTTCATTCCCCCCCCCCCCCCAAAACCTAGGTTTATGTATAATAATGATATATTTGTATTTATTACTATTGAAATATTTTTTTTGGGAAAATTTGTATAGGAGCCCAAGTAACAGAAATTTTTTAAAAAAAAGGCCTCAAGATTCTGAAAATACCAGAAAAGGCCCAGGGGCCTTTTAATAACTATATCAGCCCCGTTAACAACTAAAGGTTTTAATGAATTTATACTAAAAAAGGCCTTGGGGCCTTTTCTAATATTTTCAAAATCTAGTCCTTTTTTGAATTTTTTTTTTCTGTTACTTAGGCCCCTATATAGATTTTCCCTATTTTTTTCAATATTATAGAAAGTTTACTTTTTAATATTTTTAAACGGAATTTTAATTTTCAAAATCTTTATTATATACTCCCTCTCCTACTCTTTTTATAAACAATTTTTTCTTGATCGGGCAAAACAAACTGTGGTTAAGATTAGTTAAACAAACTGTGGTTAAAAACAATAAATGTATCAAAAATATAATATATTTTCCAAATATCCCCTTATTTATGAAAAGAACATAGGAGAGATAATGAATGAAAAATATAAGAGAGAATGAGTTAATAAATGATTGAATGAAAGAGAATTAGTGGTTCATTAATATATAGGTTTGTATTTAAAAGGGGTAGAAAAGGGAAAAAAAAAGTAGTTTAAAGTTTGAAACACACAAAAATGTTCTTATATTAAGGATCAACCTCAAGAAAGAGAAAATTGCTTATAAATAGAATCAGAGAGAGTATAATGTTAAAAGTTTCGTCATTTTTTGGTATTATAGATTTAAATAAAAATATAAAAATACATAATTTTTAATTAAAATAAATTAAATATATATTTTAACTAAAAAGTACTCTACTTATTTATCTAGACAGAACACTCGTGTGTTAAGATTATTTACCTCATGATAATTAAAATTATATATAATATAACTTTGCCGTAAACTGTGGAGTCATTAGCTAGCTAGTAGTATTGCAGTTATTTTTTCGCGTGTTTTTTTTTAATAGTTTTAATAATATAATAATATAGTTTAAACTAGTATCATAACCACGCCCTAATTCCTTTAATCTAGATCATGTACGACTCTTCATATTCTTTTTGTTGCTTATTTTTCCATGTTTATTTATTTCTGCGGGTGTGAATTTTATTTATTTTATTAATATATATGTTATTTTTTTGTCTTATTTATTTTTGCTTCTTGTTTAATTGAGAAAGGTGCTCATATCCTTAGATATATATAACATTGGGCCTGTTTGGATTAGCAGTAAGAGCGGTGACTTATTTCTTATCTGACTTTTTTAGAAGTCCAGTAGGAAAAAAATCAGGTTGTAAATATTATTTGTGTTTGGATTGACCCACGTCAAAAAGTTGAGAGCTTTTTGAAAAAAAGCTATCCCATGAAGTTTTTTCCCTAACTAGCTTTTAAAAGCTGTTTTGAAAAAAGTCTAATGAACTTAAATCTCAACCCAAACACTTCATTTAAGGCTTTTTTTTTTTAATATATACTAGAGCTTTTTTTCTGACTTTAAGCTACTTAAAGCTCTCTCCAAATAGGCCCATTATGTAATACCGGATAACTATTATCTGGAATATTATGTCACAATAATGAAAATGCCCATTTATGAAGATTTTGGTCTCAACATGTTATGTGATTAATATATGTTCAAAGGAAAACATTAAGAAAATTAAAGGAAATTTAATATCGGAAATGTGAAAAATGTGTCTTAAGGTCATAAAACATCCTGAGAAGAATTAGGAAAAATTCTAAAAGGCATGGAATAATTATTAAAAATTTAGAAAGCATATTATTCTTAATTTAGACAATTTAATAAATTATTTTTTATGGAAATAAATAGAAGGAAATTAAAAAGTATTCTGAGACTAAAATTGACTCTATGATTTTTGATATTTTGCATGGAGCTCAAATTATTAATATCAATAAAATTGTTGTGAGAAAATGAATAATTTTAATTAAGAAAATTATTAAAAATTAGTAATGGATTAATTAAGTAATTTTTGGGAATTTTATAAGGTCATGGGAATTTAAGAAATGTGAAAAAAATAAAATAAATATAAATAAGTAATATTAAGGGCCGAAATTTTTGGCCTAATTAAATAAATAATAAAGGTTAGGATGTAATCTTGAAAAACCAAGATCAAAGGCTTAGGATTATTCAAGAAATTATAAAAGCCTAAATCTATGTAATTATTATTGGACCAATAGGAAAATTTTGAAAAAATAAATGCAAGATAAATAGGATATTATGGTAAATGAAATATATATGTGTGTGTGTGTGTGTGTGTGTGTGTGGGCCGAAAATTAGGGGGAGATAAGGATGGAATTAGATATTTGTTATATAATAATATTATAAGATTAAGACATGTGGTAATTAAATAATATTATATTATTAAAAAGTGAACAAGATAAGTGACCACGGATAGAAATAAAATCCTACCTAGGAAACTGTGAACTAGGTTACTAGGGTCAGAGTATATTATGAACAAGTGAATTTTTATCTCAGAGTAGGCTGTCTCCGAAGTCATTTCGGTAACTGACGGAGTGTTTTGGAGATCAGGCTAAGAGGATATTTTGCAGAATTAGAACAGATAATAGAAATGAGAACCGATAGAAAATAATTCATAAACTAGAATCCAAGGATAAGTTGAGGAAAACCAGAGTATATTATTGATTAGTGGATTTTAATCCCGAAGTTGGCGCCGGCCAACGTTATTTCTGTACCTGGTAGCGATCACCGAGGATTTTCGGTAGGTAACGTAATGTCCTTAATGAGAGTATAAGGTAAGGAAAAACCAATATTCTCGAAGAGGAAGAAAAGACTTTCAGCGTGTTGTTCTTGGAATTTTAAGTGTTTACAAAATCTCGCGATCAGGACACCGAACCAGGAATTTTATTTACTAAAGTAAGGATGAAGTCATGAACTTGAGGTCATCAATTTTGTCTTCTTTTGGGGGGAGAAGGTCAGCCTATAGGTGGAGGGCCAAGATCAAGCCACTTCAAAAAATGTGATCCGACGGTCAGAATTCAACCAGACAAAGTTCAATGAAATTACAAAAATGTCATTGGGTTTTTCTATAAATAGCCACCATTTCATTTGGAATTCTCACACCAAATCCTCTTGAGAATTTCGAAACTTTGGAGAGGAAGAAAGAAGGAGGAGTCCGGAGAAATTTATAACGAAGCTCTGAATAAGTTCTTCAGTCCTTAGTCTTTAGTTTAAGTAGTTCTTTCGGTAGTTATAGTAGGATTGCTGGAGTAGTCTCTAAATTTCAAGTTAGCTTAGATATCATGTTTTAGGAATTAATATGATAATTATCTTAGAAATATGTTAGAGGAAAGGTTATAGCAAAATTCTGAGAGATTAAAGTCAGAATAGCGAAGCTCTGGCAAAATTCCACTAAAAGATCAAACTAGGGGCAAAATGGTAATTTGTACCTAAAATTCCTGTTATGATCTTAAATATTCATATCGGTGATGTTATCCCTATAGGATACCCGAAATCACGAACCGCTGTTTCTGCTGTCACCGCTGTCATGCCGCTGTCAAACGTGCCGTAATTTGACGAAAGTGCCAGAAAAACCGTCAACGAAGGTACGGACGCGTATTGTAACCTTAACACTTATGCTGCTCATATACATATATGTGGTAGACATGTTTATATACTGAAACTCTGTCTAAGGTTGTCAGTCATACATACAGCTTTAAACGGGTTATAGTCTTGATAACGCCGTAGGGTTTTCCTAGCGCTGAGGATACGATGGGAGGTTGTGGCACTGGTTATGTGTAGACATTTTGTGGGACTTTACATATTGTTTTGTGCTTATGTTCTGTCCATTGTTGATCATGCATCTGCTGTGTGCTTATGTATTGATATGCTGTTATATTGTTATGAATATCAGTTGCCTATATATGATTTATTTGAGCATAAGGTTAACCGTTACCTGAGATCCAAATGGGAATTGGATCTTAGCTGTAGCCTCAGGTTCAGGAGGATCAAGGGTGGAGGATAGGGGCAAACAGCTGGCATAGAAAGGCAGGAAGAGTTTTATGTTGTAGTTTTGTAACTATCTGGATATTGCTTTTTGGAAACAATAGATGTCTGTATAAGAATGATTACACTATGGTTATGTACTTTTAAAGATTCAGTTACTCATTTGCTATAATGCTCGACTCTGATCACTGGTTTTTTTTAAAAAAAAAAAATTCCGCTGTTTTCAAATGGGATGTTACACATTATGCATGGTGATAAGATTGGTAGAAGAAATAAAAAAGGAAGGACATTTTGTTTTCTATGATTTTCAGTGTATATTCTGTCTACTATCCAAAGGCCATTACATCCCACGTTAACATTTACCTCCCTACAGTGTATTGTATCAACAAAATTAGGGGATGACATCTATCACTTTTAGGCTATTTGAATGGGTGAGGATAGAAGAACATGAGGTGGCTCATTGCTAACTATGATTCATTAACAAGCCAATTATTTTTTTTATCGCACAAAATACACCAATTATAAATAAGCTCAATGTTTCTCTAATACCATGGTATGAGAGCTTCATCATCATTAATGAGTGGGCAAGAATGAGGTATGATTTATTAAATTTGTGTTTATTGACATCTTAGTTTTCAATCTTTTGATTACTCAACAAGCCAATTATTTTTTGATAGCACAAAATACGCCAATTATATTAAAGTTTTATGTTGCTCTGATGCCATATCTGATACAATTTTATCAGAGCTTCAACAAATGATGGATAGACAGGATAGTATCTGAGATCCAACAAATGATATGGATCAAACCCTAAACCTAGTGCCACAAAGGCACACCTTGTACCACTAGACCCATGTATTTTCAAACAGGTAAAGTATTCCGCATTATCATATGTATGCATGGTCCTCACAGCAAGCGTGGGTCATGGCCCAAGTGATCCCTTGGTTGGCCGTGAGTCTGAACTGCGCAAAGTCTTGATATTTTAGTGAAGAACAGTAATTCCCTTCTTGTGTGTGACGGTCATTCGAATGAAGGCGACATCCAAATTGCAGAGGGTATCGACAGTATCCTCAACAGTCATACTAATACCACTGAGCATGACGAAGATGCGGCTGAAGGTGTAGTTAAACCTCATGACCCTTGTGTTCTGCAGTTGCATATTTTATTTAATTTCTTCATCTCTGTGTTGTCTTTTTTCTTTTTCTTTTTTCTACTCCTTTTTTCACAGGGAAAGCGACTCATCATGTCTCTTTAGACCTGATGAAATGTGAGATTGTGTTGGGGAGGAGGGGTTTTTAGAGGGGTTGATGAGAAGATTAGTTGAAGATGTGAAAAAGGAAGGTAAATCATTCAAACAAAGTATAAATTTTTTAAATTAAAGATCTCTAATTACTTATAACCCTTTTTAATTAAATATCTCTAATTACTTTTCTTATACTGGACGTGATGATTTTTATCTAGGACTTCCACTTCCTCTTTCAAAACAGAGCAGCATTGCATGTGCGTGCTAAAGTTTACCTTGAGATTGCAGGAATTTTAGGTGAGGGCTTGTTAATTGAAGATATATATATATATATATATATATATATATATATATATATATATATATATATATATATAATCATTTTGTAATATGTATTCTGAAGTATGTATATGAGGCCATTACCTCCCTACAATACCATGTGTTGTGTCTAAAAATATAGAAGATTACTTCTATTCTTTTTTGAGAGATAAGATATGAGATCGAGTGTTTGACTTGTTGTGGATGGAAGAACATGTGACTCACTATTCATTATGATTCAATTATATTATTTTATTATTATTTTAAAGAAATTTTCCTATAGATAATTATATATATATGAATTTGGCGAATATTAATAATTTAAATATAGTCTCTCTCTCTCTCTCTCTCTCTATATATATATATATATATATATATATATATATATATAATATTATGAATTTTGAGATGACTATTTAAATAGATGAAAAACTCACACGCTCATACAATTTATTTACTTGTACTATTTCTTTCAATTGACAATTAATTTATTCATTATGATAAAATATTTTTGATTCTTTCATACACATATATACTTGTGGGGATTGGCATGCTAGCAAGACGCATATCCAGTCCAATATTCCTACTAGCTATGTACATATCCTTGGTACATACCTTCGTAGAGAAAATTTGGGAAATAAAAAACTATATATTATAAATATACATGATAGATTAAAGGGTTTAATATTTCTACCTCTGAGACAGAAACATTTTTTCTGCTGCACTCATATACAAGTAAGTGGGGGGCCATTATTAAAAGAAGAGAAAGAAAAAATAAATAGGCCTCACTAACTTATATACGAGTACGGCAGAAACATTAAACCCTAGATTAAAAGGATGTAAAGCAGAAGAGCACGTGAAATTCTGTAGAGTGAGGAAATAAACTAAAAATCTACAGGAGGAAGCTTGGAATAATAATGCATGTAGTGCCTAATAATTATAGGGTCCTTATTGCTTTCATCCTCCTCCCGAAAAAAAAAAAAAAGTGCGGTACGTCGTGACCACAACTTCTCAAGTCAGCCCAACGAAACGAGCTCTAAGGCAATACCAAATCTAGCTATTTCAGTTTTATTCAACGAATATTCTTTTTATATTGCCACATTAAAACCCAATTAAATGTGATTTTATTCACAATACATGCATTGGCTCGTGTACGTAGTTGATCAAACATATTAGTCACATATTGTTTATGTTTTCTGAATAGTTAGTTTATTTTATATATATGCTTGTGTGCACACACGTGTGTATGTGTGTCTATATATATGTATGTATTACTGCTAGTGATACATAATCACATTATAACATATGGCATGATTATTACTAATTTACTACTGCCTAATGAAATCCACAATTATTTTATTAATTGAAGACACTTAGGTCCAGGATTAGCTAGATTCAAAGCATCTCATGAATAAAAGAGTTTCTGTGAAAAAAACTAAAAGCATCAAAGAAACATTAGTCATTTAATTTATGTAATTTTGACTCGGTTAGTTCTTAAAACTCAATGCCTCAAGCTTCAACTATTTAATAAATCAATCCTTACAATTTTAGAAAATATCTTGTTCTTTGGAAACTAAGTTGTAACCATGTCATAAAATATGGACTAATGGTTAAAGGATCGACTTGCACCCTGTTAAATTTGATGGAGTGAGTTATGTCTGAATCAAAATTAAGCTTACGGGACTAAAAAAAATTTCTCCTTTCAATCCATAATATATTACCTAATTAATAGTTGATTTTGACCCTAAATATAATAGTTATCAATATTTTTTTAATTTATCCCTTTTGATGCTCTTTTAACATTAATTGAGTAAGAGAGGGATTGAGAGAATTAAAGAAAATAGTTAGGGTGGTTTAGAAAAAATATGACATATTAACTATCTTAACTAATTAACCTCTTTCTGTCTTATATTAAGGACGAGAGTGACTATTATATTACAAAGCTAGGGCTTGTAACTCAAATAGAAAAAGGGAAATAAGGAGGTGAATGTCAAAACGAACCGATTCATGCGTGCTAGTGGGGTTAAAGGTGAGTGTGGTTGCAGTTGACTCTGCAAAATTCAGCGGTAGGGGATATCGATGGCCAAAAAAGAAGAGAAGCAGGACCAAAAACATCAACATATTGATCCAAATCTCTGGTCCCTTGAAGTTAATATGGGACATATGCTTCAATGCAATTCAATCTCTATCCCTTTCTGGATGGAGCTGCTCGGATGAGAAAACAAGATAAGGAATATATAAGAGTCAATATTTTAAATAATTACTGATCAGAATGTGGCTATAAATAAGGAGGTAAGTAACTGGGGGTAGTATGGCCGGGAATTCAATATTCAGAGAGAGAGGGTGTTGTATGTAGATGAAGAGTCATGTGTGGATAGCCAAGGATGGCTTGCCTTTTACATGATCTAATCTCAATTCCTTTAAATTAGGGCTTTGTCTGAGTTCTGAAGAAGAGGAAGATATTAAGCCCTATATATATATATATATATGGGGATTGGGTTTATCATATATTGGCAGGCTTCCTTGGCTACTTTCACTGTCTCTTGTCTTACATGCTACACCCTTCTCTCATACTTCATGCTCATATTCTGCTTGCTGCCTAACTTGTATATATGACGAACTTACTTTTTTTCTTTTTTGGGGTTCCCCCCCCCCCCCCCCCCCCGGCGCCCCCGGGGGGGGGATATCAATTTAGATCCCAAGTGATGTCTAGGATGGCTTAGCTTGGGGCAACTGATCGAGTTGTTAAAAAAAATAAAGTCACACTTTAAAGTTAAGCAGTTTTTTTTTTGAATTTTGATTTTCTTTTAATTTAAACGTTCTAAAACTAACTTTTCAATGTATCATTTAAATAAATTTTTGTCAAACTAACTTTTTTTTATATAAAAGTATATCCAAACATAAATTATATGGCCTTAATTGACTCTAAGTCCAATTTCATTTTGCAAAAATGAGTTGGGATAAAAGCCACATTTACCAAGGTTAATCTAAACAAGCCTGATCTTGAAAACCATTTTATTTTTCACACATTCATCTCTTCAAGCTTTTATGACAAAACCTTGTTAATTACTTGGATGGAGTGAAAATTAAACAACAGATTAGATCAAGAAAGAGTCAATAATCCTAACCTATTGGCCTGCTTGGTCTCAAGAGAGAAATAGATTCTATTTTAACAAAAGAAATACAATATGCGATCTTCATGATAGTGTGTAATATGTCTTATCTGCTTCTTCCTTTTTCAAACGAATTGTCGCTCGGACGTCTCTACTTGGCTTTTGAAAATATGTAAAACCCGTCCTTTTGTAGAAGACATGACGTGAACGTGTCTTCTTGTCGTTAAAAGCAGGTCCTGTAACACGTTTTTTTTTTTTTGGTTGCCCACCCCTTCGCCAAAACCAACTAATATGGATTCGTCGTGAGTCGGGGCTATGGTCATGAGGAAGACCCCCCAACACCATTTTTTCGTTATCACGCCTCGAACTGAGGATGTGATTAAGAGAGAACAAATCTCTTACCACTTCTTTCAATTGATGTTGGTTAACACAGTTAGTTATGAGAGTTTTTTTTTTTTTTTTTTGACATGGCTGTGAAAGAGGCAAAAAGCCTATCAAACAATAAAACAAGCTCAGAGGAAGAGAAAAAAGCTTATCTATACCATTTGAGAAGTTTCAAAGGTTGATGGACGAGCCTGTTTGGATTCTCTATTTTTTAAATTAATAACTACTTTTAAGCTAAAGGTAAAAAAGAGCTTTTAATAAAAAAAAACTAAAAGTTGTTTAATGATTATATAAATTTTTTAGCTTAAATGCTTAAATTAAAAATATCCATTTGTCACGTCTTCTTCCTTATTACACTAAAGTCTGCAATATCCACGTCCTCTCTTCTTAGGTGGGGAATGGCCTTTTGTTGCCCTCACTGCACTTTACTATGTGCTTGTTTGAGAATAGCATTTATAGGTAGAGTTGAGAATCAGGACTGGCTTTTGAAAGGCCAAGGCCTATCGGAAGAAGAAAAACACCTGTCTTTCGAAGCTCGGCCAGAGAGCATTAGGGCCAAGGTCGGCCTTCCAGGGCCCGAAAATTACTATTCCAAATTTTAACTATTTTTTGTCCGTTTTTTTTTAAAAGATATATGATTAGTAAAATACAACAACTAAAGTTCTAATTTGTCAAATAAATATTATGAACATTAATATCCAAGCAACACAAATTATCCAAACACATTCATCAGTTCGTAATCAAAAGCAAACTACTGTCCACAGTCCACTATTGTCCACAAATAAAACACATAAAATATAAGAAGCGTACCACTAACAGCAGATGATTACACATCTTCTTCATCACTATCATCAATGTCAAAGATATTTGATTGTGCTTCACTAACCGCAGTAGACTCTGCTTCATGAGTAAAAATATCATGTATTTGAAGCGCCCAAGCCCAACTTCAACTTCAATTTTAAAAGAAAAAATTTATGTAGAGCCTAATGGGCTGGCCCGTGACCCTCCAAGGCCTAAGGCCCTACAAGACCAACCCTCCAAAGCTAGCCCTCTAGGGCCAATTTCGTTTATCTCTTCAAATTTTTAGGCCCGGCCCTTGAAGGGCTAGGGCCTAAACGGGTCGACCCGATTTCCCGGCTCTAATCACAGGCATAAAAAGTTCAGTGTGTCAATAAAAGCTCAGATGTAGGGAAAAAATTGTGTTTGGGAACAACGTCAAACACACTGGGCTTCTCACACAAAAGCCACTTATAGGATAAGTCACAATTTGGAGTGTTGGGGAGTGTCTGGTAAAAAAAACCAACAAAATTGTAATTTATATAATTTTATTTATTAAATATATTTAATTAAACACTTTTTTTATTTTTTAATAATAATTTAAATTTTTTAATCAAATTTAAATTTAAATCCAAACACATTTCAGTTTGAAAAAAAGCTACTTCTGTCACATCAATCCAAACACAAATCACATTTATAATCTGACTTTTTTTAATCTTACTTTTACAAAAGTTAGATAGAAAATAAATCACCGCTTCTACTGCTAATCTAAACGGGGCCATAGATGTCTCATTCGCTAAGCCCCTACCTGCCATCATCTCTCTCTCTCTCTCTCTCTCTCTCTCTCTCTCTCTCTGAGATACTCCAATTTCCACTTTACCAAAAACTCTATATTTTGTTAATACTCAGTAAAGTATTAAAGTAAATAATTGTCTCAAGAATAGTAATATATTGATTTCTTCTGAAATTTCCACTTCAAAACTAGTCAATAATTATTAAATATATGATCACATTTAGTGGCTATAAATATTACATAAAAATCACATAAAATAATGGTAATTTTCAATTCAAATGAGACAAGAAAAGTGAGTGAAAGACACTTAGTCAAATTGTTATATATTGATAACAAATTCTTGACACATGAACCAATTGCACTAATGGAAATTAAAGGAAAACACTTGTAACTACCTAATAGGGCTATGTTTTTTGTCTAAATACAAGAGGTAGAAGACAATGAAAATTGGTAGTTGTCAAAAGGAATAAAACACATTGTATTTTATGCATTTTGTGCCAAGATTATACATGTCAATCAAGGGATAAATATCTAAATTATTATTATCCAAATTGTGCATGTGTCTTCAATCTAAGAAAGGCAACAAAGACCTCTTTAAGGAACCAATAATTTCGAATCAGCTATGGCCAAGGAAGACACAATAAAGCTTGATTAATAATACACAAATGCCCTTGATAAGTTAACAAACCAACTTCACATTGACACTTGGTATTAAGGGACACCTAAGTCCTTATTTGTGTCATCAATTGACCTTACAAACTTGCCCAATAAGTCCTCAATTTCAACTGGGCACATGGGATAAGGAAGAAGCCAAGTTTTCAAGATAAGATCACATGTTAATTAAGCCTAAAACTTCTAGAAACTTCTAGAACTTTCTTGGGCAATTGAAGGACTAAGACCATAGGAAGTTAACACATGGCAAGGCAATCCAAAACCCTAAAACAAAGTCATATATTTCAGCTACAAGAAAGAGGAGGAGAGAAGATGAGAAAACTTGGTGATTAAGCCAAGAAAGAAGATATTTTGTGAGGGCAAATTGGTCTTTTGACATATGGAGCCCACAAGAGGCTTGTCATCCACTAATATAAGCACATGATCCGCTTTAGCATGTCATCAAAAGTTAAACATGTATCTAAACTTAGATAGTGAGAGTGGAACGAAATAGGAGTAGATGAAGGAAAGAGAAGGGTCCAAAGCACATACAAGGTATGTCTCTTAAAAGTGATGGTTTAATTCTTTATGTTTTTCCTTGACCTTTAACCTTAGTAAGATCCCTTTCTTATGGTGGAAAATGATTTTTCGAAACAAAAGATCAAAGTAGAAAAGGTTGAAAAAACTGTCAGATTTAAATTTACTAGAGGCAGTTGACTTGTAAATAGTGTTTTACCAAGTAAATGATATTTAAAAATCATGATATTTTCCAAAAATAAATTAGACATATATAGATTTAATTTGATAGGTAATAGGTAATTTTTTTTAGAGCTTTGTATAAGGAGTTACAAATTTTTGAAAAAGACTTATGTTTCTGGAAGTTCAAACTGAATAGTAGCGGTCATGTGTGGATTTAGACTGATCAAATGATTTCCAAAAATCCTGAAATTTTCCATAAATGCCATAGAAAAAAATAAATTCCTTTTGATAGGTCACAAGAAATTTTTGGAGTTTCTTACAAAAAGTTATGGATTTTTCAAACTGATTCATGTTTCTAGATATAAGATTTGAACAATGGTGAAAAATAATTAAACTAGAAATGACTCAAATTTTCTAAGCTTCTGAAAATATTTTTCAATGAAAATAGACACGTCAGGGGTCATTTAGGCTTTAGAAACATATCATTTTGATTTTTTTGCATTTAGTAATTATTTTTTAAATTTACTGAAAAATCCTGCCAGAAAAGTAAGAAATTTGAATTTAAGTAAAAGTAAAGTTAGGAATTGGAAAACTTATCCACTAAGGGTAAAAAGAGGTGAAAATAATCCTTGGATATTATTCTAAGTAATATCATATTTATTATAATATCATATAAAATATTGAAAAGGTGATAATGTGATTGAAATATTTTAGGATATCTGAGAGGTCCAAGAACGTCTTCAAAAGACAAGCGTATTACTAACTATGTGAAGAAAGGTATACTTGCGTAGAGTAACTCTAATCTCCTGTGTCTTGTGTGCCTATATATGCTTGTTTGATTCATTATTGTGGACTTGTGATCAAGACTGAGTCTTAGGTTATGTGTACTCATGACTAAGATTGGGTCTTAGGTCATGTGTTTGTTTATATTCAGCTAGTTATAGATTATTGTTTTTATATGATAATACTGCATTCTTGTTTTCCTAGCGTTGAGGATACGTGTCTAGGACACGTAGCACTGGTGAGTGCATTCACCGCCAACATTAAATTTTTTATGTGCTATGTATTCTAGTTGCGGTGTATATGCTGAATATTGTATTATTTCCAAATTGTGAATATCTGTCATATATTATTTATGAGAATAATATATCTGGCTTATAATAAAAATGGCACTGTTTTACTTTCTTTTTTTCCCCTTCTCTAACCCTAAACCGATGCATTGAATGCCCCATCGCTTTTTATCAATTCGCCATGCTTCAAAAAGAGATGTTGTATTTTTTTATTTCCTGGATTGACCTTTTTATGTCGGGAAAGAGAGAAAATTTCTGCACCTAAAGACGTTTCAATACTGGTTGTCCGTTGTACAATATTAGTAAGATTCAACGAAGATCATACGTATGGCATACGGAGGGGGAAAAGACAAAAAAAAAAACAAAGACCGTAAATATTGAATTTGATGAATGAAACCCACCTAATTATCTATCGAAAGACAAAGATGATGACGATGATGAGAGATCAACTAGGGCCCACCTTTTGTTGCCTTTGGAGTGTGCTTGAGGAAGAAGAAGAACCGTGGAGAGCTTGAGGGTGGTGGCGCTAGGTGGCGAGGACCACAGAGAAAACGGAGAGAGACAAGATTTTCTTCCTTTGAATGTTTATCTTTGTTTTTTTACTCTCGTTTTGCTTGTGAAAGATTGAAACTTTGTAGAAGGGGATGATGAGCCGTAAATTTATCATGTTTTAAGGCACAAGATTAGCGTGAAATTGATCTAATATGATTAAAACGGTTAAGAATAATAAGTTAAAAACATGGATTTGATGTCAGACATACCCTCACAAGTATTCTCATGTGTTTTGTAGGATTTTATCCATGAGAAAAGCTAATTGGAAGAGCCCAATAAAGTTAAGAAAAGAAGCCACAAAGGAAGCCCAAAGTTGGCGTCCAGGGCGTCAACTTAGTGGAAAGTTGGCGCCCAGGGCGCCAACTTTCTGGAGGCACACAATAAGTTGGCGCCCAGGGCGCCAACTTTCTGTCCCTTGGTAGAAAGTGGCACCCAGTGTGACAGAATTGCGAAAATCTGATTTTTAACATTCTAGGGCCCGAAAAAGGAAATAAAATTTATATTCTTTAATGGTTTTGAAGTCTAATGGGTCCTAGAATATTAAAAGAAGAAACCCTAGCAAAGAGAGACACTTTCTTGAACTTGTGGCACAAGAAACAACCCTACGGCATTGGAGAAGAAGATCAAAGCTTCATCGTGGAAATCAACCTTCCCCAATCATCGAAGACCTATTCTATTTTCATCTTTTCTTCTTTGTTTTCTTAATCTAGCCATGCTTGGCTAAGTTTCTTTTTGTAGTTAGGGCTAAGATGAACCCTATGCAAGTTTATCGTATTTTCTCGAATTCTTGATTGAATCTTGATTTCCCTTATTGAATGAATTTCTTTTACTTAATGCTTTCTTGAAGATTGATCACCTTTAAGATTGTTTGTAGGTTGATGTATGACAATAGAGATGTTGGTGCATCTAACTAGAACTTGTTAATTCATCATAAAATTGCATGACCTAGACATAGACTTATGAATTTATGCGATCATAGGATTCTGGTTCAGGATCTGATCTTCCTAGGCAATACTAAGACATTAGGTTGTTTTTAAAGATAAAATAGACTAAGGTAGCATCAAGAAATTGGGACTTAGTCTAACCTTAGAGAATCGATCGTCAATTTGGAAATCATAATCAATTAGGATTTCAATTCAAATACTTAAATGAGCATAGGGGGATTCTGAGCCCTAGCTGCACTTTTCTTAACTGATTATCTTTTCTAAACATGTTCTTGAGATTCTTGATCTTGAGTTCTTAGATTTCTTTAATTCTTTAAATTCTTGATTGGCTACAACTCCTCTTTTATTACTCAAATTTCCAACTAAGGCAACAATAGCGAATTAGTGATTGAATAACTATTCCTCATGGGACGATATTTTCTCACTACTTTATTACTTGTAACGACCGATGCACTTGCCGAAGTCGCCCCCTATCAGGGGAAATTACAAAATTGGGGAGGAGTCCAAGTATCGCGATCAGAGAGGATGAAGAGGGAAGGGGACTTTGGGAAAAAGGATGACAAAGGAGCTACGGTTAGAGAGGGGGGAAAAAGAAAGTAAAACGACGCCGTTTTTATCATAAGGCAGATAGGTTATCTGCCTGGAAGGTAGATATATTATTCCCATTATTTATACTTGCTTATGAGGTTAACTATTACTCTGAGATTCAATCTCACTAAATCTTAGACTTAACCTTATCTTCAAAATCAGGATCTAGAGCAAGAGGTAAGCAACATGTGTAAGATTGTGAGGAGACATGGAAGAAATTTAAAATATTTTGTTAAACCGTATTATACTAATTAATAAATGTTTAGCTATTTGAATGCTCGAATAATTGTACTGTTATTATCTCTGGTCGGATTAACTGTGATTAATTTTAAATTATAGCGACGTACTATCAGTTAGTTATCTGCTTAAACCATCTCATATGCTCTATCGCTCCGTAAACTCTAATGACATTCTTAATTACTACATGTTAATAAACACAATAAGTAGTATGGGAGTTCCATTTTGGAGGGAAAAAAAGAAGGGTTTTGGTAGTCCATTCCCTTATTTGGGAGTTTTAAAAATAAGAGGGGAGGGAATCAGGGATTTTTACAAATCCTCAAAAACCCTCCTTCTTCAAAAAATAAAGTTGTAACATCCCGTTTTCATAAATGTTTCCATACAGAGCTGAGAGAGTTGAAAATATTTTTCATAAACAAAGAGTAACTGAATAACATTGTATGTAATGTATCTAACTGAACATTTACTAATACAGTCACCCATGTCTAATACTCCTAACATAAGTATCCAAAAAGATAATGCCTCCACAGGGTCCTCACGCCAGCTTCTTACCCTTGTCCTCGATCCTGACTCCCTGGGATCCTAAAGCTATGGCAGGGGCTGAGGTTCAATACCCATTGAACCTCAGGTAACGGTTAATCTCATGCTTATGTAAACAGTATATGACAGTTATCACAGATATAAAACATAATCATGATTTCAAATCAACATGTCAGGCGATAACAAAACACAGCCACTGCAATATGTATGTTACCCCAGTCTGCACATAATAGTGCCACGATGGCCTATCATGTCCTCAGCCCTAGGAAAACTCAACGGTGTTATCAAGACTATAACCCGTATACCATTCAATATATCATGAGCAACTTTCAAGACAGAGTTTCAACATGTGAACACAACTATCATATATAAGCACACCATAAGTATAAGAGTTAAGGTTACAATACGCGTCCGTACCTGAATTTCGGTACGTTTTGTTGATCAGAAAAACAATCTCTGATATCCTATAAGGGTAATATCGTCTCAATTAATTCTCAAACAATATTTCATGAGACACCTTGGCTACAAATGACAGTTTTACCCTTAGTGGATTTATTTTCAATTATTTCCTCGTAATTTTTGGAAAAATCGCTAGTGCAGAATTTCTGGGCGGAATTTCGCCTAACTTCGAAAAATCATAACTAATTCCACAAAAATCGAAATGAGGATCCGTAAAATTTCCCGGAATCCTTGAGATCTCTACTTTCATGGAAAAATACTGGAACTTACCCAGAATTCATGGATAATTCCCAATTTCAACATTTCCAACCGCTGCCCAGAATTTCACCCAGAAAATGTAGCTTAACTTCTGGAATTTATATCTTTTTGCACATAACTTCAATTGACACACTCTTTATATATTTAGAAAGCCCTATATGTCTACTTTCACCATGAATTTTCTCAGAATTTTAGAACATCATCTTTATCATAAAATACCAACGTTTTTGCTACCGACTCCAGAAATCACTAATTGATGAAATTTCGCCAGAGCTTCGCTATTTTGATCATAATCTTCCAAGAAATTTTGTCATACTTTTTCTTCATCATTTTTTCGAAATAAAGCCATTGGAAATCATAAAAACATGAAAATAAAACTGTAATTGGAAGATTGGTGATCAAAACAACATTTCTAGCATTTCTACTTCATAACTAAGAATTTGAACTTAAAAACCAAAAGCTCTCTTACCTCTTGAAGAACATTAGCTTCTTACTTCTTGAAGCTCCTCTACACTCCTCCACACTCTCTAAATTTCGGTCTAGCCTTGAGAAATTGGTGAGGAAAATGTGAAGGGAAGAGCTTCTATTTATAGGCAAACCAAGGAGTAGCCACCAAGAAACTCCATTTGATCTTGGCCCTTGGTTTTTACTTGGAGAAGAGGCAAGGATCTTGTCCCTCCACTTCACCAAAACCGCCCCCCCTTCCCCCTCTTGCTCTTGAGTTTTGTTTCAATCACTTACTTTACCCAAATGCTAATTTAGTTAAGTGTCAACTAATGTTTCTTTTCAAAATCTAGTTTTACTTTTGAAATCCTAATTTTGTAACTAGATTTATGGTGATTTTTAACTTCCTAAAACACTTAAATATGAATCCTAAAAATTTATGGAAATGACTTTGGGAATAGCCAAGTTAAAGCTTATGATTTACTGAATTTAAATATGTACTTATCTTCAATACTTAGTTTCAAGATTCCAAGTTATGATTTAATTCCTATGGATTCTTATCTAATTTCAACTAAATAAACCACAACTTGCTCCCCAAGTTTAAGAAACTTGGCCCCTAAGTCTTTCCCTTTGACCACACACACACCCTCACATCATACACACACATTTCGGCACACACAACACACACACACACACACTTGCATTGGCTTCCTCCACACACTAAACTACTTATCCTATAAGTTTGTATTTTTGAAATAATTTATTCTCCTTCATTAATGCCCAAGAAACCGCCCCCTTCCCCTAATTTCTTTTTAATCAATTATGTTTTAATGTTTTTCACATATTTAGGAAGGAAATTCTCTCATTGGTCCTCTTAGATTTTAGGTTTTAAGGTTAATATAATTTAATCCTTCCATTCATTTGTATAATTTATTCACCATTAAATGAGAACAAATTAGACACATTTAGTTAAATCCTAATGTTTAATCTCTAATATAGGGTTTAATATGGTACCAAGCTAATTTAATTTTTAGGCTCTTAAATTTTATGGAAAAATTGCCTCTAAATGTAAATAAATACAATACCAAAATTTGAGACCCCATATTCACCTATTTAAAATAGGTATTATTTATGGGAATATAATATTTAAGATAATTATATTTTTCGGGTATTACAAAAGTTCCCCCAATATAGGGGGTTTTAAGAGGGAGAGTAGATTAATTATTTTTTTACCCTCGTCCAAATAAAACACTCTCGTTATCTCTGATTTTTTTTTTCTTTTCTATTGTTGGAATGCACATGAAAATAATTTTTAGAGAGAGAAAATACTTTTTAGAGAGAGAAATGCTTTTTTAAGAAAATATTTTTAGAGAGAGAAAATGCATTTTAGAAAGAGAAATACTTTTTTAAGAAAATATTTTTTAGAGAGAGAAGAGAGAAAATATTTTTTAGGGAAAATACTTTTTAGAGAGAGAAAATACTTTTTTATGAGAAAATATTTTTTTAGGACAAAATATTTTTTGAATATAAAAATTACAAAAATAATTTTTTTAGAAAATTTAAATTTATTTATAAAGTATAATAATTATATTAATTTTTAAAGAAAATGACAAAATGGTAAAAATAACTCATTAATCTTCCATCTTCCTCCCTTACTATTTTTTTTACTCCCAAATAAGGGGCGGAAATATCTCTCATTTACAATCCGACTCCTCCCCTCCAAACTCCCTACGTCTCTTTCATTTCCCTCTCCTCCAAACTTCCAAACTTCCAAACAAAGCCATAGAGAATCGCTTTTGCTTGGAGATTTCTAGAGGCATTGGCTTGAAAATGGGATCCAATAGTAGCAATGCCGCTTCCTCTTGCAAATCGTCATTGTCTTCCGGTAGTTTCCAGAAGGTTCAATCTAACAAAGGGCATAGAAGATTTCAATCGTATTATGTAATACCCGGATAATTATTTATCTGGAATATTATATTTACAAATAAATACCTATTGAAAATAGGTGAATTTGTGGTCTCAAAACTAGGGAAATAATTACCTTATTTCTTAAAGGTAATTTCTCATGAAATTAGGAGAAATAAAGAGCTAAAAATTCCTAAGTGAATTTGTGGGTTATGAGATACCCTGAGAATATTATGATAAATCCTGAGAGACAATTAAATATTCATTAAAAATTAGAGAGTATGTTGTCTCTAATTTAGGTAATTTATAAGATTATTTTCCTTGGGAAATAATGAGGCAAAATTAAATATCATTTTGGGGAACATAAATTGCCCCATGGTTTTTAATATTTTGCATAATGCATAAATTATCAATTTCAGTAAAATAGTTGTGAGATAATAATTATTACTAATTAAGAAAATTGTCAACAATTAGTAAGTGATTAATTAGATAATTAATGGCTAATTGTTTAGACATAAGATAAAGAGAAAAAGGTGAAAATTACTTAAAATAAATATATATATATATATATATATATAAATAAAAACGAAAATTAGAAGAAAAATAAAGAAAAATGAAATGAAAATTAAGAAATTAATATCTAGATATTTGCATTAAAATAACATTATAAGTTAAGACATGTGATAATTAAGTATTATTATAAAGAAAGGTGAATAGGATAAATGAGAACGGATAGAAAATAATTCCGTTGCGAGAATCTGGGGATGGGTTAAGCAAAACCAGAACATATTATTAGTCAGTGGATTTTTATCCAGAAGTTGATACCGGCCGAAGTTATTTCTGTAATCGGACACGAATACCGAGGATTTTCGGCAGATAACGGAATGTCCTTAATGAGAGAATAAGGTTAGAAAAACCTAGTATTCTTGAAGAGGAAGCAAAGACCTTCAGGGTACTGCTTCCGGAATTTTAAGATTTTACGAAATTTCGCGATCAGGATACCGAATCAGGAATTTTACCTGATAAAGCAAGATGACATAAGGCTTGATGATGCAGCAGGGATGACATCATCCTTGAGAGGTGTAAGGCCAAGATCTTGCCACCTCCAAGAAGTGTGATCTAACGGCCAGAAACTGATCAGACAAAGTTCAAAGGAATTACGAAAATGCCATTGGGCTTTTCTATAAATAGGCCATCATTCCTCTTCATTCTTCACCAATTCACACAATCCTAGAGAGAAGTTAGAGAGAGAAGCTCTGGAGGAGGAGCAAGAAGTTCATAGCGAAGCTCTGAGTAAGTCTTTCTGTCCCTAGTCTTTAGTTCGGTAATTCTTTCGGTAGTTATAATAGGAATGCTAGAATAGTCTTTAATCTTCATATTTTAAGAATAAATATGATATTTAGAAATATGATAGAGGAAAGGCTATAGCAAAGATTTTGAGAAATTAAAGTCAAAACAGCGAAGCTCTGGCGAAATTCCGCCGAACAGTCAAACCAGGAGCAAAATGGTAATTTGTACCTAAAATGCCCGTTTTGGTTCTAAATACTCATATTAGTGATATTAACCTTATAGGATACTCGGAACACCGAACCGTTGTTTTCGCTGTTTCCGTTGTCACCGCCGTTGAGCCGCTGTCAAACGTGCCGTAATTTGACGGAAGTGTCAAAAATCGTCAACGGAGGTACGTTCGCGTACTGTAACACTAACTCTAATGTTTATGTTATGCATATATGTGATACGTGTGTTGTACGTATAGAGTATGTATACTGTGGAGTGCATATTTGTAACGCTGGGAGCGATATGTCCATATGCTGGGAGCGATATGTCTATATGCTGGGAGCGATATGGTTGCATGCTGGGAGCGATACATATGCATTGATTGTGATGGATTGTTTGTATATGCTGTTGATGTGGTGGTTTATGTGTTCATATATTGTGTATGTAAACATGAGGTTAACCGTTACCTGGCGTCCGTATGCATGGGACCTCAGCTCTTAACATAGCCTCAAGGTCAGGAGAACCAGTGACTAAGGAGAGGGGAAAGCAGCATGCTTAGAGACCCGGCGGAAGACTTCCCGCTGTTGTTCTGGCAGAAGCCATCCTTTTGTTGTTGTACAGTCCTTTTGAGATACTCGGTTTTCTTACCGCTATTGTACCCCGCCAGACTTATGGCATTTTGAAATACAACTAAAAGATACTCTTCCGCTCAAATGGTCTACTCTGATGGTTTGAAATGATTTTAAATGAAAAGTTAATTTATTCCGCTTTTGAAAATTGGGATGTTACATATTATCTAAGAACTACCTTAGGATCTCATGACGAAGGTACAAGGGGAAATAAAATAGCTTAAAAAAAAACTCATCTCAGGAGTTTTTGGCTTTTTTCTTCATTGTAAAACCAAAAAAAAAAACTCTTTTATTATAAGAGCTTTTGTAAAAACATGTTTAACATAATTTCAGCTTATAAGAGTCCTTTTTTTCCACAGCTTCTCTTCACCTTATAGTGCAATTAGTATATCTTCATATCTCATTATATTAATTTGCTTGCGTATTTGCATACAGTGCCCTTGTGTGACGGGATCTATGTATGAATTATTGGATCCAAGGACGAGGAGGGAGCGCTCATCCCACTCGGAGATTTGGGCGTTCCAAATCTCTCCATGAGATCTGGACCGTCCATTTTTTTTAATTTTTATAAGATTTTTGTAAAAAAATATTTTTTTTAAATACCAGTTAGTATCCTGAAATATTTTTTTAAGTACCAGTTAGTATTCTAAAATAATTTTTTAAGATTCTAAAAATTATTTTCAAGAATATAAAATATTTTTCAGTGTTAGTTAGTATCCTGAAATATTTTTAAGTCTCAGTCAGTACTCTAAAATTTTTTTTAATAGTACTAGTCAATACTCTGAAATATCTTTTTAATCTCAGTCAGTCCCCGAAAAATTTTATCAAGATGATAAATTTTTTCAGGGGACTGACTGAGAGTAAAAAGATACTTCAGGATACTAACTGGTACTGTTTAAAAAAAATTTAAGGTACTGATTGTTGCTGAAAAATACTTTATAATCTTAAAAAATTATTTGAAGATCTTGAAAAAATATTTTAGACTACTGGCGGCTACTAAAAAGATATTTCAGAATACTTACTGGTACTGAAAAAAGAAATACTGATAAAATTTTTTTACAAAAATCTTATAAAAATAAATAAAAAATAGACGGTCCATATCTCATGGGGAGATCTGGATCGCCCAGATCTTCCAGCGCTCGTTCCCAAGGTGGATCCTGCATTATTAACCTTTTTTCACAAGACATATTTGACAATTTTATTAACCAAAAAATAATTCTATCATACTAGGAAGCTCTAAAATGCTCAACAACGAACTGATCCATTCATGGAGCTCATTTAACGCAGCAAATTGTTCATTTCTTATTGCTGGCCAAACGCGTGAAATTGATGAAGTTTTAATTACAACAATGCTGTGAAATTAAATGACTTCATTTTCATCATCGATCTGATCTTCGCCTCTAAAACCTGAAAAATAAAAATAAAAAATCTTCATAACTGCATTAGAGGAACTTTCTTTTAACGACAAGAAAACACGTACGTTCACATAATCGATATCTTCTAGATAGCTAGGAAAGGACGGTTTTTACATATTTTAAAGAAACAATCAAAACACTTTATCCAAGGAAACAAAAAGCCAACCAGAACTGCGAGCGACGTCGGTAAGTTAAAAAAAGGCCAGGACAATAACTGATAGGACAATACTATCATGCATACCACATATTCTATTTGTTTTGTAAGAAAAACTAGAATCTATTTCTCTCTTGATACCAAACAGGCCGAAAGTATCAAAGCATGGGTTAGGGTCTTTAATCTGACTCTTTCCTAATCTATCTGCTGTATAATTACCACTCCATCCAAGTAATTAACAAGGTGTTGTGATCATCTCTGAGATCTTTATCCTTACTGAGAAGGGAGAAAGCTTGAAGATTATTAAGTAAAATGGCTTTGAAAATATAAAAAGTGTGTTAGTGACATATACAAGCTAAGGCGGTAAGGCAGCAGAATTGGTAAATAAAGAAACCTAAAGTAATAATGAAGAATGGGCATGGATCGGATAAGCCTTGTTGTGTTGGGATGGATAACAATGAACCCGTACCGGATACTGGATAATAATATTAGAAAAAAATAAGAAAGTAACAAGAGAGAGAGAAGGGTGTAGCATGTAAGACAAGAGACAGTGAAAGTAGCCAAGGAAACTTGCCCATGTATGATAAATCCAAGCCCTAATATTAAAGGAATTGAGATTAGATCATGTAAAAGGCAAGCCATCCTTGGCTATCCACACATATGACTCTTCATCTACATACAAAACCCTCTCTCTTTAATTGATTTCATGAATCCAATGATCCCATACTACCCACCCAGTAACCCTACCCCCCTTATTTATACCCACCCACCTTACAATCAGATCCGTCATTTAAAGTATTCATTGTTATTCCTTTTATCTTCTTTCTCTTACGAGCAGCTCCGGCCAGATGGAGATAGAGATTGAATATTATGGAAGCACTTGTTCCATATGAAGTTCAAGGGACCAGAGACATGCATCAATATGTTGATGTTTTGGTCCTGCTTACTCTTCTTTTGCCGCTGAAATTTGCAGAGTCAACTGCAACCACACTCACCTTTAATTTTCATATCACCCCAACTAGCAACCACTGAATCGGTTCGTTTTGACATTCACCTTTTTTTTCCCCTTTCTACTAAAGTTACACACCCTTGCGCAATCACTACGGTCCATAAAGTATCTCTATTGATTTTACGTACTGAGAGGGTTTCTGTCTAGAGTGTATTATAATTAAAGAGGGTATTTTAAATAAATCAACCCATATTTCTTATAAATAACTAATTCAACTAATATTATTAATATTTAAGAATTAGTTATCTACCTCCAATATTAAGGATTTCATGGAGTATTAATTATTTATTTCTTATAATTTTGGCTTACTTAAAAAGTCGACTCAAGTTTTAAACTATTTCATCTCCATTGGCCCATACATTTTATGGCTCAGTGGTTCATAGAACTAGACGTTTTCTAAAAAGGTGAGGACCAATATATTAAATAGTTGAAAATTGAGAAATTGAGTTCAACGAATAAAACTATAGAGATTAACGAAGTCAAAACAACATAAATTTATTATAATAATTAGTGTTCCCTTTGGTGCTTTTAGTTAATTTATCACGTAAACTCCTTATATTCATGACATAATTTTGTACCTTATCTTGAACCTATATATATAAGTGTCTGCAATGAGATTATTATGGATTCATTAGGTAGTAGTAATTTACATATGATTCGAAATAAGCTAACTCTTCACAAAACAGAAACAATCAACATTCTCTTGTTTATCATGTGGCAATACGAATATAATATTCCTTGAATATAATGAAGAATATAAAACTATCACCAAACACATATATCAAGGTTGTTCTAACCTAACTAAGAATCTTAAGGTTGAAACTTATGAATGCAACAATGTTAAGTGGTAGGGGTGTCATATGGAAAAATGGTCATATCATGTCTCAAATTCTTATTAATTAGTCTAGGCCCGTGGAGTTCCCCGTGACAAGGGACTAGCTTAGGACACCGGGTGCATACGCGAAAAAAAAAAAAGGAATATAAAACTGAAGTAGATTTGCTGGTGCTTTTGAGCTCGTTTTCTTGGGTTGACAAGAGAACATGTGGTCACGTAGGCACACATTTTTTGGGAGGATCGGAGGATGAATGCAAGGACCTCTAATTACAGGCTACATGCATTATTCCAAGCTTAGCTTCCTCCTTAAGATATATAGTATAATTCCTCACCACACAGAATTTCGTGTGCTTTTCATCTTCATATCTTTTTGATCTATCATGTACCCAATTTTTCTTTAGGAAGAAGAGGAAGATATACCAAGGATACGTGGCTAGTAAGAATATTGGATATGCCTCTAATTTGCCTGTCCTTTCGTCACTTCTCAGGGACGGTGGTTAATTATTAAAAAATGATAAAGTATATGCTTTGGTTTATTAAATTTATTATATCAGTTTTTATATTAATATATTCTCAGTCCCTTAATATTAATATTTTTACTATATCAGTTTTTATAAAGTGTATTCTCAGTCCCTTAATACTAATATTGTTAATGTAATTAATAAAAAATGTTGGCTCAATGAATTTAATTGCATATATATGGTTAATGATCAAAGAATCAAAGTTTTATCTAATATTAAATTAATTAATCACATATATATTGTGCGTGTTGAAAGTAAATAAATATAATGTGGATCAATGATAGTGATTTAGATACTTCGATTCATTATCTTTAACGTGGTTGCATGTTTTAATTTTCTCTTCAAAATAATAAGCGCCCTAATTTTAAATATAACTCATTTCTAACTAATCTATACATGTAACAATAAAAACAATTAAAAATATTAAATTTATCATAAAAATTAAGTGATTTCCACTATTATATTTATTAATTACACTAAACTCCAAAATCATCATATTAATTTTATTTTTACTCTTTCACATCCTTATTTAAAACGACATATATGAAAGAAATATTAATAATCATTGAAACTTGCAAATGCTTTAAAAAATAGACAAATAATGTGTAGTTGAAGGCACTCTACTACCTGATGCACTAGCGAACTGTTGTTGGTTGAAATAATAAGAGATCTGATCCCTTAAGAAAGAGAACATCATAAGTTAGAAATCCCGAAAATTAATTAAAGCATACTTATTGGGAAGTTTAGAAAGGGGAAACATTTCATCAAATCAAAAAAGAGTTTAGAGAGTACTATCATAAATCTAGGAGCTAAATAATTAATTCGCATGTATTAAAAAAATTAGTCAGAATAATGTTTTTTCCCCATAAACGATACATATCTGATGCATCCTTTCGTATGTGAAAATGACTGATAACTTACAAGGAGTCATACTAGAGACCGGAGTGTTATACAATGACGAACCTTCGTGGAGGCAATGGGGCCATGGCCCTAAAAAAAAAATAAATAAAAAAATCTATCCCAAATTTTTGATGTAATTAAACTGGATCTTTTTTAATACATTTGGGCGAAAAACATATACATTTATCTCAAAAATTTATACATTTGACCCTCCAAATATTTATCGTAAGGTCCGTCATTAGTGTGTTATGGGTTGGCTTCCCTAGCTAACCTAGCATTCATTATATTCATTTACTCTTTCTTGGAATCGATAAATCAATTTTGGAAATAAAATATGAGAATAAAATATATTATAATCCAATAGTACTCTATTTAAGATGAAAACAAACTTATTAACTAACTCTTACACATACCCAACAAAAGTTGGTCCAGTTGTTGAGGAGTTGACTCATAACTTATAAGTTCATAGTTCAAATTTTGTTGTTGATATAATAACCTTATTGATAAGCGATTTATAAATTTCTCTTTAAGCGTTCTTTAATTTGAGCTTATAGACATGACTAGACTCGCCTCATTCAAACTTTTTGTATATAAAAAAAATAATAATAATAACTCCTATATATATTAGAATCCGAGGAATTATTAATACTCATCTTCAATTCATGCCATCTTTTCTGGGTTGGTTTCTTCCAGAAAAATTGATGAGCTAGCCGTTAGACAGAAATAGAAATGTTCCACATATACAGCTTTTAATCTTTAATGTGATAATGTGATCTTCAGAGTATTCTTCATGGCTGGTGGATTTTGATATTCATATCTGTATAGCCAGTAGATTCCCTTATGTACTGCTTCTGAAATTAATTAACATATTTATTTGTTTGTACGTGGAGGGAGCATTGCTAATACGAGTGTTGCCAAATTCTCTATCCCCCATCAATTAATTCAAATAAATGCATACTCCAAACAAAATTTTTCAAGATATTTTTTGCTTCTATTAATGTTTTCTTCTAAAAATTCAGAATGACATAGTATCAAATTTTTTATTTTTTTTCAATTATGCTTCTACTGTTTTTATTAATTTGAAGAGTTCAAGAACATTAATTATGAAAAAAAAATACGAGCATGCTATAAAATCAAAAAGGAGTTTTGACTGATTAGTTGTATTCTTCCAAAATATTAAAATCAAAACAAAACCTGTGTACTAAATGACATATCAAAAAAAGAAGGATTTTTGGTGCAAAAATACACATGAGCTTTTTCTCTAGGAGCGCCCAGTACCGCGTGTTTTTTTTTAAGCAAAAATACACACGTGGTTACCATTTTGGAGCAAAAGTCACATCCCGCCGTTATGTTATTGTTCATTTTATCTCTTTCTCTCTCATCATGATGAACAATAACATAACGGTGGGATATGACTTTTGCTCTAAAATGGTAACCACGTGTGTATTTTTGCTCAAAAAAAAAAACACATGGTGCTAGGCACTCCTGAGAAAAAAAACTCATATGTATTTTTACACCTTAACCTTAACATTAACAAGAAACTGAGAAGAATATGATTTTTTTTTTCTTTTTCACTCGCTTGACCATGTCAATCGATTGTCCTCGTTAGAAAACATATTCTCTTTAATTCAAAACCAAGTCCTTAAAATTATTTCAACATTTATTTATCGGACCAACATCTATGTTCATTATGAAGTTCAAACACACAATGCAGCAAAATTATCAACAAACATAATCAAATTATGAAAATTATATATCATTAGTCCATATAGTTACATAAAATTTGAACTGTCGTTTTAAAAGCTGCTACTTAAAAAACATAAGCATGTGATGCATCAATAGTGCATAAGATTATTCCTCAGCAAAATTTATGTGGTGCATTTTTTTATTTTTATTTTTTTGGTTCTAGCTAGAAATTTAACTGTCTTTGCGCCTTTAATTTATTAGAATTTGGAAAGACTCAAGTCTCAACCATTCAAAGGCCAAGAAAATTCAAAAAGAAATTAACGATGTTAGTATGTTGTAAACCCAAGAACAGTAGTATATAGTTTATTCCAAATTTCCATTTTCTGGACAAGATATCGAATTATAACACCACGGTCCACGGTTTGTTCTTAATGAAGTTCAAAACCTTAAGAAGAAATAAATTTTTGTGGCAAACTCTCTACCTCATATCGTATAGGTCAAAATGTCATAACATGAGAAATTGAACTCCTAATCTCTTGTCCATAACTGGCCAACAATAATATTCAAATTAAATTTAGAGTCTAAACTTCTCATATTTCGTATGATGCATGGACAACGGATCTAATGTAAAATGAAAGGCTCGAATTTTCTCAAAGCTATGTTAAGAAAATCAATATTCTCTTAATTATGAATTTCTAGTTAGGCTAAAGTACACTTTAAATCTTTTAAGTTTACATGAGTGATTGAACCATATTTTTATGTGATTTTTCATAGTAAATTGGGATTCTTAATGTATTTTGTCGTAGTTGTTGAGCTTAAAATGCATTTCTTGTGATAAATTAAGATTAAGAGTAAATACATGAAATTAGGATTAAAAAGGGCAAAATTGTCAAAGAAATTGTAATTATTCTTAATCATTGATTTTCATGAGAATATTTGGTGTTAGATTAATTATTTTCATTATAGATGCCTAAAAAGATTAGATCAAATTTGAAAATGGAAGTTTGAATTTAAATTATGAAAGTTTCTGACTTTGCAGTTTGGTCCCTCAAGAAAACCTTTTCACTTTTGCAAATAGGTCCCTGGTCAAAACTTGCGTTTTGACCAGGGAGTAATAACCTAATGAAGATGAAAAAAAGAAGAAAAGGAAGGAACAGGGGCGGCTGGAGCTTTTGGCTGGAAAAAAAGAAATCGACCTTCGACTTCTTCTTCCTTCCCTCTCGCCGGCGACACTATTTCCTCCTCCCGTCGCCGGCGAGAGGCCACCCAACCACCAACAGCGATTTATCTTCACCCATCATCACCGTCGACCACCCTTCGACATTCAACCACCACAAACAGCAAGAGACCAGACCCCAGAGAGCACAGTGAGAGCGTCACGACTAGGGGTTGGAGCTGGGCTGGACCTGAACGTTTGGTGCTCCTGGACTGTCTTCTTCCTGATTTTCGACGAATTTTCCAGTTTTCCAGTGGGCTTTGATTTTTCCGGCGACTTTCTGCAAATTCCGGCGACCTTCTTGAAGTTTCCGGCGAGTTCTTGAATTTTCCGGCGTGAGTTTCCAGATTCCGGCGATGTTTGTCATTTCCATGGCTGTGTGTTGCTGACCTTGTTTGCTTCTTGGATGTGGACAGTGGCTTGAGTTCCAAAGCTAAAATAGGGAAGTTTATTTTTGTTTAATCTATTTTCTCTAATTTTACTTGAATTTCCTAATTTTAAGAATATTTGAGTATATTGTTGAGACTTGGTTTACCCGTTGGATAACCTTGTGGATTGAATATATATGATTAGATTGGATTTTTGTGGTTTGTTGGATTTATATGCATGTATTTCCTTTATTAATTCAATGAAATTGTGCTTTCTACATGGTATTGTTAGTTAGTATAACTGAATTGGATTAATTGAGTGTCGTGGTATCGCATTCATTTTGAGAGGAAGCAAGTTGCATTAGTTTAATCTTAATCACACACTAATTATACTTCAATAGTGCCTTAAGAGGTGATTACTAGCTACGGTAGTAGGAGTAATCATTAATTAAGAACACTAGACTCATAGCGGTTGCTTGAGGTTTTTCGTGAAGATTTAGTGAAAATTTACTCCTATATTTAATTGAATTATGATAGCCACTACTCCATTTCCAAGAGCGTCCATATTTCACATTTTCACTCTCCATTCCATTGTATAGAGAAAATACCAAAAATAGAAGCTTAGGATTTCATTTAATTGCATTCTTATTTTAGTTATTAGTTCAAAAATCCAAAACCAATTTTCCCCTTGTTTTTATCGCATTTGCATGTCATTTAGATTACTTAGGAATCAATAAAAGGCTCCTCGAGAAGAGAGAACGATCCTAGGGTTGTTTATACGCAATCCTTGGTTATTTTGTTGATTGCGGGCCCCAAGGCTAAAGACGAAAAAGGCCGCGCGATTAATGAGATATACTTTTAGTCCCTTAACTTTATAAAGTATACTTTTAGTCTAATAATTTTAATATCGTTGATGTTGCTAATGGAAAATGTTGATGTAGTAAACTCGACTGATGACTATGTAAGCTTAAGTGTTAACCATGTAATTAAAATATATTAATTTAAAATATGTATTAATTAAAAAATCTAAATATCTGATGAAGTAATCATTATCAAAACCTCGATTATATTAAAAAAATTTAGTTAATGATCGAAATATAAAAATTTTAGTTTAATAATCTAAATATATTAATTTAATAATCTAAATTTCAAAATCAGTTTATTTCAGTTTAATAATATAAATATATTATATTAAAAAAAATTAAAACTTAAATATACTTTGTTAGCTACATAATTATCAATTGAATTTGTTACATTAACATTTTTCATTAACAACATTAAAGATGTTAGAAATATAAGATCAAAAATATACTTAAAGTATACCTTGCGTAAGACTTAAATGACTAAAAGTATACTTTAGCCTTCTAGTTATATTATAAAGATATGGGAAAACATTTTTTCATGTTGTAGAAAAATCATTTTCTCATGTGACACACACATGAAACAGTGAGACACACATATACATACATTGAATTAATATATGTATATGTGGGTTACATCATTCATGTATGTGCAGGAAACTTTTTGTTCTCACGTAACACGAGAAAACAAAAGCCTAAATTTAGTACATTTTTATATTAACGGCATAAGCTATTTTTTTATATATATATAAATTAAGTATGTGAAATAAATTTAAACATACACTTGAGACGTTAACTTAGAACGTTTAGACATTAAATTTTTTACATACCCACGTCTCCACATCACTTTGACTATACAGCCCGCATGACGGGGCCACTTATTTTATTATCGATAAATGATTCATAGATCAAATTTTAAATTGTGCTTTAAAACATTGGGACGAACTGGTTATGTGACAAATAATCCATGGACTGATGATAGCCTTTGACCTTTGAGAGGAGCGTTGACAAAAAAAAAAATCTAAAAGGTGACACGTGTACGACAACCAGCGAGCCTACGTAGAATAGACACCATAGGGTTTAAGGCTTTCAGCTTTAGGTACTATATACCGCTGGAACGAGTCAAGGTCCGTAAACCTGACTTTTCATCATTTAATTCACTTAATAATCGGACGATGACGAGGGCAGCGCGTGAACATGAAGTGGCGCGTGGGGATGGTCGGAGTGACTAAAAGACAAAACTCGGGTAGGGGTGACTTCGGAACTCTCGCTATCAATACCTGTCCCTACGCTTTTAAAGTTTCTTATTATTAAAATGGCAAGATGAGCCTCTTGGTCTGACAACCTTTTAGCCCAATTCCCAATTTCCATCTCTTCCCACCTACTCTCATTTATTCGCCGTGGGTTTCACGGTTCCTGTATTTTTTGCCCACCAAGCCCCCACACTATCTTCGACTAAAAGATGATCTTGATCTTGTTTCTCATTTTCACTCATCAGCTTAATCTGGACTATTGATTGGAAACAAGAGAAAAAAGTTAAAATAATAATGTGATTGATTGGACAGATATAATTTAAGGATTATGAGAGATAATGAGAAAATGATTATAAAAGAAACTCAACTCATCTTCGACTATCTAATTTTTTTTTGGGTTAAGATGCAAAAATACACATGTGCTTTGGTCAGAGGAGCGTCCAATGATAAGTGTTTTTTTAGGTGTAAAAGTACACATATGGTTACAAATTAGGTGTAAAAATATCGTTTGACCGTTAAGTTTGACTTTTTTACTTTTTCAAAGGTGCAAAAATACACATGTATTTTGGTAAAAAGAGCATCCAATACCAAGAGTCAGGATTGCAATTAAGGAGGGACAAAAATTACAGAAAAGTAACTAAATGTTCATAAAGTTATATTTTAACCCCATAAAAATTTCACAATTTTCAGTTTAATCCCTTCATATAACTTTACATAAAAGGATTAAAGTGAAAATTATGAAATTTTTATAAGCTAAAACATAATTTCCTAAAAACATGGGTTCTATTCTATAATTTTAGGAGGGGCGAGTGCCACCCCTAACCCCTCCCTGATTCCACCCTTGATATACATACAACTATGTTCCATTCATTCTACACACTTCTTTCGGTGAAGTTAAGAACAGAACAGGAGCGTGAGAACGAGAGCAAACTGAGAGAGAAAGAGAGAAGAGAGTGAGAGAGTGAGACTGAGAAAGCGTTGTAGAGAGAGAGAAGAGATCATCCTACTGCCCTGTTTCATACCGTCGGATCTGGGGAGGAAGAGAGCAACAATACCTCATCGGATAGTCTGGAAACTGAAGGTAAGCAATGGGTTTTCTTCACCTTGAGTTTTCTATCATCTTTCCGCCATGTATGAAGCTTTAAGGATCTAAAAATCATGTGTTGTCATCAAACTGAAAAACAGGGATAGAGTCCATCGTTTTTGCTGTCATGAGAGTGTCTGTCCGTTACTTGCTGTGTTTGTGTATACATATGTTTCAGCGTGTTTGCCTTGTGCCTGGACTCTGTTTTGGCTTTGCTTCCTTGCTGCTACTGTATGTGAGTATCACTGAAGTTATGAGGGATCTTTAATGGTTAAATATATATATATGTAACGTCTGGTTCTTTTCGGATCCTGCTGACAATGTTCTCCATCATTTTTGCTGCAAGAAAATATATGTGTGTGTGTGTTTAAACAATGGAATGAAGTTACATAAATGTTGAGAAAGGGAAGAATACGTGCATGCATCTCTGGATCTGTATTTTAAAGCAATATACATATAGGATATATAAAGTTATCCACCCATATATATATATATATATATATATATATATATATATATTACTAGTAGAAGAAGTCAACGTTGAAGGAGGGGGGTAGAACATTTGATTAAATATGATATAAAATATATATATGTGTGTGTGTGTGTACTATATACAATAATGCTTGCATCTGCTCTGCTTTTTTTTTTTCTCCTTTGCTGTCAACGTGTTATGCCGCTGTGACTGTGAGCATTTTCCTTTACTTGTATATATGTGTTTGGAACCTTATTTTGATTTGTGTGCTTCTCTCCTCCGTTCAATTTCCTTTTGGAATGAAAATTTAATATAGATTTTTTAAAAAAAGGAAACTAAATTATGGAAATAAATTTTTTTATCTTTTTTACCCATTAGATAAATCCTCCTTTTCAAAATGATAAATAAGAAGAAAAAATTTAGCTTCTTAGGAACTATACCTAGAAAAATAATAATTTTTCTTTAATTAAAATAAAATTATTAAATTAAAAAAATTGGTATTGGATGCTCTTTTTACCAAAATACATGTATATTTTTGCACTTTTGAAAAAGTAAAAAAGTCAAACTTAACGGTTAAACGGTATTTTTGCACCTAATTTGTAACCACGTGTGTACTTTTGCACCTAAAAAAAACACTTGTCACTGGACGCTCTTCTGATCAAAGCACATGTGTATTTTTGCACCTTAACCCTTTTTTTTTTAATAATTAATTAGTTTAGGCCTGCTCAATGTGTGAGTGGGAAGTCAGGTAATTATTAATGTATTTTATGTAAAAAATCACTTAGATATTTAAAGGGATAATCAAAATATTAAATTAAATATTTCCTAAATATTTTGTACCTACCACCCCAGTTTTTAATTTACAAAGTATCATTCTCATTATCTATCTTTTATAACCGTCCTGTTTTTTATTATTACTTGACAAAATGTTGTGAAAATACTTTCCTCATTATCCATCTTTCATCTCCACCTTGCTTATTATTATTAATTTACAAAATATTGTGAAACTACCTTCTCCATTATCTATCTTTAATAACCGCATTGTTTTTAATTTTTATTTTAGTATTTTGAATTTGCCATTTTTCTGATATGTTAGCGAAGAAGATGTTTATTGCTCTACTTTTATACAGTTTCTTTTTATTTTTTTATTTTAGTATTTTGAATTTTCCATTTTGCTGATATGTCAGCCAAAATAAATGCTTACTACTCTTCTTTTATATAATTAAGATACTGATTTGATTCTACCCACCCAACTAAAAATTTTAACTAACCTAGTCTTTTTTATAAATTCTTTGATAGCAATTAGATGTATGTTTGGATTAGTTTTAACTAACTCTTTAAATTCATATCATTAAAGTAGAGATAAAGTTGAAAATATTTATCATTTATGGACCAATTTAATGACTTAACTTTCATTTCTTGGTTTTGTGAGAAATGGTGGTTGGTGCCTTATAATAAGAACCAGAGGGAGTACGAGATAAATATATAAGAAAAATTAAAATTTTATCTTGACTTGCGAAAATAACTTCTGAAATCACGGCTTTGTAGTTTGTCAAATACACACTAAACATTTAAAGATTTTTTCATTATTAATTATATATGTTACATTAATTAAAAGGTTAGTGATACTTGTATATTAATGCATATTTGAATTAGCTTTTAGAGAATAGATTTTATTATTTATAAGGTAAATATATGAAAGAAGTTTTATTTAGGCTTGCGAAAACTGAAACCAAAGTTTTGTGGTTTCCCAAACATACATTATCATGTTTCTCTCTTTTACTTTCTTCTAATAAATAAGGGTATATTTAAAAACAAAATTTTATTTGATACACACTAATTATTTTAACTAGTTTTAACCGCTTTCTATAACCCCATAATTTAGTTATAAAATTTCATAGAATTTCAAGTTTAAACTCAAAATTAAGAGCAAATTTTGAGCTAGTATCTTCATTGGACGACATATGTTTTGCTTTTGTATATAACTACCAAAAAAAAATGAATGACACCTTAAAAAGTTTCTAATACTCAACTGATATAAATTTTTTGTTATGAAAAATAAATAAATTGCTCCTCTAAAAATATATTGTACACACTACTACAAAAAGTGGATATTACTTCCCCAAAAAGCATCCTTATTTTATAAAAAAGGAAGTAAAAAGTATAGGCAAAGACTTAGACGTCCTAAATATCATTTTAGGGCACCTAAAATATACTTTAGGCACCCTAAATTTTATTTAGGGCGCCTAAAATATATTTTTTGGCGCCTAAATAATTTTTTGAAAAAAATTTGGCGTCTAAGCCTTAAAATTAATTACTTTAGGCGCCCTAAATAAAAGTAACGACGCCTAATTTTTTTTTTTTTTTGGCTTCTTCCCATATATCAATCACATCTCTCACACATTAATATACCTCTTCACACACGCATGCCAAAAAGAAACCCAGACCTCTTCTTTTTTTTGCTCGGAACAGACCTCTTCTACAATCAGTATTTTTTATCTCTTCATACCATGTTTCATCGCCGGCGCTGCTGCCAAGACAATCACGACGACGTCTGATAGATGACAAGATCCAGATCCGAAGGCTGTGCAGAGCCCAGATCTGCTGTCACCAATCCTAAGATCCAGATTCAAAGGTTGTGCGAGATGACATCGTTGACACTATGTAGAGCCCAGATCTGAACTCCGGTGAGTATGTGTTTTAACGGATCTGAAATGGAGCCTTGCCTAAATCTGGATTTTGCGCCGGTGGATCCGAAGGTGAAAGAAGTTCGGAGCCTAGATCTTAACTCCGGTGAGTATGTGCTTCAAATGGAGAGTGGTCTAATTCCTTGAAAAATCTTTAGCTGCTGAATGCCGATTGATTTGATGAGATCGCTGGTTGTTATTATTATTGTTTTGGCGAGATTCATTTGATTATTGCCATATCTTTTTCATTTTCTGGTTGTTTTTGTTGTTTTGGCGAGATTCATTTTCATTTTCTGGAAGAAGTTCGGAGCCCAGATTTTTATTGTTTTAGTGTTCTTCTCTAGCTAGGCTATATCTTTTTCATGTTCTGGTTATTTTTGTGGTTATTTTATTATTGCCATAATTGGCTTTGAGTGTTCTTCTCCAACTAGGCTATGTATATTGCTTCTTACTGCTTTGAACCCATGGAGGTTGCTTGCTTTGAACCCCATTTGAAAGGCCAAGTGAATGTAGCCGATGGATAGATCTAATTCTTCTTCCAATTCCACGGCCAACCTCCAAATGGAGGTTTGGAGTTTTTATTTATTTTTTTTAAAAAAAAAACAATATGTGACGTCTTGAAAATTGTCTAGGTCGCCTAAAGTCTCATTATAGCGTCCTGAACAACTTAGGGCGCCAAAAGTGTCATTTTACTACGTCCTGAACAACTTAGGGCGCCAAAAGTATCATTTTACTATGCCCCTGGATAGACTTTCTTCTAAAAAAAGACGTTGAATACATAAAAATAAGGACGTTGATGAGTTTTTTTTGTAGTAGTGACATATTCGTCCTTAGCAAATTTTAGGTAACGTTAAGGAATAAATTTTACAATGAGAAACTTTTCAACCATCTTTCTTTGATCATATACTATTTAATTTACTACTACTTTACCTTTTTCATACAAGACAAAATAATATTAAATAATAAATGTTTTACATATTACATATAGTAAGAGATGCTACTGAAGTCTTAAGCGAGAGAGAGAGAGAGAGAGAGATGCTACTGAAGAAGCAAATGAAAGACGAAAACATTTATAGGAAATTGTCTGAACACCAAGAAAGTTAAAATCATTTAACTGAGATAGTACTTGCTGCCATGTGATCATGCTGGTTAGATGTGAGGAATTAACAGGAAGTTGCAAGAAGCATCAATTAATACAGTAAACGGAGAGGGAAGACTTGGTTACGGATGCTATCAGACCAGAATTTAAACTCTAAAAGAGTGAAGCTCTGAAGCATTAATGATAAGAAAAGAAGGTGATGCCAGGAGTGGAATAATTTCTCCGTAAGAATTCTTTTAGGGTTGATTCTCAATATCAAAGAATCTCGTAGGCAAAAATATTTATGGTCCCTTTTATATTTATAAAAGACCATATCCCACCCTTCAAGATTACAATGAAAGACATCCTTAATGTTGCCGAAGAAGTTATATGTCTTGTTTCCTGAATCATAATCATTAGAAAGACCATTTTTTCCTTAATGAAGATCTAGTAGATTGCCCTCCTCCAAGTAAGGTTGAGGAAAAATAATTTGACACAGAATTTGAATATGATCATCATTATACAATTCAACCAAGGTTACGTTGAAGAAATACTACTTTAACTTTTGTCCAGAGGGATGATAAGAAAATTTATCCAACTAGTACTTTAGAATTTAGTAGCTTTTTCTCACGTTTGGTAATTGAGATTCACTTAATATTTCTGTATAGATTAATTATAGTTAAAAATGATATGTTCTTAAATCATACACTAGTTGTATTTAGAGGGGGGAGGGGGAGTCATCCTACTCGCTTTGGTTTTATGTGGGAATATTGTGTATTTATTTTGGATTATTTAGATTAATTGTTATTTCATTATTAAGTTTAATAATTATTATATCTTAGGATTGAATATGGATATATTATATCATAACATACTATATGTTAATTTTTTTTATTTCATTAGTTTTAGGTTTGCCTATATAAAGGCTCATTTGCACTCTCTTTTATTCAATGATTCATAATAATTTTTATCTCTCAAATTGTTCACATGTATTAGAGCAAATGAAGAAGAAGCTCGAGAGGATGAAGAAGAAGAAGAAGAAGAACAATAATAATCAGAGTTCTTCTCAAAATCCGTTTTGTTGATTGGTGTTGTTAATTCTCGAATCTGTTAAGTGTCATCGACAACCAAGCAAGTGGACCCCTTCTCAACATCGTCGATGCTGTTGTTAAAGTTGACTGTTCATATCATCACAGGTCAGTCCATCCCTGTTAGTATTATCGTTTACCAACAGAGTCTGCCTCTTCACAATTCGTCGACCATTCGTACGCCAACCTCTACACAGCTTGCCATCTGTACGTGTTCGATCCTTCAGTATGTGGTTTATTATCTGAACATGTTTGTCACAAGTCATTCTTGTGTTAAGTTCTGATCTCTTCACGTTCTTAGAATTTTTCACTACCACCAGTCCAAGTTACGCACTAAAAAGCTTGAATCCAATTGCACAATCCGCTATCATCGCACCCATCATCCGTCAATATCTTCTGCACGCATGAAAAATTTCATCAAAGAAGGGGAAAGGCTTATCTCTCCGAAGAAAATAATCAGAGACTCCTCCATAATGGTGCTGTCAAGTCTAACTGTCATTCCAAATCGGCGATTTAGGTTGCTCTTCCAAAAACAGCGTAATCGCCAGTTCTACTAAACATCGTCAACCACCAACTGAGTTAGCTTCTTTGCAATTCATTGTCGGTACTTGTTCCAATGCTCGTCCACAACTGTCAAATGTTAGTTCATTGTCCAAGATTTTCATTGTCTTGCATTCTCAGAATTTCTCACAAGAATCTAATTTCCAGGCAAAGTATCGTCGGATTCAATTGATCACCAGATTATCGTCAATTTCTCATCAAACTCATATATGACATTTTTTAAGTCCTTCCAAAAGTGGTAATCTTACTTTACTCCAAGTGGTATCTCTCTAATTAAGCCATGATGAACTTGGGCTCCTTCCATGCATTAATTAAGCAACAACATCCCTCTATCACTACTCATTGTTTCAATGGGAACAATTATCTCCAATGGTCCTAAGATGTTCTGATGTATGTTGTTGGCAAAAGAAAGGATGATTACCTCAATGGTTTAGTTGCTAAGTCATCTCGAACAAAATCCAAATGCAAAATTTGGTGTGCAAAAACGAATATGGTTAAGTCATGGCTCATAAATTCCATGACTCCAGATATTGGTCAAAACTACCTCTTATTTCTAGCTGCCGTAGGAGTATGGGGGAGCTATTAAAATTCTTCCAGAGAAAATACTACTACTGCTATTTACAAATTAATGGGCTTATTTATGAATTGCAACAATGTGATATGGATATTGCTAAACTTTACAATATTTTCATCTTGTAGTAGCAACAACTTGATCTCTATAACTCTCATGAGTGGAATTGCACTAAGGATGCAACAACCTATCACAAAATATTGGAAAAATGTTTATCTACACTCTTCTCTAAGCTATCAACCTTACTTATGATGATGTAAGAGGATCTAGCTATCATGTCCACTCAATAAATTTTCAAGTTGCGGATGTGTTTGACAAAATGATTGCTTAAACCTACATTTAAAAGTTGTATGAGTAAATTAGACATAATTAACATCTATGATTTAACTTGAAGGGGAGTATGAGAATATTGTCCATTTATTTTGGATTATTTAGATTAATTGTTATTTTATTATTAAGTTTTATATTTATATACCTCAGGATTATATATGAATATATTAAATCTTAATTATTTTAATTTATTTTGATTTGATTATATTATATTAGATTCTATGGTTAGCTTTAAGTTTGCATGTATATAGCACATGTATACTATCTTTTATTCTAGGATTCATAATAATATTTCTCTCTCAAATTGTCCACATCTTATATATAATTAACATCCCCTCTCATAGTGTTGCTCATGTATATTGTAACAATTTATATTTGTTTAAAAACTTAATGCATATATTTTTTTCCTCTAATTAATTATATATGTCTCTTTTATTTTATGTTTTTTCCTCATTCATTGTCTCTCATTATTTTTTTTTCACTCACAAAGTCACAATCTTCATGAATTAAGCTATATCTGACAATACAAATTGCATCTCTTACACATTAACTTAATGCTTTTAACCAATTTTAATACGTGTGATTTGAGTAGTTACTTACTTATCAAAAGGATCAAAAGGAGTATTTTTATTATTAAACATAAATTGAAAATCAACTACTTCTTCTTCTTTTCTTTTTTTCTTTTTTGTGGTATGGTACTTACTTACTAACTTAAGTTGTTGTTTTTATCTGCTTGTTAAATACCTTGAACCCACTATACTTTTGTTTTGTAATGGTAGTTAGTTAAAATAATTATAATTTTTATTTAATAAAAATCAAGTTGTTGTACTATTTAACCCAAAAAAAAGAAGTTGTTGTACTTCTCTTGAGATGAAGTATGCTCAACTAAACAAAAAAAAAAAAAACAAGCATAATTTTCGTGGGTGTTGGGTAATTGTCGGCGTCAATGGACCAATTTAATATCTCAAGTCCTTTTTATTATTCCCCAATTGTCTGTAAACAAATTATGGCCATTAGAACCAATAAATTTGGTTTAGTTGATGAAACGATTGATTCATAATCATAAGGTTATAGGCTTAAACCTCATTGATGTGTGAGGATTTTGTTGATAAGTGATTCATAAATACTTTTGTAAGCGTTTTTAAAAATCAGAAATTTGTTTGTCAATTTAGACACAATCAAAATCAAATATATGTAAGTTCATTTCAATCTAATAAATGTATTTTAAAGCAAATATGCAAGGCCATTTTATTGTTTGTGAACGAATACAGGGAATCAGTGAAATTCCTTTGAAAAAATAAAAATAAAACTCCTTTGAAAGTGATGAGATACGAAATGCTGAAGTTTCTTATTAGGTAAGAATAAAATTATTATACCATCACCAGTTCAAAATATAAGAGATAAGATCTAATTGATTTTTTTTGGGAAAATTAATAAAAATAATTAAATCACTTTAAAATATTTATATTTATTATTTTTTTCTCCAAACTAATTTCTTTGAATTAAAAATTTATTTATAATTTAATCATATACAACATATAATATAATTAAATAGTTTATTTAACTTATTTAATCTTTTAAAAAAAGTAGGGTTAATTAGCTCTTCTATTGGAACCGATTACAGTACATCTTACCTGTTTCTCAGTTTTTCTTTAGACAGGCCCACCAAGACGTTAGGTTTAGCAATGACTTGTTGCTAATGGCCTTTTAATTTAATTAAAAAAATATTTAATTTTTGTTTTTCATATAATAATTGAGAAAATCATAAGAATCTGACACTGAATCTTCTTTCATAATCACTATTCTACAAGTAATTTCTAAAATCTCGGCCTGTGATTTAAGGGGTTAAAAATAATTTGTTTCGTTACTTATGCAATATTTACGGTGATAGATATTCTAGTTATGATTTGATCATTTTAAATTAATTTTGAAATAAATGCACTGACTTATTTTATTCCAAAATTATTTCTTATTATTTTTATTTTATATACTAAGCCAGCCTAAATTGTTTATTTGAGCCAAGATTGATGGGATTTTTATGTATTTTAGCAAAAAAAAGTTATGATACCTTGCGGGTACTAATTATATTTTAGTCCATGTCAGTTGTATGATCAACTAATCTCTGACTAATTTTAATTATTCACAACCAACGTAGTGATGAATCAACATTGATAATATCCTATATTTTTAGTCAACACCATTATTCCTATTTAATTTCTATTTAAAAAAAGAGAGAAATGAGAGGGGTGTAAAATCATTTGTAAGGTAAAGAGAGACAAAAAAAATTTAGAAGGGAAAATTTTAAAAATTGTATCAATTTAATCCATTTTTTAATAGACGACAGCATAATATACAAGTGAATTATTTATAAGTATGGGTATAATGCGGTATAACAACTCGTGAAAATTTATGCTAGAAGAAGAATTTAACATTTAAATATCTAAATATCTTAAATATTCTTTCTAATTGAGGTTACTTCAAGGCTCTGGTATCAATAACTCCTTCATTCGTTTATTTTACTGTCATATATTGAAATTAAAATGGGCTTAAAAGAAATCTTTTATTCTTATTCTTATTTTAAATTAAAGATTTTTTTCTTAATAAAAGATCAATATCCATTAAAATGATTAGATGATACGGAATGAATAAGATCATCTCATTATCGTTGCTTCTCATCATCCCTCAATATCAACTCTGAAATATATCTGCCCAATCAATTAAAACTAGATGATAGTGTATCAGTTTTCTACAATCATATCAGGACATGACTGTAGAATATTGAAAACATCACGACGATGAAGTAACTGAACATATCAAATTAATGATAGACTTCTACCTGCATATTGCTGATATAATGATGCACACATTATCTATAAAATTGAAGCTCTAGGTATATTAGCTCAAGAGAAGATTGATTAGCCTTCTTCTTCCATATAAAAGATTGTAATTAAAGACATTTCCTGAAAGTAGATCCACGATCGATAGAAAACCTGAGAACCAGGTCTATATTTTCCCACCAACCTGCAAGGGATGAAATATGATCTAACGTAACTTTAGAACCACAATTGTTCTTTCATCTATATCGATCGCCACTAGAAGAGGTTGGAGCGAGCACTTCTAAAAGCCAGAAATTGATGTCAGTGAGGATGCATATTGAATTTCCTTGACAGCCGATTCAAGAGTGGCCTTCAAGCCTTTGTGTAGAGTTATAGATTTCTTTTCAGATGAGTTTCATAATACCAGTGAATTATTGTCTCTGTTACCATCATCATCATGCAGGGACTTTAAGACAGATTTTAACCATTGCTTGAAAATTGTCAAAGAACAAGCATGTGAGTAGTATAGATGTACCTTTCGATTAATAAAAAAAAAAAAAGTAATATTGATGTACCTTCAAACCACACTGTCTTTAAAAAAAAAAAAAAAAAACCCCCCACAAAGTCTTAGTAAAAGGATATTTTAAAGATGATACTAATTATTTAAAATTAACAGTTATTATAAAATCAAACATATTAATTATTTTTTTTATTCTATGTGCAATGCAACCAACTTTTCACGGTATAAAAATAGTACTCCCTTCTCTTTTTTTTTACAAGTGCTTTTTTTTTTTGGCTAGTTGTTAATATAAATAACTTTATTCTTCTATCTCAAAATTTAAATTATCTTGTTTTCCCCATTAAACACATGTCTTTATATTAATTATCCCCACACATAACTAATTCACTTTCATTTAATCATTTATTACTTATTCTCTTTCATCTATTTATTTTTTTTTTCTCTTCTACCATTTTTATAAATATGGGTATATTTAGAAGAAAGATGATATTCTTAACGTATTTATTTAATTAATTTTATTCTTGTAGTAAGCTGAATAGTTATAAATTATATTTATTTATTTATAACCCCTCCCTTGCTGTAGTTAATTGCCAGCTTGCTGCTAAGCGCCAAGCATAAATATGCGTGGCGGGAATCAATCAACGGACGAAGAACTGAAGAAGTTGAGAGCACGCTCCAAATAAGCGCGTATCACTCCTAACCAATACCTTCTCCGTCCGCAACGCTCTCTCTTCCTCTCTCATCTGTAACTAAAATCAGCGCACAATACTCACACTCCTGCCTCTCTCCTCTGTCCTCTCTCTCTCCGCCTAAGCTGTCAACTACGGACGCTCTGAAAGATTAAAACCCTAGTACGCTACATTTTCAACACTTCTCTTTTTTCCTTTCTACACTTCAATTTCGATAAGCTTGCGAGACCCGCCATGAAAGAATCGGAGAACGATATTCTCAACGTCTCCGGTCAGCTTCTTTCTTCTCTTCTGGATGAGATTCCCACTGTTGTTAACTTCAAAGGTAAATGGTCTCTAATTAGAGCCAAACTGTTCGATCTTCAGACTCAGCTCACTGATTTCTCCTCTGAGTTCCCTAATTACTCGTCCAATTCTCTTTCACTCGAGCTACTTCAGTCCATTTCACACACCCTAAACGATGCCGTTTCGCTTGCCAAAGAATGCCAGTCCCCAGAGTTGTCCCAGGGAAAGCTGAAGACTCAGAGCGACATCGATTCGGTCCTCGCTAAGCTGGATCGTCACGTTAAAGACTGCGAGATTCTGTTCAGGAGTGGGGTTTTGCAAGACGCCGCCGTTTCCAGCGCGTCTAAGAGAGAGGCCGTTCGGTCTGAATCCAGGAACTTGATTACTCATCTGCAAATCGGTTCTGCTGAGTCCAGGAACTCAGCGATGGACTCCTTGTTGGGTTTGCTCGAAGAGGATGATAAGAATGTGATGATAGCAGTGGCGCAGGGTGTGGTTCCAGTGCTTGTCCGCTTACTGGATTCTGCGTCTTACGAGATGAAGGAGAAGACTGTTGCTGCCATATCCAGAGTCTCCATGGTGGATAGTAGCAAGCATGTTTTGATCGCTGAGGGTTTGTTGCTTCTGAATCAATTGGTCCGAGTTCTCGATTCGGGGAGTGGATTTGCCAAACAGAAATCTTGCTTAACCCTCCAGGCTCTAAGTTTTTCCAGAGAGAATGCTAGAGCAATTGGGTCTAGTGGTGGAATCTCGTCACTTTTAGAGATTTGTCAAGCCGGCACTCCTGGTTCCCAAGCTTCAGCAGCAGGGGTTTTAAGAAATCTCTCTGTCTTCCCTGAAATTAGAGCGAATTTTATAGAGGAAAACACCGTTGTTGTTCTATTGGGGCTCGCCTCATCGGGTACTGCATTAGCGCAAGAAAATGCAATTGGGTGTTTGTCCAAGTTAGTTTCTGAAGACGAAAATTTGAAACTTTTGTTTTTAAAGGAAGGAGGGATCGAGTGCTTGAAGAATTTTTGGGACTCAGCTCCTACAGTTCGGAGTCTTGAAGTCGCAGCTGAGTTGTTGAGTCATCTGGCTTCTAATTCACCGATTGCTGAAGTTCTTGTTTCTGAGGGGTTTATACTCCGCCTTGTCGGTGTGTTGAATGGTGGAATTCTAGGGGTGAGAACTGCGGCAGCTCGAGCTGTTTATGCTTTGGGGTTGCACAACACAAAATCTAGGAAGGAGATGGGTGAATGTGGATGTGTGACCCCATTGATCAAGATGCTGGATGGCAAAGCTGTAGAAGAGAAAGAAGCGGCCGCAAAAGCATTGTCCGTACTCATGTTGTATGCGGGAAATAAAAAAATTTTCCGGAAGGATGAGAGGGGAATAGCTAGTGCTGTTCAGCTGTTGGATCCTTCAATACAGAATTTGGACAAAAAATATCCTGTTTCTGTGCTGACCTCGCTTGTGCATTCAAAGAAATGCAGGAAACATATGGTGGCGGCTGGTGCTTGTGTATATACGCAAAAGCTTGTTGAGATGGATGTCGAGGGTGCCAAGAAGCTCTTGGACAGCCTTGGCAGTGGTAAGATATGGGGAGTTTTTGCAAGACCCTAAAGGTGAACAGAGTCTCCAAATTCCTAACAACGATATAGGAAAAAGAATTGATTCATTGATATGTATGTATGATAGTTGTATTCGGTTCTTTTTCCCTTTTCTTTGTGTTTATAATTCAAGTTTATTTGTCTTGTAGAGGTAAGTTTTGTTTTGTTTCGTTTTGTTAGATTGATTTCTCCCAGGTCTCTGTTTGAAGATATGATATACAATGTGAACTAACCGAAGTCTAGTTCATCTTAAACGCACTCATAAGTGATAAATGTTGCTGTCTATTTTGCCTGTTCATGTTACAGTTCAATTTTTTTTTTTTTTTTTTTTATACAACATATTACAGTTCGATTTTATTGATGCTGCAATGTAGCGAGTTCAAGTAGTGAAGTTGTATTAGGTAAATGAGATGAACAGATAGGACCCGAGGGCAGACCAGACAGCATAGTTCTATGGTAATCAGTTTCCAGTAAGCACTGTGTTAACATAGAAGAAACATTTGAGAGAAAGACTTGGTCAACTTACAATAATTAATTCATATGGTCAAATTGCTTGCTATTCTGGTTATTTGTGCTTCCGAGTGTTATCAGTTTTCCTGGCTGTTAAATGACGGCTTAGTGTCTGGATTTTACTCTGAATCCTAGACATTGCTTCTCTTAGCACATGCATACCTACAAAGCCTTGACACGGTGACTTCTTTAGCAAGATTTGATTTCCTCTTTTAGCATGGACTTAAAATTCCGAACTCAATTTCTTGACTAAATGTAACTATGCTTGGCTATGACCAGTGCTTGTTAGATTATTTATTTGATAGATTATTGTAGTAGTGAGGAAATCTCCTGGAAGCCTTCTGGTGGAGATCCACCTAAGTTAGCTGTCAGCAACATGTGCAGTTGTTGTTGACCATGTGCATATGGCCTTGAGTTTCCTATAATTACTCTCCTGTTTGCTGTTGCCTTAGCAATTAAGTACCGACCCCTCTTACCTTAAATACATATATTAATACCTGTCTAGATATATTGACTTTTGTGCCGGTGCTCCAGAGTTTAGTCCATTAGAACTTTGGGAAAATCTTTATAGGGACCCAAGTAACAGAAAAAATTTTAAAAAAGGCCCCAATATTATGAAAATACCTAGTGTAAATTCATTAAAACATTAACAATTATATCAACCCCGTTAACAACTAAAGGTTTCAATGAATTTATATCAGAAAAGGCCCAGGGGCTTTTTTGGTATTTTCAGAATGTTGGGGTCTTTTTTGAATTTTTTTTCTGTTACTTGGGCCCCTATATGGATTTTCCCTAGAACTTTCCGCTGAAATAATCTTTCTTAATGGATGAGCAGCAGAACTTGCTTTCTTGATTTGTAATGATCTTTAATAGGATGTGGAAGAGAACCGAGTATGGTATTTAAACTTCGTGGACCGTTTCTTAATATATGTTTATTTATGAAATTAACATTGAATTCTAGTGTTCATATTGGCCAACTGTATGTATAAGGCTAGTTAAATAAGATAGCTCTGATGTTTGTCAAAGTTGCCTATGCATTCACATTAGGAAGACATGTCAAAGGTTTTCACTAAATCAAAGCGAGAATATCCAAAATATATGAACTGCAAAAGCATGCTGTTTTCTCTTTACAGATGTTCACAAACTTTCCAGGTTGCATAGACAGCTCAAATTATATGGAAAGCAAATAATTGCTCTCTTGGAGCCCTCCCTCCCTCTTTTTTTCTGGGGTGGTAGTTGACGGGATTACAGTTGATTTCAGCCACAATTGGTTCCCTCACGAGAAAAGCGTTCTTAATTGCTTTTTTCTCTCTGATCCTGTTGTAGCAAAAAAAAAAAAAAAAAAAAGAAGGATGTATGCAGTCAGTGTTCATTTCACGTGATTGAGGCTGTGATAAAATCTGAATCATCCAAAATCAATCTGGATAGTCCAGTTCAAGATGAGCACCCCATGCTGATCTTTCCAATGAGCATGGAATGTACTCACATTTATCTGTACATCGGGGAAAAGAAAAGGAATAACCATGCCCCTCCTAAATTGAGTCCAAAGAGAATATTTGATCGTAAAAATGGCCAACCTCGTAAAATACCACTCTGAAGATTTGTTCTCTTACAACCTTAAGCATTTGAGAAGAGTGAGAGTGAATTTCAAACGAAAGAGAGCACAATTGGAAGACACGGGGATGGCTCTGAATGATGTTGCACCATTATAAATCTTTTTTCCCTCGAATTATTTCGTTAAGTTTTTTTTTATTCGATCATTAGTATCCGCAAGCAACTTTGGCTTGAGATTAATTCATTTTTAGGTTTAGAATGCGGAGGTCTTACCTCTCACGACATGGGATACCACAGTAGGTGGTCGAGAGAAATAGAACTCCCAAGACCAACTTTCCATTTTGAATTATCAGTGATAAGATCATAACATTGTATGATACCTTTATAAATCTCTTAAGAGTTGTATGGTTTTCTAACCAAATTTGTATTTGATAGCTCAAGATACTTAACCCCTAGGTGCTATACAACAAAGAGTCGGGAGATGGCAAGATTTTCCAAGCTTATTTAGTTAAAAGTAGGAGTGTTCTCAGGACGGAACGAGATCTAAAAACCATATTCCAGTCCCATCCTAGAGAAAGGCTCAGGAAGGGAAATCAATCTTGATCCCGATCTCGAAAATCTCTAATCGGGATTTCCCAAAAATTCTAGAGAAAATAATTATTAAAAAAGATAAAATTTTGATGGGTGTTCATCTCTTGTTAAATGCATTCTTTTGCCCGAGAGAGAGAGAGAGAGAGAGAAAATATTTACAGTCAAATGATTGATTTAGCAATTCCCCAAGGCCCAAACAAACAAAAGGAAAAGGGGGAAAATACTAAAATCAGAGACACAAGAAATAATTCATACGTAATGCACAGTAAAGCAATATCAACAAAGACTTGATGTGGAGAAATTATAAGATTCAATAGTCAAAACTTAAAAAAAATCAACCTTACACTTTCATTTTTCCAATGAGTTGTTTATGTTTTAGCGTAATACCCTTTCTCAAAAGCTCTCAATTTTGTTCCACCATTAGTTCATCCTCTAACTACAATAGGATTTGCCGAGATCTACAGTTCCACCCACACACACATAAAATCCAATGAGCATGGAGATAGTAACAACACACAAACGAGGATTTGATATTATAAGCCAAAACCATGGTTATCAGTGTGCATGGAGAACATAACAGCATATTAATTTTTTTTTTTTTGGGGGGGATGGGACGAAACGGGATTGGGAAGTCTCATCTTGATCCTGATCGGACCCATCTCAAAATTTTCAGGACGGGATTTTCCTATCCTAATTGCCCGGTATGGCATGGGAAAACTTTGAACACCCTTAGCTAAGAGAGCAATATTTATCTTTACAATCAAAATTTTTTTCTACACCCGTAAGCTTTCAGACATGTCACAGATGAAATAGCGTTTTTAATTCAATTAGGCTTCTTATACAAACACATGACCCGGTGGTTCAAAATAGATGACAGAGGTGAGAAATTGAAACCTAGAATTTGAAATTTACATTTAAATTTAATTTTTTTAAAAAAAAAGTAATGAGGATATGGCTTGTTCGCAGCCTGAGGAATGAATATTCTATTTGAAACAAATTGAGGACGGCTGTGTCTTGAGCCATAAATAAGTCGTGGGAGGGATTGGCTTCTCGAAGAAATTTTTGTAGAAGATTGATACATCCCATGTTCACTAAGGCCCTGTTTATTATAGGAAAGATTTGAGAAATGAAAAGAAAGGAATGGAACTGAAAGGAAAGAAAAAGATTAGGAGGTAACTTAAAAATAGAATCCATTTGATATACTAGGGAGGGAACTTAAGTTGAGGGAAAAAGAAATGTTTGGTACGAAGAATTGATTGTTGGTTAAATGAAAAGATGAGATGAAATTCTCAAAATGCCCCTAAAAGAAAAAAAGGAAAAAAAAAATTGAGCACTGGTTATGTCATTTCTGTGGGACATCAATGAACCATAAACCAAATCAGGATGAAGGTTGAGATGGAAAATTGATGTAGCTGGCGATGGGATACAAAATTGCGACAATTAGTGGCTTCGGGTTGTGACAAGAATGATAGATATTGAAGGAATTTAGAGGGGGGCAGCACGAACGAATGAAAGCAACTGCGAAATTGAACAAGAACGAAAGATCAATACTGATTGAACCCAAGTGATGGTTTGAAGGATAAACACAGGAAAATATCGCATTGGTTTATGCCATTAATTAATGATCACATTAAGCTGCCACATTATAAGAATGGAAACGACCTCTGTTAAGCATATTAGGACCATCGGTTGTTGTCAAATGGGCAGTATAAGTGAAGCAATAAGATGCACAGAGAAGCATAATTGACAAAGGTTGAAGCAAATTATTTTGGAATGCAATGAATGCAAGGGATATGAAAGTTATGAGGTTTACAATGAGCTACATAACAATAAATTGAAACCAACATACGAAAGCAGGATAATGCACAGGCACATAAATCTCATACATTGTATGATGTTAATTGTAGGATGAAAGGAAAAAGAATGAAGGAAGTTGGCCTTCTCAAATACGGTATAAAAACAAACATAAGGTTCCACATGACAGCAACATAAGGCATAGTGATTCAAATGGACAAAAATGATACCATGTGCAATGTAAAGGGGACAAGAAATAAAATGAAAGAAATTGGCCTTCTCAAATGTTTTTTAAAAACAAACAGAAGCTTGCACATGAAAGCACCATAAGGCTTAATGATTAAAATGACACCTCCACAGATGATACTATGTGCAATGTAAGGTGAAAGGAAATAAAATGAACGAAATTGGCCTTCTTAAATGCTTTTTAAAAACAAACAAAAGCTTCACATGAGAGTACCATAAGGCCTAGTGATTGAAATGGACAAAAATGATACCATGTGCAATGTAAAGGGGAAATGAAATAAAATAAATGAAATTGGTCTTCTCAAATGCTTTTTAAAAAACAAACAGAAGCTTGCACATTCAAGCACCATAATGCCTACTGATTAAAATGACACCTCCATAGATGATACTATGTGCAATGTAAAGTGAAAGGAAATAAAATGGACAAAATCGGCATTCTCAAATGCTTTTGAAAAACAAACAGAAGCTTGCACATGAGAGCACCATAAGGCCTAGTGATTGAAATGGTCATAAATGATACTATGTGCAATGTAAGGTGAAAGGAAATGAAATGAAAGAAATTGGCCTTCTTAAATGCTTTATAAAAACAAACAGAAGCTTCCACATGACATCAGCATAAGGCATAGTGACATAGACAAAAGGTTACTGTCAAAGTTTGATGCAAAGGTGCCTCAGACAGCCAAATATTGCTTCCTAAAAGGCACAAGTTCTCCTAATGAAGAATTTGAGACATCAACTGCAAATGTACTTAAAATATGCAAACACATTAACACAGTTTAAACTTCATACAATTGTTTCAACAGTACAAGAAAATAGAAAGTTGAAGTTTGAATGCATATCAAACAATGTAAACCATATCAGCAAAAGTTAAGGAGCTGGCATAACAACAAAAAAACCATTGAAAACAAACTTTAAACAATTGATTACAAATGCATTAAATTGTGTAAATCACTAAACAGTTACTATGTGTCGTTAACACACCACCATCTAAAAATCATTAATAGCCCTATATGTCCGTATGCCCTAGGCGAAAGCATATTACTATGTCTGTGTGTGAAAACATCTTAACATTATGTTCGAACCACATAACCTAGTTCGAACTCATGTGACAACAACAAAACTAGTACAATAACACTTAAATATGTTTCAAAACAACATGGATGGTACAAAACAAGTCGTCAGTCATGTATACAACCCAACATCATTTCATAAACACCATACCCATTTTCATCAGCAAGGTCTTTCTCGTTTTCAATTCAGATTTAAACACATTTTTCATTTCCATTCTGCATACCCCAACCCAACATTTCAATTCCTTTTAACTATAAAATTGATTTTGACAAAACTGACCTCAATTGCAGCTTCTTCGACCTGGGTTCAACTTCCCCTTCAACTCCAACAGCAGCAACAGTTCCAAGCTTCTTCACCAAAAGTGTCTTCTAGCTCGCGTCTTCTAGTTCCCTCCTTCGTCATGTTTTTATGAAAAGCTAAAAGTTTTTTCCAAGGTCTTTTTGGTTCGAAAATTTCATCCTCCTAGCAACTTGTCAATATTCCCGCCTATTTTGAAGGGAACCAATTCTTGTACGGATATGGGAACTTTAGACCTCACTAGAATACTACTCGAAGGAACGTGCTGCTACCAAATGGGTTTTTTGGGTGGAAGATTGTCATCTTCCTTTCCCTAGGCCCAACTTCCCTGTAACAAACAAGGCCTTATAAATATTTCAAGTTGAGGGAGCCCAATAGTATATGTGCAATTGTTTTTCTTTTTTGTGGGTAAAATATGCAATTGTATGTTATTGGTTGAAGGAGCCGCATCCTTTCTAGATAGCCCTAAATGCGTTATTTCAAAGTCCGACGTTATTACTTGACCCAACGGGAAAAAATAATGGGAAAATCCTTCTTAGGCCTAAGTAATCAAAATATTATCCAAAAAGACCTAAAAAAAGTCATATGTCAAAAAAGGCCCTAAGGCCTTTTCTGCTATTATTTCAGAAAACGTTAATAACTACTCCCTCTGATTCTTATTATAAAGCACCAACTAACAAGTGTATTTGGTCTTTTTTATAAGGTAATTGCTTGTTTTCAAGGAGCATTAATTGTTTTCTTCCATGTACGTCCATCATTAATAGGGGTAATGGGTGAGAGTAATAATAATATAATATTAGAGTTTAGTGCAATTAATAAAGGTAATATTGGAAATTACTTAAATTGTAGGACAGTTTTATTACTTTAACTGTTTTTATTGGTTTATGTGATTTGTTAGTTGGTACCTTATAATAAGGACCAGATGGAGTATATCAATACAACATTAACAACTAAATCAGTACTTATTAACAACTATATTAGTACCCGTTAATAACTATATCTGTACAACATTTTTTGAAATAGTATTTTCTGACATATGACTTTTCTTTGGGTCTTTTTTGATAATATTTGGGTAACTTGGGCTTTGAGAGGGATTTCCCCAAAAAGATTATCACAAATTTTGTTCATTTTATAATATTTTTTTCTTGAAAAAAACTGACTTGTAAATAGTTTTTTTTTTTTTTTTTGGAAAAAGACATATAAAGACCATTTAAATTAGAAAACCCCTAAAAAATCGGTTAACACATGGAAAAGACAAATAGGTTTTTAAGTGACAATTGTGAGATTTTGAAATGTTATGTCTTTACCAAAATGCTCCTTAAGTTTTTTTTGCCAAAAAAGAAATAACCCTTGTTGGCGCTAAAGCTCCGCCACCGCCAAAGCTCCGACAGGTTGGCACCACCCCGTTGGTAGGCCTTTGACGATCGGCTGCCAAAGCTCCAAGACAAGTTGAGCAATGAGATTGACTATATAAGTATAGAGATTAACTATTTGAACTCTCTGAACTCTATCAAGAGTCATTGATAAGTTGAATAAAGACAATGACAACTTGAGAATAGCCATTACTAATCTCGAGATGCAAGCTGTCAATCAATCGTTATACTAAAGTTGTCATTGCCTTTATTCAATTTGCCAACAATACTAGATAGGGCTTATGGAACTCAAGTAATCAATTCCTATATTAAATTAGTCAATTACATTACTCAAGTTGTCACTTGAGTTCCAACAGCGGCAAGTAAAGCTCCAGCGCCGGTGAATGTTCTTTTTTGTTTTTGAAAACAAAAAACTTGAGGGCCATTCTGCTAAAAGCACATCATTTCAAAATCCTAAATCAATCTCTTGAGACCTATTTGCCATTTTTATGTGTTAACAGGCTTTTTGGGGGGTTTTTTAAATTTAAATTGTATTTATTTAGAATTTTTCCTATTTTTTTTTATTTGTTGACAAGAGAATAAATTGAAGAGGTTCAGTAAAAACCATAAGAAAAATGTTTAAAAAATGATTTTAGATGAGAATAAAATTATTTCAATAATAATTTTCTTTTGATTTTACATAAAAAGATATGCCTTATTACTTAATTCTTGTGGTGTCCCCTTGTTAAAAAAAAAAGGGGGACATTGTAAGTCTCTTATGGCGTACTTTTTTTATGGGATGTTGTTCCCGAACTTTACTACGTCATATGGGCATCCCCTTGTAAAACAATGTAGAGAGGGCCTAAAAACAGAAGTTAAAAGGTTTCTTGTAGCAGTACATCATTTAATCTTTATTGGATGAACTAGGAAAACCATTTAGGCATTGAATTTCTAAGAGTCGGGCTTGAGATTTTTGTCTCAAAAGTGAAAACGAATCTTAAAGGGGCCAACCTTGTAAAACCAAGGGCCACATGTTAAGGCATGTGTTTTTTTTCCCTTAAAATTAGTCATAGGATACACTAATATAATTGATTTTTCATGCTTTGGTAATGATATTATAAATATTTAGTTGTTATTATATGTTTTTTAGAATGAAGTTTTATAAAAACACCTTGTATTAAGATCCCTAAAAATTATAAATTCATAAAATAGATTTCTTATTTCATAAATATTCTTACTAATTTTATATTTTTTTATTTATTTTCTAGTGATTGTTTTGTTTATGTCCTGTGTTATTTATTTTTGTTAACTATTTAGGGCCAGCCCTTTTTATTAGCTCTATTCATTAGGCCACGTTAGGACCTTAATATTTACGTACTAGGAGAGAACTTCTAAGTTTCTTACCTCTTAGCACCACTCATGTCAAATTTTTTCTAATGTACATAATCCATTTAGAAGAGATAAGTGTAGAGCATATAGAATCTCTAAATACAAAAGTGAGAAATTATAGACTTAAGGCTTTCAAGAGAGAGAGAACTCAGAAATAATTCATGGATGTTATAAAACTGATAAAAATAATAAGAAGAAGAGCAGAGGTTCTAGAGAGATAAAGTAGAGAGAGAGATTCTCATTTCATTCAATCAATGAACAGTTACAGAAAACCTCTATTTATAGAAGAAAAATGGGACTTTAGTGTAATTTCTACCTCTGGGTCATTTGGTGTAGTTTTCCCCAAAAACCTAAACTATTCACTCACGGATTTCCTTCCCGTGAGTGATTGTATAATTGTGTGCGGGTCCCACCAAATAGTAAACTACTATGCGTGGTACTATGCAAATAGTAAATCACTATGCGTGGGTCCCATATCATCTTTTAATATTTGGAAACCGGGAGTCAATGGACATCCACATAATAAGTATATTCATAACACTCCCCCTTGGATGTCCATTTATGAATGTGCCTCGTTAAAAACTTTAACTAGGAAAAACCCAGTGGGATAAAAACCTAGCCAAAGAAAAGAGTACATCATCCATTGATACACTTTCTAGTGCTGCCTCATTAAAAACCTTTCTAGGAAAAACCCAGTGGGATAAAACCCAGATAAGGGAATGTGCCTCGTTAAAAACTTTAACTAGGAAAAACCCAGTGGGATAAAAACCTAGCCAAAGAAAAGAGTACATCATCCATTGATACACTTTCTAGTGCTGCCTCATTAAAAACCTTTCTAGGAAAAACCCAGTGGGATAAAACCCAGATAAGGGAAAAAGAGTACAGCGTGTATCGTCTCCCCCTCTTGATTACATCAGTGTTGCTCCCCCTGATGACTATATTGCTTCAATGTCTTTCTGAGCATATTATACTTTCTGTCATCAAATATTCTGTTAGAAACGCCCAATTTGATTGTTCATTATATACCTGCAAGATCTAAATCTGTCAAGTAAAGTCATAATAATCTTTTCATAAATATATATGTGCATATAGAAATTCAATAAATGTTTATTCAGATAATGATGCTATATGCACTATCATCTTGAGTCCTTTTGGGACATATGTGTTTCTGGCGCCTTATGTGCTTCTAGCACATACAAATATATTGTGGCTCATGATCCTCATTATCATTCATTGCAGCATATGCTATCATAGATATTATTAACGTCGACTTCATTTTCAGTCCCATCGGATTTCATTCATAATTTATTGAGATCTCATTATATTCACATATATTAGGTACCTAGGTCTCTCTTGGACCACAATACACTTTTCTTGTAATATCTCTTCTGGAGATAACATCTCATCAAAAGATAACTCTTCTGGAGCTTTACTTAATTATCCTCGACTTAATCATCTATATTTTATAGCTCCTTTTCTCTTTTGAGGATTTTTATCTTTTAAAACCGATGGACCTGCAACGCTTCAGGAGTGCTTTATAACAATTCATATAGGAGCATTTGCAGTTGGGATATGTGACTTTGTCACTTTCTTTAGGTCAGTAAATGCTTCTGGCATTCGATTAACTAAACTCTGAAATTGAATTATCATTTTGAACTTTTAGTGCACAATTCCTTGTACGATGATCAATATGAGCCAATGATAATTCATTCTAGTAAATCTTTACCCAATCTGCTTATTTTTCTCCCCCTCATCAAATCATCAATTTTCTTTGTATATCCATCTATGTGCATTGTAATAGATTAATAATCATTACACATTTAAAACATTTCAAGATGGAATTAATCTGGCTCCTGACCAAAAGCCAATTATACTGGGAGAATTCTGTTGGCTTATATAATTGCTGCAAATATACACAACATATAAATTTTGTTCTCATAATCATTGATCTATCCATTCATGGATACTTTAATACATTATTTCTGGATCATTCAATCTGGAAATTGCGCGCATAATATATTGCAAACTTCTGGTTGCAAACATCACTGCTAACTTTGCAAATTTATAATCTCATATGTAAACTTTCAATTTGATATATTTCCAGAGATCCATTTCCAATAATTAATTCTATCTAAGAACATGCAGCACATAATATATGACTCGGATGATCAAACAAGTCATGCCAACATTTCATATGATTTATCATCAAATCTAATATTCATTTTGGGGAAATCAACATAGAAACATTCACAAAGAATTATCACATAAATATTCACACTTGATATATATCATTATCATTCTCCCCCTCAAGTGTGAGACCTTAAAAATTAATTTATGGAATTTCCATACAATATTCCATGATAATAGCATATATGATATCTATTTCATTAAAATTCCACAGATTTCTAAATGCATTATCAATGCATAATTTTGTTACTTCTGGTAACAAAATTTCCATTTTCCAAAATCAACAAACAAATATATATTAAATACAAAATCATCAGGTGTATAATTGCAGATTCACGAGCGCAATACTGTGTAATCACAGGCGCATCACTGTGGAATCACAGGCGCGACAACTCAGATTGTCGTATACATATAAAGTCAAAAAGATTCCAGGCTCGTGCTTTATAGGGAGCAAATCTGTAGAGATTTAACAGGACTACGCAAATCTGCAGAGATTCAATAGGATTTAATTCAACTATAAATAGAGGAAGGCAAACGAACATGCCTCACAAACACTCAAGCATCTGATAATATCAACTACCAGATACTCACACATATTTCTCTAAATTCTATTGCCATGGCAGGACCAAGCAGTTTTATCCCAGTTTCTGATACATCCGAAACAGCATTACTTGATGCTTTGTTGTATGATGATCAGCATAACATGTCATTTACTTCTTTGTTATCTCCTAATCCCTTTGAAATGTTTATTCCTCCTTCTACTATTCCTCCTTCTGCTTCAAATGTACCTACTTCTCCTCCTAGAACAAGTGTTCTTCCTCAATCTACAAGGATTGAAGGTACAACTGAAGCAGGTTCATCAAGGAGGCCTGTTAAGAGGTGTAGAACTATGGCAGAACTAATGGAGTCTACCAATCCAGTTCAGCCAATAGTGTCGGCAGTTAATCAACCAGCATTCACTAGCCAGCAAACTATCATCAGTTTGCCAGCAACAACCAGCCCGACAACAACAATCAGCCAACCAACAACCACTAGCCAGCCAACAGCTACAAGCCAATTAGCAACTACTAGCTTATTGGAATGTAGTTGCTGTCATGTTTTACGGGAAATTATTCATACCAACGGACTTCAATACCATAAACTTGAAGTTCACGGAAGAAGAACAGGTATGATTACCCATGCTGTTTTATTTGAAAAAGTACAGGATAAATCTTATAATACTGACAGGCTTCCAATGTTTGATTTCACAAAGAAAAATTTTGAAGAAATCAAACAATTTCTGACACAGTATTGTATAGATTTACAAGCATCAGGATATATCTTGATGCGTGATCCTGTATTAGCCTATCATGAGGTTCTCTGTGTTGGTTCGAAATGGGCTATAAATCCAAATGACCTCCATGGAAGTTCATTTCAAACCAATATTGAACACTCATTAGGTAAAGGAAAACAACCTGCAGTAAGTATACCCTATGATACTTCATCCCTTAACCAGGGTGAATTATATAGGTTATCTATGGAGCAAAGAGAAAGAATAAAGAAAACAACACTCCATGATTTAAGAAATTATTTTCACTTAACCCTTGATGAAGCGAGTAAACAATTAAATATGTCTACTCACACCATACAAAAAATCTATCAAAAAGGAGGGTTAACTGAGTGGCCACACAAGAAGCTCAAGAAACTTATGACGCAAATCTCGATATTACGAAGAGCTTTGCCTCATCTGGATCCCATCTCAAGAGAAGCAAAAGAAGAAGACATTAAATATCTTCAGAATGAGATGATTAAAGTTTGTAATGATGTTGAGCCACTCGCAATTAAACTTTGTTGAAATAATATTTCCTTTTGCTTAATTATTTTGTTTATAAATATTCTTTTCTCGTATTTATAAAAATTGTTATAATCATAGAAATCACATAACAACTATAATAATATATTTGCTTCATTCACTTCTGAGAATGAAGTTGGATAAAAATTCATGATCTATAACTCACTGATTTGTTTGATCATGGCAAGAAATTAATCCACAATATTGCTACTACAATAGCAAATTGAATATATTTATTTATAATATCAATCATGATCATACAATCCCTTGTCTCATAATTTAAGGGAATATTTAATGCCAAATATACAATTTTGAGGCCTTTATACAACTGATAACATACAAAATTTATGGATAAAATATTGTTTCATAATTTGTCTCTTGTTATCAGGCTAACTTGCCTCTTGGCTTCAGACAATCTTGCCTCTGAAATTAAGGCTATCTTGCCTCTTAGGCTCAAGCCAATTTATGCCTCATCTCTCAAGCCAATCTATGCCTCATATCTCTATGGCATTTTGATCTCATAATAATATATATGATCTTTTAACAGTTTATCTTCAAGATAAATAAAATATAAGCATAATAAAATAAATAGATGGAACCCACTAATAGTGTGGTTGCCATAAATAATAAGAAGGGAGAAGGATATATATATATATAGCAATAAATAAATAAAATAAAATAAATGACTGGAAATAAACATGCTAGATTAATAAAAAGAAGATGAGATAGGAATGGTAGTAAACTCACAGCGAGACCTATCTCATCCAAAGATAAGAAAGAAGATGCATATGCAAATGTAAATATATATATATATATATATATATATATATATATATATATAATATATAGAAAACGGTAAAATAAAAAGGGAAGGGGATTTAAAGCAGTAAATAAATAATAAATAAATGGAGTCCACTATACAAGTGTTACCACCATGAAAAATAAAGCAGTAAATAATAAATGGTGCCCACTATACTAGTGTTGCTACCATGAAAGATAAATAAAGCAGTAAAGAATTAAAATAAAATAAATGGGGCCCACAAAATGTCACCACCATAAAAGATAAATAAACTCTAAATAAAATAAATAAATAGAGCCCACTAATAGAGACTAGTGTGCCTCCATGAAGAATAAATAAATGTAAAATAAAATAAATAAATGGAGCCCACTAATAAATAATGTTGCCGCCATAAAAAAATAAATAAATGTTAAAATAAATAAATAGAACCCACTAGTAAATATACTAATGTGCTATCATAAAAGATAAATAAATGTTAGTAACAATAAAATAAATGTTAGTGACATAAAACTAAATATTAGTAAAGTCAGTATGGAGCTTAGTATAGCCACCATGAGATAAATAAATAAAGCAGTAAGTAAAGAATTACAAATGGAGCTTAATGACGCCACCATGAAATAAATGAATAGGAAGTGGGAAGAATATATAAACATAAATAAATTACTGTAAATAATAAAATATAAATTTACCGTGAATAGTAAAATTACTATTCACTATAAATAGTGAATAAAGTAAAATTACAGAAAGATTAATCTAGACTTCCATATAGGAGTCAAATGAATAAAATGTAAAAATTACTGAAAAATGGGTAAATTTACTGTGAATAGTAAATTACTATTTACCGTAGTAAAATAGTAAATAATCTCAAATCTTAACCATGGAACCCGATGTTAAAATAATCGGTAAGAATAGATATTTAATTCCATATAATGGTTAAGATCATCCCAGATAAATAAAATGGAAATATGAAATAGATGGTGAGAAAATCTTACCTTGGTAGAGTCTTCGTGCTGATAACGTGTTATAAAACTGATAAAAATAATAAGAAGAAGAGCAGAGGTTCTAGAGAGATAAAGTAGAGAGAGAGATTCTCATTTCATTCAATCAATGAACAGTTACAGAAAACCTCTATTTATAGAAGAAAAATGGGACTTTAGTGTAATTTCTACCTCTGGGTCATTTGGTGTAGTTTTCCCCAAAAACCTAAACTATTCACTCACGGATTTCCTTCCCGTGAGTGATTGTATAATTGTGTGCGGGTCCCACCAAATAGTAAACTACTATGCGTGGTACTATGCAAATAGTAAATCACTATGCGTGGGTCCCATATCATCTTTTAATATTTGGAAACCGGGAGTCAATGGACATCCACATAATAAGTATATTCATAACAATGGAAGGAAACTTCTATTATGATATAAGATAATACAACTCGCTCTGTCTCTCTTTAGAGAAAGGCTCTCTTTACATAGACCCTACTTTTTTTTTGCTCGAAACATAGACCCTACTCACAACGCGAGAACTAGACTATTATCATAGATATTTTTTTAATAAATCAGGCCAAACAAGCAGTTGAAGTATATACTTCTCTTTCATTGTTGGCTAAGAGCCCGTTTGGATATAGCTTCTGGAAAATGATTTTGGCTAAAAATAGCTTTTGGAAAATTGATTTTGAAAAATAGATTTTGGGATTTATGAGGCAAAAATTATTTTTGGAAAATAGCTTTTGGAGAATAGATTTTGGAAAAAAATGATAGTGTTTGGATAATTTCAAAACCTAGGTTTTGATAAAAGTTTGCCGAACACCCAAAAATTATTATGCATCAAAACTTAGGTTTAAGCAAAAGTTTGCCAAACACCTGAATTTTTTTCCAAAAGCTATTCTTCATCAAAATCTAAGTTTTCTCATAAACTTACCAAACATCTCTACTTTTTCCAAAAGCTATTCTTATAAACTTACCAAACACCTATACTTTTTCCAAAAGCTATTCTACATCAAAATCGAGGTTTTGAACACCAAAACGTTTTGTCAAAAGCTACTTTTTTTACATTTTCAAAACCTAGGTTTTGTCAAAAACTATTTTTTTAGCTTTTTCTTTCTCTCCTTTGCCATCATCAGTATTTTTTCAGTATTATTTAATATCCTTAAGATATTTTTTTAGTCCCTTTCAGTACCATGAAATATTTTTGTAAGAATAATTATCCTAAAATATCTTTTTAATACCGTAGAATAATTTTTTAAGATCATTAAATATTTCAAGGTATTGATTTGTACTGAAAAAATACTAATGATCTTGAAAATTTATTTTACGATATTGAAAAAATATTTTAAGGTAATTACTAATCTTAAAAATGATTTTGGGTAAAAATAGCTTTTGGAGAATTGATTTTGAAAATCTAGATTTTGATGTAGAATAGATTCTGGAAAAAATAAGGGTATTTGGTAAGCTTATAACAAAACCTAGATTTTGATACAGAATAGCTTTTAAAAAAAAAAGGGTGTTTGGCAGACTTAGTACAAAACCTAGATTTTGTCTTCAAAACCTAGATTTTGATAATTGCCAAACAGGCTCTAAAAGAAATACTTCTCTTTCAATATATATACATGTATGTAGTACATATATAAATAATCTCTTGTCCAAATATATTGGTAGAGTCGAGAAATTGGGCCGAGCTTATTTAGTCGCCCCTGATCATTCAAGGGTTAGGCTTGTAAATTGGAGCTTCTAAATAAAGTTAGCCTTGTAGGACTGAGGGCTTAAACAGGTTGGCCCTACAAGGCTAAGGGCCGGTACGTTAAGCCCCTTTTTTTTGTTTTGTTAACTTGACTTGACCAGGTGACCAAGACTGAGAGTGTCTGGAGTGAGTGACCAGACCCTTTAATTTATATGTATTTTGTATTTGTTATATAGTTATTTATCCATTCAATTACAAATACATAATAATTACTACTTTGATTTTATCATTTGGTTTATTATTTGTTGCTGATAAAGATTATAGATGTATTCATGATGTGGGAAAATATATTCTTGATATTTTTACCTATGAAGTAGGGCCTACTACTTGAAGTGAAACACAATCAAATGTCTTTGAAATTGATTATAGTAGTGAAGAATATGAAAATGATAGTCATTGTATTTATGTTACTTTGTGGTAAGCTTATTATATTTTGTGATGTGAATTATTTGTGGACAGTAATTTACCCTTAATTATAAATTAGTAATTGTGTTTGTTCATTGCATTAAGCATGTTGTATAGATATTAATATTGACAATATTTATTTGATAAATTATAAATTTAATTACTGTATTTTATAAATTATATTTCTTTAAAAAAATACAAAAAAAAATAATTTTAATTCAATAAAATATCTGCCAGCCCTAACCCGCATGCTCTCCCATTAAACCTTAAAAAACACAGACATTTTTCTTATTTCAAGAACTGGCCCTAATTTTCCACTCTACGTATCGGCCAAATTGGAAGGGAAAAAGGCTGCGCTATTGACGGATCAGCGAAACGCTGTTAGAGTTGAACGACGATGTCGTTTAGGTTCTGTACTTGCCTGACATAGCATGTAATGAATCGGCCAATGCCTCACGTTTTCTTCTCTCTCTCACTACCTCCCCCTCTCCCTCTCCCTCTCTCTCATCAAATTGGATGGTAACCCTTTCGGTTTCGACTTCGAGCCGCTTTGCTACTCCGTTACCTGTAAGTCTTCTTTCTCATTTAGTTTTAACAGTCCTCTCTTTTTAACCCTAATCTTTAAATTATTGGCGCTTCTAACTTCCTAGGTCTTATCTGCTTCCAACCGTATCTCCACTGCTAGTTTTGATCGATCATGCTTGTTTACTTGGTTTAGGTTCTTTTTGATTATTTATTAGAACATTCAATCCCAAATCCACACTGCAAAGTTATAATTCCACTATGCCCTGGCGTTTGGTTAGTGAGTATTTCGAGTTTTTAATGTCTTCGAAATTTGCCATAAATTTATCAGCATTATAATTCTTTTTTAATTTTTCCTACTCAACTATCATGTAGGTGTTTTTAGTGAAATTTTAGAACCGGTCACATTATATGATGTGATCATGGGTGGAGTTTATAGAAGTACTGTGGAGTAGAGGAATTCTTGCTTTTCAAAATTTTCCACTGGAGCTTTCAATTAACATTGTGTGATCCCGAGTTCAAGATCTATTTGGTTACATTTACACGATTGTCACCAGTTAAAACAAAAAAAAAAAATCTTCATACTTCACTGTATATTTTCCTTAAGGGAAAGTATATAATTAATTATGCCTTTGCTTCCCATATCCATGGTGCTGATTGAGAGTTCAGGGCCCAAAATTTTCTAGATATCTTTTTTGACATGGTGTGAAGATCGAACATGAAAAATCTAAATATCTAATGTTTCAAATGTCAACCAAAATCTTGCATAGTTGTGTGAAATGCTCCACTTGGCCTGTGATTGTATTATGTGTATATATCAATACAAATAATAACTAGAACCAAATCTCAAAAAAATTGTGACATTTTCCTCAACTATTTAAGAACTCTCATCTCTAGTCTTTTACCTGTGTCAGGGTTACTTTACCTAACATCTGATTTCTGAAGTTGTTTATATAATTACGTTTTTGGGAGGTTCTCTTGTCTCGTTTTAATTTTATATCTGTACTGTTATTGTCTGCTGTGTTGCTGCCATGTGATCTAAAGGTCACGGGTTCAAATCCTGGAAACAACTTATTTACTTGAGGGGTAAGGTTGTGTACATCTATCCCTCCCTAGACCCCACCTAGTGGGAGCCTTGTATACTGGGCCAGCTTTTTACTGTTATTATCTGCTCTATTTGTTGGTTAAAGTCTGGAGTCATGGTCAATGATGGCAGACTTTAGATTGTCAAGGGACATTTACTCATTAAAACATCCCCAGGGCCAACTTTTACAGCAGGACTTTGTTTGAAAATTGGTATGGTGGTGTTGTATGATTTCCCTTTTTGTGGACAGTAGTGCTTACCATTATGAGGACTGAATGGCCAATAAGTCCATTTCATCGTGGTGGATTGGTCTTTCAGTGAACTGCTCATTTTCTTCTCCATTTCCCTGAAGTTGGGTTTTGGTACTGATATTTTTAACTTGGTAGTTTGTTTTTTATCAAGGAAAAGAAAAGGAAAACTATCAATTATTGTGTCAAATTCTCCCCTCTAATATACTCTTTTTGGTCAAGGATGTGTATTACATTTCGAAGGCAAACAAAGTTCTTTAGTGCATTATGTAATAAAAGATGGTGTGCATATATTTATGGTTGAAAAGGATTTGGAGGATACTGGGGAAAGGTAGCCTTTTCGGGAATAATTCAAGCATGGACTTAATGAAATATGCTGTATCAATGCAAGCTGAATCAGACCTTCTTTGAGTTTCAAATATGCAATAAAATAGATTTAGATTTGGCATGTCTTGCCAGTAAAGTAGTTAGTTAACCGCCGGATCTATCCTTTCAGCTGTAAATTATTGATTTAGAGAACTTTGAGACTTATTGACGTCAACTTCACCATTCGTTGCTGAATCTTCTGGGTCAAGATGGATGACGGCTGCCAGCATGAAAATGGAAGGCATAAGGTGGACTATTACAGAGGAACACATTCCCTGGTAAATATGATGCATAAATCTAAACCAACAACCCCCCCCCCCAAAAAAAAAAAAAACACACACACACACACACACAAAACGCACTACTTTATTTATCTGATTATGCTGTATTGGGACATGCAGTGGAATATGGCTCCTCAACATCAAACAAAGGAACCGAATGCGTTAGTTATGAATAAGAAAATTATGTCCATCATAGCTGAAAGGGAAGCTGCTATACGAGAACGGAATGCTGCTTTATCTGAAAAGAATGACGCCTTGGCTGCTCGAGATGAGGCCCTTCGGCAGAGGGATGAAGCACTTGTTCAGAGGGATAATGCCATAATGGAACGAGATAATGCCCTTGCTGCCCTTCAAATCCGGGACAATGCTGTCAACTTCCAACTGGGTAGTGGAATTCAACGTGGATCAAAGCGAATGCACCACTCAAACCATCTTGTTGAAATGGCAGAAGCTGCATACAACACAAAGGATACCACCATAACTGAGGCCTTCCCAGTGACTGTAATAAATTCTGAAGCTGTTAAATCTCCTCAGGCAAAGAGAAAAAAGGAAGACAAGGCAATTTCTTCTAAGGCAATGAAGAGCAAAGGAAAGAAAATGGGTGAGGATTTAAACAGGTCAGCTTCTTCTGAAGGAACTAAAATTAAATCTGAGTGGGATAGACAGGATATTGGATTGAATTTGGTTACATTTGATGAAACTACCATGCCAGCCCCAGTTTGCACATGCACCGGAGTACCACGGCAGTGCTACAAATGGGGAAATGGCGGATGGCAGTCATCCTGTTGCACCACCTCCTTGTCAATGTATCCATTGCCACAGCTTCCAAACAAGCGCCATTCCCGAATTGGCGGCCGGAAGATGAGTGGAAGTGTCTTTACAAGACTGCTCAGTAGGGTAGCAGCGGAAGGCCAAGATTTATCTATGCCATTGGATCTCAAGGATTACTGGGCCAGACATGGAACAAATCGCTACATCACAATCAAGTAGCTTGCGCACATGGCGTGTGGCTTGTGTTGGAACCCTTTTGACTGGAATTTGTGTCAGCTTATGCCTCAGTGATGGTGAGCATGATGTGCTTAAATTTTGTTGAAGGATGGGATTTTTTGATGGAAGGCTGGTGTCAACTTCTAATTTACGAATGGGATAGATGTGAAAATCTTTGTACATGTGCAGTCTTAGATGTTCGGACCAAGGAGGGCTGCTCGTTTGCGGTCTTACCTGTCTAGTATGAATATGAATCCCTTGTTAGACAATTCTCCTACCCCCTTCAGAAATCCATAAAACCCCATGGATCGTTAAATATTTTTTCCCATTTATGCCCCATACTAAGGTTAGTAAGAGGGGGGACAAATTAATATGATGGTTCCATTTCAAATTATAAGATGTTTTTAACTAATTTATAAAGACCAATGAAAGGAGATAAAGGTAGTTTGATATCTTATTTTCTCAAAAAGTGTTGTCATGACAATAATGCCCTTGACTCATGACTAGTCTTTATCCCTGTTTGTTTGTTAAAGTGAAATTCTGAAAAATATTTGAGAAACAATCATAAATGTTTCATGCGAAAATTAGGAAAAGTCTCCATTGAAAATTTTATTGGTGAGAATTAATTTTTTTTTATAAGTATTGGTGAGAAATATTTAAATCAAAGTATTAGTACTTTGTGTGTACAAAGTTTGGAAAATTCTAGTACTTTTTGTTTATAAAAATTTTTGAGGTCGTTCTTGAAAAAAACAAAAAAATTAATGGGCTTTTCCCCCAACTTTCTCATGTTTCATGGTTTTCTGTAAAATATCTTATATTTTGAAATATGAAAATATTTTAAAAAGTATCTTGTAATTACCTTTTCCTAAAATTTCCTTTATCAAAAAAAAAAAAAGTAAAGGGAGAATTCTTTTCTATACATGTGAATTAATTTTAAGCGACTTATATATTAAAATTGGAGGAAGTAACTTTTAATTTTTAAATTTCGTAGACAAGTGTAGAATGTAGAGAGAATATGCACACAGTATCAAAAAAACAGAGACAGAGACAGAGAATATGCACGTATCTCACGTGCTATTAGGCCATTACGGTTTGAAGAAACTTTTATGTATTGCACTTCGTTGTCGGTCCCTCTGTTTCAGTATTTCTAGTTTTAATGGTTCCTGTGCCTACTTGTTTTTCTTACCTATATCATTTTGACTTTGTTTTCTCAACTGAGACGAATTCTATTGGTCCTCTAATTAAACTCTAGTCAGGATCAATGATATGCATAAAATAACCCTGCAAATATTCTTTTTTTTTTTTTGCCTTCTGCCTTGCTAACTTCGAGTAACACGGTGAATATCATGGAGATGGTAATGCTCCGAGAAACTGTACAGCGGTAGGATTCAATCCTCTTAATATACAAATCTAGGGATCTCCATTGTACATTATACAATAAAAATACCAAAAATTGAGAGCAGGAATAAGGAAAATGAATAAAAAAACTGCCGCTTGGCCCAATGAGACGTATCAAAGCCTCAGTCTAGGATGATGAATGCCAACAGCTACAGAAATGTGACTATTTGCTGCGAAATAATAAGTTCACTGATGGGCCTATTGATGTTGGTTTGAAGGCTCGCATATATTTGCATGATGATGCCATCTGGGAATCTGGTTTATTGGTTTTCCTCCCTTTGTGACTGCGAGGCATTGTAACAGCATGATTTTTATAAGATGCTGATACTTTTGAATTAAATATTGCTGAGCCAAAGGAAGAATCAGTGGCACCAAAGGACACAGGTCCTTTATGGGATGAATCTAATGGATATCCAACAGCTCCATCCTGATGTGGAGGTGGAAATTTCTCACTCTTGCTTTTTGCATTTGCATGGGTCACAGCTCTCCACTTCTGAAATTTGAGAAACACAAAATATTGCTTAAAGGAGCATACCGACTCAATGAGAAGAACCGTCCAATTAAACAATTTCTTCAAGTCAAGAAAGTGTTTCAGAGTCCAAGCACATAAAGTACTACCTCTAGTCTTATATATAAGAGCTAGATAAGGGTTCTGCCTTAGTCCTAAATAAAAAACCATAATCTACTTTGTCTCTGAAATTTATAATTTTTTCCTAAAATATCCTTGTCCATTGCACATATTAGGAGGGTTTTCATCAAGGAGCAGTTCCAATGCACATGATTAGAAAGTATTTTAGGAAACCAACACACATTTGTTACATATAACTAACTTCTTAATTTACGCAAATGAGTTATCTAGCTCTGAAATTAAGGATAAAATGGATAGAGTAAATAGGAAGGCTGGACCTCCGTGGCAAAAGAATACAATTGCTTGGACTAGGAGTTGAAGAAACAGGAAGTCAAAATTGTATATAAACTAAAGTAATCCGAGGTCAATTAAGAGGGAAATAGACAAACATAACAATGTCAAAAATGATACACGTACATCTATGTTTGTTTGCAACTCTGCATTGGCATCTGGAGCTGGAATGGCCCGACCACGGTCACGTGTTTTGACTCTTCGAGCACCATCAACAGCATTAGTTTTCCCACTTTGGGCTTTTTGCCTGAGAAAAGTATAAATCCATTATCCATCATCTCAGAGCACCAAATAAAAATCAGTTCAGATGTTATCAAATGGAGAAATGACAGAACCTTCTTGCTTCTTCATCTCTCAGTTTTACATCCAACTCTTTGCTGGGAGGATACTTGGGTAAACTTGATGGTTCACAAGCATGGGGCTCAGTTGCAAAGAACTGCAGAGAGACAAAACGCGTGAATAAATCACATCTCAAATTAACTTTAATGTCAAGGTGACAGATTACCTCACTACTTAGAGCAGTTGAGGCAGTGCCGCGATCATCTGGATCTATTGCAAGAAGATTTTCTATTAGAGGCAAAGAAGGCGGCGGGAAATCTTTGAAGGTTTCTGAAAGGCAACGTTTATAAGGCTGCTGCGGCTTAAAGAGTGTAGCATTTGGCAATCTAGACTTCTTCCAATATTCCTCAGATGGAGAGCCACATAATTTAAATATTTTGTGCAGTTGCTCAACCTAGCCCAAGAAAATACAAAAGTCAGTCACACGTCATCATGAGATGTACATTTGAGGCACAAAATCCAATATTTGTTTGCCAAAAAAAAAAAAATCCAAGGTGACAAGTGACAACAGACAAAGGAAACTTAACAGTAAATCTTAATTACTACAAGTTTATTAATAATGGCAACTATCTAATGCATGCTAACATTGGGTACAATCTCCAAACATAAAAGCATACTTAAAATATTATTCAATGTAACTTCAAAGGATTGAAGTAGTGGTCAGTTGTTGCTTCTCATTCTTTTCTTTCAGCCTTTAACCAGGTTTTCTGTCTTTCAGTTAATGGATATTTCCAGTCCATCAAGATGACCGTTTAGTGACATGAAAAGTGAACTAATCGAGGTGACACAGCCTAACAAAAGCAGCTTGCCTCACATATTTTGGTTGGCAACTAAGAGAACTTTGATGATAGAATACAAATGCAAACCACTGCTGGCATTGAATGCATCAATGAGCATTGTAAGTGAGGGACAAAATGACAAAAATTGCAGCAACAAGAATTGAACTTGATATCTTTAAGAATAAATGAAAAATGTTTCTGGTTAGTAGCTTCAACGTTTAAACCATAGCTGCTAGTAGAACATGAAAAACAGTGATACCTCTGTTCGGCCAGGCATGATTGGCTTGCCAGCAAGCAGCTCAGCCAAGATACAGCCAGCACTCCAAAGGTCAACACCAACACCATAGACTGTAGCCCCAAGAAGAAGCTCAGGAGGCCGGTACCAAAGGGTAACAACTCTACTTGTCATGGGCAGCTTTTTATCAGGATCATAGAAAGTGGCTAGGCCAAAATCGGCTATTTTAAGTATTCCTTCATTATCAATGAGCAGATTGGAACCCTTGATATCACGGTGCAAAATGCCTCGACTGTGGCAATGCTCAAGGCCAGAGAGTAATTGCTTCATATAGCATTTCACCTGACATAGAGATATACTGAGAAACAAATCAGCCTTTCAGTAAGACATTTCCTCACATTATACTTGAATGATTATCCCTTCTACTTTCATCAAAGCTTAAAAGGCATCACTATGTTAAGACTAGTCCTGGAGTCCTGGATGAATTAATAAGTGTATAAAGACATCATGAACCGAATAATGAGCTACCAATCTTTAAGCATTTACATAAAAACTGCAGGCACAGTATAGTCACCCTCCATATATAATGTACAATCTTTGTTTCCTGTATGAATTAGGGATACATAAAACAAATTGATTCCTGCATAGCAACCAAATAATCTATCAGGTATTCTCAACATGAGCAAACTATTAAGTGCTCATTGCATTGGAACAAGAGATGTATCACGTATTTACCCAAGCAAAGAATATTATTTGCCTTACATTGTTCACATCTTAATAGATGAGGCCAAACCACAACTACAATAAAATTAAATATATTTTACTTTTTATTAATAGAGCAAGATAATGAAACTCTCAAAATATGGTTGGTTTGCAGGGGGCAAGAGAAGTTGAGACGAGATGAAAATTTTCATTCTCGTTTATATTCATCTCACTACTTTAAAAATAATATACTTTGTTTAAGTGTTGTTCATTTTCAGATCAGGAAACAAAATCAACCAAAGGTATATATAACAGTATTGAAAGGGAAAATGGAAGTTGTCTGTATGCGCATTTAGTGACGAAACAAAATCATAACCTCAAGCACATCTCAATAACAACAAAGCCGGAGAATGCTTACCGAATTATAGCTAATATATAGTTGAACTTAACGCTTTGGCCAACCGCAAAATAAAATTAACAGAGAATACACTCCAGTTCCAAAATTGCCGTACCTGAGGCTCGGTAAACTTAACACCTTGGCGAGCTGCAAGCCCAGCTAGATCGTGTTCCATATACTCGAATACTAAGTATAGACTGCATGACATTCTTGAAGTAACCAAACCTTCAAGTTTCAAGACATTGGGATGATCAAGCCGCCTCAACAGAATAATTTCTCTTGCCATGAACTTCACACTCTCTGGCTCCATATTATCAAACCTAACTTTCTTTAGTGCCACTATCTTTCCGGTAAGAAGGTCCCTAGCTTTATATACATTGCTATAAGTGCCTTGCCCAATCTGAACAACCAAGACAAACACTCTAGCACTGATTCAATAAATCGGAGTTTGTATAAAACGAATATGGAGTTAAGTTTCGAAGCAATAAGCACCTTGGCAAGCTTCTCGAACGAGCTGGCGCGACGAGGAGACCAATCTCGGATAGCATCGCCAGCCACATCCATCAACCACGACGGCCAACCATGCTCGGTTTTAGGCCATGGATCAAGCTTAAGCTTCCGTCTCTCCGGTGCCGAAACAGTCCCGAGGAAATCGCCGGTGTGCCGAGTCCCCTGCTTCTCCTTCTCCCTCACCGCCCCTTCCTTCCTAACAACAACGGCATTACCTCCATCAGTGACAGAATGCCGCTGATTAACGCGACGACGATGATTCTGAGGTCCGAAATCCGAGCGGCGGCCTCCTCCATTCACCGGCGTTGCGAGCACGCAACCCATTCGTCAGCTGTGGGTGCTCTGAGAGTAACGAAAACACATCGGATTGGAGAAACGAGAGGTGTTTCGATCACAGACAGAACTGGAAGTGACCGGCGATTGAGAGAGAGAGAGAGAGAGCGGCCGGAAATGAGGTGAGGGTCGCGCGTTAAGGAGGTATGAGGAGTGAGAGCGGGTGTTGGAGATGACTGTGAAGGAGAAGGAGAAGGGAGAAAAGGGTAATGAGTTTAGGGAGAAATAACGGAAATGCCACTGAGAGGGCGTCAGTTGGAAGGCCTCACAAGGCCTAACTATCTAAAGAAATACTTAAAATGTAGGTCTTTATATATATATATATATATAGTCTTAAAGGATATGTATATAAGTTTATATATAATTCATCAAGCTTATTTAAATATTTACGTTATGTCTAAAAAGTTTAAGAATTCATTCTCATAAGAAATAAAATAGTTACTAAGTGAAAGAAACTAACACCTAGTACCAGCAATTATTTGAGCAAGTAGGAATAAGAAAAATCAATTATTTATTCACTAAAGAGATATATTTCTTAAAATCAATCAAGCATGACATGTGACTTGTAAAATTAGATTTTACCTCTTATTTTTCTTATAGAAAATGAGACAAACTTCTCCTGTTTGGATCATTTTCATTTGGTCATCACTAAAATTAACTTACTACAATTTTTATGTCACATCAAATGACATTAGTGAGCTAGTATTGACACCTCGAGCGATAAAAAAGAAGAGAAGTAAATGTGATCAATTGATGAATGAAAATATTAAGCTTATTAATAAATAGAGAAATGTAAAATTTAAGGTTAAGAATAAGTTATTAATTTTATAAATAATCTACAAAATTAATTTAGATTAATTATATATGACTTTACATAATAAAATATTTTTAAAAAAAAAACTAAATAGGTCAGGCCTGTAGATCTAAAGGCTAGGCTTTATGAGAATAGGCCTGGCCTATTTACCTAAATAGGCCTAACAATAAACCTAAGATTAAGCCTGACATATTTACTAAATAGGTCAAACTAAGTTTAAAGTAGGCTAAGCCGTAGACTCAGCCTAGCCTATTTTCATCCCAGTGAAATGGAGGCTGAAGGGTGAAGCGCCAAGTCCAAAACGACACATAGTGATGAGGTCATCAGATTTCGAGACTGCAAAGGGACGAAGCATCCAAAGCCATGATGATGATAAATCGTAAAAAAGTAAAGTTGCAAAAATAAAAATGCCTTTCCTCCAAAAGATGTTTTTCACTTTTTAATTCTCAGTATTGACTTTCTTTAGTTGCCCCCTCAATCCTCATCATTCCCTTATTTTTTGAATGAATGCCTTTAAATTTCTTTCCATGTTTTTTCTTTAATTTATTCATCTAAGATTGCCAGGTTTTTTTTTTTTTACTATATATTATTTACAGTGAGAAAATTACTGAAATGCTACATTTTTAAAAGTATTTATCATAAAGTTTCATTCTTCAGGTTGGGCATTAGGCAGAGGTCTCGTCCTGCCCATGCTCACCCCTAGTTTGAAGGAGGAACAACTTCAAATTGTGAAACTTGAGAGCCTCTTTCACTGCCTTTGTTTTCTTAATTAATTTTCATCTTTAACTATTATCATTATTAACAAGATAAACGTAAGAGGCTGAAACTCGTTCATGGTGTGAACGAGTTCTTCATAAATTTCAAGTCATTCTTCCCTAATATAAATCTTATCTCAAACACGGTAAGTCAAGATTTTCTTTAGGAAGGGAGCTGAAATTTAATTTTTAAACTCTTTAAAATTTTGACTCAATTGATATTTAGTTCATCGACCTTACCTTACGGCAACTTAGACCTTATGTACTATTTAAAATTTAGTCTCTAAACTAAAGAAAATAAATAATTTTATTACAAAAAGCATAGAGAATAATATTTTAAACAGTTAAAATACAGATATTAAGTAAATAAGTTGTGTCAAATCAAAATTTAAGGATTCAGTTACAATCAAATCAAAATAATAGGGGTTGAGTCCTTCTAGTTCGAATTAAAGTCTAGAGATTAGGGTTATTGCCGAGTAAGAACTATGAAGACAAAAAAAATTGAAAAATATGAAGTTTGAAAATATATAAAATGTTAAAAAAATTGAAAAATACATTAAAGGTGATTGGCCCCTGCCAAATGGGTCTAAATGAAACAGGGTTATTCAATGATAACTCTCAACAACATAATAATGTTCAGCCAAAGAAGCCTGTCATGAATCCAATATAATGGAGCAAATTTGAAACATGAAGGGGTGTTAAGATAAAAACATGAGCCTAATCGAATAATTCTCAAGTACTAGAAATAATCCAAGTGATGAAAGCCACTCCTAAATTTCCAATTATGTAAATAGGAAAATTAATCTTAAAGTCTTCAGGCAAGAATAAGAGTTAAGATGTAAAAATACACATGTGGTTTTTTCAAAAGTGTATCTAATACCAAGTTTTTTTTTTGGCAAAAGTTACCATATGGTTATGAAAGTGGAGAAAAAATACCAATTGGCTGTTAATTTGACCTTTTTTTTATAATTTTTAAGACTGATATAAACAATGGCTTAGCAAAATTTCATTTTAGCTAGCAATGAAAAATTGGAGAAAAATACAGAAAAAGGTCCCAAATTGTTTTGAAAATTATAAAAAGGCGGTAATGGCTGTGAGAAGTTAGAGATTGGCAGTCTAATAAATAAGATTGGGATGGGGAAAGAGAAGGGGATTTGGAGAGAGAAGGGTTGAAGTGTAATTTTTAAAACATTTATGTCATTTTATATCATTTTCTCCGCTTCTTTATTGTTAGCTGTGATGAAATTTAATTGAATCATCGTCTATATCAGTATTAAAAATACAAAAATGTCAAACTAACGATTAATAGGTATTTTTGCTCAACTTTTATAATTATATAGTCACTTTTATATCTAAAAAAGTACTTGATATTAGGTGCACTTTTTAAAAAACTACATGTGTATTTTTACACTTTTGACTCTAAAAATAAAGAAGAAATCAATCCCCTTCACCTACTATGACCCATCAAAGTAGAGTCGTCAAAACGGGTTAGGCCCATCAGGCCGGCCCATTTAACCCTAGCCCTTTAAGGGCTGGGTTTGAAAAATGGACGAAATATTTGAAATTAGCCCCGGAAGGCCGGCTCTGACCGGCCTCGGGCTTAAACGGGCCGGCCCTGGAGGGCCTCGGGCCAGCCCTGCAGGACCTTTTCACTATAGCTTTTTCTTTTTTTCCTTTTCACATTTATTAATTTATATATATTTTGTATTTGTTATAGAGTTATTTATCCATTTAACTATAAATATATAATAACTATACTCTAATTTTATGATTTGTTTTATTATTTGTTGCAAATAGAGATTATAGATGTGTTCATGATACGGGAAAAGAATTTCATGATATTCTTACTCATGAGTTTGAGGCTACTATTCAAAGTGGAGAACAATCAAATGTTGTTAAAATCGATGATAGTGATAAAATATGACGACAATAATAGTCATCGTACTAATGTCGCTTAGTAATATGTTTTTTATGTTTTATGTGAGTTATTTGTGAACATAGTTTGCTTTTGATTATGAATTAATGACTATGTTTATTTATTGGATAATTCATGTTATAATTTACTAATTATATTTTTAAAAAAAAAGTAGAAGAAAAATAGTTAAAATTTGGAATAGTAATTTTTGGGCCTTGGCCCTGGTGCTCTCAGGCCGAGCTTTGAAAAATAAGTGTTTTTCTTACTCGGGGCTCTAGAGGGCCAGCCCTATTAGGCCCTGGCCCTTCACGGGCCGGCTCTGATTGACAGCTCTACATCAAAGTCAATTATTTTTTTTATATTAAAAAAGTTTTAGAAGGGTTCGACGCCAGTCCCCTACCAAGGTCAGGGCACGGCCCCGAGCTCTATGAGCACTTACTGGGGACTTACGAGATCTTCTATCAAAGGAGTCCCAGCGACGGTAAAGGAGATCGAACCCACGACCCAAAGGCCTAATCCTAGACCTCTTACCATCTGTGCCAACTCTTATTGGCCATCAAAGTCAATTATGAATTATGAGTTCACACTCATGACCTAACAAAACTGTAAATTAATCTTTATTATTAGTTGTTGACAATTAGTTATTGACAATTGACGAAAGATCTCACAATTTATTAAGAACTAATTAAATATGCCTCAAAATATAATTAATTTTTAATCTGCATAACACATAAATAGGGCTCTTGGTGGAGTCCATATATTACCCATTTGAGTTAATAAGTCCATGTGCGACAACCTTTCTATTATTTTATTTTCCATGTACTGCTTACTTTTAATTAACAGATATTGACATTAATTAGTTATCTTGAAAAGGGGTTTAGCCGTTTAGGCATAAATATAAATATATAATCATCACTTTAATCACTACTCACCCAAAATTATTCTTCTGGTGGAACGTCCCATTGCAATGATCCCTTTGGCAATTAATAATTGAGCCATATTGATCATAAAATGACAACAACATGAGATTGTATTGCAAATTTGTTAAAATTAATCACAATTCCAATGACTAAAAATTTTGCTTGGGTTTTCTCTGGTTTCTGCTATCCCACGCAGACGAGATATTTGAATTTAAATTTTCAAAGGCAAAATAATTGTCAAATGTAATTAAGTCGTGGGCCAGAAATCTATTTCATTTCCCTACCAAGACTAAGACTCATAATTATATATAGTTATCCTATAATAGATGAAGAAGATAAAGATACATGAGTATTCATATATATTAATGTTAAACTTACAAGTTGACTCTTCGAGTTTTACGATTTTAGTTTACAAAATCGAATTGAGTCACTAAAAAACTTGTGATCGTTGTAAATTTGGTTAAACTTATAAATTAATATACCAAGATCGTCCTTTTTACGTTTCCGCTTATAAAATTGTGCTAACGGTGAATTTGCATTAATTTTTTTTTATTTGATCATGCTTAGCAGTTTTAGATATAAATTTTATAGAAATTTCTTTATTAAATATGATAAATTATAAATGTTGGTGAATTTAATTTCAATTATTTGAATTTAAAAATATTTAAACTAAATTGTTGTTATTTTTTATATTTTAATTATTTAATTATACACTATTAATATCTATCTAAAGATTAAAAAAAAAAAAATTTACAAGTTTATGATTCGAGTTTACTTCATTGTCACAAGTTTATTTAAACTCGCGAGTTTGACAACATTGTTTAGATTTTTCTCCTCTATTTATATGTTATTATCATTAATATATCAACAAGTCTTCCTTAACAAACGCAGAGATTGATCATTTGATGGTTGAATTGTTGATAAAAGAATGAGAAAAAAAAGGGAAAAGACAAAGCGGGTGTAATTAATTGAAGTGGACCAGTTTTGATGTTCAATGTGATTTTCTTCATTATCAATCTAGCTAGCTAGCTAGCACCAGGGTGTTTTTCACTTATTTGCCGCTAATGATGAGTCTTTGTTATTGTATCAAACACCACTCACAAGCAAATCCAATTAATATACCCTTTCACACAATATTGGCTACTCCGCATTTCTATTTATAAGAGACACTTAGAAGCTGTGTCTATTTTTCCCCCCCAATTAATTTCCTATCTTATTGACATTTAATTATTTATATTACATACAATATCATTATGTTTAATTCTCACACATTTCCTTTCCATCATCCTTTCTCTCTCTCTTTCACATAAATAGAGGTATTTTTTTTACAAAAGAGTTATATTTTTTTTAATCTTTATTTACTTCAATTAATTTTAACTATTTTAACCAACTTTTTAAACATATTCATTACATAGGTTTAAGCCAATGACCTCTCCTTTAGAGGGAGAAGTGAATGACACGTGTGTTAAGGCTCATTTATGATTCGATTAATTATTTCTTTTAAAAAGTAACCAAGAGAGCATTATCTCTAATTTTTATTATAAGATACTAATTAATAAGTGTATTTGATTCTTTTTATATGACACTTACTTATTTTCAAAAAGCATTAATTATTTTTTTCTATGTAAACACATAATTAATAAGGGTAGTGGATGCCTGGATGTGAGTAATAATTAATATGATATTAGAGTTTAGTGTAATTAGTATGGGTAATATTGAAAATTATTTAAATTTTAGGATAATTTTAATGATTTTAACTGTTTTTATTTATTTGTGAAAATTGTTAGTCGGTGCTGATCAAATGAAAATATATAATAAAGGGAAAATGAAAGAATAAGGAAGAAAGTCAAGACTCGTGAGTCAAAGATAAATAGAAACACCATTTGTCAAATAGTTTAGTGGTATGAAAACTCCAATATAATTCAAGGTGTGGGTAGTGCTATCCTTCTAATTGAGAAAAAAGAGTAATTAGATAGCGTGATGTTGAAAGGAGATAGAAGGACTTGATTAGGCATAAATGTCAAAGAGGTATTCAACAAAAGCATAAACCCCCTGATAAGGAGGTATTGAAATTGATGTGTTGCTATTTTTTCTTCACTTACCATTATTGTGCAAGGAACTCTAGTCAATAACTCTCAATATGATTTGTTCAATTACTCTTTGCCTCCTAGTAGTTGCCCTGTTTTTTTAATACATAGAGTAGTCGCACCTCCTTCATTCATGTTGGATAATTAATCTGTGTTTGTTTGATCGGATCATTTTTTGACATCCCAAAATTTTTATTTATACAAATCAAGAAAAATCTCATTTCACATATTTATCTTGCATACTGTTAATCAATATTGAAAAAAAAACTATTTTTAGAGGTTTTAATCGATATTTCAAACAAGTACTCACAACAACTGGTTTATATTTTAATAAGTTTTTCAGCTTTGTTTTACAACTACATGAATTATATTAACAAGTGCATGAGTCATTCTTAGAGGGGTTTATAACTTGACAACTCCTACTTATCCCATCACAGCTGGTTATTTGGTTTTTAACAACTTCTTTTATCTATTTTTACAACAACAACTTGACGTAGTAACAACACTTTTTTAATATCATATCAATACTTCCTCAACAAACAAACCACCATCAAATTTAATTATTCACACTTAAAACAGAGCACTTTCTCTATAACCTTACCTAAAAACATAGCACAATAAAATTCACTCAACCCAACAATGATGAAACCCCAACTTTAATGATCAATATCATATCCTTAACAAAATATTAGCATTAATTATCTAACTCCTAGCACATAGTCCACCATTAAGCCAAAGTTCCAACCTTTGACCAGCACCTCATTCTCAATGCACCCAACATACACGGTGAAAAAAATTAATTAAAATAACTGTTCAAGCTCTTCAACAATAGATGAAGGCTGCAAAGTCCAACCTTTGCCTAAGATATAAACACCACATTTAATCCCTTCAACATTGCAGCTGACATCTCTTTCTTGTTAATGGGAAAAATGTGTCATCCCTCCTTCTCTTATGCCTTTTCCTTTTTTATTCTTTAATACAACTTAATCATTTCACGCTTACAATTATTCACATAAAAATTTCTATAAAAATACACATGAGTTTTTTCTCTCAGAACAAAAATACACATATACTTTATTGAGAAGCAAAAATGCACATGTGGTTACCATTTTGGTGCAAAAATCACATCTTGCCATTAAGTCACCGTTCACCGCCGTTAAGTTACTGTTCACCTCATCTTTTTCTCTCTCATCACAATGAACAGTGACTTAACAGTGGGATGTGACTTTTGCACCAAAATGATAACCACATGTGTATTTTTGTTCCTAAAAAAAGTATATGTGTATTTTTATTCCTAGAAAAAAACTCATGTATTTTCACACTTTAACCTCTTTTTTTTTTATTCTTTGAGACAACTTAATCATTTCAGCTGACAACTATCCACATAAAAATTTCTGAAGACTTTTTTTATGGGGAAAACTGATAAGAAATTTTTATGTGACTTTTTACTGTCTTTGATTTCCTGACAACTAAACAAAAGGAATGGAAAATTAATAAAGAATTAGAGTTGGTGAGGAATTATTAATAGAAAAAAAAAAGGAATTGGTGAGGAATTGATTGATAAAGGGTTAAGGTGTAAAAATACACATATGTTTTTTCTCCAGGAGCGCCTAACACCATATGTTTTTTTTTGTACAAAAATACATACGCCGTTAGGTTTTAGGAGCAAAAATACTACTTTCGTTAATTGACCGTTAGTTGACCATTAACCATGGTGAAATTACCTTTTACCCTTAGTTTAAAATAATTAAAAAAGAAAAGGGTTAAAGACAAAAGAGTAATCTCACTATGGTTAACGGTCAACTAACGGTCAATTAACGGAAGTGATATTTTTGCTCCTAAAACCTAACGGCATGTGTATTTTTACACAAAAAAAAAATATATGGTGCTAGACGCTCCTGAAGAAAAAACATATATCTATTTTTGCATCTTAACCCATTGATAAAATTTGTGGGAGTTTACTTTCTTCCTGACAAGTATTAAATGCTTATCTCTTTCAGTCTTCCAATGTACCTTTGTTTCTTTGGTTGGTTGCATCGGAATTCAATTCCCCTGTCATTTTCCCTGGCCCACCTCCATTTACCCAAGTTTTTGCCATCCTATCATCTCACAGGTAGTATAACAATAAACGTAAATACCAAAGAGATTTTCACCATTTTTATTTTCTTTTTTAAAAACGTAAATGCTAGTAACTCACACGTAAGAAGACTTGAGACAAGCCGCCCGGGAATCTTGGTAAACTCGGACTGGCTCCACATTAAGAATCACTTCTAAAAAAAAAAAAAAAGTCTTAAACCATAATATAAATTAGTCGGAGTAATTTATATTTTATTTGTCAATTTTAATTTTAAATTTATAATTAATGGATTAATGTGAATTTTTTATTTTTCTCTCTTCTTAAACCATATTTAATAAGTTAATTATCATTTATTCAATGATATAAAAAGGTAGTAGAGAGAAGATGACACAAATATTGTTTTTGGTTTTTTTTTTATAAAAACCTAAAATTTGAATTATTTTGATCATTTTATAATAATCCGATAATATTTGTCTCAATATTTAATAAGTTTTATTTTTTTCGTTTTTGTCTCTTATTAATTATATATATTGTATTAATTAAAGGCCTGGTGATATTTATGTTTATTTTATTTCTCTTTCTTACTTGTCATCTCATAAATAAGGCATACTTTAAAAAAAAAAGTTTATGTCCAGACATTCTTGTTATTTTTAACTAATTTTAACATATTTCTTAAATTGCATATCCCTTTGGTCCATAATATAAAACACTTTAACTAATTTATCAAAACCAAAAAATAATAGTTAACTTATTAAATATTAGTCTGATCATATTTATAAGCCCTTTTAATTACATCATACATACCAAAGAGATGTAGTTAATTCAACGATTAAGAGGTAAATTTTCTTCTTTATCCTCATTTATGAATATGTATTTTCAATTCTTTCTTCTCTATCTATTTTTATTGTACAATTAATATGGCAACATTGTCACAATTTCATTTAATAATCTGAAAATAGATTTATAAATAAGACCAATTTTTTAGGCAAAAAAGACTTATAAATAGGACTATAGTGATACCACTTTAGTCCTATTTATAAGTCCAAATTAACTAATTCTCATATATCAATGAGAGTTAGCTAACACATTAATTATGATTTAAAATTTTTAATTTTACCCTCATTTATGATTAGTTTCAAGAGTCGAATAAATTCTTTTTCTTTATTGCAATTATTAGGGGCAAAATTGTAAAATTACCTTTATGACCTTAAACTGGATTTATAATAAGGACAAAATTTTTTGGTTAAAATGGATTTGTGGTATGCCTTAAATTGAAAAGTATTTTTCAAGTTTACCCATATTAAATTAGGTTTCAAATGAGAGAAAACGTATAAAAAGTCACATTTAAGCATTAATTACATGGGCAAAATTGACAAATAAACATTAATTATTCTCTAAGTAACTTATATTGTAGATTAAGACATTCTTCTAGAAGTTTTTATGTTGTGGACTGGAGAGAGTAATTCAATTAGTAGGCTCTTATATATAGAACTGGGGAGTATATAGAGAAATAATTTATGTTGATGTCAAAATTCAAAGTTACGAAAAACTTGCACTAAAGACATAAATTTCGATTATGAATTTGAACCGTAAATTCATAAGAGTTTACTTATATTGATAGATAACTATTAAAAATATATAATTTAGTAACAAAAATGACAACAATTTTTCTTAAATATCTTTTAAATCCAAGTAAATGAAATAAAATCCATCACTAGTCATTATTTGTCCTGCGCAACAAAAATTTCTTTGAAAATTCACATATGGAGTCACTAAAGATGATTAAATTTTAAAACACTAGCACACATTTAAAATAAGTTGACACAGTAAAGTAGAAACACAAAACACAGTGACTTATTGAGTTAAGGTAATTCTATAAATTTGGATTGATAACAAGTCAAACATTTGAGGCAGTCCGTGCAAGATATAAATGAGTGACATTTAATGAAACCTTCTATTCCAAGAGACCACCACTCCCACTTTAAATGTAGTGTCCTTATAAGGAAGATTACAATTTGCAGGTGGTCTCGTACGTGTCGTTACATTTTTTTCTCTGGGCATAATTAAAATTTCCCATGCTTTAATTTACTCATTTTCATTTGGGATTCAATGAATATCTTGAATTGTCTTGTACAACAATGGCGCACGATATTGGCTGGTTTGGACGAAGCAGATTCGGTTTTGATTGAAGGATTTCAGATTGTGGTCTAAGCAAAAGCAGGACTTGCACTGTGACACCAAAATTATTTCTTCTCTAATTTGTCTTTGGTTAGTCTTTGCTTCTAACTTCTAAGTGACAATAAGAGCTTGTTTGAGTTGACATTAGAAAAACAAGTTTACGTAAGTTGGGATAAAATTCATCTCACAAATTTATTCTGTTTATCATAAATCATGTTAGAAAAATAATTTATACGTTAATACAAACATACACTACGCCATAAGTCCCAAGAAAGGACCATGGCTCTTCTTCCCTGGGCTATATACTTTTTTCTTCGGATATTAAGATTAAACAAGTGAAAAGAGGAAGAAAGAATAGCTTTGGTAGGTTCCATCTAATACATGGGTCTCATAAAATGTTTCCCTCTTTCTCCCTCCACTCAACAGTGATGGCTCATATAAGAGAGTTGCCGTGGGGCTTTGGGGAAATCAAATTTAGTGGCTCTGAAAAAAGCCATTAACTTTTTAGAAGAGCTTCAAGTTCTGGCTTTTGAGATCCAAGTGGATTGTGCTCAAGTATAATATTGGTGTTGTAGAAAGAGTTCAATTGGGATTTACAAGGTGGGCTTAAATTAAGCAAGGCAGGCAAAGCTTGAATACAATCAAAAGATCAAGACCCAAGTGGCCTTATCTCTTTTCTCCTACATATTGAGCAGCACATGTATAAGTGGGTAACAGACTCGAAACAAATAAATATTATTAGCCCTCTCATTATGAGTCATCTAGCCTCTAAGCAAGTATATCTACAAATGTAACCTGTCATAAAGAAGGAATGTATTCATCATAAAGTCCTATAGTGAGCAAGATAGATGTGTAGTCATTTTCTATAGCAGAATTTATCATTATATGTTGCTTACTTTGAGACATTGGAGAGGCTAAGTTAAAGAATTTGGAAGGGATTGGAGAGAGTGATTTCACAAGGAAGTGAAGAAGCGAAGCAAGAGCCGATAAGTGAAGAGACAAATGAATCTGGCTTGGAGAGACGAATGAATGGGGCTTGAATTTATCATTCTCTTGTTCCTCTGCTCCTAGAATCGTCCACGATGGCTCTCTATTTATTATCTTCGGTGCTACGTATAAATGGTTCCTATTCATTACCCAACAACCACCGCCACCACATATATTATTGTAATTCTCATTTTTATATCAGCGACAATCATACTCGTAAACTTGTTTGGATTTATGTTTGCAAAATTGATTTGTATACTTTCATAAAATAAAGTTGGGTTAGAAGTTAATCTATGCAAAGCAATTTATATTTGGATGGATTTTTTTAAGAGAAAAATCAGTTTGACAGAATCCAGTTGAGATGATATATTAAAAATTCAGCTAAAAAAAATGTTAAAATCTCAAGAACAACTAAAGCCAAAAACCAGACAAATTTAAGCTTTAACTTCATTTGTTGGCCTCAAACATCATCTAAAACCAATGTTTTGAAACTTAGATGGGCCATTAAACTGGCCGTAGTACTAAGTTAAAGATTAATGGGTCATATCGAAGTTAAACCGGTGAGAAATTGAAGATATCAAGTAATTAATATGAAATTCTAAAAAAAAATTAAAATAATCAATTTAAAAAATAAATAAAATAAAAATACCAAACCGGGTTGATGACCGAACTAGACTACATTGGCTTATTGATTGGTTCGCTGGTTTCTAGTTCGATTCAACCTATCCGGTCCAGATTTCAGAATAATGTCTAAAACGTACACATTGGGCAAACTAACATTTTGTTTTCAAATGTCACTTTTCAAAATATCAAACATGACTCTAAACAAACTGTTTATAAATTATTCATCAATACATTCTTTAAACGAACATCAAGATTTGAGTCCATCATCATAAACTAAATCCTTTCCACCTTTATGAGTGTGTCCATAATGTATTGTCCCTTTATTAACATAAGCTGGCTTCTCTTTATTTTTCATTCTTGTAAAAAATAACACACATATATCGAATAACATGTTCCTGTTAAAATGCGCACAATTGCACTCATTCATTAGTCAGCCAATTATTCCATACTAAAGCCTCTGATTATGGCATTATACCTCATTGATGCATCGCCTACACAATTCTAAACGTTAAAATTAATAAAATCAGTGAAGAAGAAGAAACATTTTCCATGTATACTCAGCTTTCTACATGAAGAAAATGTTAAGGGGAAAATACATGGCAGTCATACAATACAACAATAAGATATAGCTTTGCGAGATTAAAGAACTATATTCAATTTAGCCTTTGAATCTATATCGTGATCATGTTCGTTGTTCGTTCGCCTCTAATGGCCAAATATCATCATAAAACTTATCCACATACAAAAACTCTTTAGGTAGAATATCTTGTACGCTGGCTAAGAGCAAAGCCTTTCAAGAGCCAAGTTTTCATCGCCACCAACAGCATCTAAAGCACTCCTCACCTGAGCTTCAGGGAATCCCATCTCTGTCAGCTTCTTCACCTGCACCAAAATGGAAGATTCATTAGTCTAAGCAACAAAAAATGAACTTTGTTCACCCAAAAAGACAAAGCTTTATGACATGCAGAGTGAATCCCTTGCATTGATGGGATCAATTTGTCACAAGCTCAACAAATGCAAATCCGCCCTCCAATGACATGAGATCAAATGCAAAAGTTTAATACCTTATCCTCAATCCCAAGAGATGATGATGCCTTGGCAAAAGTTTCAGTCCAGTACCGGGCGGTGCCAACAAACGTCTGGTAGTCTTTGAGATACTACGTTGTCCATGGAAAAAAATTGATACAGAACATGGCGTACAAAATATTACTGCTTTTAACCGTTCCAATCAAAGACACAGCATCATTCAATAGATAAGAAACATGTCATTGACAATACAGACACTGAGAAGACACACCTGTTGTGCTACAACAGCATCTTGAGGATCATCAGGTTCAGGAGCAGAGAGAAGGGCTTGCACAGAGAGCATCGCGGTTTTCAGTGTCAGTGCAGGGCTCCATTGATCCTTCAAGATGTCCAGGCAAATAGCTCCACTCTGGCTGCTAATGTTCGGGTGCCTTCAACAAGTAACATAACCCAATATAGAACATAAGCATTATATGAATGACCAATGCTTTGCCAGCAGCAAGGCATTAAATGTCATTCACAATTAACCGCTCTGTTTATAGAAGCCAAGAAATTGAAAAAATTCCATACTAAATATCCTGTCAATCATATGACAATAAGTCTCCCTTTTCACAAGCCAGTAGATCTAATTTGCTATACATCTAATTCTATGAAGCAGACACCAAAAGTTATACAGTTCAGTACTAAAATTTCATTGTCATTAAAAACGCGCACAGAGTATTTGATTTTATCTATTCTCAGCACAATCACTTTATCGCAAAAGATTTATTTCAACCATACACTGTATTGTGAAAGTGGCAAACTTATGTGATGAAGCGTGTTAAATGACAGTGATTAGATAGAAATGAAGACCACGAAGTATTTGGGGAGATTAACCAGTAAGATTATTCAACTTTTCAATCAGGATCAGCACATGATTCTACTCCGGCTGTCTTATCAATCAATTTACAGTAACGTCAATAATCAATAACAGGAAAAGAGGAAGGAGACGGTGGGAGATGGAATTCTAGCTTAATGACTGTTATTAAATAAGTTAACCACGACTAAATGATAAAACATTTGCCTTTGAAGATATATTTTACAGCATCCCAAACCCTTTTTTCCATTTTCCACATCCGTTATCCAGCATCAAAGCCAAGGTTTATACCAATGTCCAATACAGTGATTTGACAGGACTAAATCCAACAACGCACACATATTCTGCCACATATTTAACATGAATGAAGCACAAAAAAGACAGGCCCACTCAAAAAAATCGTACCAGACTTTGGTGGCAAACTGCATTTTGGGAGGTTCAAAGGGGTAGCCATCTGCGATCAAGAAATAGGGAAAGCAAGTTAACAATAAGTAAAACTTTCAAACCATTATCCTTCACAATTTATCCGAAAAAGAGCAACAGATTAAGAAATGGGCCAATTAACCCAACGCCACGCCACCAAAGGGTAATCAAAGTAGGCACTAACAAAATCACACACAATTCGCAACAAAGTGTCCAAAAGCCATAAACAAGGATGAACATACCGGGTATGGTAATGTCAATTTTGAAAATACCCCCTTCATAAGGAGTACCAATAGGGCCAGGAATGGTTCCGATCAAGTACGCAAGGCTGTCGTCTTTGATGTTAAGCTTGATGCCGGAACCCTCAACATCCTTGCCGCATTCGACGAGCTCCTTCTGGACGCGAGAAAAGTCGATCATCTTCAATCTGAGGGGAGGAATCAAAACAGAGAAACCCTAAACAATGAGAAAGATAAGTAGAATTGGGTGCGAAGATAGAGAGGAAAAGAACAAAAAATATATATCTATGTGTGAAGAAGAAGACACACAACCGCCTGCTTACTTCAACGAAGAGGAAGCAGAAAGAAAGAGGAATAAAGTTGAAACTTTTTCCCTTTCCTTTGTTCCAAAACCTCTCAGTCACACACCCACTAGTCGTATAGTGGCCAAGCCAGTGAGAAGAGAGGGACGCGGATTCCTAGTTATACGCTTCATCCACTAAATTAAAAGGAAATAAAATTAATAAGAAAGAAAAAGACTTTTTTAACCTCCTTCGGGTGTATCTTATGAGCCAGGAATTAAATTCAGAGATCATGCATCCAGAAATGACCTAGATCAATCAATACGGGTATACTGTATGGTAAAATTTTAAATTTTAATTTAGATCCTTAACTATATTTATTTATTTACTGTTTTATGACGGGTGCATGTTTTTGGTTCTTTTCGATAAATTCGTGGAGATTTACCAGGATCATAATTTATTTTTTAAAAAAATAGATTCAGATATTCTTGGAAAATGGCCTCTCCATTTGAGATATTTTTTTAATGATTCAAATTTATTTATTTAATTTTTTACTATTTAATATTATAATGATATTTTTATACGATATTAAAACTCAATCGTTAGAGATGATCTACCTGTGTAAATAAAAATGTGAAAGAAAGTGACTAGCGGGCGATAAAATTTAAAAAAAAAAAAAAATAGAGAGGCCCCTTTTCCGATATTCTTGAGATAGTAGCTTATGATTAATTGTCACCGTATAAGACTATAGTAGTTTTATAAACATTATTGTTGTATTTTTAAAATATGATTTTTTTCATGAAAAAGAGAAGATAATCTTGCATCTTCGTAATAAATAATGAATATTAATACAATTAATCTTTTGATGATGCATGCACAATTATTTAATTTTTTAAAGAAAAAGTAGTGCACTTATATGGCAGCAAATAAACTATGAAAATATATACTGCTAAGTTCATGAATTAAAATGAGGTCATTAAAACCGGAGCGTATGATCTTTCTCTGTGTTATATATAACAATTGAGATCAGCTGATTCAAGTGCATTTTAATGCTTTCATGAATCACTGGGGATAGATTGCTGTATAAATATTGTTGTCAAATTCACCAATTACTTCTCCAAGCTTAAAGCTTTTATGTTTTTAGCTTATAAAATGGAGTCAAGTCATTACTAAATTTGTGATTATTGTAAGCTCAATTAAATTCACAAGTTAATATACTTAAGTTACCGTGTTTACTTTTTGAGCATATAAAATCGTGTTAACTCATTTTTAAACTTGTGCTAACCTCTTCGATTTGATTATGTTCAACAGGTTTAAATATAAATTTTACAGAAATTTCTTTGTTAAATATAATAAATTATGAATGTTTATTGATCTGATTTCAATTATTTAATTTAAAAAATATTTAAATTAAATTAAATTATTTTTATTTTTATATTTTAATTATTTTATTACACACTATTAATATTTATTTAAAGATAAAATAAACTCGTACGAATTTACGATTCAAGTTTATCTTATTATTATACATTTATTTAAACTCGTAAGTTTGCCAACTTTATATATAAAGATTAAAAGCTATAACATCAGTCTAAAAATAAAATCGGTATAATTTATATCACATATCTGCTTTCCACAAATCAAAATGAATGTGAATCAACAATATGAATAAGCAATATTATCAGCAGTAAGAAAATATAATGTAGCATTATTTCATTCCTTATTAAAAAAACATACTTAAACTTTTTTCATGTTCATGTAAGAGAAAAATGATCCAGTGTATTCTAGTCCATTAGTTAATACGCTAGTCAAAAGTTAAAACCATAATCTTAAACGTGAAAAGGAACACATATCGACTTATCAAATTATCTATCAAGTTTTTTTTTAAAATTTTAAAAAAATGATGAAAATGAATTCACTGCTTTGCGTCAAGAAACAGGTGAAATAGCTCCTGATATTACAGAAAAAACAAAACAAAACTTGTATGGAATATTACGTGAATTAGTAACTCATATTAAAAGTATAGTCATGAAAATTGTGAATATATATATATATATATATATATATATATATATATATATATATATATTGAAATTCACAAGTTAAACTTGTGAGAAGTAAACCTTAGAGAGAAAGGCGAGCTAACATTAAGGACCTGTTTGGTTTGAGGAAGGAGAAGGGGGAGGGAAGAATCCCTAAGGAGTGAATTGATCAAATTGCCATTAATGAAAGGAATATTTCTTTTTGTTGAGAATATATTTTTGTAATATTGAAAATTTTCTAGGGGCATTTTAGTAAAGATGAGATGAAAAATTTATCTCTCCTCCTTCCCTTCCACTCTCTTCTCTCAAACCAAACACACTATAATTCTTATGCCACTGCGCTATTGAGGCACTCGCAATGAATATATATATTAGGAATGAGGTTGGTGCCCACTAGAAGAGGGGAGTGATTATGTCACATAATTTTTTCATGTAATATTTATCATGATTAAATGATTTTTACTTTCTATTATTTTTATGTAAAAATTTAAAGTAATATCTTGTTATACCTTTAAAATTCTTAAATATTTTATGCACAGCCCCTTATTTGTTAGGAGCCCATGTCGAGTTTAAAACTCATATGGGCCAAAGGCCCAAATATGACATGGGCCCATTAAGCCAACGAGGCAATGAAACAGTATTGTTATCCTGTCTTTTAATAGGAGGCAAATAAAACCAGTGGTAGCTTGCGAGAGGTGAAGATTAATTGAAAAACACTGAACTGATACATTTTCCTTCATAGAGATCAAAGTTTCCAAGAGACAGGAGAAATGGTTTTGTTCTTTGTTTAGAAACCAGCATATCCACTTGTTTCTTCTTGTTCTGATACATAACCATAATTGGAGCTTGAACAAGACGAGGATGTTGAAGCAGCGGGAAGGTTTTGGTTTTGATTTTGTACCCTCGTAAAGTCAAAGAATCTTGGTTGACCTACCATTTCTTGTCCATTATTATTGTTATTATGATTATTCTGCACGTGACTCCTCCTCGTATCACCACCACCATTATTGTTATTGGTTTTCTTGAGGGATATTCGACAGAGAACCCAGTCTCCGACCTCCTCGGACTTAGAAGAAGAAGAAGAAGAAGAAGCAGAGACGAGGCGATACTCGTGCATGATCCAATCAGTTTTAGAGCCGTTTGGGGAACTTCCTTGGTAAAAAACAAGGGTTTTTCTTATGCCTACGATGTTATTGTTGTTTCTTGAGGAACAAGTTATTCTCTTGTCTGATCCTGTTGCCTTCCAATACCCAGAGATGGTTGTTCTGTTCATGCGATTCCCATTTCGATATTTTGTTTCCTTTGGACTGAAAAAGTACCTCTCTTCCTCGTCACTGTTGCCTGATTTCATCGAACCCACGTTAATTAATTAATTGCATTCATTAGTAATAATTCCTCTCCTTAAATTGGTTACAAGCAAGAGGAGAACAATGATGAATTGATGATGCCACTAGAATTATCATGCATGTTTATCAGCTGCCTTCTCCACGTATCAACTCAGTCACTTGGCTTTGATTTCCATAAAACATGCACGTCGTGCCTAAAAGTCTAACTTCTTGAACTAGCAAGTGAGATTGGCATCTTATAATAGTAGTCTAACATATATTATCTAATTGAAAAAATTAAGGAAATTAAATAAATTATTTAATTATAAAATATATAACAAAATCTCTTTAAAATATTTATGTGTAATATTAGATTATATATTATTTTATAAGTTAAAGAAATTAATTTAAATAAAAATCACAAATATAAAAAATATTTAACCAGCGAGTACTCATACCAAAAGACTATTTTATTAAGTGAGAGCCTCTAAAACTTATAAACCTCCCAGTTTTTTTTTAAGGCTCTCGACCTCGGACTCATAACGAAATATATTATACCATGCCAACAATAAGGGCAGCAATGGATTGAAGCCGAGTTCAAGTTTTTCTGAGAGAAAAGAAGTGAGATTAATAAGTAGTTGAAGAATGAGAGAAGAAAGTAATAATAAGAGTTACCAGGTAAATCCCAAGGATCGAAGTTGCAGAGACTGAGGTCAGGAATAATAGAAGCAGGCAAGGTAAGGGAGAAGATCTTGCATTTCAAGTACTGAAACACAAGTTCTTGATCTGTTGGCTGGAATCGAAAACCAGGAGGCAATCTACTCATTCCATTTCTAACAAAGTTCATGTTTTCCATTTAATGCTCCAAAAGAAACAAACAAAGTGATTATCACTTTGGAGCTCAGACAGGCACGTCAATGTTGTCAACCCGTTCGTATTTATAGCTCAAGCTTTAGAGAAAAAGATAGCGTCGCTTTTAATTTAATTTGTAGTAATATTTTAAGGCTACTGGATTTTTTTCATAAAAAAAGGGCTACGAAATTTTAATATTAACCCATTAAATAAACCAACTCTTCGTTTTGTTTCTCCTTTTTGTTGTGCATTCACTTTTAATTGGATCCCCTTGTACCGTTTTACAGTCAGCATTTCTGTCTATATAGTTTCCTTTCTTAATTTCAATTTAATTTATAGTCTATTCATAATCCCATATGATCGTTTGAAGCATCGCCTTAAATTCTATTGTTGTGAGTTGACTCTCCCAATTTTCTGGTTTTACATTTCTAACTTACCAAATCATGTGAGTTTGCACCTACACCCAATTAAACTTGTAAGTTTATATATTGTGTTTAAATTTTTTTAATATATATTTTAATTTTATTATATTGTGTTAACTCGTTCCTAAACTCGTGTTAATTTATTTATTTTAATCATATTCAATGACTTTATATATAAAGTTCATAGAAATTTTCTTTCTCAAATATGATAACTTATAAGTATTGAGATATTTAATTTCAATTTTCATATTTAAAATATGTTTGAATTAAATTATTATCATTTTTATGTTATTGTTATTTTATTATATGCTTTTAAGTTTTAACACCTATTTATTAATAAAAATATTTTTTTACGAGTTTACAATCAAGTTACATTCTTATCACAAGTTTACTTAAACTCGCGTCGGACAACCTTTATCCTACTTACAACTATTTAATGAATCAAAACCTCATTAGCACCGATATAACGTAAGTCTTTTAAGAAGTAATTAAATTTGCAATTTATATGCATGTCCAATGAATCCTCAATTCATCACGCGCGCATGGTGGAAAAAGTTAAGGAAAGCAAGCATTCAGTGGTTTCTCGAACTTTAAATTCAAACTATATTTATAGTTTGAAAGATGCCCATATAGGTTTTGGAGTTTCCAACATTCTTTTCGAAGTTTGCTCAATTTTCTAATTTCAGACGGGCCGGGTACTAAATCTGATTCATAAACTATTATATCTACAAGATACAGAATAAGTTTATATATAATATATGTTATTGTGTGCGGAAAGAGAAAAAAAAAGATATAAAAAAACTATAAAATAATTAATTCTCAGTCTCCCAAAACTTAATCAAGAGGGAAATATGATGAAGTACTATAATTAAGTTTATCAAACCTAATATATGCTGACCATTTTTTGTTCTGCCTAGCTAGTTACGTACATTAGTGTGTGTGATCTTTTCTAAATTGTTTGGAGATAATTCAGACTCAAAATGCTGAAACAAAAAAAAAATTATTGGTGGTTATAAGAAAAAAGATTTATTAATTAATTTCAAACAATATATAACTTTTGATTCAAATTCAATTACAATCGCTATTTCATATCAATGAGAACTTTTTTTTATCATATGCGACGCAAATTTACTTGGTTGTTTTAGTAATTTTAAATACCATTACATAAAATTTCTTGTTAATTTTGAACACTAAATATAAATATGCATTCATAACTTACACACTAATCCACTGTATTACTATTTGTTGTAGTCAGTATAAAATCAAATAAACTATTTTTTCACTATAGAAAAAAATACATTTGACATCATTCGCAGCAGAAACAGCAGTTAAATGTTTCACGTGAAATTCAAACCAATTTAAAGGTTGTTAATAAATCACAATCTTCGAACTTAAGAGTTAGTTTTTTCAGGTTAACAAGATAATTTCGAGACCAAAATAGTTTAACAAATGATATTTTTATTTTTAGTTAACAGAGACTTTCGCTATGGTCTTATATACACTCCTATGTTTTTAGATTTAGTTTTTTTTTTTTCCGGCTAGGAGGCTAGGAGAAGAATTGGAGATTCTATTAAGAGCTAATTAATTGAGCTTAATTATACGAAAATATTGCATGCATAAAGCTATGTGATACTGTGACGTCCAGGTGCATGAGAGATGAGTCAGCCTTTATTATTTTCATGTGAGTTTGCCAAACTAAAGTTTCCTCATAATACGTACAACCATCCCATTACTCTCATGTCTTTTGATTTGCCTTTTTTAGTATTGTTCTAGATTTGCCATTTTTAAAGTTTCATAGTGGATTATCATTTTGATATGGCTATATTGTAATCTAAAACTTTTTTCCCCTTTTTTTAAATCAGTTTCTTGAACTTATAAGTGGATCGGTGACTCATGGCCGCAACTTCAGGTCTGTACCAAAGTGTCTTTAAATATATAATTCTTTTTTTTTTAATTAATATAGCTCTCCTAATTACCACAGTTTGATGCGGGTATCTAGGGTAATTTTTTTGACTATTTGTAAAGATTGAGATGAGTTGAATTATATGAACCAAAAATAAATAAATAAATAAAAGTAAAGTGCGTCAGCTTTATTTTTCAACTGTAACATCAATCGTAAGTACAGACCATTCAACTATGAAAGGTATTTTTTCTTCTTTATGAATGTCAAATTATATATAGGCGTGTGTGGGTGTGTGTTGTTCTCTTCAATATAATTTAGCCTTTTTTTACGCTTTTAAAAACAATTCATTCCTTGTAAATTAAGTGAAGCAGGACATAATTTTACGTTGGCTCTTGTCAATAATCAAAACTATCAACTCATTTTGTAGTGTGAATTATTATAATTTTTTTTTCTCAGAGTTGATTAAATTGCATACGTTACTTGATTATGTTGTTTCATGAAGTGTCATACAAACTGATCTCAACATTTGATTTATGCACCCAAAAAAAAAAAAATCCATTTGATTTATTTTCTATATCATAAGGATGTATTTTTGTTTTTCACACACTACACATCTTCTTAACACAGAACTAATTAACTGTATTTAGTATAGTATAAAGAATAAAACTATAATTTTACATTGAAATTCACCAACAATATAATTATTTTTACCCTTAAATTAAATAAAATTAGTTAAATTGTAAAACTGTTTTTTGTAATATATTCCAAATTAAATGTCATTATACCTTAATAATATTTTTGGATTAATCTATCACTATCTGGCACTACTTGCAACCGACTAATGCGATTAGTGAAATATAGAGAACCATGCTACCAGCTATTTTTAAGCCAAATAATAGTTATAAACTGTACTTTAAGATCATGAAAAAATTTATTTTAGTATCTCTGCATTCCAACATATGATTTTCTAAGATGTATAAATATAGGAGAGAAACTACCTAATTGCTTAAATGTTTGAAAGTAATAATTATTTCACGTGAAGTGAGATTATATATCATTATCCATATATTTATATAGGGAGAAAGAATAATTAAAAAATGATTTAAAGATGAAACTCATTACATTTAAATAAGTATCAAACGATCCAAAACTGTGGTTATTTTACATTATTATCGAGTTATGTATAACAAATACTACCTCCAGTCCTTAAAATAATTTAGTCATAACATAGTTATGTATCATTTGGTTATATATCAATTTATAAACCGTACAAATTAATTAAGTATAAAAAATATAAATATAATTTATTTAGCTTATTTAATTTTCTTAAAAAATTCATCTAGGCCTTATATTAAGGATAGAAGTAGTAAGACATATGGCATAAGATATTTCTTTTTTTGAGGGGGGCATACGCATAATTCCTGTCTCTGTTTCTTCAGATAAAAGGAATGACACTTTCCTTCACCAGGAAGAGTTGCTTTACACATCTTCCTCTTTTGATTTCTCAACAGAAAATAAAAATAAAACTGATGATTAGTTGGAAAGATGCATTGAGAGCCTATGAAAATGAAAAGAAAAATAAAGCATTTCGTAGGTAATTGGTATAATATTAATGCCTTTGAATGGTTCAATCTACTTTTGATTAAAAACGACTCTAAATAATTACTCCGTATCATATTTGCAGAAGACCTTTAAACGATCGACAGGGTCCGTCCGATCCTGTAGTTTTACAGAACAATAATAATTCCTCAAAATAATTTATTCATTAATTTCCCCCGTAATTAAACAGCAGTACGTACTGTTTTATATCTTACTATTTATAAAGTTGTCCGAAATTAAATAATAATATTTCAAAGTTGAACCCTTTGAGACGAAGTGATCTTTGTGCTTTAATTTGTTTAGCATGGCCCTCCCAAAAGAGGCTCTACTGCCGAGTTATGCTTAACGAATAAGAAACTTTCTATTGACCCACAAATCTTTTATTAAAAGGATTTACTCCCTTAACCCCCATTATTCTTTTTAATGTATCCTTAAGATTAAAGACAGGTGTTGTTATTAGATTTACACTACTACTACGATTTGACACACTTATGTATACATTGTTCTTCTAGAAATGTTTGTTCAAAACAAGTGATAATCATATTAATGTCGATTGAGATAACAGAGTAATTTCAAGGCATTTATATCTCTAGGCCAAGTATATTTCATATATTTAGTACTATAGAAGACCATTGCCATATGGATTTGTTTGAATTATTACTTCCTCGTGTTGAGGTTATTGTAGGGCATTATTTATACCAATGATACGTATATGTGTGTATTAACATAATGCCACTTAATATGACATCCCAAATTTTAGGATTTGAAATGTTGAATGGGAATTAAATGTGAAAATTTGGTATAAATAATTATAATATTAATTATTAGAAATATAAGGCCTATTTTTTCCCTCAAAATTTTCGAGAAAAGAATAAATTTAAGAAAAATTAGTGTGGGATAAATGTGGATTGGGTCCCCAACACTCACCACACTAATTCTCTCATCTTCAAGCCACATATTCTCTTATTCTTATTCAGTAAATCTCATTTTTCATGCCAGTCATTATTCATTGGCCCAACACCTAAACAAAGAGAAAAGAAGAGATAGCAAAGATTTCAAAGCATACCTAGCACCAATAGGCCTTGTTTGTTATAGGGAAAGTTTGACCTAAGGAAAGGAAGATGACAATCTTCCACCAAAAAATTCCGTTTGGTAGCAGGATCTTTGTTCGAGTAGCATTCTGGTGAGTTCCAAGCTTTCCATGTTTGTACAAGAAATGGTTCCCTTCGAAATAGGCGGGAACGTTGACAAGTTCTTGGAAGATGAAATTTTCAGACCAAAAGACCCTGGGCAAAACTTTCGGTGAAGGCTCTTTCGAGTGCACAGTGAAGAAGGCAAGAAATAATCAAACCCAGACTCAAATACAAGAGCGAATTGGAAGACGCTTTCGGAGAAGAAGCTTGCTGCTGCTGTTGGAGTCGAAGGAGAAATTGAATCCAGGTCGAAGAAGCTACAATTCAAATAGGTACTTAGTGTTTATGAAATAGAATGTTGAGCTGCAATTCAAATCTGATGGTTTTGATGTACTGGTTTTGAAACTTGTTGTTTTGAAACGTATTTAAGTGTTATTGTACTGGTTTTACTGCTATCATATGAGTTCGAATTAGCCTATTTGGTTTGAACATAATGTTAAGGTTTGAATATAACAGATGGGCATTGTGGGAATTTCACCTCATCTTCCTACTTAACCAATACTCAATTCTTTCTATCAAATATTTTATTTTCCCTGAATTTATGTTCCAATCTTAGTATACCAAACACTTCAACTTTTAAAGTTCTCTCCTAATCTTCCTTTCCTTTCCTTCCTCAAATCTTCCCTGGAACAAGACCAAACTAGTGCAATTTTTATTGTCATTTCTCATTCTCCATTCGGCCCAACAAGACCCATTCCATCTCAGCTCTATTTTGATCCATTAAACACAACAGAATTGACCAGAGATCACGTTGAGCTCCATTGCTTCTCCATTCGGCTAGATCACGTAACCACACAGAGGCAGTGAAAGATTAGCAACGCCATCCTTTTCACGTTAGCAGCAGCGCAACCCTATTCCTCTTGAGCCCAGCAGCTGCACCATACTCCCTTGCTTTTCTTTAATTATGACATGACAATAGCACCCATATTCCTCCATCTCCCTCGTTATAATCCATTAGGCCTTCTCAAAAAAACAGAGGCAGAGACGGAGAGTGTGAGACAAAGGGAGTGAGAGTTGTTATTCTCATTATTTCGAATAGAAACCAGAAGAGAAGAGAGAGTGAAACCGAACGACAGAGAGAACGAGAAACAGAGGCTTAGAGCGAGAGTAAGAGAATCTGAGATCGAGAGGAAAAAGGAGGAGATGAACATCGCATGCAAGCTTGAATGTTGACAAGGTGAGCCTTTTGAACCTCTCCCTTTAGTTTCTTCATGTTGGTTCTGAGTTTAAAGCTTTCAAGTTTGTGGTTTTCTTGCTGCACATGAAACACCTTTGTTTTTTGGACTAAAAACAGAATGATCTAATGAGCTTCTGATTCATAGGCAAACCTTCGAGTTTTTGCATGAAGTTTGGTCAAAACATATTAGACATCTTACTATTTAAAATGAGCTAAAGAACATGAACTATAAAATATAAAATAAGAGTTATGATTTTTCAAAGTTAGAAGTTGAAAATTGAAAAACGTCAGTTTTCAAAAATGAACAGTTTTGGGGCTCGAATTTGAAATGATAAACATTCAATTTTTTCCATGAACTGTGATCAAACTTTATTAGACATATTAAGATTTAAAATAAGTCAAAAAACACCTAAATCGAATGTGTAGAATAAGAGTTATGATTTTTTAAAATTGACCCATATGCACTAGAAAATTTCAAACTCTATAAATGAATGATCATTTTTGGGCTCCAATTTGGAATGGGAAACCATTGATTTTTTTTTTCCTATGAAATATGGTGTGTTAATAGTACGCATAATAAGATTTAGTATGAGCGAAAGAACAGATTAAATGGACATGTAGAATGAGAGTTATGATTTTTCAAACTTTAATAAAAAATCTGGACAATTTCTGTATTCCAGTCATAGTGATCATTTTTGAGCAACATTTTCACTTGGTAAATGGTGTCCATTCCTCATGAATTTTTTCATAATTAAAGTAGACACAATAAACTTTAATTTGATAGGTCAAACACTTGATTTAGATTTGCATTGAAAGAGTTATGAATTTTTTAAATTGACCTATGAATCTAGAGCAAATTCTGGATAATATGTGATTGTTGTTTGTTCTAGACTTGTATGCATAGTAATGACTTTTGCACGTATTTTTTCTTAAAAATGGAGTTAAAATGATCATATAGGCTTTGAAACCACCCCATTTAAACATTTTTACAATCAGTTGTGATTTTTCAAAGTTTAATGAGGAAATATGAATAATCCTATGTCTAAATTCAAGTTGTATGTTTTTTTTTAAAAAAATTCTGGGAATGATACAGCCATATATTAGCATAGTGATTATTTTTCCCTTAGAATAGATTTATAGAGCTTCGAATAGAGATTTATTCCATCCCCATCGAAGTTATATGAAATTAATTATAATTTTTCAAAGATTTCATAGTAAATTTGGCAAAATTGGGCCTAAGAGTGAAAATAAAAAGTAAGGCCCAAAATAAATAATTTGGAATTCAAAAATTTAAATAAACCCTTGGAAAGTTAATATAGGCCCCTTAGATTGAGCCTGGTGCAATGACATTAGAGATTGTGAAGAGTTTAGATAAATAATAACTCGTCGTCCATTAATGTATGGTTATAGGACTCGACCATTGTCCGAGATAATTAAAAGGACTTGGAGTCAGATGAAGATTTTAAAGCAATCAAGTAGTAACTTAATCCTCACACACTTTGCATGACTGTGTATGTTTGTTTTAAATTACATGTGATTGTCCTCTCCCGTATGGATCGACACCACTCGTGTGGCTCAATTGAGCGAAAGGGCTGATCATGAAGAACATTCCTAGTAGCTAAAACTAGGTGTAGGGTCTATTGGATAGGTGGTCCATATGTGGATAACCTAGTAGCATTCAGATGACTCGGATGCTTCTGATTGAGAACCCTGGCGATCAAGGGAACTCTTAGTAGGTCCTATCTACTATTTCTAGTTGGGTGTTCCAATTGAGAACTCTAATATACATTAGGACTCTCAATACAAGCCAATTGGTTATATTTAGCGCTATGGTTATGTGATCTATGTTTGTTGTTTGTGCTATAAGAGATCTACATTATGTTTATTGAATGTTATGTTGTTGTGGATTGCTTGTTATGATTGACCATTATATAGTATTTATACTCTGTTTGCGAGATTAACTGTTATTATAGGATTCAAATTAAATCTCAAATGTCCTTAAGAGCTTAGGATCCAGGCATGGCCATAGTGGCGGATGAGATTCCAAAGGAAAGACAGCAAGTGCAGAAGGCTGATGACTATTGTTTAGACTTTAATAGGCTGTGGAAATTTATAGACATATTTTTTTTTATTTCCCTTTTTTGAAATTTTAATATTTTGGCACCGATACATTCACGAACCCTTGTATTAAGAACTCATTAGATTATTTCTACATACAACCAAGTATGTTTTAATTATCAGTTTCCTATTATATCTCTGTGTTGCTCACTAGTATTCACTGCATTACTCTAATAAGTGTCGTAATTACAAGGCGTATGGCACCTACACTTCTTAATACATAATATCCACTTTAGTCTGTAGTTTAATTTTTTTTTAAAATTATAATATGTCTTATATTAAAAACTGAAGATAGTACTATTTTAATGTTTTATTTCTCAATCCATTCAACCAAATATTAGCTATTAATCATATATGAATGACCTCGATTTAGTTAATCTAAATGAATTTATTGAATCATACTACTAAAATTTGAATTGTTCTGGTCTATGGGTATTAGTAATGACTTTTTTCTTCTTTTAATTGATACACTCAATACTAATTTATTGTTTATCTTCCTTTTTATTACTTTTCATAATTTTTTTCTCTTTTTTATTTTTATTTTTGTAATTTCAAAGCAATATTTTAGTTTGTTATAGTTTGACTGTTACTTTGATAAATTAAAAGTTGTCTTATCACTGTGTTTCTTTTTTGCCAACAAAAAAGAAACATACATCGATGACTCAGACATGACTTACAACCTAATTTGCACAATCCAGCAAATAAACAAAAACAAACCAAAAGACTTATTAAATAAATGAAAGAAAACTCTCCTAGTTAATTAAGTAATTGATCGCTACTATATATCTATGTTAATTATGTTCAGAGTGAATCTTCATTTCTCTGCTTATATTATTTCTGATTTTTCTTTGACTGCCATGGTCATTTTCTTAGCCAATTTAAAGGAGTGACACGTCAATGCAAAATTCTAGTAACACTAGGACCTGTTTGGATGTAACTTTCGTAGAATAGTTTTTAGGATTTACGAGGTAAAAATGAATTATGGATAATAGATTTTAAAGAATAGCTTTTAGGATTTATGAGGCAAAAATGATTTTTGGAGAATAACATTTGAATAAAAATGATAGTGTTTGAATATTGTTATCAGAATAGTTTTTTCAGGGTCAAATTTACCAAAAAGGACATTAGCTTTTGGTATAATTGCATATAAAGGATAATATTGTATTTTAAATATTATAAACATTATATTTCATAATAAATACCAAAAAATACATAACTTTGTGTACAAAATTAAAATACTTAAGTGTATTGATTGACATTGAAAAATACTTTATGATTTTAAAAATTTTATTTTAGGATATTAATAAAATATTTCAAGGTAATGAATAATCTTGAAAAATATCTCAGATTGATAAGTACTAAAAAGATACTTAATACTGATTGGTACTGCAAATATACTTCTAATGGTCTTAAAAATTTATTTTAAGATTTTGAAAAAATATTTAAGGCATTGATGGATACTGAAAAAATAATTTATGATATTATTATTTTTTATAATATTAAAAAAATATTACAAAATACAGACAGGGTGAAACGTTTAAAATTAAAACAAGTGGATAAGTTGCCAACAAATGGTTTTTTGGGTTACAAAATACAAATGGACCTACGATCATTGAAGTGTTGCCATTTAGTGGGCCATTTAACCCAACAAAGAATGAGGATTTCTCAGTGGGCCTCTTAGTTTGGGTCATGATTCTCTGTCTCCCTCTAGCATAGGGTTTTAGCTTCTTCTGACCGCGCTGCTATTAGGGTTTTGTCATTCGTGAATATTGCTGGAAAATATCACTGCGGGAACCCCAACCTACAATCTTCATGGATAATTCACCTCTTGGATCGTCTGAATTGCAACAATTTATCGCTGTAAGTCTCCAATTCGTTCTTTTCCCTGCGTTCCTTGCTATTAAATTTCTATGAAACTTGGAGCAAAGAAAGAGCAGAACGAATGTTGACAAGTCCGATTTATGCCATTTGATTTTCAGAATACTTGTAATTGCTGTTATTCGTAGTAGATTTGATTTCAGTGAACTTTTTCCATTCCTATGGACCTCTATTTTTTTTTTTTGGGGGGGGGGTTTCTTGCTTATCTGACCGAATCACTTGTATGGTTTCCCAGTATACTGGATTCATCACATACAAATTGATAGGCATACCGCATGATAATTCCACGAATTCTCAAGTTATTAGATTATGCCGAGCAGGGGAGCCTTATATGTGGAAACTTATTCGTTTCCGTGATCTATGTGTTTGTGTTTTTTATGGCTCGTTGACCGTCACGATGGCTCCTTGGCTAAGCTTGGGAGTATGGTACCCAGTCTTTTGCATTATAGGTCATGAATAGGAGAAATGGGGCTGCACTGTAGGCGTAATTGGGATTATTGGAATAACGAAGTGAGGACTGTTGTTTAGAGAGGCAATATGGTGGCGCTGTAAATTTAGGTTCTCGTTTTGGGTCAAAACCTGTACCTTGCCTGCAGGTTCAGTTATTCAACCTGATGCGTATATACTAGTTTTATGGTTTTATTTGTTCTACCATTGAAAAGGCGAACTGAATTTAGAGTAAACTTTTTTAGCATTCTTCCTGAATAACAATTTGCAGTTTCAACTACCCTTCTTTTACTGTTACTAAGATGAAACAGAATGTAATTCTCATGTTTGTCCCAAAATCTGATGTGACTAGCATTATCTATAACTTATGAATAGAATGGTTTCTTATCAATTTTATTACAATTTATAGGGTTAAGTTACATTCAGCATCCTAAAGTACTTCTGAGTAGCACTCACTATCATCATAAAGTAATTTGGTCAGCATCGGTATTTTTGCAGTAGTACTCAATATCAAAGTAATTTGTAGTGCATACACTTCGCTGATTTTGAATTAGCTTATTTTACCTGATTTTGCTACTGAAAAAAAAATACTGTAGTATACTGAGTACTTGCAGATACAACTTAGCCCTATAGTTATATATATATTGATGTTATTAAGATAAACCAGAGGTTTTATATTATATTATAAATATTGATGTATTGATACAATTTGTTGCTCCACCTTATATATGGTAAGCACTGCCTTCTTGTTTTAGGCATTCCTTTCTCACTGTGAATATGGGAGATACTTCTCCATATGCGTTCTTGATTGAAAAGTAATTATCTTTGTTCTTCAATGCAGCAAGAGAAGGAAAGAGCGATGGTGAATGAAATGGTGGCGAAACTGACGAGTGCTTGCTGGGACAAATGCATAACGGGCACCCCAGGAAGCAAGTTCAGTTCAAGTGAATCCACTTGCCTCTCAAATTGTGCACAGCGTTACATGGACTTGAGCATTCTCATCATGAAACGGTTTCAGAGTATGCAATGAAGATCATGGGCCACTGACGTGCTTTCTCAGTCTATATGCCCATTGTTAAACACTTAAACACCTATTCTGCTTGATCATCAATGTTACTACTGTTCACCAATTTTTGATGAGATTATTACTTCTGGATATTCATTTCTAGCATTTTTGGATCTTGTAAAATAACCCTCCTTAAATATTATGGGTAATTTATAGGCTTGGGGAGCTACCTGGCTCTCATTCGTCAAGTTTGTGCCTGGAATCAGTAGTATTTTATTGGACATCTTAGTAATGAATCTTGCTTGTTCGATGATGCCCCTTTTACTTCTCTCTCCCCCGTTTCGACTTCATGCGCCCTAACCAGGCATCGGGTCCTGGGACATTAGTAATGGATACAGGTTTCTCCCAAACTTAATCTACAAACTCTTGGGGATTTTTACCAAAAGCGAATAAGTAGTAAAACAATGTACCAAAATACTATACAATAGGAAGAATTTACCAAAATTCTACAATCCAAATCATTTTTTAGGTGAGGTTTAAAAATCGTTCACCTGAAGAACGATTTCTTCAAATGAAAATCTTAACACTTCTAAACTTAATCTCATGAAGAACGATTTCTTAACACTAATTTCTTATAATAAATGGCAACCTCTCTCCTAATAAATAAGATGAAATCATTAACACGATGATTTTTTTTTTTGCTTGAAACACGATGATTATTATTTTCTTAAAATTATGACTACCTAATAATAATTACATAATAATACAAATAATGATTACAAGAATGGGATAAGGAGTACATTAATCAAATAAAGCATTAAAAAATTAATACTAAATAATAATTAATTTTATGTGGATGAATAAAAATGAATCAACCTTATAAATAGTGACTTCCTATAGCACATTTAGTTCTCCTCCACATATGTTGTGGTCTTTGTTGTTGAACGTCAATCAATTTCTTGATATTCAAGCGTTTCACTCATTTATGTAGTTGATGTATTTAAATCAAATCACAATGATTCATTTAAAGAAATGGATTGTCAAGGAGTGGCAAATGCTTCATTTGACGGCCCACCATGCTCAAAAGTATAAGTATTACATTCATCCGAAAATAATGCAAGATTATCTAATTAATATGACCACAATTGAAATTGAGCAGGATTGAGTGAGTTAGAAGGGGAGATAATAGGGGTAACATGTAATGAGGTTCATGTTGTGCAGGGTTAGAAGAGGTCAATTGTGATGATAATGACGCTGACTTATAATGAATTGACTAAAATTTTGAGTCTCTTTTACTTCCTAACATTTTCATGTTTTACAGGTGACCGGATAGACAAGTAACTGTCATGTCACTTGCTCAGTCTGTCATGAGGAATTTGTTACCGGGCAACTCAATTGCCGGTGGAGCATATTGAGGGTTCATGTTAAACCACTAAATGTTTCGTTGGTCTTGAACAATTCTATCTCGATAATCAAGCATTGGGAAGGAGGAGTGATCTATAAACACGTAAAGAATTTTGCACCGAAGGATATTTTTGACAAACCCATTTTTAATTATTTTTTTAAAAAAGTCACATCATGTAGAACAACTTCTTTATTATTTGAAATCATTCTTTGCCAGAACGACTTTAGGTGTAGCATTACGGTAAATATTTTTTTTAATAGCATTTCGGTAATTTTTCTTTTTCTTTTCTTTTTGTTTATCGCATTCCGATAAAAAAACCCAAACTCTTCATGTTCGAACAACATGGACGATCTTAGAACCCGTTGGGCTGGGTTGGTATTGACTATGGATCGACAAATTGTCACGAGTGCTACGTTCATATACTAAGCTGACTTTTGTGGGTCATCGTTCCTTGGATCAGCTGACCAAATTATTGTTTTGCAGGTAGGCTGGGTTGGGCTTGGATCTGGGTCTGTGCCCAGACTTGACCCCCACTGTGTCTACATTGAGTATATGACAGTACTTCTACTAGAATTATTTTCAATAAAAGAGATACCCATGTTTTGTTTTTGTAAAAAAACTAAGAAATACCCCACTAATTTTACATCACAAAATAATCCTTCAAATTTTTTATTTTATTAAAATTAAATTTCTATTCAATCACATTCTCTCATTTTTTTTAATGTTTTTAAAAATTAATAAATATCATTCTTCTCACGATTTCATCTTAATCTTTGATTATTAATCATTTATACGAATGTGCACGATGCCACTAACCTGCCTATATATCATTTTCTTTGGCTAAACATAAACCTGCCTCTCAATGCTGGCATTTAAGAAAACTATAATTAGACTGTAAATTCATAATAAAAATGGAACAACAAATACGAAAAATATTTATATTTATAAAACCAGTTATAAATGTACACTTAAAGAACCTAGTTATTATTAATGAATAATCTGTAAATACCTCTTAGAACCTCGAGGGGGTGTAACCTAGCTCTCTTCAAACTCAACTCGCTAAAACTTTTTTTGTAGGAGTATTAAATATGAGTTTCTTGTGTCTAATTAATTTGTAGTGGAGGCCTAAAGCCTGAAGTTGAACCTAGGTCGTTATACAGACTTTTTTTTAAGTTTAGGCATGAACCTTTAAAAGGCTTGGTCAAGTTTAAAGCCTTTTTACAGACCTACTTATGATATAGGTCTTTTTCTTTTTTGCTCAAAATATGATGTAGGTCTTTAAATAGACTTAAAAATTAGAGTTTAAATGCTTATAATTTAAAGCCTACAATGTGATTAAAATAAAATTTAATTCTTATAATTTTATAAATCCAAATTAAAATTAATTCAAAAAGCTATTATTTGAGTTTTAAATTATAGAGAACCAATCCACCATGATAATTTAATAATTTTGTTTTTAAATTAAAATATAAATGATAAAAAATATAAATATAACATAGACACATAATATAAATGAAATTATTTTTTAAAATGTATAAATATGTTAGGTCTGAAGGCTTACAGGCCATGCCTTCATAGAATAGGTCTAACCTGTTTATATATTTAGGCCTCTAAAAATGCATTAGTTTGGTCTTTTGGTTAACACAAGCCAAGTCAGGCCGTAGGTTGCTTGATAGAGGCTTGACCTATTTCCACCCTATTGGAAAAAAAATGATAGCAGAAAGGAATGGTGTAATTATTTGAGAGTTATCACAAAAAAAATGATGGAATGAATTATAAACTTGTTCGCGCTAATATTATTGATCATTTCAACAATATATGTACTGAGAACATTTTTTTAGTATTCTACTAGGAATGTTATTTGATATATTGGAGAGGTAACCAAGAGTAAGTTAGGGTATTGGAGGGAACTATATATCATAGTTCTTTTTTTCCAACAATAAAAATCTAATATAGCAAAGAGAAGGTTTGCAATACAAGGCAAGATACGTTAAAAATAAATAAGATTAAACGTGTGAGAAGAAGAGAATTGAATAGTTGGAATCGATGCCATCTAAGCTTCACTTTCAGTACGATGTTATGGTTGTTCTATGCCTACATAAAGACTAGAGAGATGCTCCTCCTAGCGGTCAATGCATTTGGTTGTATGGTTGGATGCTCCTTCTTGATGTCAATATAAGGTATGTGGTTGAGACCATTAACCTTTGTATTTATATCACCTACCCTCCCAACAAAGCTAGGGTATGCTAGTAGCATTTTTTTACCTTAAGGGAGGTGAGATTGGCTCTGATGCCACTTGAAATGTGAGAGCTTCCTATCGTATTTATATCACCTACCCTCCCAACAAAGCTAGGGTATACTAGTAGCATTTTTTTACCTTAAGGGAGGTGAGATTGGCTCTGATGCCACTTGAAATGTGAGAGCTTCCTATCGTATCTGACGTGGGACTTGTCACGATTCACAGCCCATCACTAAGTGAGGGTCTACCCCTATCTACTAGTTTAAGGGAGGATAGGTGGGCTTTGATACCACTTGCAACTCGCTCAGGGGAGGAGGGTTGACTTTGATACCACTTGTAAAGTTGTGTCTCTCTCTTTGAGTTCCCTAATCATCATGTTCTGGGCTGCCTCAACATAAGAAACATTCTAAGAACTCACCCATTTTGAAATTTCCTTTGAAAAGGGTCTATAGCCCATTATCGAGTGAGGGCCCACTCCCATCTCCTCACTTAAGGAAGGAGAGGTTTACCCTGATACCAGAGTAACTTGCTTAGGGGAGGCGAGGTTAGCTTTGATAATACATGTAACGGTTGAAGCGCCTCATGCAAGAGGTCACCTATCCTGAAATTTCCTCGCTTGAGGACATTTAACAATATGAGGTGCTAACCATCATGACAAAAGCTCGAGTTGATAGCATAGGTGTACCACATATTATATATGCCCTTGAAACCTCCTCATCTTGCCCAATGTGGGACTTATCATTGTGAGATCATGACAAGCTACTCAAGTGAAGCTTCTTGGATGGATTTGTGTGGTCTTCCCCACTAGTACTGATAATGTTATAGCCCTTATATCAATCATCTTGAGTATCCCATTATTTAACTTCTCTGCCTTGAAATTAGTTATTTAGATATTTCTATAGTTGAATTTTTAATCTTATTTTCAGAGGATGGTTATCAGGAAAAAGAGTGTAAAACTTTTGTCTCACCCTATTATGCTTCTAATAAAAGCTATAGCTGCTATAACATATCTCTTCTATGGGCTTGCGCTTAAGGACTTCTATGTCACTGTAAGTTCTAGAATTTGATTTTGTGTTTTGGGTTTTATGCTAGGCACATAGCTTCTCAACGCAGAAGGTGTATGGTTTTAGATATTACAGATTGTTCAGTATGAAATGTATAGAACGAACAAGCCTGTGAAAGACAAGACGCTCCCAGGACACAAAGGCAAAGTAACTAATGAAAACAAAGAAGAAGCGATTAATGAGAACAAGAATGTCCGCCATGATTAGGAAAAGGATGAAACGATGACTGTTGAGATGGGAGATCAAAATAAGAAATTAGATGGAGAAGAAGAAGAAAAACCACTAGAGGCAAAAGAGAAAGATCAAGAACAACTATGTCAAAATAGGCAAGAACAACAAATAAAGGTTGTTGAAATACCACCATAGAATATAGTGGCTTATGACTAGACTAGGTTAAAGGGAAAAAGTTTTGTTGAAGTGGATGGTGCTACTGATTCCCTCGCCGAAAAAGCTTTGGATGGTGTTTTCGTTTTACAGGTTCTTGAGCCCAAGTAAATGCTAGCGTGTGTGTCTATATATATATATATATATATATATATATATATATATATATATATATAAAGCCCGTCGCCAAAAAAAGCTTTGGATGGTGCTTTCGTTTTACAGGTTCTTGAGCCTAAGTAAATTCTAGCATGCACACGCATACACATATATGGTTAAGTAACAAATCTACCCCGAAAGTATAGGGTCAGGAGCAATATTACCAGGAATTTTTTCTTGTATCAATATATATAGTATGTAATAATATAGTCGTTTGTAAAGGCTTGTTATATTATTATTGATATTGCAGAGCCTACTACATCACAGGTGAGTCTGCAAGGAATTAGAGATGGTTGTTCTTTTTCTTCATGCTTCTCTTGTTTCTTATGTTTTATTTTTGTTTCTTTATGTTATTTTGAATTTAATAATGAAGAACAAATCAATTCTTCATTTGTTGATTGATCATCGACAATGATATTGTAATAAAGGAAGGGAAGGGATAGAATAATTGAGAGAATTATGAGCTAAACAATATTCTCTTATTAAATCAATTAAATAACATATTACAATTGAGTTCTTTATTTATAGACTGAACACTAACTATCGTATCAACATAGGCCCAAAATACATGACCCATTTACATAATCCAGAACCTAACAATAACATATTACACTAATCTCAACACCCCTTCAAGTTGGGGGCTAAATACATCCATAGCTCCTAACTTGCTATGCATCCTATCCTATATATCCTTACCTATCGCCTTAGTTCAGACATTTGCCTCTTGACTATATGAATGAACATGTTGTAAGGAAATCACTTTCTCTAAAAGCTTTTCTCAAACAAAATGAAGATATCTCTCAATATGTTTTGTTCTTTCATGAAAAATAGGATTAGAAGCTATGTGCAAGGCTGCCTTATTAACGCAATATACGTTAACAAGGGTTAAATGTTCATAACCAATTTCCTTAAGTAGTCTAGCTGCTCACACAACTTTTAATACTGCCAAACCTAGATCCTGATACTCTGCTTTAGTTGAAGGCTTTGAGACAGTGTGATGCTTCTTTGTCTTCCATACCCTAAGAGAACCACCAAGCTTTAGAAGATATCCTATAACTGATCTTCTTGTCATTTCACACGATCCCCAATTAGCATCATAGAAACAGTCTAACATAGTGGTGCCTTCTCAACTGGTAATCACTCTTACTCAAGAGCTTTGCTTTAGGTACTGCAACACATGCAAAGCCGTCGTCATGTGACACTTCAGGGGATGGTGCATGAACTGACTTAAGACCTTCACAAAGAATCAAATTTCAGGTATGGTAGCAATCAAATAAATTAACTTACCCACTAGTCTTTCATATATTTTCAGATCATTAAATAGACCTTCCTCCATGTGCTTTCCTTCTTCATATTCTGGTAGTTTAAGTGTAGTGGACATTGGAATTAATAGTGGTCTGCAATTACTCATGCCAATTTCTGCAAGCAAATCCAAAATATATTTTTGTTGTGAAAGCACTGTAACCTTTATTTCTTAAACTCGTTTTTCTAGAACTATCGGTAATTATCATATAATCTATTTACACTAGGAATAGCACAATATCAACACCAAATCTCTTAAAGAACAAAGAATAATCATGCTTTCTATGTTTAAAACCACCACAAACCAATGCAGCACACAACTTATCATTCCATTGTTTGGAGGCCTTTTTAAACCATAAAGTGTTTTATTAAGTTTACACACCAATTCCCTCTTGGCTTTCAAAACCTTGGGGAATGATTATGTACACTTCCTCGTTTAGATCTCCCTGCAAAAACATGTTATCTACATCCATTTGAAATAAATCCTAACCATACATAATAGCTAATTTTAGAATAATTCTAATTGTAACCATTTCTTACCACCGATGAGTAGGTCTCATGATAATTGTTCCTTTTTCTTTGAGTGAAAAACATTTAGAAACTAGATGAGCTTTATACTTATCAATAGTGCCATTAGATTTATACTTAACCTTATAGACCCATTTGCAACCAATAGGCGTTTTCCCCTTTAGGAGAGAGACAATATCCCATGTTTTGTTGCGCTTGAACCTATTTTTCATCTTTCATTGATTCATAATAAGAAATAGGCTCAACAACCGAATATATATTATACAAGAAACACATGTATGAGCTAGAAATATGACTATAAGACACATAATTCTCAATAGGATACAAACATTTTCTCTTCTCTATCTATGTAATCTTGACTTTGAGACAACAAGTCCGCAAACATATTTTGTCACCCATATGGGAGGTCTACGCTCCCTTGCAAGCCTTTCATGGCCAACAACCAATGTTTGTAAACATGGTTGAGTAAGTGTATTTTTGAAGTTAGGAATACCACTTCCATGCTTAGTTTCATAGTCTACATTTTCTCTCATTGTAGGAGAACAATAGGCTGCATACTCACTCGTCCTAAAGGTAAAATCATCGTCAAATAAAAACATTTTGTGAAATTTTGTACTGTCATTCATCGGATCATCATGCAAATTATGATAAAAAGGGAATGCTTCCTCAATAAAGATAACATGTATACTAACCAAAATATTCTTAGTGCGCAAATTAAGAAGAACATACCCCTTTTGATGACTTAGGTAACCAAGAAACACACAAGGAATGACACGAGACTGAAATTTATCACAATGAGTCAAATTAGTAGCATATGCCAAACAACCAAAAAAATTTAAACCATTATAATCAAGTTGTTTCTTATACACCCTTTCATAAGGAGTTTGAAAGCCTAAGATTGCCCGATTAATTAGGCATGCTACATTTTGATACACTCCCCCTAGAACTGAATGGGTATGTGAGATTGAAGCATAAGGGTCTTATGCTTTCTTTCTACAATTCCATTATGTTTCGGAGTATATGGACAAGATATTTCATGTATAAATCCCTTTTCAAGAAAGTATTTTGCATATTATTGTGTACAAATTCAGCTTTATTATCACTATGCACTCTTTTAACATGAAAAGCAAAATGATTAATAACATATGCAAAAAGTTCTTTATGTATCGAGCATTTTCAGATTTGTGTCTTATGAGAAATACCCCAATGGGTCTTGAGTAGCCATCAACAATCATAGGAAAGTATTGATGACCTTGACGTGTAGATGTCTTATATGGACCTTATACATCCATGTGAAGCAACTCAACTTTTATTTGTTTGCTTATATTGAATGCAAGCTTCACAACTTTTATTTATATTGAAACCTTTGTCTTTTAAAAAATTGAGATGCCTTAAAATAGACAATGGGGGCACAACCCAACCTATTATGTAATGTCTAGATATCTAAGGGTTCATTCTGGGTGTAAATTCCTTTATCAACCAAATTTACAAGATTAGTATTTGGCTCACTTTGCAAAATGTATAGACCATCAATTAATCTACCAGTCGCCTTCATTTTTCTAGCTTGAAGTCCCTACAAAATACAGTGGTTGGGGAAGAAAGTAACCATACCATTTGCATCATTTGTAACTCATGAGACAGATATCAGATCAACCTACAATTGTGGTGTATATAAGACATTATGTAACTCAAAATTGCTAGAGAATTTCGCGTCCTACATAAGTTACTATCACTTTATCACCATTAGAAATTTTAATTGTTTTAATGGGCCCTGTAGATTTCTCATATGAGTACAACAAAAATAAATCTCCAACCATGTGAGTAGCTGCTCCAAAATCAATTACCCAATTAACATGTGAGTAAGGGTAATGAGAGAAATTCAAACCTATACTGGTTAATGCATGGATGTTTAAACTTGGCTCAGTGTCCTTTTTGAGGAATTCCATGAACTTGTCGTATTGTTCTCATGTCATCACTGTGTTATATTCCCTCCTTATCAAATTGACTAAAATTCGCTGCCTGAAACGTCTCTTGTTTGCTTCCTTTAAAAATAAGTACGGACTCCTACCAAATGCTAGCAATTATCTTTAACATGTCTTTTCTTATTGCAGTAGGAGCATTCTGGCAGTGAAATATTTCATCCTCTTCCTCTGTCACACCCTCTTCCATGGGCAACCATTGCAACTCCTATGAGTGGGTGTGTTTTTCCATTGTTACAAAGGTGACATTAAGCCTCCTCCTCTATGATCATACTAAATGCTTGATTTACAATCAGTAAAAGGGCTCATAAATATAATTTGACTCTTAGGAACACTGTAAGTATCATTTAATTCAAGAAAAAACTGCAACAGTTTTTGTTATTGTAGACATTGTGAATAAACTTAAGAAGTAGGACACTTACATGAGGGTATCAAAAATAAAATAGATTCTTCTTCCTAGAGTTCTTTCATCTTAGAGTAATACCGTGAAACTAAGAGAGTCCCTTGCTACATAGAATTGATTTCCCGAAGAAGACTGAAAATGCACGATCATATTACGTTGTCAAAACGTTCTTGCATATCAACCCAAACAAGGTATGCTTCTTGATGAAATATGACACTATTGGCCAACCCTTTATAGACTAAATGCATTAACCAAGAGAGAACAACGACATTGCATTGTTCACATTGATCATGGAGTCGAGCACCTTATGCATCCTTGGTGCATGTCCCGTCAATAAATCCTAGTTTATGTTTCCCTTTAAGAGCGATTCTCATTGACCAGCTCCATACAGTGTAATTCTCACACCCAGTAAGTATTTGTGGTATAATGGCTGATCCTTATGTATCAAAAAGATGAAGGTAAAGAGGATAAGTAAATGGAAGGGAGTCACCGGTTAGCTCGTCCTTTCTTTCTGCTATGGCTAATCCCCAAAAAAACCAGAGGTGAGACGAGATGAAAAAATTGAAACAGGAAGGGGGACTTAGAGGCACAACTATTCTAGGTGCCAAAGAAGAACATAACATAATGGTTCTAGATTTTGAAGGAGATTGTATAGGCGCAATGATTTGAGCGAGTAACCCGACGATACTAAGCGATCTAAGTTTCGACGATGGTGTTTTGGGTTGTTAGAAGGAGAAAGGAACAGTGTTCTAGTCATCTTCGACCATTCTAGTGGAGACTTTGATCGTTCCTAAGGAGATGACAACAACATGGCTCACAAAGATGAACATGAAGATAGATGGGCAACATCTTCAACTTTTTTGGTGGAGCTTGTAGAGATTCTTAATTTAGGTTCAGTTGCAAAGTCTTTCTTGAATCAACTCTGATTCTCGCTGAACCCAGAAGGCGAAGCAGAGACTCGCGATTCAAGATATGCCTCCAGTTTAGTCACGGATTTCGTGTTGAAGATTGTACAGGCACACAGATATGAGTTGTGAGGATTTTGTTTCGTTTAATAGTGCTTGCAGAAAGCAGCATCCAACTTATCTTGTCGAGGATTTGGTCATCCTCAATTTGGGTTATATGTTGTAGAACTCCTGTTGCAAAACTTTAAGTTGCAATATCGTGTAATGTGGTTTGAATATGATTCTTGAGGACCTGAACTGTGTTGGTTTCTCTGATATTTTCTTGGACTCATGGCCTGAAGCTTTGGTACCATGTTAAACTAAGTCATATGAGCTTAACAATTCTCTCTCTCTCTCTCTCTTTGTTTTTTTAATATCAAAATCTTAGGAGAGGGGTTAGGCTTAAACTTGCCTAGCGGAGGAATTCAGGACTGACTGATAGCACATAAGCCTCCATCTCAGCCTAGGTTACCCATGCATCCCAAGCTCCAGGATGCATCCACCAGCGCCACAATAGTTAGAGGAATCGATCCCTCTCCATTTGTGAGAGCGTCAGACCCTTCAACTATTATACCACGGACATGGGGTTACAATATTCTCTTATTGACTTTGAACAACATATTACAATTGAGTTTTCTATTTATAGACTGGACACTAACTATCATATCAACATAGGACCAAAATACATGGCCTATTTACATAATTCAAAACAACATATTACACTAATCTCAACCGTTGGTTGAGCTTTGTTGGTATCTTAATTTCTTCCCGCAAAAGGTTCGTGTTGGGATTCGTACATACAGTGAAATTAAATTTATCCAATAAATTACGAATCCCAAGAAGAGGATCTATCAACAATGTTTAAATCGAGTTAGTAGTTAGAAACCGTACCTATGCGAATTCGTGTGCATGTTTTGCAAACTCGTGGGCTAACACCTTCTTGATCAATCAATCTCTAGGAGCCGACTCTACAAATCCACTCCCTCTATCGGTATCCACACCGAACAGCACTTCAACACGAACAGTAGCGTGCTAGCGCCTTCAAGCTTTTGTCTCACGTCTCTCTTCCAGAGTTCTTTTGTGGCTTTTGAATTCTCTTATGTGTGTGTAATCAAATCACTTACAACATAAGGGTATTTATAACCCTAATGAGCCACATTAAATATTCAAAATCAATCTTATTAATTTTGAAATTGAATTGGAAATTAAATCTGTCTAATTGATTCAATCAAATCAATTTATTTAATGCAAATTAAAAGCTATTTGATTTGATTTATCTTCATAAATCAAATCTGAGATATGATATCTATTAAATCATTGATTTATCTTTATAAATCAAATTAGGAAGTTATTTAATGATTAGCCCTTAGGGCATAATTTCTAACAGTCCGTGACGGAACTATTAAAAGTAGATTAATTTTTTCACGTCCCAAATGACCTGAACATTTTGTCATCGACTTTTAGAGTTTTAGAGCATTTGTTGTTGGTCCTCTACATCCCCATTCATTGCTTACACTAATTAATTGGAATTAAAATGCTAGTATTTATGAAAATATTATCAATAAAAAGTTTATTGAATTTATATATTCTCTACTTTTATTCTTTTAATGTAGATTGATTTCTATAAACCACATTAGACTCTGACTAAATAACAACCTTGTTGATGTCTAAGCCTTTCGAAGGAAGGGATTTCAAATATGGACAGGTGTGGAATTTAATGATAACTAGTCAGCAGAACATACGAGGACATTGTATGTGCCACAAATAGCAGTACTTAACAATTCGGCCAAAATAAATGAGAGAGTGGGAATCTCTCAACAGTGAAGTGATCTTCTGATTGAGTGAGTATGTACAATGAGTAAATATCCTCTTGATGAAGATGACGCTGCCCTTTGTATTCTTTAAGACATAATTGAAAAAAGAGGTAGCCGTTTCCAAATTGTATGGTTGAGATGATGAGATATGAAATTATGGTTTGTGATGAGGGAATTCCAAACTCTGCAAACAGACGTGAATTTGACAAGAGACTTGACGGGTAGTCTGTGAAGAATTTCCTTCCTTTGAAATTTGCATTAAAGTCACTTGCATATGGAAGGAATGGTTGGAAATTAATCTCGGATATATCTCTCTCTCTCTCTCTCTATATATATATATATTATATATATATATATTATTTTTATGGCTCGTTGATCGTCATGATAGCTCCTTGGCTAAGCGTGGAAGCGTGGGACCCAATCTTTTGCGCTATGTACCTGCTGTTGGTCCGACAAGAGAGATAGCGGACATATCATATTATATGTGTGTGTTAAATGTTTTACATATAAGAACCTTTGTTGTCGTTTTTATAATGGTTTACATAGCATCCAACTTTATTAAGGGTTCAGATAGTCTCAGAAGCGTTTTTCTCCTCTTCCCTCAGCGTCTTAAATCTTGTCCGTAGAGATTATCCAAAAGCTGAAATTTCACCAAGTCATCAAGCAATAAACAATGAATCTTTGCTTGGTACTAGTACAGCTTCAACTTGCTCATTCAACTTTCAACTTCTCTCTCTTCTTCCCACTCTCAATGTTCTCGTGTTGCTAGCCTTCCATGGCTGTTCTTCTTCAATCTCCCACCTTGTATAAACTCCTAAAGATAATTAAATAGGAAAGGAGGAAGAGGTGGACAAATTTTGTCTACAAGAGGAAAGAGGGAGACGCAAATTGCAATCTGATTTTTATCCTCAACCTTCTTCTTCCTCAACATGCCATCCATTGAAGCAGAGGAGAGAGGAGTTCGATGTTGTTTTGTAGAGCCTTCACCTTCATCTTTTTCATCAATCAAAACAAGAGTGAGCAAATGGTGAGAGAGGAAATTGATGTTGTCGAGTTGGAACCAAAAGATACGTTTGAACCTCTTCGTTCTTGAGAACAACAATGAAGAACTAATGGAGAGAGAGAGAGAGAGAGGCAGGGCTAAGAGGATTTCATGTCAGGAATACAGGTGGGAGATCGAGGAAGAACAACCATGGAAGGCTGGCAACACGAGAACATTGAGAGTGGGAAGAAGAGAGAGAAGCTAAAAGTTGAATTAGCAGGTTGAAGCCGTACTAGTACCAAGCAAAGATTCATTGTTTATTGCTTGATGACTTGGTGAAATTTCAGCTTTTGGATAATCTCTACGGACAAGATTTAAGACGCTGAGGGAAGAGGAGAAAAACGCTTCTGAGACTATCTGAACCCCTTTATTAAGTAATTTTCAGTAGCATTTAGTATTTTAAACAATTTTTTTAATACATCAAACATCTTAAAATATTTTTTTAAGTGGCATTAAATATTTTTTTAATATCATTTAGTCTTATTATAAGTTTAGGTCCCATTGCTACCAATAAAAAGAATTACATTAAGAGGAAATTTTCACTAAAAATTACTTTAAAATACTAGGTGTTATTAGAAAAATAGTTTAGGGTGTCAAATGCATAAAAAATTAATTTAAAATACTAAGAACAATTAGAAAAATACATGAGGACACTCAATGCTAGTTAATTAACCTTAAAAGCTACACAAGCAACATTAATTAAACATGAGACATCGAAATAAGCTAAGCAAATACTCCTTTTCTATTTTGTTACTAACTTACTACTACACCTCCCTGAGGAATCTACTACGTTTTGATGGTTTGATAATTCACATTAATTTGCAATAACTTCTGTTAATGGTAGTTTGAATCTTGATGATAAAAAAGCTTTAATGATCTACATTAAAATTCGTAATGATTGAAAATAAATGCGTCATGAGTTCTTGTTTTAATGGTTCGTTGATCGTCACGTACAATAGCTCCTTAGCTAATTAAGCTTGGAAGTATCAAGTATGGAACCCATTCTTTTGCATTCTAAGTCATGAATAGGAAAAATAGGGCTGGACAGTAGGCTTAATGGGGATTATTGTGATAACAAAGTGAGAAGTGAAAACTGTTGTTTATAGAGGCAATATATATGGTGGCTCTATAAACCCAAAATTTAATTTGTGTCTTGCCTGCATGTATCTTCAGCTACTCAACCTGACGTGTGTATACTAGTTTTATGGTTTTGTTTTATCAACCTCTTAATAAACTCATAAATGGAGAAATATATGAATACTTTTATTGAAAATTACAAGCCAGCCACAATGGCATTATGACAATCAATTCTTCTCGGATGAGTCTATTAACCCTAACCTCTAGGATTAATGAGAGGTGGTGATCTAAATTAACTTCCCTTATTTTGGGTGGGATCAATCTACCATCCTTCATACTTTGATTCATAAAACTAGACCTCTATTCATAGGTTTTTATAATGATTAACTATCTCTAATAACAATAAGCATCTCAACCAACTAATGATTTTTATATCTTCAACACAACCATTAAAAAGGCCAACTGAATTTAGTGAAAAAAAAAATACATGTAAGGATAAATTTTCTATTGATTAAAAGACAAAAATAAAAATAGATGCAATACAATTAGATAGTCTAAGTTGTAACCGAGGCTACTACTTTTTGAGCCATCTTCCTGAATAACGATTTGCAGTTTCAAGTATCATTCCTTTACTGTCATTAAGATAAACTATAGATTTACATAATGAATATACTTTCCTCTCAAATTGTGCACAGCGTTAATTACATGGACCTGGGCATTCTCATCATGAAACGGTTTGAGAGTCGCAAACTCTTCATATTCGTATAGTACGCTGACATTTGTTGGTCATCGTTTCTAGGATCCACTAAGTAAATTAGTATTTTGCGGGCAGGCTGTGATGGGCTTGGCTCTAGACATTTCCCAGCCTGGTTCCTACACTAGCCTAATTGTGACCCAATGCCCAGCCAAGTTTAGGCCGAGCCATTTCCCGGTGGGTACCCAATATTGTGTTTGGGTTTAAGATTTTTTACAAAATTACGTTTTGGGTTTAGATTAATGGGTTATATTAATTTTATTTTTGCATCTGATTAGCCTGCTTGTCGCCCCCACAGTCAAACGAGTTCTTAAATCCTAGCTTTTATTATTAGGCTTTTGTGTTAAAATTGAAGAAATGGAGCATAGATGATCGGGTCTTTTATATATAATGTTTTGGGTTTAAATCAGGGCGTATGCATGGAATAGATTTTGTTGGGAAAGGCAAACTCCACTTCGTCTCTCAAAACCCAACTCGATGATCCCCTCTCTAGCTATGGGCGGAGCAACACCACCTGAATTCATTTAAAAAAAAAAAAAGAAGGAAAACCAGCATAAATAATTTTAAATTACAATCTACTAACAAAATTTTTGATGATAAATTTTAAGGCCCTGTTTGTATAGAAGAAAAGGTAGGAATGGAAATGAAAAGCATGGAATGTAACGGAAAATATATTGCCACCATGCGTTTAGTTCTCACAGGAAAAGAAAATAGGTTTATAGGATTTTCTTTTTTTTTTTTGTTGGAAGAAAATAAGATAGAAAAATGAGATAAAATACCATTTTACTCCTAAAAGATAAAATATTATTTAAGATCTGCACTCACTCATAATTTGAGTATGCACTAATTTGAATGTGCATGGAATGCATACTCAAATTTGAGTGTGCGCACACTCAAATCTCTTATCCTCACTTAAATAAAAACATGTCTTTTCCTTTCATTCTCTTAACACGATCGGAAAAATCTCATCCTCTTTGATTAGCAAAATTTATGGCAAACTCTGTGTCTCCTCCTCTCATCCCCACTGACAGATTCGTCTGCGTCTGAATCTTTTTCCTTCTTCATCGTCATCTTCTCTCTATGCCATCATCACCATTGCCTTCTTTGAAACTTTACGTCGACGAGCGGGACACGTACATGGCCATGGTATTATCGACCTCGTTGTCGTCGTCAACACTGCACAAGGTGCTGCTTGTATAGATAGAAAGCTTGGCACTGAAAATGGTAGGTTGGTCTTCTCCATCCACCGGAAAAATTGGTGGGAAAGATTTTCTTATTTTTAAGGGAAAACGGCCCACAGGTGAAAAATCAACATTTTCCATTTCTTTCCTCTAATTTTCCTTAAACTAAATAGGGCCTAATATTTCAAGGAAAAAGGAATATATATGTGTGTGTGTATATATATATATATATATATATGGGTTTATCGTTTGTCATGTCACTGGATATAAGCTTTTGTCCAGTGAAGACAAAACTACGTCGTTTTATCATTAAAAAAAAACTACAAAATACTGAAAACAAATTCTTTCTCTCACCTTCTAGTAAATCGAAAAATTCGTGTAATAACTTCCCAATGAACAAAAAAATTGGAATATAAACTACCATCACAATTCCTTGATCATTAATTTAATTGAAAACTAAATAAATGAATAATATTTAAAATATAATTTACTAATAATAAATTTAAATTAATAATTCCATAATTTGAAAAATATTATTTTAGTTAATTAGTAATTCTTAATTATTAATTAGAATTATTTCATTTATTACAAAAATAATTATTAATAAATTATCGATCCTAGAATTGTGACAGCAGTTTATATTCCAATTTTTTTGTTCACTGAGAAGTTATTCTATGATTTAGATTGATTTAATTTTATTAATTTAGATTGATTTGATTTTATTAGTTTAAATTGATTTCATTTTATTAGTTTAGTATTAGTTTTATTTTATTAGTTTAGATTGATTTTATTAGTCTAATTTTTAGTTTAAGTTGATTTGATTTTATTAGTTTAGGTTGATTTCATTTTATTAGTTCCGATTTTTTTGTTCATTGGAAACTTATTCTGCGACTTTTTCGATTTACTGGGAGGCGGAGGGAAGAATTTATTTTCAATTTATTTTGTAATATTTTTTAATAATAAAACGACGCAGTTTTGTCTTCACTGGATAAAAACTTATATCCACTGACATGACAAACGATAAACCCTATATATATATATATATATATATATATATATATATATATATAGGGTTTATCGTTTGTCCAGTGAAGACAAAACTATATCGTTTTATCGTTGAAAAAAAATCACAAAATAAATTGAAAACAAATTCTACCCTCCGCCTCCCAGTAAATTGAAAAAGTCGCAGAATAACTTCTTAATGAACAAAAGAATCGGAATATAAATTGCTGTCACAATTGCTGGATTGGTAATTTATTAATTTAATTGAAAACTAAATAAATAAATGATATTTAAAATATAATTTACTAATAATAAATTTAAATTAATAATTACATAATTTGAAAAATATTAGTTTAGTTAATTAGTAATTCTTAATTAATTTATTATAATTCCTTCATTTATTATAAAAAATATTATTAATAAATTACCGATCCTGGAATTATGAAAGGGTTTATGTTTTATTTTTTATTTTTTTGTTGAACGAGAAGTTATTCTGTGAATTAATAGATTCACAGGGAGGCAGAGGGAAGGATTTTTTTTTTCAGTTTACTTTTTAAATTAATAATTACATAATTTGAAAAATATTAGTTTAGTTAATTAGTAATTCTTAATTAATTGATTATAATTCATTCATTTATTACAAAAAATATTATTAATAAATTACCGATCCTAGAATTGTGATAGCATTTTATTCGTTTGATTTAATTTTATTAGTTTAGATTGATTTAATTTTATTAGTTTGATATTAGTTTTATTTTATTAGTTTAGATTGATTTTATTAGTGTAGTTTTTAGTTTAGATTGATTTGATTTGATTAGTTTAGGTTAATTTCATTTTATTAGTTCCGATTTTTTTGTTCATTAGGAAGTTATTCTACAACTTTTTCGATTTACTGGAAGGCGGAGGGAAGAATTTGTTTTTATTTTATTTTTGGATATTTTTTTAATGATAAAACGACATAGTTTTGTCTTCACTGAACAAAAGCTTATATCCAGTGACATGATAAACGATAAACCTATATATATCTATATATATATATATATTCAATGGTGGTGGGGCCTTTTTGGTGGAACTATTCATTGTACAAATTCAGGTTGATATTGGTAATTCATACTATTAAATTTAAATTCCCATACTCTGTATGTCTTGAAGTTAACCATATTCATAACTTTACTAACCTTAATCAAAACACGACGTAAGCTATAAAAATTAATAATTTATTTTTTCCCATAAAGAAAATATTGGCAAAGCTACTTCCACCATCATCAACTGGCATTGAAACCGCCACACCTGGGATCTCATTTATCTAAGGGCCCGCTTGAGTTGTCGTTTAAAAAATACGTTTAGATCAAGATAAAAGTACATTGTAAATCAAGTCAGAAAAATACCTTCTACCACTAATACAAATAAGCACTAAATAAAACCATTGTGGGGATGACGAAGTGGCACGAGGAAATAAAAGCCACCCTAATCTCATCTTACCCAAAAAAATAAAATAAAATAAAAGCAAGCATGATCACAAATCTGACAGTGATGGGGTGAAAAACAGAAAGCAATGGAAACGAGAAAGTGCAAAATGTGCACTCAAAATTCCAACTATCACTTTCAGCAAATCCTACTTTTCTTTTATTAATGCGCAGACATGCTACTTTGAACGACTTAAGCGATCACCACACTTTAAATTCACCAAGTAACTATCATACTATATATTATCTATAAAGCAGGATTCAGTCACGTTTCAGATTTCACTGTCAACCCCAACCCAATCTATCTTTAACTTAACCTTTTTTTTTTTTGCTTTTGCACTTTAACTCTTTAATCTTTTAATTTACATCAAGAAAATTGTATCACCCTATACAGCCGCCTTTGTTGAGATCCCACCTATGCCACTAGTCATCCCATATGATATCCCAACTTCAGGACCAATGTCCCACCTAATATTGCTGCCTAAATCCTGCGACTTATCGGATAATTCACTATCCACGACAAGTCCTTCAAATTTGTCTGAGCCGTCTTTGTATTCACCTTCTTCATTACCAGCCTCGTTATAATCCGGCCTTCCCAAGTCCGAGTGACCTGCGGGTTTTCTCATTAAAGAGCTGACAGACTCAAGACCCATTCTTTTTGATGGAGCTGATGGCTCAATAGGAACCCTAGACCTGAAATTGTTCTTGGATGGAGGAATTCTAGAGCAGAATACTTCCTTGAAGTTCCCAAGTGTCCCTCTGTGATACGGGTTGTCATATTGATCATACCGGTATCTAATATTCTCATATGTAGTCTTCAAATAAAACAAAAGGGATTGTCATTCACATGTCAGTAAACTAAAAATGGACATATAAAAGAGGTAGTTGAAATAACATCATGTCATCATATAAAACAGCGTACTGCCTACATGAGAATTCACTTCATGAGTAAAAAGTCACATTTCACATATCAAGGAGAGTTAATATAATGTTCGGTGCTAATAATTTACCCTCATTTTGGTTTTAATCCTCAAAAGACAAAATGGTCCAAATTTTTTGTTGATGTTATCATCCGATATTTGGTTCGGGTTTTGTGGTTGCCAGTTGCCACTCCCATCACACATGTCTCTTCTAGGACTCAAACTCAAGACCCAGGGGCCTAACGCCGCTAGATCAACTATGTGTTGATAAATAATCCAGGTTTTTAATATAGGGACTAGCATTTTAGACGGAAAAAAATTGAGGGACCTAAACCTGTGATTTGAAACTATAAAAACCAAAATGAAGGCAAACTATAAGGACTAAACAGTGTATTAACCCTATCAAGGGAAAGGACTGTGAGTTGAATGAGCATCCAAACCTGGTTTGTGCTGATGAGATATGTATGGAAAACTGTAAGGCCACCAACAAACCATACAGAAATAAAGGTGTAGATTATTAGTGCCATGGACGCAGGAGTTTTGATCATTGCCCTCCAAATTGATATGTGCTCTGAATCCATGATCCTCTTGATGTAGACCCAGCAAAAGGCATGCACATATAAGCAGAGAAGAGTTGCAGAGAAGACAAACATGTAGAAAAACCGGTAATTTCGCTGCAGTCAAGAAGCAAAAGAAAACTCTGACTTATCACCATCATGATCATGTCTACTATTACAACAACATTTTATTAACAGTGTCACATCCATGTGGTTATACCACAGTAATTAATGCCGTGACATCAGAAAATAGCCAAAATTGCAAAATGCATGCAATGAAGTAATCATTTTCAATTTCCAGCAGAAGCAAAGGAAAAATGGGGGAAAAATGTATTCAGAAAGTTTGTCAGCTGAGAAATACTAAGATTTCTAATGGACGCAACATATTCTAATATCTGTAGTATGAGGATGAAGCTATAGCTACTAGGATAGGCCAATCCTGTCCCTTCTTACACAGCAAATTCTATTATTTATGCCAATACTACTTAGCACTTTCTGTTGCAACACTTCAACATTTTGCAAGCATTTTACCTAAGAATCCCAATATATCGTCAAGCAGAAACTAAGATTGCCTATACTTTTTTTCCAGGCCAAAAGATTACCTATATATTCAGTCCTTCATAGCAACTATATATTTGAGCACAGTTTAAATTTAAAATTTGAATATTTTGCTGAATTTGTCTTATGGTTTAGGGAAAGAAGAGTGCCTTGTTTAATAGTCCATGGACATGGATTAATGTATACAAGAACCCGGGGGAGGACCAAAATCAACCTTCTAAATAAAACTAGCATAATAGGAGCAGTCCTAGGCAGCATTCTCTTCATAAAGTCACTATGAAATTCAGGGCATATTATATTTTGAAAAATGTCTTACCAATCCGATACACTGACCCACCCAAGGGCAGTGATGATCAAATCGCTCCACACAGTTATCACACACTGAACAATGAGAGCAACGGGGAGGTCGATATAGCTGGCAGGTATCACAATATTTGGTCCTTACAGGTCTACCATTAACAATGACATCCTTTGTCCTTGGCAAATGTCGCCTTGGAGACTGTCCATCGTTGATCCTATCACTAAAATCAGAATCATCTGGTTCGGGAGGATATGCATTGCGAGGTATTATGCCAGGATCCCTTGCTGATGCCAGCACAAGGACAGTCAGAGACTGGAAAAAAATTTTAAGAATTGAGAGTACTGTACTGAATGAACTATAATGAAAAATTACGGTAAACTTTTGAAATCAATATACGGAGGCATCATTTTCTAAGCACTTGAATAGGGGAAACAAAGCATAGAAGTTATAAAGCAGTAGAAACCAATGGCGAAGCAAAATTGATATTTCCATAGATGTATCAGAGTTACACGTTGGAAATAATGCCTTTAACACTATAGCACCTCAATATAAAATTCAACACCCGGGCTTAAGTTAAATTACTTTAATCTAAGATCAGATCTACATCATATCTTTCAATTCTTTTGTATTTCAAAGGGAACCTGACTTCTTCAATTACCAACTCTCTTACTCCCTCTACTGCCAAGTCAACACTGCGTTCTGTTTCTTCAACAGGCACTTGGGAGGCAGCAGATTTTTAACAGAATATCGACAGAGTTCATGGACATGTTTCAGAGTCTCAGCAGTATCAAGGTGTAATTTCTAACATTATTTATGGAAATCATCAGAACTCTTAGGTATTGATGATAGTTACTGAAATAAGCCGCATTACCAATCTAAATATGGAATTCTTTTTCAGCCATTCACTTTCATAATTGTTTCAAAACTTCAATTGCAATCTCATCACCAAAGATAGAAAACAGAATAATTGCAAAAGCGGCTCTACTACAATATCATGTGTATGTATCTAAGAACTTAGTTATTGGTATGATCATGGGAAGACTTCTCCTACTTTTAACATTAAAGCTAACCCAACACATGGAGCTACAATACGTGAAGGCTAGCAACAGTCAATTGTGTAAGAAGTCATTGAATTCCTCTTATAGAATGTAATATTGTTGGATGACAGCATTTATTGAGCATCTTATAACAAATTATGGTGTTATCATAACTAAACAAGGCTAGGTCTCAGATAACTTACAAATATTGTGAGAGCAATAACTATGACCATTATCGACACTCCCAAGTGATAAGAAAAATCATATAACAGTTTTCTAGCTACGAAAGTGCAGAATACAGCAACAGGAGCAATAATAAGGAATAATGTCAGAAATATAGATTTAGCATCAGGTCCAAATATCAGTCTTCCCTGAAGTAAAAATACCTGGAAATAGAACAAACAGACATGGATTCAGAATCAAAATTAGGAAGATCGCCAATGTAATGGACCAATTTCATACATGCGTAAAATAAATTAAAATGAACAGAGACAACCAGGAATAGCACTTACCTTACAGCCATACTATTTGTAAAAAATGTCCAATAGTCAATATCTCTTTCATGAATGGAATGAATGGAGAGAGAAAAAGTATCTTGCAGATTTAAAAGTAAACTGATGAAATTTAACTGCATTGGTTGTTAACACAGTATTAGAGTAAGATTGAATGCATATAATTTTCATTGGCTTGGGTAATTATTATATCATCCATCTATATTTCTTTCCCATGTCAAATACCTATATTTGGTCAGATTGTAATAATCCTATCATCTATGAACCAACATTTACAAAGCCATCAGTCCAGAATACTTGCAACTTTTCTTCTTAACATCATTCCACTATTAGTGGGGTAGAACATCGGAATGCTTATTTGCTTCAGTATTCTGTTCCTAGATAACATTATTAAAAATAGCACATCACAAAGAAAGGGACCAATCACGGTCTCAGTATTTAGAAACAGCAGAACTGCAAACTGCAAAGTAAAGTGCAAGCTGCTGTATTGGTTAGCTAGCTAAATGGCACCTATTGTCAAATGATGCTAAATTCAACATACCCGATAGTCATATAAATGGAAAAAATCCAAATATTTCTACCATGAACAAGAGTAAGCGGAGAAGAAAAGTCTACACCCCGCATCAACAGAAAAAAAGTATCACACAGTTAATGAGAAATAGAAGAATGAAGATCCTAAAGATATAATGAACCCAGCATAAATTTTGTAACAAAGTCCACCCTTCCCTCTCCAATATCGCATTCTAATACTCCATGATCAGCTTATCTAAGAAAGCCGAGAATGCAATCCGGTACCAAAGATAATCCCAGATTGAACTCAGGAAGCAAAATTATCGGGTCAATACATAAAAATTGATTAGCAGAGATTGACAGAGGGAGAAAATAGGGACAAACTTGATCATGAGGCATGAAATGCAAATCTTACATTACTGCCCTTCCAGGTGTGGTAAGTTCTGACGAGCGAAGAGGTCTGCACGACTCCGGCATCGACGGAATGAGAAACCGCCACCGGCGGAGACTGCGCCGCGTTCATTGTCTGCGGGTGAAGAACGCTGAAACAGTAGAAAATGGAGAAGAGATGACAAAATAAAAATAAAAATAAAAAATTAATAACAAGAGGGCAAAGTCAAATGAAAAGGCGGCTTTCTTTTTCTTAATTTTTAATATTTTGATTGGATGGGCGGGTTTGACCTTTCTGTATTGGTGGTACGACCAGCGATGTTTTGTTGGAAGCTATTGGAGTGAGGCCCCACCACTGACGTGGCAACTCACTTATATGTTCTGGTCAATCCTGACTCTGGGCTTTTCGACAAATATATAGTTCCAAATGCGGGCCTATTAGTTAAATTATAAAGGTTCTTTGTTCGGGCATTGTGATTCAATGATACCAAACACGTCATTTAAATTTTTTAAAGTGTGATATTCTAAGTTTGATCCTCCATAAATAAAATCGGAGCCTAAATTAATTACTTTCGCTGAATAAAAGATGACAAGAAAAAATTTTATTTACCTGAACCATTGAATTATGAAATTTTCATTTGATCAGGGGTGTATAATTCTAATCGTGGGCATATTAATTAAATTAAAAAGGTTCTTTGTTCAGGCATTCTAATCCAATGACACCAAACATCACATTTAAATTATGAATTTGACACTGTATACATATGATAGAGGCTTGAGTTAAATACTTTCATTGAATGAAAGATAACGGGAAAAAAGTTTCTTTACCTAAACTATTGAATTATGAATTTTTTATTTGATCAAGGCTGTGTAATTCTAAATCTGGGCATATTAATTAAATTGAAAAGTTTTTTTTTTTTTGTTCAGGCCGGGCATTCGGGCTCAATGACCCCAAACACCTCATTTAGATGTTTTTTTATGTGTGATATTGCAAGTTTGACACTCTATAGCTAAGATAGATGAGGCGTGAGTTAATTTCTTTTTGTTGAATGAAAGATGACCCAAAAAAAGCTTCTTTACTTGAACCAGTGAATTATTAAATTTTTATTTGGTCATCAAGGGGTATATAGTTCCAAACCTGGGCATATTAATTCAATTAAAAAGTTCGGACATTATACCTTAATGACACCAAACATCTCATTCTACCTTATTGTTATCAAATTTGCGAGTTGAATTTACCGTTTTTACCTTCCTACATTACTAAATTGAGTCGAGTTGCAAGTAAACTCATGCCAGTTTCACAGTTTATATATCGAGTTTACCATTTTTAAGTTGTTAGCTTACAAATTTGTGTTAATTTACTCTTAAATTCGTGGTAACTTTTTCAAGTTGATCATATTTAGCAGCTTTACAAATGAATTTTATGGAAATTTCTTTATTAAATATAAGAAATTATGAATGTTGATGGACTTAATTTCAATTATTTAGATTTAAAATATATTTAAATCAAATTGTTGTATTTTTTATTTTTTAATTATTTAATTATACACTATTAATACTTATTTAATAATAAAATTAAAATCTTATGAGTTTACGATTCGAGTTAACGATACAAATTTACATCATTATCATGGGTTTGTTTAAACTTGCGAGTTTAACAACCTTGATTAACACTTCATAAATATGATGGAGGATTGAGTTAATTACCTTCAGTGAATGCAAGATTATGGGGAATTTTTTTTTCCTTTACTTAGTCCAATGAATTATGAAATTTTTCTCTGATCTATGGTATATAATTCTAAATCCAAGCATAATAATTAAATTAAAAAGGTTCGTTATCCAGGCATTCTGGTTCAATGACACCCCCAAAAACCTCATTTAATTTTTTTAAAAGATTGATATTGCAAGTTCGACACTCGATATTCATGATGGAGGCGGGAGTTAATTACTTTCGTTGAATGAAAGAGAACGGGAAAAAGTTTATTGACCTGAACCAATGAATTGTGAAATTCTTATTTGATCAAGGCTATATAATTCTAAATCTAGGCATATTAATCTAATTAAAAAGGTTTTTTGTTTGGGCATTTTGGCTCAAAGACACCAAACACCTCATTTAAATTTTTTCAAGTGTGAATTTGCCAGTTCGATACTCCATAAATATGATAGAGGAGTGAATTAATTACTTTCGCTGAATGAAAGATGGAGAGAAAAAAAGTTTCTTGACCTGAACCAATGAATTATGAATTTTTTATTTGATCGGTGATCCATAAATAATTTGAATTTGGGCATATTAATTAAATTAGAAAGGTTCTTAGTTCGGGCATTAAGGCTCAATGACACCAAACACCTCATTTTTAAATTTTTAAGTGTGATATTGTAAGGTTGACACTCCATAAATGTGATGGAGGTTTTGAGTTAATCCCTCTTGTTGAATGAAAGATGATTGGAAATAAAAGTTTCATTACCCAAACCTAATAAATTATGAATCTTTTTATTTGATCAATGGTATATAATTCCAAATCTGGGTATATTGATTAAATTAAAAAGGTTTTTTGTTCAGATATTCTGGCTCAATGACACCAGACACCTCATTTAAATTTGTTCAAGTGTGATATTGCAAGTCTGACGCTCCATAAATATGATGGAGGCGTGAGTTAATACTTTCATTGAAAGAAATATGATCGGAAAAAAGTTTCTTTGCTTGGTCAAATGAATTGTGAAATAGTTTTAATTTTTTTATTTGATCAAGGGTATAAAATTCCCAATCCGAGCAGATTAATTAAATTAAAAAGGTTCTTTATACAAGCATTTTGGTCCAATGAAAGCAAACACCTCATTTAAAATTTTGTAAGTGTGATATTGTAAGTTCAACACTTCATAAATATGATGGGGGCGTGAGTTAATCACTTACGTTGAATATGACGCAGCAAATTTTCTTTACATGAACCAATGAATTATAAAATATTTTTAAAAAAAATTTAATTAAGGGTATAATTCCTTTTGAAACTTATAACGTAGCATAAAAGGTTTTTGATCGTTTCTTTCAACAAGTGTGTTTTTTAGGAATTTTTTATTTGATCAAGGAAAAGATCCCTTTCGAAACTTATAATACTTAACAAGTACGCATCCAAAATTTGATCAAGGGTATGAAAATTCAAATTATTTCTTGAATGCTAAAGATGTGAGTCAACTTATAAATAATCTGATGATCAATTTTTTTCATAAAAAACCTTTATGACTTCAAAGAATTTTTTAAAATTAATTAAAAATGATTATATGATGTTAATATAAAAATATATAAAAGTATTCAAAATTTAGGGAATATGTTTACAAAATAAGTTTAAGGAGTACTTTTTACCAAATTACAAACATAAAGAGTATATTTAGAGAGAGACAAAAAGAAAATAATTATGTATAACGAGAATTCTATAGGCAGTTATGTTATGTACTCTTATATTTTATCATTCATTTCTCCAAATATATAAGTTAAATTCTACTTTTATTTTTCTTACATTCAATAACTGTGAGCAACTAAGTGATTGAGGGCCCGTTTGGTTTGGTGTCATTACACCCTGTAGTGTAGTGCACTGCACTGCAATGGTAAAGCAATACAATATTCATTACAAAACTAGTGTTTGATTTGATTTTTAAGCAAGGTGTAATGAGTTATTAAAATCTCACACAAAGTCTATTTACCTTTGATATAATATTGGTAGAAAACATAGGTAAGAGTCATTGCATTGCCTCATCATAATCATTACGCAACCCCGCCGAGGACCGTTTGATGACGATGGTAGAGGTAGTAGAGGTGACAATAACGATGGTGCGACAGTAGTAGTGATGGTGGCATGCAGTGACAACGACAATGGTGGAGGAGGTAGTAGTAGTGGCGACATCTACCATGGCGATGACAGTGGCAACTGTGAAGGCGGTGGAGAAGGAGGATGTAATAGCAGTAGTGACATTTGCCATGTCGGTGATAGCGACAACGGTAGAGGTGGGGCGATGAGGGTGACCACTAGAACTAGAAAATCGGGCCAAGCTTGTCGGGCTGGCCCATTTAGGCCCTGACCCTTCAAGGAGCCGAGCTTAAAAATTTGAAGAGATAAACAAAATTAGCCATGCAGGGCCATGGACCAGCCCATTAGCCCATGTATATATTTTGTTTAAATTGAAGTTGAAGTTGGGTTTAGGTGCTTCAAATACATGATATTTTTACTCATGAAGTAGAGTTTACTATGGTTAGTGAAGCACAATAAAATATTTTTGACATTGATGATAGTAATGAAGAAGATGTGTAGTCATCTGCTGTTAGTGGTATGCTTCTTATATTTTATGTGTTTCATTTGTGAACAGTAGTGGAATGTAGATAGTAGTTTGCTTTTAATTACGAATTGATGAATTTGTTCATTTGTTGGATAATTTGTTTTGTTTGGATATTAATGTTGATAATATTTATTTGAGAAATTAGAACTTTAATTGTTATATTTTACTAATCATATTTATTTGAAAAAAACAAACGAAAAATAGTTAAAATTTAGAATGGAAATTTCTAGGCTCCGGAGGGCCAGCCCTGGCCTTGGTGCTCTTGGGCTGAACTTCTAAAAACATGTGTTTTTCTTCTTCCAGGCCTTGGAGGGTCGGCCCTGTTAAGCCCTGGCCCTTCAAGGGCCGACTCTAATTCCCAACTCTAGTGATTGTAGAGGAGGAGGTAGTGGTGGCGATGAGTAGTGGTGGCGATGAGAACAATGGATGTGGCGGCGATGGCGACAAATATCATGATGGTGGCGATGGCAACTACGGAGGCGGTAAAGGAAGAGGTGGTGATGGAGGAGGAGGAGGAGGTAATGGTGGCAATGGTAGGTGGTGACAACAATAATGGTAGGGGAGGAGGTAGTGGTGGTGTTGGTAGGTGTCATAACAACAATGATGGAGGCAACAGTGGAAGTTGTGGTGGAGGAGGAGAAGGTAGTGGTGGCGGTGTTGTAGCATGGCGTGATGGGTGAAATGAGACACGTGAAATAAAGACAAATGAAACTAAAGGGTAAATTGAACTTTTTTTTAATCATGCAATAAAGTGGTAATGATTATTCATATATATAGAAAGGTATAAAATGAGGGTTATCAATTTTTTGGTAATTATCATTACCATGACAAACCCTATTTTCATGTTAAAAAGCAACTAAACACTCTTTTCAAGGTAAGATAATCATGACTACCATTACAAACGAGTCCACATTTGGTGCTATTCTTTTAGGTGCTTCTTATATGCTAATCCCTCTATTAGAAGGATTATCATATTTTTTTAAAAATTTTATTTATTTATATTTAAATTATATGTTGCTTTCTGAAATATTTTTTACACCTAGTATCTCAAATTAATTAGTTTTCAGTCTTGTATTCAGTAATATTTATCTGTAACATCAGTATCATGAAAAATAATTAATTTGAGATATTGGGTGCAAAAAACATTTCAGAAAACAACATATAATTTAAATATAAATAAATAGAATATATAAAAAAAATTTAAAAAATATGCTAATCCTTCTAATACAGGGACTAGCACATAATAAGCACTTAAGAGAATAGCACCAAATGTGGACTCCATTACAAACATATACTCCCATTGGTCTTTATTATAAGGTACCAGCTAATAAATGTTTGTGGTCCTTTTTATAAGGCACTTGTAAGTTTTTAAGGTACAATTAATTTATTTTTCAATGTTTACACTAGTGCAAAAAAGAGATTTAAGACCACCTCATTTAGACTAGATTATAGAGAATCAGATCTTAAAAGTATGACCAGTGGCAGTTTCGTAAATATAAAAAACTTTTTGGTTCAGATTATAAAGGATCCGGTCTTAAAAATATGACCAGTGGCACTTTTATAAATATATAGAACACTTTTAAGATCGGATTATAAAAGATTCGGTCTTAAAAGTATGATCGGTGGCAATTTCATAAATATTTGGAGAAGACGCCGATCAAAGATGAGTCCGAGAATGTGATGCTTTATTTCTTCAGTTAATTGGAATTATATACAGATGCTAATAAGTAAATAACCTTCTGACCTAGGCAGTTCCTATAATCTAGGGATTACAATCAAGAATATAATTACGAAATTCAAAAAACTATAATCTACTAATTTAATTCATAAAATCTCTTTAACAACTTAATTAAGATAATTGCATAATATAATCTATAAGGATTACAATCTAGAATATAATTACGAAATTCAAAAAACCATAATCTCCTAACTTAATTCCTAAAATCTCTCTAAAAAACTTTTAAGACCGGATATTTAAAATATGAGGTCTTAAAATTCTTATTTTTAAGACCTCATATTTTAAAAGTTCAGTCTTAAAAGTATAACTGGTGGCAGTTTTGTAAATATAAAAATGATTAGCAACTTTTAAGACTGGATATTTAAAATATGAGGTCTTAAAATTCTTATTTTTAAGACCTCATATTTTAAAAGTATAACTGGTGGCAGTTTTGTAAATATAAAAATAATTAGCAACTTTTAAGACTGGATATTTAAAATATGAGGTCTTAAAAGTCTTATTTTTAAAACCACATATTTTAAAAGTACAGTCTTAAAAGTATAACATATGGTAGTTTTGTAAATATAAAAATAATAAGTAACTTTTAAGACCGGATATTTAAAATATGAGGTCTTAAAAGTCTTATTTTTAAGACCTTATATTTTAAAAGTCCGGTCTTACAAGTATAACCAATGGAGGTTTTGTAAATATAAAAATAATAAGCAACTTTTAAGACCGGATATTTAAAATATGAGGTCTTAAAAGTCTTATTTTTAAAACTTCATATTTTAAAAGTTCGGTCTTAAAAGTATAACCGGTGACAGTTTTGTAAATATAAAAATAATAAGCAACTTTTAAGACCGGATATTTAAAATATGAGGTCTTAAAAGTCTTATTTTTAAAACCTCATATTTTAAAAGTCCGGTCTTAAAAGTATAATCGGTGGCGGTTTTGTAAATATAAAAATAATAAGCAACTTTTAACACCGGATATTTAAAATATGACGTCTTAAAAGTCTTATTTTTAAGACCTAATATTTTAAAAGTCTAGTCTTAAAAGTATGAATGATATCAATTTTGTAAATACAAAAATAAAAAAAAATTTAAGACCAGATATTTAAAATATGAGGTCTTAAATATCTTATTTTTAAGACCTCATATTTTAAAAGATTGGACTAAAAAGTCTTAAATATGAATTTTATCTTTTCCTGCGCGGAAAATTGAATTTCACTCTTTGAACCTCTCTTCAATTCCTCTCTTCGATCTTGTAAGTCCTGCCTCACTCTTTTTAACCCTGTCTCATGTCAAGGACTTCGCTTACAAATTTTCTGACGCCGTGAAAATTGTTCTCACATCCTTTGCTCTCATAGTCTCTTGTTTTCGTTCTAGCTTTTTTAGGTTCACAATTTTTAGTTTGTTTTTCTTTGATCTATTTAATTTTTGCTTCTTCAACTTGGAAAATTATAAGGTTAAAGAATCAAGATCGTTAATCATTCTGCGTTATTCTCACTCCTTCTCTCCCTCTCCCATATTTGGGGCTTGATGCTTTCTTAACTTGTCTTTATGAAATTGGAGCTTATGAATTTTTTATGGTATATGTAAGCATCACATTTATTGCAACTGGATTCAAACGTCAAGAGGAAAGTGATGGGAGATCCTTGCAGGTATGACTCAACTCGTCCTCTTCATTTATGCTCATCAATTGTTCATTTATCACTAATTCTGTTTTTTTTTTTGTAATAATCACAGGCAAGTCAGCTAACACCACTACTAGAAAACTGATTTTTTGCGGCGGAATTTTTCCCTCGCAAAACAAGCATTTTCCGTCGCAAAATTATTTTGCGACAGATTTTACGGCGGAAATTTGTCCGTCGCAAAAAAAGCCCTCGCAAATAATTTTTGCGGCGGAAAAAAGGAATTTCCCTCGCAAATTCAAATTTTGCGGCGGAACAATTTTCCCTCGCAAATTGCCATATTTTGCGGCGGAAATATTTTCCCTTGCAAATTCCAAATTTGCGGCGGATAAATTTTCCCTCGCAAGATGAGATTTTGCGGCGGATAAATTTTCCCTCGCAAAATATGGCAATTTGCGATGGAATTATTTTCCCTCGCAATTTTTGCGACGGAAAATGTATTTTCCCTCGCAAATTTAAATTTTGCGAGGGAAAAATTTTCCCTCGCAAAATATGGCAATTTGCGAGGGAAAATTTTTTCCCCTCGCAAATTGCCATATTTTGCGAGGGAAAATTTTTCCCTCGCAAAATTTAAAATTATTTTAAAAAAAAATCATTAAAAATTATAAAAAAAAAAGTGTATATCATAAAAATAAATTATACAATCATCATACAAGTTTACATAATAAAAACACAATATTATATAAATTATAATGTTCTAAAATGAATTAAAAAAAAACTCTAAATAGCAGTAGCCTGGCCATCGTCACCGCCAGTATCGTCGTCACCACTAGGAGGCAGCCCCGTACCTTTGTCTTTCAATAGGGCATGGAGAAGTGCTCGCATTTCACTAATAATATTTCCTTGCTCCCTCATCTTCTCATCTTGCTCCCTCATCTTCTCGTCTTGCTCCAGCACCTTCTGTTCTTGCTCCAGCACCTTCTGTTCTAACATCTTTACCCTCTTATCCTCTGCAAAACCAACATTATGAAGTCAATTTACTTGTAATACTTCATTTATATGAAAGAGGGAGTAATGATTTGCGATTGATAACAAAAGTACAACTCGACCTTCAGGACCACCTCTAATACTGCCGGATGAGCGCCTCGAAGACGACTTCAGTTGGCTGGCAGAAGCACCCATCCCGAAGACTCTCCCCTTCTTGTCCATTCCGCCTGCAGCTTGAAGGAAGATACTCTCGTTATCGGAATAAGAGGACGACGGGTCGCTCTGAATTTGTAAGTCTCTCTCCTGCGTCAGCTGCTGATAGGTCTCCTACAAGCACAAACATACAACACAAATAATGCATATAAAATAAAAGAAAGATGTTACTGTTTGAAACAAATAATAAATGCAATTAATATCTCACCGCGAATTGTTGGGACTTGGCGTTAATCCAACGCTTGCCTTGACCCTCAACCGGCTGGGTATGAGTCCGCTCAAAGGTGGTCCAAGGAATCAAATCTGCAGGAACTTCCCCAGACGCTGCCTGCAAACACAAATGATAATCATTCATTAATTATTGATTAAGTACAAAATATTGAAAGCTGAAGTAGAAAATAACGTATACTTACAATCTTTCGTCGATGCTCACTAACTGGAATGCTGCCGCCAGCATATGACGGTCCATCCATGTGGGACCTATTTAATTTATTTTGCTCACTTTGCTTCAAAAATCTTTCGTCGGTGGCCCACTTGTCAAATAACTGGCCTGCAACCTCAGGCTGAATCCAATTTTTTTTTCCTTTTTCATGCCTCAATTTATATAATTTATCAGACAGCCACTTGCTTCCCTTGAAGTTATAAGCCTTCTTTAAATTTGGTAGATGCTCGGGCAAGCAGCTAAACTTTCCCTGAAAAACAATACTAAACAATTAGTGCTCTAAATTATACAAGTAGTTAATCAATTTGCATTTTGATGAGAATAAAAAATTAATAACCATAAATCACATAACTTACCAATAACTCAGTGAACCAAACATCTCGCTTGCTCTGAGGAATCGCTTTCCATGTGGCCCAAGGTTGATCAAAATTACGAAATATTTGCTCGGCCATGAAATCAGCCACCGGCTTATAAGGATCAAACCTGAAAAAAAAGAGAATGTTGCAAATAGTAGCATACAAACTAAAGGTAAAAAATCATAACATTACATGACTTACTCGGTGCTCCCTACAGGACGGATCCACATCTTCCCTGTCGCAAGATCAATGGATCCCCAGACTGGGTCGTTGGAGGAACTAGCTTGCCCGCCCTGGCTATGAGGCGATGCAGTGTACTGAAAGAATAAGTATATTGAAAATGTAGAACATAGATGTTTTAACAAAATATACGTAAATCAGTCAGAAATCATAAACTGAACCTGCTCTGCCTGATGGTGTGGTGGATATGTATAAGTGAAAGGTTCACCTATATCACCCATAACAGAGTCAGTAGTAGGCGGTGAAGATGAAAAATAAAGAGGCGGAAGCTCCGGGGAAGAGCTAAGCCCTCTGACTACATGGGGGGTAGATGATGTCGGCCTACCCCCTCTGATAGGACGGGCTCGGCCACTACCTCTACTATATCCACTACCTGAATGGCCTCCTGGATGCTCCATTTCTGAACACTTATAAACATGATGTCAATATATATATAATTATAAGAAAGTTACTTAACACAATAATAACTAAGCAACGGAGTATCAAATATAATAGATCGTCATAAATAACTAACTTAAATCAATCGGACGATTCCTGTTCTTCCTCTGACGTCTTATAATCGTCGAATTCAGATTCAGTACTAGAGTAATCCACTTGTTCCTCATCGTCTGATTCCGCATTCTCAATTTGGATAGGAATCAGCTCTAAGTCTCCAGTGGAATCAAAGACATTGCAAGGTACATCTTCCTCGACATTACTTACGGCAAGTACATGTTCCACATCTGCTTGGAAGGGTTCAGTCATGTCGTCTGACTCTTTTGAAGTAGGTATAATATTTCGTGCTTTGGTTTTGATAACTCCCACCCACTCTTGACGGAATGTAGGGTAATATGTAAAGTAAACTTGTTCTGCCTGTTGAGCAAGAATGAATGGGTCATAACTAACTGCATATCTCCGTGACCAATCGATCTCAACATTTCCATATTTGTCCACCTTTGTACCACGCGGACTGTTATCAAACCACTCACATTTAAATAGAATCACTGACTTGTCCCACTTGTAATCCAGCTGAATTATATCAATTAACTTGCCGTAGTAGTCGCACTCCACCCCGTCAACTTGGCCACCTCGACAACATACACCGTAATTGCATGTTTCCGTATTTCCGTCAGCATCAACAGTTACAAACCGATACCCATTGATTACATATTTTTTGATCCTGGTAACAGCTGTTGCAGACCCGTAAGCTAAACTCCATACAACATCATGGGGAGCTGACGCATAAGCTGAACTCCATGTTTTTTGCTCGAAGTTGTCTCGTAACCAATGAGGAAATTTAGCCTTCATGAATTCATCGAGGTCGGAATCCGAGATCAAAGGATTTATTGATCGGACCCATTGTGAGAAGTATCTGTAACAAAAAGAAAGAAATTAATACTTTAAACCGTAGCAGTTACTGAAAAGATGAAATCTTACTTTAAGTACGGGGCGGCCTCTTCACAGTTGTTTAGAATGTACCACTCCGCTACTTTCTTATCGCTTCCTTCCAGAGTTGACCTACAATTTGTTCGAATGACCCGGCCAGGATAATTAAATATTGATATTTGACCACTCGTCTCACCGCCATCATCGTTGCGAGGTACCCCCCTCCATCTTGATATAACTTCAGGGGGATAATAGTATGAGCCAAATTTGGTGGCCTCTTCGACCAGATACGCTTCTGCAATAGATCCTTCAACGTATCTTGTATTTTTGATCTTATATTTCAGTGTGCGTAAAAACCTTCAACGGATAATTAGAGAGTATTTATAACCTATGTCACAGTGTGTTTGAATTAATCACAGCGAAAACAAATATATATTACCTTTCAAACGGATACATCCACCTATATTGTTGCGGACCTCCTACCCTTGCTTCGTACGCCAGGTGAACGGGCAAATGTTCCATTGAGTCAAAGAAGCTAGGAGGAAACACCATCTCTAACTTGCATAGCATTTTTGGCACACTCTCCTCCAACTGCCGTAACTTGTCGACATTAAGTTTAGAAGCACAAATTGTTGTAAAGAAGAAGGAAAACTCTGTCAGAGTATCTAATACATGCTTCGGTAGTGCCTTGAAGGCCCACGGCAATAATCTCTGAAAGAAAACGTGACAATCATGACTCTTCATATCGCGTAACTTCACCTCGTTCAAGTCCACACATCTTGAGAAATTTGATGCATAACCGTCCGGTAGATTCACACTATTAACCCACTTCAACAATTCTAAATTCTGCTCTTTGTTCAAGGTGTACGGCGCCCTAGGTTTGGAAATCCGACCCGTGGCAGTCTCTACCAAATGCAAAGAAGGCCTTCTACAAATCTGTTGTATGTCAAGTCTTGCATTGATTGTATCCTTTGTCTTACCCTTGGTGTCCATGACGGTGTACAAAATATTACAAAACACATTCCTCTCAATATGCATGACATCGAGGTTGTGTCTTAACAATTGATCTTTCCAATATGGTAGCTCCCAAAAGATGCTGCGTTTGTTCCAATGATGTTGAACGCCATATCCCTCAGGCTCACTGTAAGCAGCTCCTTCTTCAACACTTTGAATGTGCTTCACCCTCTCCCATATTTCTTGCCCACTTAAACGACGAGGTTTAGCTGATCGTTCAACCACATTCCTGCTGAAGTCTTTTTTGTTTCTTCTAAACGGATGATCGAGGGGTAGGAATCGCCGATGCCGGTCAAACCAAGATACCTTGCGACTGTATGGCAGGCTAAACCCCATGTTCTGTTCAAGACATATCGGACATGCAAGCTTCCCCGATGTTTGCCATCCGCTCAACATCCCATATGCAGGGAAATCATTTATCGTCCACATTAAGGCAGCACGCAGGATGAAATTCTGACTCAATGATACATCATACGTAAGGACCCCCTCACTCCACAACATCTTCAACTCGTCTATCAAAGGCCTGAGGTACACATCTATTTTCTTTTTTGGGTTGGATGGCCCAGGGATTAACGCGTTGAGGAACAAAAACTCTCTTCTCATACACATGGATGGTGGGAGGTTGTATGGAGTCACAATCACAGGCCAACTGGAATAAACCCTGCCGGTTTGGTTGAAAGGAGCAAACCCATCTGAGCATAAACCAAGACGGACATTACGGGGATCGGCTGCAAATGATGGATTCGCCTCGTCAAATTTCAGCCAAGCTTCGGCATCAGATGGATGCGTGACAAATTTTTCATCCCTATGATGCTCTCGGTGCCATCTCATGTGAGCAGCTGTTTGTTCTGACGAATACAATCTCTGAAGTCTGGGCACGAGGGGAAAGTACCACATCTTGCTTAATGGTTGAGTGGTTGTTTTCCCTTTAATCTTCTTGTACCTATCATGTGAACAAAATTTACAAGTACTCCGCTCAGCATCATCCTTGTAATAGAGCATACATCCGTTGGGGCAGCAATGGATTTTTTCACAACTAAGCCCGAGCTCTTTCACCTTTTTCTTTGCTTGGTAAAAATCTTTCGGCAAATTATTGTCATTGGGAGCAACCTTACTCATGATCTGCATCATTTGATTGTAATTCTTCTCGCTCATATGGTGATCAGTCTTCAAGCTTAATGTTGCTAGGATAGCCGATAACGAAGAATATTCACTATTTTCAATGTGTTCGCAACCTTCCCATAAAGGACGTTGGGCATCTTGAAGCATTTGATAGAACCTACGGGCCTCCGGATTAGGATCCTCTCCCATGTGTGATGGTTGATTATGCATACCGGTCTCCTCTTCCATGCATGAAGGTCCAGCATGAGTCACGGGATCAAAATATTGGCCGATCGACGGTCCAGCCGCATCCATCACCAACTGCTGATATTGATTAAGGTTGACTCGATGAGTACTGTCTCCGTAATAACCACTTGGTGTCTGTTGGACTTCCCCGTGATGCACCCAACATTCATAATCCCTCATGAATCCTTTTCTACACAAATGGATTCTGACGGTTCCCGCGTCATGAAATTCGAAACACCTACATCTCACACACGGACAACTGATCGAGGTACTTGAATTAGTTGTGTGTGCCAAAGCAAATTGGATGAACTCTTCCAAACCGTCTAAGAATACTCGAGTAAGTCGTTTTTTCTGAGTTAGACGATTGTACATCCAACTCCTATCACGATCGCCTTCCATACTTCCCCAACCCAACCTTGCACGATAATTCTTGGAACATAATACAATAATACCAACTAATTAATTCAGCTACTAACCTAAGTGACAAATACAACTGGCCACTTAACAAATTCTCTCCATAATTTTTAAATTTTTTTCCTCTTATTTGTGTCAAACTTACAAATTATATCTACAAATATTTCTCCTATAATTATAAAGTGATAGATAACATAAACATTAAATTTTTTATTTTTTTTATATTAAAACTAAGTTGATAATTTGACACTGAATACCTGCAAAATTCCCAAAGAATAAAATATTGTATTCACTCTTATTAATGATTTCAGGTTTAAGTTGATTAGGATCTAATAGTTAAATCACTTAATTAGTAGATTAAAGACAAAACATCTAAATATATATAAACTAAATGATTTTTTTTTATTGTTGTTAAAAATATAAATCTAGTAACAATTATACACAAATTGTTATTCTAATGTAATTCTTAAATATATTAACATTTATGTGTTAACAATTATACACGAATATACCAATTAACATAAAAATGTTATACCACATAAAATAAATTTATTGTATAAGCTATTAATTTATTTATTTTTCAAAAAATTATAAATATATGAATGTCTTATATTACATCCAATAGTACTCATTAATTTATCTTTAAATTCACATAGAATTATATTACATTTTTTCTTTAAACTCATGAATTTCCTCAAAATCATTACACAAGTAGTTCAAAGCTATAGTTAATTCAAATTGTTAACCTCTAAGATTTTATTTTTATCAATAAGTTATGAAAATATATTCAGGCAAAAACAAAATTAAAATAACAAAAATTTGATTTTAATATATTTTAAATTTAAATTATTAAAATTAATTCAGCATCATAATTTTTCATGTTCTAACAAAGAAATATTTATTAAATTCATATATCACAAAAGCATGCGTTTTAAAACATATTGATTAAAGCTAACATATTCAAAATAGCACTAATCATAATTTTTCATATACACAAATATATATATATATATATAACAGTCAATTAATGGAAAAAAATTCGAGCAAAAAATAAATTAATGGCAAAAAAAAACGAATAATAAATCAATCCCAATAAAAAATGAAAATAGCACTAATCTTAATTAAAGCAAACATATTGATTATCACATGCAATATTGATGAATGACTATAGAATTTCAGGAAATGTCAAAGAGGAGAAAAAACGCATACCTCTTGAAGGATATCTTGGAATGGAGAAAGAAGAGCAAGGACGGCTCACCAGGATGCTTGGACTGAACGTTGGCGGTGGAGGCTACGACGGAAGAAGAAAGGAGCAAAGATGCAGAGAGATACTCTGGGGACGGAGCAAGACGAGAAAAGAGCAAGATGCGAGAGGAAGGCGGCACGAATGAAGAAGAAGAAGGAGCACGAACGAAAATGAAGAAGAAGAAGGAGCACGAATGATAATGAAGAAGGAGGGTGGGGGTATATTTGCGGCGGAATGAGATATTCCGCCGCAAATTTGCGGCGGAATATCTCATTCCGCCGTAAATCTGCGGCGGAATAGGCCGTTCTGCCGCAAATTTTTGCGGCAGAACGGCCTATTCCGCCGCAAAGTGTCGGCGGGACACAGTCCCGCCGACAATCTGCGGCGGAACACCCGTTCCGCCGCAAAAATTTGCGGCGGAACGGGAACTCTTCCGCCGCAGATTGTCGGCGGGACTGTGTCCCGCCGACAATTTGCGGCGGCACACGGGCGTGCCGCCGCAATTTGCAGCGGCTCAACCCGGGCCGCCGCAATTTGCGGCGGCCTACGCCGTGCCGCCGCAAATTGCGGCGTCCCGGGGGGCTCCGCCGCAAATTGCGGCGGCCGGGGGGACGCCGCCGCAAATTGCGGCGGCTACGGGGTCGCCCGCCGCAAATTGCGGCGGCGCGCCCGTGTGCCGCCGCAAATTTGCGGCGGCCCGAGGTTCCGCCGCAAAACTTTGCGGCGGAACCCCCGGTGCCGCCGCAAATTGCGGCGGCTACGGGGTCGCCCGCCGCAAATTGCGGCGGCCCGAGGTTCCGCCGCAAAAATTTGAGGCGAAACCCCCGGTGCCGCCGCAAATTTGCGGCGGCAGGTTTCTTCCGCCGCAAATTTGCGGCGGAATTTTTATTCCTCCGCAAATTTGCGGCGGGGAAACATTTTCCGTCGCAAATTTGCTAATTTGCGACGGATTTAATATTCCTTCGCTATTTGGGACAAATTTGCGATGGAATTTTATTCCCTCGCAAATTCCGTCGCAAAATGACTATTTTCTAGTAGTGCACATGAAGATATGACTGCTGGTATTAAGAGGAGACCCTTCTCTTTCAATGATGGTGATTTGGTTGATATCCCTGAATTTTTACAGAAGAAAGGACGCTCACGCTATCTATGAATAGTGTGATGATCTATGGTGTCCATTTTTCTTATTTAAATAAAGGGACTTTTAAGATCATATATATTTTCACATCCGGTCTTAAAAGTCCTTTTTTTTTTGTAATAGAAAGAAATTTTTAAGACATCATATTTTAAAAATGCGGTCTTAAAAGTTTGACGTTTAAGACTTCATATTTTAAAGGTCCGGTCTAAAAAGTATTTTTAAGACCGGTTGAATATCTGGTCTTAAAAGTAACAGACTTTTAAGATTGCCTAGAATGAGACCGGTCTTAGATCCGGTCTTATGAGGTTTTTTTCGTCCGATCTTAAAAATACTCTTTAAGGGTGGTAGAGGTAGTAGAAGTACTATATTTGAGTTTAGGGTAGTTAGTAAGGATAACATTAGAAATCACTTAAATTTTATAATAATTTTAATGCTTTTAACTAATTTTATTGATTTATGAGAATTGATAGTTTACCTTTATATTAATAAAGATGAGAGGGAGTAATAGGGTTGAACCAGACGAGCTCAGTGTATTTTATCTTTTGTTTTCCCCCTTTAATTGCTTTGTGCGAAGGTGTGGTCAGATTTTGTGGGGTGTCATGTATCATAAATTACGACCACATAAAATCTTGTTCCACAAAATTTAAGAACGTCTTGTTCAATTGAAAAAATATATTATATTCTTTAATTGATTACAGAATAGTAGGCCTGTGACTTGGATTCAGGAATAAATTAAATATTTCAAGAGTCAGATGACATAATCTAGATAAACAAGGCGGCCAATGCCGGCACATTAATTAGTGATTAACTTGAAAACGACGCACCGTTTGGGATCCTAGCGAATTAGTACTGCTACTATTATGATATTATCCCCCTGTTCCCAAGGCAATACATACAATATGATGGGAGCACAAATTCTTAGCTGTCCAATCACATTATTTACTTACTATATAATTTCCTTTTCTACTCTCATTTTCATTATTCTCTTCTTACCCAATAACATATCAACAGAAAAATCTGAACGCTTTCTTCTCCATACATTTCTTATATTGTTGGTAGTAGTTGTCTTTATGATGACAGATTAGATTGGTCAACTTGCAAGATTATTTGAATCTTCAGTATTTGGAGATTTCAAACGAAATGATAAGAATGAATCACATCGATGTGTGATAGTGATCGAGTGAAATTAATGAAATGTTCTAGTGGTGAAGAATTAAAATAGAAGTGCATGAAAAATTGGGCACATAGCTAAATAAGAACCGGATAAGTACTCTTGAGTCGATCAACAGAAAACGACATACTGTGCATTTATTAATTTATAGAAAATAATTCGGGTAGAATTTGTATAGTTGGTAATAGCTTTTTGCTTTTGAATTTTTTTTTGCCAAAATATAATAAATAAGCAGATTATTCCATAAAAATGTAAATTATAGCTTCTGTTAGTCAGTTAAGACGATAAAGTATGGGTGAGCTTTACTTGAATTGAAAAGGAGTGAAAAAATCAAGTCAGATATAATTTATACGAGGAGAACAATAATTTATAAACATATTGCCTTGATGTTTTGGGTTGAAACGAGGTATCAAGCTCACTTTTATGCCTCTTCTCATTGTTTTTAATTCAATTCAACCCTCAACCTTTCTTAGGATTGCTTAGTGCAACAACATCTCTAATTAACCCTAAGCTTAACGTGATTTTCAAAAATGTCTTCAAAGATAACCTCGAAATGAATTCCTCAAATCAACAATCAAAATTAAGTAAATAAACTTCCTAGGTCCTCAGTCACGTCTATCAAAAGAGTGAAATTATATATTATATGTAAATTAACTTGCAGAATAATGTAATGGACAAAATTCTCTAAATGTGACAATAAAAATGAAATAAGTAGTAACTACTAGTTACTTGTAAGGGTAGCCGCATCATCAGATGTTTTTCCAGTTGCTCCTATCTAGGAGTGGAAAAAGGCTAAGCTTCACCCTTAATAGGTCTAGCTTGTTAAGGAGCAAAGTGGCTTGAGCCTGGCCTGTAGTCTGTTACATGCCTTTTTTTCGGCCCGAGCCTGGCTTGTATACAGGTTTGGCCTGCCTTCTGGCTTGTTAAGGAGGCCTGTAGTTTTAAAAATTTTGTAAGAAGCCTAACAAGCCACATTCTTCACCTCAAAACAAACCTATTTCAAATAGGCCTACTTTAAATAGCCCGAAAACTTCAAACCTAATGAAAACAGACATACTTTAAACAGGTTGAAAACAGACGTACTTACATAAGATGGATGGAGTAATTAATTTTACCCTTATAACAGGCCAACTTGATAGGCCTAACAGACTTATTATTAGGCTTAGGCCTGGCTTATTAAGCAAAATAGGCCTTGAAAGAGGTCTTGGCCTAGCCTTTTAGCCTGATCATACTTGGAACAGGCCAGGTCACAGGCCCTTAGCCTGTTCCTACCCCTACTCCTGCCCTCAAGCTCTTAATTGAAAAAATGTGAGAAGTAACGAAATGAGACAATTGTCTCAATAACACAATCACTACCCATCTTACCTATCAGAACTACTAGGGGGCAGATGGGACTAACATACAAATATATCAAGCATATATAGTAAGGAAAAGGCTAGTAGATGTGATAACTAAGAGGGCGACAGATATGCTAATCAAGAGCATATGATCATATCCATTTATATCCTCAAAGAACATTTACTCACAACATAAAATATTGTCTCACAAAATGTCATTATGCATGATTACTATTTATCTTTCATTAACCCCTAACCATCCTTCCTTATATCTTTGTTATTTCCTCTGACTGAACCCATGGGTTAAATACTTTCCATGCTATTGGGTTACTCTCACAAGCTTTCCAAAAGTGTGATGTAGATTAGCCAAAGTATTACAAAGCACAGAAGAGACCATGGGTTTATCCAATAGGTTTACTACCGGGGCACTAGGAATGCCGCCCAAAAGCCTATGGAGGGTCATATAAGGGAATATTGCCCTGTAAAATAAAGGCCAGCAAGTGGTGCACAATAATCAACTAGCGGCCTACTATGTCGTATTCAATTTTTATCAATCACAACCCATTCACGAAATTGTCTATATATATCACATTATTCTCAAGGGGCCTTCATATTTTCATGCTCATGCATTCAAGTTAATAACATAAAATCACCATGTTCCAACACAGGCATATATTCTTTATCTTTCAACAATGCATGAGTAATTTAGAATCTCAATGCATCACATACACAACACATATGTTTGTCAAGCCCATACTTAGAAACACATTGCACTAGTAATTCAATTGTCCATACAGGGCCACTCAAGAAGCATGAATCACAAAGATACCAAAAACAGTTCAGTTTATGCATCTAAATCTGTAGTTGTCTTTGATGATTGCACAAACCAATCTATCCAGTCCTATGATTCTCACAAAGATCTTACAAGGCATTATTAGTCATAAAATAGCAAGGTTCATACTAGTTCTACTCATTCTAGATTGTGGAGTTTTTCAAAAAAAACTCATGTGTAGTACTAATAAATAAAATAGATAGGACCAAGTTACCTGGTATTCTTTAAGTTCCAACATAGAAAAATCCTTACCCCAAAGTTCAGAGGAACAAGAAACTTAATTAATATAAAGTTTTTTAACAACTCTAGATGTTTATAATTTCTCCTCTATCGAGTTGCTCAGAATTTCTTATAAGTTGGAAAAGTTATATTAACACTATATTAGATTTGAGAATTAAGATCATTGGAGCATTAGACTAGCTTTGTCTAATGTTTCTATAATCTCAATTTAGGATTTTAACCTATAGAATATCTAGAAAACTCCTAAATCTATGACAATTCTTATTTTTCAAACCATGCATTCAATGTGTGATAATTACCCTTACTCGAGGTATTGAATCAAAAATCCCATTGTTGGTTTTACCTAACAAGATGCATCAAACAAGTGCACAAAATTTCACGACAGTCCAATGGTGGAATTTTCTAGAAATGTTGATTATTTCCTCTAGAGTTTGTTCTCCAGGTTCCAGAAAATTCATCTGTCTTCGATCTCTATGGGGGAGTTATCATCGATCTCTATGCATGGCTAATTATCACATCGGTTCCTGCCAATTCCTACAAGATAAGTAACCTAGCTTTGCCTATAACATCTCTATAGTGCTCATGGACTCCTACCGAAGGCTAAAGCTATCTTATCTGGTTTTAGTGCAGCCAAAATTCAGATAAATCAGGCTAAAATACAAGGTATATATATATTATAGCGGTGAGTGAGGATCACACCCAAATGGAAATGGATAGATGGGTTGAGTATCAATGTTGATGAATATTATTCTTATTGGGATAACACATCAGGATGTGGAGGCATTATCAATGATCATAGAGGTAATCCAATTGAAGCTTTCATGCTTAATATACAAAGAGATCCGTTGACAACTAAACTTTGGGCTTGCCTTATTAATCTTAAAAGGGCATGGGGTGGGAATCAGAGACAAATTTGCTTGAAAAATGATTCTTCAACTCCTCGTCCTTGGGCTCAACTTTCAAAGGGGTCGGACACCCGCACCAAAGGGAGGAGGTTTGATCCTGGAGTTGGTCAAGGCGCTGGGGGAGGCATCCTAGGCAATGTGAACTTGTGGAAGCGCATGCTGAGATGGAGGCATGTGTACTCTAAGTTTTGTGTACCCTGGGGAGCAAAACCATAGCACTCTACCCTTAGTCTGTGGGTGACCTCTCTCCTAAAATTTTATATTAAAAAAAACAGAGAGAGAGAGAAATGATTCTTCAGATGTAATAAATCTTAGGGGTAAGCATGATGCTCAGGTGCCCAGGTGCCTAGTATGTTCAGTTGAGCATGGTCAAATATTGCCCGGCCTAGGCCAAAAGAAGTGGCTTGAAAAAATTTGGGCATATTTGGGTCAAGCTAATTATTGGGCATGGGGTATTGCCCTACCCATTTGGTCTTGCCTAAAAATTATATACAATTTATTTAAAATATATATTATTTATATTGTTTTATATAAAATAAATACTATTCTTTCTTTCTTTTTCTAGGGTTTCCCCCTTGAGACTTAGAAGGTAAAGACTTCTCACCAATCCCAACAAGTGTGCTTTTCAGCATTTAAACTTACATTCTTTTACTTATGGGGGTGAGCCTCCTTACCACTTGTTAGTAAAATAAATGTTATTCTATACATAGTGTGTGTATATTATTTCACTTTTATGAAATATTTTATATTATTATTTAATATTTGTCCACCGCAGTTTACATATAGGTAATTACTTTTTGGATGGAGGTGGTTTTTTTTTTTTTTTTTTTTTATTTGGATGGACAATACAAAACATTAAAAAATTGAGATCAAAGATGAAATTTAGTTTCTTTGAAGTCTTTAATTATCATAATTGCACATATTCATATCAATCCATATTCATACTCAAACACATTACTTCATAATTTGGCATTTAATTGTTAAGATATACTGTAGTTTTTTTTTAAAAAAAATTTATTTCAATACTCGAGTTATAGATTTATTCTGAAATATCTCAAGGTGTAAAATTATGGAATGTATTTGAAGTTTTTAATAGTATTTATTAAGTATAATTGGAGTTTTTGTACATATGTCATACACTAGGGAGTTACCACTTGTGTAAAGAAGCTCACCCTGCCTAGCGTACCATTGCCTTGCCATAAATGGTTAGAGCTTCTACTAGGCATTGGGCTGCAAAATGAAGCTTGTTCATCCTTTGCCAGCCCACGCCCACCCCTATTGAGGAAGGAGATAATGATCTTCATGATAATTGGTATTTTATCCTTGAAAATTATGATATCCTTAAAAGAGATTGGGTGGTTGGTCTTCAACACATTGACAGTGAGATGAATTTTGAAGGTGATATGCTAGTATCAAGTGTGCTATAGGAATGCCCTTAATTTCACTTGGTTCCTTTATATTATTTTTGTTTGTTTATTTCTTGTATTGTAGAGTAGTTTGTTTTACTACTTTCTTTTTTATCAAAAAAGAAAGAAAAAAAGAGATAAACATTCCTAAGACCCTTTTGACCGATATAAATAGAGACCATGAGTTATCCCTATCATCAATTCAGTGACACCAGGAGGAACTTCAGAGGGTTTACAACAAGAGCCACAAATCCACTTAATCTTGCAATCTCTAGTGATTCTACCTCATAGTCAGTGCGACCATATCTTCCAACACTGAACCGTCAACCGCCACCTTAATAATATACATGTAAACATGTTAAATTTTACTACTCGACATTCTATGTCTTTCTTTACAAATATATTTTTAGGAGCTTGATCAACATTACAAATTATAATATTCGAACCTGAAATTGTTCATTGTATTTAGTTATGTTCCACTCCACCTAACAATATGAAATGACCCCTGCCGGCCCGCCGCGGCGCCCCCGGGGGGGGGGGGGGGGGGGCGCCAATATTTCGTAGTCTTTGTTCTCCCTTAAAAATTGTAAATTATTCCCTTATCAATAAATGGTCTTTGATTAGTAAAGAGTGAATGAACACGATACAGAAAAATGTGCTATGTGGATCCCATTTCATGCGACATCCCTTTTTTATCAGTTAAAAAAATGGAAGAAAGATCGAAATTTTCCTTGACTTGATTTGTTAGAATTAATCATCTATCTGTTTGAATTTTTTTTTGTCATTCTGGACATATATCTTCCATTCATGATCCGCTACAGTCTACAGAATCTCTCTTGTTTTGTTTTCTTGTTATTATAATAATGTTTGGCTGCTGGGGGAAATCCAGAATGAACAAGTTGGCTTGGGCCTGAAAACACACACACAAAAAAAGAACAAAAAAACACAGACAGATAGAAGCTTCGGGCTCACACATAATCAGACAACCTAATCAATCTTGTCCTATTTTAATTTTTCACACGGAACGGACCAACTACAACGTTCAATTCTCTTCCACAAGCAACCCCACGAGACTTATTATATTAGACCAGTTTCAAAGAATGATTCCAAGTATGAAGATGAAGAACCCAGATCTGAGTTTTTGGAACCATATTCCCAAAGTCATAACCCTAACCCCAACCCATTCACATTTGCATGGATTCACCCAAAAAACAAACCATCACGTTGTTGCATTGGATTCTTGTACTCTTCCATCACCACTGGACCATTTATGTCGTTGAAAAGAACCCTCTTTTTTTAATCATATTAAACACAGTCGTATATAGATCTCAAAAGAGTATATGAAGGTCTATAATATTTGGCCATTTTTATGAAATATTGGGAATAACAAAAGCGATGGAAATTCAAAGTATTTTGGAGGTATGTGTTTGTCGCCAATAATAGAGTTGGTGTGGCTTTTTGTTTGGGTGTGGATGCTTGATCAGATCTAAGTTCGTTTCTATGTGAAACGAGCAAGACGTGTGGCGAGGTAAGTGAAGTGAAAGCGACTTGATTTAAAAGAACCCTAGATGTACGTACATTGTGATAGAACTTAAAGTGTCTGGTGAGATTAAGACATTAATGGCTTTAAATTCTACTATTGGATTGCTACGAAGGGAAGAGAATTTGAGGTGAGAGTTAATTGCCCGTGACCTGCGTCTAAAGTAACCTCACATTCATTCTTGGCTTACCCTGTTCTGACTCAGCAGCAACAACCGCCATTAATACACATATAATTCACTTATTAACAGCAGGCCATTAATACATATATTTACATTTTTGTTGAATAGGTTCATCATGAAAGATGATGATTGAGCCAGCAAATGCAGGCTTAGTTGTTAAGGAATTGACTCATAATTATAAAGTTGAGGGTTTGAAACATTATTGGTAGATAATCTGTAAATACTACTTTAAATACTCCTTGAGTTCAGATGCATGTCCTAAACCCTAATAAGCTTTGGAGACTCAACTTGTATAAGTTTATTATTATAAAAAAAAAAAAATATGATGATTGAAGAGTAAACAAAACAAAAATTTATAGGTTAGATTTATCATCGGATTCTGTGACATAATAACTGTGAAACAAGTCGCATCATCTAGAACTCGCGAACAGTGTTACTCATTCACCATATTTCTTATAATGCATAAAAGGAAATTAGCTTATCCTATATTTTTTATGATTTAATGATAAATTTGTCAATGATATTGAATTTAATTTATCGAATGGCTATAACATGAATCCTCCTGAGAGAGAGGGGTGCAGGGAATGCCGGCAATGCATAGATAGTGCGTGGTTGTCGTTAGATCTAGTTTGATATTATTAGACACATAATAATCTAAGTAATTAATTGTACGAAATTTAAAAGATGGGTTGCATTATTGATGATAATGATAAATGCATAACTAGCCATATATATTATTTATATCGCATATATCAATATACGTGTGCGTGAGAGAGAGATAAAAGGTCATACATTTCACCGCTTCTGAGCCATATATTTGGTTATTATATATATTAATGTCTTGGAAAAGTGTTTAAACTTTTTCATGAGGATCATATATTTTATTTATTTCAGCAGATATGTTGGTTTTTTAAATTAAGTATTTTTAAGTTTGCAAAATTTCTTTTAAATAGTTTAAGAATATGTTTTTTTTTTAATTTTTATCTCTTTTATCAATATTTTTATTTTTGACATATACATATAATTTATTTTTTGATAAATCAAGTATATATAATTTCTCCTGCTTCAGTAAAACCTTGCGCACTAACACTCCTCTTATATATGCATGATTAACAAAAATAATTTTTTCTTACATTAAAAATACTTTCATATTTTTAATCAAATGCATGTAATAAGAGAAGTATAGTTGACATAATATATTTTTATACGAAGTGAAAATAACTTTTTTCCTGAGAGAAACATTAATTGGAATTTAGTTTAGTTTTCATCCCTATCAGTGCAAGAGTATATATCTCCATCAATAACAACATATATAAAATATAGAATTAATGGGAATCCATGTTATTAAGACATGAAAGGTATGAAACATAAATTTTTTTATTTTTTATTTTTTCAACATTTCTTTACACATTTCAAAAGACTGGATCATCAGTTCAAATTTTTATTTCTGGTATATTTTTCGCACATTTATACAACATTTAAATGTTAAAAAAAAATAATAAGTACACTGGTCAAAGAATTTTAAAAAATTATTTTCGTTTTTGTGCATAAGATAAAAGTATGGTGATTTCGTTAAATAGCTAGTTAAATGTAGCCTTTTTTTCTTGGCAGTGTGATGATTTTGATGAGGGAGTGAGACATTTAGATCTCGAAATTGAGAACGAATTAATGACTGTTGGGTATCTGATGATTTTTTCCTGAAATAAAAAATGAGTTGTGAATATTAATTTGGGTAATTGAAAATTAATGAATCTCAACGACAAACAAAGTGTTAAATTTTAAAATGTAACTCTGGTTTATAACTAAGATTTCTGCTGGTAACATTTTGAATCAATTTTTATAACTCATTTTCAAAAATCATTTATTTATTTATTTTTGATAATATGAAAGGTTTCCTCTTTTAAGCTTTAGAGTACAAAGAGTTTTTACATCTCCTAATAACTGCGTTTCTCTAAATTCAAACTTGTTACCACTAAGAATTTGGCTTAAATGAAAGGGTTTAGTCTATTATAACGTGGTGAACCAAAATTTGAAATTATACGGGAAAGAGGTCCGATTTGGATACTCATCAAAATGACGAGCGCCCCAAACCTATTAAATCTAACACGTCTAAATATGATATAGATGATCCAAATTTAATTTTTTAACTAATAATATTTGAATAAAATTATTTTTTTAAAAAATTATAATTAATAGATTATTTTTATTTCAGATTTTATACTCATTTAAATAATTTTTATAAAAATAAAAATATATAAAATAATTAAATATGGATCATCCATGTCATCAGATTAAGATGGTCCATATCTGATGGGTTGGAGGCGCTCATCATTTTTGATGAGATCCAAAACCATTCAGCTGGAAAGGGAGCTCACGTTCAGAACTGACAATTCTTCAGTAAAGAGGATACTGGGACATACACCTGTGCTTTTTTTTTTTTAAAAAAAAAAAGTTGTTAACAGTTATTAATTCAATCTTTCAAGGCTTCAATGTCATTTCTCAAGGAGCAGAATGTGGCGTCAAAGCATTTTACTCAAAAAGTGAAGAAGTTGGTGTAACTAATAGATGACAACCTAATTGCAATATCAGAGAGAAATTAAAAGGAACTAACTTTATGTACAACACTTTATGACTCTCTCAGAGTGACTCACCACCTTTGTTGGTAATTTATTTATTATCTTCATAATGGGACTTCCCCTTCCCTGGTAATTCTAGTGACGCGACGGATCGATGTGTGCTCTGCACAATCCCACAAATTCACTCAAATCCTACTTTAGCCATTTTACCTAAGATTACCAATTAATTGGAGATTACTAACATGAATTGAGAATAACGTAAAATCAAATCTTGAACTTGAATTGTAAATCATAAGAATTTACATTTATCAATAAATAGCATGTAAAAATATATGATTTAATAATTTAAATATAAAAATATAATAATTTGGTTTGCTTATATTTTAAAATATAAATAATCAGAGTTAAATTCATCTGCATTCATATTCAGAGTTTATTGTACTCAATGAAAAAATTTCTATCAAGTTCACATATGATTTATATGAAGTCATCAAACATAACCAATTCCAAAGAGCCAGTATGTGTTTAAGAGTGGGTTCACATGGTTTTTTAAGTTTTAAAAAACAAATGGTAAACTCTATGTGAAAAATTATGAATTCTATCAAGTTTGTAGCTAACATGAGTTTGAAAATAAATTGACATGATTTTGTATGATGAAAGCGTAACACATGGGGTATGAACTGCTTATTTTTATTATGAGATTGCCTCTTCTTAAAATCTCATTAATTTAATTTTCTATAGCTTCTTCCAATGTAATTCATTATATTAAATATGACCAACTTAAAATTATATTTTACTCTTAGACCAAGTTAATGACTTAAAAACTTAAACATCTTTCTTTGTTCTGACAAAGAAGCTAAAAGTGCATTATAATAATAAGAATAAGAGTATTTAGTTGATTAACCTCAACAGTGGAAGGAAAAAAGACTATGAAGTAAATTAACGATAGATTAAAATCCCTGTTATTCGCATAACTTAAGGAACCACGCATATTAGTAATTTTGTTGATGGAATGATAGTACAATAGTTTTCACAGTGATTGTAAAGCTTCTAGAATTATCTAGTACTTATCATCATGAACAGGATATTTATTGGCTTTAAGCTATTAGTTTAGCTTGAGCTGGCAGAAATCTTCATATGACAAATGAGTGGTCCCAGAAAATGTTTTTTATGATATATATGTGGCGCCGTCTCAATGGTCCAAGTGGCTTCAAATAATTTATAAGGTCATAAGTCATATATAAAATGAGACATTTCCATGGCTGACCCTGTATTGTCACTGGGACGACCTTCATGTTGATTTTGGCCACTCGGGTCCCTCTCTCCCTGAAAAACAAAATACACAGTAATGATATTTTGTTAATAATAGTTAATGATGATGTCATATATATACAACTGTAATAATTATTAATTACTACTCCTTCTGCTTCTTAATACGGAGTATAAGACATCAACTAACCAGTGTATTTGATTCTTTTTATAAAGCATTTGTTTTCAATGAGCATTAATTATTTTTTTCATGCATGCCCATAACTAATAAGGGTAGTGAGTGAGAGTAATAATTAATATTATATTAGAGTTTAGTGGAATTAGTAGAGAAAATATTAAAAATTACTTATATTCTAAAACAACTTTAATAAATTTAACTATTTTTATTAGTTTATGAAAATCGTTAGTTGGTATCTTAAAATAAGAATCAGATGAGGTATTAGAAAGCTCTGTTTTAACCTTTTTGACTGTGAGTTCTACATGCAAACCGCGGATCCATGGCTTCATCCTGGTACTTTAATTTAATGTCATTTGACCCTAAGCTCCTCTCTTATCATCAAAAGAAAATAAGAAATAAATTTTTAATGAAACTCTTTCAAATTATGAAATTATTTATTGAGAATATATTCAATAAAAGTTATGTATTTTATATTATTCATAAAATCATGAATCGATATAATTCGGATGTTAATAACTAGCGCTCATGCATGGTTAATGCAAATTATAATGGCAATATTCATCGGGTCAAAAAAATTGGCCAGGGCTATCATATATGCGCGCTGTATATATATATCCTTTAAATTATTTGTGTGATGTTGATTGTGAAAGGACCAGCGGAGCTCTTTGATACGACATTGGGTCTGAGTGTCTGACTCCTTACATAGTATAGGACAGGTTTCAGAATCAAAAAGGTCAAAAGAACTCATCTTCAATTTATCAAATGACGTTTGGCAATTTAGGGTAAAAGGGGACTTTCACTCTCAATTAGTTCCCATGCTTTTGTACCATACTTCATAATAACTTTGAAATTCCCCCGACTAATTTACTTCATAAATCTATCCTTCCAAATATTCATTTTATTAAATCCAATTAAACTTCTCTCATTTTTTGGTATTTTTAAAAATTAATAAATATCATTCTCTTGATGATTTCGTCTTACTCTTGATTTTTTATCATTTATACGAATGCATGATGCCACTAACCTGCCTACATGTCCTTTTTAGGCCAAACATAAACCTGCCGATCACCGTTGGCATCTACGAAGACTATCTTTAAACTTTAAATTCAGGATAAAGATATAACAACAATCAATATTCATTTTTTTTATACATAAAAAGTTTTGGATGGATTCGACATCAGTCCTCCATCAAGGTCAGGTCACAGCCTCAGGTTCTTTGAGCACTTAATCTTAATGGGGACTTATGAGATCTCCTATCGAAGAAGTCCCAGTAACGACAGCGAGGATCGAACACATATCTCTTTAGAACTTGACCAAGTTCCTTACCATTTATGCCAACTTCTTTCGGCAACAACAATCAATATTCATGTTTATGTGGATGATTAACGAGTAAATAACCGTCTCCCAGTTTCAAATGTACATGTGAAACCTAATTGATTGATGAGCAATATGTAAGTACTTTCACCAAAACATGTTTGTATCAAAAAAGATGTACCGGTTTGATGAATCATTACAATGTAGATGTGAAACTTAAATGGTGAACAATCTATAAATATCTGTTTGGAAGTGTTTTTTAAGTTTTGAGGCCTGCTCTTACTCTAATAAACTCCCAACTCAACTCACCAAAATCTTTTTGTATCAAAAAAGTTATATGAGTTGTATGAATTATTATAATATGTATAATATAATTAATTTATAGTAATATTAATATTTATTACTATATTATATTCTTCAATATAAAACATATTTACCTAATTTGATTAGATTAAAAAATTTAATTAAATAAATTAATATAACATCTAGAACATTATACTTATCTCTTTCAAGTCCTTCATTCTTGAAAAATATAAAAACAAGAAGAGTACATAACTTTGATGATTAACCCATGTATATTTTCTTACCAAAATGTATATATAAGTAGTTGTACATAATCTCAAATATCCACATCACTAAATAATTATCGATGAAGCTGGATTCAGCATGGACGTGGCATTTAAATATACAAGCAAAAGAGGCGGGCGTAAAAGACAAAGGTTTCCAGTATGAGCTAGCAACATCGGATTGGTTCATTTTCTTTTCAATCAAAGTCCTATATTCATATATTAAGCTGACATTTGGGGAAATTTAAGCAACAAATTTCAGGTGTCCCCCAATCTATGCTCCTAGGCTATTTTTTAGCCACAAAAAATTAGAGGAAAAAAAAAAGAGTATATAAAAGAAGCCCCATTTAATCACTTCTGCAGGGGCCTGGGACGATAATACGCGTTTATATCTATCTCCTTATTATTATTTTTATAAAAAAAAAAAATCAATCAATCATATATGTGTCGGGTGAAGGAGATTTACTCCCAAATCTTGAAGCAATTAGATCCACACGTTTAAATAATCATAAATTGCAATCAAAATTTTATTTGGTCAGGTAACGTACCACTTTGTAAAATTAGAACCCCACGACTCAATCTCTTTTAAGACTTTTTGTTTTTATTTGGTTCATGCATGTGGGATTCATCATGGCCAGATGTTGTTATCATCAATAATCAAAAGTTACTTACTTATACTAATGCATATGCACTCAATTATTTTCAATCATTACGAATTAATGTAAACGATTAAATCTTTTATCATCAAGATTTAAACTTACCGTTAACAGAACTAATGATTGCAAATGCATGTGAATGATCAAAGCATTTTAGATTCCTCATGGAGGTGTAGTAATAAGTTAGTAGCAAAAAGAAAAGGAGTATTTGCTTGGCTTACCCCGATGTCTAATGTTTTATGTTATTTGCGTAGCTTTTAAGGTAGTAATTAGGGTTAACTAGCGATATCAAATGTGATAAAGTGTTTTTTCCCCCCGGTAACACTCAATATCCTAAACTAAATTTTGATGTATTCCAATACTCTAAAGTCTTTTATTAGCTACACACAATATTCTAAAGCAGGTTTTAGTACAACCGTACTTTTACAGGTTTTTTTTTTTCTTTTTCTAAAAAGTAGCAACGGGTAACCACACTCATACATGAAACTAAATACTACTAAAAAAAAATATTTTAAGTTGCTGGATATAAAAAAATTATTTTAGGATATTTGGTGCTATCAGAAAAATATTTTAAAGTATTGGATACACGCAAAAAATTAATTTAAAATATTAAGTGTTATTAAAAAATTACTTCATAGAGTTAAATGCTACTTAACTCATTAGGGGGGAAAAACACAAACATATAATATAATATGTCGGCTATCTCTCTTGCTATATATGTTGTGGCTGTAACTATCGTTTTTAAAACATGTTACACTTTTTGTTTTGTTTTGTTAAAGAGAGTGCTAATTTTCAACTTTGAAAAGTGGAGGGTTAGGTCTCCGAACCATCCTAAAAGGAAGTTTTTGATAATAAAAAGTTTTGGAAAGGTTCGACACCAGTCCTCTACCAAGGTCAGGGCATGGTCTCAGGCTCTATGAGCACTTACTGGGGACTTATGAGATCGCCTGCCAAAGGAGTCCCAGCGACGGCAGAGAGGATCGAACCCACGACCCAAGGGCCTAACTCTAAATCTCTTACTATCTGTGCCAATTCTTATTGGCATCCTAAAAAGAAGTTGATGAGGTCATATTAGAGTACCGATTGGACCACTGATAATTGGTAATTGCTATTAATTTCATTCCTTCCTAGTTTAGACATTTCACAATCTTTTTTAAATGGCCATTTATTAATTACCATGTGGAAGTGTGGCACTATTAGCCTGAATTTAAGCTATGTTTGGTCCTGATTAATGTATCAGTACGTATTGAGAGCTGCGCGCTCACACACACACACATATTTAAGTGAATATTGTAGTATTATATAGCTTAACTGTAATCCCTTTTCTTTTGTTAGTGGATACTTACCCCATTAGTATTGGGGAGTCCTCTAATTATAATTATCTTCTTAGAGATGTGCTACTGATAACAATAATCAAGAAGAGTGACTTTAGAATTATAAAAATATATCCTCACAGTGGCTTGTTACTATTGTTTATTTAATATACAAGTGATATATTTGATTTGTATACTTTCAGCAGAAGAACATTTGGATTAATAAAGTTTATTATTTTTAATTCGATAAATTTGTTAAATTTTAATCAAGTAGATTGGATTGTTGTGAACTTGTAAGCGAAATCTGTAAATTAAAGCATTATTGTTTTTTCATAGAAAATTTATAAAGACTTAATTATTTGATCATGAAAGAATGAGTATGAATGTAATACTCCCCTAGCTTCTGTTTAATTTAATTTTTCTTAAATTTTTTTTCTATTTATTTATATTTTTAAGAGTTCAAATTAACATTAATTATTATTTTTAATTAGTAAAATAAAAAAGAAGACAACATATATATGTAGAATATTTTAAGTTCAAAAAATTAATTGTAATTTTTTAATTTGGTACAACACAAGGAGTGTATTCCACCAACAGCAGGATTAATCTCTCACCGGGGCACAGCAAAAAGATAAACTCCTCCCAACTAATAAGTTGCTATATACATGAAATAGGTTTTCTTAATGTGAGATGGATATAATTAGAAAATTTTCTCTATAATAAATTTTTGGAATGTCAAATTCAATATATTAATTTTAGCTAAATATTCAAAAATATATTTAATTTTAATTCATATAGTTGTCTATAATCTCCCTAATTTTTTAAATTTTACAGAAAACTTCTTGAACCTATAATTTCATATATACCAGTATTTTTCTGGGCGTTAATTAGTTTATTATTTAACTAAAAAGTATATAACACCTACACCCTTGACCGTATAATAATCTTCATAAGTTACAACCTTTACTTTTGTGAAAATAAACCCACTTCATGTGTCAAGCCTCAAGCATGCATAGAACATGTAATACGTTCGTTGGTAATTAAAATTATTTCATGCCCACAAGCTTTTTAGGTATGAAGATTAAAGCATTAGTTTATTTGTCAATACTTAGTAAAAAAATAAAGGAGATAATCACACGTGCACTCACATGAGGGGGGCAAAACCCTGAGAAAGCTCGTTAGGGCCAACAAAATATCTGAGTTCCCAAAGTGATGATGAAACAATTCTCATCCGACGAGGACGGAACACAACTAATGCTAATGGTAGATACGCAAGAATCATCAAATAATTCCTAGGATTTATTATATGAATGAGTCATGAGAATTCTTATTATAATATTAACTATATTTTTATGCATCAATCAATCATAACTAAAAAGCTAAGATGTATATTTACAAATAAATGTTGGTCCAGTTGATAAAGATTTAGTTCATAACTATAAGGTTGTATGTAACTTGTGCGTTTGAATCTCACTGTTGGTGGATGACTTTTTTGATCTGTTGGTGGATGACTTTTTTTATGGGCAATCTCTAGATACTTTTGTAAGAGCTTTTTAAACCTGTAAATATCCTCTAAACTTGGAAAGCCCTCAAATCTAACTAATTTAAACTTTTTTGTTACAAAGAAAAGCATATATTTCTAAGATTATATATATCTTTATAAAAAAGTACTATCTTTTATCTTAAATATAAAACTTAGTTGATTTTTTTGAAAAGTTTAAGAAAGCTAATTAAATTATTTTAAAGTTTATATTTATCATTTTTTTTCTAAAACTACTTTATCTAACTTATAGACTAATACTATATAATTTAATAATAACACAACATTTAATATGATTAAATACCTTATTTAGCTTTCTTAATCTCTTTAAAAAAATCAACTAGATTTTTTATTTAGAACCGAATGTATTACTAATTACTTTCTGAATGACTTATTTTATGAATCAATAAATTATTAAAGAAGTGACTTACATTATGAATAAAGGAACTATTAAATATATATTTATACCCCAATCAATCATAACTAAAAAGCATGCATATCCTCTATATCTGATGTTGTAATATCTAATACGTATATCATGATATGAGGATAAAATTACAATCTTATCTTGTGTTCCTGGCAATGCCTTTCAAGTATGTCTCCCCCAACTATACCTACCCGAGGGCTATAAAAAAAAAACTCTCACTTTCTCCTCTTTCTTTGTATTTTATAATCTACGAAGGGCCTATCCATTGTCCTGTCGAGCCAAATAGCTCCAAAAGCAAAACCATTTGAGGTTATATGTACTGAAACGGAAATGGGAAGACAACTGTAATCCAAGGTTGACACGTGGTGTCCTCAACGTGGTCGACTTTGATTCCACTGTTCACGCGTGATCAGTCAAAAGATGTCTGAGATAAAACGCAATATCAGATTGTCCTGACAAAATTTATAATATTGAAGTATGAATCACCCCACTATACAGCTTCCATTAAAAACCCACAGTAATATTAAATTACACGCGTCAAGTTTGGTGTTCCATTGATTAACTTGTATTATTAACTTGCCTTTGTTGGTATCAGTGGAGGGGATTTGGCAAGGGGCTTTTGGCGGCTTCCACTGTGCATCAAATTACCCCTGAAAAGTGATTTCAACACTAACACCGTTCAAATATTCTACTCTCGTTTTATTTTAGTGCGCCGGCGGACTTTTTATTGGGGTTTACCATTAATTTAATCAGATATTTTCTTATTTTTAACGTTGATATCGAGTTAATAAGATAGGCAGAATACGAGAGGCTTTTAAACGCACTACGTAGGGGATTGAAAAATGAGTTTCATATGTTCAGATTAAATGAATCTTTTTTTCTTTTTTAGGGTTGGGTTAAGTACCAATTTTGCCCTGGAAGTATGCGCCCAGAGCAATTTTGTCCTGGAAGTTTTTGGCGTAGCAATGTTGTCCTGGAAGTACGCACCCAGGAGCAATGTTGCCTCTCCGTTAAAAACTCTAACGTTGACCGTTAGTTGACCATTAGGGTTTTTAATGGAGGGGCAAAATTGTTCCTGGGCAAGTAGTTTAGGGGCAACATTGCTACGCCAAAACGTAGCAATGTTGCCCCTGAAATATTAAAACATAGCAATGTTGCCCCTCCGTTAAAAACCCTAAAGTTGACCGTTAGTTGACCCTTGGGGTTTTAACGGAGGGGCAACATTGCTATGTTTTTATACTTCTAGGGCAATATTGCTACGCTAAAAACTTTCAGGGCAAAATTGCTCCTGAGCGCGTACTTCCGAGACAAAATTGATACTTAACTCTTTAGGGTTTGGTCAATGTCATTGAAGAAATAGTTCCAAATTTGTTACTACATTCTATCTCCGTCAAAAACTTAAAATGAACTGTAATGATTTGTGGGTATGAATTTAGACGGAGCTACGCTGACAATTAAACAAATAATATGATATCAAAATCAATAGGATGTGAGACAGTCTTTAAATTTGGAATAGATATTTGATGAAACGATAGTGTGTGTGTGTGTGTGTGTGTATAGTAATACTAGTATATAAAAACAAAACTACTTGTCACCGTTTATTTATTATTCATTTGCTATTTATATATAGAAAGGTGTTATCATTCTTTTAATGGGTCTTGTTACTTTTTAGAGATGGTTGTTTTCTTAAAGTTTCAATATACACATGTACCGTTTGCACAAGGGGAGACTTTTTCAAGACGTTCTGAACTTAACAACAAAAAAAGCTCTCAATATATTTCCCAAATCATTCATACACTTTTATTTCAAATTACAAAATTTATACAAATTTTTAAATGGGTTAAGGTAAAAATCTACACATAAAATATCTCCCTTACACATATGACAACAAAAAGTTTCCACAGGTTTAACCGATTGCATGGACGTTCCGTTTGTACTATTGCATTCATTAAACTCTATCGTATCATATGCGTATGAGGGCATGCTTCATTGGTAAATTTTCAACCTAAATATTTTTTTGAAAATTTTTCTTCTAAAGCATTATATTTTTTTATACTATTATTTAGTATCTGATTATGTGTTTGTGGTTACTCACCTTTCTCAATACATGTGTTTTTTCTAGAACTCGAACTTAAGACCCTAAAGGGATTTAGCAGGACTTTTCACCACTAGACCAACTCTATATTGATTCTAAAGTATTATATTCTTCACAGAAATATTTAGTGAAAAACTTAAAATAGGCTTTGAACCGAATATATAAAATTGCATCAAGATTCTAGATAAGTATTGAATATGAATATTATATTATAAATAATTTTAACAAAGGACAGATGAAAAATAAATAAATAAAAACCAAATCTAGAATGAAGTGAAAATAAATAATTCTCCAATATGTTGGGATGAAAGTAGATGTAAGGGGTTAAGAGAAAACATGTGGAAGAAGAAATAGGAGGGAAACTAGCCAGGACACGTGAGGGAGGAGTGGGGGAAGACATTTTGTGTAAGTAACACCACGTATATATGGTGAGGTGAATTGAGGGGGTGGGCCAAGTTTAATTATTGTAGAACTACATTACAACAACTTGTTTATATTATACGTCAATAATGCGATGAGTTGGCAATTTTTAATATTATTTCGATGGGTGCGAGAGTTTTGTGTCCCCCCACCCCATAAAACGCTCATTGAAAGCAACTTCTTGGAATTCAATCATCACTTATTCAAATATTTAGTCTCAATATTGTCCGTGCAAAATCACACATTCACCCATGTCTATCTCATTTCCACGCACATCAGCCCCCAAAACTCCTCTATATATAGCCCTCGTCTCTCTCATATTTTAATTCAGTCCCAAAGAGATATAGAGAGAGAAACACAAGAGCTCTCCACAAACTAACCTGAAAACCCTTTCCTTTCTCTAGGGAATTCTGATTCCTACATCAGAGATCACCGAGAGAGAAAAAGTTTATTCTTTTTCCCGGATCCATGGCTCATCACGGTCCTTTAGTTTTGGTGTTCGGGCTTCTCGGCAACATTGTCTCCTTCTTGTGCTTTCTAGCACCTGTGTAAGTATATTTGGTTATTGTTGTTTGCAACATACATATAATGTTGCTTTTGTGTTTGGATCGAAGACAAATAATTAACGCTGGCGGTCGGGTGTTGCAGGCCAACATTCTATAGAATATATAAGAAGAAGACGACCGAAGGGTTTCAATCGGTGCCATACATAGCAGCACTGTTCAGTGCAATGTTATGGCTGTTCTATGCCTATGTGAAGACCGGAGAGACGCTTCTTATCACCATTAATGCGTTTGGTTGCGTGATTGAGACCATTTACCTTGCCATTTATATCACTTACTGTCCCAAGAAAGCTAGGGTATGCTAGCTGCGTCTCTTCCTAGATCTCTCTCTGTGTCTCTTCCTGAGTTTCCTCATGATGAGTTCTTATTAATATATGATTGAACTGTCCTGATGCAGATGTCTACATTAAGATTGATTCTGTTGTTGAACTTTGGAGGATTTTGTGTTATTGGTCTCTTAACTCATTTACTCACCAAAGAAGCAGCTTCTCGAGTTAAGCTTCTTGGATGGATCTGTGTAGTGTTCGCCACCAGTGTTTTTGCGGCCCCTCTCAGCATCATCGTGAGTATTAAATTCTTGCCTTGTCATATACTAGCGGCTTTTAATATTAAATCTTATTCGTAGTATAAATTATACTACAAAATATTGTATTCTATAAAAATATGTTTACGAATTTTGAATTGTGAATTGTTGATTTCGTTTTTCAGAGGTTGGTCATCAGGACAAAGAGCGTAGAGTTCTTGCCATTCCCTCTTTCTCTTCTCCTAACAGTCAGTGCTGTTACTTGGCTCTTCTATGGATTAGCTCTCAAGGACATCTATGTCACTGTAAGTTTCTAAAACTCATCTTTTATTTAATTTCTCTGCTTTCATTGGACGATTTGGTTTGTGTGTTTGTAGTCTTCAATTATTTGGATATTTTTCCAAATATGTGAGTGTAAATATAATAATAGAAAAAAAAAATTCTAAGTAGCGAGAAAACTCGAAAAATTTCTGGAGGTCAAATTACGTCCTGCCTCATAATTTATTCATTTTGATTGAGTTTTGTCGTTTTTTCAGAAAATATAAAATATTATTCTGAATCTGATTTTTTTTTTTTTTTTTTTGGGTTTTATGCTTGGCACAGCTTCCCAACGTTGTAGGGCTATCGTTTGGGATCGTACAGATGGCTCTATACGCAATGTACAGAAAGAACAAGCCAGTTAAAGACGAGGAGCTCCCAGAACACAAAGGCGAAGTAACTAATCAAAACAAAGAGGAAGTGAGTAATGAGAACAAAAACGACGTCGGTGAGGATCAGGACAAACAACATGATATAGTGACCATCGAGATCGGAGATCAGAAGAAGAAAGACAACGAAGAAGAAAAACCACAAGCAGCAGAACCAAAAGAACAAGAACAACCTCAAAAGAAGCAACTAACAAACGTTAACGATGTCGACGACAAAGCCAGACCAGCGGCCGTACCTTCCATTATTGAAATACCACCGCAGAAGATGGTGGCTTGAGAGGTTTGATCAGAAGGGGAACAGTAGACATGTACACACGCGCCGGCGCGTGTTTTCACGACTCTTGTCTTCTCTGATCAGAACTCAGATAGTCTCTGTGACTGTGACCACCGCAAAGCCGTGGGCTCTTTGAATTTTTGTGTAAAATTTTTAAAGCCTTGATTAGTGGGGGAGGCCATTTTTATCTTTACTCGTCATGTTTTTTTTTTTTGTAGGGTTTAAGGTTCCTAGCCACATATTTTGTTATATATATATATATATAGTCCTACGTAATTGTCGTTTGTAAAAGCTTGTTATATTATTATTGATATAGCAAAGCCTACATCGCAGGCGCCGAGTCTGCATGGCACCAGAGGTATGATTCTGATTATTATGTTCAATACAATATTCCACCTTTTACTTTGTTTCGTTCTGTTATATATTTTGAATTTAATAAACAACAAATAAATTCTGCTCTTTCAGTATGTGTCGATCCACGATCGACGACAATGATACTGTGAGAGAAGGAAGACAAGGGACCGAATAATTGGCGAATAGTTGAAACGTGAAAGGGAGAGGGAAAGTGGAAAAGAGGAAAATCGGTGAAAATTCTATGTTTAAAAATTTTATAGACTAGAAATCTCTAAATTTATATCAGTCTCTTTTAGCCCGTAAAATTTTTAAACAGAGGCTTTTCACCGATTTTTCTGATAAGAGAGAGAGAGAGAGAGAGAGAGAGAGAGAGAGAGAGTTGGTGGCAAATTAATGTATGATGAAAAGAGAGCAAAATTCTTGGGAGTGTGTTTGGAATCTGGGAAAAGTAATCTTATCGGTTAAGCAGGTGATTTTGGTTTAATTGTTGTTTTAGATCCCTTGATTATAGGAGAGATGTTGGTATCTTAATTTCTATCCGCCACTGGGTGACGTACGCTACTTTCAAAAGTACCACTAATTCTTTTCTAAATTGGTTTCCCATCCCCATATGATCTCAACATTTCCTCACCTAATTTTAGTGCATTTATGATTCATCTTCTCCTTCCCCATCCAATGCTTACACTAATTAACTGGAATTGATAAGTGTAACATCCCAAATTCCAGGTTCGAAAATCGTGTCAGTCGACATTTAGTTTTAAGAAAATCACAGAATCTTGAGATGCTATAGCTCAAAGTACTGCGGAAATGGATAACGTGCGCCAAGATTCAGATAATGAGTATCTAATATAAAATGCCCAGACATATGATGATGCCCCGACATAAGCTGATATTTTAAATATCCTGAAGGAATATTCATGTGATACAATTTACAGAGATTTGAATACATTTCTCTGATAAAGAAAGTCTTAAATTAGACCTATGACTTGGAACCTAACATCAGTTAATCAGATAATTTGGTCAGGTCGGTGTTCAATCTAATGGGAGTCTCACCAACTCTATGGCGACTTGTGACAACCCACCAATGAAACCTTCCTTAGTTTAAGCACCAAATGGTCCGAAATAACCTTGTTAAATCCATGCCAGAATACTTTGCCAGAAACTAAGTCCTAATAACTTATACCGACCTTCGTCTTTGACCGCTGCCTCTTCACGACTCTTTCCACCGGCACATTCTCTATCCCGGTTTCTTCCTTGTACTATTCATTAAGACTGAGGTCCAATGCCCATTGAACCTCAGGTAACAGTTAACCTTATGCTCAAGTATAACAATATGCATGATAGATATTCATTTACAATTCAGCATATAACTATACATAGCACACAACACATGTCACAGTTCATATCACAACAATACCTCTACATAGCACACAGCCCATGTAAGGTCCACATAGTTTGCACATAAACCAGTGCCACGCCCCGGAGCGTGTCCTCAGCGCTAGGAAAACATCCATACGGCATTATTAAGACTGTAACCCGTTTTCACATAATAGCTGAATGTATAAACAGTGACTTAAGACAGAGTTTTAATCACGGTGCATGACCCAAGACCTAGTCTTGTCCACGACTATTTGAATCATCACATCACATATAGAGCATACAAGCAGCATAAGAGTTAGAGTTACAGTACGCGCCCGTACCTTTCACCGGGTAACTGTCAAACGTCTGACCTTTGGATCCGACCCTGGACCTCCCGGATATCCTAATATATCACCATATCACTTAGAATAATATCCTACGATATACTTCCACCTCTATTTACCCATCTACCCTTGGTGGATTTGTTATTTACAACTTTGCCCTTACATTTATTTAAAAACGTAGTGCAGAGTTTTCTGGGCAGATTTTTTTGGTAACTTTGAAAAATCATAACTAATTCTAAAAAAATCAGAGGATCCGTAAAATTCCCCGGAACCCTTAGGATGTCTATTTTTGAGGAAAAATATTCATTTTCACCCAGAATTAGTGAGTCATTACCAGTTTTTACGTTTCTCAACGTTGCCCAGATTTTATTCCAGTAAAAGTGGCTTAACTTCAAAAATTCATATCTCTTTGACCAGAGATCAAAATGTTGCATATTTTATATGTTTGGAAATCCCTACATGTCTACTTTCTTTCTGGAAAATTTCATGATTTTATAACTTCATTTGTTACATAAAATCATAGCATCTTTTTCGCTGCCTGTCTAAGATTTAAGAACCGAAAATTCTACAACTTTCACAATCTTAATCCAAGGACTTCCAAAAATTATTTCCTACCATGTTTTTATCTCTTCAGGCATTTTTCAATGCAATGAGGCTTAAAAACAAGTATAGGAATTTATTCTCTAATTTTCTAGATTAAACTAACATTTATACTAAGAACTTATAAAAACTAAAGACTAGAAATTTAAGAACTAGAATTTACCTCTTGAAGACTCTTGAACTCCTTCCTCCTTCTTGCTTCACTCTCCTCTTAAACTCTCCAATCTTTGGTATGAGTTTGGTGTGAAGAATGAAGAGAGGAGAGCTCTCTATTTATAGTCAATCATTGGTTAACTTCCTAGCAACTTTAATTCCATTCTAACCATTGGATTTAAACTTAACTAGGAAGCTTAAATCTTGACCTTACACCTCTTACAAAAAATGCCACCTCCCCCCTTTTCTTAGATTCATCTTTTCTTTTTCATCCACTACACACACACACTCACAACACACACATGTGCTCTTGTGATGTCATCTTGATGACATAATCATGGCTTAGGTGTCATTGTTGACTTTTCAATACTAATTAGCAATTCTTAATCATCATGTTAATCAAGTGTTTACATGCTCCTTAATTATATTTTGCCATTAGCTAACTCAATTACATGAAGATTTAAACTTAATTACTTGAGATATTATTTCATTCTCTTTGGCTTAATTATTTTCAAATATAATTAGCCCTCATTTGATACTTTTAATTTGTCTTTAATCATCTTGAAGAATTATGCAACTAATCTCAATTAGTGCAAACTTATTTTGTTAAGAATGATTGTAATTCACTTAATATACCTCTTAATTATGCTAAATTAATTAGCAACACTCTTTATGCCAACCTTGACCCTCCATTGGTCATTAATATCAAATTAGGGGTTTCATATAATTAACTTTGGATATCTCCTTTTATTCATGTTTAAACAACAATACTTATTTAATTACTTACTAATTGTTGACAATTTTCTTAATTAGGATTATTTATTTTCTCACAACTATTTTACTGAAATTGATAATTTATGCATTATGCAAAATATTAAAAACCATGGGGCAATTTATGTTCCTCAAAATGATATTTAATTTTGTCTCATTATTTCCCAAGGAAAATAATCTCATAAATTACCTAAATTAGAGATAACATACTTTCTAATTTTTAATAAATATTTAGTTGCCTCTTAAGATTTTATCATAATTTTATCAGGGTATTTTATGACCCACAAATATTTCAGGGACCTATTTGCAAATTATCTAATGTTTTAGGGACCCTTTTCGCACATTATTTAATCTTAGGAGAAATTGTTCTAATAATAAGGTAAATTCAATACAAGTTGTTTGAAACCTCATATTCACCTATTTTCAATAGGTATATTCTACCAATTTATGATATTTACCCTAAGTCAAATTTTAGGGTATTACAATATGTAAGTATTTTATGAAGATATTATCGATAAAAACTCTATGTAATTTATATTCTCTAAATGTTTTTTTTTTTTTGGGGGGGGGGGGGATAGTACGAGTGAGGTTCAATTCTAAGGAAAGAATCATAATCACTAGAAAGTTTCAACAACAAATAAAATCATATAGACTTATTGTAATTTCCTACATTACAGCTTTTACAAACGTGAAACAAGAAAGGCTTGCCAATGGGATAGCTAGTCATCATCATCAATATATACTCAACTATTTAATGTTGGTGTATTATATATCTATGATTTTTACACATTTTTTCAGTTTGTTTTTCTCTTGATACCCCTTCTATTATTTAACTTGTTCGATCTCTTCAAGGCTTCATATATATATAATTCTCCAATTTATGTGTGGGTGCATGTGTGTGTCCATGATCATCTAATTAATCAAACACCAATTACAGCTTGTTCTAATTACGAGGTTTAGTTCATATCTGAAAGAGAAGCAAGAGCAAGGGGCAGGGGTTGTTTGGTGTGAAGAAAGGAAATTATTTTCTTTTTCATTGCATAAATTAATAACATCAAATAAGTGCTGTGTGTGTATTAAAAATTAAGTAAACGTTAAAGTGAGTGATAAAGACTCTCATCTTTTAAAGTAATTAGTGGTTAAGAGTTTGATTCTTAATCTGTGTTTTGAACAAACCTGATTGAAAATGTTTCATTCTACCATTATAAGAAGTCTTCTAGAAGAAAATTTTGGTTCAAAATATATAAAGGATTATCAGGGTAATTAATGATTATTTTTTTACTTTTACCCTTTTACAGGAGAGAGATAGGTGACCGCAACAATACACATTTGAAAATCACATTCATTAATAAAGGTAAAATATGTAAATTTTATTAATTTAAAACACATTTAATGATTTAACTAACATTCTTTAACTTATATGAATTAGTTTACAACGCCTTATATTTTAGACCAGAGATGGAGTATCGTCTGCTTTCACAGCTATATAGTATAAAAGAGATCTCTCTACTACTTTTCACAAAAAATACTCCTACTGATTCACCAAAAACATCATAACATTTACTGCCTTATTTATCGTTACTTCCTTCCTTATTATTAAATTAACTAAGTGGTCCTTGTAATTTTTTATTTCATTAATTTCTGCCTACCAAACTCCCTCTAGAAGTGTTAATTGTGTAATTAAGATTGAAGCCCACCTGAATAAGTACTATTATTAATGGTTCCTTTGTTGCATAATTAAGTGCTGAGTTTACATCTCCAAATTGTAATAATTGAATTCTTCAGGATTTTATTTATCGCAATTACCATTCCACTTATTTTAAAATATGTGCAAATCATAAATTCTAAGACCTGCAAACCGATCCAAGTTTGCTATTGATGAAGTCCCTCAAATTATTGAAGTACTTTCGTCAGCTCATCAGAAGAAAAAATCTCCACAAGTTTTTTTATACCGTGTACAAGCATCATGTATTGGAGAAATTCTGTTCGAGGCATTGATCGATACTAATTATATGTAAGCAAATTTTCAATTAGAGATTCAAACCTAACTTGTTTGTCATATTGTGAAAGAATAACTTCTTCCACTAGATGCAACTCTCCGATAAAATCATGACAATTTTTTTTTCATAAACTCAATAATGATAAAATTATAGAAGCGAAGCAACATAAAGCTAGCTGTCTTTTCAAGTGGAAAAACATCAAAATCATAGCAAAAATAATTTTACTGGAAGCATATAATCTCAATTCATAAAGTGATGATGAAATGGAGAGAGCACTGGAAAAATAATATTGACCTTATAATTTGAACACTTGTTTCAAACAAAGGAGGCTTGGGGCTGTGAAACATAATATTGAAGGTCATGCATAATTATTGGTTGAACAATATCGAGAGGAGAACAACAAAAATATAGAGGAAGGTCATATCTTACCTAGCTAACATTTTTAAATTTAAATTATAGATGATTTATTGCCATTTTTTAAGATTGGGGGAATCATTATATATGTTTTATGCACACACACATACCCACAAATCATGCATATAATAATTTACACTACTTTCCGTATAATAATAAAAGTATTTCGGCATTATTTGGTATAACATTGCAACTATAAAAGAATAAACTTTTAATTGATTGCACTATTTCCTATAGGTGCTCTCATATGAACTACATGTTCTTTTGATGCAATTTCGAAGAAACTAGCTAGTACAGGTAATATTTTCACCATATTATTCTCAAGTCAATCATGCGTAAATATTTTTATGTGAAAAGTCGACCTTGCGTGCAATATTACACGTAATGATTAGCCGATCAATTAATTTTAATTGTTACCTAATTACTTTTTAGCCTATAATTACACTAATGTTTTGACTAGGGGAAAACAGTGTGCACGCATTATAAAAAACTGTTATATAAACTAATATATTAATACGAAATGCTGGCTGCACTATATATATTATACAAACTATATATTACATATGGACTGTTTAGAAAGCGATTAATGCTTTTTAAGCCTTGCATCATCATTGACGATATGATAATAACAAATTAAAGTTAAAAACCTGATCTTGTATTCAACTTTTTCTTTAATCCTTCAAGATTCGACCATATTCTTTAATAAAAATCGTGTTCTATTACGTCTGGCTAGTTACATGAAAATCCGTAAGTAGGTACCACATGAATATGCTTTTTCACATGATTAGTATCCAAAACAGAGGGAAAAAGGACTCTTATCGCTTTGCAAAGCCACTTCATATCGTCATATTTAAAGGAAAATAAATAAATTATTAAAAATCATTCCATGCATGAGCACTCATATATAAAATATCATATCCTTTCCTTCCAAAAAAACACTTGAAATAATTCAAGTGACGATCTTTTTCTTTACTTTTTACGTCATTGGATACAGTGTTCCAAAAATGAAAGACTATTTATGATTTATTTATTGCGCAATATACGAGAGAACAACAAGAAGAAGAAAAAAAAATCATCATTATGTAACCTTTTTCCTTTGAAAGCCTTTCTGGATCTATCCGAAGACCCAAAAACTGCGTGTCCTTTCCACATTGCAAAAGATCACACACGCATCCACATTTTTTGTGTGTAGGGAATAAGATATTTGTTAAGTGAATTCCATATTCCATACTTTTATGGTAAAAAGGGTGAATAAATTGTTTATAATATTTAATTTATTTTTAATTTTTAAGTCAATTTTCTGAAATTTAAAAAAAAAAGCAAAATTATTCTTACAATGCATATAAAAATTTGTTGTGGATATGGGCTTTAAATGTTATTTAAGATAAGTCACACTATTTATAATTTATGAATATATTTTGGATTAGTATGGATTTCTATATTATATATGGATATAGATATGGATGTGTAAATATTATATAGAGAAAATAAACTTATATTTATTATATACTATCTTATCTGTGTACTTTTGGCAGCATATGACTTGGGTACGATCAAAAGGTCCCCAAATTTTGTGCACCCAAGTACACAAATGTATATCATTACAGATATAAATATTTATTATTTTTTTCTACGCTTTTTGTTGTTTAATTTGTATTATTTAATCCCCCCCCCCCCCTCTCTTTCTCATAGATGGGAACCTTAGAAAGGGTTAATCTAAATAGAAAAGTTGGTATTTCTAACTTAGAATATACAATTGGTAAGGTGGATAAGGCACCTATATTTTGGCATGCAAGATGCACTTTCTTCATATTGGAATGATGAATATATAATTAATTAATATTTGATGCGAGTCCAGCATGGAATTTTTTTATTTTTACAAGATTGTATCCACATAACATATTTGGAAAGAGATTAAAACACAAAAAAAGAAAAAACAGAGAGAGAAGTCTAAAGAGGAAATGTGAGTCCTAAACATTGTTTTATTCTTCTGCGTTATTTTTATTGTTCAACATGAAGATGCATCTATAAAGGGTATAATTAATTATAATTACCATGTGATGCTAAACACATGACAAAAACTCTATAATTTGACCCTGATAAAATTAATTAACTAATCAAACCAGATGCTTATTGTTGGCGGAGGGTCAAAGAAAGGAAAAGGGCCGGGTTTAAAATTTCTTGTTAGGGCAAAAGAGCATATTCTGCATGGTAATGCAGAGGCTGAATCTGGGCCGTTGAAATTATGGCTTTAAGCCAAACGAGTGAAGATCCGAGGCACAAAATGCGATTACACATCAAAAAGGCATTTGAAGCTATAGTGCGTTCTGAAACTTAAGAAGAATATTATATGCCCCAAACTTTATGTGTGGAATATATCCTTCAAAAAGTTTGGGGCAAGTGGGTTCAGTCTTCATATATAGTATTGTGCTAATCTCATCCATTATGCAATGCAGCGCATTACAGAGAGCACCATAAAAATTTGGTTTGGCTTGGATTCCCTTCATTGGGATCTGTATTTTATTATTTAATTTGTTTTGTGTCTATAATATATATTTATAGGGTTAACATAGAAAAATATTACTTGAGTTTAATTTTAAAATCCTATTGATAATAACAATAATGAGATTAATAAAAACAATGAAGTAATTGACAAATCATTTTATTGTGAAATCACATATTTAAAATTTTAAAATTCAATTGCCATTTTCTTGGGATTTTCCCACTCACACCCATATATATATATATTCGGCTGGACTTGGCCCATATATGTTTACTTGATCCATACCCTTTTCTATAGAAACCCATCTTCATAATGGATAACGAAAGTGGAATTGAAGGGACCAGGCCATTTATAATCATTCATTTTTTTAAGTGCTTAATTATATATAACCAATCAACTCTCTTTCTCAATCATTTCTCAATATAATATTACCTAGCTAGCTACAATAATCATCTCTCGGGTTACAATTAAATTATATTCTTACCAAAGCAACAAAGAAAGTTAAATTATAAGGCTTCATTGTAGAGAGAGAGACGTTTCGATTTGTACTATAGATTTCTATAATTAGTTAGTAATAAACCAAGACACCAGATGATTATAATTAATCTCTTTTTATAAGGTAGAATATTTTAGCTTTAACTTGTGCTTATCTGTCATTCGTGGCATGTAAAAAAAGAAGAGAGAATTACTATAAGGTGCCAAGAAATGACTTAATCACCAAGAAGTCCTAATGACAAGTGAAGTATTTATTATTTTCTTACATTGAAACTTGTCATTGCAAGCTTTTTAGTTGTGACAGGAATTTCTTAGTAATTATGTATATTCTTTAGGACCTCATAGTAAATCCCCCAGAAAATTAAGTAAACTATGCATTTTACTATCTAAACTATGATTTGATCATCAAAATGTAATAAAGTAGAATCATTCAACACCAAATATCAAATACCACTTCAAAAGATAGATGGATTGATGTTTTGGTACATTGCCATAGTTTAGCAGCCTGCATGTTTTGTTATTTTTCAACATTAATAATCCTTTATAGTGATGTTTTTATCTTTTCGTTTCTGAAAAGAAGAATCACACACAAACACACACACACTAGATGATACTATATAGATAGCACCTTTTAAATTAAAGCTGATGCATTATAGTTTTATGATTAAGTTTAATTAAGTTCACAGATAGCTAGAATTAAAAATTAAAGAAATAAAGGAATATAAAGAGATGGTGCAAGCTAGCTAGGCTATAAATATTATCCCAAAATATATAAAAATCCTTTTAATTAATTAATCTAAAACAGAAAGAAAGGACGCAAATTAATATGAATTGCGGCTAACCAGAGTTGAAGAGGACGGAGGCAGAAAACCAAGTAAGAAATTCCAAAGATGGCAACATAGGGTAAACTAAAGTAACATTTAATGGTGTAAAATTATATACATATGGCCCATATAGAAAGAGAGAGAAATTATGTTATTAATATTGGAATGTATATATGTGTGTTTATGAGTTGTAAGGCTCTAGAGACAACCACTTGGTGGTTGACACATCATAAAGAATAATGGTGGTGGGCCCACAGGAAATACGAGTTAAGTCTAGGGAAGGGTTGTCCCATAGAGAGATATAAACCAAATACGGTTATATGTATGTATGTACAGAAACGAAAGGTGTTAGGGAGGAACAACTGGAAAGTAAAATTAAAGGTATTAGTGATGCTTCGCATTCTTGTTATGCAACTTGACCATGCTTCACCACCTTTTTTCCCACTATAAATACCCTCTTTTCCTTCCTAGACGAACTCGTGGAATAGAGAGATATACACGACACAAGAGCTAGAGAGAGATTGCCTTAAGCCTTCACTGTGTGTGAGAGAGAATTCAATATCTTTACTTCTTTTTTTCCACACAAAGAGGAAGAGACCTACATCTTCTACATCACGATCTAACATGGCTCTTCACCAGCACGAACTGGCTTTTATTTTCGGCATTCTAGGTTCACTTCTTTTACATTATTTAACGTTTTTTACCTATATTCATCATATATATCACTTTGGTTTAGTTTCATTACGTCGTCTTATATTATATATTCCTCATTCATCTTCTTCTCTTTTTTTATAGTTATTCTAGTTGCATGGCTTTTATTAATTATCTCTAATATAGTTTTATTATTTACATGATATAGTCTCGAAGCATGCATACTTTTTTCATGCGCATAAAATTTTGTGGCCCAACAGAGACTTGTTATCCGGTTGTCTCTAGAATATGAGGTAGTGATTTCTCTTTTTTTTTTTTTTTTGTCATTATTGCAGGCAACATCATCTCTTTCATGGTGTTCCTTGCTCCAATGTAAGTCCCGAAACTTCAATTTTGTTTTCATATTGGAATATGATTATATTAAATTAGCTAAACTAATCAAGTTGGTTAATTAATATGATAATTAATTAATGATATTATTGTTGCAGGCCGACGTTTTACCTGATATACAAGAAGAAAACAGCAGAAGGGTTTCAGTCATACCCTTATGTGGTTGCTCTTTTCAGCTGCATGCTTTGGATTTACTACGCACTTGTTAAGAACAACGCAACCTTACTTCTCATCACCATTAACTCTTATGGAATCTTCGTTGAAGTCATCTACCTCTCCATTTTCCTCTTCTATGCTCCCAAGAAGCTCAAGGTATACATACATACATGCATGAATATGTACATACGTCCACAGAATTAATCAAAACACACACACACACACACACATATGGCTTGATTTGATTAATTTAACTTTTGCTTTCCGTAATAAACAATATTCGCAGCTTGCGACGATTAAGCTTCTTCTGTTGCTGAATGTGTTTGGGTTCGGAGCCATGCTTCTGTCCACACTGTATCTTTCCCATGGAAACACACGTTATCAGATTATAGGATGGATTTGCCTCGTGGTTAACATCAGTGTCTTCGGTGCTCCTCTCTTAATCATTGTATGAACCGTCTTCTTCAAATTTATTATTCATTAATTAATCACTTTTTTGCATGCGCTTGATTATAAATTATTATAATAATAATATATACGTGATGGATGATGCAGAGGAAAGTGATAAAGACGAGGAGTGTCGAATACATGCCATTCACTCTCTCCATGTTTCTGACAGCCAACGCTGTTATGTGGTTCTTCTATGGTCTTTTCCTCAAGGACTATTTCATTGCTGTAAGTTTATTCATTCATTTATTAATTGTTAATTCATTAATTAATTACCAAAGACCTATAGCTTTTTATCAACTTTTCTGATTTGTTTTATTACATATTGCTTCTATATATGGGACTTCTTTTTCTTTTTCTCACACCTTCCTTTATATGCGATACGTAACAAGACAAAACTAATTAATAAATACAGGCACGCTTAATTCATTAATGCCATGACCTAATCAATCATGTCAAATTAATTATCGCTTCATATACATAAAAATATCAATTCGTCTTTTTAATTTCTTTCATACTACTAATCAAATTATATCTTTGGATTTTTATTTTTTTTTTTATGATTTGCAGCTGCCAAACACTCTTGGGTTTCTGTTTGGCATAGTTCAGATGGTGCTTTACTTAATGTACAGAAACGCAAAGCCAGTGGTTCTGGAGGATCCAGTGAAGGCTCAAGAGCTATCTTCTTCTGACCATGTCATTGATCTTAATAAGCTGGACACTGAAGCTGCAAATAACAACAACAATGCAAAGGAACAAAGGAACTCTGGAGAAAAAGTTTAACTCAAAACCACAAGAAAGCCCAAAAGAAGAAGGAAGCAGACAGAAAGAAAGAAAGAAGGAACAAATTAAATTTAACCTAAAAACAGCAATTAATTTACTTTTCTGAGTGGAGGCATACGAATGAAGAAGCAGTTGAAGAACCAGGACGTAGTGTGCTATAAATATGTGCATGGAGCCGTTAATTAGCATCTTCTATATATATATATATATATATATATATATATATATATATATATATATTATGTTGTTGCTGTTTATGTAATTTCTGTGTTTCTTTGAATCAAATAATTACCCATTTTATATATCTTTGAATTTCTCTATATATACTTGAAGCAAATGTACTGATGATAATGCTCAATTACTTTTAGTAATTTGAAATCTACGAATTTGGCTATTAACTATATATGCATGTTTCTTTTACTTCCTTAATTATAACTTCAATTTAATTTGCACTACTACTACACGTAATCATGATCATGATCATGATCATTATTGATTGTTCCTTCTTGCTTATCATGATTCATAGAGTTTTCCTGTATACAAAATTAAAGAAGGGTTTGCGGTGATTTCATGTCATGCACGACAAGGGGGCAGATATAAAGGCAATCTTAAAGTAAAATTTATCTTCATGACGACAGCGTTACAAGTTGGTGACACCCCAAAAACAAAAGGTTTAAAAAAAAAACCCAACACTATGATTATAATATATTATTCTGGTCGGAGTCGCTTACACATTCATCGAAAGTGAATAGAGTTATGTAACAGCGAGAAATGATATTTTTAATATGTATCCGATGCATGTAAAAGGTGCTATTAAAAGATAAATATCTTTAAATGTTTTTGCGGTGTTAGATTTTGACTTTATTGAATCGTATCATTTGACGCACACATAGTATATATATAAAATCATCCCATAATTAAAAAACATATTCACGTGCCAATAATTGGATTATAATTGCAAAAGTGATTGACTTTCTTTAAAATCAACATTAATTGACGATGGATATATATTAATTATGTACGTGATAATTATATGCATGGGGAAAAAGTCAAAACGAAAGCAAAAGTGCTATAATAAAACATAAAAGTGCATCGTTCAAGTGAATCCACTTGTCTTTTGCCCCCTCTCAAAAAATTTAACTCTTGCTTTAATTTTTCTCGTTTTGGTTTTAAGTGGCAGCATATCTCTGGAATAGAAAACTATATATTCGGAATACTGAAGAGAAGCGTTTGGGCGACATATTAAGCTTAGGCCTATGCATGCAATCACAATAGTGATTGTTCCTCTTTGGTTTTTGTGATATTTTTGTGAATGATTTGTACCTATACAATTTATTATTGGCCCACCATATTCTTTTGAGTGGCAACCTTATAGAGAGAGAGAGGGAGGGAGGGAGGGAGGGAGGGAGGGAGGGAAATAAGAAAAGAAGAAAACAAAGTCGTTGTTCGAGTTTTCCTTTTCGTTTGGATCAATTTCTCTCGTTAAAAGCCAATAAACCTTTTAATATGTGTTTCACTCTCGTGTCATAAAAAATTATGAATGAGTTGGTTCCACTTGGCCAAACATCGTGAAGTTTGAAGCCAGTCGAGATAATCATTAAGAAAAACAAAAGCACAATATAAGCCAACCTATGAAATTATCATGATAATTAAATATATAAAATATTAAAATTTATAGCAAATTATATAGTTATTTTAAGTTGTGAGTAATGCAAATCAGTTTCTAAATTTATGCATTACACCTAGTTGTACCCGTAGAAAATTATCTATTGATTTATGATTAAACTTAATATTATATTTCAATTTTAATTTTTTATGCTGATATTTTTTTTTCCAAATCTGTAAATAAAATCACCAAAATTTTACCTGAAGTAGTCCCAATCAAGGCAAAATAACTTGGGGAACTAAGACAACCACACACGTAGACATAATAATAAAGGAACGTTGCTGATTTTGCCAGACGTGAGAAAAATTATTAACCTGTCTTTTAGTGTTATGTGTGTGTGGGGGGGGGGGGGGTTAAATAGATCGGAGGTGGTAAAAGTTCTCCACATGTTAATAAAGCACTTCATTTTGTATTAAAAAAACAAATGTCCCTTTTATTACACAGATTATAAATGTTTGTAAGGAAAAAAAAAATTAAGAGGATGATCTGACCTTTACCCTATGTCTAGATAGAGGGAAAGGTGAGGGGGAAATATGGGAGAAGGAACACTAAGAAGGAAAAGTTTCATGAATGGTAAAAATATTTACTATTTTTGGGAGTTTTCCCTCCTAATTAATTTTCTTTTCCCTCCAATTTTTCCTGCATCCAAACCTAGGGTAAAAGCTAAATCAAAACTCTTTCCAATTTTATACTCCCTTTGGTTCTAAATATAAAAACTTGTAGATGGGTTTGTTTCAGTTATAAATACAAAACTTCAATCCATTTTTTCCTCTCAAATTTGTAATTTTTTTTCTTTCTAAACTTTTAGTATTGATTGCATATATTAATTAATCAAGAAGTTATTAATCAAGTGAGTAGTTTTTAATGCAAATGATTAAAAAGGGTAATTTAGGAGAAACCAACACATTTTTCACAAATAACGACTTTGACTACTTTTTTTATATCTTTGCAAATTAATCATATATCCATCTCCTACATTTAGGATATCGGATGGAGCATATTATAAATTTACCCTGTCAATGTTTATTCTTATTTATGGTTGAAAACGCACACAAAAATTAATTATTAGGATTTGACCTGATTAGTAATGAAAATAGTAAGTTGATGTGAATTTCATCTAATCATGTGTTTTGAATTTTAAAAAAAATATAGCTCTAAGCCAAATAACCAATCGTTAAAAGAGATAAAAAAAAGGGGGGAAATGGGAGAGGGAGAAGAGATAATGGGAGAAACAGATGAGTCACAATGAGAGGATAAGCATTCGAAGGCTTTACGCATCAAATAATGAGTGAGCGAGTGAGAGCCAAGGTTGGCACTAAAAAGTAAAGCCTATTTGGATTATCGTGTCCAAAAAAACACAAAAGGGAATATAACCCCACGCACTGCACGTTACATGGTTATTAGGTCATTTGGTTCCCTTACTACTACTTACACTTCAACTAAAACTCCACCAAAATATACATATCCATCAGATAGAGAGATAAGGCTTTGTGATGTAATGAACCGCTTGTTGCCTCTTCTCCTTTAACACTAAATAATAAAGATGTCTCTGACCCCATTACCTGTCATTATTTCTCAACTATATATCAAATAATTTGTCAGTCCTAATTGTAGGAATTAGTTTTGGCATGAATTTTGGTCTTTGTAATATTTTTTTTCGTTTTATCTCTTACATTAATTTTTTTCCAAATTAATATATCTAACTTATAAATTATATTGATATATCATATAATGTTATGCAGAGATCATGCATGTAACATATATTATAATTAATTTATTAATTTAGCTTTATTAATCTTCCAAAATTAGATAAATAGATCTTACATTAAATACCAAGTAGGTACCATGCATTCTTCTTCTTCTTCTATATACACATATATATTGTCTCCTTTTTCTATTTGGTCCCTATTAGTTCAGTAATCATCCCTACCACGTCCATATATCATTTATTACGTGCCCAATACATGTGGAATAAAGGAAAGAGAAAGGAAAATTAGTACATCAATGATGGATATATATGATTCCAATTTTTTCTTTATATGCTTTTTTTTTTTTTTAATAAAAGGGGGATTTTAGTGGCTCTAACCTAAGGAGTGAGGCCAATGATTGACTCATATAATGGCGCTGTATGTGTTCATATCAATTTGGGTTTTCTTTTTGGAATTGATTTATCATCAATCGCTGCCTCACTACCATGTTTCGTGCATCAACTTTATAGGGAGGGTCCTTTGCTTACCTCATAGTATAAGCTTTATATTTCAATCATATCTTACACTTCTCTTCCCCTTTTTTTGTCTTTTCTCTTTTTCCCTGTTTTAACACGCTTCCATCATCATCTCCTCTCATTAATTACTTTGTATCTGGTTTTTGGTGCTTCTTTTCATATATTTTCTCTTCAGTCCCATCCATCTATCCTTTTCTACCACATGATTAATCATAGGTTTTATATATGTTCACTCTCTTTCTTTTTTCTTTTTCGCAAAAAAAAAAAAAAAAAAAAAATTGCTTGGTCTCAATTGAATCAAGGATAAGAAGATATGTTCATATATATTATATTGTTCCGCCTAGAAAAAAAAAATTAGGTGAGTGTTAAGCTCATGAAATTCATGTCATTACAGTACATTTGCTTTTAATTTCTCACACTTTTTGGTGAATTCATACATATTTAGGGATACATATGCAATGGAAATGCGCCAAGTTGATATTTGGGATATGAAAAACTTTATTTGTCTTTATCAATTTTTAGTCTTATAACTAGTTGAAGTCAAGGAATTATTTGCCTTTATCAATTTATTCGTTGAAGTCAAAGAATTATTTGTCTTTATCAATTTTAAGTCTTAAAAATAGTTGTCAAAATTCTCTTTCCATATGAAAAACTTGTTTTAGCTTAACTTTGTTGAATTTACTAGGCATATTGCTTGACTAATTTTTTACTCAAATCTCCATGGGAAATTTCTACTTATAACTTTATTACTTAGTGTGACCCATGGAGAATTTAGCTTGGATCCCAAAGGTACATTTGCGTTAGGATATGTCTTCAAATTTAAAGAATGCTTACAAAAAAACTTATAAATCGTCTACTAATAAGATTTTTACATCAGTAACGAGATTTGAAGTCAAGATTTTTTATGAAATTGCTTCTTAAACTAATTATTCAACCCTTCATTTCATTTTCTTTAGGTGTACATATCTTGATGATCTCATCAGTTGCCCTGCGCCATCCATGATATATTAATATATATAGTAGTGCAAGTTATGTAGCAGAGAAAATCAAAATGATATATATATATATGATGATGATGATGATGATCATGATGATGATGGTGATCCTCATGATTAGATGCACTATAATTGAATTTTGGTAGAGAAATATCTGCGCTTTAATTAGTTTTGTTTGAGTGCTTGATTTTTTTTTAATTTAATATATTATCTTAGTGATGACTAATTAATGAATGATTTTTTTTTATTTCTATTATTATAATATCTTGGAAATTTCCAAAAAATATTTTCTCATCACACGATCGTTTGAAGAGCGATGGCTTAGTTTCTGCATATTTTGGATATTTTAAAGTTTTGCTAATTGAGTTTAGGGAATGTGAGGGGAAAGAGAATTTGTATTTGGCAAATACTTCAAAGTTCCTTTCATCACTACTAAATTATTGACAAGAGCACTGAGCGTGCACAATTATTTGAGGGGTAGGTGAAAAGTATTGGATTATGATTATTATTAATGGAAGTACAATCATTTTTTCACATTATTTAATTTATTTCTTTCGATGATGGGGAAAATATTTTTTAGTTTTGTTATTATTTGGAAGAAGCACTTTTTTTTGGTAAAAATAAATAAAATAACCGTTTTTTAATATTTAGATTATGAACCTTATTTGTTAACTTTTGATTGTTACATAATATTGGCGGGGAAATCCCCCATTAAAAATTTTATTAACAAGTACCTAATAATTTTTTAATTTTTTACACACAAATTTTGTGTTGATTTATATCATTCTTGATGATAAAATATTAAATAGGAGGCTTTTCCCGGCTTTTTTATTCTGCGTTTGACTCTTGGAGAAAAGCACGAGTCACTTAACCAAGCTAAAAAAAAATTCACGTGACACGGGGTCAACGGTTGTGTGTCGTGAGGTAATTAGGTTACGTTCAAGCATATATTACAGCAGATTACAAAATACTTTTAAGTAAATAGAATACATCGATTTATTATCATGAAATCTTATAAATATCTTTTTGTTAATTTCAAACCAAGACAAAATTTTCACAACATATCTCTCTCTCTCTCTCTCTCTCTCTATATATATATATATATATATATATATATATATATATATATATCCTGGCTAGAAATTGGAAATTTTATGTTTTTTAAAACAAAAAATAATTTTTTTTTCAATTTATTCTGTTTTAATAAAAAATAATATGTGTTTTTTAACAAACCAAATTAACTTAGCCACAAAATCAAACAACTTTGTGTAACTTATATTCTTTTCCTAGAAAAAGAAATTCTTGAAACCATTGTAACTGTAAATAAATATACACATAATACCAAGGGAAAAAGACTAACAAAGACGCTAGAAAATACAAAATCCCAAAGAGATGCTCCCAATTTCAATATTTCTATGAAACGTGAGTTTCCAATCCAACAACCCTCTGCAGGGGTCGGCCACTGTTAGTGTATGAGCTTTTTCTGTCAGCGATTAGCCAGCCATCAAAGCTCCGACATTAGCAGGAATAATTTCTTAGCAAAGTGGTGGGGTGAGATTTGATGCCGAATCACTTGTTTTCCAAAAACATGGGTGCGCATTGAGCCACGGACACATTTCATTCACGTTAAAAATGTATAACTCTTTGTCCTTAATTAACTCAAGCTCATTTCCAACTTTTGTTAAAGCATTCCCTATATTTTATTAAGTATTACCAATTTTTATTTACTAAGTAACCAATTCATACTTTCATATCATTCACAATGTTTTGTTAGGGTATATTCTCTACATTTCATTTGGTATTACCAACTTTTTTTTTAACCAAACAAAAAATCCACACTTTCCTGTTATTGACAAATTTTGCATAAGCATTAGTGAAAAGATTATTATGCACAGCGCCTAAAATATTTGAAGTGGCCAATACAAATTTGAGAAGAGTTAGACAAGTGAAAGGGAAAAGAGGAAAATATATGGTGTAATGGTCCATATTAGGGAGACTCTTTTCAATATATGCATGGATTATTGGTTTAGAATGGTCCGCACAGCTGGACCGAATTACACATTACATGCCTTGTTCTACTTCTCTTCCATCTATTATTAGTATTGTTGACCCATTCACCCAAGAAAACAGACAAAAAATACAGGGACCAAGATAGAGATTTTATGTTAACCCCAACCAGAAAAAAAATAAGATGCTTGTTTTACGTGTTTCACATTTGACCCAAATTCCAAACCAACCAAAAAAGTTCCCCCCAGCCGCCTCTCCATATCGAAACTACTTTAAATGAGTTAGATTAAAGAAGGGCATATATCAGGAAGGTCTCAAGGTAGAGAGGGAAGAAAAAAAGTCTCAACCTTAAATCCCCTATAAAAAAAAGTTCTTAGGGACCTTTTTTTTTTCCTTAATATTGATTTATGAAAGGTTACAAAATTCCTCTCGCAAAAAAATCTCGTTGTCAAAATAACTTTATTAGTTGTTAAAATATCTCTATGAAAATTTCGTTATCAAAATGACTTTTTATGTTGTTAAAGATTTTCCAGATTTCTAAAATTCTACACAGTATAGGAAAAACTCAAAGAATTTTTGACTACATTAGAAGTTATTTTGACAACGAGATTTTTAAAGGGACATTTTAACAACTAATAAAGTCATTTTAACAACATGAAAAACCATTTTGATAACAAGACTTTTTTTTATACTAGAATTCTATAACTTATTTATAATTAATTAAAAAAAGTCCCTATTTTGTGAGGGGATTTGGAGTTGAGACTTTTTTTATATTTTTTCTCTACCTTGAACCTCATTGATATTTTCCAATTAAAGAAGTTGCCAATTTAGGTATGTAAGCTTCCGAGAAGTCCCGATTGAATCTCACTTGTAATCTTTTGTAATTTTAAGTTATTAGCGTTTATTATTTATTTAGATTCAAAAAAGATCAAAGTTCTACAGTTATAGTGGGGTGAATATTATTTTCACACAATCTAGCTGCAAGAAACAAAATAATAACAACAAAAGAAGTTGCACATAACGGCACACACTAGGGTCCAGTAAAAGTAGTGCGAACTTAGTTATTTTGATTTTAAAACACGTTCAAAGTGCAAACATGAACTTTCTCATCATGGTGGTTTCTTTACAGAACATGCAGAGGGATCCCTATTCGAAATGGAAAGTGTAAAAAAAAAAAAAAAAAGCATACACAACAGAAAAGATATTTATGTATGTGTTAATGTTGTAATGATTTTCTAAGTTTGGCAACCATTTTTTTCCCCCCAAAAAAAGGATGTCCCACAGTCCGCATATTATAAGACAACCGAAGCTTCTTACTCTCCGGCCTTATTATGTGTTGAAAAAAGAAAAGGTTCAAGTCTTTTGGGTCATCGTGTATTGAGCCACGAGGATTTATGGTAAGTGGATTCATTAACTAAGTGAACCCATTAGATGATTCTGAAGCTGTTTGGGATAACATCAAAACCCTCGTACTGTATAATAAAAGTGTGGAATAAAAGTTCAGTGGGAGCTAAAAGCTCATTTCAAAATGTTTGAGATAGCTTCAAATTCAGATGGGCTTATCTAAAAAAAAAAGGAGTTTATGGGAGAAGCCAAAAATTCTGGCTTCTTGAGAGCGTTGGTAGCCTTGGTAGCGATCATTCTTGCCTCATGTGCATTTGTTCCCGCTATATGCAAACTACCAATGAAGAAAGAAGGAGGTTCGAACGACTTCACCATCGACCACCACCTCTGTTGACTCCCTTGATCCTCACTCGCCATCATCACTAAAACCTTTACCATTAAGGCCGAAACACAGGAAGAGATTGAGAAATAGAGATGAAATCACATAGTTAGAATTTGTCTTTGCCACGATGGAAAACAAAGACAAAGATCAAACCTTGCACTGTTTCAAGCACTAGAAGAAGCTGAAACGGAGGAAGAGATTGAGAAATAAGGCGGTGTGGAAGAAGATTGACATAGTCTACCTTCTTCCTTGCCCGATCTTACGCGAAATCAGAGCTTGAAGTCGGACAAGGAAAGCAAAAAACAAAGGAAATTTCTGGAAATAAATATTTTTTTTTGGGGAAGAATAGATGAAAATAAAATGATGATGATATGGCAAAACATACGCCACACATATCAGCAAAATTGGGTCAAATAAATCAGGTTCGTGATAGGTTCAGAGATCAACTTTTTTAATAAAAATTAAACTTTTTTTTTTATCTTAACCTACTTTTCAAATAATCATCCAAACAGCCTATTTGGAAAAAAATCACTTCTCTCCCATCATTCTAAACGCAAATCATATTTACAATATGAATTTTAATACCTGTTGGAATTTAGCTTTTAAAGAATAGTTTTTAGGATTTACGAGGTAAGTTGTGAAAAGAGTTTTGTCTCGACGTACAAAAATTAGCTTTTAAAACCTAGTTTTGGTGGTTTTCCAAACAAGCTATTCTATCTTTCTCTTACAAAAATCTAATTAAAAATAAGTTATTTATGTGACTGTTATCTCAAACGGTGTTTAGTGAGTTACAAAATGATTTCGGTTCATGACCCTTTTGTGTTAGGATTCTTCCATGGATATGGCCCATAGCTGCTCCATCGTTGAATAGAACAATGAACTTCCATAAATAAACTCAAAATATTTTATAAAATTATAGAAAAAAAATATATATAAGAACTTAACTCCTCACCCTTTCCTAAAACTCTCTCTCTCTCTCTGTTTTTTTTTAAAGAAGTTTCTCCACTAACTTCCCTTTCCACTTAATGTTTTACCCATTGATCATATTTTAATGGATGAAATTTAATACTATTAACAATATTATAATTTATCAAAAAAATATTATAATTGTTTATTTTTAGTATATTTAATATTATAATACTATTTAACATATATCATTAGATCTTCTCCATTAAAAGGGTTGGTGAAGACACCTATCTCCCCATTTTCCCACCCCCAACTCAATACAACGTTTTACTCCTCTCGATTCCGATCCAATACGAGCAGCAACACCATGGAGGTTTCACTCAAATTTCCTCTATAGTCTTTACTTCTTTTGGGATTTACTTTTCTAGAGCTATTTTTGGTCATTGATGCTTACTACTCCCTCCGGTGTTAATTATAAGATGAGTTAACTTTGGTCCTAATTATAAGACAAGTTTTAAATTTTTGTCAACTTCTTTCTAAAATACTCTTATTTTATTTTCCCAAATGTGTTTAGTTTTGGTAAGTAAATGTATGTAGGCGTGAAGACTCTTTTTGTCAGTAAAACTTTCAAATTATTAGATTTTAATTTATTTATCGATCAATTGACATTAATTTTGCGTGCATGTGTGTGTGTAATAGATATGTGAGTGTCTGTGTGTCTATACACACACAAATATATAAATGTACATACACAGTTACACACACACATATGTACATATGTGTGTGGGTCAACACACACACATATATATCAGAGTGTGTGTGTGTAGACACACACATATGTATAGATATGTGAGTGTCTATATATCTATATACATATATATATATATATATATATATATATATATATGTATGTATGTATGTATGTGTCTGTGGAAGGTGTATGTTGTGTAGATATATATATGTATATATAAACACACACACATGTATATATAGCAAGACCATCATTTTAATTTTAAAAAACATGAAAAGGAAAATTCTAGATCGGAGAGGTATGTTGCAGGTGTTGTTGATTCACTTTTATTAGTGTCATTTAAAATTGATATAAGGACATTTTAGGAAAATGAGTAAAATTAATTAATTTAAGTCCTCTTCTTAATCTCCCAAAATCGGTTAAATATGTCCTATAATTAGGACCGGAGAGAATATAATATTCATTATTTATTTTTCATTTCACATCCAAAAATGTTTAGTCATTGATTCCCTTAGTGCTACCATATACATATACATACATACATACATATATAGGAGAAGGCTAAAAAGCCCAGATTACATTAAATAAATAGAAAATTAGAACTCAGGGGAAATGAATCCCAAAACATCCTCATCCAGCCACGTCTTCAAGCGAGCTAGGCAATTTCCCAGAATAGCAGTCCTCAAAATTCTCTGTGTTGCCAAAACATCAGCAAGTTTGTTAGCTTCTCGCGGATCCATATATTAAGTAAATTGAAGTATTATCATTTAGCTGGAAGACATGTAAGTTTGAACTTATTGATCGGACTGTACATTTATTTAAGTAGTTGGATCAAGCCCAAAGAGTGATGGCTCATCTTTAAATATTTTGGACCCTCATTATAAAAAGGCCCAAATCAAAATAAGCGGATCACTCATTTTTTTTCCTTAAAGTTTATCAAAATAAATATAATATTACCCCGGCTCAACTAGTAAAGGGGTTGGACACTCTCACCAAAGGGAGAGGGTTTGATCATGGAGTTGATTAAGGCATTGTGGAAGACATCCTAACTCCTGGGTGCCTAGGTAAACACTTGAGGGTAATAGATGGCTCGTCCTGCCCAACATTGGTATCACCTAGGAGGAAGGGAGATTTTGCCCTGACATTGAATTGTGAGTGAACCCAACCCTTTTCCTAAAATTTTTATATCAAAAAAATAAATAAATAAATATGATATTCACCTTACTAACACCACAAGGTGAGTCGTCGCTTTTTAGGCTTGATCCTACTACTTAAATAAATATACAGTTCAATCAATAACTTCAAGTGTGCATGGCATCTACATAATATTGTAATTAGTTGTGTCATCAATAAGTTGCATAATTATCATTTTAACTAGGTGGACTATGTTTCAAACTCATTTTGAGAAATAATTAAGGTTATTAAACCCGAACTGGAGTAGGGGCATAGGTTAAATCAGAATCAAACCGAAATTAACTTGAAGCTATACCAGCGAAAAAATGAACTTAATTAAATGATAACATTTTTTAGAATAATTTTATATCTCAATATTTTCATAGAGTCTTAATTTATAATTTTTGAAAATATGTATGATTAGATATAAATTTTTGAAATGAAAAAATTTTAAATAAATATTGAGCCAGTCGGATTAGACTTGTTAGATGACCGGTTCAACGTTTTCGTGGTCAAACCAACCGGTCTAATTTGGTTTTAATAACATATCTATCTGGTCTGGTTCAGTTTTGATTACATGGGAAATATCTTTACACCTGTATGGATAATGTTGTGAGACACATATTCGTGCATATGAGAATATGAATATTTCATTCCGTGTGCACATTAACCAATATCAAGTCTGACCACTGTCATTAGAAGCAAGCCTAACCAAGGGTTGAAAACTTGAAATACACCACCAACGTCGTCAAACAAAAAAAGGGAGTGGAATCAAACTGATAACAATGACACAAAGTCGTAATATTGGGAAAGAGACTACACCCAGACGAAATTACCTATTGGGCGATTTGTTAGGTATCCCAACAATAGAAGATCCCGGCACATATCTTGGCATTCCGAGCATTTGGGGGAAATCAAAGTACCAGGCGTTGGCTTACATCAGGGAACGAATTGCGAGTAAAATTTAAGGATGGAGTCAATCCTTACTATCTTTTACTGGTCGGGAAGTAATGATTAAAACTGCTATCCAAGCAATTCCAATCTATCCAATGAACTATCTCAGGTTTCCCATTAAAACATGTAAAGAGATCAATAGTCTTATAGCTAATTTTTGGTAGGACGGCAATGCCTTTAGAGGCAAGACCCATTGGATAGCTTGGGAATTTTTAACATGTAGCAAAAATACGGGTGGTATAGGATTTCAGGATCTATCGAAAATGAATGATGCTCTTTTGGTTAAGACAGCATGAAGACTTTTGATGAGACCAAATGATTCACTACAAGAAAATAGAGGCGGTAATTTAGAGGTGGTTTATATTAAACCGCCTGAAATTATAATTTTGTGGCAGTTTTTGCGGCGCTTTTTGAGGAAGCCGGGAAATGTAAAGAAAACACAGGCGGTTATCCTGAAACCACCGGAGAATATAAATAGGGAGGTAGTCTCATGGAATTTGGAGGCAGTTCTATCAATTTCATTTCCCTCCTCCTGGATTAAGGCCCCGCGCGTATATTTCATTTCACTCTTCATCAGTTGCCCTGCCTTCGACAATTTCAGTTTTGCCGCGACACTCAATCTTCTCGTCTCTTTCACTCTTCTCTTTCGGCTTACAATCTTCGTTTATTCCCGAAACTAATTCCCCCAATTTCATTGCCCTTTTATCAGTTGCCCTGCCTTCGAGCATCTCAGTTTGCCGCGACACTCTTCTCATCTCTTCCACTCTTCTCTTTCACTTCAACAGTTCGACTTGCACTCTTCGATCTAGGTAAAGATTAGATTGTTTATGAACATTGACTTTCATTTTGTCGGTTAGGTTTTGATTTTTATTTCTTCTCTGCAGATCACCATCTAAAGGTTAGGGCTTACAGTATCATTTTGTCAGTAAGAATGCATGGTAGGAAGCATAAGCTCGTCTGTCTCGATAATCAACTCTGAGGTTCCATTCTCAATTTTCACTTCTTCAACTTGGATTTCGAAATTTTAGTAATATTATTTTTTGTTTGATGCGTTCTACATTTTCCTGCTGTATGGCTTCTGTTTCGAACCTCTTTACTGTTTTATCATTTCAATATGATTAACAGTATCACTTGAAGGTATATATATCAGCTATGGACTTTCTGTTTTAAAATGCTGTCGATTTTTTGGTTTGAAAAATGAAACAATGTGGCTTTGTCCAATTGACCAACTATGTTAATGGCATGCTTAAGATTTTTTTTGGAAGCAATAGCATTCTCATTGTATTCTGAATTGTTATACAAGATTGAGAAAGTAGAAGCTATTCTGATTAATGTTGACATATCAGATCAGATTGAATAAAATTTGAGGTGTTACTCTGGAATTTTGTCTTCTGAGATTCTGTTGAAGATATCAGTTTTGTATTTATACATGTGCAATCAATTCCTAAATTCTTCATATCATTACCAGCAATTAGGAATGATTAACTTTTGTAATCATTCCTTGATTTCAGGCTTTTGAGTAATCATCATCTGTTGCCCTTTCAGAATTGTATGGGCTAATGCAGAGACAGCTTGGATGTTTTTAGAATGAGTCCGGTGCACACCTGAATCATTACATCATTGAGAACCCAAGCTATTGACTTTTGCAGAAGGTATTCTTCCTTGTATAAGCCCTCTGTTATTTTGTTGTTTGTAATGATGAGCCCAATCATAGGACCCATTTATATTGCTGTTGCTTACACTAATTAATCACGATCGTGGTCACTGTGAATCAGATTAGTCATCTTTCAACTGTCACAACTGGATTAGGAAACACCATTATGGAGAACGTTAATTCTTTCTTTCCATTATTTTATTGGGGTAATAATGTTGAAGTTATTAACTCTTGGTCTTCTTCTTTTTCTGATTTATTTTCTTGTTGCCCATTGTTATTTAAGACATTGTAATGTTACCTTCTTATTAATATTGTTTACCTTTTTATTTAAAAAAATTATTTCTTCAATTCTAAATATAGAAACTAGGTAAAAAGCTCACCTTAGCATCAAATGTCTCACTTATTATAATAAATCTTTTGTTTTCCTTTTGCTGATTGCATGTTTCAGCTGATATATAATTATCTTGGTGTTTTGCGTGATTTGGTTTCTGTTAACTGAATAAGACAATGATTTTTGTGCTGTTGTATTTAGTGTTGCGTTTTGGTTAGAGCTAAGACTTGTCAGAGCTAAGGAAATTATATTGGTAAAATTAAACATTGAAGATGGATATGTCCACATATAAGAAAGTGAACAAACCTCTGCTTAATGACTATACTATTGTGGAGAGGGTTAATTTGAGGCAGAAACGAAAGGTTAAAGGTGGTGAAAAGGTGAAGGAAAAGAAGGGAAGTTTGGAGGAATTGAAGGGGAAAGGTTAATTAGGAAGGAGGTAGGTCCCAGTGGAGTAAATAAATTATATTTTAAAACATTCTAAGCTTGATTGCATGTTCCAGCCATGAATTTTCTATCTATGTCGTCTTGGGCTATTGAGATTGATAATAGAATGGAGAATTGGACTTGCTATAATTATGAATTTGCTATTTTCTTTACTCTTTGTATTTTCTTCCGTCTCTCATCTGATTCTCCTGGGTAAAACTTCATGCTTTGCAGCCTCCTTAGTTTGATTTCAAATGCGTGGCTGCCTCTTCGCGGCATCGCCTTATTGAGTAATAATTGTTTTTTTTATTACAATTATTATTTCTGCGTAGCTATGTTCTCACTTCTTCTCGCTCGATTCTTTCTAAGTTAACTTGAGGGGTTGAACCCCTTGATTCCTTTCTGTATGCATTTCAAAATTGAATATGGTGCTGTCATTCAATGATCCAGAGTTCTTATTCCATGTGTGAATATGGTGCTGTCAATTCTTTTAATTAGTTCCTATACATCTCTTTTTGTTTGATTGCCCCTCTGCTATATGGTGTTGTCATGAGCTTTCACCATTTGTGAATATGGTGCTGTCAATTCTTTTTTTGGCTTGTCTTCAAATTTTTTCATATAAATTGTTGTTAAACTTTTAATTGAATAAAGTTCTAGACATTTTTTTAAACTTTTAATTGTATTGTTTCTGTTGTTTATGAAGCTAATGTAGGATATTGCATTTGGCATGACTAATAATGTATGCTTCTTTTTTTCCATTACACTAGCTTGCAGACTTGGGATCTCCTGGACATAGAAGATCTTCTAATGGTAATCATGATCCAAATTGTGAAGAACCACCTCCTACTCAACCTTCACCACCAGTACCAGAATCTTAAATTCTAAAGTAGGATATCTATTTTGATGGAAATCCATATTTGCAAACTTTTTGTTTCCTGGATATCATGTGGAAGATATTGTACATGGATTTATTCCATGACTAGTTATATTTCTAGTTTTTTTAGTTCTTATGACATTTCTTTGAGCAGATGACATGACATGATGTATGAATTTTATCCATGGATGTTATTTTAGTTAAGACATTTCTTGGTCATGGTTGTTAAATTTAAATTTGCACTCTTTACTAAAATTGTTACCTACTTTTTGTCTTCTATGAATGTATGTATATTTTATGCAAAATAATATTTCATGAAAAAGGCTACAATTTTTTTTTTTTTAAAAAAATCTTTTAATAAAAGCAATGGAAAATAACCTTTTTTATCTTCAGGCGGTTACAAAAAGCGCCTGGAAAGTAACTTGTACAAAACCGCCTACACAACTGCCTGGAATTTGAAAATAGAGGCGGTTGAAGAAACCGCCTGAGGAAATACCAATCGTTTCAGAACCACCTCTACAACCGCCTGGGAATTTAAAATAGAGGCGGTTAGAACAACTGCCTGGGAATAGAGCAGCCATATATTTTAAAACATTTAAGGCGTTTGCATCCGCAAGGGAAAGCGACGGGGTTTGACGTTAGGCGGATGTTCCAGCGGTTTCTTTAAACTGCCTAAGAATGGTCTCTCGACGGTGTTATCTCCGACGGTTGGCCAACCGCCAGAGGTTGAAAACAAAGGCGGTTTAAACCGCCTAAATTTGCTAAGAAAACTGCCTCTGTTTGATTATTTTTTTGTAGTGATTTGTGGGCAAGGGTGCTAAAAAGTGTGTATTTCCCGAATCAAGACTTCATTGAGGCGAAGAAAGGTCATAAGGCCTCTTGGTGTTGGTCCAGTATATTAGATGGAAGGGACTTCCTCAAGAAAGACCTTAGGTGGGATGTTAGAGATGGTACTGATGTCAAAATATGGGGTATCCCCTGGGTCCCAGATGTTACTTTCCCAGAGAGGCCTAGCACCGCTCATGACCCGATTATTCCTGAGGGTCGAGTCTGTGACCTGATAGACAATGGGCACTGGGATCTGTCGCCTATTAACCAATATTTGTCTTCTGAAGTCAAAAATGCGATTTACAAAATCCCTATCCCTACTAATGGGTTGAAAGACAAGCTTCTGTGGGCGCACACCAAGAATGGAGTGTATACAGTGAAATTGGGATACCACTCTCGGAAAAAGATCAGAATTCTTCGGGGGTCGGTAAGGCCGGGTCTTCGACTGTCATACACACCACAGGCTGGAATTCTATATGGAAAATTAAAGTGATCCCAAGAGTGCAACAATTCATATGGCGCCTTTTGAATAGTGCTATTGCTACCAATGTTGCTCTATATCGGCGTAGAAGATCCCCGACTAGCTATTGTCCTGTTTGTGTCGATGCCGAAGAAACTATTGAGCATGTCTTTTTCCATTGCCCTTGGACATAATGTATCTGGTTTGGCTGTTCGCTGGGAGCTAGAGTTGATGTCTCCAGAACCTCCAACTTTAATGCTTGGTGGATGGTGACGACAGGTAACCCCCTTATGCGCAAGCATGATATTTCTTTGATCTGCTGGCTTCTTTGGTTTATTTGGAAGGCTCGAAATGAAATGATTTTTGACCATAGACAACCGAATCCGGACATGGTTATTGAATTGGCTAGGAAATGTAATTTCGATTTTTGGGCTAATTATGCATCAGGGGTATGTGATCCTTTCTTGTCGAGGGGCTGTGATAGTCCTGGCATTAAATGGTCCCCCCTCCTTTGAGTAGCCTTAAAATTAACTGTGATGGGGCCTTTTCACCTTATGAGAAAGATGCTGCTATTGGGGTAATTTGTCGCGATTTTGCTGGCTTCTTCAAATGGGGTTTTGTTGATAAGATTAAGTCCATCTCTACCTTTATGACTGAAGCCCTTGCACTAAAAAGGGCCATGCTCTTAGCTGTAGACCTAGGCCATGATAAAGTGATATTTGAAGCAGATTGCCTTCCTTTGCTCACCCATGTTGAAGCCAAGTCACCGGATATGTATGATTGGAAATGTAGAGGCATTATTCAGGATGTTATCTATCTTTTGTCTTCTATGGTTGGGTTCTCCTTGTCTTTTACCCTGAGAGGGGGCAACCATGCTGCAGATCTCTTTGCAACTGATGCTTATAAAGGGGTGTGCCCTATTGGGTGAGTTTCACAACCAACACCTGCTTTGCTATCTCTTCTAACTCTAGAGGCTCAGGAGACTAATACTGGAGTTGATAATCCTTTGCATTCTAGTTCTTCATTAGATGGTGGCTAGTTTTATCTTGTTGTAGTTTCTTGTTGTTTTCCTATTGTTTGTTTGTTTGTTTGTTTCTTTTCAGTTGTATTTGGTTGAGTTGTAGTTGTTTCAGTTGTATTTGTTTGAGTTGTATTTGTTTCAGTTGTACCTATTTCAGTTTATTAATAGAATCTTCTTTGACAAAAAAAAAGAGACGAAATTACCTATTACTCATAGGCAGGAATATGAAAGTGGCTTGCTTATGAAAAGTCCCCCCACCTCTTTACATATGAAAAGTTGAGAACTAGTTTAGGTGAGTTAAATCAAAGAAGTTATGCTAATTGGGAGTGAATTATTATTCTCACAAAGATTTAATTCTAAATTGCGGTCAAGTAACGGCAAATAGGAACCAATTGTTTCATTATGGTCAGTGTGGTTTGTTTACAGAACAGGCGTAGGGATTCATGCAAATTCGAAAACTACTTAAAGTAATTAATAATGCTCCCTCCAATTCTTAATATGGTAGGGGTTGCTATTAGTCTTAAATATGAAACATATTTTTTATTATTATCAATTTTATTCTAATTTACTGATACGTCCTCAACAATAGTAAACAAATGAGAGGGAACAAGGGATATAAATGGTGCTTCAAAAAATACATATCATATTAACTAATTTTATTAATTTAATCAAATTAAGTAAACATATCTTATATTAAGAACTGGAGGGAGTGTAAATATAATACAACTGAAACGCAATTTATATATCTATGTACATATAAAATTTTTTAATGTTGCAACAATTTTTTTTGGGTTAAGTAGCAATTTTACCCCAAAAGTACACACTCAGGAGCCATGTTGCCCTGAAAGTTTTTTTAGTCTCAATGTTGTCTCGGAAGTTCTTAAACTTAGCAATGTTGCCCTCGGCTAACGGCAAGACTAGCAAACGTTTGCCATGTAGGATAAGTTAACATGTGCGGGAGAGCCGAGTTCACACGTGGACCTCGTATCACAACCTCTTCTTCTTCCTTCCCTTCCCTCCTTTCTCCTTCTTCGTCGTTGGACCTCGCGCCGTTGCCACCGACACACCTCTTCCTCCTTCTTCTCTACAAATCTGAGCTTGCTGGAGCACTGCACCACAACCATCGGCACACCAATTTGTAATCCTCTTCTAGGTTTATTACCTCCGATACCTTATCAGCAAAAAATCTTGTTGGTATAAACGTAAGCCTTCCAGTGTGATCGTTCGAAGTGGGCACCAAGTATACATAGCAGAAAAATATGGTTTATTGTGATTATCATTATTAGATGGGTTATTTTTGTTCCACACGTATATTTATAATTTTATTCCTCCCTCATTCCTATTAAATCATCTTGAAACAAAACTAAATAGAAAGTATGCATAATATGTGTCACACTCTAGTGAAATCATGCATAATCAAGTGTCATAGCATAAATGTATAAGAAAAAGTGTTTAAAACGTTGTCATGCCGTGTACATGTGATAACGTCACACTCGAGTGTACACTTTAGTGTAAAGCTATTATACTCCAGTGTACACTAACATGTCCTACATAGAAGGAAATAAAGAAGGAACAAATAGACAGTAAATTTGATCACAGATTCACAGTTTAAGATGAAGGGTTATTTTAATTATTGCCTTTGACACTCTTCTGGATTTTCAATCACACTAGAATTCACTCTTAAATTCAGAATCATCCTTACTCTGACAAATAAATTAATAAGTAAAGCATTATTCATATGTCTCCTGATCACAAATTTGAGTGTCTTTTGAACACTAGTTTTCTTTTGTTCGGCATATAGCTAATGCAAGGCCAAAAAAATCAGTAAAGGCCACAGTTTATCAAATTTTCAATCCCACAATAAACTAAGTGCGCCGACATGATTTAAACCTAAAACAGATGATGAAAAGCTCAAGGCCAAATGTAGACTTTGTAAGTTGAGAACATATACTATATAGGTTGCAGCACCATCACTAGGGAAGATAAATCCGCCCTGAATGGATCTAATGTCATAGACAAAAATGCATAGCCCCAAATTTGCAATAACCTTCATCATCATACAACCATATCTGCACTGCAAATTTCATAAATTAATCTACAAAAAAGCAGTTCATAAATAAAAATCAAAATGACGGCCCATCAAACCTTATCCAAGAAGAGTTTCTCAAGCTCCTTATGTATAGACTCCTGAATTGGAAGGCTACGAAGATGTAGAGGTAAGCTCAATGTGTGCTCAATTATACAGAGGCAGAACATGAATGTGACTCCAGGCTGAACCAGATGGATAGGCAGTCAATATTAATAAACAGGTACATTATAGCAGTGACAATCAAATACAACTACTCTACATGTAACAGAAAAAAGCCCTCGACAAGGGTATAGTCAATTGGTGTCAAGCTAAGAAAAGCAATGGGCAAACTAAACTAATCGTCATTTATAGAAATTCAATTCAAGCCAAACCAAGCAAAGAAATTGATCAAAATGTTCCAAACTGAAGTTGGTTCAATTCAAACTTTGTTTTAGCATAAGTAACAGAACTCCATTCCAAGTAAATAACTTTCTTGAGCCTTAAAGAAAGAACTCCAATTCCTGAAATTAACCAACGAGGAACAATCGATCAAAAGATTCAAAACTGAAACAAAATTATGGGGACAGATTGTGTGACTAGAAGATTCAAAACTGAAAAAAAAAAAATGCAGAGAAATAAACCAACTATGAACAATCGAGATAACACATGCACAAATAATTAATTTGTAAGATGAACGCAGAGTTGTTTGAAAGAAATAATCAGGGCTTCACATTGACATATCAAATGCTTAAATTAAGGATATAATGCAAAAAGCATATTGGAATCAATCCAGGACACATAGCAAGCCCATCTTTATTGCAAACTCCATGTGTTGATTATACTTGTAGCTGAAAGCTGCTTCAACCCCAAAGGCTGCCATGACAGAAAAAGATTGATTGCTTTGTCAGTGGAATAGTGAGGAACAACAACTTAGTTGGAATAAAGACAAGCAGGTACCCTTACTGGGTCCAAACCAGTACAAGTCATGAAAGGGAACTAAATATGGTATTGATGGAACACCATAAGTCTCAAAAAGAAGTTATGTCATTTTACTACGAGATTGAATTGGATTACACACACACTCTGTGATCAGGACAGGATGATCAATATGCTATGGCAATAAACATATAAAAAATAATAGTGAGTCAAAATCATTCACATCCTTTAGGTGCCAAAATGAAACATCTTCGCTGAGCCAGACAAATATTGGATACTAACGAGCAAACCCAATGAGAAAACCAATATGTTGATCCTCATGTAAAAGAATAAGAAACCACCAATCTGCTTTACAGGATAAGTACCAAGTTCTTTTGTTTGCATTACAGGATAGAGGCGATTAATGAGAACACCAGAATTCAGCGAAGGAACACCAAAATCGAATCGATGCCAGTGGAACGCTAAATTCGATGGAGGAACACCAAAATCGAATCGAAGCGATGTCGGTGGAATGTTCAACGGTGCTGTGTCTTGGGTGTCTTTGGGTTTTGGCATTTGGAGACGGAAGGTGTTGTATATGTGATGGGTGCACTATATAAAATGGATAGCACTGGAGTAGTGTGATAATCACACTTGAGGTTACACTCGAGTGTGATGCATCGTACTTCCAGTGTGGTAATTGTTTTTTTTTTTTTTTAACTTCTTAATTTTATTTTAATATTTTAATAAAATATAAGAAAAAAATTCATTTTCCATTGTATTTCATTTCAATTCTTGATGATGATTATTTATTGAAATTAATAATCATTGTTGAAATTAATAATAAAATATTGAAATATTATAATAATAATAAATATCCCTATTTCAAATTCAAGGATTAAATAGAAAAATGAAATTAATATGTAGAAATTAGTAATCCATTTTTAAATTTTAAATAGTATAAAAAAATTTATAATGATGATGAACGATTTTATCACACTCCAATGTGGAACTTATCACACTGGAGTGTGTGGTAACATCACACTACAGTACACTTGAGTGTGATGTTATCACACTTCTAATTGTAGGATGTGTTGCCATGTACACTATAACTTCACACTGGAGTGTACACTCGAGTGTTGTTATCACACTTGAGTGTAGACAGCATGACAACGTTTCAAACACTTTTTCTCATACATTTATGATATGATAGTCGACATTTTATTTGAGTGTGACACATAATATGCATACTCTTTGTTTAGCTTTGTTTCAAGATAATTTAACAGGGATGAGGGAGGAATAAAATTATAAATATACGGTGGAACAAAAATAACCTACCCAACAATGATAATCACAATGAACCAGATTTTTCTACTATGTACACTTGGTGCCTGCTTTGAACGATCATAGTGGAAGGTTTATGTTTATGGCAACAAGATTTTTCGTCGATAAGGTATCAAAGGTAATAAACCCAGAAGAGGATTATGAATTGGTGTGCCGGTGGTTGTGCTGCAGTGCCTCGGCAAACTCATAAGAAGGAGGAAGAGGTGTGTCGATGGCAACGGCGTGGGGTCCAACGATCAGGAAGGAGGAATAAGGGAAGGGAAGGAAGAAGATGATGAGGTTGTGGTGCAGGGCTCCACGTATGAACTCGGCTCTCCGGCATGGCGTTCTGATGTGTCAACTTATCTGACGTGGCAGACGTCTGTTAATCTCGCCGTTAGTCAAGGGCAACATTGCTACATTTAAGAACTTCCGGGGTGACATTGAGACCAAAAAAACTTCCAGAGCAACATTGCTCCTGGACATGGGCGTATACTTCCGGGGCAAAATTGCTACTTACCCATTTTTTTTTCAAAAAAATAGGATGGACCGAAGCTTCTTATTCTCCGGCCTTATGGGTTGGGGAAAAAATGATTTTAAGCCTTTTGGGTCATATACTGAGCCATGAGGATCTATGTTAAGTGGACTCATTAAAGAAGTGGACCCATTATGTGATTCAATGTTTAGTGGGTTACAAAATGGTTTTGGTTCATGACACTTTATGTTGGGCTACTTCTATGGATAGCTCCACTTTTTTGGTAATTAGGTTGCGTTACAAACAACACATGACACTAAAGTAGGCAAATTAAATACACTATAGTGCTTATCAAAACAAAAAAACACTAAAGTGGCCAATGAGGAGTGGTACAATTGATTAAGGCATGGGTTTTCATCTCAAAAGGGAGGAGGTTTGATACCTGTCGGTCAATGTGAAAGCCTCATTGGTGGACGATTTGTAAATACCAAGTGCTCTTTGAGCCTAGAGATGTGCTCTAGCCTTGGTGGATTATTGGTATCTACCCCACCTAAACTTTTTGTTTCTATAAATAAAAATAATAAAAAAAACTAAAATGGGGAATCAAGGTTGGAAACCCCAAGAAGTGTCTATATTTAATGCTCAACAAAAAAAAAAAAACACTAAAGTGGGGAATCAAGGTTGGATACCTCTGAGAAGTACTTATATTTAATACTCGACAGTATTTTGAATAAGATTATATCCAATAAGAAACCTCTTTGCGTAAAGAAGAATGCTCAAAGGCAAAATATCTTACAAATCCACTCATCATAGTTCAATATTATACATATCAGGCACGAATCTTATTGTTAATGCAAAAGCAAAAAGGTAAAATGCGGTATTGACTATTTGAGCAAACAAGAATTTGAATAGGATGACTTCCATGAATAAACTCAAAATAATTTACGAAATTATAGAAACAAATATAAATTAAGAACTTAACTCCTCACCCTATCTCAACTAATTTTCCTGCCCTCAACTAAATACATTTCACTCCTCACCATTCGGATCCAATATTAGCGTCAACACTATAGGGGTTTCACTCAAATTTTGTCTCTACTTCTTTGGTCTCACTTTTCTAGAGCTATATTTAATCAAAAATTCCCTTTGTGCTCTCTATAAATTTTTTTTTTCCCATTACATATCCAAAAAAATTTTATCCTAGATTCTCTTAGTGCTACTTATATTTCTTTTTCCTCAGAAAGTGCAACTTATAATATTGAGTAAAGTGAAATATTATCATTTATGAGAAAACAATGATTAGGCTGTAAATTCATCCAAGTAAATAAAACAAACCCTAAAAGAGATGATCCATCATCAAATATTTTGCGTTCTCATTATAAAAAGGCTTAAATCAAAGTAGGTAGGTGAATAACTCATTTTCTATCCTTAAATTGCATCAAAATAAACATAGTCTTCCCTGACTAACACTACAACCAACTAGATAGACTATATTTAAAATTCAGTTTTTAGAAAGGCTTTTACACCGATGTGTACATACAACCAAGTTAGGTACATATTTGTGGATATACTAATACCAACATTTGGAATACTAAAATCAGCATCAAGCCTATCTAATGTTACTACAAAGTATCGTTCAAATACACACACATGAACACACTCGGGAAAAAAAAAACAGAGAAGTGAAACCAAACTGATATAACAATGAGACAAAGTTGCAGCATTGGATTTCATTTTAATCGGTCTTGACATCAGGAGTTTAGATTGACGACTGATACAACACATTCTTAGCTCCAGTTGCATCCAGAATCTTCTTGCTATATGCTTCCTTAGCAGAATCTCCAGTCACATACAACAACCTTAACCCCATTCCACCAATTCTGGGCACAACACCTTCACTACGTACAACATCTTGAACCATCCTGGTACTGTCAAATACCTCACTCCTCTCGCCACACTCTTCACTATTTCTTTTACCCACTCGATTGCTGATCCTACTGGCACTGCGCTCACTTCTACCTACATTACCATCACCACCATTGTTGTTATTATTATGCCTAAATGTTACTGCAGTATACTGATTTGAAATAAAGGTAAAATAGTGTTACTGGTCTACTTCCACTTTTCCTTGGCCCATCCCATTACGAACTTTCCTTTGGTTGCTTCTGATTCTATGTAGCCTGGGCTTACTATTGTTATGCTTATTTCTGACCCAATTCCCACCCTCATTGTCTCGTGCATGTAAGTTACAGCCGCTTTGCTTTCCTATGAACATATATAACGCGTATTAGAAATTGCAGAGAATGAACTAATTGTTGAGTTGCTGTGTAGGGCTTACATTATACACGTTTCTTCTGGGTGCCGGCAGCCAAGAATCTATAGATGACATTACTACAATTTTTCCTCTGCTATTTTTTAGATGTGGTAAAGCGAAACGAGTAGTGTGCACTGATCCCCAGAAGTTTGTTTCCTGTCACAACACACACGAGACAGGACAGTGAAGAATATGAGAAGAGAAAACAGAGAAAAATATGCACGCGCGCGCACATATATAAAAGATCTTTATATACCATAATGGGTATGAAATTGGTGATATCAGTTTCTTCCTGGAACAGCTTGGAAGTGGTAACACCCGCACTATAAACCAAGTGATCCACTACGTCAAACATGTTCAATTTTGGGGTTAATACTCTGTACTAACTTCGCATCAAAGAAACAGAGAGAGAGTGGGGGAGAGAGAGAGAGAGAGTTTTACATCTTCGAAAGTGGTTTACGGTATCGTCAACCATTCTGGAACAATCTTCGACGTTGGAAACATCTGAGTCATTGAGTGTATTATAATAACATCAGTGGATCCAAATTCTCGGGCTCTATCTGCAACTTCCCGCAGAGCACTCTCCCTCCAAGCAGAGAGTGCTAAACGAACACCTCTTTTCCCATACTCGTACGCCAAGTGCTGCACTTGAACACAAACCCATGGCAATGAACAAAGAAAGATGGAGATTCTGACAAAGGAAAAAAATGGGATGAATTAAGTCGCCGATGCCGGAGAAAGCACCGGTTACGAGGAGAATTTTGCCGGAGAGATTCTCGGCGAAGATGGAGTTCAAGGTGCAGAGAAACAACTTGAGAGACCAATATGCGGGTAAGAACAGGGCAAGAGAAAAGAAGTTGAAACGAGGTTGAGGAAACTGTTAATGACATCCATGAATTAGCAATACAAGAAACACGAAAGAAAGTGATATGAATGGCACGGAGATTGAAAGAAATCGAGGTTTATAATATTACAGCCAAGAAGGTACGAATGCAATTAAAGATGGCACCAATGCATGCCATGTAAACGACACGTAGCTCAAGAGCCAACGAAGGCATGGGTGACTATTATCCTGCAAATGATGAGGTTGCCTCTGATAAACAACATCTTTGAGCTCAACAAGACTGAAGCTAAACCAGGAATCAACACGAAGAAGACGACCTTCACAAGTGAAGAAAGATAAGGGAGGCAAGAAGTAATGCAATAGCTAGAAGACGCTGCGAGTTAAAACTGTCAAGAAATAGAAACACAGAGATGGTCGAGAAAATGGCGCCTTTTGTATATGTCCATGGCCTGAATCTTCTTCATTTGAATAAGATACATCGAGCTCGTTTTTAGAATTAAGAGAATGTATGAGATAAGGAGTTCTGTGAATGCACGCAGAGTAAAAATAAAAGGGAAAATTAACTTAGAGGCCCAAATTACCAAGATAATTTCAGAAAAGGCCCTATGCACGTTCCCATACCTTTTCTTTTCTGGTATTAACTTCCAAGGAAAATTACCAAAACGCTCCTGTGTTAAAAAAGAAAGAGCACAATCTGTTTTGGCGCTGAAAATGTGAGAGAGAATCAGAACCTGGGTTTTTTCCGACAGAAATGTTGTTTCCATGATCATTTAGCTATCTCTTTCGTCTTGCTTCGTTTGATATTTGTGTTCCGTTTTTTTCCTCTACTAGACTGAAAGCAACTCATCCTAGTTGTAAATTATTGACTGAACGTGGTGGTTATTGATGTTCATCAACTTTGGAAGTTTGGGTTACTGAAAGGTTGGAGCTTAAACTCATTTATTGTATTATCTGGTAGAAAAAAGGCAAGAAATGCTAAGTTTTTTTATCAAGATAGCTTAATCACCATCCTTTCTCGTTTTTAATCTCTATAGGGTGGGGTCAATAAAATGTTGCTCTGTTTTTTGTCACACAAACATAGGGAAATTTATGTATTTGAGTGGGAATGAGTGAAAGTGATCAAGGAATGAAGTTTGAAAAACGCTGAAATTTGTTAGTTGTTAAAACCTACAGTTTTAGTTGTTAATACCATCTATTTTTGTTGTTAATATGACTGTTTAACTTGTTAATACGATGCTCTGTTTTTTGGGCATTGAAACAGATGGAGGTCTGTTAGTGGGAATGTGAAAATACTGATATGGGATAGTTGTTAATACCTACAGTTTAAGTTGTTAATTCCTTCAGTTGTAGTTGTTAATTCTACTGTTAAAGTTGTTAATACTAACTCTGTTGCATATTGTAATTACAGATGGCTAGTAGTTCAGGAAATAATATATTATGTTTCTTTCATGTGGGGGGGGGAAGTTTCTACAAGGTGGAGGGGATGAAAGTGATTATGTTGGAGGAATGGTAAAAACAAGATACATCAAGGAAGGGACCACATATAAGGAGTTGCAAAGAACAATATCATCTTTAAAAACCTAAGTTGATGATTGTTGTTGCCTTGGTTGTTTATTTTTTGGGCATTGCGTATCACCCTCTTTTATTGTAAATAGCCATAGATAGGAATCCCCACCATGTTATTTTTCGGAGGTGGTGTGTCAAGTTGTAAGCTTTAATTTATATGCATATTTTTTTATGTAAATAAAAGTTGGATATAACATACAATTGACACAATTGTATCCAGGTTTCATTTATGTAGACATATTAATATTGTTATAAATGTAAATGACGGTGAAAAATTATTGCTACACAATGTTTGTTGATGTTGCTATCAAAATGGGCTGATTTATGTGTCATTTTTCAGTGATACTAATGTTAAAAGGGCTTATGAACTTGTTAATGGGGGATTGATTGTGTTGCTAACCGTGCTGATACACTTGTTAATGGGGGTTGATCGTGTTGTTAATTGTGTTGTTAATATGGGGCTGATGGTGTTGCTAATAGGGGTGATAGTGTTGCTAATGGGGGCTGATGGTGTTGTTAACCGGGGTGATGATGTTGCTAATGGGGGGCTGATAGTGTTGCTAATGGGGGCTGATAGTGTTGCTAACCGGGGTGATGGTGTTGCTAATGGGGGTGATGGTGTTGCCAATGAGGCTGATGGTGTTGCTAAAGGGAGCTGATATGTTGCTAATCTGACTGATGGTGTTATTAAAGGGGGTTGATGGTGTTGTTAAATGGGGCTAATGGTGTTGCTAACCGGGCTGATGGTGTTGTTAAAGGGGGCTGATTGTGTTGCTAACCGGGCTGATGGTGTTGTTAAAGGGGGTTGATGGTGTTGCTAACCGGGCTAATGGTGTTGTTAAAGGGGGCTGATGGTGTTGCTAATCGGGTTGATGGTGTTGTTAAAGGGGGCTAATTGTGTTGCTAACCGAGCTGATGGTGTTGTTAAAGGGGGCTGATGGTGTTGCTAACCGGGTTGATGGTGTTGTTAAAGGGGGCTGATGGTGTTGCTAAAAGGGGCTGATGGTGTTGTCAAAGGGGGCTGATGGTGTTGCTAACCGGGCTGATGGTGTTGTTAAAGGGGGCTGATTGTGTTGCTAACCGAGCTGATGGTGTTGTTAAAGGGGGCTGATGGTGTTGCTAACCGGGCTGATGGTGTTGTTAAACGGGGCTGATGGTGTTGCTAAAAGGGGCTGATGGTGTTGTAAAAGGGGACTGATTGTGTTGCTAACCAGGCTGATGATGTTGTTAAAGGGGGCTAATGGTGTTGTAAAAGGGGACTGATTGTGTTGCTAACCGAGCTAATGGTGTTGTCAAAAGGGGCTGATGGTATTGCTAACCAGGCTGATGGTGTTGTTAATTGTGCTGATGTTACTGTCATATTTTGACGATGTTGTCATTTGATGCTGATATTGTTGTCAAAGTGGCTTGTGTACTTGTTAAGTGGGCTGATGGTGTTGCTAATGGGGCTGATGGTGTTGTTAAAGGGGGCCGATTGTATTGCTAACCGGGCTGATGGTGTTGTTAAAGGGAGTAGATGGTTTTGACAATCAGGTACTTGATCATATTCATTTTTACTGCTCCTACATACACAACCAACAAAGAGAACATCTACTGGAACCAATTGTAGTTGTCATTCATATTAAAATGTCAAGTCAACTACATCAATAAATTTACAAAACTAGCTCCTAAAAATGAACTCAAGTGTTTTGTACAATTTGTGTAATCTAATCTGTCAAACATCCAATGAAATTTAGATACACATAAAACCAAGTCAGCATATGTATGTAAAAGAATTGTTTCGTAACGGCTAAACTTTCGCTCTTGAGAGTCCTCGATTATCGTTTACACTTTCTCTCGATGTGTATTGCTTGGATGGTTGACCAACCACCGCAACATGCATATCCTTGGAGTTCGAATGATCTTTTGCATGAAATGTGTACTAAATATATATCAGGTGACTGTCCCTCCATCCTCCAGGTGATCAGCAACCAAAGTTTTGGCAACCATAGTCATTACCTGAATATGCACAAATGGTCAACAATTAAGGCCATGTGATAAGTCTAACTTACAATAAATTAGCTTCAGGTCCCATGATATATGGCCTCACAGTGATAGAAAAAACAAGTTTACAAATATTTCATTGTTTTCATAATCATTTGCATCAACAACCTCAGAGGGGAAACACAAGTAAGGAAATTCCATATACAAAACATATACAACTACATTAGAGCTCTTGGAAATAGAAGAAGTGTGTGGGCAATATGAAGATTCAAAGAAAGCATAGGCAGTTTTAGATGGGACTGTCTTCAATACAGTTGCCTCCTCATTCAATTCCTCAAGAAATGAAACAGATTGTCCAGAATTAAGGAATGGAGTAATAATATACTTGATCATCAAATCAGCAACTTTAGCATCCTAGAGCATTATTTTAACATCCAGAACGACTTGTTTAACATTTAGGGACCCCATAACAGCAACTATAATTAGTTTTTTAGGCTGCAACATTTACTTCATCAATGAAACATTCACAGCAATTATACAATATAGATTCAGCACCTGCATTTTATTGGCCATTTATTTGTACAGAGTCTTTATACCTGCATATATGAGTACAAATACTTTGAAAATGATGTGCTGATACAAATTAATGCTTTGAAAAATAGTAAGTTGTCTTCAAAATCATATTTTATACTAAACCCTATATCATTGTATCTTATTATAATGTTTTAATATATCTATCAGAATAATATTCATTTATTGGCCAACCCCATGGAGCTAATTTTTTCAGTTTAAGCAGAACATGAAGCCAGGCCCAAAATATTAACACTAGTGAAGAGACACTTGATGAAACAAATTCATCCTTGCTTCTTTATTTTTAAAATCTCTAAACCTGATTTAAGTACATATAATATTGATTCAGCACTTAGAAGCATAAAACAGCAAGATCCAAATCAAATTTCAACTTCAAAATGCTCAGTTCTAACAAGAAATAATATTCTCTTCAAATTTCATTGCACAACTCACTTAATTATCATATGATAGGCTTAGGAGTAGTTTCCAATTCCAAGATTTGATCCCCACAGTCTCAATATCTTATAGTATCAACATTTAAATACCAAAATCTAATCAGTGTTTCAATACCAAAATTATTATAAACAATATCACATTGCATAATCATTTTAATTAAAGAATATGAAGCCGCCAAGCATAGAAAGACTACACCCCCGCAGCAATGTTTAGCTAGAAACTTATAAAGTTTGACCATGCATTCGTGTGTTCATTTATGGTGCGGACACTGTTAGAGTAGTTTGGTTAAACATGACAAAATGCCATAAGTTGTACTATGAAAATTTCGCAAGGAACACATTATAAGAGTAGAAGAGAAAGGAAACAGGGTGAACAATTAATAGATTGACACTTAAAAGCATAAAGCAGCACTTAGAATATTGATTCAGCACTTAGAAGCATAAAGCAGCAAGATCCAACTTAGATTTCAGCTTCAAAATGTTTAGTTCCAATAAGAAATAATATTTTCTTCAAATTTCATTGTACAACTCAATGAATTATCGTATGATAGGCTCATGAGTAGTTTCCAATTCCAAAATTTGATCCCCACAATCTCAATATCCTATAGTATCAACATTTAAATACCTTAAAACATAATTAAACAATTATTTCAACTATTAGGTGGCATCAAATGACAACCCAAATAAATTTCCAATGCAATGATCTTCTTCAAACATTAGGTGACATCTTACTACTGTACTAATATATATAGTCATACACCTTTGTCTTTTAATCCTCATAGAACCTAATGTTGCCATCAACAAAAATGAGCTATTATTTTGTTATAACTAAAGGCAAAAAAATTTATTACTTGCAATTACCCAAAACATGTATTTAAGGTATGCAAATGCTTTTCTTCAAGGTTATTCTCCAAGAACTGAAGCTCATGCCTACAACCTCCGAATCCCCTGTTTTGGTACCCATATTCAGCACATATAAACACATATTATACTCAAACAGTAAGCTTTTCATTCAGCTACGACCAATCAAAACAAAATATACACCTACAATAGCTTGCAAACTCAGTTTATAACAGATTTTACTACTAAACTCCCCTAATAATGGTTTCAAATTTTCGAATCAGTGTTTCACTATTTCTCTAAATCCCAATCAGCAGCAATTTTAGAAAACTAGAGATGAGAAGGGAATGAAGAGACTTACCTAAACCCAAATCTGAGCTCTTCTTCTTTCTCCGACTCACGCCCTCACGCTCAGTCTCTCGTCTCTCTCTCTAATCACTATAATGTTTACCTTTCAGAGACTTGGACAATGTAGATACCCAACAGCAAGACTTTGGACGATGAGACTTTCCACGGCGACACTTTTAGCTTTCGGCGGCAAGACGATACGACGGTAATACAATGTCGGAGTGATGGAGCAGGTTTTTTCTATTTTTTGCTCAATGAGTGATAGAGCAGCTTCGAAGCATAGAGATGCAAGAATGAGGGAATTCAGAGCTCCGTTCTCTTGTCAGTTTATTCAGGGACATTTTTGGTAATTTCCCTTTGAAGTTAATACCACAAAAGGCCCTAGGGCCTTTTTTGGTATGGGAAAGTGTGTAGGGCCTTTTCTGAAATTATCTTGATAAATTGAGCCTCCAGGTCAATTTTCCCAAAATAAAACTTGAAGTAATTATATAGAATTATAGATTAAGGCAGGGGTTGGTTGGTAAAATCACTCAGATGTTAGTTTATCGTTACCTGTGACTTTGTGAGGAATTCGCGACTTTAGATAAAGTAATGGGACATGGTTACGTGGCTTTTTGTTGGCAATTTTCCTTTTTGACAATATAACTGTTCACCCCTTGTAGAAAAATTTCTCTCATTTTAATTATTTACATTAGATTAATGTCATCATATTATACAGGAATCTAGCACCAGTGGTAATTTGAATAAATAATTCTACCTCTCATAGATTTAATTTATAATGCAAATTATACTACTAACTAAATCTTATACTCCTTCAGTCTCTGACACGAGACATATTTGCCTAATTTAATTTAATTAGATAAAGTAATGGGACATGGTAACGTGGCTTTTTGTTGGCAATTTTCCTTGTTGATAATATAACTATTCACCCCTTATCGAAATATTTATCTCATTTTAATTATTTACATTATATTATTGTCATCATATTATATAGGAATCTAACAATAGGGTAGTTTGAATAAATAATGCATGATATAAGATTTAGTTTAATTTTTAGTGTAAATTATATTATGAATTAAATCTTATACTCCTCTCATTTTTAATATAAGACATATTTATCTAATTTAATTAAATTAAAAAACTTGGTTAAGTTGGTTGATTGACTGGGCTGGCCATTCATCCAAGTAGAAGAGTAATGACCTCCGTTGTCCAAGTCAATAATACTAAGTTGTGGTGTTAGTGAGGAGAAGATTGTGTTTATTTTGATAGATTTGAGGGTAGAAATTAGGTGATCCACCTACTTGATGAATCAGAGCCTGATCAATAGTTTTAAGCGTATGTCTGCTAACATTCTTATTATTAGCCATGTCGATCACCAATAAGATGCCTAATTATCATTTCAGTTAGATAGACTGTGGTTTAACTTATTTTAAGAAAAACTTTTATATCTATATGGACACGTGAAGAAGAATTTCTGCATATACTAGTTTTGAAACCTGGACTAGTCAGTTTGGCCCGAAAACCGGTAAACTGGTTGATAAATTGATCCAATCCACATATCCAACCATTTCACTGTTTTTTAAATCGATTTTTAAAAAAAAAATAAAAAATTTTATATTAATAAACCTAAAATCTTTAATTTTTCACCGGTTTAACTCTGATCTAACCACTAACCCTTAACCTAATACTCAGCCCGGTTTACTAGCCTCTTGATAATATGAATATGTCATTTAGTATGATAATATAAATATGCCATTTAGTATGCAAAATACATCATATAAAGCCTATCCAATGTTACTACAAAGCAGCATATGAAGGGTTCAAATACAGCCACATTAAGCCACTCAAAAAAAAGGGGGGGACAAGCATGTACAATGCGTGTAATCTTCCACCAACAAAAATCTCAATTAATGACTTTGAATGGATCTGGATTCCCTGCCTAGGCAGGGAAGCTCGTCTGTACGGATGAGCTCCTGGTTGATTTTTATTTTTATTCTATATGAAAATATCATTTTTTGAGAAAATATTAGTTTAAAGATTAGTTTTATTTTAGGTTCTCTACCTATTAACTTTTTTTTAAAAAAAAAATTGATCTCAACTATCCAGATCAAATCTAGAAGGCTGGAGCTCTTCCGTTTGCCTTTGCAAATGAAAGACAGGGAAACGGGGTGCGATTTTGAATGCCCCCAAGTATTTTCAACTTGAAATATTTGGAATATTATATTCAAACCATAGCCAACCAGAGAGGAAGTATTTCGTTTTATTTCATTCTGTATGCACAACAAACCACATCAAAGTTCGAATACACACACATGAACGCACTCAAAAAACAAAGGGAAGTGGAACCGAACTGATAACAGGGAGACAAAGTTTCAATATCGGTGTTCATTTCAATCAGTCTTGACGTCAGGAGTTTGGATTGAGGTCTGATACAACACAGTCTTGGCTCCAGTAGCATCTAGAATCTTCTTGCTATATGCTTCCTTAGCAGAATCCCCAGTCACATACATCAACCTTAATCCCCATTCCACCAATTCTGGGCACAACACCTTCACTACGTACAACATCTTGAACCATCCCGGTACTGTCAAATACCTGTCTCCTCTCGCCACACTCTTCACTATTGCTTTCGCACACTCACTTGCTGATCCCACCGGAGTTGCGCCCACTTCTACCTGCAAAAATCAATCAACCACAACATCCCCAAACTGTCATTAACTAACCACTATCCTATGAGAGCTGAAATTGAGGAAGCTAATCGAGTTCTTATAACAGATGTACAATTATTTTCATCTGAATATAGAGTACTTACATCTCTGAGTTCCTGGTCTACCTCCACCCTTCCTTCTCCCATCAAGAACTTGCCTTTGGTTATTTCAGACTCTATGTAGCCTGGTGTTACTATTGTTATGCCTATCTCTGTCCCTAACTCCACCCTCAATGTCTCGTACATTGAAACTAAAGCCGCTTTGCTTGCCTGAACACACATATATATATCATGTATTAGAAATTACAGAGAGAATGAACTAATTATTGTAGTGGTGGTGCTACGTAGGGCTTACACTATACACGTTTCTTCTGGGTGGCGGCATCCAAGAATCTATAGATGAAATTACTACGATTTTGCCTCGGCTTTTTTTTAGATGTGGTAAAGCAGAATGAGTTGTGTGCACTGATCCCCAGAAGTTTGTTTCCTTTAACAACGCACAAAAGTGAAGAACAGTGAAGATATACTGACAAGAGAAAAGAGAGTAAATTATGCGAGATCTTTATACCATAATGGGTCTCAAGTTGGAGATATCAGTTTCTTCTTGAAACAACTTGGAAGTGGTCACACCCGCATTATTAACCAAGTGATCCACTGCATCAAACAGGTTCAATTTTGGGGTTAACACTCTGTACTAAATTCACATCAAAGAAACAGAGAGAGAGAGAGAGAGAGAGAGTTTTACATCTTCCAAAGTGATTTACGGTATCGTCGACCATACTGGAACAATCTTCGACCTTGGAAACATCTGATTTTATTATAATAACATCAGGAGATCCAAACTCTCGAGCTCTATCTGCAACTTCTCGCAGAGAATTCTCCCTCCGAGCAGAGAGTGCTAAACGAGCACCTCTTTTGCCATACTCATACGCCAAATGCTGCAAATTGAACAGAGCATAATGATGATTCTAGCAACCCGGAAAAAATAAATGGGCGCGGGATGATAACATACCTCGCCGATGCCAGAGGAAGCGCCGGTTATGAGGACAACTTTGCCGGAGAGATTCTCGGCGAAGATGGAGTTCAAGGTGCAGAGAAAGAACTTGAGAGACCAATATGCGGGTAAGAACAGAGCAAGGAAAAAGAAGGTGAAGAGAGGAGCAACGAGGTTGAGGAAACTGTTAATGACATCCATGAATTTGCAACTCAAGAAACTGATACGAGTGATACGATAAGAGTGAAAGAAATTGGGTTTTATAGAACTCAAAAGGAGGTAGAATACAAGGCAAGGTGGCACCACTGCATGACATGTAAACGACACGTAGCTCAAGAGATAGCGAACTCAACGGTGATTATTGTCTGGTGACGTTTCGATTTGTTTTATAACCATTGTCTTCCTCTCACTCACCAAGATTATCAGACTCCAAAACAACACTGTTTCTAGAGTCGTCTGTGATTCGATTCATTAGGATCGCTAGACTTCTCTAGAATGTAGAAAAAGCAGGGAGGGAAAATAAAAAAAAAGTGACTGTGGACAAAAATCTAAAAGTTGGCCAAAGTTACTTTGTAGCCCTGCTTTTGTAAATGGAATTTGCTCACACGCATGAACCAGAAATTAATCATACAGGTTCTTCAAAACGACAAGTACTGATTTGACGTATATAAACAAGAAAGAGAGTAAGAGAATGAGACTTTGATTATGGTTTGTTGATATGTCATTATACCATTAAAGCACTTTACAATGCTTGCTATGTTTCCGTCAGTAACTAACTGTATAAACCACCATACCACTACACTTTTCAAGTTCTCAACTATACTCCAACGAGAAGCTGTCATGTTTGAGATGGTTAAGTTCAAGCCTCCTCTGCCTGAGAACTCTTTCGATGAACTCATCAGCCCTTTTGTTGAGTTCATCAGAAGCAGAAACTACACTATGTTCTTCTCTTTCTTCCATTCTCTTCTTCTTCTTCTTCACCTTTTCTGCAACATTTTTCTCTTCTTTCTTTGATATCTTGAACTTGGAAGTTGAAATTTGAGGCCATTGAATTTGGTTGCTGTTGACGTATTCCTCGTACAAGTACACATGAGTGTTTGAAGAAGAATAATAATCATGTGGAGAGAAGATTCTGGAATCTACCACTATGGCTAAGATGATGAGGTTGCTTATGATAAACAAAATTTTTGAGCTCAATAAGACAGAAGCAAAACCAGGAATCAACACAAAGAAGACGACCTTCACAAGTGAAGAAAGATAAGAGAAGCAGGAAGTGATGCAATAGAAGACACCTAAACTCAAAAATGTCAAGAAATAGAAATACAGATGATGAATCTTCTTCATTTGAATAAGATCCATTGAGCTCAAGTCGTTAGACTTCAGAGAATCTGTGAGATGAAGAAGAGTTCTCTGACTGAACGCAGAGCAAAAATAAAGGTTATAGTAATTATATAGATTAAGGCGCGGGGTTGATTGGTAAAACCACTCGCATGTTAGTTTATCGTTTCTTGCGAGGGACAAACAACTTTAGATAAAGTAATGGGCAAGGTGACGTGGCTTTTTGTTGGCAATTTTCCTTTGTGATTTTATAACTACGTACCCTTTATCTCTGATTGAGTTTTAGAGTAGCTTTTTCATCTCATCGTATGGTATGAAACATGCTCTGTAATTTATTTAAATGTATATGTTTGTGATCAGCTTAGAAGACACTATCATGATCTTTCAGGGTGGCTACTAAAATCCAAATTTTAAAGATTATGAAAAATAATACGCCCAATGGCTGATTGAGAATATTATCCTTTTGTCATCTGCCATTTCTTTTAGTACAAAAGAAAAATATTTTTGAGGAATCTCATGATCTAAGAAAGCACTTTACAAAGAATTTGTAAATCTCTTATCTTTTGATTATGGGGACTGCTTGTTGCTAGTGAGAAGTGGGAAGGACTTTGTTTCAAGGAGATCTTTAGCGTTTCCTTTTTTAATCTTGTTGAAGAAGGCTTATCATTGAGAAAAATAAAATATATGAAGATATTTATACCCTTGCCTTAGTGACAATTCCGAATGGTTTGTGCTTCGTACTGCTTCAAGAAATGGAAAAAAAGAAAAAAAAAAGGTAAAGTTAAAAATTTACACACATAATCAATATGTTTCCTCCTCTATTTTCTATGTATATATCACTATAATTCTATTAATAAGTTCATTTTGATCAAAAAAAAAATTGGTTCTATTTATAAGTTCATTTTCATATAATAAATGAGATTTTGACAATTTTACCTATATTAACTATACTTATGAAGATTGAAAAAAAAAGAAATAGTTGAAAAATACTTAATCATAAATAAGGGCAAAGTTGACAATTTACACACATAATTAATATGTTAACTGCCTCTCCTTGATAAGTGAGATTTAGTCAAAATAAATTTATAAATAGTACGTTGAATCTTTCGGTCTTTGGTCTTTCCTGTTGCTTTGTTTCTACTTTATTTCATGTTTTTCTTGAGTTTGATTATTTTATGTTTATGTGGTTTATGGATTGACTTCTCATAAATGCTTCATGTTATAACTTGTTATAAGTGAGCCGAATTTTTTAAATATATATTTTTACTTATTTTATTTTGAATAAAATTGCCTTATTGTAAAAAAAAAAAAAAAAAAAAGCACGGAAACTCTAAAATGTCCTTTGTTGCATGGCCTCTTGTATTGTTTGAAGTACTATTAGGCATTGAGCAAAAAAAAAAAAGAAAAGAAAAGAAAAGAAAAGAAAAAGAAGAAGTACTATTAGGCATTAAATATAGACAACTCTCTCAGTGAAGATTCCGTGTTATATTGTGAGAGACTAACTTTTCTCGTTAGGCTAAATAATGTTGTTTGTGGATTGTTCATGGGTCATTAATTACTGTACTTTGTTATGATGTACTCCTCTAATCTTTATTATAAGACATCAATTAGTAAGTATATTTAATCCTTTTTATAAAACACTTAATTGTTTCCAAAGGAGCATTAATTATTTTTTCCCTTAAATACTCATAATTAATAAGCGTAGTAAGTGATAGTAATAGTTAATATGGTATTAGAGTATTAGAGTTTAGTGTAACTAATAGAAGTAATATTAGAAATCACTTATATTTTAGGTCAATTTTAATAACTTCAACTGTTTTTATTAATTTTTTAGAATTGTTAATTAGTGTCTTATAAGAAGGATCAAAGAAAATATATCATTATTGGAGTAACAGCAGCGAACTCATTCTTGAACTTATTCCTTGCATTTCTTTTTTGGATAATAAAATCAAAAACAAGAAGGCGGCTTTTCATATGCCTGCTGTTTAGTCCCCTCCAATGGAAAGAAATTCTTAGTTGGACTCATAAATTAAAAAATTTTAAATTAATAAGGGAACATTATAGGGAAAGAACTTTTCACACTCATAATTTTGCTTGCTTTGTTTATGACATGGTCCATGTATTTAAATTGATATTAGCTAGGTATTATTATAAATATTGTGTAAGGGTGTGTCAAAGAAAGAATCCCCCAAATTTAGAATGAAGATGTCTTTTGAAAATTCATATCTTTGTAAAATCAAAAAATTTATGCTAGTCCATAGCAATCCATTGTTTATAAATACTCTCCATTAGCACTCCGTTTGTAGAACAAGAAATAAGAAGTTTTAATTGTCTCTTATGATTTATGAAGTTCTTGTACATATTGTTATTTTTATAGGAATGGTTTGTGAACACAACTTCATAATTTATTGAGAGGTAGGGATGGAAATAAGCCAGACCCTTATCAGGTGGCCTACGACCTGGTCTATTTAGGGCATGGTATGACCTGACCTATTTATTAAAAAGGCCCGACTAAACCCTAATTAAAGGCTTCAATATGTAAATAGGTCAAAACTTTTTTGTTAAGGCCGGGCCTGTAAGCCTTCAAATCTGGCTTGTTTACATATTAAATAAATATAATATTATTTATATAATATAAATAACACAATTTTAAATTTTTTTCATTCTTATATTCTAATTTTAAGTATAATTAGTTAATTATAGTTTTATACATATTATTATGTTAATTAATTATGGCCTTTAAGGCCTGTAATATAAGGCTTTTTTAAAGGCCTACTTTGTAAGTAGACCTTTAAAAAGGCTTCAGACCTGACCAGGCCTTATGAAAGCTTGAGCCTGAACCTAAAAAAAAACCTATATTCAGACTCAAACTTATTTAGCCAAAGCATGACCTAACCTATTTCTATCCCTATTGAGAGGGTTGTAAAATATCTTTTAAAGATAGTGTCATCGGAAGTAACTGAAACACCATATTTTGTTGTTATCCACTAATTTTCACATTAATGCTAATATCATGATCTCTCTCTCTCTCTTTTTTTTTTTTTGATTAAAGGTTTAATCCTTTTAAAATTTAGACCGTAAAAGGTTTTCACATCGATTAAATATTCTAAAATGATTTATTTAATGTTTATCCTAATTTTGAATGTATCCAGAGTATGATAATCAATTGACATTCTAAAATCATAGAACTCATTGATAGTTTGATACTGGCTAAAATACAAAGAAGAAATTACAAACTAGACAAAAGTCTAACCACTAATGGTTGTGCTTTCCAAACCACTAATTCGAATTAGTAGCATCAGCTTCCTAGGAATTAATAATGTATAGATCTTTAATTTCAAAAAAAAAAATAATAATAAGAGCATCCCATGATAATTCCACACATGTTTCTTGCTCGCTAACAACTTATTATATTATTGTCCAAAAAAAAAAAAGCAACTTATTATTCATCTACGACAAGAAAATCCTAATTCACATACTTGTATGTTGTTACAGCAGAGGATAGTGGGCTTAGTAAAGGCCTTCAGGCCCATATATGAACAAGTGGGCCAGGCTTCTATTTTGGATTTAGATGTAGTGATTTCATTGTATGAATACATGAGAATGATATAATACAATACATGCGATGTGGGACGAAAAGTAGAAAGATACAAAAACAGGTTATAAGTGGGAAAGCGATAAAAGCGAGACGAGACGAGACGACGGAACTCGGAATTTCATTATTTAATGCACGTCGCGATCATCCTGCATTCCACGCGCAAACACAACATTTATCAGCCATAAATATTATTAATGAATTATATACAAACAAATACCAATTAATTCCAAAAACATCCTACGACTGTGCAGAAAAGAGAAATTAAGCTGATGAAGAGGAATTATTAAATGAAGGGGAGAAAGAACTGACTTTCTTGGGGATGATGAAATTCACGAACTTCTTCTTTCCCTTAACGTCAGTAGGCGACTTCTGTTTCTTGTGCTTAGGAATGGACGAAGAAGAAGTAGAAGCCTGCCGGTGCAGTACATGTGTCTCTCTCCCTGTCACGTATTTCCTGATTTGCTCTCTCACATATCTCTCGTACAAGAAGGCCGCTCCGTTGAACTGTGGCAGCACCAACCACGCCACCGCCACCAACTTCACATCGTACCATATAGGAATCCTGAAAAGAGCCATTTAATTTCTTATATATAGTGTTGGAGATGATGACTTGAGAGGGACTCATCAAAACTCACCACTCTAGAACGGATTCTAGAAGCATTTCAGTGAGGGTGAGGAAGGAGTAAATGATCCAGTAAGATAGCCACTGTTCATCATCCACCTTCGACGGCGACTCTATTGCCACAACCGACGCATACCTGTCATCTGTCCAATCATCTATGGCCAACCTAATCCCAAAACACAGCAACATAATAGGTCCACACACACACACATATATATATATACTCACAAGGGGTACAATAAAGTTAACACCGGCCTGCAAAAACAATAACACCATACGCATATACTCGTTACTTGGATCGAGAAAGTTGGAAGGATACACAGGAAAAGCACAAACAAACAAGAAGAGCAGAATAGTACCCGGCAAGAGAATGAAGATGAGTAAGCAAGGTCCACAATTTGTTCATGTCTTGTTGTGCAGAGAAATCTGATTATGGATTGGGGTAGCCAAGAGTATTGAGGTTACAGAATAATTGATCGCGTTACTTACTTGGATGAGAGAGGAAGGATTGGATTCTTCCTTCGTGTCTGCGATATATCGTCACTTTCTCCATTAGTAGGTTTCTTTTTTATCCTGCGGAGGTTCTTTGCACACGTGTACGCGTTTCTTGAGGGTCGGTGACACGTGGTTAAGTAGAAGTTGTCGATGGTTTTTCTATGGTAGCGGATCATCCAAAGGTTAGGACTTGACACTTACTCAGCCTTGATTAGTGGCCGCATGCTCCTTATTTTAATTAAAGCATTAAAGGAGACACCACGCACAGACTAAGTGCGCTGTAAACAAAACATACGACTACTTAAGAAGCCCTAAGGGATGGGCCCATTGGGCTTAAATCCTCATGTCATAAAAGCCACTTCGAGTTTAGGGTGTGAAAAGTTGACTTGTGTTGTGTTGAATGCTCTGATTAAGCCCAAGTTTTGATTTTGTTAGTAAATTTGATGAATCCAGAGGGCAATGATGCTTCTGATAGAAAGCCAAGTCTGATAATGATTCAACCCTCCAATTATTGTTTCCACGGTCGTTATTGAATAAAAAAGTTTGTCACATGACCACGGATAAATTAAAGATTACCATATCTTGAACCTCACCCACTCTCTATTCTAACATTGATGGCCCTTCATTACTTTGGCCCTCCCTCTTAAATTTGCCACACATAAATCACCATACCATATTAAAAAGGCATCTTGGGTGAGAATAAAAAGGCATCTTTATAAGTTACGAGTATAATGTTAATTTTATGAATTGTATGCGAAAAGAAGAAATTGCATGTGAACAGTATATGCATACAGTTTTTGTGCGATAAACAAGACTTACGTTTAGTTAAACGATGATATTTTGACGGGTCCTCTGAGTCCAGTCAAGTTACATCATCGCCGTAACTTGTTATCATCCTCTGACCTTTTTTTGGGTTAGTAACACAGTAAAATGTGAACCGGGAAAAGGAAGTCTGAGGGAAAAATCATATTCTCATTGATAAGTTTACTTTGTACAGTAGGTCTCTTATATAGAGGAGACCAAATAATAAAACTAACTAATTGGTTACAATATTTCAGGTAATATGCTCTGTTAGTTAGCGATGAATTTTTTAATTGAAAACTAGGAAAACGGTTAAAAAGACATTTTTAGTTCACTATTTTTTCTTTTTAAAAAAAATCTCATATATATATATATATATATATATATATATATATATATATATATATATATATTGTTGCATTATGCGCAGCCTGGGACGCTTCGGCGTTAAGAGAAGCAATGCAAAGGATGTGGGCTTTAGAGCTTTTGTGTGTGGAGCAAATTTGGAATGTGACTAGGCCTTGTCCAGGTTATAATTCTGACTGGTTAAAGAAGAGCGCACTTATTGGGCCGTAATGGGATATTATAATATGCTCCATCCGATATCCTAAATGTAGGAGATGGATATATAATTAATTAATAAAGATTTAAAAAATTAATTAAAGGCCTTATTTGTGAAAAATATATGTTGAATTCCTCTAAATTACCCATTTTAATCATTTATATTGAAAACTACTCACTTAATGAAGAAACCCCTTGATTAATATGTAATCAATACTCATAATTTAGAGAAATTTTTTTTATAAACTTAAGAGAAAAAATGGATTGAAATTTTGTATTTATGATCGAAACAAATCCATCTACAAGTTCTTATATTTAGGACCAAATAGAATATAAAGTTAGAGAGATTTTTTATTTACCTTTCACCCTATGTTTTAATGGAGAGAAAATGAGGTGGAAAGAAAATTAGGAGGGAAAACTCTCAAAAATAGTAAATACTTTTACTATTCATGGAATTTTTTCTTCCTAGTATTTCTTCGCCCCTATTTTCCCCTTACTTTTCTCTTTATCCTAATGTAGGGTAAAGTTATGGTCAACCCCTTAATTATGCTGTTCTTTTATGTTTTTTTTCCATATGTATTAGATTAAAATTTCATTAATGATCGTGCCTACTAACAAGAGTCAAGTCATAAAATTCTCATTAACTTCGTTTCTTTCCTTTTCCGAGTTTTTGATGCAAATGTGATTTTATCATTTTTTTAAAGGATATTTTAGTCTTAAAATAATGCAAAGTATTTTCTTAAATTTAAATAAAAAATAAAAGTTAAGGATTTCAGCTTTCCGTGTAAAAAATAAATAAATGATGACTAAGTGAGGTGCCTTCAGAATCTTCAATTGATACTTTTTGTGAAAAAGGAAAATTTATAGAAGTCCAATTTGAGAATATTATGTCATTAAAATTTTCTGTACCAAATCTTTTTTTTTTTTTAATACTGATCTACCAAATCTTCAATTGATAATTTTCTTGTTCATCTTAAGGTACCATTTTAATCCTATTTATAAATCCCTTTTGACCAAAAAATTTGGTCCTATTTATAAGTATTCTTTTAAGTAATACATGAGATTGTGACAATTTTATCCATATTAATTGTACCAATAAAAATAGGGAGAGGAGAAATAGTTGAAAGATAACCATTCATAAATGAGGGTAAATTTGAAAATTTACCTTATAATTATTGAGTTAACTACCTCTCCTTGGTATGTGTAATTTAGTTAAAAGAGACTTATAAATAGGACCAGAATGGTACATACTTTCAGCTTTGGGGCCTGCGCCAGACGCATATGTCCATGCCATCATGTAACATGGAATGCTACGTTTAAAATATTTTGTCCTATTTATAAATTTATTTTGATTAAAAAAATTTGGTTTTATTTATAAGTCCAGTTTCATGTAATAAATGAAATTGTGACAATTTTACCCATATTAATTATACTCAGAAAGATAGAGAGAGAAGAAAGAGTTGAAAGTACCCAATTATAAATGAGGGCAAAATTAGAAATTTACCTCTATAATTATTGAATTAACTATTTTTTTTATATGTGAGATTTGGTCAAAATAACTTTATAAATAAGATCAAAATGGTGTGTGTAGGTTATCACGCGTCTAACTCTACCGACGGGGGAGTCTTAGATTACTAACTTGTCGCCTCTTCTCCTTTAACACTAAATAATAAAGATATCTTATCTCTCATTATTTCTCAACTATTATATATCAAATAATTTGCCCGTCCTAATTGTTGGACCTAATTTCAGGATGAACTTTGATTTTAAATGTAATATCTTTTTTTTTATCTCTTATATTATTTATAACATTTTTCTAAATTAATTTGTCAAACTTTTATATATATATATATATATATATATATATATATATATATATATGTATATATGTATATGTATATGTAATGTTATAATGTATTAATTTATTCGGCTTCATTAATCTCCCCAAATTAGATAAATAATCTTACATTAAATACCAAGTAGGTGCCATGTATTATTCTTCTTCTTCTATATATACATATATATTGCATCATTTTTCTATTTGTCCCTGTTAATTCAGTAATTATCCCTACCACGTCCATATTTCATTTGTTACTTGCCTAGCAAAGACATGGGGAATAAGGGAAAGAGAGAGGGAAATTAGTACAACAACGATGATATACTCCATTTGGTTTTAAATATAAGATAAAATTGATTTTTTTAGAGAAATTAAGAAAATTAATTAAATTACTTTAAATTATTTATATTTGTCTTTTTTATCCAAACTATCTTTTTTTAATTTATGAATTGATATATAATCTAAGGATACACAACATATGATATGATTAAATAACTTATTCAGCTTCTTTAATCTCTTAAAAAAAAAAGTCAAATGTATCTTATATTTGTTGGATTTTGTGTCTAAATCTCATGAATTATGAATAAGAAATGGGTTGGAAAAGAAGAAAAGAGAAGGTGAAAGGAGAGTGTGGGTAGAAGTCTCCTATTGGACAAGATATGAGAAGTGGAAGGGTTTATAAGCCTTCATCACTTCACTCTCTAGTTTGCCCCTTGGGGTACACCACTTTTGTGGAGGAGAGAAGACGCAAGTCGGCCTTGGTCCATCGCGCCATTGCTGCTTGACAATTTGTGTATGTGTGAGAGATTAAAAATAAATTTTCAGTTTTTGTCCAAATAGCCTCTGAATTCTTACTAATTCCTTATCAATTGTTCCTCCCTAACACCTTTTGTTTCTATACATACATACATTTATTAGTTTTAGAATGCACTATAGCTTCGAATGCCTTTTTATGTCTAATCGCATTTTGCCTCAGATCTTCCAACAAAAAGCGTATATGACGATATGAGTGCTCATGCATGTTATTTGCCTCAGATCTTCCAACAAAAAGCGTATATGACAATATGAATTCAGTGGCGACAATACATATTTCAGTGGCGACACAAAAAGTCGCCGCTAATACATGTTTCAGTGGCAACAAATACCTCATTGAATTTTTTGCCATATAATTTTTTTAGAAAAAATTGTGACTTTCAGTAGTGACACAAAAAGTCGCCGCTAATACCTCTTTTTTTAGCGGCAACAAAATGTCACCGCTGATACCTATTTTTGTCGCCGCTGATTATCTACTTTCAATGACAACATAGAAATATCACCACCAAAAGTATCAGTGACAGTTGTATCAAAGGCGACAAATTGTCGCCACTGAAATCCTTTCAGTGGCGACATTTAGACTAGCCAAAAATCTTTTTTTCTTTTTGTGGTGGAAGTGGATTTGCAAAGCGATGAGAGTCCTTTTTCACTCTGTTTTGGATACTAAATCACGTGAAAAAGCATATTCATGTGGTATTTACTTGCGGATTTTCATGTAGCTAGCCAGAAGTAATAGAACACGATTTTCAATAAAGAATATGGTCGAATCTTGAAGGATTAAAGAAAAAGTTGAATAAAAGATCAGGTTTTTAACTTTAATTTGTTATTATCATATCGTCAATGATGATGTAAGGGTTAAAAAGCATTAATCGCTTTCTGAACAGTCCATATTACCATATGTAGTATATAGTTTATATAATGTATATAGTGTAGCCAGCATTTCGTAATTCGTATTAATATATTAGTTTATATAACAGTTTTTTCATGATGCATGCACACTCTTCCCCCCTAGTCAAAACAATATATAGTGTGATTATAAGCTAAAAAGTAATTAGATAACAATTAAAATTAATTGATCGGCTAATCATTATGTGTAATATTGCACGCAAGGTCAACTTTTCACATAAAAATATTAACGCATGATTGACTTGAGAATACTATGCTGAAAATATTACTTGTACTAGCTAGTTTCTTCGAAAGTGCAGAGTCAAGTATCGGTTTCGAAATTATGAGGTTTTTATATATCCCACGAAGCATCAAAAGAACATGTAGTTAAATCATTTAATGTTTTTAAATTTATAAAATTTACATATTTTACCCTTATTAAGGAATGTAATTTTCAAATATGTATTGTTAGTGTCAACTATCTCTCTCCTAGAAAAGGGTAAAAGTAAGAAATAATCATTAATTACCCTGCCAACCCCTTATATATTTTATATATTTTGGACCAAAATTTTCTCTTAAAAGACTTCTTATAATATGGATCAGGAGATACGTAACATTTTCAATCAGTTTTGTTCAAAACACAAAGATTAAGAATTAAACTCTTAACCACTTACTTTACAAGATGAGAGTCTTTATCACTCACTTTAACCTTTAGTTAATTTTTAGTACCCACACAGCACTTATTTGATGATATTAATTTATGCAATTGTAACACCTCAAATTCCATACTACTTATTGTGTCCAGTGACACGTAGTAACAAGAATATCGACAGTGTTAACGATGTACATATCAGAATAAAGCGGAACGGAGAGCATCCATTAACGTTTTGATAATGAGTAACTGATAAAAAATGCCTAGGCATAAGCTGGTAAATTAAATATCCCGAAGGGATATACATGTGATATAATTTACAGAGATTCAAATACAGTTCTCTGGTAAACCAAGTCTTAAACTGGACCTATGACTTGAAATTCAACGCAGTTAATCAAACATATTGGCCAGATCAGTGTTTAATCTAATGAGAGTCTCCCCGTCTTTCACAGCGACTTATGACAACCCACCAACAAATCCTTTCTTAGTTTAAGTACCAAATGGTTTGATACAACTTTATCGGATTCATGCCAGAAACTAGGCCCTCATAACTTTCTTCAGGCTCTTGTCTTCTACCAGTGTCTCTTCCCGGCTCTGTCCACTTCACCTCTTCTCGGCCCTGTCGCCTTTTCAGATCCAGGTTGTTTTCCTGAACCTTTAATCAAAGCTGAGATTCAATACCCATTGAATCTCAGGTAACAGTTAACCTCATGTGCAAAGTATAAACAATATATATGATAGATATTCAATATATTCAGTGAACAATACATAATACAAAGCAATGCATGTCAAAACAACCATACATAGCACACAACACATACATATTGACAGTGTTTGCACCTAACCAGTACCACGAAACCCATGTGTTCTCAGCACTCGGAAAACATATAAACGGTGTTATCAAGACTATACCCCGCGTCAAGCTGAAAATCACAGTTATACCTTGAATGTATGTGACCTAAGACCAAGTCTTAGCAAAGGTGCATGACCTAAGACCTCATCTTGTCCCACACTTAACATGAATTAAACAATCATATATAATCATATAAGACACATCAAAGTTAAAGTTACCAGTACGCAAATGTACCTTTCACCGCATAGTTACCAATATGTCAGCCCTTTGAATTCGACCCCGGCCTTTTTGGGTATCCTATAATGTTACCGTCGGATTATTTTCTTTTCCATATTTTGTATGATATTACAATTAATACCATATCACTTGAAATAATATCCTAAGGGTTATTTTTACCTCCTTTGACCTTTTTACCCTTAAAGTGTTTTTCCATTTTTACCCTTACTTTTTTCCTTAAAAACACATTGTTGGGTTTTCTGGGCAGATTTTTCAGCAACTTAGGAAACTCATAATTAATTCTACAAAAATCGAAATAAGGTTCCATAAAATTTCTCATGACCCTTGACATGTCTATTTTCAAGTAAAAATATTTCCAGAAACTAGAACATCAAGAATCATTCCCAGTTTAATCTTTTTCCATTGCTGTCCAGATTTAATTCAAAAAACGTGACCCAACTTCAACAATTTGTTTCTCCTTGTACCGAACTCAAAATGCTTCATATTCTATATATTTAGAAAGCCCTACATGTCTACTTTATAACTGGAAAATTTCATAATTTTTAAAGCTCATTTGATACATAAAATACTAGTCTCTTTGTGACTAACTTAACAACCTAGTTTTCTGGAAATTTTCACAATCTTGTTCCATAATTATCAACAATTATTTCCTAACATATTTTCACTTTAATTTTCATTTTAAACCTATTAAAGACCATAAAAACATGTAAATAACTCTACTTTACAATTTCCTAGATTAAACTACAATTTTACCAAAAACTAAAAGCTTTGAATCAAGAACTTACCTTTTGAAGTTCTTGCTCCTTCCTCCTCCTTACTCCAAGATTCTTCCTCATTCTCACTTCTTAGAAATCATCTACTTGGAGTATGATTTGGTGTGAAAAGAATTTATAGGGAAGCCCTCTATTTATAGCCAAACATCCATGGCATAAATGGTAATTATCTTAGAGTTCCAAATTTGCTTCTTGCTTTCCATCCCTTGGATTCAAACTTGCACCATAAGGAGTTCATATCCACCCTACACATCTTGGCTGATTCCTTCCCCAAATTCCTAGCCATTGGATGAGTTTTTATGTGGATTTAATCCAATGGTCAATTGCTTTGATTGGTTGATTAATTTTCATGAGGATTAAGCTAATTTAGACAATTAATTTGGACCTTTGGATTTAATTACATGTGCATCCATCTTAGCCCTTGATCTTAGTTGTCATTGTTGACTTTTGGGGCTTATTTTTTTAAACCTAATTATCTCCCTAATCATATGCTTAATTGCCCTTCCGTTGCAAATGTCATGGATCAATTGGTTGGCTACTTAATCAAGGTAATTTAGACCATCATTAGCAACTTAATTCCATCTCTTAATCCCTTGATATTTTCGAAAATATAACAGTCCCTTTTAAAGATTTAATTATCTCCTAAATAATGTCTCATAATTAACCCTTTGTTAATTAATTCCAAAGTAAAATTTGGATAAGAATATAATCAATAGATTATAATTCTTTGAGACACATATTCACTTTTGTATTTTACTAATTTATTTGGTAAAATACAATGTTTACATGTATTATGAAAATTAGGATATTACAACAATGAAAAAGAAAATACAATACTAGAAAATAGTGAATTTGCGACGGAATTTGTGACGGAAAATATTTCGTTGCAAAATTGAGACTTTTTGCGACGGAAAAAAATTTCGTCGCAAAATTTCACCTTTTTGCGACGGAAAATAAATTCTGTCGCAAAAGTTTGCGACAGAAAAAAAATTCCGTCGCAAAAATTTGTTTTTTTAAAAAATTGCGATGGAAAATAAATTCCATAGCAAAATTTTGCCTTTTTGCGACGGAAAATAAATTCCGTCGCAAAAAAAAATTAAAAAAAATATTTGCGACGGAAAAATTTTCCGTCGCAAAACCATTAGGATTTGCGATGGAAAAATTTTCCGTCCCAAATCCTCATGGGTTTTGTGACGGAAAATTTTTCCGTGGCAAATCTTCATGGGTTTTGTGACGGAAAATTTTTCCGTCCCAATTTTTTTTTTAATTTTTTTTTTTGCGATGGAATTTTTTTTCCGTCGCAAATTTGAAAAATTTTGCGACGGATTTTTTTTTCCGTCGCAAAATTTTGCGACGAAAAAAAAATTCCATCGCAAAATTTTGTCAAAAAAATAATTAAAAAAAGAAATTTGTGATGGAAAATTTTTCCATCGCAAATCCTAATGGGTTTTGCGACTGAATTTTTTTTCCTTTGTGATGGAAAATTTTTCCATCGCAAATCCATCGCAAAATTTCTCCTTTTTGCGACGGAATTATTTTCGGTCACAAACTCTTGTTAAAGCCCCCCTTCCGTTTTCATTTTTTCTATCGCACGTCCATTCTTCCTTTCTCCCTCGTCTATGCTCTCCCATGCCGTTCGTCACCGTCCATGCTCTGACTTGAGTTCCCAGGCGCATCGTACTGCCATCCTCTCCCACCGTTGTTGCTCGTCGAACCTAGTGAAGAGAAGACTCTCCCTTGCTTCGATCATTTACTCCTTCTTCATTAGGTAAGTCCGTCCCCCACTTTTTTTCATCTATTTTCTTCATTGATTTGTTTCTCCTTATATGATTTGTTCTGGCCGAGTATATTCTGTTCAAGACTGAATTGTAGCCTATATGAATCATTTCTTGTAATTTCCATTTAATCAATTCCCAAATAAATTTGTGATTTTTGATGGAAGAAGTAGTAGATCACATGGCTTATATACTGGTTCTATATTTGACTTCCTACAGCTCTTTCGTCTTACTACGAGAAACTTTTCATAATATAGCACGTTTTCATTTTACCTAATATCCTAATGAACTATAAAACTTTTTAACTAATTGATCAAATTCCTCCAACTAATGAGGATAATTTTGATATTTTATAAATAACTTATCTTTTAATCTAATTAACTTTGTCTTTTGCATGAAAAATAAAAATAAAAATTCAATGTGACTGGTTGTGCCTCAAATATTCTATGTCACTTGCTAATTTTATCATTAATCCCACCATGTATTCTTTATTATTCTTATATGTCTGTTTGGTAAGAAATATAAGACAAACTAAGTTCTTATAGATAATGTGCATATATAAATTGGTTTACTCTAATTCTTAGTCATTAATTTTCTCTCTTTTTTAAATTGTGTATTCCATTCATGTTGAAGTTTAAATTTTTTGTTGATGTCCTACTGGATATTTATTCTTCCTTGTTAGCTCAACTACTGGTATTTTTTATTAATTAAAAGCATATTTAATAACTTAATTGTTCCTCCCTCTTATTTCTTTATAAAAATTTAAAATTTTAATTTTTTGGATCTATTTTTTATTATCTCATTTAGAATTGTCTGAGCATTGAATGATTTTTATATTTTGACTTTCTTATTGCAAAAAATTCTGTATGATTGTGATTTTATATTTTTAAAATATGTAAAATTTATCTTGAAATTTATTTAATTTCTTAATGATTTTTATATTTTTTTATGCAATTTTATATATTTTTTAATTATATATATATATATATATATATATATATAAATATAAATATTTTTTCCGATTTTTTTTAAATTTAAATTTATTTTTTAAAAATTTTTTATTCTTTGCATTCCGTCGCAATTGTGAAGGAAAAAATTCCGTCACAATTGTGACGGAATTTTTTCCATCACAAATTTTGAAATTTGCGATGGAAACAAAATTCCGTATCAAATTGCGACGGAAATTCAATTTTCCGTCACAATTGCGAGGCCTTTTTTGTGATGGATGAATTCCGTCGCAAATTTCATCACAATCCTATTTTGTGACGGAATTTTTCCGTCGCAAAAAACCAATTTTTTTGTAGTGATAATTTCCTTTCTTCACACCAATCAAACCCCCTACCCCTTGCTCTTGCTTCTCGATCAAATGTGAACTAAACCTCGTACCTAGAACAAGCTGTAATTTGTGTTTGATTAATTAGATGATCATGGACACACACATGCAACCACACATAAATTGGAGAATTATATATATATATATATATATATATATATATATATATATATATATATATATATATATATATGGAGCCTTGGATAGATCGGATAAGTTAAATAATAGAAGGAATATCACGAGAAAAACAAATTGAAAAAATGTATAAAGACCATAGATATATAAAACACCAACATTAGATAGTTTAAATAGTTGAGTACATACTGATGATGACGACTAGATGTCCCACCAGCAAGGCCTTTATTGTCTCACGTTTTTGTTATTGAAACTTTCTAATGGTCATAATTCTTTCCATGGAATTGAACTTCACTCGTAGTATTTTTTTTAGAGTCAGTAAAATGAGTCAAGCCTATCGGGTCGGCTTGTTTAAGCCCTGACCCTTTAAGGGTCAGGCTTAAAAAATAGACGAGATATTTGAAATTAGCTCTTGAGGGCCGGCCCTTATGGGCCTCGAACTTAAACAGGCCGGCCTATAAGCCCTTTTCACTGTAGCTTTTTAAGGGTCAAACTTGAAAAATGGAGGAGATATTTCATGATATTCTTACTCATGAGCTAGAGGTTACTACTCAAAGTGAAAAACAATCAAATGTCGTTAAAATTGATGATAGTGACGAAAATGACGACAATAATAATTATCGTACTAATATCACTTAGTGATATGCTTTTTATGTTTTATGTGAGTTATTTGTGAACATGGTTTGCTTTTGATTATGAATTAGTGATTGTGTTAATTATTGGATGATTCGTGTTGTAATTTACTAATTATATTTTTAAAAAAAAAAGTGGAGAAAAAATAATTAAAATTTAAAATAGTAATTTTCGGGCCTTGCGGCCCGGCCCTAGTGCTCTCGGGTTGGGCTTTGAAAAATATGTGTTTTTCTTACTCCGGGCCCTGGAGGGCTAGCCCTGTTAGGCCCTGACCCTTCACGGGCCGGGCCGACCCTAATTACCGGCTCTAATTTTTTCCCCTAAACAAAGTAGAGAATATAAATTACATAGCCTTTTTATCAATAATATTTTCATAAATACTTACGTGTCAATTCCAGTTACTTAGTGGAAGCATTGGACGGGGATGAAGATGATGGATCATCTAAAATTAGGTGACGAAAAGTTAAGATTAACAGAGAAAGGAATCAGAAAGCAAAGAAGAATAACAAGAATTGATGGATCTGGAATCGTTGCTTTATTGATCTACTTCATGTGACATTTATAGAGAATCTTATGTGTTGAGTTTGTACAGTGAGAGAGTGTGAGTAATGTACACGTGTTCAAGTCAAACAGAATACTAACTACTTGTTTTAACTCCAGTTGTACTGAACCGTTTTTACAACTGACAGCTAGCAACTCTTAACAGATAACAAACTTGTATATCTAATATTCTAATATCCCTTAAGCAACTTCTTTGTTTTTCGTTAAACAGTCAATATCTAAAACATTGAGACGATCTCGAAAAGGTAAAAACAGATTCTTTCCTAGTGGCTTTGTTAAAACATCCGCTACTTGATCTCTGGACGGAACGTATCCAATCTGGATTTGTCCAGCTGCAACTTTCTCTCGAAGAAAATGGATATCAATCTCTACATGTTTTGTTTTTGAGTGAAGGACAGGATTAGATGCAAGAGAAATGGCTCCAGAGTTGTCACACCATACTGTAGGAATTTCATCGATTGGGACATGCATTTCTTGAAGTAATTTCATAACCCACACCACATTTGATTAAGCATCAGCTAGACTTCGATACTCAGCTTTTGTAGTGGACTTGGAAACCACGGGTTGGCATTTTGAGACCCATATAACAGGGTTGGAGCCCAAATAAGTGCAGTACCCACTGACAGATCGACGGTCTTCCCTGTTTGTAGCCCAATCAGAATCTGCAAAGGCTTGTACATGTAGTTGAGGAAGAGGTCTGATAAGCAAGCCATGATTAACCGTACCAACTAGATGCCTGAGAATTCTTTTGATGCCAATCCAGTGAGGTTCCTGAGGATCTTGAAGAAATCTACTTAACCGATTTACAACAAATGAAATCTCTGGTCTTGTGTAGCAGAGATATTGCAGCTTGCCTAAAATACTCCTATAGAGTTTTTGATCATGAAACTTGTTGCCTGTGGTAGAATGAAGCTGAAGACTGGTAGCCATTGGTGTGTTCTGTGGTTTAGCTCGAAGAAAATTAGTATCATTGAGTAATACTAGAATATATTTTCGTTGGGAAAGTACCAGTCACTGAGTAGTGGGATAGAATTCGATTCCTAAGAAATAGGAAAGTGAACCAAGATCCTTTAAGGAAAAAAGATCAGCCATAGCTGTTATAATACTCTGTACTTCCTTTTCACAAGAGCCAGTGATAATGATATCAACAACATAAAGGATTAAATATATGGTGTGATGTTGTGTCTTTTTGATAAACAAGCATGAATCAGATTTTGAAGCAACAAGTCCTAGAGTGTGAAGAGCTGAGTGAAGTTTATGAAACCATGCTCTTGGTGCTTGTTTGAGTCCATAAATGGACTTCCGTAGCTTACACACAAGAGGTCTTTCATCTGTAGGTGACTTGCCCCGAGGTCAAACCCTGGTGGTGCATCCATGTAGACTTCCTCCATAAGGTCTCCATTGAGGAAGGCATTATTAAAGTCTAATTGCCTCAACTTCCATTGATAAGAAACAACAACAGTGAGTAAGATCCGAACAGTTGCAGCTTTTACCACTGGACTAAAGGTATCTACATAATCTATTCCTGCAGTTTGAGAGAACCCTTTGGCTACTAGTCTAGCTTTTCGCTTTGCAAGAGAGCCGTCAGCATTTGTCTTGGCTTTCCAAATCCATTTACATCCAATGGGCTTTCGGTGATGGGGTAGAGGAACTACATCCCAAGTTTGAAATTTTAGGAGAGCATTATACTCATCAAATGTGGCTTGTTTCCATGCTGGATCAGCTAGAGCATCATGGATATTGGTGGGAGGAATAACCTCTGCAGACACAGAAAAGGCCTTTGGCTTATGAATACCAAACTTACTTCTAGTAATCATGGGGTGTTTATTAGATGTTGTAATAGTTGATGAGGTATTGGTTGGTTTATTGGAGGGTGTAGTGAATGGTAATAGATCTGATGGTCTTAATGTTGGTAGTAATGGATTAAGGTGATTATGTACAATAGGTGAGTAGGTATCTGAATCTGAGGTAATTTGAGGATTTGAAAAGACTGATGTAGGTGGAGGTGGGCAAAGTGGTATAGAGGGTAAGTAGGCTGGTATGGGTTCTGTGGGTGATTGTTCAGAAGTATTTCTGAGTTTTGTGTGGTTGGAAATAGTTGAGGAGGTAATGGGAAATGGGAAAGGTGTATCACAAGGAGTTTGACAAGAGGTTGCAGCTTTTACAGAGAACTGATTTCCACTGGTGTGAAATTTTGACTCATCAAATTTTACATGCCGAGATATATATATGCGACCTGTGTTCATGTCTTTGCACTTGTAGCCTTGATGCTGAGAACTATATCCCAGAAATACACATGCAGTAGATCTGTACTCCAATTTATGATTATTAAAAGGTCTTGTGTAAGGGAAACACAAGCACCCAAACACCCGTAGGATTGAATAGATAGGTTTGGTTCCATGTAACTTCTCATAAGGTGTTGTATTTTTGGGCAAGGCTTTACAGGGAAGTCTGTTTAGAAGAAACACTGCAGTGTGAAATGCATCTTTCCAATAGAACATTGATAGTGATGCATGAGCCAATAATGTTAAGGCTGTTTCCACTATTAACCTGTGACGTCTTTCAACTAAGCCATTTTGTTCCGAGGTGTGAGGACAAGTAAATCTATGTTCAATACCACATTGAGCAAAAAAGGACTGAAAACACTGGAACTCACCACCATTATCTGATTGTATTTGCTGTATTTTTGTTTGATATTTATTTTCAACTAATAGTTTAAACTCCTTGAATTTTGGCAATGCTTCAGATTTCTTGTGAAGGAAGTATATCCAAGTAAAGCGGCTAAATGCATCAACAAAAGCAAGATAATATGTAGATCCATAAAACTGAACGGGTGCAGGTCCCCAGATGTCTATGACTATCAATTGTAATGGTTTTTGATACACAGTATTGGAAATGTGAAATGGGAGTTTATGACTCTTCCCATATTGGCAGGCTGAACATATTTGAGTGTTTTCTAAAGAAGAAAAAGAAATGGAATTACATGTAAGTATGTCTTTCACAGTAGCTAGAGTTGGGTGGCCTAGCCATTGATGCCACAGAGACAGGGAGTCAGCAGATGTATTGCAGAACTGAGACTGATTGGCAAGAACCTGAGAGTATGTAGGTTTCTGAGTAGTACTGGAGAAAGGTTGAACAGCAGCAAAGTAATTTTGAATAGCAGCAGATTTTGGTTGAACCTGAGTAACTTCTAGCTTTGCAGATGCAAGCAAGGGATACATGCCATGCTTCTCAATTCCAGACATCAAGGGAAGGCCAATCCTCAAGTCCTTAACAACACATGATTTTGGAAAAAACTCAACCGAGACATTATTTTCACGTGTGAATTTTGCAATGGACAGTAAGTTCTTTCGCATATTTGGGACATAAAGTATTTTGTTCAAAGTGAATTGAGACTGAGAATTAGATAGAATAGATTTACTAATTTCCTAAACTGAAGATAACTCACCAGTTCCAACCTGAACTGTACCTGTGCCTTGACGAACTGAGGTTGGCTCTAGGCAGGTTTTGTCATGAGTGATATGCTCAATTGCTCTTGAGTCAGGGTACCAGGTAGCATCGGACACTGTGGCAGGAGTTACCAAAAACGCTTGAGCAGCTGGTTTTGTAGGATCAACTTCAGTAGTGTCCATTTTTGATACATTTGAAGGTCCTCGTATGACAGAGTTAGCAGCTACAGAGCCTGTATTTGGCATTTGTGAATGTGACGACGCATCAGAAATGGAGGAATCAACAGGAAGAGGATAATACTCAAAGGGCGAGTAAAATTCTGGAATGCCATAGCCAGCTGCATAGTGAATCTGAGCTTCTGAAGGTGAGCCATGCGAGGTTGGATACTCATATTTGTAATAGCACCTGTCTGCCAAGTGTCCTGCCTTATGACAGATTTGACATAGTAGACGCCAATTTTGGAATCTGCCTCTGCCTCGACCATTTGAACGTCCTCCTCCTCGAGAAAAATTGGAAGGACGAAACTCTCTATTGCCTTGATCTGTACCAGGTCCTCCTTGTGTTTGACAAATAATCGTAAAAGAATCCTCACTACTAAGGTCATTAGAACATACATCAACAGCAGGAATAGATGATTGATTTTTTATTACAGTCTTTTGTGGATGAGTAACCAGATTAACTGGATGTGTGTGACTGTTCGTAAGAAATATTTTGTGCCTTGACTCAGAGTCTAAAAGCATCGTGGATATTGTGTCAAGATTGAACCGAGGTTTTGACGCGTTGATTACTGCAATCACAGGCTCATACTCTGCAATGAGGCCATTTAGGATATGTGATACATGTGTAGTTTCATCAACTCTTTCACCAAGCATCGCCAAGTGATCACATATGGATTTCAAATTGGCTAGGTAGTCTCGCATGGACAAGTCGCCTTTTCTTTGATTTGCCAACTGGTTACGATATGAGAGAATCTTGGCATCAGACTTGTTCGAAAAAAGTTGGTTCAATTTTGTCCAGATCTGAGCAAAAGTATTTAGATCGACTAAATCTGGTAGAATATTAGGAGTAACAGACGCCAAGAGCCAAGATGCCAGTGCTGAGTCAAGAGACTCATGTTCTTCAAAATCTGGATTAGCGATCTCTATACCATCTTCACCTCGGATCTTTGACGGCGGAGGAGTTACAGTTCCATCAAGAAAAGATTGAACTCTATGTTGCTTTACCATAAAGAAAACCTGTTGTTTCCATAGCAGGAAGTTGTTTTCGTTGAGCTTGATTGTGATCTTCTTATTTGAGAAGCCACGGCTCACAGGATTCGCTTGAGACATCGCGACATAATCTCCAGAACCAGATATGGTAGACATTATCAGATGAGGAGCAGCGAATGAGAGTAGAACAGAAGGTTAATACGGTCGCCGGATCTGAATTGACGGTGGTCAAAACCCCTCTGATACCATAACAGAGAAAGGAATCAAAAAGCAAAGAAGAATAACAAGAATTGATGGATCTGGAATCGTTGCTTTATTGATCTACTTCATGTGACATTTATAGAGAATCTTATGTGTTGAGTTTGTACAGTGAGAGAGTGTGAGTAATGTACACGTGTTCAAGTCAAACAGAATGCTAACTACTTGTTTTAACTCCAGTTGTATTGAACCGTTTTTACAATTGACAGCTAGCAACTCTTAACAGATAACAAATTGATCTATCTAATATTCTAATAAAGATCAAGTAATATGGAGATGGGGAAACAATTTAGAAAAGAATTAGTGGTACTTTTGAAAGTAGCGTCACCTAGTGGCGGATAGAAATTAAAATAAAAGATACCAACAAATCTCAACCAACATCTCCTATAATCAAGGGATCTAAAACAACAATAAAACCAAAAATCATCTGCTTAACCGATAAGATTACTACAACCATTTTTCCCTGCTTGTCCACTTACTTTTCCCAGATTCCAAACACACTCCCAATAATTTTGCTCTCTTTTTCACTTTCCCTCTCCCTTTCACGTTTCAACTATTCACCAAGGATTCGGTCCCTTGTCTTCCTTCTCTCACAGTATCATTGTCGTCGATCGTGGATCGACACATACTGAAAGAGCAGAATTTATTTCTTCTTTATTAAATTCAAAATGTATAACAGAACGAAACAAATTAAAAGGTGGAATATTGTATTGAACATGATAATCAGAATCATACCTCTGGTGCCATGCAGACTGGGCGCCTGCGATGTAGGCTTTGCTATATCAACAATAATATAACAAGCTTTTACCAACGACTATTACATAGGACTAAATATATATAACATATGTGGCTAGGAACCTTAAACCCTACAAAAAAAAAAAAAAAGACATGACGAGTAAAGATAAAAATGGTCTCCCCCACTAATCAAGGCTTTAACAATTTTACACGAAAATTCAAAGAGCCCACGGCTTTGCGATGGTCACAGTCACAGAGACTATATCTGAGTTCTGATCAGAGAAGACAAGAGTCGTGAAAACACGCGCCGGTGCGTGTGTACCGTCTTCTGTTCCCCTTCTGATCAAACATCACAAGCCACCATCTTCTGCGGTGGTATTTCGATAATGGAGGGTACGACCGCTGGTCTGGCTTTGTCGTCGACATCGTTAACGTTTATTAGTTGGTTCTTTTGAGGTTGTTCTTGTCCTTTTCGTTCTGCCGCTTGTGGTTTTTCTTCTTCTTCGTCTTTCTTCTTCTGATCTCCGATATCGATGGTCACTATATCATGTTGTTTGTCCTGATCCTCACAGACGTCGTTTTTGATCTCATTTCTCACTTCCTCTTTGTTTTGATTAGTTACTTCGCCTTTGTGTTCTGGGAGCTTCTCATCTTTAACTGGCTTGTTCTTTCTGTACATTGCATATAGAACCATCTGTACGATCCCAAACGATAGCCCTACTACGTTGGGAAGCTGCCCAGCATAAAACCAAAAAAAAAAAAAAAAATCAGATTCAGAATAATATTTTATATTTTCTAAAAAATGAAAAAACTCAATCAAAATGAATATATTATTAGGCAGGACGTAATTTGACCTCCAGAAATTTTTCGAATTTTCTCGATATTTAGAATTTTGTTCAATTATTATATTTACACCCACATATTTGGAAAAATATCCAAATAATTGAAGACTACATACATACAGACCAAATCGTCTAATGAAAGGAGAGAAATTAAATAAAGGGTTAAGGAGCAAAATGATTAATAAACTATTGTCCCAAGAGTGTCCTGACCAATAAACTTTTTAGTGGACCAAAACGACCAACAAACTTTTAAAAATGTAAAATTTGCACAATGCCGTTACATTATAGCTAACGTCTGTTTTCTGCACTTCCGCAAAAATTACAGAATAGGACCTAGATGTTTATGAAATTATATTTAAGCCTCAAAAAAATTTAAAATTTTTATTTTAGTCCCTCCACGTACTTTATAAAGAGGGACTAAATTGAAAATTATAAAAAAAATTTGAGGCTGAAAGATAATTTTTTAAAACTTTGGGTTCTTTTTTGTAATTTTTGCGGGGTCATCCCTACTCTCCAAAATCCGCCCTTGGTTGCAGGCCTTTTTTTGAACCTTTTTGTTTAAACTTAGCTTGACCTGGCCTACGGCCTATTAAGGAGGCCTGTAATTTTAAAAATTTTGTAAACAGCCTAATAAACCACACGCCTCACCTCAAAACAAGTCAATTTCAAACAGAGCGAAAATATAATTACTTTAAACAAACCAAAAACAGACCTACTTTAAACAAGCTGTTAGATGTATGTCTGTTTTCGGCCTGTTTAAAGTAGGTCTGTTTTCACCCTGTTTGAAGTAAGCTTATTTTGAGGTGAGGCCTGTGGTTTGTTAGGCTGCTTACAAAATTTTTAAAATTACAGGTCTCCTTAATAGGCCACAGACCAGGCTAAAGCCCAAAAAAAAAGTCTGTAACCAACGGCGGATTTTGGAGGTAGGGATGCCCTGTAAAAATTACAGAAAAGAACCCAAAATTTTAGAAAATTATCTTTAGGCCCCAATTTTTTTTTATAATTTTCACTTTAGTCCCTCCATATAAAGTACGTAGAGGGACTAAAATAAAAAAAATTTAAATTTTTTTAGGCTTAAATATAGTTTAATAAACATCTGGGTCTTATTGTGTAATTTTTGCGAGAGTGCAGAAAACGGACGTTAACTCTAATTAACGGCATTGTGCAAATTTTACATTTTTAAAAGTTTGTTGGTCGTTTTAGTCCAGTAGAGAGTTTATTGATCAGGACGCTGCTAGGCCAATAGTTTATTGGTCATTTTGATCCTTAACTTATAAATAAAATAAAAGATGAGTTGTAGAAACTTACAGTGACATAGATGTCCTTGTGAGCTAATCCATAGAAGAGCCACGTAACAGCACTGACTGTTAGGAGAAGAGAAAGAGGGAATGGCAAGAACTCTACGCTCTTTGTCCTGATGACCAACCTCTGAAAACGAAATCAACAATCCAAATTCGTAAACATATTTTTAAAGAATAATATAATATTTTGTAGTGTAATTTGCATTAGGAACAAGATCTTATATTAAAAGCTGCTAGTATATATGATAAGGCAAGAATTTAGTACTCACGATGATGCTGAGGGGGGCTGCAAAAACACTGGTGGCGAACACTACACAGATCCATCCAAGAAGCTTAACTCGAGAAGTTGCTTCTTTGGTGAGTAAATGTGTTAAGAGAACAATAACACAAAATCCTCCAAAGTTCAACAACAGAATCAATCTTAACGTAGACATCTGCATCAGGACAGTTCAATAATATATTAATAAGAACCTCATCATGAGGGAACTCAGAAAGAGACAGAGAGATCTAGGAAGAGACGCAGCTAGTTAGCATACCCTAGCTTTCTTGGGACAGTAAGTGATATAAATGGCAAGGTAAATGGTCTCAATCACGCAACCAAACACATTAATTGTCATAAGAAGCGTCTCTCCGGTCTTCACATAGGCATAGAACAGCCATAACATTGCACTGAACAGTGCTGCTATATATGGCACCGATTGAAACCCTTCGGTCGTCTTCTTCTTATATATTCTGTATAATGTTGGCCTGCAACACCCGCCCGCCAACGTTAATTATTTGTCTTCGATCCAAACACAAAAGCAACATTATATGTATGTAGCAAACAACAATAACCAAATATACTTACACAGGTGCTAGAAAGCACAAGAAGGAGACAATGTTGCCGAGAAGCCCGAACACCAAAACTAAAGGACCGTGATGAGCCATGGATCCGGAAAAAAGAATAACCTTTTTCTCTCTCGGTGATCTCTGATGTAGGAATCAGAATTCCTTAGAGAAAGGAAAGGCTTTTCAGGTTAGTTTGTGGAGAGCACTTGGTGTTTCTCTCTCTATATCTCTTTGGGACTGAATTAAAATGTGAGAGAGACGAGGGCTATATATAGAGGAGTTTTGGGGGGTGATGTGCGTGGAAATGAGATAGATATGGGCGAATGTGTTCTTTTGCATGGACAATATTGAGACTAAATATGTGGATAAGGGTGATGATTGAATTCCTAGAAGTTGCTTTCAATGAGGGTCTTATGGGGGTGGGGGGACACAAATGAGCGTATTATCACTACCACAAAAAAGTAAAATAACGTCCTGAATAAGACACAATTAACGCCCTAAATTTCAAGAACGTCTGTCAACGGGTAGTAGAAAAGTTAACTTTTGGCGCCCTGAAAAAATTCAGGACGCCCTGTAAAAGGCGCCCTGAATTAATTTAAGACGCCTTATATAGACTTTTTACACCCTAAAAAATTTTAGGGCGTCTTATAAAAACTTTTTACACCCTAAAATATTTTTAGGGCGTTATAAGTCTGTGCATTATAAGGCAAGTTAATAGACTTTTTACACCCTAAAAAATTTTTAGAGCGTCTTATATAGACTTTTTACACCCTAAAAAATTTTTAGGGCGTCTTATGTAGACTTTTTACACCCTAAAACTTTTTAGGCTGCCTTATATAGACTTTTTACACCCTAAAAACGTTTTAGGACGCCTTATAGTAATTTTTTTTCATATTGCTTACGAATATATTAAAATTTCCCAGGCGTATTTATGGCCTTTCAAAGCAAAGCAGACATACATCTTTTGATTTTACAAATAGCTCCCAGCAAAGAAAACTCAGATTGAAATAATTTTAATTTTCTTAATCTACCCCATTCATATCAAACTAAGGATTTGTATGAATAATTCTAAATTAAAAGAGCTCCAACAACAAAGTGCTCACATACAATTCAAATGATCATTATAAAGGAGCTTCAATTCTACAACAAAGTCCACAACAAAGTGCTCACATACAAGAAATTCTACAACAACAAAGTTTCACATACAACAAAGTCTACTACAACAAAGTGCTCACATACAATTTTATAATTCACACATGACAACATCATATAAACCATACCCTCTCAACCTATGTGTAGAAGAAGATGTCCAGACAAAACATCTCGAACCGTATCAATGTTTTCCTCCGAGTACGGATCCAAACTATCAAAAAACTGTAAATTGGAAATCAAGATATATAAGATAAACCAATGAAGTGAATGCAATAATTAACTAACCAAGATTATTTGATGAAACTCCATTTTTTGAGCCTTTCGCAGTTGTAGCATCACTGTAAATGGAAACACCGTCAGGGTTAAAACAAAAAACACCGAGGGGATTGAAACAAAATCACAAAATTTCTTGCCTTAAAGTAAGATAGATACAATAAAGAAGGGGGGGAAGAAAACGAAAAAAGGAAAGGAGAAAAAGTAAGAGGAATACGTAGAAATGTGACTTCGAGTAGCTCTGTTCTTGAGGACTTGAAGTTGTGAAGATTGGTGGGAAGAGCTTAGGGTTTTTATATCTTGAGCGTGAGTTTTGGTGCCCTAAGTATAAGTTAGGGCGCCTAAAATATATTTTTTGGCACTAATTTTTACCGCCTAGATAATTTTTTGAAAAAAATTTGGTGCTTAAGTCTTAAAATCAATTACTTTAAGCGCCCTAAATAAAATTTAGGGCGCCTAAAATATACTTTAGGCACCCTAAACTTTTTTCGAGCGCCTAAAATATATTTTTTGGCGCTAATTTTTTACCACCTAGATAATTTTTTTAAAAAAATTTGACGCTTAAGTTTTAAAATTAATTACTTTAGGCGCCCTAAATAAAATTTAGGATGTCAAAAAGCTACTTTAGACACCCTAAATTCAATTTAGGGCGCCGAAAAGTATATTAAGGCAAATAAAAAAAATTAAAACATAATTCAATTTAGGGTGTCTAAAGTAGCTTTTTGGCACCCTGAATAATATTTAGGGCGCCGAAAAGTATATTAAGGCAAATAAAAAAAATTAAAAACATAATTTTTCACAAGTTTTTTGGCGCCTTGAAATAAGTTTAGGGCGCCTAAAGTAGCTTTTTGGCGCCCTGAAACACGTTTAGGGCGCCTTAAATAAAATAAATAAATAAATATGTCTTGGCACGTAAAAAATTACCCAGATTACACCCATCGCACAAAAAATTAAGTTTTAGCGCTAAATTGTAGGCAAACTTTAGGCGCCTTAAAAAAATTTAGGGCGTCTAAAATATATTTTAGGCGCCCTAAACAATATTTAGGGCGCTTAAAGTCTTGGCTTATACTTTTTACTCCCTTTTTTAAAATAAGGATGTCTTTTAGGAAAATAGTATCCACTTTCTGTAGTAGTATATTGACGTAGAAATAATATAAACAAGTTGTTGTAATGTAGTTCTACAATAATTAAACTTGGCCCACCCCCTCAATTCACCTTACCATATATATATACGTGGTGTTACTTACACAAAATGTTTTCCCCCACTCCTCCCTCACGTGTCCTAGATAGTTTCCCTCCTATTTCTTCTTCCACATGTTTTGCCTTAACCCCTTCCATCTATTTTCATCCCAACATATTGGAGAATTCTTTATTTTCACTTCTTTCTAGATTTCGTTTTTTTTATTTATTTTAATCTGTCCATTGTTAAAATATTTAGAATATAATATTCAAAATATAATATTCAATACTTTTCTAGAATCTTGTTGCAATTTTATATATTCACTCCAAAAGAGCTTGCTTTAAGTACACCATAGTTTTAAGTTCACTAAATATTTCTATGAAGAATATAATACTTTACAACCAACATAGACTTGTTCTAGCAGTGTAAGTCTCTCTTAAATCTCTTTGGAGTCTTGAGTTGGAGTCCTAGCTAGAAAAAACACTTATATTAGAAAGGGCAACAAACCCAGAATCAGATATTGAATGATAACATCAATAAAAAAAGAATTTAATACTTTAAAAGAAAATTATTCAAAAAAAAAAAGATTTAGGGAGTAAATTTATCCATTAAGCATGCCCTCATACGCGTATGATACCATAGAGTTTATGAGTGCACTAGTACAAATGGAAGCATACTGTTGAACCTATAGAAAATTTTTGGTGTCATATGTATAAGGGAGATATTTTATGTGCAGATTTTTACCTTAACCCTTTTAAAAATTACAATAAATTATGTAATTTGAAATAAAAGTGTATGAATGATTTTGGAAAAATATTGAGAGCTTTTGTTGTTGTTAAGTTCATAACGTCTTGAAAAAGTTTCCCCTTGTGCAAACGGTACATGTGTATATTGAAACTTTAAAAAAGCAACCATCTGTAAAAAGTAACAAGACCCATTGAAAGAATGATAACACCTTTCTATATATAAATAGTAAATGAATAATAAATGAATGGTGACAAGTAATTTTGTTTTTATACACTAGTATTATATATATATATATATATATATATATATATATATATATATATATATATATATATATTACACACACACTATCGTTTCATCAAATATCTATTCCAAATTTAAAGACTGTCTCACATTCTATTGATTTTGACATTATATTATTTGTTTAACTGTCAGCGTAGCTCCGTCTAAATTCATACCCACAAATGATTGGAAATCATTTTAATTTTTTTATGGAGATAGAATGTAGTAACAAAATTGTAACTATTTCTTCAATGACATTGACCAAACCCTAAAAAAGAAAAAAGATTCATTTAATCTGAACATATGAAACTCATTTTTCAATCCCCTACGTACATAGTGCGTTGAAAAGCCTCTCGTATTCTGCCTATTTTATTAACTCGATACCAACGTTAAAAATGAGAAAATATCTTATTAAATTAACGGTAAACCCCAATAAAAAGTTCATCGCATTAAAATAAAACGAGAGTAGAATATTTGAACGGTGTTAATTAGTGTTGAAATCACTTTTCAGGTGTAACTTGATGCACAGTGGAAGCCGTCGAAAACCCCTTGCCAAATCCCCGTGGAAGGGGGCACAACTTCAAAGGGAGAACTTAATGGACTTATAAACCTCACCTCACATCCTTAAGAGGGGACATCCTTGATGGCTCCACTACACAACACTTCACTTGGCTTTGCCGGTTAGAACCCCTTCCATGCACGGCACTTCACTCAGCCTTACCGGTTAGAACCCCTTCGTGAGTAGCCCTCTACGGAACACCGACTTTCAATGAAAGCACTAATCTAACGAGTACAAGCCCAAAGGGAGTATCCAACCCCAAAACTAGCCTATAAAGAGAAAGAATCAAATAGACTTATAAAGCTCATTTCAAGAATTTGGCTCCATTACATCCCTCCACTAATACCAACAAAGGCAAGTTAATTATATAAGTTAATTAATCGAACACCAAACTTGACACGTAATTTAATATTACTGTGGGTTTTAAATGGAAGCTGTATGGTGGGGTGATTCATACTTCAATATTTTAAATTTTGTCAGAACAATCAGATATTGCGTTCTATCTCAGACATCTTTTGATCAGTGGAATCAAAGTCCACCACGCTGACGACACCATGTCTCAACCTTGGATTACAGATATCTTCCATTTCCGTTTTAGTATAATCTTAAATTGTTGGGTTTAATGTTTCTGTTTTTAGTGTAGAAATATTTTTTCTGTCTCACTTATATAAAAGTGAGTGGGTCAATGGGACCCACTTACCCACTTTTTTTTTATGTGAGTGAGATAGAAAAAATGTTTCTGTAGCAAAGGCAAATGCAGTAAACCCTAAATTATTTTGCTTTTCTGTTTGGCTCGATAGGAGAATGGATAGGCCCTTCGTAGATTAGAAAATACAAAGAAAGAGGAAAAAGTGAGAACTTTTTTATAGCCCTCGGGTAAGTTTAATTGGGGAGACATACTTGAGAGGCATGACGAGAGGAACACAAGATAAGATTGTAATTCTATCCTCACATCATGATAAGTATTATATATTACCACATTAAAATGTATAAAGGATATGCATGCTTTTTGGTTCTGATTGATTGGGGTATACATATATAGTTAATACTCTATCTCGTTTTATTCATAATATAAGTTACTTCCACAATAATTTTTTATTCATAAAATAAATTATTTAGAAAGTAATTAATAATGACCTTCAGTCTTAAATGATGCTACCAAAATTTAATTAAGCATCGCAAGTGTAACATCCCGAATTTTGGGAGTTGTAATTTAATATTTTATAGAGAAATTAAATTATGAAATTTATGCTAAAATAATTATGAGAATAATTATTGGAAATTAAAGTTTAATTTCCTTGATAAAAGAATAAAATCCAAGGAATATTCATAATGATAAGTTTTAGGCCTAAATATTATGGAATAAATATTTTATGGCCTAGGAAAAATAATTTAGTGATAAAAAAAATCCCTATATTAATTAAGGATTTAATTCCATGATTTCAATTAAATTAATTGAAAATAAAATGTTGTATTAAAAGGGAAAAAAAAAGGAATAAAAGATTGGGCTCATTGCAACCCATTATGCCCAAGCCCGACATGAAAGGATGCAGAAATAACTTCGTTTTGCTTTGATCAAAGTCCATTGTTCCAGCCCAATGAACTATCTCCTTGATCCATATTGTTGCAACGTGTATGTCTGCAACTCGACAAAACCAGAGGAAAGAAGTAAAAGCCCAAGACATATTATCTAATATCCACGGTCAAACAGAAGAAGCAGATCGTGATTTAGCAGCAGAAAAATCTTATCCGAACCAGAAGCTCATTAATCACGCACGCAATGGCAGACACGTCGGTCACATCGCCATACCTCCCTCTGTGTTCTCGAGCCCAACAGCAGACGCAAGACATCCAGAACACCATACTTCCAATTTTTCTGGAGCTCCTCAAAGCTTAACCGATGGTCATTGCCTCTCGGATCATTCTCTGCGTCTCTTGGACTGGACCTTTAGGTCCTTATATATACATGCTATTATTTCTTCATCTCCAACGTAAAGGGGCCGAGAGAGTGAGACCTGTGAGAAAATATCCAGCAGGAAGTTCTCTGTTTCAAGCAAGGTTCTGAAACCCGGACCGGACCGACCGGTTGAGACCGGAAACCGGCCAACCGACCGGAAAACCAGTCCGATTTAGAGTAAAACTGGGCTGACCTGGTGAAACTGGACTAACCCGGCCGGGTCAAAAAGGTCACCCGGGTCTGCAAAAGGCACCTTTTTTGTTCTTTTGTTTTTTTAATTCTCCATCCAATTTGAACGACATGGTTGGCCTTTTTTGTTTTTTTGTTTTTGAAACTTTGGATTTTGGAAGGCAATTGGATCGGATATGCAATTGGATTGGGATTTCGGATCATATATTCAATTATTCATTAATTCATATCTAATTTGATGATGTATTCAATTGTTTTTAGGGGAAATCCCTCCCAAGGCCCGATTAAGCACAAAAATATCAAATAAGACCCAAGAAACAATTCCATGTCAGTTTCTGACATGGAATTTTTCTGTGAAATGACAAAAAACCCAGTGACAAGTTTCGTCCTCCTCTCCCTCCTTTTTTGATTTTGCTCAAATCCTCCTTTCACTCTCACTCCCGACACTCTCCCTCATTTTTTGATTTTTGTTGCTCAAATCCTCCTTTCATTCTCACTCCCATCACTCTCCCTCATTTTTTGATTTTTGTTGCTCAAATCCTCCTTTCACTCTCACTCCCATCACTCTCCCTCATTTTTTGATTTTTGTTGCTCAAATCCTCCTCGGGATGCACTCTCACTGTCGCTCTCGGTCTCACTCTCTTCCCGTCAAAGCACCGCTGATCCTATCCTCATCAACCATTGTTGTCGAGCTTGTCCTCGTCAGCCACCGTCGACACTCTAAAGCAGATAGTTCGTCGTCCCCGTTGCCGGTTCGCCTATTGCAATCGTTTGAAGGTACTAACATTTTTAGGGATTAGGGTTTTTTCACCTTTCAGAGTGCTGTAGCTAGAGGGTTTGGGTGCCTGCGGCTATCAGTTTCATCTGAAGTACAATGTAAGCAAATTCCTACTATAGATGGTATACTTTATTGTCCTTTTAATATATATAGTTAACCATGAACATTTAAGTTTTCAGTTTTAACATCTATTGCTAGCTAGGCCTCTTCTTTTTCAACATTAATTTCCTGGTTGTTTAGGCTCATCGGTGCCTAGAAGTGGTATACTGACTTTTTGTTTTCTCCATCGCTCAGATTTGACAAGATCATCAACAAGGAAATTCCTTTTACCGTGGTTTACGAGGATGATCAGGTGCTTCCCGATGTTTCATGCAACCTTAATTTTTTATTTTTTATTATTTTGCGAGAAGGAATTCGATGTGCGTGTACTTATTGATAAAGGAAGCTTCGACGCTATTTCTATTGAGAAATATTATCGCTGAGTCGGGCCTCAATATCTCACCTATAATAAGGAAACTTAACTGTAGACATTATTTTTGCATCAATTCTGTCAGTCTTCACTTAACTGTAGACATCAATTTCAATCCAAGTTTTATCCCTTAATTGTGAATGATCCAGATTTTGAATTAGATCCATCAAGTATTATGGTTCACTCTGATAACCGGTTGACTGTAATAAGGTACCGCTAACTTGTAAAATATAGACTGAGGAAATTGTTGTATTGATATTTTTTGGGGAAAATAATATAAATTTATTTATTTTATTTATATTTCCGAACTTCGAAGTGAGTTGTCGGTAGCAAAGTTTTTTTGACCCTTGACCATGGTTCTGGTCTGATATGTTTGTTGTTTTAACAGTGTCACTGCAATTGATCATCCTATTTCGCTTTCATTGTTAACAGGTCCTAGCTTTTAGGGACATTTCTCCTCAAGCTCCAACACATATCTTAATCATTCCTAAAGTCAAGGATGGTTTAACTGGTCTATCTAAGGTACTTGTTGAGGGGTTGTGAACTTGTGATCTTTTTGTTACTGTTGTTATATTTTGTTGTTTTTTACTGCGAAATAGGAAAAAGCATCGCAGATATAAAAATGCCCCATGTAGGTCTTGATTATCAATGGCATTTGATATCAATGGCTTCTCATTTATGATATGAACATCAATTTTGACATTCATATTATCACTTTTTTGGTCACTTCTTCTAAGCAGTGGTTCAAGAATCAAGTTGACCATTTTCCTTAGCTCTTCTATTCTAATCAAGAAATCAACTGTTTTTGGCCATAATCAGATTGAGCTAATTGTTAGACTTGACCAACATTTTAGCTAAGCATGCATCATCATATTGACAATTGAGTACTCGGGTGGAAAGATTTTGAATAAACTAACAAGATAAGAACAAAGAAAAATACATGAGGCGTAATGAATAAACATGCTGGCTAGTTGTTTCTAATTTTCTTCTCCTAACTTTCAAGGAGGGTTAATGTGCTGATAAGCAATTTAATTTCTAAAAAGCAATGAGCAGCATATGTGATAACAAGAACCAATACCGAAAATGAATTATGTGTGCTATTCAGTTATTATAGTACTTATTAGTAATTAGATTTACTGTATAACAATTATCCCCAACTTTGATTTAGTCTTGGCCTGAATTATTGTATCTGGAAATTGAAGTTTCTAATTCTTTTCCAATGTTGTGTTTTGAGACCAGAGGATATCTCTAAATCCAACGCCTATGATTTTACTTTGATTATTGTTAGTCAATATAAATTTGTTGGACTGGGGGCGAGCTATATATATTTTTTGTGATCAATAGGCATGGACTGAAATTATGCAAAATGGTCATTAATTTAGAAAGCTCTCTATATATACTACTGTAGCATCAACATTTGTTCTTGGGTGACGGAAAAATTAAGTAGTTTATCTCTGAATATTGAAATATGATGATTTGATTACATAGCTTTATTCTTGAGCAAAAAAATAAAAAATTACTATTGAGGCAACTTCAATTTTCCACCCCCCCCCCTCTCTCTCTTTTAATTGTGTTAAGTGTAGCTATGATCTCTCTGTTTTAGTTACTATTGGGGTGAACCAGAAGGATGATGGTATTATTCTGTTGGATGTCTAATATCTTTGGTTATATTGCCTTGTGTCACTTCAATTTTCAATGGGAGAATAATATCTCTCATGTTTGCAAAACTATCAAAAATTGATATGAGATAATTGTGGCTAAAAAGGAGAAGGCCAAAGCTATTGGAAACAGTTTTCAAATGGCTAATGTTAACAATTTTTATACCTGGACACTTGCTATCTTCCATATATAATTCTGTACACTTTGAGTATATTATTCTTTGCTTTTGCTATTAGTTTACTTGTTGGTTTACTTGTAAGCATTTATAATTGTATTAACTTCATTTTCAACGCAAATGCTTCATGGATATCATCCGGGCAGTATAGCGACAGTTGTTAGAGGACAAAGACAAAATCCCCAAGGATGTTACATAGGCTAAAGTCCATGTCCAAAGGGACATGTATGTTTATTATGTGGTTTTTTTCCTACATCCCACATTAGAAGTTTGATGGCTGATCTGATTAAAACCTATCTATTTTATTTCAGGGACTCTTGTGGGGTTTACGTGCTTTCATGGTTACAGACGTGGGATGGTTCAGAGCAAGGTGGTGATGGGTACACAATGCCATTCTTTATAGACGATGAAATTCAGGAATTGAAAGTGGGCGTCTTGTGGTGGTTGGTCCTCGCAACAACCATCAGCAAAAAGTGTTGTCTTTGATTGACGACTACCACAAGCGGAAGAAGACACATTAGGGGGAATACTTGTTAGAAAACATTGTAGATGATGACAAATTTGTAGTTATGAAAACTTTGTATTTATAACAATATGACCTTCACCATTTGTTCTTGTATAAATAGTCTACTGATGCAAACTTCAAAATTTTTGTTGAATGACAAACACAAATTTTTTCTTATGTTTTCTCAAATTGTTGCTTATGTTTTGATATTTCTTCACGGAATGTCAACTGGAAAACAGGGGCCATTAACAACAATAACAGGGTCCATCAACAACAATAACCCGAGCCATTTCTTTATGGTATTTGTTCAGTCATTGGTATCAGTCATATCAGTCATTTGTAGCAAGAATATCAATCCCCACAAACAACGATAACAGGGGCCATTAACTACAATATCAGTATCCACTGGCAACCATAACAATACCCCTTAATAACAATTAACAGGTCAGTGACAACAATATCAGTAGACACTAACAACAATATCAGTAGATACTAACAATAATATCAGTAGACACTAACAACAAAATCAGTAGCCACTTACAACAATATTAGTGAACACTAACAACAATATCAGTAGACACTAACAACAATACCAATAGACACTAACAACAAAATCAATAGCCACTTACAACAATATCAGTATCTGGTGACAACAATATCAGTATCCACTAACAACAATAACAGTACCCGGTGACAACAATATCAGTACCCACTAACAATAATATCAGTAGACACTAACAACAATATTAGTACTTAGTGACAACAATATCAGTAGACACTAACAACAATATCAGTAGCCACTTACAACAATATCAGTACCCAGTGACAACAATATCAATAGCCACTAACAACAATATTAGTAGATACTAATAACAATATCAGTAGCGACTTACAACAATATCAGTACCCAATGACAACAATATTAGTAGCCACTAACAACAATAACAGTACCCAATGACAACAATATCAGTACCCTCTAACAACAATATCAGTACCTAATGACAACAATATCAGTAGACACTAACAACAATATCAGTAGCCACTAACAACAATAACAGTACCTAGTGACAACAATATCAGTAGACACTAACAACTATATCAGTAGTCACTAACAACAATATCAGTCCTTAGTAAGAATAATATAAGCACCTACTAACAACAAAATGCAGCTGCACATATTTTCCATCATCATTTACATTTGTAATACAATATGAATATGTGTACATAAATGAGACTTGGATACAATTGTGTCAACAATATCCAACCTTCATTTACAACACCAAATGTGTCTACAAATTCATATACAACAAAAAGATTGGGTGAACATTTGAGCGGGAGACATAGACAACCCAGCTGCACCTCCAAAATTTGTATCAGTCCTGCAACAAACAACTAGTATTAGTACAAGTACTGACACTTTATATATGAACAAATTACATTTCTTAACACAACAAGACTTACACTTCTTGCTCTTCCATTTGAACATTCATTTGTTGTGGTCTATTGTCATTATCCCCATTTTCTTCAATGTACACATGACAATATTCTTCATTATACCTTATTAAATGTTCTACCCCTTCATCATCTACAAGATCAATAAATGTAGATGTATCCATGCTAAGTTTGAACTTCACGCAAATTTCAATATTTTCTTTCCCAATTAAAGACACTATGATTCTTTGTAACTCCTCATATATTATTCATTCCTTTATGCATCTTGTTCTTACCATTCCACCAATATAATCGCTTTCTTGTCCTCCCCCGTATACAAAGTTATCCCCCACATGGAAGAAACATAATAGGTTCTTCCCTGAAGTAGAGGCCATCTTTAATTATGATTTGCAACATAAAGATAGTATTAACAACTTTAACAATCACATTAACAACTTAAATTGTAGGTATTAACAACAATCTAATTTCACCGTTTTCACATTCAGTCATTCCCTCTAACAAACAGACCTCCTTTGTTTCCATGCCCAAAACTAGAGCAACCATAATCTTTTAACATTCAGGTTATATTAACAGCAATATCAGTAAAATTAACAACTAAAACAGTAGGTGTTAACAATTATCCCATTCTCAGCATTTTTTAACCAAATGTAGCATCATCCCACTAAAAAACACATATTTACCTCTGTTTTCAAGGCAAAAAACAAAGCATCCACCCTACCTTCCAGTGATTAAAGATTAACTAGAATGGTGATAATGATATCTTGATCAAATTCTTAGTGTTTCTTACCTATTTCCTACTCGATAATAATGTAACTTTGGCCAAGCTCCAACCTTTCAGCCCACCAACATTTTAACTGAAAAAAACCTTCAAGAACAGCAAATACATCAACACAGCAGTGGATGATTGGGAATATATATGTTCAGCCCCCCAGCAAATACATCAACGCAGCAGCAAATGACATTAAGCTTTAGGAAAATGGTGTGTTCTTTGCGTTCTCTGCCTTTCGTTCTTCATTCGCTTTTGATTTCTCCCCTGTTCCTCGCGTGTTAAGTTTCAGGCGCACAAACAGATTGTGATTTTGGGAATAATCATATTTCCTTTTTATTTTTTTAATACAAGAGTATTAATGTCATTTGATGTTTGAACTTAATACCCATTAGGGCCTTAGGGCCTTTTCTGATCAAAGAGTTTAGTTTGGGCCTTTTTTGGGATTTTTTTGCTTATTTGGGCCTCCATAGGCATTTTCCCTTGTTTTTATTTTCTATTCTTCCTCCCTACGTCACTAACCTGCAAACTCGGTGCTCTTTGCTTGACGCACTCGAAAGCCATTTTTTATTTTTCCTTCTTTCAAGCTTCAGCAACTCTTCATTCTCCCTCTGTCCAACAGGAAAATCTGTCCCTCCGTCTCACACGCCCTTCACCGTCGTAAGGTCACTGAGCTAGCGAAGCTGGTTTGTCGTCGCTTGTAATAGCATTTACAGAGGTTTTGCGATTTTGCCGTTTTGGAGTTCATATTTAGGTTTTTTTTTTGTTTTTCTGAAATTTTGCCTCACACACTGTCGTTAATTTCTTCGAGTTAAGCCGTTAAGGAGCTTCAATCATCTCGATTTGCAGAGCTTCTTCATTTCTGTTTCAGTGCTTCAAGTTTTTTTATTTTTGAATATTTTAGGTCATTTTTAGTTTTTAGTTCTTCGTTCTGAACTTATGATCATGCTCTGGTTTTAATTTTTTTAATTTTGGATGTCATATTGGTTTGATTTGGGTTCGTTTTTTGTTTTCTTGAAGCTATCTTGGTTGGCTCTGTTTTCGGTTGTCTTTGCTTAGTGGTTGGCTCTGCCTATTTTTGAATATTGGCTTTGATTTGCTATTAGTTTGATGATGATTATCAGTTTATCAAAAGTGAGAATATTTTGTTATCATATACTTGTTTTTGATATTTTGCTACTATGAATATTTTGTCTCAAATCAAATGTAGGTTGTAAAGAAAATTGTTAAGAATATTTGAAATCTGAATATGTGACAAGTATTAGAGTATATGATTATTTTGCTATTGATCTAAAGTCTTGAAATGATATATAGTATTTTAACTTTTGGTTGGTATGATGAGAAATTAAATTATTTTTTAATTTTTTATATCTCACCGGTCTACGCTCGGGCTGACTCTGGTTTAATCCACTAACCCTTAACTCAATACCTCAACCGGTTCAGTGGCCGGTCTGGGTTTCAGAACCTTGGTTTCAAGCTTCAAAAGCAGAGGAAAAACGAGAGGAGTAGAGGGAGAGTAAGAGAGACAGTACGAGAGTAGAGGGTGGTGAAAGAGAAAACAAAACTTATTCTTAACTCTGTTTCGGTGTTAAAAAGCAGAGGAAAATCAGCAAGCTTTTTGTCTCTCAAGCTTGAACACTAAAGGTAAGATCCATGACCTATCTTGCTGAAATCGAAACTAAAACCAAGGGGCGGACTGTTTAACTTAATATAGAGTATAAGAGTGAACTTGCTGTCATCGGTATCATAGATTTTGTAGGAGTTTTCTGTTTTCAACATCCTAATATGTGGAACGAGGGACTTGCTGTTAGGTAATAAGAAAAGGAAAGAAAAAAAAAGGGATAAGTTATATATATATATGAACGTGCTTGCTGTCATCTTAGTGAATGAGTTTGCTGTCATCTTAGTGAATGAGTTTGCTGTCATCTTAGTGAATGAGTTTTCTGTCATGACTGAACCCATTCCCTCACTGTTTAAATGAACATGGCTTCGGGTTCCATGGCTTTAAGGAGTAAGCGTTCTTTGTTTTTTTTCTGCATCATCAAATATTCACTGAAACCGTGGCTGAACCATTTTGCTGTCATATTATTTTAAAAACATTGCTGAACATATGATGATAGGAAGGAAACTTTATAGTCATATACACTGTTTCTGTTTTGAACGTGTGTATATAGAATGGATGGAATGAAAGAGAAAATAAAATCATATGCTCACTGTTAACACCATACGCATATATAAGTATATTGGCAGTATTATGTTTACTGTAACGTGGGGTGTATGCAAAGGAAAAGGAAGACGTGTATATATATAATAATTTTTTTCAAAAGTCAAATATTTGACTAGGTTTAATATAAACATTTATAATATAATTCAGAAACCCAAAAATCTATTACCTTGCGTAAATACCTATACATATGGTTTTGTTAGTTTTCATTGGGAAATATTTATACACACTTTTTCATTTTGGATATCATAGAAAAGCATATTTATTAAGGAGATAAATTAGGTATTAAGAAGTGTGCATATGTACATAAAATTAAGGAGTTGATAATCATAAATGAGGAATTACTATTATTATTAGGGTTGTTAATAATAATAATAACAAATAATGTTATTATTATTGGGAAGAGGTGAAAATAATAAATAAGGAATAAGAAATTGTTATTATTATTATTATTGGGGATAATAATAATAATAACAACAACAATAATAAAATTATTATTATTAAGAGCAATTATTAACTAACTGAAACAATTAGTATTAATAAATAATGAATTAAAAAGGATATAAATAAAATAAAATTTACGAAAAGTATAAGGGTCAATAGTGGCAAGGCCATCTCTTAGGGTGTTGATTGTAAGAAAAATAATGCGGTGATGGTATTATAGGATACCTGGAAAGGTTTGGAATCAATACCGAAAGGTGAACGTACCACTAGCGTCAAGGTCTAAGGTACGAACACGTACTGTAACTCTAACTTTTATGTTGCTTGTATGCTTTATATATGATGAGATGATTCATATAGTCATGGACAAGACTGGGTCTTGGGTCATAGACTGTGGCTAAAACTGGGTTTTAGGTCACCATTTGAAATACATTCAGCTTTTATATGAAAATGGGTTACAGTCTTGGTAATGTCGTATTGATGTTTTCCTAGCGTTGAGGACACGCTCCGGGGTGTGGCACTGGTTTATGTGCAAACTATGTGGACCTTACATAGGCTGTGTGCTATGTAGAGGTATTGTTGAGATATAAACTGATACATGTGTTGTGTACTATGTATAGTTATATGCTGAAATGTAAATGAATATCTATCATGCATACTGTTATACTTGAGCATAAGGTTAACTATTACTTGAGATTCAATGGGCATTGAATCTCAGAATTTACCCTAGCTTCAGGATCAAGAGGATCGGGAGCAGGAGAAAGGAGTAAGCAAGACGCGTAAAGACTCGAAAGGAGTTAGATTTTGGGACTATATGAAGTGTGAATTGTTGAACCTTTCGGATTACTGTGACCTAAAACGTCAACCGAGATCACCGCAATGAATGTAAGTTATATCACGCTTTTATTTCTTTGGGAATTTAATTAACCAGCATATGTCTGCGCATATGAAATCAGTTACTCAGTCGTCCAAACGCCTAAGTACGCTCTCTGTTGTGTTCTACTCTGATCAGTTAACGCTTACACTCTGATAAATACACATGAATTAGTTTAATAAGAGATCTAGGACCATAATTGGACTTCATAACAAACTTAGGAAATAGGGGCAGGGGCATTACAGCAAGTGTACGGGTCATAAAAATAGTAAGTGATAAATCAAGGTTATCCCATAGAGCTCGTGATTAGGTATCAAATTTCCTTTTTCGTTTAAGTTGAATAAATCAGAGTTGTTTTCAATGAGTAGAAAGAAATTCAAATAGAACCAGAAATTAATATCAACAAAAACTTTTCACGGAGAGTAAATTTCAATATTAAAAAAATAATCTAGAATCACTAATCCCATATTTGTTTATTAGATTTTATTCTCACTATATTAATTTTAACTTAACTTAATCAGCTAATTTAGAGTATCAATGTTTATAAATGCTTGTCGGTCCATTTATATAGATATCTTAATTAATTATACAATGTCTTGAACAACTAATTAAGATGCAATTCAAATCAGGCTCACTCTAATTTGATTATGCGGAGCAAATTAAATTAAAATCTAATTCCACATTATTTAATCTCATGATCAATTTAATATTCTCTTCGTCAAGTCCAATCATAAATCCCCAAAACATGCTCAATGGTGGTCAATCACTAAACAATGAATAATAAAAACAAGATTAAATAAACCGAATTAAAATTAAGCAAAACTAATTAATGGGAATAATCTCTAAAATTCAAATAAGTTCATAGTGCTCTAAGTTGAATAAGCAAATCAGCCACACATGGCTTTAGAAAAATCCATGTCAGCAGTAAATAAGAATTCAGAGTTCACAGTCATCCTAAGAAAGAAATAAACTAAAGTCAAAACAAGAAATCAAACTCCTCTGGTTCAGCCTCTGCTCCTCTTTCTTGCGTCTCTGCTTCTCGCCAACTAACGCCGCGTCTCTCTTTGAGTTATTGCTCTCCGTCCCTCGTTCTTGTTTTTTTCGTTCTCGTCCACTCTTGCGTTCTGCGTGTTGCCTCTCCTTTTAATGAATAAAAGTTAGGTTTCATTTTCTTTGCTGTGGGCCCCACGTCGTCAATCTTGATCTGTGATATCTCATTCTCCCAAATATCATATATTGTTATAAATATACTTATTATGTGGATATTCATTGACCTATAATCTCTAAATACTGGATGACATGGTATATACACATAGTAATTTACTATTTACATCCTTCTATAAATAGAGATCTTATGTAACTATTTATGTGATTTTGAATGAGAAGAACGTCCTCCCTTCTTTCATTCTTATATTCTCTACTCTCCTTCTTCAGTTTTCTTTAGATTCATAATACGTAGCTCTAATCGACTGACTCCGTGTGATTCATTCATCATTTTTGCTTCTTTCTCCATTTTGTTTTGCACCCTCTATTTCCCTTATTTGTCGAAGTCAGGAGATCTCTTTCTCCTTATCTCAATGTTCTTGCTATCTCATATTTTTCTGGATCCCGTGTGCCTTCAACTGCACTAGATCTACTCAGCTCCCTCATGTCTAACTTCATCTTTTTCTCCCTTGTTATATCATTTTCGTTCTCCGTCCAGCAAATTTGTAGAGAACCATATCAACTTCTTCTTCTCATTACATAGATCTGCATATCTCCAGAATTTTTATTGCTAGAATTCATTCGTATTTGTAGAGAAGACAATGGTTTTCAGTTTCAGTATGAGCTTGAATCTTCTTCTTCTCATAGCCATCATCATCTCTCTCCTTTCTCCGCGTCTCCATTCTTTTCCAGATCTGCTAGGTCTCTTCCTCCGATCCGTCTCTGCTTGTGTTCTGGTTCTCTTTTATTTTATTCAGTCTTCAGTTTTTCAATTCAGCCGCCCCCCCCCAAAATTTCGTCTTTTTCTTCAATTTCTTTCTTCAATTAATAATTGCTTATTCAGCTCCCCTTCATGCCTGATCCTTCTCCTAGTTCCCTGATTAGGCACGCCTTCTCTGTCCTTTTTCCTCTCGTTGATTTCCTTATTTTGAGAATTAAAAAAAAAAAAAAAAAGCTGATTTCTACAGTTGCACATGGGGTCCTTTTCTTCGTCTTGTTGTGTGATTATCGAGCATTTGAGTCTTCAATAATTGTGGAGCAGGTACGTTTATAATCTTCTTGTGTGATTATCAAGCATTTGAGTCTTCAATAATTGTGGAGCAGGTACGTTTATAATATAATATGATTTGAATATATTAAAAAAAAAACTTGAAAGAAGCCGACAGAAAGGGAGAAAGAGAGAAGAGGAAGGAGAGGAAATTGTGATTCGGAGATAGTGTTCACGTGAAGCGCAGTAGGTGGGGCATATAATATAATATAGTTTTTAGTGATATTATGGAGTTTGGTGCGTTGTTTTTCCTTGTCTAGCTTTATGATATGTTAAATCTATTCCTATTCATTTAGTTAAAAGAAAAAAAAAAAAAAAAGAAGAGGAGCAGATAAGAATTAGGTGTAGATTTTATTATATATATTAAACATATTATATTATATAGTTTACATGCATTTAGGTAATTCTGCAGACATACATCACAACGCACAATTTTTCCAATTCAATTGCATCACACACACACTAATAAATTATATTATTATCATGTTTGGTTAAAATATTTACCTATGATTCATTTTTAATTATATTATTGTTAATAATTTTACTAACATTTATTTTTATGTAACTAATATTTACTTTATGTATTTACTTTTATGTTATTTATTTTAATTTATCTTTTATGGCGGCAACACTATTTATTAGTGGGCTCCATTTATTTATTTTATTATACATTTATTTATTCTTCATGGTAGCAACACTAGTATAGTGGGCACCATTTATTTTATTATTTACTGCTTTATTTGTTTTTCATGGTGGTGCCACTAGTATAGTGGACTCCATTTATTTTTATTTATTTACTGCTATATATCCCCCTTCCCTTTTTTTTCATTTACTGCTTTGTTTATTATTCATGGCAACCACATTATTAGTGAGTTCCATGTATTTATTTTATTATGCTTATATTTTATTTATCCTGAAGATAAATTGTTAAAAGGTCATGGAGATATGAGGCATAAATTGGCTAGAAGTCAAGTGATGAATTAGCCTGAAGCCAAGAGATATGTTATGATAAAAGGTTTGATCCATAAATTTTGTATGTCATCAATTGTATAAAGGCCTCAAAATTGTATATTTGGCATTTAATACTCCCTCAAATTATGAGACAAGGGATTGTATTATCATGGTTGATTGTAAATAAATATATCCAATTTGCTCTTGCAGTAGCAATATTGTGATTAAGTCAAGAAATATTGTAGATTAATTTCTTGCCATGATCAAACAAATCAGTGAGTTATGGATTATGAATTTTTATTCAACTTCATTCCCAGAAGTGAATGAAGTAATAAATAAATTTGTTATTATGAATATATAATTGTTTTACTATTAATGCTTTGTGTTTTCTATAATTATAACAATTTTTGTGAATACGAGAGAGGAATATTCATAAACAAAATAATTAAACAAAAGACCATATTATTTCAACAAAGTTTAATAGCAAGTGGCTCAACTCCATTACAAAGCTTAATCATCTCATTCTGAAGATATTTAATGTCATCTTCTTTTGCTTTTCTTGAGATGAGATCAAGATGAGGTAAATCTTTTCGTAATATCGAGATCTGCCTCATAAGTTTTTGAAGCTTTTTGTAAGGCCACTCTGTTAACCCTCCTTCTTTATAAATTTTTTGAATGGTGTGAGTACTTATATTTAATTGTTTACTTGCATCATCGAGGGTTAAGTGAAAATAATTTCTTAAATCATGGAGCGTTGTACTCTTTATTCTTTCTCGTTGCTCCATTGTTAATCTATATAATTCACCCTGATTAAGGGATGAAGTGTCATATGGAATATTTACCGCGGGTTGTTTTCCTTTATCTAATGGATTTTCTATGTTGGTTTGAAATGAACTCCCGCGGGGTTCATTTGGATCTTTCGTCCATTCCGAACCAACACAAAGGACCTCATAATAGGCCAATACAGGATCACGCATCAAGTTATATCCTGATGCTTGTAAATCTATACAATACTGTGTCAGAAAATGTTTGATTTCTCCAAAATTTTTATTACTAAAACCAAATATTGGAAGCCTGTCAGTATTATAAGATTTATCCTGTACATTTTCAAATAAAACAGCATGAGAAATCATACATGTTCTCCTTCCGTGAACTTCAAGTTTATGACACTGAAGTTCGTTGGTATGTATGATCTTCCGTAAAACATCACAATAACTACATTCCAATAAGGAAGTAGTTGCTAACTGGCTGGTGGTCACTAGCTGGCTGGTTGTAGCTGGCTGGCTGGTTATTGTTGGTTCGATGGTTGTTGCTGGCTGGTTAGTCATTGCTTACTGGCTGTAGGTTGCTGGCAGTTCGATGGTTGTTGCTGGCTGGCTAGTCATTACTTGCTGGCTGTAGGTTGCTGGCAGTTTGATGGTTGTTGTTGGCTGGCTAGTCATTGAATGCTGGCTGTAGGTTGCTGGCAGGTTGATGGTTGTTTGCTGGCTAGTACATGCTGGCTGATTAATTGTTGTCACTATTGGATGAACTGGATTGGTAGACTCCATCAATTCTGCCATAGTTCTACACCTCTTAACAAGCCTCCTTGATGAACCTGCTTCAGTTGTACCTTCAATCCTTGTAGATTGAGGAAGAACACTTGTTCTTGGGGGAGAAGTAGGTACATTTGAAGCAGAAGGAGGAATAAACATGTCTAAAGGATCAGAAAATAGTAAAGAAGAAAATGACATGTTTGTCTGATCATCATACAACAAAGCATCAAGCAATGCTGTGTCGGATGTATCAGAAACTGGGATAAAATTGTTTGGTCTTGTCATGGCAATAAAATTTAGTGAAAAATGTGAGTATCTGGTAGTTGATGTTATCAAATGCTTGAGCGTTTGTGAGGCATGTCCGTTTGCCTTTCTCAATTTATAGCCGTATGTATTCCTATTGAATCTCTGTAGATCTGTGCAGTCCTATTGAATCTCTAAAGATCTACTCCCTATAAAGCTCTTGCGTAGAGCCTTTTTGACTTTAAATACATACGACAATCCGTAATGTCGCGTCTGTGATTCAATAGTGATGCAATATCTCGCCTGTGATTCCACAGTGATGCATCTGTGATTCAAGAGTGTTGCGCTCGTGAATATTTTTATAGGATCGATGATTTTGATGTTTTAGATGATTTTATATATTTGATTATTGTTCCTGGAAAATGGAAATTTTGTTACCAGAAGTAACAAAATAATGCATTTGTGGAATTTTGATGATATCTGTAGAAATAGATATCATATATGGAATATTGAATGAAAATACCATAATTAATTTTTACGGACTCACACTTGAGGGGGGAATGATATATATCAAATGTGAGTGTTTGTGTATTAATTCTCCGTGAATATTTGTTTATTTCCCCGAAATTGATATTAGATTTGATAATAAATCATATGGAAAGTTTGCATGACTTGTTTGATCATCCGAGTCATATAGCTGCTTATTCTCAAATAGATATGATTATGAGAATATTAATGGTTATGATTGGAAATGGATCTCTGGAAATATATCAAATTGAAAGACATATTTATTAAAATATTACATGAGTTTATAAATCTGCAAAGTTTGCAGTGATGTTTGCAACCAGAAGTTTGCAAGATATTATACGCGTAATTTTCAGATTTAATGATCCAGAAATCATATGTGTGTAAATCAATGTTTATGAGAACATTGTTTATATGTGTAGATTTGTAGCGATTATATAAGCCAACAGAATTCTCCCCATAAAATTGGTTTTTGGTCAGGAGCTAGATTAATTCTATCTTAAAAGTTTTGAATGTGCGATGATTATTTATAATGCACAGATGGATACACACTGCATGATTAGATGAGGGGGAGAAAAATAAGCAGATTGGGTAAAAAAGATAAAGTGGAATGAATTATCATTAGCTCATTTTGATTCTCGTAGGAAGTATTATGCACGAAAAGTTCAAAAGATAATTCATTTGCAGAGTTTAGCTAATAGAATGCTAGAAGCATTTACTGACCTAAAGAAAGTGACAAAGTCACATGTCCCAACTGCAAATGCTCCTATATAAATTGTTATAAAGCACACCTGAAGTGTTGCAGGTCCATCGGTTTTAAAGATAAAAATCTTCGAATGAGAAAAGGAGCTATAGGAATATATATGATCAAGTCGAGGATAATTAAGAAAAGCTCCAGAAGAGTCATCTCCTGAAGAGATGTTATCTTCAGAGGAGATGTTATTTCCAGAATTGAATATTAAGGTTCCAGAAGAGACCTAAGTACCTAATATATTTGAATATAAAGAGATCTCAATAAATGAAATCCGATGGGACCGAAAATGAAGTCGATGATGTTGATATCTATATAGTATATGTTGTAATGAACAATAATGAGGATCATGAGCCACAATATATTAGTGTGTACCAGAAGCACATGTCCTTGAAGGACGTACGGCGCCAAAAACATATGTCCCTGAAGGATTAAATATGCCAGAAGGCTAGAAATATATGTCCCTGAAGGATTAAATATACCAGAAGCATAAGTCTTTAAAGAACTCAAGATGTTAGAAGCATCAAATTTTTGAGAATAATGATAAGTTCATATATTGCCAGAAACAATTAGAGTGTGTATTTTCATGAACATTTATTAAAATTCTATATGCACATGTATATTTATGAAAAGATTATTATGATTTTACTTGAAAGAATTAGATTTTGCAGGTATACAATGAATATTCAAATTAGGCATTTCTGTAATTGTTCTATAAGTGAACAACAGAATACTTGATGACAGAAAGAGAGTTATGCTCAGAAGACATTGAAAATTATGTAATCATTAGGGGGAGCAAAACTGATGTAATCAAAAGGGGTAGACGATACACGCTGTACTCTTTTTCCCTTATCTAGGTTTTGTCCCACTGGGTTTTCCTAGAAAGGTTTTTAATGAGGCAGCATTGGATAATGTATCAATGGATGATGTACTCTTTTCTTTGGCTAGGTTTTTATCCCATTGGGTTTTTCCTAGTTAAAGTTTTTAACGAGGCACATTCATAAATGGACATCCAAGGGGGAGTGTTATGAATATACTTATTATGTGGATGTTCATTGACCCATAATCTCTAAATACAGGATGACATGGTATATATACATAGTAATTTACTATTTACATCCTTCTATAAATAGAGGTCTCCTGTAACTATTCATGTGATTTTGAATGAGAAGAACGTCCTCCCTTCTTTCATTCTTATATTCTCTACTCTCCTTGCTTCAGTTTTTCTTTAGATTCATAATACAAGTATATGATATATTATATATTATAGCAATATATAATAATGCTTTAAGCTCTCACGTTGGGTCATTCTTCTTTTCCTTTTTTAATTGTTTGACTTTTTGACCAATTGATATCTTGCTATTAAATCTTCACGATCTTTCCTACAAAATAAAAATAGGATATTGATAGATTTTATATCAAAATTCTCTTAAGTAATTAAAGTATAGAAAAATATATAAAATATAATTAAATAAGTATAAAATAGTAATAAATTCAATCTGATATATCTTAGAATCTATACTTATTTAATTATAAAATATATTCTTATCACTAAACATAAGACTTAGTTGAATTTTTTAAAAAAAGATTAAGGAAGCTAAATAAATTATTTAATCATATTAAATGTTGTATTATTATTAAATTATATATTAGTTTATAAGTTAGACAAATTAGTTTGGAGAGAAAATGGTAAATATAAATACTTTAAAGTAATTTAATTAGCCTCCTTAATCTCCTAAAAAAATCAACCGGATCTTATATTTAAGACCGGAGGTAATAATTTTTTTATAAAGAATATATGTAGTCTTAGATATATATGCTTTTCTTTGTTACAAAAAAGTTTACATGAGTTGGATTTCAGAGTTTATCAGGGTTAGATCATACCTATGAGTTCAAAAAGCTCTTATAGAACTATAAAAATATTTAGAGATTGCCTATCAACAAAGTCATCGATGACATCCTCAAGAGTGGGATTCAAAACTCAACTATAATAAACCAAATCTTTTTCGATTGGTCCAATCTTTATTACCAAATATACATGCTTAATTAGCTTCTTAGTTATGATTGATTGATGCATAAAAATATAGTTAATATTATATTAAGAATTCGCATGACTCATTCATATAATTAATCCTAGGCATTATTTGGTGATTCTTGCGCATCTACCATGATTCAGCATTAATCGTGTTTTGTCCTCGTACAAGAATTGTTTAATCATCACTTTGGGAGCTCAGATATTTTGTTGGCCCTAACGAGCTTTCTCAGGGTTTTGCTTCCCTCATGTGCGTGCACGTGTGATTATATCTCCTTTATTTTTTTTTTATAATAATTTACAAATAAACTAATGCTTTAATCTTCATACCTAAAAAGCTTGTAGGCATGAAATAATTTTAATTACCAACAAAGGTATTACAAGTTCTTTGCATGCTTGAGGCTTGACCCATGAAGTAGGTTTATTTCCACAAAAGTAAAGATTATAACTTTTGAAGATTATTATACGGTCAAGGGTGTAGGTGTTATATATTTTTTAGTTAAAAAATAAACTAATTCAAGAGGCGGACATGGATAAAGATTAGGAGCCTTTGCTGATTTTAATGTAATGTCTCTGTTGAGACTCTGTTTCTAGTATTATTAGAAAAAAAAAATTATAGGTTCAAGAAGTTTTCTATAAAATTTCAAAAATTTGGAAGATTATAGACAATGATATGAATTATAATTAAAGAGATTTTTGGATATTTAGCTAAAATTAATATATTGAATTTGACATTTCCAAAAACTTACTACAGAGAAAATTTTCTAATTAATCCATCTCACATTAAGAAAACCTATTTCATGTATATATATATAGAAACTTATTAGTTGGGAGGAATTTATGTTTTCCCAGAGCTGAGCACCCGGTGAGAGATTAATCCTGCTGTTGGTGGAATACACTCCTTGTGTTAACATTGTACCAAATTAAAAAATTACAATTAACATTTTTAATTTAAAATATTTTACACACACACACACACACACATATGTTGTTCTTGTTTTATTTTACTAATTAAAAATAATAATTAATGTTAACCTAAACTCGTAAAAATATAAATAAATAGAAACATTTTTTTACAAAATAATAAAATTAAATAGAAGCTGGGGGAGTATTGCTTGCATACTCATTCATTCATGACCAAATAATCAAGTCTTTATAAATTTTTATGAAAACATAATAATGATTTACAGATTTCGTTTACAAGTTCACAGCAATCAATCTACTTGATTATAATTTAACAAATTTAAAGACTACAAATTTATCGAGTTAAAACTAATAAAATTTACTAACCCGAAATGTTCTTCTGCTGAAAGTATACAAATCAAGTATATCACTTGTATTTTAAATAACCAAAAGTAACAAGCCACTATGAGGATTTATTAGAACACCTTTAAGAAGATAATTATAATTAGAGGACTCCCCAATACTAATGGGTTAAGTATCCACTAACAAAAGAAAAGGGATTACAGTTAAGCTATATAATACTACAATATTCACTTAAATCAATTAACTATACATATATGTATGTATGTATGCAGGCAGGCAGGCAGCTCAACGTACCTACTAATATATTAATTAATCAGGACTATACATAACTTAAATTCAGGCTAATAGTGCTACAATGCAGACTTGGCGCCTGGGATGTAGGCTTTGCTATATCAACAATAATATAACAAGCTTTTACAAATGACTATTACATAGGACTATATATATATATAACATAATATGTGGCTAGGAACCTTAAACCCTACAAAAGAAAAAAATTTTAAAAGAAAAAAGAAAAAAAAAACATGACGAGTAAAGATAAAAATGGCCTCCCCCACTAATCAAGGCTTTAACAATTTTACATGAAAATTCAAAGAGCCCACGGCTTTGCGGTGGTCACAGTCACGGAGACTATCGAGTTCTGATCAGAGTAGACAAGAGTCGTGAAAACACGCGCCGGCGCGTGTTACATGTCTACTGTTCCCCTTTTGATCAAACCTCACAAGCCACCATCTTCTGCAATGGTATTTCAATAATGGAGGGTACGACCGCTGGTCTGGCTTTGTCCTCGACATCGTTAACGTCTGTTAGTTGGTTCTTTTGAGGTTGTTCTTGTTCTTTTCGTTCCGCTGCTTGTGGTTTTTCTTCTTCGTCCTGATCCTCACCGACGTCGTTGTTGTTCTCATTACTCACTTCCTCTTTGTTTTGATTAGTTACTTCGCCTTTGTGTTCTTGGAGCTTCTCGTCTTTAACTGGATTGATCTTTCTGTACATTGCATATAGAACCATCTGTACGATCCCAAACGATAACCCTACTACGTTGGGAAGCTGTGCCCAGCATAAAACCCAAAATAATAATAATAAGATTCAGAATTGTTATGAATATACTGATTATGTGGATGTCCATTGACTCCCGGTCTCCAAATATTACAAGATGACATGGGACCCACGCATAGTACCATGCATAGTAGTTTACTATTTGGTGGGACCCACACACAAAATAATACAACTCACGGGAATGCATTCCCGTGAGTGTACAGTTATGTAATTAGGGGAATATTACATCAAATGACCCAAAGTGGAAATTACACTAAAGGCCCATTTTCCTTCTATAAATAGAGGCCTTCTGTAAACATTCAAAACACACTGAAATGAGAACTTCTCTCTACTCTCTCTCTCTCTAAAATCTCTTGTTCTTGTATTTACTTTTCATCAGTTTTATATTACGTTATCAGCACGAAGACTCTACCAAGGTAAGATTTTATTACCATCTCCTTTACTATTTGTTTATTTTTTCTATCTGGGATAATCTTAACCATGATATGGAATTAAAGTTCTACTTTTACCGATTATTTTGAACATCAGGTTCCATGGTTAAGATTTGAGATTATTTACTATTTACTATTCACAGTAAATAGTAATTTTTACTATTCATGTTAATTTTACCTTTTTCAGTAATTTTATATTTCTATTTATTTTGACTCCTTTATGGAAGTCTAGATTTAATATTTCAGTAATTTATTTTTATTCACTATTCATTGTGAATAGTAACTTTACTATTCACGGTAAATTTATATTTTACTATTTACAGTAATTTATTTATGTTTATATATTCTTCCCACTCCCTATTTATTAATTCATGGTGGCAACATTAAGCTCCATTTGTAATTTAATTTTACTGTTTTATTTATTTAATTCATGGTGGCGATATTAAGCTCCATACTGACTTTATTAATATTTACATTATGCCACTAACATTTAAATTTATTTATGCATTTATTTACCTTTTATGGTGGCAACACTAATATTAGTGGGCTCCATTTATTTATGTATTTATTTACCTTTTATGGTGGTGGCACTAGTAGGGCTCCATTTGTTTATCTTAATTCTTTACTGTTGTCTATATATTATATAATATATGCATCATCTTTCTTACCTTCGGATGAGATAGGTCTCGCTGTGAGTTTACTCCCATTCCTATCTCATCTTATTTTTATTTTCTTAGCATGTTTATTTACCGTTCTTTAAATTATGTTTTAATTTATAATAAGATTTTATAATATGATTCTAATTATTTTTATTATTTTTAGTTTGAATCATGTCTTCCAACCTTTCAAATCTTGAATTTAATGCTCTTGACATCACCGGGAAGAATTATCTATCATGGGTTTTAGATGCTGAAATCCATCTTCAAGCAAAGGACTTTGGAAAGGCTATATTGCCAGGAAATGATGCGTCCCCTCAAGTAAAGGCTAAAGCTATGATTTTTCTCCGACACCACATTCATGAAAGTTTGAAAACTGAATATTTAACGGTGAAAGATCCATTTGAATTGTGGACTAGTTTGAAAGATAGGTATGATCATCAGAAAACGGTGATTTTGCCTAGAGCTCGTTATGAATGGATTCATCTCAGGTTACAAGATTTTAAAACTGTAAGTGAGTATAACTCAGCTGTTTTCAAAATAAGTTCTCAGTTAAAATTATGTGGTGAAAAAATAACTGATGAGGACTTATTAGAGAAAACTTTTTCTACCTTTCATGCTTCGAATTTGCTTTTACAACAGCAATATCGTGAGAAAGGTTTTAAAAAATATTCTGAGTTAATCTCATGTTTACTAGTAGCCGAGCAAAATAACGAGTTATTATTGAAAAATCATGAAAATCGTCCCACTGGATCTTCTCCATTTCCTGAAGCGAATGTGAGTGTACGGAATGATCATGGTCGTGGCCATGGTCGCGGTCGTGGTCGTGGCCGTGGTCGTGGACGAGGACGTGGAAATCGTGGAGGTAGAAATAATCATGGTCCTTATCATGGTGGAAGAGGTTATTATAGTCCTTATACCCACCAGAAAAAGATGAACAATGAAAGACAAAAGAATGATAAAGAAGGTCCTTCAAAAGTTGTTGAACATAAATGTTATCGGTGTGGTATGAAGGGACACTGGGTACGTAATTGTCGTACACCAGAACATTTAGCGAAACTTTACCAAGCCTCTATAAAAAAGAGTGTTAATAATGTGGAATGTGATGATAAGGCTCATAAAGATAATGATGTCAATGAGCCAAATGATGATGTTATGTCTCACTTGGAGGTGGAAGATTTTTATGATTAAATAAGTTTTGCAAAAATTGTAATAATTATTTTGTTTCGTTCTGACTTGTTGCCAATTATGTATAATAAATATGTTTTTAATGCATCTTCTATATTGAATATGTTTTGATGCATTTCTTTTCTTTTAATGAAGCTCATGGACATTTCAAATATTGCACACAAGAATGAAGATATATGTCTCATTGATAGTGCAACGACACATACAATTCTTAAAGATAAGAAATATTTTTCACATCTAACAAATTGTAGTACAAGCATCAATACCATTGTGGGTAATACAAGATTGATTGAAGGCTCTGGAAGAGCAATAATAATATTATCCAATGGTACGAAATTTGTTATTAATGATGCTTTGTATTCCTCTAAGTCTCATAGAAATTTGTTGAGTTTTAAAGATATCCGTCGAAATGGATATCATATTGAGACTATAAATGAGAACAATAAAGAATATCTACAAATTGTTACTGTTAGATATGGTGAAAAATATGTTCTGGAGAAATTACCTATGTTATCTTCTGGTTTGTACTATTCAAGTATTAGTACAATTGAAATAAATGTTATGGAAAACCAGAAGCATGTTGATAAAGACATATTTATTGTTTGGCATGACCGGTTAGGCCATCCCGGGTCAATTATGATGCGACGTATAATAGAGAATTCATGTGGACATAACTTGAAACAGAAACAAATACCAAAATCCCATGATTTCTCATGTGATGCATGTTCCAAGGGAAAATTAATTATTCGGCCATCACCAACCAAAGTAGAAAGTGAGTCTCTCACATTTCTAGAACGGATACAGGGAGATATTTGTGGGCCAATACACCCACCATGCGGACCATTTAGGTATTATATGGTTTTAATTGATGCATCAACTAAATGGTCGCATGTGTGCTTATTATCTTCTCGAAACCTGGCGTTTGCGAGATTACTTGCTCAATTGACAAGATTAAGAGCACATTACCCGGATTATCCTATCAAGAAAATACGTCTTGATAATGCTGGTGAATTTACTTCACAGACTTTTAATGAATATTGTATGTCCCTTGGAATTGATGTTGAACATCCTGTAGCACATGTTCATACGCAAAATGGACTTGCAGAATCATTGGTAAAACGATTGCAACTTATTGCAAGACCTTTACTTTTGAAATCTAATTTACCAATTTCTGCTTGGGGCCATGCCATTTTGCATGCAGCAATGTTAATTCGCATCAGGCCAACTAGTTATTTAAAATTTTCCCCCTTACAAATGGTTTTTGGTGAAGAACCTAATATTTCTCATATACGGACCTTTGGATGTGCAGTATATGTGCCTATAGCACCTCCACAACGTACTAAAATGGGTCCTCAAAGAAGAATGGGAATTTATGTTGGGTATAAATCTCCTTCAATTATAAAATATTTAGAACCATCTACAGGAGATTTATTTACTGCACGATTTGAAGATTGTCATTTTAATGAATCAGTTTACCCAACATTAGGGGGAGAAAATAAGCAGTTGAATAAAGAGATTAGCTGGAATGAATTATCATTGGCTCATTTTGATCCTCGTACAAAACAATGTGAACTAGAAGTTCAAAAGATAATTCATTTACAGAATTCAGCTAATCGAATGCCAGAAGCATTCACTGACCCAAAGAAAGTGACAAAGTCACATATTCCAGCTGCTAATGCTCCTATTCGAATTGATGTCCCTGTAGGACAACCGATTACAAATGAATCAAAAGCACGCCTTAAGCGTGGTAGGCCTATCGGTTCCAAAGATAAAAATCCTCGAAAAAGAAAAGAAGCTAAAATTATAGATGGCCAAGTCGAGGATAATCAAGAAAAAAGCGTAGCTCTGGATGAGCCACTTCATAAAGAGAAATTATCTTCAGAGGAGAATATTGAGGCCCCAGAAGAGATCCAGGTATCTGAAATGTATGAAAATAATGAGATCTCAATAAATTATGTCACAAATAATATCAAATGGAACCGTAATGAAGTCAACATTGATGACATTTTTGCTAATCATATGGCATATGATGTGATGAATGAAGAAGAGGATCATGAGCCAAAATCCATGAGAGAGTGCCAACAACGAAAAGATTGGCTCCTATGGAAAGATGCCATTAATGCAGAATTAAAATCATTGGCAAAACGAAAAGTATTTGGACCTATAGTCCATACACCTAAAGATGTAAAGCCAGTTGGATATAAATGGGTTTTTGTACGGAAAAGAAATGAAAAGGGTGAAATTACAAGGTATAAAGCACGCCTTGTAGCCCAAGGCTTTACACAAAGACCTGGCATAGATTTTGAAGAAACATATTCACCAGTAGTGGATGCAACTACTTTTCGTTATTTAATTAGCCTAGCAGCAAATGAAAGGCTTGATTTGCATCTAATGGATGTTGTGACTGCCTATTTATATGGTTCACTTGATAGTGATATCTATATGAAAGTTCCTGAAGGACTCAAGATGCCTCAAGCATTTAATTCAAATTCACGAGAACAATACTCGATCAAATTAAATAAGTCCCTGTATGGCTTGAAACAATCAGGGCGCATGTGGTATAATTGCCTTAAAGAATATTTGTTGAAAGAAGGGTATAAAAATGACCCGATATGCCCATGCAGTTTTATAAAAAGATCGAGAAATGAATTTGCTATAATTGTTGTTTATGTTGATGATATCAACATTATTGGAACTCCTGAAGAGATTACAAAAGCCATTCATTGTTTGAAGAAAGAATTTGAAATGAAAGATTTAGGTAGGACAAAATTTTGTCTTGGATTACAAATTGAGTACCTGAAGGACGGGATCTTTGTACATCAAGAAACTTATACAAAGAAGGTCTTGAAACGATTTTATATGGATAAGTCACATCCATTCTGTACTCCAATGGTTGTAAGATCTTTGATAAAAGAAAAAGATCCATTCCAACCCCAAGTAATTAACAAAAAAGGTGTAGAACAATTACTTGGTCCAGAAGTGCCATATCTTAATGCTATTGGGGCACTAATGTATCTTGCTAATCACACAAGACCTGATATAACATTTGCTGTTAATTTATTAGCAAGATATAGTTCTGCACCAACACAAAGGCATTGGAATGGTGTAAAGCGTATTTTTCGTTACCTCAGAGGTACTATGGATATGGGGTTATATTATTCAAATGTATCTAAACATGAGCTGATTGGTTATTCAGATGCTGGATTTATGTCTGATCCACATGATGGAAAATCACAAACAGGTTATGTATTTACATGTGGAGGTACAGCAATTTCATGGCGATCTATGAAACAAACTATATCAGCCACTTCATCTAATAATGCAGAAATCCTAGCAATGCATGAAACAAGTCGAGAATGTGTGTGGTTGAGGTCAGTAATTCATCATATACGAACTACTTGTCATTTATCTTCTGGTAAAATGGTTCCAACAGTTCTATATGAGGATAATACTGCATGTATTGCCCAACTTAAAGAAGGATACATCAAGGGTGATAGAACGAAGCATATTTCACCAAAATTTTTCTTTACTCGTGATCTTCAACAGAATGGTGAAATAGATATCCAGCAAATCAGTTCAAGAGAAAATTTGGCAGATTTATTTACCAAGTCACTTCCAGAAGCAATCTTTGAGAAGCTTGTCTATGGTATTGGTCTTCGAAGACTTAAAGATCTCAACTGATGTTATCGGAGGGAGTAATACTGATGTTGTCAACAGGGGGAGTTGATACACGTTGTACTCTTTTTCCCTTATCTAGGTTTTGTCCCACTGGGTTTTTCCTAGAAAGGTTTTTAATGAGGCAGCACTGAATAGTGTATCAATGAGTGATGTACTCTTTTCTTTGGCTAGGTTTTTATCCCACTGGGTTTTTCCTAGTTAAAGTTTTTAATGAGGCACATTCATAAATGGACATCCAAGGGGGAGTGTTATGAATATACTGATTATGTGGATGTCCATTGACTCCCGGTCTCCAAATATTACAAGATGACATGGGACCCACGCATAGTACCATGCATAGTAGTTTACTATTTGGTGGGACCCACACACAAAATAATACAACTCACGGGAATGCATTCCCGTGAGTGTACAGTTATGTAATTAGGGGAATATTACATCAAATGACCCAAAGTGGAAATTACACTAAAGGCCCATTTTCCTTCTATAAATAGAGGCCTTCTGTAAACATTCAAAACACACTGAAATGAGAACTTCTCTCTACTCTCTCTCTCTCTAAAATCTCTTGTTCTTGTATTTACTTTTCATCAGTTTTATATTAAGAATAGTATTTTATATGTTTTCTGAAAAAACGAAAAAACTCAATCAAAATGAATTAATTATGAGGCAGGACGTAATTTGACCTCCATAAATTTTTCGAACTTTCTCGATACTTTTTAGAATTTTTTTATTATTATTATATTTACACCCACATATTTGGAAAAGTATCCAAATAATTGAAGAGTACATACATACAAACCAAATCGTCCAATGAAAGGAGAGAAATTAAATAAAAGATGAGCTGTAGAAACTTAAAGTGACATATATAGATGTCCTTGAGAGCTAATCCACAGGAGATCGCCGCGTAACAGCACTGACTGTTAGGAAAAGAGAAAAAGGGAATGGCAAGAACTCTACGCTCTTTGCCCTGCTGACCAACCTCTGAAAACGAAATCAACAATCCAAAATTCGTAAACATATTTTTAAAGAATATAATATTTTGTAGTGTAATTTGTATCAGGAACAAGATCTTATATTAAAAGCCGCTAGTATATATGATAAGGTAATACTCACGATGATGCTGAGAGGGGCTGCAAAAACACTGGCGGCGAACACTACACAGATCCATCCAAGAAGCTTAACTCGAGAAGCTGCTACTTTGGTGAGTAAATGTGTTAAGAAAACAATAACACAAAATCCTCCAATGTTCAACAACAGAATCAATCTTAATGTAGACATCGTCATCAGGACAGTTCAATCATATATTAATAAGAACCTCATCATGAGGGAACCCAGAAAGAGATCTAGGAAGAGACGCAGCTAGCATACCCTAGCTTTCTTGGGACAGTAAGTGATATAAATGGCAAGGTAAATAGTCTCAATCACGCAAGCAAATGCATTAATGGCGATACCAAGCGTCTCTCCGGTCTTCACATAGGCATAGAACAGCCATAACATTGCACTGAACAGTGCTGCTATATATGGCACCGATTGAAACCCTTCGGTCGTCTTCTTCTTATATATTCTATAGAATGTTGGCCTGCAACACCCAACCGCCAACGTAATTATTTGTCTTCGATCCAAACATAAAAGCAACATTATATGTATGCAACAAACAACAATAACCAAATATACTTACACAGCTGCTAGAAAGCACAAGGAGGAGAAAATGTCACTGAGAATCCCGAACACCAAAACCAAAGGACCGTGATGAGCCATGGATCCGGAAAAAAGAATAACCTTTTTCTCTCTCGGTGATCTCTGATGTAGGAATCAGAATTCCCTAGAGAAAGGAAAGGGTTTTCGGGTTAGTTTGTGGAGAGCACTTGTGTTTCTCTCTCTATATCTCTTTGGGACTGAATTAAAATGTCGGAGAGACGAGGGCTATATATAGAGGAGTTTTGGGGGGTGATGTGCGTGGAAATGAGATAGACATGGGCGAATGTGTTATTTTGCATAGACTATTGAGACCAAGGGGGTGTTTGGAAGTTGATTTTGGAGAATTGATTGGGGGATTTACGAGGCAGAAATAGATTTTAGAGAATAGATTTTAGAATTTACGAGACAAAAATAATTTTTGAAAAATAGCTTTTGGAGAATAGATTTTTAAAAAAATGATAGTGTTTGGATAATTTCAAAACCTAAGTTTTGACAAAAGTTGGTCAAACACCACAAAATTATCCAAAATCTATTATGCATCAAAACCTAAAGTTTCAGCAAAAGTTTGTCAAACACCTCTATTTTTTGCAAAAGTTATTCTACATTAAAACCTAAGTTTTCTCATAAACTTACCAAACACCTTTATTTTTTCCAAAAGCTATTCTACATCAAAATGTAGGTTTTGAACCTCAAAACCTAGGTTTTGTCAAAAGTTACTTTTTTTCTATTTCCAAAACCTAGGTTTTGTCAAAAACTATTTTTTTTTAGCTTTTTCTCTCTCTCCTTTGCCATCATCAGTATTTTTTCAATATCAGTCAGTATTCTTAAGATATTTTTTTAGTCCCTTTTAATATTTTTAATACCATAGAATAATTTTTTCAGATCATGAAATATTTCAGGGTACTGACTTGTGCTGAAAAAATACTACATGATCTTGAAAATTTATTTTACGATATTTAAAAAATATTTTAGAGTACTGATCTTGAAAAAATATTTAGGGTACTGAAAGATACTAAAAAATATCTTAAGAATACTAATTAGTACTGAAAAAATACTGATGATGATAGAGGAGAGAGAAAAAGTTGGAAGAAATAGTTTTTCACAAAACCTAGGTTTTGGGATTCAAAACCTAAGTTTTGATGCAAAAATAGCTTTTGAAAAAAATAAGGGTGTTTGGTAAGCTTATGACAAAACTTAAGTTTTGATGCAGAATAGTTTTGGAAAAAATAGAGATGTTTGGCAAACTTTGTACAAAACCTAGATTTTGTTTCTAAAACCTAGGTTTTGGAGGAAGCCAAACAGGCTCTAAATATGTGAATAAGTGATGATTGAATTCCTAGAAGTTGCTTTCAATGAGAGTCTTTTGGGGTGGGGGGACACAAAACTCAAGCACCCATCGAAATAATATTAAAAATTGCCAGCGCATCTCATGAAATAATTTTTTTTTTATATATATATACATCAGGAGGGATCAAATCCCTGAGGGGGAAGGGGGAGACCAGCTCCTAAGATTGGCACAAGTGCCACTGCACTACGAGGCAGTTGGCATCGCATGAAATAATTTTAATTACCAACAAACGTATTACATGTTATATGCATGCTTGAGGCTTGACACATGAAGTGGGTTTATTTTCACAAAAGTAAAGGTTATAACTTATGAAGATTATTATACGGTCAAGGGTGTAGGTGTTATATACTTTTTAGTTAAATAATAAACTAATTAACACCCAGAAAAATACTGGTATGAAATTATAGGTTCAAGAAGTTTTCTGTAAAATTTCAGAATTAGGGAGATTAATTATAGACAATTATATGAATTAAAGTTAAAGATATTTTTGAATATTTCGCTAAAATTAATAGATTGAATTTGACATTTCCAAAAATTTACTAGAGAGAAAATTTTCTAATTAATCCATCTCACATTAAGAAAACCCATTTCATGTATATAGCAACTTATTAGTTGGGAGGAGTTTATCTTTTTCCTGTGCACCCGGTAGGACATTAATCCTGCTGTTCGTGGAATACACTCCTTGTGTTGTACCAAATTAAAAAATTACAATTGATTTTGTGAACTTAAAATATTCTACATATATATGTTTTCCTTTTTTTATTTTACTAATTAAAAATAATAAGTAATGTTAATTTGAGCTCTTAAAAATATAAATAAATAGAACAATTGTTTTGAAAAAAATTAAATTAAATTGAAGCTTGGGGAGTATTACATTGATCATACTCATTCTTTCATGATCAAATAATTAAGTCTTTATAATTTTTCTATGAAAAAATAATAATGCTTTACAGATTTCACTTACAAGTTCACAACAATCCATTCTACTTGATTAAAATTCAACAAATTTAAAGACTACAAATTTATCGACTTAAAAATAATTAATAAACTTTATCATTACTATAAAATAGTGATTTAACATCCCCTAATTAGCGTCCATTTTAAAAAAAATAGACGTTAAAAAGTAGGCGGTGGCACTATTATAATTTTCTCCTTACTTTTAACGTCCGTTTTGTAGAAACAAACGTTAAAAGTGTATATTTAACGTCTGATTCTTGAAAAAAAAAATCATTGAAAGTCAAATTTTTTGAGTTTCTATGACTGTTATTGAAAAACCAGTTGTTGAAACTTAAATTTTATAAATTTTTTTAATGCAGTTAGTTTCTAATTAAATTTAATAAATTATATCTATATATTATCACATATTTCTAGCTATTCCTAATATGTAGCCTAGAATTTTGATAGTTAAAATAAGAAATCTAATATATTTTGATTTAGTTAGTTCTTAAATAAATTTAACAAATTAAACAATATATCTCTTTACACACACACCCAACATACGTTTTATTTTTTAATTTCAACGACTGGTTTCTAAAAATAAGTCATTGAAAGTCAAACATTTAGAAAAACAAGTCATGGAAACTCAAATTTTATAAATTTTTTTAGATGCAGTTAGTTTCTAATTAAATTTAATAAATTATATATATATATATATATATATATATATATATATATATATATATATATATAATATCCAATATTTATAGTTATTTTTAATATGTAGCCGAAAATTATGAGAGTTAAAATAAGAAATCTAACCTTTCTGTTTTTTTTTTTTTTTTGAGTTTTAACGACTGGTTTTGAAAAACCAGTCATTGAAACTAAAATTTTTTAATGCAGTTAGTTTCTAATTAAATTTAATAAATTATATTTATATATATATATATATATATATATATATATAAATAAATCTAATCTCTTTTGATTTAGTTAGTTCCTAAATAAATTTAATAAATTAAACAATATATCTCTTTACACACACACCCACCATACATTTTTTTTTTTATTTTCAACGATTGGTTTTTAAAAACCAGTCATAGAAACTCAAATTTTATAAATTTTTTAGATGCAGTTAGTTTCTAATTAAATTTAATAAATTGTGTGTGTGTGTGTGTGTGTGTGTGTGTATTAACTCATATTTATTGCTATTCCTAATATGTAGCCGATAATTATGATAGTTAAAATAAGAAATTTAATTTTTTTTTAGTTTCAACGACTAGTTTTTACAAATCAGTAGTTGAAAGTCAAATTTTTGGAGTTTCAACAACTGGTTTTAAAAAAACAGTCGTGGAAACTCAAATTTTATAAATTCTTTTAGATGCAGTTAATTTCTAATTAAATTTAATAAATTATATATATTATCCCATTTTTATAGTTATTTCTAATATGTAGCCGAGAATTAAAAATAATAAATCTAACCTTTTTTTTTTTGAGTTTCAACGAATGATTTTTAAAAATCAGTCGTTGAAAGTTAAATTTTTGGAGTTTCGACGATTGGTTTTGAAAAATCAGTCGTTGAAACTCAAGTTTTATAAATTTTTTTAGATCTAGTTTTTTCAAAACCAATCGTTGAATCTTAGACACACACCCACCCTCCCACCATATTTTATACACAAACACCCACTATAAAGTTTTCTCTTTAAACCTAAAAGTGCAAAACGTCTTCCTCAAATCCATCCTAAACATATAGCCTTTCAATAAGAGTCTCAAGACCCATCCATCTTCACCACCACACCCAACGACCTCACCCTTACCACCAAGGAGATTTGCTATCACATGTGAGCGATTCTGACTCTAACTCATCCTCTATCATGAACTACAAGCGTGCTCCACGACCTAAAAATATGTCGTTTGTCGTCGGTTGCAGATCTATGTCTCTCTTTCTCTCTTAACTAAGCAATATGTCGAGCAACGATCCCAAAACACAGTGAAGAGGAGGAAGCCCCCCGCAGGTCATGATGAGGATACTAGAGCTCTACTTCCTAGTGCTTTCTTTTGTTTCTGAATGGATAGTCCCATTGTAGTGTTTTTCTTCTCTATTTCATGGTTCTTTCTTTCATTTGTAAAATGAATATATTTTGAGAGGCTAATTTTTTATTTTTTTTCTTGATTTTATTAGGTTGATCTCTGGGCAATGTCTTCTATTTCATTCAGTTAAGACTGTTGCTTATCGTTCATTTTCAATCCATTCTTTTTCTCACGAGGCTTTAACCTGTTCAAATTGCATCTTATATTGTGTTTTAGATGGTTCTACAGAGAACCTAGCATGCGTGCATATAGTAGATTTATGGACATACAACTACTGCTATTTAGAAAATAATTTTTAACAATTGTTTTTAAAAAAAACAGTAGTTGTAAGTTAGAAACTTATTTTCAATGATTGTTTTTTCAAAAACAGTTATTGTAAGTTATAAACTTTCAACAATACTTTTATACACGACCGCTGAAAATAGTCGTCTAAGGGTCTGGAAACATGCGTAAGACGTGTTTTTTGTAGTTATAAACTTTTAACGACATTTTTATACACAACTCCTAAAACTAGTCATCTAAGGGTATTAAAAACAGACGTTAAAAGTGTTTTTTGCAGTTATAAATTTTCAACGACTGTTTTTTAAAAAACAATCATTATAAGTTATAAACTTTCAACGACATTTTTATACACAAACCCTAAAAATAGTCGTCTAAAGGTTTTAAAAACAGTCATTAAAAGTGTTTTTTGTGGAAGTGTATTAACCCAAATGTTCTTCTGCTGAAAGTATACAAATCAAATATATCACTTGTATATTAAATGACAAGCCACTGTGAGGATATATTTTTATGATTCTAAAGTCACTCTTCTTGATTGTTATCATTAGCACACCTCTAATTAGATAATTATAATTAGAGGACTCCCCAATAATACTGATGGGGTAAGTATCCACTAAAAAAAGAAAAGGGATTACAGTTAAGCTATATGATAATATTCACTTAAATCAATTAACTACACACACTCACGTACTAATATATTAATCAGGACCAAACATTGCTTAAATTCAGGTTCATAGTGCCACACTTCCACATAGTAATAAATGGCCATTTAAAAAAGATTGTGAAATGTCTAAACTAGAACAGAATGAAATTAATAGCAATTAACAATTATCAGTGGTCCAATCAGTACTGCAATATGACCTCATCAACTTCCTTTTAGTACCTATTTGGAAGTTCCTCAAAATCTAAATTTTGTGTAAGTCCAGACAAAACTCTCCTCACATGTTTACCTCGTACTACACACAAAATTTAGGTTTTAGAAGGTTTCTAAACACTATTTAGATAGTTGGGAGACCTAACCCTCCACCTTTCAAAATTGAAATTAGCACTCTCTTTAACAAAACAAAACAAAAAGTGTAACAAGTTTTAAAAACGATAGTTACAGTTTTTTTTTTCCTCAAAAAAACGATAGTTATAGTTAGCCACAATATATATAGCAAGAGAGATAGCCGACACACTACAAAAAAATTGGTTTTTTGCGACGGAATTTTTCCGTCGCAAAATAGGATTGAGACGAAATTTGAAACAGAATTCATCCGTCGCAAAAAAGGCTTCGCAATTGGGACAGAAAATTGAATTTCTGTTGCAATTTGCGACAGAATTTAATTCCGTCGCAAACAAAAAAAAAATTAAAATTTAAAAAATTATTTTTAATTAAAAAAATAAAAATTAAATTAAATTTTTTTAAAAAAAGATATATTGAAAATTTTGGCCAAATTTTATTTAATTATTGTCTTCGTTGGAAGAGCCTTAAAAAATACATATAGAAAATTGGGAATGGATATCAGTATAAAATAATATATTGAAATAATGAAAAATAATAGTATGAAATAAACAATATTGAATAGTATATTAAAAAAAAAGTGTATATGAACAAATAAATACAGAAATAATCCTAAAAAACTATACCTAAACAAAATGAGATATAAACAACAATGTTGCCAACAAAATAAACTAGAAAGCATAAAAATCATAAATAAGTTATACAACTATAAAATGAACAAATTAGAATTTTGCATTCCATAAAGTATAAAAAACCAAATAATACAAATATATATTAGATATTCTCGAACATAAACCCTAAAAGCCCAGGGTTTGTGATGAGATCTCTATAAAGCCTTCTTGGTATTTGGTAAAGAACAGCTAACAAGTTATCTAACTTCTCAATGTCTTCCAACCATCTATACCCATCTTTTTCTCTTCGCCAACTTCACTCTCTTCATCTACAATAGTAACACCACCAATTAAACACAAATCAAAACTGAAAAAAAAAGCACGATGACAAGGAATTCTGATAATTGAAGAATCGGCCAAGCTTGCTCTATGGCATCAGCACTGAAAAATATGTCCAAACAACAACTATTAAGGCAAAACTACCAAGAAAAGCATGAAAGAAAATTATCAAAAATCCACAGCACAGATAATTCATTCATATAAAAAATTAAGTGGTGAAAGAAGCTAAAATTCTATGAATGGCAATGCAGCCACTAAAACGGAACCTAGAATGGTATTACTCCAAGCCAAATTTCATAAATTTAGTCTGTTAAATTTTCTGGTATAGTGCAGTAAAATTCCTGAACTCAGATTCTCCAACATGTTTAAATAAGACAAGTAATATAACAAGGAAGTACAAGTCAAAGCAATATTAGATATGCACTTTTTTTTTTTAATCTATGGTAGGTTACAAATGAGCAGCGACTTGGGAGAGTTAAGTGCTATTTCCAACATGCGACTAGTTGCCACCAAAACTTTATGCAAGTGTCATAATTTAGAGTTCTCACAGCTAGCAGGTTGGAACAAAAATAGTTACATGCACAGGATTTAATGAAGTACCGCAACAATGCACACTTAAAATATTCAGACTTTAACAAATTTAAAGAAAAATCACTTCAAAAACATGGTTAATGGTTTCACACCAATATTGTATCTTTGTGTGTGCTAGTTTATAATCTACAACTTGTAACAAATTTTCCAACAGCTCAGATAACTACGGGCTCGTGATGGGAGGTGAAATGTAAACCCTGTACTTTTCATGGGTTGATTCCTTAATTGGCTCATGCACCCCTAAGAAAATTCTTAAACTATTAAGGTGATGGAAAATCTTACCAAGATCTAAATAAGTAGACATGACAATGATATATGCTGAAGCTCTCTTGATAGAGTACCACAATGGAGATGTACTATGAGAGGCTTGGAACGGCACATGATAACAAGCAGTATAAGGCATTAAGGCTTGAATGGTCTAGTTTCACCCTGCATCAGCAAATAATAAGATTATTTCGTCTAGTCTTTGCATAAATATCAACCATAAATGTAGAGGGAATGTAATCAAGTCTCACAAAAGTAGGCCAAACTAGCAGGAAAATCCAACTTAATCAAAATTGAATTCATCATGGAAATGAGCACTTACAAGTTCAGGAGCAAAATCAATCTTATGATTTCTTGCAGTCCAAATCCAAGGCTGATAGGCAGAAAATCGCTCTGTGAATCTTCCCGAAGTGTCCCACCATATGTTGTCATGAAATGGATAATAAAATTGAACAAAGAAACACTATTAACAAAAAAAAAAAAACTGGTAATCCAATAAATAAGAGCAAGATCAATAATTTTGTTAGTCCTAAGCAAAATGCAGCAGAACAAAGAAATTGAGGAATGATTGCAGTGCAATCCAGTTTTAGAGTTGAAAACCAAAAATTAACAATAAGAATGAGCACTTACAAGTTCAGAAGCAAAATCAATCTCATGATTGCAGAACAATTTTGTTTCCCAAATGTTATAATGTATTAATATACTAGGATAATTTGGTCAAAATAAGTGTAATTGCAACTTCTCATTGATGCAGGGAAATGTTCAATGAATTTATACATTTCAAGCATGTGAGTGTAGATTCTCAAAGGAGTTTGGTGAGGCTCAAGGAAGAGCGAGCTTAAGGTATAAACAAAGCACCTCAAGAGTTAACACAATAATCTGGGCATGGGGATCCCTTACATACCTTAGAGAGTTTCCAACTAAGAACAGTGATTGATGCAAATTTCAAATATAATGTGGGTGTAGAACATGGTAGTCTCTTAAAAGTACAGATTATAACAGAAGTGATACAGTGTTGACAGTAACACACGCCAATAAGCTAATGCACTCAGAATCTAATTGCAACAAGAAGTTAAATGCTCTATCACCCAAAAACCTTGGGGAAGTCATGATTACAGAGGACTTACTAGCTCTAATCCAATCTAAAAGTAATTAACCTAGTGAAGTAATCAGTACCCTACAATTCTACAAAGCATTCTACTGTGGAAATGTTGCTCAATAATGACTGACTTGCAAAAGCATAATTAAAAATGGATAGATATGACAGTGGGATAACCTGGTCAAGAGTTATGGGGACAGCCCTAGGCTAGCCTCGCAGTTCTCTTTTCCACGACCGAACCTTAAAAACCAAGCAACAAATCAGCACGCAAAAGAACAAATCTTAGAATAAACAGAGCAGCTTGTGCATGACTCAACTTTCAATCTTAAATGCACAAGTGTGAATTTAACCAAAATGCAACCCTTCATACAGCGGAATCCAGGTGCAACGAATTCTTAAAACAAGAAAAAGATAATAGCATTTCCACTCAGCAAAAATGAATTTCGCATAGGCATTACCCATTTACTATTTCTATCGAAAAATAAGAAGGTAAAGACACAAACTTGCACAAGAAAGGCTTCAGCGTCCTCTTGGCGAAAGCAAAGCAATCCAATAGACTTAGCTCCATCAGGATCTGAAATTAGAACAAACTCATTGTTGGAATTGCTAACTGTGTCGACAGATGTGCCGGCAAGGGACTGAGCAACGTGGTCTAAGCTCAAAGTAGCAGTGATAGCGTGTTTGGATTGTGCCAGAGACACGAATGGAGGCAGAAACGCTAGAGAAATAGAGGGAGGCGGCCAATTGCCAGCGAGCCGCTTGGTTTCTTCAAATCAGCTCGAAAACTCTGCGCCTAATCGGACAAAGTGATGAGTTCGAATTACATGCTTTTCTCTCTTACATATACCTGTGTTTGTCTCTCTAATTTTTAATAATTAGAGGGTTGAAACATTTTTTTTATTTTTTTAAAATTTTTTATATATTCTATTTATTTAAATTAAACTATATGTTGTATTTTGAAATTTTTTTTTTCACCCAATATCTTAAATTAATTAATTTTCATAATATTGGTGTTAGAGGGAAAATATTTCTAAATACAGGATTAAAAATTTATTAATTTGAGATATTGGGTGCAAAAAAAATCAGAATGTAACATATAGTTTAATTTAAATAAATAGAATATATAAAAAAATTTTAAAAAAATGTTTCAACCCTCTAATTAGAGAGATAAGTACTTAAGAAGTATGTAAGGGAGAAGCATGGGATGTGAGGACGAAGAAGGAAAACAGAGGAGTTGCAGTACTGAAATGCCAGGGCGGAGAAATGCTCGATCAGGTGAGAGAGAAGCGCAAGGAATGCCAACTATACGCTAGGGCACACTTAGGTAAGCGTCCGAAATTCACCAAAACTCACTGTTACTTGAGATGGAATTGCTTTTTTGTCCCAAAAATCAAACTTTTTGCGGTGGAAAAGCAATTCCATCGCAAAAATTAATTTTTTTTAATATTTTTTATTAAAATTTGTGACAGAATTATTTTTCCATCACAAAAATCAAATTTTTTAGAATGAAATTAAAATTTCGTTGCAAAAATATTTTTTTTAATCATTTTTTATTAAAATTTGTGACAAAATTTAGTTTCAGTCGCAAACTTTTGCAATGGAATCTCAATTCCGTCGCAAAAAGCAAACATTGCAAAAATAATTTTTTAAAAAATATTTTTTGTCAAAATTTGTGACGGAATTGTGTTTCCGTTGCAAAAAGTTTAAAATTTGCGACGGAAAATATTCTATCGCAAGTTCACTCTTTTTTAGTAGTGGCATATTATATTATATGTCCGTATTTTTTTTTTTCCTAATGAGTTAAAACTTAAAAGAGATCGAGTCGTGGGGTTCTAATTTTACAAAGTGGTACGTTACCTGACCAAATAAAATTTTAATTGCAATTTATGATTATTTAAACGTGTGGATCTAATTTTTGCTTCAAAATTTTGGAGTAAATCTCCTTCACCCGACACATATGAGATAGATATAAACGCGTATTATCGTCCCTTTTTTTTGAACAATGTATTATCGTCCCTAGCTGCTGCAGGAGTGATTTATATGGGGCTTCTTTTATATACTCTTTTTTTTTCTTCTAATTTTTTGTGGCTAAGAAATTACCTGAATTGAAAGTTTAAAGATAGTCTTCGTAGATGCCAACAGTGATCGGCAGGTTTATGTTTGGCCTAAAAAGGACATGTAGGCAGGTTAGTGGCATCGCGCATTCGTATAAATGATAAATAATCAAGATTAAGACGAAATCATCAAGAGAATGATATTTATTAATTTTTAAAAATACCAAAAAATGAGAGAAGTTTAATTGGATTTAATAAAATGAATATTTGGAAGGATTAGGGCTGTCAATCAGGGCCGGCCCTCCAGGGCCTGAAGTAAGAAAATACACATTTTTCAAAGTCCGGCCTGAGAGCACTAAGGCCAAGGCCGGCTCGCAGGGCCCGAAAATTATTTATTCCAAATTTTAACTATTTTTCCTCTATATGTTTTAAAGAAATATAATTAATAAATTACAATAATTAGTACGATGACTATTATTGTCATCATCTTCGTCATTATCATCGATTTTAACGACATTTGATTGTTCTTCATTTTAAGTAGAAGCCTCAAGTTCATGAGTAAGAATATCATGAAATTCTTCTTCCGCATCATAAACACATCCATAATCTCTATTTGCAACAAATAATAAATCAAATCATAAAATTAGAGTATAGTTATTATGTATTTGTAGTTAAACGGATAAATAACTCTATAACAAATACAATATATATATAAATTAATAAATTTAAAAAGGAAAAAAAAAAAAGAAAAAACTACAGTGAAAAGGGCCTGCAGGGCTGGCCTGTTTAAGCCTGAGGCCTGTCAGGGCCAGCCCTCAAGGGCTAATTTCAAATATTTCATCCATTTTTCAAGCCCAACCCTTAAAGGGTCAAGGTTAAATGGGTTGGCCGGATGGGCCTAGCCCGTTTTGACGGCTCTAGGAAGGATAGATTTATAAAGTAAATTAGTCAGGGGAATTCAAAGTTATTATGAAGTATGGTACTAAAGCATGGGAACTAATCGAGAGTGAAAGTCCCCTTTTATCCTAAATTGCAAAACGTCATTTGATAAAGTGAAGATGAGTTCTTTTCACCTTTTTGATTCAGAAACCTGTCCTTTACTATGTAAGGGAACCAATTTACCTACCCATCCTAAGCTTGTCTTAATCTGGACTGTTCAGATTTGATGTTGATGATCCAAATTTAATTTTTTTAACTGTTATTTTTTAAATAAAACAATTCTTTTTTAAAAATATATTAGTTGAGAGACTATCTTTATTTTAGATTCTCTACTCATTAAAATAATTTTTTTAAGAAAAAAGGTAAAAAAAAAATAAATCTAAACGGTGCAGATGAGAAAACCACTCTCTACCCAAAAACTGATTCCACTATGTAAGAGGTCAGGCCCGATATCGTATCAAAGAGCTCCGTTGGTCCTTTCACAATCAACAAAATTAACAAAAAAAAAAAATTAACAATTAAACAAATAATTTAAAGGCTATATTTATACACACACACACACAAATGATAGCCCTGGCCAATTTTTTTGACCCGATGAATATTGCCATTATAATTTGCATTAACCATGCATGAACGTTAGTTATTACCATCTGAATTATATTGAGACTTTAAGAATAATATAAAATACATCTTTTATTGAATATATTCTCAATAAATAATTTCATATTGAAAGAGTTTCATTAAAAATTTATTTCTTATTTTATTTTGATGATATAAGAGAGGAGCTTAGGGTCAAAATGACATTAAACTAAAGTACCAGGATGAAGCCATGGATCCGCGGTCTGCATGCATGGAGAACTCAGAGTCAAAAAGGTTAAAACAGAGCTTTCTAATACCTCCTTCGATTTTAATTATAAGATGATAATTAACAATTCTCATAAATCAATAAAAACAGTTAAATTTATTAAAATTATCTTAAAATATAATTAATTTTTAATATTTTCCTTAATAATTGTACTAAACTCTAATATGATATTAATTATTACTCATCTCACTACCCTTATTAATTATGATTAATTATGAGTATACATGAAAAAAAATAATTAATACTCCTTAAAAACAAGTGATTTATAAAAAAAATTAAATACATCGGTTAGTTTATATTTTATATTAAGGATTACTAGTAATTAATAATTATTACAGTTGTATATATATGACATCGTCATTAACTATTATTAACAAAATATCATTACTTTGTAATTTGTTTTTCAGGGAGAGAGGGACCCGAGTGGCCAAAATCAACACGAAGGTCGTCCCAGTGACAGTACAGGGTCAGCCATGGAAATGTCTCATTTTATATATGACTTATGACCTTATAAATTATTTGAAGCCACTTGGACCATTGACACGGCGTCACATATAATTATAAACATTTTCTGGGACCACTCATTTGTCATATGAACATGTCTGCCAGCTCAAGCTAAACTAATAGCTTAAAGCCAATAAATATCCTGTTCATGATGATAAGTACTGGATAATTCTAGAAGCTTTACAATCATTGTGAAAACTATTGACTATCATTCCATCAACAAAATTACTAATATGCGTGGTTCCTTAAGTTATGCGAATAACAAGGATTTTAATCTATCGTTAATTTACTTCATAAGCTTTTTTTCCTTCCACTTTTGAGGTTAATCAACTAAATACTCTTATTCTTATTATTATAATGCACTTTTAGCTTCTTTGTCAAAACAAAGAAAGATGTTTAAGTTTTTAAGTCATTAACTTGGTCTAAGAGTAAAATGTAATTTTAAGTTTAGTCATATTTAATATAATGAATTACATTGGAAGAAGCTATAGAAAATTAAATTAATGAGATTTTAAGAACGGGCAACCTCATAATAAAAATAAGTAGTTCATACTCTACTTGATGACTTATAATGAGTTTTTGCTTGAGTTGACTCCCATGTGTTACACTTTCATCATATAAGACCATACAAAATCATGTCAATTTACTTTATGACTGAGAGAGTCATAAAGTGTTGTACATAAAGTTAGCTCCTTTTGATTTCTCTCTCATATTGCAATCAATTCACATTATGTGATTGTTTTTTTAGAAGTTTGTTACATGTGTGTTTTTCTAATTATAGATATGAAACATTTTTTTAAATTTTTTTATATATTGTATTTATTTATTTATATTAAATTATATGTTGTTTTCTGAAATTTTTTTACATCTAGTATCTCAAATTAATTAATTTTCAATCATGCATTTAGAAATATTTGTCATGTAACACTAGTATTCTAAAAATTAATTAATTTGAGATATTGAATGTAAAAAAAAATAAAAAATAAAAACAACATATAATTTAATTTAAATAAATATAATATATAAAAAAATATCTCATCCCTCAAATTAAAAAAACAAATATATAAAAGCACCTAAAAAACTAGCACCTTGAATTGCAATTAGGCTGTCATGGATTAGTTTTACCTACTTCTTCACTTTTTGAGTAAAATGCTTTGACGCAACATTCTGCTCCTTGAGAAATGACATTGAAGCCTGAAAGATTGAATTAACAACCGCTAACTTTTTACTTTTTTTAAATAAGCACAGGTGTATGTCCAGTGTCCTTTTTACCGAAGGGGGAAGTTTGCTAAAATAAACCAAAAAAAAAAAAAAATCTCAAAATAGGCCACTCTTCAAAGTATTTTTTATTTTAACCCATTTTTGTAGCACCACGTCATATGGTGCCACACGTGGCGTCACGTGGCGCTGCCACGCGTGGCGCCACACACCACGCGTGGCGCCACTTTAACAAAAAAAGATTAAAATTTAAAATTTTTATAATTATATATTATTATATTTAATATATATTAAATATAATATATATTATTTTATATAATATATATATTATATTTTATATATAATATATATTATTTTAATTATCTTTTTATTTTTAATTGCACGATACTATATCACTACGATTTAATCGTCCTACTAACAGTTAGCACGACGGTCCCGCTAGCCGGTTAGCAGGCAGGGTCAAGAGCGCCTTGTCCAGAAAATTTTTTTGAAAATAAAACTTCATTTTAAAAGGAATATTTCATAAAATTTTTAAAATATATAATTATAATAATTAAAATAATATATATTATATAAAATAATATATATTATATTTAATATATATTAAATATAATAATATATAATTATAATAATTATAAAAAAAATTGTTAAAGTGGGGCCACTTACGTGCAAGTGGCGCTGCCACGTGTGGCGCCACACGTGGCAGCACCACGTGGCGCCACAAAATGGGTTAAAATAAAAAATACTTTGAACAGTGGCCTATTTTAACAATTTTTTTTTTTTGGTTTATTTTAGCAAATTTCCCTTACTGAAGAATTGTTAATTCTGAACGTGTGCTCCCTTTCCAGCTGAATGGCTTTGGATCTCATAAAAAATGATGAGCGCCTCCAACCCATCAGATATGGACCATCTTAATTTGATGACATGGATGATCCATATTTAATTTTTTATATATTTTTATTTTGATAAAAATTATTTTAATGAGTATAAAATCTGAAATAAAAATAATCTATTAATTATAATTTTTTAAAAAAATAATTTTTTATTCAAATATTATTGTTAAAAAATTAAACTTGGATCATCTATATCATATTTAAACGGTTTAGATTTAATAGGTTTTGGGCGCTCGTCACTTTGATGAGTAGCTAGAACGGACCTCTTTCCCGCATAACTTTAAATTTTGGTTCATCACATTGTGGTATCAAGTTTGAATCGAGAAAAGTGTAGTTATTGAGAGAGGTGAAAATTCTTTGTAGTCTAAACCTTGAAAGATGAAACGCTTCATATTAACAAAAATAAATAAATAAGTTATTTTTAAAAATGAGTTATAAAAATTGATTCAAAATGTTACCAACAGATATCTTAGTTATAAACCAGAGTTACATTTTAAAATTTAACACTTTATTTGTCGCTGAGATTCATTAATTTTTAATTACCCAAATTAATATTCACAACTCATTTTTTATTTCAGGAAAAAATCATCAGATGCCCAACAGTCATTAATTCGTTCTCAATTTCGAGATCTAAATGTCGCACTCCCTCATCAAAATCATCACACTGCCAAAAAAAAATAGGCTACATTTAGCTAGCTATTTAACGACATCACCATACTTTTATCTTATGCACAAAAACGATAATAATTTTTAAGAATTCTTGGACCAGTGTACCTTTTTTTTTTAACATTTAAATGTTGTATAAATGTGCGAAAAATATACCAGAAATAAAAATTTGAACTGATGATCCAGTCTTTTGAGTGTGTAAAGAAATGTTGAAAAAATAAAAAAAAATTATGTTTCATACCATTCATGTCTTAATAACATGGATTCCCATAAATTCTATATTTTATATATGTTGTTATTTATGGAGATACATACTCTTGCACTTGGAATGGATAGGGATGAAATCTAAACTAAATTCCAATTAATGTTTCTCTCAGGAAAAAAAGTTATTTTCACTTCATACCTAAAAAGCTTGTGGACATGAAATAATTTTAATTACCAACAAACGTATTAACATGTTCTATGCATGCTTGAGGCTTGACACATGAAGTTGGTTTATTTTCACAAAAGTGAAGGTTATAACTAATGAAGATTATTATACGGTCAAGAGTGTAGGTGTTATATACTTTTTAGTTAAATAATCACGAAGGACGAAACTTTTGCATCACAAAGGATGCACAGCTTCAAACAATCACCAGGCCTGCAAACTATAACTAAAAAGGAGTGTAAGTACGAAGCTAAAACAAATAAGAAACGGATACCATGGAGTAATCAATGCAACAACTCCAATGGTGGGCTCCCCAAGAACATGACTCTTGAAGGTTTGCATGGGAAGAGATATGGGAACCTTTTGCTTTGCATCCAATCCGTCAGCAAGGTCAGCATAGTACTCAAAGCAACCAACAACATCATCCTAGATAAAATAATATGTACACATAAGTAACTTAATTGGCAGAGAATTATGGATTTACCGGCACCAAAAGTTACCATGTCCCACAATGCTTCATCCAGTGGTTTTCCATAATCAATTGCTTCAAGTTTAGCTATTTCTGACTTCCTTTTCATTACCTGTGAGCCAAAGTGCAGGATGGCCTTAAGGCATCCACAATTATGTGAATAAAAAAACAAAAAGAGCACAAATATCCCCAACCTCAGCAGAGATATGAAACATCCGTCATTTAATTAACTAATTTAACATATACAATGGCCAAAGTTATCACATAATAATCAAAGTTAACTAGATAATTGGTTTTACGCGGATTTTATAATTTTCCAAATGTGCCCAAAATATGCATGATAAGCCTTAATGTGAGGCAATATACAGTCATCTATAACATACAACAAAATAACAGAAGTCCTACTCTTAACATAGTAGACTAGACTTCTGTTTGCTTCCCTGAAGTACCTGGACCAGACTGGTCAACTGGAAAAATTTTGTAACCATCAGTCCAGCTCATTATGAATATCAACACATGCTAGTAAGGTGCCAAGTGGAACAAAACGAATCAATTCAAAATTCAGTAGTTCATCAATATTCTTTTTACATAATATCATAATAATAATAAATATCATAATGGGTATCACAAATTCAATTCGTATTCAATACCCGAAAACCTCCCATCAATCCATCCGAACTGCCTTATTTCTACCGACTAGACCCATGGGCTAAGTTACCTCTATGTTACTGGTTATTCCAAAAACTCACTGGTCAAGTGATAATAATCGGCCAAAATCCTCAGAGCACCTATCCCAGACCATGGGTCTTTTCCCCTCATTGAACAGTTGGGGTGCCGTAAGCTCTCTTGAACTGATAGGCTAGTCCCTCATTGAGCCGGTGGGATAATAATAAACCAACCATCGTGTACCAATGAAGGCATCACCACATGGTGGAAAATAACAACTCCATCTTTCCCAATTCTTCCCATTCCATAATTATCATAATATTTTAGTTGGGAAATTTCCAGAATAATCACAATAACCATATCATCATATGTATGTTCTCAATTCAAATGAAAGCATGTATTTCAACTTATAAAAATTCCACATGGAAAATTTTATTTCAAACTATCATGTTCAGTTTAGAAAAAAATACATAACTCAATAGATTCTTTCCAAAAGTTTTACATTCATAAAAATATAATTTAAACAATTCTCATAATCAAGTCATGTCATATCAAACTCCAATTCTTATACATACTTAAATATATGCATATATATTTCATAAATCACATCATAAGGTTCCACAAGGACATTTCTATTAAAATATACATAATTATTTCACAAAATACTCACAAACAACATATCAATATCATAATAAGTGGAAAGTGGTTATCTCTTGCCTAAGCTAACTACTTTCACACTGCTCCTAATTCCAGAGCTCAAATACACTCCATAATTTAATCTTCAGCGCTGGTTCGATGAGGTTAGGAAGGTATATTTTTTCCTCTGCTCCGACGACAAGTATACCATCATGAAATTTTCAATATTTTAGGAGAAATTAATAGTCAATAAAATTTCCCATGAAATTATTATGAGTACACACACACACACACACACACACACACACACACACACACACACACTTGAATGGTAGTTGGCTATGTGGTAGATACGAATGTGATATTTGATCGGTAGATAAGTATAGAGTAGTTAGATGGTAGATATACATATGTTTGGTAGTTAGATGGTAGATGAACTTATGTGTGGTAGATAGGTAAGTAGATAAACATGTTTATGGTAGATGAGTGGTAGATAGACATGTGAAATTTGGAAAGTAGTTGAGATTGGAAAATTCTATAAATACCTCACCACCTCTCTTCTACCACACAAACACACATACTTCCACTGTTTAGCCTTATGAGAGAGAGAGAGGTTTTGTTTCTTGCCGTTGGAGCAAAGGAAAAACTATACCTTCCTAACTTCATCAAACCAGCGCTGAAGATTAAAATTGTGGAATGTATTTGAGCTTTGGAATTAGGAGCAGTGTGAAAGTAGTTAGCTCGGGCGAGAGGTAACCACTTTCCACTTATTATTATATTGACATGTTGTTTGTGAGTATTTTGTGAAATAATTATGTATATTTTAATAGAAATGTCCTTATGGAACTTTATGATGTGAGTTATGAAATATATATGCATATATTTAAGTATGTATAAAAATTGGAGTTTGATATGATATGACATGGTTATGAAAATTATTTAAAGTACATTTTTATGAATGTGAAACTTTTGGAAAGACTTCTATTGAGTTATATATTTTTCTGAACTGATATATAATGATATGGTTATTGTGATTAATCTGGAAATTCCCCAACTAAAATATTATGATAATTTTGGAATGGTAAAAATTGGGAGAAGATGGAAAGTTATTTATACCACGTGGTGATGCCTCCATTGGTGCATGATGGTTGGCTTTTTATTGTCCCAACGATTTAATGAGGGACTGTCCCAACAGTTCAATGAGGGACTAGCCCAATAGTTCAATGAGGGCTTACGACACCCCAACTGTTCAATGAGGGGAAAAGACCTATGGTCTGGGACAGATGCTCTGAGGATTTTGGCCGATTCTTATCACTTGACCAGTGAGCTTTTAGAGTAACCAGTAACAAGGGTGTAACTTAGCCCATGGGTCTAGTCGGAAGAAATAAGGCGGTTTGGTTGGAATGATGAGGGAAATATTTGGGTATTGAATACGGACAAAATTGTGACACCCATTATGATACTTATTATGAAATTATATAAAGAGAATATTGACGTATGGTTCATTTGAATTGATTTGTTTTGTTCCACTTGGCACCTCACTAGCATGTGTTGATATTCATAATGAATTGGACTGATGGTTACAAAATTTTTCCTAGGTGACCAATCTAGTCCAGGTACTTCAAGGAAGCAAACAGAAGTCTAGTCTACTGTGTTAAGAGTAGGACTTTTGTTCTTTTGCTGTATGTTATGGATGACTATATATTGCCACACATTAAGGCTTATCATGCATATTTTGGGCACATTTGGAAAATTATAAAATCCGCATAAAACCAAATATCTAGTTAACTCTGATTATTATGTGATAACTCTGGCCATTTCATATGTTAAATTAGTTAATTAAATGGTGGATGTTTCAGCAAGAAACAGAACCTCTCTCTCTCTCTCTCCCGTAAGACTGAACAGTGGAAGTGTGTGTGTTTTTGTGTGGTAGAAGAGAAGTGGTGAGGTATTTACAGAATTTTTCGGTCTCAACTACCTTCCACATTTCACATGTCTATCTACCACTTATCTACCATAAACATGTCTATCTACTTATCCATCTACCACACATAAGTTCATCTACCATCTAACTACCAAACACATGTATATCTACCATCTAACTACCCTATACTTCTCTACCGATCAATCTAACTACTAAACACATGTATATCTACCATCTAACTACTCTATACTTATCTACCGATCAAATATCACATTCGTATCTACCACATAACCATCTACCATTCAAGTGTGTGTGTGTGTGTGTGTTTTTAAAAAAATTTACTCATAATAATTTCATGAGAAATTTTATTTACTATAAATTAATTTCTCCTAAAATATTGTAAATTTTAGGATGTTACACGAAAGCTCGCAAATACCAAGCACGAACAAAACCAGAAGTTGTTGCCCAGTGTTTACCCTTGTTCTCGACCAAGGCTCTCCGAGCAGCAGCCACTGCAAGGTCCACATCCTCCGCAGTAGCAGCTGGAATTTCTTCGTGTTAAGAACTACAATTCATAATTTTAACGTCTGCAAACTATAATTATCTACTCTACTATACGCTTACAATGGAAGCAGTATTAACAGAGACAGAGAGCAACTACAAGGAAGGGGGGTGTGCCTAAAAAAAGAGAGAAAGGATTAATGTGAATTTAGTTGAGAAAAAGAATTTTAAAAAAGTAGAGTAATGAAAGAAGAAAGATGGAGATGTGAGGGATGTGAGGGCTGTGGTGTGATGTGTAGTGTTGTGTGAGTGGTTGCTATGCCTTCAGCTAGCTAACAACACGATACCAAACAGAGACACTCACATTTTCTGCAACTTGTCATCCTTTTATATACAAACACACGTACACACACTGGTTTTTAATATTCTTTGGTTTTTAAAAGTACTAAAATTCACAAAACTTCATGACTCTACATCAAAATCAAATGAGTGCCATCTCTCTTTAATAGCCAAGACAATAGAACTCATTGGGTCAATCAGATTTAACACCAACAGATGAAACAGACAATCAGCTAATTAAAAACGAAATCAAAATATGACCAATGTCCCATACCTGAAAACAAGCATTGCCAACTGATTTGAAGAAGAGAATGTCCAATAACCCAGTAAGCCGAGAACCCAAACCCGACCCTGAACTTTGAAATCCTAATTTGAAGAAGCCATACAATTTAAAAAAGCACATTGATAAAAGATGAAAATCATACAATTTTTTCTGGAAGTAGAGAATGGGGAAAACCTTGGGGATGTGAGGGTAGAGATGTAGAACTTCCAAAGTTTCAAGCCATGGATACTTGCACAGATGCAAAACTTCTTAGAAAAATATGTAGAAGAGAATATCAATTTAAAAAAGCACCATGAAAACAGAAAAATGTGAGGGCAGACGGAGGGCAGGAACACTGAACCTGAGATTGCAAACCAAAGTGACAAGACGGAGGAGACTGGGCAGCACGATGTGAGGGCAAACAAAGATTGAGCAGCGTCGGGAATGAGGGCAGGCGGAGGAGATGGAGGCACAATGCAAGGTTGAAAGGAGGGGGAGAGTGAGGGTGAGTGATGGCGGCTAGGGCTGAGAGCGTAGGGTGAAGAGAGATTGATCGTTCAAATTGCGAGAAGAGTGAAAACATTTAAGTTTCAATTTTGGTGTCATGAATCAAACACAGGACGCCACAAAATTTCTTTTGGCGTCATGAATCAATATAAAGGACGCCACAAAATTGATTTTGGCATCATTAATCAAAATAGCACCAAAAAAATTCATTAAAGCTTCCTTATATATATGTAGGACGCCAAAAATTAAAAATATATTAACTAGCGCCAAAAAATATTCCCCCAAATATATAATGGCGCCAAAGAATTACTTTTTGGCCCTAAAGAAGCACATTTTAGGCACGCCTTAATTTAATTTAGACTTCCTAAATTCTAGTTTAGAACAACAAATACATAGAATTCGGTATCATAATTACAAGAATGCCACTGCTTTCACTTTTAACTTCTTTTTATTAAATAAAGACGTTTTTTAAGGTAATAATAACCATTTTTTGTAGTAGTGAATAAAACTAACTAATTGGTTACAACAAAAACATAACAACCTTCTAACTAGTGATTACCATATTTCAGGTAATATGCTCAGTTAGTTAGCGATGAATTTTTTAATTGAAAACTAGGAAAACGGTTAAAAAGACATTTTTACTTCATATATATATATACATATATACATATATGTACATAACTTTTAGGAAAGGGGTTGGGTTCACCCATAATCCAAGGGCAAGGTGAAATCTCCCTTTATCCTAGGTGATACCAATGTTAAGCAGGGTGAGCCGTCTATACCCTCAGATGTTTACCTAGGCACCTAGGAGTTAGAATGTCTCACCCAACATTTTGACCAACTCCAGGATATATATATATATATATATATATATATATATATATATATATATATATTGTTGCATTATGCGCAGCCTGGGACACTTCTGCTTTCAGAGAAGCAATGCAAAGGATGTAAGCTTTAATGAAAATTTGGATGCCTCCCCCAATGCTTCGGTTTTTAGAGCTTTGGCTTAATGGGACATTATAATATGCTCCATCCCATATCCTAAATGTAGGAGATGGTTTTATCAAAAAAAAAATGTAGGAGATGGATATATAATTAATTAATAAAGATTTAAAAAATTAATTAAGGCCTTATTTGTGAAAAATATATGTTTAATTCATCTAAATTACCCATTTTAATCATTTATATTAAAAACTACTCACTTAATGAAGAAACCCCTTGATTAATATGCAATCAATACTCATAATTTAGAGGGGGGGGATTACAAACTTCAGAGGAAAAATGGATTGAAATTTTGTATTTATGACCGAAACAAATCCATCTACAAGTTCTTATTTTTAGAACCAAATGGAATATAAAGTTAGAGAGATTTTTTATTTACCTTTCACTCTATGTTTTAAGGGAGAGAAAATGAGGTGGAAAGAAAATTAGGAGGGAAAACTCCAAAAAATAGTAAATACTTTTACCATTCATGGAATTTTTTCTTTCTAGTATTTCTTCGCCCCTATTTTCCCCTTACTTTTCTCTTTATCCAAACGTAGGGTAAAGTTATGGTCAACCCCTTAATTATGCTTTTCTTTTATGTCTTTTTTCCATATTTATTAGATTAAAATTTCATAATGATCATGCCTACTAACAAGAGTCGAGTCATAAAATTCTCATTAACTTCGTTTCTTTCCTTTTCCGAGTTTTTGATGCAAATGTGATTTTATCATTTTTTTTAAAGGATATTTTAGTCTTAAAATATTGCAAAGTATTTTTCTTAAATTTAAATAAAAAAATAAGTTAAGGATTTCAGCTCTCCGTGTAAAAAATAAATAAATGATGACTAAGTGAGGTGCCTTCAGAATCTTCAATTGATACTTTTTGTGAAAAAGGAAAATTTATAGAAGTCCAATGTGAGAATATTATGTCATTAAAATTATCTGTACCAAATCTGGAGAATTAGATTAGAGTTTGGGTCATTAACATGTTGATTATGCTTGGGCCGGGGCCTCTGAAAAAAGATGGCTCTCAACCCCGTAACCCAGTGTGAGGGATTGAGTGACTTTCAATCTTTAGCTTCGCATGATTCGTGAAGTCGATGTATTTTTTCTTGATTTTTTTTTAAAAGGTAATAATAAAATATCAAGAGAAATATCACTAGCTGAAGAGTTTGTCAGTATATGAGACGTTATACCCCAAGAAAAATCATGCATGGTTTAGTGTGAACAGCTTGGGACAAAAACAAAAACAAAAAAAAATTGAAAAATGGAGGGAAGGAAGAGGCAAAAAGAGGTTGACGAGGGATCAGAAGTCATCAATTAGAAATCGGATTAATACAAAAATTTATAATCAGTGTAATTAAAGGGACAAATATTTTTTTATACAAAATGAAGTGCTTTATTAATGTGGAAAACTTTTACCAGCTCTGATATATTTAACCAAGAGATATATAACTTTAACGAATTAAAAGACAGGTTAATACTAATTCTCACGTCTTGCGAAATCAGCAACGTTCTTTATTATGTCATATCAAACTTCAATCTATTTGACCTCATTTGTGCCAAATGGTCCCAAGTGCTATTGATTCTATCCACTATTCTACTACCTTCATGAGCAGCCACACATATCTGTACATGTCGAAAAAGATATGGTGATTAGAAAAAGAAAATAGGTATATTATATATATATATATATATTGGTCAAAGGATTATTATATATTGTCATCTATGTTCGAGTTCATAAATGAATGTATTACCGACAGCTATTTGTGGACAATATCAAGTTGCTGTATTAGACGCAGATGTTTCTTTTTATGAACCATATTTTTTCATAGTGAGCGATAATGCAGAATTAATGCAACCCTATCAAGAGACACTAAAGTCTAAAACTTCACTTTATTCTGTGAATTAGGGTCGTCTTCAGTGGAATGATTGATGCTTATTGATCTATCCTTAAATATAGCCTTTAGCCTTATATATATATATACGGCTTTACTTGATACCCGGATCTATATCACCACTTTATTTTGACAAGTACAGCCCTAATTAAGAATAATAAAATGTATCCGTACATTGATCGATCTCCACTTTATTGGCCTAAAGAATATTAAAATATCTGAGTCTCTCGCACGAGTGCTCTCTGTAATTTTGCTTTAAATTTTTAGCCTCATAGAAGATGAGAAGAGATAGATAGCTCCCTAGCTCTTTGGGGTAGCATCAAGAAATGTCACATGGCACGCAACATATAGCTTACCTTTCTCTAGCTAGGTACTCCCTTAAGTCTTAACAAATTTTTTTTTTTCAACATAATAATAATAAGGAAGTTAATTGAATCATTTCATAAGAATTTTGATTTTTTTTTTCCTCAGAATGAGAATTTTGATCTCCAAGATTATTCATATGCTATATAAACTTCTCAATATTGTTCCCCCACTCAGAAATAAAACCTTATGACAAACATATTTTAAATACTATTACTTTTGATCTTAAATATAAGATCCGATTGATACACTGTTGAATGCTGCCTCATTAAAAATCTTTCTAGGAAAACCCAGTGGAACAAAACCTAGATAAGGGAAAAAGAGTACAGCGTGTATCGACTCCCCCTGTTGACAATATCAGTTGAGATCTTTGAATCTTTGTAGACCAATATGACGGACAAGCTTTTCAAAGGTTGTACATGGAAGAGATTTAGTTAATAAATCTGCTAGATTTTCACTTGAATTGATTTTCTGGATATCTATTTCACCATTCTATTGAAGATTACGAGTATAGAAGAATTTTGGTGAAATGTGTTTCGTTCTATCACCCTTGATATAACCCTCCTTAGGTTGGGCAATACATGCAACATTATCCTCATATAAAACTGTTGGAACCATTTTATCAAAAGATAAATGACAAGTAGTTCGTATATGATGAATTACTGACCTCAACCACACACATTCCCGACTTGCTTCATGCATTTCTAGAATTTCTGCATGATTAGCTGAAATGGTTGTTATAGTCTGTTTCATATATCTCCATGAAATAGTTGCACCTCCATATGTAAATAGATAGCCTGTTTGTGATTTTCCATCATGTGGATCATACATAAATGCAGCATCTGCATAACCAATCAGTTCATGCTTCGATACATTTAAGTAGTATAATCCCATATCCATTGTACCTTTGAGATAACGAAGAATTTGCTTTACACCATTCCAATGCCTCTATGTTGGTGCAGAACTATCTCTTGCTAATAAATTAACAGAAAACGATATATCAGGTCGTGTATGATTAGTAAGATACATTAGTGCCCCAATAACACTTAAGTATGGTACTTCTGGACCAAGTAGTTCTTCTACACCTTTGTCATTAATTATTTGAGGTCGAAATGGATCTTGATCTTTATTCAAAGACCTTACTACCATTGGAATACATAATGGATGTGATTTATCCATATAAAATCGTTCTAGGATCTTCTTTGTATAAGTTTCTTGATATACAAAGATTCCATCCTTCAGGTACTTGATTTGTAGTCCAAGGCAAAATTTTATCCTGCCCAAATCTTTCATTTCAAATTCTTTTTTCAAACAATTAATTGCTTTTGAAAGCTCTTCAGGAGTTCCAATAATGTTGATATCATCAACATAAACAACAATTATAACAAATTTGTTTCTCGATCCTTTCATAAAAATGCATGGGCATATTGGGTCATTTTTATACCCTTCTTTCAACAAATATTCCTTAAGACAATTATACCACATGCGCCGTGATTGTTTTAAACCATATAGAGACTTATTTAATTTGATCGAGTATTGTTCTCAAGAATTTGAATTAGATGCTTCTGGCACCTTTAGTCCTTTAGGAATTTTCATATAAATATCAATATCAAGTGATCCATATAAATATGTAGTCACTACATCCATTAGATGTAAATTAAGCCATTCATTTACTGCTAAGCTAATCAAATAACGAAAAGTAGTCGAATCCACTACTGGTGAATATGTTTCTTCATAATTAATGCCGGGTCTTTGTGTAAATCCTTGGGCTATAAGACGTGTCTTATATCTTGCAATTTCACCTTTTTCGTTTCTTTTTCTTACAAAACCCATTTGTATCCAACTGGCTTTACACCTTCAGGTGTTTGGACTACAAGTCCAAATACTTTTCGTTTTTCCAGTGGTTTCAAATCTGCATTAACAACATCTTTCCATAAGGGTCAATCTTTTCGCTGTTGACACTCTCTAATAGATTTAGGCTCATGATCCTCTTCATTACTCATTACATCATATGCTATATGATTAGCAAAGATGTCGTCAACGTTGAATTCATTTTGATCCCATCGGATACTATTCATAACATAATTAATTGAGATCTCATTATTTTCATACATTCCAGGTACCTGAGTCTCTTCTGGGACTGCAATATTCTCTTTTGGAGATAACTCTTCAAGAGATGACTCTTCTGGAGCTATTGACTTTTCTTGATTGATCTCGACTTGACCATCAATAATTTTAGCTCCTTTTCTCTTTCGAGGATTTTTATCTTTTGAATCGATGGGTCTGCCACGCTTCATGCCTGCTTTAGATTCATTAATTATAGGTTGTCCTTCAGAAACATCAATTCGAATAGGAGCATTCGCAGCTGGAACATGTGACTTTGTCACTTTCTTTGGGTCAGTGAATGCTTTTGACATTCGATTAGCTAAATCCTGCAAATGAATTATCTTTTGAACTTCTAATTCACATTGTTTTGTATGAGGATCAAAATGAGCCAATGATAATTCATTCCAGCTAATCTCTTTACCCAGCTGCTTATTTTCTCCCCCTAATGTTGGGAAGACTGATTCATCAAAGTGACAATTAGCAAATCGTGCAGTAAATAAATCTCTTGTGGATGGTTCTAAATATTTTATGATTGAAGGAGATTCATACCGAACATATTTTCCCATCCTCCTTTGAGGATCCATTTTAGTGCGTTGTGGTGGTGCTACTGGCACATATACTACACATCCAAAAATTCTTATATAGGAAATATTAGGTTCTTGACCAAAAATCATTTGTAAGGGGAAAACCTTTAGGTAACTAGTAGGCCTGATGCGAATTAACATTGCAGCATGCGAAATGGCATGGCCCCAAGCAGAAATCGGTAGATTAGATCTCATAAGTAAAGGTCTTGAAATAAGTTGCAATCATTTAATCAAAGATTCTGCAAGTCCATTTTGCATATGAACGTGAGCTACGGGATGTTCAACATCAATTCCAAGGGACATGCAATATTCATTAAAAGCTTGTGAAGTAAATTCACCAGCATTATCAAGACATATTTTCTTGATAGGATAATCAGGGTAATGTGCTCTTAATCTAATCAATTGAGCAAGTAATCTCGCAAACACCAGGTTACGAGAAGATAATAAGCAAACATGTGACCATTTGGTTGATGCGTCAATTAAGACCATATAATATTTAAATGGTCCACATGGTGGATGTATTGGTCCACAAATATCTCCCTGTATCCGTTCTAGAAATGTAAGAGATTCACCTCCTACTTGCTTAGTGAGGGTCGAGTAATTAACTTTCCTTTGGAACATGCATCACATAAGAAATCATGGGACTGTGGTATTTGCTTACACTTCAGGGTATGTCCACATGAATTTTCAATTATTTGTCGCATCATGATTGACCCAGGATGACCTAACCGGTCATGTCAAACATTAAATTCATGAGTAAACTTCTGGTTTTTATTGGCAAACTGCTGGTTTGCATTGACAAACTTATGGTCTGTATTAGTAAACTTCTGGTTTACAATAGCATATGTTTCAATTGTACTTATAAATGTATAATATAAACCAGAAGAAAAAGCAGGAAAATTTTCTAATATGCATTTCCTACCAGAAATTATGTTTGTGATAGCAAGACATTCTTGATTATTTTTAGTTGTTGTTTCTATATGATATCCATTTCTGCGGATATCTTTGAAACTTAACAAGTTCCTTTTTGACTTGGTAGAATAAAATGCATTTTCAATGCATAACTTTGTTCCTTCAGGTAACAAAATATTAGCTCTTCCGGAGCCTTCAATCAAATTTATACTACCATATATAGTCTGAACATTGACTTCTCGCATTACCAATGAAAAAAAATATTTATCATTTTTTAGTATGGTGTGCGTTGTTGTGCTATCAACGAAACACAAATCTTCAGGATCGTTGCCAACAAGATTCATTTTTCATTAAAGATACATGAAAATAAAAATATAATATAATTAAAAGAAATACATATAATAGAAGAAAGTTTCAACATATTAAAAACATGATCATTCTAAACATGAAAAATAATTTATACTAAGTAATCAGCAACATCAAAATGAGTCATCTCAACATCTTCTTTCCCAGAATTCTCAGCCTTATCCACATGATTTACTTCAATTTTTGGTCCTTTACCATTATTTTTCAATGATTCTTGGCAAAGTCAACCAGATGTCTTGGCGTACGGCAGGTACGTGACCAATGACCTTTGACACCACAACGATAACATGCATTTTCAGCATGTTTGTTATTTCCACTTGTTTCCCTTCTGGGGTTCTTATCAAACTTTCCCGATTTAGGGTAGGAATTCGATTTTAAAACCTTTCTCACGGTATTGCTGCTGCAGGAGCAAGTTAGATGCATGAAAAGTGGAGAATGCTTTTTCTAGCATGTCTTCATCAGTAATATTCTCTCCACATAATTTCAGCTGAGAAGTAATCCTGAATATAGCTGAGTTGTATTCACTTACAGATTTTAAATCTTGTAAATGCAAATGAATCCAGTTATATCGAGTTTTTGGTAGAATGACCATCTTCTGGTGGTCATATCTTTCCTTCAAATTGTTCCAAAGAACAAGTGGGTCTTTTACAGTCAAATATTCAACCTTCAGATCATCATGCAAATGGTGGCGTAACAAAATCATGGATTTGGCCTTTTTTTGATTGGATTCCTTATTCCCTTCTTTAATTGTGTTTTCTAGCTCATGGGCATTCAGATGTATTTCCGCATCCAGCATCCAGGATAAATAGTTCTTTTCGGTGATGTCAAGAACCGCAAACTCAATTTTCGAAAGGTTTGAAATGATTCAAATTAATTAAAGAAAATAAACATGAATTAAAAATACGAATAATAATAACAATAAAATATTAAAGACAATAATTATAATTAAAGCATTACGGCTTTAAGCCATTTATATCTCATAATGAGAAAATTAAATTTACATGGCTTCTGGCCATAAAAACAACATGACTTCTAGTCATAAAGGCAATATGACTTCTGGTCATATAATTTCAAAATAAGAAAATATAAGTATATGGCTTTTGGCCATAAAAACATAACATTAAATGTTAATAACAATAAAAGTAAAATGATAATATCTGTAAACAGTGAATATCAAATCTAGATATCTATGTAGGAGGTAAAACCTTCCATGTAGAAGTAAAATGAACAAAATGTAAAATTACCGTAAATAGTAGAAATTACTATTCACAGTAAATAGTAAATAAGGTAAAATTACTGAAAGATTAAATCTAGACTTCCAAGTAGGAGTCAAATGAATAAAATGTAAAATTACTGGAAAAGGGTAAATTTACTGTGAATAGTAAATTACTATTTATCATAGTAAAATAGTAAATAATCTCAAATCTTAACCATGGAATCCAATATTTAAAATAATCGGTAAAAGTATATCTTTGATTCCATATTATGGTTAAGATTATCCCAGATAGATAAAATAAATATATAGTAAAGAAGATGGTGATAAAATCTTACCTTGGTAGAGTCTTCGTGCTGATAACGTATTATAAAATTGATGAGATATAAAGAACAAGAATAAGAGATTCTAGAGAGACTGAGAGTAGAGAGAAGTTCTTATTTCAATGTGTTATGAATGTTTACAGAAGACCTCTATTTATAGAAGGAAAATGAGCCTTTAGTGTAATTTTCACCTTTAGGTCATTTGGTGTAGTTTTCCCCAAAGTACAAAACTATTACACACGTGAAGCCTCCCGTGAATGTTATAATTGGTTGCGGGTCCCATCAAATAGTAAATTACTATGTGTGGTACTATGCATGGTACTATGCGTGTGTCCCATGTCATCTTGTAATATTTGGAGACCGTGAGTCAATGAACATCCACATAATAAGTATATTCATAACATATCTTAAAGAAAGTCAATCATTTTTGCAATTATAATCCAATTATTGGCATGTGAATATGTTTTGTAATTATGGGATGATTTTATATAACAAACACACACTCTGTGTACGTCAAATGATACGAATTCAATAAAGTCAAAAGCTACCACGGCACCCTTTACAGGCATCGGATACATACTAAAAGGGTTAAGTAGCAATTTTGCTCTGGAAGTATACCCCCAGGAGCAAAGCTGTCCTGAAAGTTTTTTAAGACTCAATTTTGCTCCGAAAGTATAAAAATGTAGCAATATTGCCTCTCACTAACAGTCCACCTTGACGGAGTTACCACACTCGAGTATAAATGTGTGATACCTTTACACTCGAGTATGTACATTTTTTTTTAATGGAGTGCTCACTCAAATGAGTGTGCATTAAAGTGCACACTCGAGTGTTCAATGTCCCTTGGTGCATACTCATTGTGCACTTGGAGGAAGGGGGAAAAAATTGTACACACTTAAGTGTGAGAGTATCACTTTCGAGTATGTTAAAGTCGTTAGGTCTCATCATCAGTGGAGGGCAACATTGCTACATTTTTATACTTTCAGGTAAAATTAAGTCCAAAAAAACTTCCAAGGTAACATTGTTTCTGGCGAAGTACTTTCGGGGTAAAATTGCTACTTAACCCCATATTAAAAACATCATTTCCCTCTGTTGCATAACTTTATTTACTTTCGATGAATGCATGGGATTCCGACCAAATTAAATTGAATTGAAGTAGTAGTGCAAATTAAATTGAAGTTATAATAGCAATGGGGTAGGCACAAATGACAACTTGACAAGTGACTCGTGTCTTTTAAACAAAATCTTAAGTTTCAGTATTGTGAATGCAAAAAAGACTTCATGAGACTTTTAATTAAAGAGGTAAAAGAAACATGCATATATAGTTAATAGCCAAATTCGTACGTAGATTTCAAATTACTAAAAATAATTGAGCATCATCATCAGTACATATGAGTATAGAGAAATTCAGAAAGATATATGAAATGGGTAATTAATTTAATTCATAAATAAACAGAAGTTACATAAACAGAAACAACAATATATATATATATATATATATATATATATATATATATATATAAAAGAGGAATCTTTCATGATCAATTTTCTCCTTATCTCTCACAGTCTCATCCTAATCATTGAAATTTTGATTCAAGGGTCTAGAAATTTTTTTAAAAAAATTGGTTAAAGGCCAAGTTAAGTTGATGATGAGAAATAGACAGAAAAATGATAATGAGAAGATACGGATCCATATACATACTTTTTTTTTTTTGTCAAAAGAATACGCTCGCATATATATATATATATATAAAGGTTAAATAATTGACTGTGCCTGACAGTTACAGTTTATATCGTACAGGCAAAAGTAACTACACTATTAAAGCACACTACGTACAGTTTCTCCAGAGTTCCTTTATTTAAAAAAAAAAAAAGGATAATGATGTGGGCAGGATTCGAACCTTCATACTAGATATCACTGCGCTAAACGCGCAGAGTTCCTTTGTTTTTTTGCATTGTTGTTGTTATTTGCAGCTTCAGTGCCCAGCTTATTAAGATCAATGACGCGGTCAGAAGAAGATAGCTCTTGAGCCTTCACACTGGATCCTCCAGAACCACTGGCTCTGCGTTTCGGTACATTAAGTAAAGCACCATCTGAACTATGCCAAACAGAAACCCAAGAATGTTTGGCAGCTGCAAATCATCAAAAAACAAAAATAAAAAGATCCAAAGATATAATTTGATTCGTAGTATGAAAGAAATTAAAAAACGAATTGATCTTTTTATATATATGAAGCAATAATTAATTTGAAATGATTGATTGGGTCATGGCATGAATGAATTAAGCGTGCCTGTATTTAATTACTTTTGTCTTGTTTACAAAAAAAAAAAAAAAGGTGATTAAGGGTTTTCAGCGCGGCGACGGTTGCTGCTGAAAGTATATTGCAAAACCCCAGGGCGAATCATGAATCCAATCCAAATAGCTCACTTACTGTATCAATTGGCAACCACAGCTTCTTCAAAACGCTCGCCGGAAACTGAGTTGACGATGCTCGGCGGAGGATAAAGGTGAAGGTGGACAAAGGAAAGAAGATCACTGGAGGTGGAGAGAGAGATTGACAGAGAAGGAAGGAGAGACGGAGGAGGCTGTAGTCGAAGGCCCGACGGAAGTGTTGAGTGTAGGGTGGAGCTCCGATTCACATCCCCTCTCTCGTCCGATGTCACGGCCACATACACCGTTCACAGTCACGGATCTTTGAAGAACGACGGAAGGTTCGATGGGGGTCGGCAATGGGGATCTCCAAGTTCTAGAATCGCGAAGCTTCCTCTCTGGCTCTGAAACTTAGGCATTGGCTCTTCTCTCAGGGAAATAAACGAATCTAGCTGCTCATGGATCTAAAAATAACTTCAACGAGCAATGAAAATGCTTCGGCCATGGCTGCTACACTCCAGTCTGAGAAGAATCGAAGATGAAAAAACACCCAAGAGATGAGAATGGCGGAGAGAACGAAGCTAGAAGTGGGTCAATATATTGAAGTCGTGAAGTTATCAAAAAATAAAGTCATTGTTAACAGGGGAGCTGGCGGTAAATATTTGGAGGGCAAATAGGGTGAAGGATCCAAAAAATTTATGAAGGGTAGGCATTAGTGTTGGAGGGATTTGAGGGTTTGGGGGCAGCGCTCTAGAATTTATTTTTTTAGGAAAATTTTTAAATGCATTAAAAAACAAAAAAATATGAATAAGAAAAGAAAAAAAATGTCAAAAAAAATATTCATGAAATCAAGTGAACATTGATAATATAATAAAAGAGACAATTATTTTACAAACCTGTCGTTTAGAAAAGTAAGGCTAAGTGCTATTAGAAATGTAGCTACATAAATTATAATGAAAGGTGGGTACTCAATAAGTTCAAGTACATATATTTTAATAACAAAAGTATATTACAATAAAAATAATTACAATGAAAGGTGACTAAATATATACTCATGAACTAAAAAAAAATTTGGGAGATCAAATATATTAGATAAAATATATTTTTATATTATATTAAATTTTATAAAAAAATTTCTAAAAAATTTTTTGGAACACCAAAATTTTTGAGGGCGCCATGGCCCCACTTGTCCCAATAAAATTCCGTCCTTGATTGTTAATGCGCTCCAGCTGGATTCCATTAAGCTTGGGTACCCTAACTTCATTTGTCCCTGCTTTCAACGGGTAAAATAAGCGACACTGTTGTGGCGCTAAAAGAGACCGCCAAATGTAATCGTTGAAACTTTTTTAATTTTTTTTTTACAGTACGTATCGCAAACTATAAAGGTAAGGTAGGTGTGAGAAAAAGAAAAGAAGTCACTGTTATGAATATACTGATTATGTGGATGTCCATTGACTCCCGGTCTCCAAATATTACAAGATGACATGAGACCCGCGCATAGTACCATGCATAGTAGTTTACTATTTGGTGGGACCCACACACAAAATTATACAACTCACGGGAATGCATTCCCGTGAGTGTACAGTTATGTAATTAGGGGAATATTGCATCAAATGACCCAAAGTGGAAATTACACTAAAAGCCCATTTTCCTTCTATAAATAGAGGCCTTCTGTAAACATTCAAAATACACTGAAGTGAGAACTTCTCTCTACTCTCTCTCTCTCTAAAATCTCTTGTTCTTGTATTTACTTTTCATCAGTTTTATATTACGTTATCAGCACGAAGACTCTACCAAGGTAAAATTTTATTACCATCTCCTTTACTATATGTTTATTTTATCTATCTGGGATAATCTTAACCATGATATGGAATTAAAGTTCTACTTTTACCGATTATTTTGAACATCGGGTTCCATGGTTAAGATTTGAGATTATTTACTATTTACTATTCACAGTAAATAGTAATTTTTACTATTCATGTTAATTTTACCTTTTTCAATAATTTTACATTTTTATTCATTTTGACTCCTATATGGAAGTCTAGATTTAATATTTTAGTAATTTTATTTTATTCACTATTTACTGTGAATAGTAACTTTACTATTCACGGTAAATTTTGTATTTTACTATTTACAGTAATTTATTTATGTTTATATATTCTTTTCACTCCCTATTGATTAATTTCATGGTGGCAATATTAAGCTCCATTTGTAATTTAATTCTAATTCTTTATTTACTGCTTTATTTATTTATTTCATGGCGGCGATATTAAGCTCCATTTATTTATTTTACTTTACTTACTGCTTTATTTATTTATTTCATGGTGACGATACTAAGCTCCATTTATTTAATTTACTTTACTTACTGTTTTATTTATTTATTTTATGGTGGTGACACTAAGCTCCATTTATTTAATTTATTTTACTTACTGTTTTATTTATTTATTTTACTTACTGCTTTATTTATTTATTTTACTTACTGCTTTATTTATTTATTTCATGGTGGCGACACTAGTATTAGTGGGCACCATTTGTTAAATTTAATTTAAATTATTTACTGCTTTAATTATTGTTCATGGTAGCGACACTGATATACATATTAGTGGGCTCCATTTATTTATGCATTTATTTACCTTTTATGGTGACAACACTAGTATATTTATTAGTGAGCTCCATTTGTTTATATATATTATATATTAAATTTGCATTCTCTTTCTTACCTTCGGATGAGATAGGTCTCGCTGTGAGTTTACTACTATTCCTATCTCATCTTCTTTTTATTTTCTTAGCATGTTTATTTACAGTTCTTTAAATTATGTTTTAATTTATAAAAGGATTTTATAATATGATTCTAATTATTATCATTATTTTTAGTTTGAATCATGTCTTCCAGCCTTTCAAATCTTGAATTTAATGCTCTTGACATCACCGGAAAGAATTATCTATCATGGGTTTTAGATGCTGAAATCCATCTTCAAGCAAAGGACCTTGGAAAGGCTATATTGCCGGGAAATGATGCGTCCCCTCAAGTAAAGGCTAAAGCTATGATTTTTCTCCGACACCACATTCATGAAAGTTTGAAAACTGAATATTTAACGGTGAAAGATCCATTTGAATTGTAGACTAGTTTAAAAGATAGGTATGATCATCAGAAAACGGTGATTTTGCCTAGAGCTCGTTATGAATGGATTCATCTCAGGCTACAAGATTTTAAAACTGTAAGTGAGTATAACTCAGCTGTTTTCAAAATAAGTTCTTAGTTAAAATTATGTGGTGAAAAAATAACTGATGAGGACTTATTAGAGAAAACTTTTTCTACCTTTCATGCTTCGAATTTGCTTTTACAATAGCAATATCGAGAGAAAGGTTTTACAAAATATTCTGAGTTAATCTCATGTTTATTAGTAGCCGAGCAAAATAACGAGTTATTATTGAGAAATCATGAAAATCGTCCCACTGGATCTTCTCCATTTCCTGAAGCGAATGTGAGTGTACAGAATGATCGTGGCCGTGGCCGTGGTCGCGGTTGTGGTCGTGGCCGTGGCCTGGTCGTGGACGAGGACGTAGAAATCGTGGAGGCAGAAATTATCATGGTGGAAGAGGTTATTATAGTCTTTATACCCACCAGAAAAAGATGAATAATGAAGGACAGAAGAATGATAAAGAAGGTCCTTCAAAAGTTGTTGAACATAAATGTTATCGGTGTGGTATGAAGGGACACTGGGTACGTAATTGTCGTACACCAGAACATTTAGCGAAACTTTACCAAGCCTCTATAAAAAGGAGTGTTAATAATGTGAAATGTGGTGATAAGGCTCATAAAGATAATGATGTCAATGAGCCAAATGATGATGTTATGTCACTCTTGGAGGCGGAAGATTTTTATGATTAAATAAGTTATGCAAAAATTATAATAATTTTCTTGTATCGTTCTGAATTTATTATCAAATATCAATTATGTATGTATTAATGCATTTTCTTTTCTTTTATGAAGCTCATGGATATTTCAAATATTGCACACAAAAATGAAGATATATGTCTCATTGATAGTGCAACGACACATACAATTCTTAAAAATAAGAAATATTTTTCACATCTAACAAATTGTAGTACAAGCATCAATACCATAGTGGGTAATACAAGATTGATTGAAGGCTCTGGAAGAGCAATAATAATATTACCCAATGGTACGAAATTTGTTATTAATGATGCTTTGTATTCCTCCAAGTCTCATAGAAATTTGTTAAGCTTTAAAGATATCCGCCGGAATGGATATTATATTAAGACTATAAATGAGGAGAATAAAGAATATCTACAAATTGTTACTGTTAGATATGGTGAAAAATATGTTCTGGAGAAATTACCAATGTTATCTTCTGATTTGTACTATTCACATATTAGTACAATTGAAATAAATGTTATGGAAAACCAGAAGCATGCTGATAAAGGCATATTTAATGTTTGGCATGATCGGTTAGGCCATCCCGGGTCAATTATGATGCGACGTATAATAGAGAATTCATGTGGACATAACTTGAAACAAAAACAAATACCAAAATCCCATGATTTCTCATGTGATGCATGTTCCAAGGGAAAATTAATTATTCGGCCATCACCAAGCAAAGTAGAAAGTGAGTCTCTCACATTTCTAGAACGGATACAGGGAGATATTTGTGGGCCAATACACCCACCATGCGGACCATTTAGGTATTATATGGTTTTAATTGATGCATCAACTAAATGGTCGCATGTGTGCTTACTATCTTCTCGAAACCTGACATTTGCGAGATTACTTGCTCAATTGACAAGATTAAGAGCACATTACCCTGATTATCCTATCAAGAAAATACGTCTTGATAATGCTGGTGAATTTACTTCACAGACTTTTAATGAATATTGTATGTCCCTTGGAATTGATGTTGAACATCCTGTAGCACATGTTCATACGCAAAATGGACTTGCAGAATCATTGGTAAAACGTTTGCAACTTATTGCAAGACCTTTACTTTTGAAATCTAATTTACCAATTTCTGCTTAGGGCCATGCCATTTTGCATGCAGCAATGTTAATTCGCATCAGGCCAACTAGTTATTTAAAAGTTTCCCCCTTACAAAATGGTTTTTGGTGAAGAACCTAATATTTCCCATATTCGGACCTTTGGATGTGCAGTATATGTGCCTATAGCACCTCTACAACGTACTAAAATGAGTCCTCAAAGAAGAATGAGAATTTATGTTGGGTATAAATCTCCTTCAATTATAAAATATTTAGAAACATCTACAGGAGATTTATTTACTGCACGATTTGAAGATTGTCATTTTGATGAATCAGTCTACCCAACATTAGGGGGAGAAAATAAGCAGTTGAATAAAGAGATTAGCTGGAATGAATTATCATTGGCTCATTTTGATTCTCGTACAAAACAATGTGAACTAGAAGTTCAAAAGATAATTCATTTACAGAATTCAGCTAATCGAATGCCAGAAGCATTCACTGACCCAAAGAAAATGACAAAGTCACATATTCCAGCTGCTAATGCTCCTATTCGAATTGATGTCCCTGTAGGACAGCTGATTATAAATGAATCAAAAGCACGCCTGAAGCGTGGTAGGCCTATCGGTTCCAAAGATAAAAATCCTCGAAAAAGAAAAGGAGCTAAGATTATAGATGGCCAAGTCGAGGATAATCAAGAAAAAAGTGTTGCTCTGGATGAGCCACTTCATGAAGAGAAATTATCTCCAGAGGAGAATATTGAGGCCCCAGAAGAGATCCAGGTACTTGAAATGTATGAAAATAATGAGATCTCAATAAATTATGTCACAAATAATATCAAATGGAATCGTAATGAAGTCAACGTTGACGACATTTTTGCTAATCATATAGCATATGATGTGATGAATGAAGAAGAGGATTATGAGCCAAAATCCATTAAAGAGTGCCAACAGCGAAAGGATTGGCCTATATGGAAAGATGCCATAAATGCAGAATTAAAATTACTAGCAAAACGAAAAGTATTTGGACCTATAGTTCATACACCTAAAGATGTAAAGCCAGTTGGATATAAATGGGTTTTTGTACGGAAAAGAAATGAAAAGGGTGAAATTACAAGGTATAAAGCACGCCTTGTAGCCCAAGGCTTTACACAAAGACCTGACATTGATTTTGAAGAAACATATTCACCAGTAGTGGATGCAACTACTTTTCGTTATTTAATTAGCCTAGCAGCAAATGAAGGGCTTGATTTGCATCTAATGGATGTTGTGACTGCCTATTTATATGACTCACTTGATAGTGATATCTATATGAAAGTTCCTCAAGGATTCAAGATGCCAGAAGCATTTAATTCAAATTCATGAGAACATTACTCGATCAAATTAAATAAGTCCCTATATGGCTTGAAACAATCAGGGCGCATGTGGTATAATTGTCTTAAAGAATATTTGTTGAAAGAAGGGTATAAAAATGACCCGATATGCCCATACATTTTTATAAAAGGATCGAGAAACGAATTTGCTATAATTGCTGTTTATGTTGATGATATCAACATTATTGGAACTCCTGAAGAGATTTCAAAAGCAATTAATTGTTTAAAGAAAGAATTTGAATTGAAAGATTTGGGTAGGACAAAATTTTGTCTTGGATTACAAATTGAGTACCTGAATGATGGGATCTTTGTATATCAAGAAACTTATACAAAGAAGGTCCTAAAACGATTGTTTATGGATAAGTCACATTCATTTTGTACTCCAATGGTTGTAAGGTCTTCGATAAAAGAAAAAGATCCATTCCAACCCCAAGTAATTAACGAAAAAGGTGTAGAACAATTACTTGGTCCAGAAGTACCATATCTTAGTGCTATTGGGGCACTAATGTATCTTGCTAATCACACAAGATCTGATATAACATTTGCTATTAATTTATTAGCAAGATATAGTTCTGCACCAACACAAAGGCATTGGAATGGTGTAAAGCGTATTTTTCATTACCTCAGAGGTACTATGGATATGGGGTTATATTATTCAAATGTATCTAAACATGAACTGATTAGTTATTCAGATGCTGGATTTATGTCTGATCCACATGATGGAAAATCACAAACAGGTTATGTATTTACATGTGGAGGTACAACAATTTCATGGCGATCTATGAAATAAACTATATCAGCCACTTCATCTAATAATGCAGAAATCCTAGCAATGCATGAAACAAGTCGAGAATGTGTGTGGTTGAGGTCAGTAATTCATCATATATGAATTACTTGTCATTTATCTTCTGGTAAAATGGTTCCAACAGTTCTATATGAGGATAATACTGTATGTATTGCCTAACTTAAAGAAGGATACATCAAGGGCGATAGAACGAAGCATATTTCACCAAAATTTTTCTTTACTCGTGATCTTCAACAGAATGGTGAAATAGATATCCAGCAAATCAGTTCAAGTGAAAATTTGGCAGATTTATTTACCAAGTCACTTCCAGAAGCAATCTTTGAGAAACTTGTCTATGGTATTGGTCTTCGAAGACTCAAAGATCTCAATTGATGTTATCAGGGGAAGTAATACTGATGTTGTCAACAGGGGGAGTTGATACACGTTGTACTCTTTTTCCGTTATCTAGGTTTTGTCCCACTGGGTTTTCCTAGAAAGGTTTTTAATAAGGCAGCACTGGATAGTGTATCAATGAATGATATACTCTTTTCTTTGGCTAGGTTTTTTTATCCCACTGGGTTTTTCCTAGTTAAAGTTTTTAATGAGGCACATTCATAAATGGACATCCAAGGGGGAGTGTTATGAATATACTGATTATGTGGATGTCCATTGACTCCCGGTCTCCAAATATTACAAGATAACATGGGACCCGCGCATAGTACCATGCATAGTAGTTTACTATTTGGTGGGACCCACACACAAAATTATACAACTCACGGGAATGCATTCCCGTGAGTGTACAGTTATGTAATTAGGGGAATATTGCATCAAATGACCCAAAGTGGAAATTACACTAAAAGCCCATTTTCCTTCTATAAATAGAGGCCTTCTGTAAACATTCAAAATACACTGAAATGAGAACTTCTCTCTACTCTCTTTCTCTCTAAAATCTCTTGTTCTTGTATTTACTTTTCATCAGTTTTATATTAGTCCCATATATATAAGCAATGTATAATAAAACAAATCAGAAAAGTTGACAAAAAGCTATAGGCCTTTGGTAATTAATTACACTACTAAAAAAAAGCTGTATTATCGATGGAATTTATCAACGAAAAATATTCCGTTGAAAATAGCAACGGACTTTTTGACGGAAATTAAATTTCGTCGATATTAGAGACGGAAAAATATTCCATTGAAAATTGCAACGGAATTTAACTAGAATTCTGTCGAAAACTGCAACGGAAAATAATTCTGTTGAAAAGTGTCATAATACATTACGAAAATTGCAACGGAAAATAAAATTCCGTTGAAAATTGCAACAGAAATTTATTCCGTTGAAAGTTGCAACGAAATATTTCCGTTAAAAATTGCAACGGAATTATTTTCTGTTGCAAATTGTGAAGAGGTTTGCAACGGAATTATTTTTCGTTGCAAATTGTGAAGAATTTTTTAAGGGAATTATATCCCGTTTCAAATTGTAAAGAGGTTTGCAACGGAATTATTTTCCGTTGCAAATTGTGAATAGGTTTGCAACGCAATTATTTTCCGTTGTAAATTTTGAACAATTTTTCAAGGGAATTATCAATTATATCCCGTTTCAAATTTGGAAGAGGTTTGCAACGGAATTATTTTCCGTTGCAAACTTTGAACAATTTTTCAAGGGAATTATCAATTATATCCCGTTTCAAATTGTGAAGAGGTTTGCAACGGAATTATTTTCCGTTGCAAATTATGAAGAATGTTTCAAGGGATTTGTATTCTATTTCAAATTGTGAAGAGGTTTGCAACGGAATTATTTTCCGTCGCACGGAATTATTTTCCGTTGCACGGAATTATATGTATATTCCATTGCAAATTGCGAAGAGATTTGCAACGGAATTATTTTCCGTTACAATTTTCGACGGAAATTTATTCCATTGAAAATTTACAATGAATATAAAATAACTATCAAATTTACTTTTTAGCATACTTAATTTAGGTTTTTCTTTCTTGATAATTCTTCATATTTTATACATTTAAAGTACATTTTAAAGATATTTGGAGAGTTATCTAGATAATTTTGGGAGATTTTCAATAAGATTATGCTATTATAAGATCAAATCAAAATGGGGTATTACTTGTGGGATTTCAATTTAAAATAAATGTTTTTGAGTTTAGAAAAAAAATAAAAAAATTAGAGAAGAAATAAAAATTCAGTTTTGTTATTATTATTACTATTACTACTATTTAATTTCTTTTATTTGTTTTCACAAAGAGAAGCACTAGGGACGTGGGCTGGACAATGAAATGACAAAAACGCTGGGCCATTAATTGAATGAAGACATTGGACTATATTATGGGCTTTGGGTTGAATTGGAGAAAGCAAATAGAGTGGACCCATGGATCAGATTTAGGAAACAAGGAATGAAAACCTAAAAAATAAAAACAAACAGAAGGCTACGCAGCAATTGGAAAAAAACGGGGAACAGAGGAGAGACCGAGAGAGAGCAAAACGCAGAGAATTCAGAGAGCAGCTGGGGCGAAGAGACAGAACAGATCGAGACGCTGCAGCTTCAGGATCGAATGGATTAAATCAAAGGAGAGGAGCACCTCATTTTCTTCTGTTCCTTTTTCTTTACTCCTCTTTTCCATTTTTGTTTCTTCATGAGTTCAGTTAGGATTAAAGTCTCTTTGTATTTAGATATGAGTAGCTAAACTTTTATTTTAGGATTCTTTTGACCCTTTTGTATGGATTAATATTTGGATTTTCTTTAACTTAATGCTTTTCTATGAGATTGTGCACGTGAACTGTAAAAGATGGAGGGGGAATCTTCTCTGCAATTCTGAATGAAAAAACTTGCTTGTTGATTTCATGAAAATGCTTTTTGTACTCTTGTTGCTTGATGAAAATTGAGAACGGAGAGTGTATTAAAGTTTTAGTGAAGATACTTGAAAGAAGGAAGACAAAGAGAAATAATATAAATGAAACATTTATAATCCAGACTTAAATCCCTTGTGTTCTCTGCAAGACTTTGTCTGTAGAAGAATAGTTTGATAAAATATAGGATTAGTATTAGAAGGATAGGAAAAAAATTGAAAGAAAAAAAAGTCATCTAAGACAGAAAGTTGGCGCCCAAGACGACAAAACTGACATCTAAGGCACCAACCTTCGGGTTGAGACCGAAAGTTCTTCGGCCTCCCCCGCCCAAAATTTCAAAAAAAAAAAGTTTTTTTTTTTTAGGGTTCCCTCCTTACCCCACAGCCTCCCTCCTTCGTCCCCACTCCTTCTCTCTCTCTCTTTCACTCTCTCGCCCTCCCCAGCTCACCCTCACCGTCGCCCCTCTCACTTTCTTCCTATCACCACCGTCCTCCTTCCTCTCACTCTCGACCACCACCCTCACTCCTTCCTTCATCGTTCACCCTCCACCAGCCACCAGATCCGACTCCCTCCTCCACCATCCAGCCCCACCCTCTTCCTCCTCTGCCCCTCCCTTCTTCACCGACCCCACCTCACTCTCACCCATCAGATTCCTCCCACCACCGTCGGCCCTCCCCTTCTTGCCAGCTCTTGCTCTCAAAATCTCAGCGCACCGATGAAAACTTTCAGACGTGCTGTCTTCCATAGCCACCACACGTCCGGCTGGGTCTGTTGAAGGAATTCGACGAAGATAAAAGGGTGAGCTTCTCCGAGTGTTTTAAGAAGAAAACCTTTCATCGATTTTATGGGTGGCTTTTAATGGGCTAATAGTGCATGGTAAACTGAAGATCTGAACTATTTTGGACATCTGTTCAGTCTTTTTGTTCTTCCTCCAGATCCGTGCCTCCACCCAAGGTTTTTTGACTTTACCGTTCTCTGTATTTACATAAGAAGCCATGATTGATTATCTGATTTATCTACATTTTTTCCTTGGCTTATTTGGAGTTTCAGTTTCCTTGGCTTCTTGCAGATGTGAGTGCAATAGGGATTACTATAAAGTCCACGAGGAAGTAGATTCGAAGAAGTTTCATTTTCAAATCTTTATGTAGTTGAAGGTCACTAAAATCTAATATATTATGTTTTCTCTTTTGGCTTATTTGGAGATGCTACAACTGGGTATTGATTTCCCTTTTAATTTGATCTTTCAGACAATACGCTATTCGTCACCTACATCTGCTGGTGCTGAGTGCATTGATCCTGGCTGTACTTGGGTAGAACAATGGTAAAATATTTGCTTCCCCAATTCTATGCTGAGTTATGACGACTGATTATACGTTAGGTGTTTTTATTGATTAATAAAATGAAAGAGGGTGAAAGGGTATTATTTGTCTCAGAAGATGGTTAGTAATAACACATCATACTAAATTGTATCTGAAAATATTCATATCTCACACTAAAATCAAGAGGAAGTTTAGGTTACTAAGAAGTCATATGCCCTTTTATAGGAAGGTACCACAACACAATAGTTAGATGATTTATTCTGCATGTAACGCACTATTTGTTCAGGATTAACAATCAAATTAGGACCTAAACACATTAGCAGATGTGTGGGAATGTAGACTTTGAATATCTTAATGATTGCATAGCTTCTTTTCCAAGTTGGAACAGAAAGAAAGAGATACTAGTGATACAAGCAATGGTGACTATTAATTATTTGTTCTGCCCTGCAACTTCTCCATCATAAAGTGAAGCCTTGTGATACTTCTATCTTTCATACAGGTGCATTCGACTACTGAATCAAGTCAATGAACCACAAAAAATCTTTTTAATGTACGTAATTGTCTTGGAGATAGAAGAGAAATTGGTGAGTATTTATATGTTGTTTAAATCAGTGCCAGAAACTGGTGAATATTTATATGTTGTTTAATTCACTGAATTTTATCCTTATTGTTCTTGTCTTCCACACTTTTTCTGTGTCGCATGATTATCATTAGAAGAGAAATTGCTATGGGAAGAGTCCACTGCTATTTTTGACTTTTGTGATTGTTCGTTACACACAGTGGCAATAAATGCAGAATATCCTAAGCTCTATGAGGTGTCATTTCAGCTAAATTATATCACTTTTGGGCAATGCTTCGTTTCTGTTTCTATTTTTGCAACTACTTCAACTTAAAGGCCAGGGATGGGCAGATGCTACCGATGCATTACAGACTTAAAAAAGATTGATTTATAAAGTGCCTCATGTCTGTGTATACCTTATGGTTTTGAGTGTGAATCATTTATAATTTTATATAGCTTTAACTTATAGTTGGCATCATGATCAGATAATTCTATTGTTTATGGATTTTCAAAGACTTGGACATGATTAAAATCACTTACAGATTACCCAGTTTACCACTCATTGTATGATAATTTTATTTGGATGGAGAAATTCAATTACCCAGCATGTTAAGTTTTTTTTTTTTAAAAAAAACTTAGCCTAAGGCGTCTAAGTGATTTCTTAGACGCCTTAAGCAAGGCTTAAGGCGTCTAAGAATAGGACTTAGACGCCTTAAGCTTAAGTTCAAAAAATAGGACGCCGTAGACCTGTTTTGTAGTAGTGAGTAAAGAGGGTAAAGTTATGTTGTGGCAAGCTACGATGTATGTTGTCCATTGTTTTATTTGGATATCAGAATGCTTGGACTTTTCAAAAGAAAAGAAACTCTCTTAACTATCATTTCTTTTCAAAAGATTAGTAATTGCTATATTGTTGATTTTGGCCAATAGCTGTCAGCTGATCATTTCGTTTCACCTGCTAAATGCTTATAATTCACGTGCAACTTTTTATATGAGCTGTTATAATATACATTGAAAGTTCTAAATTTCTATGTCACTTGTTAAAATAATCTTAGGCTTGCTCAGTTTATATATTATATTACTTGTTCAACTATGTTATGCTCTAATACAATATATTTGATTTTTTTTTTGAAGGTCTTCGAAGCAAAAGAAAAAATTATATTGAAGATTTGATGTGAATGTATTTAAATTGATTCGGTTTATATTGTTGAACTTGTAATGAAACTATTATGATGTTGTATTTGGTTTCATATTATATGATGCATTTTATATCATTAGTATGACACACGTTACTTCCATTCAAATTTCCTTCCTTTCTGTTTTTGGTCTTCTCGCCTGAGGCTTCCTATTTGTCGAACAAAAATATGGTGGGAAATGCTGACTGCAATGGTTGATTATATATGGACAATGTAGTTTGATTATATATGCAACTGAGTTATGTGAATGAGCCATCAATTCTTCCTATATTTAGTGTTTTTTAATGGCCCAATAAAATTTCTTATTCAGGCAATTAAAACAAGAGATTCTGTTTTTTCAAAATTAATAATATTATTTGCAACGGAATTATATGTATATTCCGTTGCAAATTGTGAAGAAATTTTCAACGGAATTATTTTCTGTTGCAATTTTCAACGGAATTATATGTTTATTCCATTGCAAATTGTGAAAAAATTTGCAACGGAATTATTTTTCATTGCAATTTTCAACGGAATTATTTGTATATTCCGTTGCAAATGGTGAAGAAATTTTTAACGGAATTATTTTCCGTTGCAATTTTCGACGGAATTATAGTTAAATTCTGTTGCAAATTGTAAAGAACTTTGCAACGGAATTATTTTCCGTTGCAATTTTCAACAAAATTCATTAAATAAATATTTTATTATTTCTTTATTTGTCAACGGAAAAATGTGGCTTGCAACGGAAAAACAAATTCCGTCGCCTACTGACAGAGCATTTTTAGACGGAATAATTCCGTTGAAAATTCCGTCGAAAATCACATTTGCAACTGAATTTTTGTCACTAGCAACGGAAAAAGTCCGTTGCAAATATGAATATTTCTAGTAGTATTAATGAATTAACAAGTACTCCCTCCGGTCTTAATTATAAGATATATTTGACTTTTTTGGAGAGATTAAGTAAGCTAACTAAATTATTTTACAGGATTTTTATTTTTATCTTTTTTTAATTAATTAGTTTGACTAATAAACTAATATATAATTTAAGAATACATAATATATGAAATGATTAAGTAACTTATTTAGCTTTCTCAATCCCTCAAACAAAAAGTCAACTTGACGGAGGAAGTAATAGATGAATGAATGAACTTACAGCAATGAAATAGTCCTCGAGGAAAAGACCAAAGAAGAACCACATAACAGCGTTGGTTGTCTCGAAGACGGAGAGAGTGCATGGCATATATTCCACACTTCTCGTCTTTATCACTTTCCTCTGCAGCATCCATCACGTATATATTATAATTATAATAATTAATAATCAAGTGCATGCCAAAAATTGATTAATTAATTAATTACTAATGAATTTGAAGAATTGAAGAAGGTTCATACAATGATTAAGAGAGGAGCACCGAAGTCACTGATGTCAACCACGAGGCGAATCCATTGTATAATCTGATAACGTGTGTTTCCATGGGAAAGATACATTGTGGACAGAAGCATGGCTCCGAACCCAAACACATTCAGCAACAGAAGAAGCTTAATCGTCGCAAGCTGTGCATATTATTTATTACAGAAAGCAAAAGTTAATTAATAAAATAAAGCCATATATATATAATATATGTGTGTGTGTGTTGTGTATTGATTTAATTCTATGGACGTATGTGCATATGTATGTATGTACCCTGAGCTTCTTGGGAGCGTAGAAGAGGAAAATGGAGAGGTAGATGACCTCGACGACGATTCCATAAGAGTTAATGGTGATGAGAGGTAAGGTTGCGTTGTTCTTAACAAGTGCGTCGTAGATCCAAAGCATGCAGCTGAAGAGAGCAACCAAATAAGGGTACGACTGAAACCATTCTGCTGTTTTTTTCTTGTATATCAGGTAAAACGTCGGCCTGCAACAATAATATCATTGATTGATTATCATATTAATTAATCTTGATTAGCTTAGCCAATTTAATATAATCATCTTCCAATATGAAAACAAAAGTGAAGTTTCGGGACTTACATTGGAGCAAGGAACACCATGAAAGAGACGATGTTGCCTGCAACAATGGCACAATGAAGACAAAAAAAAGAGAAATCACTACTTCATATTCTAGAGACAACTGGAAAGCAAGTCTCTGTTGGGCCACAAAATTTTATGTGCATGAAAAAAGTATGCATGCTTCGAGGCTATATCGCGGAAATAATAAAACTATATTAGAGATAATTAATAAAAGCCATGCAACTAGAATAACTATAAAAAAGAGAGGAAGATGAATGAAACTAAACCAAAGCGATATATATGATGAATATGGTAAAAACGTTAAATAATGTAAAAGAAGTGAACCTAGAATGCCGAAAACAAAAGCCAGTTCGTGCTGGTGAAGGGCCATGTTAGATCGTGATGTAGAGGATATAGGTCTCTTCCTCTTTGTGTGGAAAAAAAGAAGTACAGATATTGAATATAATTCTCTCTCTCACACACAGAGAAGGCTTAAGGCAATCTCTCTCTTGCTCTTGTGTTGTGTATCTCTCTCTATTCCACGAGTTCGTATATGAAGGAAAAGAGGGTATTTATAGTGGGAAAAAAGGTGGTGAAGCATGGTCAAGTTGCATAACAAGAATGCGAAGCATCACTCATACCACTATAAGGATGAGCACCACTAAATTAAAATGGTTCCGGTTACCACGAGCAGATAGTATTTAGGAATTTTTGTCTCTTGTCTGTTTTGGGCTAGAAAAGAAGAGGTACACATTACATGCCAAACTTTTATGTGCTTGTTATGTGCCTATCCCTCTATTAGAGGGATGAGCACATTTTTTTTTTAAATTTTTTATATATTATATTTATTTATATTTAAATTATATGCTGCTTTCTAAAATATTTTTTTCACTTACTATATCAAATTAATTAGTTTCCATGATACTGGTGCTACAGATAAATATTATTAAATGCAGGACTGAAAATTAATTAATTTAAGATACTAGGTGAAAAAAATATTTCAGAAAACAACATATAATTTAAATATAAATAAATACAACATATAAAAAAAATGTGTTCATCCCTCTAATAGAGGGATGGACACATAACAAGCACATAAAGGCTTAGCATATAATGTGAACTTAGAAAAGAAGAAAGGAGAGAGAAGAAAGAAAATGGGGTAGCGTGGATGGATAGAGACTATGGTAAAAATAAAAATATGATTTTGTAGAGTTGGGTTTCTCTTATCATCATTTTCTCATCAACTATCATAATCTTTAAATCATGTCTATCTAATCAATATAATATTACTTTAATTTTCCTATTATTTTCTCAATAAATAGCAGATGGGTTGATGAGAGGGATGAGGAGAAAAAATGTTAAGGAGATAATCCAAGCTGCATTCCCATTTCCCACCTCTAATTAACGTGATCCTCTCATTAAACTCTTCCCATATATATTCTGATTCTCCTTTTTCACTGTTCATTTCCCATATGTATGATGAGAGGGATGTCGGAACGAGAAAAAAGGTTAAAGAGAGAATCCCCATTTTCCGCCTCTAGCCTTTAGCCAAATCTGTTCATATGCAATGAATGAAGGTGCATTCCTATTTTCCGCCTCTAGCCTCTAATTAACGTGATCCTCTCATTAAACTCTTTCCATTCTGATCTCCCCTTTTCACTTTTTTTTTGTCAAGTACATCTTGTCAACAATGACGGCTCATAAAGGAGGTAAAAAATGCCGGCACATGCAAGAAGTAATGAGAATGAATTTTACATGAATCATGTGGAAGATGTAAGGAGGAGGCGGTGGAGAGGCTATAAATAGAGCCCCTCCCCCTTCTCTTCAACACAAGAATCACTTCTCTCCTTTCATAATTTCTTGAGTGTTTTAGTGAGGAGTTCTTTTAATATAAGAGAGGGATAAATTGTTTCCTCCTTATAATTAAAGAGAGGTTGTAATTATTTAGAATTTCTCATAGTGAGAATTCCATAAAGAATATCTGTGTGTCATTTTTTCTCAAATTTTCTTTATTTGTTGTCATTATTCTGTCCGGTGGGATCCTAAAATCCCAACAAGTGGTATCAAAGCATATCAATACTCTAACCTCTTTATGTTCTCAACTGTCAACATTGGGACATAGTATTGACCCAAAGAAACGTGCTGAGATTCTACTCCAGAGTCTTCCTGATTCATATGATCAACTCATCATCAATATAACCAACAATATCCTCACAAATACTTTGGTCTTCGATGATATTGCTGCGTCTGTTCTTGAAGAAGAAAGTCGACGCACAAACAAAGAAGACAGTATAGCAAGTTCGCGTCAAGCGGAGGCTTTATCGATGACGAGAGGAAGATCAACGGAACGTGATTCTAATAGGAGTCACAAGCAAGGAAGATCGAAATCAAAGAGTAAGAAGAATTTCAAGTGCTATAATTGTGGCAAGAGAGGACACTTTAAAAGTGAATGTCGATTCAGGAAGGGTGGAGACAAAACCTCTAAAGCATCAGATTCTCAAGGATGTGTAGCTGCTGCTGATGTCTTATGTAGCATAGCAGGAACAATGTCTAAAGATAGATTGGAACTCACTGACGTATGGATCATGGATTCAGGTGCAACATGGCATATGACTTCTCGTAGGGAGTGGTTTCATACTTATGAACCTATCTCTAAGGGATCTGTGTACACATGTGAGAATCAGATCTTGGATGTTGCTGGAATTGGCACCATAAAGATAAAGATGCACGATGGAGTGATACGCACAATTCAGAATGTGTGGCATGTGAAAGGACTCAAAAAATCTATTGTCTTTAGGGCAATTTGATGACAATGGTTGTAAAGAACGCACAGAAAAAGGCGTGATGAAACTTGTCAAGGGAGCGCTTGTAGTAATGAAGGCTAAGAAAAATGCTGCAAACTTGTATATACTTATAGGAGAGACGCATCTGGAGGCAGAAGCATCTGTTGTATCAACTAGTTCTGAGGAAGTTATAACACTAAGGTGGCATCGCAAATTAGGCCACATGTCAGAACAAGGATTGAAGATTCTAGCCGAACGGAAACTTCTTCCTGGTCTCACAAAGGTATCTTTACCCTTTTGTGAGCATTGTGTTACAAGCAAGCAACACTGATTGAAGTTTAATACATCTAATTCTAGAAGTAAAAATATTCTAGAATTGATTCACTCTGATGTATGGCAAGCACCGGTTATGTCCCTGGGAGGAGCAAAGTATTTTGTATCCTTCATTGATGATTATTCCAGGAGATGTTGGGTGTATCCAATCAAGAGGAAGGCGGATGTATTTTCAGTCTTCAAGACATTCAAAGCGCAAGTAGAGTTGGAAACAGAGAAGAAGATTAAGTGTCTCAGGACAGATAATGGTGGAGAATACACAGGTGATGAATTCAATGCCTTTTGTAATCAGGAAGGCATCAAAAGACAACTCACGGTGTCATACACTCTGCAACAAAATGGAGTGGTAGAGCGGATGAACAGAACTCTACTCGAAAGAACTAGAGCTATGTTAAGGACTGCAAGTATGGCAAAGTCATTTTGGGCCGAAGCAGTCAAGACTACCTGTTATATGATTAATCATTCACCATCAACAGCGATTAATCTGAAGACACTGATGAAAATGTGGACTGGTAAGCCATCAGATTATTCTCACCTACACACATTTGGAAGTCATGTGTTTGTAATGTACATCACCCAAGAAGTCACAAAACTGGATCCAAAATCCAGAAAATGTAGATTTTTGGGTTATGCTGATGGAGTCAAGGGGTATCAACTGTGGGATCCTACTGCTCGCAGTGTCGTCATTAGCAGAGATGTAGTATTTGCAGAAGACAAGCTGCAAGAGGAAGATGTAAAAAGCACTTTAGCAAACAAACCAGATACTTTGACGATTCAGGTGGAGCAAGAATCTGAGCAACAAGTTTCTTCTGAAACAATACCTGAACATGAGGAGGAAGAACCAGTTGAGACTGAAATTTCAGAAGTTTGACGGTCAACTCGTGAAAAGAAATCACCAGCCTGATAGTCTGATTATATTGTGGAGGGCAATGTCGCATACTGTCTTTTAACAGAAGATGGAGAACCATCAACATTTCGAGAAGCAACAACTAGTTCGGATGGATCACTGTGGATGACAGCAATGCAAGAAGAAATTGAAGCTCTTCATAAAAACAAGACTTGGGAGCTTGTGCCATTACCGCAAGGAAGAAAGCCCATTGGAAACAAATGGGTTTACAAGATCAAACAAAATAGTGATGATCAAGTAGAGCGGTATCGTGCAAAATTGGTGGTTAAAGGATATGCTCAAAAGGAAGGTATAGACTTCACAGAAATATTTTCACCTGTGGTTCGTCTGACTACTATTCGTATGGTAGTAGCTATGTGTGCAGAATTTGATTTACATCTAGAGCAGTTAGATGTTAAAACTGTGTTTCTTCATGGAGATCTTGAAGAGGAAATCTATATGCTCCAACCAGAAGGTTTTGAAGAACCAAATAAGGAGAACTTGGTTTGCAGGTTGAACAAATCTCTGTACGGTCTCAAACAGGCACCAAGATGTTGGTATAAGAGATTTGATTCCTTCATATTAAGCTTTGATTACAACAAACTCAATTCAGACCCTTGTGCTTATTTCAAGAGGTTTGGTAGTAATGATTTCATTATACTACTTTGTATGTTGATGATATGTTAGTAGCAGGCCCCAACATAAATCTAATTCAAGAATTAAAGGCACAGTTGGCTAGGGAATTTGACATGAAGGATTTGGGACCAGCAAACAAGATTCTAGGGATGCAAATTCACCGAGACAGAAATAGTAGGAAGATTTTGTTAATTATGATTAGTTTTGATGATGTCTAATATAGATATTATTATTATGAGCAAAAAGCTTGCATACTACATTAATCTTCTACTTTGGTTAATTCTTATATATTAATGTAGATGTGAAGTTTAAACAATAAAGAATGATCAAGACAGGAGATTGATGAAAGAATATATTGACAAATATTATGAAAATATCAATATCCAAGTCTCTACGATCAAATGGAAGATGGAAACACGCAATTAGGAGTCAAAATAAGCAAATTCAAATTCAGCATGAATAGTACCGAGTTGCTACAGTGGGAGATTGTCAACAATGACGGCTCATAAAGGAGGTAAAAAATGACGGCACATGCAAGAAGTAATGAGAATGAAATTTACATGAATCATGTGGAAGATGTGAGGAGGAGGCGGTGGATAGGCTATAAATAGAGCCCCTCCCCCTTCTCTTCAACACAAGAATCACTTCTCTCCTTTTATAATTTCTTGAGTGTTTTAGTGAGGAGTTCTCTTAATATAAGAGAGGGATAAATTGTTTCCTCCTTATAATTAAAGAGAGGTTGTAAATATTTAGAATTTACCATAGTGAGATTTCCATAAAGAATATCTGTGTGTCATTTATTCTCAAATTTCCTTTATTTGTTGTCATTATTCTGTCTGGTGTGATCCTAAAATCCCAACACATCTCTATCAACATATTTCTATATTTATAGCCTAGCTATCTAGTTTCCACCATCTCTTTATATTCCTTTATTCCTTTAATTTGTAATCCTAGCGAAGGAGAGAGACTGGGGAAAAGGCGAAGAACACTTGTGAAGGGAAGAAGAAAAAAGCGGAGTAGCAGGATTTGAACTAAGTGTTCTTGCTCTAGGAATATATACTTGTATACCAACTGTTCAGATTTGAGGATATTCCTATACACACCACTTCCAACTTCCTAGAAACCACAGATGCAGAACCTAGGCGGAGGTGAGTGAAGCTTAAGATTCCATGGAGGCCGCGCGATCATAAGATCCTGTTTTACATACTTTAATTAGTATGTATTATGAGACATACACTTGTTACGAGTAACACCAAGAACACTTCAGATTTGAAGTGGGTGAGGATATTCCTATAAACCACTTCAAATCTTCCAAGAAACCACAGATGCAGAACCCACAATCCCCATCCCTTTCAGTGTCTTACAGCATCTGATACTAACAGGATGTTGTTTTTTATATATGTATTTTTAAAAATTGGGATTATATATATATATATATATATATATACACACACATAGAGATGTGTGTGGGGTAAGAGCGATTGCTTCATTGGGAACAAGGAATGAAGCAGAAGAGAGGGGCTGAAATGAGAAAAATAAGGGACGCTGAGAGTGATGGTGAGAAGAAACGAAGAGGAAGGGGTTTTAAAGTTGGGACCGCCATAAAAATGAACATTCAAAGATGGGAAACATTTAAATTTTTATTTTGTTATGCATATCGATAGGCCCGGAAACAGGGCCGGCCGTGTGAGAAGAAACGAAGAGGGAGGGTTTTTAAAGTGGGGACCACGAGAACAAATGAGCTACAATAATCATCTCTCTTGAGTTACAATTATATATATTACATTCTAACCAAAGCAATTAAAGAAAGTTAAATTATAAGGCTTCATGGTAGGGAGAGAGACGTTTTGATTTATACTATAGATTTCTATAATTAGTTAGTAATAAACCAAGCCACCAGACGATTCTAATTAATCACTTGTTATATATAAGGTAGAATATTTTGGGTTTGATTTGTGCTTATCTATCATCCGCGGCATGGAAAAAGAAGAAAACATAATTATTATCAAGAAATTGTAATGATAACTGAAATGTTATCATTTTTTATCCTAAAATTTGTCATTGTAAGTCTTTCAGTTGTGATAGGAACCTCTTGGTCATTCTGTCAATTCTATAGGACCTCATAGTAAATCCCCAGAAAATAAACTATGCATTATTTACTATCTAAACTATGATTTGATTGTCAAAATGTAAGAAAATATAATCATTCAACACTAAATATCAAACACCACTTTATAAGATGGATTGATGTTTTGGTACATTGCCATAGTTGAGCAGCCTGCATGTTTTGTTATTTTTTCAACATTAATTGTCATTTATAGTGATGTTTTTTATCTTTTCGTTTCAGAAAAGAAGAATTATATATATACCAAGCTTGCTTCGTTTGAGACAGATGTTCAAATTAAAAGGTCAATATTATTTTTCCAGTGCTCTCCATTTCATTATCACTTTATGAATTATGATTATATGCTTTTCAGTAAAATTATTTTGTTAGGATTTTGATGTTTTTCCACCTGAAAAAGACAGAGCTAGCTACCTTTATGTTGCTTCACTTCTATAATTTTATCGTCATAAATTGTCATGATTTTATTGATGACAGTTTAATCTAGCTAGTGGAAGGAGTTAGTATCTCACAACATGATAAAACAAGTTACCTTTGAATCTTCATTGAAAAATGTGTATATATATAATTAACATCCATCAATGACTCGAACAAAATTTCTCCAATACAAAATGCTTGTACTGTGTTAAAAAACTTGCGGTGATTTTTTCTTTTGATGAGCTGAGGAGAATACTTCAATTATTTGAGGGACTTCAATTGCAAACTTGGATCAGTTTGGTCTTAGAATTTATGACTTGCACATGTTTTAAAATAAGTGGAATGGTAATTGTGATAAATCAAATCGTGAAGAGTTTCAATGATTACAGTTTGTAGATGTAAACTCAGCACTTAATTATGATACCAAGAAACCATTAATAGTAGTATTTATTGTAACATCCCAAATTTTTGGGATTTGAACATTTGAGACTTTTATGGGAATTAAAATATAAATTCGGGCGAAAATAATTATTTGAAATTAAGATTTAATCTTCCTTAATTTATTTGAGAAGAAAATAAATTTAAGGAAAATAGTGAATGATAATTGTAGGATTAAACATTAAGGGATTTATTTCCATAAATTGCAATTAAGTCCAATTGCAAATAAATTAATGTGATAAAATAAATTATCCCTATGATTAGATAATAATCATAATATGATAGCCAAATGAAATAAATGAATAACTAAGTAAGTTCAAGGAATATATGCAAATGATAATTGGGGGTCTAAAATCATAAGAATTTATGTTTTATAACCCAGGAAATTAGAAACTTAATTTTCGATTAAGCAATAATTTCAATTTAACCAAATTGCAAATAAAGAAATAGTATATAAAAAAATGATGATAAAATGATAAATAAAGAGCTAATATATCATAGGCCATCAACCATATTATTTTCTTCTTGGCCCAACCCGTAAGAAAACCTACAATAATGAGAAAGGCCTAAGAACAATACTCAATATTAATCATCTCCCTTCAAGACCCGATGAAAAACGCAGAGGCAGCAGCAGTATAGTTCCATATCAGCTCCCAATCTGTCGTGTGTGCATGATACAGGAGCAAGCCCATTTAGTTTTTGTTAGTATTCAGCCCAAACCACCTACTGTAACCACTCAACCATCCAGACCGAAGAAAGAGGCAGTTACGTAATGAAGCAAATCACATATTAGAAAAGATAAAGCAACACGTAATGTTCCAGCTGTCAATCTCTTATTATGCATGCAAAGATCATTAAGCCTATATACATATGTAACTGCTGCTCCATGCTTTATTCTGTAAGAGAAAACGCTGAGACAAAGAGTGAGACCGAGAGTGTTACTGAGAGCTCCTTATTTCCTCTGTTTCGACATCAGTGGAACAGAGCAAGTTCAGCATCCGATCATCACCTTCTAAGCTTGGAAGCCGAAGGTGATCATCATTCTTTCTTTTGCTTTCGTTTTCTGTTATATCATAGAGTAGATTAAAACCAAAAAGAATCTGAAATAAAGCCAACTGAAACCAAACCGAAATGAAATCATAAAACAGAGACTTATATATGTACATGATTGCCATGCTATGCCGTGACTGTCTGTTTTTTCCTTCACTGCATTTAGGTTCTGTTTTGGCTAAAGAAAAGGAAAAGAAAGAGAAAAACTGAATATGTATGTGTGTGTATTATCGTGTGTTTGTTATCGGGTATGAAGAAAAGGAAAGAGAATAAAACAAGTTAAGTATACTTATGTTGAGCTGATGCATGTTATACATGTATATAAAAAACATGTCTGTGAGTGAATGTTTCTGCATGAGTATATATATATATATATGTATGTATGTATGTATGTATGTATGCAATGGGTGTAAGCAGTAAGCTGTAATTTGGAGAAGAGAAGATCATATAAATAGACTTATGGAAATCTTAGTTACTATCAAACAAAGAGAAGAAAACGCTGTTGCACTATGGTTGCTGGAAATAGATAAATGCTGCTGTTATGTGCGAAAGAAGAATGAAGGAAAAATGCATAAATTAAGTAAATATAGGTATTTAAATATCAGATATGAATGCATGAGAATGAAAGACGCTAGGCACATTAAAGACGTGTCTGTGTGGGTCTGAACAAGGTATCTGTTATATAGAAAAGGAAAGGATATTGGATGCATATATAGTAGCTTTTTGTGTTCCACTGTCAAAGCTTTTTGTGTTGATATGAGTATTTTCTTTAATATATGAAAATATCTAAACAAAGCGTACTGTGTGTGAGGGAAAGAAACATGAGTAATTTATTTATACATGTTGCCAAGATTTTTGCTACTGTGAGTGTGTTTAAATATCTGTATGGGGATATGTATATATAGGGAGAAAGAAGAATATGCTGTACCTATTTTCGCTTCATGCATTATAGAACGTTGCTGTGAAAAGTTTCTAAATAAATATATTAAACTCAAAAACTTTGTTGCATAAAATTATTGACACGCATAGATGTGAATATACTACTATAAATAAATATTGTTGTTTTGTGTATGCACATATAACATATTAAAGTTACTGAATTTTTATGTAAATACATATAAAATATATTTTTGGAGTGTTAGTAACTATTATATTATTAAGGATTGGGAGTTTAAATAAATTCTAAAAGAATAATAGTAATAATTATTAGAAAAAGGATTAAGTAATAAATAGATAAATAAATAAATTGTGATAAGTAGTTAATAGGAGATTAAGTGAATTGAATAATAGTAATAATAATAATAGTATTATGGATGTGAAATATTAGGCCCATCCAAGGTATCGCTCAACAAGAGGCAATCAATATGACACAAGCATGACATCACATCATTTGAGCCTAGAGGCCCAACAATCCAAACCCTAACCCTAAGGTAATCCCTATAAATAGGAGATTAACCTAACAAGGTACACATTCTAAGCTCTGCCTCTTTACTATTCTGTATACACAGAGCGCACACCCCCACTCCCTTTGGCTAAACGCCCATATGTCCCTTTGGCTAAACGCCCATATGTATCATCGAACTACGTAGACTTTAATCCCTCTCAAGGGTACGTAAGCCCTGAGATTTAATCCTAGGTCAAGTCCGTAATATTTTGTTCTACAACAGAACATTGACGTCGTCCGTGTGAACGATAAATTTCGATTCCCGTGACCAAAGATGGTTAATACAATAATAAACAGCAGTCAGATGCCTTTCATGAAAAACGATGCCTATTCACGATATCTAGTTGGAAAAAAGAGATCTGGATCTTGGTTTACGGTTTTTTGGAGGGATGAAGGAGTTTTTGGTAAATAAAAGCTTTTCTTTGATTTCTACCATGTGGATCGAATCTCGCTATGGGATGAAGAAGCTGAAGGAATCTAGGGTTACAGAGTGAAAAATCGAGAAAGTTAACTCCCAAGAGGGAAAACAATCACGACTGAATATCGCAAGCTTGATTCTCGCGAAACTATGAAGATTATGAGCAGAGTTCACGCAAAAACTGGACCGAGGATAAAAAAAAAAAAAAAGCTTGGTTCTTGCCTTCTGAAATCGCAAGACCGTGAAGATTACTAGTTGATTCACAGGAAAACACAAGATTCATGATTTCCGGAGTCGTGGCATCGATCACGATTTCGAACTAAAGAAGAAGCTGATTTGACAAGAAATCTTTAGAGCTTTGACGCACCGTCCATGGCCGACAAGACCAAAAAGCAATCTGACGAAGATTCCATCTTGAATGCATGCATGGGCTCTCTTTCTAAGCAGGAAAAAGAAAGAAAGCAGACACCAGTATTCTTTCTAAACAGGAAAAAGAAAGAAAGCAGACACCATCACTCTGTACCTCTTGTCTTCTTGATTCGCATCACCATGGATGAGAACTTTAATAAACTTGCAGAAGCTTTCTTTTTTTATAGTAAGCCTTTGTCGTCAGACGATCTTGTACAGAAGCTACGCTCCGACGATGCGATCTGGGAAGACTATCAAACCAAGCTATTCAAATTTCAATTCGATGGTACATCGCCTGGATTTTAGTTGCAGCTGTGTATCATCTTCCTAGCTTTCAGTCAACGGGGGTGGATTTGAGAATGAATCTATCTTTGTTTCTAACAATTTATCTCTCTTCTATTTTATTTCTACTTGTTGGCCTTGTTTTGCGTGTGGCTGGAAAGAGACCAGAGATCTTGACCATTCTTCAAAACTGTGTTGTGCTTAGCGTTGGGTCTGCAAGTGATTATCCTCTTTTGTCCAAGTGAGTTATTTATGGTGAGTTGGCCTGCAATGGATCATGCCCTGATTCATTTGATGAAATTTCTCCCATCCACTCACTCTGGGCTACCTTTATTAGACTTTACATTGCAAATTATGTAGTTGAAAGATTAACAAGGTGGGCTCTCTCTCACCCTTTATCAGTTAAAGAATACGAGAAACTAAAGAAGGAGCAGATGCAACCTAACTTTTTGGACATGGTTCCTTGGTACTCAGGAACATCGGCTGATTTATTTAAAACTATCTTTGACCTTCTTGTATCAGTGACTGTCTGTGCTAGACGTTTTGACATGCATATGATGCAGGCAGCAATGAGCAAGGTTAATGATGGAGCTGGACAAGGTGATCTTTTATATGATCATTTTGTTGAACAGGATGACTTTTGGTTTGACTTTATGGCTGATACTAGTGTGGACCAGAGCTCTACTTTGTGGCCATTATATGCATTCAGTTGAAACACCTGCACGATAATCCTAGTCAACATCTTATCATATGCCCAGCTTCTGTTTTGGAAAATTGGGAAAGGGAGCTGCAAAGGTGGTGTCCATCCTTTGCTGTTCTACAATACCATCGGATGCTTAGATTCAAAGAGATCCTGCAGATCAAATGTGGATGCCAATGTTGTTAAAACGTAGTTTCTACGTTGAAACAGTGAGGGTGAACAAAAACGTAAAAACGGAAAAACGTAAACGAAACGTAAGAGTTACTTCGTATGATAAAAAAATAAAATCCAACATATATTAAACTAAAACACACCAATACATTAAAGTTATCACAAATTTAAATCCAAACACTTAGTCATCAATCATCAAAAATTCATAATACACATTAAAGTCAAAACACCAAGGCAATAAAAATATAAAAGAGATCAACATCTCTACTTTAACTCATCGGAGTCAAAGTCCAAGTTAATATCATCTTCTCCATCCCCTCCCCCACTTAGAAATTCAGGAATATTTAAATCATTCAAGTTCCCCTCTTCTTCATTCAGATCATGATCATCCAAGGCAAGGGGATCTTGATCTTCTCCAACTCCAACATCTTCTCCAAAATCTTCACATGTTGGTTCCACAATCCAATCATCATCCGACTTAATGTCATCAAAGTTATAATCAATTTGAGGAGACACTCTAGGTTTTGTGTTGCCTAATCTTGAGTTAGCCATCACAAAAACAACATTATTCATTGTCTCTTGCTTCAAACGATTTCTTTTCTTTGTGTGGATCTAAACAAATACAAGAAAATAATTTAATACTAGACTAATATCATATTTTTGAAATGAAATACAATTCATATTAAAAATATACCATCTTAAAAGCACTCCAATTCCTCTCACACCCAGAGGAACTACATGTCAAGCTAAGCACACGGATAGCGAATTTTTGGAGTTCTGGAACACCATCACCATAAGATTCCCACCATGCTGCTGGACTCTTGGTTTCAACTCCATTTGTAGCAAAGGTACTCCCAAAAAGGCCTCTACGATGCTTGAATTCCTCAAGTTGCTCATCAATAATTCTTTCAAGAGCCGTATCCGCCACCATCCTTTTTATACAATCATATAATCCAACCTTTACTTCATAATCAACTTTAAATGTGGGAGAATAATGTTGTTTTGGGGTAAGGTAGTAGCCTGCAGCATACAAAGGCCTATGGAGTTGCTTCTCCCATCTTGCATCAATGACATCTCAAACAGGTTGATAACTAAAAAGACAAGAAAATATAACAATTGAATTAATTTTGTGTTAAAATGTCTATAACTCTTAATTAAATAAATTAGATGATAACTTACAATGTAGGTTTTTTTTTGAAACCCTCTTCAATTTTCTCCTTGGCACGATCCATTGCCTCATAAATGAAGCCCATTGCTGCCTCATCTGAATCAACCAACCTAAGCATTTCAATCAAAGGAAGTGCCCCTGGCAAACAAACCTCAACCTTTCTCCAAAAGACTTTTTCCATCGCTACATTTTCAATAAGCTTTCGATCTTTTAACTTTGCATATTTGGTTTTCTTCCATTCTTCTGACAAAAACATTCTTTTCACTGCATTTTTGTTATCATGGAGGCATTTCAAAGTCAAATAGGATGTGGCAAAGCGAGTCATGATGGGTCTAATCAAATCTTTGTCATTGGTGAAGGTGTGCAATATTGGAATGAGAGATGCTCTTGAATAGATATAAGTCGTAATTTTTTTCCCCTTGAAAGTTGTGTCTTTATGAATGGGTATTTTCTTCTCTTAATCTTCCAACATCAAATCAATGCAGTGAGCAGCACATGGTGTCCAATATATCTTCTTTCTTTTCTCCATCAACAAAGCCCCAGCAGCTTTGTAATTTGCAGCATTGTCCGTGACAACTTGGACAACGTTTTCTTCACCAACCTCCACCACCACTTCATCAATCATCTGAAAAATCTTGTCAGTTGTTTTGGTGATGTGAGATGCATCAATGGACTTGAGAAACACAATTCCCATAGAGCTATGCACACAAAAATTGATTATTGATCTTCTTCTTTTATCAGTCCACCTATCAGTCATTATTGTGCATCCAGTTTTCTTCCACAAAGCTTTATGCTTTTCAACAATAGCCATTGTCATCTCATATTTTTGCTTCAAGTATTTTACTCTACACTCATGATAAGATGGTGGCTTGAAACCTGGTCCATGCTTAGCAATTGATTCACACATCTTTTTGAAATCATTGCTATTCACAAAATTGAAAGGAATTTCATTGTTATAAATAGCAGTGCAAATGTCAAGACATGCCTCCTCCCTCAAATTCTTCTTCAATATGGTGTTGAGAATTACGGGAGTGGATGATCTACTTTTCTTAAAAATATCGGAGGAGGTTGTAGCACCACTAACCACTTCCTCTTGTATTTGAGATGGTTTTCCTTGTTTTGCTTCAACAATAAGTTTCAACATCTTTATTTTTACTTCCTCAGGCACCGCTATACATGGTTCAACATCTCTAGATGTTCTTGCCAAATGGTTCTTCACACAAAAAATTCCCGCAGACATTACTTTGGGACAAAACTTGCATTTAAGCTTTTTTGTTCCTAGAACTTCAATTGCATACTTCCATCCAGGATCTGACTTATTTCCAGGAGCATTTCTAGCCCTCTTCCCCCCAATACTAGTGTTACCTATACTTGCACTTGCAATCCCACTCCCAGCAGCCGGAGTGCTACTACTATCATGAGCACTTGATGAAGTCATGTGTTTTCAAACTATATTTAATCAAAATTCAAAGAAATTATCTCAATTTAAGGTTTGTTCTGTAACCTATAAATCAAACTATAATGGGTAATAAATCAAAACTGGGTTTGTTTATATAGAACATGGATTAAGTTCAAAATAGAACAGGGATTTTCGAGACCCAAAAAAACAGAACAGAGAACATCAGGGACCTTTAAGATCAAGACATATAAATCAAAACAGAACAGAGAACATCATAACAAAGTTTATACAGCAATAAAAATAAGCTAGAGAACATCAGAACAGAACTAATTATCATTCCCATCCAATTGAATCACAAAACTAGCCGATCCAAAATCAGCAGCAACCAATAAAAGTCAAGTGAATCAATGAAGTGAATGAAACCGATGAAGTGAATGAAAAACGAAAAGGATGAAGTCTAGTACTGGTACATTAGGGACTTCCGTTACTTTTTGGCCAAAATGAAGAGGATGAAGTGAATGCAAAAACAAAGACGAGTCAAAGAGAAGAGAAGGATTTCTATTACAGATCCGAACCTGGGAAGCTTTGCCGTCAACAATTAACAAGGAGCGAACAGCCAGCGACAACGGTGGATGAAGAAGAAACTCAGCAGCCTGGCTCCCCAGCGATCGCCGATCAGTGAAGAAGACAGAAGAAGAAGAAGAAGTGAAGATTGAAGATCTTGAGTCCAAATGTCGAATGAGTCGAATAGAATAGATAGGGCTTCGATTTTTTTTTTAATTTTTGCTTGACCCGAGACTGAGCTTCTATTTTTTTTTAAACCTAACCGAGTCAACTCGGTAAACTCTCCGTTTTTACCGAGTTTACCGAGTTGACTCGCCGTTCGCACCGTTTCGCCTCCAAAACTGTCCAGACCGTCGTTCTGTTTTCCGGCGGAAAAACGTAGAAACAGACATTTCTACATTCTGAAACACCGTTTTCACAACTCTGGTGGATGCCAAGTAAGAATCCTTGTCTGCACGAATAATTGAGTTAGGATTAGGTATTGACTGAAGTTTTCTACAACCACTCAAATCTCAATATTTCAGTTTTTCTAAATTAATTATGGAAGAAGGAACCCTGGTGACCTGAGTGTTCCTCGCATCCATGAAATATGGCCCTCTCATATTTTCACCAAACTCCGGGAGGTTTTGAAGCTTTGAACAATCATTAAGAATGAATACCACCAGATTATTCATATCCAAACAAGTTGGAAGAATTTCAAGACTTGTACAATATCTCAAACTCAACTCGACTAGCTTCTTCAATTGTCCAACAGATACCTTTTAAAGAAGCAAATTTCGCTATTATTATGACTATTATTGGGCTTCTATATTCAAGGTAGAATATAGAGATGTCCTTTCAGGTTAGACTATGTATGCATTTGCAGTGGCTCTAAATGTAGCCCTCCCTCTTTATTGCAGACCTAATTGTGGTGCTGCATGGTTGACCCAATACGAATTCAAGGTCAATGAGACCTATAACGGCTGGTACAAATCTGGCGTCCATAAAGTGCAATTAGATCAAGATGATCTTTTTGGTTGCCTTGCAGATGAGAAATCTACTATGGACACAATTAGACAATATTTCACTCAGTGAGTACTTATTATCCCTTGGCGTGCTAATAATCATTGCATTATTTATGTTCTAGATATCACAAAAACCTACCTAAATGGTCTATAGAAGGAAACCTTAGAAAATACTAAATATTCTTGACATTGTATCATTCCATTCAATTAAGAGCTGGGTCAAAGTTTGTTTTTTAATGTAAACGCATCAATCAACTGATTTGAGCACAGAAACTATGGCTAATAATTGACTTGCAAAGACTGCGGCTATAAAGCAAGGTGGGGGTATTGGAATGATACTTACTGATCACAATGCTAAAGATGGTGGCTTTCAGTTTGTTATCCCATGCACTATTATTAAGGGAACTGTACAAGAGCTACAGGCATACATGAACACAGACAAGAACCCAGGTGTTATGATCTTGTCAACAATAACTGTTGTAGATGTTAAACATGCACCAGAAGTTGCAGTGTTTTCTTCTGTGGGACCAAATATAATTACGCCTGACATTATTAAGCCTGACATCACCGGCCCTGGAGTGAATATTTTAGTAGCAAAGTGTAGATTTACAGTATAGTTCCCATTTTCCAAGCAATAGTGAAAATAAAATAAGTTAGTGAAATTAGGGAAATGCAAGCTGCTGCATATAACTTAGGCACCTCAAGGCATACCCCGGCTAAATCGAATCCAGTTAAAATCTGGGCACCATAAAAATAAAAGAAGGTGGACCCCAAATTAACCGAACCTGGTTAAAATCTGGGCTCCGTGTAAATTTTTGAAATTGGACCCCGGTTAAACCGAATCTGGTTAAAATCCGAGCTCCGTGTAAAATTGTAGAAGGCGGACCTCGGTTAAACCGAATCTGGTTAAAATCTGGGCTCCGTGTATTTGAAGACGGACTCAGTTAAAACCGAATCCAATTGAAATCCAGGTTTCGTGTAAAATTTTAAATTCCTTTATTGGAATCATTTTGCAACGACAATGCCACCAAGTCTATTTAAATGATTGAATTCGGGCAAGCAGACTCGTTTTCATAAATCATATTGCGATGGCAATGCCGCCAAGCCTATTTGAATGATTGAATTCTGGGAAAATAAATCCATTTTCAGAAATCATAAACCCGAAATTTTGGTGTTATACAGATAAACTGCGCTTCCCCCTGATCAATTTGGAACCCGGTAAAACTGAGTTTGAAGAATAGTTAAATCCGTGCTCCTTAAATGGACCCCAGATAAACTAAAAATTATACAGTTAAATCTGTGCTCCTTAATTGGACCCTGGATAAACTAAAAATTATACAGTTAAATCCGTGCTCCTTAAATGGACCCCAGATAAATTGAAAATTATACAGTTAAAACCGCGCTTCCATGTTCAATTTGGAACCCGATAAAACTGAGTTTGAAGAGTAGTTAAATCCGTGCTCCTTAAATGGACCCCGGATAAACTAAAAATTATATAGTTAAATCCGCACTCCATAAATGGACCCCGGATAAACTAGTAAAGCTTAAAAAGCCAAGGCGACGCGAACCCGGCTCTTATAAGATTTGCGAACAAGTCTTATAAACGTTACGATGCATCGGAATGACATTTTGGGGTAATCTGTCATTGTCATGTTGATCTTGATCAGGTGGAAATGTTTAGGTTTTCATTTTAACAAATAAATCCTGAACATGTGACGATTGGCTATCACCTCGGATTCTTTCTTTGAAGTATAATTCAAAGTATTAAAGATGATTGGTTTTTAAGTCATCTGTTTATTAAAAATGCATGATTATTAATAAGCATGCCTGTTTATTAATATCGGTGGAATATCTAGTGGATTCTGCGTAATATATCTTGACTCTAGCCCAGTCATTGAATAGAACTCTAAACATATGTTTGAGTTCATATAATCAACTTAGTGTTGAAATGAAAATAAAATTCGGACATGAGATCCAAGTTAAAAAAATCAATGCATCTTGGCAGCCCAAAAAATTGGACTACCAAGCTGGGGGGCAGAAAGTGGACAACATTTAAGTTGCCATGATGATATGAGAAGAGGAAATGAAAGTCCTCGTGGCGTACATAAATTCTCAAATGCTATCTTGGGTTTTTGGATGCTGTTATTGAAAAAACACGTTATCAATAACTGAGATCAAGACAAATAAGAACGAGAACAAAATAAAAGACAAGCAAAACCGGAAACCCGGATATTTGATGCAGAAGGCTTCAAGGTGAATGAACCTGGACTTCACATCTAGGGGCAATTCAATTAAAACTCAAATCCGAAGTCTAGTGGAAAGATACAAGAACTACCCTTTTTCTTACACAAGCATTTCTGTACTTAGAGATCGGTAGGTATGGAGGTCTTTCCCAACCTCTTTAGTTAGACAATCAGTTATATACATCAAAACTCAGATAGAAGCTGAACAACTCAAGCATGAGATTCAGATTAAATAGTCAGCACGACCTGGAATCTCGGGCTTAGAGTATATTAACCCGGAATCTCAGGCTTAAAGAATATTAACCCAGAATCTCGGGAGTAAAGAATATTAACCCGGAATCTCGGGCTGGAAGAATATAAACCCGGAATCTTGGGCTTGAAGTATATAAACCCAGAATCTCGGGGTTAAAGTATATGAATTCGGAATCTCGGGTAAGCATGCTAGGAACCTCAACAATCACGAACACCTGGTCCGGACTGGAAAAATAATACATCCTGGCAGCTCCTAGATTTGAACTACTAGGATGGGGGGGCAACAGAGTGGACAATGAGGAATTAATGAAAAAACATTATTATCAATAATTGGAATTGATGCAAACCAGAAAAGAAATCAAGCTCGGACAAGCATTTGAGTTCGACAAGAAAGAAGCAAACTGAATGATTTGCACAAAATAGTAAGTATTTTATATTGATTATGATTTACTTACATATTGTTAAATGCAGAAATATAAACCGAGTAATTATCCCAGGAAAAATTGCTATAAAAGCAAGCAAGACAATCAGTACATCCTGGCAGCCTAGAGACCTGAACTACCGGGCTGGGGGGAAACTATTACAGATGTGAAATATTGGGCCCATCCAAGGTATGGCCCAACAAGAGGCAACCAATATGACACAAGCATGACATCACATCATTTGGGCCTAGAGGCCCAATAGTCCAAACATAACCCTAAGGTAATCCCTATAAATAGGAGATTAACCTAACAAGGTATACATTCTAAGCTCTGCCTCTTTACTATTCCGCATACACAGAGCACACACCCCCACACCCCCACTCCCTTTGGCTAAACGCCTACATATATCATCGAACTACGTGGACTTTGATCCCTCTCAAGTTTACGTAGGCCCTAGGATTTAATCCTAGGTCAAGTCCGTAATATTTTGTTCTATAACAGAACAAATAGCAAATAATGTTAATATTATTGGGAAATGGTAAAAGAATAAATAAATAAATAATAAATAAGGAATTATTATTATCTAGGGATAATAATAATAATAACAATAATAAAATTATTGTTGTTAAGAGGAATTATTAACTAACTGAAAGAGTTACTAAATAATAAATGATGAATTAAAAAGGATGTAAATAGAATAAAATTCACCGGGAGTGGAAAGGTCAATAGGGGTAAGGTTATCCATTAGAATGTTGATTATAAGAGAAATAACACAGTGATGGTATTATAGGATATCCGAGAAAGTTGGGAACCAGTACCGAAAGGTGAACATACTACTAGCGCCAAGGTCTAAGGTACGGACGTGTACTGTAACTCTAACTCTTATGTTGCTTGTATGCTCTATATGTGATGAGATGATTCATATAGTCATGGACAAGATTGGGTCTTGGGTCATGGACTGTGGCTAAGACTGGGTCTTAGGTCACAATGTTAAATACATTCAGCTTTTATATAAAAAACGGGTTACAGTCTTGGTAATACCGTATGGATGTTTTCCTAGCGCTGAGGACACGCCGGGGGCGTGGCATTGGTTTATGTGCAAACTAAGTGGGCCTTACATGGGCTGTGTGCTATGTAAAGGTGAACCTTACATGTGTTGTGTACTATGTAGGGGTGAACATTACAATTGCTGTGTGCTTTGTAATTGTTGAGATATAAACTATTACATGTGTTGTGTGCTATGTATGGTTTTATGCTGAAATGTAAATGAATGTCTGTCATGCATATATTGTTATATTTAAGCATAAGGTTAACTGTTACCTGAGATTCAATGGGCATTGAATCTCAGATTTTTACCCTAGCTTCAGGATCAGGAGGATCGAGAGCAGGAGAAGGGGGAAAGCAATACAAGTAAAGACTCGGAAGGAGTTACACTTTGGAATAGTATCAAGCATAAGTTGATGAACCCTTCAGATTACTGTAACCCAACACGTCAACCGAGATTACCGCAATGAATGTAAGTTGTATCACGTTTTTATTCCTTAGGGAATTTTAATTAACCAGCATATGTCTGCGTATATGAAATCAGTTACTCAGTCGTCCAAACGCCTAAGTACGCTTTCTGCTGTGTTCTACTCTGATCTGTTAACACCATTACTTAAATAAGTACACTTGAATTAGTCTAATAATAACCCTAGGGCCATAATTGGACTTCATAATGGACTTAGGAATTAAGGGCGTTACACTTATTGAGTGGGTTTTAATCTTAATTACACAATTAACACTTTTAGACGGAGTTTGGTAGGCAGAAATTAATGAAATAAAAAAAATTAAAAGGACTACTTAGTTAGTTTAATAATGAGGAAGGAAGTAACAATAAATAAGGCAGTAAATGTAATGATGTTTTTGGTGAAACGCTAGGAGAATTTTTTGTGAAGAGTAGTAAAGATTTCTCCTTTACATATGGCAATGAAAGTGAACGTAGATGAAACTCTCTAGGGTCCAAAATACAAGACATTATAACACTACTAGAAAACAATAAATTTGCGACGGAATTTGCGAGGGAAAATTATTCCGCCGCAATTTGTGAGGGAAAAAGTTTTTCCGCCGCAAATTGCAACGAAAAATGTTTTTCCGCCGCAAATTTTTGCCGGCACTAGTATTTCCCACAAAAAAAATTGCGATGGAACAAATTTTGTCGCCGCATTTTGTGACAGAAAAACTTTTTCCGCCGCAATTTGCGACGGAAAAATTTGTTCCGCTGTAAACTGTCAGTTCCCACCGACAGTTTGCGACGGAACCACTTGTTCCATCGCAAAATGCGGCGGTTTGCGACGAAACAAGGCGTTCCATCGCAAACTGTCAGTGCAGTTTTGCGATGGAGCCCCATGTTCCGTCGCAAACAGGCCGGTTTGCGATGGAACAAGTCGTTCCGTCGCAAACCAATTTTTAAAACCCCCCTATTTCTTCTTCTTCTCGCACATCTGAAGCTTATTCTTCATCCGTCCTCGTTGAAGCTTTCTCTCCTCACCAAGTCCGGCCACCGTCCCACGGAGCTCAGCCACCTCCATCTTGAGCCCTTATCTGCCTTTCTTGCTCTTCTTTCTCCGCCTCAAGCTATGAACTTCAACGGGTATGTTTTATTTTTAATGATCTTTTGTAGAATCCTTAATGTGGGTAACTTATTCTTTCTCCGTCACACATTTGTGCAATATATGATTTCAATTTTTAAATTCTTGCTCTAGCTATGTATAAATGCCTTAGGTTTTGCATATTGTTAAAGAAATTGCCGACGATCTACTCTAAAATACTTTAGTCCTTAACCATGTTTGAGGTAGTTAGTGTTATTTTTGCAATGAAATATTTTCTGGGCAATCCCAACAATATACAAATATATATGTTATAGGATATAAAAATTAATAATTATAGTGTATATAAACTAATTATCTTTAAATTCTCTAAATTGAAATAAAAATATGGTATTACGTCATTTATTTTGTTCCACAAAATAATGTTATCTTAATTGCATGTTTATTCAATTAAAAACAATACAATAGTTAAGAAATTAAAAAAAAAAAATTTGCTATATTATTCCTTGAAAACATTATCAAAATGAAAGGGATAAAAAATACAAATATTATTTTATATGAATTAATTATACAAAATATTCTTATTTTGCCTACCTATAGAATGAAATTAGATTTCTTTTGGATTCTGCTGTATGATGTATATGAGTTGGATAATAAATTGAAATTTTTTAAAGGTTTATGTGTAAAAATGTTGAAGAAATGAAAACACAAATGAATGAAATCTATTTATATATTACACGGCAGTAGTAGAGGTGGTCTTGAAGGACAAATAAATTGAAGTAGGATAAATAAATTGACTTTGTAATGTTGGTTTTGCAGAAAATAATAGGGTAAAGGAATTAGAACAGACAATGAGGGAGCAAGGACAGATGCTTAGAGAGATGCGAGCACTTTTCTAATCCCTATCGAAGGGCAAGGGTACGGAACTGCCTCCTGATGGTGACGATGACCAGACTGCTATTGTTTAAAGTTTTTTTAGTTTATTTTGGAACATTATATTTGTAATATTTTGTTTTTGCAATGTAGACTCGTAATATTTTGGAACATTATATTTTATTTTTATGATATATAATTTATTTTATTTTCTAATTTTTTTTACATTTTTATGAATTTTTTTTGTTTTTTCGGATTTTTTTTTATTTTTTTAAATAATTTAGAATTTTGCGAAGGAAAGGTTTTCCCTCGCAAAATCTGCCAATTTGCGAGGGAAAATTGTTTTCCCTCACAAAATGTGAATTTTTGCGAGGGAAAATTTTTCCGCCGCAAATTTCGAATTTTGCGAGGGGGAAAATAATTCCCTCGCAAATTCAAATTTTGCAAGGGAAAATTTTTCCGTCGCAAAATTCAAATTTGCAAGGGAAAATTTTTCCCTCGCAAAAATTTTCATTTTGCGAGGGAAAGTTGTTTTCCTTCGCAAAATTTGAGATTTTGCAAGGGAAAATTTTTCCGCCGCAAAATTTGAATTTTGCGAGGGAAAATGCATTTTTTCCGTCACAAAACTGATTTGCGAGGGCTTTTTTTGCGACGGACACTTTTCCGCCACAAATTCTGCCGCAAAATTATTTTGCGACGAAAATGCTTGTTTTGCGACGGAAAAATTCCGCCGCAAAAAATGAATTTTCTAGTAGTGTTATTAACTACTTCCTCTGATCTTTATTATAAGACACCAACTACTATTTTTTACAAACCAAGAAATGGAAGTTAACTCATTAATTAGGTCTAAAATTAATAAATGTTTCCAACTTCACCTCCACTTTAATGATGTAGCTTTAAATGAGTTAGTTAAAAATGAGGACATAATAGGAAAAAAGTAATAAATAAGTTAGTTAAAGTAAGTTGGTGTCTTATAATAAGGGCCAAAAAATATTGGTAGTTGGTGTCTTATAATAAGGACAAGAGGGAATAATTTATTTAAGTTAAAGAATGTTAGTTAAATCATTTAATGGGTCTTAAATTGATAAAATTTACCTATTTTACCGTTATTAAATAATATGATTTTCAAATGTGTGTTGTTAGTGTGATCACCCCTCTCTCTCTCTCTCTAAGGGTAAAATTAGAAAATAATCATTAATTACTCTACTAACGCCTTATATATGTTGGACCAAAATTTTCTTTAATTGGTGTTTGATTAATTAGATGATCACACATCAATGAGAGTTGGCACAGATGGTAAGAGATCCAGGATTAGTCCCTTGGGACGTGGGTTCGATCCCCTCTGCCGTCGCTGGGACTCCTTTGATAGGCGATCTCGTAAGTCCCTAGTAAGTGCTCTTAGAGCCCGGGACCGTGCCCTGACCTTGGTGGGGAACCCCTCCAAAACTTTTTCAGTATCCAGAAAAAAATAAAATTAGATGATCACACACATGCACCCACATATAGATTGGAGAATTATACATATGAAGCCTTGAAGAGATCGAACAAGTTAAATAATAGAAGGGGTATCAAGAGAGAGAAAAAAATTGAAAAAATGTGTAAAGATCATACATATATAATATACACCAACATTAAATAGTTTAAATAGTTGAGTATATATAAAACACCAATAATTTTGCTCTCTTTTCCTCGTACATTAATTTGCCACCAACGATCTCTCTCTCTCTCTCTCTCGTTCTCTCAATCTCTCTTATATCAGGAAAATCGGCAAAAAATATCTGATTGAAGATTTAACGGGTCAAAAGAGACTGATATAAATTTAGATATTTCTAATCAACAAAATTTTTGAGCATAGATTTTTCTTCGACTTCCCTCTTTCTCTTTCCCTTTCACGTTTCAACAGTTCCCTGATTATTCAGTCCCTTGTCTTCCTTCTCTCACAATATCATTGTTGTCAATGGTGGATCAACCCAAACTGAAAGAAAAGAATTTATTTGTTCTTTATTAAATTCAAAATATATAACAACCCTTACCTAGAGGTGACTCTGGTTACCTGTGGACTCACCACCATTGTTATTTATGTGATGTGTAAGAGCCTTGCAACTCAGAAACACACATAAATACATTCATAATTTTCTTAGCTAGTTTTTTATGACACGAGAGTGAAACACATATATATTGGCTTTTAACGAGAGATATTGATCCAAACGAGGAGGAAAACTTGAACAATGACTTTGTTTTCTTCTTTACTTATTTTCCCCTCTCTATGTAGAGTTCACATTATGTGTCTATCTTTTAGTTGTCCATCCCTCTATAGTAGAGGGATGTGCTTTTATATATATATATATAAATTATATACTGCTTTCTGAAATGTTTTTTTGCACCTAGTATCTTAACTTAATTAATTTTCATGATACTAGTCTTACAAATAAATATTACTGAATGCAGGATTGAAAATTAATTAATTTGAGATACTGAGTGCAAAAAATATTTCAGAAAGTAGCATATAATTTAGATATAAATAACAATATATGAAAAAATAAAATAAAAAATACTCATCCCTTTAATAAGGGGATGGACACAAAATGGATACATAATGTGGACTCGATGAACAATCACTATTGTTTAACTCTTTATCTGCTTCTTCCCTTTTGTTTCCTAGATTGGCGCAATGATGTACGTACTGTGTATGTGTGTGACTAGCCTTCACTTTAAACTTGTTTCAAACAAAGCAAGCTTGGGGCAGTGAGCATAACATTTAAGGTCGTGCATAAATATGCTAATCGTATCGAAGAATATGGATAATATTTTACAGTACTTTCCATAAGATTGGGCATAAGATTGCAACTAAATGAATTATCATGCCTAAAATTACGGTGTCTGTGGTCTTTAGATGGCACATAACTACCGTATACCATTTGCGATGATGCTTACAAGTTAGAACACCAAGTGACCCACCCAACCCCAAAACCACCGTCCTTCAATGAAGTTTGACACGTGGTGGGTCTTGCCCCACGTGTACATGTTTTTCATGGCATTATGATGATGTGACACGTGTACAAGTTCGCCCTTCGCAGTTCGCACATACACTTACTCTGCAAGTAATCATCTTTTTATAAATGGGTTAATACATAAAAATACTCATAATTATTTTCAAAAAGTGTTTTCTAATACAAAAATGTTAATAAATTTTTCCAAAGAGAATAAAAATACTCCTCCAGCCTTTAATTAAAGATATAGTTAACTTTTTTAAAGAGATAAAAAAAAATTACTTTAAAATGTTGATATTTATATTTTTTTATTATAAATTTGTTTAACTTATGAATTAATATATGATAAAATAATACATGACACATCCTATAATTAATCAAGTTATTTAGCCTCATTAATCTCTCCAAAAAATCAATTATATCTTATATTGGGTCTGTAATTGGGTTAGCAGTAGAAGTGATGACTTAAAAGCTATCTGAATTTTATAAAAACCCGCTAAGAAAAAAGTCATGTTGTAATGTGATTTATGTTTGGATTTCCCATTTGGATTTTGCAGAAGTGACAGAAGTGACTGATGAATGTTTGGATTATTATTTGAAAAGTCAGTTGAGATAGAAAATAATTAAAAAATGATAGGAATCATATTGAATAATACATATACATAATATTTTTATATATTGAGATAATTAAAGATAAACATGTATGGAAGAGTGTAATCGTATTTTCAAAGAGAATTATCTTGTGACAATGGAAGAGTGTACAGCTAGCACTTGGTTTGTACGTTATGATCTGATTGTTTAGACAAGCTTGCTGCTTACACGTATGCTTTTGAAAGGGATTTTAGTTGACTTTAAAATGGATCGTTAGGCTTTACCTAATAGTTCTTAATTTAATCTGGCGGCAGGTAAGATCAGTGAAATCGATGCTATTCTGAAGCCCGCAATATCGATCGGGAATTCCCTGAAATATCGATTTCAGTCACCAGAAAAGCAAGAGAAAGAAGACTATTAAGAGAAAGAGATTAAAGAAGAATCAAAATAAACTCTGGTGGTGCTTTAATTACCTTGTAGGGATTATTCTTGATCTTCAAGTACACGAAACTTCACAACTCTGAACAGTTGGAAAACCACACATTATTCCGTATTGAATATCAAAAAGTTGTATAAGAAACTAATCATGGATACTAACTTATCAACACATGAAACTCCCAAGATTAGAGTTGAAACTAACAAATGCATTTTGCATTGTTGCCCAAAAAGATTGATTTGAACATCGGAGAGCTGTGTGAGAAAAACCATGGACATTAATTTATCGTCACATCAAAATTGCAAGATTCATCTGTCATCGAACAGCAAAGAGAAGGAAGATTAAAGGAGAAACATCAGAATAAAGTGGTGTTAATCCTTATAATTTAAGAAAAATCTGAATGATTAATCAAATTATAACCTGTAAGGTCGGTGACACTTTCTTGATTAGTGCCCGCATGCTCCTTATTTTAATTAAAGCATTAAAGTAGACACCACACACAGACAAAGTGCGCTGTAAACAAAACACACGACTACTTAAGAAGCCCTAAGGGATGGTCCCATTGGGCTTAAATCCTAATGTCATAAAAGCCACTTCGTGTTTAGGGTGTGAAAAGTTGACTTGTGTGGTGTTGAATGCTCTGATTAAGCCAAAGTTTTGATTTTGATTAGTAAATTGGATGAATCCAGAGGGTAAATGATGCTTCTGATAGAAAACCAAGTCTAATAATGATTCAACCCTCCAATTATTGTTTCCACAGTCGTTGTTGAATAAAAAAGTTTGTCACATGACCACGGATAAATTAAAGATTACCATATCTTGAACCTCACCCACTCTCTATTTTAACATTGATGGCCCTTCATTTCTTTGGCCCTCCCTCTTAAATTTGCCACATATAAATCACCATACCATATTAAAAAGGCATCTTGAGGGAGAATAAAAAGGCATCTTTATAAGTTACGAGAATAATGTTTTAATTGTATGCGAAAAGAAGAAATTGCATGTGAACAGTATATGCATACAGTTTTTGTGCGATAAACAAGACTTACGTTTAGTTAAACGATGACGGATCCTGTGAGTGCAGTCAAGTTACATCATCGCCGTAACTTCTTATCATCCTCTGACTTTTTTTTGGTGAGTAACACAGTAAAATATGAACCGGGAAAAGGAAGTCTGAGGGAAAAATTATATTCTCATTGATAAGTTAAGTTTACTTGTACAGTGGGTCTCTTATATAGAGGAGACCAAATAATAAAACTAACTAATTGGTTACATCAGAAACATAACAACCTTCTAACTAGTGATTACAATATTTCATTTTAGGTTGAGTTTCTTTCATCATCTTTTTCTCATCATCTCTTATAATCTTTAAATCATATCTGTCCAATCAATATAATATTACTTTAATTTTTCTCTCCCCTTCCCAATCAACGGCCTAAATGAGCTGATGAGGGAAAAGGAGAAAAAAACCAATGAGAATATCTCCTTCCCAATATTTCAGGTAATATGCTCGGTTAGTTAGTGATGAATTTTTTAATTGAAAACTAAGGAAAACGGTTAAAAAGACATTTTTACTTCACCATTTTTTCTTTTTGAAAAAATCTCATATATTATTTCAGGTAATATGCTCGGTTAGTTAGTGATGAATTTTTTAATTGAAAACTAAGGAAAACGGTTAAAAAGACATTTTTACTTCACCATTTTTTCTTTTTGAAAAAATCTCATATATATATGTGTGTGTGTGTGTGTGTGTTGTTGCATTATGCTCAGCCTGGGATGCGTCGGCGTCACGAGAAGCAATGCAAAGGATGTGGGCTTTAGAGCTTTTGTATGTGGAGCAAATTTGGAATGTGACTAGGCCTTGTCCAGGTTATAATTCTGACTGCTTACAGAAAAGAGCATTCATTGGGCCCTAATGGGATATTATAATATGCTCCATCCCTTATCCTAAATGTAGGAGATGGATATATAATTAATTAATAAAGATTTAAAAAATTAATTAAAGGCCTTATTTGTGAAAAATATAGGTTGAATTCCTCTAAATTACCCATTTTACTCATTTATATTAAAAACTACTCACTAAATGAAGAAACCCCTTTATTAATATGCAATCAATACTCATAATTTAGAAAAACAAATTATAAATTTAAGAGGAAAAAATGGATTGAAATTTTGTATTTATGACCGAAACAAATCCATCTACAGGTTCTTATATTTAGAACCAAATTGATAGGGCAAAACTTTATAGCCTAAGACTCTGCAAGTGCACGAGTTGTATCAAGTAATAAAGAGTAAGTACTTAGTACTCACAACTTCAGTTAATAATTAATTTTACACTTTCCTTTAAGTTGAGCAACTAAATTTAATTTAATTAAGAAAATAAAACCAAAATTAAGATAAACAATCTACCGCAATAATCAAATGAGCAACTTAGAGTCACTGATCCCTTATTAACTTCATAAACCCTTATTTCATTAATTTAATTACTCTTAATATCAATTTTGTTAATCTCGAGTATAAATAGCTATAAGTGCCATTTATAACCCTCTCTTAAATAGAAATTGTTATGTCTAACAAAATTTACTCAAGACGCAATTTAATTTGGACACACTCTTCTACAATTATATAGGGCTATTAGGTATATGGCCATCTTAATTGCAAATTAAATCGTAATATAATCCCATATTACTTAATCTCATAGCCTAACTAAAATCTCCTTTGTCAAGATAAATCTTAATGCTCGAATTCATATTTAATGATGACCAATCACTAAATAGATAAAATTTAACAAGATTAAAGAACCAAAATTAATGCTAATTATAACTAAACAATAAAAAATAAATTCTAATCCATTAATAAGTTCATAATTCCTCTAGGTTACAAAATAAGTTAGCCACGCATGACTTCCAGATCACAGCAACAGTAATATTCAATATTCAAACTCAGACATACGGGTGAATGATAGGAATTGGAATCAAACTAAAGTCAAGAGAGATAACAAAAACCAAGAATAAGAACAAGAATCAGCAAATCCTCTTTGCGTTTTTGCTTCTTAAATCTTGCTGCCGTCCAGTCGCTTTGAATTATTGTTCTCTTGTTCTCGGCCAGCTGCGTCTCGTGCTTTGAATTATTCAATTCCTTCCGTCCAGTCGTGTGTCTCTGGGTTGCTCTGCGTGTTGCCTCCCTTCAATTGCCATCACGTCATCTCTTTTATTTATTTATTTATTTATTTATTTATTTTTATATTAAAATTTTAGGAAAAGGATTGGGTTCACCCACGATCCAAGGGCAGGGTGAAATCTCTTTTCCTCCTAGGTGATACCAATATTGGATAGGGTAAGCCGTCTATTACTTTCAGACATTTACCTAGGCACCCAGGAGCTAGGATGCCTCCCCCGGCGCCTTGACCAACTCCAGGATCGAACCATCTCGCTTTGATGATAGTGTCCAACTCCTCTACGAGAGGGTACGTCTTCTCTTTTTAATTGATTCCTCTTTGCGTCTCTGGTGCTTAGCTTTTAGGTCAAATTCCATTAATCAATTGAATGACTTTGTGGCCCAGCTTCAATTGCCATTCAATATCCATGCGGCCCAATCCACTTTAAAGCAATTGAAATAAAGCCCACCGAAATACCTGATGCTTCAATGCTAATGCAAGAACTAAATAATAGTATTATATCAAAAAAAAAACTAAATAATAGTAATAGTCATAATAATAATAATAATAAAAATAAATTTTTATTTCTTCTTTAATTTTTATTTACTTTCTAAACTTAAAAAATTTTATTTTAAATTGAAATCCCACAAATAATGCACCGATTTGATCTGATCTGATAATAATATAATCTTATAGAAATTTCTTAAAATTGTTTAGATAACTCTCCAAATATCTTTAAAATATAATTTATATATAAAAAATATAGAGAGTTATCATAAATGGAATATAAAGTTAGAGAGATTTTTTATTTACCTTTCACTCTATGTTTTAATGGAGAGAAAATGAGGGTGAAAAGAAAATTAGGAGGGAAAACTCCTAAAAATAGTAAACACTTTTACCATTTATGGAATTTTTTCTTCTTAGTATTTCTTCGCCCCTATTTTCCCCTTACTTTTCTCTTTATCCGAACATAGGGTAAAGTTATGGTCAACCCCTTAATTATGATTTTCTTTTATGTCTTTTTTCCATATTGATTAGATTAAAATTTCATTAATGGTCATGCCTCCTAACAAGAGTCAAGTCATAAAATTCTCATTAACTTCGTTTCTTTCCTTTTCCGAGTTTTTGATGCAAATGTGATTTTATCATTTTTTTAAAAGGATATTTTCTTAAATTTTAAGGATTTCAACTCTCCGTGCAAAAAATAAATAAATGATGACCAAGTGAGGTGCCTTCAGAATCTTCCATATATTGATACTTTTTGTGAAAATGGAAAATTTGTAGAAGTCCAATTTGAGAATATTATGTCATTAAAATTTTCTGTACCAAATCTGGAGAATTAGATTAGAGTTTGGGTCATTAATATGTTGATTATGCTTGGGCCGGGGCCTCTGAAAAAAGATGCCTCTCAACTCTGTAACTGTTGCCACGTGGCACTATGGGCCAGTGTGTAGGGGCAGACCCAGAAAATAATTGAATGGGGGCACCATTGGTGGGGGATTGGGGCTGCTCCGGAATTTTTTTTAAAAAACAAAGTTTTAAATGTATTAAAAAATAAAAGAATATAAAGAAAAAAATAAAGCTAAATATTGTTAGAAATAATAAGGTTGAGCACTAAATAAGTTCAAATAATTAATATTGGGTAAAAAAGAACATCAATTTAACAGAAGACTTCCCAATGTTTTGTTTTCATGAGAAAATGTTCCCAACCAGTGCTTTATATAGGCGAGATGGAAGACTTTTTTTTGGGAAGAAAATCACCTAATAAATTACGACATTAATTGGTACATTGAATTAAAAGATTATTCAAATATGAATATTGGATGCATGCATGTATATATAATAGGAAATAATCAGGTCCCTATAACTTTTTATTCTTTAATCTATAAACTCTAAAAATATTATTGCTGATAGAAATACCAAGTGCTGTTAGTAATTATCAAGGCATAAAAGGGGATTTTTTTTTTTTTTAAAAAAAAAAAAACAACAACAACAACATAAAAAATCAAAAATCACGTGCCCCCTTCTGTACTACCTCGGTCCGCCCATGCCAGTGTGAGTGATAGAGAGACTCTAAATCTTGAGCTTCACATGATTCGCGAAATCGATGTATTTTTTCTCGAATTTCTTTTAAAAAAAGGTAATAATAAAATATCAAGAGAAATATCACTAGCTGAAGAGTTTGTAAGTATTTGAGAGGTTATACCCCAAGAAACATCATGAATGGTTTTAGTGTGAACCGCTTGGGACCCAAAAAAAAAAAGAAAAGAAAAACAGAGGGAAGAAAGAGGCAAAAAGAGGTTGACGAGGGATCAGAAGTCATTAATTAGAAATCGGTTCAATACAAAAATTTATAATCTGTGTAATTAAAGGGACAAATATTTTTTTATGCAAAATGAAGTGCTTTATTAATCTGGAAAATTTTTACTTGCTCCGATCTATTTAACCAAGAGATATATATAACTTTAACTAACTAAAAGACAGGTTGATAATTTTTCTCACGACTTGCGAAATCAGCAACGTTCCTTTATTATGTCTAAGTGCGTGGTTGTCTTAGTTCCCCAAGTTATTTTGCCTTAGATTGGGACTACGTCAGGTAAAATTTTCGTGATTTTATTTACAGCTTTGGGGAAAAAAAATACTATTAGCATAAAAAATTAACATTGGAATATAATATTACGCTTAATCATGAATCAATAGATAATTTCTACGGGTCTAAATACAATTAGGTTTAATGCATAAATTTAGAAACTGATTTGCATTGCTCACAACTTAAAATAATTATATAATTTGCTATAACTTTTAATATTGTTAGAACTAATTAGTGTTTTCTATTCTTTGTACAGTAGAATATGCTCTGTAATATTCCATTGCAATACACGTACAGGTGACACGTACAGGTGACACGTGTGTGGTCCTCAATATATATAGAATGCTGAGGTCCTGAATTAATCATCTCGACCATTCAGCTTTTCTCATCTGTGTGAAACTTTCTCTGTGATTCCTTTTTCTTACTAATATTATATATATTTATTATCATGAGAATTTCATAGCTAGGTTGGCTTATATAGCTAGCATAATTTTCTTGCTCATCTTAAGGTCCATACTTTCGGCTTGGGGCCTGCGCCGGACGCACATGTCCATGCCATTCATATAACAAGGAATTCTATGTTTAAAACATTCCACCACTTTGTTTTTATTTATAAATTTATTTTCATTAAAAAATTTGGTCTTATTTATAAGTCCAGTTTCATGTAATAAATGAAATTGTAACAATTTTACTCATATTAGTTATACACATAAAGATAGAGAGAGAGAAAAAAGTTGAAAAATATCCAATCATAAATAAGGGCAAAGTTGGAAATTTACTCTCATAATCATTGAGTTAAATACCTTATCTTGATATGTGAGATTTAGTTAAAATAAACTTATAAATATGACCAAAATAATATGTAGGTTATAGTGCGTTTGACTTTGCCGACGGGCGGGGGAGTCTTAGATTACTAACTTGTTGCCTCTTCTCCTTTAACACTAAATAATAAAAATCTCTTATCTCTCATTATTTCTCAACTATATATCAAATAAATTGCCTAATTGTTGGACCTAATTTGATATTCAGGATGAGCTTTGATTTTAAATGTAATATCTTTTTTTTTAATCTCTTATATTATTTATAACATTTCTCTAAATTAATTTGTCAAACTTATAAAATGATATATATAATGTTATAATGAATTAATTTATTCGGCTTCATTAATCTCCTCAAATTAGATAAATAAGTCTTACATTAAATACCAAGTAGGTACCATGTATTCTTCTTCTTCTATATATACATATATATATTGCATCGTTTTTCTATTTGTCCCTGTTAATTCAGTAATTATCCCTACCACGTCCATATTTCATTTGTTACGTGCTTAGCATGGTGAATAAGGGAAAGAGAGGGAAATTAGTACAACAACGATGATATACTTCATTCAGTTTTAAATATTATATAAAATTGATTTTATTTTTGAGAGAAAATAAAAAAAGCTAATTAAATTACTTTAAATTATTCATATTTGTCTTTTTTTATCCAAACTATTTTTTTAACTTATGAACTGATATATAATCTAAGGATACATAACATACGATATGATTAAGTAACTTATTTAATTTCTTCAATCTCTTCAAAAAAAATCAAATTAAATGCGTCTTATATTTGTTGGATTTTGTGTCTAAATCTCATGAATTATGAATAAGAAGTGAGTTGAAAAAGAAGAAGAAAAGAAAAGGTGAAAGGAGAGTGTAGGTAGAAGTTTCTTATTGGACAAGATATGAGAAGTGGAAGGATTTATAAGTCTTCATCACTTCACCTCTCTAGTTTGCCCCTTGGGGTACACCACTTTTGTGGAGGAGAGATGACGAAGGTCGACCTTGATCCATCGTGCTGCCGCTGTCTGATAGTGTGTGTATGTGTGAGAGATTAAAAATAATTTTTTAATTTTTGTCCAAATAACCTCTGAATTCTTACTAATTCCTCATCAATTGTTCCTCCCTAACACCTTTTTGTTTCTATACATACATACATTTAATTTTACTTTTTGAAGGATATATTCCACACACCTAGTTTGGGACACACACATATATGGAAAAATCCCAACAAAATAACACTTGAATTTTAAAATTTTAAATATGTGATTTTAAAAAAATGAGTTGTCAATTACTTTATTATTCTAGTTATTCTCATTATTGTTATTGTCAACAGAATTTTAAAGTTGAAGTAATATTTTTCTGTTAGTTACCCTAAACACACACAAAAGAAATTAAATAATAAAATCCAGATCCCAATGAAGGGAATCCAAGCCAAACCATGTTTGTACGGTGCTCTCTCTGTAATGCGCTACATTACATAATGTATGAGATTAGCATGATACCATATATGAAGACTGAACCCACTTGCCCCAAACTTTTTGAAGGATATATTCCACACAGAAAGTTTGGGGATATATATATATATATATATATATATATATATATATATATATATATATATATATATTGATAAGTATATATTTTATAATTAAATAAGTATAGATTTTGAGATATATGAGATTGAATTTATTAATATTCTATTCTTATTTAATTATCTTTTATATATTTTTCTATCCTTTAATTAAATATATGATAAGAGGATATTTTGTTACAAAATCTATTCATACCATTTATTATCTTGCAGGAGGCATTATATTAAGAGATAAAAACGAACCAAATAATAAAGCATCAGCGTGAGGACGTGAGGAGATAAGAAAGAATTTCGGATGAATGCAAAACAAGACGTGGGGCCCGCGGAAGAAGAAAAAAAACCTAAACTACATCTATTTAGAAGGCATTTTGCACAAAGGAGGGGACGTGGAGGGCAATTCAATAAAAAAACGGAGAAGACGTGGAGCACGCCGAAGAGAGCACACGCTGAAGGCATCTGGAGATAGAAAGGAACACACACGCGCGGCGAGAAAATAAATCACGCGGAATCAACAACAAAGAGGATCAGAGAAGAAGCAACACAGACGACAATTAGGGACGAATTGGAGAGAACTGGGCGGCAATTCAAGAACAAAGCAGAGAACGCACAGATAAAAAAGAAATAGAAGAGGTTGTTGGGTTTAGTTGTTCTTGATCTTGGTGTTGTCTGGTTCTACTCTCTTATCATTCTCCATAAATCTGAACTTGAATTTTGATTTTGCTGTGATCTGGATTGAAGCCATGTCTGGCTAATTTATTTTTTAACTTAGAGGACCTATGAACTTGTTTGGATTTTAGAGATTATTCTCACTAATTAGTTTTGCTTATTTTTAATTCAGTTTATTTAATCTTGTTTTGATTGTTATTGTTTAGTGATTGGCCACCATTAAACATGTTTTGGGGATTTATGATTGAACTAGAGGAATGGAATCTTAAATTGACCTTGAATTAAATAATGTGGAATTAGAATTTTAATTTAATTTGCGTCTAGGATAGGCATATATCTAGAAGCTCCACATAATCAAATTAGAGTGGGCCCGAGTTGAATTGCATCTTAATTAGTCGTATGAGACATTGCATGATTAATTGAGATAGGTATATAAATGGACCGGAAGGCATTTATAAACATTAATACTATAGATTAACTGATTAAATTAAGTTAAAATTAATTTCGTGGGAATAAAATCTAATAAACAAACAAGGGATTAGTGACTCTAGGTTGTCCTTTTGATATTAAAATTTGCTCTCCGTGAAAAGTTCTATCGATATTGATTTCTTATCTTATTTGCATTTCTTTCTACGTATTGAAAACAATTCTATTCAACTTAAACGAAAAAGGAAATTTGACATCTAACTACTAGCTAAATTGAGTCTCTGTGAGATGACCTTGATTTACCACTTGCTATTTTCACGACCCGTACACTTGCGGTGTTTAGTTAAATTTTGGTAGCATTATATATATATATATAGACACAAAAGAAATTAAATAATAAAATATAGATCCCAATGAAGACTAAACCCACTTGCTCCAAACTTTTTGAAGGATATATTATTCCACACACTAAGTTTGGGATATATATATAGGGAAAATATTTTCTTATGTTGTAGGAAAAACATTATCTCATGTCACATACACATGAAATGGTGGGACCCACATATACATATATGAATTTATGTATATGTGGGTCCCACTATTTTATGTGTGTGTAGGAATATTTTTTTTCTTATGTAACATGAGAAAACTAAAGCCCTATATATATATATATATATATATATATATATATATATATATATATATTCTTCTTAAGTTTTAGAACGCACTATAGCTTCGAATGCCTTTTTAATGTCTAATCGCATTTTGCCTCAGATCTTCCAACAAAAAGCGTATATGACGATATGAGTGCTCATGCATGTTATTTTCCTTTAAATATGACGATATGAAGTGGCTTTGCAAAGCGATGAGAGTCCTTTTTCCCTCTGTTTTGAATACTAAATCATGTGAAAAAGCATATTCATGTGGTACCTACTTGCGGATTTTCATGTAGCTAGCCAGACGTAATATAGAACACGATTTTCATTAAAGAATATGGTCGAATCTTGAAGGATTAAAGAAAAAGTTGAATAAAAGATCAGGTTTTTAACTTTAATTTGTTATTATCATATCGTCAACGATGATGCAAGGGTTAAAAAGCATTAATCGCTTTCTAAACAGTCCATACGACCATATGTATAGTATATAGTTTATATAATATATATAGTGCAGACATCATTTCGTATTAATGTACTAGTTTATACAACAGTTTTTTCATGATGCATGCACACTCTTCCCCCCTAGTCAAAACAATATAATAGTGTGATTATAGGCTAAAAAGTAATCAGATAACAATTAAAATTAATTGATCGGCTAATCATTACGTGTAATATTGCACGCAAGGTCAACTTTTCACATAAAAATATTTACGCATGATTGACTTGAGAATAATATGGTGAAAATATTACTTCTACTAGCTAGTTTCTTCGAAATTGCATCAAAAGAACATGTAGTTCATATGAGAGCACCTATAGGAAATAGTGCAATCAATTAAAAGTTTATTCTTTTATAGTTGCAATGTTATACCAAATAATGCCGAAATACTTTTATTATTATACGGAAAGTAGTGTAAATTATTATACGCATGATTTGTGTGTATGTGTGTGTGCATAAAACATATATAATGATTCCCCCAATCTTAAAAAATGGCAATAAAGCATCTATAATTTAAATTTAAAAATGTTAGCTAGGTAAGATTTTAAGGATATGACCTTCCTCTATATTTTTTTTGTTGTCCTCTCGATATTGTTCAACCAATAATTATGTATGACCTTCAATATTATGTTTCACAGCCCCAAGCCTCCTTTGTTTGAAACAAGTGTTCAAATTATAAGGTCAATATTATTTTTCCAGTGCTCTCTCCATTTCATCATCACTTTATGAATTGAGATTATATGCTTCCAGTAAAAATATTTTTCCTATGATTTTGATGTTTTTCCACTTGAAAAGACAGCTAGCTTTATGTTGCTTCGCTTCTATAATTTTATCATTATTGAGTTTATGAAAAAAATTTGTCATGATTTTATCGGAGAGTTGCATCTAGTGGAAGAAGTTATTCTTTCACAATATGACAAACAAGTTAGGTTTGAATCTCTAATTGAAAATTTGCTTACATATAATTAGTATCGATCAATGCCTCGAACAGAATTTCTCCAATACATGATGCTTGTACACGGTATAAAAAAACTTGTGGAGATTTTTTCTTCTGATGAGCTGACGAAAGTACTTCAATAATTTGAGGGACTTCATCAATAGCAAACTTGGATCGGTTTGCAGGTCTTAGAATTTATGATTTGCACATATTTTAAAATAAGTGGAATGGTAATTGCGATAAATAAAATCCTGAAGAATTCAATTATTACAATTTGGAGATGTAAACTCAGCACTTAATTATGCAACAAAGGAACCATTAATAATAGTACTTATTCAGGTGGGCTTCAATCTTAATTACACAATTAACACTTCTAGAGGGAGTTTGGTAGGCAGAAATTAATGAAATAAAAAAATTAAAAGGACCACTTAGTTAATTTAATAATAAGGAAGGAAGTAACGATAAATAAGGCAGTAAATGTTATGATGTTTTTGGTGAAACAGTAGGAGTATTTTTTGTGAAAAGTAGTAGAGAGATCTCTTTTATACTATATAGCTGTGAAAGCAGACGATACTCCATCTCCGGTCTAAAATATAAGGCGTTGTAAACTAATTCATATAAGTTAAAGAATGTTAGTTAAATCATTAAATGTGTTTTAAATTAATAAAATTTACATATTTTACCTTTATTAATGAATGTGATTTTCAAATGTGTATTGTTGCGGTCACCTATCTCTCTCCTGTAAAAGGGTAAAAGTAAAAAAATAATCATTAATTGCCCTGATAATCCTTTATATATTTTGAACCAAAATTTTCTTCTAGAAGACTTCTTATAATGGTAGAATGAAACATTTTCAATCAGGTTTGTTCAAAACACAGATTAAGAATCAAACTCTTAACCACTAATTACTTTAAAAGATGAGAGTCTTTATCACTCACTTTAACGTTTACTTAATTTTTAATACACACACAGCACTTATTTGATGTTATTAATTTATGCAATGAAAAAGAAAATAATTTCCTTTCTTCACACCAAACAACCCCTGCCCCTTGCTCTTGCTTCTCTCAGATATGAACTAAACCTCGTAATTAGAACAAGCTGTAATTGGTGTTTGATTAATTAGATGATCATGGACACACACATGCACCCACACATAAATTGGAGAATTATATATATATGAAGCCTTGAAGAGATCGAACAAGTTAAATAATAGAAGGGGTATCAAGAGAAAAACAAACTGAAAAAATGTGTAAAAATCATAGATATATAATACACCAACATTAAATAGTTGAGTATATATTGATGATGATGACTAGCTATCCCACTGGCAAGCCTTTCTTGTCTCACGTTTGTAAAGGCTGTAATGTAGGAAATTACAATAAGTCTATATGATTTTATTTGTTATTGAAACTTTCTAGTGATTATGATTCTTTCCTTAGAATTGAACCTCACTCGTACTATTCCCCCCCCCCAAAAAAAAAAAAGCAATTAGAGAATATAAATTACATAGACTTTTTATCGATAATATCTTCATAAAATACTTACATATCAATTCCAGTTAACTAGTGTAAGCATTGGATGGGGAAGAAGAAGATGAATCATAAATGCACTAAAATTAGGTGACGAAATGTTGAGATCATTTGGTGATGGGAAACCAATTTAGAAAAAAATTAGTGGTACTTTTGAAAGTAGCGTACTTTTGAAAGTGGCGGATAGAAATTAAGATACCAACAAATCTCAACCAACCTCTCTCCCAGATTCCAAACACACTCCCAATAATTTTGCTCTCTTTTCATCATACATTAATTTGCCACCATCTCTCACTCTCTTATAAGAAAAAGAAAAATCGGGGAAAAGTCTCTGTTTAAAAATTTTACGCCAAAAGAGACTGATATAAATTTAGATCTGTCTTGGTCAATAAAATTTTTGAACATAGATTTTTCACTGATTTTCTTCTTTTTCACTTTCCCTTTCACGTTTCAACTATTCGCCAAGTATTCGGTCCCTTGTCTTCCTTCTCTCACAGTATCATTGTCGTCGATCGTGGATCGACACATACTGAAAGAGCAGAATTTATTTGTTCTTTATTAAATTCAAAATATATAACAGAACGAACCAAATTAAAAGGTGGAATATTGTATTGAACATAATAATCAGAATCATACCTCTGGTGCCATGCAGACTCGGCGCCTGGGATGTAGGCTTTGCTATATCAACAATAATATAACAAGCTTTTACAAACGACTATTACATAGGACTATATATATATATATATATATATATATATAACATAATATGTGGCTAGGAACCTTAAACCCTACAAACGAAAAAAATTAAACAAAACAAAAAACAAAACATGACAAGTAAAGATAAAAATGATATTCCCAAGATAAAAATGGCCTCCCCCACTAATCAAGGCTATAACAATTTTACACGAAAATTCAAAGAGCCCACGGCTTTACGGTGGTCACAGTCACAGAGACTGTCGAGTTCTGATCAGAGTAGACAAGAGTCGTGAAAACACGCGCCGGCGCGTGTGTGCATGCCTACTATTCCCCGATCAAACCTCACAAGCCACCATCTTCTGTGGTGGTATTTCAATAATGGAGGATACGACCGCTGGTCTGGCTTTGTCATCGACATCGTTAACGTCTGTTGGTTGGTTCTTTTGAGGTTGTTCTTGTTCTTTTCGTTCCGCTGCTTGTTGTTTTTCTTCTTCTTCGTCTTTCTTCTTCTGATCTCCAATATTGATGGTCACTATATCACGTTGTTTGTCCTGATCCTCACCGACGTCGTTGTTGTTCTCATTACTCACTTCCTCTTTGTTTTGATTAGTTACTTCGCCTTTGTGTTCTTGGAGCTTCTCGTCTTTAACTGGCTTGTTCTTTCTGTACATTGCATATAGAACCATCTGTACGATCCCAAACGATAACCCTACTACGTTGGGAAGCTGTGCCCAGCATAAAACCCAAAATAATAATAATAAGATTCAGAATAATATTTTATATTTTCTGAAAAAACAACAAAACTCAATCAAAATGAATCAATTATGAGGCAGGACGTAATTTGACCTCCATAAATTTTTCGAATTTTCTCGATATTTAGAATTCTGTTCTATTGTTATGTTTACACTCACATATTTGGAAAAATATCCAAATACTGAACACTACATACATACAGACGAAATCGTCCAATGAAAGGAGAGAAATTAAATAAAAGATGAGTTGTAGAAACTTACAGTGATATAGATGTCCTTGAGAGCTAATCCATAGAAGAGCCGCGTAACAGCCCTAACTGTTTGGATAAGAGAAAGAGGGAATGGGAAGAACTCTACGCTCTTTGTCTTGATGACCGACCTCTGAAAAAGAAATCAACAATCCAAAATTAGTAAACATATTTGTAAAGAACATAATATTTTGGATTGTAATTTGTATTACGAACGAGATCTTATGTTAAAAGCCGCTAGTATATGATAATGCAAGAATTTAATACTCACGATGTTGCTGATAAGAATGGCTGCAGAATCAATGATGGAGAGCGCTACACAGATCCATCCAAGAAGCTTAACTCGAGAAGCTGCTTCTTTGGTGAGTAACTGTGATAAGAGAAGAATAGCACAAAATCCTCCAAAGAACAACAGAATCAATCTTAATGTTGATATCTGCATCAGGACAGTTCAATCATATATTAATAAGAAACTCATCATGAGGGACCTCAGAAAGAGACAGAGAGAGATCTAGGAAGAGACGCAGCTAGTTAGCATACCCTAGCTTTCTTGGGACAGTAAGTGAAAAAAATAGCAAGGTAAATGGTCTCAATCACGCAACCAAACGCATTAATTGTGATAAGAAGCGTCTGATCTCCGGTCTTCACATAGGCATAGAACAGCCATAACATTGCACTGAACAGTGCTGCTATATATGGCACCGATTGAAACCCTTCGGTCGTCTTCTTCTTATATATTCTCAAGAATGTTGGCCTGCAACACCCGACCGCCAACGTAATTATTTGTCTTCGATCCAAACAGAAAAGCATCATTATATGTATGTAACAAACAACAATAACCAAATATACTTACACAGGTGCTAGAAAGCACAAGAAGGAGAAAATGTCACTGAGAATCCCGAACACCAAAACCAAAGGACCGTGATGAGCCATGGATCCGGAAAAAAGAATAACCTTTTTCTCTCTCGATGATCTCTGATGTAGGAATCAGAATTCCCTAGAGAAAGGAAAGGGTTTTCAGGTTAGTTTGTGGAGAGCACTTGTGTTTCTCTCTCTATATCTCTTTGGAACTGAATTAAAATGTGAGAGAGACGAGGGCTATATATAGAGGAGTTTTGGGGGGTGATGTGCGTGGAAATGACATAGACATGGGCGAATGTGTTATTTTGCGTGGGCACTATTGAGACTAAATATTTGAATAAGTGATTATTGACGTATAATATAACCAAGTTGTTGTAATGTAGTTCTACAATAATTAAACTTGGCCCACCCCCTCAATTCACCTCACCATATATACGTGGTGTTACTTACGCAAAATGTTTTCCCCCACTCCTCCCTCACGTGTCCTGGCTAGTTTCCCTCCTATTTCTTTTTCCACATGTTTTGCCTTAACCCCTTCCATCTATTTTGATCCCAACATATTGGAGAATTCTTTATTTTCACTTCTTTCTAGATTTCGTTTTATTTATTTATTTTAATCTGTCATTGTTAAAATATTTAGAATATAATATTCAATACTTTTCTAGAATATTGTTGCAATTTTATATATTCAGTCCAAAAGAGCTTGCTTTAAGTACAAACTAGTTTTAAGTTCACTAAATATTTCTATGAAGAATATAATATTTTAGAACCAACGTAGAGTTGTTCTAGCAGTATAAGACCTGTTAGATCTTTGAGTTGGAGTTCTAGAAGAGACACTTGTATTAGAAAGTGCAATGAATCCATAACCAGATATTGGATGATAGCATAAGTAAAAAAGAATATAATACTTTAGAAGAAAATTTTTCAGAAAAAGATTTAGGGTGTAAATTTACCCATTAAGCATGCCCTCATGCGCATATATGATACCATTGAGTTTGAGTGCAATAGTACAAATGGAACATTCATGCATACTGTTAAACCTGTGTAAACTTTTTGTTGTCATATGTATAAGGGAGATATTTTATGTGTAGATTTTTACCTTAACCCTTTTAAAAATTTGCATAAATTATGTAATTTGAAATAAAAGTGTATGAATGATTTGGGAAAAATATTGAGAGCTCTTTTTGTTGTTAAGTTCATAACGTCTTGAAAAAGTCTCCCTTGTGCAAACGGTACATGTGTATATTGAAACTTTAAGAAAGCAATCATCTCTAAAAAGTAACAAGACCCATTGAAAGAATGATAACACCTTTCTTTATATAAATAGCAAATGAATAATAAATGAACGGTGACAAGTAATTTTGTTTTTATATACTAGTATTACCACACACACACACACACACACATATTATACACACACTATCGTTTCATCAAATATCTATTCCAAATTTAAAGACTGTCTCACATCCTATTGATTTTGATATTATATTATTTGTTTAATTGTCAGCGTAGCTCCGTCTAAATTCATACCCACAAATCATTAGAGTTCATTTTAAGTTTTTGACGAGATAGAATGTAGTAACAAATTTGGAACTATTTCTTCAATGACATTGATCAAACCCTAAGAAATCAACCATCTCTAAAAAGTAACAAGAATGATAACACCTTTCTATATATATAAATAGTAAATGAATAATAAATGAACGGTGACAAGTAATTTTGTTTTTATATACTAGTATTACTCCTATATATATTACACACACACACACTATCATTTCATCAAATATCTATTCCAAATTTAAAGACTGTCTCACATCCTATTGATTTTGATATTATATTATTTGTTTAATTGTCAGCGTAGCTCCGTCTAAATTCATACCCACAAATTATTAGAGTTCATTTTAAGTTTTTTACGGAGACATTCACCAAACCCTAAAAAAGAAAAAAATATTCATTTAATCTGAACATATGAAACTCATTTTTCAATCCCCTACGGAGTGCGTTTAAAAGTCCAATAAAAAGTCCACCGGCACACTAAAATAAAGAGATTCATTGTTCTTCATATTTTCATCTAAATATATTCTTTGCTCATCTACTCTAGACAAGATGAGCATTTGACAAGATCTTGTTGCGATAATTATTCTGCTTCCTTTACCAAACCAATTTTGATTTTCTGCTAAATTCATTAATTGACTTACATAATCTAAATCATCAAGTACAAGAAGAACCTTTTAATGGCAGAGTAGCTTTCTTATTATAACATCTCAAATTTTAAGACTAGAAGTTAATGAATAAGACTGAGATAAGTAGTCTACTAAACCAATAGAGTTAAAAGTCTTAAACTTATCATGAGGAAAAGCTTAAGATAATTATTAAATATTATTTTGGACATTTAAGTCCAAAATAATTTTGCTCATCTCCTCTAAGTCTAGTGTAGAATATTTGAACACCAAACTTGACACGTGTAATTAATCGAACACCAAACTTGCCAATTCCCCTCCACGTGTAATTTGTTTGTGTAATTTGTTTGTCAGAGAGAGGGAGCGACCCTAGTGGCCAAAATCAACATGAAGGTCGTCCCAGTGACAATATCAAGGAAGCTAAATAAGGTATTTAACCATATCAAATGTTGTGTTATTATTAAATTAGATATTAATCTATAAGTTAGATAAATTAGTTTTTTAAAAAATGATAAATATAAACTTTAAAGTAATTTAATTAGCTTTCTTAAACTCCTCAGAAAAATCAATTGGATCTTATATTTTAGATAAGAGTTAATACTTTTTTATAAAGGATATATATATTCTTATATATATATGCTTTTCTTTGAGAGCTTACCAAGTTTAGAGCATACCTATGGGTTTAAAAAGCTCTTACAAAAGAATTTAGAGATTGCTCACCAATAAGGTCATCCATCAAGAGTGAGATTCAAACTCACAAGCTACATACAACCTTATAGTTATGAATCAAATTTTTATCAATTGGACCAACATTTATACGCAAATATACATGCTTAGCTTTTTAGTTATGATTGATTGATGCATAAAAATATAGTTAATATTATAATAAGAATTCTCATGACTCATTCCTATAATTAATCCGAGGAATTATTTGGTGATTCTTGCTTATCTACCATGATTTAGCATTAGTTGTGTTTCGTCCTCGTCGTATGAGAATTGTTTCATCGTCACTTTGGGAACTCAGATATTTTGTTGGCCCTAACGAGCTTTCTCAGGGTTTTGACCCCCTCATGTGCGTGCACTTGTGATTATCCCCTTTATTTTTTTTTTTAATAATTTTTTACAAATAAACTATTGCTTTAATCTTCATACCTAAAAAGCTTGTGGGCATGAAATAATTTTAATTACCTGACCTATTACATGTTCTATGCATGCTTGAGGCTTGACATATGAAGTGGGTTTATTTTCACAAAAGTAAAGGTTATAACTTATGAAGATTATTATACGGTCAAGGGTGTAGGTGTTATATACTTTTTAGTTAAACAATAAACTAATTAACGCCCAGAAAAATACTGGTATGAAATTATAGGTTCAAGAAGTTTTCTGTAAAATTTCAAAATTAGGGAGATTATTGACAATTATATGAATTAAAATTAAAGGGATTTTTTAATATTTCGCTAAAATTAATATATTGAATTTGACATTTACAAAATTTACTACAGAGAAAATTTTCTAATTAATCCATCTCACATTAAGAAAACCTATTTCATGTATATAGCAACTTATTAGTTTGGAGGAGTTTATCTTATTCCTGTGCCGCCGGTGAGAGATTAATCTTACTGTTGGTGGAATACACTCCTTGTGTTGTACCAAATTAAAAAATTACAATTAATTTGTTGAACTTAAAATATTCAACATATATATGTTGTCCTTTTTTTTATTTTACTAATTAAAAATAATAAGTAATGTTAATTTGAACTCTTAAAAATATAAATAAATAGAAACAATTGTTTTTTAAAAAATAAAATTAAATAGAAGATTGGGGAGTATTACATTCATACTCATTCTTTCATTATCAAATAATTAAGTCTTTATAAATTTTCTATGAAAAAATAATAATGCTTTACAGATTTCGCTTACAAGTTCACTACAAGCCAATCTACTTGATTAAAATTTAACAAATTTAAAGACTACAAATTTAAAGACTTAAAAATAATAAAATTAATTAACCCAAATGTTCTTCTGCTGCAAGTATACAAATCAAATATATCACTTGTATATTAAATAAACAATAGTAACAAGCCACTGTGAGGATATATTTTTTATAATTCTAAAGTCACTCTTCTTGATTGTTATCATTAGCACATCTCTAAGAAGATAATTATAATTCGAGGACTCCCCAATACTAATGGGGTAAGTATCCACTAACAAAAGAAAAGGGATTACAGTTAAGCTATATAATACTACAATATTCACTTAAATCAATTAACTATATATATGTGTGCGCGCGCAGCTCTCCATACGTACTAATATATTAATCAGGACCAAACATAGCTTAAATTCAGGCTAATAGTGCCACACTTCCACATAGTAATTAATAAATGGCCATTTAAAAAAGACTGTGAAATGTCTAAACTGGGAAGGAATGAAATTAATAGCAATTAACAATTATCAGTGGTCCAATCGGTACTGTAATATGACCTCATCAACTTCCTTTTAGGATGGTTCGGAGACCTAACCCTCCACTTTTCAAAGTTGAAAATTAGCACTCTCTTTAACAAAACAAAACAAAAAGTGTAACATGTTTTAAAAACGATAGTTACAGCCACAATATACATAGCAAGAGAGATAGCCGACATATTATATTATATGTCTGTGTTTTTTCTTTTCCTAATGAGTTAAGTAGCATCTAACTCTATGAAGTATTTTTTAGTAATACTTAGTATTTTAAATTAATTTTTTGTATATCCAATACTTTAAAGTATTTTTCAGATAGTACCAAATATCCTAAAATAATTTTTTTATATCCAGCACCTTGAAATATTTTTTTAGTAGCATTTAGTTTCATGTATGAGTGTAGGCAGTGGTGGACCCAGAAAATAATTGAAGAGGGGGTATCATTGGCAAAGGGATTTGGGGGTTTGGGGGCAACGCCCCTGAATTTTTTTTTTTTTAAAGTAAAGTTTTAAATGCATTAAAAAACAAAAGAATAAAAGGGAAAAATAAGACTAAGTGCGGTTAGAAATAGTAAGGTTGAGTACTAAATAAGTTCAAGTACATATATAAGGCATTTTTCTAGGATTTATTTTATGGAATTCCATCATAATTGTTTTATTATCAATACTATCAAATACATCTTTTTCAATATAAGACACTAAACAATCATTCAACTATTCATCCTCATTTGATTACGAAGTGCAGTCTTGATGTATTAAGGATGTACACTTAATTTAAGGGTGAGTACTTAATTTAAATATGTATTAATTATCTAATTTAAATTTCCTCCTACTTTTTTTTTTTAAACAATTGTCAAAGTTTAGGGGGCATTGCCCCCTGAATTCAATGCCTTGGTCCACCACTGAGTGTAGGTTACCCGTTGCATTGCTACTTATTAGAAAAAGAAAAAAACTTGAAAAACAGGGTTGTATTAAAAACTGCTTTAGAATATTGTGTGCAGCTAATAAAAGACTTTAGAGTATTGGAATACATCAAAATTTAGTTTAGGATATTGAGTTTTACCGGAAAAAAACACTTCATCAAATTTGATATCGCTAGTTAACCCTAATTACTACCTTAAAAGCTACGCAAATAACATAAAACATTAGACATCGGGATAAGCCAAGCAAATACTCCTTTCTTTTTGCTACTAACTTATTACTACACCTCCATGAGGAATCTAAAATGCTTTGATCATTCACATGAATTTGCAATCATTATTTATGTGAACGCTAAGTTTAAATCTTGATGATAAAAGCTTTAATCGTTTACATTAATTCGTAATGATTGAAAACGAATGAGTCATGTGCAGTAGTATAAGTAATTTTTAATTATTGATGATAACAACATCTGGCCATGATGAATCCCACATGCACGAACCAAATAAAAACGAAAAGTCTAAAAAGAGATCGAGTCGCGGGGTTCTAATTTTACAAAGTGGTACGTTACCTGACCAAATAAAATTTTGATTGCAATTTATGATTATTTAAACGTGTGGATCTAATTGCTTCAAGATTTCGGAGTAAATCTCCTTCACCCGACACATATATGATTGATTGATCTTTTTAAAAAATAATAATAAATAAGGAGATAGATATAAACGAATATTATCGTCCCTGGCTCCTGCAGAAGTGATTTATATGGGGGCTTCTTTTATATACTCTTTTCTCTAATTTTTTGTGGCTAAAAAATAGCCTAGGAGCATAGATTGGGGGACACCTGAAATTTTTTGCTTGAATTTCCCCAAACGTCAGCTTAATATATGAATATAGGACTTTGATTGAAAAGAAAATGAACCAATCCGATGTTGCTAGCTCATACTGGAAACCTTTGTCTTTTACGCCCGCCTCTTTTGCTTGTATATTTAAATGCCACGTCCATGCTGAATCCAGCTTCATCGATAATTATTTAGTGATGTGGATATTTGAGATTATTATGTACTACTACTTATATATACATTTTGGTAAGAAAATATACATGGGTTAATCATCAAAGTTATACTCTTCGTGTTTTTATATTTTTCAAGAATGAAGGACTTGAAAGAGATGAGTATAATGTTCTAAATAATAGATGTTATATTAATTTATTCAATTAAATTTTTTAATCTAATCAAATTAGGTAAATATGTTTTATATATATTGAAGAATATAATATAATAATAAATATTAATATTACTATAAATTAATTATATTATACATATTATAATATTTCATACAACTCATACAACTTTTTTGATGCAAAAAAATTTTGGTGACTTGAGTTGGGAGTTAATTGGAGTCAGAGCAGGCCTCAAAACTCAAAAAACACTTACAAAAAGATATTTATAGATTGCTCACTATTTAAGTTTCACATCTACATTGTAATGATTCATCAAACCGGTACATCTTTTTTGATACAAACATGTTTTGGTGAAAGTATTTACATATTGCTCATCAATCAATTAAGTTTCACATGTACATTTGAAACTGGGAGACGGTTATTTACTCGTTAATCATTCATGTAAACATGAATATTGATTGTTGTTATATTTTTATCCTGAATTTAAAGTTTAAAGATAGTCTTCGTAGATGCCAACGGTGATCGGCAGGTTTATGTTTGGCCTAAAAAGGACATGTAGGCAGGTTAGTGGCATCGTGCATTCGTATAAATGATAAATAATCAAGAGTAAGACGAAATCATCAAGAGAATGATATTTATTAATTTTTAAAAATACCAAAAAATGAGAGAAGTTTAATTGGATTTAATAAAATGAATATTTGGGAGGATAGATTTATGAAGTAAATTGGTCGGGGGAATTCAAAGTTATTATGAAGTATGGTACTAAATTAAAGCATGGGAACTAATTGAGAGTGAAAGTCCCCCTTTACCCTAAATTGCAAAACATATAATGTCAACTATGCTTCTCTTATTGCATGCATTTTATTAAAAATATGAGTATTTTTAATGTAAGAAAAAATTATTTTTGTTAATCATGCATATATAAGAGGAGTGTTAGTGCGCAAGGTTTTACTGAAGCAGGAGAAATTATATATACTTGATTTATATAAAAAATAAATTATATGTATATGTCAAAAATAAAAATATTGATAAAAGGGATAAATTTTTTTTAAAAAAACATATTCTTAAACTATTTTAAAGAAGTTTTGCAAACTTAAAAATACTTAATTTAAAAAAGCAACATACACTATACGCTGAAATAAATAAAATATATTGCTCAGAAGCGGTGAAATGTATGACCTTTTATCTCTCTCTCTCTCACGCACACATATATTGATATATGCGATATAGATATAATATATATGGCTAGTTATGCATTTATCATTAATTCATTATCATGAACAATGCAACTCATCTTTTAAATTTCGTACAATTGATTACTTAGATTATTATGTGTCTAATAATATCAAACTAGATCTAACGACAACCACGCACTATCTATGCATTGCCGGCATTCCCTGCACCCGCTCTCTCTCAGGAGGATTCATGTTATAACCTTTCGATAAATTAAATTCAATATCGTCGACAAATTTATCATTAAATCATCAAAATATAAGATAAGCTAATTTCCCTTTATGTATTTTTTTTTTTTGGATGTCGCTCACCACGACTGGGTTTAGTTCAAGATTAGCCTGATGATGATGGCGGGCGGGGTGGGACCCTTGGACCATTGAGACGGCGGCACGTATCATGAAAAACATTTTCTGGGACCACTCATTTGTCATATGAAGATGTCTGCCAGCTCAAGCTAAACTAATAGCTTAAAGCCAATAAATATCCTGTTCATGATGATGACTACTGGATAATTCTAGAAGCTTTACAATCAGTGAAAACTATGGTACCATCATTCCATCAACAAAACTACTAATATGCGTGGTTCCTTAAGTTATGCGAATAACAAGGATTTTAATCTATCGTTACTTTACTTCATAGCCTTTCTTTTTCATCCGCTGTTGAGGTTAATCAATTAAATACTCCGTTTCTTATTCAATGACATTGACCAAACCCTAAAAAAGAAAAAAGATTCATTTAATCTGAACATATGAATCTTGTTGCAATTTTATAATATAATATAATATAATATAATATTCAATACTTTTCTAGAATCTTCTTGCAATTTTATATATTCACTTCAAAAGAGCTTGCTTTAAGCTATAGACTATGAAGAATAACATACTTTAGAATTAACGTAGAGTTGGTCTAGTAGTAAAAAGCTTTACTAAATTCTTTTAAAGTCTCCAGTTCGAGTCTGAAAGAAGACACATGTATTGAGAAGGGCAATCACACACCTAGAACTTGAGCGTTAACCATGCATGAGCGTGAGTTATTTTCATCTGAATTATATTGATTCATGACTTTACGAATAATAAAACGCGGTCCTAGTGTTGAAATCACTTTTCAGGTGTAATTTGATGCACAGTGGAAGCCGCCAAAAGCCCCTTGCCAAATCCCCTCCACTGATACCAACAAAGGCAAGTTAATTATATAAGTTAATTAATCGAACACCAAACTTGACACGTGTAATTTAATAGTACTGTGGGTTGTAAATGGAAGCTGTATATGGGGGTGTTCATACTTCAATATTATAAATTTTGTCAGGACAATCTGATATTGCGTTTTATCTCAGACATCTTTTGACTGATCACTTTTCAGTATAACCTTAAATGGTTTTGCTTTTGAAGCTGTTCGGCTCGACGGGACAATGGATAGGCCCTTCGTAGATTATAAAATACAAAGAAAGAGGAGAAACTGAGAAAGTGAGTTTTTTTTTTTTTTTTTAGCCCTCGGGTAGGTATAGTTGGGGGAGACATACTTGAAAGGCATGACCAGGAACACAAGATAAAATTGTAATTTAATCCTCATATAATCAGTGGCGGAATTGGCCATTGGCCAGCTGGGGCGTTCCCAACCGATATTCTAAAATTTGTTAATATGTATATGTATTTATTATATGATATTTTATTTAGTCAATAATTTAGCCCCAGCTATATTTTTATTTTCTTTATAAAGATAATGTTTGGTTCATTACTCATTGGACAATAAGAGGAAAGTAAAATTCTTATTTGAGATACCTACTGAAAAGGTTAATATTATCTTATATTTTATTTTGATTTATAATTTTCGGTTATTATTTATTTTTATTTTCAATGTTATGTGATACTATTTAGTAAATACTCTCTCTAATCCTTATTCTAAGGCACCAATTAACAATTTTTACAAGCTAATAAAAAAAATTAAAGTCATTAAATTTGTCCTAAAATTTAAGTAATTTTTAATATTATCCATACTAATTACAGTAAACTCTAATATCATATTAATTATTACTCTCACTCACTACTTTTTTTGATTATGGGTATACATGAAAAAAATATTTAATGATTTTGGAAACAAGTAAATACCTTATGCAAATGACTAAATACACTTGTTAGTTGCCACTTTATAATAAGAACTAAAGGGAGTAGATCAATATATTCATTTTTTGACCCGGGCTAAAAAAAATTTCTGGTTCCGCCACTGCATATCATGATACGAATTATAGATTACAACATCAGAATATATAAAGGATATGCATGCTTTTTAGTTATGACTGATTGGGGTATAAATATATATATAGTTGTCCATTCATAATATAAGTCACTTTTACAATAATTTATTGATTCATAAAATAAGTCATTCACGAAGTAATTAATACTACATTCGATTCTAAATGAAAGACCTAGTTGATTTTGTTTAAAGATATTAGAGAAGCTAAATAAGGTATTTAATCATGTCAAATGTTGTGTTATTATTAAATTATATATTAATTAATCTATAAGTTAGACAAATTAATTTTTAAAAAATGATAAAAATAAATTTTAAAGTAATTTAATTAGTTTTTTTTTAACTCCTCAGAAAAATTAACTGGGTCTTATATTTAAGATAAGAGATAGTACTTTTTTATAAAGGATATTTATAGTCCTAGGTTAATTAAATTTTAGGGCTTACCAAGTTTAAAGCATACTTACAGGTTTAAAAAGCTTTTACAAAACTATTTAGAGATTATCCACCAATAAGGTCATCCATCAAGAGTGAGATTCAAACTCACAAGCTACATACAGCCTTATAGTTATAAGATAAATCTTTATCAATTAGACCAATATTTATTCGCAAATATACATGCTTAGCTTTTTAGTTATGATTTTTTTATGGGGTCAAATTTTAGTTTTGAATGATTGATGCATAAAAATATAGTTAATATTATAATAAGAATTCTCATAACTCATTCATATAATTAATCCTAGGAATTATTTGGTGATTCTTGCGCATCTACCATGATTTAGCATTAGTTGTGTTTCGCCCTCGTCGTATGAGAAATGTTTCATCATCACTTTGGGAACTCAGATATTTTGTTGGCCCTAACGAGCTTTCTCAGGGTTTTGCCCCCCTCATGTGAGTGCACGTGTGATTATCTCCTTTATTTTTTTACTAAGTATTGACAAAAAAACTAATGCTTTAATCTTCATACCTAAAAAGCTTGTGGGCATGAAATAATTTTAATTACCAACGAACGTATTACATGTTCTATGCATGCTTGAGGCTTGACACATGAAGTGGGTTTATTTTCACAAAAGTAAAGGTTGTAACTTATGAAGATTATTATACGGTCAAGGGTGTAGGTGTTATATGTTTTTTAGTTAAATAATAAACTAATTAACGCCCAGAAAAATACTGGTATATGAAATTATAGGTTCAAGAAGTTTTCTGTAAAATTTCAAAATAAGGGAGATTATAGACAATTATATGAATTAAAATTAAAGAGATTTTTTAATATTTAGCTAAAATTAATATATGGAATTTGACATTTACAAAAATTTACTACAGAGAAAATTTTCTAATTAATCCATCTCACATTAAGAAAACCTATTTCATGTATATGGCAACTTATTAGTTTGGAGGAGTTTATCTTATTCCTGTGCCCCCGGTGAGAGATTAATCTTGCTGTTGGTGGAATACACTCCTTGTGTTGTACCAAATTAAAAAATTACAACTAATTTTTTGAACTTAAAAATATTCAACATATATATGTTGTCCTTTTTTATTTTACTAATTAAAAATAATAATTAATGTTAATTTGAACTCTTAAAAATATTAATAAATATAAACAATTGTTTTTTAAAAAATAAAATTCAATAGAAGCTAGGGGAGTATTACATTCATACTCATTTTTTCATCATCAAATAATTAAGTCTTTATAAATTTTTTCATCATCAAACAAAGGTGACTATAGAAAATATATGAGGAGATAAATGAATAAAAAGAGAGGATAATTATAAAAAAGAAAATAAACCTAATCTACATCTAATTGTATATATAGTCATAAATTTGAGTATATATATGTTGCTCTAAGTTCGTGATTACTGAAATGTATCTTATATAGTTCACAAATTGTATATTTTGTATCATTACTGAAATGTATAGTTTATAAAAAAATAATTATATCGAATATTTGGATAATAGCTTTTGGTCCCAAAAAATACTAATTAGTATTTATAGAGTACTCCATATAATTTCATTAAGTTTGGGTCGTAGGACGTAATATTCGCATAGATCAGATAACGAAAGTGTCGTTGTAGGCTGCCGATTTTGCTCGGAGTGTTCACACCTGGTAGACAAAAGGGATTTGACTACGATTTGATGGGTTGGTGCCACGTGGAATAATAGTTTAAAACTAGGGAGAAATGATAATTTTATCTTAAAAATAAGGGCAGATGGTAATTTCAACAAAGTTACTGTTTATTTCTGTCTAAGTTAACGGTCAACGTCGGTCAACTAGCAGCCCGTGTGACTTTTGCTCCTAAAAGGTAACCACATGTGTATTTTTATTCTAAAAAAATATATAGTATTAGGTATTCCTGGAACAAAAATTTATGTGTATTTTTACACTTTACCCCTTAATAATTTGAAGATGTGGTTTTTTTCACCTTTTTGATTCTGAGACCCGTCCTATACTATGTAAGGGGTCAGACCCAGTGTCGTATCAAAGAGCTCCGCTGGTCCTTTCAAAATCAACAAAATTAACAATCACACAAATAATTTAAAGGATATATATATGATAGCACTGGCCAATTTTTTTAACCCGATGAATATTATATTGCCATTATAATTTGCATTAACCATGCAAGAGCGTTAGTTATTACCATCTGAATTATATTGTTTCATGACTTTTTGAATAATAAAAAAAATACATAACTTTTATTGAATATATTCTCAATAAATAATTTCATAATTTGAAAGAGTTTCATTAGAAATTTATTTCTCATTTTCTTTTAGTGATAAGAGAGGAGCTTAGGGTCAAAATGACATTAAATTAAAGTACCAGGATGAAGCCATGGATCCGCGGTCTGCATGTAGAACTCAGCGTCAAAAAGGTAATTAATAATTATTACAGTTGTATATATATGACATCATCATCTAATATTATTAACAAAATATCATTACTTTGTAATTCGTTTTTCAGGGAGAGGGACCCGAGTGGCCAAATTTATATGACTTATGACCAAATTATTTGAAGCCACTTGGACCATTGAGACGGCGGCACGTATCATGAAAAACATTTTCTGGGACCACTCATTTGTCATATGAAGATGTCTGCCAGCTCAAGCTAAACTAATGGACTTTGCAATTTTGGAATGTAAAATTACATTTTACCAAAAAAAAAAGTGACATTTCTAAAAAAATTTTTTACTGCCATTTCCATAAACAACCTTCCGATGCATCGGAGGAATCCAGGTCTTAAACTAATAGCTTAAAGCCAATAAATATCCTGTTCATGATGATAACTACTGGATAATTCTAGAAGCTTTACCATCATTGTGAAAACTACTGTACGATCATTCCATCAACAAAACTACTAATATGCGTGGTTCCTTAAGTTATGCGAATAACAAGGATTTTAATCTATCGTTACTTTACTTCATAGCCTTTTTTTCTATCCGCTGTTGAGGTTAATCAATTAAATACTCCGATTCTATTCTGTTGCACTTACACCTACTTCTTCACTTTTTGAGTAAAATGCTTTGACGCAACATTCGGCTCCTTTTGAGAAATGACATTGAAGCCTGAAAGATTGAATTAATAACTGTTAACTTTTTACTTTTTGCAAATAAGCACAGGTGTGTGTCCACTATCCTTTTTACTGAAGAATTGTCGGTTCTAAATGTGCATACCCTTTCCAACTGAATCGTTTACCATCTTAATCTGATGATATGGATCATCCATATTTAATTTTTTTATTTATCTTTATTTTTATAAAAAAATTATTTTAATGAGTATAAAACCTGAAATAAAAAAACTATTAACTCTATTTTTTTAAGAAATAATTTTTATTCAAATATCATCAGTTAAAAAAATTAAATTTGGATCGTCTCTAAATTTTTATTTTCAAATATCTTTGAAAATAAATAAATAAATGATTTTTAAAAATGAGTTATAAAAATTGATTCAAAATGTTACAAACAGAAATCTTAGTTATAAACCAGAGTTACATTTAAAAATTTGATACTTTATTTGTCGTTGAGATTCATAAATTTTCAATTACCTAAATTAATATTTACAACTCATTCTTTATTTCAGGAAAAAATCATCAGATACTCAACAGTCATTAGTTCGTTCTCAATTTCGAGATCTAAATGTCGCACTCCCTAGGGGTGGGAATAGGCCAGGCCCTTATCAGGCGATCTACAGCCTGACCTATTTAGGGTTTGAATAGGCCTGGTCTGTTTGTTAAAAAAGCCAGGCTAAGGCCTATTTAAAAGCCTAAATATGTAAATAGGTCAGGCCTACTTTGTTAAGGTCTGGCCTGTAAGCCTTCAGGCCTGACCTATTTACGTACTAAATAAATATAATTAAATTTATATGATATAAATAATATAATATTTATTATTTTTCATTCTTATATTTTAATCTTAAATTATATTTATATAGATTTTAATAGGTTCAAAGTGTATAAAGCCTATTTATGGCATTTAAGGCCTACAATATGAAGTTTTTTCAAAGGCCTACATTGTAAGTAGACCTTTAAAAAGGCTTCAGGCCCGACTAGACCTTATGAAGACTCAGGCCTAAGCCAAAAAAAAAAACCTGAATTAGGCTCAGGCCTTCTGCCTCTATTACAGGCTCAGGCCTATTTAGCCAAAGTCTGGCCTGGCCTGACCTATTTCCATGCCTAGTACTCCCTCATCATACTATATCATCACACTGCCAAAAAAAAAAAAAAAAGAGAGAGGCTACATTTAGCTATTTAACGAAATCACTTTTATTGATGCACAAAAACGATAATGATTTTTAAAAATTCTTAGAACACTGTACTTATTTTTTAAAACACTTAAATGTTGTATAAATGTGCGAAAAATATATAGAAATGAAAATTTGAACTGATGATCCAGTCTTTTGAGATGTGTAAAGAAATGTTGAAAAAAAAAATTCTGTTTCATACCATTCATGTCTTAATAACATGGATTCCCATAAATTCTATATTATATATATATGTTGTTATCGATCTAGATATATACTCTTGCACTTGGAATGGATAGGGATGAAAACTAAACTAAATTCCCATTAATGTTTCTCTCAGGAACAAGTTATTTTCACTTCATATACGAATATATAATGTCAACTATACTCCTCTTATTACATTTTATTAAAAATATGAAAGTGTTTTTAATGTAAGAAAAATTATTTTTATTAATCATAATATAAGAGGAGTGTTAGTGCGCAAGGTTTTACTGAAGCAGGAGAAATTATATATACTTGATTCATCGAAAAATAAATTATATGTATTATTGATAAAAGAGATAAAAATTTAAAAAAACATATTCTTAAACTATTTTAAAGAAATTTTGCAAACTTAAAAATACTTAATTTAAAAAACCAACATATCCGCTGAAATAAATAAAATATATGATCCTCATGAAAAAGTTTAAACACTTTTCTAAGACATTAATATATATAATAACCAAATATATTGCTCAGAAGCGGTGAAATGTATGACCTTTTATCTCTCTCTCGCGCACACATATATTGATATATGCGATATAAATAATATATATGGCTAGTTATGCATTTATCATTATCATCAATAATGCAACCCATCTTTTAAATTTCGTACAATTAATTACTTAGATTATTATGTGTCTAATAATATCAAACTAGATCTAACGACAACCACGCACTATCTATGCATTGCCGGCATTCCCTGCACCCCTCTCTCTCTCAGGAGGATTCATGTTATATCCATTCGAAAAATTAAATTCACTATCATTGACAAATTTATCATTAAATCATAAAAAATATAGGATAAGCTAATTTCCTTTTATGCATTATAAGAAATATGGTGAATGAGTCACACTGTTTACGAGTTCTAGATGATGCGACTTGTTTCACTGTTATTATTTCACAGAATCCGATGATAAATCTAACCTTTAAATTTATTCATCAATCATCATCTTTCTTCCTTATTTTATTTTATTTTATAATAATAAACTTATACAAGTTGAGCCTCCAAAATTTATTAGGGGTTAGGACATGCATATGAAATCAAAAAGTATATAAAGTAGTATTTATAGATTATCTATCAATAATATCCTCATAGAAGCAGAATTCAAACCCTCAACTTTATAATTATGAGTCAATTCCTTAACAACTGAGTCAATATTTGCTGGCTCAATCATCATCTTTCATGATGAACCTATTCAACAAAAATGTAAATATATGTATTAATGGCCTGCTGTTAATAAGTGAATATGTGTATTAGTGGTGGTTGCTGCTGCTGAGTCAGAACAGGGTAAGCCAAGAATGAATGTGAGGTTACTTTAGACGCAGGTCACGGGCAATTAACTCTCACCTCAAATTCTCTTCCCTTCGTAGCAATCCAATAGTAGAATTTAAAGCCATTAATGATTAAACTTAATATTATATTTCAATATTAATTTTTTTGCCCAAATCTGTAAATAAAATCACCAAAATTTTACCTAAAGTAGTCCCAATTGCAAGGCAAAATGACTTGGGGAACTGAGACAACTACACACGTAGACATAATAAAGGAACGTTGCTGATTTTGCCAGACGTGAGAAAAATTATTGACCTGTCTTTTAGTTAGTTAAAGTTATATATATCTCTTGATTAAATAGATCAGAGGTGGTAAAAGCTCTCCACATATTAATAAAGCACTTCATTTAGTATAAAAAAATATTTGTCCCTTCAATTACACAGATTATAAATTTTTGTAAGGAAAAAAAAAACATAATTAAGGGGGTGACCTGACCTTTACCCTATGTTTAGATGGAGGGAAAAGTAAGGGAAGGAAAACTTCCATGAATGGTAAAAATATTTACTATTTTTAGGAGTTTTCCCTCCTAATTTAATTTTCTATCCCTCTAATTTTTCCTCCATCCAAGTAAAAGCTAAATCAAAACTCTTTCTAATTTTATACTCCTTTTGGTTCTAAAAATAAAAACTTGTAAATGGGTTTGTTTCGGTCATAAATACAAAACTTCAATCCATTTTTTCCTCTCAAGTTTATAATATATATATATATATTTTTTTGCATGTATTAATCAAGGGAGTTATTAATCAAGTGAGTAGTTTTTAATGAAAATGATTAAAAAGGGTAATTTAGGCAAACCAACACATATTTTTCACAAACAACGACTTTGACTACGTTTTTTTAATCGTTGCAAATTAATTATATATACATCTCCTACATTTAGGATATTGGATGGAGCATGTTATAAATTTACCTTGACAATGTTTCTTCTCATTTATGTTTGAATAATAGCACTAAGCCAAATAACCAATCGTGAAAAGAGATCAAAGAGGGAAATGGGAGAGGGAGAAGAGATAATGGGAGAAACAGATGAGTCCCAATGAGAGGATAAGCATTCGAAGGCTTTACGAATCAAATAATGAGCGAGCGAGTGATGAGAGCCAAGGTTGGCCCTGAAAAGTTAAGCCTATTTAGATGATCGTGTTCAAAAAAACACTAAAGCAAGTATCTGTCATTATCTAAATAATTTGTATTTATGAAGCAAGAATCTCTCCTAATTTGTATTCAGTGTCATTATCTAAAGAGGTAATAAATTAATGAATTATCAATTAATTTATGAATGAATGAACTTACAGCAATGAAATAGTCCTTGAGGAAAAGACCACAGAAAAACCACACGACAGCGTTGGCTGTCAGGAAGATGGAGAGAGTGAATGGCATGTATTCCACACTCCTCGTCTGTATCACTTTCCTCTGCATCATCCATCACGTATATATTATTATAATAATAATAATTAATAGTCAAGTGCATGCAAAAAATTGATTAATTAATTAATAATGAATTTGAAGAGGAAGGTTCATACAATGATTAAGAGAGCAGCACCGAAGCCACTGATGTCAACTACGAGGCCAATCCATTTTACAATCTGATAACGTGTGTTTCCATGGGAAAGATACAGTGTGGACAGAAGAATGGCTCCAAACCCAAACACGTTCAGCAACAGAAGCAGCTTAATCGTCGCAAGCTGCGCATATTGTTTATTACAGAAAGCAAAAGTTAATTAATAAAATAAAGCCACACACACACACACACACACACATAGATTAATTCTATGGACGTATGTACATATGTATGCATGAATGTATGTACCCTGAGCTTCTTGGGAGCGTAGAAGAGGAAAATGGCGAGGTAGATAGCCTCGACGACGATTCCAAAAGAGTTAATGGTGATGAGAAGTAAGATTTCGTGGTTCTTAACAAGTGCGTTGTAAGTCCCAAGCATGCTGCTGAAAAGAGAGCAACCACATAAGGGTATGACTGAAACCCTTCTGCTGTTTTCTTCTTGTATATCAGGTAAAACGTCGGCCTGCAACAATAATATCATTAATTAATTATCATATTGATTAATCAACTTGATTAGTTTAGCTAATTTAATATAATCATCTTGCAATATGAAAACAAAAGTGAAGTTATTCGGGACTTACATTGGAGCAAGGAACACCATGAGAGAGATGATGTTGCCTGCAATAATATAATGGCACAATAAAGACAAAAAAAGAGAAATCAGTACTTCATGTTCTAGAGACAACTGGATAACAAGTCTCTGTTGGGCCACAAAATTTTATGTGCATGAAAAAAGTATGCATGCTTCGAGACAATATCATAAAAATAATAAAACTATATTAGAGATAATTAATAAAAGCCATGCAACTAGAATAACTATGAAAAAAAAAGAGAGAGAGAGAGAAGAAGATGAATGAGATAGATGGATGAGGAACATATAATATAAGACGACGTAATGAAACTAAACCAAGCCGATATATATGATGAATATAGGTAAAAAAACGATAAATAATGTAAAAGAAGAGAACCAAGAAGGCCGAAAATGGAAGCCAGTTCGCGCTGGTGAAGGGCCATGTTAGATCGTGTTGTAGAAGATATAGGTCTCTGGAAAAAAAGAAGTAAAGATATTGAATTCTCTCTCTCTCTCTCTCTCTCTCTCTCTCTCTCTCATAGTGAACACTTAAGGCTATCTGTCTCTTGCTCTTGTGTTGTGTGTATATCTCTATTCCACCAGTTCGTATAGCAAGGAAGAGAGGAGAATTTATGGTGGCAAAAATGGTGGTGGAGCAAATTCAAGTTGCATACAAGAATGCGAAGCATCAATAATACCTGCAATTTCACTTTCCAGTTGTTCATCCCTAATATCTTTTGTTTCTATACAGTAATACATATATGTAGCCTTATTTAGTTATTATCTCTCCACAGGACAACCCTTCCCCAGGGGTAACTCTTAGGCGCTGTTTGTTAGAGGGAAGATTTGAGGAAGGAAAGGAAGATTTAGGAGGGAACTTTAAAAGTTGAACTGTTTGGTATACTAGGGAAAGGAACGTAAGTTGAGGGAAGATAAAATGTTTGGTAGAAAGAATTAGGTGTTGGTTAAGTAAGAAGATAGGGTAAAATTCTCACAATGCCCATCCATTACGTTCGAACCAAATAGTGTTGGAAATTATGCCCTAGGGGATAATCATTATATAACTAAAACTAATTGAGATATCGTATCTCATATTTCATTTATAAAGATAAATCAATTATATATTTAATTAAATAGAGATATTGTATCTCTGATTTAATTTTTAAATTAAATATATCATATATCTGATTTAATTTAAATTGAGATATAGTATCGCAGTTTTAATTAAATAGATATATATCTTTTCTCAAATTTAATTTATAAAGATAAATTAAATTTGTAGGCTTTTAATTTTAGATTAGATTAGATCTATTAGATAGATTTAATTAATGCTATTTAAATCTAAAATTCAAATTCAAGATTAATTGAGATTAATCTTGAATATTTTAATACGGCCCAATTAGGGTTTTATAAACTCTATAAAAGGACATTGATCTAGTCATATTAAAATAAAAGATAATATAGCCGCAAAAGAAAACTCTAGAGAAAAGAAAAGGTGTAAACACAAAAAGTAAGAAGGCGCTAGCACGCTAACATTCGTGTTGAAAAGCTGTTCGGTGTGGATACTGGTAGAGGAAGGCGATTCGAAAAGTCGACTTCTGCTGATCGAGAAGGTAGCCCACCAGTTCAAATAGAACAAAACGCACACGAGCTTTTGAAAGGTACGGTTTCTTATAACGAACCTTGATTTAAACGTGGTTGAGCGATCCTCTTTAGGATTCGTAAAGTTTTTAATTCTGTTGTGTGTACGGATCCCAACAGTGGTATCAGAGCCAAGTCAACTGAGCGTTTAAATTGGGTTTTCTATATGCGTGTATATGTGATATATATGTTTAAACCGAATCCTCTAACATGTAAATTGATAATTCGCGTTAGGATTTCTACGAATAGCTAGTCCATTATTGCAGATAAATTAAATCTATAAGCTTATAATTCGAATTAAATAAATATATTAGATTAGATATGTTGGGCGGATTTAATTAATATATTATTTTAATTTTATATCATATTATATGATATTATAATATAACATAAATTCAAAAGTAATAATGATATTATTTATAGATAATAATAATAATAATAATAATAATAATAATAATAATAATAATAATAATAATAATAATAATAATATTATTATTATTATTATTATTATTATTATTTTATATATATATATTTTTTTTATTTGATAAATTAAATTACTATAATAAATTGAGATATTGTATCTCAAATTTGATTTTCGAATAAAGATATAATATCTCATTTAATTAAATTGAGATATAGTATCTCAATTTAATTGAATAGAAAAGTATCATATCTTAGATTTAATTTATAAAGATAAATTAAATATGTAGGCTTATAATTCAAATTAAATAAATATATTAGATTAGATCTGTTGGAAAGATTTAATTAATATATATTATTTTAATTCATATTTGAATTTCAAAATTAATTGGATTAATTTTGAATATTTTAATACGGCTCATTAGGGTTTTAGAAACTCTATAATAGATATTAATCTAGTCGTATTATAAAACGGATGAATTAGAAAGCCGTGACTAGCTATTTGTAGCGCAAAAATTGAAATCATAATATATTATATAATTATATAATATAATTTAAATTGGAGAATTTATTATATTATATGTATTATATAATATAATATCAATTAGAAAATTTTAATCATGGATTAAAATATGTTCTAATTTACCTTTTAATGTGTTGTTTGGGTATGGTGAACAACATGGCTCTAGATTTTACAATTATTGTAAATTTAAATATGGCCTGCGAGCTAGGGGTGTAAACAGGCTAGGCTAGGCCAGGCCTGTTCTGTAACATACTGGCCTGAGCCTGGCCTGTGGCCTGTTACAGGCCTACTTTTCGGCCTGGGCCTGGCCTGTATATAGGCCTGGCCTGGCCTGTGGCCTGTTAAGGCCTGTGTTTTTTTTTTAAAAAAAAAAAAAAATTTTAAAAAAATTTTTTTAATTTTTTTTATTTAATTAAGCTAACAGGCCACAGGCCGAAAATAGGCCTACTTTAAACAAGCTAACAACAGGCCAAAATTACATAAATTAATACTAATAATATAAATAACAGGCCACAGGCCGAAAACAGACCTACTTTAAACAGGCTAAAAACAGGCCAAAATTACATAAATTAATATTAATAATATAAACAGGCCGGCCTGACAGACCTAAAAGGCCTCTTATCAGGCCTGAGCCTGGCCTATTAAGGGAAACAGGCCTCATAACAGGCCTTGGCCTGGCCTTTTAGCCTGACAGGCCAGGCCTGACCAGGCTTTTAACAGGCCAGGCCACAGGCCCCTGACAGGCCCCTGGCCTTTTTACATCCCTACTGCGAGCCATGCCTCTCTTTGAATATTCTTGATGTACATTCTCTTCTCATCCCACTCCCCTAGTATGTGCAATAAGGTTTCTCCTTATGTATTTTCTTTTATTATTTAGAGAAGTCCTCCCATTGGCTTGAGAGGATTTAAGGTTAGATGAGACATGTTGTGTCATAATTTTAATTTAGAGTTTTAATTATGTATTGATTAGATCACTCATAATTAATTTAGAATTTTAATTATGTTTTGATTAGATCACTCATAATTAATTTAGAGTTTTAATTATGATTTGATTAGATCACTCATAATTAATTTAGAATTTTAATTATGATTTAATTAGATTACTTCTGATTAATTTAGAGATTATATTAGATACAATAGTGATTGCATTCATATAATTTGAATTAATAGGATTAACTAGATTATATTAGATAATACCCTCTAAATAAAATCTTAAGTCATAATGCCATCAATAAATGAATACTTGTCAAAACATAGACCACTCATTTGTATGTTCCACAAAAGTGGATGTATTTGAATTATCTTGGTGAGACAAGAGTGAGTAATGGTAATACTCAATATTCATTATTGTCTTGACTTAATTGATATTATCAAAACGATTTTGGATCTCAAGGCATTAGATGGGATTAAACGTGCCAGTCATATGATGATCAAATCCCATAAAGATCTAAGAGTTACATGTGATGTAATTGGCAAAAGAGTTACCTACCTAAATAACTTGATTTTAAGTGTCCTGCCAAAGCGGACTTAAATTATAAATCAAATATGGATCTTAGCCCACTAATTATAATAAGGGTTATTAATTCAGTGAGAGATTACTAATTAAACTTTGCATATATTAGTTGTAGAATCATATCGTCCAGGAATATTGTCATACCATCAATGCGATCTGTCCTTAAGAAGGACAAACTCGATGAGACAAACCTTTTGGACTTATTTGGGAACTTAAGCATTGATCCCAAACACAAAAGAAAGGAGTATCTTCTCGATTAACTTATTTCTGACGAGCCAGCAGCTAAAGCTTCAAAAGCTCAGAAAGATGCCTATACGAAGCATCTGGATGACTCAATGGATGCAGTATGCCTGATGCCTGCCACTATGCTTCTAGACCTCGATGGAGACCTGGAACATATAGAGGCTTCTAAGATGATTGATCATCCTATGGAAATGTTCCAACAACATGCAAGACAAGAGAAGTATGAGACCATAAATGCCTTATTTTCTTGCAAGATGACTGAAGGTGAATCAGTTAGTCCTCATTTGCTGAAAATGAAAGGCTATATTGATCACCTTAAAAGGTTGGGATTTCCCATGAGTCTGGAGTTAGCAACAGATATGATCTTGAACTCACTCCCGGAAAGTTATGACCAGTTCATCATGAACTATTGATAGGGCAAAACTTTAAAGCCTATAACTCCGCAAGTGTACAGGTCGTATCAAGTAATAAAGAGTAAGTAAAATATCGTTTTCACGAGGAATTAGTATCCACAACTTTGATCAGGCATTGATTTTACACTTTTAAGTTGAGCTAAAACAAAGCTTTGATGAAAAATGAGAATTTTTAAAGACTGTTTCTAAAAATAAAAATTAATAAAAGCTAATGATTTTTTGATTTTCAAGGATTTAATAAAAGCTTAGGATTCTTTTTCCCCTTTTTGCATTTTATAATACTAAATTAATTTCCTCTCTATTGGTATTTCAATACATATATGTGTTAGTCTAAGATTTACAAATACTTGACAAGCTCTCTCAAGTCAATATCAAGTTTCTCTTCTCATTAAAATGCACAATCTCTTGCTACAATTAATGAGAATCAATATTTAAACAACAACCTTAATGTGACAATGCAAGGTTAGTAAATATATCTCTATTTTACCAACAAATCATCCATTTATCAAGTAAACTTTAAGACAAGCATGATTTCAATCAAGTTCTACACCTAGATTAGCTTTCTCAAGTTAAACCTAAGTGAATAAATCATCTAAATGGTGGCCAATCATTTAGAAGCATTAAGCATAGATTGAAATCAACACATATAAATATTTATGTATCAAAAGAGAGGAAAATCCAAATATTAATCCATACAAAAGGTTTAAAAGAATCATAGAATAAAATGTTTAGCTACTTATTTAATCCAGATCACAGCAAATTAAATTCCAGAGTTTAGATTCATAATGGAAAAGGAAAGAAAATGAGACAAAACAAACAAAGAATAAGAACAAAGGAACCCAAAAAGCACTGTGCTTGCGTCTTTGCTCTTCAACCGTAGCGTCTCTGTTCAGTTCCAAATCTGTTGCGTCTTCCGTTCTCTCTTTCTCCAACGTCACTGTTCTCTTTTTCGCGTGATGCCCCTGCTGCTCTCTGTTTTTCGGTTCTGTATTCTGCGTCTCCCCCTTTCAATTCCGTCCAGAACCCCCTTTTCTTTGGGTCAATGAATCATTTTGATTCAATTCAAAATGTGGGCCCAATCCAATTAATAATGGTTCTCCCTCCTGATCCTTCAATTCTCCACGGTGGCCCATTCACAATTCAGCCCAAATCATTAATGCCATTCATTAGCGTGGCCCAGCTCAATTGAATTCAAAGTCCAATCCGAAATGCTCCTGGTGTGAACAAAAAGAAGTTATATAATAATAATAATAATAAAACTAAATCTTTATATTTTCTTTAATATTTTTTTTTTCTTTTCTTTTTCAAACTTCTAATTACTATTATTTATTTCCTAAACTCAAAAACATTTATTTTAAATTGAAACCCCACAAATGATGTGTCAACTTGATTTCTCTTAAAATCATATAATCTTATAGAAATCTCTCAAAATTATTTAGATAACTCTCCAAATATCTCCAAAATGTACCTTAAATATATAAAATATGGAGAGTTATCAACTATAATATGAACAACATGGAGAAATCAATTTCTGAATTGCATGGGATGCTTAAAACAACTGAGCAGGGCATTAAGAAGAAGCCCAACACTGTTTTGATGGTTCAGAAAGGAAGGGGTATGAAAAAGAAAGGTAAAGGCAAAAGATGGGGTAAAGGCTCAGCTGGTAAGACCAATGAGTCAAACAGGCCTAAATCTAAGTCTGCAGCCAAGAAGGCAAAGCCGCCGAAGGATAGGGTCTGCTACTTTTGCATTGAACTTGGTCATTTGAAGAGGAATTTCAAGCTCTACATCAAAGATTTGAAAAGAACAAGAAGGATAGCAGGGCTATCGCTTCAGGTATCTATGTCATAGATATTCACTTCTCTACATCCTCAACATGGGTATTAGATACTGCATATAGTTCTTGCATTTGTATAAATGTGCAGGATCACAAGGACAGTAGAAAATTGAATGGTGTTTCTGAATGGAGGAATCAAACTCTATTAGATATGGTTTGATCTATGATGAGTCAAACAAATATTCCACCTTCTTTTTGGGGCCATGCCTTAGAAATAACACACTAAATCGTGTTCCATCAAAGGCAGTTGAAAAGACACCATATGAGATATGGACTGGGAAGAAACTCAGTTTGTTATTTCTTAAAATTTGGGGATGTGAAGTTTGCGTTAAACAGCAAGCCTCAAATAAATTATCATCCAAATCCTCAAAATGCCTTTTTGTGGGGTACCCTAAGGAAACTAAGGGATACTATGTCTACAATCCCACAGATCACAAAGTGTTTGTTATCCACAATGGTATCTTTTTGGAAAAAGAGTTTATCTCTAAAAGAACTAGTGGGAGTAAGGTAAACCTCGAAGAAGTTCGAGTGTCACAAGACAATGTAGAACCATGATGGAAAACGGAGAAGACTCACAATAAGTTGTTGAGCTTACTCAAATAACACAAGGCCCATGAATGTTCGATAGATCACGGCTATAGCCTCAAAGATATGGATTTCTGATTACTGGAAGTTGTGATGTTTTGCTCATTGAGCATAATGAGTCAACTACCTATCAAGAGGCTGTGGTGGGACCCAACTCCGAAAGATGGCTTAATGCTATGAAGTCTGAAATGTAATCCATGTGCGACAATAAGGTATAGACCTTAATCGATCCACCTAAAGGTGTAAAAACCATTGGGTGCAAGTAGGTTTTCAAGGAGAAAACTAATATGGATGGCAAAGTAAATGTCTTCAAGGTACGACTGGTTGCAAAAGGATTCACTCAAACTCATGGTGTGAACTATGATGAAACCTTTTCCCTAAAAACCTTTTCCCCAGTTGCAATGGCCAAATCAATCAGAATCCTTCTTGCCATTGCATCATATTATGACTATGAGATATGACAGATGAACGTCAAAACAACATTCCTTAACAGAAAGTTGCTTAAGGATGTGTACATGACACAACCTGAGTGTTTTTGTGCGTCCAGAGGACTCTGGTAAAGTTTGTAAGCTTCAAAGATCATTTATAGATTGAAGCAAACATCTCGGAGCTGGAATCATTGTTTTGATGAAGTAGTCAAAGAGTTTGGATTCATTCAAAACATAGATGAATCTTGTGTTTACAAGAAGGTTAGTGGGAGCATAGTTATATTTCTAGTGCTTTATGTTGATGACATCCTACTCATTGGGAATGATATTCTTACCTTGCAGAGTGTCAAGTCTTGGTTGGGAAAGTCTTTCTTAATGAAAGATTTAGGCAAAGCCACTTACATCCTTGGGATTAGGATCTATAGAGATAGATCCAAGAGGCTGATAGGCCTAAGTTAGAGCACATACATAGACAAAATACTGCATAGATTCATTATGCAAGATTCTAATACCCATGTCTCATGACATCCATCTCAGTAAGGATCAGTGTCCTAGTACACAAGATCAAAGAGATCGCATGAGTAAGATTCTATATGCCTCTACCATTGGATCTATCATGTATGTCATGTTATTTACTCGATTGGATGTTGAAAAAGCCGGAGCAAATCACCAAGAGGGGGGTGAATTGGGGATTTGAAAAATTCTTTCGCTCAATTCTGGAAATTAATCGCTGAAGCAAAGTAGTGCAGAGAAAGGGAAGAGAGAACAAGACATAGTAAGATTTATACTGGTTCGGTCTAACTCCTTGACCTACGTCCAGTCCCCAGACTCTCTGGGATTTTCACTATCACTCACAATGAGTTACACACTCTGTACTCGAAAGCTATCATCTCACCAGGATACACTCCCCCTTACAAGTTGTACACTGATATCCCAATCTCTAAGTCCCCCGACTTGAGATTCTCACAGTAAGTGATATACCCAAACATAGTACACTACACACTCTGTAACTTGGGACGATCCTCTCTCTAGGACTCACTCCCCCTTACAAGTTGTAGTCGTACAATCAATCTCCAAGTCCCCCGACTTGAGATTCTTTACAATCAAATGATTAATGAAAACAAACTCTCTCTAAGAGCAGATAATGATAAACACTGAAGCTCAAATCTCTCAAGACTATTTACAAAAGAATGAAAACAGAAATCTGATTGTTGTACACTGTAATTGTCTTGTATCTTGTCTGTCTTAGTTCTTCGAATCTGAATGATATTTATAGCTGTTGAAGTCCAATTTGAATGAAGAACTTGACTGTTGGAAGAGCACTACGAATTTGAACGTTGGAGGCTCCACTTCCAGAACTAGCTGTTGAGAATCCACTAAAATCTTCTTGATGGATGGATTCTGCTTTTGTCCAATCTGTTGTAGACATTCTAGCAATGTGGGACTTAATTAATATGAAGATAATGTTGATGTCCCTGTGTTGGAATGGGCTGTGCTTAAAGTTGTAATTATTTAATCCAAGTTGGAGCACTTTATAAGACAACATATTCTCTCTCTCTTGCTTTACAGCTCATTGTCTGAATCTTCATTGTTTCCTTCAATAAACCATCTGAAACTTGCTAAAAAACTGGTTAAAAGACGTTAGGAATAATAACAATTAAAGATATGAAGTATTAAGATCATTCAAATGGTTTTCGCAAATTTGCGCCTTCTGGTTTTACAAATCTGTGCGTTACAAACTCGAGTTTACAAACCCAGACTCGAGTTTGGAGTTCATCCAGAGAGCATCTTGTTTTGAAAGACTTCCTAAACTCGAGTTGATTAGTGACTGACTCGAGTTTGGTTCTTACAGAAAGGAAAATCGCGAATGGCTCTTGGATGAAGTTTTGAGGCCATGCCTAAACTCGAGTCATTTAGTGACTGACTCAAGTTTGAAGCTTTTATGAAAATCTTGAGTTTAAGTTCAGAGCTTCAAAACTGGAGTTTAGAAAACGCAAACTGGAGTTTACAAAATTTGAAATATTGTTTAGCTCTCTGTATAGTCCAAACTTGAGTTTTGATATCCAAAACTCGAGTTTCAGTGTAAATTGAAACTTTTGAAAAATCTCTTCGTATGTAAACTGGAGTTTCCATTTTTAAAACTGGAGTTTTCAAAACAGTCATTTACTTGAGGCTTTCTGTTTGAGCTAAACTCGAGTCACCAGAACCTTGACTTGAGTTTCAGTGAAAAAACTGAAACATTGAAATACCTTTTGAAAGCCCAAACTGGAGTTTCCAAAGCAAGTAATAACACAAGTGTCTCTGTTTATCCTAAACTCGAGTTTGCTTAACCCAGACTCGAGTTTACGAATTTTTAGCTCTTAAACTTTTCTTGTAAACTGGAGTTTGGAAGGATCAAAGGTAGAGTTTGAAAATTTGATAAAACGTTGAAGCTTCTGTTTAATCCCAAACTCGAGTTTCTAAGACATAGACTCGAGTTTACAAGTCTTTGAAACTTTTGGCCTTTAAACTTTCTTGTAAACTGGAGTTTCTCATAATCAAAGGTAGAGTTTGGAAACAAGTTGAAATTCGAATGTCACTGCCTTTGATCTAAACTCGAGTTTATAAATACAGACTCGAGTTTACAACTCTTAGAAACTTTGATTGCTCTCTGTAACTCTGCAAACTCGAGTTTGCCTATGCAAACTGGAGTTTGGCGTATTATGTTAAAATTTGAGCTTATGTCTATCAAGTCCAAACTCGAGTTTAGCTACCTAAACTCGAGTTTGCCTTAAACAGAAAGTTTTACAACTTTCAAAGACAAACTTCAAATTAAGTTTACAATTGTCAGTTATCATCAAAACACCTAGAGAACTAACAGATGTGTCATTTTCCTTGAGTTTGACCAGCAAATCTCAAAAAGATCTCGATGAAGGTCACTAGACTACTATCAAGAATATCCTGAAGCACTTGAGAAGCACTAAAGACTTATTCTTAATATATGGTGGCTTGGAGGATGAGCTCTGTGTGACTGGTTACACAGATGCGAGTTACCAAATTGACCAAGATGATCAAAGATCACAATTAGGATATGTATTCCTGTGTGAATGGTGGTGCAGTAAGTTGGAAGAGCTCTAAGCAGAGCACTGTTGCTGATTCTACAACAGAAGCTGAGTATATAGCAGCATGGATGCAGCTAAGGAGGCTAATTGGATTAGAAAGTTCATTACTGAACTTGGGGTGGTTCCTACCATCTTAAATTCAATAGACTTGGTCTGTGACAATAGCAGCGCTATTGCATAGACCAAGGAGCCTAGGTTACAACAAAAGACCAAGCATATACTCAAGCGATTTCATTTTATCAAAGAAATCAATGATAGAGGTGACATAAAGATATGCAAAGTAGTAGGAGAAGACAATGTTGCTGATCCTCTTACTAAACCGCTTGCACAAGCAAAACATGAGCGTCATATTAGAACAATGGGAATTAGAGTAATTAATGATTGCACCTAGTGCAAGTGGAATTCTGTTGGAAAGGCTAAGTTATTGTACTTTAGACGCTTATATTATTTAAAGTATTCTCTTTTAGTTATCATTTTATTTGCATGTTTATATTGATAATTGTATCCTTGGATATATCTTATAAATTATCCTAAATGTTCCTGGTCGGTCATCTACGCAGGAGCGAAGATAAGATAAGACCAGTATGACTTTGATGAGGTATGGAGTTATGAATCAAAGTCATGAGCACTTGTAAGAGTACAAGGTGCTGCACCGACCTACTATGAGAAAGCTGCATGGATTTAGTCATAAGCTTATCTTATGTATAACTGTGTCATAACGCCCTATGACCTGAGATCATCATGGATTCCTACATGATGAATCATTGATCTTTAACCTAGTCAAAAGTTACCTTTGACCGGGTGATGATAAAGGCTTGGATCGAGATCAGTGATTTTCATGCAGAGGAGTGTGAGTAGTCAAGATGGAATTTGTCCCTCACATTTGTAGAGAGATAATACTGGGCACCTCGATGAGTGAGTCTGAGAAACGTATGGCCATACTATGGTGGAAAGGAGTTTCCATTTCAATTATTAGACTACTCAAGAATCGAGAAAGTAATGGTCAAGAAAAGGAAGTTGACATTATCCATACCTCATTCTTGACCAAATTATTGCGTGACAAAAAGGACGTGACATGGTTATATGATAGGTTGTATCGTGTCATCGATCCCCATATGAATTGGGTAGTCACAATGTCTTGCTAGAGGCCTCTTGCGACTTGTAGGCTGGTACAATATTGGCTCATTGCCAATCCCGTGTGGGCCTGCAGGGTCGCACACAAGAATAGCCCAACACGAGCAATAGTGTCCAAATTCATTGAATCTTAGATATGTCTAGGAATCAATAAATACAAAGTTTTATCTAGAGAAGATATATATATATATATATATATATATATATATATATATATAATGATTGCATCTAGTGCAAATGAGAGTCTATTGGAAATTATGCTCTAGGGGCTAATCATTATATAACTAAAACTAATTGAGATATCATATCTCATATTTGATTTATAAAGATAAATCAATTATATATTTAATTAAATAGAGATATTGTATCTCTAATTTAATTTTCAAATTAAATATATCATATATATGATTTAATTTAAATTGAGATGTAGTATCACAGTTTTAATTAAATAGATATATATATTTTCTCAGACTTAATTTATAAAGATAAATTAAATGTGTAGGCTTTTAATTTTAGATTAAATAAATAGATTAGATTAGATCTATTAGATAGATTTAATTAATGCTATTTAAATCTAAAATTCGAATTCAAAATTAATTGAGATTATCTTGAATATTTTAATACAGCCCAATTAGGGTTTTAGAAACTCTATAAAATGACATTGATCTAGTCGTAGTGAAATAAAAGATAATAGCTGCAAAAGAAAACCCTAGAGAAAAGAAAAGGCGTAAGACACAAAAAGTAAGAAGGCTCTAGCACGCTAACATTCGTGTTGAAAAGTTGTTCGGTGTGGGTACCAGTAAAGGAAGGCGATTCGAAGAGTCGACTTCTGCTGATCAAGAAGGTAGCCCACCAGTTCAAATAGAACAAGACACACACGAGCTTTTGAAAGGTACGGTTTCTTATAACGAACCTTGATTTAAACGCGGTTGAGCGATCCTCTTCGGGATTCGTAAAGTTTTTAATTCCGCTGTGTGTACGGATCCCAACAAATAGCCTAGTTCGAACTCATGTGTAAGCAGCAAAACCAATACAATAACACTATTTTCATCAGCAAAGTTTTTCTCGTTCTCAGTTCAGATTTAAATGCATTTTTCATTTTTCATTCGGCATACCCCAACCCAACATTTCTATTTCGACAGAACTGACCTGGGTTCAATCTCGTTCTCAGTTGCAGCTTCTTCGACCTGGGTTCAACATCTCAGATGGAGCTTGGAGGGGCAGGAGTGTTCATCAAAAGCATCTTCAAGCTTACGTCTTCCAGCTCGCGCCTTTGCTCAGGGTCTTTTTGGTCTGAAAATTTCATCCTCCCGGGAACTTGTAAACATTCCCACCTGTTTTGGAGGGAAAACATTTTTATACGGATGTGGAAAGTTTGGTGATCGAAGGAATGTTACTCGAAGGAAGATGGGTCTACCAAACATGTTTTTTTGGGTGGAAGATTGTCATCTTCATTTCCTAAGGCGCAAGTTCCCTGTAACAAAAAGGACCTTATTACCTATGGGCCACCACCATGTGTCGACCACCAAGAGGTTGTCTTAAAGAGCCTTCCAACTCATAAACACACACATATACATTCGAATATTCATAACATAATCTTCTTGCTCTTTCTATATGGACCATATGTATATAATTCTACATCATTAAATGTTACTTTGGTTTACCCCATGTTGCCATCTTTGGAACTTCTTACTTGGTTTTCTGCCTCCGTCCTCGTCAACCCTGGTTACTCGCAATTCATATTAATTTGCGCCTTTCTTTCTGTTTTAGATGAATTAATTAAAAGGATTTTTATATATTTTGGGATAATATTTATAGCCTAACTAGCTAGCTTCCACCATCTCTTTATATTCGTTTATCTCTTTAATTTTTAATTCTAGCTATGTGTAAACTTAACTAAAACTTAATCATAAAACTATAACGCATCAACTTTAATTTAAAAGGTGCTATCTATATAGTACTCCATTCAGCCCTGATTATATAACATATTCACCAGATTTTGGAAAGATTAAATATGAGAGTTAAATTAGTTAATTATATTTATTTTCTTAAAATATCCTTATTTAAATTTAAAAATGTCATCAGGAAAAGTGAATCAACTACCCCCTACGAGATATGTAATTTTTATTGGCTAGCAAGTTCTGAGGCCACATGTTTGTGTGACCATAATTGAATCGAGACCTTCCTTATGTTTAACTACTAGAAAAACCTAAAAAACAGGGAAAAAAATAAAATATAAAAGAGCTCTAGCAACTATATATATATATATATATTAAAAGTCAATCTTCATCTATTTAAATTAGCTGTAGCAAATTTGTTGATCATATTATTAATATATATTATAACAGCTAGCAAAGTATATGTAGAAGTCGAAGGACATAATTTTCATATATTGTATATAATGTGATAAAAATAGGGTAATTTTTGGATATTAATGTTGTACTTAATACAAGCGTATATTTTACCAATATAATATTACAATTAATCCGCATGATTTTTTAAATCTGGACTCACATGTAACTTTAAATTCTCGGTGAACACAAAGTATCAACTTATATTTAATTATTACTAAGAAAGTATTAATAAGGGTGTTTTGGAAAGAAATTGATAAAAATTAAAACTTTATCCTGTCTAATTAAGACTAAAGTCAACTCCCAAATTTTATTCTATAATTAGAACTGAAGGCAATATCATGTAGTGTGTGTCTATATATATAGAAAAAAAAAATCTTCTTTTCATAAATGAAAAGATAAAAACATCACTATAAAGGATAATTAATGTTGAAAAATAACAAAACATGCAGGCTGCTAAACTCTGGCATTGTACCAAAACATCAATCCGTCTATCTTTTAAAGTGGGGGTTTGATATTTAGTGTTGCATGATTCTACTGTATTACATTTTGATAATCAAATCATAGTTTAGATAGTGCAATGCATAGTTTCTTTTTGGGGATTTACTATGGGGCCCTAAAGAATGGACATAATTATCAAGAAGTTCCTGTCACAACTGAAAAGCTTGTAATAACAAGTTTCAGAGTAAGAAAAAATAACACCTCACTTGTTATTAGGGATTCTTGGTGATTAAATCATTTTTTGGGACCTCATAGTAATTGTCCGGCTCTTCTTTTTCTTGCATGCCACGAATGACTTCTATTAAGATAACATATAAATATAAGTCTATTTACCTATATATAATATTTACATATCCTACCTATATCCATATATAATATAAAATCCATACTAATCCACAATATTCATAAATTTTAAATAGTGTGACTTATATAAAATTCCATAAAAAGCCCATATCCACAACAAATTTGTATACGCATTCTAAGAATAATTTTTCTATTTTTAAATTTCAGAAAATTGACATAAAAATAAAAATAAATTAAATATTACGAACAATTTGTTCACCCTTTTTACTATAAAAGTATGGAATATGGAATTCACTTAGCAAATATCTTATCCCCTACACAAAAAATGTGGATGTGTGTGATCTATTGCAATGTGGAAAGGACACGCAGTCAAGCCTATTTAGATGACCGTGTCCAAAAAAACACTAAGGCTTTGTTTGGGAGTTCCATTTTGAAGGAAAAGGAAAGGAAAGGAAGGATTTTGGTAGTCCATTCCCTTGTTTAAAAGTTTTAAAAATAAGAGGGGAGCGAATCAAGGATTTTTACAAATCTTCCAAAACCCTCATTCTTCACAAAAATGAAGTTCCCCCAATATGGGGGGTTTTAAGAGGGAACATGGATTAATTATTTTTTTTACCCTCATTCAAATAAAGCACTGTCATTATTTCTGATTTCTTTTCTATTCTTGGAATGCACGCAAAAAATATTTTTTAGAAAGAGAAAATACTTTTTAGAGGGAGAAATGCTTTTTAGATAGGAACATATTTTTAGAGAGAGAAAATACTTTTTAGAAAGAGAAATACTTTTTTAGGGGAAAATATTTTCTAGAGAGAGAAAATACTTTTTAGAGAGAGAAAATGCTTTTTAGATGGGAACATATTTTTAGAGAGAGAAAATACTTTTTAGAAAAAGAAATACTTTTTTAGGAGAAAATATTTTCTAGAAAGAGAAAATGCTTTTTAGAGAGAGAAAATGCTTTTTAGATGGGAACATATTTTTAGAGAGAGAAATTACTTTTTAGAAAGAGAAATACTTTTTTAGGAGAAAATATTTTCTAGAAAGAGAAAATGCTTTTTAGAGAGAGAAAATGCTTTTTAGATGGGAACATATTTTTAGAGAGAGAAATTACTTTTTAGAAAGAGAAATACTTTTTTAGGGGAAAATATTTTCTAGAGAGGGAAAATACTTTTTAGAGGGGAACAAATTTTTAGAGAGAGAAAATGCATTTTAGAGGGAACATATTTTTAGAGAGAGAAATACTTTTTAGAGAGAGAAAATACTTTTATAGAAGAAAATATTTTTAGAGAGAGTTAATATTTTTAGAGGGTAAAATACTTTTTGGAGAGAGAAAATACTTTTGTAGGGGAAAATATTTGTAGAGAGAGAAAATACTTTTATAGGGGAAAATATTTTTAGAGAGAGAAAATACTTTTGTGGGGAAAATATTTTTAGAGAGAGAGAGAGAAAATACTTTTTTATGGGAAAATATTTTTTGAATATAAAAATTACGTAAATAACTTTTTTTAGAAAATTTAAATTTAAATTTATTTGTAAAGTATAATAATTATATTAATTTTTAAATAAAAGGATAAAATAGTAAAAATAGCTCATTAATCCTCTATCTTCCTCCCTTAATATTTTTTTAACTCCTAAATAAGGGAAAAAAATATCTTCCATTTCTCTTCCTTCTTCTCCCCTCCAAACTCCGTATATCTTTTTGCCTTCTTTCTCCTTCAAACTCTTAAACAAAGCCTAAAGCAAGTATAACCCCTCGCACTGCACGTTACATGGTTATTAGGTCATTTGGTGCCCCTTACTACTTACACTTCAACCAAAACTCCTTCAAAATATACATATCCATCAGATAGAGAGATAAGGCTTTGTGATGTAATGAACCATTTAAAAAAAAAAACTCTTAAACTATATTAAAGAAATTTTGCAAACTTAAAAATACTTAATTTAAAAAACCAACATATCCGCTGAAATAAATAAAATATATGATCCTCATGAAAAAGTTTAAACACTTTTCTAAGACATTAATATATATAATAACCAAATATATTGCTCAGAAGCGGTGAAATGTATGACCTTTTATCTCTCTCTCTCTCACGCACACATATATTGATATATGCGATATATATAATATATATGGCTAGTTATGCATTTATCATTATCATGAACAATGCAACTCATCTTTTAAATTTCGTAAAATTGATTACTTAGATTATTATGTGTCTAATAATATCAAACTAGATCTAACGACAACCACGCACTATCTATGCATTGCCGGCATTCCCCGCACCCGCTCTCTCTCAGGAGGATTCATGTTATAACCTTTCGATAAGTTAAATTCAATATCGTCGACAAATTTATCATTAAATCATAAAAAATATAGGATAAGCTAATTTCCTTTTATGCATTATAAGAAATATGGTGAATGAGTCACACTGTTCACGAGTTCTAGATGATGCGACTTGTTTCGCTGTTATTATCTCACAGACTACAATGATAAATCTAAGCTTTAAATTTTTGTTTTGTTTACTCATCAATCATCATCTTTTTTTTTTTTAATAATAAACTTATACGAGTTGAGTCTCCACAGCTTATAAGGGTTAGGACATGCATCTGGACTGAGAGAGTATTTAAAATAGTACTCACAGATTATCTACTAATAATGTCCTCATATTAAAAGCGGAATTCAAATCCTCAACTTTATAATTATGAGTCAATTCTTTAACAACTGAATCAATATTTTCTGGCTCAATCATCATCTTTCATGATGAACCTATTCAACAAAAATGTAAATATATGTATTAATGGCCTGCTGTTAATAAGTGAATATGTGTATTAGTGGCGGTTGTTGCTGCTGAGTCAGAACAGGGTAAGCCAAGAATGAATGTGAGGTTACTTTAGACGCAGGTCACGGGCAATTAACTCTCACCTCAAATTCTCTTCCCTTCGTAGCAATCCAATAGTAGAATTTAAAGCCATTAATGTCTTAATCTCACCAGACACTTTAAGTTCTATCACAATGTACGTACATCTAGGGTTCTTCTAAATCAAGTCCCTTTCACTTCACTTACCTCGCCATACGTCTTGCTCGTTTCACATACAAACGAACTTAGATCTGATCAAGCATCCACACCCAAACAAAAGCCACACCAACTCTATTATTGTTGACAAACACATACCTCCAAAATACTTTGAATTTCCATCGCTTTTGTTATTCCCAATATTTCATAAAAATGGCCAAATATTATAAGACCATTAAATTAAAGTACTAGTCATTATTTCAATATCATTATTTTGATATTGAAACCGATAATACCATGTCTAACCTTCATACATAGTAGGAATGTATAAAGGTTACATTCCTACTTTAATAATGGCCGAAATATTATTTCAATATCAGCGACAAATTTATCATTAAATCATCAAAATATAGGATAAGCTAATTTCCCTTTATGCATTATAAGAAATATATGACGAATGAGTCACACTGTTCGTGAGTTCTAAATAATGCGACTTGTTTCGCTATTATTTAATCACAGAAACCGATAATAAATCTAAATTTTTGTTTTGATTGCCCATCAATTATCGTCTTTTATTTTATATATAACAATAAGTTTGTACGAGTTAAAGTCCTAGAGACTTATTAGGGTTAAGATATATCTCTGGGCTCAAAGAAAATTTTACAGTGGTATTTACATATTATTTACTAACGAGGTCTTCCCATTAGAAACAGAATCCAAACTCATAACCTTATAATTATGAGTCGATTCCCATAATCTTTTTATGCTGGCTCAATCATCATCTTTCATGATGAACTTATACAACAAAAATTAAATATATGTATTAAGGGCCTACTGTTTTTTTTTTTTTTTTAAGAGAAATGGCAAAAAGCCAAAGTACAGAAACTAAGAGAAAATTACACAGGAAGGGGAATAAATCCCTAGCATTTTTGGTCTACTAAGGCCCTTAAGGCCAAAGGACATTCACTAAGAATCACAAATTTCGTCAGGCCCCATTTGACCAACGAATCAGCAACTTTGTTTAACTCTTTAGGGATGAAGTCAATGGAGATACTCCAATTCTTAGTTACCAATTCCTTGATCTATTGACACAGCAGGCTACCAGCAAGAGAATTAGTTTCATTCAAACAATTGACAAGGTCAAGAGCATCAGATTCAACATACACTTTCCTAAAACCAAGATCCCACACTAGGCTCAAACCTTCATACAACGCCCATTCTTCTGAAATTCTAGCACTGCATAATCCAATGGACTTAGCGAAACCTGCAATCCACACTCCCTTACTATCTCTTAACTCTCCACCACACCCCGCTTTGGACGTACTCAAGCTCATGGCCCCATCCACATTTAACTTCACCCAACCCTCTCTTGGGGGTAACCAAGACCGAAGGGGAGAGGAGTCATTACAGGATCCAACACTATCCAGAGAGAGGTCTTGGAAGCAAGAGAACTTCCCCCAAACTTGCAGAACGATAACTTCAGGTTTCATAGGTTTTAGAAAGTCCGGTTCAAAGAGAGCTAAATTCCTCCACTTCCATAACTTCCAAACTAAGACACCAAAAATAAGGTGCCAATAAGGGCCCATATTAGCACTAAATCTACCAGACAGATTCATGGCAATCCAATCCCTAAGTCCCGCAGAAAAGAATTGAGCAACATACCTTTGTTCAATGAGCTTCAACCACATCTCTTTGGCATAGATGTAGTCCCTTAAATTATGCACAATATCTTCAGCACCCCCATGACAGTGGCTGCACTCTGCAGAAGTAGAGGACCAAGAACTACGCCAAGCATTAGTTGATAACCTATTCAAAACGACTAGCCACAAGAAAACCCTAATGCATTCTGCTCCTGGCCACTTCCAAATGCATTTGAACAGTTTGCAATTCAGAAGCGGGGGATTCTGCTCAATTAGAAAGTAAGCACTTCTAATTGAAAAATTCCCATCTCTAGCTGCTCCCCAAATCAGAACATCCTGACCAGCATCTATCCTAGGAGGTGGATGACTGCCTAGACGCTGAATTATGGAAGCATTAACAACACCGGAGAGCCGAGTGATATCCCAAAAACCATTTAAGACCCATTCAGCCACTAATGATGGCTCTTCCTCTTCAGATATCCTTCTTATACAGAAATCTTTTATTCTTCCATCAAAAAGCCAAAGGTCACCGAAGAAATTAACCGTACAACCATTCCTAACTTGCTACTTGGAACCCGAGTCAATAATATCTTTTTGAGAGGTGAAAAACCTCCATAATTCCGAATCGCTCGAGTGGTAAGTCAAGAGCGAGTTTTCATCACGTACCATATACCTTTCCTGAAGCAAATCAGCCCATAAGCCCTTATTAGTGCCCATAATCAATCTCCAAGCCAATTTAGCTCCACAAGCTTTATTGAGAGAAGTCAGATGCCTAAAGCCAAGCCCCCCAAATTCTTTAGAAAGAGTAATGTGATCCCAACCCACTGGATGGAAATGTCTAAGCGACTCATCATGACCCCATATGAAGTTTCTCTGGAGTTTCTCCACTTCCTGACAAACCCTCTTCGGAATTCTAGCCACTTGCATCTGATACAAGGGAATAGTGCTCATCACAGATTTAGCTAGCGTAATGATAAGTGAATAAATTTATTAATGACGATTGCTGCTGAGTTAAATCAGGGCAAGCCAAGAATTCATATTAATTATAAGTCACAGTACATCTAATTGTCTCACAAAAACTAAAGACAGGTAGCTGATTTATCAATTCTGTCAGTAAATAAAACATTCTTCTAATTTTACCTATATTTAACAGATTTCAAGTTTTCTCCCAATATTTGGCAATAGGGGTAATATTTGAGAAAAAAAAAATATTAATAACAAAATTCTTCGAGGAGCTGCCATGTACTTGAGACCAGAGGGGTTACATTTGAAATATTTCTAAAAAATGCTCTTAATGTAATTTTCATTTTTTGTTATATATTAATCTAATTTTGAATAAATTATTTTGCGTGCTTCTCATGATGAGATTATTGATATTTTTTTTCCAACAAATCGTGACGGACAAGAAATCAAACTGAAATTCCAAAGGACGAAGAAATAAAAGAAAAGGAAAATGGTGGGGATGTTAAGAATTGAGGTGGATCCGATTAGATTGTTCAAATTTCAACGAGGAAAAAAAGGAGAAAATTAAAATTAAAAAAAAAAACATATTGTGCGGGACAAATTGTGATGATGTATTAAAATCTCCAAATTTAACGCACATGAAAAGTTTTCGTTCATGGCTGCTTTTGAAAAATGACAGAAGCATAATTACAGATAATGATGACAGCTGCATTACTACTGTTTTTTTTTTTTTTTGGATATAAAGCTGCATTAATACTGTTAACATGCCTAACCAAGTAAAATTTTGAAATCTCCAAAAAGTGAAGATTGACATAATCTTGCAAGTTGCCCAGTCAAATCTGTCATCCTAAAGACAACAACAACTACCAATGTACAAAATGTATGGAGAAGAAAGCGTTCAGATTTTTCTGTTCATGTTATTGGGTAAGAAGAGAAGATGAAAATGAGAGTAGAAAATGAAATTAGTAAGAAAAATGTGATTGGACATATATCTAACTTGCATCATATTGTATGTATTGCCTTGGGAACAAGGGGATAATATCATGACAGTAGGAGTACTAATTCGCTAGGATCCCAAACGGTGCGTCGTTTCCAACTTAATCACTAATTAATGTGCCGGTATTGGCCGCCTTGTTTATTCAGATTTTGTCATCTGACTCTTAAAATATTTAATTTATTCCTGAATCCAAATGACGAGCATATTACTTTGTAATCAAATAATGAATATACTCCTCCAGTCCTACCTATAAAACCAAATTGATTTTTAGAGAGATTATGAAACTAAATAATTTTTTTAAAAAAAAATTAATTAATTTGACTAATAAACTAATATATAATCTAAAGATATATAACATATAATATGATTAAGTAACTTATTTAATTTCTTTAATCTCTCTAAAAAAAGTCAATCCGGTTTTATAGTTAGAAAGTAATATTTTTTTTACCAATTGAAGAGGATTTTCTCTCGACAAAAAAAAAGATGATTTTCTTAAATTTTGTAGGGCAAGTGAGGGAAAAATTTAACATTTTTGCTTCCTTTAAAAAGATTCATTTGTACTTTTTGCACCTGAAGTCTGTTTAGGATGCCAGTGGCACTTTTTAAAAATAATTATAAGTATTTTGACATCTTAACCCATTTATAAATTGTAAACAATATATAATCAAACAGTTTTTGCACAAACAAGGGATGTGCACTTTGGAGCTCATTATGTGAAACAAATTTGGAATGTGATTATGGCTTCTGCATATTGCTATTCTTTTTTTTTTTTTAAATGATAAGTATCTTTCTATTAGAGGCAATCCTATTCAAATCACTATCAAGTACTAAATGTGGGTGCATCTTCTAACAGGGATTCAAACCTTGATTTCCTATATTGTGAGGAACTAGTCTTTTCTACTATACTCAAGTTTCATTGGTTGCAGATTGCAATTAATTTTTTTTTTTTAATAAGAGATTGCCAGAAGCCAATTACATTAAAAATAGAGACTAGGAAAGGGGGGATATAAATCCCATACACTCTTGTGCCACCCATGATCTAAGATGGGTAGGACAATCACTGAAAATAACAGACTTAGATAATCCTAATTTAGCTAAAGCATCTGCAACATGGTTGTGGTTTCTCGGAATATGGCCAATAGAAAGGGACCAATCTTGAGATATCAGCTCCTTTATTTTCATCAATAAAAGGCTACCTGATTCAACGTTTGCACACAAGAGATTATCAACAATATCTTTAGCATCTGATTCAAGAACTATTCTTTTATAACCCATATCCCATGCAAGGATTAAGCCCTCATATATCGCCCATTCTTCTGCCGTTTGTGGGCTACAGATGCCAATATGCTTTGAGAAGCTAGCAATCCATTGACCAAGGTGATCTCGGAGAACACCACCGCAGCTGGCCTTGAAAGAGCTTTGAGACGCAGCCCCATCTACGTTCAGTTTTATCCACCCCACAGGGGGGCTTAGCCAGCGATGAAGGCTAAAGAGAGACTGTGATGGATCAGTAGTGGCCGTAGTGATAGCCGTGATAGGGCCACTGGATTGAATGCAGATTGCAATTCTGAATGGCTACAGAAGAGTGAAGTTCTTGGGCCTTAATTTGGGTTGTCAGGTAGTGTAATATAGTGGGATGGACCCATTGGGCTTTGATCCCCATGTAATTGAAGAGTGAGGGTGGGCTGAGTCACGAACCCATCCTGCTTTGGGGTATTAGCATAAAATTAGACAAATTATTAGGCCCAGATATTTTGTTCCGAAGTGATTGATTGTTTTTAACACGTTATCATTCGTTTATTGGGGCCTGTATGAGCGAACCAGAGAGCGATATATATATTTTTTTTTGGTAAAAGGGGAGGCATAGCCTTTAGATTACTAAAAGGAAACGAGGGATTGGAGTCCCATACAGTCATGCAACAAAGAATCCCTCAGAAATAAAGGACAGGAATCAAAATTACAAGAAACACTTAGGCCCTCCTTGGCTAGTCGATCTGCAACTTCATTCTGATCTCTTGGTATGTGACATACCTGCACTTCCCAATCAAGCCCCAATAATGACTTAATCTGTAAAACAGTCAGACTAGGTGAATTATGGCGAGCATCTACTGATAGCTCAGCAAACAGATTTTGTGAATCCGTTTCCATAATGACTCGTTTAAACCCTCTCCTTCTTGCAAGCTGGAGACCCCTCAGACAAGCCCACTCCTCAGCTTCTAATGGACTACACACCCCAAGCTTATGTGAAAATCCCGATATCCATAAACCGTGAGCATCTCTCAAAACACCGCCACATCCTACCAAATTTCCTGCTGCAGTAACTGCTCCATCCACGTTTACCTTTATCCAGTCAACCGGAGGAGGCTTCCAGCATCTATTAATCATCCTCTCCTCAGACCCCATGACACTGTGTCCATATTAAGTGAAAAGGGGCCACGAATGGTGTATAATAACCGATGGAATGGCTGGTTTCTGGAAATCCTGCTCAAAAATTACCTTATTTCTCCAATTCCACAACTTCCATACGCCTACTCCAAAGATGTTAGACCAGTTCCATTCGGAATACTTCCCTAGCTCTCTTCTGAGATTAAGGCAAATCCAATTTCTCAGAGTAGCAGCAAAAAAACTAGGCTGGTGTTATGGCAGCACCAAATCTAGCCACATATCTCTAGCATAAGGACAGTCCCGAAGTATATGGAGAACTGACTTTATTTGGTTATTACATGAACCACACAGAGAGGACGCATTTGACCACTTACCTCGCCATTCATTGGTGGGCAATCTGTTATGGAAAGCCAGCCATAAAAACACCCTGATTCTCTCTAATCCCGGCCACCTCCATATTAGTTTAAACCCCGAATGTTTCAGGTTCGGATCCAGGTGATCTAGCATATAGTAAGCAGATTTGACTAAAAAAAGGCCATTGGAAGTAGCGCCCCAAGTGATTACATCTTCTTCTACCAGCGGTTAAGGGGTAGCAGCAGCTTGCATTCTGCGTATTATTTCCCCTGTCACCAACAGATTTATATTGGAGAAATCCCAGGAACCGGCAATGCACCAGTCACTAACCTTGCTCTCAATTTCCATCTCAATAAGGGGTCTTACACAATAATCCTGGATTCTTAGGTCACTAGCCAGCCAAGTATCTGAGAAAAAATTCACTGAGTTTCCATTCTGGATTTTCCATAGAGTTCCTTGCTCAATAGCCTCCTTCTGCTTGCATATAAATTGCCAAAGTGAGGAGTCCCCTGGCTTCACTTCCAGAAGGTTTAATTTATTCCTGATTGAGTATTTGTGAAAGAGGACCTTCGTCCATAAACGCTCAACACCCGTGACCAGTTGCCATGCTAGCTTGCAGCCAAATGCCCAATTCATGGTTTCCAGTTTTTTACACCCAATTCCCCCATAATTCTTCGGTAAGGTCAGGGTCTGCCAACTCAAATTATGGTAGCCGTGTTGACTCGTCTTGCCCCAAATAAAATTACATTGTATTCGTTCAACTTCCCTACATATAGAATGAGGGATCTGCGCTACCTGCATTGGATACAATGGCACTGAACTTAAGACCGATTTCGCTAGAGTAATTCGACCTGCCATAGAGAGAGCCCCAGACTTCCATGCTGACAGTTTAGTTTCACCCTATCAACAATATATTGGAAAGTCTCCCTTGGTTTCATTTTCCTTGACAGAGGAAATCCCAGGTATGTTCCAATCTCACTAGTAATTCTCATTTTAGTGATCCGCTTCATTTCTTCTTTCACGGCACCTGATACCTTAGGGGAAAAGAACATTGATGAATTTTCTATACTTACTTTTTCTCCAGAGGCTTGACAAAAACTATTCAGGCATTCCATCATACATTTCGCCTGGGAAATGGTAGCCTCTCCAAATAGCAGGATGTCGTCGGCAAACATAAGATGCGAGATTGTTGGTCCATATTTGGAAACATATATTGGTGCCCATTCCTTCTTACTCACTGCATCACAGATGAGGTGTAAGAGCCTATCGATGCACAACACAAAAAGATAGGGGTATATTGGGTCCCCTTGCCTGAGGCCACGCATAAGGTTGAAGTACTCTGTCTTTTCACCATTCCATAAGACATTATAGGTGACCGAAGAAACGCAGTTTAGTATTAGATCTGTCAGTTTTACCTTTAATCCCACTCTAATAAGTGTTTCTCTAATAAAATTCCAATTCAAACGATCGTAAGCCTTTTCCAAATCAACTTTCAAGGCTACAAACCCTTTTTTCCCCCTAGCCTTCCTCATAGTATGCAATAACTCTTGGCCAATGACTATATTATCTTGTATTTACCTACCTTTAATAAAACTTGCTTGAAAAGGAGAAATCACCTCATCCATCACCAATTTCAGTTTGTTAGTGAGGACCTTCGTTAGCATTTGTAGTGTATTGAGCATAAGGAAATGGGTCTGAATTGTATGACTAACTGGGGGCTATCCTTTTTGGGAATCAAGGCTATCAAGGTTTTGTTAGCTTCAGCAAGTGAGACAGTACCCTCAAAGACTTGTCTCACAAATTTACACACATCTACTCCCACTCTGTTCCAGTTGGACTGGTAGAAGATGGCTGGAAATCCATCATATCCAGGTGACTTATAAGGCCCAATCGCAAACACTGCTGCCTTAATTTCCTCATCCAGCGGCACCGCTCCTAAAGCACTTAGAGTTGTCTGCTCAATTTTGGGGAAGGTCGATTCAGTGACAAGGGAACTATCAACCACCACTTCCTGTTTATACAATTCTTTAAAAAATTTCAAAACTAAGGATTTTAAATCCTCTGCATGCTCAACCCAGTTGCCATTTCCATCTTTTAGCGCCATCACCTTATTCCTCCTTCTTCTAATGTTCGTACTCATATGGTAGTACCTCGTATTCCTGTCTCCCTTATTAATCCAAGTAGCTCTTGACTTTTGGAACCATTTAAGTTCCTCTACTCTCAGAACCTCCTCCAGCTCTTGTTGTAGTTGAAACTCCAATTTACATAGAAAGGTCGAGTACGGGTAAGCTTCAAAGCTTTGGATTCCTTTTAATCTTGCCAGTAGTCTGGCCTTCTTCCGTTCAACATAGCCAAAGACTTCCTTGTTCCATTTTTTTAATTCCATTTGCAAGTTTTCTAAAGTAGTCTCAAGAATATCTTGGACAGACCACTTGTTATCAATAAGAGATTTAAAATCATCATGCAACAGCCATATGGCCTCAAATCTAAATGGTTTAATATATCTCCTATTGGGTACACAATACCCCACAGACAACAATATCAGATTATGATCAGAAAAATCAACTCTAGGTAATACCTTGAGGAAAGATTCAGGCATCTGTTGCATCATACTACAATTTGCCAATGCGCGATCCAGCCGTTCGTAAAGCCTCGAACTTCCAGCAAGCTTTGGGCCTTTCCATGTCATCCTTGGTCCAATAGCACTTATCGATGGTACTTTTGTCGTTAAAGTGATCAATTAAACTAGGTCCTAATTAATTATGCAGTTTAGGATCAACCTAGGTCATTCTCCCAAGGAGCAAGCTGTGGGTTTTCTTTAAGACTAATTTTCAAGTGATAAAAGATGCAGTAGAATGTAAATGGACCTAAACTAGAATGCAAAATATTACTACCTATATGCAATTAACTAACTAAATGTAATAATGCAATTGACTCTTAAACTTATATGAGAATGAGACTAATCTATATGAGTTGAATGCAATTTTTGGGGGGTTTTCTTATGAGAAAATAATTAAAATCCTACTAAAAAGATTGATTAAAAGCAAATAAAATAATAAGATTTAATTCAGTGATAATGATGAAGGGGACAACTTAGGGATTGCATGGAGTCAACTTTCTTGGCCTAAATCAATTAATTAGACCAAAAGGAGATTAATGAATTTAATTACCCAATCGAACATGGGAAACCCTCTAGCTCAATAACACCTATTCCACTAGAAAACTCATAATGAAATAAGCGGTGGCTAATTAAACCAATTAAAAACCAATCATAAAATAATCTTGAAAATCTTGTTTACAATTATCTAATTGAACAACCAGATAATTCATCAACCTAATTAAACAACTAAGATGATTAACCCAATTAACAATTAAATTAACAATGAAAACTCAATTATTAATTTAATTGACAATCTAAAGGTTGCAAACAAGAGTCCAACAATAAGCATAAAACCTTAAATTATCAGTCTAATCCAGAAGAAATAAGTTTACAATCTAAAACTAGATTGTTCTCAATTAACACAACTCGAAATCATTTAAAACTAAATTATTTCAAGTTTGAATTAAAAAGATAAAAAGAAAGATACTCCCTTGTGATCCTCAAGTGTAAGCCCTAGGCTCTAGCTTCCTCCATGCTCCTCCCAAGTTGCCTCCCACAAAAATTTAAGCTGCCATCACAACCTCTCTGATGCTCAAAGTCTCTTGTGAAGCCATGGTCATTGATTAATGGATAAATGAATGAACACACACCCACGTGGCTGTCCGTGAGGAGAAAAGGTGAATCAGTGAAAGTGGAGGTGGGGCCATGAATTGATTGAGAGATTGAGAAGCCTTCCACGCGTGAGAGAGAGGAGTAGAAGAATTAATGGATATTGATTCTGTAATACGCCTCTTTTCTCTGTCTTCAGTTTGGTGATCTTGTGCAATCTCGCGGCGTGGTTTTTTTTCAGCGTGTAGCGGCCTGTAGTTTGCGGCTAGGTTAATTGAAAGGGGAAGGAGGTGAGAGTCTTTTTTAGGGTATTAACTTGAGCTCAATAAAATTCAAGTAGTCCCCTAAAATTTCACCATTGGATTTCCTTTTAGCTATCCTGAAAAATCCTGCACCATAGGATCTTATAAAATCACTATCTATCATATATCAAGAGATATTATTTAATCAGAATATTAATAATTTAATAATTTAAGCTCAATATCTTATAATTAATTCATATTTACATTATTTCCTAAAATAGGCTAACAATCTAAAATATTACCTAATAATTCCAAATTAGCCTAAAATAATCCCCAAAATAAATGAATAAGGTGGGATAAAAATATGAAAATTGGGATTTATCAAGCACCCATATCTATCAGTTCGCAGGAATCAATACGGTCCTGGAACCACCCCTGCCTCCTACTCTCTCTTCAGGCAATTTTATATCATTAAAGTCCCCAAAAATACTCCAAGAGCAAGAGATCCCTAGCGACAATCTGTGGAGGTAATCCCAAAGGACTGCCCGATTATTCGAATGGGGGAGGGCGTAAACTGCCGTAACCATGAACGTTGCTCTGTTGCTCTTCATACATAGGAAATGGAAGAATTGCGGGTTCTCCTTCAACATTGTAACTCCAATTTCTTTCGGATTCCACGCCATAACCAGACCTCCAGAACGACCCGCACTAGGAACCATTCGGATAGAATCAAGCCCCAGATTGTTGAATCCTACAAACCTTCTAGCATCATTTGTCTTGGTCTTAGACAAAACCACCACACTGGGCTTGGCCCCACTACATATCAGTTTGAGATTTCTAAGGAGGCCTTTCCCGCAGGCTCCCCTAGTATTCCAGTAAAGAAGATTGTCCATAAAAACAGGCTTTAAAAAGATGAGGCCCATCTTATAGAACACTCAAGATAACTGCGTCTCGGGGACAAAAACTTCGTCTTCATCCCCCTTCTCGGAAAAATCCCCCCATCAGATTAGTAGCATCTGGCCCATCATTTCGTGCCAACAGGTCCAAGACTTCAACCCTCATTTCACTGGGATCATGGGGCTTGATCTGCTTCATAGTTGGGCCTAAGTATCCTTCTCCAATCCATTTGCCATTTCCTCATCCAGGGCCACGCTTTGAGTCACATTGTTTCCATCCGTTGTGATGCATAGTCTCGACTCTGTCCCCACCTTATCCTCCTCTACTGTACCTCTCAACCTTTTCTCCACGCATCAACTCCCCATTGAATGCTCATCCCTAATTCCCACTACCTTCTCCGCCCTCATTTCTGTACCAGCATTCTTCCTGTCTGTCACAACTTTCCCCCCCCATATATTTCCGTACATGCTTAGTGCGCCTCATGGACTGACGAGAAATCGCGAACGTCCCCTGCATTGTCGCCCTGAACGTAATTACGTTATTCGTGTTTTAGTCCTGCCCTTCCACGTCAGCTAACTTTGCAAACCTTGACCCTGTCGGAGAAGAGGTGGTTCCCCCCCCCTCTGCCTCCTTACTCCGTCGTGGTCGACGGGGCTCTTGCACCACTCTCCAACAATCCTCTGACTCTTTCCCAACAGCATCAGACCCCCCTTCTGCATCCTTCCCATTCTCCATAGCTTGATCCCTGTCCTCTAGTACCATGCTCTGTTTTTTCTTCTGCAGACAGGTTTCGTGTCTATGGCCATAGAAACCACAGTTGGAGCATAGCTTATGGAGTCCCTCATACTCTATATAGTAATCCTTACCATCAACCGAAAACCCAGACATGAGTTGCTCATTTAAATTAATCAAAACACATAATTGCGCATAATGACCCCTAAGCTGGGATGAGGTATTGATATCCACTTTAACTGTTTGTCCAATCCTATCTCCAATGATAGTTAAAGCATCCTTATTGTGATATTCTAGAAAAAACTTTGGTAAACGAATCCACACCGCCACCCTATCTACCGTTGCCGTCACAGGGTTGAACATTGGCTCCCATGGCCTCACCGTCAAGTAGTGATCATATATCATCCATGGTCCCTCTTCCAGAGCACACCGGTAGTCCTCACTATTTGATAACTTCACCACAAAGAAACCATGGCCTATGTCAATCAGCTTCGTAACTCCTCGTTTTGCCCACATCATTTGAATCCTAGTTTCCAAAGCCTTGAATCCAATCTCCCTGCCAAGGAGTTTGATGGTCACTGAATTACTCCATGCTTTATACATTCTTCTTTTCATCTCCTTCGAGAAGAGAAAGGCCGGAAAGTTTCGGTTAGGGTCTTCCACAATTTTGCATAGAGGTTCTCCAGCTCCCTCCTTTGTGGAATCCTAAGATATAGAGTCATCAGACATTGCATCCTCCATGGCCCCCATACCATCCATTCCATCTTCATTAGCATTCGGTTCCACTCCCTTCAGTTTGTCTGCAAAGGATGTACTACCTTTAGCAAACATTGAGTCTGGTTTTCCCAGCTTTGGCCATATTTCTGATTTCTTCCCTCCCGTTTGGAGGTAACCGTTTTTAACCTTCTTTGAGCTTCTCGTAATCAGGTCTTCCTCTTCCTTGGAAGCGGGGATGATCCGAGTAGGGGAGTCAGCATCTTCTTCGTTCGCCATTTTTTCAATTGTTTTATGGGACGCACCAGTCAGGATCGAACCGGCATTACCTCTCTCAAGAATAAGACGCCCTACCACTGAGCTTCTCTAGAGAGCGATATAAATAAAAGTATCACAGAAAGTGGGAAAAATGACCAAGAAAGATTGGAAGGAGAATAATGAAGAGACGCAAAGGGAAGTTTCTGTAAAGTAGGTAACTGATTCATGTTTGATTATTTTGATTAGACATGGGACACTTAATTATGATTTATAATAAATGGGATTAATGCAGATGCTTTTGATAGGTAACGAAATCTAATCATAATTCAACCCCTCCAATCATTGCTTCCAAACTCCTTTAAAGTTCCTTTTTCTTTTTTTTTTAACAGTTTAATTTAATAAAAAAGTTATCACGTGACAACAGATATAGATTACCATATCAATTCCTCTCAATATTCCCATATCTCTAGTAGTAGTCGTAGATTTTTTCCCCTGCCAAAGTCAGTTAATGGGGATTACTGACTACAACGGCTTCACTCGGAACAAGTTGGATAAACCAAACGTGGCCCGGAAAAAAAAAAAAAAAAAGGATAGACAAACATCTAATCTATAAGATTAGTCAACCCATGGAGGTAATTTTCTGTGACAAATCTTAAAAAGCTAATCATTATCTAAGAAATAATGCCGTGTCATCTATCCATGCACGCAGGTTTTTTTGTATTATAATAAAGATATGCAATCATCTGAACTAACTCATCTGCCGACCTGTGTTCTGCCAAAATAACAAAAGAACAAGGCATCTTAGGTGAGATTAAGCGCCAAACTAAACATCAGTGAAGAGCAAGACCCCAAGTATTCTCACCTTTCTCCCTATACACGATCTTGTTCCCACGTAAAAATAATATTTGTGGGCATTCTCTGGCTTTGAGGGCATATGCCAAGTCTCTCTCTATGTTAATGTCTATCTTAACCGCCTCTTACCGCGCAGTTCAGCGTATTATGATCAAATAACACAAAACATAACGTAACAGATGACAATCAAACAGGTTGTATTATGATTAAGCCAGAAACTGATTGAAGGAGAGATCGACCGAAGAAGCCAGGTCAGGACCATGGTGTTGCAACGTTGCCAAGCCAGAAACAAGGGATCACAAGACGCCGGAATCTGCAGAGTGCCATCGAAAAATGGTGCTTATTCTTGCTCACGAGAGCAATTGTCATGGCTCGCGCCCAATGGTGGTAATTGGAGCCGATTAGAGCAGAAGAGACAAGAATCAAAGATGGATTCTTATTAGGATGCATGAAATAGCAACTGAAAGGATCTTGAGTCAGGACTTGCAAAGAAATAGATGACGAACTCTCGGTAGCCATTGTGAAGAAGCAGATCGAACACAAAGTGGAGATCACAAGATCACCGGAGGAAAATTAAAAACACAGATCCAAGATCACTGGGTGAAGATCACAAGATCGCCAGAGGGAAGCCGAAAATTAAAACCGGAAAAGAGCAAGAAGACGAGCACGGAGGAAATGGCTCTAAAGATTGAAGACAGGGAGGAAGAAGGTCGAGAGGACGAAAGCGGAAGTCTGAGTTTTGGAAACTGTTACTATAATAAAGTAAAATATAAACTGGGAAAATAAAGTTTGAGAGAAAAATTATATTCTCATTGATAAGTTTACTTTGTACCGTGGGTTTTTTATAGGATAGGATATTCTTACAACCATCTTTTGTTACTACCATTTTTTTATCGTTGGATCAAAATCTTATCTGTGTTTATCATTTCTCTCTCCTATTGGGATTCTGCAGTGAAAAAATGATAGTAACAAAAAATGGTAGTAAGAATATCCTATCCTGTCTTTTATACAGAGGAAAACAAATAATAAAACTAACTATTTGGTTACGACATAAACAGAACTACTGAAGAGTATTTCTAACCAGTGATTACAAATAAACAATATTTCAGGTAATGTGCTCCGTTAGTTAGCGATGAATTTTTTAATTCAAAACTAGGAAAACGGTTAAAAAGACAATTTTCCTTCACTCTTTTTTCTTTAAAAAAAAAAACTCTTTTTTTGGTTGCATTATGCGCCGCCTGGGACGCTTCGGCGTTAAGAGAAGCAATGCAAAGGATGTGGGCTTTAGAGCTTTTGTGTGTGGAGCAAATTTGGAATGTGACTAGGCCTTGTCCAGGTTATAATTCTGACTGGTTAAAGAAGAGCGCACTTATTGGGCCGTAATGGGATATTATAATATGCTCCATCCGATATCCTAAATGTAGGAGATGGACATATAATTAATTAATAAAGATTAAAAAATTAGTTAAAGGCCTTATTTGTGAATGTTGATTTCCTCTAAATTACCCATTTTAATTATTTATATTGAAAACTACTCACATAATGAAGAAATCCCTTGATTAATATGCAATCAATACTCATCATTTAGGGAAAAAAAATTATAAACTTGAGAGGAAAAAATGGATTAAGTTTTGTATTTATGACTGAAACAAACTCATCTACAAGTTTTTATATTTATAACCTAATGGAATATAAAGTTAGAGGGATTTTTTATTTACCTTTTACTCTATGTTTAAATGGATAGAAAATGAGGGTGGAAAGAAAATTAGGAAAGAAAACTTCCAAAAAATAGTAAATACTTTTATGTTCGTGCTATTTTTCTTTCCTAGTATTCCCTCACTTTTCTCTTTATCCAGACATAGGGTAAAGTTCAGGTTAACGGAAGCAGATTTTCTCCTCTTCCTTCCATCCTCTTCCCTTCTCTTCCCTCCCCTCAGCCATCCATCTTAAATAAAAGTTAATCTGAGATGGAAGAGGAGAGAAAATGAACGGCTGGGATGAGGGATACTAAGGGAAGAGGAGAGAAAGATACTGAGAGAAGTCAGGTCCCATGTTAACCCCTTCATTATGTTTTTCTTTTATGCCATCTTTCCATATTTATTAGATTAAAATTTCATTAATGGTCCTGCCTCCTTACAAGAGTCAAGTCATAAAATTTTCATTAACTTCGTTTCTTTCCTTTTCCGAGTTTATAATTCAAAATTTGATTTTATCATTTTTAAAGGATATTTTAGTCTTAAAATATTGCAAAGTATTTTATTAAATTTAAATGAAAAATAAAATTTAAGGATTTCAGCTCTCTGTGTAAAAAATAAATAATTACAGAATTTGCTATAACTTTTAATGTTTGATATATTTAATTATCATGGTAATTTCATAGGTTGGTTTATATAGTGCCTTTTTTTTAAAAAAAAAAATGATTATCTCGACTGGCTCCAAAATGTTTGGCCAAGTGGGACCAACTCATTCACAAAAACCAAAGATGAACAATCACTACTGTGATTGCATGCATAGGCCTAAGCTTAATATATCGCCCAAACGCTTCTCTTCACTATTCCGAATAGTTTTCTATTCCAGATACATGCTGCCACTTAAAACCAAAACGAGAAAATTTAAAGCAAGAGTTAATTTTTTTGAGAGGGGCAAAAGACAGGTGGGTTCACTTGAGCGATGCACTTTTACGTTTTATTATAGTGCTTTTGCTTTTTCCCCACGCATATAATTATCACGTACTCCTACATAATATATATATATATATATCCATCGACAGTTAATGTTGATTTTAAAGAAAGTCAATCATTTTTGCAATTATAATCCAATTATTGGCACGTGAATATGTTTTGTAATTATGGAATGATTTTATATAAAACACACACACTATGTGTACGTCAAACGATACGGTTCAATAAAAAGCTACCACCGCACCCTTTACATGCATCGGATACATACTAAAAACATCATTTCCCTCTGTTACATAACTCTATTTACTTTCGATGAATGCAAGGGACTCCGACCAAAAATTAAATTGAATTGAAGTAGTTGTGCAAATTAAATTGAAGTTATAATACCAACAGGTAGGGTTGGCATAAATAATAAGCGGCTTGTGTACTTTAAATAAAGTCTCAAGTTCAATCCTTATAAATGTAAAAAAAAAAAAAAAAAAAAAAAAAAAAAACCGTTGTAAAGAGACTTTTTATATTAAGGAGGTAAAAGAAACATGCATATATAGTTAATAGCCAAATTCGTACGTAGATTTCAAATTACTAAAAATAATTGAGCATCGTCATCAGTACATATGGTTCAAGTATAGACAAATTCAGAAAGATATATGAAATGGGTAATTATTTTGATTCAAAGCTACACAGAAGTGACATAAACAGCAACAACATAATATAATTATAAACACACACACACACAAATATAAAGGTTAAATAATTGATTGTGCCTGACAGTTACAGTTTATATCGTACAGGAAAAAGTAACCACACCCTTATAGCACACTACGTTCAGTTTCCCCAGAGGTCCTTTGTTCCTTTGCATTGTTGTTGTTATTTGCAGCTTCAGTGCCCAGTTTATTATTAAGATCAATGACGTGGTCAGAAGAAGATAGCTCTTGAGCCTTCACACTGGATCCTCCAGAACCACTGGCTCTGCGTTTCGGTACATTAAGTAAAGCACCATCTGAACTATGCCAAACAGAAACCCAAGAGTGTTTGGCAGCTGCAAATCATCAAAAAACAAAAATAAAAAGATCCAAAGATATAATTTGATTAGTAGTATGAAAGAAATTAAAAAACGAATTGATATTTTTATATATATGAAGCGATAATTAATTTGAAGTAATTGATTGGGTCATGGCATGAATGAATTAAGCGTGCCTGTATTTAATTACTTTTGTCTTGTTTACAAAAAAAAAAAAAAAAAAAAGGTGACTAAGGGTTTTCAGCGCGGCGACGTTTGCCGCTGAAAGTATATATATATAGAAGCAATATATAATAAAACAAATCAGAAAAGTTGACAAAAACTATAGGCCTTTGCAAATTAACTAATGAATTAACAAATAATAGATGAATGAATGAACTTACCGCTATAAAATAGTCCTCGAGGAAAAGACCATAGAAGAACCACATAACAGCGTTGACTGTCTCTAACATGGAGAGAGTCCACGGCATGTATTCCACACTTCTCGTCTTTATCACTTTCCTCTGCATCACCCATTACGTATATATTATTATTATAATAATTAATAATCAAGTACATGCCAAAAATTTATTATTTATTAATTAATTAATAATGAATTTGAAGAATTGAAGAAGGTCCATACCATGATTAAGAGAGGAGCACCGAAGTCACTGATGTCAACCACGAGGCGAATCCATTGTATAATCTGATAACGTGTGTTTCCATGGGAAAGATACAGTGTGGACAGAACCATGGCTCCGAACCCAAACACATTCAGCAACATAACAAGCTTAATCGTCGCAAGCTGCGAATATTGTTTATTACAGAAAGCAAAAGTTAATTAATAAAATAAAGCCATATATATATATATATATATATATATATATATATATATATATATATATTGATTAATTCTATGGACGTATATACGTATGTACCTTGAGCTTCTTGGGAGCGTAGAAGAGGAAAATGGAGATGTAGATGACCTCGACGACGATTCCATAAGAGTTAATGGTGATGAGAAGTAAGGTTGCGTTGTTCTTAACAAGTGCGTCGTAAATCCAAAGCATGCAGCTGAAAAGAGCAACCACATAAGGGTATGATTGAAACCCTTCTGCTGTTTTCTTCTTGTATATCAGGTAAAACGTCGGCCTGCAACAATAATATCATTAATTATCATATTAATTTACCAAGTTGATTAGTTTAGCTAATTTAATATAATCATCTTCCAATATGAAAACAAAAGTGGAGTTTCGGGACTTACATTGGAGCAAGGAACACCATGAAAGAGATGATGTTTCCTGCAAAAATGGCACAATGAAGACAAAAAAAGAGAAATCACTACTTCATATTCTAGAGATCGACAACTGGAAAATAAGTCTCCGTTGGGCCACAAAATTTTATGTGCACGAAAAAAGTATGCATGCTTCGAGGCTATATCATTGAAATAATAAAACTATATTAGAGATAATTAATAAAAGCCATGCATGCAACTAGAATAACTATAAAAAAGAGAAGAAGATGAATGGAACTAAACCAAAGTGATACTATATATGATGAATATAGGGAAAAACGTTAAATAATGTAAAAGAAGTGAACCTATGTTAAGAAATATAATTGAAGAAGAATAAAGATGGAGAGGACGAAGAATCACATGTATTATTACAAAAAAGCAACATGCTCATTCAATGAGTAACCCACATGGGTTGACTCTAAAATCTAGAAGGAAGATTAAGTTAACACTCTCTTAAAGATTTGCCAAGTTAACTGTCTTTCTTGTGAAGTTCTACATCTCACTTTTCACTTATCTCAATAGTTCAGTGGGCCCTGACTTTCTAGCTAATTAATCAACTAATCTCTTATACTTTTAACAACCTAGAAAGCCGAAAATAAAAGCTAGTTGTTGCTGATGAAGGGCCATGTTAGATCGTGATGTAGAAGATATAGGTCTGATCTTCCCCTTAAGGCTATCTCTCTCTAGCTCTTGTGTTGTGGATCTCTGTCTATTCCGCGAGTGCGTATAGGAAGGAAAATAGGGGTATTTATAGCTGGAAATTAAAGAGCGTTTGCGTGGGGTGGGACATGGTAATTAAGGCGTAAGGTCGTTTCTGCTAGTTGAACCTCTTGGTGCGTCTTCTCTCGCGGTATGCTCACCGACTACTAATTAATTTAATTATCATGATAATTTCATAGGTGGGCACATATAATGCTTTTGTTTTTTTTAATGATTATCTCGACTGGCTCCAAACTTCAAGATGTTTGGCCACGAGGAACCAAGTCATTCATAATTTTCTTAGCTAATTTTTAATGACGCGAGAGTGAAACACACATTAATTAAAAGGTTTATTGGCTTTTAACGAGAGATCAAATTGATCCAAACGAAAAGGAAAACTCGAACAACGACTTTGTTTTCTTCTTCTTCTTCTCTCTCTCTCTCTCTCTCTCTCTGTAAGGTTGCCACTAAAAAGAATATGGTGGGCGAATAATAAATTGTATAGGTACAAATCATTCACAAAAATATCACAAAAACCAAAGATGAACAATCACTATCGTTTTACTCTTTATCTCCTTCTTCCCTTTTTGTTTCCTAGATGCCACAATCCAATCTAATGTACGTAATATGTATGTGTGTAGCTTCCACCTTGAACTTGTTTCAAACAAAGCAAGCTTGGGGCAGTGAGCATAGCATTGAATGTATGCTACTCCAAGAATATGGAGAAGGGGACCGAAAAAACTAGAGGTTATAGTGTTATACTTTTAATAATTTGAAATTTAAATTATGGATAACTTATCGACGCTTTCTGTACGCTACTGGACCATCCAAACATGCATAGGTGACTTTGGCACTTCGCACACTTCTGGAAGTAATCATCTTTTTTTTTCTGAAAAAAAAAGAAGTAATCATCTTTTATAAATGGGTTAATGCATAAAAATACTCATAATTATTTTCAAAAAGTGGTGTGCTTTTACGAAAATGCTCATAAACATTTTCAGGGAGAATAAAAATACTCTTTCAGTTTTTAATATAATATATTTTACTTAAAAAGATTAAATAAATTAAATAAATTATGGATAACTTATCGACGCTTTCTGTACGCTACTGGACCATCCAAACATGCATAGGAGACTTTGGCACTTCGCACACTTCTGGAAGTAATCATCTTTTTTTTTTGAAAAAAAAAGAAGTAATCATCTTTTATAAATGGGTTAATGCATAAAAATACTCATAATTATTTTCAAAAAGTGGTGTGCTTTTACGAAATTGCTCATAAACATTTTCAGGGAGAATAAAAATACTCTTTCAGTTTTTAATATAATATATTTTACTTAAAAAGATTAAATAAATTAAATAAATTACTTTAAAGAATTGATATTTATATTTTTTATATTAAATTTATGTAAGTTATGATATATAATTAAATGATACATGAAATATTTTATAATTTATTTAACCTTTTTAAAAAAATTTAACTATACCTTATATTAAATATCACATCTCTTAAATGTTCTACACGGATCACGGGACGGACGGAGGGAGAGAGTTGATTGAGATGAGGAATCGCATGAGGCCTCGTAGCACTTGACACATGGACTCTAGTTGGCCCACTAAAAAACAGGTCAAAGCTGTTGAAAACGCCGAGATTGGTATAAATATTAATTATTTGCATATCCATTGATTCAAAAAGAAACTTCCTCTGCAAGCTAGAAGTTTCCTCGTAGCTTCCTCTTCAAGCTAAGAGGAAGCTTCCTCTAGGCTTCGTCTTCAAGCCTGAAAGTTAATGGAGGCCTTAGGTATACATTATATATAGACAGATCCAGTGGCCGAGTCACCGCGGGTGCATACAGATCCAGTGGCGGAGCTGACCGCAGGTGCAGACAGATCCAGTGGCCGAGTCACCCTTACACCCGCGGCATACAGATCCGGTGGTTGATCTTTCCGCAGGTGCAGACAGATCCAGTGGCCGAGTCACCCTTACACCCGCAGCATACAGATCCAGTGGTTGATCTGTCCGCAGGTGCAGACAGATCCAGTGACGGAGTCACCCTTGCACCCGCGGTGACCGGGGGTGCGGGTGCATACAGATCCAGTGGTGGAGCTGACCGCATGTGCAGACAGAGCCAGTGGCGGAGTCACCCTTGCACGGGTGCATACAGATCCAGTGGCGGAGCTGACCGCAGGTGCAGACAGGCACCGCTGACGGCAGGTGCAGATACAAAAGTGTGGCTCCGCCACTGGCTGTGACGACGGATTGCTGGTGGTGAGTTATACGTGTTTGCGTTTCCACCGCTGGATTAGAGTAGCGGGTAATTAAAATGCAGCCGATGCTGATTAATTTTTTCTTCTTCCCGGTGTAGGATTTGTGTATTTCATCTCACTTTTTTCTTTCGCGTCAGAGCTCGTCCAATTTATTTGTTCTTTTTAATTATAAGTGTCGTCTTTGTTTTATATTTTTTTGTCGATCATATACCTTGGAGATAAGGTCATCCTGGAAGATCCGATAGAGAGGTATGTTGATTTAATGAGTTGGAACTTCTGGAACAGTAAATCTTGCAGTACAATTTTGGTTTATATTTTTAACATGTATTTAGTCTGTTAGTTGTTATGTTTTTTTTTTCTGCGTTCTATTAGTCGGAAACATTATTATTTCTGGTTTACTTCTCTTTCTAGACCAATGGATCGAAAGGGGCACTCATTCTCAATCGGCAAACAGAATTTGTGATCCTTCTGTTTCATGGATTGGTGGGTAGGGGTTGTGATATATAAAGTTTGGAAAAGACAATTGTGGCTGAAAATGTCATTATCATATAGTCTATGTGTCTAGAGTTACATTGCTTGGGTGCTATAAGTTTGAATTTGTGTCTATTTCAGCTGGCCAGTATTGTCTCGTTGTCCCTTACTTGGCTACTTGTTTAAAATTAAGTTTCCGCTCAAGATATTATGAGCTTTTCCTTCGTCCAAATTTCATGAGGGGGCATAAAGTTATAATAATTCATGGACCTTCACTTGATAGTTTAAGCTTTGAAGTTGATTTGGCTGGTCCTTCTCACTATATAGTAGTAAAATGATAACTTTGGTTATACAATTTTGATGAGAGAAAAATAGAGCATATATATGGTAATATACATATTTGATTGTTTTGTTAAATCTGTACAACGGGGGTTTGTTCATTTCTAAAATTCTTTTACTCCACAATTAAGGTTTAAGGTAAAATAAACTCCGATATTAGGAGATAACATGACGTATTTTTTATTTTCTCTCTAGTTTCTACAGAGGCTTGTTGATATTTAAAATTAAGGCCTGGTCTGATGCTGTGTGATTCATCTGAATTCCTAATCAAGTCATGAATAACCCTGATTTAGGTGTTCCTATATTCAAGTGTTTAGAATAACAAATAGAAAACTACTTATGTCCAATCGTGTTTGAATACCTGCTCTCTGCTCAACCTTTTTATAACTAAATTGACGATCATACTTCTATTTATGCTCAATTAGTGTCAATGCTCAAAGTTATTTGTTTTATGATATATAGTGATTTTACTGATATTCAATGCTTCAACTGCATTTTTCTCTTCCCTTATGCCTCTTTACTCAAAGTCCTCACACTTGCACAGAGTAACCAAGGCACAGCAGAGATGGAATGAGTTTCCTACATGGGGTGGTCGTCTAAGGGCAAGCGCCTGTGGCGATGGATTTCTTTTCACTGTCAGTAAGTCAATGAAATATCATTTTAGTATCACCTAGTACACTGAAATAATTTTTTAAGATAATGAAGAATTTTTCAATGCCTTAGAGTATCTTTTTAACATCAACCAGTACTCTAAAATATTTTTTTAGGGTTTTGAAAAAATATTTTAGTGTACCAACTACTACTAAAAAGATATTTCAAGGTACCAAATACTACTAAAAAGATATTTCAGGGTACCGACTACTTTTTTTAGTACCACATTTTTTTAATACCAATTGGTGCTTTGAAAGATTTTTTGAAAATCTTAAAAAAATATTTTGGAGTACTAAAAACAATACTTTAGTGTAGTGATTGTTGTTGAAAAATACTTTTTAATCTTAAATTATTATTTTTCTTATAAAACTGAAAGAAATCTAGAGAGAACTCAGAGGAAATTCTAGAGAGATGAAATGAATTCTCATTTAAGTGTATAAAGAATGTTTACATAAGACGTCTATTTATAAACCTTCAAGGGTCATTATGTAATAAACATCCACACAATAAATATATTTATAACACTCCCCCTTGGATGTTTATTATGAATGTGCCTCATTAAAAACTTTAATTAGGAAAAACTCAGTGGGATAAAAACTTAGCCAAAAAAAAGAGTACATCATCCATTGATACACTATCCAATTCTATCTTATTAAAAACTTTTCTAGGAAAACCCAGTGGGACAAAATCTAGATAAGGGGGAAAAAGTTCAACGTGTATCATTTCCCCTTCTTGATTACATCAGACTTGCTCCCCCTGATGACTATACTGCTTCAATGTCATTCTGAACATATCATCCTTTCTATCATCAAGTATTCTGTTAGAAACACGCAGTCTGATTGTTCATTTATACCTGCAAGATCTAAATCTTTCAAGTAAAATCATAATAGTCTTTTCATAAATATACATGTGCATATAGAACTTTAATAAATGTTTATTCAGATAATGATGCTATATGCACTATGATTGATTCATGCAATGAACTTATCTAATTAATTATTCTCAATAATTTGATGCTCCTAGCGTCTTGAGCCTTTCAGGGACTTATGCTTCTGGCATATTTAGTCCTTCAGGGACATATGTTTCTGGCGCCTTACGTCTTTCAAGGACATGTGCTTCTAGCACACTAATATATTGTGGCTTATGATCATCATTATCATTCATTACAACATATGCTATCATATAAACATAAATATCATCAACGTCAACGTCATTTTCGGTCCAATCGGATTTCATTTATTGATATCTCTTTATATTTACATGTATTAGGTATCTAGGTCTCTTTTTAGACCACAATACACTCTTCTTGTAATATCTCTTCTATAGATAACATCTCTTCAGGAGACGGCTCTTCTGGAGCTTTTCATAATTATCCTCGACTTGATCATCTATATTTTATTGCTTCTTTTTCTCATTTGAGGATTTTTTATTTTTAAAACTGATGGACCAGCAACGCTTCAGGCGTGCTTTATAACAATTTATATAGGAGCATTTGCAATTGGGACATGTGACTTTGTTACTTTCTTTAGGTCAGTAAATGCTTTTAGCATTCGATTAGTTAAACTCTGTAAATGAATTATCTTTTGAACTTTTAGTGCACATTTCTTTGTATGATGATCAATATAAGCCAATGATAATTCATTCCACTTTATCTCTTTACCCAATCTGCTTATTTTTCTCCCCCTCATCTAATCATGCAGTGAATATCCATCTGTGTGCATTATAGTGGATCATTGCATATTCAAAACTGTTAAGATGGAATTTATCTGGCTCTTGACCAAAAGCCAATTTTACAGGGAGAATTTTGTTGGTTTATATAATTACTGCAAATATACACAATGTTCTCATATTCATTGATCTACTCATATATGATTTCTGAATCATTCAATCTGGAAATTGCGCACATAATATATATTGCAAACTTTTGGTTGCAAACATCACTGCAAACTTTGCAAATTTATAATCTCACATGTAAACTTTCAATTTGATATATTTCCAGAGATCCATTTCCAATCATAATCAATAATATTCTCATAATCATTTCTATTTGAGAACAAGCAGCACATAATAATATATGATTCAGATGATCAAACAAGTCATGTCAACTTTCCATATAATTTATCATCAAATCTAACATCTATTTTGGGGGAATCAACATATAAGCATTCAAAGAGAATTATCACACAAATATTCACAGAAAATTAATACACAAACACTCACACTTGATATATATCAATTTCCCCCTCAAGTGTGAGTTCGTTAAAATTAATTCATGGAACTTCCATACAATATTCCATATATGATATCTATTTCTACAGATATCATTAAAATTCCACAGATGCATTATCAATACATTATTTTGTTACTTCTGGTAACAAAATTTCCATTTTCCAGAAAATGACAATCAAATATATATTATTATAAAATACAAAATTATCAGGTGTATTACTGCAGATTCACGAGCGCAACACTGTGAAATCACAGATACATTACTGTGGAATCACAGGTGCAACAACTCGGATTGTCGTATGCATATAAAGTCAAAAAGACTCTAAGCTCGTGCTTTATAGGGAGTAGATCTATAGAGATTCAACAGGACTGCGTAGATCTGCAGAGATTCAACAGGATTTAATTCGACTATAAATAGAGGAAGGCAAACGAATATGCCTCACAAACACTCAAGCATCTGATAATATCAACTACTAGTTACTCACACATATTTCTCTAAATTCTATTGCCATGGCAGAACCAAGCAGTTTTATCCCAGTTTCTGAAACATCTGACACAACATTACTTGATACTTTGTTGTATGATGATCAACAAAACATGTCATTTACTTTTTTACTATCTCCAAATTCTTTTGAGATGTTTATTCCTCCTTCTGAGATGTTTATCCCTCCTTCTGCTTCAAATATTCCTACTTCTCCCCCAAGAACAAATGTTCTTTCTCAATCTACAAGGATTGAAGGTACAACTGAAGCAGGTTCATCAAGGAGACCTGTCAAAAGGTGTAGAACTGATGGAGTTTACCAGTCAAGTTCAGCCAATAGACACAACAATCAATGAGCCAGCATTCACAAGACAGCAACCAACCACCAGCCAATCATCAACAACGAGCCAGCCAGCAACCACTAGCCAGCCAACAACCACTAGCCAGCCAGCAACTACAAGTCAGTTAGCAACTACTAGCTTATTGGAATGTAGTTGCTATCATGTTTTACGAGAGATCATACATACCAACGGACTTCAGTATCATAAACTTGAAGTTCACGGGAGAAAAATAGGTATGATTTCTCATGCAGTTTTATTTTAAAATGTACAGAATAAATCTTACAATACTGACAAACTTCAAATGGTTGATTTTACTAATAAAAATTTTGGAGAAATCAAACATTTTCTGACACAGTATTGTATAGATTTACAAGCATCGGGATATAACTTGATGCGTGATCCTGTATTAAACTATTATGAGATCTTTTGTGTTGGTTCGGAATGGGCAAAAAATCCAAATGAACCCCGCGAGAGTTCATTTCAAACCAACATTGAAAATCTATTAGATAAAGGAAAACAACCCGCGGTTAATATTCTATATGATACTTCATCCCTTAAACAGGGTGAATTATATAGGTTAACTATGGAGCAACGAAAAAGAATAAAGAAAACGACGCTCCATGATTTAAGAAATTATTTTCATTTAACCCTCGATGAAGCGAGTAAACAATTAAATATGAGTACTCTCACCATCCAAAAGATTTATCAAAAATGAGGGTTAACAGAGTGGCCATACAAAAAGCTTCAAAAACTTATGAGGCATATCTCGATATTAAAAAGAGCTTTACCTCATATTGATCCCAACTCAAGAAAAGAAAAAGAAGGTGACATTAAATATCTTCAGAATGAGATGATTGAGCTTTGTAATAGAGTTAAACAACTTGCTATTGATCTTTGTTGAAATAATATTGTCTTTTGTTTAATTATTTTGTTTATGAATATTCCTCTCTTATATTCACAACAATTGTTATAATCATATAAAACATAAAATAATAGTAAAATAACCATAACCATAATTTTATTTATTACTTCATTCACTTCTAAGAATGAAGTTGGATAAAATTCATAATCCTTAACTCAATAATTTGTTTGATCATGGCAAGAAATTAATCCACAATATTTTTTGACTTTATCACAATATTGTTACTGCAATAGCAAATTGGATATATTTATTTATAATAACAATCATGATCATACAATCACTTGTCTCAGAATTTAAGGGAGTATTTAATGCCAAATATACAATTTTGAAGCCTTTATACAACTGATGACATACAAAATTTATGGATCAAGCCTTGTTTCATAATTTGTTGCTAACTTACCTTTTGGCTTCAGGCTAACTTGCCTCTTAGCATTAAGCTAATTTATCTCATAGTTTCAAGCCAATTTATGCCTCTTCATACTCCCAGGCAAATTTATGCCTCATATCTCTATGACATTTTGATCTCATGATACATATGGCCTTTAACAATTTATCTTCAGAATAATAAACAATAATATGGAGCCAAATTAATAATTACAATAAAATTTTAAAATAAAAAAATAAATTTAAATAAACATATAATAACCCGAAAAAAACATACTTTTGCCAATTACTTTTCCTTCTTTGCTTTATCGTCGATTTGTCAAGAATAATAATAATATGATTAAAATGACATTAAGCTTAATGCATGTTACAGAGTATATCACGAGGACACCAAGAACTATCAACATTTCAAACTCAACTTTTTCAATCCAAAAACGTTGCAGGGATGCGTGGTCAAGAAATAAAAGACAAAATAGAATGCTACCAACACATACAAACAAAATGCAAAAGTTAGTGGGAGACAAGATAAATTAATTTTATATTATTATAATATATTATATAATATTTAAATTATATTATATTATAATGTATAATGGGAGCAGGTGGAGTCACGGGCGCTGAGCTCAAGGACAGGAACCACTGGATACACAGACAGAAAACTAGGCATCGCATAGTAGTAGGTTTATATATGTTATAAATATACTCATACACAGCACACTCACGTGGCTTGTTTGGGGTTCCTTGCATGAATATGTATATAAAAAGCAAAAGCATAACATTATATATGAATATAATATGTATATGATAGCAAAAGCATATTTTTCTCTCTCTTTTTTTTTAAGAGATTTACATGGAAAAGCTAGAATAATAACATTTAGTCCGCAATTATGATCACTTTTCCCCACCACGTCAAACTCTCTTGCATGAGAGCACATTATTGATTATTAACATGTAGGCATATTTAATTATTTCAACTCCTCTACCTACTTCCGCATTTTCATCTTCTAATCCCTTTTTGTTTTTAATGGCAGACATATGCGCACATACAATTCATTCATTGAACTTTGTGAGTGACTGGCGGAGGCTAGTAGATGGTGGAGGGCTATGGAGGAAGACGACAGTAAACGGAGGATCGCTATGAGCTACGACAGATCTGATAGGATAGGCCGAGATGTGCGAAATTTCATATAGAACCTTCCAAGCTCATTTTGATCTGAGGAGAATGAAGGATGAAAGGGTTGCATCTTCAAGCCATTGCTAAGGAGATTCCAAATGTTGTAAACTTAAATAACAAATTTTGAAAAACCCAGGAATCCTCCCCCAAAGCTTTCAGAATTAGATCTGGATGAGATAATCCAGAAACTAAGAAAAGAAAGAGGTAGATCGAGAATAGGAGGTGGCCATCAGTAGCATTTTGTAACATCCGTTTGTTTTAAAATAATTTTCCCACTTTTTCCAAACATTATCCACCTATTCCACCAAATCTTCACTTACTCTCAACAACTCCCCAACCACTCCCCACTTATATCTTCATTTTCCGAATGCAACAAAAATGTAAAGGATCATGAATCACTCTTATTTTTCATATGCGCATTGTTTTCACGAGCAAAACAGTATTCTTAAAGGCTAATATATTCAAAGATACACCTCTGCATTTACTCATTTTCGTTGGACCAAAGAAAGAACGCAGAGAGTGAGAGAGAGTTTTATGTGTGAGAGAGATATATATTGTTTTACGTTATTTTGAGAGTGAAGACTGAGGGTTTTAAGAGGCAGAAGCAAGAAGAAGTTGTTAAGTCCAAAGGATCAAGACAAGATATTAAAGGAAGTTCGAGTTCTTACGTTGGGAATTTTATAAATATTTGCAAAAGTTGAGGTTGGTAACTTAATCTCCGATTCCTTGTGTTCTTATATATGTCTTATATATTCATGTATTTGTGGACTCGTGGCCGGATTTGTATGTTCGTGCCATGCGTTTTATTTATTTGGCTGAGTATTATTGTTTTTATATAATAATGTTGCATGCCTGTTTATCCAGTACTTTTATGTACTTTCGCCGTGATGTTGCATTTGCTATATGCTATGTATACCGATTGCGGTGCGTTTTATTATTGGTTGTTTATAATTTTCTGCAATATATGAAATATCTACCATGTATAATTTACATTTTGAATATGAGATTAACCGTTACCCTGGGATACAACTGATCACTGGATCCCAGAAACACCTAAGGAGCCAGGAAGATGTTTTGGGTCACGAAGTAAGGCGGTGCAGATACAGTAGATAAAGAAGACCCCAAGGTTGGGGAATTTGAATAAATGGGCTTTATATATAAGTGTGGTTTGTTTAGTGATTATTAAACTATTTTTGGGATAATTGTATTAATTAATACCCTTTACAGTATTATTGGATTGCTAGTTTGTACTATGCGTATACTCTTTAAACCACCGTATATTTGGATTATTGTTGTCAGTTACTCATCGTCCATACGCTTATACATGCTCACTGTTGTGTATACTCTGTTATAGTGCCGTATACTTGAATAGTACCGTATACGTGAATAGTGTCGTATACATGAATAGTGATTTTGTAAAATTGAGGTATGCTTTTGAGTATGTATTTACGTATTTAAAAGTGAAATCAAGGCGGGCGTTACACATTTGAAGATCTGGGATGCTCTTCTCCGTAGAGATGGAGGACGAGCAATCAGCACTCATCTGGCCGGAGATGGAAAGATGGAAAGAAGCCATTGTGCTGATAACGTGTTATAAAACTAAAAGAAATCTAGAGAGAACTCAGAGGAAATTTTAGAGAGATAAAATGAATTCTCATTCAAATATATAAAGAATGTTTACATAAGACGTCTATTTATAGACCTTCAAGGGTTACTATGCAATAAACATCCACACAATAAATATATTTATAACAATTTTAAGATTTTGAAACAATATTTCAGGTTATTGTATAGTAGTAAAAAGATATTTTAAGATATTTTTTATTGCTGAAAAAAATCCTGACAAAATTAACACAATATATCTTTTAATAGAGAAATAAAAGTGGACGGTCAAGATCTCATGTGGAAATCTAAACTGTCCAGATAAGCTACTTGTGGCTTGTCCAAAGAACAAGTAGGGAAACTTTGTCCACACAGATAGTGAGGGGTCCAGATTCTTTTAAAAGCAATCTTCTCAATATCCTTCAGTATTCAAATCAGGTTTGTCCCAATAATCCAAACAATAAAAAATTATGAGAAGTTAAAATAAATGAACGGCCAAGATGAGATATTGAAAGATTCTGAGAAAGGATGCTTCTTAGATAATTTGTTTTCGTCCAATTTGAGATATATGAATGTTTACATGAAAAATAAAGAGTTTCACAAAGTCTAATATGATTATGATGAGATATATGATTTTGTGGTTGATACAATAATTTTTTATATATTATTGATTTGACAGTTTATGAAAGAAAAATTATGAGCCTGGTAGATATTGTTATATAGCCTATGCATTTGGTTAATTAAATTATGAAGATTGCTTAAGAATCTTCGAAGGATCTAAAGTTGCTAGAAGCACATGTCCTTGAAGGACGTAAGGTGCCAGCAACACTAGTCCTAAAGATCTAATTCAAGTTCTCAAGTTACAAAAGTCTATGTATGACTTGAAATAATTCGGGCACATGAGGTATAATCTTCTCCAAGAATATATGTTGAAAGAAGGGTATAAAAAATGACTCAATATACCCACACATCTTTATGAAAGGATCTAGAAGTCAATTTGCTATAATTGTTGTTTATGTTGATGATATCATTTAAAGAAAGAATTTGAAATAAAGTACGTGGGAAGAACAAAATAATATCTTGGATTATAGACCAAGTACCTATAAAATAGATTATAGACCAAGTACCTATAAAATAGGATATTTGTATGTCAAGAAGTTTATTTAAAGAAGGTACTAAAGTGATTTTATATGGATAAGTCATATCCATTATGTATCCCAATGATTGTAAAATTTGTGTAGGGGATAATGATTGATTCTAACCTCGAGTAATTTACAATGAATATGAAAAACTACTTGGTTCAGAAGTATCATATCTTAGTGCTATTAGAACACTAATGTATTTTGCTTATTAGTAAGATATAGTTATTTACTAATAAAAAGACATTGGAAGTAATGTTGTTATTAGGGGGAGTAAAATTGATGTCATCAAGAGAAGGAGTCTGATGTCATCAAGAGAATGAGTCAATACACAGTGTACTCTTTTTCCCTTATTTAAGTTTTATCCCATTGAGTTTTTCTAAAAAGTCTTTAATGAGGCGGTACTAGATAATTTATCAATATATTGTGTACTATTTTCTTTGACTAGGTTTTTATCCTACTAGATTTTTCTAGTTAAAGTTTTTAATGAAATACATTCATAATAGACATCCAAAAGAGAATGTTATGAATATTAATTATGTAGATGTCCATTGTCCAAAAAGAAACTTCCTCTACAAGTCAAAAGGAAGTTAAGCTAAGAGGAAGCTTTCTTCTGGTTTCATCTTCAAGCCTCTGGAAATTTTATAAATTGAGGCTATGTATACATTGTATACAGACAGATCAATAAGAATGACGACACTTCCTTTTATCTCTTGTGTTTTCTGATTTTCTTTCTTCAGCTTTTCTTCACTTTCATAACAGATATAACATTTTTGCTTCCTTTAACAAGCTTCAAATGTATTTTTTGCACCCAGAGTTTGTGTAGGATGCCAACGGCACTTTTTGAAAATAATTATGGATATTTTTAAACCCCGCGTCTTTTGAGGGTTGAATTTTTTTTTTTTTTCATGTTGGATTTAGTTGTCAAGTCCATTGTACATTTGGATGAAAAGCAGGCCGATTTTTGGAGCTTATCGGTCGGCTTTTGGTTAAAGTTGGGTTCGTACACTGTGCATTACTTATATCCGTTGTTATTAGTATTCGAGACTTTTGAAATCTCGCTTTGCAGTCGTCCTTCAGCTTCATTAATTTGAGAAGCAGAGCATCAAGATGCTTCAAATTTGTCTGGCAGAGCAGCGAAATCTCACCCAAAAATATTCTCATATGTTTCTCTTGCGATTTGTCTCTTTTTCGCTTCTTCCAAACATTTTCCCTTCGTCTTCGCTCTGCTCTGGTCCCTCGTTTTTTGTCGCTTCTGGTTTTTTCTTGTCCGTCGGAAACAATGTCCGCCGACAAGGATAGAGACAAATCACAGTTTTCTGGTTAACCCAACGCTTCGTTTTTTGTAGCTTCAGATTTTCTCTTGTCGTCCGTCGGAAACAATGTTCAGCGACAAGGATAGAGACAAATCGCAGTTTTCTGGTTTACCCAGTCCTTCATTCTTTGTTGCTTCTAGTTTGGTCTTCTCTACTGTCGGAAAATGACCGCCGAGTAGGCTGAGAGATATGAATGTTAATTCGGAGAAACTCCCGAAATAAACCACAGCAAATTTCATAGAAAAACAAAACAAACAATAAGTAGATAGACCAAATTGTATTGGACGTACATAAGTTAATTATGTAGTATTATTTCATCTGTAATATATGGCTTTGCTAAATTTTCTAAGTTAGCATTCTTCACTTTTTTTTATTGATTTTAATTTTTTTTTTATAATTATCTCAAAAATCACTTATACAACTTTTTTTCTCCTTTTCTTTTTTTGTGAAACAAGCTAAGTCCAGTATACAACTTAAACCGAGATTGCACCAACCTTTTCTATTCGAAGTCAGGTAATGGGGATTACTGATTGCGTGCATGTTTGAGTTGACGTTTAAGAAATAAGAAATACATTCATATAAATCGAGACAAAACTCCTCTCAAATACTGATATCATACATCAACTTACACATATTCACCTCATATATCATAAATTACGTTGGAAAAACAGCTTCTACCATTAACCCAAACATGTACTACAACGGTCAACAGCTTCACTCGGAACAAGTTGGACAAAACAAACCTGGCCCAAGGGAAAAACAGGATAGACAAATATCTAATCTATAAGATAAGTCAACCTATGGAGGTAATTTTCTGTGACAAATCTTAAAAAGCTAATCATTATCTAAGAAATAATGCCGTGTCATCTATCCACGCAGGCTTCTTTGCATTATAATAAAGAAATGCAATCATCTGAACTAACTCATCTGCCGACCTGTGTTCTGCCAAAATAACAAAAGAACAAGGCATCTTGGGTGAGAGATTAAGCCCCAAACTAAACATCAGTGAAGAGCAAGACCCCAAGTATTCTCACCTTTATCCCTATACACGATCTTGTTCCCACGTAAAAATAATATTTGTGGGCATTCTCTGGCTTTGAGGGCATACGCCAAGTCTCTCTCTATGTTAATATCTATCTTAACCGCCTGTTACCACGTAGTTCAGCGTATTATGATCAAATAACACAAAACAAAATCTAACAGATGACAATCAAACAGGTTGTATATATAAATTGGTGCTAGATGAATGAAATTTGATAGTACCCGCGGAGGCAGCCGATCTTTGGCACCCCAGTATACCTTAATCGCTTTCTCCAGCTCTTTCAAAATTTTCCAGTTATCCATCGCCCTGTGGAATAATTAAAACAAACACCGAGAGTTGCCATTAGCTATCAACTGCCCCTGCATAAATAACTACTATCCTCATCATATTAACATCATTATGAAGAAACAGGGAAGAAAAGCTGTCACAAATAGTAACCTTTTCCAGGCAATAGCAAGAACACCTTGAAAAAAATTTCTTCAGCATGTTATAACAGAAGGCCAATTTATCCAAATTGGGACCCCAAAATATTATTTCCGGAGCTCAATCATGTCAATAGTATACAAAATTATAGACAACGTTAACCAACTGACATATTTCTGTGCCATAGTCTTCCTTTAAAAAACGTTTAGAGAAATTTAGATATACATCTCAAGCTTTATCCTTCCTCTGGTTTCCCCTCTACCTAACCCACACCCCAAAAAAAAAAAAAAACAAAAGCTGAAAAAAATCACAAAAGCATATACCAGAAGTGATAGAGGATATAACCTGTTATATCTTTCAAAGACCAGTACAACTAGTGGACTGGGATGGAAAGCATAACTCTCCCATTCCAAACAGTTGATCTCTTGCACCCAGTTATCATCAATCTCCCCTTCCCAGTCAATTTCAACACCATCTTCCCCAATAACATTCTTAATTGGATGCTGATCAAAATAATCAGAAGCTCTTATTCCCCAACCAACATCAGCATCCAGTGGCCAATTCTTACTTTCTTCCTCAATCACCATCTTCTTTCCACCATTGCTAGCATCTTCCTCATGCTCCACGTCGTCCCCCTCCTCCTCCTCCTCATCATCATCATCGTCGTCATCACTGCTTTCAGATTTAGACTTGTCAAAAACTCTTTCCTTCATTATGTTTTCCTTATTCTCCAAAACATCAGAGTTTTGTTGCTGAATTGAAGCAAATGTCCTATCAAGCGAATCGCGTATGAAATCTTCAACTGCCATGGCTTCGCTTCTACGCCCACGCCTTGGCTTCTTTGGATTTGTTAGGGGAACCTTGGCAGAATTTTTATCATCAACATCAGTTATCTCATTTTTTGGGTTGCGCCTTCTGGTCTTATGCCTAGCTCTGGGAGAGGAACTGGAGCTAGCTTCAGGTTCTGATTCCGGAAGTGAATTTTTTGAAGCAGCAGATAGAGGTACAGATTGTATGGTACGATGACACCATACAGGGGAATGCAAGAAAAATCTTGAACGAGAAGTACTACTATCAGTAGAGTGAAAATATAAATTCTGAATATTTAATGATGAAAAGGGATAAAAAATAGGATCTCTTTCTGTAGCACAAAAAGGGGAGAAGCATCTAGGCAGGACTGAAGTTTGGAAGAATAGCATTTTTCAACTTGACAATGAGGATGTCAACCTTCCCAAAAACAAAGTTATGAGTGAAATGGTACAATTACTTCAACCAATGAAAGGGCAGTGGGCATGCTCCCATCTGCTTCTCTTCACCTGGTAACACAGATAAATGTAATTTTTTAAAAACAAATAAAAAAGAAAAGTACCATGATCTATGCTCAGCATAAAACAAATAATGCAAAAGACAACCCAGTTGCAATTTGACCATGTAAGCTTAATTCAAAATCATAAACCAACATGAACAAAGAGAGTTCACAACTCATGATGAATATCCTCCCTGCTCTAGGGTACTAAGTTCCAATCCCTGCCTAAGCATATGGATCTAAATTCGGTAAGAATGATATTGTCATCAAATGCAAGGCTCTTGGATTCAATTAGCCACTTTCCCTCGTTGAGCCGGTGAAGTAAAAGGTATGAGTGAAAGATCTCAGTATCTCACTCTCCATCCTTGTCCCCCAATAGCAAAGTGAACATAGTCCCACTAAAGTCACTCAACCAATGCACACTTGTTAGCTTCCCTTTTTTGCATTAGGCAGAAAATTCCCCAACTAAAGTAGGAAATAAACTTGCCAATATTTCCTATGCTTAGAGTAAAATCATTAGCCATGAAGACTTAACAGAAGTTATACATTGAGTTGTTTGGAAATTGGAATAAATTTTTGAAACAGCAGGTGCATAGGACTACAATAGATTTAAAGTCATACTGGCAAACTCTATATGATTAAACTAACAATAAAATAAAGGAAAAAAGATAGACAGAGATGCAGTAAAAAATGCACGCCTGTGTGCAGTCAGATATCATATTATTCAAATGTATAGATAACAATTTACAAAGAATAATCTATGGGGAATTAAACCGGACATGTTTTCTTTACTTAACTTCAGTATGTCCATGCTTGCCAATTCATTCTTTTCACAACTCAATTTTCATGCTCATGTAAAATTAGATGGTAACACTAAATAAAACACACAAAGAAGCATTTTCAAACCACAAAAACAAAGTTCAGCTTTTACAATGTTTCAATTGATATCAAGTAGGCTAATTAAAATAGGCGGACCTATATTACACTCAGCTCTGCCCCCACCGAAGCCCTTTTTAATTTTTGCTCCAGATACTTTGGCGCATATGCCTAAGTAAGCCAATTGATTCAGGCAAATCCTCCAAGCCACTGAAGAATAACAATTTAAACTCAAGCTTCTAACTTGCCGGACACAACTCGATCCAAGTCATTTACCAGATAATGCATCACAAATACCTTGAGAATTTTCCAAATTGATGATAATGGAAAGAGATTAATAAACAGAATGCCAATACACAATAAGTCTATTAATCGAAATGCATTGCACAGCAAAACAATCCAAAGAATTTAAGTCGCCAGTGATCGAAATGAAGGGGGCAGACGTATAATAGCCGATTACAGACTAATGAAGCATAAACTAGTAATCAAAGTTAAGAAAATAAACTCAATATTTATACAGGAGCGTCAATAAAATGAAAAATTTAAAACAATGCAAGAAAAGGTGGTGTGACGGCGTCCGACACAGGGTTGACAACCGCGCAGGGGAGAGATGGCGAGGAGAGCAAAATACAAATTGAGATTCAAAGCCAGATTGAACTAATCAATCTCACCGGATTTTGGGTAGACAAAGCCCTAGGGTTCAAGCTCCTTCAATGTTTGCCAGAGAACAACCACGCAGGGCTGACAACGGAGACTGCGAGCTGGACCAAGAGAGGAAACCTTGTTCGTCGTCGAAGAAAAATGGCTCCGCTACTGTCTCTTACTGTTTGCTACTGCTACTAACGAGACTGCTCTGTTTTTCTTTCTCTTTATCCCTTGGGGATTTTTCCAGGGAACAAGACTGAAAATTAAAATAATTGGGAAATTCTAAAACACTTATTTCTTAAAAAAAATAAGTTGTGAGTTACTTATCAAATTTCCTTATTTCTTATCAACTCTTACTAATAAACTTAATTTTCAAATTTCTTTCTATCTTTTTTTTTTTTATATTTCAAAATAATGTAATAAACTAAAAAGTAAAAATGAAGAAAATGAATTTCGTACAATTTTTGTTTCATGTTATTTTATTTTTAAATACAACATAATAAAATAACAATAACAACAAAGATAACTAGTTTTATCATATTATACTGAGAGCCTGTTTGGATCCTCTTAATTTTAAGCTAAAAGCTACTTTTAAGCTAAAGCTAAAAAAAGAGCTTTTTTTAAAAAGCTAAAAGCTGTTTGATGATAATATAAATTTTTTAGCTTAAAAGTTACTTATAAGCTGAAATTTAAAATAAATTGTTTGGTAAACTTTTTGTCATAAGCACTTTTTTTAAGTTTTTTTTAAAAAAATAGTCGCCGGCGGTGGGATGGTGGCGGTCGGTCGCTGACGGTGGGGCAAGTGGCGGCAGGTTGCCAGTGTGTGGTGGCCGGCCTCTCCTTAGTGTTTTTCTTTAAAAAAAAATTAGTTTTTTTTTTTAAAAAAAAGTCGCCGGAGGTTGTCTCTGGCGATGGGGCGGTGGCGGCCGCCAATCACCTCTGGCGGTCGCCGGCCTCCCCTTAGTGTTTTTTTTATAAAAAAAAAGTCACCAGAGGTGGTCGCCGGCAATGGGGCGGCAGCGGCTGCCGGCAGCGGTTGGGATGGTCCATGGGGGGGTTGGGGTATTTTAGGTATTTTTTTTAAAAAAAAGTCGCCAAAGGTGGTCACCGGCGGCTGCCGGCCTCATCTTAATGTTTTTTTATTAAAAAAAAAAAGTCGCCAGAGGTGGTCACCGACGATGGGGTGGCGGCGGCTGCCGATCACCAGTGGTGGCTGTCGGTGTGGGGTGGCCGGCCTCCCCTTAGTGTTTTTGTTATAAAAAAAAAAGTCCCCGAAGGTGGTTGCTGGCGATGGGGCGGCGGTGACGGCCGGCAACAGTTGGGGTCGCCGATGGTGGTCGCAGTGTAGAGACTAGGGTTCTCTTAAAAAATAAGCTTCTCTAGGAGAGCTTTTTATTTTTAGCTTTTTTCTTCATGTGAAAAAAAGGTTTTTTTATTATAAGAGCTTTTGTAAAATATTGTTTGGCCTAACTTTTACTTATAAGGAGAAGATAAGCCCAAAATAAGAGGATCCAAACAGGCACTGAGGTCAACTACATTAAGCATGTAACAATATTAACATCATTAAACTCTATTAATAACTAATGTTTTAATTAATTATATTATTTATCATGAGATCATAATTCATAATCAATGATATTTTAACTTGTATCCTTCTAATTAATCCCTTTGCACATCACTTCACGAAGTTATCATTGATAATCATTTGCTTAAGTATCCTCATTCGCCAACAATATCGGTTCGATATTTCCAAAAAGGGGGTAAAAATCCTCATTTTGCAACACCTTTTCAGCAAACTTTTTTAATTTCACATGACGAAATTACTCTTCATTTTTAGGGCGAATGACATTTAAATGTCATGTGAAATTCTAAAATCCAGAAAAATTTACTGTGAGAGAGAGAGTGAGTGAGTTATGCAGCTGAGAATAAGTTTTGAATATTTAAGCAAAAGACAAATTTACAATCTCCTTCATTTCTTCTCTCTCCATTCTATTTTGTCTTCCCCACCATCTTTGTGCGACCAGTTCCATGATTGATTTTTTGCCAGAAGTCATCGAAGGTAGAAGAAAATGACTCCAAAAACCAATTAGCTTCTTCTTCTTCTTCTTCTCCAAAAACTTGGCTTCCATTGATATCATAAGCTCCGTTATCTTCTTCTCCATTCAACTTCGTTCTTTCTCTCCACTTTCCCCATCACAACGCCAAGAAACTAGTTTTCAATGAAGTTTTGCAGTTTCAAGTGACTTCATGAATTTTCCAACAATCTTATGATTTTTCGACTGAGCTTTTCCAATTTTCCACGAAGAGTAATGAGATTAATAAAATTAGTAATGAAATTGACAAAATCAATAATGAAATTGATAAAATCCGTAAGTAATAACAATGAGTAAAAAGATTGACAAAGAGTTTTGGGTTATGACCAATTGAGTAATGAGATTAAAAAAGTGATATAGAGGGTGATTTTGTCAAAACCTTTACGATTTTTATCAAAACCATTACTCAATTGGTTACAATCCAAAACTCTTGATCAATTCTTTTACACATATTATCTGTACTTACTGATTTTATCAAAACCATTACTATTTTAGTCAATCAAGTCATACATTTATTTATATGTAGGCTAAGGAATGGATGCTTGAAATTAATAAGGGGAAAATACACTTAAATACCATTTGAATTTACAAAACTCCAAAAAGTTTGTTAACATGTGAAAATGACAGAAAGGTGATATAGTAGGAATTTGGAATTTTGAAGTTTGTGTGTTTTACCAAAATGCCCCTAATATTTTAATTAGAAAGAAAGAAAGAAAAAAGGCACCCTTGATGGAGCCCTACCGTTGGTAGGCCGTTAGCGCTCTGGCATAGGCTAGCATCCTCTAGACACTGGCTGCCAAAGCTCCAGCTTCAATGGTTGCTTTTTTGGGGGAGGGGATTAATTTTTTTTTCCTTGAAAAAATTGTAGAACCAAGTGGTGGAGGCGGCATTTAAACCCACCCCACCTTGGTTGGTTCAAAAAGCTTTAAAAATTAGTTCCAAATATAGGTCGTCAACCTCCAACTATCTGCCGCTAGAGCTCTGATGTCAATGGCTACTTTGTTTAGGGAGTGGATTATTATTATTATTATTATTATTATTTGAAAAATTGTGGATCCTGTTAGTTCTTATATTATGTTTTGATGATAACAAATCTTGATATATAAAGTGGATTTGATTATTCAAGTCACTCAAGTGAGTTTCTAAGCATTCGAATGATAGACTATGTTTGAAATAAACTTGAATCAACAAGTCACTCGAGTGAATGTTATTCACTTCTAGAGATCTAAGAGAATCACTCGAGTGATGTATCCCCACTTCTAGCTTTTCTGTAAGTCACTCACCAAAATTCAGAAGTTATGCAAAATCATTCGAGTGATTATGTAAACACTCGAGTGATTCCTCATCACTTGCAAGAATTTGCAAGTAACTTCTAGAGTTTTAAGAAGTTGAAGCCGATCACTCAAGTAAGGGTTTTCAGCACTCGAGTAATGTGCTCAAAGATCACTCAAGTGGATTATTGATCACCTGAATGATGGTATTAACTTGTAGGTTTCGGCAAGTCACTCATAGATGAACCAAGAGTGATGTGATCATAATAGAAGATCACTCGAGTAATCCTAAGAATCACTCAAGTGATCCAAGATCACTTGCAAAGAGTGCAAATGATCCAAATAATTACTCGAGTCTTATTGTATTTTTGAAATCAACAGAAGATCACTCGAGTTACTTATCAAGCACTCAAGTAATAAAGTTTTCCACAACATTTCTATACCAAGCTCAGAATTCATCTAAACACTTAAGTTTGACTACAAGTACTCGAGTGACAAGGCATCAATTGAGTGATATTGAATCACACTCGAGTGCATGTTCATCATCTTTTAAACATCAATGTCTCGATAATTTTCATATCTTCGATTATCATCTGATTACACTTGATTATTACTTATGCTACTTTTCAATGTTACTAATCTTGTTTATGTAAGAGTTTTAAATGATTAAATCATGGATTAAGTTCAAAAGCAAAAATTTGTCAAAGCATTAATGCAAAGCAGAGCATAACAAAGGATTACGTCTGAAACATTTATTGAAGCAAAGATGAAAGTGATAGAACAATGAATTTCATCAACGAATATAATTTGCCTCTAACGAACAAATTTGAATACTCACAATGGCCATTAATGGTGACTACCTATAAATAGCAAAGTATTCAAATTAGAGCAATCAACAAAGCGAACAACAAACCATCTAAATATCTCTTACTCATTTTATTCTCTAATATTTGATTTGCACTTTAGTATTTATTTATTTACATTGTGAGAGAGTCTACCAACCTTATTCATTTCTATAAAATCTCAAAGTAGTTGGTACCTTGAGTAAGGTTATTAAATTACATAGTGTAAGGAGAGGTGAGTGTCCTATTGAATAACTCTTTTTGTATTGAGGTTCTAAGAACCTGTCAAATCTTGAGAATATAATGAAAATTTCATAGGTGTTTTGAGGACTAAACATGGGTCAAGATGTTAAGGCCAAAACAGTATAAACTCATGTGCACGCTTCAGTAATATTTCTCCAACTCTTATCTTTCAATTTAGTTGTTAATTATATCTGTTTTAAATTATTAAGATTACTCAATTCACTCTTATCTTGGGTGAAACGTTGACAATAATAAATCTGAAATAACCACCATTTAATTAACTAAATTATCTACATAATTTATCAGAGTTGTCACTTAATAAGAGTTAAACGATAAATAAAATTTTTATGGAATTTAAAATTTTTCAAAACATGCCAGAATATGCATGAAGAACCCTAGAGTGTGGCAATATACATTCATCCAAAACATACAACAAAAAAACATAAGTCCTACTCTTAGTACAGTAGACTAAACTTCTGTTTGCTTCCCTGAAGGACCTAGATCGGACTGGTTACCTGGGAAAAATTTTGTAACCATCAGTTCAATTCAATATGAATATCAACATGTGCTAGTGAGATGCCAAGTGGAATAATTTGTATAACCAAATATTATAATATATCTCGAAAATATCGATATCACAAAATCTCATATCATAACTGAATCATCATAAAATAAGTGTTTCAATTTCTCAATCTACAAAAATTCATCAATATCCTCTTCATAAAATACCACATAATTACATGGTATCATATCTGGGTATCACAATTCTTTTTGAACTCAATTCACTCCCAATCAATCCAACTGAACCGCCTTATTTCCTCCGACTAGACCCATGGGCTAAGTTACACCCATGTTACAGGTTACTCCAAAAGCTCACTGGTCAAATAATGAGGACCGACCAAAATCCTCAGAGCACCTGCCTCAGACCATGGATCTTTTCCCCACTTTACCCTAGTGAGGTGTCGCAAGCCTATCACTCTGGTATCCTCAGAGCACTGCCTCAGACCATGGATCTTTTCCCCACTTTACCCTAGTGAGGTGTCGCAAGCCTATCACTCTGGTGGGCAAGTTCCCATTACTCTGGTGGAACAATAATAAGCCAACCATCGTGCACCAATGGAGGCATCACCACGCGGTGGAAATAACTTTTACATCTTCTCCCAATTCTTTCCTTCCCAAGTTTCTCATAATAATTTAATAGGGAAATTTCCAGAATATTCATAATAGTCATGTCATTATGTATCATTTCTCAATTCATTTGAAAGCATGTAATTCAACTCATAAAAATTCCACATGGCAAGCTTTATTTAAAACATTCATAAATAGTTCAAAAAAATACTCACAGACAACATATTAATAACATAATAAGTGAAAAGTAGTTACCTCTCGCTAAAGCTATCTATTATAACACTGCTCCTAATCCAAGAGTTCAACGCAAGTATCCAAATCCTATAATATTTGGAGACGGGTCATTACTCAATAGCAATATCTAGATTGTGCTTACTGACCCATAAAGCTTAACCTTTTTATTCTCTTTAGTTAGTTATCCTATATTGTGAATTCTATATTCCATTGGAATGAATATATCTTCCACCACTTAACCTTTCAATTTTACCCAGAGAAACCTTTACTTTAGATCCTTATCTCTTGACTGAAATCGTTGGGATCAGATAAATGTCAAGGGCTGCCTAAAAACGTTTATCATCACTATCAGTCACTTATTCGAATCGCAAATAAACTAATCACGCGAATTAGTTTAAAAGATTAATAATAATTATTAATCCCTTAAACTTCCCTAACAATAATAATTTTATTATTATTGTTATTATCATTATTATTATTATTATTATTATTATTATTATTATCCCTAATAATAATAATAATTCCTTATTTATTATTTGTTATTATCACTCTTTCCCAATAATAATAGCATTATTTGTTAATATTACTATTACTATTATTCTTATTGTTAACCCTAATAATAATAATAATAATAATTCCTCATTCATTCCTTAATTAATTTAAACTCTTATTAATTACTCATCAATACTCCTCATATATTTCCTTTACTATTTATTAATTAATAACAATCCTTATTGATTATTAATTAATCATTTCCTTTTCTAATGATAATAATTTATTATTATCATCATTATCACACAACTAACTTAAACTCCTAGAGGCTTTTCTCACACTCTAATTTAAGAGTTTTATAAACACTAATTATTAGTATTCATTTTAATGTTTCTCATGGTTTAACTTAAAACCCTGATAAACATCAATACAACTTAACTTATGCTTCATGCAAGCTTTGGGTATTATAAACATTAATTTCACACAAAATAAATTTTATAAATATTGATTTGAATAATTCCAGAACATTGTTCATATTTATTTACTCACTCACTTAAAATAACAATGGGTTCAAAGAAAAAAAAAACCAACCTATCTATTTAGGCTCTTTATTCCTTAATAATAGTTACTTCCATAATATACTCTATATGTATAATAATTCAGAAACTTTTATGTATATTATAACTAATTAATCATTTGTCTTTTGAAAAATTAATATATATATATATATATGTGTGTGTGTGTGTGTGTGTGTGTGTGTGTGTGTGTGTATTTTTTCTAAATTTCCAGTAGCAAACACGTTCTATGTAAATATATATAGGTGTGAATGAAATGATTTCTATTCTTTTAGTATGACAGCCACGTTTTCATCTTAAGTGTATGTATGTCTATATTATTTCAACTCATACTCCTTTCCTTTTTGTCTTACATGCATATTACTATGAGTATTATCCTTTGTGGTCTGAACTTACAACATAACACAGCAAAGTCATGGGATTGATCATTTCCAAAAGTTTCCCTCCTTGCATCATATATTCAGAAACGTTTTAAATTAATATGACAACAAAAACTGAAACCATAATATACAACAATATGTTCACACATACGTATGGAAACAAATGCCTATCATTTTTGTTTTCCTTCTTTCAGCAACAGTAAGCTTCTGCTATTTCTCTTAATATATACATATATTAACTTAGTTTTAAATACTTTCTCAAAGTATCACCTTATTATTTTAACTATTGCTAGACACTTACAAGACCATGCAGCAGCATTTTGCCATATGCAGAAACTATATATATATATATATGCTCTTCCTCATGCATGGCAGCAACGTGTTTTATACAAGTATATATATTTATAGTATGTTTTCAGTTTTCATTCAAAGTAAAACTCTATGACAGCAAAAGATCATAGACTTTCAGTGAGTTTTTCTTCATTCCCTATATATATTCACTCATAAAACTCACAAGCCGATGACAGCTAGAGGAAAGATTTTTCAACGTGTTTTTCTTCTTTCTTTTTCTTCTTCCTTCAGCAACCCTATGACAGCAACTAAATCCATATTTCAGTTTCAGTTTCAGTTTTGGATTCAAACTCAACTCCTAATATCCATAGACTACCGATAATCATACTGAAGGCTTTGAGAAGATAGGTTCCATCATTTACCTTGGTTTCTAGGTTTGAATCGATGGAAGTGGCTGGCTGCAACGTTCCTCTGTTTTTGAAGCTCAAAACAGAGAACTAACATCAGCTCACTTCTCTCCAATCCTCACGGTGAAGGCTGAAAAGAAATGGGAAAACAGTTGATCACTTGGGCTTTATAGAGTCCCTATAGTCCAGTCCGATCATGGAGATCCGCTGGTCCAAGAGTTGTGTATCTCGAGAAGGATAGGAGAGTATGGTTTGAATCTTCTTCTCAGCGCAGACCACGCTGGACTCACGATTTTCAATTGATTGTCGCTTGCGTGAGTTGCTTTCTTTCGGTTTGACTGTTTCATGAATACTGGATAATAGCACTGGGTGATGATATATCCATTTGGGCCGAGAAGAGAGAGTAAGAAAAAAAACAATCAGCTTAGTTACGTGTTGGGCCGAGAGGGTGCAAGGTTTGGCTGATACAAATAATGCTGCTTCTGCGTTTTCAGCGAGCTCAGGTTGAGGGAGTTGTGAACTAATTAATTCTGAGATAATAAATTGGGCTTTGCTGATGGTTTAGGCATGCCTTGGCCGAAACATGGCTTACTGGGCTGGGGGGACAAAATAATTATGGGCCTAAGGGATGGACCAGAAATGGAATGGAGGAGTATGATGCTGAAGTAATAAAATAGATATGGGCCGTGGGGAAAATCATATTGGGCTGATAGGAGACTGAGAAACGATAATGAATAATGAGCTGAAGAGGAATAAATGTATTTGTGTTGTAGGGCTACTTAAGACTTATTCCACTTCATCCTCTTCAAGACTTTTATTTGTGATTTGGGTTTAATTGTAATTGTTGGGTAATTTTCAAAAATAAAATCCTTAATTTCCTATAATGATTTTTTTTTCCTCAGGAATTAATTACCTTGAAATATAAATTATATAATTATTTTAGACCTAAAATTATATCTTACAAATGTTCTTTTCTTAATCTTTTCCTCAAATAAATTCAAGTAAAAATAGGCCTTACCTTCCAATAATTATTTTAGGCCATAAATTATTCCCAATTATTTACTCTTAATTAATGAAAAATATGCCTTTAATTTATGGAAAACATACTTTTTTTTTTGGTAGATCAACGGGGCAACAACCCTATATTATTACTGTATCAGTATGTTTCTTGGGTAAGTGATCCCCATGTAATCCCTAACTAGCAATCTACTTACAGCTTCCGGAGGCGTGATAAATTCAACACTTTCCTCCTCTATAACTAGACTATAATTTGCAAGTGCATCAGCGCTACAATTTCCTTCTCTAAACACATGTGAACAGACAACATTATCAAAGTTCTGCATAACTTCCCCAATTTGTTTCAATATCGTCAACTCTGTTACACCCTCTGCTATCAACTTTTCCAGCAACCTGATTACTGTGGTAGAATCAGACTCCACGATTACTTTGTCATATCTGTGTTTTCTGGCTAGATTTAGGCCAGTTAAGACAGCCCACAACTCACTCCTTAATGCAGTGCAATTCCCCAATGATCGTGCAAAACCACACCTCCATTCCCCCCTACAATCTCGTATCAGTCCACCACATCCAGCAGCCTTTTTGTCCCCCTTTGAGACTCCATCCACATTAAGCTTTAACCATCCTTCTGGGGGATTTTCCCATCGGATAGCAACTTCTTTTTTTATCTCCCCTACTACTTTCAACTCTCTCCCAGCTCTTTTAACTTCTAACACATACCTTCTTACGAGGTATTCTCTATTATTTGGCATGCTAAAATAATTCACAAATCTCCCCTTATTCCTCCAGCCCCACAGAAACCAACATGCAATTCCGAAAGTGAGCTTCCAGTCCTCCTCAGTGTGAGACAGATTCCATAGTAACCAGTCCCTTCCCTGCAACAGTCTGAAACTATTATCAGCACAGGGGGGTTTTAAATCCTGCCATAGCGGCCAAGCAACTTTGCAGTCCCTTAAAACGTGCATCAGGTCTTCGTTGTTTGTGCAGCAATAACAACTTGCACTACCCCCTAATATGCAACTTTTCCTTTCCCCTGTCAATAATCTATCATGTACAGCCAACCAGAGGAAAACCTGCACCCTCCTTGGCCCTTTCCACCTCCACAATACCTTCCACACCCCCTCATTGCTGTCTAGTTCATTTTTTATGGTGTGATACATTCCAGCCACTACATAACTATTATGTGCATTTTTCCCCCATTTCACAGAGTCTGCACCATTATTGCGGTTTGGGGGAATAATAGTCTTTATAACCCTCCTATCCTCTTCACTTACCCATCCTGCTATTCTTTCCATATCCCAAACTCCTTTTTCATTTACCATCTCACTAACCCGAGCACCTGTTTCCTCACCCGGTGGTTGTACAACACATTTATCAGCTAGTGTATTTCCGTCCCCTATCCACTTGTCATCCCAGAAACTTATTGATTCTCCATCTCCTATTATGGAAAACATACCTTAATTTCCAAATCTTTAATTTTTAAAATTCCTTAAGGCCAAATTTTCCATAATTAAATTCTTAATTCCTAAAATCCAAAATTTGAGATATTACAAAATCCAGGCGGTGGAGGAGGATTTGAACGCACCCCACCTTAGTTGGTTTCAAAAGCCTTAACCATTGGGCCACCAAGCTACCACTAACCATATATATTTTTATGTTAAATATCATTGTGCCTTTATATGCATTATACATTTATACTTTTATGCACTAACATGTTAAATGGCAACTTGGTGGCCTAATGGTTAATGCTTTTGGAGCCAACCAAGGTGCGTTGGGCTCAAATCTCATTTGGCTCTACATCTTATCAAGAAAAAAAATTACTCTCCTCAGCTCCCACGAGCCGGCGGTGGTATTCTTGGAAGGGTGTCTTTTTTTTATTTTATTAATTAAAAATACTATGGGCATTTTGGTAAAAACATACAGGCTTCAAAATTTCATATTCCTACCATATCACATTTTTATCATTTTCATGTATTAAAAGACTTTTTCGGGTTTTGTGGGTTGAAATAGTATTTGATTGTTTTTTTGTTTCAAATAATAATCTATATGATCAAGTAAACGTCATTCAAAATACTCAATCCAATCTAAAGAAATTAAAATGTAGGTCTGTTTCAACCACCTAATTAGGATCAAAGAAAAACGATTAAATGAAATATTTTAAATGGAAAGATTTTTCAACTAGGACAATAAATAGGACTAAAGTTCAAAAAATATTATTAATAAATCACGAGGTAACATTGCTATATATATTCCAAACTTCTTTAATTTCTTGTTATGTTCTTATTAAACATTATTTTAAAGATGTTTAAGAAATACATTATTTTCAAACAACTTATCTAATTAAAGGTTCTCTTGAATGAAACTGAATATGAAAGAAATGCTTAACTTATGACGTTATTTTATATCACACTATCTTCCAACTTGTCTAAATTACAGTATCTCGATCGAGTTGATTATATCTCACGAGAATAATGAATGAATTTATCTATTTTGTTTAGTGGCGACCAAAACACCCGCAACTGACGGGTCGGCCCGCGCCAAGTAGATTGAGCCATATTTTCTATAGACTACTTGTATTTGTATATGGTAAATGAGACGGTACACAGGTTGGCTCGTGCCCACCCGTATATATTTATGTTTTTTAAAATATATTAATTACATTATAAAATATTAAGTTTTCAACATACATTGCAAACATATCCACCCACCATTTTTGCTTTCATCTCGTCGACTCATCTCTGATTTGTTCGGTTCTCTTTGTTCTGATTTTCTTTGGTGGGTTTTGAACTTCTTATTTTTAGTTTTTTTTTTAACTTGAAGGTATAAACGTGGAACATGGAACCCATCAAACCCCGTCCGTGTTTGCATGTACCTATTTATCACGAGTTAAATAGATTATGCCATGAGTATAGACTACCCCGCAAGGGCGAACAAGGACCCCTGTCCTCCTAAAATTATAGAAAATAACTCAAAGTTTTAGGAAATTCTCTTTTTGCTTCATAAAAATTTCATGATTTTCACTATACTCCTTTAATGTAATGTTACGTGGAGGGACTAAAATGAAAATATTCAAATATTTTGGGGCTAAAATATAGTTTATAAAAATTTGGACTATATTATGTAATTTTCACCTCCCAAATTGTCATTCCTGGTTCTACCTTGCTACCATGTACCTATGTAAAGCAAATAGGTGGGACGCAAGTTAGGCACGAGGCAGCCCCGCCTGTTGCTCAACTCTAATTTTGCATTACACTAAAATTTCATACAAGATAAAAGCACTGCAATTTCATATTCCTATGGAAATGAGGTTTTAAAAAGAAAGATTCTTTTGAAAAATAAATCTCAGTAATTATGTCCAGTAACGAATATTATATATACAAGATGGCTATGATGGGTGGTGGTGACATGCTTGAGAAACTCAGAAAAAAGAGCTTAGAAAATCCAAGACCAACTGCCCATATTTTAAGATGGGTTATGTTAATTGGGATAAGATATTCTTACTACCATTTTTTGTTACTACCACTTTTTCATCGTTAGATCAGAATCTCTCATTTGTCTCTCCTATTGAGAGATTCTGATCTAACAGTAAAAAAATGGTAATAACATTGGTAGTAACAAAAAATGGTAATAAGAATATCTTATCCCATGTTAATTACCCTTGTTTAGAATTATACTATATATATTAATATATGCACGGAATAAAGAGAGAGTTTAGAAAAATGACAAAAAGCACGTTAAAAGCTTGTCTCCAAGCAAATTGATCGAGCATTGATATATATTATAATTCAAAGAGAAGAATAAAGGGTATTGTGAATTTTGAATTTGATTCTTTAGTCGGTGTTGACCAGAACCAATGAGGAATTAAAAGATTGAAACTAAAAGAGGAAAGTGTATGTATTCCCAGATTTTATTTAATTAAAAAAAGAACTCTGATCGTTATAACACACATGCATGAACTGAACACTATAATGAGAGAGAGGTACTATATAAACCAGATGAAGCTAAAAAGCTTGAAAATTCCCAACAGTACGTATTATTGATTAGAATATGAACAAAGTGATTATTAAGAAAGAATAAAAGGTGGGATTAATGATGAAATTAGCATGTGACATCGAATCTTTGAGGCACAAACAGTCACAACAACTTTTCAAGGAAAATGTTGTGAGTTTTAGGCCATGGAACACAACTTTTCCCATTATCTAATATTTTTTGCCATCTTATCATTACTATATATTAACTTTTAATTTGTGTTAACCCTGTGGCTGGCACTACTCTCGAGTCCACAAATTCCCCTCCTCACTCACATATTCACCTTCTAACCCCCATAATTAAATACCAATCCATTCTTTATAAAATTTATGGCTCAAAGCTAACTTAGATTCTTGATTAGGCGTAACTCTTTTTCAACTATATGCTTCATGTTATATCTTTAGTTTTACGCAAATATCTTCTATTTTGTATATAGCTAAAGATAGCTGAGAAACAATAACTACAAAAAATGCATCTAATTGAAGATAACTTAACTACAAAAAATATTTAAGGAGCTCAAGTTGTCAATACATATATTAAAGTTGTTAATTGTGATTCTTAAGTTATTATTTTCAATATCTAAGTTAACAACTCATCTCAATGAACACCTTCAGTTTACATTTTGATAACTTAAACTTTCCAAATACCAAAAATCTTGTAAGTAATATTTTAAAGTCACGCATGTAAGGCATTGCTTACTACTTATTTATAGAAAATAATACGAATCACAATTAATAACTTCAATGTACATATTTGATTACTTAAGCTTCCTAAATGCTATTAGGGGCAATTTGGTCATTTAAAAAAATTTACAAATCTCACATTTCTCCCACGAGTCTGACTTGAGATTTATAATCATGGCTTGTCTTTTACCTATTTAAAAAAAATTTTTTGGGATTTTCCTGTGTTTTTAAGCAATTTTTTTATTGTCTAGTTTATTATATTTTGGCCATGTATTAGTAATTAAAAATGATAGTATTAGAATGCCCGAAGCGGCTGGGACAACAGTGGTGGGAGCAATGAATATGAGCATAGTGCTACTTTTTTACTCGACGAGAATGAACCCACCATGCACTGCTTCCACTTTTACTGACATCCTCTTTGTCAGAGTTTAATGCCCCTTTCTATTTTATTTTATTTTAATTTCTTTTTCTTTTTCTTGAGTTTTCTACTTTTCTTTAAAGATGGGATAAATCACCTTTAGAAAAGCAACGTGGAATGGATCAAATATTTAACTTTTGCTTTCGCTTCCTCGCGTCAATTTTTGTACGACAAAAACAAATTCTCTGTTACCCTAATTGATAAAAGGGTCAGACAAAAAGAAAAGGTTTAATCCTAAAGTTTATTAAGGCACTAGGTGAGGTATTACAGGTGATATGAACTTGTAAAAGCATAAAATGAGGTGGAGGCATGTTTACTTTCAGTCTTGTATGTTATGGAAAGTAAAGCCATAACGCTAGACTTTGATTTGTGGGTGAACCAAACTCCTCTTCTAAAATTTAATTATAAAAAAAAAAAAAATCTCTATTAAATCCCCTCTGTTGATATTATAGGTTTGTGCTACAAATTTTGTCCTTTAATTATAAAGGGGGAGTATTTAGTTTGGTAAATAAATCACCTTCGGCTCCTCTAAAATTGTGTGTCTTTCTGTGAGTGTGGGGCCCATTCAAGCAAAAAGAACTGTTTTCAATGCAGAAGCTGATTAAGGAAAATGAAAACACATGCGCAGTTGCTAAACCTACTTCAGGTTAATAATTGAAACAAGGGGGGGGGTTTTTTTTCTTAATTATTATATGGGGGAATCCCTTAAAAAGAACTCACAAAATGTGAAAAGATAAATGAGTGTAATGAATACGTATATACACCTTCCTTTTCTTCCTCACTTCACACAGCCATGGCCATCTCCTCAACCTCCTTTCATGTCATTGTCTCTTACTTTCTCTTCTTTTTCTTTTCGCTTTCCTATTTTCATAATCTATTTGTTTCCCCTCCTCCTCTACCTCCATGATGGAGGATTTGTCGTCGAAACCTCCTTCATTGCAATCTACCACAACCACGTCAACTTACTTGTTTCGGCAGCCAATGTCATTGTCGTCTCCGTTCATTACAGAAGAGCCACAAAACACCATGTTCATGCTGCCTGCAAAGACTCTTGGACATCGTTCAAATGGGTCGCTGCCCTTTCCAGTAGGAATGAATCCGGCGACCTACTCAATTGTCATACCAATTTCGAAAAAGTATTTCTTGCCGTAGACAGTCCAGACGAACATCATCCACAATTTGGCGATTTGAGTGGGCACCCAAGGATTACCAAATATGAATCTATAATGGATCATTCTAGTTCATTTGTGACTAGCAATATTTTAATATCTGCAGGATCATCAAATCAGGGTTCTCACCCAAATTGGATGGAATATCCACACTATTGACAAGATGGGGCCGGTATGTAGTAGATTTTTTTAAAATATATATATATATATATATATATATATGTAAGGGGAAACAAGAACATGGTGGGGTTTTTGAAACCCAACATGTTTATCCAACCTTATCTACCTCCGTACCTTTTAACTTCTAAGATGCAGATTTCTACCGCACTGTGTGTAGATTCCACTACTTCACTTTCCCTTCTGTGGTTGTATACACTTTTCTATAGGCTTGTGAAATTCTTTTAACAATTTGTGAAAATCTTATATCAACTTGTGAAAGCCCTATTCGAACTCATGAAACCCTTTTCATAATTAAATTTTGATTTGCAAGTTATGAAATTTTTATGAGGACTTGTGAAAATCTTATATAAACTTGTGAACCTTTTACCACAACTTGCGAAACCCTTATCAAATTTGAATTTTGATTTGTAAGTTGTGAAAACCTAATCAAAACTTGTGAGATTTTTTTCAAAATTTGTGAAAACCTTATCCAAAGTTGTGAAACTTCTATAAAAACTTGTAAAAATCCTTATCAAATCTTGTGAATTTTGATTTACAACTTGTGAAATTCTTTTCAAAGCTTGTAAAAACCTTATCTGAACTGATGAAACCTCTATTAGAACATGTGTAAACGCTTATAAAATCTTGTGAATTTTAATTTGCAACTGGTGAAATTCTTTTAAAAACTTGTGAAAATCTTATTTAAATTTTTAAGACCTTTATCAAAACTTGTGAAAAATTTATCAAATATTGTGAATTTTGATTTACAACTTGTGAAATTATCTTAAGAACTTGTAAAAACCATATATGAACTTGTAAAACCTCTATTAGAACTTGTTAAACCCTTATCAAGTTTTGTGAAAATTTGCAACTTGTAAGATCACAAGTTGAAAGAATCATCATCTTGAAAATTCAAATCTTCCTCAAAGATTGTGTCAAGCTTAGGAGTACCAAAAGACCCTTGAGAGAATTCTAGAAGTGAAGGTATCACCTCCACCCAAATCTTCATACCCCTTCTTCTTCTTTGTTGCTAGAGGAGGTTGCCATTGCCTTTCATCGTTGTTAAGGAATGTCGAGGCCACCTTTGCTAGACCCTCTCGGCATGAAACCCAAAGAAGGAGAAGGAGAGAAGACAAGAGTAAGTAAAAAGGATTTAATGAGGGCATTTGTGTCATTTTATATAAATTTCAAATTGACAAACCAGGTGCTAACACGAATGTGAATTATGAATATTCGAAACATTATTTTATCTTTTAGGATTTGTAAAGTTCTTTACTAGAGATTTTCCCCTTTTTTCTCATGTTTTTTCTTTTTGTATCTTGTAAACTTTTTCAAAAGTGAATTCAGATTATTTGTTTAATATATATTTGAAAGTGAATCGTAATTTGCTTTATCTAGATAGGTGAGAAGTTTTTTTTAAAAGTGAACGGCAATATTATGATCAGGATCAAGGGTGGTTTAGGTATGTTTGAATAGAGTGAAAAGTGGGGAAAAAATAGAGGAAATGGATTACTAGGAATTTTTTTTTCCTAAAATGATGAAAAAATTATTATTTTTTAGGAGTTTTCCTTCATAATATTCTTTTTCTTTAATTTTCTCTTCTTCCAAATATGGGGTAAGGATTGACCTGTATTATTATCACAAATCTACAATCAAAGGTGTTATTACGGTGGTAAACTTTCCCAAAAGTCTCGGTCAATTTCTCATTCCGTTTCTTCATTAAATAGATATGTGTTTTAAAAAATCTTTTGAAACATAGTAGTAATTCACACATATGTATTATGAAAAAACTTTATATTAAATTTAGCCACGAAGAGAATAATAATAAGTACATGAATTAATAATAGCCTATAATTTTACATCAAGTTTGATTTTAATCTGTTAAGCTTATAAAATATATTTTCGTTCCATATATCTCTTAGTAATGAAAAATGCTGACATGGTAAATTTAATGACTACTTTGCAATTAAATATTGACATATAAATTTAAAATATACATCTTCAATATAAAGATGTTACTACTATCAAACGTTTGGATCAACTAGTCAAACGTTTGGATCAACTAGTTATGAGTTGTTCCAACTTAACTAGTACCTTTACACTATTAGAGAACAATAAATTTGCGACGGAATTTGCGAGGGAAAATTATTCCACCGCAAATTGCAAGGGAAAAAATTTTCCGGCGCAAATTGCGACGGAAAAAGTTTCTCCGCCGTAATTTGCGACGGAAAAAGTTTATCCCCCGCAATTTGCGATAGAAAATATTTTTCCACCGCAATTTTCGCCAACACTAGTAGTTTCCCAACAAAAAAATTGTGACGGAACAAATTTTGCCGCCGCAATTTGCGATGGACAAACTTTTTCCGCCACAATTTGCGACGGAGAAATTTGTTCCGCCGCAAACTATCGGTTCCGACAGTTTGCGGCAGAACCTCTTGTTCCGTCGCAAAATGCGGCAGTTTGCAACGGAACAAGGCGTTTCATCGCAAACTGTCGGTGTAGTTTTGCGATGGAACGCCATGTTCCGTCGCAAACCAATTTTTAAAAGCCCCCTATTTCTTCTTCTTCTCACACATCTGAAGCTTACTCTTCATTGGAGCTTTCTTCATCCGTCCTTGTCAGAGCTTTCTCTCCTCACCAAGTCCGGCCACCGTCCCACGGAGCTCAGCCACCTCCGCCTCGAGCCCTTATCCGCCTTTCTTGCTCTTCTTTCTCCGCCTCAAGATATGAACTTCAACAGGTATGTTTTATTTTTAATGATTTTTTGTAGAATCCTTAATGTGGGTTACTTATTTTTAATGATTTCAAATCTTGTATAGATTTGTTCATTTGTGCAATATATGATTTCAATTTTTAAATTCTTGCTCTAGCTATGCATAAATGCCTTAGGTTTTGAATATGGTTAAAGAAATTGTCGACAATCTACTCTAAAATACTTAGGTCCTTAAACACGTTTGAGGTAGTTAGTATTATTTTTGCAATGAAAGATTTTATGGGCAATCCCAACAATATACAAATGTGTTATAGGATATAAAAATTAATAATTATAGTGTATATAAACTAATTGTCTTTAAATTCTCTAAATTGAAATAAAAATATGGTATTACGTCATTTATTTTGTTCTAAAAAATAATGTTATCTTAATTGCATGTTTATTCAATTAAAAACAATACAATAGTTAAGAAATTTAAAAAATTGCTATATTATTCCTTGAAAACATTATCAAAATGAAAGGGATAAAAAAATACAAATATTATTTTATATGAATTAATTATACAAGATATTCTTATTTTGCCTACTTAGAGAATGAAATTGGATTTCTTTTGGATTCTATTGTATGATGTATATGAGTTGGATAATAAATTGAAATTTTTTAAATGTTTATGTGTAAAAATGTTGAAGAAATGAAAACACAAATGAATAAAATCTATTTATATATTACACGGCAGTAGTAGAGGTGGTCCTGAAAGTAGACTTATACTTTTGCTATCTATCGCAAACCATTACTCCCTCATTCATTTAAATGAAGTAGGACAAATAAATTGACTTTGTAATGTTGGTTTTGCAGAAGATAATAGGGTAAAGGCATTAGAACAGACGGTGAGGGAGCAAGGGCAGATGCTTAGTGAGATGCAAGCACTTCTCTAATCCCTATTGAAAGGCAAGGGTACGGGGCTGCCTCTGGTGGTGATGATGACTAGACTGTTGCTGTTTAGAGTTTTTTTAGTTTATTTTGAAACATTATATTTGTAATATTTTGTTTTTGCAATGTAGACTCGTAATATTTTGGAACATTATATTTTATTTTTATGATATACAATTTTTTTTTTATTTTATAATTTTGTTTACATTTTTTATGAATTTTTTTATTTTTTCAGATTTTTTTTTTATTTTTTTAAAATAATTTAGAATTTTGCCAAGGAAAGTTTTTCCCTCGCAAAATCTGCCAATTTGTGAGAGAAAATTTTTCCGCCGCAAATTTCGAATTTGCGAGGGAAAATTTTTCCCTCGCAAAAATTTTCATTTTGTAAGGGAAAAATTTTCCGCCACAAAATTTGAATTTTGCAAGGGAAAATGCATTTTTTTTCCGTCACAAAACTGATTTGCGATGGCTTTTTTTGCGACGGATACTTTTCCGCCGCAAAATTATTTTGCGACGGAAAATGCTTATTTTGCGACGGAAAAATTCCGCCGCAAAAAATGGATTTTCTAGTAGTGTTAGGTTCAAGCTTTAGATATATGGCCATAAAAATTACTTGAAGATCGTAAGGTTCTCTTTATTATGAGCTTATATTCTCACAAATTGGTTACTAGTACTCCCTCAATCCTAATTATAAGACAATATTTAGATGTTGGTTTTAGTCCTAATTATAGGACAACTTTTTAGTTTTTGTCAATTTCTTCCTAAAATACCCTTATTTTATTATCTCAAGTGTGTTTGGTTTTTGGTAAGTATATATGTATATGGGTTGCAACACACACATGTGTATGTCTATAAACATGTGTGTGTGTGTGTGTCTATATATATGTGTCTGTATATATATATATGTATGTGTACACATATGTGTGTGTGTGTGTGTTTCTATATATATGTATCTGTGTGTGTGTAAGGAAAATTGGTCGGAAAAATATGTGGCAGAGTTGTTGATTAACTTTTACTTATGTCATTTTAAATGTATATAAGGACATTTTAAGAAAATGAGTAAAATTAACTAATTTAACTCCTTTCCTTAATTTTTCAAAATTGGTTAAATATGTCTTATAATTAGGACCGGAGGGAGTAATACCAGATGTCGTAGATTAATTAAAAAAAAAAAAAAAAGAGCAGCCATTTTGTTCTATTGCTATCTTATCAACATATACCGTCTTTGTGAATTGCATTAGCAACTGGAATTAAGAGTGATTCCACCTTGGTTTTCTAATTATGTAGATCCCCGGATTAATCAAGAGCTAGAGGGGAAGAGCTCGCACTCGCCCCCTACCCAAAAAAGAAGCAAGAAGCGTTATTTTCAAGAAATGTAGGTGCAAAACCATGTGTTTTGAGTAAATTAAGATGAATCTTGCCTGGAAACTATTCAATATCATAAATAAAATTTTAAAGTGCTATAACACAAAACGTGACAGACACATCATGAGCTAGCGCAACATGAGCACCAATCCAAATAACCATACAAATTCCCTCTCTATATTCCCCTTTAAATAAAAATACATCAGACTAAATATGGGGTTTAATTATATTTATTATTGTATCATTATTTGTGTTGTATATTCATAATTTAGATGCAATCAAGCGTTGGATCTCATTTCATATACTCCATCTTGTCATAAAGTATCACTCTGGTCCTATTTATAAGTCCCTTTTGACCAAAAAATTTGGTCCTATTTATAAGTTTTCTTTTAAGTAATAAATAAGATTGTGAGTAAAAGTACGAAAAAAACCTTAATTAATTAATTAATTACCAAAATGTCACTAAAGCAAAAGTATTAACACATCTGCCCCCTGTAATCAATTACATGCTTTATATAATCAATTACAGGGGGTCAAATCTCTTTTTTTTCATCTTTTGCACTATGTAATCGATTACGTCACTGTTTAGTAATCGATTACACAAAATTTACACTGTGGGTGTAATCGATTACATAAAACCAAAAGGCAAATGTGGCAGTTACCACGCTATGTAATCGATTACGACACGGCACGTGCCGTAATCGATTACATGGCGCGGAATCAGTTTTTAAAAACGTCAAACACCTCATTTCCCCTCATTTCTCATTCCTCTAATCGATTAAGGCTCCCCCACTCTCCTCCATTGCGATTTTCGGCCAGAAAGTTGCGGATTCAAGTCGTGGGTTGAGGAAAAATCAAAGATTTGCTCTCATTTGCGTTGATTTCGGTAGGTTTTCGGTACTCATTGCGAATTTGTCTCTATTTTCTCCATTTTTCTGAAGATATGGTTCATGTAATCGATTAGGGTTTGTTTTCTTTGGGTATGTAGTGTTTTGATCATTGATTTGAATTGTTTGTTGTTGTTTTTGAACAAGTAATAGATGAAATTGATGTTTTTGTGCGTCTCGAAAACAATGTGTGTATGTTTGCATGTGAAATTGATGTAAATAGTGGGATTGAAGCACAAATTACAGGTTATTGTGTATATAGATGTTGAAGATTATTGATTCGTGGAGTTTGATTGTTGATTGTGCATTTTTCTTTCAATTTCATTATCTCCGTTGACCGATATTGATCATGGATTGTGATTATGCCATTAATCACATATTTGTTTCATGTTTGTTGATGGTTTATATTGTATCTTTATAGGTATTTGTTGTGATCATGCCTCCACGTAAACGAGTTGACCCTCAGAGCGAGAGACGTTCGAAGGCATGGATGGAGGGTGAGACATCCGACTCTCAAGCACAGCCGGCAGATCTTCGATACAGAATTCTCCTGGACAATAATGCAGCATCCCACATATCCTTCCTTCAATACTTTGCGTCAGGAGGCCTTTGGGTCAAAAAGCCCTTTTCACTGTGGGCCAGCTGACTGTGGATGCACGGATCCTTTTCTACGTGCTGACCCTATTCTGTTCCCCCAGGCCTACAATCACTCCAGGGTGTTAGAGGTTGATATCCTGATCATGTGGGCCATCATTCACGCCAGGCCGGTGAACTGGAGACACTATATTTGTTGGACAATGTCCAAGGTGAAGCAGGAGGAGAACGTTGTCCTCTCATTCGCCTACCTAGTCCACCGTATATTGCTCCACTTCTGTATGTCGATGCAAGGATTTGAGATGGTGGACCAGCAGCATTGGAACACTGTCTTCGAGAGCGCCTACTGAAGCAGTGCAAGATACAGCAGAATGCACAGGGTGTCTGGATATGCACTGCCGCTGACGAGGACGATGCACCGGCTGCTCCCCTCGTGGTTCATCCTGAGATCCCTATACCGGACGATGACAATGATGAGGATGAGGAGATGGTTGAGTCGGATGGTGGATTCCAGCTCCGTGGCGTCATGCTGCAGATGAGGCAGATGGTCCTCCGACAGAGACAGCGGTGGAGGAGCCACGTTGAGAAAGAGAACGAGCGGTGGTGGTGGATGCAGAGCCGGATGCACGGGCTGGAGGCCCGACTTAGGCAGTTATAGGACGGACAGCACCAGGAGGCAGCCAAAGAGGAGGACCAAGTGCCTGATGTCTCCGATAAGGAGGAGGAGGAGGATTCAAAGGAGGATGCAGATTAGATAGCTATGTTTTTCTTTTTTTTTTTGTCGGACATGATGTTTGTATTTGGATCTTGTAATTTTTTTTTTAGACTTGGTAAAGTTGTACTGACTATGGCATTTATTTAAGTTATGAATGTTTATGTTTTCAGTTCATATGATTTGAGGTGATGAATTTTGCAAATGATATGTCATAAGACGAAAAACAAATATAGGAACATCGATTGACTAGACATAGTGTAGACGGTTAATTGTTGGCAAAAAGACCTTCCCTAAGTCGCATTTATAGGTAAAAAAAAGTTGGAAATCAATTTCGTCATGCACCAATTCGAAATCTCCTCTTCATTGTGCTTCTGCAGCTGGTGTAATCAATTACACCATACTGGTGTAATCGATTACACAGTATAAATTTTGTGTAATCGATTGCTAAACAATGACGTAATCGATTACATAGTGCAAAATATGAAAAAAAAAAAAAAAAAAAAGATCTGACCCCCTGTAATCGATTACATAAGGCATGTAATCGATTATTAGGGGGCAGATGGGTTAATACTTTTGCCTCAGTGGCATTTTAATAATTAATTAATTAATTAAGGTTTTTTCCGTACTTTTGCCTAAGATTGTGACAATTTTGCTCACATTAATATTGTACCAATTAAAATAGAGAGAGAATAAAAAGTTGAAGGATACCCATTCATAAATGAGAGCAAAATTGAAAATTTACCTAATTTAGTTAAAAAAGACTGATAAATAAGACCAGAGTGGTACCAAGTACCATCATTTTTGTGTCGTTATTATAAGACATTAATTACTTTTAGGTAACTTATTTATTACTATTTTTCTCATCATACCCTCATTTTTAACTAACTCTTTGAATTATCATCATTAAAATAGAGGTAAAATTGAAAAAATTTATTAATTTTGGACCTATTTAATAACTTAACTTTCATTTCTTAATTTACAAAAATAATAGTTAATGTCTTATAATAAAAATAAGAGAAAGTATATTCAGATATCATTGCAGCCACCTTTCACCGTTCATAATTCCCAAAAGTACACTGAAAAAAGAGAAAAAGCTGCATCATTCTCCCAAATTCAGTTGATCTCGGGTCTTCACTTGCAAATCATTCTCCCAAATTCAGTTGATATGGGATCTTCATTTGCATGGTTGATATGGGATCTTCATTTGCATGGTTGATATGGGATCTTCACTTGCATTGTATTTACGGTACGTGTACGTGTATGTGAAGTAAGTTTGTGATATACTATTTAACTCAACTTATATAAATATACTTTTTCAATTTTTCTAACATCAACTATGTGAAGTAAGTTTGTGATATATGTTTTATCTCAACTTATATAAATATATTTTTTTAATTTTTCCAAACATCAACTCAATCAATTTTCGGTTTCACCCATCCACAATCCCCTCTCACCCTTTCATTTCCCAATTATTGCCTCCCTTTCTTCACTCACTTACCACTTTTTTTCTTTTAAAAAATTAATACTATCTATCACTTCAAATTATTAGTATCATGTACTCTATTTTTTTTCCCAATTCAACAGCTTCAAATTCTTGTAGAATATCAACTCATTTTCACATGACCAACACATCTGACTGCCTTTATTATTTTATTACTTCCCCCACTTTAATACAGTAAGATATAGCCTTAGTTCAAAAAAAAATAAAAAAAATTAATATATAATATACAAAAGTATATTAATAAAATGGAGATATGGGTACTAGAATTATTTATATTCTGAAATTCAAAACAAAACTCTACAGCATATCTGTAGATTGTACAGGATGCAATGATGGAGGCAGAGATCAGGGTCCATGGGTTTCAGAATTTCCCCCTGATTTCCCATTATACCCCTTACATGACAGAGCAAGCATTTGGATTCTCGTCGCTGAAGATCTGAGGCGGGTAAGAGTACATCTCCATGATGTAGCTCGGAGGGTAGTATTGGTATTCACTCTTCTTCATCTCCACCACCTTCGTCTCCTCCGTCGCCGCCGCCGCCGCGGCGGCGTCCCCCTCTCCTTCTTTCTTCTCCTCCTCCTTCTCTTCTCCTTTTCCTTTCTCCTCCTTCTTCTCTTTCTCTCCTTCCTCTGCTTTCTTCTCCTCTGCCGCCTTACCTTCCTCCGCTTTCTCCTTCTTCTCCGCCGCTTCTACCTTCACGATCACAGCTTGCTTCCCTGTTCGCTTCAGCACGAACTCCACCAACTTCGCCGGATCAAACACTCCCTTCACACTCACCTCTGACTTCTTCAGATCCGGGTCTGCTGATTCCACTCCTGCCAATTATTCATTTCACTTTTATTATAATGCACCATTGAAGTTGAGAATGACTCGGATTTTATATTGAATTTAGTATTAAATAACATAAAAATGTCATTATTATTATAATTTAATGTGAGAAAAGAAACGGTAAAGAAGGGTTGAATTGCATGAAGCTCAAGTGTCCGTGTATTGCGAGGAATTAGTTGCAGAAAACGTGTAACGCACCCTTCATTTTCAGTATGCGTCTCTTGATTTCCTGAGCACAAGCCTCGCAATGCATGTGAACTTTCAGAACCACCGTTATAATCTGGGGCTGTTAAATAAATAAAAAACAAGAAATCAGAATAAACATTAAGAAATTTACTTCGTAATTAACATGACCAAAAGAAGAAGAAGAATCTGGTTGAACCTCTTCTTTCTTCTCCTCAGGCGCGGGCTTCTCTTTCTCCTCTGGTTTTTTCTCCTCCTCTGTAGGTGGTTTTGGGATCGGAGAAATGAGCTCGACCTGTCTATGGCTCTTCTTCTGTACTCTTTCTAGAACCTTCATTGGATCCGCCTTCTCTCCTTTGACCACAACCTTGTGACTCTTACAATCTGTCATCACTTCTTCAACCCCTGAACCAAAAAAAAAAAAAAAAATTACATACATACATGCACACATCCAGATTAGAACACCAGTTATAAGCATCTCCTTCAATTAACCGAATAAAAGTTGCAGGAAAACAGAGTAACTCAGCTCACCTGGGAATCCTTTCAGGCACCGACGAACCTTGCGGGCACAACCTTCACAATGCATGAAAACTTTAAGCACAATCTCCGGCGGCGGAGCCGGAGTCTTGTCTTTAGATTCCTCCGGCTTTTTATCTTCACCCTGGTTTTCAGGCCTTTTCTCCTCCTCTTTCGCCACTGGTTTTTTCTCCTCTGTCTTCTGTTCCTCGTTCTTCTTCTCCTGCACACAGGAAAAAAAAAAAAAAAGAAGCAAAAACCAAATCAAAATCTCCCAGAACAGAGTAACAATCGAGAATGAGTCAAAAGGAGGAGAAGATAGAAGGATTTATTCACCTCCCCCATGAGTGTACTTGAGTGAAAGATACAGAAACAGAGATGTGGGTATAGCTATGGATATATAGAGAGAGAGGCTGGTAAATTTAGGGTTGTAGCTTAATCTGAGAGATTGGAAGAAGGATTAGATCTGATGGGGAAGTAGCCGAGTGGGTAGGGAGATATGAATCCAATGTAAAGGGCGCTGAGGGAGGTGATGGTCTTATAGGAGGCACGTGCAGCGCAGGAGGGACGTGGTTGGGACACATGGTGCCCGCAGGTTACATTGTGACTTCGCAATTCCTAGGGGTGTTTTCGACATTTCCACAAGAATCCCTGCAAACTCTTATCTGTTTTTACCGTGTGGCCCACTTCCACCATCTGCATCTACTCATTCTTCATTCATTTCGATCCAGCCGTACTCATTGCATTTTTAGGGTTAAATTTTAGCCCTCAATCATTTTTCCATGTACTGAAGTATTCAATAATTTTGTAATGGTTTATTTTAAATTTTAAAAAATATTTTTACAATTTTGAAGGAAATTATATAAAAATAATTATATCTCAACTTACAAAAAAAAATACTTTTTATTTTTATAAGTATGATCAGTACTATAAAATAATTTATTATTTATCTCACACTTTAAAAAAAGGGTTTTAATTTTCTCTTATTGCATGAGAAAACTAAACTTCCTACACACATGAAATGGTGGGACCCATATATACATATATAAATTAATATATGTATATGTGGATTCCACCATTTCATGTATGTGTGACATGAGATAATTTTTTTCCTATAACATGAGAAACATTAATCACTTAAAAAAAATTCAAATGCATTCAACACGTAAGCTTTATTCTGAAAAATAATTTGGCTGCTGGATGCATTTTTACTCAAAATATTTTTTATGAGTTTGTAATGAGGTTTAAATTCCTCCTTTAAAAAATTACTTCATGGGCAAAATTCTCTTAAAAATAAATATTTTGAAGGCAAAATTGAGCCACAAAATACTTTAAGATGTTAGATGTATCACAAATGACTTTAGAATATTAGATGTACGTGAAAAAATATGATGGACGCATCTAGCCCTTTTTTTTAACATTTAGCCGAAAAAAAGTAAAAAGAAAAAAAAAAAAAAGAGCATATAATTATCATACTTGGTAAACCTTTTTCCTTTTTTTCAGAGTCTCAATCTCAATTATAATTCCAGATTTGTATTCTCCTTTATGGTTGTATATACAACTTTTTTTTTAAAAAAAAAAAAAAACTACCCCATCGGTTACAATAAATTTCTTGTCAAAAAATATACTTTTTGTTTTTTTGGAAAGAACAACAATTAATGTATTCAAATTCACACTAATAATCCCGTCAACAGCTTTGATGGTAGAGGCATGCATTTGTTTAGTGTGGTTAAATTCATTGGTTTCTTTCCTTTTTTGTTGTGATAGTTTTAATTAAAGTGCGAAGACCATCTCTATCAACATACATATTGAAACAATTAGAGAAGTTTCATATTCAACCGTAACCAGATTTGAATCTATTAATCAAAAAGTTGTTGGTAGAGATGTTATTAAGGGGCCTCATTATTATAAGGAGAAGAACATAAATTCGAATATTATCAAATACATTTATTAAAAGATGTGAAGACCTTTTATCTTCTAAAACTCGGTGGGAAACTGTGATGAATTTTTTTGTTTTAAAAAAAAAAAAACAAATTGAATCAATCAAGTCTCACATGTATCATGTTGTGAAAACGAGATTTGTTTAATGGAATTTTATTTTTTTAATGGTGAGTTTTATTGTAATGTTAATTTCAATTTCCAAGGGAATAGAATAGTGTCGAAAATCCATGTTTTCGATTGCTTGATGTATTTGTAGGCACTTTACACATACCATGTTCTCATAGTTACGTTAATATTCCAAGTTTCAAAAGGCAACAATGAGAATATACTCCTTCCGATCCATACTAGAGTGATGATCGATGGAATTGAATGATATATATGCAAATTAACTCTATGAAATTGACATTGAACTCTCCTTTTACAACTGAAAATTAAATATCATGTTTTGAGATGGAACGTGTAGAAATTATGCTTAACACAGTTAATTTTGAAGTTCTGGAAGATAAGCTGATAATTTCTTGAAGATTAAGTTTGAATTACCGAAAGATTAAAGCCTCAGGGGAGATGAGTTTTAATTTCATAGAAGGCATTTGTAAACTCATGAAAACAAGACATAAATTCATAGAGTTGTGATCATACATTCAAGAAAATATAAGCTCAAGTAAAATTATCTGTAAATTTCCAAAAGACTTGAGTCAAATTCCTCAATAATACGACTTAGTTGTTTTTTCTTACAACGGAAAAAATAACTAAAAGACTCCTACACAATAAGCTGCACAGTCTTGGAAGTTAAAATGTATGTATATTCCTGGAAGATGACTAATTGTTTTTAAGAAATAAATTATTAATTACTATAATATGAATGATAATTAAGTTGTTGGAAGATGAATTGTAAATTTCAAAAAAGATAAACGACAGTCATACAGGTCACATTGTAACGAAGCAACACGCATAATAATGCATATTTTCTGGTAAATTCTTATGCGAATACTGAATCCATTTTTTTTTAAATAAAAAATAAAGTCATACCACTTTCAACAGCAATATTAACAATTTCCCTTATACACAAGTCTTGATAAGTCAACCACGCCACACAAGGGCAAGAAGTGTGTTATTCTATCCACCACGTGATTAAAATTAATAAGAGGGTGGATTTGGTGATTTTAATGTAAATAAATATGAAAATGTCATTTAAATTACAAAATCATAAATTATTGATTTCTTACTAACTCTGGCAGTTATTATTTATATTTTTGTAAGTAATAACACTGATTTTGAATTTTGAAGTTAAAATGATATTTTTCTTATTTTTTGTTTTCCAAAATAAAATTAGATGACGTGGATCTTACAAGTATATGTGGGTTATATCAGAACATTTGATTACAGGGAAGGGGCAATCGGATTTTGTCATCATCCCGGTTAGGAATCTCTACTTTTCCTTCCCCATCATATTCTCTCATGTTTTCTATTTATAGTCATTAAATCAATATTTGAATTGTTCAGATGTAATTTTTTTTATAAAATTGTTATTAAAATATTAATAATCACTAATAGTTCAGATTTTAATCAATATTTTTTTAATAGAAATTGTTAAATTTTGATAAGAATAATTTAATATGAAAATAATATTTTTTTTATATAAAACTAAATATAAACTAATGTTGATTTAATTATTTGAAAGGAAGATGATGGGAAAGGTTTATGAGGACTTTGCAAGTGTTACCGTTTACGAGTAGAAGGAGTAAGGGCAAAAGAGTCAAAATGAGAAGGAAAGGAGAAAGGAAACTAAATTCGGAGGAAAGTGAAATGCACAAGGGGAAGGAAGTGAAGGGGATTGAGTTGATTGGGTGGGTACAAAAGGAGCATTAAAATTGGATTCAGGTGCGAGCATCCCATGTTTGGGTAATTGGGTTTTAAAAGTAAATGCGGAGACATTCATTCATTCTTGATTTTATAACTGTGTCTGCTCAGAATTGCAAACTGCAGTACTCCGGGTGGGCCCAATCAACATGGGCCGTCAGATGCGATGGCCCCACCATAAGAGACATGACCCCATACACGGCCTTATCTCATTTCTGTCATTCACCATTGATCGCACATTCCCTTGCCCCGTGACCTTCATCACTACTTTCCCCTGGTACTCGCATCCACACCACTTCCTTCCACCCAATCCGACGCTCCATATTTTTTTCTCTCTCTCCTCTTTTTAAAACACAAAAGTTCACTTTATTACGAAATTTGCAAAACAATCCTTGTCATGAAGGAAAGCACATAGAATTTGTCGAAGACCCGATCCATTGTACTACCAATCCTTATTTTGCTGTAACTAACTTTTTTTTATGGAATGGATTAAAAATAATTTATTTATAAAAAATGTCATATTTCTTTTAAATATACTCTTATTTATGAAAAAAATATAAGAGAGAGAATGAATATAAAATATAGAAGATAATGTGTAATAAATAGGTAGTAAATGAAAAAGAATCAGTGGTGAGTAGGAGATGATTAATATAAAAATATGTATTTAATAAAGATAAAAAAGAAAAAAAAATAGTTAAAATTGAGACCCAAAAGGAAAATTGCTTATAAAAATAAAACGTTGCTTGAAGGGATGATATCTTTAGCGGGTTCAATTGTTGTTTTGCAGCAAGAGATTTTTCAACAATTCTCTATTATATTATCCTATTTTCATTTTATCAACGGAAAATTCGTGTAAATCATGGAATCTACAAGTCATCAGGAATAATGAAAATTAGTTTACATTCATAAAAATTCATTTTAATTTGTTACATTTAGGCATTTAGCTACTCATCACCCAATTCATTGCGCCATGTTTTGATAGAGAGTCGCGCATCAAAAACAAAATCCATTGCTTTATTAATAGAGGATTGAGTTTAGCTAAATGAGCTAAATCTCTGATAACACGATGATAAACCAAAATTTAAATTCCAGTTAAAAGAGACACACACATACATTTAACGTCCAACAGTGCTTCTAGCATGTCAGAAGAGTTTCATTTAGTAGGCTGGCCATTTGAACAAGTAACTAGTGACATCTTATCCCTTGTACGTTGCACAGAAAAGTTTCATTTAATGGTGACATAACCAAGAGATCAACATATCGTACATTTCAATGATACACATGTGTTGATGTTTTGAAGTTTGCATAAGATAAAGATAAAGACTCGTTTTACACTTCTATATCGTTAGTCAAGTGGATAATCAACTTAATTTGTAAAGATGCTTTTTGTGAGAGTTGCAAACACTGTATGCATATGAATGCTTGGACATTATTTCATGCAATACCAGAATTCATCAGGGATTGAAAATTGTTGCATTATTCATATGATACCAATTAGATGCACAATGAAAATTTCTATATTTTTATACCACACCAATCTAAGAAGTATGTATGTGAAAATAACGATAAATATATAATAAAGCATGCTATGAAGACAAAACAAAATCAGCTTAAAGTTATATATACAATAGCTTTAGCGAGGATAATAATAATTGAAAAAAAAAAAAAAAAGTATTACAAACTTGCAAGAAATGGATTGTAGTAATCAGCTTAAAGTTATATCAAATGCGTTCACTTCAAGATTATATATATAAGGGATGGGAAAGAGAACAAATGGCTTTAGAGAAAGATAATTAAAGGAATAAAAACGGGTAAGCTATAGTGCGTTTGTTATTGTTGGGAGGAAGGGTGGGTAAAATCTTTTAAATTTTCATCATAGTAATGATAGCTATATGTATTAAAAATTAATTATAATATACAAATTTATACTTAATTTGGTGATATACCTAACTCCAATCAATTAACCCTTCACCTTCACCATTATCGCTTAGATATATTTTTAAGTTTTTAACAAACTTCTCTTTTTAACTAATTAACAATTTTCTCAAAAATACATATCTCAATATCATCTCTCCTTGAACATTTTTAACACTTTAATACAATTATCTAGAGTTGGGAAATTCCCCACCCTGAAACATAGAAAGGATATTTATCACGGTCCACTCAATGACCCGGCCGGTTCAAGTACAGTATTTATGTATAATTTAAAACCAGTTAATCTATTTTATCACACACACACACACACACACACACAAATCATATCGAGGGTTGCATTTAATTTCCAAACTTAACGCGCCCAGCTTACTAAACCAATTATTGTCTTGCATCTAATTAAAGCTTCCTCTACCGAATTGAATTGAATTATTTAATTTATGGCTAGACATATTGGTTAATGGGTTTCAACATTTTTTGTTGAAATATAGAATTAATTGTACTTATTCATAAAAATAGCATGAGCCAAAAGCTTACTCAATTGTTTTACCTCTATTCTAAATTGGGTATAGTTTCGACTATAGTGGGGGAAAAAACAAAGTTGTATTTATTTTTTTTGGTTAACATTGAGAATTTTGTTGAATAAAACGTCGGTGTTGTATTAGGTGAAGTTTATCACAATCTAAAACGAGTTACGTAAGACATGATATTTTATTTGACTTTCAAAATTTTGAGAGAAAACATATTAAATAATATTTGTACTAATAAACTTTTTGCTGTTAAAGAAATTAAATGATGAAAATTATGTCTGGTAAGAAAATTAAAATTGGGTTGAATGCAAAGTGAAAAAAATAATTAAAAAGTATGTGTGTGTATAAATATATATATATATATATATATATATTTTTTAAAAAAAATAATAATTTGCCAATAAATTGGCTTTTCTTTTTTGACCAGCTGAAATGAGAAGGAAGGAAGGTAGCAAGCCGACAGTAAGTGGATGAGTTTCATTTTAACAGCTTCGAATGTTTACACTTTACATAACTGAAACACGGATCGCTTTCAAGATCCCTCTCGCTTGTTGTTTTTCCAAAAAAAAAAAAATCTCATTAGATATTATTCCATTTAATTTATTTTTCATCCTTAGTAGCATGTCTTTTAAAAAAGGAAAAATTAAAATAAAGGACAAAGAAAAAATAATATTTATTGTAAGTGACCATCAAAATTGTAATTACTTAGAAAGACCAAAGATAATAATATAAATTTAAAATTACTAAATTGTCCCTAACTAAACCTCCTTTATTATCCCTTAATTATATTTATAATTTAAAAAATAACTAACATTAAAACTAAATCTACCAATCATTCATATGTGATATGATTGTATTTTTTTTTTAATTTCTTACATATTATTTAATTAACAATGATTAAACTCATTTTTTTTAATTTATATCATTAAGTTGCCCCATTTATATTATCAACATTGATATTAATTAAGCTCTTTTGATAAAAATAAAAACAAAACTCATTTCATATTTTTTCATGATATAATATATTTTTAGATTTTTTAATTTTATTAACATTAAATGAATTTTTTAACCCATGTAAGTTTCTTATAAAATAAAAATATATAAATCATATAAAATTTATTGGTTTAACATATATAATAAATTATAAAATACTTGAATTTTATTAAAATTATATAAATTTTTAAAATTAATTCTTTTATTTTAAAAAATCATAATTTTGGAAAAAAGCTGAAGAATGTGTAATTTTTTTCCATATATATATATATATGCATTGAAAATTACTCACTTAATGAAAAAACACTTAATATATGATATCAATACAGAGGAGGGTTTGAAAAAAAATTGGGAAAATTGACATGGAGGCTCAATTTACCAAGATAATTTCAGAAAAGGCCCTTCAAACTTTCCCATACCAGAAAAAGCCTTAGGGCCTTTTGTGGTATTAACTTCCAAGGCAAATTACCAAAACGCCCCCTTGTATTAAAAAAGGAAAAGAAGAGTGTTTTGGCGCTGAAATGAGGAAAAAAAACGTGAGCTTTCTGAAAGTTTATTTGCCGTCATGATCGTTCATCTATCTCCTTCGTCTTGCTTCGTTTGATCATTGTCTTTCAGTTTTTTCATCTCCTGGACCGCAAGCAGCTTATCTTGATTGTATATTGTTGCCTCTTCCTGGTGGTTATTGCCGTTCATCAACATTTTTTTCAGTTGAAAGTTTGAGTTAATGAAAGGTAAGAGTTTGAGCTCATTTATGTAATTATCTGGTAGAATATAGGTAAGAAATGCTAAGTTTTTCATCAAGATAGCTTAATCACCATCCTTCCTCATTTTTAATCTCTCTAGGGTGGGGTCAATAAAATGTTGCTCTGTTTTTTGTCACAGAAACAGAGGAAAATTTATGTATTTGAGTAGGAATGGGTGAAAGTAATCAAGGAATGAAGATTGAAAACGTGGTAGGGGATGAAAGTTACTCTGTTTTTTGGGCATTGAAACAAAGTGTGGAGGGTCTTTTCTGGTATGGAAAAGTGTGAAGGGCCTTTTCTGGAATTATCTTAGTAAATTGGGCCTCCATGTCAATTTTTCCAAAAAAATACAAATCTGCACGACAATAAAAGAGACTAGATTGAGGTTTTACTTTTACATTTAGGATTAAACTAAGTCCATCTACTAGCCCATGCATTTAATTAGGATTGGAGGGAATATTAAACATAGTATTATATTTAGTGCATTTTTGGAAAATCCATAAACCATAGTTTCAGAAGTTCTTGTTATAATTGTAAAGCTAAACATGTACAGTGTAATATCAGTCCTCAGATCAAATCACATCAATGTATCCAACGTTTGATCATGAAATTTCCTTTTTTTTACCTAGGTAAGCTCATGATGTTGTCTCTTAGTTTGATTTCTTTAAATATGGTACAAAAAATGAAGTTTTCAAAAACTTTACAATATGGGAAAAACACTTCTTATGTTGTAAGAGAAGTGTTTTCTCATGTCACACACACATGAAATGGTGGAACCCACATACACACATACATATATCTGTGTGTGTACGTGTATGTAGGTTCCACCATTTCGTGTGTATGTAGAAATCTTCTTCTTCTCATGCAACATGAGAAATTTAAACCCCTTACAATATATGAGATAAGCATGTGAGAAAAGTTTTTTCTTGAGTGAATAAATATTTTAAGACCCCAAAAGTAATACCAAACGAGCTTAATATTGTTATTAATCTCATTTTGTCCTTTATATATACACACATATGTACACAACGTATGATATGATGTTAATCAGCGTTAATATATTACAGATATTACTCCTAAACAGTGCTAACAATAACACTCATTTCATGACCAAACTTCACACGAGCCTCAAGTTTATATCCAGTTAACTAACTAAATAAATCATCATCAGGTTTTACCAATAATAATAATAATTAAAAAAAAAAAAAAGAATCATCACCAGGTTATAAAGCATATATTATATATTATCAGCGCTCTGTGCAATGCCTTTAGGGATTAAAAAAAAAAAGCGAGTAAGATCATGGAGGGTTATTATTAGGGTTTGCTGGGGAATGACAAGAAATAAAGGAGAAGTAACGTCACCTTTTTTATAAATCTGAAACATGCATGTTAATATTATTTTTGGAGGACAAATATGATAGTTTGGTTGACTCGTATATATATAATTGAGTCATACATCGCATAATAATTCTATCTTTAGGTAACAGTAAGGGCCTATATCGTAGGTCAGTGCCTTCCACCAACAAAACTTTGGTCACGATCGATTTGTTTGATCTGTGTGACAAAGCAATAAGCAAGCACCCTCCATTATTAATAATTATAATAAAAAATCATAAAAAATAAAATAAAAATGTTTGTGAATTTGAAGAGAGACTATAAGAACACAGCGATATTATAGGCTTTTGCATTATGAATTGTAATCATTTTCAGGTGGAGACATCCAACGTGTAGTATCTATGTAACTGATTTGGTAATAATTATGGTCAATTTTTTTTCCATTGGAGAGTGTGAATCTCTCTTTCATTTCAGTCTCATTCTGTCTTTGCCATGTTACCTCTCATTTTATCTTCTTCATGTGGCCTTGTCCCTTGTTATTATCTTATGCATATTTAATTTATATATTTTTCTTTTTAAAACTTGCATTTAATCTAGAATATAGTTTCTATATACACAATTTGTTCATGACAGTCACTTTTAATCATAGGACATGTATGTATAATCTAAATTAATCGCTATATAACCCTTAGAAATCCCACAAAATGTGAGAGTAATTCAAAGCAAAGTTTCACAAATTAAATATTACGGTCTAAACTGAGAGAACTTGAAATAAAGAATACTCGTGACCAGTAAGAGAATTCTTAAAAAGTACTTTCTTTAGTCTTTATTATAAGATATCAATCACTATTTCTCATAAACCAAGGAATGTAAGTTAATTAACTTATTAATTAGATATAAAATTAATAAATATTTCCAACTTCACCCTACTTTAATGATATAGCTTTAAATAAGGTAGTTAAAAATGAAGGCATAATGAGAAAAATAATAATAAATGAGTTGGTTAAAGTAAATTGGTGTTTTATAATAACAACAAAAAAACATTGGTAGTTAGTGCCTTATAATAAGAACCACTTGGCCAAGTATATATAATTTAGGTTTTCTAAATATGTCGTATGCTGATTTAGTTTGTCGTTGCTTATTTAATAAATTACCCTCAAGATTTTTAATTAACTAAATAATTATGATTCGGTAAACTCTAAACTTAGGTTTAGTGAAACCTTGATATTTTATTTATTTAAGTAAAATAATTAAAATATCTGGATTTTTAATATAACAACTTACATATTCCAAATATAATTAATAAAATATCTAACAATAATTTCCTATAGTTATATGCATCTGAGTTTGATACATGCATGAATCACTTTGTTTATAATTTGTGATGTAAATTTAATGTTATTTCATATTGAATTGTCCTCCTCTTATTGTTTTTAACTGATTTTCTATTATTTTAATTTATTTAAAGGGGACAATGTCAGTCACATCAAGTAATAAATAATTATTTGCATATTTTAGAAATTTGTGATGGGGAACAACTGAATACGCAAAGTTAACGGATTCAAGCGTTTCCGGTTACAATGTGTCCTCGTCTCCGTCAACTGGTTAATAAACGTTTGAAAGTAGATGAATTATAATTAATTATTAATTTTATGAATTAAAAAATTAAGCTTGATAGTAAAAGTAATAAAATTTTGGTGAGATCAGTTATGAAAAAAAGAAAAAAAAAATGGTGAGATGAGTTGGTTTTGACGGAAATGTGGTAACCAAGATGGCAAAGCGAATATAAGTTATCATCATTACATTTGAAATGTTATTTTGAAAGTAATTCTTATTTTAGAGTTTGTTGAAAAGAATAGTTAGACATGAAAAAGAAATCTAACCAAATAATAATATTACTGCTTCAAAGAAAAAGAAGATATACGAGTATTAATTTATATAATTTCCAGATATGTAAAAAAAATTGACAAGGACTCATGGAAACTGGAGCTAATATCATGATCATTGCACTATGCTTGAAAACTATAAAGCAAAGTACAACGATCTTCATCATCAACAAATATCATCACCACTTTCTCTTTTAAGACCCAATCCTGTTCAAGCTTTGGTGATGAATTGTCTTTTATTCTGTCTAATAATAATATAATTATCAATTATTTTTATTATTATCACCATCATTATCATCGCTCTAAACACTAGTTCTTGTAATCTTGGGTAACATGTTTTGAACCACTCTGGAAAAAAAAAAAAAAAAAACCATAATTTTGTTGCACCCTTGATTAAAAATTAGCTCTCGCCCGTATGTGCCAATAATTAATCGTAGCTTTTGTGGCATTGCTAGTGGTAAACTGTCTTTTTCTAAGGTGTGTGTCTCGATTCTCTTAACAAAATCACCCTTTTCATTCAAATCTTGATGTTTATGGAGAGTATACATCCAAACATCCGGTAAAAACTAAAATGGTTAATGTTATTATTGATGTTTACAGGTTGGTTCTTATTGTTTCATAATGAACTAATTTGAATTTAAGTATAGAGATAAAAACTAAAACTCATTAAAAATATAATGACCTGTAGTTAAACTTAGATTGAGTTATTATAAACTATAGGGACTAAAACCAATTATTTAAAATTGCATGGACCAAAATTGAAATTTAATCAAATTATAATTAAGAACTGGCATGGCATTAACCCCAAAATAAAATAAATTAATGACGCAGAACCATGATTTGGAGAGATTTGAGAAAAGCTAGCTACCCTTATCAGCCTTTTAAATGAGTGTTTTGGTAACTCTGAAACCGCAGTTTCAGAAGCCTTTTTCTGTAAGTCGAGGAAAAACTCATTTCACATACTTACCATGTAAATTATAAAAGTTATTCTCCAAAAATTACTTCAACCACACCTAACAGTCACTCTTGGAAGAAAGTACTAGCAGCAGTGGTTCAAACCAAAGCCTAAAACTCAATACTATTATGAAGGAAACAATCATTGCTAGCTAGCTGTAGTGAAAATGACAAGAGGAGGTAGTAATACTGTATAATGGTTTGCATATTCTGCAGTGTAAAATGCCCAACACACAAAACATGCAAATGTATACATGAAAAGGGGCATATAGATACAAGCTTAGCTCTTGTTGTTTCTTGGTCCATGTCACAAGGGACAAATACACAACTTCACTCGCAATCTACGCATAATGCACACATACATATATACGTACAAACACACACACAAGACATGTTGTTGGTGGTGGTTCTCCCTTGTAGCCTTATTATTCCCATCAACCACCAATCCATGCTGTTCAAACCTCTTGCTACTTCCCACATTACTTTGCTCCTGTTTCCACACTATTTCCCTTTTATTAATTTTTTAAAAAATTTTAATATTTCTCCCTCGAAACTTTGTGTCCTTATTTGACTAATATTCCTCTTTAGTGTTTGAAATTCTTTATAAATCCAATTACTGATAGAATTCTGTCATCAATTTTCATTGCAAATCAAATTACTTATTGACGGAATTCCTTTTGTAATCTGGCGTTTTTTTATAGTGCATATATGAAGCTTAAAAACTTGCTCCTTTATTTTTATTAACTTTATTATGTTTTATAAACAGAGGTAGGGCGTTTCTTGGTCTCCTCTCCTTCTCTTGTCTCCTTTACCCATGATGCATTAATTGACATCAGTGGTATAAAAGCCATTGGGATCAATACCTCAATGGTATCAAAGCCAATTTTCTCATCTTCATGTTTCCTTATTTTTTTCACAGGTGAATCTTTAACAATCATGCCACTCAAAAGCAAAACTGATCAAATATGGGCAATTGTGAGTAGAGAAAAAAAGAAGAAGAAGAAGAGAATGAAGAAGCAAAGTTGATGCTTAGGGTTTTACTAAGGAGGTGGCAGAAATCGGCAATGTTCATAGCTATTGGAGGTGGAGAAAGAGAGAAGAGGAGGCCCTTTACTTGATACATGCAACTTAGTGATTTGTTTTCAATTTCCCTCTCTCCCTAACCTTTTGTAGAATTGAGAATTGATTATTAAGTTGGAGGAAAAATGATAAAGAAAAGATTGCACTTTACTGCACTTAGCGATGTAGGTAACATTAGAGGAAAAAGAGTATTTTTACTTTGTCACTGAGACTAAAAACATTTCATCAAGATCAGGGATTAGTCCAAGGCAACACTATTCGCTTGTGGTTGATGCCCACCCTGTCATCCAAATATTATTTATGCTCAATTCATCTTGAGCGCATAATGGGGCAATATTTCTTTTCAGATTCTGGGTCATCCAATATTATTTTCAATGGGTACCCATGGTATCAAAGCCATTGGTATGATCTTGGAATTTTGGACCGTTAGAATCAATTTAATCACAAAAACACTTAGATTTCAAACTCCTAACTCAGCAAAATTCAACAAACTTGAGTGAGATTTTCTCAATGAACTCAATTACAAACTGATTAAGTCAGCTGTGCAACGTCAGCCAATATCCAAAACATGTCACCAAGTGTAAAATCACAAAACAAAAAAACAAAAAATACTCTTAAAATCAAAACAAATTAAAATTTAACGCCTAACAAAAACCAAAACCACTAGAATTCTTCTGAAAACGGTGCCAAAATTTGATCGCACCTATTAACGTGCCAGATTAGTATACTAAGTTTGTGCATATGGTCAAACTAAGTTAAATCTCTAAGAAGTCCTAATTAACTAGAATTTGGTTTAATTAAGTAATGACACAAATTAACATTGAATGGATCGACAATCCTCAAGTGCTTTGAATCCTAAGCTATTATTTTTCATTGCGAGCGTGTTAAGTGAATATGACAACCCCTTGAACTGATAACCAAAGCTTTCATTGCTCAACTACATATGCGGAGCTCAATGCATCTAGGTCAAATGGTTAAGACATCCTCAATAACATTCCGTATCCAGTGAACAAGGAAGTTGCTGGGCAAGTTCAATTGCACTTGTAATGGATACCGTTACAATACTCATGGATCAATAGCAGACTTGATTTTGAACTATAAAATTCCATTTTTCTCATATCAACCACCATATCCATTCATCTACCAACGCAGTCACATGTGACTTGACCACAAAATCAGTGTCCAGCCAATTAAATTAGTCTGGATCATTTACAAGCATCCATGCCTCCAGATATTGGTAGAGCCGGGAAATCAGGCTGAGCCCGTCGGGCCGGCCCTGGCCCTTCGAGGGCTGAGCCCTGGAGGGCCACGAGCCAACCAGTTAGGCCCTGCATAATTTTTTATTTTTTTTAATTGAAGTTGAAGTTGACTTTGCTTATTATTTTTGTTAACATTTTTATTTTCTTGTGTGTCTCATACATTCATTTGCTCATATTCTTTTTCATTTCAAGTGTTTCTTTCATGTACATTTTAACATAACAATCTATTTTAAAATAAGTTATTTGAAAAATTTAAACTTAACAAAAGAAAACTTCGTCAAATTTTTTTTTATAGGTAAGGGCTTTTAAGAATAAAATAAAAGGATTCAGGGACAAAGACTTCATATACGATGTTGGTTCATTAGAATATGTAACCATTAAAAATGAAATAGGAAAATAGTAGAGTCAATAGTTAATTATAGATTTTTCCAATCGTACATAACACAAATTAGGTTTTAATGAAAAATTGATTCCCTTAGAAATATGTGTCCTAGAGACTAACAAACAAGAAGCGTGCTTGATTGATAATATTTATTTGATAAATTAGAACTTTAATTGTTATATTTTACTAATCATATTTCTTCAAAAAAAAAAACAGACAAAAAATAATTAAAATTTGGAATAGTAATTTTCAGGCTATTAAGCCTTGGCCCTTCAAGGGCCAGCCTTGAAGGGCCGGGCCGGCCCTGATTCCCAGCTCTAGGTATTGGGTTCACATTTTATTACATAATAATAAATAGGTCAAAGCCATCAACATTTTAAAGTTCACAAGTTTCTCCATGTAGGTAAGAAGTCACAGCGTGGTTAACTTGTAATGGGAGCTTCACATCCTCCTCTTAGGATCATTACGACATTTTCACACTTTCCTAATTAGAAGATAAAGTCTCTGATCCAGCTCAAACTTGTTGCAATGAGAAGGGTCACCCACCAGCATCATTAGAAGCCCACCAAAAGATATATTTATCTCCCTGCAAACCAATTAAATAAACCAAGTTAATTTATATGCCTGGGGTACACTATCATCGCCTTTATAATTAAATGGTCATATGCATCATCGAACATAACTGTTCACACAACATATGCCATGAGAGAACGAATCATCCTAATGCATAATCAGTGCCCAATAATACAAGGATGTGTATTCTTTACTTTTTTTTTGGTGTATAGATAATAAAATGTGACTTAAAAAAGGGCAACCCAGTGCTGCATGAGACTCCTGCTAGTTAGGTCTGAGGAGGGATAGATAATAAAATGTGACTTAAATTCTTTAAAAAGGAAAGAAAACTGTACATATTGGAAAGGGAAACAAAAAGATAATTAATCACTTCTATGAAAAGTAAGAAGAGATAATCTATATTCATATATTTATACCAATAAAATCTTGTGGGAGTCAGTACCATATCTAAAAAGAGCAGTGACTCCTACCACTTTTTAAATCTTGGGCTGCGTATATAATTTTAAAATCCCATAACAGCAGGGGGCACTTTCTAGTTGTTTAAAAATATTAGAATAAAAAGGTTAAGTAAGAAATGACATTAGGCTGGGCCTGATGGAGGCCAAATTGGAACCATTCCTAAACCATTTGACTTATGGATTTATTAAATATATCGTTATAAAAATAGATATCATATATTTGATTGAAGACATTGAGATGCCCAATTACCTAGTATTGAGCCTCTAAATTGATAAATCAGCACAATAGGCCTCACAGCAGTTCCATTTTTCAAAATCTGACACCCAGAAAAGACAATAAATCCAATATTCAGAGATTAAGACTACATACGCTTTGTCCCGTCCTGAACCTTCTGAAATTCTATAAAGCTTCCCATACATAACGTATTCAAACTTGTCAGCCAATGATTCTCGATTGCCCTGAAAAGTAGTAGAAAATTTTGTCAGGCAAATTCAGCATTAAAGATTAGCCAAGCAACAGAAAAAAATATCTACAACTTACAAAAGGAGAGAAAAATAAAGAACAAGTAGACACAGCTAAAAATCACATGATCTCTCAGTCTAATCATTCATTCAATATAGTAATTCTTTATCCTATGAGAAATGTATTATACAACCCAATATTCTTTTGAATCCTCAAATATCAGACGTCATTGGTTCAGCAGCAGCCTTGTAAATTCGAGCCATGGTTTGAGGAATGCTGACCATGCCTTGATGTTAAATTATCAAAATCATTAGTAGGCTTTAATTAAGGGGGTGAAGTTAAGCCAAGGTTGTCCAGTTCTCACCCACAGCTTCTTTGCGGATGATGCTCTTCTTTATAGTAAGGAGAATTGTGAAAATCTGGCAGGTATTTTGCAGAAATAGTGTGGCTTCGGGGCAAGCAATCAATTTGGATAAATCCAGCATCTTTTTTTCAGCAAATTCACCTGAGGAGGTTAAAGTTGCAGCTGGTAATGCTCTGGGTATCCCATCAACTGATGATCCAGGAAAGTATCTCGGCATTCCAAGTATATGGGGGAAAACCAAGCATCAAGCACTGGCTTATATTAGGTAGCGGTTTACTAGGAAACTTCAAGGATGGGGAAATTCTTTTCTTTCCTTCTCTGGGAGGGAGGTTATGATAAAAGCAGTCATTCAAGCCATTCCCATATATCCAATGAATTGCTTCAAGTTTCCTCAAAAAACTTGCAAAGAAATTCAGTCTCATTGCTAACTTTTGGTGGGATGGGAATGCATTTAGTGAGAAGACTCATTGGAAAGCTTGGGATTATATCACTCAAGGAAAGAGTCAGGGTGGTATGGGTTTCTGGGATTTGACAATCATGAATGAGGCCTTATTAGCCAAGACGGCTTGGAGGCTTCTAACGAGACCTAAAGATCTTTGGGCTCGAGTCCTAAAAAGTGTGTATTTCCCTAATGCAGAATTTCTTGATGTGGGGAAAGGTTACAAAGCCTCATGGTGTTGGTCCAGCATTATTGATGGTAGAGAGTTTCTTCGCCCTGAGTTCGATGGGATGTTGGGACTGGTTGTGAGATTAGAATTTGGGAGGATAAGTGGGTTCCAGGAGTCTCCTTCCCTAAAAAACCTACGGATAGTGATGATGTTCATGTCACTCATGGCAAAGTTAGCGATCTCATAGTGGATGGTCTGTGGAATTTGTCTCCAATTGCTCATTACCTCTTGGCTGAAGTCAAGGAGGCTATCTATGCCATCCCTCTCTCAAATAATGGTCTGAAGGATAAATTGATCTGGTCTAAGGCTAAAAATGGTGATTATTTGGTTAAGGTTGGGTATCATTCCAAGAAGGATATGTCTATAGTGGATGCAAACAAGGCAGGATCTTCTGTGTTTATGTCTAAATCTGGCTGGAATTCAGTGTGGAGGATCAAGACTATCCCTAGAGTGCAACAATTTATGTGGAGGTTACTCAATAATGCCTTGGCAACTAAAGCAACCCTCTTTAGGAGGCGAAGATCAAGTGATAATCTCTGCCCTATCTGTGAAAGGTATGAGGAAAATATAGAGCATTTATTCTTTCATTGTCCTTGAACCCGTTGTGTTTGGTTTGGCAGCTGTTTGGGAGTGCGATTTGATTTGGTGAATGTCACAAATTTTAATGTCTGGTGGTTATGGATTTTAGATATGAAGTCTCTTAATTCCAGGGACCTTTCCCTGATTTGTTTGACACTATGGTTTATTTGGAAGCAAAGGAATGACTATGTTTTTCAGCATATAGAACCTAATCCTTTAATGGTGATGGAATTAGCCAATAGATGCAGCAGGGAATTCTGGGGAAATATGGAATCTATTCAGGCTGAAAAATGCTTCTCAAGTGGACTATCTAATGATGAAGGTCGCTGGACTCCTCCTGGGGCTGGTTTTTTAAAGATTAATTCAGATGGCGCCTTTGTGTCAGAACTGATTCCTGCTGCTATCGGTATTGTCTGTCGTGACTGTTTTGGGCTGTTTAAGTGGGGATATGTGGACAAGATTAAATCAATTTCAGCGTTCATGACAGAGGCTTTAGCTCTTAAACGTGCGCTGCTGGTAGCAATGGATCTAGGTCTTGATAAAATTATTTTTGAAACTGATTGTCTTTCCTTAGTTTCTTGTATTAATTCTAGATCTTTTGACTTAGTTGACTGGAAATGTAGGAGTATTATTCATGATATTTTGTGCCTTTTTTATGCCAAGGCTAGTTCTTTATTTCTTTTATCCTGAGACGGGGTAACAGAGTTGCTGACTTTCTTGCAACAAATGCCTATAAGGGGGTGTACCCGATAGGGTGGGTATCTCAACCACCACCCTCTTTGCTGTCTATGCTAGCTTTGGATGTAAAGGAGGCCAATATCATCATGGAGGAAGCTTCTTCATTGAGTCTGGCTGCGTTGGAGATTTGACTGTTTTTTTTTTTGCTTTCTGTCTGTTTATTTTCCAGCTGTGGACTGTTAGTTCTCCTTTTATTCTGGTCTGTCTGTTATGTTGGTTGTAACTTTTATGTTTTCCTGGACCTGTTGGATGTATTCTGTTATGTTATGGTAATCTAAGTTCGTTGTTGAGCAAAAAAAAAAAAAGATCTGAACTTAATGAAACAGATCGCAGGCTATCTTGAAAAGATAAAGATTATATGTGCTTTTCAAGAACACTCCCTATTGCACTTTTCTTACATCGGCAGGAAGCAGTGTTAACTAGACCTAAAACAAGAGTATAGTAAGTAACTTCAAGCTACATCACATTTGAGGGAATTACTTTAACAAGTGGGCCTGTGGAACATAAATCTGCGAATTCAACTCAGAAGAAGAAAGCCACAGGTACTATACTCTTAGAAGGTCTTGATCTAACATCCTGAAATTCTCTTTCCCCACGAGCTCAAAGCAAATTAAGAAATAGCACTAACGCTTGGTGTTCATCAAGATCAATACATGCTGTACATCCTAGCCCTACCACAAACTTTGAAATTAGCTTTTGACCACAAACAAAGCAACTGGCTTTTCAAAATTTTTTTAAAAAAATAATAATAAATAAAAAAACAGGGCGTGAGTAGTCATGTCAGAAATATAGAAACGTTCCTCACCAATCATACACAAAGAATATACTTTTATGATCATGCATAAACCAAGACCATACCATATAATAAAAAACAAATAAGGAAAATACAAAATAGCTGACACTAACAGAGACAAGAACCTTCTGTTAAAGTCTGCAAAATATACCAATAACTACATGTAAACTATTTTTCAATGATAAAATGGAGTATCCGTGAAATATGAGATAAAATACCGGAACATAATAGCCAGTGTCTGCCTTTCCTTCTGGGTTAAGTGTTGGAGCCAGTAAAAGAGCAAACTTTTGACCCACTTGTAAAGGGTATATTTCGGAATTGATATCTAGGTGCATAAACATATCAAACCTTTCACTTTTTGCTTCAATGCGTGTAACTGCAAAAGGTAAAACACATGGAAGTTTAATATAGAAAGTACAGAAAACAACTCAGTCTCTGCCTTCCAATCCCTTTGAAAATCCTCAAGGAAAAGGAACAACCTAACAAAAGAACCCATAAGCAAGAAGAGTATGAGAAAATTAATCATATCAGAAAGATGCAGCACAAGTAATTGCTTCTAGAATTTAGGTCTAAACTGTTAAGGTCCCATCTAGCATGCAAACAAGATTTTTCTAGGAAGGAGAACAGGTCTTGAACGGAATGGAATCATGAAGCGCATAATTATGTTTAGAATGAAATCAAATGGGACTGCCTTTCCATTCCAAATCATGCAAGAGGGGGAAAAATGTAAGAATGAAAAGGAATGCTGAATAAATGAGAATAATAACCATAGAGCAAACACAGAAATATAAATATTAAGTAGAAAAGTGAATAAAATACAGAAAAATAATGGGAACATATAAGAAACACCTTTATCAAATGCTTTTTTGCCTTCTGGAGGATTCAATTGCTCCACCCTAAATATATCATCAAAGAGAACCTCAACCATCTTAGCAGCAAATTTGTTCCTCAACCAAAGTGCAACTGATTAACAAGAAATTAAATAAAATAAGGTTAGAAAGTAATAAAATACAAGGGAAGATGTAAAAAGCCCTGAAGTTGTGAAAATATAAATAGATAGAAAATATGGAATTTAAATCAATAACAACTGGAGGTTTCCAAAGGAAATATTAATCAGGAGAAATGGAAAATAATATGCCAAAATGCCAAGAGAAAAGATGTAGAGTAACCTTGCTAAAAAGATCCAACATGGATTGAAAATTGTGAAGTAGCATGGTATCCACATATACAAAAACACATATGATATATGGAATTATATAACCACAGGGAGAGAAGTAGGTGCCTATGGAAATATTTCATTCAATTGGCCAACTTGTCCTCTTAATACCTCAATGCACTAATAGCACAACCATTACTCACATGTATATATTTATGCAATGTTGCTTAAAATTCCAACTTATAGATAACTGGATATGCCTAACCCAATAATTCAAAGGGATGGTTCTTCATTTTGTTTACGGATCAAAGAAGAGTGTTCAGGTCCTCATCTGGTTAGCTTTGGTTTTTTTATAAAAGATGAAAATGCATTAATAAAGTTAAAACAATGTCCAGGTTAGCTTTGATTCTTCAATCGAGCAGCTGAGAGAATCAGAAGCACTATAAAAATTCTCATTCATATTAGGATAAGACATTAACACTAGCTTCTTGCCTCATGAGAGAAATTATATGGCTAGTGAAAACTTTATTGACAAAGCTATTAGCTTCTTCTTTCCAATGCACCATATCCTTCGATTCAACAAATTGGGGGGATTGTATTTTTATATTTAACTGGAATTAAAAAAAGCCCAAAATGTCCCTCAGACAAAATAACTCTCCATCTCCAATTGTCTTCTCCCTCAGCCAAAACATCCAGAATCAGCGCCAATCGTCTTCTTGGCTATTGAAGCAAAAGCTTACACACTCTTTGGTTATCTTGGTCTAACAATTATTGTACCTTTATGATTTAAAAAAGATTCATTTGGTTCATCAGGTTCCTATTCTTCTTCTTCTTTTAAGTGAATCATTAGTCGACTATATGTTTTCATAATGTAAAAGCTTCCACACCCTATCTTCATATCTTTAATTGAGTCAATTCTTCGACCAGCCTCCCATGATACGAACAAGAAAAGAAAATCAAACAAAGGGAGTAAAAAAAAGGGATAACACAGCAATCGCAGATGGTGAAAATAATATAGCGCAAACCTGAGAAGAAGTAAACTCTTCACCTCCAATCCGTCGCTGCCTTATGTTTGTTCGCTATGACCTTGAACCACCAGCTCTTGTGTTTGTGTTAATGCTTTAGGCTCTCGGCCAAAAACAAAAAACCAAAAAAAAAAAAGAAAGAAAAGAAAAAAAGATTGCTGGGTTTGTTAATTGACAGCAATCACCTTTCTTTTCTTTTCTTATTTTTTTCCCCTGAAATCAACCTCTTTATAACTGCATATATTTCTAAATCTAGTATTTATGTTTTTTTTTTTGTCTATGAATTTTAATATTGGACCTAGGGTTGTGATCTGCTGCACAAAATTCTATTTACAAAGGCACTTCGTACTTCTAATATGTTTAATAGGGTTAATGATTCTACCTGCCTTTAAGGTAGAACTAGTTAAAACTTTAAATTTTATTAATTTTATTTTAAAATTTAACAACTTTTCAATTTTATCCTCATTTAATATACATTATTTCCTTAAATAAGACAAAAACTATGATAAGTGAAAGATAAATTATACATTGAGTTAAGCAGCATCTTTGCTAGGAATATTTTCGAGGAACAATTTTACCTTGACTGTTATTTCGATTAATTTTAACCGTAAGTTAACTAAATATACTGAGCAAACAATTCACATGTCACCCACATTATTTTTGTTATGATGTAAGTTTATCTTGGAAGTTTTAAATCTAACTTTAGAAAAAGGTTAAATAAATTACACAATTTGCATCTTAACAAAAATAACATGAATAATAGATGGACGGTTAGCTCAGCATATTTGGCCAATTAGGCCAATTAACAGTTAAAATAAATTAGGATAATGTTCCCGGCAATATTGCTCCCTTTTTTATACTTCTGGGGCAAAACCACAAAAAAAAAAAAACTTTTAAGACAAAATTACTCTTCGATTAATATTTTTGAAATAAAATTGTCTCTTAGCCCATATACATTTATACTAAAAATTTAATGGAATGCCTTATTAATAGCATAAAAAATTCATTCTCTCTCTCTCTTACAAAGAGCAATTAAGTACAAGGATGAAGACCCTTGCTTGGTTTTTTTTTTTTCTTGGCAGCGTTGCTTAGTTTGGTTTTACTTCTTTGTTTTTCCCCTCTTCTTTCTGGTGCTTTGTTAATTTAAAAATTTCCCCCCTCCCTCTATTATCTTAGCCCTTGTACATTTCTTATACAGAAAGTATGCCTCATGACAGAACAGAGTCTTTTTTTATGTAAAAATTTGATAAATACTAATGCAGATGAAAATAATTGGAATGGGAGAGAATACTCTTTGTATAATCTATAGATAATATTTCCTCCGTCCTGTATACTTGTCCTCATAGAGTAAAAAATACTCATACTCTGAGACGGAGCTTCTTTGTTATAATAGCCCCTCAAAATTTTTGGTGTTCAAAAAATTTATTTAGAAATTTTTAAAAAAAATTTAATATAAATGTAAAAAGGTATTTTATCTTATACATTTGGCTCCTTCAAATATTTTTTTAGTTTATGAATATACATTTAACCCTTTCAAATATTTACCACAAGCTCCATCCCTGCGCATACTGAAGAGAAAGCAAAATCTATATGCTAGGTAACATTTACTTCTTTCCGGAAAACTTATCTGCAGACTCTCATAGTTTATTTTGTTTTAACTGGACCTTTATAGATTAATCTATTATTAGCATTAATCATTGAGTATAAAACCCATTAATTTTGATTTATAAAATTTCATGGATCCTATGAAATTTCTTTAATTTTATTAACTCCCGTACATCTTTTGGTTTTAAAAAAAAAAATCCTCCAGTTCATTTCTGTAAATAAAACTTCATAAAATTTAAAAATTAAATTTATTTTGATTGAATGAATTTTCCATCTATTGAGGATACTAGAACTCTTGTTTATAAGGTCTCGTAGATTTTGTTTAGTCATACGTGCTCAATTGAAAACATATGGAGTAATTTTTGTATCCTTGATCAACTACAACTTATTATTCATGGACAGGGTTTAATGAGAGAAACTAAATTGAATTACTATATTTTTTTTTGTTTTTTATTTCCGGTGATTAACAGATTTCAGTAATTATAAAAAAAAAAAAATCAATTTTACTGCTGTAGTAAGATTTTTAAATTTGAAGGGATTGCCGACAAGTTTCAGCCTTTCAGGTATTATTAATTAACATTTGGATTTGAATGAACAAATGCTTCACACCATTTAGTAAACTCTGAAGTCCAAAACTCATCGTTATTAGTATTAGTACTCCTAAAATACAGTCTCCAGAAAGATACCAACAAAATTTATTGATGACCCAAGTCATAAACTGGAAAAGAGAAATCACCATAAGGAAGTCACATGCAAAATCTATGTCCCTGATAGTTTGTGCATGCAGAAGACAGGATCAAGTTGGCACTAAAATCACTTCATGCTCTTCAAATCTTCTAACCCAACTCTTGTAAATTGCAAATACAAGCAAAACAATAGCAATCACACCCAGGAAAATAATGTAACTTCCTCCATTACCAACTATTGCCTCTGCATTACAGACATCCTGTACTTCTTCTTCCTTCACCTCTTGGTCTCTGTCCAGAGAATGACATGACAGGAGAGGCAAAGCGGAAGATGATGATGGCGGTGGTGAATAAGTTTCGTCCTCGGAATAATCAAAAGACAAGGACCTCACTTCTCTCTCTTGACCCATTTCATCATCACCAGTTAACACTTCGTTGAGAATTGTTGTTCCTCCTCTCTGTATCGGCTCGAAAAGTCGCCGCCCCTTCAATCTGCCTGTCTCTATGGCTTCCCTTCGCTCCCGTAGGATCTCTTGCACCGCCACGTCTCGGGTTCTCAGCTTCCATGGTTGTTGTTGAAGCATGGACATGAGGTCTGTTGGAGATTTGTTCATTAATTGTATAGCTTTCTCTATGGTGATGGCGGTGCTTGGATGTGTGGAATCTCTTGTAAAACAAATAGTGAGATGGATTGCTTAAAGGAGTGACAGTGTTGTTGTGAATTATTGTAAAGTTGATATTGGTTTCCATGTCTTTCTTTTCCACGGAAGCTTTCCATTGTAGGGACGCCTTCCTTCTTTGCTTTCTTCTTCTTTTTCCCTCTCTTTCATCTCATCATGGTGTGGGGCTTTGGAAGGATGAACCAATGAACAGAGATTACAGGTAGTTCAAATCGTTTTGAATTATGGTGAGATCTCAAGGGATGACAACCTATCGTAATTAAACATTTTCAAAAAATTCTAATTTCTTTGTCGGTAACTTTATAGCCTAATGACTCGAGAGTTCCTGCAAGTAAGAAGTTTTTGGTTCGCTCTTGCTTGTCATCTCATTTTCTTTGCTATTGCGCCCGGTTCATCAGAGCTTTGTCCTAACTAGTCCAGATTGAGGTTTTGTCGAGCGCATATACGAGGACCTCTCCTAAAAAAGTTCTTGCTTGTCATGTCATGCCGATGGTACTTGCAAAAAAAAAAAAACTAGTTTCTTCGTTAGCTAGGATCTTGAGAATCACATCTTAAGGGTTCTTCTTTTACTGATATAATCATTAAGAATGTGTTGGTACAAATATTTTGGTGTTTTTAATAGCTTAGTAAACTTGTGATCATCATCAAATCAGGTCAAAGTTTAGGGGTCTAAGCTGCTATAATTGTGTTCTTCCCGCATTTCTTTAAATTCACTTTAATAGACGATTTCGATACATCCACCCACTGACCACATTATTATTTCTCACCAACATTGTACAGTGAACAGTTTTTTAATTAAAAAAATCAGAGCATCTTCAAAATGGTCGGACAAAATTTTAACAAATAAGAAATAAAAACACACTTTATCGCATTTGTTCAGTACATCTACAATTTTGATTGGAGAGCTCTCATACGGAAGTCAAACCCAGAATACCAAAAAGAAGGAATAGTGGAGGAAATCTACTTTATGTATGATACCATTAATCACTACACTAAAAAATATAAGTTAACGCGAGAAGAATATCCAACAAGTCCGATGCTTAGTGATGATGCATAAACAAAAGCCTGAAAGCTTAAAAGATACAGGTACACAGTATAATTAGCAAAACAATATCAGCTTGAGGGGTCAGTTTTGCCTACGGATCTGCTGAAATTTGCTATTTATCCGCTTCAAACCAAATGTATGATTCTGCATTTCGATAAATTCTTCCTTTTGGTACCATTCACATTTAAGTATTAGGTTCTGAAATGTCCTCTATTACTCCCTTCCCATCCATGGCATCGAAAAAGAAAAAATTCTTTAGAGGGTCTCCTTTTCCTGATATAGCTTTGATCACTTCCTACGAGGTCATAACAATCACCTTAATCAGATTAGTGTCACAGCAGATAATAATAGCATGGGTAAAGACATCATAGTAATAATTTGTTATAAGGAATACCTGTCCAAGGATTCCTCCAATTATGGCACAAACAGGAGGAAATTCTGTTGTACTTGTTACCAACCTTTCTAGTAGACTGTCAGGCAAGAGGGATTCACTGACAGACTGTTAACAAAATTAGCAAGTTTAGATGATGGACAGTAGACACAAACAACATTACTGCAACAAATTCCAAGTAGCCTACCTGTGCAGTGCATATCTCCTTTTTCAGCTTAAGGACACCAGGAAGATCGGCAACTGAAACCTCTCCGGGACTTCGTCCTTCAGCCTCTTCAAACTTTTCAATTACTGCAAGAGACAATTAGATTTCTATGCTTCAATAGTTGGTGAATACATATCTTTAGTTGAAAATGGAAAAATATAGAACAAACTTATGGGGGTTAAAGAGTAAGTTCCATATCAAAGGTAACAATCAATGACAGAGCCTTGTACAAAGGTGTTCTTGAAAATAAGCGCCTGCAGATATAAACTAAGGGCATGTAAGCCATATGTTCTCTACATTTCTCTCTCTCCCTCTTCCATCACAACTTTATAGAACATACCTCTCATTGCAAAGTACAGCTTTGATGTCTTCCTGGGAAGTGCCTTCCATGGCACTGATACTGCATCCTGCAGTAAAAGATATAAAAATTAGACAACCTTGTGAAGCGTACTTGACTACAACACATCATCAGAAGCAAAGTAAATTATATAGACATAACATATAGGCCCATAAGGCGTTTTAGAACTTGCATATTTTGAAAATTTTGAATTCAATCACTCTGTTGCTTCAGCAATGCTCCCTCGGGAAAAAAAGATGTAAGGTCACTTGAAGCATAAAGGAGGACCAGAACTTTGCAGTTCATCATCAGGATTGTACTTGGTAGGCTCAATTCCAAGAAATACATAAATGGATGGTAATGTAACAAGGTCAAGAATAACATGGATAATTAAGAAATTATGACCAACCAAGACATACCTCAAAACACGGGTATTGTAGTTGCCATTCATTAGTTTCCTCCAGTTTTTTCTGGACAAGAAAACGAAGCAAAAACAAATTAAAATTAAGAAGCAAAATTTCAAAATTGTGAACTATGCAAACCTAGATTTGAGGGAAACCTTTGAATATCGATAGTCCTTCAGGTCAACAAATATTTCCCCACAAGAATCTCTACAGTCAACAGTATAAAAAGATACTCTCTTTGATAGCTTCCGGCATTTGTCATTAGCAAGTTTCTGCAGTGAAATCACAAAGCAATAGATAAAAAAAATAAGAATACTAAAGCAAGTAGTGATTTATCACAGGGTAAGTGGTTATACGGGGAAAGAGTTGTTAACATCATACCTTAGCAGCAAGGGAGCAACAACTGATTACTACAACATCAAACTTGTCAAAGAAATCAATACCAAAATCTGACAAATCACCTGTACCCCAGAAGATAACATAAAATGACAACCAGCTATCAATGGGAAAAACAAAACGAAGAAAAAATATGAAGAGGAAAGAGAGAATGCAAACCTTTCTCCACAGAAACACGAACCATAGGATTGAAATCTATAAGTGAATCACAACAAAGCTCAGCAAGGGTTTTCCCTCTATATACGTTCTCATCAGGAGGAATGAGAAAATTGGAGGACAATGCCTCCTCGTTTGCTACTCGATCATCCACTAAGGTTAAACTACCAACTCCAGCTAAAACGATGTTCTTGCAAAACTAAGCCACCAGAAAAACAAGTAACGAAAATTAGGCATTCCAACCAATTAGTCCCCCGAAAAAGAGATTCGTTTAGTTAAAGACTTTTTGCATGTTTAGTTTGACAAACTTATGATATAACGAAAGTTAAAGGTTTAATTACCTCCGCTATAGTCCCTTTCATTCCATAAACCAGGACATGAGCTTTGCTCAGTCTAAACAGCAGAATCACAAACGAGAAGTCATATTTACAAACTCACGGTTCATTTTGTACATCAGAGAGGAAACAAAACAAGCATGAAATAAAGAAAGAGATTCAGAAAAAATGAGGAGAAAAGCCAAGGTACCTCCTTTGAGCATCAGCACCCCATACCCTAATCTGACGGTCATACAAAGCGGTCTCCTGCTCCGTCAACTGCTCGCCGTCCATTCCCAGTCGCAGCCTGTTCCACAACTCCCGAGTTTCAGTTTCAAAAACTTGTGAACTGAACTCAGAAACCACGTTTTAGTTCTTGGCTTGACCTTTACCCCCTTTCCCTTGGAATTGTATAATTATTCGGAAAATCCCAATAAAATACTCTCCAAATATCAAAAGCCCAATTCAGAGATTTAAATTTTTTTTTTTGGGTAAAAATTCAGAGATTTAAATTTACATAATACCATATTCCTCAAAAAATATCAATTTAGAATTTACAAATCTTAAAATTTACCGCTGAAGTTTTCAAAAGCTTAACCGTCACAAAGTAATGCTTGCACATCCAATTTACAAACTAACAGTCCCCAATCACATAAAAGACGGTAAATTTACAAACACTAGCAACAATGGAGATTCATTCTTTCTAATGAGAAAATTTTTTGTCAAGATCACCAATATAGAAAGTATAATACCCGAGAGTTTTGAGATCGTCGGCTAGTTCGCGGCTAGGAATGAAGAGAGAGCGGCGGCGGCTGAGAATGACCAAGGAAAATAACGGTGAGGACACAACGAAGACTGTGCCGTGAATTGTTGTGAGGGAGGGTGTTAGAAATGGAGGAGCACGATGGGAGAGGAAAGCAACGACGGCGGGTTGACGTTGGGGTAAGGGAAGACGACGGCCGTGGGTGGGGCGAGTTGCTGGTGAAGGTGTCACGCGGCTGTGAGGAGGGGAAAGAAATAGGTATTCTGACAAAATTTGCAAATTCCAAATTGGTGATTCCAATCCAATCTAGTATTGTACAAATTCGGATCATTGAATTGGGTTTTGGATATTTTGGTGGGTAGTTTATTGGGGTTATCCCGAGTTTTTTATCTTTTCTATTTTTTCGGCCCGCTTTTCGGTGAGTTACCAATTACGAATTATGATCCTTTTGTATGGATTATGAATTTTTTCTTTTTTTGATATATAAATTTTAGGAAATTGTTGGACTTACTCACAATCCAAGGCAAGGCAAGTCGTTTGGAGTGTAATCCATCGGGATACTGGTCAGAGTGCACACATATCTTCTCCTTAACCAGCGTTACCACTACTTTCTAGACCTTTAGGATACCTCTCTCTTAACGCCTTAACCAACACAGGGATCGAACCTCCTCCCTAAAGGTGAGGAAGATCGACCCCACGCTAGTTGAACCCAAAGATGATTATGAATATGAATCCGAATATGCTGCCGTCCAATCAAGGCCAGATCACCTGGGCTTCATCAAGGGAACAAAATGATATCCAATACAATACACCAGCGTAAAATAGTGGGTCATTTTCCGTCTCAGATATTCATATGAAAAGAATATTTATTTGGAAAAAATATATTTAAATCTCACTTCAACTTTCAAAATTTAGAAAAAAACCATTAAAACTTGTAAAGGACAGAGAATGATAGAATGAAAATCTGGGTTTTTCATATTTTGAGTTTAAAACCAAAATGTCCATTTCACCTATTTATTCAGTAGCTCACCATTTTATTAAAAATTATTATTATTTATCAATCTCATTATTCAATTGGTTATAGGCTTAAAAAGAGTAGTAATGGTGGTATCTCTCAACCCTTTTGAAACATTTGAGAGATGGTATATTCTTGAGGAATGGAAGAAATCTAGAGTTATTGGAAGTTGAAGGAATAAGAGATGAGGAATTTAGTGAAAGTAAGTTGGGAACATGCCTAGAAAACATGCGAATGTTATGTAGCAAGCATCTGAGCCCTGTTCCTGATCCACCAAACATCCAATCCAACACAATGACCCTCTTCACTTTGGTAATTCCCAGAAACAAACACATGAACACGTTAACAAGTGGAAACCTGAGACGCCTACTACATCTACATGGTGGCTCTGCCTGTGCAAGTCTCTCTTCATGCTCCCTCTCAATAATTAACTTCTCACAGTTTTTTAAAATATAACAAAAATATGAAGAGGCTTAAATGGAATCGATCGGCCTTATTAATTACGTACGGTAGAGTCCACTGAGTTCCCCAACTCCATCCTTCAATTCGTATTCCCCTTCAAATCTCATCTCATCTCATCTCTTGACATTAATGTGTGTAAGCGATAAAGGAAAACAGACCCAAAGAGTAATTTACTCCAATCTGCTTTTCGGTTCTTACGCGTTTAAATTTGCTGAAGTCCATGTAGAAAATGATTCAAAGTGCCGTAAAGAGTTGGTGTTTACAAGAATTAGAGAAAATCATGACCACTTCTTAAGAGGTTTTGCCCACTTTTTTTATATTAGACCTTTTCAAGTTCGCATTATATAAATGCGCTTTTAAAATTTGTAGATGACTGTTCATATAAGTACCGTTAAAAGCTTTAAAATAAATATCTATTTTTTAAAAACAATCGTTGTGAGTTTTCTTCTTTTTTTAAATTGAGCAGTAGCAGAAACGCAAAGTAGCAAAAAATTGAAAAGCCAAAAGATAAAAGAAGATAATCTTTCTACACTCCATCATGTTGGTGGTATCATACGTCTGTACATTCAAATCAAAACTGACTTTCTTCCTATTTTTGGGTTGGGTCTGCTTCTTTCTTTCAAAAACTAAGAAATCACAGTTCACTTAAGCATGACTTATGAAATAACAATGTTAGGGGCAAAAGAAGAATAACCTAAAAAAAAAAATCACCTACAAATTTCAAAGAAAATTGAAAGTACAAGATGGTGTTTCAATCAGTTAACTCAAAACCAAATGTAGTACTCCCTCCAGTCCTAATTATAGAAAGACATTTGAAAATTGATCTTTATTCTAATTATAAGATAAAGTTCTAATTTTTATCAATTTCTTTTCAAAATACCCCTAAATACAATAATAATTTAGTAATACGTCTATATATTTTATAAAATGAGTAATGCTTACAACTCATTAATGCTATATACATATCAATTTTACTATTTTTCTTAATAAAAAATTTTGAGAAAATATTGTTATATTTAATAATGTCATATTATTAAATTACACTTCCAACCTCTAAGAGCAGACCAGAAGTTATTGAGAGGGATGATGATGTCAAACTGTGTGAGAGTTTAGAGAAGTCGTGTGTGAGGTAGTAGAAGTTCGACAAAGAACAAAGAATCGGAGTAACTGGATGAGATTTTAAATTTTAAATAAGAGTATTTTGGGAAAACAAATATAATTAACTAATTTAACTATTATCTTTAATCTCTAAAATTAGGTAAATTTATCCTATGATTAGATCAAAGGAAGTACTATTTTGTAACTGTTACCAATGTGCAGAAACTGGCTCCGTGAATGAAATTGTCAAAATTAATCGATATATGCTTGCTAGCTACAATGGCTGGAGATTGTTCACACAACATATTTTGGATTGATACTTTATACCGCGAGATAATGTATGCAATCTTATATCAATTGTTTATTTATCTAGCCCTTTGTTTGCTGAGTTTCTTAGTATCCTAAAGAATGTTGTTCTTTGGTTGTTTTGTTACGGTAACATGCTACCTATTTCTATTTATAAAAGCTCAATAACTGAATTATGTTATTTTTAAAAAAAGTAAAATTAATTAAAAATAATAAGTGTCTCTAAAATAAACTTTCGTCTTCAAGTATGCCCCTAATTTATTATAGACAAGTAAAAGAGAGAAATAAAGTAGGGTTAAAGTGCAAAACTACACATAAGCTTTTTCCCCATGAGCGCCAGCATCACTTGCTTTCTTGGGAGCAAAAATACAAATGTGGTTATTATTTTTTAGTAAAAGTCACATCTCACCGTTAAATCACTGTTCACCGCCGTTAAGTTACTGTTCACTTCATCTCTTTCTCTTTCATCACGGTGAACAGTGACTTAACGGTGAGATGTGATTTTTGCTCCAAAATGGTAACCGCGTTTGTATTTTTGCTCCAAAAAAAAGCACGTGGTGCTGGGCGCTCATGGGGAAAAAGCTTATGTATATTTTTGCACTTTAACCCAATAAAGTAAATATAAGTATCATCAACTTTTTAATTAACGCAATATCTATAAGGGTTAAGGTGTAAAAATGCACATGTGCTTGACCCTGAAGAGCATCCAACACCAAGTGCTTTTTTAGGTGTAAAAGTACACACATGGTTACAAATTAGGTGTAAAAATGTCTTTTGACCGTTAAGTTTGACTTTTTGTTACTTTCAAAGGTGCAAAAATACATATATGTTTTGGCAAAAAGAGCGTTCAACACCAAGTGTGTTTTTTTTTCAATTTAATAATTTTATTTTAATTAAAGAAAATTTATTATTTTTCTAGGTATAGTTCCTAGGAGGCCAAATTTTATTTTATTTTATTTATCATTTTGGAAAATAAAATTTATCCAAAAGGTAAAAAAAGTAAAAAAATTATTTCCATAATTTAGTTTCTTTTTTAAAAAAAATCCTTATTAAATTTTCTAATTAATAATTTATTGAAAAATTATTAAAAATTTATTTCCATAATTTTCTAATTCATATTTTTTTATTCAATAAAATTAAATAATATTGTTTGATTTTGATTAAATTTTTTAAATTAAATAAGGATTTAATTAATAAAAAATTATTAATTATTAGTTAAAAAATTTAATAAGAATTTAAAAAATAAAATAAATTATGGAAATAAAAAGTTTAGCCTCCTATAAACCATACCTGGAAAAATAATAGTTTTCCTTTAATTGAAATAAAATTATTAAATTTAAAAAACATTTATTGTTGGACGCTCTTTTTTTCCAAAGCAAATGTGTATGTTTGCATTTTTTAAAGTAGAGAAGTCAAACTTATACCTAATTTGTAACCACATGTGCATTTTTACACCTAAAAAAAGCATATGATGTTGGGCGCTCCTCAGGGTAAAGCACATATATATTTTTGCACCTTAATCCTATCTATAATTAATAAGGGGGGAAACTAGAAAAGAAAAAAGAACTCAATAAATATTTAGACAACTTTTATCAGACTCTTATAAAAAAAACCAAAATAATTCGAATTTGGGTTGTTGTGTAGACGTTTCCCATTGGTCATGTTTCTCGTCTTGTATATTCTTAATGCACACGCCTTTTTGGATCCTTGTTGTTTGAATTTGTAAGATGAGTATTGAAACGACAGTGTGGTTCCAAGTAATCGAAAGCAACATTCGTGCAGAGTAAGCTTCATGATTTCTTCCTAAAGTAGCAACTAATTGAAAAGCCAAAAGATAAAGAAGATAATCTTTCTACAATCCATCATGTTGGTGGTATCATATATCTATACATTCAAATTAAAACTGACTTTCTTCCTATTTTTGGGTTTGGTCTGCTTCCTTATTTCAAAAACTAAGAAATCACAGTTCACTTAAGCATAATAACTTGTAAAATAACAATGTTAGTGGGGAAGGGGGAAAAGAAGAATAACCTACAAAAACAAAAATTCACCAACAAATTTAGAAGAAAATTGAAAGGAAAAGATGGTGTTTCAGTGAATTAACTCTTATATAAAACCAAATGTAGTACTTCCTCCGGTCCTAATTATAGAAAAACATTTGAGAATTGATCTTGATCCTAATTATAGGATAAAGTTTTAATTTTTTTCAATTTCTTCCTAAAATACCCCTAAACACAATAATAATTTAGTAATACGTCTATATATTCTACAAAATGAGTAATGTTTGCAACTCATTAATGCTACATACACCTCAATTCTACTGTTTTTTATTTTTTTAATAAAAAAATTTGAGAAAATTTTGTTATATTTAATATATCATTACTATTAAATTACACTTCTAACCTCTAAGAGTAGACCAGAAGTTGTTGAGAGAGATGATGACATTGGACTATGTGAGAATTTAGAGAAGTCGTGTGTGAGGCAGGAGAGGTCCGACAAAAAACAAAGAATTGGAGTAATTGGATGAGATTTTAAATTTTTAAATAGGAGTATTTTGGGAAAATTAAACAAATATAATTAACTAATTTAACTATTACCTTTAATATCTAAAATTAGATAAATATACCCTACAATTAAACCAGAGGAAGTACTATTTTGTAACTGTTACCAATATGCAGCAACTGGCTCCGTGAATAAAATTGTCAAAATTAATCGATATATGCTTGCTAGCTACAATGGCTAAAGATTGTTCACACTGTTATAAAACTGATAAAAATAATAAGAAGAAGAGCAGAGGTTCTAGAGAGATAAAGTAGAGAGATAGATTCTCATTTCATTCAATACATGAACAGTTACAGAAAACCTCTATTTATAGAAGAAAAATGGGACTTTAGTGTAATTTCCACCTCTGGGTCATTTGGTGTAGTTTTCCCCAAAAACCTAAACTGTTCACTCACGGATTTCCTTCCCGTGAGTGATTGTATAATTGTGTGCGGGTCCCACCAAATAGTAAACTACTATGCGTGGTACTATGCAAATAGTAAATCACTATGCGTGGGTCCCATATCATCTTTTAATATTTGGAAACCGCGAGTCAATGGACATCCACATAATAAGTATATTCATAACACTCCCCCTTGGATGTCCATTTATGAATGTGCCTCGTTAAAAACTTTAACTAGGAAAAACCCAGTGGGATAAAAACCTAGCCAAAGAAAAGAGTACATCATCCATTGATACACTTTCTAGTGCTGCCTCATTAAAAACCTTTCTAGGAAAAACCCAGTGGGATAAAACCCAGATAAGGGAAAAAGAGTACAGCGTGTATCGTCTCCCCCTCTTGATTACATCAGTGTTGCTCCCCCTGATGACTATATTGCTTCAATGTCTTTCTGAGCATATTATACTTTCTATCATCAAATATTCTGTTAGAAACACCCAATCTGATTGTTCATTATATACCTGCAAGATCTAAATCTGTCAAGTAAAGTCATAATAATCTTTTCATAAATATATATGTGCATATAGAAATTCAATAAATGTTTATTCAGATAATGATGCTATATGCACTATCATCTTGAGTCCTTTTGGGACATATGTGTTTTTGGCGCCTTATGTGCTTCTAGCACATACAAATATATTGTGGCTCATGATCCTCATTATCATTCATTGTAGCATATGCTATCATAGATATTATTAACGTCGACTTCATTTTCAATCCCATTGGATTTCATTCATAATTTATTGAGATCTCATAATGTAAATACCTGGGTCTCTTCTTGGACCACAATACACTTTACTTGTAATATCTCTTCTAGAGATAACATCTCTTCAGGAGATGGCTCTTCTAGAGCTTTTCTTAATTATCCTCAACATGATCATCTATATTCTTATAGCTCCTTTTCTCTTTTGAGGATTTTTATCTTTAAAATCAATGGACTTGCAACACTTCTGGTGTGCTTTATAACAATTCATATAGGAGCATTTGCAGTTGGCACATGTGACTTTGTCACTTTCTTTAGGTCAGTAAATGCTTCTGGCATTCGATTAACTAAACTCAGCAACTGAATTATCATTTTGAATTTTTAGTGCACATTTCTTTGTACGAGGATCAATAAGAGCCAATGATAATTCATTTCACTTTATCTTTACCCAATCTGCTTATTTTTCTCCCCCTCATCAAATCATCAATTTTCTTTGTATATCCATCTATGTGCATTGTAATAGATTAATAATCATTACACATTTAAAACATTTCAAGATGGAATTAATCTGGCTCCTGACCAAAAACCAATTATACGGGGAGAATTCTGTTGGCTTATATAATTGCTGCAAATATACACAACATATAAATTTTGTTCTCATAATCATTGATCTATCCATTCATGGATACTTTAATACATTATTTCTGGATCATTCAATCTGGAAATTGTGCGCATAATATATTGCAAACTTCTAGTTGCAAACATCACTGCAAACTTTGCAGATTTATAATCTCATATGTAAACTTTCAATTTGATATATTTCCAGAGATCCATTTCTAATAATTATGTCTATCTGAGAACAAGCAGCACATAATATATGACTCGGATGATCAAACAAGTCATGCCAACTTCCCATATGATTTATCATCAAATCTAATATTCATTTTGGGGGAATCAATATAGAAACATTCACAAAGAATTATCACATAAATATTCACACTTGATATATATTATTCTCCCCCTCAAGTGTGAGACCTTAAAAATTAATTCATGAAATTTCCATACAATATTCCATGATAAAATTTCCATTTTCCAGAATCAACAAACAAATATATATTAAATACAAAATCATCAGGTGTATAATTGCAGATTCACGAGCGCAATACTGTGTAATCACAGGCGCATCACTGTGGAATCATAGGCGCGACAACTCAGATTGTCGTATACATATAAAGTCAAAAAGATTCCAGGCTCGTGCTTTATAGGGAGCAAATCTGTAGAGATTTAACAGGACTACGCAAATCTGCAGAGATTCAATAGGATTTAATTCAACTATAAATAGAGGAAGGCAAACGAACATGCCTCACAAACACTCAAGCATCTGATAATATCAACTACCAGATACTCACACATATTTCTCTAAATTCTATTGCCATGGCAGGACCAAGCAGTTTTATCCCAGTTTCTGATACATCCGAAACAGCATTACTTGATGCTTTGTTATATGATGATCAGCATAACATGTCATTTACTTCTTTGTTATCTCCTAATCCCTTTGAAATGTTTATTCCTCCTTCTACTATTCCTCCTTCTGCTTCAAATGTACCTACTTCTCCCCCTAGAACAAGTGTTCTTCCTCAATCTACAAGGATTGAAGGTACAACTGAAGCAGGTTCATCAAGGAGGCCTGTTAAGAGGTGTAGAACTATGGCAGAACTAATGGAGTCTACCAATCCAGTTCAGCCAATAGTGTCGGCAGTTAATCAACCAGCATTCACTAGCCAGCAAACTATCATCAGTTTGCCAGCAACAACCAGCCCGACAACAACAATCAGCCAACCAACAACCACTAGCCAGCCAGCAACAATTAGCCAGCCAACAGCTACAAGCCAATTAGCAACTACTAGCTTATTGGAATGTAGTTGCTGTCATGTTTTACGGGAAATTATTCATACCAACGGACTTCAGTACCATAAACTTGAAGTTCACGGAAGAAGAACAGGTATGATTACCCATGCTGTTTTATTTGAAAAAGTACAGGATAAATCTTATAATACTGACAGGCTTCCAATGTTTGATTTCACAAAGAAAAATTTTGAAGAAATCAAACAATTTCTGACACAGTATTGTATAGATTTACAAGCATCAGGATATATCTTGATGCGTGATCCTGTATTAGCCTATCATGAGGTTCTCTGTGTTGGTTCGGAATGGGCTATAAATCCAAATGACCTCCATGGAAGTTCATTTCAAACCAATATTGAACACTCATTAGGCAAAGGAAAACAACCTGCAGTAAGTATACCCTATGATACTTCATCCCTTAACCAGGGTGAATTATATAGGTTATCTATGGAGCAAAGAGAAAGAATAAAGAAAACAACGCTCCATGATTTAAGAAATTATTTTCACTTAACCCTTGATGAAGCGAGTAAACAATTAAATATGTCTACTCACACCATACAAAAAATCTATCAAAAAGGAGGGTTAACGGAGTGGCCACACAAGAAGCTCAAGAAACTTATGACGCAAATCTCGATATTACGAAGAGCTTTGCCTCATCTGGATCCCATCTCAAGAGAAGCAAAAGAAGAAGACATTAAATATCTTCAGAATGAGATGATTAAAGTTTGTAATGATGTTGAGCCACTCGCAATTAAACTTTGTTGAAATAATATTTCCTTTTGCTTAATTATTTTGTTTATGAATATTCTTTTCTCGTATTTATAAAAATTGTTATAATCATAGAAATCACATAACAACTATAATAATATATTTGCTTCATTCACTTCTGGGAATGAAGTTGGATAAAAATTCATGATCCATAACTCACTGATTTGTTTGATCATGGCAAGAAATTAATCCACAATATTGCTACTACAATAGCAAATTGAATATATTTATTTATAATATCAATCATGATCATACAATCCCTTGTCTCATAATTTAAGGGAATATTTAATGCCAAATATATAATTTTGAGACCTTTATACAACTGATGGCATACAAAATTTATGGATCAAATATTGTTTCATAATTTGTCACTTGTTATCAGGCTAACTTGCCTCTTGGCTTCAGGCTATCTTGCCTCTGAAATTAAGGCTATCTTGCCTCTTGGTCTCAAGCCAATTTATGCCTCATCTCTCTATGGCGTTTTGATCTCATAATATATATGGCCTTTTAACAGTTTATCTTCAGAATAAATAAAATATAAACATAATAAAATAAATAGATGGAACCCACTAATATGTATATATTAGTGTCGTTGCCATAAATAATAAGAAGGGAGAGGGATATATATATATAGCAATAAATAAATAAAATAAAATAAATGACTGGAAATAAACATGCTAGATAAATAAAAAGAAGATGAGATAGGAATGGTAGTAAACTCACAGCGAGACCTATCTCATCCAAAGATAAGAAAGAAGATGCATATGCAAATGTAAATATATATATATAATATATAGAAAACGGTAAAATAAAAAGGGAAGGGGATTTAAAGCAGTAAATAAATAATAAATAAATGGAGTCCACTATACAAGTGTTACCACCATGAAAAATAAAGCAGTAAATAATAAATGGTGCCCACTATACTAGTGTTGCTACCATGAAAGATAAATAAAGCAGTAAAGAATTAAAATAAATGGGGCCCACAAAATGTCACCACCATAAAAGATAAATAAACTTTAAATAAAATAAATAAATAGAGCCCACTAATAGATACTAGTGTGCCTCCATGAAGAATAAATAAATGTAAAATAAAATAAATAAATGGAGCCCACTAATAAATAATGTTGCCGCCATAAAAAATAAATAAATGTTAAAATAAATAAATAGAACCCACTAGTAAATATACTAATGTGTTATCATAAAAGATAAATAAATGTTAGTAACAATAAAATAAATGTTAGTGACATAAAACTAAATATTAGTAAAGTCAGTATGGAGCTTAGTATAGCCACCATGAGATAAATAAATAAAGCAGTAAGTAAAGAATTACAAATGGAGCTTAATGACGCCACCATGAAATAAATGAATAGGAAGTGGGAAGAATATATAAACATAAATAAATTACTGTAAATAATAAAATATAAATTTACCGTGAATAGTAAAATTACTATTCACTATAAATAGTGAATAAAGTAAAATTACAGAAAGATTAATCTAGACTTCCATGTAGGAGTCAAATGAATAAAATGTAAAAATTACTGAAAAAGGGGTAAATTTACTGTGAATAGTAAATTACTATTTACCGTAGTAAAATAGTAAATAATCTCAAATCTTAACCATGGAACCCGATGTTAAAATAATCGGTAAGAATAGATATTTAATTCCATATAATGGTTAAGATCATCCCAGATAAATAAAATGGAAATATGAAATAGATGGTGAGAAAATCTTACCTTGGTAGAGTCTTCGTGCTGATAACGTGTTATAAAACTGATAAAAATAATAAGAAGAAGAGCAGAGGTTCTAGAGAGATAAAGTAGAGAGATAGATTCTCATTTCATTCAATACATGAACAGTTACAGAAAACCTCTATTTATAGAAGAAAAATGGGACTTTAGTGTAATTTCCACCTCTGGGTCATTTGGTGTAGTTTTCCCCAAAAACCTAAACTGTTCACTCACGGATTTCCTTCCCGTGAGTGATTGTATAATTGTGTGCGGGTCCCACCAAATAGTAAACTACTATGCGTGGTACTATGCAAATAGTAAATCACTATGCGTGGGTCCCATATCATCTTTTAATATTTGGAAACCGCGAGTCAATGGACATCCACATAATAAGTATATTCATAACACACACAACATATTTTGGATTGATACTTTACACCGAGAGGTAATGTATGCAATCTTATATCAATTGTTTTTTATCTAGCCCTTTGTTTGCTGAGTTTCTTAGTACCCTAAAGAATGTTGTTCTTTGGTTGTTTTGTTGCGGTTGTTACCATAGTACCCCTCTGGTATTATTTATAAAAGTTTAATAACTGAATTATGCTGTTTTAAAAAATAAGTAAAATTAATTTAAAATAATAAGTGTCTCTAAAATAAACTTCTGTCTTCAAGTATGCCCCTAATTTATTATGGACAAGTAAGAGAGAGAAATGGAGTAAATATATGTATCATCAACTTTTTAATTAACACAATATCTATAACTAATAAGGGGGAAATTGGAAAGGAGAAAAAAAACTCATTAAATATTTAGACAACTTTTATCACACTCTTATAAAAATGACCAAAATAATTTAAATTTAGGTTGTTGTGTAGACTTTTCCTATTGGCCGTGCTTCTTGTCTTGTATATTCTTTCTGTACACGGCTTTTGGATCCTTGTTGTTTGAATTTGTAAGATGAGTATTGAAAGACAGTGTGGTTCAAAGAAATCGAAAGCAACTAACATTCATACAGAGTGATATATAGAGCATGTTTTAACAAGTTTAAAATCTGTTTTTATAAACCTATAAGTCCTCATGGAGGCATTTCTGTCCTTTCATATATGAAAAATGTTATAAAAAAATCTCACGGGAGTTCACGGCAATTTTAAGATTTCAATGGATCATTTTATCATATTTTCCCTTGTTCGAGAACTATGTGCAACTTTTCCATTTATTTTTTGAAATCTCTTATTTATCTCATAAATTCTCTTATATTTATCTCGCGGACGACCAAATTTTTTTTCTCCATGGATTCTTTTAAATCCTTTTATATATCTTGCAAATGTATTTATTGTATGTAACATCTTATTTTTCAAAAGCGGAATGAGGTACTTTCATTAGAGTAGAGCATCAGAGCAATTTAAAAGAGAGAGTATCTGATAAATATCCTGTTGAGGTACCTAGTTGCTTATACAACAGTACAAAGGTCTGAATATTTACTGATATGGGAATACAAGTCCAAAAAGAAATTCTTCGGCTGGGACTCTAAGCATGCTGCTTGCCTTTATCTTTGGTGCTTAGTCCTCTTGATCCTGAAGCTATATTAAGAGCTGAGGTCCATGCATCGAACCTCAGGTAACGGTTAACCTCATACTTATGTAAACAATATATGTATGACATCACAGCATTAATTAACACATAAGTATATAGCAGATGCAAGATTAATATATCCACCGTACACATCACATGTAAGGTTATCTATGCTAACAATACACATCGCATGTATAGTTATCTATACAATTCACATGTATAGTTATCCATGTTAACAATATACATCGCATGTAAAGTTATCTATATAATTCACTTGTATAGTTGTCTATCACATATAAGCATACAATAAGTATTAGAGTTAGTGTTACAGTACGCGAACGTACCTTCGTTGACGAGCGTTTAGTACGTTGACGATAAAATGTACTTTTGACGGAAAACAGCGGAACGACAGCGAAATGACAGCGGGACAAGATTACTGATATCCTATAATGATAATATCACATTTATCAATATTTGATATCATAACAGGCATTTTAGGTACAAATTACCATTTTGCCCCTGATCCCCTAATCGGCGGAATTTCGCCAGCACTTCGCTATCTTGACCCTAATCTTCCAGAATTTCCACATATCTCTAACTCCAATATATTTCCCAAAATAAATATCATATCTATCCTAAAACATGATATCTAAAATATACTAGAAGATTAAAGATTTACTCTAAAACTCTAAGAACTACCAAAAGAACTTAAGACTAAAGACTAGGGACCGAAAGACTTACTCAGAGCTTCGCTATGAACTTCTTGCTCCTCCTCCAGAGCTTCTCTCTCTAACTTCTCTCCAGGATTGTGTGAATTGGTGAAGAATGAAGAGAAGTGATGACCTATTTATAGAAAAGCCCAATGGCATTTTCGTAATTCCTTTGAACTTTGTCTGATCAGTTTCTGGCCGTTAGATCGCACTTCTTGGAGGTGGCAAGATCTTGGCCTTACACCTCTCAAGGATGATGTCATCCCTGCTGCATCATCAAGCCTTATGTCATCTTGCTTTATCAGGTAAAATTCCTGATTCGGTATCCTGATCGCGAAATTTCGTAAAATCTTAAAATTCTGGGAACAACACTCTGAGGATCTTTTCTTCCTCTTTAAGAATATTGTACTTTCCTATCCTTATACTCTTATTAAGGATATTCCTTTATCTGCCGAAAATCCTCGGTATTCGTGACCGGTTACAGAAATAACTTCGGCCGGTACCAACTTCTGGATAAAAATCCATTGACCAATAATATGTTCTAGTTTTGCTTAACCCATCCCCAGATTCTCGCAACGGAATTATTTTCTATCCGTTCTCATTTATCTTGTTCGCCTTTCTTTATTATTATAATAATACTTAATTATCACATGTCTTAACTTATAATGTTATTTTAATGCAAATATCTAGATATTAATTTCTTAATTTTCATTTCATTTTTCTTTATTTTTCTTCTAATTTTCGTTTTTATTTATATATATATATATATATATATATATATATATATATATATATATATTTATTTTAGGTAATTTTCACCTTTTTCTTTTTATCTTATGTCTAAACAATTAGCCATTAATTATCTAATTAATCACTTACTAATTGTTGACAATTTTCTTAATTAGTAATAATTATTATCTCACAACTATTTTACTGAAATTGATAATTTATGCATTATGCAAAATATTAAAAACCATGGGGTAATTTATGTTCCCCAAAATGATATTTAATTTTGCCTCATTATTTCCCAAGGAAAATAATCTCATAAATTACCTAAATTAGAGACAACATACTCTCTAATTTTTAATAAATATTGAGTTGCCTTTTTGGATTTTATCATAATTTTCTTAGGGTATTTTATAACTCATAAATATTTCAGGGACCTATTTGCAAAGTATCTAATGTCTTAGGGACCTTTTCGCACATTATTTAATCTCAGGAGAAATTGTCCTAATAATAAGATAAATTCAATACAAGGTGTTTGAGACCTCATATTCACCTATTTTCAATAGGTATATTCTACAAATTTATGATATTTACCCTACGTCAAATTTTAGGGTATTACATTGTAAGCAAATCACTTGGCTAAGGAAGATGTGTCTACATTAAGTACCTAACAGTGCCTCAAATATGTTCAGCAAAATAATAATAATAATAATCAGCTAGCCCATAAACACTTCTATTATTGCAAGAAAATGGGTAGATTCCATACATGAACTGTTCCTAGGCTCCATATTTGAACATATACACATTGGGCTTAAAGAGGCGCAATGGCACCCGTGTCAGTCTTAGAAGCTGGCCTCCCCCTCCCCATTAGGGCTTCGATCCCTGCCTTATGTAATAAAAAAAAAAAAAAAGGAATAAGCTCAAATGGTAACCCTGTCCAAGATTACACGAAACCAAAATATCTCTTAATTGACCCTGTAACCAAATCATCCTCAGCATATCTCCTTTTCTTCAAAGCTTGCACAGAGCTCAGGTGACACCGCAAGAGAGAAACCTTGAAGCAACCATGAACCATGATCCAGGATAAAAGCGCAATCCTTTAAGCTAGTAACTTAACTAACTTCTTTAATCTAATTAAATTAAGTGCATGTATATATATACAGCACACACACACGCTGTACTAAGGATCAACAATATTTCTATGTCCTCTTGCAAACATCATTGAAGTCAAGGAGTCTTCTTGAATTTTTTTATTTTATTGAGGAGATGTAGAAAAATAATACTTCTGTAGTCATATTTATAAATTACATTAGCATATTTTATAGGAAAAAAATCTCAAATATCATTAACTCTATCTTAAAATTTAATAATTTTTAAATTCTATTTTTAGTTAGTATATGTGAGTTTTGGCAAGTCCCACATCGGTGGGTTTTGGGTTTGAAGGGGGGAGGTTTTAGTATAAATAGAGTGCCTCCCCCTCCCTTATTCCTCACCCCACAATTGTCTCTCAAGGCATTTGTATATCTTCCTCTTTTGTAGTATTTCACTTGTAAATTATTTGGAGTGAATTTAGGATCTGATATTTCTCTTATATTTGTCCGATTTATTATTTAATAGTTGCCAAAACAAAAGCTCAAAAGTAATTCTTTTCTGATGTGGAAGCTCAGACTAAGCTGCAACCACAGAGCATACTCAGACAGAACCTCGCCTCTGATACCAATTGTTGAGGAAGCGCAATATAGAGTGTAACCGATTATATTATTAAATTACGTCTAGAAACTTTGTTTTCTAGTTGGGTAATTTTCTAATATAATCGGTTACACTCTATATTGCGCTTCCTCAACAATTGGTATCAGAGGCGAGGTTCTGTCTGAGTATGCTCTGTGGTTGCAGCTTAGTCTGAGCTTCCACATCAGAAAAGAATTACTTTTGAGCTTTTGTTTTGGCAACTATTAAATAATTTTTTGGAGCAGAAATGGCGGACAAAAGGAGTGATGTGTCCACAGCAGATGTTAGCGGTTCGTCGTTCTCATCATCGTATTTGACCAGAATAGTGTCAAATGCGAAGTTTGCAGTTGAAATTTTTGACGGATCTGGGCATTTTGGCATGTGGCAAGGCGAGGTTCTGGATGTCCTTTTTCAACAAGGACTAGACTTTGCCCTTGAGGAGAAAAAACCAGATAAAATGGAGGAAGAAGAATGGAGGGTCGTGAATCGTGTTGCTTGTGGTACTATTAGATCGTACCTTTCAAGAGACCAGAAGTATCCATACACAAAGGAAACTTCTGCATGTAGACTGTGGAAGGCACTGGAGGACAAGTTCTTGAAGAAAAACTGTCAGAATAAACTCTACATGAAGAAAAGGCTGTTTCGCTTCACTTACGTTCCTGGTACCACAATGAATGAGCATATCACTAGCTTCAACAAGTTGGTGACGGATTTGCAGAATTTGGACGTGACTTTTGAAGATGAAGATCTGGCCCTGATGTTGTTGGGATCACTTCCCGATGAGTACGAGCACCTGGAAACTACGCTACTTCACGGTAAGCAGAAAGTTTCTCTGGAAGAAGTTTGTTCTTCTTTGTACAGCCATGAACAAAGAAGGAAAGAGAAACAAAAAGGTGGAGAGGCAGAGGCTCTAGTGGTTAGAGGACGTACTGAGGAGAAGAAGAGATCAAAGAAAGGGAGATCCAAGTCAAGGTCTAGACCCAGCAAAGATGAGTGTGCCTTTTGTCGAGAAAAGGGACACTGGAAGAAGGACTGTCCGAAGCTGAAGAACAAAGCCAAACCTGGAGATGTGAAGGCCGATATGGACTCAAATGTAGCTGATTGTGATGATGAGAATTCAGATTTCTCACTGGCTACAACAACGTCATCAAAACCATCAGATGAATGGTTATTGGACTCAGCCTGCAGCCATCATATGTGTCCTAACAGAGACTGGTTCACTGATTTTGAAGAAGCAGAGTGTGGAATTGTTCACACAGCAGATAACTCTTCTCTTACCGCATATGGTATTGGTTCAATCAAATTAAGGAACCATGATGGATTGATCAGAACATTAACAGATGTTCGGTACGTACCAGACTTAAAAAAAAATCTCATTTCTGTGGGGACTCTAGACTCAAAAGGGTTCAAGATCACTGCAGAAAATGGAGTAATGAAGATATTCTCTGGTGCACTGGTGGTGATGAAGGGTATTCGGAAGAACAATAACACGTACCACTATCATGGGAGTACAGTTATTGGGACGGCAGCAGTAACATCCAGTAGTGAGAAGGATGCAGAAGCAACCAGGTTGTGGCATATGCGCTTGGGACATGCTGGAGGAAAATCCTTGAACACTTTAACAAGTCAAGGATTATTGAAAGGATTGAAACATTGCGTCATGGACTTTTGTGAGCATTGCGTAAAGGGGAAACACACAAGGGTTAAGTTCGGTACAGCTATTCACAATACTGAAGGTATTTTGGATTATGTACACTCTGATGTTTGGGGTCCTTCCAAAACAGCTTCATTGGGAGGTAAGCATTATTTTGTAACCTTTGTTGATGACTTTTCTCGAAGAGTTTGGGTGTATACGATGAAGACCAAAGATGAAGTTTTGGGAATTTTTCTCAAATGGAAGACGATGATAGAAGCACAAATAGGCAGGAAGATCAAATGTCTTCGCACAGACAATGGTGGAGAGTACAAGAATGATCCTTTCCAGAAGGTTTGTGAAGATAATGGCATCGTCAGACACTTCACCGTAAGAAATACACCACAGCAGAATGGGGTGGCAGAACGCATGAATCGGACTTTGCTGGAGAAGGTTCGGTGTATGTTGTCCAATGCTGGCTTGGGCAAAGAATTTTGGGCTGAGGCAGTGACGTATGCGAGCCATCTCATTAATCGTCTACCATCTGCTGCTATTGATGGTAAAACACCATTGGAACAATGGTATGGTAAGCCTGCTAATGATTATGATTCTTTACATGTGTTTGGCTCAACTGCATACTATCATGTGAAAGAATCAAAATTGGATCCTAGAGCAAAGAAAGCTATTTTCTTGGGGATCACTTCTGGAGTCAAAGGATATCGTTTATGGTGTCCAGAGACGGAGAAGGTTGTGTTTAGCAGGGATGTTACTTTTGATGAGACTACTATTATGAAGCCGGTAACATCTGGAGATACCACACAGACCGATGGTGCTTCGAAGCAGGTGGAGTTTGAAGGAGAGTTGATTTTCCCAGTTCAGAGAAAGCATAGGGAAATGAGAGAAGACTTTCCTGTAGAAGATGAGCCAGTTGAAAGGGAGGTTTCAACCCAGGAACCTCAACAACAACAAGAATCAATCGCAACCGGCAGGCCACGACGAATAGTAAGAAAACCTACTCGCTTTATGGATATGGTGGCTTGTGCAACTTCAATTGCAACTGATGGCATTCCTTCAACTTATAAATGGGCTGTCCGGAGCTTAGAAAAGGAAGAGTGGATGAATGCTATGAATGAAGAAATGCAGTCCCTTCATCAGAATGGAACGTGGAGATTGGCCAAACTCCCAAAGGGTAAGAAGGCAATTGGTTGCAAATGGGTGTATGCGAAGAAAGAAGGATTTCCTAACCAAGGTGATGTGCGTTACAAAGCAAGACTGGTAGCTAAAGGCTATGCTCAGAAGGAAGGAATTGATTACAATGAGGTATTTTCTCCAGTTGTAAAACATTCCTCCATTAGAATTCTGTTGGCTTTGGTAGCACAGTTGGATTTGGAACTAGTTCAGATGGATGTTAAAACTGCATTTCTAAATGGAGACTTGGAGGAGGAAATCTATATGACTCAGCCTGAAGGATTCAAAGTTGCTGGAAAGGAGAATATGGTATGTAAACTTGAAAAATCGTTATACGGATTGAAGCAGTCTTCGAGGCAATGGTATAAACGGTTTGACAAGTTTATGTTGCGGCACAAGTACAGGAGAAGCAAATACGATCATTGTGTGTATTTGCGGAAGCTTGAAGATGGATCTTTTATCTATCTCCTTTTGTATGTTGATGATATGTTGATTGCTTCAAGAAATCAAGCAGAGATTGAGAAGCTTAAGGATCAACTGAAGAAGGAGTTCGAGATGAAGGATTTAGGTGAGGCAAGGAAGATACTTGGCATGGAGATAACAAGAGATAGACAATCGAAGAAGCTCTTCTTATCTCAAAAGGAGTATTTGAAGAAGGTGCTACATCGTTTCGGTATGAATGAAGAAACCAGGACGGTTAGCATCCCACTTGCCCCACATTTTAAGCTTAATGCTGACATGTCGCCGAAGGATGAAGATGAACGAGCATATATGTCAAGGGTGCCATATGCGAATGCTGTTGGTAGCTTGATGTATGCTATGGTTTGTACGAGACCAGACATTTCACAGGCAGTTGGAGTGGTGAGTAGGTATATGCATGATCCCGGAATGGAGCATTGGCAAGCTGTGAAATGGATTCTACGGTATATTTGTAATACTGTAGATGTTGGATTGGTCTTTCAGCAGGGTGTTGATCAATGTCTAGTTGGGTACTGTGACTCAGATTTTGCAGGTGATTTGGACAAAAGAAGGTCAACTACTGGTTTTGTATTCACTCTCGCAGGTGCACCAGTTAGTTGGAAGTCAACTTTACAGTCAACGGTAGCTTTGTCTACAACAGAGGCAGAGTATATGGCGATTACAGAAGCTGTAAAGGAGGCGATTTGGCTTCAGGGGTTGCTTGGAGAGCTTGGTGTTGGTCAGGAAAGCATCACAGTATTTTGTGATAGCCAGAGTGCTATTCAGTTAGCAAAGAACCAAGTCTACCATGCAAGAACGAAGCATATTGACGTCCGATATCATTTTGTAAGAGAAATTTTGGAAGAAGGTGGAGTCACAATACAGAAGATACGAACAGATGACAATCCTGCTGATATGTTGACAAAGGTGGTGACTTCTATTAAATTTCAACATTGTTTGGATTTGATCAACATTGTTGAACATGGTGTTTTGAATAGAAGTTACAATTAGAATTTGTAAATAGGAGAAATTGAGACTGTGAGATCTTGCCAAGGTGGAGATTTGTGAGTTTTGGCAAGTCCCACATCGGTGGGTTTTGGGTTTGAAGGGGGGAGGTTTTAGTATAAATAGAGTGCCTCCCCCTCCCTTATTCCTCACCCCACAATTGTCTCTCAAGGCATTTGTATATCTTCCTCTTTTGTAGTATTTCACTTGTAAATTATTTGGAGTGAATTTAGGATCTGATATTTCTCTTATATTTGTCCGATTTATTATTTATTAGTTGCATTTAAATATAGTAGTTGGTGCTTATTATATTATTAAATTACGTCTAGAAACTTTGTTTTCTAGTTGGGTAATTTTCTAATATAATCGGTTACACTCTATATTGCGCTTCCTCAACAGTATACACTTAATCCTAAGAAGATAAAAGCTTATATAATAATAAATGGAGGATAAAATTAATACATTAATTTAAAAAATTAATAACATAACTTAAAATTATCTTCCCTCCTTCTCTAATAATAGGGAGGAGAGAAGTATGACGAGTTAATTGGGATTGTAAAATCAAAATCTCTCGACTCAAGCTTGGGGGTCCCTCACATTTTATTGGGTTTTCAGTTTTCATCCTTCAGACCAAACATCCTTTGGAATCTTATGGTCTGGACTAATAATCGCACATGGAAAACGTGTAATTCCACGGGGGCTGCGACTCCCAGTGATAATTACCATCTGCCCACTCACAATCATTTGAGTAATCCTCTTGTCATGTTTATAATAATATGTGGTTTTTATTATAATACACTAATTATTTTTTCTCACAAATTAAGAAATAGAAGTTAAATCATTAAATGAGTCTAACATTGATAAGAGTTTCCAACTTTATCTCTAATTTAATGAGATAGATCTACAGGAGTTTGTTAAAGTAAGGGTATAATAGAAAATACTAATAAATAAGTTTGTTAAATATAGTTGGTACCTTATGAAAAACATAAAAAATTGTGGGTAGTTGATGCCTTATAATAAGAACCAGAGGGAGTATTTATTCTATTTCATAATATAAGTCACTTACAAAAAAAATATTTTAGTCTTTAAAGAATAATTAATATTTATTTATCAATTTTTTCTTATATAATTAATGTTTAAATGTGACTTTTGGTATGTTTTCTCTTATTTAAAAGCCAATTTAATACGGGTAAATTTTTTAAAACAAATCAATTTAAGGCATATTTAATGAATAAAATAATTTTGATAAATTAATTGAAGTGTCTTATATTATATTATGAATAAGAGGGAACATATTTTTTTTATATTTACTCTCAGTTAAATATATGTCTCTTTTATTTCTTCTTCTTCTTCTTCTTTTTTTTTTTTTTGTCAACCCGCAATCTCTCATATGGCTAAACAATAAGTGGATTGGGCAACCCGTGCCATAACAGATAACCCATCATTTAATATTACATAAGTATTGGCTAACCCATACCTGTGTTTCAACCCATTTAACTTATAATAAATGTTAAATGGGTTGAAACATAAATTGATAGTTAAAACGGGTTATGAGAAATTGTTTAGATCTTAATGTTTTTTTTTATAAAAAAAAAACAAATAAATGTAAAAACCAACCAAGAATATGAGGATCAAGATGACATGATTGAACAGATGGCTATAGGTGTATTTTAAATTTCCTCTAGAATGGGGAAGAAAGCTGAAAAGGGAAGATATTTTGAGAACAAAGAAGCATTGCTTTATCTACTTGCTAATAAATATAAGAGTGAATTCCACTAATATCCATCGTGTAAAAGACTGAATTGCCCCTTTTCTTTCATTGCTAGCGTCCAATGACAACAATTATTGACGGGATCACGGCATAGATTCCTCAAAAGAAAATAAACTAAATGAATTTTGAATTTAGATATATAAACAGAATGTTGAGATTTCAATATAAAATAAATGCAAAAGGAGAAGATGATTGCGTTGGAAGGCTATAGACTTCAGCCGTAAACATTAATGGCTTGCAGGAAAAAAGACAAAGAAAATATCAAGAAAAAATAATAATAAACCACTCAATTATGCCAACAATAAAAAAGAAAGTTAATTAAATTATTTAGTGACGTTAAAAATTCAGGGAGTGAGTGATAAAGTAAGTATGGAAATAATTAATAAAAAAAATTGATAACCGTACTAAATAAGATGCCCAGTCAAACTCTGTGTTTGGTTTGAGGGGAAAGAGTGGAAGGTAGGAAATTGACCAAATTGTCATTAATGAAGAGAATATTCTTTTTTGTTAAAAATATATTTTAGAAATATTAAAAAATTTTCATGGATTTTTTGAGAAAAGAGGGGATAAAAGATCTCTCCCTCCCCTCCCTCAAACTAAACTAGCTTTAAAAGTGTGTCGTAGCTTGTCCATTTATTTTTTTTTTTTTTTAAAAAAAACTCACCCCATTACGCGGCTCTTGTTAGGCACCCCGCGCTAACACTCATAATCTTCACATATTATATCTTCCATTTATTTATTTTTTAAAGAAAGTTTTCCTTTTTCTAAACATTGTAGACTATACTAGAAAATAAAATAAAAAACTATTTAAATTACAAAATCCTCAAAATATTTACTAAATTAGTAAAATGATAAATAAGTATCATAGTAGAAATCTGAGATGTTAAAGTTTTAGAGTTAATAATTTGAGTATAGAAATAACCAATTTGGATATAGAAATTAACAAATTAGACTCCCCAAGTTGTCACAGTGTTATCCACATGTTGCTAATTGATATTCTAAAGTGATCATTTGCTTATATTCAAGTTGTTAATACCTAAACTTTAAAAATTCAAAATTCATATCATATCACTTATTTATCTTTTTACTACTAAAGTGGACATTTTCAAGCTTTTGTAGATAAATGTTTTTTTTTTTGTCATTTTCACTTCAATCAATACTTGTTATGGTTCATATATATATATATATATATATATATATATATATATATATATTAGTTTCCTCATGAGAAAACTAAACTTCTCACACACACATGAAATGGTGGGACCCACATATACATACATGTATGTACATGTATGTATATGTGGGTACATGTATGTATATGTGGGTCCCACCATTTCATGTGTGTGTGACATGAGATAATTTTTTTCCTAAAACATGAGAAATATTAATCCCTATATATATGACAAAAACACTTCTCATATTGTAGGAGAAGTGTTTTCTCATGTTGCACACACATGAAATGGTGAAACTCACACACATATATATTGATTCATATATATATATATATATATATATATGGGGGTCCTACCATTTAATGTGTATTTAAAAATATTCTTCTTCTCATACAACATGAGAAAACCAAAACCCTGTTTGTTTGTATGTATGTATATATAAGTAGCAGGACCATGAAAACGGTAGTGAGATTTTTGGGAGGAGACAGACAACAAAAATGGGGAGATTGGTGGATAAGAGGGTGCCCGTGGCAGACGATAAAGAGAGAGAGTCTCTGCAACTGACAATGGCAGTGCCAAATACAGCTGCCACACTGACTTTCTTTGGAGTCGTTGCACATTTAATAGCTCTGTCTCTCTTTCCTCTATCTTTCCCACTTTACCCTTACTTCCCCTCTATTTTTCCACTTATACCCCCAACCCCATTCCACTTATCTAGTTGCTATGGAATGAGATTCTCTCAACTTTTTTTTTTCCTCTTCTTCCCCTGTTAAGACCATAGATTGGGAAAAAAAAATTAAAATAATATTATATTAATTAAATAAATATAATTTAAAAATTATAAGAGATGATTAGAAAATAATAAAAAAAAAAAATCTAATTGAGGTTGCCACCTGTCGGCTTTCTCCCTACCTAGTACGTACATGGCTGACGCTCCTTACCTATTTCTCTGGTTCTACTCCCTTGCTTCAATGCTTTTGCTAATTATTACTTCCTCCGGTCTTAATTATAAGATATAATTAATTTTTTTGAGAGATTAAAGAAGTTAATTAAATTATTTTAGAGCATTTTATTTTTATTTTTTTTTAAACTAATTAGTTTAACTAATAAACTAATATATAATATAAGAATACCCAATATATGAAATGATTAAGTAACTTATTTAGTTTTCTTAATTATTCCAAAATAAGTCAACTTTATCTTATAATAAGGACGGGAGGTAGTACCATAATATTTTGGGAAAAATCCATCTTGGGGCCCTTGTAAGAGAAAAAAAATTCAGAAAATGCCCTAAGATTCTGAAAATATTAGAAAAGGCCCCAGGGCCTTTTCTAATATAAATTCATTAAAACGTTAACAACTATATCATCTCCGTTAGCATCTAAATTTTTAATAAATTTATACTAGAATGGTATTTTCATAATCTTAGGGCATGTTCTGAAATTTTTTCTCTTGTAAAGGCCCCAAGATGAATTTTCTCAATATTTTAATCAGAATTACCATAAACAACATTTTCAAAATATTTATATTAATATTGTTAGAAACTACTTTATATCTTGAGCTAAGGGGTTAAAAAGTATATGTGTTTTTTTATGATCGCTCAAATAGCTAAAGTGATGTATAGATAAAAATATATCTGCTTGGGATATGTTGTGACTTTTAGGCGAATAAAGGAATAGAGATGGGGATATTAATTTTTCCCAACTCAGACTTGTAACCAGCATGTTTTTTTCACCGCAATTTCTTTGAAAGTCACGTCATCGTTCTGTCAACAAGAAAAGTCAAATTGATGGTCAAATAGTATTTTTTGGCAAACCACATGTTCGGTTTTTCATCTTTAAAAGGCATGTCATCATCCAGTCAGCAAAAAAAAAGTAAAGTTTAATTGTCAAATAGTATTTTTGCACTTAATTTATAATCATGTAATTACTCTTACAACTAAAAAAAGTACTTGGTGTTGGTCGCTAATCGGGAAAGAATACATATATATTTTTACATCTTAACCCTTATATGCTTCTCCATTGTAGTATATAAATAATTGCTCCACAATTTTTTAAAAGATCATATATGTTTTTATAACATTTAAAACATGTTTATAAATGTATAAAATATTTTTAAAAAACCAAATGATGCACAAATTCTAATGAAATGTGCGGAAAATATTAAAAAGATAAGAAAAGTAAGTATACAAAATCGTGGAGAAACCATGCCATTCTTAGATAGTTCTTTTTGATCAAGCATTCTTAGCTAGTTCGACTCTGGTAAAATTTACCGTTTTAATAAATATAAATATGAATATATAAGTTTATACTCTATAAAACTCAGAAATTGTATAATTATCATTTTTCAGAAGAAATTGTATTATTATTGATTATAGTAGTACTACCTCTAATCCTAAATATTAAAAAGATAAGAAAGGCAAGTATACAAAGTCTTGGAGAAATCATGCCATTCTTAGCTAGTTCTTTTTGATCAAGCATTCTTAGCTAGTTCGACTCTGGTAAAATTTACCTTTTTAATAAACATAAATATGAATATATAAGTTTATACTCTATAAAACTCAGAAATTGTATAATTATCATTTTTCAGAAGAAATTTTAATATTATTTATTATAGTAGTACTACCTCTAATCCTAAATATAAGATCTAAAAGTGATTTTTTAAAAAAGATTAAAGAAGTTAACTAAATTAGTTCAGGTTATTTATATTTATATTTTTCTTTAAACTAATTAGTTTGACTAATAAACTGATATATAATCTAAGAATACACAATATAAAATATAATTAAATAAATTTTTAAAATTTTTTAATCTGTAAAAAAAATATCAGTTATGTCTTAGAATGGGAGGGAGGAATTGCTTTGTTAAATAATCAATATAACGGTGATGGCATAAAAATAATAATCAATACATCTATACTTTTTTTGGCGTATAATTCAAAAACTCACTAGGTTCTTCTTTTTTTGGACAAACAAAAGCTTCTTCTGACCAAAAGAAATTGTGTTATTAATTATTAGCACGTGATAGATAAGACGTGGTGATGATTAAGAGTTCGTACCTTGTCGATAAGATTAAAAGAAATCAATAAAAAGATAATTTGGTTATACTATGTATATTAAAGCCGGAAAATCGGGCGAATACCATCGGACCGGTTTGGTTAAACCTTGATTCTTCAAAAGCTGAATTTGGGAATTGGAACTTCTAAATGAAGTTGGCCTTGCAAGGCCAATGGCTTAAAAGGGTCAGCCCGTTAGGTCTTTTAAATTTTTCTTATTCATCAACTTAATTTGACTAGGTGACTGAGATTGAGGGTGTGTAGGTTGAGTGACCAGGCCCTTTAATTTATACGTATTTTATATTTGTTATAAAGTTATTTATCAATTTAATTATAAATACATAATAACTATACTTTTAATTTTATGATATGGTTTGTTAGAAAAAATTATTATTTTTTTAATATAAGAAAGTTTTGGAAGGATTCAACATCAGTCCCCCATTAAGGCTAGAGCATGGCCCCGAGCTCTTTGAGTATTTAATGGGGATTTACGAGATCGCCTACTGAAGAAGTTCCAGCAACAGGAGTAGGGATCGAACACACATCCCTTTGGGACTTGACCAAATTTCTTACCATCTATGCCAACTTCCTTCGACTGTAAAAAAAGATTATGGATGTATTCATAATATGAGTGAAGATATTCTTGATATTTTAATCCATAAAGCAGAGCCTATTACTCGAAGTGAAGTACAATAAATGTCTTTAAAATTGGCTATGATGGTAAAGAAGATAAAAATGATAGTCATCTTACTCATGTTGGTTAGTAGTAAGATTATTATGCTTTATGTGAGTTACTATTAAACAATAGTTTACTTTTGAGTATGAATTAATAACTGCATTTGTTTATTTTATTAACCGTATTGTAGAGATATTAATGTTGACAATATTTTTTGATAAATTAAAATTTTAATTATTGTATTTTACAAATTCTATTTCTTTGGGAAAAAACGTAGAAAAAATAGTTTTAATTCGTTAAAATATCTTCTAGCCTTGTAAGACCGACTGTAACCCGCATGCTTTGGAGCCGAACCTTAAAAAATAGACATTTTTTTACTCCGAACCTAAAAAGGTTGGCCCTACATAAAATTAAGCCCATCTTTAAATTGAAGCCTTATTAACAACGAAAGTAAGTTGGTAGAGGGCCCTTTTTCTTTCTTTTTTTTCATTGAGGTTACACGGTCTCGCATCCATATTACTTTTTTTTTGTTCTTATTGTAAGGCATCAACTAGTAAGTTTATTTGGTCTTTTTTATAAGGCACTTGCTTGTTCCTAATGAACATTAATTATCTTTTTCCATGTATGCCCCTAGTTAATGAGGGTAGTGGATGAGAGTAATAATTAATAGAATATTAGAATTTAGTGTAATTAGTAGGGGTGATATTGAAAATTACTTAAATTGTAAGACAACTTTATTGATTTTAACTGTTTTTATTGGTATGTGAGAATTGTTGGTTGATGCCTTATAATAAGGACCAGAGGAAGTAGTTAGTAATAAGAGTTACCCACTATTATCCTTAATCCATAAGAGTTAGTTGATTTTTTTTTTTTTGTGGAGATTAAAAAATTATTGAATTATAATGTATGTGGTGTATAATTAGATTATATATTAATGTATAGATCAGATCAATTAATTTAGAGAAAAATGATAAATATTATTATTTTTTAATCATTAAAAAAAATCAATTAACTGTTATATTAAAAATAGAAAGTGGTAAAATGCCTGGGGACGGAGAAGAAGAATTGGGTCCCATTCCAATCAACACTGAAAATGAAATCATGAAATTGGATGATCATCATGCAGGCATCATCTCGTTCTTGCCTTGCCTTCAATTGGCAAGCCATCTAATATCTGGAGCCCAATCATTTATGTGCTTCCCTCGTTTTTATAAAAATGTTTTCCCTACATTTTTACACACATAAATAATCTAAAGTTTATATAAATCCATATATATTGTTTATAAGCTATTAATAAAGTCATGCATATAGACAGTAAATATGAAAAAGTACTAGCATGCAATTTAATTGTAAAAATGCGAGAAATAATTTTTAAAGCTGAAAACAAATAAATATCATAAGGGAAAATCCCAAAAAAAATTGCTTTAAAGTAGAAAACAAATAAAAGAATCCACTATTATAAATCCTAAATTAGTATTTCATTATAGAAAATAATAATTTAAAAGTCACTATTAACAATTTGAACTCCTCCAATGTTGTCAAGTGTGAATGACTACTTGAGAATAGATCAAGTATAACAACATATGCATTGTAATTAACAATTTCAATATACATATTGACAACTTGAACTTTTCAAATATCAACAACCCTGTAGGTAATTTTTTGAAATCACACATGTCATCCATTATTGATTACTCCCTCTGGTCCTTATTATAAGGCTCTAACTTTTTTTTCTCACAAACCAATGAATGGAAGTTAACTCATTAATTAGTTCCAAAATTAATAAATGTTTCCAACTTTACCCATATTTTAATGAAGTAGATTTAAATGAGTTGGTTAAAAATGAGGATATAATGGGAAAATAGTAATAACTGAGTTAGTTAAAGTAAGTTGGCGTCTTATAATAAAGACCAAAAAATGTTGATAGTTAGTGTCTTATAATAAGGATCAGAGGGAGTATTTAGGTATAAAAAATAATAACCTAAAAATCACAATTAACAACTTTAGTATACATATTAATAACTTGAACTCCCTCAATACCATCAGAGACAAATTGATCAATATTTAGAAGTATTTGTAAATCCCATATTCCTTCCACAGATCTAACGTAAGATTTGTGATTTTGAACTCTTTAACTTATCTTTTCTTATTTTAAACAAATTTTTTTGGGATTTCCCCATAGTAAAAATCGTTAAAAGTATATATTTATGAATTAAAATGATAAATTATATATAATCATCCCAAGCCTGAGATGGATTCAAACCTCAACATTTTGCTACCCTTTATGTTTATTTTCTTGTACGCGCGCGCGCGCATATTATTAACAGAATATATCATGTGGAACCGAAAATATGATAATAAGGTGTAACTGCAAAATAAGACTAGGGAAACATAAATTTACCTCGAAAGTTTTAAATCTATCTTTAAAAAAAAAAAAAAGATCACACATATACCTCATATGCAAATTTGCACATTAACAAAAATGATATAGATGATATGTTAACTATCAGCCGAACATATCTAAATGTCAAAATTAACAATAGTAAGTATCAGAACAAAAGTACTCACTTTTTTGGATAAAATCACCCCCCAAAAAAACTACTGCTTCTTACTAATAGCCTCCGAGGTAAAGTTTCCGATTAAACAATTTTCAAATCAGAGAAGAAGCTAGATAAATAATAACATTAATAGTTTTTTTATTTTTTTCCGCCCAAAACATTAATAGTTGAGATTGTGAGCCAAAATTAAAGGATGGAAGACAACATTAAAAGTTGAAGATCAAAGGTAAGGCCCACCGCCAACAAACAACAACAATCATCATCGACCTCCTCGTCCTCTCATCATTATCCTCCTCTTTCATTTTGGATTCCTCATTCAAATTTTCATTTCTTTATTTTGCTTCCCACTACATCCCTTTCAAAATCACCTCATGTGGGGTTCCACCATTACTTAACAGTTAAGACCCCTCCTCTCTCCTTAATAAATCTCACATCATTTTAATATTCTGGAAAATAAATTTTTTGTTCATTATATAAATTGTTTGCTAAGTTATCAATAATCTTTTTCAAAAAAATACCTTTACTATAGTTTATATTCTATATATTCTCGTATATGAATAAAGTTGAGAAAATAATAATTTTATTTTCAAACAAATTTAATATCTTAAATGACGAGTCAACCTTCTCATCTTGGTTTTCATCTATTGAGTTAGTTGGATCATACTCCCTTCAGTTTATATTAATTCTTTTTTTTAATTAATTCTTTTTCTCTTATTTTTTTTTTAAAAAAGTTATGTTGAGCTCTGTTTCAAAACCTCATTATGATTAGAGGAAGATTTATAATTTAAATAGAACTCAGATATACATCTATAAATTTGGCGCCTGGTAAAGTATTCACCTTAGATGTTAGTATTAAAAAAAAGTGTTCGCATTTGACTTTAACTCACGTCCTTTAAGATAAAAAGATTTTTAGTTACAAATAATAATCAATAGTCAATTTATATTAACTAAAAGTACTCCAAAAATAAGCTATAAGCATCCCACTTATTGGGCATTTCATTTTTTTTTAAAAAATAAAATAAAACACGTATTTTACAATTTTAAAATATCAATTAAAATCAACACCAAATAATTTTAATTTAGTGAACTTAGATAATGAAAAAGGTTAACATATAATTACAAATTTAATGCGTGAGACTTAAATTTATAACACTATGGTATCTTATCAATGTTATAATCATAATGATCAAAAGCATATTTGTCAAAGAAAAGACATGTTATGAAATGGGAAACACATGCCACATGCCTTGTGTCGACCATCCATTCTTGTACTTTTATTTTTCCTTTTAATTTTTTTTTCTCCAAATTGCTTTAAGAAAAAGATAAGTAAATACCATTTCAACTTCTAAAACCTAGAAAAGTCTATTAACACATATAAAAAATAAAGAGGGGATGTGGCGAGAATATGAGTTTTTTATATTTAGAAGAAAAGACCAAAAAGCTGTATTACTAAATTATCTTACATATATTGCCCGTACTTATTGAATTTGTCAAAATCATTACTCTTTTAGTCAATTTATTACTCTACAACTTGATGCCTCATCTCCAGCACTCCATTGTGAGCTCACACAGCTTGAATCGCTTCCCATCTTATATTATTAGCCTTGTGAGGTTTATACAAAACATTGCTCAAACTGCTAGAGCTATTTTTGTTGCTCACATCACTCCCATACTACTCTCATTGAAGTCACAAGAGTTGGTAGCTTTGCCACTTTCACCTAACTTATCCACATTAACATGCTCACTGACCAAGAAGAAGGTTTTGGAGTTTCAGATGTAGAAGGAGGGTCATGATCTTGTGTAAAAATCGAATTCAAAGCTTTTGATATAGCCATTGGCAACTAAATAAAGTCATAATCGTGGCAATTGCTTCAACAAAAAATAGTAACAACAACTTCGATAATGAGCTTGACGTCTTTGGCGGTCTGTATTCGGCAATCCCAACGGCATGCTCAAGGTAAATATCATTTCTCGACAATCCCAACGACTTATCTCCCTTGTTCCCTCCCTCTCTTGCCCCCTCCCAAAGCCACAATTTGGTCAAAAATCCAAGCGAGGCGAAAGCTCATCAGCTTCTTCTACAAATTGACCAAATGGCAGATTGAGGAAGGGAGAAGATGTGATAGAAGAGGATGCCAGAGGAAGAGGCAGTGAGCAGTGGATATAGGTGGCGGAGGTGGATGCCGGAGACGGGGAAGGGAATAGAGAGAAAGAGGAGAGAGAAGAAATAGTGACAAATAAAGAGAAGAAAGAGATGACATTCAAGTTTTTTTACTAAAACTTTGATATCATAGGTTCCTATTAGGGTAGAAAGCCCGATCATGTTTCATCCTTGCAAGCCTATTATGTAATATATTGGCCTGAGTTTAATATGTGGTCTGTTACAGGCTTATTTTTTGGCCTGAATTTGGCTTGTATGTAAGCTTAGCCTGGCCTGTGGCCTGTTGAGGCCTGTTTTTTTTTTAATTTTTAATTTTTTTTTTGTTTAATTAAGCTAACATACCACAAGCCGAAAACAGACCTACTTTAAACAGGTCAAAATTACATAAATTAATACTAATAATATAAATAACAGGTCACAAACCGAAAACAGACCTACTTTAAACAGGCTAAAATTACATAAATTAATACTAATAATATAAACAGGCTAGCCTGATAGGCATAAAAGGCCTCTTATCAGGCTTGAGCCTGGTCTATTAAGAGAAAACAGGCCTTATAAGAGGCCTTGGCCTGACCTTTTAGGCTAACAGGCCAGACCTGACCTGCTTTTAGCAGGTCAGGCCACAGGCCCCCGGCCTTTTTCCAACCTTAGTTCCTGTTAGATGACCTGTATATTATTTAGAAGTGTTAATAAGCATTTTGAGATTTTAGAAATTAAAATGATATTTATGTCTTATTTGCCAAAATCTTTTATCCTGCGTGATTCGTAAAGTTGATAGCTACAAACAGCCTGTCCTTGTTATACCAATCCTTTTTTTCTTCCTTTCCATAGACTCAAGCTACCATACATTCTCAGGAGAGAGAGAGAGAGAGAGAGAAAGAGCGCCATAAATATGGGAAGCAAGAGAAATATTATATAATATTCATCTGAACTTGTAAAAAAACGGAGTACGTCCATTGGCTTTTTCTTTCTCCCCAAACCCTCAACATTCATTAACCACTCTCTGTCTGCTCAAACCCACGATTCCTTCCTCTCAAAGGACTCGCAGGTATGATTTTTATTTCATTCTTTAAATTCTTTTTTTATTTTTTAGGGGATTGCCTCTCAACACACACTGGCCAATCTCATCCCTTGTTTTTGTTGACAAGAAATTACTCCTATTTATCATTTTGACTATCTACTCTTTTGGGTGTGGTACTCTTAACGGAATCAAGGCCAGGCAACAAGTGGGTAGTGAAAGAAACAACTAACAAGCTGTGATTTGTCTCTGAGAGTACTCTCTTTCTTCCCCATCTCTGTATTACTTGCAATTTATTCTTTAGCTTTAGCTTGCTTCTTATATTTTTTTGGTAACCTTCTCGTTTTTGGGTTGCTTCTAGTTCTCTAGGAGCTCTGCTACTACTTACTACTACTACTACAAGCTGCTTGGTACTTTGTAGCTAGCCATTCATTAATGCATATAACGTGTTTGATGCAGAGAATTTCTCCCCTGTTTTATTTTGTTTTTATGTACGGACACTCAAAAATGTCCAATGTGTTGTGTTACTAAAACCTCTATATGCCATGTTCTGCATAATTTTCTCTTCTCTTTAAGTTTTACTGGTTAATTTCATTCTTCTTTGCTTGATTTTCTTTGGGTGTTTTTAATGCACATCTGTGAAGGTTCTTCATAGGGGAGCATTATGGACTGGAATATGAAGGACGCGTCATGGGATTTGGCTGAATTAGATGAAGCAACCGGCTTACCTAACATAGAAGAGACAATTGATGGGTCAAGCAGATTTGGAAGTTGTGATAGAAGTAATAAAGGGGAATTTTCTGTGGATTTGAAGCTTGGTCAGGTGGGGAATTCTAGTAGTAGTAATAATGAACCAGTAGCAGCATCAGTAGTGGCCAATAAGTGGAAAGATGTTGTTGGAGGAGTCTCCAAAGTGATGATGACGTCTTCTTCTTCGCCATCGTCTTCTCCCTCGGGATCATCTAAGAGAGCTCGAGCGATTAACAATGGAAACCAGACAGTGTCATGTCTTGTGGATGGGTGCAATTCAGATCTTAGTAATTGTAGGGACTATCACAGACGCCATAAGGTCTGTGAACTTCATTCTAAGACCCCGGTGGTCAGAATTGGCGGCCACAAGCAAAGGTTCTGTCAACAATGTAGCAGGTGATTGATCCTTAATATAAGATCTTGTTCCCTTTAAGGACAAGAGGTAGTACATATTGTGCTTCAAGTTTGTGACACAAAATTGTTGATTACCCTTCTTTTTTATTCCTTTAAATTTGTACTTTGCTGTTCTTGTTGCCGCTTCACTAACACTCTTTCTGTTTCATTATACACGTTTTCAGATTAATTGAAAGCACACCCTAGCCAAAATTCTTTCTTTTGCTTTCTGCTACCAATCTTTATCACAAGCAGAAGTCTTTGTCCAAACAACACACTAAAGCCTTTCCTCTTGATTTACACTACTAGTCTTGATCTCTTGACCTGAAAGTAGATCAACCTTTTCACTCTTGCTGAGAACAGGTGTTTGCTGACAAATAATATTGAGAGAGCAGCTCATCATATTATCTCCTAAAAATCATAGTTTTATTATGGAGTTGTGTTATGATCCTTGCTATGAGAAGTATAATTTAGTGAATTAAATATGTATATTAAAACAACCTTTAATTCATCTTCCAGTTAGTCCACGTGGGTTATATTTTAATATTCTTACTACTACTTTTTTTTTTCTTGCCTTCATCTTTCATTCATTCTCGAGTCTCAGAGGTCTCAGGTCCACAATCTTCATGAGTGATAATGTGTGTGTAGGTTTCATTCGCTGGAGGAGTTTGACGAAGGGAAGAGAAGTTGCAGGAAGCGATTAGATGGACACAACCGACGAAGGAGGAAGCCACCGCAGGCGGCGGCAGAAGGCGTTGGGGGAAGATGTGGAAGCTTTTTGTCCAATTACCAACAAGGTTAGTAGTAGCTTTGTGCATTATATGAGTGTGGACCCATATATGGCTTGATTTGGAGCATGCAGTGGCCAAAGATCCCCACATAGATACAGAAATCTTATTAGTAAGAATTTCCTCTGAGAACTATGCAATTTGGCTCTCTCAGTGCGCTCCCAACATCCTTGATTTGGACATTTGGTCCACTCATGTTTGTTCACATCTCATGGCAATCTAGTGGCCACTCTCTCATAAGTACTCTCACATGTTCTAAACTCCTTGTCTCAGTTAGTGTGTGGCTGAGAAGCTTAAAAAGATATTTTCTTGTCGCCATCAGCTTGGAATGAATTCGAATTTCTTCCCTCATTTCCCTAATTTTACCAGTATTACCATACTCAGTGACAGTAGTTGGTGATACTTAGCACTAAAAACCATACTTGTCAGCTGCTAATTATGAGTTGTTGCACTATTCACCATTTTGTGATTAGTGTGATTTTCTGGGCTTTTTTTTTTAATATATTTATATTGATGTTGATGAGACATAAAGTTTCTTCATTTAGGAAGTGAATGAATGGTGGCTATTTAGGAGTGTGATGTGTCCTTTGCTCAGCCGAATATTTCGTTATTCTCTTTCTCATAGTTTTCACCTTTTGCATCCGAGACCCTGAGTTCATGTGTTTATTATTTACTGTATTTTTTTTTTTAAAATATAATAAGTATTGTCAATGTAAGTGTGATTGATGAGTAATTCGATAATCAAGCTAAGTATGAATAGACCTAAGTATCACACACCAGGCCACAATACGAAACCAAATTTGATTTTCAAGTGTGAAAAATAAAAGATATACTCCCTATGCCCTTTAATATTGAACCCAGTTGATTAATTTAGGGAGATTACGAAAGTTAAATAAATTACTTTCAATTATTTATATTTATCATTTTTTCCCAAGCTAATTTGTTTGACTTATAAATTGATATATAATTTAATGATTCATATAAGTATTCCAAAAAGATTATGTAACATATGCTGTAATTAAATACTAACATATTTAGATTCTTTAATATTCTCAAATTAATCAACTGGTCTTCTATGGAGTGCAAGTCATGATGAAATATGTGTATATATCACAAAGTTATGGATTGCAGAAGAAAGTGACAGTTTAAAAAATAACTGTGACTTTTCAGGCACCCAACACTTGTTGCCCTTCTCAAGCTCAAATTTGTATCCTTCCACTGCTGCTATGGCTCACCCTGGTTGGAATACAGATGTTAGACTTCACCACCAACATCATAATCACTTGGTTGATCACTTTCTAGGGTCTTCTCCCTCTTCGTCATCTTATACAGAAGCAAACAACAAGAAGCAGCAGCTAGCATTCTTGCAAGGTGATCACAACTTGGCAGTAACAATGGAGAACAACCAGAGTAGCAACGAGCAAGCTCTACCAGTACCACCACCACCTGCTGATTCTGTGTGCCAAACGTTTCTGAGAGCAGCGCCATTATTGCCGGCAGCTCCACTTCACCGGGGCGGCGGAGACCATCACCATGATTCTCACTGTGCTCTCTCTCTTCTGTCATCCCCACAGACGCACACAAGTGGGAGTGGTTTGAGCCAAATGGTGCAGCCTCATCATCAACAACAACGACAAGCCATCTCAATTATGCAGCAGCATCAACCCTTGGGACTGAGCCTCCATGATCATGGCCTGGAGACGGTGGACCCGGTCATGGTTCACCATGGGAGTGGCCATTCTCCGACGACTACGTATAACATGAACGAGGCTCCTCCTCTATTTCCTTTTCATTGGGACTAGAGTGTGAGAGAGAGGGAAAGGGAGATTCTTTTCGTGAGGATTGATTCGTCTTGTATCTCCCAAAAAAAAGGGTTCTCCTCTAGAACTCCAATCACGGACTATTCTATTGTTGCTTTTTATCCCCCTCGTTTTAATCAAGAGAAGGAATTAATTATCCATATATATTCTTACTATTCAAGGATATGATGCAGAAGAAAAAGCCAGAAGTTTCAAAAGCATCTAGATTCCATGGTTACAGTGTATAAATATATATACTGCCAGTAGTAGTTATAAGGGTTTGATAATTGAATCACAAGATTTAAGAAAGTGGTTAAAATTAATTAGAAATAATAAGTATATCTTAAAATAAACTTTTATCTCTAGTATGGTTTTATTTGTAAGAGACAAATAAAAGAAAGAAATAAATATAAGTATCATCAATCCTTTATTAGTGCTTGTTTGAGTTGGGAACCAATTTTAGGGCTCAACATAATCAACATGATGATGAGCACCAAGAGTTAGTCATTAATACAAACCGTTTAGATCTGATTTGAATAGATCATATTGAATTTTCTTACTTTTTCTTTCTCTTTTCCTGGAAAAAATTATCTTAATGTGTAGAATTTAATATTAAGATAATTTCTTAATTGTTAGTAAAGACAAGAAATCAGGCCGGCCCAATGTTTTAGCCCTAGCCCTTTAAGGGCTAGTCTTATAAAATAGAGTCTTCAAATGAAGTCGGATCTAAAAAAGCTAACCCTATAGAGCCGAGGGCTTAAAAGGGCTAGCCTGTTAATAACTATACTCCCAAGTTTTCACGGAGTATGATTTTAGTCTTTAGCATTTTTGACATACATAATTTATTAATTTATATGTATTTTATTTTTGTTATAGAGTTATTTATTTATTTAATTATAAACACATAATAATTATACTCTAATTTTGATGATTTGGTTTATTATTTGTTACCGATAAAAATTATGGATGTATTCATGATTCGGGAGAAGGAATTTATGATATTTTTATCTATGAAGCAAAGACTACTTCTCAAAGTGAAGTAAAATAAAATGTTTTTGAAATTGATGATAATGGTGGAGAAAATGAAAATAATAGTTATCGTACTCATGTTATTTAGTAGTAAACTTCTTATGTTTTTTGAGTTATTGGTGGACAATAGTGCATTTTTTATTATAAATTAGTGACAATGTTTATTTGTTGTATGATGTTTGTTATTTAAATCTTAATATTAACAACATTTATTCGATAGATTAAAATTTTAATTGTTATAATTTATTTATTATATTTCTTTAAAAAAATGTAGGAAAAATAGTTAAAATTTAGAAAAATAGCTTTCGACTATAGCCCGCAAACTCTTGGGCCAGACCTTGGAAAACATATGTTTTTTACCCAGGCCTAAAAGGGCCAGCTTAGATTCTTAGCTCTAACTGACAATTTTTTTTTAAAAAATATTTTTTATTTAAAAATAATCATTTGAAAATATTAAATTTGGATTATTAAAATTCCATTTGAACAGTATAGATCATGGTAGTTAAAATCTCGATTTATCACTGCGATTTTATATTTTTACGATTTTTTTTATTAAAATGATTTTACTAATTTTCCAAACGCTTTTATGTTTTTACGATTTTTTATATTATAATTTTATGTTTTACGACTTTTTATTTATCTTCTGATTTACGTAAAAACTTGATTTTAACTGCCTTGGTATATATCTTATCTCATTGATAAGCTCCTTGGTGCTCATAATTGCAATGAGCACTGAAAGTGGTTCCATTTGAGTTAGTGTTTAAAAAGTATGTTTATATAAATCGAAACCAAACCCATATCATATACCTACCACTTACCCCATAAATTACGTTGGAAAAACAATTTCCACAATTAGTCCAAGCTGGCACTAAATTAATGCCATATATATAATTAATGAAGGGTATAAATGAAAAAAAAGAATATTCAATGTTGAGATAACTCTTGTCGAGTTTTTATAAAAAAGACCAATACAATTTTAATTTTAATTCTTACAAAAAGGGTAAGAGGGATTATATATCAAGCTCCGTATCATTTCTAAGTCTAATTAATATGTTCTAAACAAAATATTTTAAATAAAGTTTTAGGTGTCATGATATTTTAAATAAATTTAATAGTTTTTTATTACTCTATATTGCATAATTATTTTCATCTTTACAAATTTATGTGTTTTTAATGCTAGCTAGTATATTTCGAGGTTTAGGGTTTAGGGACAATGTTTTAATTAATTAGGTGACCTAAATATTATCTTGTTGTTATTTAAAACAAAAACGATAATGCGTATAACAAAAAGATTTGATATATATAACGAAATGAGCTTTGCAGCAATTTACGTTTTGATTCAATACTGTTTTATATTCTTGGTTATTACTGGTTATAATATATTTACAAAATTTAAATAGAGTATTTGTTTTCAATCGAGATCCAATAATCTGACTTTACCGTACATCACTAAGCCAACTCTTTTTTTTTTTTTTGTTGATAGAAAAAAGTTTTGGCGGGGTTCGACACCAGTCCCCCACCAAAGTCAGGACACGGTCTCGGGTTCTATGAGCACTTACTGGGGACCTACGAGATCGCCTACCAAAGGAGTCTCAGTGACAGGAGAGGGGATCGAACCCACGTCCCAATGGACTAATCCTGGATCCCTCACCATCTGTGTCAATTCTCATTGGCTCACTAAGCCAACTCTTAATTTATCACCTAATATATACTCCCTCCGGTCCTAATTATAGGACAACATTTGAGAGTTGGTTTTGATCCTAATTATAGAACAAAATTTAAATTTTTGCCAATTTCTTCCTAAAATACCCCTATTTTATTCTCTCAAGTGTGTTTAATTTTTGGTAAGTATATGCATTTAGGTGTATAAAATTTTCCAATCAATAAAACTCTTAAATTGTTGGATTTTAATTTGTTTATCAATGAGTTAACATTAATTTACTAAAATATATGTGTGTGGGGGGGGGGGGGCGACACATACATATATACTTATATATGTATACACACACGTATAGACATACACAAGCATTATATAAATATGTGTGTGTGTGTGTGTTTATGTATATGTGTGTGTGTGTGCATAGTCATACACTTGTGTGTGTGTGTGTGTGGGGAGTGGGGTGAAGGTTTGTATTTGTGTGTAGATATGTGTGTGTATCTGGGGGGTGTGTGTGTGCGTGTTTTTTTTTGGGGGTTGTAGATATATGTGTGTGTGCATACACATACATACATATGTGTTTACATACACACACAACATATATATATATATAGTAAGACCATCATTTCAATTAGAAAGTATGGAAAAGAAGATTATAGGTTGGAGAGGTATGTTAATGTCATTGAAAATTTATATAAGGGCATTTTAGGGAAATCAGTGAAATTAACTAATTTAACTGCCCTCCTTAATCTCCCCAAAATCGATTAAATATATTCTATAATTAGAACCGGAGGGAATATTTTGTATTTTGTTTTAACAACTATTCTGATCAGTCCAAGGAATAATTTTTGGGTAAAAAGTGGGGGGCTCAAGCCCAATTCATCTCCAAGGAATTTAATATCAACTGTACTCTGTTAGTAAAAGGGGAAAGTGAATTTTATTAAAGGGAAAATTTCTTAAAAACAACTTTAAAAAAATCAGAAGATAAAAGGATATTCTAAATATTCATAATATTAAAAAGGTGTTAGAATGTGATTCATCCTTTTAAAAATTAAGAAAAAATGGCATAATTATCCCTTAAATTAAGAACAAAAAGAAAGGAGTGATTTAATAAGTTTTGAAAAAGGTTTTCAAGAGTTTATATAAGGTTTTCATAATTTTTTATAACAATTTCACAAGTTGCAAATTAAATTTACAAGATTTAATAAGGGTTTTTAAAATCCGGATAAGGTTTCTACAAGTTCTGAAAAGAATTTCAAAACCATCTAAAAAAAATTCTATAAGTCACAAATTTGAATTCACAAATCACAAGATCTGGTAAGAGTTTTAAGAGTTTGGATAAGGATTTACAAGTTCTCAAAATAATTGTAAAACTTCTTTAAAGAATTTTACGAGTTGCAAATTTTAATTTACAATATTTAATAAGGATTTCATAAATTTTGATAAAAGTTTCACAAGTTCTTAGAAGAATTTAACAACTTTCTCAAAGCATTTCAGAAGTTACAAATTTTGATTCAAAAGATTTGATAAGGATTTCACAAGTTCTAATAAATTCTCAAAAGAATTTCATAACTTCGTTAAAGAATTTCACAAGTTGTTGATCAAAATTCACAAGACCTTATAAGAGTTTTACAAGTTCTAATAAAGGTTTTGTTAGTTCGGATAAGGTTTGCAATTAATTCTGTCAAACTGAAAATAACTCTGAAGGACAATTTTAACATTTACTTTTAATTTTGATAAAGGTGAATTAAGCTCTAACACCTTTTTTATATTATGAATATTCAGAACATCTTCTTTATATTTTGATATTTTAAAACTTTCTTTCTAAGGATTTACCTTAAATTTTTATGTTATTATTTTAATTAGAATTTCATATTAAGTGATATTAAAATATTCTTTAAAGGGTAAAGATGCAATTTTACATATAACTTTTGCCTTAGGGAGCATCTAGCACCACGACCTTTTTTTTGGACCAAAACTACACACGACGTTACATTTTGGGAGCAAAAATACCATGGGTCGTTAGTTAACCAGATGTTGACCGTTAAATCTGACAGAATGAATAGTAACACTGGTGAAATTACCATTTTGCCCCCAGTTTTATTTTTTTTAAAAAAAAAAACTAAAAAAAACCCTCCCCGCCGGTGGGCCCCACCACCGGCTGCCGCCGACAACCACCTCTAGCGGCTTTTTTTTTTAAAAAACAAAAAACTAAAATAACCCCTCCCTCGTCGGTGGGCCCCACCACCGCCGGCGACTTTTTTTTTTTTTTTAAAACCTAAAATATACCTCTGATAGCCACCTCCAGTTGGCGGCGGTTGTGGTGTATTTTAGTTTTTTGTTTTTTAAAAAAATTTATTAAAAAAAAAGCCGTAGGAGGAGGCCACCGGAAGTGGCCGCTGGTCGCTGGTGGTAGGGAGGGCAGCCGCCGGTGGTGGTGGGGCCCACCGGCTAGGGAAGGGTTATTTTAGATTTTTATTTTTTTAAAAAAAAATTATTTCAAGAAAAAAAGCCACCGAAGGTGGTCTCTAGTCGCCGGTGGCGGAGTGGCCGGTGGTAGGGCCCACCAATGAGGAGGGTTTATTTTAGAGTTTTTTTTAAAAAATAAAACTAGGGGCAAAATGGTAATTTCACCCGCATTACTGTTCATTCCGTTAGACTTAACGGTCAACGTCTGGTCAACTAACGGCCCGTGGTATTTTTTCTCCCAAAATGTGACGTCGTGTGTATTTTTGGTTCAGAAAAAAGGTCGTGGTATTGGACGCTCCCTGGGACAAAGGTTATAAGTAAAATTGCACCTTTACCCTTCTTTGAATCGCTTAGTAAATGAAATATCATTCATAATGAACAAAGGTAAAAGAAAAAAAAGCTTCCCTTGCCACCAAGGAAGAAAAAAGAAAGAAAGTGAAAATGTAAAATACTAAATTCAGTCTTTAGTATAGGATATAATTAATTTTTTTAAAAGATTAATGAAGTTAAATAAATTATTTTAAAGTTTTTTATTTATCTTTTTTTTATAGCAAACTAATTTGTCAAACTTATAAATCGATATACAATAAAATAATATACAACGTATACTATGATTAACTAACTTATTTAGTTATCTGATTTTCTTCAAAAAAGAGTTAGTTAGATCTTTTTTTTAATAATCAAAATTGGTTCTTATATTAAAGACCAAATGTAGTATATATAATTTGAGAAAATGAAAATTGCTAGTACCTACAAGTAACGAACTAAATTAACATAATATTTAATTAACTTCTTGATATATCTATAAATTATAATTGGACTGAGTGGAATAAGTTAAAAAACACCTTATCAATTAAAATTTCCTGTACTCAAATATTACGTATGGAAGGAATTATGTTAGGAGAACTAAATTTGTTGGACACTTACTTGAATTTGAATTAATTGTTAGTATTTTATACATTTTATTTAAAAATTCAAAAATAAATATTTATTTATTTATTGATTTAACGGTAAATTGGCTACTTTTTAGCTGTTATTTTGATTGTTGATTGATTTGGTTGGTTCATAAACTAATTCATGGAACCTACCTCAATCTGGATTCATGATGTATGTTCTTGAGACAAAGATTAATTATTACTATCATTATAATAAAAATAAAGACACAAACTCAATGACTCATATCCATAGCCATTAAGTGATACCATATCTAAATTGAATGAAAACTTATTACAAAGATTGAAATCTTTATATTACTTGCTCTCGAATTTTCACATACCAATTGTTCTCATTTTCTTTATAATATAATCTGATTATTTCTGTTTATGTTGATTTTGTGTCAATCTGGCTCGGCTTACTTCAAGTACTTTTACAAGGTATGAGATAAAATTGTTTTGACACGTAAAACTGTCATGGCATATTTGTCTTGTACCACATAAAATTGTTTAAAATAAACTCATTCAATTGTGAATCATTATATGCCTTGGGGCTGAAGGGTGAATAATTACTCCCTCAAGGCCATAGTATAACTTATTTTAACTAATTTATCAGAATTTAAAAATGATAATTAACTTATTAAATTCATTTTTAATTGAACGGCATTTCTAATTTTATCTATACTAAATGAGATACTAAAGGAGGGAGAAAATATGAGGAGACATATAAGCATTAATTATTCTTTAAAGTAACTTATATTATAGACTAAATGGGCTTGGCTTTCTTTTCATACCCTTCCATCACTATTTTCCCTCTTTTTCCTTTTTCTATTGTTGAATTAATATCTCAATGATACGGCATAGATTTATCATCTTTTTTATCATCATTTTTTCTTATAATAATTTTTTAATTATAGGATAAATTCAGATCGTTGAGATCTTAATCTAACCGTAGAAAAATAAAAAGGAGGGAAAAGGATAATAATAAGTACAGGAGGAAAGACAAATCTATAAATTATTGTTCAAGAAGCGAACATTATAGACACCTAAGAGTTGATTTCATTTCATATTTATGTTTGAAAAAAAAAAAAAACTACCCCACCGTTTACGAACCAACACGACGAACCGGAATTATACTGGAATTAAATGCATTTAACCTACCCCCAAAAAAAAAAGAGAGATATGATCTGAAGATACAGCTGTGGAAAGAAACAAAGCATCCAAAACAATAAATAGAGAATCCATAGGAAAATCTGATGACTTGTGGCTTCTTAAATCTCATTTACAGCTAATTTAAAGCTAGTAAGCGTTAGAATCTCAAGCCTTAATGAGACCCTGACGTCACTGCCCGCAAACCTTTACGCTCCGAAAAACTATCTATATAAACTCATCTTCATTCTCATCAACTTCCCGTGTGGGACATAATCAGACATGGCATCTATCAATGAGTGCAAAGACGACATTCTTCACAACATTCTGGGTAGATTACCTGCCTCAACCTTCGCAAATGCCTCTTGTGTCAGCAAAACCTGGTACCGAGTCTGCTCTCGTATCCTCTCACGTCCTATGCTTGCTTCAGCTCTTTCACTGAATCCCTCTCTTCTTGTAAGTTCTTCTGTTCAAGCAAATTTGATAAGATAACTTCCCTTGGCATTATATATCTTCAATCATTTCTCTAAATAGTCAGACTCTTACATTTTAGTAATAACTTTGTTCTTGATATTGACTTGCAGGGTGCAGTTGAAGAGGTTACTGAGAAGGTTCTGAGCAAGCCAATTCGTCCACACTTTGCCATAGCTTGCATCAGTGAACAATTCGGCTTAAGCGCGGCTTACCTGCTTGTATAAATATATATATAGAACATCTCATCTCATGTTTGTTTTTCGTTTTCTTCATAACTTAAGGAGTTAGCTAATGACTTAACTTTGTGAACACAGTTGGGTCAAAGGCTAGGAAGCAAGACTCCTTTGGTGACTCATATTGGGAATGGAGTGATGGGCATGGAAGCTCTCGCAAATCAACTTCGAGAAGTAATAATGCGTTTTTCTATTATTCTGTATCATCTTGTTTATGAGTATTCAGCTTTCTTTTTGACAGATAAATGAATCAGATTTTAAAGTATATATTTATATGTTTTGGGAAAGTGCAGGTGAAATGGGATTACTTTGATTACCAAGGCCTTCATCCTCGCGAGGCTAATGGATTTAGTGATGTTAATCGAGGCATTGTTTTGGTGATTGGGTATGTTCCTGGTCTCAAAGTGGATGCTATACCATTAATCCACCCAAAAAATGTAAGCTAGCTAGATTCTTCGTTTGTTTCGCTCTCAATGCAATTTTTATATCTTGAATATGACTATTTGAGAGTGAATGAAAAATTTGTGTATTATGATCAGGATCCTGGAATTAGCAGGGTTGATGAGTTCGTAAGACATATCAAGACCTACACATTCTCTGTTTCTGGATATCACTCCCCTACTGCTCTCATAATATTTGGAGTGAGATTAATTTTTACCCATGATTTACGTCTTTTGGAGGTACTCATTAAAACAATGACATGAACATTGTTTTTTGCTGATTTTCCTGTTACATAGGATCGTAAAAGTGACATGAACGACATTCTGGCAACAATGGGTGAGTCACCTGCATCTTTGGGAGTAATCTAGTAATATGATACCACCTTTGATTCTAAATATAAAATCTATTCCATATTTACTTAACATAGTATTACGTGACAGATCATGGAATAGGAAAGGAAACAGTGATGGTAGGGGATGGAGGAGGCTGCTTTCTATTCACAAGTGAGAACTTCACTATCAATTTTCCTCCTGAATTATACGAACTTGATGCTGTTGCCCTCGTCTTCGCTAGAGACAGACACAAATCTCCTGGTAATAACACTTTTGCTTTCATTTCTATGTAATTTGAGTTGATCAATCTGGTTTTTACTTCATGAGTTTGAACAGACGTAGGAGAGACCAGGTTTCATGTGGCAATGGCGGGGGGTTTAGTGCCATTTGGGCCGAGGTTTAAGGTGGTAGATGTATTGGTCAAAGGTGAGGTCAAATGGACTTGCCTCTCTGCTCTCATGCAAGGATTCGAAACCATGTTGCATTTCGAGGCTGTCATAGAAACTCTCCTTGAAACAGTATCTTTCCATCTATCTATATATATGCTCAAATACTCGAAGTAATGCTTTCTTGTTCTTGTTATAGTATATAAGATCTGCAGTGAAGAGTGTTAATAACTTGGTGCAGGTGAGTGACAGGTGTCCTGATTTGTACATAGGCGTCTCACATGAAAGAAAATACTACTCTGGCAAGAGAAGACTGATAAACAAAGTAGCAGAATCCACATCCTTCCATCAAGTTGTTGGGTAAGATAAAATCAATCATTCACAGAGAATAGTCATAAGAGTGAGCTGTGAAAGCAGCTTTACCAGTGGGCAAGAGAGCCAGTTTTTAAAATTTAAACTCAACCTCTTAGCTACATGATATCAACTTTCATTGTTATTTTAAGTCTCACCTTTAAGATGAATCATATGAATATAACTAAATAAATCATATATATGAAATGGAGACCAATATTTTAAATATAATAAAATTTGAGGGATCAAAACCTCTACTTTAAAATTTAAGGGACTAAAACTAAAATAAGGATAAATTTAAGGGACCAAATATTATATTAACCCAATAAATAACTAATTGGATTGAGAAAAACCCAAAACTAAACTAAGTTAAAGCTGACTAAAGAGCCACATACTTAGAGAACTTTATTTAAGCATCCATGTTAATATAATAACAAAAATATTGTGATATTTGTTGATTGTGATGTTGAATATATCTTTGACCAAAAAAAAAAGTGATGTTGAATATATGAAACAGGGGAGAGGGCGAGTACATTGTGGTGGAAGGGGTAGGGGTGAGACATGGAGACACATTTCTGTTCTATCACAGAGATCTGGAAATTGCAAGAGGAACCAGTGAAGTTGCATTTGAGAAACTGAGAAGGTTGAAGCAGGATGAAGAAGAAGAAGTGTTTGGAGGGTTAATTTTTGCTTGTGCTTCTAGAGGCCAATCATACTTTGGAACACCAAATGCTGATACCTACCCCTTTCATGCCAACTTCCCAAATGTTCCGTTCGCCGGAATATTCTGCAAAGGAGAGATCGGACGCAGTTCTTCATCTTCATCTTCTTCTTCATCAAGCTCTGTGAAATCCTATCAGGAGCTTCTTCAAGAAGAAGCCCCTCCTCATTGCTCTGTTCATGCTTCTAGTGCTGTCTATTTGGCTCTGTCCTATCTTCCTCCTCCATGATTTAATGTGTTTTAGGATAATCACTTTTTTTTTTGGTCAAAAGGATAATCACTTTGACCTCTTATAGAATATACTTAATTATCAAGAAGTCTCAATAATAATTGAAGAGTTTACAATAACAACATACACAGGATAAAAAATGACCATATTTCACTTGTCATTGAGACTTGACTTCTTAGTAATTAAGTCTCTTTTTTAGGACTTTATAATAATTCCCCTATTTTTTAATCTTATAATCCCATCTTGTTTCTTAGCCTTAATCTATTTGTGCCATTTTTATATTTTCATCCAAATAAAGGACAATGTTCCTATTTATTTCTCATACAGATAGAAATATTGGAAATGAAGCAATCTTTAAAGATTCTCTATCAGTGGGACTCCCACAAGAGGAAATATACATATATATAGCTCTACACTGTGGCAAGTGCTTTACACAATTTTTCATATATAATTTATATAAATAATTAAATATAACTATAATAAAACCTAGATGAGGCTCATTGTTGTATTTTTTTTGGGGCAAAAAAAAAAAAGAAAGAAAGAATACAAATGGGTGCACGCAACGCCAATAATAAATTGAATGCACTATGATTGAGCATTAAATATATTATTATAAGAAAACAAAACTAGTAATTTTTTATATTTTTAGCTCAGACAAAAAAATAAATATATTGAACTATTTATTAAATATAAAACTAAATAAAATTTTAAAAAAACAGATCAGCAGGGGATAAGTCGGTAGCTGGCCAGAAAGCTATTGTTCACTGATACAACACTTTAGTTTTATTTGATATAATACTATATATGTTTGGATTAGTTTTTAAAAAATATATTTTTAATTTACGAGACAAGTATGTAAAAAAAGTTTTATCTCAATTTTTTTTTTTAAAAAAAAAAACTTCCCAATCAAACACAAACACACAGATAATGCTCTTCCCCTATGATAAAACATCTGTATACTGGAACCTAATATCTACCAAAGTTTTCGATTACTATTCGTCGAATGATTCGGCAAGGTTCCATTAGATTAATCTCGTGGATGACAATAAAACAAGGTTCTCCAAGAATAATGTTAAACCGAAATACCTGCCAATGCCTTTATCATCAGCATAAAAAATAATTCAACGTAACAGGCAACGAGCAGTAGATATTAGTAATTTCAGCCTTATTTTAAGGAATTTTCATCGGCTATTTGCATCGCTTGTAAAGCTGACATACTCTATAACAAAGAATAAAATGAAAAAATAAATTTACAGGTGATAAATAGCTCTCTGATCTCTGGTTAAAAAAGTTATGAAAGTGACCACCACTGTTTGAAAAAGACAGTGAAAACATAATACTCTCTCTAGTCAAATTTATTATAAGACCTACGAATCCGTTCTTGATACAATTATTTTTTTCCAAAAAAATTAATGAAACTTTTGTAACTCTTTTAACAATTAACTAATTTCACCAACTTCCTCCATGTCATTAAAGTGATCGTGAGAAATATATTTCAATTTATATTTGAAGAAAAAATTAATACTGCAATATGGGATTAACTTGCGGGCAACCAAAAGAAAAAAAAAAAAAAAAGAGGGATTATCTTACTCCTCTGATTTTATTTGAGTCAATTTCAACATGTTTCACCGTAATCAAGAAAATTTATAAACTTCATTAATTTTTTGACCTTGATAAGCTTTATTAATTAATTATGCTTTAAAATTTAACAACTTTTCAATTTTACCCTTATTTAGTATACATCATATTGCATGAGAACAAAGTCTACCCAAATAAAGGAAGTGTAAAATTGTACATTTATATAAAAAACTTATTGATGTGACTTACCCTTGATCTTATTTATAAGTCTAGTTTAGGAAAAATATTTAATCCTTATTATAAGTATAATTTCAAAGTAATAAATGAGTGTTAAAATTTTGCCCTTATTAAAAGTAAAGTCCGTAAGAAGAAAGAGGTGAAAATACCCATTAATAAATGAAGAAAAAATTAGAAAAAAATTATCGATTTAGTTCATATTTATTAAGTTAATTAATTTTCTTTAGTATATGAAAATTATATAATTAATTTGAGCTTATAAATGGAATTCGAATGATTTATACGTATGAGGGAAAAAAATCTTCTCCATCTACCTTATAAATAAACTATATGGGAGTAATAAGAATGCAAAATAATGTCAACAATACTGAGAACTCAAGATGATCGGATTATAACCTATTTGTTTGATGAAAAATTGAGTTGGAAAATTGTGGCTCGATATTGGCACGGCTCAATCAGATTAAAGGACCCAACCCTTGGGAGATTTGATTTGATTGAGCAGTCCCAACATCGCCATCTTCTTCCCAAAACCAACCAATATTCAAATGATTCATTCCATACTATGAACATAAACACTGTATAGAAGAAAATAATACCTCTAATACAGAAGACTTCTGATGTGTTGCTTCCTTCTTCACCTTTCTTTCTCTCTGTTGCCCTTGCTAGCTATCTGATGAAGGATTAATTAAGAATATTGGAGCCTTCAAGTAGGGCTTAGTGTCCCAGTGAAGAATGCAGATCGAGGCAATTTATAGAGGAAAATCTGTCTGCTGAAGGTTACAATAGTTGAGACGTCCAAGTCTATATTTCATTTCTTATTCCTTATATTTTCCATCACAACTATTTCTGCCCCACATTCAGGTTCCTTCTCTTTTCTTAATATTAATGCTTCTAAGCTAGATAAAGGCAAATTCACAATTAATTCCTCCAGTTTTATAAGACTAAGTTGACTTTTTTTTTTTTGAAAAATTAAAGAAGTTAATTAAATTATTTTAGAGTATTTTTTTTTTCTCTCCAAATTAATTAGTTTGACAAATAAAATAATATATAATCTAAGAATACACAATATATGATATGATTAAGTAACTTATTTAACTTTCTTAATCTATTAGAAAAAAGTCAATCCAATCTTATAATTAGGACCAGAGGAGGTATTGCTCAAATCTCTACTTCATGCTCACAGTCACTTTCTTCCTCCCAAAAACTTCAAACAGATATGCATGGTGGCCAATCCTTTTTTTCCCCATATATATTAATAACAATAATACCACTTGACCTGCTTTTTAAGACGATGTCCTAATCCCTCACTACATAAAAGTTTAACGCATAAGAGCCAACTGCCCAATGATGTGCCTTTATTCACCTTTGTGAAGTCTCACAAGGCTTCTCAATATGTTGCAATGTCACCAACATTATTTCCCACACTATGTTTTTTTCAGCATAAGAAAATACCACGGAGAACTGAGTGCAAATTAATATAATTCTTTATTTAATTAAGGTTAGGTTGCATTTAACACTATCAAGTTTCTTTTTCCAATGGCATTCATTGTTCAGAAGTAATTTGTGCTGCATTTAGTACCGTAAAATATTATTTATTTATTTATATTACCTTCTAACTTCCAGTTTGAGGTTTGTGGCTATCACTTCTACCTTAAGTGTCTCATCTTGAACTCGAACTTGAGATCTAATGAAATTTAATGGGGTCTTACATTATTAAACAAACTCTGCATTGGTGTACCCTAAATTATTTTTCTAGCTATCTTAAAGTATTTCTAGTGATAAGAAGTTACTTTAGCATATTAAGTGCTACTAAAAAAAATATTATAAAGTGTTGTATGCAAATTAATTATGTTTAATATATTATCCCTATTACCATTATTTAACAATATCCTCTTTCTTTTCTTTTTTTTTTTTTATAAAAAGAGGAACATGTTGACATTTTTCAATCAAATTTTGATCTCATTATTTTATTTTATCCTAGAGAATTTAGGTATTAAACGTAGTGAATATTAAGTTGTGTTAGGCAAGCAATTTGAAATAAAGAGTATGATTGACTTTGTGAGTTGGGGGGCGGCTCTAGGGTTGGGCCTTTGGGCCCGTCGGTACCGACCCACCAAATTGTGGGGTCTACAATAAGACTTAAAGAATTCTTGCCCTTGAAGTAATGACTAATGACCATTGACTGCATTACGCTACAAAATTGACCGTTTAGTGCCTACTTGTTTCTCATACCGATTATCATTCCCCACCAAACACCTCCCCTCCAATCCCTCTCTGACGATTCAGATTCCTCTACAGTCTTTTTTCCCTCTTTTTTTGGTTAAACTTATCATGATATAATCTTCATTTCATAATTTTATTAATAATTGTGTTTCATTCTCGAGTGATATTATGATAAGGTGAGAGGAGCTTTGAAAGTGAGTGCTGGATGTTGTGGGTGTGTCAATCGGAAAAGTCTCATATTATTTAAGAGGGTTAAGATACAGATTGACCAATAAAGTGTCACGCCAGGAACTCATAGTAAAAATATGTTTTAGGGGCTTATAGGTACCAAAAAACAATTAAAAAGTATAAGCTATCACAATGTTGTTAGAACTAAAGTAATGATTGTTGGGTGTGAATTAAAGATGTCCAAGTGGCTAGTGAGAGGGTTGAAGGATAAGAATGTGAGTGTTAAATAGATATCATTATTCAGAGGTTAATATAAATACCATTATTTAGAGGTTAATAATCTAACTTATACCTCCGATGCAACGGTGGAATAAGCGATCAAGGAGGTAAAGGTGAAGGCGATCTAGAAATGACAACTTATATGGTGACATCTTTATCATCGTCAGCAGGAAGATGCAAGTGCAGGGTGGTGCTTCTTCGAACCTAGTTTTAAGGACGAATATCAACCTTCGAAGAGCAACTGTCAACGCCAATGCAGAGGAGGAGAGATTGGTTTGTCTTATTTGTCGAGTTTTCAATGTGTTGACGCTCAAAGTAGTGAACGCTCACATCGGCAAATGTCTTGCGTAGACGATGAGGGAGGAGCAGTAACAGATGAAAATCACGAGTTTGAAGCCCAAATCGAAGGTGCCAAAGAAGAAGAAGCGCTTAATCATGGAGATCTATGAGGTTGAGATAGTTGTGTTTCATTCTTGAGTGATACTCTTTTTGGTCCTTATTATAAAACATCAACTATTAAATGTATTTGGTTTTTTTATAAGGCACTTACTTGTTTCCAATGAGCATTAATTATTTTTCTCCATGTATGCCCATAATTAATAAATGTAGTGGGTGAGAGTAATAATTAATATGATATTAGAGTTTAGTGCGATTAATATGGGTAATATTAGAAATTATTTAAATTCTATAACAATTTTATTAACTTTAATTGTTTTTATTAATTTATGAGAATTGTTAGTTGATGCCTTATAATAACGATCAGAGGGGGTATTATGATAAGGTGAGAGGAGCTTTGAAAGAGAGTGGTGGATGTTGTGGCTTGTGTGGGTGTGTCAATAAGAAAAGTCTCACACTATTTAAAATTGTAGCAGTCCAAGTGCATATATGGACTATGGTTAACTTGTGATTATGAGTTAGTAACATTGGGTGTGAGCTCTATTCTCTGCAGAGAAATATGGATCTATTTCTTTATTTACTATTATAAATTTGGTGCTTTTGCACCTTATTTTAATTACAATAAAATTGATTTTTATGGGTTAGGAGGATCCATGATTTTTATCCCTGTATTGAAGGATTTTTCATGTTAATAATTTTAGTAATGTATTTATTTAATTGCTCCTTATAAATTCTTAAAAGTGATGAAAATTTGAATATGTTGCGTGTTGAAATTAATCCACAAGTAAAGACACTTGAATTTCAAAAATTTTCGCATTTTGATTGATATATACTCCCTCTGGTCCTTATTATAAAGTACCAACTATCAATATTTTTTTGTTCTTATTATGAGGCACTAACTTACTTTAACTAACTCATTTTTTTCCATTATGCATTTATTTTTAACTATAAAGCTACTTCATTAAAGTAGGGGTAAAGTTGGAAATATTTATTAATTTTAGACCTAATCAATGAATTAACTTTCATTCCTTAGTTTATGAGAAAAAGTAGTTGGTGCCTTATAAGATCCAGAGAAAGTATTTAGATGCGTGTTTTAATTCTTTTTCTGAGATGGTCAAACGAAAAGCACACGTGACATTAGCGCATTTCTTCCTAAGGGAGAGGCACATGCATGGCACGTGAACCAAAAGAATAACAAGTGAAAGAGGAAGACAGATAACCAAAGAAAGATGCTTCTGTTTATTGATTGCTTGGCTCATCTGTATAAAATTGCGATACTTGAAAGAGAGGAACAATGTTCAGAGAAGCAACAAAGCCTTTGCTCTCTTACAAGCAATTCCTTATCTCTTACAAGAAAAAAACACTCACAAACACGTACGATGAAGATAAAGTCCATCAAATAGAAATTGTCTGTTTTTTTTTTAAAAATAAAATACTCAAGTTCATTTGCTCAAGAGAGCAATACACACAAATTGATCGCTCAAGAAAGAAAGTGTTCGTTTTCACTTGTTTTTTTTTTTTGGTACATTTGGTAAGCTGGGTTCTAAAAGCTTATCAGGGTCAGGACACGTCTCTGAACTTAAATAAAGTTAAGCTTATCAGGGTCAGGACACATCTCTGAACTTAAATAAAGTTAAGCTTATCAGGGTCAGGACATGTCTCTGAACTTAAATAAAGTTAAGCTTATCAGGGTCAAGGCATGTCTCCGAACTTAAATAAAGTTTATAAAGGTATTTACAAACCACTCACCAATAAAGTTCTCACATTGATGGAATTTGAATGTGTTAGGTTTCTCTCATCATCCTTTATAATCTCTAAATCACATATATCTAATCAATACAATATTACTTTAACTTTTCTTTCATTTTTCTAATTAATGGTTCAGATGAGACCGATGAGAGAAAAGGAGAAAAAGATAAGGAGAGATTCTTCTTTCAATTTGAACCCACGATTTTATAGTTATGAGGTAATATTTTTACCAACTGGACCAATATTTATTGGCAAGTGTTTGTTTTAACTTTCCTCTAGGGGGTGGGGTGGCAGGAGATCCTTCTCTGAGGTAACTGGGCCTGTCCTCTTGTGTCTGTATTTCACTGGCTCGTGTTCTCCAGCCCAAAACTTTTTTTTTTAAAAAAAATTGTATCGGCTTAATGCTTTCAACTTGTCCACTTTCAGTCACAAGGCCCAGCTTCGATATTGTCTTCTCTCCAACTAGGCCTTACACTTTGTTATGTTTATTTCCTTATGCCTTTTCCCTTACTAACCAATGTACAAATAGATAATTATAGTACTCCTTCGGCACTTATTTAGGAAATTCATCTTCATATGAAAATGTAAGACATATTATTCTTGGCAGAAAAAATATATATTTTTATATTTATCAATTTTTTTCTTATTGACATTTTATCAATAATAACTAAGGAAGAGAAGGAATAAGATAATTAAAGAAAATGGCCCTAAGAGTTTTAAGAAAATACATGTAATATTACTCACTCTCTCTGGTTCTTAATATAAGATATGTTTAAGGAGTTGATTTTGATTCTAAATACAATACATTATTTTTATATTTATCAATTTTTTTTAATTCACTTCTATTAATGCTTTCTCCACTATAATCAAAGAGGAGAGCAGATCATGAGGAATTAAAAGAATGATTATAGTGTTTTAGAAAATATATATTATATTAATTAACTTAAATAAATTTTTAATCTAATTAACTTAGATAAATATATCTTCTATCAAAGATCGGTGGAAGCAACTTAATTAACTTTTTTAATAAAATAAAATAAAATAAATATGTCTTTAAGAATGTGAGGGAGTGGTATAAATTTTGTAAGCGTTTGTTATCTAACACGTACAAAACAAACCAATGGCAGATAAGACAAACCTTAAAATTAAGGTGACAGCAAAAAGAAAAACGCAACTATCTACATATGGTGTATGATGTACTCCGGATCTTATCTCCCCAAACAAAAGCACGTTACGTAAAGAAGATAAATTTGTAACCAAGCGAATTAATAATGCATAATTAAATCAAGCAAACCCCTTGCATGTCACGTAACCCTAGTTCCTTTTTTAATAATAAGACCTACTCTAGTTCTAATCTAAGAAAAGAGCTGTATAAAGTCTTTGATTCATGATTTGTTAATCGCAATGACTTGATATATTTTTATACACATAAAACAACACTAGTATTCTACTGGGTTTTATACGCAACAATGTACTCGAATTTATATTATTTTCCCTAATAAAATTTTGAGACTAAGATTTTTTCCCTGTAATTTAAATACTCACAACCCTGGCATTCGCATAGATAATTGGGAGATGGGGAGGTATCCCTTCATGCGGCTCTTAGCTCATTGCAAATTTCAGCCATCCATTCTTTGTGTGGATGCTCTTACTCACTCCCAAATCCAAAACTAGTGAGACTCCCTTCTCAAGTAGATAACTCTATTTTTTTTAAAAAAAAAAATTTTAAAGAAATTTTTAGGAAAGAGGTTGGGTTCAGTTCACCCACGATCCAAATGCAATCGAAATCTCCCTTCTTCTTAGGAGATATCAATGTTGGGCAGGGTAAACCATTTATTACTCTCAGGCGTTTACATAGACACTTAAAAGGTAGGATGCCTCCCCTAATGCTTTGACCAACTACAGGATTGAACTCTCTCCCTGTAGTGAGAAAATCCGATCTCTTTTCCAGTTGAGCCCAAGAATAAGAGGATAATAACTCTATTTTTTGTTTGGACTATCTATCTTGTATACTCACTTCTGTCCTAAACATAAAGTGCAATGGTTTTTTTTTTTTTTTAAAAAAAATAAAGAACCTAGATAAATTGTTCAGTCATAATATATGTTATTTATCATTATATTATATATCAAATTATTAGTCTGTCAATTTAGTTTTGAGAAAATATGATAGATAGACATACTTTAAAGTGGTTTATTTAGCTTCGTCTACTATTTTCAATAAAATCAATTTAGTCTTATATTTAAGATGTGAGGTAGTATTTACAAATTCATTGTTTTAAACATGGTTTAAAATGTTCATTGGCCAAGACAACTTTAATATATAACATGTTGAATTAATTCCTTGGTTTATATAAAAAATAAATAAATAAATTCCTTGGTGCTTTAAGTAGTCTCCAATTCTAGCACGCGCCTATTTTTTATTTTGTGTGTGTTTAAATTATCTTTTGAAGAATAACTTTTACGATTTATAAAATAAAAATATAAGAGTAATTTTATCTCAATTTACAAAATATAGCTTTTGAAACTATAGTTTTAGAAATCACAACCACACATTTCATGTTGCCCGTTGTATTATAAAAAATAAAATAAAAATCATTTGAATAGTTTAAGATATTTCTAAAGCTTGAAACCGTTTATTGTCGTGTGCCTATAAGCATTTATTCTGTGCTTATAAACATATATTTTCATCAATGGAGTACCATGACTTCCCTGGTCAAACATGATTTGTTCCTGTTGTAAATACACTTATTTCTTTTATCTTCCTTTGATTAGATTTTTTAAAATAATTTTCTTACCTGTTTTCATACATTTTCTATCTATTAAAACTCTATAATCACACAGTAATATAAATAGATTTAGAAAAAAAAAGACAAGAAAATATTACTTAAACTATAAAATATCAAATCACTTTTGTTGCTTAAAAAAGTATTGGCATTGACTATAAGAGTATAGTAATTGACAATTTATTTTAGTAGAAATTAGTTAATTTAAGATTTTAAAGTTCAAGTAGTATATTTTTATCTTTTTAAAATAAAAACTCAAGTCATTGTTTTTTGCAAGGATCTGGTCAAAGATTGTTAATTAATCCTCTTTAATACTCCTTTCAATCCCTTTTACAAGGAACAATTATCTAAATCATACGGTTTAAAATATTAGTTTAAAGTAATAAATGTGTAATTTTTGTTGTTGTTCTTCTTGATTACACCCTTGTTTAAAAAGAGAGTGCATGAGAAATAATGTGTAAAAAATTATTTCAGAGAAATAATGAGTGACTCATACTCTCTCTAATCCTAAATATAGTAGATTGTTGATTTTTTTTAAAGAGATTAAGGAAACTAAATAAGTTATTTAATTATATCATATGTTGTGTATTCTTAAATTATATATTAGTTTATCAGTCAAACTAATTAGTTTGAAAAAAAAATAAAAATTTAAACATTCTAAAGTAATTTAATTAGTATTCTTAATGTTTTAAAAAAAATCAACTTTATTTTATATATATTGTCGGATAGAGTATTTAAAGAGAAGAAGAAAAAATTGGTTTCAATTTTCAAAAAAGTGGGTTTGTTCCCTATACTTTCTTTTGTTTTTGATAGAAGACATATTTTGAGAACTGATCCTAATTTTAAATATATACAAAGTTTTTATATTTATCAATTTTTTCGTATTTTACTCCTATAGATCCTCCTCACAATAATAAAGGAGAAGAATAATGAAGGAGAAAGGATGAGAGAAATAAGAAATATGACTAAAATGTTTTTTAAAAATATATATTATATTAACTTATTTAAATATTTTGTTTAATCTCATCTAATGAAATAAGTATGTCGTATCAACAACTGAATGCTATCAAGACCAAAAAGGACCAGAAGCCGTGTTCACATTTGGTGCCCATCCCCTTATGTGCTGCCCATCCCTCTAGGGATGGGCATAATTTTTTTTTAAAATTTTTTATATATTGTATTTATTTATATTTAAATTATTGGTGTAACAAATAAATATTATTAAATGTAGGATTGAAAATTAATTAATTTGATATATTGGATGAAAAAAAAATCAGAAAATAACATATAATTTAAATATAAATAAATACAATATATATAAAAAAAAATATGCCCATCCCTCTAAAAAAGGGATGGGCACATAATAGGCATATAAGGATGAGCACCAAATGTGGACTCAAGTAAATAGCTTAGAGCTAGTTTGGTTTGAGGGATGGGAATGAGAGAGAGAAAACTTTTACTCCATTCTTTACAAAAAAAAACCCATGTAAATTTTTTAATATTCCTAAAATATACTCTCAACAAAAAAAAATATCCCCTTCATTAATGATAATTTGGTCAATTCCCTTCTTTCCACACCTTCTCTTACCACACTTTCCATCAAACCAAACACACCCAACTGGCCCTGCGTTGCACCTGCGTTTGAAGTTTGAACTTTGGAGGTGGAGTACTTTTCTTCTTCAGAGAGCGAATTGCTGACGTGTCGTCCTCATATTCCTCCCATTTACTCGGATTCGTTTCTCCTTTCTCAATTCCCCATTTTGTAGGGTTACTTTCTTTCTTCCCCCCATCCTCTTCCCGCGCACTTCCCGGCCGGTGTGTTTCTCCGGGAATCTTTTGCCGACGAGGTTCCCGAGAGCCATTTTTCTTATTCCCAGATTCAGCCCAATCCATTACCTCTCTCCTCCTCTCTATTTTCGGTTGACTTCCCCCACTTTCTAGCTCGGAATCCTCATTGACAGTTTTTAAATTTACCTCTCTCGGGATTCAGCGGTATTCTTTGTTGTTTCGTCCTTCCTTTCTCTATACGTAAGCTGAGGATTATAGTTTTTGGTGAGTTTCTTCCTCTTGTGTTATCTCGTATTTTTATTTTTGCGACATGGCTCCCTTTGAATTCGATGGAGGCGTTCGAAAATGGATAAATAACTTTCGACACGGGGAATAATTTTTCTCTTACTTTGGGAAAATAAATTCGATTTTTCCCCTGTGCGATGCTTCTCCATCTAATTTGAAATTCGTTTATGTGTTTTGATGTTGATATGGTTGCAGGAATTGGGCCGGTTGCGTTCGCAGATGGCTAGTCAAAGCAGTTCTTCCCGAAGGAGTTTTTCATCAGTGCAGGGGAAGAAAAAATCCCCTCAGAATGGAGCGTCTGAGTCTAATGCTCGGAGATCTCTATCCTCTTCACGCCCGCCGTACGTTCTTGAGCTGCTATATTATTCTCAGTTCCCTAACATTTTTGCTGAAAAAAATTAATCTTGGTTCCCTATTATATGATTGTGGTTTCGCAAAGAGATGGTCCTCGGCTTTTTGTTCAATCTTCTCGGTTCTCTTTAAAGTTGATTTCTGTTGACTTCCCTGCCTTATCTCTTGTTTGGTGAGTTATGCATCGGAGAGTCAAAAATTTTCATCGTCAATGTCGTCTGAATAATGTTTTTAAAACTATAGAGAGATTTTTAAAGTGAAAATTTTCTTCCAGATATATTTTCAATCTTAAATATGACATTATCCGTCGTCTTGATCATTGGCTTTTTAAGTTTTCGCATGTAACTTCGCGCTTATTAGAAACAGATATTCAGGTTGGCAGGTGCCATAATTGGCAATCTCAGTCTTTTCAAATCACTGTATAACACCTCCCCCCGTTTGGACTTTATATTGCCTTGTCTCATTAATTGGTTTGACTTAATTAATTCAAATCACTGTATAACACCTCCCACCGTTTGGACTTTGATAATCAGATTAACAGGAGAGCGTACGGTGAAATCATTACGATTGTCAAAGGCCTTGACAGTACCTGACACAACTACTGTGTCTGAAGCTTGCCGTCGGATGGCTAGTCGCCGAGTTGATGCTCTGTTATTAACTGACTCTAACGCTTTGCTTTGTGGAATACTTACAGACAAGGTATGAGTCATATTTATCTTTGATTTTGCACCTTGTTTTGTAGTCTAACAAATATTAGCGTCTAACTTATTTTGTGATTAAAGGATATAGCAACAAGAGTTATTGCTCGTGAGCTTAATCTTGAAGACACTCCTGTTTCAAAGGTTATGACAAGAAATCCAATATTTGTCCTTTCCGATACTCTTGCTGTGGAAGCCCTCCAGAAGATGGTACAAGGTTGGTATTGTGCAGCGAGGTGCACACACCTTTTCATGATTGTTGCTATTTGAAGTCTCACTGTCTGAATACAGATCTGATAGCTGACCTTGTTTGCAGGGAAATTCAGACATTTACCAGTGGTGGATAATGGAGAAGTTGTTGCCTTGCTTGACATAGCGAAGTGTTTATATGATGCTATTGCTCGGATGGAAAGGGCAGCTGAGAAAGGAAATGCCATTGCTGCTGCTGTTGAAGGTGTTGAAAAACATTGGGGGACATCTGCTTCTGGTTTGTTCAACATTCCCCGTTTTACTTTTTGGTTTCTGATCAGGGCATTATTGGATAAATCTTGATTGTAATTAGGTTCTCACTTCTCAGTAGCTGAGTTTAATCTTTGGTTATTCTGTAGGCCCTAACACATTCATTGAGACTCTTCGGGAGCGGATGTTCAAGCCCTCTTTGTCTACAATCATTTCTGAGAATTCAAAGTAGGTAATACTTTCTCTGTTTAGAATGAGGAAGGATTACCTGTTTGCATGCTTGCAACTACTGTCCTGGTTCTTTTAACAGGCTCATAAACTTTTCAGGATTGTAACAGTTTCACCAACAGAATCAGTTTTGACAACAACAAAGATGATGCTTGAACTTCGTGCAAGCTGTGCCATTGTGACAGTTGATGGAAAATCTCGTGGCATTCTTACGTAATTTTTAGGCCCTTAAAGTTTTACCCTCTTATTTATGATGGGCTATATTTTGACTTTTAACACCTGTGGAATTTTAGAATGATATTCTTTTGTGGTCATTTATCTGTCATTTTGTTAGTTTAAACGCTTTGGTATTTCAGTTCAAAGGATATCTTGATGCGGGTGATTTCACAAAATCTTCAACCAGAGTCAACTATTGTTGAGAAGGTATTTCTTCCTTTCATTTCTGCTTTAACCATTATTAGATTTTGCCATATGTATAAATATGATAATATATGTACAACCACATGTTAGAGCCACTAAATAAGTGAGAAAGTATGGGGAAATTGAAACTGATATTCTCTTTACGGTGGGGAAAATGATAGAATACGGAACCCAAAGCTTCCTTCTATTAGGAAAGCTCACAGACAGAAAGAAACAACAATGGAAAATAAACTCACTCGGCCTGGTTTTCGAGAGACCAAGCCCTCTTTCATGACTAGCATTCCAACTGCCTGCCTACACAAAACTACCCTGCCCCCATGTAACGCACTCCCACTAACTGACACTGTCAGGGGTTCATTACTGAGCCTTACCCCACATTATCCCCATTCCGCCCTTCCTTCTCAGGTGTTCTAGGGCTAGAATCAGACATGAGCCTCGAACTCCTCTTAGCTCTTCCCTTATAGCGCAGATCCCAAAATGTATTAGGCCCAACACCAAATCACTCTTCTCATGTACTTGAAGAAAAGAGTGGTCTCTGAAGTTAACCCTTCTCATTTTTCTGTTTTTTGTTTTTTTAACTATCATTCAATATACCCTGCAGGTCATGACTCCCAACCCAGAATGTGCAACGATTGACACTCCAATTGTTGATGCACTTCATACTATGCATGATGGAAAATTTTTACATCTTCCTGTGGTTGATAGAGGTATCGTAATGATATATGTGATGCTCAAGTGGGTTTTTCTTTCATTAAAGTGTTAAAGACGGTTTGTACATGAGCATTTATTCTGTTTGGCTTGTTGAAACAGATGGCAATGTAGTTTCTGTAGTTGATGTGATTCATGTTACTCATGCTGCTGTGACCACTGCAAGTCAGGTGTGTTGCCTTAGACTGTGATGTCCAGTGATATCTTTTTAGTCTCCTTGCAATACTAGTTGACTGAATTTACATGAGTTGACTTGCATAGGTGCACACCGTACACGCAAGGCTGTAATCAATTTTCCTTGCATTTGTTTTCCAGGCTAATCAATCTCTGTGTGTGTGTATTCCATTTTACTTAATGTTATACAAAGTTTTCTTTTTTCCTAAATTTCAAATAATGTTTGGACTCTAGTATTAGTGAACATGTAGAGAAAAAATCTTCTGCCTAGATGTCTTTGACTTGTCACTTTCTTTTTGGTAATTAGTCATTACAGTAACGTGATAACTTTTTCCTCAATAGCTTTTGTGATGTACTGTAAAAGCTTCAACTTCCCCTTAAAATATTAGGCTGCCATTGTTTTTGTGATCAAGTTTCCTGTTATGTCATCAAAATTATTCTGTTCTTGTGAAACTCTGCTTCGTTTTACTTTTCAAGCAGGTTGGAAATAGTGGCAGCTTTAACACTGAAGCTGCAACCTCTCTGATGCAAAAGTTTTGGGATTCAGCCATGGCATTAACTCCAAATGATGATGACGACGACAATAGAAGGTTATATATGCATTGGTGGTGCTACATTCCAATTTTTTAATACACTTATTAGTTATTACTCACATTTTATTAATAATATGCCAGTGATAGTTCCTTGAAATTGCCATCGGAGGGAGGAGATACTGCAAAGTCTCTTCCTTATCTTTCATCAAGCATGACAAATACATTTTCCTTCAAAATACAAGATAAGAAGGGACGAATGCATCGATTCACTTGTGGTATGCAATATTGTGTTAAAAATTAGAGCTTTGATTATTTTTGACTGCATTTGGATGGTGGTTTCAACCTTTCGTTTGTTTGTTTTGTTCCCTGTGGTTCTTTCATGAGTCTTACTCTTGAATATGACTTAATCATATTTCCCTGTTAAATTGATGCATAAATCTATATATCATGTGATGTTTGTAGTTCTGACTTTAGTAATTCACTAATGTTAGGACAGTGCTATTGTAGTAAGATCGATCCGCTTCTGATTTTGTCAATAATGCAGAGATCTGACTGATCTAATCTGCCTGCTCTTATATTTTCGTGGTTGCTTGAGCAAGTAATTATTGTTTGGTTAACTTTACATGGTTGCTTGCAAGTTCAGATACTCGGAATTTGACAGAGGTTATAACTGCCATCATTCAGAGAGTTGGTAGTGAAATTGACCCGAACAATCTGCCCCAAATTCTGGTATCCTTCAACCTTTCAAGATGTAATATTTACTATCTTAAGGTTGGCCAATATGTTTTCCTTTTTCCCCTGATGCCAGCCAGTTACATTTTTGTTTGCAGTATGAAGATGAAGATCATGACAAAGTTATATTGGCTACAGATAGTGATCTTGCTGCAGCTGTTGACCATGCAAGGTCGACTGGTATGAAGGTATGGCTGGATCTGATTGCTGTCTAGGCTTTGTATTGGATTGTTCTTCCAATGGATGCTTTGATTTTGACCAAACCAAGAAAGATTCACAAGTCCCCCCCACCCAAAACAATCCAACCTCACCCCAAAAAGATGAAAGAAGCGAACCAGACGTTGAGATGGTTTGTTGACTCTGGAAAGATAAAATTTTGCAGGGATTGAAATTGCATTTAGACTACTCAGGAACAACTGGTCGTAGAAAGGGTTCTGGTTCGGGAAGCTTGGATTACGCTAAAAGATCAGATGCATGGGCTTCAGCATACAGCACTGTTGCAGCTGGAGCTGCCATTGTTGCCGGCTTAGGCTTGTTAACATACTTGAAGCGTGCTTCATGAGAATGAGAGTAGCAGAATGGAATCTGGATTTGTGTACTAGTAGAGATCAGAACTGAAGCCCACTGGGAACGCCAGCGCGATGCAGTCTTTGCCCTTGCCAGTCTGTATGTGCGAAATTTTTGTACGAGTGCATGCATTTATACATAAAAATTCCAAATGTATTTGTCATTATTTCATTCCGGTGCTGGTATTGCGCCGTCTGGGATGCATCATCCTTGAATGTTTTGTATATTGTGGAAATAAAGGATGTGCAGCGTTAAGATTGCTGGGGATTGTGTGCAAGTAATAAGTAAACAACCATCAAGAGGATGTTGTGGGTTCTTAAAGAATCATTTGATCAGTTTTTGAGTTGATTAACATTGATCATTTATGTATTATGATTATCCTTTTAGTTAAAGCTCCTGGCACGACACGACCAACAGTTCCAGTATATGCCACATGCAAATGATCGGAAGGGATGAAATTGTAATGAGCAAGTATTTCCCTTGAAATTCTACATTTTTTTATTTTGGGAAAAAAAATTGGGTCAGCTTCATTCTCATGTACGGGCATTGAGCCCAAATTTGGGCTTTAGTCGATTTCTGTTCCTTTTTTAAATCACCGACTCAGTCCATATCTGTTCAGGTGAAAGTTTTTCTCATACTCCTCATGTTCTAATTATAAGATAATATTTGAGAATTGATTTTAATCTTAAATATAAGATATAATTTACATACTTTGCCATCTTTTTATAATTGACCTCTGTTAATGCTCTCTCAACAATAATCAAGGAGGAGAGTGAATAATGATTAAGAAAGTTGTTTAGAATATATATATAAACGAACTTAACAAATATTATTAATCTAATCAAATTAAGTAAACATATGTCATATTAAGGATTAGACGAGGAGTATAAGTCAAAGTAAAAACACTCTCAGCTTTAATATAGAATTAACCTTTTCTTTTAACAGTATATGATTCACTTTGGTAGAGAAAAAATAAGATTAATTTTGTATGCGGCTAATGATCGAGAAAAATTAAATAAATAATTCTAAATAAAATCAATATAAAATAAATAATAATAAATAAAATATTGTCAGTGAGGTCTCCTTAAATATACAAGCAAGTGATTTCGTGTTCAAACCCTAGCCATGCAGTCTCGATAATTATGATAATTATTTGGAGGTAGAGAGCTTTCTTGCATTGTGAGACCATATTTCCGCAAACTAGTATGTTTCTTGTAGTGGTGGAAAATTACAAAAATGAATTATAATTATCATTTAATAATGTTTATTCTAAAGTAGAATAATACGGATACAAAAGTTCTTATATTTGGATGAAGAGAGAAATAAGAGGAAAATATGGAGAGAGAATCTTAAGTTTGAAAACTTCCATGACTAGTAAAAAAATTTGCTATTTTTAAAATTTTCCCCTCCATTTAAAGGTAAGGTTACTATAGATGAATCAAATCCACAGGAAAGCATAAAACTCCGAAACCAGTTTTCCTAGTCATGGATGAATAGAAAGAGTTTTTCTACACCTACACTGTCTAAATTTGATCTGAATAGTTTAGATTTATTTTTTTTTTTAGTTATCAATTTTTAAATGAAAAAATTATTTTTTAAAAAAATGTTAGTTGAAAGATTATTTTTAATTTAGATTCTCTATCCATTATAATAATTTTCTTAAAAATAAAAATTAAAAATCTTGACCATGCAGATAAGAAAAGTTCTCCCAACTCATCAAAGAAAACTGGTTCCATACAACCCCTGATTAGCAAATCCATCAAAATCATACCCAAAAACGTTCACGTGAAAAATAAAATAATTCCAGGCAAGTTTCACATGCATACCTTTCTGCATATTCCCCGTCCCCACAAGACTCGTCCATATTGGCATTTCCTTAACTTCTTTCTTCCACATCCCCTCTCAAGCTTTTTTTTAATGATTGCAATACAAATAAACACGTAGAGTTAAAAACAGAGTTCGATTGTTTTACCCTCTGACAGTAAGTATTACTACTATAATACATGGTCCAAAAAATCACTGAGTATTATTACACCCAGGATTAAAAAAAAAAAAACCAAGGTGTTCGACAATGGAGTACGTGAGCTATCAACATAAATACCCACAAAAAGGTTACTTTCCGTTCTCATTTCATTAATTTCTTCTCCTTATCTGCAGCCTCCATTGAAGGTAGTACAGCAGTAACGTGCAAATCCAGAAGCTTCTAAGTTCTATCCATTTCTCTGCTTTCTATTCTCTACACCCACTAAGCACAAATCTTGCTCCAGCGATACGGCTTTGCACTGTGTCTGAATTCACCTCGTATTCCATTTCTTCCTCCCTCGCTGGTGTTACTGAAAACCAAAACCCATAAAAACCCAATTCTCAAAATCCGTCATTTCGAGGCACAATGGGAGGTACCAAACCCAGCAGATTACTTCACCCATTTTGTTTCATCTTCTTTCTCCTTCTCACTCTGCTATGTCTGCTTCCACCGACTTCCTCACAGAAGCAACAACCCATCAAAACTATTGTAGTTTTGGTTATGGAGAATCGCTCGTTCGATCACATGCTGGGATGGATGAAGAAAGCCATCAATTCATTGATCAATGGGGTTACGGGCGAAGAATGTAACCCGGTTTCCACAAACAGTTCGAAACCCGAATCAATTTGCTTCACAGATGATGCGCAGTTCGTGGATCCGGATCCGGGCCATTCGTTTGAAGATGTGGCACGACAGGTATTTGGGTCTGCTTCTTTTCCTTCCATGACGGGATTTGTAGAACAAGCATTATCTATGTCTGAAAACCTCTCTGAGACTGTAATGAAAGGCTTTAGACCTGAATCTGTGCCTGTTTATGCTGCTTTAGTTCGAGAATTTGCTGTGTTTGATCGGTGGTTTTCTTCAATTCCGGGCCCTACACAGCCAAATAGGCTTTTTGTGTACTCTGCTACTTCTCATGGCTCAATAAGCCATATTGCTAAGCAATTAGCAAAAGGGTATCCCCAGAAAACCATATTTGACTCTCTCCTAGAGAATGACATGGACTTTGGGATATATTTCCAGAACGTTCCCACAACCCTGTTCTATAGAAATCTAAGGAAATTGAAATACATATTCAAGTTCCATCAGTATGATCTGAAGTTCAAGAAGGATGCTAGAAATGGGAAGCTTCCTCCCTTGACAGTGATTGAGCCTAGGTACTTTGATCTTATAGGCTTCCCTGCGAATGATGATCACCCATCTCATGATATTGCAAATGGACAGAAGCTAGTGAAGGAGGTGTATGAAACTCTGAGAGCAAGCCCTCAGTGGAATGAGACTCTTTTTTTGATTACATATGATGAACATGGTGGGTTTTATGATCACGTAGAGACTCCTTTTGTCAATATTCCTAGTCCAGATGGGAACACAGGACCTGCTCCATATTTCTTCAAGTTTGATCGGCTAGGTGTTCGGGTGCCCACTATTATGGTCTCACCTTGGATTAAGAAAGGAACTGGTAAGCTCAAAACAATGTTCTACACCATGATGAGATTGAGAATGCTGGGTTAAGTAAAGAAGTCGTATGGTCATGCATTATCTAATCTTGAGGTTGATGTGTTTGCTTGTTTAGCTTCAGTTAAGCTGTGTTTCTTGTCGGTTTAGCTTGTAGATTTATTTACTTAATGATTTCGTCTTTTGTTTCAGTTGTAAGTGGCCCCAAAGGACCAGCTCAAAGCTCAGAATTTGAGCACTCTTCTATACCTGCCACCATTAAGAAGATGTTCAACCTTTCCTCTAATTTCTTAACTCACAGAGATGCATGGGCTGGCACTTTCGAGAGTGTTGTTTCAGAGTTAACCTCACCCCGAACGGATTGCCCGGGTATTCATTTCCTTACCTTATTTATGTTTATTTTGTTAAAAACATTCACGTTTAATAAGTATACAGTACACTTCCGATTTTCATATATTTATTAGGAGAATTGGATAACAAATACCTGAACTACTGTTCTTTGCTAAATTTCTAGATTTAGAAACATACAAGTGAATATGAATCCTAAATCAACAAAGGAATACGTACTAACTCTGGTTTTTAATAAAAGAGCTCGTTCGTACACTATAGACGAGTTCTTGCATTAAGAATCAGAGGTACTAACCTGTAAGCTATTGCAAGCAAAAAGTGGGAACAAAGACTGAAAGACACATCATCTTTGACTTAATGATCATATCTCTCCCATTGTGACTGGTGAATAAAATGATAATGAAAACTTGGAATTTTTGTGTTGTAGAAACTTTGCCAGATGTGACTCCTCTGAGGAGCAGTGAAGCAAAAGAAAATGGCGGGTTATCAGAGTTTCAAAGTGAGTTAGTCCAATTGGCTGCTGTTCTAAATGGTGACCACTTCTTGACCAGTTTCCCAGATGAAATGAGCAAGAATATGAGTGTAAAGGAAGCTCATGATTATGTGAAAGGAGCTGTTTCAAGATTCATAAGAGCCAGCCAAGAGGCCATCAAGCTTGGGGCAGATGAGTCTGCTATTGTAGATATGAGATCATCCCTCACTACCAGATCTTCACCTCATAATTAAAAGGAAAAAGAATAATATAGGGTTAAAGTGCAATTTTAGCAAAGAAGTTTTTCAACAGGATCATTTGGCACAATTAAATTTTAAAGGATGCAAAAATAGACATAATATTTTTAAAATGATATTATTTTGGCAATTCCGTTAACTTGATCCAAATGTCCGTTACAAAACTAGAGGGAGAACAAGTAGGTCTTACATAAACAACAGATAAACGTTTGGGCCAATTTAACATAATTGTTAACTTTGCTCTATTTATTAAAAAATGTGTCTACTTTTATACCACTCAAAACTTACCTGTTACTCATAGTGACAAATTTTGTTACTAAAATTGCCCTTTAATCCATTACCATATTATTGTTGTTTGTCCCTACCTTTGTACCTAGTTAAGGATGTGTCATGTACCTAAGCAATCATTTTAGGGTAGATACTTGAAAGCTATATAAAGTGTACAATTGAAAGAGTAAAAGGAAAAATTAAAAATTCAAGTGACTGTAGCAAATTAGCAATCACCTTTTCTATTTTTATTGTTACTCCCTCCGGTCATAATTATAAGACATATTTAACTGATTTTGGAGAGATTAGGGAGGGGAGTTAAATTAGTTAATTTTACTTATTTTCCTAAAATGCCCTTATATAAATTTTCAATGACATTAACATACCTCTCCAACTTAGAATCTTCCTTTTCATGCTTTCTAATTGAAATGATGATTTTGCTATATATACATAACTAACACACACACACACACACATACACCCCCCATAGACACACACACACAAATACAAACCCCCACATCCCCCCAACACAAACACAATGTATGCACGTCCACACACATAAATACACACATACACACAAATATATATATGTGTGTGTGTGTACATATAAGTGTGTGAGTATGTACACACACACACATATATCTATATAATGCGTGTGTATGTCTATGTACACACATATATTGGTAAATTAACGTCAATTCATCGATAAACAAATTAAAATTCAACAATTTAAGAATTTTATTGATTGAAAAATTCTATACACCTAAATACATATATTTACCAAAAACTAAACACACTTGAGGGAATAAAATAGGAGTGTTTTAAGAAAAAACTTGACAAAAATTTAAATTTTATCCTATAATTAGGACCAAAACCAACTTTTAAATGTTGTTATATAATTAGGACCGGAGGGAGTATCATTTTCCCCCTTTTTTCGTTATGATTACTTTATAGTCTCATGTAGCCTGAAGAAATGCACCAGGAGAGACTTACATCATCATGGGCTTGGCTCATATTAATGTGCCGATATGATATGAGAAAATACAACAAAATAGTTCATTGAAATCTTAAAATTATATTTAAATCTCATGAGATTGTTTTTGCAATAAATTCCAATTATCAAATGTCAATGAATTTATCAATGAATGCCCATGGATTTGTCGATGTAGTGCCTATAGATTTATCGGTGGGCACACATGGATTTATTAGTGGAATTGAAATTTATTGCAAAAAAGTCCCACAGGAGTTCAATACAATTTTAAGATTTCAGGAGATCATTTTATTGTATTTTCTCTTATTTGGTACCCAACCTAAATACAATTTCCCCCAAAATTTAGCGATGGAAATGTGACACAAGATCACCAAAATTTGGAGACGCAACCCAACTTGCAGGTTAACCTTGTCCTGTTATAAAATTGGCTAGGCTCAGATGCATCAAGAAACATCCCAAGGTATATCGAGCGAGTGTTTAGATCAGTTCATTTTGAATGATTTTACGCTATAATAATCAATAGAAGTACTAAAATTTATGTCTCGTAAAGCGCATTTGAACTCTTTTTAATTGATTCTTAAGTTTCCCAATGCAGCATTCACTAATTCGATTGAACAGGATTTTGTCGTCATTAATGAACCTCTCATCTATCAATGTCCATTCTTGAGCCAGAAAAAAATCTATCAATGTCCATTTGAACACACGACATGTTGGAGTACCCTTTTGACTCATTTAATGAACTTCCTCTACTTTATAGGCAGCTTCTCTGTTTTGAAATTTTGATTAAGGCAGTAGGCAGCATTCCTAGCTATTTGTACTAAAAAAGAATGCAACATTCAATATTCAACGTGCCAGTACCCTCCTCTGCATACTTTTTTTTTTTTGGGGGGGGGGGGGGGGGGGGAGGTGGCTCAAGCCAAAACCACCATAACGACTTGTAAATCCGAGCATGCGCTATATCTGGGCACAGAACAGAATCCAAAATGCAGAATTCCAATGAAAAGATGGTGTGCCCCTGCCACACAAGTATACAACAATTGTCAGATCACGATTGGAAATTAGAACCCAGGAAGGCATATTAACATATTCCTCATCCACATATACGAGATTAGTACTATGATATCCAGATATAGTACTTATCTTTCGATGCTCAAACATTAGATTCGAAGAGGGGGAAAAACAAAGTGGGTGGGTTAAGAACATAATTTTGGTCAAATTCAAGAGTCAAAATATCAAGAATCACTATAAGCACTTGCTGGTCCCTCCACCTAACTTTTCCATTGCAACGCACCACCTTCAAAATAGATGTGTATTATTTATTGCCCAAACTTCAGCTTGAACAAGGACTTTGCCAAGTAGATATATCAGTGATAAGATCCCGCAATTGATCCATGAGAATCTTCAGGTGCATATTCTTGTTGGCAAGCTCCTATATTTATAAACAGAAATAATGATAGATTGTCAACATATTGGGTCTGGAATTGGAAGTCAATAATAGTAACCGCTAAGGCTAGATGATTCTAGCATTAGCTTTAAAACCCTTTTTGAACATTGTTAGATTCACTGATGAATTATACAGGTATTTTGATCAACAAACCTTGAAATCATCATCTAAACCCTGTGGACAAATTGACGATTCCAATGTCCATACAATAAAAAGAACATGATAGCGTGTGGAATTAGAAATTTACACTGCTATTCCCAACCAACCTTCCTTAAACAAGAGGCTTGCTCTTTCAAATTCCCAATCTCAGCTTGTTCCGAAGGGCTAGCAGCTGAGCCAGCGTCAAATGCTTTAGCCTATTATAAGACAACAGAATTAGTTTAACCGGGAAACAAAACATTCACCACTTGTCTACTTCTGTATTGTGAAGTACTAATGATATTCTTCAGTGTCATGAAGACAATTTTAAATGATTTCTAAATTTCAAGCAGGTCAGACATTTTGACTAATGTCTTGACCGCTAACATCGTTTTGGAATTACTTTCGTTCGTAATATGTTCGGTGGGGAAAACACAGAATGCAGGATCTCCTGCCTACGAACGACGTCAAATTCATGCAGTTGATTAAAAGAAAAACCCAATTCAACAGAAAATTAATCCGAAGGATTAACAAGTCATTAAAATGTACCTTCTTGGTACCTTCCAGAACAGAGAAAACAGAGCATTAATTTAAAGGCAAACTAGGGTTCGTAATGGTACCTCCTGAGCGTTGGGAATAGCAGCGAGAATGGCCCGGAGTGCATTCACAGAATCCTTATACCGAAAGCGGGCATCTTCCAGAGTTCCACCAGTAGGGCCACCATGGACGGCATTCTCGGCGTTATCAGAAGGTGAATCCGCCGTTGCGACGCCATTAGAGACAGAAGAAGGAGAAACGGGAGAGGGGTTGGACCACGAGGCGGCGTTACAGAGCTCGTGGTTGATGGAAGAAAGGATCTGAAAAGCGTGGTCGATGGTGTCTTCAAGAAGCTTCTGGCCCTCCAATGCTAGCTCCTGCGTCGTTTTGGAGCTTGACCTAACGCTGCTTGCTGAATCGTCTTCTTCCATCTCTATTTCTCACTGGAACCAAAGCAACGCAGACATGAAGATTGGGGTGCCTCTTCGAAAAAAAAAAGAAGGTGAATATAAGTCTGTCAGGTGGCCGCGAAAAATTATAAAGATTTATGTGATTTAATAATAATTAATAAAACACGACCACAGTGGGAGTCGAACCCACGACCTTCTGATCCGAAGTCAGACGCGCTAATCCACTGCGCTATGCGGTCCATAGTGGCCGTTTCTTCTTTAAATAATATGTGTCCAATAGATATTAATTTAACAGGACGACATGAAAAGTAAAGGTTTGTTCACTTTGCTTGATGCTGTTGTGAAGTTATGGGTTGATTATAAGTTTTTTATGGGGATCAAATGAAAGCACATACCTGTATATTAGCACACAAATATACACTCATTAAATTATGTGTCAGATGTACAAATACCTTACCCTATACACCTAGAAATCTTGATTCAAACCCTTCGTTATTGGGAGCATGCCTCCTCCTTTTATTTATCTCTTTCTTTTATGAGTATTGTAATTGGAATAGTCTTATTAAAACTACACAGACTGAATCTAAATTCGAACAAAAATCTACCTGCTAATGAGTAGTAGAAACTCAAACCATTAGGACCCGGAATTGATATTAATTATAAGTTATGCATCATAATTGTATTAACTTGTATGATTAGATGTTGAAAAGAAATTATTTAATAAGTAGAAGTGCAAGTTAATTACAATACTCCACGTCAAGATCACAAATCATTTTTCTTAATAGTTTTATTTCTTATTTCTAATTATGAAGAGATAGTTTGTTTTAAACATGTAAGATTCGTATTTTTCATTTTGAGAGGTTTATAAGAATTTTATCCCCCTTAACTCTGGAATCTGTTGATAATAAATGATTTAGTTGGTTACTTAATGCAACTCAAGATGTCCATTTTCCCAAATAGAATAGTAACGTTAATGTTACATGACAAGAGGAAAAAATATTTCATTTTGAGTTTTTAATAGCATACAAGCTTTGGCTTCTCTTTTAGCTACTGTTATGGTCATGTTCCGGCAGCTTATTGGGACTCTTGCAAGTTAAAAAATTTGCTTGATTTGAACTCTCTATACATAGTTGCATTATGTTGATATGAAGCAAGTATATTCTCGGAATCTCAGTGAGGTTGAAGATGACAAGCCTCCTAAGTCCTAAAATGGACTCTTCTCTATTCCATCATCAGAAGACCAAACAGGATGAACGAGGAAGAGTTAAGGTAAGGTAGGAATATGTGTGTGTGTGTGTTATAGGCCATGTAGATGAGATGTCATCTTCAAGTAAGCCTGGTGAAGACCATGTTTGAGTTTTTGAACTTCATATTCTTCTCTCTGTCACAGGGCTGTGTATTTGTATGACATGTCCACAATGTACCAGAAAATTTGTCTATAGAAGGGATTTTGACCTTTCCAATGCTTTGACCATAGTTGTTTTATGACAGTGTTAATAATAACCTTTTGTTTTTGTGAGTTCTTCTTATCACTTGTTATAGTTTCATTTCAAAACTATCTGGCGTGTAGGATTTTGAAGAAATACTTGTGTGTGAAGTATATAAATTAATAAATGTACATATATTGGAGCAATATCTAGATTTGATCCATGAGTGTAAAGGTGTAAGACCAAAATTTAGACCATTGAATGTAAGAAAGCTGTATGTATACAAGAATTTTTTTCGAAGTTTTGAGATCTTATCGATGTCTTTTGAATTCTCAAGTCCCATTGGTAGCAGTACTCGTGATTTTTTTGCTTAGATGCAATCCACTCTCGGCTGACTTATTTGTCATAAGCGTGCGTGTGTTTGGATTGGATGCCAAAAGCACTTTTTTGATCCAAACCATGATTTAAAAGCAGATTAGTGAAACACTCCCAAAATGTACTCTAAACCCCAAAACTATGGTTCCATAGAAGCACATTAGTCCAGCTTTAGTAAAATTCTTCTCAATGTCTATTCTTCGGAATCTAATCCAAACACATTAATACTATGTTCAAAGTAATAGCATATGGTCAGGACTTCACATTGTGGCAATTATGTTGTGTTTGATTTATATATACAAGAGTAAGAGAACTTTTTGTTTGATCCCATGAAGGTTTGAATCTTGTTCACTGTCCTGATTATACTGAGGTAGTTAAGATTTAGGGAGTTTTTAGCCTTACTGCATGAGAAAATCTTAGTTTTTAGACTTTTGGTAAAATAAGTTCTCTCATGGCTTACACATGAACTCCATTGATCCCTCTATTTAAACAATCTCTAGAATTTTTTCTCAATGGCCTTGTAGCTTAGTGATATGAAAGCTTTTTTGTAAGTAGGAACTTACGGGTTCCCACTTAAAATTTTAGGCCATTAGTGCCCGCCCCTCTTATTCAGAAAATTTAAGGATTCTTTCCATGCGTGAGGCTTTATGGAGAGGCGAGTCAGAAAGCAAACCTCACCTTTGGTTGATTTGATTGTCATCATAAAGTTTCTCTAAACTTGTCTAGCATGTTACAAGATATAACTGATAATAAAGGAACATTAGTTTGTGATTATGAAACCCATCTGGTCTCTTTGTGATGGCAACTTCAAGTCTTTGACTTTTACCATCCTTTCTTATAAATGATCCCATATTCCCATTACAGTATATAAACAAAATAAAACTGGCCAAAAGAGAAAGATCCCCCAACAGGACATCATATGAGAGATCCGTTATCTAACATAATTCAGTCTTAAACTTTTCTAATTAAATAATATAAAGCATTGGTGGAAATGCAGGGCAATAGTATAGAGGTCTTTGGAACAAAAAGCAGGGCAAGATCAGTGAAGCATTCCCACAATGGTAACCCCATTATAGATTTCTCACTCTGGAGGAAGATACATAGAAACACTTGTTTGTTTCAATGGAAAATGATCAGAATCTCTTAATTTGTCTTTGTAATTCGTACATGTCATAAAAACTGATTTTCCAATGCTGGTAACTTGTATCTAAAGGTTAAGGTGCAATGGATAGAAAGATCATAATGTTAAAGTCAGAATTTGTCAATTATTGCTGATATTTTAACTAATAAAGCCAAAAGTTGTGTCTGTTGGCATATTTGTAGAGCATTATTGAATCATTCATGTATTTTCTGGTGACAATGTTTCCAAACCAAGGCCAAAATTCTAAAGAAGTATTCAGGGAAACAAGTAAAGATCATCAATGGGGGGTTCAGAGCTTCTTTCTCAACAAGACTAGAAAGGAAAAACACTTGTTGGTGACCTTTAAATAAATTTCAGAATTTTAAGATTTTCAAATCCGAACTGATATATATATATATATATATATATATATATATATATATATATAGCAAAAAAAAAAAGAATATATGGATACACTGCACCATATATTCTTCTTGGATGTCCATAAATGCCCCTCATATATTATTTGCATATTGGGTTGAAAATACATGTCCGTTTAGCAATTAATATGATGTATATCCCCTCATGATGAGAATCTATAAATATTTTCAATTAAAAGAATCACACAATTGATTTAAATGAAATGAACAAGCATTAAATATATGCATCTTTGAAATTCTCCCCCCACTATCCTTGCCTAATTTAGGGAATTGGCAACTGTTTAGAATGCCGGTTACCATAGTTAAAATATGACCATAGTTAGGTTTTTTGACTGTGGCAAAAATAAAATAAAATAATATAAAATTATAATTATAAAGGCATTGCCACGCTATAAATGCTATGCAAATTCTATTCATATTTTGCAGGGCGTATCTTTCTCTTGCTCTGGATGGTTAAAGGGATTTCAGTTTTTCACAAAAAGCACTCGAAAGTTGGGTTTTTAAATTCGAGAGGTTGATCTCGGTGGTGTAACCGGGCGAAAAATCAGAATTGTGATTAAAGCATATCAATGGCATTACTGAACATCAAATCGCTTGTAACAGGTGAATTTTTTGTATCCCTCTTTACATTAACTCTCTGCTTGAATGGGTTATAGTCGCTATTATTGCTGTTCGGTTATGAAGTTTGCTGGTGATACATATTGTTTGGGGTTTGAAGTCAAAGACACTCAAATTGGGCATATTCAACGTAAAATCTATAATGTTGCACAGACTTGGTTGAATTTTAAAATCTGTGAAGATAGTAGATTTGCGTAATTAAGATACTCTTCAAAGAAAATATTTATTTGAGATGTTTATTTGATTATTTTCGTTGATACTCTGTTCATTGGGACTGCAGAAGAATGTGCGAGCGTTCGCTTCAAACAGAAGCAAGCTCTGAATTGTATCCCAAATATAAACCAAATCAACAAAAACTGTTGTTTTGTCTCACATGTTGATAATTTATCATACTTAATGTTTTTCCTTGCAGTAAAATATCCCAGTTAAGGTTTCAATTCATCAAAAAGTGTCTGGTTTGGTCGTTATGTAGTTTGTTATTGATTGGTATCTAGGAAGTCAAAATCCATGAAGAATCTGTTTTCGTTGTTGAAATTCAGTGGTAGTAGTTGAATAAGTATAATTTGTTTTCTTGAACATTTAACCATCCCATAATGGTTCTGTATTAATGAACAAAAGACGCATAGGACATAATGTTGGTGTTCTTAGAGCAATGTATATGTTTTTCAATCGTTTAAAAGACCTTTGCTCATACAACTGAAGGTTTTAATTTACTAGAAAGGGTTTGGTTTGGACGTACTATAGTTTGTAATTGATAGGGATCCAGATGTTAAATCCATGGGAAATCTCTTATGATGAAACATGATTATTTTGGAAATTCGGTGATGAATGGCTGAACGTGTTAGGTATCTATTTTGCTTGATCATTAAGTCGTTTACATCATGGTTCTGCATTAATGAATCAAAAGAAGCATTGGACATAATTTTGGTTTTCTTATTCAATTGATTAAAAGGAATTTGTTCCATTATCTGTTAAAATTTTCTTTCCTTTTTTGCTAAATTGTCTCTATATGTTTGATTTATTAGGCATTTGAAGGAAGTGCTTCTGCTCTGTGCGTGTGGAATACTGGTCATTTGGAGCAACAAATCAGCAAGCATGGAATGTAATAAAGACGATGCCCTTAGGGCTAAGGAGCTTGCAGAGAAGAAGTTTCTGGAGATGGACCTTGCTGGTGCAAAAAGATTTGCCTTGAAAGCTCAAGAATTGTGTCCAGGTCTCAATGGCCTTTCTCAACTGTTGGCAACTCTTGAGGTTTATGTCGCTGCTGAGAAAAGAATAAATGGAGAAATTGATTGGTACAAGGTCCTTGGAGTGAATCCCTTGGCTGATGATGAAACAATTCGAAGGCATTATAGGAAAATGGCTCTTATTCTGCACCCAGATAAAAACAAATCGGTTGGTTCTGAAGGGGCTTTTAAACTTATCTCTCAGGCATGGAGCTTGTTTTCTGATAAAGGCAAGAGAATGTTCTATGACCAAAGATGCAACGTAAGGGGTTCATTTCAAGAAGTTTCAAACAAGAACCCTTCTGTACCAGCAAGTCAGAATGGTTTCTTTAATATCTTCAATACTGCTAACTGGAAGGCTAAGGACCATGCAACTGCCGTTCATCCGAATCCTACTCCAGCATCTCCTGTGTCATTGAAGCAATCATTCTGGACCATTTGTGGTGCTTGCAAAACAATGTTCGAGTACCCTACAGTTCATCTCAATGGCAACCTTGTGTGCAACTGTTGTCATAAGCCCTTTTTGGCCAGAGAGACACCACACCCATCTATATTTCGCAACGGTCCACATGCAGAGATGCAGAAAAAGAAATTTAAATCAACAAGAATGGAAGAAAATGGTCATGTTTCTGGAAGGACACAGACTTGTTCCATTAACTCGCTGGGAAACTTGTATGGGTCCAAACCTTTCACTATGCCTGGTGGTACAGCCAATGTTTCTGGAAGGGCACCGACTTCCGTTAACTCACTTGAAAACTTATATGGGTCCAAATCTTTCACTATGCCTGGTGGTACTGCCAATGTTTTTGGAAGGGCACCGACTTCTTCTATTAACTCACTTGAAAACTTATATGGGTCCAGAACTTTCACTATGCCTGGAGGTACTGCCAATGTTTCTGGAAGGATACCAACTTCTTCCATTAACTCACTTGAAAACTTATATGGGCCCAAACCTTTCACTATGCCTGTTGGTGCTGCCAATGTTCTGAGATCAGCTTCTTCTACTGCTAAAGCTCCTAGTGATTTTGGGCTCACACCTGAGAATTTGAAGAGAGGACATGAAGATGCATTCCCTCCCACCATGATGGGAAAAGCCCATTGTGGGAAAACTCATGCTATTGAGACAACCGCTTACAATCCAGTTCCTCAATCATCTTCTTTTGATTTAGATACAGTCCTGAAAGAAGACAGGCCATGGAAAAAAAGGAATGTTGATGAAAATAGAGATGATAGTGATAAAAGAGAGGTGGAAATCAATATGGCATCTCAAACCGAAGGAATAAGGCTGGGCGGTGAATGTGGATTTCTGAAGGGTAATATGGGGACAGGAGGGGTTAATCCTGTGGGAAACTATAAACGTAATGGTATGAGGGATATGTCCCAGCAGAAATTAAAGATGGCGTTGATGGAAAAGGCCAGGAATGATATTCGTAGTAAGCTTAAAGAGTTGAATTTTGCTTATGTGCCAAGGAAGATAGACAATTCAAAAAAACCTGATGAGAAAGCCAAGGAGAAGGACAATGACAGGTCTAGGAATGGTGTGGAAAATATTCAAGGATTTGTTGATTCTGAGACCCCAGCCAAAAAGTCATCCTATGTTGATCCTGATATGTCTACTTTGGAGGCGGCTGATTCTCTGTCTATGAGTGTTCCAGACCCTGACTTCCATAATTTTGATAATGACCGAACAGAGAAATCATTTGGGGCGAACCAGGTTTGGGCTGCTTATGATGATGATGATGGCATGCCTCGCTACTATGCTATGATTCATAGTGTGATATCTCGCAAACCTTTCAAAATGAGGATGAGCTGGCTTAACTCTAAAAGCAATGATGAATTGGCCCCAATAAAGTGGGTCAGTTGTGGCTTTCCTAAGACTTCTGGGGATTTCTGGATAGGCAAGCGTGAATTGAATGGCTCTCTTAATTCCTTCTCTCACAGGGTTAAGTGGACCAAGGGCACTAGAGGGGTCATACAGATATATCCCAAGAAGGGTGATGTCTGGGCTCTTTATAGAAATTGGTCCCTTGATTGGAATGAACTCACTCCGGATGAAATTGTACAAAAATATGACATGGTGGAAGTGCTTGAAGACTACAATGAGGGGCAAGGTGCGAATGTTTCTCCTCTCATTAAAGTTGCTGGTTTCAAGACAGTATTTTGCCGGCTTGCAGATTCAAAGAAGATCAAGAATATTCCAAGAGAGGAGATGTTTCGTTTCTCCCACCTGGTTCCTTGCTGCTCACTTACTGGTCAAGATGGTCATAATGCCCCTCCAGGTTGCTTGGAGCTTGATCCTGCTGCTGTACCTATGGAACTTCTTCAGGTAGTATCCGAAGACCTGGAGACAGTAACAACAGTTGAAAATTCTTCAGAGGATACATTGAAAGGCACAGAGATTCCAAAGGATGGTGATCTAATGAAGAGCCACCAGCCGGTGAAGGAAGAAGACATTCCAAAAAAGGTGATGGCTGAATCAATGAGAAAGGAGAGTAGGCTGGAGAACTTGATTGTATATAGGCGGAAACGAGTAAGGGAGAAGACAGTGATTCAAGTGGCAAGTAAGTGCTAATTACTGAACTGACTTGAGGAGACTCACAGTTCCATTGATAGTCAGAAAGTTGCAAAGATAGAAGTTTATCCAACAAATCATTAGATTGCAATAACCAATTCTGTGTAAATCAATGATTTGAACTTTCCTATATTCTTTGTTTGCTTTATGTTTCTAGCGGGGAAAGCAAAGGAGGTTTTAGATACAGGTTAAGAGACTGATATAGCATCTTTTGCTGTCTGCATATAATTTTGGGCCCTCGTGACTAATTTGAGCTAAATTTGTGGCTTGAAGGCAGTCTATGAGGCTGATGTAAATGACTTATTCTTGCTTCTTATCAATCAAGATTCAGTCGTGAAAGTTTATCTTTACTCTTCTGATAGTTCTTGGAAAATCCTCTGTTTATCCTATCCTTATCATTGGTCAAATTCTGCACAAAAAGTGCAGAATTCTTGTTACTTTTTGAATTATAATGCTTCCTGACTTTCTTGGATATTGTCATGATTTAATTTCATTATCAATTTATCATTGTCTTTCTCTTTTCCCTCCAATTCACACTTGCTCAAAAGCTGCTATTTTTGCTATCAGTTAGGCAGTGAAGAGCAAGATGATTACTTGACTGATACTAGTCTTTTACCAGTTTGAGGGGATTGCAATATGGTTGTGGTCTTGTGGATTTTATTTTTGTTCATTTTTGGAAGATTTAAATATCAAAACCAACACATGTATGTATTAAAGAGATGTAAATGCTCAGTAAGTTTCATGGGTTAAGATAGCAGAGCAATAATGGTGATCACATTTTAGATTTCTCTCATTGGAGGCAAATACATAGATAACTTGTTTGTTTTAATGGAAACTCACCAGAATATATAGCTTTTCTTTGTGATCTTTGTGTGTTATTAAAACTGACGGTAATAATGTCTTTTAATTGCATTAAAAGGCTAGGACCGCTGTATACATTTTTATCACAAATTTTAAAAATGAGTTACAATATTTATAACCTAATATCTTTCTATAGATTTCAATATACATTCATAGATTATTGAAATATTTCTATATTTATAGTTATTGTTCCAGAAATGGCATTTAACTATTTGTAGGCAGCTTCAAGGCGAAGGCAAAGTTATTGGGGGACTCGATATATTACTCAATCTGTTAGGGAGATTAAACAATATTAAATAAGTTTATATTATATATTGTATATTTTTTAATTAAATATCAGTTATAAGTTAGGCAAAATAATTTATAAAAAAAGTATAAATATAAATATTTTAAAATAATTTAATTAATTTTCTTGATATATTTAAAAAATTCAACTTTATCTTATATTTAAGAAATGATGGAGTATAACTTATCAACCCTTCCATCATTTTTATAGCTTGGTGTTGCAGAAAGAGACTTAGATTTTTATTATAAAGGAAGACTGACATTTTATTTTCAATAAATAATGTAGCTATTATATTTAATTATCTTGTAATATATTTGAACTTAAATAAAATTTAAGTAATTTTATTTTTGAAAAACCTTTTGACAGTAAGAATTTTTTTAAATATTATTAATAATATTTCATAAGTGGAAATTGTATATTAAAGAGCATCCAATCATTTTAATATAATTTAATACGATAATTTATTTCATTAGCATTTCTTTCAAAAAAAATAATTCTAGGAATAAATTAATAATATTAATATTGGAATGTTCACTAAAACTTAATGATGAATATATAACTAAATTGCTGAAAATATGTGGTGAATATGCATTAATTGACTGCGTTCCAGAAATTATGATAATGACACTCTCGTTTCATCATGGGATATCAAATACCACCTCTTCTCCTTAAAAGAAAATTAAATTTACTAATTTAAAGAATCTAAAAAAATTACTTAAATAGATCATATATTAAATGATTTATTTGAAATAATTATGTGTATTATTAGATCATATATCAATTTATAAGTTAGATAAATTTGTTAGAAGAAAAATGATAAATATAAATATTTTTAAATAATTTATTCAACTTCTTTAATTTCCTCAAATTAATCAACTGAATCTCATATTAAACTGTATGTAGGATATTATTCTCTCTCATTTTCCCCTTATTTTCATTTTTAAATTTTAAAAAAATATTCCAAAAAGTATAAATGGGTTTAATTATTGATTTGATTCGCGGTGCTGCATCCAGAAAGGGAATAAATTATGCGTCCAAACTATCATAAAAAACAACACACACACATATAGATATTGACTTTATCAAACACCGAACATGCCCTTGTCAATTAGATATCTGTTGCATGTTAATTTTTAAGGGCAATTTGAAATTGTATCAAAGGTAATGATTTTTTGTTGTTGTGAATGCAAAGATTTTTTGTCTTTCCCAACAAATATGCTTTTTCAAATTTGAATTTGCGTTTTCCTATTTATGAAGTGGATTTGTTTATAATTTCACTAATATTTATTTTACTTGAACCAACAGTCTGTTAATTAGTAACTTATAGTAATTCTTCGATTGATAAATATATGTTTTTTACTAGAATATATGTTCAAATTTTGACAATTTAATATTTGGTTGTTACATCACATATACTCATATTGAGGAATTTTCCAAGTTTAATCTCATAACATATTTATATTTCTGGGCATGCAAGAATTTCAATTTTTTTGGGGTAAAAAATGCCATTATCTTACTTCTAAATCCCTTAATGAAATTATTCCAAACATTAAAATACAGCTAGCCCCTATTCTTAATATAAAATTTTGCACTGCAAATCAAGTTTTATATTATCTTATATCGAGGACACAATGTAGCAGTATAAAATTTTATCACAATCTTATTTTTTTAGTTTTTAGTTTGGTTGATAATTAGAAGGATAATATTATAACATTGAATTATTTCAGAAAATAAGAGCCCCATTTTGACTTTTTAAATACTAAATTCAAATTCTTACAAAATTAGAAAGATAAAAAATTCCATTGTAAGTTTAATTTTTTTTATTTCTTGGGTAGAATTGTAAAAGTAAAACCAAGATTGAATCCAGGCTAAGCCCAACTTAAATGCCGACTTGGGTCTCTGAGTCAAGCTTCCGTTGTTTTTTTTGCTTAGAACGGGCTTGAATCTTGTACCAAAACAAAATGAAACGAACGGAGTTTGAATCGTACTTACCTTCGATGTACTTGTTCATATCTTCGATGAACTGTTCTCGCTAACCCTCTCATTGATTCTGCTCTCGCATGTACTATCCGTCGATTCTTCCTCTACTCATAGGTTTTCTTTGCGTGTGTGGATACGCTCCCTTCATTCATGTATATTTTGTTTTCTGATTTTTTGTCAAAAAGGCATTAGAGGTTTATATAATGAATCGATAACAGCGAATCTTGAATTGTTTTTAATGTGTTGATGGTTTACTGATTATATATATGTATACACATATTATTTGATAAATGAGAAGTAGAATAATATCTGGGTTAAAAATTGATAATCTCTTGTTCTCCTAGATGAGTTAGGTTGGATAGAACATAGAACGAACGAGCGCTTGGCGGGGGCGATGGTTTTAACTGCTGCACTTTTAGCTGGCGATTGAGAGAGTTGACGGAGAAGAGGGAATCGTTGCAGGCGGTGACAGCGGTGACGGAGGCGAGGGGAAGTCAGTCGCTAGGGCAATTTCTGGGTGAGAAAGACTGGGAGAGCCAGTGGTGAGCGAGGTTGGCTGGGACTTGACGGAGAAGAGGGAATCGGCGCCGGAGGTGGCAGCGCAGCGGTGACAGAGGCGATAGAAAATTGGTGGATTTGAGTGCGTTGGAGGGCGAAATTATTGCCTTCAAGGTTCGGATTCTATACACCTAATTCTCTCTCTTGATTTAATCTTTTCTTGGTCCGATTATGGTTGTTGTCTTTGGCCATTACATTTGTGTGGGGAAAGATCTTCGTTTGAGTTAGAATGGACAATTCTTTGATCTTTTGGCTGTGCGAATCTGTTATATTTTGCAAATAATTTTTTAGTCTATGAAAATGCTGAGAATATATGAGTTCTCTTGATCAATCTATGAAAATACTTTTGATGTTCAGTGAATGCGAGTAAATTTTCATTCTTTTCCACCACTTCTGGGCAAATCCGATACAAATGCCTATGTATCAACCCATTATACTTCTTCATGGGCAGCTTTGCAAATTTATCTCCCTCTCCTGTTCTGGACCCAGTTTTGTCCCAATCTGATATATAAATAGTCATAACATGTACCTAGGGACCTATTTGTAAACATTGTAAATATTCTATAGGGACCTAATTGTAAACATTCATAATTAGTGGGATAAGTGTTATAATATCCTACTAACCACTAGATTAGGATTAGAGGGAGGCTATCTCATTATAAATAGCCCAATCCTCATACTTGTACAATCATGTTAGTCATGACCTTGCAAAATTCAGTTGTGTGAGAACCATTGGAGTTCTCTTCTCTATCTCTCTTCTAGTCTCTTCTTCTTGATCTCTAATCTCTTCTTCTCCTAATCTAAACCTAAACATCTAAAACCATAACACCATCCCTGGCTTGAAACATCTACACTCCTTTGGAAGGAAACGTTTTTCCGTAGCTGCTGTCCTGTTCTCTTCCTTTCCTAATGGGTGAGCACTGTTCTCTCTCCCTTTGTGCAACCAAGCGGCTCCTAAATAGAAACTTTGCATTTTTTTGGGTCCAGAACGTAACATATTTAAAGGAGAAGTGAAAGTTGCTGTTTATTTTTGGAAATGTTGCTGAAACAAAAACATGGCTGTGAGGGGTACAACCAACTGAAGCTTCCTCTCATAGTTTTTTGAATCTTCTGAGGTTTAAATAACAGTTTACGGTACCTTGCATGAAATATAACACGTTGAGAGAAGCAGGGCGTGGTGTTTTTGTGGCTTGGGATGTATTTTGTCTGTTTTTTGATTAGTGATTTCTTTCATTTATCAGTGATCTCACATGTCATAAGGATTATGGAGATTGAGTACATGAGAGCAAATAAATTATGACATGAAAGTGAACAAGAAAATTTGTAAAACTACCATGTAATCTGATTACTTGAAAGACAGTTGAGATCATGAAGGGTATTAATCTCTGATATGGAATTCTTTTTAGGAAATAAAGATATGTTTAATGCTTGATTGTGTGATACATCTACTTTTTATTATTATTTTTGTCTAGATCTTGGAGTCAGCATTCTATTGTGTATGTAGGGTTGAAAAGGGAAAACCATTCTTGAGGTACCTCTGTTTTTCCCTCCTTGTTAAATCGATTAATTTTACTTTGTTAGCACAGTTACCTCCTGTACAGGGACTAACAATGCAAATAGAGCAAAGTTATAGGGTGGAGCTAATGGTGCTAAGAGAGTAAAATTAAAAGATTTAATTAAGAGAAAAAACACAAGTACCACATAGAAAATTGAAGGAAATTACAAATACTTCAAGAATGGTTTTCCTATTAAAAAAATGACGTGGTTTTCACTTTCAACATCTATTTTCCTTTTAAAATGCCAACGAACTGTCATCAAAGTTTCTGGTTGTCCTGTGGACTATGTAGTGTTGTACTAAAGTTTTAAAGGTTGAATTCCTAGTCTCTGTTCTGGATTTTGGTGCAGGGCTGCTATTATTTGTTGTTTCTGTTCTTTAATATTATTGATAGGTAGGATAAACCAATTTAATTGCTTATGAATTGTGATTTATGAGCTTATAATTATAGATTGAAATGGGTAAACTGCCTGCATGAGAATACTTGCATTGCAACATTCTTGTCACTTGTGATGGATTTTTCACAAGATTTGGAAGAAGAGACTGAGAAAAAACGGAACATCTATTGGAGATAAAGATGGATATCCTCATGGGATCTAGAACCAGTATGAAGAATGTTTTGGTAACTACCCATTATCTTGAGCAAGTTGGAGCCCAGTGAATGCCTCTTCTGCGTTGCTTTTCTCTGCTATTTCTCCATGCAACCTCTCAATATGTAGTCCACTGCCATTGTTCTCCTTAAAAGAAGTGTTGTTTTTTACCATGCCCTGACGAATCCTTTCAATCAGAAAAAGGATTGACAATTAGAGTCAGAGTTCTGTTCCACATAAGCATCATTTCTCAACACCATTGCTATGTAACCCCTGTCTCCTGGGTTAGATGAGGATGAGGCCTTGTTTTTTGGACCATCATCTCATTTGTAATGTTGTTGTGAGAGGGGAAAACCAAGTTATTTGATATAGTTTATGTTATGGGAGACAGGTTTATGCAATTGAGATTTGAAATTCTGTTCTGTGCACATTTTAGGCATTACTATGCATGCACGACTTTCTTTTGAACATGGAATTAAACATATATTCTTTTCTTTATCGAATTTAAGTTGTTTATATCAATCTAATGTGTCAGCACCTTTCAGAGTTCAGAAGCTTGTATTCCTTCCTCTCTGTTTGTCGTCATGCTGCCTTTGCCATCCCCCTCCCCCAATTGATTATATCCCTTTCATGGCTGTGAGATATTGGAGTTCAAAACATATATCCTTTTGTTTGCAGTAAGATTTTTTTCTGGAAGCTAGTACGCTTGGCCTTCTGTATAGTATGGAGCAAGAAGGAAAGAAGGACATTGAGAATCCTCCAGACGCGTCTTCTAAACCTGAGTTACTAGAAAAGGATGACAACGGGAAGGATGCTGAATTATCAGAGAAAAATAACAGCAAGAAGGATGCAGAGTCATCAGAAAAGGATGACAGCAAGAAGGATGCAGAGTCGTCAGAAAAGGATAGAAGCAGGAAGGATGTAGAGTCGTCATCAGAAAAGGATAGCAGCAAGAGGGGTGCAGAGTCATCAGAAAAGGATATCAGTAAGAAGGATGAAGATTTATCTGAAAAAGATAACAAAATGGAGGATGCAGAGCTTGCACCTGAAGGTACCTATAAATCAGGTTCAAGTGACAAGAGTACCCTGCCAAAGTTAAAGGCCCGACCTAAAATTGTGAAGAAATCTCCAGCTGGGAGATTCAAGACCAAAAAGACTAAAGGGGATAAAGGGAATATGGGGCAAGAAGGAAGTAGGAAGGATGCTGGGAATTCACCAGATGCGTCTTCTAAATCTGAGTCTTCTGAGAATTTTAACAGCAAGACAGATGCAGAGTCACCAGAAAAGGATAAAAGCAAGAAGGATGTGGAGTCATCAGAAAAGGATAAAAGCAACAAGGATGTGGAATCACCAGAAAAGGATAAAAGCAAAAAAGATGTGGGGTCACCAGAAAAAGATGACAGCAAGAAGGTTGCAGAATTATCTGGAAAAGATAGCAGTGTGAAGGATACAGAGTCACCTGATAAAGATAACGAAATGAAGGATGCAGAGATTACACCTGAAGGAACTAGTCAACCTGGTTCAAGTGAGAAGAATACCCTGCAAAAGTTAAAAGCCCGACCTAAAATTGTGAAGAAGTCTCCAGCTGGGAGATTCAAGACCAAAACGACTAAAGAGGCTCAAGGGGATATTGGGAATATGGAGCAAGGAGAAAGTAGGAGGGATGCTGAGAATTCTCATAATGTGTCTCTTAAATCTGAGTCTTCTGAAAATGTTGACAGCAAGGATGCAGAGTCCTCAGAAAAGGATAACAGCAAGAAGGATGCAGATTCATCAGAAAAATATGACATTAAGAAGGATATAGGGTCAACAGAAAAGGATAGCAAAATGAAGGATGTTGAGAATTCTCCAGATATGTCTTTTATATCTGAGTCTTCTGAAAATGTTAACAGCAAGAAGGTTGGAGAGCCATCAGAAAAAGATAACATGAAGGATGCAGATAATTCCAAAGGATCTGGTCAACCATCATCAAGTGACAAGAATATCCCAAAATCATTAAAGGCTAAACCAAAAATTATGAAGAAGTCTCAGTTTGGTAGATCCAAGACCAAAATGGGTAAAGGTGTTCAAGGAGACATTGGGAATATGGAGCAGGAAGAAAGCCAGAAGGACACTGAAAATTCTCTAAATATGTCTCGAAAAACCGATTTGGCACAAAAAAATAAAAGTAAGAAGGATACGGAGTCATCAGAAAAAGATAACATCAAGGATGCAGAGAATGTCCCCAATGAATCTAGTCAACCAGAGTTAAGTGACAAGAATGCCTCACAATCATTAAAGGCCAAATCTAAGATCGTCAAGAAGTCTCGGGTTGGTGCATTGAATGCCAAAAAGACTTATGGTGTTCAAGGGGACACCAATAAGGAGCAAGAAGAAAACACGAAAGACAGTGAGCATCCACCAAATGTGTCTTCTAAATCTGAGTCATCAGAAAAAGATAAGGGCAAGAAGGATGCTGAGAATCCTCCTGTAGGATCTAGTAAACTTGAGTCAAGTGACAAGAATACCCCGCAATCATTAAAGGCCAAGCCGAAAATTGTGAAGAAATCTCAGGCCAGTAAATTCAGGACCAACAAGAATAAAGTTTCTCAGAAGATTGGGGAAAGTCAAAGGAGGAGGAACAAGAAATTGATGGGAGATTCAGATAATAAAATTGCACAAGGCACCCGACAGAAGAGAACTACTGATGAACAGCCTGGGAAGAGCCAGAGGGAAGAGAGCAATAAGGCAAACAGGCTCAGTAGGAGCCATGGTGATAAAATGCTTAGCAAGAAGAATAAAGGAAAACGTGGAGATTTACCTATGGGTGCCTTGAGTAAAAAGAGCAAAGATAGGGATGGGGATATTGGGAAGAGTCAATCAAATGAGAAAAATAGAGAAAAGGTTGGTGGCTTAATCTTTATGTGCAATGCAAAGACAAAACCTGATTGCTTCAATTATCGTGTCATGGGTGTTTCAGCTGGTAAGAAAGATGTTGTTTTTGGAATCAAGCCAGGGCTGAAGCTTTTTCTGTATGATTTTGATCTTAAGCTGTTGTATGGGATTTACAAGGCAACATCTTCAGGTGGCTTGAAACTTGAACCCAGAGCTTTTGAGGGTTTGTTTCCTGCTCAGGTTACCTTTTCTCTCTGTTTATTTTCTTACCTGGTTTTGGCCAAGATTCTTGTCTTCATTGTACTGAGTTGAGATTTCTGTACTTATGGTTCAAACTTGTAGGTGAGGTTCTCTGTTGACAAGGATTGTTATCCAGTACCTGAGAGCGTTTTCAAAAGGGCTATCAAGGAAAATTATAATGAAAGGAACAAGTTCAAAACAGAACTTACCGTCAGACAAGTGAGATTCAAATGTTGCCTCTGTTTTGGTTTCTACCATTTTGCTGAATTTTCATATTTGATTATATTCAAATATTATGATTCAGGTTAGGAAGCTGACAGAGCTATTCCGACCAGTAGAAATTCATTCTACTCTGCGTTCTGCCCGCTCCCCTCCAAAGTTGATTGTCCGGGGTAGGGAAGTTCATGACGTTGCAAGGGGATCAAGGCCACATTCCCACGGGGATAGATCTGCCAGAGAATATTATGCCAATAGCCATTTGAATAGTTATAATGTGCTGCCTGATGAAAGAGATCGTCGGATTGAGCGGAGGGAGGAAGCCCCCCCTCGCCGGATTGAGCGGAGAGAGGAAGCCCCTCACCGGATTGAGCGGAGAGAGGAAGCTCGTCGTGATTTATTTCTTACTGAGAAAGAATATCGGGCTTATGGTTTACAAGGAGATAGAAGTGTTATAAACCCTCCATCTCATGTTAACCCTAGGTCGGATCCTTATGAGAGAGATTATGTAAGGGATCACCGTCAACGCTTGAGCCCTATCTACCAGGACAGCCCTATCTACCAGCATAATCTCCATTTACATGCAGAAACACTTCGCCTTGATCCTCCTTATTTGGATGAGACCAAATATCAGGCCTACAGTCGTGGTGCAAGACATGAATATGCAAATGACCCATATCAGCATGCCTATCACCGCGGCACTTCATCGAGGGACGCATATGACTCCTATATACCAGCACCCTTGATCAGAGAGGAAATCCCTTCAAGTTCATATTTTGCTGGTGAAAGAACCTTGGTTAGGACTGATGAAGACCTTAGGAGGAGAGAAAATGGTCAAGATAGGCGATACTCAACATACGCTGCTGAAGCTCTGTCAGAATACAACAAGACTCAGCATTACAATGGGGCCAGGCCAGACAAGGCACCAGTACCAGTTTCATCTCGTTATTCTTTTGCTGGCCCTTCTTATTCATATCGTTAACTTAAATGGGCATCTTTACTCTTGGTTTTTGCCAGATTTCCTGAAGATTATTGTCCTTGATATTTAGTGATTGTTCTCCTGAAGATTATTATCCTTGATGTTCAGTGACTGTTATGATCAAATCTTTGTATTAGTCTTACAGAGTTGCTGTCAAGTAGACTAGCCAATATGTTGCTTCACTGGCTTCTCCGGTGGCCGTATATTTTGGGAGTTTTGAGTCAAGGAAGATACTTGGCAACAGTGTAGAATGTTCTGGACCTTATAGTGCTCAGTTCAAGTCTAAATCATAAACAATCAATTGGGAAGAAGTTAATTCTATTTGAAGACGGAGAAGTGTCATGGTTACATTTTCTATCATAAACTGTATTTTGCAAAAATCGGTATTTCAATTTTTATTTTTGGTTGAATGAAACACTGAACCGTGTTAATGAAACAAGGATTTACAAAAGGTGCAAACTCCAAAGAGTAAATTAAGGTCCCTAGATTGCTGGAGTTTCAAAAGAATCCATCAAAATTTATAAAGATGAATATACCTTTTTCACCTTTTTTTTTCAGGTATTTTTTTTATTAGAGCTAAACTTGTTTGAGACAATAAATATGGGCACCTCTCCTAATAAAGAATAAAACATTAATTTGTCAATCTTAGCCCTCTTGATTCTTCGTCTTTTATAAAGATGCATACATATACTAAAAACAAGATAAGAATACTCACCCTAAATTATGAATCACATTATAGAAGATTTAGAATACTCAAAATATAAGTCATTCTATAAATTAGAGCTTGTTTGGATTATATTTAGCACAACCAAAACTTTTATTTGCTAAGAAAAAGCTGGTTGACAAATTTTCTATAATGATCCGATGAAAGTTTTTCCACCCCACCGTGTAAAAGAAGCAACGTGTAGTAGTTCTTATGGCCTAATTTATAATGATAATTGAAGTATTTAAAAGTAACTTTACAGTTGTGATTTATAATATATGAGGTAAATATGTAAGAAATTTTTATCTCATCATTTATAATAAGCTAAAAAGTAACGTCAGAAAACCACTCATGAGTTATGCTAAATTGACATTTAGCAAGAATTTAAATATTTAATACCAATAAATACGCATATATAAGTTATTTGTACCCAAAAGGTTTTGTTTAAAATAAAGTTACTTGTAGGATATTAAATAAGGTTTTGTCAATTTTATCTCTGTTGACTGTTGGTTGGGCACTTGATAAAGAGAAAAGAGGGAGAAATGCAAATACAAAGTGATAAAAGGGTGAGAGAGAGAAAATACACTCATTCATAGAGATAGATAAGGGAAAATGTGAAAAAATAATCCATTTAATGTTTTTCTTAGTTTGCGAATTGAGTTATAACTGACAAGCGACTTATTAGTACAATTTACAATTTTTAAGAACCCAAATTATTCCTAACTCCCAATTTACTTTTTTTTTTATAATAATATGTTTGGCTATTTTTAATCTTTTAAGTTTTACATGAAGTACACTTTTAATCTTTTAATTTTATAAAATATACTTTCAGTCATACATTTCTAATACCGTTAATATTGCTAATGAAAAATGTTGACGCAACAATTAAAGTAATGACTATGTAGTTGGCAAAATATGTTTAAGTTTTAAGTTTTTAATATAATATAATTAGATTATTAAACCAAGATAAAAAGACAAATTGCTAAATGAAATCGATGTTTTGATATTAATAGTTTCATTAGGTTTTTAGATGTTTTTCAATTTACACTTATGCTAAATTTAATATTAATAATATTTAATTACATAGTCATAACTAAAGCCTACACAATCATCACTTAAGTTTTCTATGTCAACATTTTTTATTAACAACATTAATGATGTTAGAGTTATAAATCAAAAGTATATACTTTATAAAAATAAGGAATTAAAAATGTACCTTATATAAACTTAAAGAACTACAAAAATAAATATATTATTTTATTTGTGTGTATGATTTTTTGTTGTTGGTGTTTTTGTTTTCCTTTGGCCCACTTTTTTTGGGTGATTTTGGAGACCACCCAAAATATTCGAACAAAAAGACACTTGATGGGATTCGAAGTTTTTAAAAAAAGTTTCTCTGTAAGCGTCGCTCAAAGTCCTCGATGCTCCCTGAAAGCGAGATCCAACTGTCAACGTTTGAAGCCGATCGCTCCCTTCATCATCCATCAACGAATACAATCAATCGCTAATGGAGAATCACCATCTCCAGCCCCATCACCAGCACCAGCACGAGTACGAGCAAGCCCCACCCTCCTCCGTGTACCTACCTCAGCCCCCTCCCCCTCCTCCTCCTCCTCCTCCTCCTTCTTCCTTCCACCACCTCCTTCATCAGCAGCAACAGCAGCTTCTCAATTTCTGGTCCGCCCAGCGCCAAGAGATTGATCATGTCAACGATTTCAAGAACCACCAGCTCCCTCTCGCTCGCATCAAGAAGATCATGAAGGCCGATGAGGACGTTCGCATGATCTCCGCCGAAGCCCCCATTTTGTTCGCCAAGGCCTGCGAGCTCTTCATCCTCGAGCTCACGATTCGATCTTGGATCCACGCCGAAGAGAACAAGAGGCGCACTCTCCAGAAGAACGACATCGCCGCTGCAATTACCCGCACTGATATTTTTGATTTCTTGGTTGATATTGTGCCTAGGGATGAGATCAAGGACGAGGCTGCCCTTGGGGGAATGATGGCGGCCCCTGCGAGTGGTGTTCCTTATTACTATCCGCCTATGGGCCAACCTGCCCCCCCTCCTGGTGGCATGATGATTGGACGGCCGGCGCTGGATCCCTCCGGAGTGTACGCGCAACCGCCTTCGCAAGCGTGGCAGTCAGTGTGGCAGACGGCGACGGATGATGGGTCCTTCGGCAGCGCCGGGAGCAGTGGACAGGGCAATCTTGATGGCCCGAGGTAGGGGCTTGCTTTATCTTCCTTTGTGATACGAATTTGATAAAAAAAAGTTTTCTCGTTTTGATTTGGTGCTTTGTTTAGACCTTGCCGATCTATCGTTCTTTGGATTCTTTTATTCAGTTAAAAGTTGGGATGAAATTTCATTGTTTCTAATTGAACATATGACACATCTAATATGTTTTTACCAATAAATTCGAGGGGCTGTTACGAAGGGTAACTTAAATGGGGTTGCATGCCTGTAGACACTCGGGTCATTTTCAAACTGAAATTGAATTTGCTGAAGACTTTTGCTTTGGATAAATATGAAATTTGATTTGGTGGCTGGATACATTTCAAGAATGAAACTATTGTGAGGAATGTACACAGGGTGAGTGAGTATGTCTTTTGCAAATTTGTGTTGGAATAGCCTAACTCAGAAGAACTACCATTTTTTAGCTAAGGAAGACTTTGCCCGTAGGTTGTACATGTGGCTCTCTCTCAAGGGTAGATAAAATATTAAGACATGTTCAGTTTTTTCTGATCAATGTGCGGCTGCAATAGTCGTATTATGATTGTTTTGAAATGAAAGTATGGCTGATAAAAGTTGTATGGTACTTTATTCATTATATATTTGTTAGTGAGACTGAGATGCAAATGGAATATGTAAATTTGATGATGTTATATTGGAAAACGTTCTTTTACAGTTGGCAATGCTAATTTGATATCTTCACTAGTTTATCCTCTTAAGACGAACACAAGACACATCAGAGACGGGTTGCCAATGAGGTTGATGGAATACACTGAGTAGTAATGATAGAGTCCAATGTCAGTTTTATTGTAATCGAGGATGAAAGAATGAGCCAGGGGTAGTTTATGATTAGTTTTTTTCTATCTTATCCTAAGTTGTAGGTGGTTTATGGGAAAGTTACTAGCAGTTTATGTGTCTAGGGATTAGTAGTTAACTGCAACTATGATCTCAAGGCTATAAATATTGTTTTATGTATTTTGTTTTTGTCTCATGGACGAATAAAATTATTATTGACATGATTATCTGTTCTCTTTCCCTAGAACTTAATTCCTGTTCTAGTCTCTCCCTTCTCCTTTCTAACTAGAGTTTTAGATTCTGGCTCTAGCCTTTTCTCCTCTTATCCCTTTCTTCTCTTCTCTCTTCCCTATTCATCTACAATTACAGATTCTGGTTCTAGGTTTCCTCCTCTCCTCTCTCTTTCCTTTTCCCCTACTTCTACTTCTATTTTCCAGGTTCTAACAAGTAACTTAAGTGGTATCGCATGCCTGTGGACACTGGAGTCATATTCAGATTAGACAGATTGAATTTGCTGGTGATATGTGCCTTAGATAGATCTGAAGTTTAGATAGGTAATTAGATAACATTTCAAGATTGAAATCTAGCAATTAGGTGATTTTGGGGAAGATTGGAATAGCCTAACTCAGATTTACTTAGCAAAGCAAACTTTTTCACATTGGGAGTACTTGTAGCCTCTGTCTCTCAGGTAGGAAAGATGTGATTAAAGGAGGTTGAAAGAGATTCTTGATATTGCGAATGTTCTTTTTCTTCCTGACATACTTCACAGTTTAGATCTTAAAATTTTCAGTGCATTTGAGAAATTTTAACTTTTTTCTAAGTTATTTAATTTGGCGATAAACATGCCTTTCTTCCTAATGCCCCAGATTAGAAGAGTATCAAGACTGAGAATCGTTTTGCTTTTCGCAATCCTCTAAGATAGGCATGCAATAAAATTCGTTTGGTTTGTACATTGTTGATGAATATCAGGGTTTTTATATTTGAAAACTGGAGACAAAGTTTATGCTGCTCTTTGTTATGTTGTTGATGTTTTGGTGTCGGCGCTTCATTATATCTGGCACCATGACCTTTCATTCTGTTTGATGGCACTACGTGGGCAAAAGCTGTTATATTTGGAGCATCTTAAGTTCGGGATAAGTTTTTTGCTATTTTCTGTGCTTTATTATTTTTCTCTTTTTGGTCCATGCTGTTGCTTACTCTATAGAATGATAGTTAATTCCCATAGTACCTTGTTAATCAACGCAACTGGAATATGTCATTCCTTACTATTATGAATTCCTTAAACTTCTCATATTTCCCTTTTGAAACAGAGATGAAAGTAACTAGATGGAGTCTTTGGGTTTCTAGTTGTTCAACTAGATAGCTTCAGAATATGTTTGTTCCCAGAATCAAAAAGTGGGTGGCTAGCTTAATAAATCTGTTGTCTGTATAACATAATGATTCAATTGTTATGGACAGGAAGGTTATAGTTCAGTTGTTCCTGTTGTTGAGGGCTTAGAATAATACTACATCGGCATCTTTAAAGATGTGAGCTATTAATATACTTTCTTAGGTTCTTAATATAAGATATATTTGCCTAATCTAATTAGATTAACGAAGTTTATTAATATAATGTGTATTTTTTAAAACATCCTAATCATCTTCCTTAATTCCCTCTTTCCTTCTCTTCTTTGATTATTATGAAGGGGCAACATTGGGGTAAATTAAGAAAAGATTAACAAATATAAAAAATATGTCTTGTATTTAGAACCATTATCAACTCCCAAAATATGTCTTATATTAAGGATCGGAGGGAGTATTTGGCTTCCTTCAACTTCAACTGCGTTTGCCTTGGCATACCTTCATTGATTGCCAACTGCCAGCAGTAGTATATTTGATCCGCTGCTACTTCAAATTTAGCAAAATAAATGACTCTGTGGGGCATGAGAATTATTATCAAAGAGGATGGTTTAAAATGCATTTTTGCTTTAGCATCTGAATATTATGTGTTTGATTTCTGATTCACCCTGTGGCTTCTTTTGTGTTCTCTGCAGTTGACTGACTGAACTGAAGATATGGTTGTTTGAGGTGACAATACTAAGATGCTGGTCTCAAACAATGGTGCTTGGAAATTTTTCTGCCACTTATGATTTAGAAATGATTTGAACAACTAGATTCAACAAATGAACAAGAGAGGATATTTGAGTTTATGTATAAATATCTCACAATCAACGACCACGATTTGCTATGGGGCTGCGTTTTATTGCACTAGAAATAGTACTCCGGTCATGAGATTGCACTACAAATTAGATTCTACGTATAGGACCAAAGATAGTAGTACACTATTCTTAAATCGAAGGAATCGGTGTAAGTGCTCAACTCAACGATGAGCATCAAGAGCTATACCCTTCGCAGACCGTTAAGGTCTACTTTAGATGGTTTAGATTGAGTTTTTTATTTTTATTTTCTCAAAAAAAATATTTTAATTGGTAGATAATTGAAAATAAAGATAATCTTTTAAATGCAGTTATTTTCTCAAAAAATAATATATTTGTAATAAAATTGTTAGTTGTAACCTTTAAAATTTGAATCCTAAAACTTCTATTTAGGGTTTGTTTGGTAGGGGGAAGCTGAGTAGTATTTTTTTAAAAAAAGAAAGAGAGAGAGAGAAAAGTGAAGTTAAAAGTTTATAATTAATGTTTTTAATATTTTATTTTACATATTATTTTTAGTACAATCTTATGACTCTGTTTCTTCAATATTTTTAAAATTTAATTCATAAAAATTTTTCCCTCCTTCCTTCCAAATCCCTTGTACCATTATACCAAACAAACCCAAATATAGTGTGCCAATGTCACTTATTAAATGGGTGCGTTTGTAACCAAGTTGGGTGGGTGTGATAGTTCAACATCTCGTCCCTTAAGCAAGTGGTTGGAGTTTGATCTCCAACACTTGTGAATGGAAAGCATCCCGTAGCCAGCCTTTAACTGTTTTGTGCGCTGACCCGAGATGGAGGATTAGTCTCATGACTACCTGGGGATGCCTTGCTTTTACAAAAAATGGGTGTCGTTTGTTGTATAAAAAAAACATGGGTGCGTTTGGATTTTCGAGCGCTTGGGCAGTGGATCGCTATTTTTGGTGACTGGATGGGTTTAAAACCCTGGTAGTTGGATTTAGCACATGCATATAGGAGATGCGTGTGGGTCTGAAACTTTTTCTTAAAGCGAACAAAATTTGATTAGGTAATTTAAATGATATTATTTTTATCATTTTTAAATTTAAAATATCAGTTGGAACTTTTATTGACTCTATAATGAAATTGAAAAAATATTATATTTAAACAACTGAAATGAGATTTCAGCCTTGTATTATGTATATACATCGAAAATATCTCTAAAAAAAGATCCATAATCGAAATTTGTCGTATTGGGGGAAAAGTGGAAAACGTGCAGCACAAGAATGAGGGAGCTATCAACTTTTGATTCAGTCAGAATTAATATGATGTCTTTAATTATTAAGTGTTGGATTTAATTATTAAAATTTTTTAATAACAAATGAGTAAAAATATAAACTTATTGTCATTTCTTATATTAAAATTTGTCAATTACTGACCTCTCTGCAGACTTTTGCGTTATTAAACATCCCCTCGGAGACCATAAAAAAATTCCCTCTTTAATTCCCTGTCTCTTTAATTTTTAGACAATGATTGTTCCCTTTTTTTGGGGGTAATAAGAATGTTCACCTTTTGAAGGGGAGAAATGCTGATTTTTTTTTTTTTTTTTTAAACACTAACTCTAATTCTAAACATAAAATTCAGTTCACTTTTTAGAGGACTAAGGAATTTAAATAAATAATTTTAAATTATTTATACACATTTTTTCTCCAAACTAGTCAATCTTACTTATAATTAAGTAATATATAATCTAATAATACAAAATATATAGTAGAATTAAGTAATATATTTAATTTCTTTATCCTAAAAACAAAATTAACTGGATCTTATATTTAAAAATAGAAAAAAATAATAGTAAATGTAAGAGATGGAAAGGATTTGGAGCCAAGTGTTTGATGTGAATGAAGTGGCTGCCACTTGATATGCCACATAACATGTGCGCTGCGGGAATATGCAAGCAGACAACACCAAATTGTCAACCTTATCATCCCCCGCATTTACTTTTTTACCCTTTTATTCATCCTCCGTCGTCCGCCCTATGCTACTTCCATTTCCATAGGGCATGCCATGGATCACACTCGACAGCCGCCTTTGAAGACAATTTACATGCGGCACACCTTTTTTTTTTTTTTTTTTTTATGTATTTTGTTGGCTCAACCTTCTATTTGATTTTTTTTTTTGCAAAAAAAAAAAACCATTTAAAAGAGAAAACTATTATTAGTTGAGTGTTACAATGTTTAAAAAAAAAAATATTTTTGATTTTATAAGTTGATCAATTATATAAAAAGAAAATAACTATACAACTAAAGTTTATTTAATAATGTTTTAGGGAAGGGGAAGTTAGTAGTACATAAGTTTTATAAAATGAGTAATTAGAAAAAGATTAAAGTTAACTTTTAAAAAATTATAATAAATTAAAAAATCACTATAACGTTGTAATAAAATATGCTTATCTCAAATACTTTTCACAATCTCTAAAGAGCATGTAATAACAAGTTTTAACACATAACATAACAACATGTGTATATTAGTACTCACTTGTTATTAGGTTTTTTTTTTTTTTTTTTTGGTCATTACTCCATTCATTCTGCTATGTAAATTCCTACTAGAATTCCTTTTAAGTTCATAATATACAAGTTTGTTTCTTGCGAAGTACTTGGGGCTTATTTGTCAATTTTGTCTCCATAATTAATTTTCCCCCCTTCAAAACCTCATTTAGTATTGAAAAAAATTGAAAAAGGTTAATTTAAGACATTAAATGCGTTAACTATCGGGTCAGGTTTCTCTCATTATCATTCATAATCACTAAATCATATCCATCTAATTAATATAATATTACTTTTATATTTTTCTCTTCTTTCCAATCAACGGTCCAAATAGGATGACGAGGAATGAAGAAAAAACAAGCTTACCAAAGAATCTCTTTCCTTAACTACCCTGAAAATTTCCCGATAAATTGTTAAATTACGCGTAAAGGGCGAAGTGAAATTTTCGCAATAAATTCCTAAATTTCAGATTTTTTTTTTCCTATGGTTTTTTGGCATAGGATGGGACCACCATCCTCTACTGTGTATCTCAACCACATATTATTCAAACCCAACCGAAGGTGTTACCAGGCCTTTACTCAGTTGTTCAGCTCCTTCCTGCATGCGCACCATGGCGGCGGTTTCTCCTAGCGCACACTTCTCTGCATCATCATCTCCATTCTCTTCCTCCTCCTCCTCCTCCTCTATTGAATCTCTTTTCCCCAAGCGCCTCCATCTGTTAACTCTCACTCTTTCACATTTCCCCCACAAATCCATTCATCTCCATTACTCTTTCAGGATCTCAAGTTCCCTCTCCAGTCCTAATCCCACCCCCAAACCACCTTCTATTTCCATTTCCTCTATCGCCGTCCCCACCACCTCCACCACTACCATCACCGGCGGCTTCTCTGAACTTTTCGTTCCCCAATTTGCTCCCGACGAGCCCAGAAAAGGCGCCGACATCCTCGTTGAAGCCCTTGAAAGGCAAGGCGTTACCAATGTCTTCGCCTATCCCGGCGGCGCGTCCATGGAGATCCACCAAGCCCTCACGCGCTCCAACATCATCCGTAACTACCTTCCTCGCCATGAGCAGGGTGGCATCTTCGCCGCCGAGGGCTATGCTCGATCCTCTGGCCTTCCCGGTGTATGCATTGCGACCTCCGGCCCCGGCGCCACCAATCTCGTCAGCGGCCTTGCTGATGCTCTGCTTGACAGTGTGCCTCTCATTGCCATCACCGGCCAGGTCCCGCGAAGAATGATTGGTACCGATGCGTTCCAAGAAACTCCGATTGTTGAGGTAACAAGATCTATCACAAAGCACAATTATCTCGTTATGGATGTAGAGGATATTCCTAAGATTGTGAGTGAGGCTTTTTTCTTGGCAACTTCTGGTCGACCTGGCCCTGTTCTAATTGATATTCCAAAGGATGTACAACAGCAGCTTGCCGTTCCAGATTGGGGCCAACCCATTAAGCTTGCTGGTTACTGTTCCAGGTTACCTAAGTCTCCAGGTGAGAATGATCTGCAACAAATAGCGAGGTTGATAATGGACTCGAAGAAACCAGTATTGTATGTTGGAGGTGGTTGTATGAACTCAAGTGAGGAATTAAGGCGTTTTGTTGAGCTCACTGGAATTCCTGTTGCTAGTACTTTGATGGGTTTAGGGGCATATCCTTTATGTGATGAATATTCCCTTCAAATGCTTGGGATGCATGGTACTGTTTATGCTAATTATGCTGTTGATCAAAGTGATTTGTTGCTTGCATTTGGAGTGAGGTTCGATGATCGTGTGACTGGAAAGCTTGAGGCCTTCGCAAGCCGGGCTAAAATTGTTCACATAGACATTGATTCTGCTGAAATAGGAAAGAATAAGCTGCCTCATGTATCAGTTAATGCAGATATAAAGGTTTGCTTGGAAAGGCTTAATCAGATTTTGGAAAGCAGAGAAATTAGAGGGAAACTAGATTTTCAAAGTTGGAGAGAAGAGTTAAATGAGCAGAAGCGAAAATTCCCTTTGAGTTACAAGACGTTCGAGGAAGCTATTCCTCCACAGTATGCGATTCAGATTCTTGATGAGCTCACTAATAGCGATGCCATCATAAGCACAGGTGTTGGACAGCACCAGATGTGGGCTGCTCAGTTTTACAAGTACAAGAGACCCCGCCAGTGGTTGACATCAGGAGGCCTCGGAGCCATGGGGTTCGGGTTGCCGGCCGCCATAGGTGCTGCTGTGGCAAACCCAGATGCGGTTGTAGTTGACATTGATGGTGATGGCAGTTTTATTATGAATATACAAGAGCTAGCAACTATAGGAGTAGAGAATCTGCCTGTGAAGATTCTGTTGCTGAATAATCAGCATTTGGGTATGGTTGTTCAATGGGAGGATCGGTTCTATAAATCAAACAGAGCTCATACGTATCTGGGAGATCCATCTAGGGAGAATGAGATTTTCCCAAACATGTTGATGTTTGCAGGAGGTTGTGGGATTCCGGCTGCTCGTGTGACAAAGAAGGAAGAGGTCAGGGAAGCGATCCAGACAATGTTGGATACTCCAGGACCTTACCTTCTTGAAGTGATTGTGCCTCATCAAGAACATGTGTTGCCAATGATTCCCAGTAATGGAGCCTTCAAGGATGTGATAACAGAAGGTGATGGCAGAACGAGTCAGTGATTCTATCCCGACGGCCATCTATAGCGTCGGAGAATGGTTCTGTACAAGTGTGTTATGCTGCAACCTTGGTTCTAAGTCTCTAATTTTTTTTTGGCAAAAAAAAAAAGTCTTTAATTTTAATCTTTTCTTAAATACTAGAACTATAACTAGTATCCTGTAGCTACCTTGTCTCTCTTTCTCTACTACTTTTGTTGTAATAGATGTTTTTATTATTCTGCAGTAATAAGGCACTTATGGACGAGAATGTTTTTGTTTGATTTGGACACTTAGTTGTGATAGGATTTAATCAAGGATAATTATAGAAGATCAAACATTCTTTGTTTACCAAAATAAATAATAAAGAAAGATCGGAGAGAAAATAACTGGTGTTGAAAGATAAAACTGATGGAGCATACACGAATGAGAGCATTTATGGAAGTGGGAACCTTGACCAAAAAAAAAAAAGGTTCAAATACACAAAATCTTCTCAAATTTTTGGTTAGTTGCATATGATATTCCTAATATTTAGTAGTTTAAACTTAAAACTATTTTTATATTTTATGTTTTCACCGTCAGCATCTCTTCCTCCTCATCACGATACGAAACGTGCTCTGGAGCAATACTCCACCAGTAAAAAAAAAAAAAATCCGAAGTACCAACTTGAAATGGTCAAAGTGATTAAAAAAAACCCTCAATAAACCAAGTATTTTTATTTTTTTTATATAAGAATTTTAGGAAAGGGGTCGGACTCACCCACAATCCAAAAGTAGGGTCCTTGGAGTTCAGTCCACATGGGATACTGACCAGAGAGTACACATGTCTCCACTTCTACTAGCGTTACCATTGTTTCCTAAACCCCTAAAATATCTCTCCCAGTGCCTTAACCAACACAGGGATCGAACCCCCTCCCTAAAAATGAGGAAGAGCAACCCTACACCAGTTGAATCCAAACAAAAGACAAGAGGTCCTCACTAAACCAAGTTGTGTACAAGTGATCACTGATCAGGTACTTTTTTTCGGGAAAATTGATTTCAGGGCCCAAGCTAGTAAAATGATTACAAAAAAAACCCAAGAAACATTCACATGCCAGGGCCTTTTCAGCCATTTATTCATTATTTATATTTATTTTATTTTATTTTTATGTTTCCTAAATTCCTCTAATCCTATAAAATTCCTGAAAATTACTTAATTAATCCTTTAATAATTCCTAATAATTTTCTTAATTAGAATTAATTATTTTCTTACAACAATTTCATTAACATTAATGATTTAAGCCCTGTGCAAAATATTAAAAGTCATAGAATCAATTTTGATTCTAAAATAATTTTTAATTTTCCTTCTTTTTATTTTCATAGGAAATATTTTATTAAATTGTCTAAATTAAGAATAATATATTTCCTAAATTTTCAATAATTATTTCATGTTTTCTTGAATTTTACATAATTTTTCCTTAGTATCTTCCTTTGAAAATAGACCAATTATACTTTATTTGAGACCATAATCATCATAAATGGATATTTTTATTATGGTAACATAATAGTCCAGATAGTAATTATCCGAGTATTACAAGTTTCAAAAGCAGCTCCTTAAGGAGTATTTTATGTTGTGAAGCCAAAACATACGTTCAAGAGAAAGTTAAAAACAATTTCATTTTCCTTTTTTTTTTGCAAAAATATTCTGAAGAGTCGGAAAATGAACAAGTCTGGGAGGGATAGAAACAGATGCTCAAGAGTCAGGCGCCTGACATGATATTATAAAATGAAGTAAAATGAGCCAGGGACATAATTTACATGTGTTTGGGCTTCACAATTCACAGGTCACAGTCATAGAGAGACGTGGAATGATTTTTTTGCTTGTTTATTTTAACAATTTAAAAATACCAACACTCATTGAGATTGAGTTGAAAAAGACTTGGTGTACCTTAAGCATGACCTCGGTTCAAAGTGGGGATCAGTTTCAATGACAGATAGGGAGAGTTTTTTTATCTGTATGGTTCAGATTTAATTTATTTTTAAAAAATTATTTTAATGGGTAGAGAATCTAAAATAAAGATAATCTCTCTACGAACATATTTTTGAAAAATAATTTTTTCATTTAAAAAATGACAGTTAAAAAAAAGTAAATCTGGGTGGTCCAGATTGAGAAAAACTCTCTCTACCTAAGAATGGTAGGGAAACTGGTTCCGTTCAAAGTGTGTGGATGAAAAAAAAATTAGTTCGTGAGCTCTTCCTCCAATATTGTGGGGCCCGACTTTAGACAAATCAAGATTAGTTGGAATCGAAAGTTTCAGATATTAAATGGTTTCACAAAAACAATTTAAAAAAACCCCACATCGTTGTATATCACCCGTTTGAGATAGATGTAGCAAAAATAATTATTTTTAATCTGACTTTTATAAACGTAAAATATGATCAAATTCATATTATAAATGTGATTTGTATTTATAATGATGGTGAGAGAAGTTATTTATTTATTTTTTTTTCCAAATGAGTTATTGTTTAGATGATTATTTGAAAAATTAGTTGAAATGAAAAATAACTTAAACGAGCACAAATTTTATTAAATATCACACACACACACACATATATTAGTTGTCTATATTGTGATAATTAAAGATAAAAATTTAAATTTAAATTTGAAAAAAAAATTTACAATATTTTTAAAAAATTAAAAACACTAAAGTGCTTGATTGAATATATTTAATAGACAAAATCTAATATAAATTAGAATGCATATTTAATTGTACATTACTTATTGGACCACCTATTCCTAATAACTTAATATCTAATCCTAATAAGTTGGTCTTGAAAGTCACACTAGAAGATGAAAAAAGCGGTTTTCTATCCTAAGTGAATTTTTTTAGATAAGCTCATATAAGATAGAAGTTATCTCAAACATAAAAAGTACATCATTTTTCTCCATAGAGCTTTTATGATTGTGCACTGGGTTTTTCTCTGGGTCTCCTATTGCCATGCTAAACAGTTTTTGTAGGGCCGGCCTTGCAGGGCTTATTCCATTTAGCTCCTCTAATTTTTAAACCCGGCTCTTGAAGAGTTAGGGCCTAAAAGGGTCGGCCCGATGGGCTCAGTCTTATTTCCTGACTCTAATATTTTGCAACAAAATATTTAACAATAAGGATATTATAACTGAATGGGTTAAGGTGCATTTTGACCAACGAAGTATTACGCTAGAAGCGTCTGGCATAAAAAAATATTGAGGGTACCAAAACTATCAATGAATAATTAAAAATGTGCAAAAATATCATGAAGAAACTAATTCTAGTAAAAATAACACAATCTCTGTTTTGGTATGTTCGCTGAAGTTTTAAATTGTTCATTGGTATTTTTGCACATTTTCAATTGTTTATCGGTAGTTTTAGTACTCTCAATACTTTTTTGTGTTAGATGCTCTTAGCATAATACTTCGTTGGTCATGCACCTTAACCCTAACTAAATCTATGCTATGTTAATTTTGTCCAATCAGAACCTATTGTCATAACTCTGGGTTAATTAGACCTGTGAGCTAGTTAGTTGCAATTCGACCAAAAAAAAAAATCGACAAAAAAAAGAGCTAGTTAGTTGCAAACCCAAATAAAACCTTTTAAATTTAAATCAATTTTTTAAATATTAATTTTCATTTGATTCACCAATTTTTGGGTCACCCGTGTAATAAAAAAATATTCCCCTTCTTCCCTAGTCATCAAGAACAGTCCATCAACCAAAAAAAAAAACTACAGATCTAATCCACAAAATTTAAATAAATAATTCAATCAACAACACTCAGCTTAATTTTTTTTAGAAAAAGCGTACTACAGGCACCATAAACAGATAAAAAAAATCGTAAAGATCCAGTAAAAGTTTTTTTTTTAAAAAGAGAGAGAGAGAGAGAAAAGAAGAAGATATGGTTGTGGCTCAAATTGTGTTTTTGGGGAGTGACAACTTTTTGTTGGTTGATTTAAAATCCAATTATGTTCTTTATGTTTTATTCAATTTCTTACTAATTTAGATGAGTGCAAGGTAAAATTATCCTTATATATTATGAAACTGTTGCAACCGCACGTCACGCCCGGGAATGACTGCTTGTTTATAAAATAGATTGTCGATGTCGCAGCATAAACTGAACTCACGAGGACGATAGTAGGGCTGGACAGGTGGCATCTGGTGAGTGGTAAGAGATGCACTGATGACAGGTGGCAATAGGTCGATGGCAGGGAAGGGACAAAACGGGGAATGAGAAGGGTAGTATGGTCCTTTTACAGAGCAATCCTCAATGTCGGATTCGAAAGGATGAAACTTCCTCAACCACCATGACGACTCTGAACATTTGCAAAGCAATCCTCATTTTGTTTGATGATGGGGGTGGAAAAGGCAGCTAAAGGCCAGTTTATTTAAAATTGTAAGTAAAAACAAAAATGACAAAAAAATATACCATTTGAATTACAAAAATTTCAAAATATCTACTAAACTAGCGAAATGGCCAATATTTGATCTATTAGAGATATGAAATTTAGAATTTTTGATATTAATAACTTGTGTATGAGAAATGATAACTTAAGAATAACAATTAGCAATTTGGATATGCATTAGATTTTAATTCAGTTATTTATAGGGAAAATTCCTCATAACAAACTTTACAAATTCTAAAAGATAAAAAAATGTTTTGAATATTTATAATCTCAAAGAAGTCTTAGTACATGATTTGTATTTTTTGAAATTTAAAGCAAACGACAAAAACACATTCATTAAATCTCATTCTTACATTCTTTTTTCCTCTCTCTCTCTCTCTCTTCTTCTTCTTCTTCTTCTTTAGGTTCCATGTGGAGAGGGTCTAACAACGACGGCTGAGACAACCTTCTCCAACAATGACGATGGCGGCCTCGGCCTCCTCTAACAATAATGAAAGGCAATGGCAATTTCTTCTAGCAAAGAAGAATAGAAAGAAGAAAATATGTTTGGCATGGCAATGAGACCAAGCAAAAGTCTAATGGCAGTGAAAAAAACCCAATGGAAAAGAAAATATAAAATAAATTTGCTTAGCAAGACTTTAAATAGTGATAGATTTTTTTGAAAAAAGTGCCTTCTGGGTGAAGAGTCACTTAGCTTTCTTACTTTTTTGAACTAAAGGACCATTGAGTCCTCTTGGCATTTTTGTGACGTTGTCCGTTGGATGCAAATATGAGGTGTATGGTTTGCAATTGTATGTGGGTTTTGAAGGAGCTATTTTCTAGTACTCATTTTGTGTTTTTGTATTTGTTTTCGTCTTTGACCCATCTTACTCATTGGACCCAAAAACAGAAGATAAAAGCTTTCATTTTCTCCCTTTTCTTTTTATAGTTTAACATAATTAAATTTTTATGTGAAGGCCAAAAAAATATAACTAACTTATTGTAGGGGATAAGTTTAAACATTTCATTCTATTGTCATTTTTGAATGGTAATTTTATTGTTTCTTTGTAAATTTACATTTAAATTTAATTTTTGATCCAAAGTTATCACATAATATACAACATGTGTGTGTCATAAGATTTATGTTATTTTAAGTCATTTTGCATCTCAACTGACTTTTCAAATGTCATGTCAAACAAAAGCCCATAAGGAAAAAAGTCACTTATGTCACTACTATCCTAAACACAAATCACATATACAATTTAACTTTTAGAAAAAACCCCATTTGAAAAAAAAAAGGAAAATTAGAATGAAGGACCTAGAAGAAAAAATATTTATTGAGAAAGACCATAAAAATTGTAATTATTTTGAAGGACCAAATACAATAATATAAAATTAATAATACGAAACTACCCTTAATGAAATTTTCTACATTCTCTCCCACACTTTATTTTGAAAGTTAACACAAAATTTTAAACTTGAATAAATTAAATAAAATTTTTCTCAATTTTCATTTTTCAGAAAATTGTATAGATATATCTATGAAAAAAATCACATTCTTCATTTTTTTTTTCAAAATTATAATTTTTTAAATAAAGAAAATTTTTATTGTATCATTTTAATAAAACTCAAGATGTTTTATAATTTATTGTATATGTTAAAGAAAAAAAATTTATATGATTTAATTATTTTATTTTAGAAAAAATTTATGTGGGTTAAAAAACTCATTTAATGATAACATAGGAGATTTGATCAAGGACAATTTAGTAATTTTTAATTTATATTATGATATTTGATTCTTCTAAGTAATTACAATTTTTATGGTCCTTCTCATTAAATATTTTTTGATTCAGGTCCTTCATTCTAATTTTCCCAAAAAAAAAAAAACTACTTTTATCACCACTATCCTAAATAGGCACGGAGAAGAAGAAGAAGAAGTGGTGGTGGAGGTGGAGGTGGTACCTTCACTTTTGAAATTCCCTTAGATGTCTTATAGTACTCCCAAGCTTGAAACAATCTCTAAAGAAGATTTGGATTTTCAAGATTTGGATGTCTTGTGGCATGAAATTCCTTTGGATACTCCCAAGCTTGACACAATCTTTGATGAAGGTTTGGATTTTCAAGATTTGGATGTCTTGTGGTATATCCCTCATCTAAAAATAGACTCCGATGAGTTTTATGTTCTAGGGTTCTTGAAAATTACGTATTCTGCTACTCTCAACTTCATCAGTTCTTGAGACAAGCTAATGGCACTGATATTTGGTCCTGATTCTTCCAAACCCATATATCTCTTTCTAAGGAATCTGATAGATGGATTTGCAATACCATTAAGGAAATCAAGCCATTAGAGTTACAACTTTGATGAAATTCATCGGATCCCTGATCTGGACCATTAACCCTCTTTTCCTACAAATTCTGGCATGGATTCAAAGCATCGATCGTGTAAAGAACCAGGAATTCCTCTTGATAAATACATCAAATGAATGAATCTGCATCTTGAACACTATGTTCTTTACATTTATTTTGGATCTCAACACTTAATCTATGAAACCCAAATGATGTCGTTGGCTCTAGCCTCAGAGGGCTAGTTTCTAGCGGCCGACAAGGGTAGGGTCCTTAAGTGCCCACCCGAATTGCCAAATTGTGGGTGATATTTAGTGCTATTTCCTGCAAAGAATACTTTCTCAAAATTGGTGTGACATTTGAGCAAGTCATCAGATTCATTCCCACCCAAATAGGCAGTGACCCATTTCAGCAATGTTTAGAAGTTTTTGAAGGTGACAAGAACATGGTGTTCTTAGGCTCTTCTATAAAGAACGAAGATGGCAACGACGTTGTCTGTTGACATAAGTGAGTTGACGTGGTTGTAGTAGCTTGTAGTGAAGGGGGTTTTGACGACCAAGCCTCTACCCTGCAAGTAAAGGAGGAGGGAAGCAATTGGAGGATGAAAATAGGAAAGCAGAAGGAGGAAGAAGAATAGAAAGTAAGAAATAATAACATGGTGGATGAGGCGATCGTGTGGAGTGAGGAAGAAAAGAAAAGGGTGAGGGGTAAACAGATGATGGACAATTCTATAACTTCATTTTAATTTTCAAAATGACCCATCAGATACTAACACATATTTAGGAATATGCATATTCATTACACATATTTGTCTTTTCAAATTTTTGAAATTCTTTTTAAGTGATTTTTCCTTATTTATATTTGTTTGGATTAATTTATTTTAAGTGCTCTTGTGTTATGCTACCTCTATAAACTTCAATAAATATATGAAAGAAATTTTACCGTATAAAAAAATTATCCTAAACAATTTCTTTTGAATTGTACGAAAGTTCCCCCCCGGGGCTTGTTGCCTGTACGAAGAAACATTTGATGCTACGGTTGGTATAATGAAATTTTGCTCATGGATATAGAAATGGAATTCAATTTCATGCTTTGTACATTTAGTTTAACCCATTAATAAACTACTCCCTTCAGTCCTAATTATATGACATATTCATCTAATATTGGAGAGATTAAAGATAATAATTAAATTAGTTAATTATATTTGCTTTTATTAACTAAAATGTCCTTATTTAAAATTTAAAATGGCATCCGGTCACTCTAATGCTCTTTTTTTACTTCTCCTACCTTACACATGACTTCTCCAAACTTTTACACAGTCCAGCATTATCAATCTCCCTCAACAACTTTTGGTTTACTCTTAGAGGTTAAAAGTGTAATTTAATGGTGATGCCGTTATTAAATATGACAAAAATTAATCAAAATTATTTTATTAAAAAACAATAGAATTGATGTGTATGTAGCATTAATGAGTTGTAAGCATTATTCACTCTATAGAATATATAGGTACATTATTAAATTATTATTGAGAAAGTATTATTAGGAGTATTTTGGAAAAAAATTGATAAAAATTATATCTTTATCCTATAATTAAAATCAAGACCAACTCTCAAATGTTGTTTTATAATTAGGATCTAAGGAGTACTTCCAGTCCTTTTCTTTCTTTCTTTATTCCTTAAGAGGAATTTCTAAGTTTAGTGCCCATTTGAATTTAACTTTTGAAAAATAACTTTTGTGATTCATGAAGTAAGTTATAAGAGGAGTTTTATCTTAGTTTATCAAAAATAGCTTTTAAAACTTAAGCTTAGGGTTTACCAAACAGGCTCTAAAAATATTCAGCCAAGTAAAAAAGTTCAAGAGAGTTAAAAACATGTTTTTTTTTAAAAAAAAAAAATTCCGCAAAAAGATTCTCACAAGTCATACATGATATATACATGAAGGAAAATGAGCAACTTAGAGGATGGACATGCCTACAACAAAACAGATGCTTTGGAATCTCCCCGGATTTGTATAATATGTAATTATTTCGGGCTTTTGTCTTCTCTTGCTATATGTGTGTGTTTTTAAGTGTCATATTCATATGACAAATCCCACCCCCCCCCCCCCAGTCGGAAGTAATCATATTTAAAGTACTAAGTCTTTTGCACTAGCACAAACCCTCGTTGATATAAAAAAATATATTTAACAATAAATATATGAGAATCAAACTTATTTTTAATTTGGCCCACTCCACCACCTTACTTTATCTGCGTATATTTAAATTAGCTTTTGAAGAATAAATTTAATAATTTATGAGATAAGTATGTGGGAAGAGTTTCATCTCAAAGTGCGAAAAAATGATGTCAAAACCATGATTTTATTGTTTCACCGGATTAGAACAAGGCTTGTAGTGCAGCCAAAAATTATGTCAGTACGCTTCTTTATTTCCAAACCTAATACTCAAATTAGACCTTTTAAATTTAAATCAATTTTTTAATATTAATTTAATTGACTCACAAATTTCATAAAAATTGAAAAATCGTTGCAAGATCTCTATTTATAAATTGTATTAATTTGATTGACTTGGATTTGAATTGGGAGAATTCCCCCTAATTAAACTTAGTTAAAATATCAAAATTTAAATTCAAGCCTACTCTTCTGGCAAACTCTTAATTAGACCAAGAGACTTAATTAGAGATTTTTTAATGTTGTTAAAAGACCATAATGCCCTTAAATAGCTAAAAACCAAAATTTAATCAATTTGTGAATCTTATGTTTTGAAAAATAAATCGTTTTACCCTTTACCTTAATTAAAATTAATTAAATTCATAGTAATAAATTTTGAAAGAATGATATGATCTCAGCGGTATCTTCAAAGACCCTATAGTACTTATTATATTTAATTTGAGGCAAACAATTCTGAAACTTGAATTCAAGGCTGTTTTAAAAATGAACATCCTTACCAAGCGCTAGTGTAGCGCAGTGGTATAACGTTGGATTATCCAGCCTTTATAATCAGAGTTTGAACTTTGCCCAGATCACTGGTCCCATATTTAAAAAATGAACATCCTTATTCGCATTAGGGTTAAGGTACAAAATTGCCAACAAATTATTGGCTCAGGAGCAATTTCACCAATAAACTCTCTAGTAGACCAAAATTACCAACAAACTGTTAAAACATGAGCAATTTCGCCAATGCCATTAATTGAGCTTGACTCTGTTAATCTGCCTTCATGCAAAAATTACAGAATAGGACCCAGATGTTTATGAAACTATATTTAAGCTCCAAAAAAATTAAAATTTTTTATTTTAGTCCCTCCATGTACTTTATATGGAGGGACTAAAGTGAAAATTATAAAAAAAAATTGGGGCGGTAAGATAATTTTCTAAACTTTTGGATTCTTTTCTGTAATTTTTGCTGGGCCATCCCTACCCCTCAAAATCCGCCGCTGGTTATAGGCCTTTTTTTTTTGCTTTAACCTGACCTGTGGCTTATTAAGGAGGCCTGTAATTTTAAAAATTTTGTAAGCAGCCTAACAAACCACAAGGCTCACCTCAAAAAAAGCCTAATTCAAACAAGGTGAAAATAGACCTACTTTAAACAGGCCGAAAACAGACCTACATCTAACAACCTGTTTGAAGTAGGCTTGTTTTGAGGTGAGGCCTGTGGTTTGTTAGGCTGGTTACAAAATTTTTAAAATTACAGGCCTTCTCAATAGGCCATAGGTCAGGTCATGCTAAGGTTCAAAAAAAGGCCTGTAACTAGAGGTGGATTTTGGGGGTAGAGATGGCCCAAAAAAATTACATAAAAGAACCCAAAATTTAAGAAAATTAGCTTCCGGCCCATAAAATTTTTACAATTTTCACTTTAGTCCCTCCATATAAAGTACGTAGAGGGACTAAAATAAAAATTTTTAAATTTTTTGGGGCTTAAATATAGTTTCATAAACATCTGGGTCCTATTATGTAATTTTTACATGAAGGCAGATTAACGACATCAAGCTCAATTAAAGCCGTTGGCGAAATTGCTTCTAATCCAAGAGTTTATTGGTAATTTTAGTCCATTAGAAAGTTTATTGATGAAATTGCTCCTGAGCCAATAGTTCATTGACAATTTTGCACATTAACCCTTTGGCATTATTGTTAAACTTAGCTCACAATCCACACCTTCCATAGTAAAACATCGCCAAAGTGTGCGTCAAACCGAGCGATGGTGGGCCGCAAAGTTTTGGGCCATTACGTAGGCTAGGAAGCAGACGATTGACAGGTGAAAAAAATAAAAATAAATAAATAAAATAAAAATCAAGGAAAGATCTCAATTAAATTTAGTTAAGATAATCAAAATGGAAATATTTGGGATTTTTATACATTTACTTTTCTTTTTAACCACAAATGGGTATCTTGGCCTTTTAGTCATATTCATAAAATTCATAATTAGACCTCTTGATCTAATTAAGAATTTATTAAAAGTATAGGCTCAAATTTTGATTTTGATTTTTTAGTTACATTTAATTGGGATTCTGCAATTTGAATATGAATACTTTTTGAAATAAATTATGTGTAATACTCATAATTTTTATATATAAAATGCATCAAGTTTTTCTAGTTAATAAAATTTGTTAAGCATGGACTTTTCACTAATTAAATTAAAAAATGGAAATATTTGGGACTTGTCTACCTTTGATTTTCCTGTTTAACTACAAATGGGAATTTTGGCCTTTTAATCATATTCATAAATTCATAATTTGACTTCTTGGCCTAATTAAGAATTTATTAAAAGTGTAGACCCAATTTTTAGATTTTGATATTTCAGTTGCATTGGGATTCTTCCATTTGAATATCAACAATTTTTTAATGAAATTATGTATAGTGATTATAATTTTTATATATAAAAATGCATGAAGTTTTTGTAGTTAATAAAATTCGTTAAGCGTGGACTTTTCACTAATTAAATTAAGAAAATTGGTGAAAAATCCCAACATCCCTGGTCATCAAGAACATTCCATCAACAAAATTAAATTACAGATTTAATCAACAAAATTTAAATAAAAAATTTACTGCATTCATCATAAACAGATGAGTGGAAAACCATTTTTTTTTCCAACAAAACCTTTATGATTTATATAACTTAAGTTTCTCCCATCAACCCCCTCATGCTTCCAACAACTTTTACATGTTTAACCAACCAAAATCACTTTATTTTTTCAAAAGAAATTAAATAAATTAGCTCCAAATATGCTTTTTTTTTTCTTATAATTAATATGGGAATGCAATAATCTGAATCCTCATTCTTCAGGTCTCAGCCTCTCAGGAATCGCAAAGAAAGGAAAGAAAATATTACTTTCAAGTATTTTGATGCAGCATAAACATACAAAAATCAAGGACGACTGACAAAATAGCTTAATGGAAGATGTGTGTGTGGGGCTGATTTGTTGAGTAGGGGTGTTAATGGATAGGGCTGAGTAGGGCGAGACCCTTGTTTGATGCCCTGCTTGAAAGATCATTGGGCAAGAAATTGGAGCCCAATGCCCGACCTTGTTCGATAGAAGCCCTAACAATTTTGGGCAGGGCGATAATGGGTTGGACAAGGTGGGCCTTCCTTGCCTAAGTAGCAATACCCTACTACATTTCTATGTGGAAAAAAAAACTTCAATCAAACTTAATAAATAATATTGTAAACTTCAAATGAAATCTATAATTTTATACTTTGAAATATTTCAAAATAAGTCTACAACTTGAGTCTTGAAATTAAAAAAATAACTATATGTTTTAACAAATAGTCAAATACTCATAAGTGAAAATAAAAAAAATATAATACTATTGTATAAAAAAAATATAATACTATATATACTACTGGGCACAGCCAAATGGGCAGAGCGACATACCATGCCCGATGCCCAGCCCTGCCCGCAAAAATGCCCAGCCTAATTATGCCCAATTTTTCTTGGGTGACTATTTCTTGGGCTGGGCAGAGCGATTTTTCTGCAGGCTCGGGCGGGTGCTCAAGGCCATGGGCATCATGAACACCCCTATTGTTGAGTATATATAAAAGATCTACCATACATGCTTAAAAAAGTGTAAGCATTTTCTCTTATTAGTAAATTAAAGTAGGTTTTTTCCCAAACATCAGTAATAGAAATAAGGAAGAACACTGTATATGCCATCTATAGTGAAGTCATATCATATGCGATGAAATGTTGTAGATTTTTCCTGAAATAAAACTTCTCATGAGCAATGTATCCAAACCTGCAGGAGAGCTAATTAATACATGTAAGCAACTTTAACTGACATTTAAGAATGCATCCAAATCAGTAAGAATGAGAGCCAATGAAGCCAAATCATAAGATTTCCCAAAGAACATCATCATATCACAGGTTCATCCATTGATCATCAATCATGCATCATCCTGAGATGAAGCAAGAGATGTGTCAAACGACTTCTTCCTGATCAAGAGACACGTGATTCTAGAAGGATTAGAATGAGTATTCTCAAGGCTACACACCACAAAGTCAGGCCTATGAAGAGCAAGATGAAGCCTATCTTTTCCCACAACTAAACCAGAAGCATCAAGCAACACATGCCATGAGTTCCTATGAGCTTCTGAGATCCAATGCATTGTCCCATTCACCTCTACAGGGTAAGAAAACAACCCCTTTGGACTTATCTTACACTTCCTCCTGAAATTCTGGCTCAGCTGGGACCCGCTTATCCTCAGATCCAACCACGTCTTAGGTGCTGGAATCACCTTTGATTCCTTAAAACTAGCAAACTCTCTGATATAATCCTCCTCAGCCTCAAGAATTGTCATGTAATAGCTTCCTTTCATAAAAGGGTAGCTTTCACCCACCAACATCATAGAATCCCTGTAACTAGGAGTGAAGAGTACGAGGTACTCATCATCAGGCAACCCACAATGTTTCAAGACCTTGTTGTGAGCTTGGATTTCTGGGATTGAGATGAAACTCCCAGGAAACGAGGATTTCTTGGTGAGAATGTCTAGTAATCTTGATGGTTCTAATTGTATTTTGTCTAATTCACGGAGGTTGCTACCAAAAAATTGTGTAGAAGAAGATTCTCTGAAACCTCCTTTTGGTGATTTTCTTCGATCGTGATCTGACATGTTTGGTTCTGAAGGTTCCTCATTGATGATGAAGTTAGAGAGGTCAATGCTATCACCTTCAATGAGACCTGCATATTCAGGGTATTTTGCAAGAACATATTCTTCAACATATTCCATTTCTTTCTGGGTGATCGGACCTGACCATCTAAGATCAATATCACGAATTGTTGATATGGCTTCTGCTATGATGTGAGCAGGAATCACCTTGTGTGGTTTCTGTTTGGATTAATTGAAGTCCTTCAATTAGTTAAGAATTCGAAGATCAATACAAGAGGAAAAATGCAGTTTTTGATCCTAAAATCTTAGAAATACACTTTGGACTTCTATTATAGTCCCTCGTATCAATACAAAAAACCAAGTCAAATGTATATATACTGAAGAAAGTAATGTCTCAAAACTTCCAGTGACTTGTGACCTATATATGATGAAGAAAGTAATGCCTGATGTGCTTTTGTGTTGCGCCCATGCCCTAACGTTTTTTGTGGCCTTTTTTATCATTAGATTTTATGTGAAATATGTGACATTTTGATATCTTATGGGCAAAAAATAAAACTGCTTTCAATATTTTACGATTTTCCAAAGATTATAGACTCTAAGTTAAAAAGAAATTACACAATTTAGATATCTTAAATCACAGAGAGGGAGATGGAAAATATGGGAAAATACCTTCACGACCATACTGTTAGATTTGGAAGAATTTTCAGCAATAAGCCTTTGTACAGGATGTTTTGGAATCCTCGTCTCCTTAATTTCACTTTCCACCATGCCTCGATATTTAACCTAAGGCAAAGATAACAGCAATTGAATCTGTGGCCGTACGTTGGAGCAGAACAAAAAAACAAAAACATATTGAACAGTCACACACACACAAATAGAGATATATAGGGTCTGAAATTAATTATCACACCTCAGATCCTCCATGTGAAGCAACTTGGTCCTTTCTGTTGTTTCCCATGGTGATATATATCTCAATATATCACTCACAGAAACATAAGACAGAGATGTAATTCAAAGTATTGAACTAGGGAAAATCTTAAGAAAGAAGGGAGAAATGTTTTCAAAAAAAATCAAACCTTCCTCTTTCTGCAGAGGAGGGTAACAAAAGATCAAGCAGTTGACCAAAAAGATCGATCAAGTATGGGGTTTTCTGGGTCGAAGAGAAAAAATGAGATGAGAAGAGATCAGAGAAAACCCATAAGATGAAGATGTCAATTCCTTGACGAATCGTTTGGGTATGAAATGGGCAAGAATATAATTAAAAGAAATTTTAAAACTCAGATGATTACGCCGACTAAGACAAGTCACAATGAAATGAAATCACCATAAGTGTTTGCTCTAGACTTAACCATGGTTCATTATCCATACACTACTCTCTAAAACCGTAAATCTCGCGCCAATTTCTGGGGCTTGATTGAAAAAACTTTGAGCATGGCTTTGATATATTCTTAAAAGTATCGAGGCGGAAGGTTTTAGAGGTGAAGGTTTCAAATGGCAACACCATCAACCCCATATTTGTTAATTGGAAATGCAACGTCACTCTCAGATTTTTATATTTCCATTTGAAAATGACTACTTTAGAACTTTGGCGAAATGTCAACTAACACATTGTCTCATATCTGATTTTAACAAAACTGCTCCACTTAATCAATTTAATTTCTAGCCCAGCATTCACGGATTAATTAATTTGGCTGGTTTCATATCAACTCTTAGCTCATTCACAGATTATTCTATCTTTTTTTCTTTACTGAACAATATTGGGTTCTTCATGCATGATTTAATGTTGTTTTTACTGGTGTGTGCACGTATATATATATATGAAACTAGAGGCAAAAGCTTAAAACCTCGATGACGAATAAAAGAAATCGAAATGAGCCTTGTTAATCTGCGGGATTGAGAAAAATTATCAGTAAGCATCATGGTTTTAATAAATAAGATTACCTGTTACTAACAGTGATTAGATATTGACCAAAAAAATTCAATTTTCTTAAATAATATCTCATATATATTTGCGTTCTATGAATAAAGAAAAAAGTTAATAAAATAAAATAAAAATTAAGAAAAAGGTCATAATTTAAACAAGTTCTGGTTCTCTCTAAGTACTTGAATTCTGGTAATAGTCAAAATTTAAAGTAACTTATATGGTTCTCTTTATATATATATAAAGTGTTAGATAATTATTATGAAAAATGAATAAGATTAGGCATTAAAAAAAAGTTCTTACAAATGAGAAATTTAATAAAAAAAATTGGAGAGTTTCTTCAACCAATAATCCCCCAGCTTCTTAGGAATTAAAGTTTGCAAGCCAGTCCTATACATGAGAACTAATTGGTTTTTTTAAAAAAAAATTAAGGAAGTTAAATAAGTTAAATTCAAGTATTTATATTTATGATTTTTTTTAAATTAATTTTTTTGACTTATAAACTAATATATAATCTAATATTATACATATAATCTAGTATTACAGATTATATATTATAATTAAGTAACTTATTTAACTTCCCTAATACTTTTAAAAAAAGTCAACAAATTCTTATATTAAGAATCAAAGGGTGAGTTTATTTTCCGGCTAAACACAACAACTGGTTGATTGGGCCTATATATATATAGTGGGGGATCTTGGGTTAAAAATTTGAAGGGGCCAAATGTTTACTTATTGACTAATTAAAAAAAGAATTATTTGAGGGAACCAAATATATAATTTTTTGGGATAAATATATACATTTTTAGATCAAATGTATAAAAAAAAAAAAAAAAAAATCCTATTCATATTAAAAAAATTCCACAGTTTTTTTTTTTTTTTGCGGGGGCCACAGCCCCCTTGTTCCTATAAAGATTCGCCACTGTGTGTGTACTTGTTTCTTGCTACTGCTTAATATATATTCCAATAACAGTCTTCTAATAATAAAAATATTATTAAGTCTCCTCTTTAACCTACAGTCATGACTTTTTATTTGAAGACATAGAAAGGGATTATGCCTTTTGAAGATGCCTTAATGAGATCATTAGATACGGACAAGGTCACCCCAAGAACTTATTTTATATAAAGAGAGACAACTAAACAAGTGCATCACATTTAAATAAAATAATGACCTAGTGGAAGTGCATGATTAGAAGATATTAGCGCATAAAATGTTAAGAATAAGAATATTTCCTTTCATTCGTTTGATTGGTGGCTGCTTAACTAATCTTCCAATGGTTGGATGACACAAAATAACATTTCTAACTAAACTTGGTTTGCACAGAAATTAGTTATTAACAGATATATACACATACACACAGAGTATAAAACCATGAATTTCACCCTATAAAGTAATATGATTTATTACTACTAGTTTATGACTCAGTCAAATCCATAAATTATTGTTCAATCAGTATCTACTTAAAATATTTCAGACATATAAAATATAAACCCGGCGTAGAATTGTAAGTAATTAATAAAATTACATTGTTAATTGTTACCTATATTATTTTTTTATAGACCTATTGTCCCTATATTCTTGTTATTCTTCATCGAGGCCTTGATTCCGTAGTGTGCTATATTTTCCCGCGAATCTCTCATTGAAAACAAAAAACATGTGGTTCTTTCACTGCCAATAGAATATTGAAACAAAATTTCTATTTCGATCTATCTTTCTCTTCCCAGATTAAAAAGCTATTTAATTTCTCCATAATTACATAGGGTTTAATGTTTCTGCCTTTAAAGCAAAATTATTTTATCTATCTCACTTACATAAAAGTGAGTAGGTTCCACTATCAAAAGAAGAGAGAGAAAATAATAATGGGACCCACTCACTTTTATATGAGTGAGGCAGATAAAATATTTCCGCCTTAAAGCAGAAACATTAAACTCAATTACATATCCTAATTACTTGAGAAAGACCTGATTTACTGGATTCTTGGTTAGACTAAAACAACGTATATACAAGGTTAAGTACTTGAGTTATATGTGACCCGAGCTGGATAAGGAATAGTCAAATATATAGTGATAATTTTTTTCCCCCAAGTCTTCGTACATTACTGTTCGAATATATCTAATCCACTCATTCGGGTTAAGTTATAAATAATAGAAAAGCTTGGGTGGAACTTGGAAGATTGTAATATTCCCCAATCATTTTAATTTTTATCATTAAACCGATACAATATGTTCTTTAATGAGGAAAGGGTACATAGATTGAGAAAGAGGCACATGGAACCTTGTATATATGTGTGTGGTTGCATAAAGGTTTAGGGTTATGTGATATAAAACACTAAACTATATGACTATTCCCTTCAACTTAAACTTTATCTTATCCTTCCTAGCTATCTGCGGTGTATTTGTTATGTGTTTATCACTGTGATCTGGTTAGTTAGGGTGTTTAGAGATAAATTAAAGTCGCACTTCAGACATGCCCAATATTCTTACAGTTACATATACTCATGAACTTCTATGACATAATAATGACGAAATTATGTTATTCTAAAACTTTGAAACAATGCAATGAATCACTCTAAAGTCCAAACTCTTATAGTTATGCAGGTAACTCTTATACTAATAGTTTTGTTTGTCTGCACATATATTACTGTTAGGTAGGCCGCGCGCGCGCGCACACACACATATATCAGATTTTGATGGTTTAGATATAAACGTAATCTTGTATGAGAAGATCAAGAAAGATTTTTTAATAAATCCTCCTCATCATCTTGGTTGTTCGGGTGATTGTGCTTATTAGCATAATCCATTTAAGGGCCTCAAAAGGGGAAACCCTTAACCATATAAAAAAAGAAAAAGAAAAAAGAAGAATACATTTAATAAGCTAAGGCAAGAGGCGAATTAACATGCATCACTGAAGAATTCATGGCTCTTATCTCAATCTTCTAGCGTGTATGATTAATTAGCCAGAGATAACAAGATTTTTCTTTACCATCTCAGTTGATCAGAAAAGAGGTTAGTTCATACAGAGGAAGTCCAAGAGATATGCCCTTTTGTGTTTTGTGTCCATATCAAGTTAAATTACCATAGTAGGTGTCTATTAAGAAAGTATACATAATGAAAAAATCAAAGTCCCAAAGACAATTAAAAAGAAAAGAAAAGAAAGAAAAAAAAAAATTAACGCAAAACTGCATTCATTATCTTATATAATGATTATTGTTAATGCACCACGGTGCTAGCCAGGTTCAAATTAATCAGGCATATATTAAGTTTATCTTTCTATACAATCAGAATAGCCAAAGCCAATCTGAGAAGACTCGCCTGAACATTATATATAGTGGATGTGGGGATTTTTATAAATATTCTGTTCCAACCTAGTCAATCTTATAATTCTTTGTCCATCTTTACATTGTCTTTAACAGTGGACCAGAGCAGCTTCAGTTAACCTTGTGCACTTCAGACAATTGTAAGACTTGTTTATTCAAGTATTTTGATAATATAATTCCAGACGTAGTGGCTTGCCATTAAGATACAAGATAGCAAAGCAAACATGCACACAACAACTTTAATAGTATCACTCATACCGCGGACTTGACACAATGTTCGGATCATAGAGATATCCCTTCAACACAACATAGGTCATCCAAACGATCTCGAAGACCCACCAAAGCACCAAAGCCAAGATCTTTTAGAAAATGAATTCTTATTCAAAGAGTGCGTAACTGTACATGGATAAGCTCACACTCAGAGACGGAACTTCATTGGCCATGGCCCCTCCAAAACTTTTGGTGTTCCAAAAATTTATTTAGATTTTTTTTAAAAAAAATTAATATAATGTAAAAAAGTATTTTATCTTATACATTTGGCCCCCCAAATATTTTTTTAGTTTATGAGTATACATTTGGTCTCCTCAAATATTTATCACAAGCTCCATCCCTGCTCACACTAACCTATCAATTTTGGATCTAATTCGGGTCAAATAAAAATATGAAACAATTTGCTAAGCTCATGACTGGTTTATTACTCCTAATTAAATATAAACAACTCTTCATAATCGCATGAACTATTTCCTTCATATCTTACCTCAAAAGGAAGAATTTTTCTTTCTCTCCCAGTCATATGCAACAAGTTCACAATCAAGAACAAATGATGATAGAAACGATTTCTTTTACTTGACCTGCAGAAAATATTAGAATGTCCTTCAATTTATGCTATGCGGCTTGGCCCAATGCATCAAATTAAGAGACTTTTCTCGGCATGCCCAATCCAAAAACTTCGACTGCAATAATAATATCAGGAGAACATTTAGGTCAGAGGGTAATTAAGTAATTTCAATTTGTGGATTTCATTATTACTATGGCCGACCTTTGCTCATTTGCTATAATTTTGAAATGTTCTATCCTGAAGTATAATTAAATTGATGTATTATATTGATCCTGAAAATGACTCTTTCTTATAGGAACCTGCTACCTCATAATACTTAATTAATGTTAAAAGCTTAAGTCTAAAACATTAATTTTTTCTAACTGTTTTTTCTGATTTGATATCTCCTAAATAACTAAACAACATTTAATTAACTAAAATTATTTAAGATAATTTTAAAAACATTAGCTAACTTAACTACATTTATTAATTTACTTTAAAATTATTAACAAATCCTTTTAACAATGATCACGATTCACGAGACTATTTCCCCTATTTTTATCTTCTAAATATTTTGATTATTTTGTTGGTGGAAAGTTTGGTTATTTTAGGTTGAGTGTCACCCATGATTGGGATGACACATGGACTCAGCTTGTGCTGGTCTAAGTTTTAGGAAAAATAGAACTTTTTTCTAATTGTATGAAAGCCATTAACTTGATAATTAGGAGCTACTCTCTCCCTCCTATCTTTAATATTAAATATATTTACCTAATTTAATTATATTAAATAAGTCTGTCGAATTAGTTAATATAACATAAATTTTTTTAAAACATATTTGATGAGGAAAATATTTACAAATATAAAAGCTATTTTTTATATTTAAAACTAAGATTAAATCCCGAAATATGTCTTGTACTAAGCACACATGATGAGTATCTTAATGACCATATATACTTTTAAAGATATTATGAATGAAGCTACATTACTTGTTCATCGAGATTGACAGTTATTATATTTCTTAACCATGTGCATAGAGAATACAATACTCTTGCAATCTTGCTAATCATAGCTTTCCATCGGCTAGCTAGAGGGAAATTGTGCCTTTGATCACCCTTCACCTTTTGGAAGTCCATGGTGAAAGTTAGACTCATGCTGTTTAGGATGTAAATATTCTCTTTATGAGTACTAAGATCACAGTTTTTATTAAAAAAAATATATAATTCACGATATTGGTACCTAGTTTTCTTCAACTGGATTGGTTTGTGATGATGTGATAGAAGATGATGATAATATGAATGTAGCAGTAAATATATTACAGAAGAAAGTCCTGATGCGTCATTCAAATTAAAGGAGTTTTTTTTTCCTACCTGCTATCTGCAATTCACAATTAAAATTACTCAAAGTAACCACCCTAGGAGAAAAAGTCTGCTTGTAATGAAACTCACTATATATAAAGCTCACAGAGATGTCTAAAAATTACCTTGCGTGCTAGTTTGGGCCAGAACACGTATGTGCCGGCAGGATATGGGACTGATTGCCTCCTCCTTTCTTCACTGATTTTAATTCATTTCACTAATAAAACATCCTCAAATTCTGACATGGAATGACTCTACCACAGTTTTGGCCAAGCAGGATCACTCATCATAAATAAGCTAGAAAGAAATACTACATCAGATCCTAAATATAGAAACTAAACAAAAAGTTTGATTTTTACTAAACATAATATTTCAATCCACTTTATTTGGCAAATTTATAATGCTCCATGTAGTATCCTATCAGTTGCACATAATAACTTGGGGGATTTCCATTAAGAATAATTGCTATATATCAATAATATTATTATTGAAAATGATATTTTAAGAAAACCAAATCACATATGTTACATAGATAACTCACTAAACTAATTTTTTTAATATCCGCAAATTAGTTATCTACTACCTCCGATTCTAAATATAAAATATGGTTGACTTTTTTTAGGAGATTAATGAAACTAATTAAATTACTTTAAAGTATTTATGTTTATTATTTTTTTAGACTAATTTGTCTGATTTATAAATTGATATATATATAATATAATTATATACAACATATAATATGATTAAGTAATCTATTTAGCTTCTTTAATCTTTAAAAAAAAATCAACTAAATCTTGTATTTAAGACAGATAGATATAGTAACTTTTTTATAACATGAGGGAGTATTACCCAACAAGAGCTCAACTTGAATTCTCATTTGCATGACGGAATGAACATTTGTTATCGCCATTTTCTGGTCTCTCATACCCAGAATCCAACGTTAAAAATTTGTATATGTGACCAACATGGATCTGTGTTAAGCCTGCATGAACAAAGGCAAGTGATCTTATTTTAGACCAGAAATAATAAGAAATCACTGTATTGATCCATTCATGCGAGAGGACAACCTGAAAAAAGACAGTTAAGGTTTTGTCATGAGATGACTATTAATGTCCGGGCGGAAATGCCCTTCATCTTTATCACCATCATCTCTACTTTGTGAAAGTAATTGATCGTGATTTGGTTTCTATGATTGAAACCAAATAAAAGATAGAAAATAATGTCATTTACCATTATTCAACTTTTTCACATGTCGGGCGGAGTACGATTTGGTCATGATTAACTTTTAACTATAGATTGAGATTCGGAAATCATTGTCGTTAATTTAATTAATTATTTGGCAGTTCAAACTAAAACTTTATGTAATTAGCTTATTTAATATTTTATCATAAACATCACAATAAGTGAACTTAAACTTTCCTCTATGATAATTAAGTTCACTCATTAAGTCATGAGCCATTATGTTTCATGAACCATATCTCTTTTTCACTGATCTTTTTTGCTGGTTTTTTTTTTCCAAAGAAAGCGGGCAAACAATAAATTGAAAGAATATTTTGATTTTGACGAAAATCACTTATCCAACTTTACAGTAACGAAATTAGTGGGGGATCTATCTCTGTATGTGGTGTTTAGGAATTACCTCAAAGGACCTTTTTTTTTTAAAAAAAAAAAAATCGTATCTCCCTAATATCCCAAGCCAACCCCTTCTCATGGGAAACTCCATAGGTTCAGACTAATTAATCCGGATTCAAGGCATAACATGATCATAGCACCTACCGCTTCTACATTCCCTGGTTTGGAACTCAAGACTCTTAATTAAATTAGAACAACTCTTACCAATTGATATAAGCAGCAGGTGGTCAAGGAGTTGTTTTGGACCCCAGTAAAAAAAGGAGTTGTTTTGGAAAATTGTGATATCAATTTCTACCTTGCAGTCTTCATCAAGTCATCCAAGCTATAATAAAATTTATAGTCTCTCACTCCCTCCCATCCTATATATAGGATAACAAGAATTGATGGAGGGTTTGTTGTCTTTGATTTTAAATATAAGATATCAATTTATTTTATTTTATTTCACAAATTTATAAATATTTTTTAAAACTATTCATTTCAATTGCATATATTAAATAGTGTTTTTATCAATTGGGGTAATGATTAAAGATGATATTTTAGAAAAATTAACAAACTTAACTAATATAATTAGCATATATAAATTAATTATCTAACTCACATATTTAGGATTAGAGGGAGTAATAAGTTAAAACCACATATTGGTTCCTTAAACAAAGAAACTATAGTTGGAAGGTAGATAATTGCGTTAATCAAAATGTATTCAATTTAAATATTTGTTCATGATAGGGAGAGCCTCACCTTATGGTCATAGTCTCATAGATTTAAGAGGATAATTATAATCAGGTATGTAAGGAATTTAATTATTTTCTCATTCTCATTTTGTGTCAAACTTCTTGTGTGAACCTAGAGTGCTATATCTTTTGTGATCAGACGAATCACAAACCAACAACTCAGAATTATTTTAATATGATTTGACACCTTCTAAATAATCGAATTGAGTGGTTCAAGAAAATTGTTAAGACTAGTTTAAAGTAAAAAATATGTAGGAAATATACTTTTTTTTTTCAAATATGCCCTTATATTAAGTGGGTAAGTAAAAAAAAAAAAAAACAGCAATAATCAACGAAAAACGGTGAAAAGGAATGTATGAGGAAAATTAATTATAGGTAAAATTGGTATATATAAAAAATGCATCTAACGCTCATCAGATAGCCCTAAAATGGACTTATAAAAAGGGAAGAAAGGATTCAAAAATTTGAATCTTATAATTAGGAAGGGAGGGACTAATACATAGATTTTCTCAATTAGATCTTACTAAAAGGAAGATTCTGAATTTAGGATTATTGGCCATGGCCGGGGGTTCGTAGAATGTTGTTATCAATAAGTCAAATGAAATATGGCCACTTGATGTCATAATTTGGAGTTGACAAATGGAATTAAAGTGAGTGAATTATTTAGGTCCGTCTTGACCCATGAACTGAATATGCTTAGAGGTTGCGGGCAGAACAAGCTTACTCCATTCTCCCAACATCTTTCAAAAGGAGAGCACTTTGTGTGTGTGTGTGTGGTTACTGTTCACAGCTCTGATTGATACATTTAGTCGGTAACAATAATATCCCTTTCATCCCCCCCCCCCCCAAAAAAAAGAAAATATATAACTTTATTTAATTTCTACTTGGAACCCAGACAAGGATAAGGATATGCTTAGTTTTGTGATGAGCAAAAGAGGTGAAATACACAAGTGGATACAGCTATATATCACGTCTTGTTATTGATGCTAGCTACTATGCCTTTTTTCCTTTCTTTGTTGTGATTCATTTGTACTGTAAGGCATCCAACTCCCCACTTGGCATTGTTTCATCAAACATTTGGACTGTAAGACATCAGCGGTATTGAGGAATAATGTAACATCCCATTTGAAAACAGCGTAAATTTTTTTTTTAAAACCAGTGATCAGCAAGTGAGTAACTGAACCTTAAAGATATATAACCATAGTGTAATTGTTCTAATACAGTCATCTAATATCCAAAAGAAGGAAAATACATAAACTAGAAACATAAAAACTTCGTCTTGCATCCTACATCGTCTGCTTGCCCCTATCTTCACACCTTGACCCTCCCGAACCTAAAGCTACAGCTGAGATCCAATTTCCATTTGGATCTCAGGTAACGGTTAACCTTATGCTCAAATAAAACAGTATATGGACAACAGCAATTATAAACACATAACAGCAGTAAATCACTACATAAGCACACAGCAGATGCATGATTACAATATTGATAGAACATAAGCACAAAGCAGTATGTAAAGTCCCACAGCATGTCTGCACATAACCAGTGCCATGACGGCCCATCGTTTCCTCAGTGCTAGAAAAACCCAACGGCGTTATCAAGACTATAACCCATATAAAGCTGTATGTATAACTGACAACCCTAGGCAGAGCCTCAGTATATAAACATGTCTATCACATATATGTATATGAGCAGCATAAGTGTTAAGGTTACAATACGCGTCTGTACCTCCGTTGATGATATCTGGCACTTTCGTCGAATTTTGGCACGTTTGACAGCGGTATTATGGCAGTACAACAGCGGTGACAGCAGAAACAACAGTTCGTGATTTCGGATATCCTATAAGGATATAATATCACCGATATGAATATTTAAGATCATAACAGACATTTTATGTACAAATTACCATTTTGCCCCTAGTTTAATTACTTGGTGGGATTTTGCCAGAGCTTCGCTATTTTGACTCTAAATTCTCAAAATTTTGCTATAACTTTTCCTCTAACCTATTTCTGAGATAAATATCATATTTACTCCTAAACATGATATCTAAGCTAACTTGACAAATTAGAGACTACCCTAGCAATTCTACTATAACTACCGAAAGAACTACTGAAACTAAAAACTAAGGACCGAAGAACTTACCCAAAGCTTTGCTATGAACTTCTTACTCCTCCTCCAGAGCTTCTCTCTCTAACTTCTCTCTAGGATTGTGTGTGAATTGGTGAAGAATGAAGAGAAATGAAGGGGCTATTTATAGAAAAAACGGATGGCGTTTTCGTAATTTCTTTGAACTTCGTCTGGACAGATTCTGACCGTTGGATCGCATTTTTTGAAATGGGTTGATCTTGGCCATCCACCTATTTGGCCGACCTCCCCCTCCCCCAAGAAGATAAAATGATGACATCATCATGCTTATGTCATCTTGCTTTATGGGCTTTTATCCGATAAAGCTCCCGGTTCGGTGTCCTAATTGCGTAATCGTGGAAAATCTCAAAATTCCGGAAGCAAGGCCCTGAAGGTCTTTTCTTCCTCTTTCAAGATACTTGGGTTATCTAAATTTTTGATCCCATTAAGGACATTCCGTTGCCTGCCGAACATTTTCAGACAAACGCTGTTGGTTACGAAAATTTCGTCTGTCGACGTCAACTTCTGGATAAAAATCCACTGATCAATAATATACTTTAGTTTTTCTCAACTCATCCCTGGATTCTAGTTTATGAATTATTTTCTATCGGTTCTCATTTTGACTATCTGCTTTAATTCTGCAAAATATCTTCTTATCCTGATCTCCAAATCACTCCGTCGGTTACATAAATGACTTCGGAGACAGCCTATTTCGAGATAAAAATCCACTTGTCTATAATATACTCTGACTCTAGGAACTTAATTCATGGTTTTCTAGGTAGCATTTTATTTCTATCCGTGGTTATTTATCCTACTTGCTTTTTACCATTATAATATTATTTAATTGCAAAATATTTTAGATATTTTTTCTTAATTTCTATTTTAATTTTTTTCTTTATTTTTTCTTGATAATTTCATTTTTATTTTTATATATATTTATTTTAATTAATTTCCACCTTTTTCTCTTTATCTTATGTCTAAACAATTAGCCATTAATTATCTAAGTAATCACTTACTAATTGTTGATAATTTTCTTAATTAGTAATAATTATTATCTCACAACTATTTTACTGACATTGGTATTTTATGTACCATGCATAATATTAAAAATCATAGTGTCAATTTTGGTTCCAGAATACTTTTTAATTTTTCTTCTTTTCATTTTCAAAGGAAATAATTTATTAAATTATCTAAATGAAGGACAATACTCTTTCTAATTTTTAATAATTATTCTCATGTCCTTTAAAATTTCTCATAATTCTTTTTAGAATATTTTATGGCCCTAAAATGCATTTTTCCACATTTTTGGCAATAAATTCCATTTAATTTTCTTAGTATTTTCCTTTGAAAATATACTAATTATACAATATTTTGAGACCATAATCATCATTAATGGACATTTTTATTACTATAACATAATATTTCAAATAATAATTATCCAGATATTACAAATAATTTTTGTGTTTTGAGTTGGAGTGACGAGTACTAAAAGATTAAGATTACAAATGAGATTAAATTTGTAACCTCCCATTTATGGAAGAGTGGTGGTTAATTTGCGATGCAAAGGAATGATATTTGAAGATCAATTAATGCTCACTTTTTTTACAGTAGTCTGTGCTGAATTATCTGTCCCATGGAATCTAAATTGGTTGAAAAATGAAACCGCTGGAGATAAGTATATATATGTGAAAATTATAAATAAAGGTTTTTCATTGTGTTGCTCAATTATTACATAATACTCCCTTTGGCGCTACAAGCATATACTAGTTTGTGGTGCAAATTGTATCAAAAACTAAGTCATCCATTTACGTTTGTTCATCAATATTGCCCAAAATAGTGGAGTGAAGTCTCTGATTTTTGCATATTAGTTAAGTTATACTTTCTCTTAACCTTAATATAAGACATGTTTAAAGAGTTGATTTTGACCCTAAATAATATAAGACTTATGTTTTGTATTTATCAATCTTTTTCTAATTTATTCATATTAATCATTCTTCAACAACAATAAAGGAAGAGAGAGAAAGCTGAAATTAAAGAACATGATTTAGATGTTTTAGAAAATATACGTTATAATATAAAATAATTTAAATAACTTCATTAATTTAATTAAAATAGATAAAAATGTCTTATATTAAAGCTATGTTAGCCTTGTTCTTAGTTGCTAGAGCGGTGTTTTTTAACTGAAATAAAAAGGAATGAAAAATTTAACATTAATTGAGTTGCATATGTAATTGAAATGAAATGAAGCAGTAGGAGTGGTTAATAATGATATTAATGGATGAGAAGAAATTGTGAAGGTAGGCTGAAGTTGAAAATTTGAGAGTGTGAAATTTCTAATTAAGGCCTAAACCTTTGCCTGCAAGATTGGCAAGTGATCTCCATGCAGGCAGCAGCGGAGCCAATGTGCCTTGTGGCTCTCTCTTTCATCCTCTCTGCTCTCTCCACCTCAGCCCTAGCTCTCTCCCACACGTTCCTCGCACGTGCAAACTCCGACTGCGCCATCTCTATCTCCCTCCTCGTCAGCTCCCTCACCCTCTCCGCGTACGCCTTCTCCTTCGCCGCCAGCCGTATCTCCTCCGCCGACTCCCACTTCAACGCCTCCACGCTCAATCCCCCGCCTCTGCCGCCGTCCTTGTACTCAGACATCGGCCTTAGGCTAATCGATAACTCCAAGTCCAGTGAGGGCGTGGGAGGCGTACCTTCGGTGGAAGACGACGACGACGTCGACGCCGCCGATCGGAAGTGTAAGAACGGAGAATCGGACGGCTGTGAAATGAGAGATGAAGGTAGAAGCTGAAGCTCTTTGTGGTGGTGGTGGCCTGAGTCCTCCATTAATTTGAAAAACAGAGAACGAGAGAAAAGGAACGTGCTTGCCTTTTGTGGAGATAGAGAGACGAGTCGTAGATCAAAGGCCAGTAGGCATATTGATATATAAACAGGCCGGCCTTGTCGAAATTACTATTTTGCCCCTGTTTGTATGGTGGGAAATTCCGTTAAAAAGAATAAGCCACCGAGAGGGTAAAAATAACGGATCGTGTTATGGGGTGATTATTATTTGTGTGTCCTTATTCTGTAAGGTGAGCCCTCTCCCAATTATATAGGGCACGTTCTTTGGAGTGCTGGCTCCACCTTCCACTTTTAATTTATTACTTTTTTCAGTTTTAATTATAAGACCAAGTTGATTTTTTAGAAAGATTAAATAAGTTAATTAAATTACTTTAGAATATTTTTATTTTTATTTTTTCTCCAAATTAATTAGTTTGACTAATAAATTGATATATAATATAAAAATACACAATATATGATATGATTCAGTAATTTATCTAGTTTCCTTAATCTCTAAAAAAATCTGATTTTATAATTAAAACCGAAGGGAGTACTAGTTATTTACTTGTATATAGATACATGTATATTTTTCTCCATGCATGCAATGCACTGAATTTAGAATTAATTATGTTATTTATATATTACTTGTTATATTGATGATATTAGTGATATTGTGGTCATGGAATTTTTCCCAAAAAACTATATATATCTAATGGGTTGGAATATTTTCAAATTGAAAAAAAAAATGTGTACTTATAAATTAAGGCATTTCTATAAAAGGTTGTGCATGGAATTACAATAGAAAGTCACTAAATTAAAGTCACATCTTTGTAATATACATGCACATAAAGCCACATTTAGAAAGTAATAAAACCAACAAGATGAATGAAGTATGTTGGTTCATTAAAACTATACAAACGAAGAGGATTTTCCTCTGCAAGGGGAAAAAGTAAGCCTAATTTTGTAGTAATAATTGTAGAGAGATCATTACATTGGTTTTTTTTTAGTGGCTATCAGCCTGAAAAAAATTCGAGCATTAATTGTCAAGTCCAATAAAAAAAAGAGGCGTTTTTTATACTTATGCAAACTCAAATTTAAAACTTTATACATAAGTGTAGGGTTGAGCATGGGTAGGGCTGGGCAAGGCGAGACCCTTGCCCGATGCCCTACTCAAAGAATCACTGGGCAGTAAAATGCAGCCCGGTGCTCGGCCCTACCCGATAGAAGCCCTAACATTTTTGGGCTGGGTAGGGCGAGCTTCCCATGCCTAAGTAATGATATCCTACCACACCCTATGTGAAAAAAAAACAATTTCAATCATACCTAATAAATAATATTGTAAGCTTCAAATGTAATCGATAATTATACACCTTAGAATATTCCAAAATAAATCTACAACTTGAGTCTTGAAATTAAAAAAATTACTATATGTCTTAACAAATAATCAAATACACATAACCTGAAGAATTAAATAACATCCATAGTTCATTAAATACAAGGCATCATTAGTAATATAATGAACTAATGGTCAGATACTTAATGAATATATTAGAGTATTAAGTATTAACTATTATATAAAAAATATTTATATCAACTATAATACACACACATACACATACTGGGCAGGGCCAAATGGACAGGGTGACATACCTTGCCTGATGCCCGGCCCTGCCTGTAAAAATGTCCAGCTCGATCATGCCCATTTTTTCTGGGCTTTTTTTTTCTGGGCTGGGCAAGGCCATTTTTTGCTAGGCCGAGCTAGACGCACAGGGTGCCTGGGCTTCGTGCACAGCCCTACATAAGTGATCAAAACTCCTTCCACCAAAACTATTATATTAGATTTGTTATTGGAATATAGAATCAACAGATTAATTTTCTATTGAAGGCGCGCCTTCGTTTTGAATATGGTATAATAAATGAGGTATAGGCAAAGAGCGGGTACACAAGAGAAAACAGAAGAAAAAGGCACTTGGTGAATATATATATATATATATATATATAGTGGGATTGGCAACTATTTTCTAAGACACAATCATTTGAACTATCTTTACTATATATTCTTGTTAATTATTATGGTCTCATTGTCATTTTATCAGTCAATCATAAGAATAATGCAAAGAAATGACAAATAACTGATTCCTCCCACCCTTCCTTTCTTCCACCATCATAAGTACTATTTTGAACTTGGAACACCATATTCCATGCATGCTTTTTTAATATTTTTTATAAGTATATATTTTTACAAGCTTGTGGATCCTAAAAGTTAAGTTGTCATCATCACTCTCAGTTATCTCATTGTCCAAAATTATATACGCTCTAATCTCATATATATGAGCTAGTTAAAGGATTTTCTCTTGTTCTAAATATAATATTTTAATTCATTTTATCTCCTAAATTTATAAATTTTTTTCCTAAAATAATGTTCCTATTTGATGCACACACACATAATGAGAAAGTTTTTATCAAGAGTAGTTCTAATTCAAATAATGATTAAATATGATATTTTAAGAAAAATCAACATATTTTTTCAAGATAATTAACTCAATTAATATTTTTAATATTAATAAATTATTTATCTAACTAAATTTTGTATTAAGAATAATTAAGGAGTGAGAGTAATATAGATATAAATTATTTAGATGAATGTGTGTGTGTGTGTGTGTGATGGGACCCGGGGGGAGAGGGTGGCAAAGAAGGGCTTAGTTGGAGGGCATGATGATAAGTGAATGATTGTACTGAAGTGGCCTCTCCATTACTGAATCTCTGGTTTTATCCCTACTAATTAAAGCTCATCATGCTCTCTCGAAGATATCCACTTTGGGAGCTTAACACATATCCTCTTCTTAAAATTACTTTTTCTTTTTCTTTTTCCGTATTTTTAAATTATATCTAGATGCCATTTTCATGCATGGTTATGCATTCAATATAAATTATAAATTTCATAAAAAGCTTCATTGTTCACAAACGATCAAATTAAATGTGTAAATTCTATCAGGTTCCTTTGGTTTTTAAGTTTTTTTTTAAAAAAAAATCAGTGGTCCCGTGTGTTTTATGTTTTTATTTTCTTTTCAAACTTTTTACACTTAAAATGGCTTGATTGTTGAAAAATAATGAGGACACTATTACATATTTAGATATGTATGTCTAATACATAATGGTTACAACTAACAAACGTCATGTATGTTGAGGAGAAAATCGCGCTAGGACATATAATGTTTAATTATACACACTGTCATGTATTGCAAGGCGGAATTCGTGAAAACACAGACATAATTGTTGTAGCTAACAACCGTCATTTATTTAGTGAAAAAAATGATGATTTTTAAGAAACAACCGTCATGCAATACTTACAAATGATTTATCTTCCGAACACTTATATTAGCGAAGACAAAATATAACAGTCTTCACAAACAACCGTCATCTAACTCTTTCATAACCCTTCTTAACATTTGAACTTTCAATGTCATAACTTATTATAACCCTTTGAAATCCTGTTAGACTTTTATAAGTTATAAGTCATAACCTTGTGCAATCCGTTAGACCTCTATTTAAACTCACATATTCCTTATAATTCTTATTACTTTTCTTTATTGGTCTCCTCTTTCTCATTTTAAGATCCTAGGGAACACATTTGTCGCTACCCCCTCCTCCTCAAGGCTTGTTGGTTTCAACAAACGGCTTAAGTATTGAAGATCCTAACCACATTGCCTCCTCCTCCTCCATAGCCAATGCCTTTGCCCCCTTCGCCAATCCATCTATTGCGCCAAATGACGGCGAGATGGCACAAAAGAAAAGAGCACTGGGGAAGGATCTTATTTTCATGAAGAAAGTCGAAAAAGCAAATTAAGAGAGATGAGTTGAAACTTATTGTAGATAGAATAAGAACTGTTGAATTTTAAAATCTAATAAGTTCACAATTTGTTAGATTTCATAATATGTCCTTTCTTGTTCCTCCCGTCGTCATCCACACTGTCTTGTCCATCCTCATCTTCCTCGTCCTCTTCTTCTTCCTCATCCTCATTCTCATCTTCATTTTCATCATCGGAGGAGGGAGATGGAGTTAAAAATTAATAGTTCACGGCTATTGATTAGAATCATAAAGTATTTTTTTAGCGTACTTAATAGTTCTTAGTTAATATTGTGGTTGACTGTACAATTAATAGTAGACACCAATAAATTTTTAAAAAAATGTAAGATTTTCTAATTTATCATCTGTCAAAAAACTGAAAGATGAACTCCCTCCGCAAACAAGTATCGAAGATCTCATCCACACCACCTACAAGCTCTATCATATGGTCCAAGTTTACTTGTGAGATCAAGGACACATGGACAAGTTACTAGAGAATGATGAATCCGATGATGCATCAAATTTCTAAAACATCTTTCTAACTTTTTATTTTTGCTTTATTTATTTACTTTGTCTTTTTAAAAAAATGGTGGTTGCATAATCAACCACTAAAATTTCTAAAAAAGGTATATATATTATGGTTATTAAATAAAAACTGTCACTCATTAGAATACCATACAAATATATTACAGTTATACTTTGAAACAGTCATATATTGTCTCACAAAAACGATGGTTTTTACAATAAAAATGTCATGAAACATTAGATGAACAAACAAACAATTTATCATTCAACTTCATATAAAAAATAAACAACATAATAGTTTTTCTTAAATAACTGTCAACTAAACGGCCCAAACTTTTCCCCTTCAATAAGCTTATGATGAGAATACTATGTGCATCTTCATTCTTCGATGATCAACACAAAAACCAAGTATCCTTTCATTACCTATCATTGTACACAACTACTCCTCTTCAACTTCAAACGTGTGCAATGATGGTCTAAACCCATCGCTTCCAATCTATATAAACTCTCAATTTTCTTTCGCTTATTGTCCTCCTTTGTTCTTTCAATCACCAAGATGGAACACCATACTAAAGACTTGCTAGAAAGTCTACAATGTCATCTTCCTCCTCCACCTCCTTCCCCTACACCACAACCACAACCACCCCCCCAAAAACCTAGTCCTCAACCTCCGCATTACGCAAATGCAATAATACAAGATGCAAAATGCATTGACCATACAGTAAGAAGGCTAGTTGAATATTTATCGACTATGAATGGGAAGGCCAATTTCATTCTTGATGTGTATTGGATTGACCACTATGATCCTAACATACTCCTAGATGATTTATGTCACTTCTCTGGTGACGAGTAGTGTGGTGATGTGTGGTTGAATTTACGAAACTTTTGATTCATTCAAATTGAATAAAGTAAAAGTTCCCAAATTTGCAACAGACCCTAGATCATCTATCAAGAAACTAATCATTAAAGGGTGATATTTTTTAGTTTTATTTTAGGGTTATAATGCAAAAATGTACATGTGCTTTACCATGAGGAGCGTTTAACACCAAGTGCTTTTTTTAGGTGCAAAAGTATACATATGGTTACAAATTAGGTGCAAAAATACACTTTGACTATTAAGTTTGACTTTGACCTTTAAGTTTGACTTTTTTTACTTTTAAATGTGCAAAAATACACATGTGATTTGGTAAAAAGAGCATCCAACACCAAGTATTTTTTTTTAATTTAATAATTTTATTTCGATTAAAGGAAAAATATTATTTTTTTTAGGTATACCAAATTTTTTATTTCAATAATTTATTTTATTTTTTAAATCCTTATTAAATTTTATAATTAATAAGTAATAAATGAGTATTTATGCATTTACAATTTGATATTATAAATACTATATTTAATTAAAAATAATTTTAATTTTTTGATCTAACAAATTGAACCAAAAATTATTTAAATAATTTTTAATCAATATTATTTAATTTTTATTTATTTTTCTATGCAATATAAATGTTTGCACCAATAAGGATTTAAAAAAATAAAATAAATTGTGGAAATAAAAAATTTGGCCTTCCAAGAATTATACCTAAAAAAGTAATAATTTTCCTTTAGTTGAAATAAAATTATCAAATTAAAAAAAAAAAACATTTGGTGTTGGCTGCTCTTTTTGCCAAATCACATGTGTATTTTTACACATTTAAAAGTAAAAAAAAAAGTCAAACTTAACGGTCAAAGTCAAACGTAACTATCAACGAGTATTTTTGCGCATAATTTGTAACTATGTGTGTACTTTTGCACCTAAAAAAAGTACTTCGTGTTGGGCGCTCCTTAAGGTAAAGCACATGTACATTTTTGCACCTTAACCCTTTATTTTATAAAATATAAAAATATAATTATCCGGGAAATAGCTACCCAAAAAATTAAAAAATAATAATAATGATATACCTAACAGTTATTAATTAATAACCATGATATATGCATATGTTAAGACAATAACATAACTCATTTTTAATAACAAAAAATCATAATAAATATAAATAAATAAATAACAATTTTACAGTGCAACTGTTATGTAAAGTCTTTCTCACGAAAACCTAAAAAACCTACCCTTCTTCTTATATTTAAGGGTCTAAAACAGAACACACATGAAACTTAGTTTGTTCGAATGAAACCCTCTGACATCATAACATTGATACTCTTGTTATCTTTTATTTTTTTTTTTAGAGTCATTTCTAGTTGAGCCACACCATAAAAAGCCTTGATCTTACTTCTCATCAACAACCACATTAGTCAATACATTCATACTTATTTCACCAACTACTAAGCAAGTTGCTTTAGCTTGGCCTAACTCGCATTTTTGTCATTCATGATCCCTAGTTAAGTTGCATTCCTTTAGTGCTCTACTCTCCTTATTCGAATGAGGTGCCTTTGTGAAGTCACGACGAGATAAAGCATTCAAGGTGACATTAACTTGCTTTTGTGAATTTATGTTTTTGGGAAAACTTATTATTGCTCTAATCAAAGGTTCATTTCCTGTTACAGGAAGTTGTCAAACCTATTGCTTTGATTTAAGATTCCTATTTTATTGATCTTTTTTAAAGTAACTTCCAGAGATATGATGTCTAAGTAAAATACATCTCCTTTTTTTTAATATAAATATTCATATTTTCAGAAGTTACTTCAAAAAGTTCAATAGGTGTGATGAATAAACCAATTCATGTGTACCGATTAGAGTCATACACGAACAAGCTCTGTGAATAAACTAATTCAAATGTATCGAGAGTCATACATGAACAAGCTCTGTGAATAAATTAGTTCAAGTGACATATTGAATTTATTGTTGTGAAGTTATATTTTTTTGAACATCCCATTATTGCTCTAACTAAAGGTTTGTCTCTTGTATTTTTATTGAGCAGGTGACACCAAATTAAACACTATGAAATTCAATATTGAGATGAGTCTTAGACTCTTCAATGTGAGAGTTTCTGAGCTACTTGGTCTTGTCTCTATAAATATAATAAAATAGTACTTCACTTAATGATGCAATTTGGATGAATCAAGATTTTATGGACTCCGTGCCTAGAATCAATGCACTCCTAAAAAAGATGGGGGAGAAAGCACAAGGGTTTTGCAAAGAAAGATGGGGGAGAAACAAATATCCCTATCAGAAAGGGCACAGGGGTTTTGCAAACCATTGAATTCAAGTGTTTGCATATCCCTTCCTTCGCCCTTTTTAATAGGGTTATTTTTTTTTCCAAAGTCTTTTGCTTTCTAGGGGTTGATTCTTATGAAAAGACACAATTATATGGTCACTAGCTATACAATCACTTATATATGTCAACAATTGCCATTAATTCTCTCCATAAAGCCTGGAATGTCTTGATCTATGCCAAATTGCATAACCACACAATGTGGAAAGTACTGATGTTATATATATTTGTGTGTGTGTGTGTGTGAGGTGAACTAGCTTAGAAACTCTTACTAGAAGAGCATTATATCTATACATCATGATTATTATATAAAAATTATCCTATATTTTAAATGTTCACAATTCTTATTGATAAACCGTTATTTATGTATTTAATACATAATGGTTGTCTATGTGAGATTGTTCTTAAATTTTATTAAAAGTTGCGGTTCTTATATACAAACTGATATATATGTTATTGAATAAATAACGGTTGTAAAATGAGTCAGATATGTATTAGGCAAGCATTACAATATATTATGAAGGTTATTTAGTGTGTCCATTAATTATTATCGATCACAGCAATGGGCAAATCATGACTTCACCAAACCTTAATACTACATAGCGGGTGTTATATTATAACCATTATGATAGATCTAGAATAAATAACAGTTTAGAACCATATATATAACACCTATATTTGCACCTAGCTGTGATATATTATGAAGGCTATTTGCACCTATATTCGAAACTGTTATAATAGCCTCAACAATATATTATGAAGGTTATTTATGTGTTCCGTCAATATATTTGGGCCGATATATCATGATTTTTATAGTAGTGTAAAAAAACATGAGTTATTCTCTATCCCACACATTATATGAAAAAAAATGCATTAAAAACTATAAGCACAAAATTTATGATTTTATGTATCAGTATATGAATTATACCTTGTAAATCAAGCAAAATTTTAAAGAAAAATTAGCATGTAAGTTACTATAATTTCACCTCACTATTAATTAGTTCTTCGCAGTCTTTTTCTTTTTATTATTAGGTTCTTAGAACTTTATCAATTGTAGATATTAGTCTTTATATTCATAACTTATTAATTCGTAAGAGAAACAATGTTAGTAATTAATTATTATTTTTTTAACAATGTTGGTAAATAATGATGTGACTATTGTTTCTAAAGTATTGAGTAGGTAGAAATTGAATATACAGTAAACAAAACAGTATAACAAGTGTTAACTAAATATAACATACAGAGAGCATACAATAAGTCTGTGTCATATGAAAAGGTTATAAACGAACTCACAAGACCGCCGAATATGGTTATGAACTATGCAGAAATTCAGGCCCAACTTTCGTTGTGTCCTTAACACAATTTTGCTCTCTCTACGGATACCAAAGGTTTCTGAGCAATTGCCTCCCAGGATAGAGTGGATTATTCTTCTCCAAAAAGATAGCCCTGTCTGTTTGAAGTCCAAGCAAAGCCAACGAGTCTGCCTTTGGAACGCACAGAATGTATATGCAGAAAGAAAGAAAGTAATGAAATTCTATGACTAGAGGCCCCTATTTATAGACTCTGAAAAAACACGATTAGATGGACTCGTCCGTTGCTGCGAACTGGTACGTTGTGCGAAAAGACACACTGAACGGAACAAACAGAGGTGACTTGCGTTTGTTGCTAGCGAACTAGTGCATCTCACGAACAGACGCACCAGACGCACCAGACGGAGCAAACGATCCGAATAGGTCATAATACGTAGCTATTGGAAGTCGAAGAGACACAACAGATTTAATAATAAAAGAATTATTTGATTCAGAAAATAATTTAATAAAAAATTATTTTTTATTTCACACGCGCGAACTGGACCGAGTAGGCAGCGCGCGCGGCCAACCGAACCGAGCTGAGTAGAGCTGGCCGGCTGGACGACGGCGACACGTGTGTGGTGGACCAAGGGTTGCCTAAATCCTCACCTCTTCACAAAAGTGGGTAGGCCCAATGGCCCATTTAATAGGAGCAAAGTTAGAGCTTATATATAGGGGTGAGCAAGTCACCCACAACCCGCCCAACCGCCCATGTCCTCTGAAATTTGCCCTGGTATAAACCCGCCCAAATTAGGATCGTCACGGGTAACGGGCTGCCCCATACCCGTTTATGTTATACGGGCGGGTCACGGGTTGAGGCACGGGGCACCCGTGCCTGCCCGTACCCGTTATTTATATATATATATATATATATATATATATATATATATATATATATATTACATTTTATGTAATGCATGAATTTTTATTTTATTTTATTTTTTTGATGAAAAATTTGTATTTCGTTAAAATGGCTTCATGTTAATTTTTTTCTTTTGTGTCAAATCAAAATATGATAAAATTATTTTACTAGAATTCTGCCAGCCATCATTTTGATCAAATACAAAAAATAATTAATATCCTGTTAAAGACAACCATTTTAAAAACAAAATTAATTTTAAAGAAAGGGAAAATTGATTACAGGGCCCAAGGAAGCAAAATAATTACAAAAAAAGCCCAAGAAACATTCACATGCCAGGGCCTTTTCTGACATTTTTTCAAAAAACGTTAGCAACTACATCAGTAGCGGTTAACAACTATATCAGTCCCCGTTAACAACTAAATCAGTCTAATTAACAACTACATTTTAACAACTACATCTGTAGCAATTAACAACTACATTTGTAGCAATTAGCAACTATGTCCGTACACTTTTTTTTTGAAAAAATGCCAAAAAAGGCCCTAGGACCTTTTCTGACATGTGAATGTTTCTTAGGCCTTTTTTATAATTATTTTGCTTCCTTGGGCCCTGTAATCAATTTTCCCTTAAAGAAATGAAATATCACGTGCACCGGGCACGCGTCAGCGCTGAGTGAAATTCTCCCGCGCGTTTCCACACTTCTCCTTTGTTCATTTCTGATTTTCCCGCGTTCAGATAATTTTTCTTTACAGCTACTCCAATGATCAATGTTAATAGATACTCTTGTAAGTCTCATTAATTTCAATCTGAGAGCTTTACCAGCAAACGGCTTAGTTGCGATCCATTGTGTTCATAGTTGAACTCCATGAATTCTCGCGACTTTGCTTTACTCTCCTCCGCTGCCGTTTTCGGTGCTTTGGCCTCCGCAATTTCCTTCCGCTTCTTCTTCTTTCCGAAACAGCATCGATTCAATTTCAATTCTTCGCAAAACGGAACAGTTTTGAAGAACCTTTCTACTCGAGATCCTTTCGATCCCGCCAAACGCAAAGAGTTAGTAATTCCGTTGTTTTCCCTAGTAGGGTTTGAGGGATTCCCCTTATTGAAGTTATGGTAGCCTTGTTAGCTGTTTTGGTCTTGCATTTTTTATGTTTTTTTTTTTTTTTTGCTTTGTGTTGTAAATGGCTTGTATTTGTGTTCCTCTGGCTAATTGGGTATAGTGGTTCTCACTTATTGAAATTATTGTAGTCTTGTTAGTGCTTTTGAACTGGGATCCCTTTTCGTGTTGGACGGTGAATTCTTTTCTTTTTGTTCGGTTGTTGATAGCAGATATTTGTCCTGGGATGATTATTTCATGGCAATTGCATTTTTGTCGGCTGAAAGATCCAAAGATCCTAACAGGCAGGTCATATTTCACATCTTTTGGTTAGCTAAATGATGTTCTTTAACAAAGCAGTAAGACGGCATAAGTATTCAGATTTATTTGGCTGGCTAAAACTGATGGAGCTTGCCTTTGTAATGATCTTGTAGGTGGGGGCATGCTTGGTGAGTCAAGATGGTATAATTCTTGGTAAGTTCATTCGGTTCAGCTATCAAATACTTGTATCCATTCCTTCTTCAAGAAAGATAGAGTAATTGTAGTTCAAGGAAAAGTGGTTCATTTTTTCATCGAGTCTGAAAATCAGGATTGATTATTAAACATGTTTCATTGAACTATAGCTCACAAAATCTATCGCGTACGCTAAATCCTCTGCATTACTTTGATTTCTATGTAGACCTTAAGTCTGAGTTGCACGAAATAGTATTGCTATCTGGTATCTACTCTTCTTCCATAACCAAACATACTTCTGCTGAGATGAGAATATATTTCCTCCTACATCAGCTAGTGATCGTTTTTATTAAATGTCGTGATATTAGATGTCAAATGCTGAGTAAATTATTTATGCATGATGCCTACTTTGCTATCTTTGTGTCAGGCATTGGCTACAATGGATTTCCAAGAGGTTGTTCAGATGACAAGCTGCCTTGGGCGAAGGTTGGTATAAACAAAAAAGAATGAACGGAAAAATTGCTGTAATTTTTTAAGAAAATAGGGCTGACATAATCTCCCTGTTTCAGAAATCCAGGACCGGGAATCCACTGGAGACGAAGTACCCGTAAGTCTTTTGCTTTTCCAATTATTACTTTGATTGCAACCTTCATTACTCAGAAATCAGCTTAAACATGCATAGTTCAGAATAGAATGCATTCTGGCTTAGATCCCTTATATGGTTCAAGAATATATTGTTCTTGCTACAGCCATCACATGTTATATTCAATTTATAATTCTCTTGTTTCATATTAATTCTTATGGATTTATATCTCTTCATACTGCTCGTCAAATCTGACCAAATTTAAATATCTCCATTTTAGTTATGTTTGTCATGCAGAAGTAAATGCTATCCTTAACACAAATCATGCCTCTGCTGCTGGACAGGTGCGCTCAACTACACTACCAGTTTCTTTATTTTGTGCCTTGTTTGATTGTGCGTATCAGCTTGTAGAACTTTGCTTCTATTTACTCTGCTATTTTCACTTGTTAGCCTCTGCTTGGACTGAGTCATTAACACTCAAACACACACAGGGCACTGAGCCTGGGAATGCTTACACTTGTTAGTACACAAGGAAATTTCTTCATTGGCACTACTCTGGATCTTTTACCCCCTGTTGTTCAGAGAATTCACACTTTAGTTTTTCTTGTTTAATCCTTGCAGCGCCTATATGTGACCATGTTTCCTTGCAATGAATGTGCTAAGATCATAATCCAGGTTGGTAGCCTTGTTCTATGTGTTGTAAAATGCACTCTTGCTAATGATTTTTTTCTTTAAAAAATGCCAATCTAAGAGTTGAGGAGAATGCAGCAATAGCACTTGTTCCTCGTGCATCTCTTTGCCAGTTAATTAGAATAGATCTCCTCCTTTTGATACTTCTATCTCCTCTAAGACCTATATAGAATGCTGGATCCATTCGACCCAGTTAAAAGTACATTTTTTGTCTTTGATCAATTGTACTGGAGAATGTAGCTTATGGGGAAGTGTGGAGTGGCCATGTTAGATGGCAGTGTGAGGTACAAGTGCTTTACTCATGTGATAAGGCCAATAATGCATTAACTTCTCATTATGTGATTCATAGTCACTATGAAGAAACTTTGGCTTTAACAAAGTGGGGGAGATTTAAAGATGATGGGACGCCAATTTTTTGAGTTTCGTGGCAGAATTAACTTCTCATTGTCTCTAGTTCAATCTATCTAGATGAAAATAGAATGGAAAACTTCGCATTTCTAACGTCCAACTTGTGCATTTCTCCTTCAGTTGACGTATTGTATCTTTTTCCCCTTCCTAACTGTTCCGTCACATGCATAATATGCTTAAATTCTTTCTCACAGTCGCGAGTTTCTGAAGTTATTTATTTCGTGGAGAAGAGATTCGAAAATTCAGATGCTACATATGTTGCCTCTCACAAGCTACTTTCACTGGCTGGGGTAAAAGTAAGCTTCCAAAATTTTTGACCTTGAAGATTGTTACCCGTTCAAAACTAAATGCAACTAACTGCCTTCTTTATTTAGCTCATTATGCAAATTTCATGTAACCGGCCAACATTTACAAGAGCTATAAATAAAGCAGTGTTGAGAGGATTTCCTTGATTTGCAGGTCAGGAAACATCAACCACAGATGAATGAAATCCATATTAAGTTCGAGGAACGCTAGATTTTGACACTACACATGCGATTCGTCTACTATCATTGTCTTGGAATGTGAATGGATGATGATGACAGCTGTGTTGAAAAAAAAATTCTACAACCTTGTGATAAGGGCACAAGATTTTTTCCATCACAGGGTGGCGAGGCAGATTTTTTTTTAAAGAATGAGTTGAGTTGGTTCAAAGTCTTAATCTGGCAACTGTAGAAAGAAAATGTAGTTGTAGCCCAACATAGACCTGGTGGCGTGTTAGATTTTACTTGATTCTCTTCATTGTATCTGTCTCTGAATTTCGTACAAAATTGCGTGTTTAATTCACTTGCCTCCATAACTGAAATCTTAAGTTTTCTTTTCTCTAATTGAGCTAGTTATGATTTTCTCATGATCTTATCCTTTGTGATTTTGAGTATATAACTCAACTGTTGCAAGACCAGTTTACACGACAATTAATGATTGGATTTTAGTACCACGAAAGATTTTTGTTTGATGCCTTTCATTATGCAGAATTGCGTTATAAGCTATGAATAACGTAGCTTTATATGGTTGTTATTTTAATAAAAAAATATTCGAAATTATTATTATCTTGCACATTGCCAAAAGAATTTAAAGAAACTTTGATCCAATGAAATGAAGCAAAGCCTGTATTGAAACTCACCTCAATCACCAAATCACATCACTCTGATGTGTCCCGCGAAGTAAGGAGGACGACGGAACAAAGTCCATTCAGGTTGAATGACTTGATTTTCTTCACTGTTGGTTACAAATTTCAAAGAAGATAATGCGATTGAGGAAAATTATGGAACTGGCTTCCCTCCGCTGATCCGCTACTGTCCTTTTCTCAACACTACACAGTTTTAGTGTAGTTTTGGTTGTAAAATGACGGGACCGAACCTTTTTTAAAAATAATAATAATAATAGTGTCTGTGGTTTGAAATATTTTCTTCTAAAGACCTGTTTGTTAAAAAGAAGGTTGGAGAAGGGAAGGAAAGATTCCAATCTTCCTTTGATTTTGGCTGTTTGTTACACGGAATTTATCTTCCAGTGAGACGCCATCTTTCTTCACCTATACGAAGATTCCTTCCTTAATCTTCTCTCACATATTAGATGGAAGATGAAATCTTTTTGGAAGCTTGTGAGCAAATTCCCATTAGGTCCATTTCTTCTTCCTCTTTTCTCACGTCTCCGACTTCACCTTCTTCCTCTCACATTCTTTTCTCACGTCTCCGACTTCACCTTCTTCCTCTCACATTCGGCTCTTTTCGTCGCCGGCGAAAACTTCCTCCTTCACTATCAGAACCCACAGACGACCACCATCAGTCGGAACTCATCTGGATCTCTCTCTCTCTCTCTCTCTCTCTCTCTCTTTTTCTGGCTGTCGTGGGGACGTGGGATGAAGAAGGGATTTTTTTTTTCTAATGTAAAGGGTATTTTGGGAATTTCAAGTTTTATATTTTAATTTTAATGTTTTAAAATTATTATCTTCCCTCCCATTTTCCATATCTACCAAACAATTCAACTTTTTAAAGTTTCCTCTTAAACTTTCTTTCCATTCCTTTCCCTCCTTAAATCTACTACATAACAAAGGAGGCCTAAGTATTAGTATCTTAACATATTTTTTAAGTACCATATAGCATTATTAAAATTTTAATGCTGGTAACCTTTTAAAATATTTTTTCAGTTGTACCAAGTGTCTTAGCAAATTTCATTGCAATTTTACCCTTAATATATTTTTCAGCTCCAAAAATTACTTTAAAATATTGGGTAGTACTAAAAAAATATTTTAGAGTGGATGAAAATCAATAACTTGGAATCCTAATTTTTAGGTGCTCGTGGCTATTGAGAATAATACATTACAAGTAAAGTTGTAGTTAGGGATGTAAAAAGGTCAGCGGCCTGTGGCCTGACCTATTAAAAGTCTGGTCAGGCCTAAAGGCCAGGCCAAGGCCTCTTATGAGGCCTGTTTTCCCTTAACAGGCCAGGCACAGGCCTGATAAGAGGCCTTTTAGGTCTGTCAGGCCGGCCTGTTTATATTATTAATATTAATTTATATAATTTTAGCCTGTTTTTAGCCTGTTTAAAGTAGACATGTTTTCGGCCTGTGGCCTGTTATTTATATTATTAGTATTAATTTATGTAATTTTGGTCTGTTTTTAGCCTGTTTAAAGTAGGTCTGTTTTCGGCCTATGGCCTGTTAACTTAAAAAATTTAAAAAAAATTAATTTTTTTAAAAAAATTATTTTAAAAAAAACAAAAAAAAAACAGGCTTTAACAAGCCATAGGCCAGGCCCAGGCCGAAAAATAGGCCTGTAACAGGCCACAGGCCAGGCTCAGACCAGTATGTTACAGAACAGGCCTGACTTGTTAAGGGTGAGGCCTGGCCTGACCTAACCTGTTTACACCCCTAGTTGTAGTCAGTCTTCCAAGACATTGTGTACAACTGAAAAAATATTTTAAAGAGTTAAACGCACTAAAAATTATTTTAGGATATTGTATACTACTTGTAAATACTTTAAAATACTATATGTTTCTGGAAAATACTTTAAAATGTTAGATATCATTAAAAAAAAAAAAGTTCAGCCAATATTTTACACCCACAAAAAACGGTGTAGTTTTGAGAAAATGACGGCATCGGACCCAAGTTGCGCCGAGAGAAGCCATTTCTGAAAATTATATGCATACATATCCCATATATCAAATATAAACACCTTTCTCATAGGGAAAAATACATATAAGCCCCTGTTCTCCATACTATTTAAGATTCTCTATTTATAAGAAATGGTGGATTTCATAAGTTTATAGTATATTATAAACTATTTAAATTCTTCCTGCATGAATTTTTTTCCTTAAAAAAAAGGGCTTAAAATGCTTGTTTTTATAAATTTAGCCCTTTAAATTTATGAAGTGTATTTTTATTATGAGCAAAACTCTAAAGGAAACACTAAATCATAAAAGACTAGATTACCATAAGGGAGACATCATTGAATTTATAAACTCCATCACGTTTGTGAGGCTTTCCGATGTAGGACTCACATCAATAAACCCCCTTCAAGAGTTGACGTCCACTATAGCTCCACATGCCACGCCACTTCACACAAAATCTTGCCTATGAAAACCTTCTTCATAAATATCAAGCTCTCAATAAAAAGTGTCTTTGTAATTAGTGGCGGATCTTAAGATAAAGATTTGGGGGGCCAAATGTATATTCATTGACTAATTAAGAAAAGAAATTATTTGAGAGGGTCAAATATATAAATTTTTAAGACAAATGTGTACATATTTTAACTAAATATATAAAAAAAATCCTAGTTTCATTAAATTTTTTTCACAGATTTTTTTATTTTTGCGGGGGCCACAGCTCCCCCTTATCTATAAGAAGCTCCGTCACTGTTTGTAATGAACACAAGCTCAAATTGAGGATCTAATCCAAATAAAAGGTAACATATAAGGGAAAGTTTCTTGAACTTATAAACCCCCCACACTTGCAACACTCTTTAATGTGAGATTCGTAACAATTTTCAATCCCTTGATTTTAAGATGGTTAGTTTCGTTGACAAAAAATAGTGACTTGGTGAAATTAAACATAAGCAGTGACTTTGTAATTAAATGTTTGATATATTAATTTTTAATTAATTAATTAAAAAATCTAAATAAAAGCTAATGAATATTTGGTCTGGCCTTAAACTTTCACAACTCATCTTTTAAAATATATAAAAAAAAATATTATAAATTTCAAGTATACTTTGTTAGCATTTAATTACAATATTATAAATTAAATTTGTTCAACCGACATTTTAAAATATAAACTCCATAACCCTAACCGAGTAAGTCCAAACTGGATGTAAACTTACCTTAACCATTTTAAATTTATATCTCATACAGGTAAACAATGCTAAGTAAAGTTTCCTCTTTTTTTGTAATTTAATTTTAGGAAAGCACAAGCAGAAGAAACAAGACACAACTTGATCTCACTTTCAATGGTTACTTGCGCCAACAATTGAACCGTACCCAAAAAAAAAAAAACACACACACACACACACACACACACACACAAACAAACAAATACACACAAAGAAGCAACCACGACAACGTTGGTAGTTTGGCAGAAACCATTGCTAAAAAGCTATATCTACCATCACGAGCTACATACGCTTCTGACCAAATAAGATTTTTTATTTACAGATCAACAAAAGTATCTGTCAACAGTAACAACAGATGCAATTTCAATTAGTCTTCTCTTCTGATCAATAATAGTATTGTGCACGAGAGTAACTTACTTCAGTAAGAATTCGTGGCTAGAATTAACTCTTTGATCATCAACAACGTAATACACACAATACAAATATATGTGGTTATAATTGAAGCGTAAAATCTGGTGTTCCAGAAGTTTCTTCTGCAATCACACACACACAAATGAAAATTCAACCCAAGTTGGGTTAAAATAAATAAATAGATAAAGAGATAAACAATGTGCACACGCAACGCAATACACCAAAGTTGAAGCTAACAGTGTGAGTGGTTCAAGCTGATTGAGAGAAGAAAAAAAGATGTAATCCCACCAAAATCAAAATCAGCGTCGTCTAATGTGGACCATCAAATATGGTGGGCAATATTATAATCCTATTAAATTTCTCATTTAATAGATCATGGGATTATACAATTTTGTGTTCGTCAAGTTTACTCTCATTTTAGATTTGGTCTTTTAAGTTTCAAATTATGATTTTTATCATTCAAAGGATAAAATAGTCCTTTTTTTTATTAAATCATGAGGACCGATGTTTTATATGAAATTAAACTTAAAGAACTAAAATCTATTGTTTGAACCTTAGTGACCAAAACCAAAACCATTACCAATACGAAGGTAAATTTGAAGTAACAAATTATATTAACCCTAAATAAAAATTTCAAATCAACAAATATTAGTACAATTGATAAGGAGTGGGCTCAAAACCTACAAAGTTATGAATTTTAATCTTGTTCTTGATGTAAACATTTTGTTATTGGGTGCTTGTATGGGTTCATTGAGCCTAGAACAGTGTTCTCAGACCCAAACTGGACTGAAAATCGGCAAGCTAGTCTAGTCTAAAGGACAAATCGGTTTACTTTTTTTTAAAAAAATAGAAAATAAAAATCCTTAGAATTTCTTACTAATAACTCTAAAATCTTTCATTTTTTATCGGTTTGGTCCTGATTTAACTCCAGTCCGATCCATTAACTTTTGACTTAATACTCCAATCAATCTAGTGACCAGTCTAGGTTTTAGAACCTTAGCCTGGAGGCATACTTTGATTCCCTAATCTTAGCAAGTTTTCAAAATCCAACTACCCTAAATTTTTCTTTATGCTATAAAAAATATCATCGAAAATTATAAGGATGGATATGAGACACAGTTTTGCACCCGACAAGTATCAGTGTGATGATATATGAATGAATGAATAAAATAAAATAAATAATGGAGTCCACATCAGTGATGGTTCCTTGTATGATCAAGGAAACACCAATACACAACAGATATATGAATGAATTGAAATAATGCAATTAAAAAGCAGAGCCCACAACCTCAAACGTCATGTGTCTGCCACCCTCATGCATTTATTTATTTTTTCCCCCTTTTCCTCCAAACGCTCTCTACGCTACCTCCTTTTCAATTCAAGTTGCCCCAATAAATTAAAAATTATTATTATTATTATTCAAGTCTTCACTTTCAACCCCTTTTTTATTATCATATATTCCGCCCTATTTTTGTTGAGTTTAAATCGACAATCTCATTAGTTTAAATCCTGTATTGAAGACTCAACTCAAATCACAAATCTACTTTAAATAAATAAAGTTTTCTTTCATTACGTAATTATAGTAGTATCACAAGAAATCCTATAATTAATTTTATTTTTATATAGATGATCTTCTTTAACTTGATTCATATGTAAATAATTTTATAAATTCTAAGCCATGTGAAGATCTCTTCGAATTTAGAAATTTTCATCATTGAAATGACAAACTAATTAATTAGTAATATTGCAAACTTAACAAATTATGATTAAGTTTTGAAGGAGATATTCAAAGAGTTATACAATCCAGCCAGCTTCATTTCTTCTCTTGCGTCGATCTCTCTAAGATTCTTTTTTCTTTTAATTACACATATTATGAAGAATTTTCATCATGGAAATAATTTTCAATACATAATTAATTATCTAACTAATATATTTAGCATTGGAGAGTATTAATATTCTTGGGGGTATTGATTTCTTCCATATTGGGTCCAGCCAGTTTCGGTACGGCGATAATTGGATAAACGAAACTATTGTTGTTGGGTGTTGTTTTCCTCTTTATAATGTAGCATTTGAACATTGCTAAAGGTCACACAATTAAAATATCATTTTCAATATTAATATCAATACGCTTTTGATTCTATAATACGGAAGTGACATAATTTCATTTCCGCGTCATCTTAAAAATGACATTTTCTTTTTTCTTGTGAGAAATTTCAATATATGAGTTTGGACGGTTCACGAGATTATTGGGTGAGTGCTCTCCACACAAATTAAAGGGGTTACATTATTATTTATAGTGCTACATCAATTTGACACCAACGTTGAACAAACCCTTTAAAAGGTTTCGGTTCAATCACTATTGTGTTTATTTATTGTTTTTTGATTTGATGTGTTCTTCTTTATTTTCTTTTCCTAAATTCTTATCATCATGTGTAGTAATACTTTTCTTTATTGGATTGAGATTTATCAACTTTCTATGTGGATAAAAATGACCACTAAGTAAGAAAGCCTGAGATACAAGTTAGTTCAATAGTGATAAGGAAACATAAATACGTAGTAGTATAAGAGAATTAAGGTAAACATTGACTTTAATTTATATGTTGCGAAATTCAGTTTTAACCCTTAAAGTCTAGAGCCTAGTCTAACTCAATTTATGAATTTTAATATTAGGATGATCCGAGCTGCTTTTCTTGATTTTTTTTTTAAAGATCTTGCCCTTCTAGCAAAATAAAGGAGTAATCGAGATTATATATGTAACGATTAATATCTCATTCTATTAGGATGAATGTTTGTTGGTAGTCATCAATATTCAATTTTAGAAGTGAAAATATGACAAATAAATATAGATATTTCATATTTCGACATATTCCCTCGTCTTGGAAAAAAGCAAAAGAAATTTTAGAAATTTCTAACGCCCCTTTCACAACAATTCTTGAGGTGACAATCTCTTTGGTTTTATATAATTTAAATACACAAACGCAGATAAACATGTCAACACTGGATTTGAATCTTAAACCTTGTCTGAGTGTGGTGGCTGCATCATTGGTCCTTCCAATTTTATTTTATCTTGGCCTCTTTTGTTATCCTTGATTTTGTGTAGCGCCACTGAGATGTGAAACTAGTTATTATATATACTCTATACGGTATTAAATGTAGAAACTAGTTGTGGAATTTAATTGGATGCTAAATATACGATCCAATTTTGTATTTATCTCTCAAATTTACAATATTTTCTCTCTAAACTATTCCTATTGAGCACATATAATAAGGGGATGTGGTTTCTTTTTTTGTTAAAAAAGTTTAGATGAATTGGATTCCGAGACTCAAAATGACTAATGCATATTGTCCACTAATAAGTCTTCACTGATTTGAACTTGTAACCTTATGGTTTATAAGACAATTCCTTACCAAATGAACTAATCCTATTAATTCGTCATGGATAGTTCTAATGTAAACGATGATTTAAAAAGGGGACACACACTCCCCTACTGTCTTTTTTTCCCCCTCAGAACTCCCCTATTGTCTTTAATATACTAGCTAGTTAATAAGTTTAGGTAAATTTAGGGAATAAAATAAATTTATTTAATTTGAACAAATATGACACAATATATCTAAAATATCCATGTATAATGTTAGGTTATATATATAAGTTAGATAAATTACTTTGGGAAAAATGATAAATAAAAGGAATAAAATGGATTAATGAATATTATATTGTAAACAAATTCCAAACTTTTAACTAACCCTTATATTAAAAATAGGAAAGAAGTAGTATAAGGCCAAGAGTTGTATCATTGGTGAAGTGGTGAATAATGGAGGCAAGTAATTGAGGTAGAGTTGGATGAAGTGGGTAGTGTAATTGGCACAGCAAGGCATCTGATGGTACCGTCAAAAAGAGCAGCTATGCTACGGTGACTGGAAGTGTAATAGTATTTTTAGTCTTAAATGTGATATATAATTGAATTTTTTTAAAAGATTAAAAAAGTTATTTAATCATATTATATATTATATATTATGTAGGATTTATTAATTTATAATTATTACATATTAATTTAGAGAAAAACGATAAATATAAATATTTTAAATTAATTTAATTATCTTCTCTAATCTTTAAAAAAATTAAATTGTCTTATTTCCTCTGGTCCTAATAATACACCAAGTTTCTAGTGTAAATTGCATTACAAACTTGGTCTCATAATTAGGATGGGAGGTAGTATATTCTAGATGATAGGAAGTAGGAACTAGAAAGGTGGTTGGGGGTTGATTCATCAATCCCCACAAGCAAAACCTAGCTACCTTTTGTTAGAGTTGGAAAATATGGTCAAATCTATCAGGCTAGCCTTCTTAAGTCTGATAATAATTTAGGGTATAAAATTGGAATCGAGCCTAAAAAGCCAGCCCTACAAGGTTGCGAGTTTAAACAGACAAGTCATTTAAGCCCCTATATGTTTTTTTTAATCATTGATGATGTTGATAATGATGATGATTATAGAGAAGAAAATGATGATGTTATTTTTATATTGTTTATTCTTTAATTTATGACTTTATTTAGTTATTTATTTAACTATGGACATTAGTTTTTGGACTCAGTGTTTGTGTTTTGTTAAACATGGATAAGGTTTGTTGTTTTAACTTACTATTAATAATATTTATGTTTTAAATTAAGAATTTTAGTGTCTAAATATATTAGAAGTGAAAATATGAGAAGCGAAATCCACCCATGTCCCTTAACTCAATGGACAGGGCCTAAAAATGTATGCTTTTTTGGACTTAAGCCTAAAACAGGTTGACTTGTTTAGGTTCGAACCCATAACGAGCCAGCTCTTTTTTCCAACTCTATTTTTTATTTACCCACATGTCCCAACCTGGCTGGTCCGTTTTCCTAGCTATGTCTTTTGTTTACTTTACTTAGTTGCTATAACACGCAGCCATAACCTTTTGGCTTTTATACATTTGTTGGTTGCTTGTTTTACGTGGTGTCTCATGTGAGATGAGCAACACTCCCTGTCATAAATGTCATCGTTTGTCCTAACCTGGCCAAGTGGCCGAATAAGTTATAACTTTTTCCCTAATTATATTGGCCGCCTTCGCATTTAGAAATCAATCATCACACCTTCTGTATTTTTTAACCCTTGTACTGCTTTTTATATACTTATTTGATTATCTGTGGATCTACGTGTTATTTGTTGTGTAGCTTCATTACTAGGTCTAGAACACATATTGTGACTCGGCTTGCTTTTCCATCTTTTATTTCCTCCTCCTTCTCACATCTGTACACCTACGTACGTACGTATATTCCCACCCTACCCGGGGACGACTAATATTTTAATTTATCAACCTGGCATAATACTAACCATGAGTTTCTAGTGATGATTTTTTTATACTAATTAATTATATAACAATTATTACATTAGAGGATACAATAGATTGATTTCCAGGAAGATTTGATTTGATTTGATAAAAAAGCATACACATGCCCTTTTGGTCGTGTGAAAAAAAAAAATCTGCAGGCTGCAGAAAAACAATAGATTAATTTTCAAGTTATAATAATATATAAGATAATTTTTCATTAGCTATAAATTAATAAAGGGTTAAGTGGCAAAAATACACATGTTTTTTTTTTCTTTTTAGAGGAGCGTTTAGCACAAAGTACTTTTTTTTTATGTGCAAAAGTGATTACATAGTTAGAAATTAAGTGCAAAAATACCATTTCACCGTTAAGTTTGATTTTTTTGCTGACTAGATGATGACGTGACATTTAAGGTGCCAAAATGGGCGATAACATGGCTTTCAAGGTACAAAAAAAATATATAGTTTGGTTAAAAGAGCGTTTAACACCAAGTGCATTTTTAGGTGTAAAAATATCGTTTATTAGTATGACTTTTTTTTTATCCTTTTAGTATCAATCAGTATCTTAAAGTATTTTTTAGTACTATTCAATACTATGAAATAATTTTTTAAAATCATGAAGTATTTTTTCAATAACAGCCCGTACCCTCAAATATTTTTTTAGTATTATTCAGTACCCTAAAATATTTTTTCAAGATTAGAAAGTATTTTTTTTTTCAATATAATTCATTATCTTAAAGTATCTTTTTAGTATTAGTCAATATCCTAAAGTATTTTTTTATATCAGTCAGTATTCTAAAGTATCTTTTTAGTATCGGTCAATATCTTGAAGTATTTTTTTAGTACTAGTCAGTACTCTGAAATACCTTTTCAAGATTCTAAAATAATTTTTCAAGATCATGAAGTATTTTTTGAGTATCAGTCAATATCCTAAAGTATTTTTTTAATATCTTTCAGTATCTTAAAATATTCTTTAGTACCAATTAATACCTTGAAATATTTTTTTCATGATCCTAAAATAATTTTTCAAAATCATAAAGTTCTTTTTTAAATACTAGTCAGCATCTTGAAGTATTTTTTTTTAATATAAGTCAATATCTTAAAATATTTTTTCAAGATCCTATATTTCAGATGTTGAGTGGCATTATTTTTTCCACAATAAAAAAAGTCAAACTTAATGGTCAAATAATATTTTTGCACCTAAAGAAAAGCATTTAATGTTGAGAGCTCTTTTGGACAAACCACATGTGTATTTTTACACCTTAAAAGCCATGTCATTGTTTAGTTAGCAAAAAAGTCAAACTTATAGGTCAAACGGTATTTTTGCACCTAATTTGTAATCACGCAGTTATTTTTGCACCTAAAAAAACACTTGGTGCTGGATGCTCCTCCAAAAAAAGCATATGTATATTTTTGCCCTATAACCCATTAATAAATATAAGAAAAAAATTCGCTGAAATTTTAGATTATAATATAAATATAAATATTGAATAAGAATCAACTTTGCGTGGGTACGTAAGACACCGTCCACGAATTATATAATCGAAAAGTGTATGTGTTTATTAAAAAAAATCATAATATAAATAATTAAGCACATATATGCATGGCATATATAAAAACAAACACGCAACATAATAGTAATGGTTGAATTAAGATGAAAGTTAGATAAGCATTGTTCACGTTGATCAAAATGATGAGATGAAATGAACACATATACACGTGCGATGTTCCAAGAGATACTCTTTTTGTTTTTAATATAAGATAAATATTTACCCAATTTAATTAAATTAAGAAAATTACTTAAACTAGTTATACATGACATGTATTTTAAATAACACATATTCATCTTCCTCAACCCCTATTCCCTCCTTGTTTTAATTATTATTGATGGAATATTAATAAAGACAACTTAAAGAAATAAATTAATAAATATTAAAATTATGTCTTATATTTAAGATCAAAATTAACTCTATAAATATATATCTGTTTAGATTAGTGTTATAAATTGTTTTTTCAATATAATTTATATATATAATATAAGAATGTAGTATTATCTTACTTAACTGTTTTATATCAACGAGCAGTATATATGTTGGCTTGTCGACCAAGATCATAAATGTACGATAAAAAGTGAAGCTAACTAGGGACATGTCATGTCCTTAGCACGCAATTTAGACCTCCCTCGAGCATAACTTACGCACGATGTAATACCCGGATAGTCATTATCTAGAAAATTATGTTATAACAATAAAATGTCCAGTAATGAAAATTTTTGTCTCAACATATTATAGGATTAGTTTTGTTCAAAGGGATAAATTAAGAAAAAATTAAAGAAAATTTATTGTAGGAAATGTGAAAAATACCATTTAAGGCCATAAAACATTCCGAAGGAATTATGGAAAATTCAAAGAAACATGAAATAATTATGAAAAATTTAGAAAACACATTATCCATAATTTAGAAAATTTAATAAAATATTTCCTATGAAAATAAAAAGAAGGAAAACCAAAAAATATTCTAGAATGGAAATTGATTCCATAATTCTTAATATTTTACTTAAAGGGTAAATTAACAATGTTAACAAAATTGTTGTGAGAAAATAATTAATTTTAATTAAGAAAATTATTAGGAATTATTAAAGGAGTAATTAAGTAATTTTTGGAAATTTTACAAGGTCTAAATCCATGTGATTGATTAGGAACCAATAGGAAATTTTGGGAAAAATAAATATAAGATAAATGGGATATTAAGATTAATGGAAAAATTATAATTTTATATATATATGTGTATGGCCGAAAATTAGGCCCAAAAAGAAAAAAAAATAATAGAAAATGGGAGGATAAATATGAAAGAAGATCTTAAATAAAATAATAATATAATTAAAACATGTGTTAATTAGATAATAATATAATAATCAGAGGAAAAATGAACAGGATAAATGACTACGGATAGAAAATAATTCCGTTGTGAGACTTTGGGAATGAGTTAGGAAAAATCAGAATATATTATTGGTCAGTGGATTTTTATCCAGAAGTTAGTACCGACCGAAGTTATTTCTGAAACCGGTCGCGAATACCGAGGATTTTCGGCAGATAATGGAATGTCCTTACTGGGAGTATAAGGGAAGAAGAACCCAGTATTCTTAAAGAGGAAGAAAAGACCTTCAGCGTATTGTTCTCGGAATTTTAAGGTGTTACGGAATTTTGTGAACGGGACACCGAATCAGGGATTTATCGGATAAAGTAAGGGGATGATGCAGCAAGGGTGACATCACTTTTGGAAGGGGGAGGACAGCCAAGACACATGGAAGGCCAAGATTAAACCACCTAGCAAAAGTGCGATCCTACGGTCAGAATTCAACCAGACAAAGTTCAGCGAAATTACGAAAATGCCACTCCCTTTTTCTATAAATAGCTCTCATTTCTCTCCACACCATTCTCTCTTGTGATTTTCGAAAATCTAGAGGAGAAGGAAGAAGGAGGAGTCCGGAGAAAAATCCCAACGAAGCTCTGAGTAAGTCTTCGGTCCCTAGTCTTTAGTTCGGTAATTCTTTCAGTAATTATAACAGGAATGCTAGAATAGTCTTTAATCTTCATATTTTAAAGAATAAATATGATATTTATTTTAGAAATATGATAGAGGAAAGACTATAGCAAAAATTTTGAGAAATTAAAGTCAAAACGGCGAAGCTCTGGCGAAATTCCGCCGAACAATCAAACCAGGGGCAAAATGGTAATTTGTACCTAAAATGCCCGTTTTGGTTCTAAATACTCATATTAGTGATATTAACCTTATAGGATACTCGGAACACCGAACCGCTGTTTCCGCTGTCACCGTCGTTGAGCCGCTGTCAAACGTGTCGTGATTTGACGGAAGTGTCAAAAATCGTCAACGGAGGTACGGACGCGTATTGTAACCTTAACACTTATGCTGCATATATACATATATGTGATAGACATGCTTAGATACTGAAACTCTTCTTAGGGTTGTCAGTTATACTTACAGCTTGATACAGATTATAGTCTTGATAATGCCGTTGGGTTTGCCTAGCGCTGAGGACACGATGGGCCGTCGTGGCACTAGATATGTGCAACCATTATATGGGGCTTTACATACTGCTTTGTGCTTATGTTCTGCCAATATGTGATCATGCATCTGCTTTGTGCTTATGTAGTGATATACTGCTGTTACGTGAATATGTTCATGCTGTTATCAATATACTGTTATATTTGAGTATAAGGTTAACCATTACCTGAGATCCAATTGGAAATTGGATCTCAGCTGTAGCTTCAGGGTGAGGAGTACAAAGGGGATGACGATAGAGGCAGGTGTCCGGTGTAGAAGGGCGGAAGAAGTTTATCAATTTATCTTTGTATATTCTGTTTAACACTATCTTCTTTTGGGATGACTGTATAAGAAAAAAAATTACACTATGGTTATACATTTTTGGATTCAGATACTCAGTTTATGAAAATGCTCAAACTCTGAGTACCGTGTTGGTTTTAAAAAAAAAATCCACTATTTTAAGTGGAATGTTACATACGACTCTTCATCTTCCACGTTACTTATAAATAATTAAATATAATTAAATACTAGTATCACTCACTCCTGCTCATCACTTACCCTTATCCATTCATTAATTATGAGTGTTCATGTTCCTCGTTTACAACGAAGAAGATGGGGAGATAAGAGTCTGATAAACTTGTAAATTCAATGATTACTACATATTATCAACTCCTAGTGCTATTATTTATATAATATCGTCAAAGTTCAATATGAAAATGACGCCCCCAAGACAGTCCAAACATTTTAAGATTAGGGCTGAAAAATCACCAAACCTACACAAACACACACCAATTGCGTAGGAAAGTGGATATATATATGTACAATCATTTTTCAAATGAGCTAGCTTTCTTACTGATGATTTTCAAATGGTAGAGATAATCAATTCAATCTCTTGGATCGATTTCAATTAAGTTTTAAGTTATTGATCCACTCCGAGATATTATACTCAATTCTAGTTGATGAACCATTAACGCAGTTCTCATATTGAAAAAGTTGATCCAACAAATACTCTGATTTAATTTATTGTCTGGACATTCGAGATTAAATTAACTTTGGTTTATTTATTCTAGTAATTGTTAAACTGTTATGATATATATTATGAGCTAGCCGGCCAGCTGATTATGATAAATCATATGGCTCTTGGTAATAGTATGTTGTTTATATAATATCAAATAATTACTATGTGATAATAGCATGTTAGAAAATTAATTGCTAATCGCTTAATAACCGTTAGATGACTACAACTATCCCAAGACAATTTTATTGGCAGATAAATAACACGAGACAATTAAATGACGACAAAAGGCGCATAAAATGAAATTGAATATAACGCAAGTCAATGCTTTGATTAGGGTGTTTAAAGTGTTCCCCTCCCAATCCAGAGCAATTAGCATGATAAAATCCTATCCCAAAAATTTTTGGAATGGGAAAATTTAGGATCATGAAAAAAATTCTGGGATCAGGATTGGAATGGGGAATGAGAGACTTCCCGATCCTCTATATATATATATATATATATATATATATATATATATCAACATTTTGACACATGTCAGATAAATAGCAAGCACTAACCAACTAATCAAATGGTGTTGTTTTAATTTCATAAATTAATAGCAACAAGGATTAGTTTATTTGATTATATGAATGTATTGGACTAATCTAGAAGGAATAGAGCACCTTGATTTCTCTCTCAAGTTTAGGCTTGAGTTCAACTCTCAATGAAAGCACTAATATGATGAACACAAGCTCAAAGGGAAAGCTCAATCCCTAAAATGTAACTTATAAGGAAGGAGAATCCAATAGATTTATAAATGTCACTTTAAGAGCTTGACTTCCAAATGTGGGACTCACAACAGTATGTAGTTAAACTCCTTTTGATTATGTAATGTATTAGACTCTTGTATTAGATGAGATATGTCATTGAGTGACTTTTGAGTGAGTAAGTAAGATTTAAGACCAAAGTCTTTATATTTATGTTGCAAATCAAGTGAGAAGTTGTTACAATTTTTGAATTGATACTGGATAAATTTCGCGCTTTATATAGATTTGGGAGCATTACATGCTTTAAAATTTTTCGAGAATTCCCAATCTTAAACTACAAAAAAACACGGAATCCGTTACGGAATTACCCACGGAAAAAATTCCGTCGGTAATTACCCATGGAATTTCGTGGGTGATTAATTGCCACGGTGTTTTTTGAGACGGAATCACTCACGGAATTCCGTGGGTGATTTCAGTTACCCACAGAATTCCGTGCGTAATTTTTTACCCACGGAATGCCGTGGGTAATTACCGACGGAATTTTTTCCATAAGTAATTCCATGGCTGATTCTATGTTTATTTGTAGTGGGACGGGAATTTTTTGGGGTCAGGATTGGGAATAATTTTCCTTCTCGAGCCTTCTTTGGAATTAGGATTGGGAACGACGTTTCTGGATCCATCTCATCTCGAGAACACCTGGCCCTATATATAATCAACTAACCTGAGGCCTAATTTTCGTAAAATTATGATTTATTTAGCCAAGCTTTTTCAGATCAAGAAGCTGTTTTCCTGGGCATACTATTTATTTTGATTTTTTTCGCCCAAAAGAAATTAATTCCCATTAAAATAAATTAAGTGTTTCACTTAAATTTTCGAATAGAAAAATATTTTAGAATAGTAACAAACATTTTTTTGCCGCAAAGAAAACCAGAGGTTCTTATTAGAAGTAGAAGTAAAAAAAAAATTAAGACCATCCTCCTCCTCTCAAAATCTTATATTAAACCTACAATATAACTATTAATAATAATAATTTCCCCGACCATCTTTGCCAATACTGTTAGATACTTGACTTTTCTAATAATTTGGCAATAAAGAATGTTCAAAAATATCTCTGAAACACGACACTATAGAATTGTGCTTATAAGTTATATGAATAAAATATTTTAAAATAGTAAAAAATTAACAAGCGAAAGCTCAATTTAGAGTTTACATGCATTCGATATTATCTTTATCTGGATTTGACTATACTAAAACTATCTTGGACCTCAATTATTTGTCTTTGCGCATTTGTAACGCCGGAATTTTCATTCAAAAACCCCAAAATTCAAAGTCAAATATCCTTATTTTAATCTAACATTCTCTCATTCAGTTGCTTTCTCAGGTTTTTCTCCCAATATATATTATAAATAATTAATAAATTAAATGAACAAAAAATAGTCCCCACCTAGCAGCAAAATAGGAAACTTGTGGGCTATCTGTACTTCCAGAAATTTTGAGTTAGTCATGCAGCAACATCAATCACACACAATACAAATGCAAGCTCTCCTATAGTTAATCATAGTAATTAATTAATTGAATTAATTAATCATCTTCTCCTAGTGTAAGTATTATATATATCTTCATAGTTCCTCAACCTTTTCCTTTTCAATTAAAAGGATCACCTATACACACAAACCTTACTTTTGTTAATTGTTGTTTAACAATTAAGAAACTAACAACAATTAAAATTTTTAAAAAATGTGAAAATCCTAAGAGAATACAAACGCAGCACTGGTTTTCTACCTAACCCTGGTAAAGAAAATATAATATATGTGAGTATACATATATATTAAAATTATTTAAGTAATTGATGTTGCTAGTGGGACTGGGAAAAGAGGAAAAGGAAATTGTGTTTCACCAACTCCTTGATGAGATCCTTATCCACACTGATAATCTTCATATCCAAATCTGAATCATACAATAATTATATTAATGCATTTATTTAACTTTTCCTTAATTTATGACCATTTGTCCCCACTCGATCCATCGAACTCACAAAAATATCTCTATGTACTTAGTTTTAGCGTCATTAGCAAAACACCACCTTCTCACATATGTCATAATTATCCATATAGCTCAAATTTTAATGATCACAAACTAATTATATACCAACTCTAATTGTTAATAGAACAATTTGTTGGGTAATTTAAATAGATTAAAGAAGTTAATTATACTAGTTATTTGTAATAAATATACGTTATAACTTCTTCACTTGTAAAATAATACGTTAGATACTTTTAAGAAAAATTATAAATTTAGAAAACAAATTGGATTAAGGTTTTATATTCAAAACTAAATTTAATCCCCAACTAACTTTGAGGTAGCTCTAATTTGGATAGATTAAAGAAGTTAATTATGTTAGTTATTTGACACAAATATATGTTAATTTTCCTAAAATACCATATCTCATCTTAACTATTCTTACATAGAAACTTCTCAACCTGTACAATTAATAGGCTATATAGTTTGAAAAAAAAAATTATTAATTTAGGAGACAAATTAGGTTGAATTCTAATTTTTGGGACCAAATTTAATCCCCGACTAACTCTCATAGTATTAAAGAATGAAGGTAGTATATATACGTATATAATACACAGTTATTAAAAAAAAAAAAAAAAGAACACATGAAAAGTAAGTCTCACGTAAAATCTCATCGATTTGCAAATCCTTGAATTTGATGTTTGTAAAATATTTAATTTCCTTCTAATAGCTTGTGTTTTTGTCCATTGTTATTGTTCAACTTGCACGAAGCGTAGGAACACAAGAAAGTAAGAAAGAAAAAAGAGGCTTTTTGATATCAAATTATTGGGCATGCATGCACTTGTTTGTTCAATCAAATCTCTCATGTGTTTTACTAAATACCAAACTTTTATAATTTATATTTATATTTATATAAAAAGCTTAATTAAGGAACATGGAACTATTTGCATGTGTTGTGCCGTGAAAGTAAGATCAATTATATTGTTCTCCAACCAGCCCCCACTGGTTTTTTCTTCATTGTGGGGTTGGTTTTTTTGTCAAGATATACCCACCCAAACAATTAATATATATGTAATTATTATTAACACATTTGATTAATTAAAACAAAATATGACCTTGGCTATTGATAATAGACTGTCAATTATTTAACTTATTATAAAGATTTGCCGGCCAGTTTCAATCGATCTAATTAAAGTCTAATGGGTCGTTTCCATGCATATGCCAATCTTTCTATAATTGACAAAAAATCATTTTATAATATATATTATATGCTAGTGCAACTGGTGATAAGTAATCGGCAAAATATAATTAATTAAATGTGAAAACTATGGATGATTAATTATATCAGTGAACTAAACGAGTTCTTGGATTGTAAGAAAGATATGGACCAGCTTGCTTGCAAGTTGGAGTGAAAAATCTGATAAGTCACAAATTGACCAAGCTTTCAAATAGCTTGTTTTCTATTGGGCGCAGCCAATATAGAAAGTCAATTATAATATTTGGATATATATTATTGATCACTCAAAGAAACAAAAGATAATTGAGAATTCGTTAGTTAAAAGGTCAGTAACAATTGTTCGTAGCGAGAGGTTCATTATTGATATTGATGATGGAGTATCGAGTATTCTAATAAACTCTTACATGTCAATCAGTAATGGAATAAAAACAAACATACAATTTTTTTGGGTTAAAGTTACGATTGGTTAAACAAATTTTACACTATGAGCACATAGTATAAATAAGTTTTAAAGGGAGTAAAAGTATTAATTAATAATTAAAAATGAATAATTAGCACAATGACATTAAAATCAACTTAACCATCCTTTGCTATGACGTTAGAGGTGTTGGAGGTGAGATAAAATAGCCATTAAGCTAAAATTATTGAGATTGTGTTACTTACCTCATTTTAAATTGTTCATTTGTTCATTGGTGTGTGTGTATTTCATTTTTAATTCTTGGTTGATACTTTTTGCTTCCTTTAAAATTTATTTATGTGGGTGCTTCTAATATAAAACTTGTTTGGTCAATCTACACCTTAACTCTTCTTTTACAAATATGCATTTTCTAATGTGAGAAGTGAAAAATATTAAACTTCAAAAGAAATACTCTATTCTTAACCTATGACATACTTTGCAATTCAATTTAAACTGCAAACTAGATCTCATATTAAGTACGTGAGGTAATTAATATAATTTACATGATATTTTCGGCAACACTTACTACTTATATTAATGAAATTACTGTTCTTGTCGTTTTTTTTATTAAAATGTTTTTTTGTCATTTTTTGCAAGATCTAAGTCATTTAAATTGACATTTTAAATTTTCACGAAACAGTTGATCATCAATAATAATAATAATAAATCATCATTAAACAGTTAGAAAATTATATTTTTCCATTTATTGATATATTAAAAAAATCTCTTTATTAGTTAAATTGACGTATGAAGTTTCTGGCCTCACCTTCAGATATTCTTTTAGATGCATGCGGGGTTTAATATCGAATTTAATGAAATCAAGTAATTAATGCCACTTTTACACAAAGAAATAATCCTAATTCACAATTTTATTTATAGGTTAGTTTTAGATACTTGGATCAAAATATCGTATATCACGCCTGCGGAAAACGAGTTGCACTTACATAATAATTTAAATCATTAAATAAATTTCAGCAATAAATTTTGTTGGGGAGATTTTTCAATAATTATTACTTTTTGTGAGTCTTCCAAGAAGAAAAATACAATAATGTAAATATACCCGCGTACATAATTGAGCATATTGAGATAATATGATTACTGCAAGTGGCACTAAATCATCAAGTTAGTGGACAATTTGAACTTTATATCTTAAATCATCATTTTATTTAAATCGTTTAACACTTGCCTTTTAAAGTAAATTAAAGCCCTGAATTTAAGCTTTTTTGTACCAATAAAATTAGCATCAAGTTAGCTAAACTCCATCTAGTCCATGATATAAGATATTTTAATTAATTCATTGGAAATAAAAAGTTACAGTTAAATTATTAAATATGTTATAAGTTGAACTTTTTTTCCACTTGTACTTTTATTGCAAAATGTGTTTGAAAATTTTAATGAGTAAACAAATTAGAAATAAGTATTACTTACATGATAACACTGAAAAATAAGTAATAATTATCTTACAAATGACTTATATTTTAGATAAAACTATTCTTCTATAAACGCATTTTATTGTAGATCAAAAGGAGTATAAAATGTGGAGTTATAGCACAATAGATTTTTGTATGATAAATATTAACAAACATTTAAATTTCTGAAAGGATGGGGTGTGCAAGCAATGGCTAAGCGCGCATTAAGAGTGCATTAGGTGTTTTAAAGATGACAAAATTACATATTGCAACAACAAATTATCAAATTAATAATTACTAATAACTTTGAAAAGCTCTGAAGGAAGATAAATATTATATGAGAAAGTTTGAGAAAACAATAATGCAACCCAGACATTGTTAAATCATAACACATAAAAGGAACATTGTGATAATAATAATAATAAAACTATAATAATATGGGGCCGGCTCATCATGAAGTACCAATCGATGTAATCAAAATACTTCTAATCACTTTACATGTATTTTACATCAAGGCAAATTATGCATTTGATCTTCATTATACTTTAGTGAGCTCACGAAATTAGAATAATTTTTTAGATTAATAATACTCTAATTTAACCAGCAAACTATTTGTTCATGTGATAGCGTGTCCATCTTTATAAAGGAGAACAAGTACAAATTTGAGAAAACTGAGACATAGAAAAATCATTTACGCTTTATAGTTTAAAAGAGAAAAATCCAGATCGAATCAAATGGTACTCTAATTTTAGGTTAGGTTAATATAGTATCTTAATTATCTGAAAAGATCATAAAAAATCCCGAAGAAAACTTTATGTTAATTTTTTATTTGTAGTAAATTGAAAAAACATAAGATTACATCATTGGTTATTAATTACCAAGAAAAATCATTGTTATCATGAAAAATAAAAAGCTAAAGTACATTTTTAGTTTACATGAAGTATATTTTTAGTCCCTTTATATACTTTTGATCCTATAATTCTAACATCGTTAATGTTATTAACGAAAAATGTTGATACAACAACTCAACTGATGATTATTTAGGTTTATGTATTGACTGTGTAATTAAAATCTCTTAATTTAAATTACAAATTGAAAAATATATAAATCTCTTATGAAATGGTCATTATCAAAACCCCCATTACATTAAAAAAAAATGTAGTTTAATGATATAAATATCAAAATTTTATTTTAATAATATAAATATATTAATTTATTAGTTTCAATCTCAATTTCATTTACAATGATTTGTCAGTTTACTTTAGTTTAATAATATAAATATATTATATTTAAAAAAATTAAAACTTAAATATGTCATGTTAGCTACACAATCATCAATTGAGTTTGTAGTGTTAACGTTTTACGTTAACAACATCAACTGTATTAAAAAGATATGATCAAAAATATATTTTATAAAGTTAAGAAACAAAAAACACATTATGTGAGACTTAAAGAATTAAAAGTATGCTTTAACTAAAATAAAAAAGTACTGATTTGGTTACGTTTTAATTTTAATGCAATTTAAACTCGGTTTTATTCTTAATAATTTTAATTTTTTTGAAACCATACCATTTCAGAGATTTTTTTTTTGGTCAAACATTTCAGAGAATTAGAAACATTGAAACTTGTAATTTTGTTTCTTCAAATGTGATCCCCGAACATAATAAGTAAATAATTTATTATGATCAATTGTTTTTAGTGAGGCGTGGGTCCCCCATATACAGAAGCTTTAGCAGCTGTCTCATTCAGCGTTGCTCCATATAAGGCTGCTCTCCCATTTCTCTTTGTTTTGCCCTCTCCCTCTCCCTCTCCATCTTCCTCAAAGCACCAAACTTTCATTCATTTCTCTCCCAAAGAAGATCTCTTCTTCTTCGCGTGGATGCGGCAAATATGAGAAGACCTCATAGACATTCATCCAAACAAGCTTCAGATAAACATGATTTCTTTGATTCCTTACCAGACGACGTCGTCCTCTTCATTCTCTCCAAGCTCTCCGCCTCTGCTTCTTCTCCTCGCCACTTCATCACCGTCCTCTTAACGTAAATCCCACCATTAGTTCCAAGTTTTTAACCTCACCTTTTTTGTTTTCATCCCCCAGGCCTAATAGGATTGATAATTTTCTGTTTCCTTTTCAGATGCAAACGACTGAATCAACTTGGTTTGAATCGTCTGGTACTATCCAGAGCCGGCGAAAAAATGTTCGCCGTCAAAGCCAAAAGCTGGTCGGAATATGCTCACCGGTTTCTCCGGCGATGTGTTGGCGCCGGCAACGTCCATGCTTCATACACTCTCGGAATGGTCAGTTTGTGACTCATCGTTTTATTAATTAATCATATCCATCTGGAGAAAGAGATTTGCTGAATTGTTTTTTCTTTGCTTTTCGTTGGGTGCAGATCCGGTTTTATTGTTTAGGAAATCGAGGGAGTGGGTTTAAGCTTATTGCTCAAGCGGCTTCGAGATCCCACGCGCCTGCGCTATACTCACTCGGCGTCATACAGTTCAACGGAAGCGGTGGATCCAAGAGCGACAAGGATCTAAAAGCCGGCGTGGCTCTGTGCGCCAGAGCATCTCTCCTCGGTCATATCGACGCTATTCGCGAACTAGGCCATTGCCTTCAAGACGGCTATGGCGTCAATCGGAACATCGCCGAGGGACGGCGGTTGCTCATCCAAGCCAACGCGCGTGAGTTAGCTCACGTTTTACGCTCCGTCTCTAAATCTTTTCCCTCCCGGCTCTGCTCCTCCATGATGAAGTGGCGCGTCCACCGGCGGCAAGGGAACGACGCGTGCCGGATGGAATGGTCTTGTCCATTGCTCAGCGATTACGGGTATAACGTGGCGGTGCCGGAGGTGCATCCGGCAAACAGATTTTTGAGGGATTGGTTCGAGTCAGATCTTGGAGTGTTAGGGGAGGAGCTGAGACTGTGCGCGCACATTGGGTGTGGGCGACCGGAGACGCGGCCACACGAGTTCCGGCGATGCTCCGTTTGTGGGAAGGTGAACTATTGCTCGCGTGGGTGTCAAGCGCTTGATTGGAAGTTACGACACAAGATGGAATGCTCGCCGCTTGAAGGGTGGGTGTTGGAGAACGTCGGTGTCGGTGGTGGTGGTGACGCTGTCAGAGAAGGAAATGGTGAAGGTGGTGCCGACGTGGGCGCTCAGGATGTAGCTGCTGGATGAAGTAGATTTTAGCTTTTTTTTTTTTTTTTTAGTAAAAAATCAATTTATTATTATGTTTTTTTCAGTGTACAGATAGGGGAAGAAAAGAAATTATTTCTTTTGGAAGCACCTGGGATATCACTTCTAAACTCAATCATGACTTTTTTTTTTCAAAAAATAAAAATTATACTCTAAAACGTAACCTTAGTTAAGGTAAAAGGGGTGTGTATTAATTTTGTTTTACGTTACTACTATATTTAAATTTAAATTGATTAAAGGCAACAAAACTGGGAAAAAAGGTAACTTCAGGTATTGATAAGGCATTGAATTTAAATGTAGAGGATGACCATTTTGGTAGGCTTTTTATTATTTATTGGGGAAGGCACAATTGGAGATTCATGCATCAATATTTAAAAGGCCGTTGAATCTGAGATTCACTCCACCGAGACAGTTTTGCGAGATTCTTGGTAGATGCTATATACGGAATAGTGTTAAAAAGAAATGGCGAATTCCCAAGAAAATACTAATTGTCCAAGTTCAATTGCCGATGTTGGCCGTGTATATACGTCGTGCAAATTTTTTAATAGTCCCTCGTGTTTTTATTAAAAGCATCGTTCTCTTTCTTTTTTATGTAGGGTGGTACTTCTTTTAAGGAATAAATTCTATCTGCCCAAATTTTATTTTAAGATCGTCTTTTCATTTTCATTCTTATTAATTATATATAACTTATTATCTCTCTCTCTCTACACTAAATTTCTATCCATTGTTTTTTATATATACTTTTTTCTAAATAAGGATACAGTTAGAGCTAGAACATCGGACCAAGCCCATCAGGCCGGCTCGTTTAGACCCTGACCCATTAAGGGCTGAGTTTGAAAATTAGAGAAGTTAAATATAATAAGCCATGTAGGGCGTCAGGTTTAAAAATGTCAACCCTCCAAGGATTCGGGTAGGCCTCTTACAATCCCTTTTAATGGATGGGTTCATGATGCGGGAGAAGAAATTCATGATATTTTTATTTATAAAGTAGAACCTACTACTCAAAATAAAGCACAATCAAATATCTTTGAAATTGACGATAGTGACGAAGAAAATGACAATGATAGGCATTGTACTAATGTTGCTTAGTGGTATGCTTCTTATGTTTTATGTGAATTATTTATGGACAATAGTTTACTTTTAATTACGAATTTGTGAATTATTTATGAACAATAGTTTACTTTTGATTACGAATTAGTGAATGTATTTATTTGTTGGATGATTCGTGTTGTTTGAATATTAATATGAACAACATTAATTTGATAAATTAAAACTTTAATTGTTGTAATTTACTAATTATATTTCTTTGAAAAAAAAAGTGGAGAAAAATAATTAAAATTTAGAATAGTAACTTGTAAGCCCTGTAGGGCTGGCCCTAGCTCTGGTGTCATCGAGCCAAGCTTTGAAAAACAAATATTTTTCTTACTCTAGACTTTGTAGGGCTCGCCCTGGCCTTTCAAAGGTCAGCCCTATATGGCCAGACTAACCCCAATTCTCAGCTCTAGATATAATTAGAAAGAAAGATACACAAGTTATATGTTTACTATTTTTAACTAAAATTTTAAACCGCATAATTTTGGTATTATTCCTTATAAAAAGATTCATAAGTGTAAATGTGTAATTCAAAGTACAGTTTGATATAATTGGAGTGAATGAATATATGTACACATGCAAGGAAAATGTTTTCAGGTAAAAAAAATGTTTTACTCCCTCATTTAATTAATGTATGACTTAATTGGGAAGTTAATGATATTGATCTTAAATATAAGACTTTCTATTTATATTTATTAATATTTTCTAATTTACTCTTTTTGATGTTATTTTAATAATAATCAACAAGTAAAAGAAAGACAGAGGTCAAGGTAAAAAAAAAAAAGGAAATATGGAAGGAATTAAAAAAATCATTGGGGTATTTTAGAAAAAAAATATCATATTAACTAAATTAATTTTCTTAATATAATCAAATTACCGCAAAAAAGTCCTATATTAAGGATCAAAGCAATTATTTAAATAAAATTTTGATATTAAGTTTTAATAAAAAAAAAATTAGTAGTAGATATATTTTTGCCAATAAATATATTTAATTTGGTTGAATTAATTTAACAAGAATTTCAAAAAGACTTTGGATGCACAAAGAACTCTATATTGGAAAGATATATGGAAGCAGAAAGTAATGGTGCCATTATTTGAGAGTTATCACATACTCAAATGATAACTTAGAATGTGAAGTAAAATAATTGGGAGTAGTTTTTTTATTTATTATTATAAAATCAGTTGATGTGTTGGGATGTCAAGTGGAAGCAAATATGAGTAAGCTAGTGTCGAGAAAAGTCTTATATCGGATAAAGTTATGCTAGAAAAGAAGTACATCAATGAAAAAAAAAAAAAAAGTCATATAGTTAAAGTTGTGATGGTATTAAAATATGCGGTACCTTGATGGTAAAAGAAAAAAAAAGTTAAGTAATAAATTTGTCCGGGAAGTTTTCGCTGAGGAGGAATATGTCCCTGAAAATTTCAAAATATAGCAATGTTACCCATATTCATTAAAAAGTTTATAATCAATGTCAATTTTTTAACGATTAACGTTAGTTTTTTAATAGAATTGGACAATATTACTACGTTTTGAAATTTCCGGGATAATATTAAGACAATAAAAACTTTTAAAATAACATTACTCTCGAACCTATATTTCTAAAATGGATTTATTATATAACAAAAAAAAAATAGTTTTTTTTTTAAAATAAAAATATCGGTGCCCTATAACGCGTATTGTTGACTTTTCGTTTGAAATGTTCCAAACGCTAAAATTTTATATTTCATGTTACTATCTGATGTGTTTAAATTTTATCTTATATATAGTCATTTAAAAATCTATTATACTAATTAAGAACATCTATTCTCTATTTTTAAAAACTAGTCCCTTGCTCTCTTACCGCTTTCTTTCTTTTTCTTTTTTTAGATCTTACTATTCAATCAATCTTAACGAATCTCCCTTCTCGCTCCCAAGTCCTAAAGACCTCACCATCCATCTACCTTGTCGCCTAACGTCTCACTTCGTGACCCAAAAAAAAAAATAAAATGCTTTACTTATTCACATTCATTTATTTATCATATCATTCTCATTGCCAAAAATACAAATTTTATAACTTATAAGTGTAATACTTGAATAAGAAGAACATAAATCATAGTTGATTTGAAACGAAATTTGACATTACTCATTTCCATGGACAATGGCGGATCCACGTATAAAAAAAGAGGGGTAAATATCCACCCTTAAAACCATGTCGTTTAAGGATTTTTTTTTTTTTTTTTAAAAGTTAATACATGTTTAAATGATTGCTCACCCATAATACATCAAAATTGCACCTCATAATCGGATAGGGGATGAATGATTGAATGATTGTTTAGTGTCTTATATTGAAATAAATATATTTGATAATGTTGATAATAAAACAATTATGATGGAATTCTAAAAAATAAAGCTTAGAAGAATGATATTGTGATATACTTTTGTTATTAAAACATATGTATTTGAATTTATTGAGTGCTCAGCCTTCATTGTAATTTATATAGCTACATTTCTAATAGTATTTAGTCTTGCTTTTCTAAATGACATGTTTGTAAAATACTTGCATATCTTATTACATCATCAATATTCACTTGATTTCATGAATATTTTTTTTTATATATATATTTTTTCTTGTTTATATTATTTTGTTTTTTAATGTATTTAAAACTTTCGTTTTAAAAAATTTAGAAACAGTCCTCAAACCTCTGAATCCCTCCACTATTGGTGCCCACCTTTCATAAATTTTCTAGATCCGCCCCCTAGGAAGTGAAAACAAGTGAATGTAAATAAGAAGCGAAGAATAGAGAATAGCATATATGGGTAAGAAAATTAGGATAAGAGTGGGAAAGGGACATGAGAAAGTGAGGAGAAGACATTGGAATCCACAAGTTGGGATGGGACGGGCCGGGCTAAAAAAAAAAAATGAGACACAGCTCACACAATTAAACGATTAGTATGAAATCGGGACAGAACCTGACATGAGTTTTTTTTTTGTTACATAAAAGTTTTGGAGGGGTTCGACACTAATCCCTCACCAAGGTCAGAGCACGGCCTTGAGTTCTATGAGCACTTACTGGGGACTTACGAGATCGTCTACCAAAAGAGTCCCAGCGACGGCAGAGGGGATCGAACTCACGACCCGAGGGCCTAGTCATGGATCCCTTACCATCTGTACCAACTCTCATTGGCATAACCTGACATGAGTTAGTTGTCCTGATCCTGTTTTGTTCTATAAATACTCTAATATAAAATTGCACAACAAACCTGTGTTTTCCTCAGTTTTCTCAACCCACATTTTCCCTCCCCAAGAAATGTGTCCTGATGCCTTTTTAGTACGGAAAAGATTTAAGGAAATAAAAGAATTTAGAGAAGGGAAAGATAAGGAAGGAAAGATTTTGAAGTGTGAAGGAAGATGAGTTGTTTTGATAAAAAGAAAATGAAGGGGTGATAGTTGGAAAAAAAAAAAAGAAATACATATTTTACCTTAAAAAATAATTAATTCAAAATGAAAAAGAAAAAAGTCTTTTTTCATAATTCAAATTTCATATTAATTTAGTTGGATCAAATTTAAATTTATGAGTCAGATTTGACTTTTATGACAAAGCATTTATTTCAAGAAAAAAAAAAAATATTCCCTTGTTTTTCACATGTGAAAAAGGGGAAGTATGAGACCGCTTTTGTTGCCCTCCATAAGTCTCGTTGTCCACTAGAAACAACGACGACTCCTTTGCCACATATTGACGAAGATGAAAGTGAATGGTGCATTGTGCCCCTCTATTTTTGAATGGTCAATAGATCACTGAAGAACAAAAAAGAATAGGAAAACTTGACACTGGTTCAGTGAAACATAAATCAATTGCGTAGTGGCTGCCTTTTCTTTTGAACCCAATGAATCAATGACTGCTCCAACCAGTCGTGTTTTTCATATCCCTCCTCTATCTATTCTAATCAGTGATGAAATCCACTGGAGAAGAAAAGAAAACAAATTCCTTTGCTTCAACTTTGATCACCCTCTCTGATTTCTTGTGCTCGAATAATGATGAAGAAGAACTGTGATATTCGGTGATGTGCAGATGATGAAGGAGAAAATTTGTCCAAATCACCAACCAAAGAAACTTGAGACCCGTCAATTTTGGAGGGATCACATCTTCCCACTATTAAAGGAAGATTTGTGAGCTAGAGAAGTTGAATTCCCAGAAAGATTAACCGAAGATTGACGTCAAACCATACAATTTGCTCATCTTCTCTTCCTTCATCACCTCATACCAGATGGCCTCTAAGTTATTGATCTTGTGCGCTTCCTCTGTCTTCCTTTCTTTCATTTTCACTATACACCTTCCTTTCATTCCTCATTAAATTACACCTTTTATTTCTTCCCCAATACACACGCGCGAACACCCATTAAAATGTGTTGTTAGTAGGCACGTAATTGAATCTCAACTCCGTTAACCGTTCATTTTGTAAGAAGTAAAATACGCTTTTCCACATTTGCTTAAATTAGTTTGAATTATTTATTGTCTATTAACATTTAACAAACTATTTTTTGGTGATTCCCTTTAAAGATGAACACGGTCAAACACTCTTTATTAATATTTTTTTGGGCAGAACCAATTACTCTTATTGTTGATAGATCTTTTTTTTTTTTGGGACCAAATTATTGTTAATAGATCAGATATATTACACTAGAGTGTATCATCACCAAATCACTTTAGCTAAACATATTAATTAGGGTTAAGGTGTAATTTTACACAAGTGCTTTTTCTCTAAAAGCGTCTAGCACCACGTGTTTTTTCTTGACAAAAAATATACACGTGGTTACGTTTTAGGAGCAAAAATATCACGACCATTAGTTGATCGTTAACCATGGTGAAATTATCCTTTTGCCCTTAGTTTAAAATAATAATAATAAAAAAACTAAAATACCCCACCCCGTCGGTGGGCCCTACCGCCGGCGACCACCTCTGGCGACTTCTTTTTTTATTATTATTATTTAAAACTAAGGGGAAGCCGACCTCCCACCGCCGGAGTTTGAAGAAAATGTTGGCGGTAGCTCTTAGATTATTATACAATTCAGTATATCTTTCAAATTATCTCCAGTGATATGCATTTCTTGTTAGCAGGATCACCTGCAAATAATAGAATTGATTCGAGTAGTGCTAGAAGACATTGTTTAAGCAAAACTATGAAAAATAATAGAACTTAGGGCTAGGTACAAGTAAAAAATATTTCTTGTGAAGTGTCCAGTACCACATTTAGCTCATACATAATAGGGAGGGGGGGGGGGGGAATTGATGTATTTCAACTGCATTACTTGTAACCCGTTGTCATGCGAGTAAGCATATTCCTCCTCTTAGCCTTAGATTATGATTTAGACACCATAGTCTCATGTAATGTGAGACTCTTCCTTTAACACACCCACACACATAAAAAAAACAAGTTATATAACTAAGTAATTAAATGTTGATCTTGAGCCATGGAACTCGAAACCCAATACAAGAGGCAAACCAAATTGATCTAGACCAATGAACAAGAATAAATGATCCTGACTCTCCTCAACCTATTGACAAAACAAACACAATCATAATCCATGGGAAGATGGTGTTTTCGAAGATTCCCCCTTAGTAGGAAGAACTTCATGAGACACCACCGACAAAAAATGCTTGACTTTAGGAATAACATGAAATTTAGCAACATTAAGTTATTAAATCAAGGGTGAATATGCAAAAATACACATGTTTTTTCCTGATAATCGTTCAGCACCAAGTGTTTTTTGTGTGTGTAAAAGTCCATACGTGGTTACAAATTATGTGCAAAAATACCGTTTAACTTTTTTTTTTTTTTTTAACTTTTAAAGGTACAAAAATACACATATAGTTTGACAAAAAAAGCACCCAACACTAAATGTTTTTTTTAATTTAATAATGTTATATTAATTAAATAAAAATTATTATTTCTCTAAGCATAGTTCTTAGGAAGCCAAATTTTTTCTTCTAATTTATCATTTTGGAAAAGAAGATTTATCCAATGGGTAAAAAAGGTAAAAAAATTAGGGTAAAGGAGCAAAAATACACATGTGCTTTACCCCCGGGAGTGCTCAGCACCATATGTTTTTTTTGGGAGCAAAAATACACATGTGGTTACCATTTTATAGTAAAAGCCAAATCCTACCATTATGTTAGGGTTCACCTCATCTCTTTCTCTTTCATCACGGTGAACAGTAACATAATGGTGAGATGTGACTTTTACTATAAAATGGTAACCACATGTGTATTTTTGCTCCCAATTGGTAATTAACTAAATGTTGTATCAAAATCAACATTTAGTTAATTAACATAGATTCACAAATCAATCGGTCAATTTTGATAATCTCACTTGACCCTAGCATAACTAACTAGCATTGCAAATTTATATACAGTACATGAGTTTGTTAACAAAAATATATACCGATTATTTTGAACTTGAAACTAATTTCCTTTTAATACTCAGAACTTAAAGAGTTTTTGTTATTCTCAACAAGTGCGATTCTCAAAACTTGAATTTATATATATATATTTTTGTAAGGCCAAGCAGTGTACCGTCTTAATTAACAGTTTGGTAGATTTTACTCGTTTTTCAAATTCTATTACCAAGCAAGCATCATGTATGATAATTTATAAGTTATACTTGTTTTTATAATTTATTGAAGCAAATATTAACAACATCAATTTATAATGGGAATAGTTTTCACCTGGTTATAATATAAGATTACTAGTGTACTTGTTTCTGACTCGGGGAATTTTCTCTCGTTGTTTTTTTTTTTGCCTAGGATGTGAATTTTCGGATCTAGCTGCGGTCCGTTGCTAACTTACATCCGCTGCGGTCCATTACTTGAAACTGCGCTATTTTAGCGCAGTTTCAAGCACCAATCCCTTTTTTTTAAAGAAAAAAACAGCATTGAAAAAAAAATATTTAATATCCTAAAAAAAAATTCATGATCTTAAAAAATTATTTTAGAATAGTGACGGCTACTAAAAGGATACTTTAGAATACTGAAAAAATAATTTATGATTTTAAAACAATTATTTTTGGATCTTAAAAAAATATACCTACTATTAAAAATATGTTTTAAGATATTTTTTCAAGATTCTAAAATAATTTTTTAAGATTATGAATTATTTTTTCAGTATCAATTAGTATCCTGAAGTATCTTTTTAGTATATGTTATTACCTGAAATATTATTTCTTTATTTTCCTGAAATATCTTTTTAGTATAAGTCGGTTCCCTCAAATATATTTCTCAGTACCCTGAAATATTTTTTCATGATCCTGAAATTATTTTTTTAATATTCTGAAGTATCATTTTTGTAGCCGTTAGTACACTAAAATAATTTTTCAAGATCATGAAAAATTGTTTCAGGATCCTGATTTTTTTTTGTTCAGTGCCAATTTTTTTTTTAAAAGGTGGCCGGTGCTTGAAACTACACCAAAACGGTGCAGTTTCAATCAACCGACCGCAGTGGATGTAAGTTCACAGCAGCCCGATCTTGAATTTTCTTTTGTTTCATCTAAATTGTTCTTTTAAAATTATCAAATCTAAACTATTAAATTTAATATGATAATACGGATTTATAGTGATTAATGATATCATCCAAAAGGTTAGGTTAAGGGATAAAATTCGCAGAAACTACTGGATGTATCTGCTGCTGAAGCCTTCACAACAAGAGTAGATTGTCAATGAAGATGGGCCAAGAAGAAAAAAGAGAAAAATAAAGATTCGAAGAGAGAGAGGAGAGCGCAGATGCCGATGAATAATTCTAAGACACATGGCAGGTCAAAAAAATGATTTTATTTTCTGGTAGAAAATTTTAGCTTCTTTTGTTTTATTCCAAGCACAAAAAATAAACCGGTTTATCCAGAAACAAGAAAAAAAAACAAAATTTACCAAACAAAATTTTCATCGGGTTTTACTCCTGGGAACAAAAACTTAAAAAAAGAACTCATTCCGAGCCTAACACCGTATGTATCAAATCAAAACCACGTAAATTGGCATCTCATCTCTCACAAAATAAGAGACCATGGTGCCCTCAATACAAGATAGCCTATGGGTTATGGGCCATTCTCCACCGTTAAGCCCGTCATCAAACTCCCTCTGCATCGTCTTCTCTCCCTCTCACACAAATCTGAAATTCAGAATCAATGGCGTCTCTACGCCATACCCCAATCTCACTCCAATCCACTCACCCTCCGCTCCCCAGAAACTTCGTCTCCCCTAACCCCCTCTTCAACCTCTCCTTCTCCGCCTCTACCTTCCCTTCTTCTCTCCAGCTCAAGCTCGCCGCCGCCACTGGCCGCCGCTCCCATGGCGGCGCTCTCGTAGCTAAGATGGTTTCCAGCGCCGCCGCAAGCTACGCCCTCGCCCTCGCTGACGTTGCCAAGGCCAACAACACTCTCGACTCTACAACCAACGACATCGAGAAAATCGAAGAAATCTTCGCCGACCCTGGCGTATTCTCCTTCTTCAACAACCCTACCATAGAGACAGAGAAGAAGAAAAAGGTTCTGGAGGAAATCGCCGCTTCCTCAAGCTTGCAGCCTCACACTCAGAATTTCCTCAACATTTTGCTGGACGCGAAGAGGATCGATCTGATCAACGATATAGCGAAGGAATACGAGCTTGTGTACAACGATCTGACGGAGACGGAGCTCGCGATCGTGAGCTCGGTGGTGAAGCCGGAATCGCAGCATTTGGCTCAGATAGCGAGGCAGGTGCAGAAATTAACTGGTGCGAAAAATGTGAGAATTAAGACATTGATTGATCCAAGTTTGGTGGCTGGCTTCACAATCAGATATGGGAATTCTGGATCTAAGTTGATTGATATGAGTGTGAAGAAGCAACTTGAAGAAATTGCTGCTCAACTTGATTTGGGCGATATCACGCTCACTGCATGATGAGCCTTCTTGGTGGAAAAAGTTCCATCGTGAGTAGTTTCGATTCAATTTTGGCTGCTTTCATAAACTGTTGAGGGTGTACAAGGTTCTTGAATGTTGGTGAATTTGGAGTTGGAATTGGAGAGCAATTTTGGTAATTCGAATTCTGACAGAGATTGTTGTGCATAATTATTCAGAAGTGAACAGAGCTCTTTAAATTTTTAATTCATGTTTATTACGGTGGCTGCGGGTGGGATGTTTTGGTTTCTCTCATAATCATTTTTTCATTATCTCTCATAATCTCTAAATCATATCGGTCCAATTAATAAAAAAATATTGAATCATCTCTCTCATCTTCTTAATCAATGGCCATGGGCTAATGAGAGAAAATGAGAAACAAAATAAAGAGTTTTGCCATACTTTTGATCAAACGCTAGCCGAATCATCAAGGGGAGAAAACTATGAAAAACAAAAAGCTAACTGATCGAACACTAGACGGATATTAAAAGAATATTTTAGAATCTTGATTGGAGTTAAAAAATACTTGATGATCCTGAAAAAATATTTTAAAATCTTGAAAAAGTATTCTAAAGAGACGGATATTAAAAGAATATTTTAGAATCTTGATTGGAGTTAAAAAATACTTGATGATCTTGAAAAAATATTTTAAAATCTTGAAAAAGTATTCTAAAGTGTATTTTTGGTACCTATAAAATATCTTTTTAAGACCCTAAAATATTATGAAATATTTTTCATTACTAGTTAATATTCTGAAGTATCATTTTAGTACTAGTCAGTACTTTAGAATATTTTTCAATATCCTAAAATAATTTTTCAATATAACATTTTTCAATATCAGTCAGTATCATAAAAATATTTCAGGATAGTAACTATTACTACAAATTCAATTTAGGATATTTTTTCAAGATCCTAAAATATTTTATCAAGATCATCAAGTATTTTTCCAGCACTGATTAATATCCTGAAATATTTTTTTAATATAAGATCCTAAAACATTTTATCAAGATCATCAAGTATTTTTCAAGCACTGATTAATATCCTGAAATGTTTTTTTAATATCTATCTTGAAATATTTATATAAAAAAAGGCCAAAGTTTCGCATTTTTGCGTCAAAACTACGCAATCTAACAGCAGTGGACAGAGCTTGCAGAGAATGCAGGACAAATCCGAAATACTGATAGATTTTTTTTTTTTTATTTGTTACATATTTTATTTATTTGGATTAAAATATATATTACATTTTAAAATATTTTTTTACGTTCAGTATTTCAAATTAATTAATTTCTAATTTTGCATTCAGAAATGTTTTTTTTGTAATACTAATATCTTGAAAATTAATTAATTTAAGATATTGAGTATAAAGATATTTTAGGATATATCATATAATTTAATCTAAATAAATAAAATATTAAAAAAATAAAAAATGTTATCGATATTTCTTCATGTGATGAAAAAAAATCACTTAAGAAATACATAAACAAAAGTATAGAATGTGGACTCATATGTAAGCGCTAGCTCCAAAACTTGGGCTTGTTTCCAACTGTGATTGGAACATTTAAAACCAGTTTAAATGGTGATTTATGATGTAGTATCAGATAAATAAGTCCGACGGGTATTGTTTGAACCTGAAGGAATTTATAAATCTCACAAGCACATGACGTTACATCAGTGATTAAACATGCTACTTCTGGTTTACAATGGAGTTTTTATGCCACTAGATTCCTATTTCTCAATTCTTATTTCTAATGGAGTGGGTTAAGGTTCGTCATTCTTGCAGGCCCAAACTCATAACGACTATACATCTTGTTTGGTAAGGTGTTTGATGCCTTAAGAGTTTGGGGCACTTTAAAAAAAGCTTAGTTTGAGGAGAAGATCTCATTTTAGAGCGTTTGGGTTGGCCGTCAGTTTCACTAGGATTATTGAAAAGGAGAAACTGAGAATTGGAGCGTCACGGCAATCGACCGATCTTGATTTCGCTAGCATCTTCTTTCTTCGATCATTCTCACTTCAACTATCATCTTATCATGCCTTTTCAGTTATTTTCTATTTTAAATGATTTTTTAAATAATAATTCAAATATATTTCAATTTTAAAAGAAGCCACTTCTCTTATCGCTAACCCAAATGAGTTATAGAAAGATGATTAAATTTTGTCAATAAGGTTTTCATTTACATGAAATGCTGAATAAGATTTGAAATCAAATATTTACATTAAAAACAAAAGAATGTGCTATTATTATTTATTAACAAGTAGGTTTTAAAAATTTAGATCATCAAGTTCAAAAATTGTAATTGCATTTAAAGGGTAAATATAACTTGAAAAGTGCATAATTTTAATTTAACTAATTTTACAGTAATTTTTAAAATTAAAGAATAAGTTCCATAAAAGTTCATGATGAATATCCTTGTTAAATAAAATTTCCGTTTTTCTTTTTTAAATGCTAAAGTACAAAACGCATGGATCCCCTGAATAACGGGGAAGTCCGGTACCGAGAAACAACTTCAAGCGCTGTCGTTTTAGGCTTTGCTTCACACTAATTAGCAATTAGCTTAGCCGGAGATGCCTCGTGCGGTTGTTTTGGATCGCAATTGTCGCGGCGTAGAGCAAAATGTCGAACTCTGTGGCAGAAGTAAACCCGAAAGAGCCCATAAACTCCGATCAGAACCAAACTGACCAAAGCGAAGGATGGGAAACCATGGCTCGAGCTTGGCTTTCTTCTTTCCCTGAGGCTGAAGAAGTCACCATGGCCGAGGTCGAAGCTTGGATCGACTCCAACCACGATTCTTTACCCGAGGGCCTCAAATCCATGCCTCGTTCTGATCTCTGTCACAGGCTTATTTCCATTCAGAATTGCATGAGATTTCCCCCTCAGGTGCTGCTTTCTACTTGCTTTCCGTTCCCCGCATGAACTTCGAAGTGCTCTCTGTATTAATTTTTCAATCTATTTGCTTGCTTGAGTGTTTTTGTCGGATTGTTAGTAGTATGCCATCGCCGTATTCTATTCCTCGTAATTTTTGTGGCTAGGATAGTCTAGAATAAACGTTACTAGCCCATGTGGGTTCTGTCGCATTTTGGATCTGCTTGTGGGGTGACACGTGCAATTAATGCTAATCCTATGATTAACATTAAATGTTAAGCTGGAGCTTTTTCTTAGATGCCAGATGGGAGAAATATCCTGAAAATTTAAATAGGTTGGAGGATTCTCTAGACTACAAGAATGGGATAACCCTCATGTGAACTTTCTTCTCCCTTTCCCTGATTGATGTTACTGCAGTTCAATTTGTTTGGATTCCCTCATTTTGTGTTTTTTTCCCGGTTCCTCTACCAAATCTTGGAATAATTTGACACGTTACAGCTGTATTTAGGAGGTTCTCATGTGCGATAATGTGGTAAGTAGCAGGCATATTAATCAATGATCCGTTCCTTAATAGATGGGAAAACCGGAGTTTAAGGTTTCCATTCAGCAGTAGCACTTTTTTTTATTGATGGTGATGAACTGAGATTGTGTTTAAGCATTTGCATTTATGAGGCAAAGAATAGCTTCTGAAGATTATAACTTGCTTAAGAGATATTTGTCTTGTCCCACAAATTAGGGTTTTACTTTTCATATCTGTGTGTAAAACAGAGTAAGCGGATAACAATGTCCATGGATATAGGCATGGTCTGTAAAAACTGGGACCTTCTGTATGTGTTTGTGTGTTTTTTGTTTCTTTATATGCGTAATATTTTATGACAAAAGAAGATTGTTTGGATATAAAAACATTATCTAACCTTTTTAAGAATGGTTTATCTTGCAAGACTAGGTTATATCAACAATAATAGATTAGGAAACAGCATGCCTACCAAAAGCACCTTTTGCAGTTATGCTTCATTTAAGAATATAGGCTTTTTCATTTTTTTTCTGATGATATATTTTTTAAATTCTTCATACCATGTTGCCATTAGAGAACTTCGAATGAATATATAAACAAAAAAGTTACATATTAAGTACAACACCTGACACTTTCTTGTCTTTCAATGTGGCAGGAAAAGGAAGCAAATCAGCTTGATATTCCACAAGCTCGATTTCAGCGCACAGATCAATGGATACCAGTTTATTCGTGGCTGGAAACTTTGGATAAGGATGAAGTGGTTAAGTCCAAAGAGATTTCTGATTGGCTAACTGAAAACCCTGATGTTCAAGAGAAGTTGTGTTCAAGGCATTCTCGATATCATTTGATGCACTATATTAAAAAATGTCATTTAAAGATATTAAAGAGAAGAGAAAAGAAGAAGGTACCAAAATTTTTTCCCCTTTTTCCTAGTCCTTGTGTTTTTCCTTTTGGTTTACAGTTCAATCTGTACCATTAACATTTGGAGAACTTTTATGTCGTGGATGTCTATATTCAATCTTAAACAAAGTGCTTCTTATAGTTTTGCCTTATATCTTTCAGCATTAAAGTTATTTCATCTTTGACGTCAATGACTATTACCAATTGTTTGTGGTGTAAAATTGTTGGTAACTGGGCATCTGCCTATACATTGAGAGTATCTTTTACTACTTGCATACTTGAACAGGTTTTAGATCAACCTGACAAGGATACTTCACTGAAGGTTCAGAAAGATGTGCCAATGAAACACCCAGCCCCGCCTCCATGTATGTTTGTCTTAATTTCTCATTGCTTATCTGTCTTGAAGAATTTAGAAAAGAATGTTCGTTTCACCTTCCATCCTATCAAACCTTATGCCTCCTATTTGTCTTAATTTCTGATTGCTTATCTGTCTTGAAGAATTTAGAAAAGAATGTTCGTTTCACTTTCCATCCTATCAAACCTTATGCCTCCTATCTTTGTAGTGTTTACCAAGCAAAAATGGCACATTTCTTTGAAGTAACTTATCTGGTGGGACAAAAATGCCAACACCTTATCTTTAAGGGAAGAGTACAGAATAGAAGGGAGTGGATGAAATTATTGAAAATCTCTGACAAACAATAATATGTTGACAACCATAAATGTTATGTGTGTGAAACCGATTTGGTTCTTTTTTCTTAATTGCAGTTTGGGCAGCTGCCCTGCTTATTCGTGGTGATCATACATTCATACCTTAGCTCATTCCATCTAGCCTTCTCAGCTTTCTCTTTCTCCCTCTTTTGTGTGTGCTTAAGCAACTCTGTTCTGGGTGGAGTTCTTTTGAGTTCATTTCTTTTTGCCTGGATTGGGAATATTGAGTGAATTATATTTTTTTAAGATTGGGAATTTTGGGTGAAGCATATTTCCTTCTTCCGGCAATGCTCTTTTCATTTTTAGTTCCTTTGCAAGCAAAAGCCATACTTGAGTTTTTTGGATATCATATCTCTAATCCCATTGCTAGGTCCGTAGGCCTGCCTTATCTTCAAAATGAGCGTCTTCTGAAATACACAAGTGTTATAGGAAATAGTTTAATTTAATTATATTAATTATGATTAATTTTTGAAGAAAAAGTAGAGGGTGATTCTGTGGAGTCCTCGACCTTTTAAGTGGCTGAGCTTTCTTACCTTTAGATCTATGCTCAAATGTGTTATTAATCCTCTGCTGATGTTGCAGGTAGTTCTTTAAACAATATTCCCAAAGACAGCGATTTGTACATTACCAAAAGAAACGAAGCCTATCGCAAATATGAGATGTAAGTAAACTTGGTAGACCTTTTCTCTTCTGTCAGCATCTTAGAGGAAATTTCTTAATTAAATCCAATCCAATCTAAAAATAAAAATAGATCAAACCTATTATAAAGAAGCTTAGTGAGATTCATTTCATAATACTTAAACCCTAAACCTATTATACAATGGAAGTTGATGCTTAAGTAGTTAATCTTATCTTGATGGGTTTTCAGTTTAGTGGAGTTGGAGAAGTTGCTTTCCCCAACAATGCCGAAGCGTTCCGAGGCAAAATGAAGCAGACAGAGAAACTCTCAACCATTGAAGTTGGAAGGCAAATCAGACAGCCAATTCGTTCTTTTGGCATAAGATTTGACTGATACAATGTTTGCTTCTTAAGAGTGCTTACTGATCACATCAGCTGCCGCATTGTTCATTGTCATAGTGAGCATTGCTTAAGCTTTTGTTATGCCATCACTGATAACTATATAGATTTGGAAAGAGCTCAGGTTTAGTTTAGTATTTAGGTCTTGATTATTCATAAATCATGAAATTTACTTAATTTTATGTTTGTAAAGAGGCTAATAGCTTCTAATTATTTTTATAAATATGATTAGAATTGGAATATTATTAAATGTGAGACTGACACCTCCATAACTCATGCATACATATCATATAATAAAAGGACTTTCTTCCTTAGAGTTTCGCCAATGGTTAGCATTCTTTCTTCATGGAGTTGTAGGAAAGGTTTGAAATTCCCCCTACCATATTATTACCCAAATCCCTAGTTCAGTTGTGAAGGCATTCAATATTCAACATAAAACAAAATTTACAGCAACATAAAATTTTGGTCATGTTTGAACTCAATATTATGCTATTACTCGTTTCTCGTTTCTCGTTTCGATATTTAATATAAGGCCTAATTGATTTATTTATTATTTTTTATTTTTTTTTATAAAGATTAAGGAAGTTAAATAAGTTTATTAATCACAACACATATTGTGTACTATTTAATTATATGTCAGTGTCAAATACATTAGTTTGGTATGAAAAAGATAAATATAAATATTTTAAAGTAATTTATTTAGCATCTTTAATTTATATAAGTCCGCCATTAAATTAGACAATATTAATACCTTTGGATATGCTTAGTATGTTTATTTGAATGACGAAATCTAAAACTCAAATTTTTTAAATGTACATAAGTAGACGATTTCATTAAATTCAAGTGAAATAAATATGTGCCCATATGTCTATATGAAAACTTGGAATGATAAAAAAACCCGAGGTCTGGCCTGACCGTCTTAACTTGGTCTGACTCACCCGGTCAGGTAAAAAAAAAATTGGTCTGGGACAACATTGAGTAGACCAAACTAGACTGGTCTGCTCGGGTTGGACTGGACCTCAAGGTTTGGCCTGACTAATTTTTTTTTAATCATCAGTTTGTCACTTAGGCCTTAGGGTTAGGGTTCTTACAAACTTAAGTCCCGTTTGGTTCATCGAACTCGGACGAGGGAAAGGGAACTTGGGAAAGTTCCCACTTAAAATGACCGTTTGGCGCACGTGAGTTCCGGGAAGTGGATTCTCGCCTGTGCCTCAGCTCCCACGAATGTGGGAATGTGACTTCCTCCTCAAAATGGTGGGATCTGAAAAATGTTCCCGGGAGGTCGAAATTTTCGGTCAAAAAAGCCCCTCAAAACTTCAAACAGAGCAGCTGATGCTCTTCGACCCCACTTCTCATTCTGCAACAACCACGAGCTGTGAGAGAGAGAAGCAGTAGTTGCGAGAACTCGATCTGAAGGTTGCTTTGTTGTTGGGCGAAGGACAGTTGCAGAAGACTATTCGAAACCAAGTAAGATGAAATGAGTGTTTAATTTGTGTGTTGATTTTTGTCCGATAGCGTCCTGCTCGTGAACCAGAGTGAATGTGAAAGTGTTGAAAGTGTTTTATTTCTATTGTTTTGTGTTGAGCAGTATATAATGTAAAATAGAAGCTGAAACTGATCAACCCATATGCGCCGTTCGAACTAGACAACTTGGTTTGTGTTTTCGAAACAATGTGTGTGACTGGTAATTATATATGAAAGTAGTTGAATGTAGCTGATGGTATGGGTTTTTTTTTTTTTTTGCTCATTAGCTGATGGTATGTTAAGTGAAGATGATAGTTTCATGGTTTCACTAGCTATTGTGATTAATTATGAAAGTAAAACAGTTTTTAGTGTTGGTCAAATTTAATGAATTGGAGGGGAGAAAATGTATTTTTTGGTTGTGTGATTGTTACCATGACATGAATGATTCTTGTAGCTAGAAAATAGTCTATTCAAACAATCAAATGTACATTGGCATCACTGACTGAGGTGTAAAATCCAACACCTATATGTGTAATTTTGTTGTTTCCTTTTGATCCATATGTTGCTGTGTTAATTTGAACAATGAATCTGATCACATGGTTTTGTGTTATAAGTCATTGTTGGGTTGTGGTGTGTGGAATTAAGATATGTAAGAGGAGTGGTGGATGACATTGAAAAGCAAATCGGTGTTGGAAAAAAATGTGTAGGCATGGACACAGAAGCAGAGCAACTGGTTGGAATGTTGGCGGGGTGCTTAGCAATTCTCCTAGCAGTGAGGAGGTTGGTTGTGACTATGATAGTTGCAGTTGCAGCAAGTAGACCAAGGCACTTACCGGATAGGTCTTATAGGTTAGATTTTCATGCCAAGAGAGCTAACTTGAGGGCTATGGTATATAGTAGTGACACTACTTACTTCAACCAAATTAGGATGTATCGAGCAACATTTGATAAATTGTGCCATATGTTGGACACAATCGGTGGATTGAAACCAACTACGCATATGCTAGTTGATGAGCAAGTGGTAATGTTTCTTCACATCCTGGGGCATCATGTGAAGAATAAAGTGATTCAGTTTAAGTTTGGTAGATCGGGTGAAACTATTAGTAGATACTTTAAAATTGTTTTGAATGCTACCATCAAACTTCAATAATTTCTTCTAAATAAATCGGAGCTGATCCCAGAGGACTCAAATGATAAGAGATGGAAGTGGTTCAAGGTACGTGCAATGTGTATGTGTGTGACAATTTAAATTCACATTCTTGGAATAAATGATGCATATAACTTGGTTATTTTTTTAGGGGTGTCTTGGTGCATTAAATGGGACGCACATACGCATACAAGTCCCTACAGAAAAAAAAGGGAGGTACTGAAATAGGAAAGGCAAGGTAACAACCAATGTTCTTGGTGTGTGCTTGCCGGACGGTCAATTCATATACGTGTTGCCTGGATGGGAAGGTTCAGCTGCGGATGGAAGGGTCTTGAGAGATGCTATAAGTAGACGACATCCTCTACGAGTACCATAAGATATACATGTTACAATGGTGCAATATTAGGGTTACTATATATCCCCCTTTTTACTTGTTTGAAAGCACAATCATTAATTAAGTGTAATTTGTTTGGATAGGGAACTACTACTTGGTTGATGCGGGGTACACGAATTGCCAAGGTTTTTTGGCGCCTTATAGGGGGTAAAGATACCACCTTAATGAGTGGAGACACAGGAGCCAACTGCAAACTCCACAGGAGTGCTTCAATATGCGACATTCGTTTGCACGAAATATCATAGAAAGGTGCTTCGACGTACTGAAGTTACATTGGGCTATCCCGCAGAGCGCATCTTACTACCCAATGAAGGTCCAAAACAAATACATCCTCGCATGTTGCCTTATCCATAATTTGATTCATCAGGGAGAGATTCAAGATCCTCTTGATGAGCAGATTAATGCCTTTGAGGCTGGACCTCCCACAATAGATAACACCTCCATGATGCCTATGGAAATAAGTGATTTGTGGAATAATTTTAGGAATCATGTTGCAAATGAGATGTTTGATGTGTATATTCAACGCACTGAGGATTGATGATGTTGTTATTTTAATGTTGTTGCTTATTATGATTAATTGTCTTTCCTTTGTTTCTGTGACAATGAACACAAACTTATGTTGTGATTGTAATGAAACTAGTTCGTGTATTCTCTTTCAAATTTAAATGTCAAAGTGGTATTCACGTTCAATTTATGTTGTCCTTAATTAAATTTAATACTCTGTCGTTTCACATGAGTTTTTATAAATGGAGCAGAATGAACCATCAACAAAGGGAAGCAAAAGATGTGGACTCTTGAGGAGGACAAAGTATTGGTGGACAACTTTGTTACCTTAAGGCTGGAGCAAAAGTTCATGGCTGATAATGGCTTCAAATCTGGATATGCTAATGCGTTGCAGACTATGATGGAAGAAAAGCTTCCCGGGTGTGGCATCAAGGCATTTCCCCACATTACGTCCACAATCAAGACATTGAAAAGATTGTGGCAAGTGGCATATGACATGGTTTACGGGAACAACACTTCAGGCTTTGGTTGGGATCCTGACACCAAATTTGTTACGGTCGAAAAAGATGTGTGGGATGAGTATATAAAAGTAAATCCTCACATCCCTGACTCAAATGTTTTGATATTGGACATTGTACTCATCTGTGATGATGTTATTCTGACATATCTTTTTCATTTTCAGGCTCATCCAAAGGCTGCACTATTTCTCAACAAGTCCTTTCCAAACTTTGACTCCTTGACCATTGTGTGGGGAAGAGATAGGGCAGTGGGTGAGGAGGGAAGCTCCCCTATCGGAATGGAGGATGAAGTTAATGTTGAATATGAGGAGCTTCCGGAAACACCTAACCATGTGGCAGCTGAATATGATTTCACCTAAACAATAAATGAAACCATACCTTCAGCTTGGAATGGATCTGAACCATCACAGAGTAGGAAGAAGAAGAGACGACTCAACCACTCAGAAATCATGGCTGATGCATTGAGAGATACGGTTGCATCATTGGACAATACTATAGTTATTGCGTTCGACAAGCTTGGTGACAAACTTGATTGTCAAATGGCTGCTCAACAGAGGCAAGCTGAACTTGAGGCGAAGAGTGATGACCTTTTCATGCAGCTACTCGAGGTAGAAGATTTCACATGGAATGAGCGAAACACTGCTCATATCAAGATCTTGGTCTGTGACAAAATGTTGAGAGCATTTGGAAAAATTCCTACTGCGTTTAAGGAATCGTGGATCCGCAGTTTGCTACAACAGTAGAATGCTTAGTAATGTTTTCAATGTATTTTTTGAGATGGCCAGGGTTTACTGAGTTGTGTCACTAAAATCTTGGACACAACGATGTCACTTTTGTATGGTGAAAGCAAACTTTGGATCATGTTCTTTTTGAGATATATGTCATATTCAACATGGCCTAAAGTTTGTTTTGCCCTATGTACATGTACATGAAGGATGCCTTTTTGTGTCCCTGCCATCTGTGTATATATCCGTCTGATATAGGTCCAGGTCAGACAATAGTGGTTTTTTGATTAGGTCATGTTAAAGCCACACAAATGTTGCCAAATGTTAGGATATGTAATCAGTTTTTGAATGCTTTGTAATGGTGTATTATAATATAATGATATAATTTCCACATGCGTCTATGTGTTATATACATTAATAAAAGGGTTGTGGAACAATTTAGTTCCACTGCTATATTTTGATGCCTGTCATTCAATTAATTTCCCTTTTGCTCAGATGCTTAGTAGTTGTGCCAGAGAAAGCGTTCGAACTTCATGTCTAGGTTCGAACTTCATGTCCAAGTTCGAACGCATACCTTCGAAGGCGTCGGCTCATGCTAGACATACTAAACCAGAAGAAGTTCGAACTTACGGCTAAAGTTCGAACGTGATCGTGATAGGGTTTTTTCCCAAAAAAGGCCACTGCAGAAGTGTTTTTTTTCCTTGAAAAAAAACAAAAATTAGGAAACGTGTTAACTGCGAAGTCCAACCGTTCCCTTTTAAATTGAAAAAAAAATAACAATTCGGAAATCAAACAAGTGGCGTTCGAACGTGGGATAACATTGAAGTCAAAATTGCCATCAAGTACCTTTGTTTTGTAGTTGGAAGTACATTGTGAGAAATTGAACTGCCCAATCTCTCTCTGAACAAGCCCTAGCAGTTACAAAGTTCGAAGACGAAAAAATCACAAATGGCAAGGGTGAAAATTACAAATAATCGATTGCAAGAACTGGGTATAACAATGGTTGACGTTGAGAAGTTCAGGAAGCATCTGTCTACCCTCCGTCGAGGTGGGTGGGCAACCAAAGAACCTTATGACGAGTACGAAGCTGCCGCAAAGTGGAAGCGTGAAAATAAGGCCAAACAAAAACGGCAGCAGTGTCGCGGTGCTAGGGAAAAAAGGAAAAAAATTATAGAGAGTCCTGTGCTCGTTGACATTGATTCATCTAGTGATTCGCCTGTGAAGAAAAAACAGAAACTTGCCCTAAAGGAAAAGGGGAAAGCACAAGTGGTCAGCAATGAGAGTTCTAGTGACGAAGACAAGGCATGGAAGCCGACGGCATCAGCCAATGCATCATCTGACACAAACAATGAAGAAGATGACAATGGAGAAGAGGATAAGACGAGGCCGAGGTTGTATAAAAAACTTAAAAGGAAAGACAGGGAAAATCAGGTTCCTCTACCAAAGGCAGGCTTCAACCAAGCAAAACTTGAAGATTACAATTTCAGGTTAGTTGGCCGTAGTCTCTGCAAAATGAGTAGAATTAGGCTGGAGACATTCAAACATGATTTTCCCTTCGGCCTTAAAAAAATCCTAACGCCATTTAGGGGGGCTACTAGAGTTGTCTATGCCTTACTGTGACTCTGTTGTTAAGGTATTTTACTCCAACCTTAAATTGTCGAGAGGGGGTGTAGTGTCCACATGCGTGAGGGGCCAGAGAATTGACATTGATGAGAAGAAGCTGTTAGGGTGGTTAAATGTTACCAAGCAATAGTCAAAGGGCACTACATTCACTGGAGAGGAAATGGACAACACCCTCCTCGAAGGTGGTTCAACAGAGCATGGTGCTCCTCTGTTCAGGCCGAAACAGCTGCCACCCAAGTTCCGGGTCCTACACTACTTGTATAGTAGGAATTTCGTGAACAAGGGTAAGCACTATACTTCATTGAGCATTGAGGACAAACAAATCCTCACATGTTTGATATGAAGGAAGCCTTTTAATATGGCCAGGAGGATAGTGGACACAATGTTCAAAGCAACCGCGATTGGGAAAAAGAACTCGGAACTACCTTATCCATCACTTGTGTCTCTCATTTTAGAGAAGAACAATATTTGGTATCTCACTAAAGGAGAAGCCCCAATGTGGAGTCCAGAGTTTGATGATGAGGCATTACGGAGGATGCAAATTGCTGTTGCACCAAAAGAGCAAAACAAGGATTCATCCTTTGAGAGTGAGAAGGAAGTTAAGTTGAAGAAGAAGCCACCTCCACTGATAAATCCCAATTTTCATATTTTTATCCCACCTTATTCATTTATTTTGGGGATTATTTTAAGCTAATTTGGAATTATTAGATAATATTTAGATTGTTAGCCTATTTTAGGAAATAATGTAAATATGAAGTAATTATAAGATATTGGGCTTAAATTATTAATATTCTGATTAAATAATATCTCTTGATATATGATAGATTGTGATTCTATAAGATCCTATGGTGCAGGATTTTTCAGGATAGCTAAAAGGAAATCCAATGGTGAAATTTTATGGGACTACTTGAATTTTATTGGGCTCAAGTTAATACCCTAAAAGCCCTCTTTTCCTCCTCTTTAATTAACCTACACATAGAGCACCACGCGGCGAGCCTGACAAGAGAAGCTTCAGACGAAAAACGCCACCAGCCGCAAGCTACAGATGCTGAGGACGGAAGACACGCGCAGAGAACATAACGCCGAAGACCGAAAAACTGAAGAAGGCAAACCGAAAAGCAAGATAGAGGCACAGTGGAATTAGATTAATCAATACTTCCATTCCAATCTTCATCTCACGCACAATTGTGATCTCGCAGGCCCACCACCAATAATTCATTAGGATTTCAACTCCTTCTCCAGTGGCTGTGCGTAGTGCTTTCAGGCAATTGATTAATTATTCTCAATAGTTTCTAATGGCCGTGGGTTGCGTGAAGCAGTTTGAGGAGGAAAAATTCATGACAGCTTAAGCTATTAAGGAGACAACTTGGGAGGAGCATGGAAGAAGCTAGAACCTAGGGTTTACACTTGAAGACCACAAGGGAGTTTTGTTCTTTTTATCTTTTAATTCAAGACTTGAAATAATTTAGTTTTAAATGATTTCGAGTTGTGTTAATTGAGAACAATCTAGTTTTAGATTGTAAACTTATTTCTTTTGGATTAGACTGATACTTTGAAGTTTTATGCTTATTGTTGAACTCTTGTTTGCAACTTTTGGATTGTCAATTAAATTAGTAATTGAGTTTTCGTTATTGATTTAATTGTTAATTTGGTTTATCATCTTAATTGTTTAATTGAGTTGATAAATTATCTATTGTTCAATTGGATAATTGTAAACAAGATTTCTAAATTATTTTGGAATCAAAGGTGTTGGATTTTAATGAGTTTAACTAGCAACCACCTATTCCATTATGAGTTTTCTAGTGGAATATGTATTATTGAGCTTGAGGGTTTCCCAAGTTTAAATTAGGTAATTGAATTCATTAATTTCAATATCTCGTTGACCTCCCTTGGGTCTAATTAATTAATTTGGGCTAAGAAAGTTTACTCCTTGTAATTCCTAAGTTGTCCCCTTCGTCATCATAACTGAACTAGACCTTTGTTATTTTATTTGCATTTAATCAATCTTTTTATTAGATTTTAATTATTTTCTCATAAGAAAACCCCCCAAAAATTGCATTCAACTCATATAGATTAGTCTCATTTTCATATAGGTTTTAGAGTCAATTGCATTATTACATTTAGTTAGTTAATTGCATATAGGTAGTAGTATTTTGCATTCTAGTTTAGGTCCATTTACATTCTACTGCATCTTTTATCACTTGAAAATTAGTCCTAAAGAAAACCCACAGCTTGCTCCTTGGGAGAATGACCTAGGTTGACCCTAAACTGCATAATTAATTAAGACCTAGTTTAATTGATCACTTTAATGACAAAAGCACCATCGATCACCTCATACTGGCACTGGTGAACCTTCACATGCTCTTGCACCTTCACATGACATTCCATTAGAAGTTGCAGAAGTAGCTGGTTATTTTGCCGAGATTCTAGAACAGAAATTTGGTGCGATGCAAGGTCAGTTGCAGAGACAGATTGATGATATTCAATCGGATGTAGCCAAAGTTGAGAAACGTGTGTCATCGATTGCGCTTGACTTCACCGAACTTCATGAATTTATTTACCTTTATGCAACTGAATTTAGAGAATTTGCAGCTTTCAAGCAAAGTCAAGCTCATTCGGCTGGTTCGTCAACAAAGCCTCCAAGTGACCATGAAGCAGTTGGAGTGGAAGGATCCATTCGGCCATCCCCACTCTCCCCAACAAGCACTGTGGGGCAACAAGAGCATGTTACTGCACCCACCTCCACTGAATCACCACCCAAGATTCATGACCACACTGGTCATGAAGTTCCGGAATTGGTTATGGATGAAAAAGCAGTGGATGATGGCAAGGCTGGTGAAGAGCTTTCGACAAACGCCTCTGTAGCAGAGGAAGGAGTGCAAGTTGAGCACATCCCTGGAGTTATGTCAGATGAAATAGGTTTGGAGGGAAAGGAGGCTACTAGTCATAATGTGACTGAAGAATTCACATTTGGAAAAGGGCTGGACGAAGGGGAGGCAGGTGGTGATAGTGTCTGTGCAGGTCAATGGCAAGGGGGAAGGTGGTGGTCAAGATATGATTGAAGTTCCCACGACTGAAAAAGATATGGGGGGAGGAAGCTTGTGCTGACATGGTGAATGAAGGAACCGAAGGTGCAAACCAACATGGTCCAACAATGTCTCCTACACACTCATCAGGTGAGGAACTAGAGCTAATAACCCCACTGTCCATCATCCCTCTCCCTGAACCCGTCAACCCACCTGCTGCCCCTTATAGGAATGTCACAGAGCCTATTTCGTTGAGGTTCATACCAGCTTCAGCTTTCAGCAGCAGCTTGGCAGCTGTGAATATGCTCAATATCTTCTCAGTTGAACAACAAATTCCTCCTCCACATACAGATGCTGCAGGCCCTATGTTCATCCCAGTGAACCTCCCTGGTTCAGGAATTACATCGACAAGACGGGCCACTCCTAGGAAGTCCCCAGCGAAGAGGAAGAAGAAGAAATAGGGACATTTTAGTTTACATATCATGTTTACAGTGTTTTTGTAATGATTCAGGATTAGGTTGCGACTTTTTGTAATTCATTTCTCATGTATTGTTGTTTACTGTACTAGTGTAGTTGGTATCATGCAGTTTCGAACTTAGTTATTTAGTTCAAACTTAACTATTTAGGTCGAACTTCCACATCTGTGTTGTTTTGCAATTTCAATTACAAACTCTGGTTAACTTATTAGGCCATTTGTTGCAGGTATTAGTTCTGTTTTATGTGTTAATGAACATTATCATTCCTATCAAATGTTGCTTCTTTGATATGTAGACATTCCAGTGAAATTTGTATTCATTGATATGTAGCATTTGAGAAGGCCAAAAATAGATTAATTATAATTGCTTTGACACATCTTGATTTAAATGGAATTTATGGTTATATTGTACCCAGTGAAGTTTGTCTTCATTCAAGATGTAGCATTTGAGAAGGCGAAACTACTATGTTGCAAATTGCTGTCACCCATCTTGGTTTATGGCAGCAATTATGTCTTCCCACATATGGTGTTTTATGTTTGGGTTTACTGTTGTACATAACATGCATCCTCTTCATGGGATATTAGTGGGGTTGGGTTTCATGCTACTGTATGGTTAATGACAGCAAACTGGATGCAACAAACTAGTCAAGTTCGAACTCCACTGTTTGGTTCGAACTTGACTAGTTCGTTGAAACCTGAACTTCTGTCTTCTTTTGCAGTTAACTAGTATGGTGATTAATTTCACACCTATGTTTCTAGTTGTTCTATGTGGTACTAATGATATTGATGATGGTTAACATTACGTCTTGCCTTGTGTTAATTGTTGTGTACACTCTTTTGTTATCCCTCCTACTTAAATTGAATTAGTGCAGGCAATGTGTATTGGGACAAAGTACCTTATGTACTTTGCAATGCTTCTACCAAGTTCATGGGATAAGTACATAATATCAATCACTAATTTAATATTTTTGGTTCATTATTCCATTACTTAATTGATGTGCACACTGTTTCCTTGTTTTTTACCATTCCTTTTACATCAGTTATGCTCCCTTTCCATGTTTTCGCTGACTTAGGTATTCATTGTTATTATTCCTTATACCCATCATAGCTACATAGCTCTTATTATGTGGTTATTGCTTGTCATGTCAAAAATATGCATGACCTTGCTGAAGTTACTACCATTTTTTTATTCTTTCATTTGCCTATTCATATTTCTGAAACCTCACAATTTGGTGTTCTTTGTCATCAACCCAGATGAAAGGACAACTTCTGTGATGCATCATAATGTTTTACGTTAAGAAATGAAATTGCCCTGTCATTTCTGCATTGGTTTTATTACTGAATATATATCAGGGTTATACCCTCGTGTTATCACCAATCTAGGTTGCATAACTACAACTGACATTGTTGTCACTATAAATTGCCCTGTTTGTCTCTCTGCTCACATGGTTAACGGTGTGTTTGTGCAGCAATTATTTTGAAACTTTGACTTCATTGTGATACAGCATTTGAGAAGGTCAAATTGCCTATTTGTACTTTCTTTCACTACATTCTTCATCACATTTGTTCTTTTGACCCGACCTTTTGAAGAAACCAATCATCAGTGTTGTTCGACAAAAATCGTATGACCTCTCTGATTGCTTACGAACATGCTACTTTTGTTTCTGCAAGCTCAACCTATCATGGGTATGCCTCTGGTTATAAGAAAACTTGTTTTGGGGTTTGTTTATCAATGCAGCATAACGAGATTCAATGTTAAATTGTTTTGTTCCCCATTCGTTGTCGATTATTCATTCTCGTACCAAGTTATTTTCTTTTTGTTTCATCTCCAATTTCGTTCTGTGCTTCTCGTCCTTCTCACATCCGCCACCATTCTACTCGTCGGCCTATCATTTCCTGTCTTCATCTGGTTCCATTCTCAAATTGAGCCCGCAATTTGGTCTCTATTTCAGTTTTTTTATTCACAGTTTTTTTGTTCTCTAGCATTTTTTACATAAGGGCATAATGGGAATTTTGTCTCAAGTTCCCACTTAATCCACCCCAAATTCTTCAAACCAAACATTTTATTTCCAGTCAACTTAAGTTCTATTCCCATGCCAACCAAACAGTTCTATTTTTTTAAGTTCCCTCTTATCTTCCCTTCCCTTTCCTTCCCTCTTTTAAGTTCCCTTCCCTATTTTAAAATTCCCTGAACCAAACGGGACCTTAGTCTCTTAAGATAGCGCTTAGGCACTCAGTCGATCAATCCTCACTTCATCTACACTTGGCACTCCTTCTGGCATTTGCACTCGGCACTCCATCCAATGTCTGCTTAGATTATTAGAGGCTCTCAACCTTGCTCAGTCGTCACTCCTCAACTTAGAGCCTTAGACTTAGTCCTTAGTTCTCCCGCCTCCGTCCTCTTCGGCCCTCCTAGATCCAGGTGCCTCTCCTTATCTCCTCCTCAGTCTATCGATGATTAGGTACAAATTTTGTTTTGCTCTCCATATAGATCCGAACTTAAAGCAATTGATCCATTCTTTTAGCAAAATTTGGACTTGGAACTAACTTCGAGTGAGATCTAGGAATTTTGTTGTGCTTTGTTTCTGTATTGAATTTTGTTCAGTCAGATTGCTTTGGGTACGAATTTTCTTGTGCTTTGTTTCTCTGTCGAAACAACCCAACTTGAATAAGCCAGACTCTGACATTGAGTTAACTTATTGCACTTTGTTTATCATGTTGAAAATCAAACTAGTGGGATATCTGTATTATTGGTTGCCATATACTTCTTTTACTCTTTTCCAAATGCGTAGTTGTGACTCATGTCCCTGTTAAAAGCTTGAAGGCAAAAAAAAAAAAAATCAAACACGTCCCTGACTGCTTGGACTGGTTTAGGCAGTCTAGTTGGACTGGATTGGTCCAGCCCGAGCTCAGGCTAGTGCTAGACCAGACCAGACCTCAGGCTAACTTATCCAGCCTGTGGTCCTACCAGGACCAAACCTCGGGTTGAGGCCAAACCCGGTCCAGTCCGGTCTGTGATCAACCCTTATGAAAACTATGTGAAAGCGTGGCTGTGAGAGGGAGAGCTATATGAAAGTATTTCATAACCTGCAACTTTGGGCCTATTTGGAAACTACGCAAAACCTAGGTTTTGCGCAAGCTGACAAAACTCTTCTCACATACTTACCTCGTAAATCCCAAAATCTAGGTTTTGAAAGGTTCCCAAACAGACATAAAAATCATCTCACATCATGTCTTCTTTCCTTTCTACTCCATTTTTTCAAAAAGATTGCTATAGTGACACATATTTTATACATTGAAAAAGCTTATTCTTTTATATATATATATATATATATATATATATATATATATATATATATAAAATTTAGGTGAATTGGGTCATGGAGGTCACTAAGGCTAGGATATGCCTCTAGAATCAAAGAACGTTTACAAATCCAACAAGATCATTACATTAGTAGCAAGATTTGAACTTATATCTTCATGAGTGAGTTATGAGCGGACTCTTTATCAATTGAACTAACCGTTATTAGTTGAAAATGCCTATTCTTCACGTTGCCATATATGTGTGTACGCATGATTTCATTTTGGTTTCTAGGCTTTTTAAAGATAAATAATATATGGAGGTCAGCTGAAGACTGAGGACCCGTTTGATACGCGGAAGATAGGCCAAAGGAAAGGGAAGATTACAGATCTTCCATCACAGAACACGTTTGGCGCACTGCTCTCCTAAAAAGATGACTTCTCGCCTCTGCCAACGTTCCTTCAAATGTGAGAACCTTCATTCCATCTGAAAATGGAGGGAAAGCTGAAATCTTCTGGGAAAGTGAAATCGGTGACGAAATTGGCCTTGAAAAATTTTGCCCCCGGTTCTTCTTCTTTTCAGATACTCAATCCTCGTATCTTTCTTGTCCACAGAAAAGTTTCAATCTTTGCACACAATTCTTCTTCTTTCTGCTTCTTCTTTATGGCCGCTTGCTTTGATGCTTCAATGGCAGGCATCACCAAAACCCACCGACCCTCCTTGAAAAAGCCAAGCGGCCTCCAATTCGACGATAAGTCAAGCAACTCTTTGGCTAACCCTCTTGCTCTGATCGTGGGTATGTGATGTAAAACAACCGCAAAGAGGAAGGGGAACAACATGAACAAGAACAAGAAGACGATGTGTTCATCGATGGTGGGTCTGTGATGTGGCTTTTACTGTCTTGCATTTATATTACTATTGTTTCTATAAAAAATTCCTACTTCTGTTTTTGTCATATTGTTGTTCTTGGAATATTCTGATATAAAAAGTTGCACAAGTTTGGTTACTGTTCAATTTTTTGTTCAAAATGTGTTGTCCTTTTAGTACTTTACGTTCAAACCCAATGCCAGCATACAAATAGTTTAGGAGCATTATGAGAATTTCACCTAACCTCCCACTTAAGCAACACCCAATTCTTCCAACCAAACATCTCATTTTTCCTCAACTTAAATTCCATTCCCTAGTATACCAAACGGCTCACATTTTTAAGTTCCCTCCTAATCTTCATTTCCTTTCCTTTCACTTCCATTCCTTTTCTTTCCTTCCTCAAATCTTCCTTGTACCAAACAGGGCTTGACAATGCATTGTTCAAAGTTAGTTGACATAAGTGATGACAAAAGTGATTTTTTTTTTTTACAGATAAACTTTTATTTAACATAGCATTTAAAAAGTCTATTAAGATGGAAAATGAATGAAAATAATATGAATCTTATATGTGTGTGTGTGTGTTGTATATTATGTGATAATTTAGGATAAAAAAATTAAATTTAAATGTAAATTTGCTAAAAAAGCAATAAAATTACCATTAAAAAAATTACAACACATTGAAGTGCTTAGATAAACCTATCTCCTAAAAAAAATTATATTTTTTTGGCCTTCACAAAAAAAATTAACTGTGTTAAACGATACGAAGGAAAGGAAGAAAATTCAAGCTTTTATCATTTTTTTGAGTCTAATGAGTAAGATGGCTCAAAGACAAAAATAAAAAATAAAAAAGAAATACAAAATGAGTACTACAAAATAGCTGCTTCAGGCAGTGGTGGAGCCGAAAAGTGGAAATCCACATGCAATTGCAGACAACACACATCATATTTGCATCCAACGGACAACTTCACAAAAATGTCAAGAGCACTCAATGGTCCTTTAGCTCAAAAAAGTAAAAAAGCCACTATTGATGGTGATGGAGAAGCTTTAAAAAGTGGCTTTACCAAAAGGCCATTTTTTAAAAAAAGTCCATCACCATTTGAAGTCTTACCAAGTAGAATTTTTTCATGTTTTCTTTTTCATTGGGTTTTTCTTACTACCACTGGGCTTTTGCAGGGTTTCACTGCCATGCCAAATAGCCTCTTAAACAACTAAATGACCATCATTTATCTATAAATATTCATACTGACAATGTTACAAATGGATCCAACTTAAACTGATGCTAGAACTTTGAGAGTATTTTACAGTGGACTCATAATGAGTAGCTTGAAAATTGCATTGATAATTCTATTGTCTGCTTACTTGGCATCATCAGCTTATTCCACTGAAGTGCAGCTTCTTTCCAAGATTGCTATTCACAGAGCCACTTTTGAGCTTCACCATAATGCCTCCATTAAAGCTCATCCTCTTCTTCTAGGCATCAAGGTCAAATCTCTATCCTCACCATTAAAGCTTCATTCGAAGCCACAATTTGGTTCTTATAGTACAAAGAGATCTCTTGTTGTTCTGTGTTATGAGTCCTATGTCTGGCAGTCTCACAAGTAAAATGTGGTTTATAAGTTCAAGGGGCTCTTCCAATCCAAGTTAAGTTTAAAAGGAGAGTCCAATTCCAAAAAAACTAGCCTATTGGATGGGAGAGCCCTTTAAACCTATAAGGCACGCCTAAATGTCGAACTCATGACAATCCACCCTCTTTGAGAGCCAACGTTCTTGGTGGCTCCGTAAGTCTAAAAAGAGAAATGGATCCCAAAATACTAGCCTATCTAGAGAGAGGCCTATTAGAATTTATAAACCACATTTCACTTGTGGGGCTTACTTACAACATTATGAAACATACAAGTTTAAATGGATGAAGGAGATGATAATGAAGATGCAAGCTTGTGTAGTTGTTGGGGAAGGATTATAAGTGGGTTACTGTGGAACTTGAGAGTCCTAGTCCTAGTGAAGATGATTGGGTTGCTTTTTTTTCTCTTGAAAATTTCAAGTAATGTCTGTCCTTTTTTATTAGGATATTATTAATTCTCTGTGCAATGTGTAGCTCATAATTTTGTCCAGAGGTTGACAAGTCAAACAACTCAAGTCAAGTGGCACCCATTATATGCTCATCTCCTATCAAAGTAGCCACATGTGTCGTTTTTATTTGATCCTGTTATGAGTCTCACTACAAGAGAGTTGCCTTAAATGAGGGGCCTTATAAGGTATTGGGTTCCCTAACTCTAACTGCTAGCTTTTAGGATTAAAAGCATCACAGTAACGGATATAAGTATTTGAGAGAAACATACCCTAAAACTAGTTTTGGGAATTGAGGAATCCAAAATCTTATAAACCTCCTCATTCAAGGCAACTCTCCTGTTATGGGGATTCTTGACAGATACTCAAACTGAAACAGTTCAATTCAACAACTTGAAAACTCAAACCTGTCCCTCTCTATGGATTCTGAATTTTGCAGTCTAGGTTTGCCAACGAATCCAACAAGGACTACACCAAGACAGGCAAGCATCTCTCAAGTTTCTTCTGATTAATCAGAGATCAGATTTCTCATTTGCACTATTCTCTGAGGATTGTCAAATGTGTGTGTGTCTATTTTGTGGCATTATATTCTTTCGTTTAATTAACAAAGCCTTTTTAACATATTCAAGATATCAATGATTATGTGTGAGATTAATGCAGCCAAAATTGGTGGCAATTTCAAATACAATCACCTTGGTGAATCCAAAAGATCCACTCTATCCACGCCTTTCTCAGGGTAAAGCTTGGGACGAAGTTAGTTTGTCCATATCAATAATACATCATCATGAGTTAAACAATTCTTGAAAAGATGTTATTTTGAATTAGTTATGGGATCAATTTTTGTAGAATTATGCAGAGATATGTGCCAGTCTTGGATTTTTAGAACTAAGCTTGTTCCTGATAATTGCAGATGACAGTAACGTGGACAAGTGGCTATAACATTGACGAAGCAGTGCCTTTTGTGGAGTGGGGACTTAAGGGAGCATCTCAAGCACAATCACCAGCTTCAACCTTGACTTTTACTAGAGGCAGTATGTGTGGTATGTCTAGTTTACCTTGGTTTTCCACATAGTTCAACTTAACAAAGTTGGCAAAATTTTCTCAAATTGATCATCAGTGTCAAGCCTTAAATTGGGAAAATCCTCAAACTCTATAGATAATGAAAGGAGAGGATTCTCTTCAAACAAAGAAGGACGATCCAAGTGAAGAGAGAAAACATTTTGGTGGACCCCACATGTTAGGTGGGGCTCATGAAACCTCTCTTTTTCTATCCTCACCTGAATTTCTATTTATTTATATAGAAACCCCATACAGACAAAGATTTTATCCTGGTCATTTATCTTTTTTTTTTTTAAGGGGACTGAATGGTCCCAGGCAGGGGTCGAACACGCGACCCCTGATTGATGGTGACACTTAAAGGCTACTTATATACCACTGCACCCCGAGGGAGCTGGTCTGGTCATTTATCTTTAGTCCTCTTGGGATGATAATGAATGATACAAAATCCTAGTATTATTGGCCGTGAAACCCTTTTTCCTTTTTTTCTTCCTCGTAGGCTGCCAAACAAGACCTAAAACATGGAGTCACAAAATTTCTCCAATTTGTATTGAAATGGGAGAAATATCCACACATCCTAACAACATCATTCTAAATAACCAAGTGTTCTTATACTTTAATGCGCAGATCCACCAGCACGAACAGTTGGATGGCGTGATCCTGGTTTTATCCATACTAGTTTCTTTAAAGATTTATGGCCAAACTCATTGTATGCACATTATCCATTTAATTTTATGCCTAAAGCAAAAAAGGCATAAAAAAGTGACCAACTTTTTGAAAAATCTGATGATTCTTGTCATTTCAGGGACACTTGCAAGTTAGGCCATAGATTATCCAATGGTTCATATGTGAGGAGCAAAACATACTAATCCAAGTCATCACCATCTCCAGGACAGGACTCATTGCAACGTGTCATAATATTTGGTGACATGGGAAAGGCTAACATTAATTGTAATTTCTTATATGTTTCAAGTGAACTTCTTCTCTCCTTCTTATTGCAGTGTTATATCCACTCAACAAAAATGTTTCAGGAAGAGCGTGATGGGTCCAACGAGTATAATAATTATCAGCCAGGTTCTCTGAACACCACAGATCAACTCATCAAAGACTTGGATAACATTGATATAGTTTTCCCCATTGGATACATCACTTATGCTAACGAATATATCTCACAGTGGGACCAATTCACTTTACAGGTGGAACCCATAACATCAGGAATAGTCTGTTTGGCAAAGCTATGCAGTTGCCCAGAAGACCATCAAATAGTGAAATAAGCCCAGCCGAAGAAAAAAAGGCTAATGGGCTTATCTAGGCTAGCGGTGGGACCAGTGACTTATTTTCTATTTAACTTTTTTAGAAATTTGGTAAGAAAAAAGTCAAGTTGTAAATGTGATGTGTTTGCATCACTCATTTGGCCTTTGCAGAAGTGATTTTTTTTAAGAAAAAAATTGATGAGTGTTTGGATTACTATTTTAAAAGACAGTTAAGATGAAAAATGTTTGAAAATGACATTAATTTTATTGAATACTCCCTCGAACCTAAATATAAAACAAAATTGACATTTTTTAAGAGATTCAGAAAGGTAATTAAATTACTTAAGAGTATTCTTATTCTTGTTTTTTCCTTCAAACTAATAAGTTTGACTAATAAACTAATATATAATCCAATAAATCATGATTTATTAAAGTTTTTGTCATTACTTAACAAAATAAAGTCCTTAATTAACAAAAGAAAGTCCCAACTCATTGTAACTTCCCCCTCTGTTTTTTCCCCTTCCTGTCTCTATCCCTCCATCTTGTCAGAAACCACAAATAAAGAAAAGTGCCCCATCCCTTCTCTCTCCCTTTGTCTCCCATCAGTCAAAAACAGGTCCCACAAAAGTGGCAAAAAAGTTAGGGGTGGAGTTTTTTTTTTGTTGGGCGTTTAAGTAAGAAGCCTAATAACAAAAAAGCTGACCCAACATCCCCATGTGGGCTTTTCTCTTACTGAAATGCCATTGAGAATTTTTTAGGAAAAGCTAAGCAGGCCCAATATGGACACTATGGCATAGCTTTAAGGGTTAATGAGCTTACGTAAAAAAAAAAAAAAATCCACTTCTAACAAAAGTTACTTTTTTCAGCTTTTAGAAAAATATGTTAAGGACAGATAATCCAATAAGCAATATACTATTAAATATATATTTGTATACATTCTAATTTATCTATTAGAATATATTTAATTAAGTACTTTAGAGTTTTTTAATTTTTTTATCAAATTTAAATTTAAATTTTATCGCTAATTATCACAATATATACAACTAATATATATACTCCCTCTATTTCTTATTATAAGGCACTAACCATTATTTCTCGTATACCAATAAATGAAAGTTAAGTCATTAAATTGGTCTATAATTGATAAATATTTCCAACTTCACCCATACTTCAATGGCGATGTGGATTTAAAGGATTAGTTAAAAATAAGGGTATAATTGAAAAATAATAATAAATGAGTTAGTTAAAGGCAGTTAGTAGCTTATAATAAGGTCAAAAAACTTCTGATAGTTGGTGCGTTATAATTAGGATTAAAGAAAGTATATAGTATTCAATAAGATTATGTTATTTTCAGTTATTTTTCATCTCAAATGACTTTTCAAACGTTATTCTAAACAAGAACTCATTTGAAAAAAAAAAAAAGTCACTTCTGCTACTACTATTCCAAACACAAATCATATGTACAATTGACTTTTATTCTATTTTTCATTTGTAAAAGCCCATCTGAAAAAAAGTCATTTTTGCCGCTGCTACCCCAAACCCAAACCGGTCTGTTTAATTAGTTAGTTACTCTTTGTATGCAATATTATATTGTGTTTTTGGATTCCTTCACACACTCACTTGGAGTACTTCTTACAGTGGAAATCATGAACGTGAAGTGCCTGGGACTGGTTCCTTTTATGATACAAATGATTCAGGTGGAGAATGTGGTGTACTAGCTGAAACCATGTTTTATGTTCCTGCTGAAAACCGAGCTAAACTCTGGTAATCATTAGACGTAATTATGGGGATATCAGTTCTTGAATTATTTCTGGACTTCATTATTATTTGCATCAACATAGAGTTTTATACTAAGAGAGAGTGACAATGACTTGTTTTATTAGCAGAGGACTATGTATTGGTTTTTGTAGGTATGGGACAAATTTTGGAATGTTCCACTTCTGTATAGCAGACAGTGAGCATGATTGGAGGGAAGGGAGTGCTCAGCACAAGTACATCGAGAACTGCGTTGCATTAGCAGACAGACAGAAACAGCCAAGGTTGATTTTTGCAGCTCATCGTGTTCTTGGTTATACGTCTTCTTACTTGGACCAAGGTATTTCTGGAGAACCAATGGGAAGAGATAGCTTACAAAAGCTGTGGCAGAAATATAAATAAGAGATTTCTAGATGAGAGAACTATGAAAGAACTTGCCCCGTTTATCAGGTATTCCTAGATGAGAGATTTCTTGTCTCTCGTATTTTGCATGCATTCACAATATAAGTTTCAAATTAAGGCATTATATTTGGGTTCTTTGGCGCAATTTTCTATTCTTGTGTTCATCTAGTGCAATTGAAGAGGAAATGACATGTAAATGGTTAATTAGGATTAAATGAGTTGTCTTTGTTTGTCTCGCTTCAACTGTATGTATTTGGTGTCATATGGAACAGAAAGGATCATATTTCCATTTTTTTGAGTTATTATAGGCATCATCTGTTTCATAAACTTCTCTTTTCTTTTTCTTTTTCCTGGAAGGTAAAGTGTTTCATATAAATCCAAGAAATTGACGATGTTATTTTCTTCATTTTTTTCTGAAGTACATGTGCACCGTTAATTTCATTTTTTTTTTTTGGTTACTGGAGAGGGCATATGCCCAAATTACATCAAAATGACTAATCTAATGGGAGATTAAATCCCAAACACTCATTGGCAACTAGAGTCCGTAATTTAGGCGGACATGAACCAAGTACAGCAGAGCTACATAAGCCTTGCTTTGCAAGTGCATCTGCAACCTTGTTTTGGTCCCTATAAATATGCATCAAACAACTCCCCAGGTTACTTCAATAATTTCTGTATTTGCAGAACCATGAGACTGCAACTCTGCCAGCTAATATATCCACACCATTCTGAAGCATTCAGGTAAGATATTTTGCATCTGATTCCATGACAATCTTAGTAAACCCATGGTCTTTAGCGAGAGTAAGACCTTTGTATAGCGCCCATTCCTCTACTTGAACACTTCGCCTCCCAAGAAAATGAGTGAATCCCACTTTCCACCTGCCAATATGGTCTCTAATTACTCCACCACAACCTGCCTTACCAGAAGTAGAAGTCACAGCCCCATCAACATTCAATTTAACCCATCCTGGATGTGGGGGTTGCCATGTTCTTTGTGGAGATAGGCATACAGTAGCTGGAATTGAAGCATCGTGTTTCTGTGTAAAATCCCCTCCAAATCTGCATAATTGTAGCAGCAGGATCGGAAGGTCTACAGAAATCAAAAATATTTCTTCATTCCTGCACAACCAAAGTTTCCAGATGGAAACACCCCAAATAAGATGCCAATTGCCATAATTCCTGACACTTAGATTCCTCCGGAGATTAAGACCAAAACAGTCCTCTTAGGCGAGCATTAAAGAATTGGGATGAAGTAATTGCCGCCATAAGCTCCTTGCATATTTGCAATCTCTCAAGATATGTATAATATCCTCAGTAGCAGCATCGCAATAAGAATACACTGGGTAAGCATTTGTTATCACAATAAGATATGCCGAACGATTAGAGAAATGATTACATCACTTCGGTCTAGAGTTAAAGAGCAGACCAAAAGACTTTGGACCGAATGCAAAGTTGACGAAAGCAGGCCCAAAACATTAAAATGTGAATTGTACAAAAACACCGTGGGTACGGCCCAGCGGATTGAAAGAGGGCTTATGTAACTGAAAGAAATATTGGGCCTAGAATAAGAAAGGGGCCGCGCGAACGCAGGCCCCCACTACCACAAATTATGACGTAGGCTCCACCAATTAGGTAGACCTTAGGCTTGCACCCCTCCAAAGTGCAATGGAGGTCACAGGCCTAGGCTATGGGCCTTAATGATCACCCATTAACCCCGTCCAGGTAAGTATTTTGCAATAATGCCCCTTCCCTTCGTTTTATATCTGCCTTCCTCTACCCCATTTGCTCATCTGCCCGATGTGGGACTTTGACCATGTTCATAGGATATCAGCCTAGATTCCTTACTAGTTAATTCATCTCCATCATCTGGGCATTTCTCCTGCTTTATTGGCAGCACAGAGTCGCACTAGCTGAAAATTACAGGAACACAAAGGATCATATTTCCTTTGAAATGAGTTATTATAGGCATAATGTGTTCCAAAATAGTAGATACGTACACACAAACACATGAAAACACGCTAAAATGAGTGTTACGTATTGGTGGTCATCTAATTAAGATCCATGGATACACATTGCTTTATTGAGTTTTTTTATTGATTTTTTTTCGTGAGCTTACTTGTTTCAGATCCTGATTTTTGGGTTCTTTAATATTGAATGTAATGCAGAGTCAGTGTGTTGATTCAGGGAAGCAACCACTATTCAGGTACCGTGAATGGAACAATCCATGTGATGGCAGGCGGTGGAGGAGGCCACTTGTTGGGGTTGGGGTTGGTTGAAACAAGCTGGAGAATTTTCAGAGATTCAGACTTTGGTTTTGTGAAATTGACGGCGTATAATTACTCGTATCTTGTGTTTGAGTATAAGAAGAGCAGTACTGATGGGAAGGTGTATGATTACTTCACAGTCTCAAGGGACTATACTCTATAGGGATGTCTTGGTCTGTGTTCATGACGGTTGTGAACCCATTACTTTGGATACTTGAAATTCACTCACTCGTCAAAAATTACAAACTACGTACAATAAAGTGTTTGTTTTGATTAATAACTACACATTGATGCATGTTTATTGATTAGTATTAAAGAGAGAGCTTGAAAAGTTTTGAGTACCTGAGAATTGTGTGTTAATTGAATATTATATGATTTGTGTTTTTTGCATCACGATGATGGTTGAGAAGCGAGAACCCATTACTCAACTCGGGACACGAATTTTATCATTTTCTTTTTCTAATGAGTCAGTGTCTAACATAGGAATTACATGTTAAATATAGTTTGATCAAACACAAACATGTGTAAAGAGAAGAACATACGCCAATGAGTCAACTTAGTGAGGGGTTAGACTTTGCTAGCTAGAACAACATTAGGAAGTACTTAGGGGTTCTTCTTCACCATAATCGTGTTACATCAGGCACCTATAAATTCTTGATTGATAAAATTAAAACCAGGCTCAATAGTTAGCATACCTCCAAAGTCTCTTTTGCAAGCCTTGATACTCTCATTAAGTCAATAATTATGGCATTAATTGTCATCCTATTCTATGCAAACAATCCCAATGTGTGATGCCATTGAGAAGAAATTATGGGATTTTCTTTGAGGTTATTTGGAAGATTGAAGGAAGATGCATCTTATTTCATGGGATACAGTTTGTAAGGAGTTTTTGGGGACCTTGGCAAGAAGCATATCCACCAACAAAGTCAAGATTTCATGATGAAGCTTGGTTGGGATATCATAAATGACAGAGTCTCTCTATAGGTTCGTGTTGTTGTTAGAAGGAAGTATGGTTGTCACAATGATCTATTATTCATTAACCCTTTAAAAGCAGGGTTCTAATATATGTGTTATAATATTTACCAATACATGCAGAAAGTAGGAAGTCTTTTCCACTCTCGGACGATTCCTTATTTCTCACAATTATTCAACACAATTCCAATGTGATCATTGCTTTGCCGGCTCCTGTTACACATATTATAATCAAATGAAGGGTCTGGATCAATGGCGGACCCGCGCGTTGTAAATTGGGAGGCAATGCCTCCCTTGAATTTCAATGTTTTCTTTTTAGTATACCTTTACACCATCTCTCGTTCTCATCAACCACTCTCCCCTTGACAACAATAAGTTATGTGAAAATGTTGGCTTTTATCCTTTAGATTTTGATTTGAATGATCTTGTCATACTTAAATATTAGCTTAATACGTATATTGTTGATGTGCAAAGTGATCCTGATTTTTTCAATTTGCAAGGAATAGCTGATCTTGTCAAGAGAATGGTTGAAAAAAAAGAAAAAAAACATTTTGTATATCCTTTAGTTTATTTACTTGTGAAGTTAGCAATAACTTTGCCTGTAACAATTATATTTGTGGAAAGAACATTTTCAACTATGAAATATATCAAGACTGCACTTCGTAATCGGATGAAAGATGAATAGTTGAATGATTATTTAGTGTCTTATATTAAAAAAGATGTATTTGATAGTATTGATAATGAGGCAATTATGACAGAATCCCAAAAAAAATAAGGCATAGAAAGATGGTATTATAATTATTTTTATTGAATATACTTTTGTTATTAAAAAAAATTTCGGGGGCGCTACTCTCAAACCCTTAACTCTGAATCCCTCCGATGGTACCCCTTGATAAAAATCCTGAATCAACCTCTAATCTAGATAGTAATTTTAGGACCCAACAAGGTTTTTGTAAAACAATTCTTGATTCATGATTCTATTCCGAACTTATTAATTAATTGCTATCTTCTAGAGAGCGAAATATTTTAGGAATAATACCTAACTAATCCCGTATATATGTTTATTCAGAAATTAAGGAGATGGATATTATTGAAATTTTTAGAACCAAACAAGGTTTCGGAAAATAATTTTATAGTATCTTCTAGAGAAAATATTTTAGGAATAATACTTAATGCCCTTATATGCAAGATTTTCAAATTCACAAGTTTGTAAACTCATAACAGTGACATAAAATTGTATTGTATATTTAAATAATAAATTGTAAGAGTTTATTTTTATCAATCGATATATATTAATATTATATAATTAAATAATTAAAATATAAAAGTGACAATAATTTTATTTTAATATATTTTAAATTTAAATAATTGAAATTGAATACATCAACATTTATAATTTATCATACTCAACAAATAAACTTTTATAAAATTAATATATAAACCTATTGAGCATTATCAAATCAAAAAATTTAGCCCAAGTTTAATAGCAAGTTAATACGATTTTATAAGTTAAAAAAGTAAAACAATAAATTCGATGTATGAACTCGCAAGTTTGAAAATAATACTTATATATTTGTTTAGGAATTAAGTAGTTGGATATTACTGAAATTCTTAGAGCAAAGTTTTAAACTTTAAATTTATAAAAATTCGATAAACCAAGGGAAATTGATATTGCTTATCAAATAAACGCAAAATACAAATGCTATACCATTTTAATTTATTTGCACGAGTGAATTTGAATCGATGTGATGTGCATGATGATGGAAATGCTGAAAGATTCTTATCTACACATTCACATAGTAATATAGCAATCAACCAATTATTAAATATTATAAATGAAAGATGAGTAGTCCAGTCCAGATGCCTAATCATTGTGCACATAAAAAAGATTCCTTACTAGCAAACTATGCTTTCAAATGGGTCATTGGATGAAATATTTAGAGAGCATGGAAAGGGAATACTTGGGTTTTTGCCATCTGCATTTGTGTATGATGTGATAACATAGCAAGGAAACAAAATCAGTGATGTATGTAATTAAGTTGTGACTGAGTCATTATGAAACGTCCTACGTATTTTCTGGAAATTTGAGGCACGTGATAAACAAACATGCGTGAAATGGTAAGATAAAATAAATGAATATTGGAAAAAGAATGATTTTATAATTTGCAAGAGTATTTTAAAAAAAAAAATGATATTAGCACATCTATTAAACAATAGTAATTACTTCGCATTGACTGTTTTTTGAAGGCAAATCTTTTGATATAAATCTAAAACATAACGTTGTTTTCTTCATTTGTTTACGTTTACACTGAATTTCAATCTAAACCTTTCTTAGTATTTGTTAGCGTTCAACTTCAAGATACATCTTCTTCTTCTTCTTCTTTTTCTTTTGATAAGAGAATTTTAGGAAATGTGTTGGGTACCTACGATCCAAAGGCAAGACAAAATCTCTCTTCCTTTCAGGTGATACCAATGTTTAGGCAGGACGACCGTCTATTACTCTCAGGCGTTTACCTAGGAGTTCACGAGCTAAGATGCCTCCCCAACGCCTTGACTAACTCCAAGATCGAACCCTTCTCTTTGGTGAGAGTGTCCAATCCCTTTGTCAATTGAACCTAAGGACAAAGGGTAACTTTAAGATACATCTTGGGAAAAGGTAGAGAACTGAGAACATCACTTTGGGCCCACTACAAAGTTAGCACAAGCCCACTTAAAATACTTCAAGTGATATCAGCCGGCTCAAATTGGGCTTCGCACGTGCTTGTTCGCAAGACATAAGCATTGGGCTCTGTTTTAGACGCGCGGCCCCTCTCCCACAAATTATGACGTAGGCTCCACCATTTAGGTAGCCCTTAGGCTTGCACCCATCCAAAATAAAATAAAATTGCATGTCAGCTAAGAAAAGGAATCCAAATTCTGTATAAGTTCTTTTATTTTTGTGATGTGACATGTGTTTCTAAGTTCTCTTCCAAACATTGGCCGATCCATTCCTTCATCTTAGGGCTAACCCTTTATAGCCAGATTCTAATATTTGGAGTGATATTAAGCATAATTGGATCAAGGCAGAAGAAGAGATATAGTTAGTTCATGACAACATTGAGAATGAGAGAGTGAAATGGAAATAGGAAAAGAATGGTATGTTCACAATTAGCTCACCTTACCATGCCTTTTCTCAGCCTATTGATACTCCTAGTAATTGTTGGAATGGTATATGGAGACTCAAGATACCGTAAAGATGCAAGACTTTTGCATGGCTAATGATTCATGGAAGACTTGTCACCATTGCGATGAAGTGTCTGATGAAACTTCATCCTACCGGTTCGTGCGAGTGTTGCAACTCCTGCATAGAAGATGATCTTCATGCCATTCAAGATTGTGGAGCTGTCAGAAATTTTTGGGCATCGATCATTCATCCAAAGAACCATAGCAGGTTCTTCTCTAGGACCACTGGTTATTGGATGCAATTAAATTTGCAACAAACTATCAGACCTGAAAAAGGATGATGGAAAAACCTGTTTGTTAGCATTTGCTAGCTAGTTTGGCGAGACCAAAATGAATGGTTCCATTTGAGGATCAGCACCGGTGTTGACCAAGTGTATCCAAGAGTATCGGCAATTTTAGGAACCCCAACTAAAGTTCTCTGGAAACTTTGTAGTGTTAATTAGGCATGAACCAGGGAACAACTGGCTTACTAGAGACCAGGATCCCAAAGCCGGTGATTGAGATTGAAGTGGATGGTGCCTTTTCTCACAGACATCAAAAAGCTGCTTTTGAAGGGATTATTAAGAATGCACAAGGAGTTGTTATAAAGGGCTTTCGTCTTCGTCAAGAAAATGGCGAGACTCTTAAACGGCGGAATTAGGGTTGTTTTATAGGTTTGAAACAAGCTTGGGATGTTAGTCATCAGAACGTTGAACAAAGCAGTGATTTTCAAGAAGCTTCAAGCCTAATTCAGAGAGACATTCCTGATTTTCATGAGGATATATCAATTATTATGGAAGTCCAAAGTATGTTAAGTCGTAGCTGGAAGGTTAATTTGCAGTATATAGCAAGAGAGAGAAACACATACACACTTTGGCCGAGATTGACGTTACTTGGGCCGTATGTGCTATCTAATTTGCTTGATGCAAATAGAGCATAAGAGATAGTTTTTAGTTTTCCTTTGTGTGTATGTGTTTGTGCGTGTGGGGGCACACACGCATTGCTCAAATTAATGTCTTAAGATGTTCGGTTAATTAGTCTTCAATTAATAATACACATTAGATGCGGTATAATGTGAAATTCGTGGTAAATTGTATAAATTAAAAAGAACGAAATAACCGCGCTTAAATTGTGTGATGCTAGTAAATTGTTTGTCTCACCAAGTCACCATGTTAATGCAAGTTTAATCACATCAATCAAATTATAAATCATTATCAATATAAAATATTAAAAAAAATTAGAAGGACACATTCTTCACAGCAAGCCATGAATATACTGTCACATATTATCTCAGACCCTATGCATGTCCGATATATGGTATATTGTGCTTGAGTAGTACAACCAACAAAAAAAAAAATACTCCGTCCTTAACATTAGACAATTTTTAAGAGTTGATTTTGATTCTAAATATACTTTTTATATTTGTCAATCTTTTTCTAATTTACCCTTATTGATATTCCTTTAACAATAATTAAGAAAAACATAAAATGGAAAAATTAATAAAGATTACTAGTGTGTTTTAGAAAATATATCTTATGTTAGCCAACTCAACTATCTTCCTTAATCTAATCAAATTACATAGATATGTCTTGCATTTATATCAATATTAATCAAAACAAATATAAAATCTATACCAATTCACAAAAACACAAGTAAAAAAACAATACTCCAATTTTATCAGTATCACTAAAGAGATAGTGATATACTGATATTTACCGTATAATGAAGAAGTGGCAAGAAGAACAAGAAACAGAGCAGATTTGAAAGAAACTTTCCCCATGGTTCTCTTGCTCTGCAAATTCATGGAAAAATTGTCAAGGAGAACTACTTATGCTTCTTGCAAGATTTAACAAGCTCATCTAAATATATAGTAACTGAATTATGGATAAAGATCGATTTGGATGGACTTGGTATACTATTATTGGCAAAAAAAGGATGGACTTGGTATGATATGAGTTTTTTTTTTTTAAAGAAAATAAACAATACTATCAATTAATGCAGTCTTCAGCAATTGAAAAACTGTACAAGATAAATAATGCCTTAAATGATTCGCACATAGTGTCAAATGTTCATAATATTAACTCAGAGGAAATAGTGGGTAGTTTTACTATTCTGAATGGTGCTTGGGATATTGTAAGATGGAAAGAATACTTACCAAACTAGGTTATTAACAAGTTGGTTAGATTACAACCCCAATTAGCATATAAATTCTTATTTGTATCAGACACCTATGAGTCATCCTCGGGAATGTGGAAATTTAGGAGTTGGAATGTGCCTGAAAAAATTAAGTTTTTTATTTGGCAAACAACCCGTGAGAGATTAATGACTAATTCCCAGAGAGTGAGAGTTGGACTTTCAAATATAAGGGAGTGTGTACTGGTTGTTCAAGTGAGGAAACAATATTATATATCTCGAAAGATTGTGAGAGAGCAAAAAATGTGTGGAGGGAATTCCTTAATCCTAATAAACATACTGTTTTTTTCATATAATTTTCAGGAATGGCTTTGATGGAATGCAACAAGAAATCTAGGAAAGCCTTGTTTTCAAAAGTGGACATGGACTACAATTTTTGCACATATTTGTTGGTTATTGTGGAAAGCAAGATGTGTTTAGTTGTTTGAAGGTAAATCATCTACTTCAAAGGAGGTGTTTCATCAATGTCAATATCACTTAAGGAAAGAAGTTGTGGCTAGGAGATAGAAACATCAGTTGCTTGCAAAGATAGCAAGAATAGAGGTCAAATGGAAGAAGCCAAATCTTAGATATGATCGAATGGACCTGGATGCCTCAATAAGAGAGCATAACCAAGCAACAATTGAAGGCTTGATTAGAGATCACAGGGGAAGTTGGATCACTTGTTTTAGGAAGAATATTGGACCTATCCAATGGTGATCGCAGAGGTATTGGCCATTAAGATAGGTCTTGAGGTTTGTCAACTTTATAAATTCCCAAGAATACAAGTTTTCTCTCTTTCTTTAGAAACGTTAAATATTTTGTTAAGAGATGGTATGTTGAAACATCCTCTCAAAGTTGAAATAGAGGCCACACGTCAATTATTGTATGTAGATTAGCAGGTTGTTTTGTCCCATGCAAATAAGGAGATTATTGAATGCACCTATATTTTAGCTAAAGAGGGACATGCAAAAGATTTGCAATTACAGATTATCCAATTAGTGCACCCAAGATGTAAAACTTGGTTCATACTTGACAAAATGCTTGTTGGGGATGAATTTAATTCTTTATCTTAGGGGCTGTGTATCTTAAATTTCAAGCTTATGCTCCTCAGGTCAAGGATTGCTATAGTCCATTAGTTCTATTTGCAAGATAGAGAGTCTTTTTTGTCGTATGTATAACTCACGTCATGAAAATTTTCATATCAGTTATATTCGTCAATTATTATTATGCATACTTTGTATTGTTAGAATATACTCCATTTGTTTTAAAATATAAGAGCCAAATATCTATTTTACATATATAAAGAAATTAGTTAAAAATAATAAATATGTAAAACATATACTTTCTTTTTCCAATATACCCCTATTTATTAAGAGAATAAGTAAGAAAGATATAATAAATGGGAAAAAAGAAAAAAGAAAATGTAAGGGAGAAGAATGATGAGAGAGAGTATGACAAATTTGATTTTTTTTTTTTTAAAAAAAAATACAGAGACAAAAACAAAGTGAGTCTTATAAAAAAAAAATCTCACTTCTTCACAAGTTTTGCCCTTATATTTTGAACAAGAGAGGGAGTATTGTACATCATGAAATTTTTCATATGGATAATTAGCTGCAGCCTTTTTCCATCATCAGTAGAGACCTGGAAATAATTTCTCTTAAGAAGCAGATTTTGCCGAAGAATGGCTACAAGGAAAATCCAGCAAATATTTTATACTCTGACATTTATTTCATTTTGAAATCCTTTTCCTCTAAACATTTAACAAGAATATATTATATTCATCGTGATGTCTTTAATTCTGTACAATCATGTCCGGTTATGATTGTAGAATCGTGGTATATAATATTTTTATTTAATGGATTTGATCATTTTTAAAAAATAGTAATAAAGTTAAAAAGTTATTAAATTTAGATATAGAGTTAATTATATACAAGGTTATTTTTTGGTTTAGATAAAATATATTGAAAATGACTTATAAATAGGATGGAAAATGTTATATAAAATTGGAATTTTATAAAATATTGGTGTAATATATATATATATATATATAAATATAAATAAAAGATCAAATTAAATACTCCCTCCGGTACATCATGAATTTTTATTTTTATTTGTATTGGTAGAAGGCATGCATGATAGAGTTTGGACATATTCGTTCAGAAGAGCGACTTGCTGATGTTTTGACGAAAGCACTTGGTGGTTCACAACATGACTATCTCTATTAGGCAAGTTGGGAACCTGTGAATAGAGGGTACCCAATTTGAAGAGGAGTGTGGAATAAATAAAGTTGTTACTGTAAAATGTATTTATGGTGTGTAATGGTTAATTAAGGCTAAAGTATATTTTTAGTCTTTTAAGTTTTACATAAAGTATACTTTTAATCCTTTAACTTTATAAAGTATACTTTCGGTCCTAAAATTCTAACACGGTTAATATTGCTAATGGAAAACACTGACGCAACGAATTCAAGTGTTAACTAATAACATTTAATTACATATATTTTATATATTCTTCAATTTACCCATATTCTTAATAGCATTTAATTACATAGTCATCATTTAAATTTACACTGTTTATTTCTTGAGTTTACATTTTCCGTTAGCAAAATTAACGGTGGTAGAATTATAGGACTAAAAATATATTTTATAAAGTTAAGAGACCAAAAATATACCTCATGTAAATTTAAAGAACTAAAAATATACTTTAGCTGTTAGTTAATGTCATGGATAAATATGTAATTGTAGGAATGTCGTAATGTCCCATCTAGGGACAAATTGAGCCTATATATATGAGGACCATGATATTATATATTGATAATTATGCGGTTAACGAGATATGTTGATTTCTCAGTTAGTTTTGGACCTGTTTTAACAAGTTTTAGTGAAAATTACACCTTAACCGTAATATAAAAAAGATTTTACCTTAACCCATTTTATATTATATTATACAAAAGCTAAGTCACAAGCGATGCTCAAAATATATGTATAATAATATGCTTAACATGTCCAAGACAAATTGATATTTACCGTAAAATGCAGAACAAGAAAGAGAGTTTATTTGAAAGAAATTTTTCCCATGATTCCTTTGTTCTGAGAATTTAATTTGTGAAGATGTGTGTCGATCTGTGCTTCTTGTTCACTTGAGCTCGTCTTAAATACATGGTAGCAAACTTGAAACAATAGGCCCCGCAAACAAAAAATGATTGTTGAAAGATATATAAATATATTCAATATAATAGCATATATACAATAAAATTAAACTATTGAGCATTGAGCAGCTATTACAAAACATGATTAATTTCTGGCTAAAATATGCATTTCATACTATATCAAGTTTTAATTTAGTTTCTTAATAAGTTTTATGTATATCCATAAACCTTTAATCTTAAAACTACTAGCTAGTTTCACAACCACAATCACCAGCTTCAACCTTAACTTTTTATAGAGGCCGTATGTGTGGAATTTGTAATTTACCATGGTTTGGTACATGGGTTTAGATTGTTCATATTAACAAAAAGGTCAAAATTTTCTCAAAATGGCCCTCACTTTTAAGCCTTAAATTAGGAAAATCCTCAAACTTTCTGTAGATTATGAAAGGAGAGGATTCTCTTCTTATGATTTCCTCTTGCATATCTTTTGTTTTTCTTAAATAAAATTTTATAATCTCACTTATCATGATCATGTTGTTTGGAGTTTACTATGGTAAATGTACATTTTTAGAAATAAAAAAATATATATTCACATCGGTATATCTTCTTTTTTTTTGCCCAGACATCGGTATATCTTCAACACCCATATCTTTAAATTTTTAAAAGTGTCGCATCCGTTATAGCCCATAATTGTATCTAAAACTATTTATCAAAAAAATAATTCTCTTGACAACAGTCATAAAATGGAAGTGTGAAAATGTTCAGATAAAAAGTTCAATTACCACTTACTCGTATTATTTTATTATGATGTAGGTTGTGTAGAACATTATTACATACGAGTATATATGATAGATAAGTTGGGATTAAGTTGAATTACAGCCACATAATCACAGTAATTACGTAATAATCTGAGCCTTTCTGCCCAAAACGGTGTCGTATGTATTGAAGTTCTTTTTCTTTCCAAGGCGAACACACTTTCCGTCCAAGCACACAGCATATCCATTGTCACATGAGCTCACTGGTGGCCTGTAATCCTTATCTGTTTTGCATGTAGTAGTAATCTGCAAGTTAGGTTTTTCTCATAATCTATTTCTCATTATCCCTCATAATTTCTAAATCATATCCGTCCAATCAATTAGAGTACTATTTTAACCTTTCTCTCTTCTTCCCAATCAATGGCCCAGAATAGGTTGATGAGGAAAAATGAGAAACAAAATTAGGAGAGGATCCTCTTTCGTAATCGGCTCTTGTGAAGTGCCTGCACACAAAACTTATTAACTAGTGGGCCCACAATTTATACCTATAATAATATATAATACAAGTGTTCAAATAAGTATTCATTAATTATGTTATTAGGAATATATCATATATAGAATTTTTCCCTTTACTGGAAAAAACACTTGCTTTACAAGTAAACTGGCTTTAGCTTCACGTGAGGGTTAAATGTTTTAGCCCACAAAGTGAATTTCAGATGGAGAATTATTGTGCCTATTTGGATTTAATTTTTGAAGAATAATTTTTTGGATTTACGAAATAAGTTGTAAGAGAAGTTTTATTTCGACTTACAAAAAATAGTTTTTGAAACCTAGGTTTGAGTGTTCCCATATGTTTCCCAAACAAGCTACGTCATAAGTATGAGATTTAATATTCAAAAGGTCTCAATAATAAGTGAGTAATATAAACATGTTGTCATTTCATACATTAAATACATTTAATTGTATGCTCTTCAATTGTTGTTATCAGATTTTTGACTGATTAAATCCTTTCCTTTTGACCTTTTGGTAATTCTCCCAAATCAAATTAATGCTTCAAATAATATACATATATATTTTTTTACAAACAATTTTGCCACATTAGAAGAGAGGTCTACGTACCAATAAGCAGAACGAGGAAAGCTAACTTGAGGAAAACATTTTCAATGATTTTTGAATTTAAGAAAAATTGTGGTGATCTGAAAATTAATCTTGGAAAGCTTTGCTTCTTCTTGCTTTTCAATGAGAACGTGTTAGCTTTAATATATAGAGGTCTGTTAACAATTAATGCAGAGCGGATACTTGACCAAATATTGTTAGAGTTTCATGGAATATCTTGATGTTTTAATGCGATATTTAAAATAAGAAATGTTGTTGAAAGTAGCAAAAAATTGGAAAAAATTCTAATAAATACCATTTGAGCTTTGAAAACCTAAAAAAGTTTGTTAACATATGGAAATAACAAATAGGTTTGAATGAACTATTTTGAAATGTTGTATTTTTACCAAAATGTCCCTCAAATTTCTTTAAAAAAAAATGATACTCACAAGTATCTATAGGAATCTCATCAGAAAACACGGAAACGTATTTAACTGATTTGATGTAGGAAAATAAGAACCTTCATCGTTTTGATTACCTGGAAAGATGAAACCGGTCTAAAAGCCTCTGCACGAACAGTTCACGAACAATCCTCGTCCGCTCTATGACCGATCTTCCAGACTATCTCTCGAGTAGGATGGGGTGGGTGTGTGGGCAACCGTTCAAATGATGAACGTCTGCCTCTTAGGTCTATTTCTGATGAGCTATCCTACCGAGGCACAGCAGGAGAAAGTTAGAATATATAGAGTTAAGTGCAAGACTTAATCTAACCCTAAGCCTCATGGGCTTTGGTCTCACTAAAGCCCAATAGGGCTTAAGTGACTAAGAGCATATATCCAACAATCTCCCACTTGCTCTTTTAAGTTACAAACTTGAGTTCGTAAACCCAAGATCATGTAGTCCATAAGCCATCATCATCTGATTATATACCCCATCCCTTGTATCGAGCTAGCCTGGGGATCTATCATTTGTCATTCATGATAATCTATAGAAGATTATCTAGTTCGGTGCTACTCCACTAAAAGCCCGAACGTGATCTCCAAAATTAATGACACTTATAACATGTATGTGCATCGCCCCTTTATAGAATGTCTATAATTGATTGACTAGTCTTCTGTAACCCAATCAATTATTTATTCCCTTGACTTTGATAGTTTCTCTAATGGATTACATGCACTGGCCAGTGTCTTCAATATCCAAGTACCGAAACATATCAAGAGGACATTTCCTATAAATTCCATGTTGTTTATCTCATAAACACCGATAACCAAATAGTCTCAATCCCAAAATACCAAGTTATTGGCCGTCATATAGATCAAACCTCACCCGTTGGTAAACCAAAGAATGAAAACTATTTAATTACCCATTTAAAATAAACTCAGGATTTAGAGCAACTACATGACTATAGTTATCTGGAGATTTGATTCTTTATGACAGAAAGAACAACCTTAATCAAATCTCTCCTTGATCCATTCAATGCAAGAATTAACTCACACCAATATTTTATAATGATTCGAACAAAACCATTTCATAAAATATTGCAGCCTAAATAAAGTGCCCAACTTAATTTAATAGCTGTGAACTTATTCATCAATTGTGAGAACCTATGACCATGTCCTCTATGAACATATCCATATGATCATATACTCCACAATTGATCCGGACCTTAGTGTTTGTAAATAATGTGCGAAATAAATGATAAAACACCTCATTTATTAATATTCAGAAAAATTGCATTGTCATAATGTCTTGTTGAAAGGAAACACAAAATAACAAAGTGAAATAACAACTTCCTAAAGTTATAGCAAATCTGGAATCCTCCTAAGACCCATAGATGTAACATGCCTCTCGAACACACGTTCTGGCAAACTCTTAGTAAAAGGGTCAGCAAGGTTCTCGTCTGATGCTATCTTTGCTACCACAGTATCTCCTCTTTTAACTATATCTCGGATCAAGTGGTACTTCCTCTCTATGTGTTTTTGTCTCTTGTGACACCTTGGTTCCTTGGACTGTGTTACCGCCCCGCTGTTGTCACAGTAAAGTGTGATAGGACAGTCAACACCTGGTATCACCTGAAGGTCCGTTAGGAACTTCTTTAACCATGCAGCTTCCTTTGCAGCCTCAGAAGCAGCTACATATTCAGCCTCTGTGGCAGAGTCAGCCACACATGATTGTTTTACACTTCTCCAACAAATGGCACTACCATTAAGGGTATACACATATCCCGAGGTGGATTTTCTTGAGTCAATATCTCCTTGGAAATCTGAGTCCGTATAACCAATAGTTTCAAGGCTCCCACTAGAATAGACCAACATATAATCTCTCGTTCTCTGTAGATACTTGAGTATATGTTTAACTGCTACCCAGTGTTGCTCTCCAGGATCGGATTGGTACCGGCTCACTACTCCCACTGCATAGCAGATGTCTGGTCTGGTACATAGCATAGCATACATGAGACTACCTACTGCTGAAGCATAAGGTACCCTACTCATGCGTTCTCTCTGCTCAGGAGTTTTAGGAGATTGCTTCTTAGAGAGATGAATCCCATGCCTGAAGGGTATAATTCCCCTCTTGGAATTCTCTATGCTAAACCTGGCAAGTATTTTGTCAATGTATTTAGCCTGGGATAATGCCAAAACCCTATTCTTCTGGTCTCGTAAGAGTTTAATACCAAGAACATAATTGGCTTCCCCCAGGTCCTTCATATCAAAATGCTTGCTCAACCAAGTTTTTATGCCTAACAATACCTCTGTATCATTTCCGATAAGGAGTATATCATCTACATAAAGTACCAGAAAAGATACTGCATTACCTTGGATCCTTTTATACACACACGGCTCATCAGGACTTTTCTCAAAACCATAAGACTGAATGGCTTGATCAAATCTGATGTTCCATGATCTATATGCTTGCTTAAGTCCATAAATTGACCTTTGCAACTTGCATATCATTTTTTCTTGCCCTTTGGCTATAAACCCTTTTGGCTGCTGCATTTAGATTTCCTCTTCCAAATTTCCATTTAGAAAAGCAGTTTTGACATCCATTTGTCAAATCTCATAATCAAGATTTGCTGCAACAGCTAAGAGGATCCGGATGGACTTGAGCATGGCAACTGGCGAAAAGGTTTCTTCATAATCTACACCTTCCCTTTGGGAATACCCTTTCGCCACCAATCTAGCTTTGAAGGTTTCAACCTTCCCGTCTGATCCTTTCTTTCTCTTGTAAATCCACTTACATCCAATGGGTCTTACCCCTTCAGGTGCATCTACAAGAGACCAAACTGAGTTGGAATACATATAATCCATTTCATGATTCATAGCCTCAAGCCATTCCTGAGCATCAACATCTCCTAGTGCTTCGTCATAACTTGTGGGATCATCATCTTCATCAAAGATGACATCCTGATTTGACTCACCCAACAAGAGATATCTTACAGGTGTACGAATCACTCTCCCACTACGACCTTGTCGCACTTGATGTTGTGCATCTACGGGGGGTCCATATTTTGTGGGTTAACAATTTCTGGATGAGGACCCTCATTAAGTGGATTAACCAATTCATGATTTTGTTCTTCCATAAGTTCATCATCATGCTGAACATCATCATTATGTTGAACTTCATTATCATGTTGAACTTCTGGTTCTGTATGTGATTCCTGTGTATGTTCATCAGGTATATTTCCCCTCTTTGAACAACCACAGGAATAAAAGCTAGAACCACCTGAGGTTGCATTGAAACTTGATCTGAGACTAACTCATCAAGAATAACCTTACTCCTTGGCTTATAATTTGTCATATAGTCCTCCTCTAAGAAAGTCGCGTGAGTGCTCACTATGACCTTCTTTTCTTTTGGACTATAAAACAACCAACTTCTGGTTCCTTTAGGATAGCCTATAAACATGCATACTTCAGTACGCGAGTCCATTTTATCTGATTTCTGTTGCAAGATATGTGCCGGAGCACCCCAAATCCGAATATGATTCATGGAGGGCTTACACCCTTTCCACAATTCTATTGGTGTCTTTGAAACTGACTTGGACGGTGCTAAGTTCAATAGATACATAGCAATTTCTAAGGCATATCCCCAGAATGAATCAGAAAGAGATGAATAACTGAGCATAGATCTTGTCATTTCTAAAAGGGTTCTATTTCTCCGTTCAGCAACTCCATTCTGCTGTGGTGTCCCTGGAGAAGATAATTGTGAAACTATCCCCTCTTTAATCAGGTAAGACCTGAACTCTCCAGATAGGTATTCACCCCCTTGATTAGATCGAAGAGTCTTAATTTGAACACCAAGATGCTTTTCTGCCTCAGCCTTGAACTCTTGGAATTTTCCAAAAGCCTCAGACTTGTGACGCATCAAGTACACATGTCCAAATCTAGAGTAATCATCAGTAAATGTGATGAAATACTGATACCCGCCTCTGGCCTGGACATTTATTGGTCCACATACATCAGTATGCACCAATTCCAGCTGAAGTGTGGCACGTTTTCCCTTGGCCTTGAAAGATCTCTTTGTCATTTTACCCTCTAAACAAGATTCACATACTGGTATCGGTTCAAAATCCAGGGATTTTAAAATCTCACTTTTGACCAAACCTTGTATCCTGTTAGAGTTAATATGACCCAATCTTAAATGCCAAAGATAAGTTTCATTTGAAACTTTTCTTTTCTTTGATGAATTGACATGCTCAACATCTTTTAATTCAACATGATTAACTTCACAGGGAATAGGATTAAGGAAATAAAGACCATTAAACTTTATACCAGAACAAATAAAAGAAGATGAACTTCTTATAAAAATTGAGGAATTAAACTGAACTGTCAAACCATGTTTATCCAAACAACTAAAAGAAATTAAATTCCTCTGAAATTCTGGAATAAATAAACAGTCTTCTAAAACCAAAGTTCTGCAATTATCAAAAGATAAAACAACTTGTCCCACTGCTTGTGCAGACACAAGCTCCCCATTTCCAAGTTTCAAATCTCTTTGTCCTTTACTTACAGGCAAGCTATGTTTGAACCACTGCAAAGAGTGACAAACATCGTTAGTGGCTCTTGAATCAACGATCCATTTATCATCATGATTCTCCACTAAACAAGCCTCAATCACATGTAAATTACCCATACCTGGTTGTTTCATACGTGGGCAATCTTTCTTCCAATGCCCCTTTTGTCCGCACTTGAAGCACTTGCCTTTTGGCTGCTTCATTGCAACTGTTTTGGCAACTGGAGTACCTGATTTCTTCTTTTTTTTGTTCTTGTTCTTTCCTTTGGGTTTCCCCTTAGGTTTCACAAAACCCTCACCAACAAAAAGTGCATTTCCTTGCTTGACTAGAGATTGTTCAGCACTCTCAAGCTCGTGCATCAATTGAGTGAGATCAAGATTCATCTTATTCATATTATAATTCATCTTGAATTGATTGAAGTATTCAGGCAGTGATTGTAAGAGAAGGTCAACTTTCACTTCTTGTTCAAACCTGATACCATGGTCATCAGCCTTCTTGAAGTTTGCTATCATTGTCAGACAATGATCCCGCACACTTCCTCCAGACATCATTGTCTTGGTGACTGCATTCAGCGCATTTTGCCTTGCAGAGCTGCTAGGCGTAGCAAACATGCCATCAAGAGTCTGGAGCATTGTTGCCCCACTCTCAATCATGCTCACTTGCTCCTGAAGGTGACTAGCGAGATTGGCCAAAATATAGCAGCGAACTGCCACATTCGCCTTCTCCTATCTTTCCTTCTCCTACTGAAATTGAGTCCGAATTACATCAGACGCATCTGCAGCAGGCTGCGTTGGCTTAGGGGTAGTTAGAACAAAGTTGAGCTTTTCATATTGAAGAACAATATCCAAATTAGTTTTCCATTGTTTGTAGTTTGTACCATCCATAGGTTTTTGACTCAAAATAGTAGCTAAAGGATTGAATGAAGACATTTTTCTGAAAAAATGAAAAGCACACTAGTTACAAACCATAATTAACAACAAACAAATATATCGCTAGTAGATTCTAATAACTACTATTTGTTTATTGTTTAACAATCCATTAGTTATCTTTACAAGGCTTACGATGGGCAAGATACTTGTAAAACCAATATTGTTAATTTGGGCCTTCAGTTCCATTGCCAGTGCCTCGATGGGAGGGTTAACAATTTTACCAAAGTTGAATGTATTTAACCATTGTTTACTTTCAAAATTATCTTTAGTGTCCAAGTGTTGCCGACGATGGGCCGTACAAAACTTTACTAAAATTTTGAAAATATTAGGGTTTAATTTAGTGAAATCCGATTTTCCTTATCCGATGGGGCTTCAGCGATAACCATCTTACTAATAAACCCACAATTGGAGTCCGTAGGTTTTAAAATTAAATGTTTAATTTAAAACCTTCACCCATTCAATATTTTAAATTTAGAATTTTCAATTTCCAAGAATTTGTTCAATTTAGAGAAATCATTAGGAGTCTAAAATCTAGTCATGTTTGGCAAAATTTGTTTCACATGACCATTTTAAATAACCCACAAATTACTCAAAATTACAATTCTCTTAGGAAATTTCCTAGATTATTTATCTAGATTTTAATTCCACAATTAATTAATCCAATTATTATTCTAGATTTTAATTTAAAATCATAATAATTGATAATTAATTTAATGGTTATCTAGATTTTAATTCCACAATTAATTAATCCAATTATTATTCTAGATTTTAATTTAAAATCATAATAATTGATAATTAATTTAATGGTTATCTAGATTTTAATTCCATAATTAATTAATCCAATTATTATTCTAGATTTTAAAATAAAAAATATAATAATTGATAATTAATTAGTGGAAAGCCTAAATAATCTCACATAATAACTATCATACTAGTCGATTTAAGACATATAACTACTATGCATTTATGACATGTGATTATGCAACAATATGGCATCTTCCTATTCTATATGACATGTTATTTCTAATCATGTTAATCGCACATATAATTCATACTATTTAATAAATAATTAAATAAATAACTTTAATCCATGGCTTTCCTATAAAATTAAAAGATAAAAAATTTTACAACTTTGGAATTTCTCTTTTGTCCAGTCCATGGTATTTGTCCAAGCCCTTTTAGGGTATCCATGAGCCCAAAAGCCCAAAACCCAATCCTTAGCTAAAAAATTTAAGACATAAAAGAGAAACACTAGCTTTCATTGAAGCCACGTCGTCAACCGAAGTCAGATCATCACCAAACTTCAGGGGAAGGACCGCCACGGAGAGACGAGATCACGGCCGCCGGAACCACCTCAAAAGGAGGTCCCACGCGCCGTCACGCGCTAGTTCTTTGACGGCGCGTGAATTCCATGCGCATCCCTTGTGGCGGCGCGTGGAGGAGCATCTGGGGTCGGGGTTTTTATATTCTCGCTCGTCTTTCCGTTCTCTTTCCAACAATATATGGTTTGTCCAATTCTGAGGTCCAGAGGTCCATGAAAAGTAGCCCGGAAGCGTTGAAAGCTCATCTTCTTGCAATTTCTTGATTTACAACTTTTCACAAATTCAAAAAATTTACATGGAAATTCCGAAAATAAAGTAAAATAGTAAGGAGGAAAACTAATCATATGGGATTAGCCTCCTTGTTACAGGTTAAGAAATACAGGGAAAATTTAACCATGGATTAAAGCCTTTAAAATTAAAACTGGAACCAAATCTGAATTATAAACGAATAATCTTCATGAAATAAATAACAATTATAGAAAAGGATGCCATATTTTCAAGAAAAAAAATTTTCTAAAAGAATCACATGACAAATAAAAGAACATCAAAACTGGGTTCTTTTCCTCATCAACCTGCCTCTGATGCCAATTGTAGGAATCTCATCAGAAAACACGGAAGCGTATTTAACTGATTTGATATAGGAAAATAAGAACCTTCATCGTTTTGATTACCTGGAAAGATGAAACCGGTCTGAAAGCCTCTGCACGAACAGTTCACCAACAATCCTCGTCCGCTCTATGACCGATCTTCCAGACTATCTCTCGAGTAGGATGGGGTGGGTGTGTGGGCAACCGTTCAGATGATGAACGTCTGCCTCTTAGGTCTATTTCTGATGAGCTATCCTACCGAGGCACAGCAGGAGAAAGTTAGAATATATAGAGTTAAGTGCAAGACTTAATCTAACCCTAAGTCTCATGGGCTTTGGTCTCACTAAAGCCCAATAGGGCTTAAGTGACTAAGAGCATATATCCAACAGCATCAAAGTTCCAATGACAACTTAAATAATGAGATTGATTACTTTAGTATAAAGATTACTTGAGCTCAATAAACTCAATTTGACATCATTAACAAGTTGAATAAAGACAATACAACTTAAGTATAACGATTGACAAATTGTGATCCTGAAATTCTATTAGGCTATACTCAACTTAAGTCAACTTGTTAATGACATTTGATAGGCTTAAAATTATATTAAATCATGAATATATGTATAAGAGAAATTAAGAGAGAGAGTGTTATGATATTTACCAAGATATGCAAATGCAGCAAGAAGGGCAAGCAGGAGAGCTAACTTGTAGCAAGTGTTTTCCATTGTGATGATTCCTTATTTCTCACAATTATTCAACACAATTCCAATGTGTTCTGCTTGCTAGGCTGGCTCCTCTTACACATATTTATAGTCAAATGAAGGGTCTGGATAGTCATTTTAGGACCCCACAAGGTTTTTTGGAAAATAATTCTAGATTCTAAATTCTATTTCCATCATGAACTTATAAATTAATTATTACCATTCTGATCAGATTTATAAGTCTTTTTTAAATAAATTATACATACTAAGGAGAGGTAGTTAATTCAATCATTATGAGATAAATTTTACACTTTGCTTTCATTTATGAATGAGTATTTTTCAACTCTTTTTTCTCTCTTTATTTTTATTGGTGTGATTAATATGGGAAAAATTGTCAAAATCTCATTTACTACTCTGAAACTGGACTTATAAATAAGACCAATTTTTTTTTATCAAAAGAAACTTATAAATAAGACTAGAGTGGTATCTTATAGAGAGAAAATATTTTAGGAATAATACTTAATAACTCTCATATATATGTTTGTTAAGAAATTAAGGAGATGGATATTACCACTTTGATCTTATTTATAAGTCAAAATTAACTAATTCTCACATACCAAGGAGAGTTAGTTAACTCATTAATTATGATCTAAATTTCTAATTTTGCCCTTATTTATAATTGGTTCCAAAAATTAATATGAATAAATTCTTTTTGTTTATTGTAATTAATAAAGACAAGAAGGAGAGCTAACTTGTAGGAAATCTTTTCCATTGATATGATTCCTTATTTCTCACAATTATCCAACACAATTCCAATGTGATCTGCTTGGCTGGCTCCTCTTAATTACACATATTTATAGTCAAATGAATGGCCTGGATAGCAATATTAAGACCCAACAAGATTTTGGAAAATAATTTTAGGTTCGTCATTCTAATTTAATCTTTTCAAAGTTTTTTAGGAATAATACTTCATGCTTTTATACATAAGGTTATCAAGTTCACGAGTTTAAGAAAACTCGTGATAGTGACATAAATCATATCATTTACTTAAATTGTAAACTCGTAAAAGTTTATTTTTATCAATAAATATGTATTAATAATATATATATTTAACTAATTAAAATATATAAAATGACAATAATTTGATTTGAATATATTTTAAATCCAAATAATTGAAATTAAATCTATCAACATTCAAAATATATCATGCTTATATCAAAGATACTTCTATAAAATTCATATATAAAGCTATTACGCATTATCAAATAAAAAAATTTAGCCTAAGTTTAAGAATGAGTTATTTTGATTTTGTAATTTAGAAACATAAAAACCGTAAACTCTATATATGAATTAACGAGTTTGACAACAATGCTTATACATTTGTTCAAAAATTACGGAGATGGATATTATTGAAATTTTCAATTCATAAAAATTGGATAAACCATGGGAACTTGATCTTCCTTATCAAATAAACGCAAAAGGAAAATTTTATACTATTTTAATTTATTTGCACTATTGAATTTTTGTCCAAGTAATGTGCTTGAAATATGGAAATGCCGAAAGATTCTTATCTACACACTCACAGAGAAATATAGCAATCAAGCAATTATTAAATATTATAAATGAAAGATAGTAGCCGAAATGCATAATCATTATGCACATAAAAAATATTCCTTGCTAACAAACTATGCTTTCAAATGGTTCATTGGATGAAAAATTTAGAGAGCGTGAACAAAGAAAAATCGTGTAGATTAATTAATTCCATACTTTTTAAAAGGCTAATAACAATCAAATTCATGGATTTTTGCCATCTGTTTTTGTAAAATGAGTACGTGATGTATGATGTCATAACATACCAAGGAAAGAATCAGTGATGTATGTAATTATGCTGTGACTGACTCATTATGTATCGTCCTACGTGTTTTCTGAAATTTGAAGTATGTGACCAACAAACATGCCTAAAATGGTAAGATAAAATAACTGAATATTAGAAAACGAATGATTTTATAATTTGCAAAAGTATTAAAAAAACAAAAAAAGGAGATTAACACATATATGAAATGATAGTAATTATAACTCCAATATAGAACATATTTTATAATGCAATTTACATTACAAACTATATCTTGTATTTAAGACTAGAGGAGTACTTCACATAGACTTTTTTAAAGGCTTTTCATTATGCATTTGAATTAGCAGTATAAACTATTTTTCTATCGTGATATATGATATATGTGATAAACAACAACAACTCAATCAGACTTATTATTAGTGTTCAACTTTAAGATACATCTAGGAAGACGTATAGAACTGCTTAGTGTTCAACTTTTTGCGTAGTGCATCCGGTGTCCCAGGGCAGGCCATCTTTCAGGCACATCAACGACCCCAGACTAATCCGGACCGAGACCAGGTTGGCCCCTTTCGGGGGGAACCCTCTACCACCTACGCACGCTATATTCCCACGTCTCGAACTCAAAACCCGTGGTTAAGTTAGGATAGCCCCTTACCAGCTGACTTAAGCTTAGTGTTCAACTTTAAGATCTATCTGGGAAACGTATAGAACTGCGAACATCACTTTGGGCCCACTACAAAGTTAGGAAAAGCCCACTTGTACTTTAAGCAATATTATGGTCTGAAACTCAAAATGGGCTTCACAATGAACAAAGAACTATTCGGCTTAAAATTTGGATTGGAGCTCAAAACGTTGTACATGTGCTCCTTCGTAAAACATAAACATTGGGCTTTGCTTTGGACAGGGGCCGCGCGAACGCAGGCCCCCTCTCCCACAAATTATGACGTAGGCTCCACCATTTAGGTAGACCTTAGGCTTGTACCCCTCCAAAGTGCAATGGAGGTCACAGGCCTAGGCTATGGGCCTTAATGATCGCCCATTAACCCCGTCCAGGTAAGTATGTCGTAACAGTGCCCCTTCTCTTCATTTTATACTCTCTCGATGTCTCCCAATTATAATCTGTCCGATGTGGGACTCTCAACACGTTAATGCATGTGTGAGTATCAGCTCGTCTTCCTTCTTAGTTAATTCATCCCTATCAACTGGGCATTTCTATTTTCCCTTGCTTTGTCAGCGACACAGTGTGACGCTTGCTGAAAAATTACAGGAACTTAATTTGTGAATCTCTAAAATAAAATAAATAAAATTCCATATGTCAGCTAAGAAAAGTAGTTCAAATTCTGTATTACTTCTTTTATTTTTGTGGTATTACATGTGTTTATAAGCACTCTTCCAAACATTGGCATACCTTTTCCTTCATCTCACCCACCAAAAATAAATAAATTGTGGTTTTTAGCGGTTAAAATAATGTATTTCTAGCAGTTTTAACTACTAAAAAACAAATTATTGCAAACAGTTTTTAAAAACTACCACTCACATAAATAGAACTGTTATTGTATTGGTAGCGGTTTCGTCACACCGCTATAAGGTGCGTATGTAGATAACACATTATCTAAGCAGCTTGTAGTGATTTTAAAATCGCTACAAACGTTGGCACCAAAATTTTGCGGACATTTTGGTGTGGGGGGAAATGAAAATTGAAAATTTGGAGCCAACATTATAGAGGTTTGAAACAGCTACTAAGTACATCCAAGAATTTAAAAAAAATTAGTGCCAAAATATTTGTAACAGTTATGAAACTGCTACTAATATTGGATGAAATTTCAAAAGTTTCACCAAAAAATTAATCTAAATCTAAATCTATATTTGTCACAATTTGAAAACCACTACTAAATATTGCAGAAATTAAAAAAAACAAAAAAATAATTTGAGTTCATTGTTAAAATATTATGTTGAATATTTTATTATTTAAATAAAAATTTAAATGATAGTAATCAATATATGAGAAGAATGATTAAATTAAGTTAAATAAGTATAAATATTATGTAGGTTTAATATTAACAATGTTAGATAATAAGGACTTATGTTGTCCACTAGATGTTATTTGATTATGGAAGGAATGTTGAAAATGTTGGAGAAAAGTGCTTAAATTTATGTAGGAGAAGAAAAAATCATTAGAATAAGTACTATAAGAAGGAAAAAAATAAAAATAAAATGTTGAAATAAAATATTTCAAAAAAAAAAACATATTTGATTGGTTGCCTGGCTCTTCAGAAAAGCTTTCACTAGATGAGAGAAAATCATTAGACTAACGCTTTTTGTAGGGGTTTATATTTGTAGTGGTTGAGGTAACAGTGTTTGAAGCGGTTTTTCAAAACCGCTTTAAATATTGATTGGATTTTTTTAGGAAAAATATATTAATTGAGCTTTATGAGAACAAAAGTTACATTTTTAATTATTTTCCGTTGCCATCCCTACAAAAAAAATGTGTGGAGAAAATGTTAGTCGTGAGTTTATTATTTTTTACAAAAATTAAATTTAAATTAAATGATAATAAAGCATAACTTGTAAAAACACACTAAACTATAAATCCCCGCGTCTTTCGTCTTTGACATAACAAACTTGGTGTGCCTCTAACGCAAAAAGATATAGCTCATCATCTTCAAATTGACTGGTTTAAATTGACTAGGAGAAATTTATTAATGTGATACCTAAGTCGCTAGTTGTAAGTCTTTGAGAAGTTATTGTATTTGCCTACAATCACTTTAACAATGTCATGATGAAATGACCTTGGTAATTTAGTTCAACGACATTAAGAAGCATTCCATAATAAGGGACGCCTATCTTGCCATTACTATTGGTCACATAATCCCTTGTCCCAAAAGTTCTATAAACATCCAAGTTTAGAGTTAACAACCCTTAATCTCCTAAAAATATGCAAAACTTGAAACCATTGACATTGTATGCTGTAAATCTTTTTGCATGGTCAAGAGGACCAATTGCGAGAGCTCTAAAATGTGGTGAGTGTGAGTTGTGTTCATTTAGTATTCTGTGTACAAACCTACTTGAAAATTCTCGTGGACCTTTTTGTCAATTTCAATGGATGTTTGTGTACAGGTCTAAGTTGATGCTTCAAATGACTTTTGAATTTCCTACAATTAATCATGAGATTGTGATTATGAAATGTATGTAAAAAAATGTAAGGAAATATATAGAATAACATGTGAGTGTACAATTCTTACTGAAAAAAGGATTCAACTTGAGTTCAATTAATCAAGACATGTCTATGTGTTTGCAACTTCTCAATAGATGTTAGTTTGAAGTTCTCATTTCCTCCAACTCGTTTACCAACATGAGGGATTAACAACTCTCTTGATGATGACTCAGGTTTAGGATAATCATCTACACAAGGCAATCAGTTGAAAGATGTCTCAATGTCATCAAAATACCTTGAACAAAAATACAGGAACTCATCCCCTATATAACCTTCTGGGCTCACTTTATTTATGTAAGATTACAATTTCACAAGAAACCTATAAAGCAAAGAAGGAAAAATGTTAATAAATGCTTAAATGTGTGACTAGAAAATTTAGAAATTAGTGATGATGCACATATGTAAAATGAGTACCTCTCAATAGGTTACATCCATCGATATTGAACTGGGACAGCGAGCTTTGTTTCATGAACAAGGTGTATTAGATATGATTAGTTTTGATGATATCAAATATAGATGCTAATATTAAAGAGCAAAAAGTTCGCATAATATAGTTATCTTATACATTGACTAATTGTTATGTTTAATGTAGTTTAGTTCAAGTTGAATTGTGGAAAACGATCAAAAGAAGAGATTAAAGAAAGAAGAACTTGCAAAATATAATGGGAATACTAATATTCAAGTTTCTAGATTTGATATTAGAAGTCTCTATGATTAAATAGAAGTTGGAATGACTTAATTCATAGTTAAAATGAGTTATTTCAAGCTTTACCATGAATAGTGATTGTTCAGCTACAGTACATCACTCTTAGGCCTCACTCAAGTGACTTCAATAGTTTTTTGCGAGGGATGCACTGTAAACTCGAGTGGAACCTGATGTAACTCAAGTGAGAACACTATTCCAGCATACTTTGTTTAGCTTTATTCTTCGTTCAGCATGGACAATGTTCACTAATTTGGTCATATCTTTTGAACCACAAATTTGATTGTCATGAAACTTATTTCATGTAAAACTATACTCTTAATGAGACACACAAACACTAACATCAAGCTCAAAGGCTTTAATATGAAAGAGATATGAGATTCGAAAATTGACACTAGAATTTTTCACTTTAGTTTATAACAGGTTAAACAATTTGAATGTATGACACAAAATACACATAAAATTGAGTGAAACTTCTTGTATATGAAGCTAGCATAAAAAAAAATAGTTTCAACAACATCAAGATCATGGTCAATGAAGACCAACAGGAAGAGATATGAATTTTAGAAGTTCACAGTCGTATAAAGATATTGCAAGATACTGCTTCAGACTAGCTGTTATGAATGTGGTAGAAAATTTTATAATACATATGTACAATGAATTTTGAGCTTATTATTTTTGCATTGGAAAGAATACTTGAAGATATTTCTGGGGATAGATTATTTGCCAAATTTAGAGTTATATTAGAAAAGTTATGCTCACTGCAAGTTGACTTTTGTATGGAAAACTACCTATGTTTTAAAAGTCACTTGTTAATATTCTGAGAGTTGAAGCAAATCATTTAAGTGAAAATGATCACTCATAGGAGTTTTGCAAGCCACTCACAATATTTTCTATGATTTATAACTTTTCACTCAAGTGAGTAAATTATCACTCGAATGATGGTGTTAACTTTTCACTCAACATCATGATAAAGATTTCCTTGTTCAGTTTTGTTAGGGTGAACTTTGCTAGTTGAAATTTGTCATGCCCATCTGACCACGTGTCTTCATGAACTTCCATAGCTCGTAAATCTTTCCTTGTTTAAAGATTATCTTTTGACTTGCCGGGTTTGTTAAGCAGCGTGTATAGCACATTGTCGCATACATTTTCTTCAATGTGCATGACATCAAAACTATGTCAAAACAAATTAAATTTCTAGCATGGAAGAGTGAAAAAAATGCTTATCTTTCATTATTTTTGAGGACATACTTACCTTCATTTTTCCCTCTACTGCTTTTACCACTACCCCATCTACTAGTGCTCCCCCAAAGAATAGGTTTGGGGGATGCTCAGCCTCCTTCCCCTTGCCCTTATCTCTCCTGGAAATCATAATAACATCAATTATTATTAAATAATTAAAAATATTACCAATATTTATAACAAAATTATCATAATAGGACTAACCTCAAGTGCCTAACTTTTTAAACGCTTGACCAAAACCTAAGACTTGAAGCAAAATCTTTTAGAGCATGAGAGAAATAAATTTTTTAAAATGAGGAGAAACAACGCTTATATAGTCTTGAGATTTGTAGTGGTTTTACAAAAAAAAACCACTTCCTCAACCGTTAAAAATCATGAAACCCTACCTCATGCAACATGAAAGTTTATAGTGATTTTATAAAACTGCTACCAATGTGCAAACCTTTTACATTTTATAGTGGTTATTCCTCAGAATTGCTACAAATATGCAACCTTTTGTATTTTGTAGCTGTTCTTGTCTTATGAACCGCTACAAACCCTCCACCATCTTTTAAAAAATAAAATTGCATCATATGTGATATTAAACATCTATAATTGCCAATGCTTGCAATATGAGGGATTAGCAGTTTTTTCACATATTAACAGTCTAAGCATCAGTGATTAAAATGATTGCATTTGGGGTGAAGGAAACGATTAATATTTGTTATGAATTATGATTTATTTTTATTAGCTTCATAGTCCACTTAAACGATAAGCTGTGTTGGAGATATTAGTCTCAATTAGTTGTTATTAATCATGTCAGCCTCTATATAAAGAGAGAACTAGTGCAATATGGATTGTGAAGAAATGTGGAATAGCAAGTTCCAACATTGTAAAGAGAGAGGGTAACATTTATATGGTAATGACCCTCAGAAATGTTGATTTGTCTCTTATAAATAATTAGTTGTGATTAATGAAGTTATTCACGGTTTGCTTAACGAGTTGCATTTGAATTATGATTCCAATTATTTTGGAGTGAAAATTCCATACGCGCGCGCACATATATATATTTCATATTTATCTTTTCGGGGCAAAAAAAAAAAAAAACTTGCAAGAAATAAGAAGACCTAAATCTGCTCTGAACAACTCGGAACCAGGTACATTGAATTCATAATCACATACATGTATATGAAACCAAAGCATGGTTTTAATGGCATGTTAATGCTAATAACATAATTATTAATTAGTTTTTGGAATATTAATGATGGTGAACGCATTCACAGTTACAGTGCTTGCCGTGGCATAAGTTGGCACCGTAAAATCCAGGAGAGCACCTCAATACAATCTTGCACTGACCCACCCCACATAATTCCCCATTTACGACGTCGTTCTTCCTCTCGCTAATCTCACTTATCATGCCTACTCCTTTCTCAGATGCTTGTAAGCACGCACATTCACGATATATAGGAGCTGAATAAAGAGTTTATTTTAGTCCTAATTATAAAGTATATAATATCTTAAAACACTGTCTTACAAATTTTTTGTATTTTCTTTTTTTGTGCAAAGTAAGCTTATTGATTGTACATGGTAAGTGGGTTTTTCTCAAAGGAGTAGCTACAATACAAATGATAAAAAATGGTATTTTACAAAAACACAATGTGCATGCATTTGTTTTATATATATGTATAATTAAGTAAACTAATTTTCTTAATATACACAAATAGTTATTCAATTCTTATATTACAGATAAGAGAGGATATATAGTCTCACTGTAAGAAATACCCAGCTTTACATATAAACTGGCTTATAAATAAAACTTGTTGTCTAATAGAAATAAATATTAATGCTTCAAACAATATTAATTTTTTCGGACGATTTTGCCTGGGCAAATAAAGAGATGGAAATGGAGAGAGTACTATGCGTAATAATAAGCAGAAAGAGGAAACCTAACTTGGGGGAAACTTTGTCCATTATGTTCAAGTAGCAAAAAATTGTGGTGATCTGAAAATTAATCTTGGAAAGTTTTGCTTCTTCTTGCTTTTCGATTAGAACGTGTTAGATTCAACACACACACATATAGGAGAGGAAAAGTATTGGTATGAGATGTGTTAACTACTAATGCAGAGCGGTTATTTGTTTGAGAGTTTTATGGCATATATGTTGATGTTTTGATATGGTGATAAACAGACTAGAATTAAGAGTCAACTTATTTCTTTGATCCTTTCCATTCATTTTATAAGGATTTTTAACCATATCTATAAAATAAGAAAAGTTGTTGAAAGTAGATGAAACCTACCGAAGGGTTAAGAAAAAAAATGTTTTTGAGTTTTCAAAAACTGCTTCTATTTTAGGCCAAAATCTACAAAACGACATATATTTTTGGGTTATTTGCATGGTGTCATGATTTTTTAAAGTTTAAATTTTTTTACATTAATCAAAACCCATGTGATTAATTTCAAAAAATTTAGGTGTTTACATACAAAATCACCTTAAACTTTAAGATAGCTGCATAGAACTCAAAATTAATGGCACTTCCTATTGTATCTTAACAACAAAATTAATGGCTATTAAAACTTAAAACATCAAAGAAGTTAAATTTAAATTTTCAAACATCCAAGGGATTATGTACCGTACCAAAAATTTGGAAGTGGTAAAATCTAAAGTTATTAGCATCAAAATAATGATAAAGAAATTAGTCATACAAGTGGCGACAGAAGTTTAAAAAAGTTTCCTTTCTTTTATATTTATTGTATAACTAGTTTTAACCATTTTTTTTAATCAACGGTTCACTGTCTCTCATAAAAAAATAATAGAGGATTGTTGTCCCTATTATAGAGGCATTGGCATGATTATATTACGAACCATACATATAAGTCATAATTTTTAGGATGAGGCCGGTCCTTCTTATAAATTATAATTTGTACTTGTTAAAAAATTTAATTTTTTTTTCTACTTTCCCCAATATTACATATCTCTCTCATATCTTTTTCGCTTTTTTCTCTCTTATACTCACCCTCTCCATGAATAGGGGATATTCAAAAAATAAATTTCATTTCTTATAGACATTTATAGCATTTAACCAATATTTTTCATTTACATATAATTCGGTTATTCATTAAATTATACAAAGCACCAGATTTAACCAACTTTAATCTATGGCCATACAAATAATAAATAATTTGTCAATTTCAAGTCACGTGTTGTAACATCCCACTTTAAAAACAGTAAAAATGATGGGAAATTTTTTTTTTTAAAAAAAAATACGGTGATCAGAGTAAAACATTTTTCATAAGCAGAGTAACTGAATTCAAAATACATAACCATAGTGTAATCTCATTATACAGTCATCCCAAAAGAAGATAGTTTCTAACAGTATATACAAATATAAACTGATAAACTTCTTCAGCCCTTCCATACCATCCACCAGCCTCTACCGTCACTCTCTCGGTACTCCCGACCCTGAAGCTACAGCTGAGATCCAATTACCAATTGGATCTCAGGTAACGGTTAACCTTATGCTCAAATAAAACAGTATATTGATAACAACGTTAACATAATCACATACAGCAGAATATCACTACATAAGCACACAGCAGATGTATGATCAAATAATGGCAGAACATAAGCACAAAGCAATATGTAAAGCCCCACATAATGGTTGCACATATCCAGTGCTACGAAGGCCTATCGTGTCCTCAGCGCTAGGCAAACCCAAACGGCATTATCATGACTATAATCCGTAGTAAGCTGTAAGATAACTGACAACCCTAAACAGAGTTTCAGTATCTAGCATGTCTATCACATATATGTATATAAGCAGCATAAGTGTTAAGGTTACAATACGCGTCCGTACCTCCGTTGACGACTTTTAACACTTCCGTCAAATTCACGGTACGTTTGACAGCGGCTCGACAGGGGTGACAGCGGAAACAGCGGTTCGTGATTCTGGGTATCCTATAAGGATAACATCACCAGTATGAATATCTAAGACCATAACAGGCATTTTTAGGTACATATTACCATTTTGCCCTTAGTTAGCCTTTTTAGCGGTGTTTCGCCAGAGCTTCGTTGTTCCGACTTTTTACTTCCAAAATTTTTGCTATAATCTTTTCTATAATATTTTTCTAAGATAATTATCATATTTATTCTAAAAACATGATATCTAAATCATCTTGAAAAATTAAGACTATCCTAACACTTTTACTATAATTATTGAAAGAACTACTGAACTAAAGACTTGGGACCGAAGACTTACTCAGAACTTCGCTGGGATTTTTCTCCGGACTCCTCCTTCTTCCTTTCTCTCCAAATTTTTGAAAATGGCAAGAGGATTTGGTGTGGAGAGAAATGAGAGAAATGAGAGCTATTTATAGAAAAAGGGAGTGACATTTTCGTAATTTCGCTGAACTTTGTCTGGTCGAATTCTGACCGTTGGATCGCACTTTTGCTAGGTGGATTAATCTTGGCCCTACACCTCAAAACCGTCCTCTCCCTCTTGCTAGAAGACAAATTTGATGATCTCATCCTAGCTGCATCATCCTCTTGCTTTATCTGATAAATTCCCGGTTCGGTGTCCGGTTCGCGTAATTCCGTAAAATCTCAAAATTCCGAGAATGACATGCTGAAGCTTTTTACTTCCTCTTTCAAATGTCATATTTTAACTGGATTTCTGATCCTGTTAGGGACATTCCGTTATCAGCTGAAAATCCTCGATTTTCGTGTCCAATTCCAGAAACAATTTTGGCCGGTATTAGCTTCTGGATAAAAATCCACTGACCAATAATATGCTCTGGTTTTTCCCTACTTATGCCCGTATTGCCACAACGGTTTGACTTTCTAAGAGCTCCTATTTTGATTATCTGCTTAATTTCTTCAAAATACCCTCCTATCCGGATCTCCAAATTGCTCTATCGGTTACAGAAATGAATTCGGAGACCGGCTATCTCGGGATAAAATTTCACTCGTCCGTAATATGCTCTGACTCCAATAACCTAGTTCACTGTTTTCTATGTAGGATTTTATTTCTATCCGTTCTTGTTTTCCTGTCCATTTCTTCTCCTGATTATTATATGATTTTCTTTTTAACACATGTTAAATCTTATATTATTATTATATCTAAAAATCTTCTCATCCTTATCCCTCCTATTTTTTTTTCGGCCAGCCCTCTTTTTTTTTTTCCAACATATATTATATTTATCTTATATTTATCTTTTCACAAAATTCCCTTATTGGTCCAAAATGAATTTAGGCTTATAAAATTCCCAAAAATTACTTAATAAATCCCTTAATATTTTCTAATAATTTTCTTAATTAAAACTTATCATTTTCTCATAACCATTTTATTTACATCAATAATCTAAGTTTTTATGCAAATTATTAACAATTTTAGAATCTATTTTGATTTCTAGAATACTTTTTAAATTTTCCTTCTTTTATTTTCATAGGAAATATTTTATTAAATTGTCTAAATTATGGATAATATGTTTTTCTAAATTTTTCATAATTATTCCATGTCTTTTTGAATTTTCTATAATTTTCTCGAAATATTTTATGGCTTTAAATGTTATTTTTTCACATTTTTGACAATAAATTTCCTTCAATTTTTTATAATTTATTTCTTTGAGCAAAACTAATCCTATAATATGTTGAGACAAAAAATCTCCATAAATAGACATTTTTATTACTATAATACAATTTTTCAGATAATGACTATCCGGGTATTACACGTGTAAAAAAAAGTGAAAATATCATTTAGAACCCGAAAAAAAAATGATGTCATATAAATGATATAAATGATAGTGACTATAGTAAGACAAAGGATGCAAATGTTATCCGGAATAATTGGGCATAAAGCGTCTGTAGGTGGTTTTTTAAGTTCGCCGTCAAATCCCAGGGTTGATCAATGGTAGTTATTTACTTCTCAATGGGAACTTTTCTAATTTTATTTTTTAATTATGATCTAAATGATATTCTCCCACAAAAAATACATCTTTTGGGAAATCTTAGAGAAAAAAATGGATTACATCATTGAGACTGGTAACAATAATTGTAGTTTATGCAAGCAACGTCATTTAACATTAAAATAAGGCGAAACATATGATTCTAACCAATCAATGTCTCACAAATTAACATGTGTCTGTAGAGAGAGAAGAATAGGAAGCAAAGATTTTATTTTATTGAACTGGTAGTACCTTATTTAAGGTATTTATTTCAAAGACACGACTAGATAGGCAGTACATTGGTAACAATAACACAACTAATCATTAACACATCTACACTCGCCATTTACGCACATAACATGCCCATCTATACAGCGTAAGGATCGGCAAGCCGAAACATAATTTTGTGGAGTGCAGCTGATTAAAACATGACCAAATCCTTCTCCATCATTGTCCACTGCCGAAAGACCTGCCCAATCATATTCCAAAAAATAATTTATTGAGAATTATATTAAATCATGAATATATGTATAAGAGAAATTACGAGAGAAAGTGTCGTGATATTTACCAAGACATGCAGATGCAGCAAGAAGGGCAAGCAGGAGAGCTAACTTGTAGGAATTCTTTTCCATGTCGATGATTCCTTATTTCTTACAATTATTCAACACAATTCCAATGTGTTCTGCTTGCTTGTCTGGCTCCGATCTTATACATATTTATAGTCAAATGAAGGGTCTGGATAGTAATTTTAGGACCCAACAAGGTTTTTGGAAAATAATTCTTGATTCATGATTCTATTATGAACTTATTAGTTAATTGATATATTCTATAGAGAAAAATATTTTAGGAATAATACCTAATTAGTCCCGTATATATGTTTGTTCAGAAATTAAGGAGTTGGATATTATTGAAATTTTTCGAACCAAACAAGGTTTTGGAAAATAATTTTATGGTATCTTCTAGAGAAAATGTTTTAGGAATAATACTTAATGCTCTTATATGGAAAGTTGTCAAATTCACGAGTTTAAACAAATTTATGACTCATAGGAGTTTACTTTTATAAATAAATATGTATTAATATTATATAACTAAATAATTAAAATATAAAGTGACAACAATTTGATTTAAATATATTTTAACTCAAAATAATTGAAATTAAATCTATCAACATTTATAATTTATCATGCTTATCAAAGAAAATTTTATAAAATTAATATATAAAGCTACAGCGCATTATCAAATTGAAAAATTTAGTCCAACTTTAAGAGTGGATTAACACGATTTTATAAGTTATAGACGTAAAAACAACAAATTCGATATATAAACTCACAAGTTTGACAACAATGCTTATATGTTTGTTTAGAAAGTAAGGAATGGACATTATTGAAATTTTTATGGCAAATTTTTAAATTTTCAATTCGTAAAAATTGAATAAACCATGGGAAATTGATCTTCCTTATCAAATAAACGCAAAAGGAAAATTCTATACTATTTTAATTTATTTGCACGATTGAATTTGAATCCATGTGATGTGCATGAATGATAATGGAAATGCTGAAAGATTCTTATCTACACACCCATTTGGTAATATAGCAACCAAACAATTATTAAATCTTATAAATGAAGGATGAGTAGCCCAAATGCCTAATCATTATGCACATAAAAAATATTCCTTACCAACAAACTATGCTTTCAAATGGTTCACTGGATGAAAATTTAGAGAGGGTGAACAAAGAAAAATCGTGTAGATTAATTAATTCCTTACTTTTTAAAAGGCTAATAACAAACCAAGGAAGCAATCAAATAGATGGAAAGGGGGATAATTGGATTTTTGCCATCTGTTTTTGTAAAATGAGTACGTGATGTATGATGTCATAACATACCAAGGAAACAAAATCAGTGATGTATGTAATTATGCTGTGACTGACTAATTATATATCGTCCTACGTGTTTTCTGAAATTTGAAGTATGTGACTAACAAACATGCCTAAAATGGTAAGATAAAATAACTGAATATTAGAAAACGAATGATTTTATAATGCAACATGAAAGTTTGTAGCGATTTTACAAAACCGCTACCAATGTGCAAACCTTCTACATTCTGTAGTGGTTATTCCTCAAAACTGGTACAAATATACAACCATTTGTATTCTGTAACAGTTCTTGTCTTATGAACCGCTACAAACCTTCCACCATCTTTTAAAAAATAAAATTACATCATAAGTGATATCAAACACCTCTAATTGCCAATGCTTGCAATATGAGGGATTAGTAGTTTTTTCACATATTAACAGTCTAAGCATCAGTGATTAAAATGATTGCATTTGGGGTGAACGAAACGATTACTATTTGTTATGCTCTTCCGATGATTTCTTTTTGTTAGCTTCATAGTCCACTTAAACGATGAGCTGTGTTGGAGATATTAGCCTCAATTAGTTGTTAATCATGTAAGGCTCAATATAAAGAGAGACCTAGTGCAATATGACTTGTGAAGAAATGTGGAATAGCAAGTTCCAACATTGTAAAGAGAGAGGGTAACATTTATATGGTAATCACCCTTAGAGATGTTGATTTGTCTCTTACAAATAATTATTTGTGATTAATGAAGTTATTCACGGTTTACTTAACAAGTTGCATTTGAATTATGATTCCAATTATTTCGGAGTGAAAATTACAAACACACACACACACATATTTCATATTTATCTTTTTGGAAAAAAAAAAAATCTTGCTAAAAATAAGAAGACCTAACAATTATTAAATATTATAAATGAAGGATGAGTAGCCCAAACGCCTAATCATTATGCACATAAAAAATATTCCTTACAAACAAACTAGGCTTTCAAATGGTTCACTGGATGAAAAATTTAGAGAGGGTGAACAAAGAAAAATCGTGTAGATTAATTAATTCCATACTTTTTAAAAGGCTAATAACAAACAAAGGAAGCAATCAAATACATGGAAAGGGGGATACTTGGCTTTTTCCATCTGCTTTTGTAAAATGAGTACGTGATGTATGATCTCATAACATACCAAGGAAACAAAATCAGTGATGTATGTAATTAAGCTGCGACTGAGTCATTATGTAACGTCCTACGTATTTTCTGAAATTTGAAGTACGTGACTAAACAAACATGCGTGAAATGGTAAAGATAAAATAACTGAATATTGAAAAATGAATGATTTTATACTTTGCAAAAGTTTTTTTTTTTTAAAAAAAAAAGGAGATTAACGCATATATTATACAATAGTAATTACTTCGCATTGACTGTTTTTTTTTAAGGCAAAGCTTTTCATATAAATCAAAAACATAAAGTTGTTTTCTTCATTTGTTTTCTCAAGTAGAAAGTTTACACTGAATATCAATTTAAACCTTTTTTATATTAGTGCACACTTGGATTAACTTTTGGAGAATAATTTTTATGATTTAAGGTAAGTATGTGAAAAAAACTTTATCTCGACTTGTAGAAAAAAAAAAAAAGCTTTTAAACATGCATCCTGATATATAGTGTATGCCTAATTGTTGGAAAAAGATAATAATTGAAATTTTTCAAAAATATTTGCATCATATGTGATATCAAACATCCTCTAATTGCCACTTCTTGCAATCTGAGGAATTAGTAGTAGTTTATTCACCTATTAACAGTTTAAGCATGAGTCATCAGTTATATCACTACAAAAAAATTGACTTTCGGCTGCGACTGAAAGTATGAAAGTCGCCGCTAAACACTTTTTGATTGTCGCCGCTGTACTGCTGTCGATGATACTTTTGGTAGCGACATTCTTTTGTCGCCATTGAAAGTAGACTATCAGCAGCGACTTTTTGTCGCCGTTGAAAGTGCATTAGAAGCCACCACAGGGAAAGGCGCGGCTGAAACCAGAGTTTTAGTGGCGACAATTGTCACTGCGGATACTATTTTCAGCGGCGACAGTTGTGTCGCCGCTGAAAAATGTATCAGTGGCGACTATTTGTTGCCACCGATACTGTCTTCAATGGTGACATTGCGTCGCCATTGAAAGACTTATTATTGGCAGCGACAATTTTGTCACCACGGAAGAGTGCATCAGTGGCGACAAATATCGCCGCTGATACACTTTTCAGTGGTGACATTGCGTCGCCACTGAAAGACTTATTATTGGCGGCAACAATTTTGTCGCCGCGGGAGAGTGCATCAGTGTGTTATTTATTTATTTTTTGGCTCCTAATTTTTTTTTATAAAATATAAATTGATAAAATTACCAACTGTACTACTATTAAAACCTATATCATATTGATTAAGACCATAAGAAATTTGAAATTAACAATGATACTAATATAAATGTTCAAATTTAACATCAAATATTTAAATTTTGTTTTTCCATTGGAAGAAACATCAAACATAAAACTATGAAGACTGATCAGTTTGTGGGACAGGAAGGCTAGGAGGAGATGAAGTAGGAGCTGCTACTTGCCCCTGTTGCATTAAGATAGATAGAATCCTCTCCTCCATTTGTTTCATCTTCAGATCAAATTGTGCACGTTCTTCTGCGCGCTCTGCTTCCACTCTAGCACGTTCATCTGCGCGCTCTACTTCTATCTTTGCATGCTCCTCCTGAAATTTTTTATCAAATTCCTCAAGCAATTAGGTACGCACATTTTCGACAGCCGAATTATCAAAGGAGTGAGAGCGATCTCTCTTCCTCAATGGCTCTGCTCCATACCCTTTTCCTCTTACATACCCAGATCTTTCACCAAGAACAGCTGTCAATATTTCATTAGAGGTCATTCGAGCATCAACCTCTACTTCTTCTTGTTGTTGGTGAAGTTCTTGCAACTTAGCCTACAATTAAAGCATGAAACAAATGACATAAAGAATTATTGAAGTTGGTATAACATTAAAACACAATGCATATGTGTATTTGCTCAGATTGTGGATCCGCCCACTCTAACTGTCCATCTACTTTCTTCCTAATGTATATGATATGGTACAATTGGTCAGGGGGTGCAGGCTATCTAGTAGTGGGGTCCCTCTACAAAGCATGATATACAAAGATGACACATGGTACAATTTAAGATAAAAAATGATTCAAAACATAAACTAAAGTGAAGAGAGATTGAACTTACTGTAGCAAAGTTAATCTCCTCAAATGATAGACAACCACAAGTATGCTTTGTTACTTGTTTTTCTCGGTTGCTCTTGTTTCTTTGACTTTTTTTCTACAAAAAAAAAAATAGTAAAAAAGAATTAATGACTAAAATAAATATATGATTCATTTAAAAGGATAGAAAGGTACTATGAACACGTCAGTCTGGCAATATGCTAGTAACAACTCTCAATCTTCAGAACTAATATTTTGGGGAGGATTAGCCCGCCTCTCCTCATCAGAAGCATATTTGTTATACTGTTTATGCAAGTTGGTCTTCCAATTTCTAAAGGCGTTTTTCAAGTTCATTGTTATAGTTTTTGTGAACTTTTCTTCCTTGGTTGCATCATAAGGTTCGAATTTGTCCTAAAATACATATAAACAAAAAAAAAAACAAAATTGTTATGAAAACATAAATAAACAAAGATATATATAAATATTGGGGAAGAGTGTACCTTCACTTTCCAAATCATCTCATCTATATATTTTTCATAAATATTCTTCCATTCAGCACCATGACGAAAAGAGATTGTGGTCCTAACAATATAATGACAATAACTAACAAGGCTTCTTGCTTCTGCACCCACTACTCTTGTCAAGTAGTCTGAAAGTTTCACAGGTATCTTTGATCCAAATTTAGTCCTCAAGTCCACTTTGTAGTATTTGTAGACTCCTCTGCCTTTTTTGATAAGATGAGAAGAGCCTATAATTCATGTGATAGAATTAAAACAATTAAAATTCCAAATAAGCAAATAATTCCTATGCAACATATAATTTCAAATAAGCAAGCAGGAAGGACATATAATTCGTCAATCTTACAGACAGACAACAGAACAAGCAAGCATATATATATGCAATATATAATTCCAAATAAGAAGCAGAAGCAGTTGTGAATGAGTTACTAAGTAATAGGACAAATATTAAGTACTTATGTTTTGGTATCCTCCATCATGTTCTCCAACAAGCAAATGAGAAGCAAAGAATTTCTTGAGTTCAGCATGTATATGATTCTATCCACACACACGTGCACAAAAAAAAAAAGAATAATAATTTTTAAACAAGAGGGAGCATATGAAATCTAAACAAAGAACCAACAAGAAAGTAAAAGCATTTCTCCATGATCTATTGGCTAAGAGTAAACCCATAGTCGAAAAGACATATAGAGATAGAAACAAAGATTATATTGAAGAATGAGGTGTGAAACTTGTTTTTGAACCATCCCGTGTTCGAATCCCGTTTTTGAACCATGCGATGTGAAACTTGTTTTTTCTTCTTCTTCATATAATTCTTAACAATTAGCGTTAACCAAAAAGACCCACCAAGTTACAGTGAGAAGAGTCGAACTCGGATCCACCAGTTAAGACTTGAGTTACCATACCAACTTGCCTAGAGGTTCTAATTGACAGGTCTTGCCAACAAATAAAATAAATATAAAAAATTAATGATAATGTAAATTTTAATTAGTTGTAAACATGTAAATAAACTTATCATTCTCACATACCTTAATTAATTACTATTGCCTCCATTTATATTATTTTTCAAAGTTTTCAGAAAAAATTATGTTATTCTTCACTCTCTCTAATACAAAAATTTATTTTAATATATTATGAAATCATTAAGTAGACTACTAAAAACATAAGCAAACTTACATAAATTTAATTGTATTATAATTATATTATCTTAAATGTTTAATTGTATTTTAATTTGTACTCCCTCTCACACACTCTATCTCTCACTCTCCCTCTCTTCCTATTTTACAAACTATCCCCACTCCATTGCTTGCATTCCCACCCTCACACAATATTGTATCTTTAATTCTTCATCTCACATTTATACTAGTACAAACATAATTATAATCTCTCTCTCATACCCACCATACCACTCTCCTCTTGTTCTCTCCTTCACTCTCTCACACACAACACATACTATCTCTAAAAATCTCTTCATCTCGAAATAATATTATGAGTAATTAATTTATTTATTCATTAAAGATTAAATCAATTAACTTATTTGTTGTATAAATATTACAAGTTTTTTTAAAAAAAAATAGTTAAAATTTAATATTGGACTTTTGGTGGCGACATCTGAAAATCACTTTGGTGGCGATAAAACAATGTCGCTGCTGAAAGTGTACCTTTCAGCGGCGGCAAATAGTAGTCGCCACTGAAGGTTATACTTTCAGCGGCAACATTGTTTTGTCGCCACTCAAGGTTCCACTTTTAGTGGCGACTAAAAAATGTCGCCGCTAAAAGTATAACTTTCAGTGGCGACTAAAAATGTCACCGCTGAAAGTGGAACTTTCAGTGGCGACTCTTTTTGTCGCCGTTGAAAGCTATACTTTCAGTGGCGACATCAAGTGTCATTGTCAAATGTCGCCACCAAAAATCCTTTTTTTTTTTGTAGTGTATTAAAATAATTGCCACTAAATGAAGGATACTATTTCTTTTTCATTTCTTTTCTTTTTGGCTCTTATTTGGATTTATTCTCAAAGGCTCTATTTAAAGAGAGTGCATAGATTAGGTGTGAAGGGATGTGAAGTCCCCTGTTCATTCTTTTTTTATATTTTTTGTCCTATTGGTCATTGATCAAATGGCTCTAAATTAGGTATATATTAGGCTTGTCTTTCTATATCATTTTTTTTTTCTCGAAGTCTTTCTATATCAAAATGACTTAGTTCAATTTGATAGAGACTTGCCTCATGTTTTTATAATTCTTATTTATTTTGTATTAATTGAAGTGGGACTTGAATTCTAATATCCCTAGCAGGGAACATGAGTATCGACCTTTTAATCAGTCCTCAAAAGTTTATGATCTGGTAATCACCCTTAAAATGGTTGATTTTCTTCTTGTAAAATTGTATGTGATTGATGAAGTTCTTCATGATTTGCTTAACATTTTGCATTTGAATTATCATTCCACTTATTTTGGAGTGAAAATTACGCATATGTATATTTCATATTTATCTTTTTTAAAAAGACTGACAAGAAATAAAAAGACCTAAATCTTCTGTCAACAACTCATAACCTGGTTTCATTAAACTCGTAATCGCATCCATGCATGTATATACGAAAGTTGAAACCAAAACATGGTTTTAATGGAATGTTGACGGCAGATTAATTAATAATATGATCAGATTTTGGAATATTAATGATGGCGAAGGCATTCACAGTGACAGTGTTTATCATGGCTCTCATCTCTCTAGTTCCTGTATTATTATTAAAAATAAAAGTCCTAAATATTGAGTTCAGATTGGTTGATCATAGCACTAGTAAGCACAAACATTTAGAGTATATAAGTCCTAAATATTGGAGTAGAACAAGGATTTTACCTTGGTCATGATTATATAAGATCTCAGTTCACTTTATTTTATAAATTTATAATTATGTTAAACTAAGTCTATTGATTGTATATATTAAGTACGTCTTTGTTAAAGAGTAGCTACAATGCACATTATGTTGAAAAATGATTCTTTAAAAACAATGTGCATTTTTTTGTTTGCCGAATTGCCCAAACACAACATGCATTTGTTATATATAAGTAACTTAACTAATTTTCTGAATATACATAAATTAATTATCCATAACTCTTATATTATAAATTATAGGGAGTACTTATTATCTTTCGTCCATTATATAAAATCTTGTTTATACTCCTCTGGTCCTTAATGTTAGACATATTTAAGGAGTTGATCTTAGTCATAAATATTAGACATTGTTTTTATATTTATCATTATTTTCCTAACTTACATCTATTCATGTTCCCTCAATAATAATCAAAGAGGAGAGGGAACGAGGAAATTAAAGAAAATGACCAAGACATTTTAAAAATACATGTCATATAAATCAATTTAACTAACTTTCTTAATTTAATCAAATTAGGTAAATAGGTCTTATATTAAATACCGCAAGAATAACATAAAATGCACTATAAACAAAATTTTATATTAAAAATTGAAGGTAGTAATTTCGCTCTCGCATTGATCAGTACTGTAAAAGACACTCAGCTTTACATATTTAAACTGGCCTAAGCTTTACGTGCGGGTTAAATGTTTTAGCCCACAAATTCCACTTGTTTACTGATAGAAATAAACATTAATGGTTCAAATAATATTAATTTTTTCGAACTAGTTTTTCCATGGCAAATAAAGATATGGAGATAGAGTTATACGTACGAATAAGCAGAACAAGGAAAAGCTAACTTGAGGGAAACTTTTTCCATGATTTTCAAGTAGCAAAAATTGTGGTGATTTGAAAATTAATCTTGGAAAGTTTTGCTGCTTCCTTGATTTTCAATCAGAACGTGTTAACTACAATATATACATAGAGGAGAGGAAAAGTGTTGTTGTGGGGTGTGTTGACTGTAAACGCAGCAAGGCGGATGTTAGTTAGAGAGTCTAAAGGCATATATCTTGATGTTTTGTACGTTTTATTGCCATATCTTGATGTTTTCATATGGTAATAAAGATTAGAAAATATAATTTGGGATAAAGCTACTATTCATTTTTATAAATTATAATTATAATTTGCACTGGCCTGAAAACTTTATTTTTTTTATCTCTAATTAATTACATATATCTTTTATTTCTTTTACCACTTATTCTCTCTCACACTCGCCCTCTCCGTAAAATAAGGTCATATTTGTAAATAAATTTCATTTCTTAAACCAACAAGCTTATGGTTGGGGTGGCTCATAAAGAGGAGAAAAGTTTGATTCTTAAGAAGCATACTTGTTGGGAAATGTGAGAACCCTTTACCCAATAAACCTTAAGAGCTAGTTTGGTTTGAGGGTGGGGGAAGGAAGAGAAAAAACTTTTACCCCCTTCTTTACAAAAAAGTCCATGAAAACTTTTTAATATTTCTAAAACATACTCTCAACAAAAAAAAAAAAATATTCCCTTCATTAATGATAATTTGGTCAATTTTCTTCTTTTCACACCCTCCCCTCAAACCAAACACACCCTAAGAGGAAAACCCTAGATTATTCATTATACACATCACCGGATAACAAACTTTGGTGTCTATGTGTTTTAGCTTTTCAAAACTACTTTTATGGTGTCTGAGGTAAGTATAAAAGAGGAGTTTTCCCTTAATTTGGGGAAAAGTATTTTAAAAAGCACTATTCATTAATTCCTATAGAGGCACTTATATATGTGTATACAACTAAAAAATAATTCGTCAATTTCAAGTCAAGTGTTAAAAAATGATCTTATAAATTAAATGATCTTATAATTTGGGAAATCTGAACAAAAAAATGAAGATTATTACATCATTGAGACTAGTAACAATAATTATACTTTATGCAAACAACATGATTTAGTGCTTGTTTGAGAAATTAAGAAAATCACTTTTCTGCAAGTCAAAATATAACTTATTCCACATACTTACCTTATAGATTATAATAACACTTTTAAAAAGCTAAAAAAACAAGCACTATGGGCGGAAACACAATTCTAACCAATGACCAACACAAATTAAAATAGGTAGCAAAGAATTTAAGGAAAGTGACATAAAGGTCACAGTTAAAAAAATAATATTAGTAAAGTCACATAACTTATCAATAACAAGTGAAATGGTAACTACTCATAAGTGAATGAGTTATCATTGACAAGCTATGTGACTTTTCTCATATTATTATTTTTTAATTAGGAACTTGCTGTCATTTTTTTAAGATTTTATTTTATTGAACTAGTAGTACTTTATTTAGGTGCCACTTGGCTTATTAATTTCAAAGGCACAACTAGGTACGTACATTGTATTGGTGACAACACAAACACCTGGATAGATGAGAGCATAGAGTAGTTGCAAGTTATTATGAACAAACACACTTGCCATCTATGCACCTAACTGTATAAGGATCTATACACCTTAAGTGAAAGCAGTCATTGATATTTGCGCAGCTGATTGCTAAAACTTGACCAATTCCTTCTCCATTATTATTACCATTAATATTTCCTTCCACTGCCCCCGAAAGCCCTGCTCAATAATCATCATTTTCCCAAAAAAAAAAAATTATTCAAAATTATCAAATCATTGATACACACACATATAAATATATACATATATACATTATATAAAAGAGAAATTGAGAGAGTGTTATGATATTTACCAAGACCTGCAGATGCAGCAAGAAGGACAAGCAGGAGAGCGAACAACTTGTAGGAAGTCTTTGCCATTGTGATGATTCCTTATTTCTCCCAATTATTCAACACAATTCCAATATGATCTGCTTGCTTGGCTGGCTCCTCTGATACATATTTATAATCGAATGAAGGGTCTGGATAGTAATTTTAGGGCCCAACAAGGTTTTTGAAAAATAATTCATGATTCATGATTCTATCATGAACGTATTAATTAATTGCTATCTTCTAGGGATTTTTTTTTTAGGAATAATACTTAATAACTCCCATATATATGTTTGTTGAAACCAAGGAGATGGATATTATTGAAATTTTTAGAACCCAATAAGGATTTGGAAAACAATTTTATCCTATCTTCTGAAGAAAATATTTTAGGAATAGTACTTAATGCCTTTACATGTAAGGTTATCAAAATCACGAGTTTAAACAAACTCGTGATAGTGACTTAATATCATATCGTGAACTCGAATATAAATTTATAAGAGTTTACTTTTATCAATAAATATGTATTAATATTATAAATTAAAATATAAAAATAACAACTATTTGATTTAAATATATTTTAAATCTGAATAATTGAAATTAAATTCACCAACATTTATAATTTATAATGTTCAACAAAGAAACTTCTATAAAATTCATAAATAAAGCCATTCAACATTATTAAATTTAAAAATTTAACCCAAATCTAATAGTGAGTTAACACTCTTTTACAAGTTAGAAATATAAAAAAAATAAAATCGATATTTGTTCATAAATTAAGGAATTGGATATTAATGAAATTCTTACAGCAAATCTTTAAATTTTCAATTCATAAAAATTGGATAAACCAAGGGAAATTGATCTTCCTTGTCAAATAAACACAAAAAGCCAAATTATATACTATTTAAATTTATTTGCACGATTGATTTTTTTTTATTAAAAAATTTTAGGAAATGGGTCGGGCTCACACACAGTCCAAGGGTAGAGCCCTTGGAGCCCAGTTTACAAGGGATACTGGCCAGAGAGTATACATGTTTTCACCTCTACCAACATTACCACTGCTTTCTAAACCCCTAGGATGCAACGCAAGGATCGAACCTCCCTCTAAAATGAGGAAGACTGACCCCACATCACACCAATTGAATTTGAATCGGTGTGATGTGCATGACGATATCATTGGGCCCACTACAGAGTTAGCAAAAGCCAGCTTAATATACTTTAAGCCATATCATGGGCTGAAACTCAAAATGGGCTTCACAATAGGACAAAGAACTATTCTGCTTAAAGTTTAGAATGGACCACAAAACATTGTTCATGTGCTCCTTCCTAAAACATAAACATTGGGCTTTGCTTTGGACAGAGGCCGCGCGAACGCAGGCCCCCTCTCCCACAAATTATGACGTGGTTATATTTTTTTAAAGTTGTCTGACTATTTTAAACGGGATCACATGAATATAAAGCTAAGAGCACGTTTGCTACGTGGAAGATTTGAGGAGGAAAAGGAAGGATAGAAAAGATGGGTTGTTAAGTAGAAAAAAATAAAGAGGTGACAATTGGTAAAGAATCAATAAATAGTTATTTTACCTTTAAAAATAATTAATTCAAAATGAAAGGGAAAAATGTATTTTTTTTCTAAGATATATTTAAAAAAAATCCTCTTATCAAATTCAAATTTGTTTAAGATATTCTCTCATCAAATTAAAACTTATTGCATAAGTTCGAATTTATCTCATTTCTCTTATTTTCTTGCCATATAGAAAAAAATATTTTTATAAGGGTAAATACGTCTGAAAATGTCACTATTCACATAGGAACTTGAGTTTCCAACAATTTTTGTGAGATCTTGTCTTCTCACTTTTAAAGGAAGATTGGTGGGCCCGATAACTTCAATTTTCAAAAAGATTAGATACAAAAAAGTGTACCAAAGAAGAGAACTTGCTCATCTTTCCTTCCCTTCTCACTTGTTCGGCATACCAAACAAGCCTTGGGAAGGGAAGGGGAGATGAGCAAGTTCCCTTGTTTTGTTCACTTTTTGTGTCCAATCTTCTTGGGAACTCAATTTTACGGACCTATCTCAGGCTCATCAATTTTCTTTTAAAGGTGGAAAGATAAAATCCTACAAAAATTTGTGGGAGCCCAGGTTGACAGTGAAGCTTTTAGACATATTTTTCTTTCATAAAATGTTTTTTTTCTATGATGCAAGAAAATATGATTAAGTTTGCACTTATGCGATAAGCACTTGGCCAGAGAATGTTTTAAACAAATTCGAACTTATCAAGAAAATATTTTAGATAAATTGTAACTTGGAGGGAAAATATTCATAAGTTTGAACTTGGCGGGAAAATGTTTTAGACAAATTTGAACTTGGCAGGAAAATATTTTAGGTAAATTTGATTTTGGAGGGAAAATATGTAAGACAAATTTGAAGGAGAATATTTTAGATAAATCGAAATTGATAAGAGGATTTTCTTAAAAAAATATATTTTTCCTTTTCATTTTGAATTAATTATTTTTAAAAGTAAAATAGATATTTCTTTATTCTTTACCAACTATCACCCTTTCATTTACTTTTCTACCAAGCAACTCATCTATCCTTATACCATCTTTCCTTCATCCCTCAATTCTTTCCTCAACTCTTCCCGCACGAAAAGGCCCCGAGTTTTTATATGAATTTTTTTTGTATAAAAAAAAGTTTTGAAGGGGTTCGACATCAGTCCTCCACCAAGGCTAGAGCACGGTCTCAGGCTCTATGAGCACTTACTGGAGACTTACGAGATCGCTTATCAAAGAAGTCCTAGCAACGGCAGAGAAGATCGAACCCACGTCCCAAAGAACTAATCATGGATCCCTTACTATATGTGCCAACTCTCATCAAATTTTTAAATGAATTGTTGATAACTGATGGATCAAAACAACTTCGAAGTTCTCACCCCACAGAACAGATAAGCTATTGTTTACTAACTTCAGGGCCGAACAGTTAAAATGGTTTAGGACTTAAAAATGTTTGAAATATCTCCCCACACTAAAAAAATTTAAAACCGAAAAAAAAAAACTACAAAAGCTCCATCTACCCGGCCCAAATTATAATTAAAATTCTTTCAAATTTAATATACAATATTAAATTGAACTATTATTGGGTAGAGGCCGCGCGAACGCAGGCCCCCCCTGCCACAAATTATGACGTAAGCTCCACCAATTTTGGTAGACTTTAGGCAAGCACCCCTCCGAAGTGCAATGGAGGCCACTCGCCTAGGCCTTGGGCCTTCTTGATCGCCCAATGACCCCGCCCAGGTAAGTATGTTATAACTGTGCTCCTCCCCTTCTTTTTATATGCTCTCTTCCTCTCCCCCATTTTGCTCTTTCGTGATGTGGGACTCTAACCTTTGTATTCTTCTGTGCATCACTTAACCTTGTTCTCTTGCCATTTTCTTATGCTTCTTCTTTAACACTTGAAAAGTTGGAAATTTAACTTCTTGGCAAGAGGGTTTGAAGATTTACACATGAACTTAATTATATATAGATTTATGAAATACAACTCGTTAAAAATCGACCAGAATAGTAATAGTTAAACTAGTATTTCCATTACAATAAATCTCTGCACAGCAAATCCCTTCCAACAAGAATACTGGACCGCACCCAAGAGGCCTTGTAGCCTTTCAAAGCATCTAAGAAACACTCATTAAGAAAATAAACACTCTTCATAACTCTCCCCCTACTGAAGCAACCTCCATGCTGTCTTTCTTTGCTTTAGTTAAAGATCCTCAAGCCCTCCAATGAATCTTTCGACCATTCCCTGTACCAAGCCCACCAAGAATTGGCAATGATGCTATCCAATTGTTTGCATGCATATTTAGGGAACTTAAAACATGATGACAAGATTCCTACTCCATCCCATGACCTTCTTACTCGCTCTTCCCCTTACATGGGCTAGAGCTTTCTCCTTTGACTTAACCCATACACTTGGGATTCCTAAATACTTTTCAATATCTCACAGACTGATTCCTTTACATTGTCGGAAGCATTACAAGAGAATTGCTCAAGTTACGAAGCTGGCCAAATGCATCACAGTACAATTTCAATAACTGAGTTAACCTTCTACGATTTTCCTCACCAGCATTCATAAAAATTAAAGCATCGTCAGCCAAAAAAAACTATGTGATAAAATTGGACAAGTGTTTGCTAGTTTAATCCCCTTCAAGAATTTATTTTAAACACACTTATTCAGAATGCTGGAAAGAACCTCAGCCTCTATTATGAATAAGTAAAGTGATCAGGGATCCCTTATCTCAATCCCCTTCCAAGATTAAGAGCAGCAACCTTCCTTCCTCATAAACATAAATTTAGATTTACAGTAATGACACAATTTATTATTAAGTCCATCCACTTCACACAAAAACCCATTTTTAACAATATTCCCTGTCCCACTCAATTCTATAATAGGCTTTGATCATATCCATTATAAGGGTGAGCTTTAGACTTTGTTTGGGAGTTCCATTTTGAAGGGAAAGAAAAGGAAATAAACGGTTTTGGTAGTCCCTTCCTTTGTTGTTAACCCCCTCGATCCTCACTCGTCATCATCATCAAAACCTTCATCATTGAGGCCGTGAGACTCGAACAGAGTTTTGAGGGATGAATGACGAAGAAAAGAGGAGGAAATTGGAGAAGAAAGGGGGGAGAACGAAGCTCACACCGGCCACCACCAACTATATATGGCGTCGATCTCCACCGTCATCACAGTCGGAATCTATCTCTCATCATCACCATCTCATTATTGTTGATTTCTCTCACTCCTTCATTACTGTTTCAGCCACCACTATCATCTTTTTCCCTTCCTCCATTACTACCTTATTCTATCGAAATCACAGCATACATAATCGCCTGCTCCATTCTCATTCACTACGTACCTTCACGTCGATTTTCCACGTCTCTCACCGTAGTCATCTTCCAGGTTCTCCCATCTTCATTCCTTCTCCAAAACCAACAGCTTCCACCTCACTTTCTCCACTAAATTTGCCCTTCACTACGGTCTTTTCATATTTTTTTTAATAATAATTTAACTTTTTTTATCAAATTTAAATTTTTATCTTCAATTATCACAATATATACAACTAATATATATATATATATATATATATATATATATATATATATATATATTCAATAAGATTGTACTTTTTTCAGTCATTTCTCATCTCAACTGACTTTTCAAACACTATTTTGATTAAATAAGTTTCATTTTGAAAAAAAGTCACTTCTGTCATTATTATTTCAAACACAAAACACATTTATAACTGACTTTTATCTTATTTTATGTTTGTAAAAATCAGATTAAAAATAAGTCATTTTTGTCAAAGCTATTCCTCATATCATCAAGACATTTATGAATATTATATTGCAGATCCGGAAATACATAACATACAATTGTTTCATTTTAAAATATAGCTCAACACTATCTTTAATTATCAGCAAATAGCGACTCACGGGAATTTAATTTATTTATTTCACTATCTCCACACTCTAAAGGACCCAGCTTCACACGTAATCTTTTAAAAATTGAAGTTAGAGAGTGAACACGTGAAACATTCCTTTAGCCCATATAATTGGGATAATGATTTTTAGGTCCCAACAAAAAAAAATTAATCTCAAAAAGTTTATCATTCACAAGCGAATAGGAAAATTAACAAATAAATCAATTATCACTGACAACTTATAAGATTTGATAATGTATTATTTTCTTTAATTGGAACTAAAATATCATTCTCCCTATATAACTTAAAGGCATGTACCTCCTCTTGGCTCTCACCTCTAAACAGGGGTGGACCCAGGTAGAGGAGAAGGGGGGCACGTGCCCACCCTTAATTTTTGACATGAAATTACAAAAATAACCTTCTATGGTTTTTTCCCCTTCTATCAGTTTAGATTATCATGTTGGGCCAATTTTTTTTTTATACTAAATTTTTTAGGAAATGGGTCGGGCTCACTCATAGTCCAAGGACAAGGCGCTTGGAGCCCAGTTCATAAGGGATACTAGCCAGAGAGTAAATATGCTTCCACCTTTACCATTGTTACCACTGCTTCCTAGACCCTTAGGATGTCTCCCTCAACGTCTTGACCAATACAGGGATCAAACCCCCTCCCTAAAGATGAGAAAGGCCGACCCCCACGCCAGTTGAACCCAAGGACGAGGGCTATGTTGGGCCAATTATAAGAACACATTCATGGTGATGATGGATGTTGGGCCAATTATTCAACCATTCCTTTGTTTGTTTGGATCATCATGTTGGGCCAATTAGTCATCGACATTCATGGTGATGATGGATGTTTCCTGTTTGTATAGATTTAAGAAATGAGGCAAGAAAGAGTGAAAACTAGTATTTTTTTTTTCTTATTGCAATTTACAGTTTATGTTCTTTCTCTTGGTCTAAACATACCATATGTATAAGTTTCTATCAATTACCAAGATTATGGATATATCATATATGTTGCCCTGTTATATAAGGCATATTGATGCATGTGTGTGGCTTAATTGTGATGTAGCTTAGATTCCAGTGGTAATTATGATAGAATTCCAAAAAATAAGGTTTAAAAAGATGACATTGTAATTATTACAATATATGTACTTGAACTTATTTAGTGCTTAGCTTACTATTTCTAACAGCATTTACCCTTATTTTTCTCTTTATATTCTTTTTTTTAATGCATTTAAAACTTTACTTTTAAAAAAAAATTTCAAACCCCCGAATCTGCCTGCCAATAGTGCCCCCTTCAATTATTTTCTAGATTTGCCCCTGCCTCTAAATATACATTTTATTATTAATAATTAATAGTAATTTACAAGTACATGATGATGATGTAGACACCCAAACCCGGCCATGCACATTTATGAGTACATGATTTATGCATGACAAAAAACCATTTGGCGTTATGTGAAACAACATTATATTCTTTTTACTTTGCAACAAAACAATTGTTTAATATAATAAAATGGCCCAGCTTCCCACGTAATCTTTGAAAATTTGAAGTTAGAGGGTGAACACGTGAGCCATTAACATATATAATTCATGGGCATGTCCCTCGCTGTTAGCTCTCGCCTCTAAATATACATTTTATTATCAATAATTAATAGTAATTTATGAGTACGTGATGTAGACAGCCCAACCCATGCACATTTATTTAGAATTAAAAAAAGAATAGGGATAAGATTAGCGATTTATGCATGACAAAAGTTATTCGGCGTTATGTTAAGCAACATTATATTCTTTTTACCTTCCAAACCAAACAATTGTTTAATGAATTGGCCCAACAAATAAATCAATTGGGAATTCTTAAATAATTTTAGTCTGTAAGAAGTGCCAATACTTTAATTTATCTATTGGTACTTGAAAGAAAACTAAGTTAAGCAAAATATCGTATATGATATATATACAATCATCATTTAAGTTTGATGATTCAATATTTTTCATTAGATAAAATTAAAGGTATTAAGATTTTATGACTAAAAATTAAGGGACTAAAATGAAATTTGATGCAAATATAAATGATCAAATGTATACTTTGGCAAAAAAAAAAAACAATTAATTAACCAAAAAAAAGTTTTCATGCCAGCAAAAGGCAATTTAAGGTGGCACCATTAGTCCCCGTTCACATAATCAAAGGTAATGTAATGATGATTATATGAATATGTTTAGTTAGTTGTCGTTAAGGAAAAATTTGCATATGTAGGTTGAATTACTTCGCACATGAGAATATAGGGGAATAATATAGTAAGATACAAAATTACCTCTGACTACACATGTATGTATAATGTGCGTGTTGGGTTCATGATAACTTTTTTAATTTGTGTGATGTACATGTTGTTGAGTTCATAATAATTTTTTCATATTTAATAGTGAAAATATTATGAAATGTACAAGTCAAATTCATGGTAATTTTTTAATATTTAATTGTGATCATTATTTTATGTGAATATTTTTTAAATTTTTATATTAATAATTAATTTTTTTAATATTTAATGGTGGTAATTATTTAATATCTAACCATATTAATTATGGGTGGGTACTTTGATTAGTTTAAAAAATTATAATGACTACTATGTCTTTTTCACTTCAGATGTATGTATCCCCATTCATTAATTCTAGCAGTGTAATCCTGATTATATCACAAAATGTAATCATTTTTACAATACATAAATCTAATCAAACACTGTGATTAGTCTATTACATCAAGATTAAGATTATATGTTATCGTCTCTCATATAATCAAACCAAGGCTATCAGAGATTCTTTTGGAATCAAAGTTAGGTTCTGGAACCGTATTAAATAACTATACATCACGGGGCGTCAACTTTATGAATTAAAAACTGATTTAATCAGATTATTTATGGGGAAACCTACCCTCACTAACTTTTGTTTGTTTCAGATTGAGATTCATCTTGTTGAATCAGTTTAATTAGTAATTAAAAATAATGGAGGAGCATTAATATAATCATAGCCATATACTACTTTTTTTTTAGAGTTAAGGTGCAAAAATACACATGAGTTTTTTCTCCAGGAGCATCCAGCACCACATGCTTTTTTTTGAAGCAACAATACACACGTGGTTACCATTTTGGAGCAAAAGTCATATCTCACCGTTAAGTCACTGTTCACCATGATGAGAGAGAAAAAGATGAAGTGAACAGTAACTTAACAGCGGTGAACAGTGACTTAATAGTGAGATGTGACTTTCGTTCCAAAATGGTAACCACATGTGTATATTATTTCATAATATTATGAAAAAGATATGAGGGAAGGAGTATATTATTTCATAATATTTTCAAAAAAGTGTCAGCTGTCTTTTTAAAAGTAAATGTCACTTTCTTTTCTGTACATAACTTAAAGGTCCACATCCTGATAATTGAGAGTTAGCCACCATATCTTATATCTTATCCTGTCATAAATATCAAATAAAATTTGTAGGGATATCAAAAAAATTAGTTAAATTATTTTAAAATATTTATATTAATTATTTTTTTAAACTATTTTATCTAGCTTATAAATTGATATATAATATATAATATAATTAAGTAATTTATATAATTTTTTTAATTTTAAAAAAATATTAACTCTATCTTAAATTTAAGTAAAAAAAACATAATAATTAAAACAGGTAATGGGATTTCAGTATTATACTGTGGCATGCAGGCCAGCAGGGTTCTGTAGAATATTGATCGCGCTTTTCATGACATATAGATCGGCCGGTCCAGATATTTACTGTTCTGCAATATACTACTATATCTTATTTCTATATCATAGATTTAAAAAAACAAAAGGTTTGTACTAATTGTATTAATTTTTATAATTTATTTGTCGAGCCTTTTGTCACAACCATATCAAGCATCTCTCTGTCAGAATATCGGGTTGGCGGTATCTGGAGTGTAACCACTAGTTTCTAAATACGCGCACAGCTCCGAAATATACGGATTTAGATCCTCTCAGTATCTTTCTCTTTTATTCTTTTAGTATCCTTCCATCTAACCATTCATTCTCCTCTCTTCTTCTATCTCAAATTAACTTTTAGTTGAAATCAATAGTGTAAATGAAGGATACTGAGAGATAAGGAGGGAAGGATACTAAGCTCTACCAAATATACCATACAATTATACAAACAATAAGAATAAGAGAGTTATAGTACAGGGGAAAAGAATTTGTATCAGAATATATTTCTAAGTCCTTGTTAATTGATATTGATATCCATGGCTACTTTTGTTTTACCAGTTTATCTGTCCCCAACAATTAATTCTCGCTGACCACATCCTATAGGAATCATCGAAAATAAGTCTTGTTTGATGAAGCTCATAAATAATAGTTGGAGTGAAGTGATTCACAACTAAATCCTTTACATTTAGTTTTACGTATCCCTTCCTCTATACAAATATATCATTTTCTCAAAGACACACTAGCAGATGTGTATGAAATATTTGTGTTTTTTTAATCCTCATATATTATAACAATACACATTCACTTTCTCAAATCTTAAAAGTAAGAATAGGTTGAGAAATTTATTTTGTTTCTAAATGTGAGATTTTGATCTTCCTTATCTCTCATATTTATTATTTTCTCTAAAGTGCCTCTATTAATGTTTAAAACTTACTTATTTAAGTAAATATGACATAGCTTATTAAAAGTGTGTTATGAGAACTAATTTACACTTGTTATAAATAATCAACTTAACTAATTTTATTATCAACATAAATTAGTTATATAACTCGTTTAGATTCAAAAGTAGAAAAAGTATAATATTTTTTTAAAAAAAACTATACCAGTCATAGATCATGTATCCTAAAATATAAATACCCTGATGAGGTAATTATTCCTATTTCAATTCTAGCTTTGTGAATAAGATTATCTCTCATGGACCCAAAAAAAAAAAAAGAATATCTCTTCATGGGCACAGCATATTCTCTTGTCGCCTTGCCGGGATAATAATCCTATAACTTCATACCAATTATCGAAGTGTAAACTAGCTTGACTTTAGCACGTTTCCCTCGGGAAATAAGGTATTAGAAAATAAATAAAAATAAAGTTACCATCATAATTCATAACATGAAAAGCGTGATCTATTTTTTAATTGTCATGATAATGATATATGAATATGGATTTGTTGATGGTTTATATGATATATCACCTCTTCATGTGGAGGTTGAAAGTGACATTTGCAGCAGCAATTTATTACTCTCTCCCGTCACACTAATAATAACTAGAGTCGGGAAATCGGGTCAAGTCCGTCAGATTGATTCGTTTAGGCCTTAGTCCTTCAAAGGCCGAGCCTAAAAATTTAAAAAGATAAATGAAATTGGTCCTGGAGGGTTGGCTCTCCAGGGCCTTAGGCCATGGAGGGCTGGCCTTGGAGGGCCACGGGCTAGCCCATTAGGCCCTGCATAATTTTTTATTTTATTTTTTTATAATTGAAGTTGAATTTGGACTTGGGCACATCAAATACATGATATTTTTACTCGTGAAGCAAAGTCTACTGCAATTAGTGAAACATAATTAAATATCCTTGACATTGATGATAGTGATGAAGAAAATGTGTAGTCATCTGCTATTAGTTGTAAGCTTCTTATATTTTATGTGTTTTATTTGTGGATAGTGGATTATGGACAATAGTTTATTTTTTATTACAACCTGATTAATGTGTTCATTTGTTGGATAATTTGTGTTGTTTAGATATTAATGTTGATAATATTTATTTGATAAATTAGAACTTTAATTATTATATTTTACTAATCATATTTCGTTGAAAAAAACAAACAAAAAATAGTTAAAATTTAGAATAGTAATTTACGGGCCCTAGAGGGCTGGCCTTAGCCCTGGTACTCTCGAGTTGAGCTTTGAAAAATAGATGTTTTTCTTCTTCTAGGCTCTAGAGGCCCGACCCTGTTACGCCCTAACCCTTCAATGGCCGGCCTTGATTCTCATCTCTAATAATAACCTTCAATTTTTTTTTTGAATAAGTTACAATTTGGAGATATAATTTTTTTTCTTCTATTTTTTACCCCCCAAAAGTTATATCTCTCTCTCTCATACTACTTTCACTATTTTTTCACTCACCCTTTTAACAAATGAGGATGTTATGGAAAAATAAAGTGTACTATTTCTTACATGTTCGTTGTTTTTAATTAATATTAACTAATTTTTTGAATTTGTAGTTTAAGTTTAGTTACTTAAAGAGAATTGGAGCTATTAATTTTACTACTGACACACATGAATGTCGTTTTCACGACTTTATAACGGTAGCACATTGTTTGTAAATTGAATTAATACATGTAATAAGTCTTTTTGATTTGTCAGTCAAGAAAATTTTTACATATTTTAAATTTTCTGCTACCACATATATAAAACGGACGGTTTAAATTTTATTATTTAAGTTGTTAACAATCCAATAAATAAGAAATAAAAATTCAAAAAAAAAAAATTGACCCTTGATGTTTCTTTAAGGTATCATTACTTAAGCTTTTTAAAATTATATTTTTCATCTTTTAAATTTTAGATATAATTAATCTGATTATAGTTTTAACCAATTTTTAAATAGGTCTTTATATATATATTTTTTCTTTTTATCATATTTTTATACTTTTATTTGTTTTTAATCAAGTCTTGTAGCTTTTTTTATATAAATGACAATCACCTTACACAAAAATATTTCCAACACATACATTTTAAAACTATTTTATCATATTATAAAGGGTTAAGATACAATCAACACCTTAAATATTTTTTAAGGTGTGTTTAGTTTCTTAAATTATTTTGTTAATGATACTGCATACATTTTTCCAAATGCATCAAGTATATTTGAGCTAAAAAAGCATAAAGTATTTCAATACTTGACGTACAAAATGAATTACAAAATACTTGAAGACATTAGACACGTTTGGGACAATATTACATTGGGCTAGATGTACCTTTTTTTGCTCTGAAGGCTTGACGTACCTTAACCCTATTATAAATTGATTAGTTTCATAATTTTTAGTTTTTTCAAAACTAATTTATTTAGTAGTTTTTTAAAAGAAAATAATTAGGTTAGGTTCATTATATCAATTTCTTCAAGTTTTCCAATCATAAGTAACCATGTGTCTTATTTTTTAATTATTATCATTTAGTTATACAACCATATAAAAAAATATGATGTAATGGATACAAAGAAGGTAAGAATTATCATTTTAATATATATATATATATTACCCTAAAAAAAATCTTTCAAACACACACACATCAATGAATAAAAAAATTAATATAATAAGAAATAAATATCTCAATATAATTTATTGTTAACACAGTTTGAGATTAATAAATGTTGATTAATGTGTTATAGGAAAAAAATTATTTCATGTCATACACACATGAAATGGTGGGACCTACATATACATATATTAATTCATATATGTATATATAAGTCCCACTATTTTATGTATGTGTAGGAAATTTAGTTTTCTCAAATGTAATATCGAAACTAAAACCCATAAATGTTATCTTTATAAACATTTAGAATTTCCTTAAAATATTTCAAACGCTGTTCGTGATAAAGACATATGATCTGCCATAGTTTTCCTTTCAATTTCTCACTCACCTGCAAAATGGATACTGCCTCTCACGTTGATGAGATCCGTGGTGGAACCCACCCAAAGAATTTGGCACCAGGTCTGAACATTATAAATTCGAGCCATGAAGACCACTTTTTTCATCGCAGTGATAGTGAGTGAAGGATTCAAGAGAGGCCAATCTGGAAGAGTTCTCAGAATTAAATCGGCATATCTAATTAACCATATAGCTTAATTTCATCTTCTCCGATCAATCTCCATCTGCGAAAGATGGCAGAAGTGGTTCGCTGGTTTAAGCTGATGAATATGATTTTGCTGGTGCTGTGTTTCGCCAGCTTGAACGTCGCCGTTTTGGCTAACGTTCGTCATATCATCGGAGAGCAGCCACTGTCCAAGATTTCCATTCACAAGGCTACTTTTGCGCTGGATATTCGCGCGACCATTAAAGCAAACCCTTCTTTGCTTGGCCTCGAGGTTGCTACTTCGCTCATATATTTGATCTCTGTTTAATTTGTTTACGTACCCTCTCTAGTGTTCTTGGTGTTTGAGTAATTGCGTCAGTGGTAGATTAAGTTCCCAGTTATGAACTTTACGTGCGTGAGATCGCGAGGATATGCAGCTTTTTGCATTTTGTATAGCGTGAAAATGATTATACTCGTTACATACAGGTTTTTCTCACACTGGTTTGGTGAATTATATGAAATTTCAAACCATTCACCTCCTGGATATTTTTCTGAATCACTGTTAAACATGATACGATCTAACATTGTAAATCATGCTATATGTCTACTGAACTTCTAAAGTGTTTTGTCACATATGGTTGCAGGGTCAGGATACAGAATGGGTGACTGTAGAACTTAATGCCCCTAATCCATCTGAAGATGATTGGGTGGGGGTATTTTCTCCTGCCAACTTCAAGTAATTCACTTCTCTTCTTTTAAATTGATGTAGATTTAGTTCTGAACTCCCCAGTCACTGTCATTTTAGTGGTGTGGACCAATTTTTATCATGCTTGTGTCAAACTTTGAACGGATTATTATTTTGAAAAGGAACTAAAAGGAATCTGATTTTATACTTCGCAGTTCAGGTTCCTGTGCACCGGAGAATGGAGAGTGGATTGAAACACCATACTTGTGCACAGCCCCAATTAAGGTGAGTATGTTGTGAACCATGTACACCAGATTGAATGAACTTATATGCCAGATTAAGTTAACTTGTAGATCGGATTTGAAAAGTAGCAATTTTGGGTTTCTACTGTTGTTGATTTGAATCTTTGTACGCTTGACCAGTACAAGTATGCCAATGACTCCAACTCGGAGTATACAACAACAGGGAAAGCTGTTTTGAAGTTCCAGTTGATCAATCAACGTGCAGAGTTCTCCTTTGCATTCTTTTCTGGCGGACTTTCAAGTGTGCGTCTATGATCTCTTCTTTTCTTTTTCTTGGCAAACATGTCTATGATCTTCTCTAGGGTATCTAATTTCCTCTCTGTATTTTTTTGCCAGAACTTTCCGTTTTCTTGCTAAAGCAAGCATGGAACTTCTGTTTTATTTTTACTCTATTATATATCTAGCATTTTCATTCACAAAATCAGTGCATTAGACTATTTCTCTTGACATCAGAGAGTCCAGCTTTTTTTGAGAATAAGTAATATGCAGATGATGATTATATCATAGCTAACTAGCTACAATTATTTGAGCCTTGCAGCCTAAACTCGTGTCAGTTTCCAATAACATATCATTTGCCAATCCTAAAGTGCCTGTGTTTCCGCGCCTCGCTCAAGGGAGATCTTGGGATGAAGTGAGTTGATCTTAGTTCTTATATTTGTCCAAATAATTGTATTATCCATTCCTATTTATCTTGATATGAAATGATTTAGTGATAACTGATGAAGTCAAAAGAGATGGGCTACCCAAAATTCTTGATCTCTAACCTTGATACTATCATTGTCATAACCTTGATTATAACACTCTCAAAAGATACTTCTTGAGATTTTTCCGGCTATTGCAGATGACGGTTACGTGGACAAGTGGATATGACATAGATGAAGCCATACCCTTTGTTCAGTGGGGACCTAAGGGAGGAAAGAAAACGCGATCTCCTGCTGGAACATTGACTTTCTCTCGCAACAGCATGTGCGGTAATGAGTCTAATAATTCTTCAGAAAAGGTCCTTTGTTTGTATAGATCTGCTCTCTTAAGACCCTTCTGAAAAGAAAGCAAAAGGAAGAACTAAAGTTTGCTACTTATCAAAAGATGATGAGCTCCAACAATAAGAATTTTGCATAGCGTTGACATTTTTATATTCTACAGGTCCACCTGCACGGACTGTTGGCTGGCGTGACCCTGGTTTTATTCACACAAGTTTCCTTAAAGATCTGTGGCCAAATTTTGTGTATGCATTCAACAATTCTTTGATTATAATTCTGACACTAGGAGATGCTGTTAGTGATTAATCAGATGGAGTTTTTAAATTCAGGTACACGTACAAATTGGGACATTTTCTTTCTAACGGATCTTATATCTGGAGCAAGGCTTACTCGTTCAAGGCATCACCATTTCCTGGACAGAACTCATTGCAGCGTGTCATCATATTTGGTGACATGGGAAAGGTATAATCTTATTGATGATTGAGAACCTCATAAACGTAAAGAAATCATTGATGAAGATAATCATCTCTGACAATGCTCAAAGTAAATGTATAACAGCAGGACATGTTTACGTTTTGACAAGATAAACTGCTTTTGCCTAATCTTCTGAATTTTTAGCTTAGGTTACATCAGAGAGGATTTATTTCAAACCATTTCTTTCATCAACTATTGAATTAGTCGTATAAGATTGCACTATAAAGTTTACGCAGTAGTATCATGGTAAAATATCTACTTCTCTCCCATGCCTTTTAGGCGGAGCGTGATGGTTCAAATGAATATGCTAATTACCAACCTGGTTCGCTGAACACTACTGATCAGCTCATCAAGGATTTGGATAATTATGACATCGTTTTCCACATTGGAGATATGCCATATGCAAATGGATATATCTCACAGTGGGACCAATTCACTGCTCAAGTTGCACCAATTTCATCAGTGGTGCCTTATATGGTCGCAAGGTTCATCTGATTGCCATTACCTCCTTCTGCTGTCAATTAAATTGACATTTTCTAGCATCTAAATAAGAATTTACCTGTTACTATTAGAATAAACAGAACTTGTTTATTCATTCTGCAGTGGAAATCATGAACGTGATTGGCCAAACACGGGATCCTTTTATGATACTGATGATTCAGGAGGAGAATGTGGAGTGCTGGCAGAAACCATGTATTATGTGCCTGCTGAGAACAGAGCCAAATTTTGGTAAGTCACGTTTATTCACTTTCTTACAGAATTAACATGGCATTGAGCACATTCAAATTAACGGATCTGCATTTTGTGGTTATAGAAAGAGCATCAGTGTTGTAGTTTCTGCGCTTAAAAGATCCAGAATGCATTTAGACTGATATGAGAAGAACTGGTGAAATTTGCAGGTACAAAGTAGATTATGGTATGTTTAGGTTCTGCATAGCTGATAGTGAGCATGACTGGAGAGAAGGATCAGAGCAGTACAAATTTATTGAGCATTGCCTTGCAACAGTAGATAGGCGAAAACAGCCATGGTTGATCTTTTCTGCTCATCGTGTGCTTGGGTATTCCTCTAATAGTTGGTATGGCTTGGAAGGCTCATTCGAAGAGCCCATGGGAAGGGAAAGCTTGCAAGGTCTCTGGCAAAAGTACAAAGTAGACATTGCGTTCTATGGCCACGTCCATAACTATGAAAGATCATGCCCCATCTATCAGGTATATAGATAGATTGGCCTTATATACCATGATACAATATTACTAATTTTTTGGATAAACTAGCAATCTTATCTTCCAATTGTCAAGTCCACTTAGTTTTAAATAGTTAATAAGTGTATAAGCTTCTAGTTTTTCAAAACAACAAACTCCCTGCACGTTTCATTTTGTCAAGTGAGCCCTGTGCCTCTAAAGAAGTGAAGTGCAATAAGTTTTTGTTTTTGTTGAAAGTGCAATAAGTTTCTTACTTTGTGGAGCTAAGGCTAAATATGTGTAACGATTCAAAGACTGAACTGTCAATTTACTCTAGCTTTTTCTCAATTTCATATTAGTTTTCTAATGTTTCAAGTGTATGTAATGCAGAATCAATGTGTGAGTTCAGAGAAGTCCCATTATTCTGGTACGGTAAATGGAACAATTCATGTTGTTGTTGGAGGAGGAGGAAGCCACCTGTCAGATTACACCCAAATAACCCCTGTTTGGAGTCTTTTCAGAGATCATGACTTTGGGTATGGAAAATTGACCGCATTCAATCACTCATATCTTCTGTGGGAGTACATGAAAAGTAGTGATGGAAAGGTTTATGACTCCTTCACAATCTCAAGGGACTACAGAGATGTGTTGGCCTGTGTTCATGATGGTTGTGAGAAAACCACCTTAGCTACCTAAAACGAACCTGAATCTCTACCCTTGGTCTGCTGTGTTATGATATATTCCCTCACAATAAGTAAAAGCAGACAACCTGGGGCAAAGGAGAGTGCTGTATTTAACTATTTTGTAGTCTAGTTGTACTGTAGTTGTAATTGTAGCAGGAGGTCGTGGGTTTAAACCTCCACTGTGTCATGTACCAGTAAGAATAATGAATGGGTTCAATTCCTGTGGTATATCAATTGCTGCAATGGTACAAACCAGATATCATAACATGAAACGCCTGAATATATTGTGAAGAACATGCGTATTAACAATCAGGATCAGCATTTTATATCATAGATATGTCATAGTAGTATGAACATTTATACTGTTAGTCTTTTTAAATCCAATACATTTTAAAAATTAAAAAGATCTTGAACCTTACTAATAATATTATTCACAAGTCATGAATGAATGAATAAATAAATGTTAGCGTTACATTACGGTTTGAAATTTAAAGGTTCAAAACAAACTTAAAAAATCAAATATATAATATTAACCCCTGCAAAGGGCACAAACCAAAAAACCAAAAAATATGACTTAGGACCCACCAATCAGGCGGATCTTCTACCCGGTGGAATCCCTCCCTATCCCTCACAGTCCCATCTCGGCCGTCCAAATCCGGATCCAACGGCCGAGAATGGTTTTTTTTAAAAAATAATAATTATTTCTTTTTAAAAAAATTATTATTATTTTTTTTAGAAACCCATTCTTGACCGTTGGATCTGGATTTAGACGGCCGAGATGGGACTGTGAGGGATGGGGAGAGACTCGGCCGGCAGAAGATCCAGTTCCACCAATCAGGTGGGTCCTTAGGCTTGTTAGATAAATGGAATGTTAGTTGTTGGCCAAAAAGAAAAAAAGAGAGGACGAATTTACTATCAGAATCAGCATTTAATGGTATGGGTGTGTTATACTATTAACATTTATATTCTTAGTCTTTTTATATCCCATACATTTTTAAAATTAAAACATGTTGAACCGTGCCAGAAATGTTATTCACAAGTAATGAATAAATAATCGCTAGAGTTATATTACTGAAATTTCAATGACAAATTTTTGACCTTTAGAGAAGTGCTAATTATTAGTGTTACATAACTGTTATGCTTCGAATGGTTCATTGAAAGAAAAATTTAGAGAGCGTGATGAAAAATCCTATGTATAAATTAATTCCTTACTTTTTAAAAGGTTAAAAATATACCAGGGAAACAGTTAAATATATAGGAAAGGGGGATACTCGGATTTTTGCTATCTGCTTTTTTAAATTATAAAATAGATTGAAAAATGACCAAAATAATGTATTAAATTTAGTGATGTACGTGCAGGTAAAAATACAATCAGTGGTGCATGTAATTGATCTGCGACTAAGTTATTACGTAACGTTCTAAGTATTTCAAAAATTTGAAGAAATAACTGAATATTGAAAAATGATTTTATAATTTGCGACATCTGAGAAAAAAATGGAGATTAGCACGTTTGTGTAACAATAGTGATTACTTTTAATGGCAAATTTATTTGTTTTTTATAAAAAAAAATTTAGATGAATTGGGTCTGCAAGTTCACCAGGGTCAAGACAGAGACGGAGCTTAGAAAAAATAACACTGGCGGGGGGATTTGGGGATTCAAGGTTGCTGACCCGGAAATTTTTTTAAGGAAATTTTTAAATGTATTAAAAGATAAAAGAATATAAACAAGAAAAGAAAAAAAATATCAAATGTATAATAAGAAAAGAAAAAAATATTTAGATTTATAATAAAAGTATTTTAACAATTCTAATATATAAGATAACATACATGTCTCTAGTATGGATGTAATATCAATTACAAAATAAGAAGATATTATGAAATCCCAGAAGATTGATTGTTATATAATATATCAAAATGTTAAAAGTTAACAATGCAATTTATAATACAAAATTAATAAAATACTATACTAAGAGAAACAATTAAAAATTATTTTCATTTAAAGTAATGCTCTTTACTCTTTTAATGACTTAAAATTATCAATAATTAAATCAGTAGTGAAAGTGTCAGTTATTTCTCTTTTAAAATGAATTACCATTTTAATGAAATTTAATGATTAGGGGAAAATGTTAAAAATAAAAATTATGGGTCAAAAATAAATTTTATATTATATTAATTTTTTTAAAAAAAATCTGAATATTTTTTTTTTTGAATTTTTTTTTGGGGGCCATATAGCTACAAAGTTCCGTCCACGGGTCAAGGTATGCCTTCAACTTAAAAAGCGTTTAATACTTATAAATCACATTATTCTCTTCACTTCTTTTTTTTTTTTTTTCGTTGAATCTTCATTTGTTTTCTGAGGTGCATTTACACTGAATTTCAATTTAAAAACCTCTCTTTTGATCCCAAAAAATAAAAAAATAAAAACCTCTCTTATTTATTAGCCTTCAACTTCGGTATATCTGTAAAAATTAGAACTGAGAACATCACCTTGGGCCCACCACGAAGGTAGACAAAGCAGGCACAATATACTTTTATAATAGGGGAAAAAAAGTATTAGGCCTATAATTGGGATGAATCAGTAGCATTGGTCCTATCCATTGGACACAAATCCGAATCCTACAGAGTGCATATGTTGAAAGAAGCAAGAACAGTTTGTGCTTTAATCTTTAAAACGGAAAACCCTTAACCCAATAAAAAAAATATTATTGTTTAAGTTTATCCCCATTTTATTTAAAATATTGGTTTTTGTAACTCAATAAAATTCTGAACCATTTTATTTCTTACTAAAACACATGATTTAAAATTTGAAGAACCAAAACTAAATTAAAGACAAACTTTAAAAAAAAAAACACAAATATTATTATTAGACTTTGATTAAAATAGTCCAGATTTATGTTAGGAGTTGTAATGTTGCAATACCCCTCCCTTTCGTTTTTGAAAAAATTGCATTTAATTCCCAAACAGGACAGAATACGAAAGTATTCAATTCCTTCTTGATGAACTTGGAAAGTTATTGGAACTTAATTATTGCGAGAAAAGTGGAATGTTAACCGTACATAGATTTCAAGGTTAGAAAATGCAAGGGCAAAATGAGAAATTACAAAGCTGCAAAATCTTTTTCGGTCTCGTGCAGTGTAAGAATCTTCAAGAGTAAGATCTGAGTTTTGGCTATTTTATATGAGTAAAACATTTTCTGATTTAGGTTGTAGGAAAACAATTTTTTCATGTTATAGGAAAACAATTTTCTTATGTTACACACACATGAAATAGTGGGACCCATATATACATATATTAATTTATATAGGTGTATGTGGGTCCCATCATTTTATATATATATAGAAAACTTTTTTTTTTCTTTCATGTAACGTCAGAAAACCAAAGCCCTTTTATATAACTATTTATATTTTTCCGTTCTCCCCCATTTCTCTCTTTTAACGATGTGGGACTCTAACGTTTGTATTGCTGTGCTCCTCGTAATCTTGTTCTCTTGGCATTTTCTGGTGCTTCGTCACCACACAATTTTAACAATTGAAAAGTTAGAAATTTCACTTGTTGGCAAGAGGATTTGAAGATTTACAGGAACTTAATCATGCATGGATTTATGCAAACTCCATTCACAATCACAAACACGTACGATTATTTGCCCCTTTTTCCCATTTCTCATCTCCACTGTAATAATGTTCCTCAGATTTGGATGACTTGTATATATAGTGCCACCATCATTAATATAATTAAAACATTCATAATTTAGTGTTACTACTGTATCTTCTTTTGAAATTACTCATATTTAATTTTCAAATGTCCAACAGAATGTGCTTGCTATAGCTTAAGTTAACCCAAAACTTGTTTCCCTGTGACAATATAATAGTAGCTTTTCACATATGTTTGAAAGCTATACCTTGAGGTGAACATTTTCCCTGTGGGTCTGTCTGGTTCCCCGGATGAGAGTGGACATTTTAATATATAAGATTATAATTTTCTAGTTACTAAAACTAAATAAAAATAATTAATTATGCGTATATATCGAATAATTATTAATTACAGTTATATATACAATAATAATTATAACATTTTCGATATTATCTGATAAAAAAATTATAAATATTATAATTATAATTATTTATACTACTCAGTCCATCACACCGCCATCTTCAATGGGAAGAGCAAATCTTCAGATTTGCTTTCAATGGGAATAAGGGCAGCTTAGGAATATTTGAAACAACCATGGATATATTTGGCAGAGCGGGACAAAATATTACCCCTCCTTTCCTACAATTTTTTTACTTTTCATTTTTGTGCCAATCAGTATGAGGGGAGTAAATATAATTAGTTTACATAATTTAGTTAAATTGTTAGATATAATTAGTTTTGATAGAATTCAATATAGATATCATTATTAAGAACAAAAAGTTTACATAATATATTTATCTCCTACATTGACTAACTATTTTATTTATTGTAGTTTAGTCAAAGTTGAATTATAGAGAATAACCAAGAGAGAAGATTAAAGAAAGAAAAATTTGTCAAATATTATGAGAATATCAATACTAAAGTCTCTATGATTAAATGAAAATTGGAATAGTGCAATTCAAAGTCCAAAAAAGGAAGTTTAAGCTTTACGATAAATAGTAACGAGCTACAGTGACTTAACATGCTTCAGTTTGCTCCACGGTGTTATAATAAGCTATACTCCAGTATAAATTTGGTCTACTCGAGTACAATACTCGAGTATGCCCACTTGTACTCGAGTTTGAGGCGTTCTTCATGTACTCTGTTCACCTATGTTTAACGTTCAACATGAGCGAGGTTCAATAAATCAATCATATTTCTCAAACTCAAAATTCGATTGAGATGAAATTAGTTTCATATGAAACTAGACTCCCAATACGTCACATAGACACCAAAACCAAGTAAAAAGGAGTTCATATGAAAGAGATATACTATTTCGAAATAGCAGTTGTAGTTCACGTCACACAGCAGACACAACTTCGATATTTTGAATGTATCTTATAAAATATACATATAATTGAGTTGAAATTGGTAACATATGAAACTAGACTCAACTACCTTTTCAAAAAGATCAAGATATAGAAAACAAAAGATTAATTAGGAGAGATATGATTTTTTTGAAGTTAGCAATTAGTTTAAAATATTGCAGAAATGTTGGTCAAGAACAACCTTTGTTAATTTGATTATCATGGTCAGAATACAATGACTTTGGAGTTGAATTTTTTCCACCATTTGAAAGAAGACTTAAAGAGCTTTTTGATCATACATCATTTGCCAAATTTGGATCTATATTGAAAATGTTACGCTTACTGGAATTTGACTTTCTCACTGTCAATACTATTGTGTTTTAATAAAGGCCTTATCAAAAGATAAATTCTACTATTTTAGAAGATTGCTTAATGTTTGTGCTTTTGAACCAGGGGGAATGTTGGTTCGACCGATTCAAAGTAGTGGATTGGTGTAACACCCCAAATCTAATACCAAAAGTTTGGCCAAAATATTTAAAATATCTTTAACAAGGATGATCAACATTCAAATCATTAAATTACATTACTATTTCAAATAAAATTCATACTATAACGTAAAAATAAATTTCTAAAATATTTCAGAGTTAAATACTGCGGAAGTTCTAGGGTCATGACAAATAAAAATAACATAACTTAAGCCATGTGAGTTAAAAAGGGCCTTCAAGGCTCACTCCATAGGTGTCATCCCTTACTCCTTACTAGAACATTCACATGAAAAATGTTAATATGGGACGAGATTTCACGTCTCAGTAACTATTGAAAGTTTCTACAGTACAAAAGCAAATTACATATGACAAAAAGTAGGAGATGATTTCGTGTGTGTGTGTGTGTTTGTATATACCATAATTTCTTATACAAAATTTTTATACAAAATTAATTATCATTATGACAATCTGTGAATTGTACGATTATACAATATGTAACATGTAGTCCCCCTTATATTACCGCTGATCCTTATAATGCTAACTAAAATTATAGGCTAACATATAGTCTAACAGAAACTCATCCATTTGACTAAATTATCACAACCTCACCAAAATTTAAGATATATCCGGCTAAAGGTATAGAGCTTAAGTATAGACTATGGCTCTCCTTTTTAAAAGAATAAAACTAAAGAAGTGTCACATGTCCCACAACTCCAATGCGATCCCAACTAGAGGAAAACATGGAAGAAGTGGCTCTGATTAGTATCATCCACTTTGCATCAAGTGATGGCGTAAATAAATTTTATCATTCAAATTCCTCCTTACTTCAACCCATTATAAATACAGCTGCCATGAGAGTTATATTGAAAAAATAAAATACTTTAAATCATACTTCTATTTCTATTAAATATCATCATATAATGAAAATAAACCAATCATCTCATAAAGCTTTGTTGGACCAATCTAACATTTTTGAAATTTGAAGTGGCTCTGAGACATGGAAGAAGTGACTCTGATTAGTACCATCCACTTTACATTAAGTGATGGCATAAATAAATTTTATCATTCAAATTCCTTCTTACTTCAACCCATTACAAATACAGCCGTCATGAGAGTTATATTGACAAAATAAAATACTTTAAATCATACTTCTATTTATATTAAATATCATCATATAATAAAAATAAACCAATCATCTCATAAAGCTTTATTGAACCAATCTAACATTTTTGAAATTTGAGAACTAAACTATCATTTCTAAAATTCAAGGATAAAACTGTAAATTTTAGGTTTTAAATTATTATAATATTATAATTTACAATACATATACATATAATTCAATCCATTTAAAAAATAATAATCATGCATAAATTCACAAGTATATGGAAAAATATTCAGAATTTTATTTCCTAACTTATAGATAATCCTTAAAAGTTACTCCAAATCTCTTAATGAAAGTCTTCTACCACTCCCAAATAATCTCCACTACACACATTCTCTCTTTGTCTTACGCTCTTATAGGGCCGAACGATGAAAGTATGTGTCTATGTGTATGTATGGTAGAAGAGAATAAATGAAGTATTTATAGAATTTATAGGCCAAGTCTCAATTACCTTTTAAGTATTGTATGTCTATCTATTATCCAATTACATCAAATACATGTATATCTACCATATAACCACCAAATACATCTATATCTATTATCTAACCACCAAATATATGTATACCTCCCATCTAACGACCAAATATATGTATATCTACCATCTAACAATTATATATTTATCCACCGATCAAATATTACATGTTTATCTACTACATAACCGTCTACCAATCAAGTTAATATTTATATAAAAAATAAATCTTTAACTCTATTTTCAAAAAATTTATTCATATTGAGTAATTACATGATAAATTTTATTTATCATAAATTAATTTCTCCTCAAGCATGAAAAAAATTAAAGATGTTACAGTTAGTCATTAAAGGATATTTCCATTGAATGGGGGAGCTTATTTATTTTTTAGATTAGTACTTTAGTGGGTGTATTAGTGTGTCAGTGAGTCCCTTATATTTGGTCAGTCTCAGCCTCAAATCCTGATTTTCAGAACTTATTCATTACTATTAATTATTAGTCATTTATTTCATTTATTTTATCAATTTAAAGAGCCTCGTGTATTATATATTAGGAGAATTACATATGGGACCCAAGGAAAAGAAAAAATTACAAAAACTCTTAGATTTCCAATATTAAAAGAGTTTCAGTTGTAAATATGACATTTTCTGTTATTAAAATTTCTATAATCACTATTAAAAAAAGTTCTATCAAAAAAGTCTCTTAGAGTTTTTTTGTAATTTTTTCTGATTTTTGGGTCCCAAATATAATTCTCCCTTACATATTTATGTCAAGTAAAAAAGAATTCCACCGAATACTTATCTACTCCCCTTTATTTTATTACTTTATCTATCCGCGGTTTCTTTCCCAAAATGATATGTTTGTAGCTGTGAATGAATGGCGACCACGAGAGACTGAATCTGTCTCCATCGGTACTTCAGATTTTTTTTTGTTTTTTGTTTCTTAAAAATAAAAAACACTAGATTATGCTATTTTCAACCAATATTTTAAATACTTTGATAAATTGCATTTTAAAAAAGTAAAAATAAAAACATATTTCAGGTATTTTGATATTTTATTTTTTTAAATGAAGAAATAGGAAAAAAACCCCTTTAAAAGAACATTTTTCGTTATTCATAGTATTGTTATTTAAAAAACCAAGAAAAATATAATTTTAGTCCATTACCTTTGACTTCAATATAAATTTGATCTTTAAAAAAAAATGAAAAGTACCAAACTTAAGAGACCAAAAATAAATAAATTGTTCTCTAAAAAATAATTTTTTAGTTTACCATACAATTGTTATATATGTATTAATTGGAAAACCTGATAACAACGACATAAAAAACTGTCTCTAAGTCTAATACATCAATTAATTAAAACAAAACACACTCCTTTCTTCTTTTTTTTTTTAAAGGTGTGTGTGTGTATATGTATAGACACACATATATATATATTTCAAACCGATAAAATACTTAAAAACAAATACAAACAAAGATAAATCAAATACAACAAAATAAACTAAATACAAAAACCGTCAAATGTACATTAAAGATTTAATAGTAGAAGAAGAATCATAGACAACAGCGGCCTTCTTGAAATCAATCCAAGTTTAGAAGTAAAGACAAAGAAAATGTTGGTTGTAAAACCCAATCTAAAGGGCACATCTCCTTATAAGTATTAACTGCAATGAGAGTAGTTGTACAGTTACCTCATATTGGGGTAAAAAAATTAGAAAACCCAACCTCAAAAGGAAGAAAACCCATGATATTCTGAAGAAAACTTCTGCTCCTCCGATGAAGCAGATCTGATGACCTTGACGACACACCTAACAACACCTCTTTAAATCTTCCCTAAGAACACAAATCCAAATCCAAGGTATCAAAAGATAATCGATCTTCAAACAACCATTACAGATATATTGCTCCTTATAAACAAACATATATCACTGCTTATAAACACACTCCTTTCTGATTACACACACACACATATCACTGCAACTTAATGATGGAAACGCATAACTAAATTCTTATTCCATTTGATTAAAGCAAACGTACAGACAGTGCAATACTTGACTTACTGAAATTAACACCTACAGCACGTACCTTTGTAAATGCTGGTGTCGTAAATGATTTTACAAACTTGATCTAACAGTAGTTGCCATTTTCTTAATAGCAGCTGCTGTATAAAATCCCAACGCAGGCGTGACAGCATCCATAAACTCATCGTCTTTTCTCATGGCCTCCAATGTCCTGTAAGGAAGGTTAACTTCCACGTAAATGTCACCTTCCTCTGGTCCTGCAAACACAATGACTGTCCCACTCGATTTGTCCCCGGGGCCGCTCCGGACCGTCACCGGATTTCCCCATCCGAAGTCAATCCCATACACATTAAACGTCGGCGAACCACCCATATCCTCTACATCCGCAAACAAATCAGTGACTGAAAGTATCTTAGGGTCTTCCAACCAAGACTTCATGGTGCTCACTATCTTCTCATGTGTATATGAGGCAATCTCCTTGTTCATCTCCAAAGCAGCCTTACCAAGCCCCTCTTGGCTTAGCAGTTCCCCGGCTTTCATGATCACCATACCATCTTCCAGTGCGTTTCCAAAATAATTACGAGGCAACGGCGGATTCCTCCTCGGCCTGAAATCTATCTCCATCACGAACTTGACCTCTTCTTTGAGGGCTATATCTGTTGAAATTTGAAACTCAAATATTATTGTTATTATTATTAATCTTAAATAAGAGAGAGTAAAAGTATGCAGACAAACCCTAAAATATAATATAATATAATTAAATCGATAATATCAAACATAATAATTAATTATATATGTTGAAGCATTACTCAAAAATACCTTGGTTCCGAATCATAGACCTCCAAAGATGTGCCATAAGTGCTTGCAGAGAAGATATTTTATAATTCGAAGATACCATTGCGTTAGCTTTTGCTTTCAGTTCCGCTATTTTTTCCTTTGAGAAATGAAACACCCTCTCTTGCAGAAGCAGCTGGGGCTTACCGACCTTCTCCTTCGGAAAACGAATACGTGTAGGGCGATCAGTATCATCGAGAAACCAACGTTCGAGCGTGGGAGGCTTGGACAACATACCCATGCCACGCGAGATTTCAGACCAGGAACTGATGAAATGAAACATCGACGTGCCGTCCACAACGCTATGGTTGCCGGAGCACCCAATGAAGATGCCATCTACGAGCTCTGTGACTTGCACGGCTAGCAGTGGCATGTGCGTGCCTTGGTAGTTTTGGGCTTCGGTAGGCGCATAAAAGGACCTGAAAAAGGGAGGAAGGTATACAGGTAGAAGGATGTCTGAGATCGTCAAGTCTTCTGCTGCGGCATGGAGAAATAGTGCTCCGGACTTGTTTCAGTGAATGAAAACGGAGGAGGTGTCGTCATCGTGTTCAACGACGGTGAGACGGCCTGCGAGTTGTGGGAAGAAATTTAGAGTGGAAGAAAGAGAGGCTTTCAGGTGTTGGATCACTGTGTCTTTGTTTTCTTTGGGTTTGTGGTAGAGAAAGCCTATTTGGAGGAGATACAATTGGAGGGCATCTAGATCCCATAGACTTAACTCTATCTTTTAAGGTGCATCGCGGTTTTGAGCTGCTGCCGGTATAATACTCTTAGAGATGACTCGGATCGAGCTTGCCATGTTTGGAATACACCAAATATTTGGTGATTGCCCAACCCCTTTATATAGCAAAAGAATTTCACGTTGCATATCTCATATGTGCGGGACCTCACTTAGTCCTATACTCCTATACTTTTGTACCAGTAGAAACTTTCCAATCATAAACTAATCTCTGGGAACGCGTTTAATTCCCTGACGGGCAGGGGCGCTTTTACCTTTTTATAAAGAGATTATCTACCGGCCCACCCAGATCTCTTTTTTTTAATAATTTTTTTTATCAGTCCCGGTCAATATTTTAAAATATTTTTTTTAGTACTTGTTTTGTTCATAGAACACAAATGTATAGCCTTGATGGACTAGAATATTGATATAGGATCTGGTTGCTTTCTGCTAGGTATCTATAGTGAGATACTCAGAAGAAATAGAGATCACAGAACACGAACACAAGGGGGTGGGGTGTATGCTTTGTGTCTACTGAAAATAAAATGGGGGGAGCTCTTGCGTACCTGGGGTAACCTCTTTATTTATATGGGTTACCTTTAGGGTTTATCCATTGTCTTGCGCGTCGCGTCTCTGCTCCACGTACACATCCGCGTATTGTTTTTGGTCCCCCACAAACGGTTACTGCTATTTCCCCACCTGCCTGCTCCACTACTTGTACATACCAAGATTAGTGGCAGTATAAAAGGGTGATTAGCATTTTACCTGTGTATAGGTCGGCCTCCATGTAGGACTTTGGCATTGGGCTACCAGCCCTCTTAAGCCCAATATATGAGTCCGGAACAGTTGCCCCCCAACCCGGCAGCTTGGATGTCCAAGGTGGCGGGATGTATATTACCGGAATGGGGGCTTACCCTCGGTAACTTACTTCATTCCATCTGACATGTGCCATTTTGGACCGAGTTTTATCCGGGCTTAACCTCGTCTTTACTTGCTAGCTAGGATCCTCTTAGACTGTAAGGGAGGTGGTAATCCCCCACCCTAATAGCAGGATCTCGGCTTCAAAGAGCATGGCCGAGATAGGAGCCTTTAAAATATTCCTTTCATTTGCCTAAGGTCTGGCAAGTAGGTATGCTATCGGGTTTTAAATATTGACAACCCGGTTATCCCATAGGCACTAAGTAGGGATGTAAACAGGCCAGGCCTGCCCCTTAACAGGCCAGGCCTGTTATGTAGGGAAGTTGCCTGAGCCTGGCCTGTGGCCTGTAACAGGCTTATTTTTAGGCTTGAGCCTGGCCTGTGGCCTGTTAAAAAGCCTTTATTTTCAAAAATCCTATACCTAAGCTAACAGGCCACAGACCCCAAGGAAAACAGGCCGAAAACAAGCCTCTTAGTTTACAGGCCGAAAACAGGCCTAATTTGCAACAACATAATAGATTCTACAACAGCATAGAAAATGAAATTAAATTCAACATCCAACATAAAAATTCAATATCCAAGATCAACATACAAATTAAACATCTAACATCCCACCAAGTTACCAACATACAGATTCTTCTTTGAGCCACTGGACATTGACATCAAATCTTCAATATAATTTCTTCTTCAACTTCAAAGACCTTTTCAAAAATTAATCAAATATATAGAATTAGAATATAACACAATGAACAAGTAATATGTACAACAAATGATATTATTTTAACAAAGCAAAATTTATACCTTCAAACGATATTATTTTAACAATGGATGTACAGATAAATCAGGGTACCTAAATATGCCATCTCATATCTTCACTTAGAGCATTTTAACCAACTAAATATAATCCTTTATCAGCTGTATGAATAGCTCAACCACATTGATATAATAATGGTATATCTCTCTGTAATCCTTTATCCTTTAAGATAATCCTTTATCCTCTATAATCCTTTATCCTTTAGGAGTTAAAGGATGACTACTTCAGGGGATGTTTGACTATATTGATATAATAATGGTATATCTCTCTGTATGGTATAAATTTAGAAGGTGTGGGATTTGGTGCAAATCTTACTGTAAGACAGCGCGTTTCACTTACACAAGTAGCTCAACATTTGAAAAATCTCGAATGGACACTACGGAATCTATCACAATGTGAATCCTCAAATTAAAAAGAAATCAAACCAAGAGGGAATTAAGTACACAAATAATGTTAGACCTACGCTGATGCATTAATTCTCATATTTGTTGTCATGACAGAAATCAAGGGGATAGAGGCAAACACAAGTCATGAACCACACAAAGTGTTGTTGGCCAAACTCAACATATGCAGACTCTGCTCTGCTTACTAATTCAATACATAAATATACACACATATATATACTTACAAGTTACAACATGGCCTCTATATATACATCACCATACCGCTACCTTCCCTCCCAGTGATTCCAAAATCCCCAAGAACTCTAATAATTTCTCACAAATCTCTATTTTAATTACATGTTACTCTTATATGTATCAAGTATAATTAGGAAATAAAGAAACTTGCTTCTCAATGAAGGAAGTGCAGAAATCAAGTAACTGCTTCGGCCTTGTTGACCATATATAAACCAAACTATCCCTTCTCATCATCAATCCTATATACTCTGTCAAGTGTTTAGGTGTGTTTCCGTGTAAAAACCCGGATTATTAAATCACCATTCACAGAATAAGTATAGTCATTGATCAAATATTTTGAAAAATAAATATGAACCGTTGGGAAGAGAAGATCGAGGAGGGATGAACCTTTAATTAATTGCATTTGAAGCCCTTTTTTCATTTTGGTGTATAGAGCTCTTTTAATTTTATAACCCAACTCTTCTTCCCTGATGTTAGCTCCGAGCCCAGCACAGTTTCAGATCTTTCGCTCCAAAATCCCCAAACTCTTCTTCCCTTTCGCTCTGTTAGCTCCGAGCCCAGTACAGTTTTAGATCTTTTACCCAACTCGAAAACAAATATTTCACTCCTCTTTATACAATAAACATTTGAAGCAGAGGATAAATTTTACAGGAATCAAAATTTACCTGAAGAATCGGAGCGTCCAAATCCAGAGACGACTTGATCTGAGCAGTGTCAGAGTAGATGATCGATGATGATAGAGATTGAAGAATGAAGAAGGAGGAAGAAAGACGGAAGAATCAAGCAGCACGAGTCACAACTGAAGGCTTTTAGGGTTTTTCAAAATTATTGAGGTATACGTGGCACACTCTGATTGGTTGATTGAGTGAGAAATTACAATAGTGCCTTTATAACAGGCCGACCTGTCAGGCCTAAATGGCCTCTTAATAGGCCTGGGCTTGTCCTGTTTATGCAAAACAGGCCTCATAAGAGGCCTGGGCTTGGCCTTTTAGCCTGACAGATTAGGCCTGATCAGGCTTTTAACAGGCCAGGCCACAGGCCCCTGGCCTATTTACACCCCTAGCACTGAGTCACCTAGACAAGCTACGCCATCTACGCAGATGCCGCTTCGATTTTTGCTGGGATTATACAAGCGCCCTTTCACCCTTCCAGGTGGCCATGCCCCATTGGGTAGGAAACCCTAACGTCGCTTCCTAACGCCCGCAATCGTAAGGCGCATTAAAAGCGTACCCTGTTTCCTGAATATTGTCATCATTCTACATTTCTTTATTGACCTCTTTGCCCTTGACTTTTCAAATTCACACTTTTGGTAACTATCTTCATATACTCCCTCTCTTTCTTATACGATTTTACTTCTGTCGAAGGTCTTGCGTCCTCCACAAACTTTTCTCCTTCCTGCTTACCCCTTTAGACTTCGAGCATTTACTTCGTAGCACCCATCCTTCTTCGCTTTTCAGGTAAGCCACATCGCATTCTTTACACTTCTGATTTGCTTGGCTTCTGCCTTTTTAAATGCTTATTTGGATTGCATTTGACGGAGATGATGATTTGGAATTCCTCTCCGATGTCCAACATGTTGACACAAACCCGTCTCCCATGACGCTACTAATCCGTCAAATGAAAATTTTCCTTTCTTTACTAAATGTGCATCGTCGTATTACCTTTTGTATTCTTCTGTTCATCCCATGAGTAGGCGTCACTGCATTATCTGCATTTTTTTTCAGATACCTCTATTTGTACATTCCTCATGTCCTTGTTTGCTTTGACCATCTATAGCCTCACTTTTTCTTTTTTCTTTTTGAGCAAACTATGGCTAAAGCCCCTTCTCCTCCCTTCACAATCAACGGGAAAATGGTTTCCCATGAAGAATACGAGCTCTTTTCGAAGTTGCCCCCTAGTGTTCCTCATTGGCTTTGGGGGGTTGATCGTACCGTCAAGCAGAAACAGGAAATCCTGCTTCGGGTTCATAAAAGCGGTACAAATAATCCTAAAATTCCCCCATCTTTCTCGATGCCAAAACCAACTTCCTCACATGATCTTTGCCCAAATCTTCACGAATGTCGCGACCACTCAGGCGCACTTTTGGCCCAATCGCAAAGTGTTTTACATACTAGGATAGAATCTTGGGATCCCAAGGCCACTCCGACATGCGAAAACTGCCTGTTTCTGGCCTGCGAACAATCCCTACTGATAATGGACTCGACTTCGACCCATTTTCGTCACTTTTGCCGTCTTAACCACTTACAAAGTTTCGCGCCCATTTCTGATAGTCATCTGAGTTAGTTTCTCACCTCCTTCCTATTCCTTTGCTTTTCTACTTTATAATGGACTCGGCTTTGACCCATTTTCCTTGCTCTGCTTTATCTTAGGTATGGCTCCCAAACGCCCTCCAATGGCTCCCAAACGCCCTTCAAAGGCCGTAAAAATGAGCAAAAAAGCGATTGAAGAACTACACCCAAGGTTGTGGGTTGATGACGCTATCTTAGAAGCCAGATCCGACATGACGGCTGCTGAGTTGGCTGACTTGCCTACTTGAGATGGTGATAGATATACCCTGTCCCTTCCTTCTGCCTCCGAGGCGATTTGCGCTCAGCCGGAGGACTATGAGTCATCTACCCCCTTCTTCTTTATGTATTGGGACATCGTTACCAGGCTCGGCGTAGGCTCTCCCTTTATCGATTTCCAGATGGACGCTTTAAACCATCTCTACCTTGCCCCCACGCAACTTAACCCCAACGCGTGGGCTTTTATCGTTGCCTTTGAGCATTTCTGCAAGAGTAAAGGACTGAAATACTCCTTAAAACTCTTCTTTTACCTTTTCGTCGTCCACGAGTCCAGCACATCTACCAAGAAAAGGATCACCTCGCTTCGTGGAAATGCCCAACTGCCAAAATTTTTTGGCGTTTTTACCGATTCCTTTAAAGGATTCAAAGTCAATTACTTCAAAGTTCAGGCTGAAGCCGGGAGGGTGCCCTAGTTTCTTAATAGCTTGAATGTTGGCCCAGACGAGACTCCCTTTCCTTTATACTAGTTCAAGAATCATTACTCCTTCCGCCCCTCCGAGTTCCGCTTCTCAGAAAGACAATTGATGGAAGACAACGCCCTTACCATAGCTAAAATTTTAGCCTATGTTAGTGAACACGGCGTAATAAAGTCGGCTAATTTTATTCCCCGATCCAAGATCATCGTCCCTTCAGCCAAACGTACAACCTTCTATTTTGTCGCATATTTGCTTTTATTTGTCTTTCCCATTGTGCTAGCAATTTCTGCATACTAACTGTGGGTTGTTGTCTTGCTTTTCAGATCAAGTGATGGGTAGACCGAGATATCTTAACGCCGAGGCCTTTGGTGATACTGCTGAGGAGATCACCATAACTGGAGTGAAACGCCCTCCTTCTGCACCCAACGCACCTGCCTCTAGTGCCGGTTTAAAAAGACTAAAGAGGGGCAAGAAGAGTTCTACTCTAACGGTTTCTGAACCCGCCTCATCAGTCCAAGTTGAAGAGGCTGTTGCTGCCGAGGAAGAAGTGCTTCAGGCTCCTACTCCTCCTCTGTTGTCGTCACTACCGCCCTCCTCTTCTAACCTAACCCGGCTTCCTGAGTTCGAGCTTTGGGAAACCGGGGTCAATGGTCTCAACCGTCCAGGTTTTCGCCCCCCTGCAATCTTTTATGAACACAATCGGCTTACAGAGACCAAAGTTTGAAATTTGAAGGACTTGGAGGATGCAATGGCCAAGTCGGTGGGTCTTGTTGACCTTGTTGTACACCTGAAGCACTAAGGGGCCCGGACAGAGGAGCGTATAGAGAAGGCCAGGATGGAATCCGAGCGAGCTTTCGATGAAGTCCTCAAAGCCAACGCTGCTCGGGAAGTTGTCGTAAAAGAAAAGGAAGAGATGGAAGCTAAACTGACCCAGGCTAATGCGGAACTTTCGGCCGCTCGACAATCACTTTCTGATAACACTAAAGTAATTGAGGAGCTTCGGGTCAAGCATCAAGGGCTGGAGACTCGATCGCAAGAGACTAAGACAAAGCTGAAGGCCGAGATCTCCATGCTCAAGAATGGGATAGTGGAGTCCTTCCACAATGCCCTGGATCAAGTCCGGCATTTTCACCCTACGGCCTCTTTTGACCTCTTGAAGGTGCAACATCAAGCCTATCTTGACGATGACGGAACCTTCATCCTTGCTCCTTCATTCGCTCTTCCCACAGTGATGCCTCCACCAGCTGCAGAGCATGGCGGATCCGAGTCTGAGGATGAGGGAACTGCTAGTTCATGAGCAAGCTAGGAAGTTGGTTTTTTTTTTTCCAGTTTGTCCTTCTTCTTTACATTTCTGTGTTGTAATTCCATGTAATTAGGAACAAACCAAACTTAATGGCATTTGTCCGCATTCCTTCTAGCTGCAATGATGTTTAATTTTGGATCCCAACTTAAAAGCCGGGAATTTACGTTTAATGGCCTGGCCAAGGCCATAAATTTTATCACGGAGTCCATATGTATGTTAACTCTAGATTTTATCTGAGCTTTGAACTTTCTGTAAAAACCTCACGATTTTCACTTACTGCTCCGACTTTTATTTAGTTCGAGTTAAGATCCGAGATAGGGTAACTCTCCCCGTGCACATTACCGGGTTAAAACTCTTCATGGACACTTAGACCTAATAGGGTCAAGTAAGGTAAGTCGCTTCACTATCCTAGAAAATGAATTTAGATGCATCTAGGTTTGGATAAACCTTCACCGCGTTCCCCCTTTAAACCTGGAATCTCGGCAACCCTTGGCTTTATCAATGAAGGACGCCTTTAGTTTTCGCAATTGCTCTTATACTGATAGTTTGGTTATGAAATTAGCGTCTAATGACATGATTGTATCATGAGACCTTAGATTATCGTAGCATAACCATATAACCATCATAACTCCTTAACAGAAGTTAGGTGGTCATATTTATATAACTCAGTTTTCTGGAAACATTTCCTCATGAAATATTCAAACATTCATGTCATAGATGGTATCACCACCTTACAAAGTTCCTTAAAAGGAAGTATTAACTGACGCACCATCTTAACAGTATTTCTGCCTCTTTCATACAAGTCGGCTAACTATAATATAACTTTAATTTGTCAGTGTTCCATGTTCGCTTAATGGGCTTTCCATCCAGTGCCTTAAGGCAGTATGCCCTTCGATCAAGCCCTTCTTTGACATGATAGGGTCCTTCCCAGTTTGTGGCCAACTTCCCTTCTCCGGCGTTTCTGTTGCCAATATCGGCTCGTCGAAGTACTAAGTCACCCGCACAAAAGGATCTCGAATTTACCCTTCTGTTGAACTTGGTCGCGATGAGTTGTTTCATCACTAGATCTTGGCAGTGGCATGCAACCCTGACTTCATCAATACCATCTAACTTTAAGGCTATTGCCTCACTGTTACTATCCTCCCCGGTTTTCATGGCCGAGGTTCTCCTCCATGAGGACTGGCCAATCTCCACCGGAATCATAGCTTCGCAACCGTAGGTCAACCTAAAAGGGGTTTCCTTAGTAGAAGACTGCACACTAGTCTGGTATCCCCATAGAACAAAGGGCAACTGTTCTACCCAATTAGTTTTGGCGTCCTCCATTCGCCTTTTCAAGCCTCCCAGTATTACTTTGTTGGCTGCCTCCGCTTGTCCGTTAGACTGCTGATGTTCCACCGAGGCAAATTGTTGTTTGATTTGGAAAGCCTTCATCATATTATGAAATCCTCTGTCAGCAAATTGTGTTCCGTTGTCCGTGACAACTTCTGCCGGGATTCCAAACCGAGCTACAATGTTTCTTTCAAAGAACTTCTGCACCCGACTTGAAGAAATCGTAGATAGGGGTTCTGCCTCTATCCATTTCAAAATAATGTATAGCGACGACCAACCATTTTAACTGTCCCGGAGCCATTTTGAAGGGTCCCAGTAAATCCATTCCCCATTTATAAAAATGCCAAGAGGCCGAGATAGACTTCAGCTCGGATAGTGGGGCGAGGATTATCCTTCCATGCCTTAGTAGCTATCACACCTTTTAAAGTGATCCTCGGCATCCGCCACCATCGTAGGCCAGTAAAAACCGGCTCGAAGTATTTTCCTGGATAACGCCTTAGCTCCCATATGCTGTCCATTAATTCCCTCATGGACCTCAGACAAAACATACTCGGCTTCTTCTGAGTTCACACATTTAAGCAACGGGGAATGAAGGCCTTTCCGGTAAAGTTGATCATCTATTATAGTATACATCGATGTATCCCGTACTAATTTCCTGGCTTCGAAAGAGTCATCTGGTAGTAGTCCTCTCTCCAAATAATCCACCAACGGCTTTCTCTAGTCATCAAATGCTGAAATCATCATTACACAGCTTGGCGTAGTCAGACTTTGTTGTACTACAATCTTGTTGTTACCCTGGCTCTTGGTACTTGCTAACTTTGACAAAATATTGGCCCTGGTATTTTCCCCTCTTGGTATATGTGTAACTATCACCTCGTCAAAATCTCTTATTGTCGTTTTGCCTTTACTCAAATATTTCGCTAACAACGAACCTCGTACCTAATATATCCCTTCGACTTGGGTAGCTACCAGCTGAGAATCGGTGAAGGCCTGCACCCTTCGGGCTCCGGCTTCTTTTGCATGTGACAACCCGGCCAGTAAGGCTTCATACTCGACCTGATTGTTAGAAGTCTTAAATGTCAGCTGCAGAGAATGCTCTATAGTCACTCCTTCCGGGTTCTCAAGGATTATCCCGGCTCCCCCTCCTGCATGATTGGAAGAACCGTCTACAAACATCTTCCACATCGGAGTGCTCGCGGTCTTTTCCAAATCTGTCGAGGTGAGTTCTGCAATGAAGTCGACTAAGGCCTGAGACTTGATGGCTTTCCTAGCCTCATAAACAATGTCGAACTCTGAGAGCTCTATAATCCAGCTAGTCATTCTTCCCGTCAAATCCGGTCGATGAAGGATTTGGCGAATGGGCTGACTCGTTCTGACAATAATTTGATGACTTTGAAAGTATTGATGGAGCTTCCGAGCTACCATTAGTAACGCATATGCCACCTTCTCTAATTTTTGATACCGGATCTCAGAAGCCTAAAGAGCTTTACTAACAAAATAGACCGATACCTTCCCTTCTTCCAGTTCTCTAATGAGCGCAGTGCTTATAGCTTCCTCTCCTATCGCTAGGTACACAATCAGTACTTCACCGGGGTTAGGCCTAGATAGAACTGGTGGGGCTGACAAGCATTGCTTCACTTTTGCGAACGTAGCTTCACATTCTGCATTCCACTCAATCTGGGCAGTCTTTTTAAGGAGCTTAAAAAATGGTATCTTGTTCTCCACTGATTTAGGTAGGAATCTGGTTAGTGCAGCCAGCCATCCCGATAACTGTTGAACCTCCCTCTTCGTTCTAGGAGCTTGCATGTTTAAATCAGCTTAACACTTGTCCGGATTTTCTTCTATCCCTCTGTGAGTCAACATGAAGCCGAGAAACTTCCCTGTCGAAACGCTGAATGCGCACTTGGCTGGGTTCAAACGAATCTGGTATGCTTGCAACTTATCAAAAGTTTCTTACAGATCGGGAATGTGTATTTCGGGGCTTGTAGATTTGACTATCATATCATCGATATAAACTTCTATGTTCTTGCCCAACTATTCCTTGAAAACTTGGTTCAACATCCTCTGGTAAGTAGCCCTGGCGTTTTTCAAACCAAAAGGCATAACGTTATAACAATAATTAGCTTTTACCGTTATGAAGGTTGTCTTCTCTTGATCGTCCACATGCATAGCGATCTGGTTATATCCGGAGTATGCGTCCATAAATGATAAAAGCTGAAATCCAGAAGTATTATCCACCAACTAATCAACGCTGGGCATAGGATACGCATCTTTAGGGCAAACTTTGTTAAGATCAGTGTAATCCGTGCATACTCTCCACTTCCCGTTAGGCTTCTTCACTAGGACCGCATTAGACAACCAAGTGGTATATTGCACTTCCCTTATGAACTTAGCCTCTAAGAGCTCTCTCACATGGTTTTCAAGTGCTTGAATTCTCTCTGGTCCCTGCTTCCTCTTCTTTTAAGCGATCGAGATGGCCCCTAGATAAATGGCTAGCTTGTGGCAACAGAACTCCGGGTCAATTCCTGGTAACTCGGACGCTTTCCATGCAAATACATCTTGATTGGCTCTCAAAAAGGCAATCAACTCGGTCTTGAGCTTTGGACCCAGGGTCTTTCCAATTTTTGTAACTTGCCCTGGTTCCTCTCCCAAAATCAACTCTTCCAACTTCCCGCCCGGCTCCGGTCTTGACACCTCAGCCTCCTTTCACATATCCAACTCTACAAGAAATACCGGCTTCACAGACGGGCTAAGTTGGTTGCCGTCCGGGATTTGCTGTAGTGGATTTTCTCCTTCACTCTCCCTGATAGTGGAAAAGTAACATCGTCGAGATTCTTGTCAGTCACCTTTTACCGTTACCACTTTATTGTTAGTACTCACCATCTTTACTTTTTGGTGTTTAGTTGACGCCAACATGTCCCATTTGTGTATGTTGGGCCTTCCTAGAATGATATTGTAACTGGATGGGAAATCAGCAATAATGAATCTAACCTGTTCCGACTTGAATGCCTCCTTGGTCCCGAGGGTCAGTTTCAAGTCAATATACCCTTTAGGTTGCATATTATGTCCATTAAAACCGGTCAAAGTGGTTTTACACTGCTTCAAGTGTTTTGGGTCCAAGTTCATCCTCTTGAACGCTGCCCATAAAATGATATCACATGTACTTCCTGAATCAATGAAAATTTTCCTCACTAAACACTTTCCGACAATCCCAGAGATGACCAACCCATCCTAGTGACCTGGTACCACATCTTCTAGATCTTTCCTGGTAAAAGCCAGTAATGGTGGCTCAGGCCGCTTAATATCATCCTTGAACTTCGGCTGACTTCGGATTGACAATACTTCCTTCAAGTACTTTCTTTGTTGACTCGTCATGTCTCCTTCTCCTCCAAAACCGTCGCTAATCACATTGCATTCAAACTCCGGCTCGGGGAATTCATCGTTTCCCCCTTCCGGTTTCCGGTTGTTTTGTTCCCTTCACCTCTTTTCCGGGTTTGAGCTTGGTGCTTCCTAAGGTCGGTTGTTGAACCTACGCCCTTGTATCTTTATTACATACTGTTGTAGTTTGCCTTCCTGCACAAACTTCTCAATGTCATCCTGAAGATCCCAGCACTGGTCGGTCGTATGCCTCGGCTAGTCATGAAATTCGCAGTAGCGTGACTGATCGAGCGTCTCCTTATGACCCATGGGACGGGGTCTTTCCACCTTTTTCATCTCGGTCAATGCGACTTCCTTCCATAACTGGGATCTTGATATGTTCAAAGGTGTATATTTTTTATATCGACCCTCCGACTTGCCATTCCGGGATCTATTATCAGCATTTCTACCCCGGAATTCTAATCTTGAATTGTTGGGATGATCCTTCTTAAGCTGGGGACCCCCTGCTCACGTTTCCTTCCCGCTCGAGTTTGCAATCTGCAGCTGCTCCAACTCCAAATACTTCTTAGCCCGAGAATTAAAATCCTTAAGGGTTTTAACCTCGTCTTTTATTATAGCTTGAGCAAATCAAGATTCTGGATCCAACCCAGATATCAAGAGGTGGACATGCACACTTTCCTCCAGGTCACGGACTTCTAACGCGGCATCCTTAAATCGGTCCAGGTATTTGTGCAATGTTTCTTTCGACTTCTGTTGTATTTTGTTCAACGTATAAATTGACTTTGGCTGCTTTTTACTTGTGGCGAAGTTGGAGAGAAACTTATCTCCTAAATCCTCAAAACTCTTGATAGACTTGGAAGGCAAGGTGTGGAACCATCGTTGGGTTGCTCCTCGAAGAATCCCAATAAAGAGCCAGGAAATTATGGGCCCACGATAGCCCCTTACGAACATGTCAAGATCAAAAGTGTTGAGGTGAGCCTGTGGATCTTGAGTACCATCATACTTGGTGAGCTCGGTGGAGTCGAAGTCTTTCGGGTACGTTGCGTTGGCTATCTCATCCGAAAAGGGACTAATATTATCTATTCCATTGTCATAAATCCTTCGATATTTTCCAGCTATCCTGGACTTGGGCGAGAGTACATTTCTGACCTAGCTTGAGAACCCGGCCTCCTTATTGGACTTTCCTTCAACCCGAGCCGCTTTAGGCTGTTGCCCCTCTGCTCGTGTATGCCCCGGGTGTTGGATCCCCATACCCTGATTCTGTGCCCGGGTTTGGTTTCCCTTACTTTTCTTACGATCCGCCGAGCTGGCCTCCTCAAGGTGTTTCTGGGTTCCTTCATTAACACCTTAGCCTGGCTGAGATTCCTCTCTTTGACTTAGATCTGTTGTATCACGGCTTCCCCCACTCAACAGCTCTTCCACCTGCCTCATTCTCTGCTCAAACAAGCGAGTCCTCTTTGCCTCTTCTTGCCTCCATACAGCATTTCGGTTCTCCATATCCTCTTGGATACGTTTCAGATTGGCCTCTCTTTGTAAGCGGTTCTGGTGTTCCATTCTATCCATTCGTTTCATTATAGCTTCAAGTGCACTCTGAACATACCAATTTTTTGGAACCTCGCTAGTTGGGGCATAAGAAATCAGAACCTGGGGTCCCCCTTGGTGCTGCACTGTGCTGGAACTGGTGAGGATGTTGTATCCTCCATTTCCTCTACTATAACATGATCATGTCTAGCGGCATTAGCCCCATCCCTCTGAGCTTGGTTGGGGAACACTTGTCCCTGTATAATGGGCAAATGTTGTTGCTCGTCATTCCCAGGAAACTGATATGGTTGTGAAGGATCTTGCCGAGGAGGTTGACCTCTACTTCTAGTATGTGCCATACTCAGTGATTTGGCTTCGAGGAGTCAAACTTTACCTCCCCCTACCTGGCGCGCCAATGTTCTATTTGTAGAACACAAATGTATAGCCCTGATGGACTAGAATATTGATATAGGATCTAGTTTCTCTCTGCTAGGTATCCATAGTGAGATACTCAGAAGAAATAGAGATCACAGAACACAAACACAAAGGGGTGGGGTGTATGCTCTGTGTCTACTAAAAATAAAATGGGGGGAGATCTTGCGTACCTGGGGGGTAACCTCTTTATTTATATGGGTTACCTTTAGGGTTTATCCATTGTCTTGCGCGCCGCGTCTTTGCTCCACGTACACATCCGCGTATTGTCTCTAGTCCCCCATAAACGGTTACTGCTGCTCCCCCACCTGCCTGCTCCACTACTTGTACGGACCAAGATTAGTGGCAGTATAAAAGGGTGATTAGCGTTTTACCTATGTGTGGGTCGGCCTCCATGCAGGACTTTGTCATTAGGCTACCAGCCCTCTTAGGCCTAATATATGAGTCTAGAACAATACTAATCAGTACTCAGAAGTAATTTTTTAAGATCCTAAAAATTATTTTCAAGATCTTGAAGTATGTTTCAGTATCATTCAATGCCCTCAAGTATCTTTTTAGTTTCAGTCAGTACATTGAAAATTTCTTAAAATATTTTTTTAGGACTGACTAAGACTAAAAAGATATTTTATAGTATTTTTTTAGTATCATAAAGTATATTTTTAGTCTCAACCAGTACCTTAAAAAATTTCCTAAAATTTTTTCAGGGTGTATACTGAGATTAAAAAGATACTTCAAGCGGGACTACTAAAAGTAATTTTATTATAAAAACAAAATGAGATCTAGGCCATCAGATGAGATTTGACAACCAGATCTCTTTATAGCGGGGAAGAGCGCCCCCTGCTCGTCCCAAAACGTGTTCCCTAATCTCTATTGGCTAACACGAATTATGCTAGACGAGAATTGTGTGTGTGTGTGTGTGTGTAGGGTTAAGGTGCAAAAATGCACATGTACTTCACCCCGAAGAGTGCCCAACACCAAAGATTTTTTTTAGATGCAAAAGTGCATATGTGGTTACAACTTTGATGCAAAAATATCATTTGATTGTTGAGTTTGACTTTTTTTGTTGACTGGGCAATGTCGTGGCATTTTTGCACATGTGTTGGGCGCTTTTTTGCCAAACAACATGTGTATTTTTGCATCTTTGAAATGTCATGTCATCGCTCAATCAGCAAAAAAAGTCAAACTTGACAGTCAAAGTCAAACTTTACGGTTAAACGATATTTTTATACCTAATTTTTAACCACATGTGCACTTTTACATCTACAAAAAGCACTTGGTGTTGGGCGCTCATCAAGGTAAAGCACATGTGCATTTTTGCACCTTAACCCATGCGCGCTCGTGTGTGTGTGTGTAACCAATTCATTTTTTTAATGATGATAAAGAAGCTAAATAAATTAGTTAATCATATTGTATATTATGTGTCATTATATTATATATAAGCTTACATATTAAACAAATTAATATGGAGAAAATGATAAATATAAATATTCCTATGAACAGATAGAATAATCTTATGAACAATTTTAGGATGATATTTTGTTAAAAAAGAGGAATTCCACTAGTTTTATGATGTATTTACTACTCGCAAAAAAAAAATAATTTTACTTGTTCATAGAACTATTTCACTTGTTTATGATGTGCTCATCACTTGCATATTAGACTATTTCTTCTTTTATGTTGAAAGGATTATTTTTTCCTTTTTAGTTCATAAATTAATGTCACTGTAGCCCCCATGGGATTGTAGTGAAATTTCATATTTCTTTAGGAGTTAGTGATCCTTATCTAAAATTTTCGCTCAAGTCAAAAATTAATTTATAGCAATGGTCCTACTACTATATAAGACACTTTTAACAACCGTTTTTAGAACCCTTAGACGTTTGTTTTTTGGAGGCGTATATTTGATTGTCGTTGAAAGTTTTAAAATAAACGTTTGTTTCAAAACAGTTGTTCTAAGTCTACTATGTACAACATCAATTTTTGATAAAACCATCCTAAGTGACCAAACTTACAACTATTGTTTTTCAAAACAACCCTTATAAGTCATCTCCACACTAGGTCCAACCTCCACTAGTACAAATAAGAGTTTTTAGACCGGACAAAAAATGCCTGCTAGGTTGGATCTAGAATCGATCTCGATACAAGCGGTCTTAAAAGTATGATACTTTCAAGTTTGGTTGAGCAACCGTTCTTAACAAATACTTTTAGATCGAACTTTTAAAATGAGATCTTAAAAGTACGATTTTTTAGACCGGAAGTTTTAAACATCATGTCTTAAAAAATAAGTAGGCAAAAACAAAAAAAAACAAAACAAAATTTCCCCTTCCCAGCAAAACCACAACCACCGTCAAACCACATCTGGGGGAAAGAGGGACTTAGGAGTCGGCAGGGGTAGGCAACAAATCTTAAGAGGATGAGGATGATGACATTCTTGGTGAACTTGAAGATGATCAAGATCGCAATGTTTCTCCTTCCATCTCTCCCTGTCCCTTCCTCAAGTCATTCCAGCTGAAGGTGAAGTCAACGAGGGCAGTCGTTCGAAGTGTCTATTGCCATTGTCTTCCATTCACCACCATCGTCATCTCTCTCTCCCTTCCCTTCGTCTGACTTATCTTCATCATCACAAAACTAAGATCTACATCTAGTTTTATTTTAAGATCTGGAGATGAAAAAATGACATTGGTTGATTTATTAATGGCTTTAGGAATAACCATAAGGTAGCACAAAATGCGCTTTAACACTTCTTCTCCTCCAATCAAGAAACTCTGGCAAACACCTACCAAACAAACTAAGGTTAACCCCAATTATTTGGATTCGCCACCATCGAACAAACCTAGCAATAGTCCTTTCAAAGGTAAAGCACAGAGCACAATCGACCATCCAAAAAACCCTTCCCCCAAAATCACAAATCCAAAACCACATCAATAGAGGAACAAAGCTCCAAAAGTTAGAAAACGAAAGAAACACATAGACAGAAGAAACATAGCTCCCACCAGAGACCACATCAACAGAAGCAACACACCGACATAGAGCAATAATAATAAAAAAAAAAGAAGGAAAACAAAATGTAGCTCCTATCGCCACTGACATCCCCTTTGCCGGAGACCACCAAATGGGGAGACATCATGATAATAGCTCCCACTGCCAGAGATGAGAGAAGGTCACGGCCGAACTCAGAAATCAGAGGGAGACCACAACCAAAGAGATGATGAGGACGGAAACCAAAGGAGAGCTGACACTGGAGAAGAAGAAAGGTCGTCGCTGCATGTCTCTATTCAAACTAAAACTCACCTACTCCTAGCTCTTCGAGGTCCGATCTGCACTTCTACCACGGTTGAAGCTCGAGAGGAGGCTCACCGCAGACGAGGCAAAAGACCTTACTAAAGGTGAACCGAGAGAGAGCGTCGCACGAGAGAGAGATTTAGGGTTTCAAGAAAAAGTGCCCGCTTTAACACAAGGTTACAAGAGAGATTGTTCCATGAAAACTACAAAATATCAAAAAAGAAAAATAACACGCATGATTCTAGTGCATTGCTTATCTAGAAAAAGCAAAGATGTTGATAAATGTTGTACATGATCAAATAGTAATCAACGAAATGTAAGAGTTAATAGTGGTCATACATTATTGGGTAGTATATCTTCATCTTCCATGAGATTCCGATTGAGAATCTCGACTTTGGGAGTGTAGTGAATTAGCTCCACCATGACCAAGAGCCAACAAGTGAGTTAAACTTGAAGTGAGGGAAGGGAAGCAAAAAAGCTCTTTGTAGGTAAAATTCAATTTTTGGTGTGCATCTTCTAGACTAAATTTTTAAAATACGAAGTCTTAAAGGCAAACTTTTTAGATTAGACTCTTTAAACATTTGGTTTTAAAAATTCTTTATATTTACGAAACTATAATCGATCATATTTTTTAGACCTTATCCTCTATAATCTAGTCTAAAAAATTCTTTTATATTTATGAAACTACCATCGGTCATATTTTTTAAACCCAATCCTCTATAATTCGGTCTAAAAAAGTTCTTTATATTTACGAAACTGTTACCGGTCATACTTTTAAAACCTCATCCTCTATAATATGGTTTAGAAAAAGTTCTTTATATTTATGAAATTGCCACTGGTCATACTTTTTAGACCTATTCCTCAATAATCCTGTCTAAAAAGTTCTTTATATTTACAAAAATGTCATCGATCATACCTTTTAGACTTGATCCTCTATAATCGGGTTTAAATGTGACGTTCTAAAAGCACTTTTTTGTAGTAGTGCTTGTTTCTATCCCTGCATGACGGCACCTTGTCTCCACCACCATTATCTCTACGTTGTCAATGAATCCTATGCAATGGTGGAACTGAGGCCTTGGCCCCTGTTGACCTTCTCGTATCTTATGTATTTATATGTATACATTATATAATACAGATTCTTCAGAGGCTATGCATTTTCTCTTAATTGATTGTGGACATTTGCATCATTTGTAAGATGAGATTTAAGAAGTAAGATCCCCTATCCTATTAAATTGGGATATCGAGATCATTCATGTGTATAAGCATGAGGGTAATAGACGACTTACCCTACCCAATATTGGTATCACCTAGGAATAAATGAGACTTCGCCCTATTCTTAGATTGTAGTGAACCCAACACATTTCTTAAAATTTCTGTATCAAAAAAAAATTATAAAAAAATTTAAAATTGTTTAAGCATATGAACTGGAATTTAAGTACTGGTAACTGGATGAGATTCAAACTTAATTCAAAATAGTATTTATGATCCACTACTATATTAAGTACCCAGATTTGTAGACTGAAAGCATAAAATATAAAATTTTGGATATGTTTTCAGTCTGAAAGCATAACATCTTCATCTATGAACAAACTTTTTCACAAATCATGGGTTGATAAAATTGAAAAATATAAAATTATTATTATTATCTTGGCAAAATCTTGATTAAATACAACTGAAATATCACGAATTAAATTCAGATTCTCACTTCTATTGAATTTTTAATTAGGACAAGTTATAAATGTTGTTACAACATCATAGTTGCCCCTATGTAGTAGCAAAGAAAAATTTAAAATATTTGTAGGCCTAATTTCAGGTTTTATAAATTTTTCATAATTTGTAATTAATTTTTTTAGTTTTTTCAATTGAGCTTATAAAATCTACAACTAACACCAAAATAATAATAATAATAATAATAATAAACGTAGAGATATCTGTGAAGATTTATTGGTTTCCCCATTTTTCTGTGACATGTTTTTCCTCATTTCAGTAATTCAGTCCTTCTTTTGAATTTAATTACTCCAGTTTTTAGTTATTTTGTTTTTTCAACAGTAGCCCTGCATCCTTCTCCCGAAATTGTCCTTATCAATACCCATCATACTTTTTGTTTGTTATACAATTATATATATGTATCTTAATTCTTGTACACAAATAATATAAAAACAAAAATATAATTTTGGAAAGAAGGATTTATTCAATGGGTATTTAATATGGATTTTAAAAAATAAAATAAATTATGGAAATAAAAAAATTTGACGTTCCAGGAATTACACTAGAAAAATAATAATTTTCTTTTAATTGAAATAAAATTATTAAATTAAAAAGAAAACTTGGTGTTAAACGCTCTTTTTACTAAATCATATGTGTATTTTTACAACTTTGAAATTAATAAAAGTCAAACTTGACTGTCAAACAACATTTTTGCATTTAATTTATAACCTTTTATACACGTTTGCACTTAAAAAAAATATTTAGTGTTAGACGTTTCTCAAAATAAAATACATGGGTATTTTTATATCTTGTGAGAGTATGCTTAAATTCCACAAACCATGAATGAGAATTTTTGTACGGTATTGCCTTTTGGGGTCCGTTACAGTTTTTAAAAAAAAAAAATAGAAAAATTGGCCATAAGAGGAAAGATGAAACGTGGGCATCTTTCTTTTTTTATCAGAAAAACGTGGGCATCTTCAAATTCAGATGTTCAACAGAAAGTCCCACCTGCATTCAAAAACCCAGATTGACTGTGCGATTGGAAGATCTTTCGCTCTGTTGTTTTCGCAAAGTCAAGTAGCTGCCCGGGATAAGAGGCTATTAGAGAAACGGAAAAATCCTCTCTCATGATTTTTTTTTTCATTATATATCATAAATCCTTATGAACCGTTGATTAGAAAAATTAAGAGAAAAATTAAAATAATATTATGAACTTTCAGATTGGTAAACGGATATGCTTTATAGATTATAAGGGGTGATGTCAGAAACTTAACCCATAAATTGACCATGCCAGGGTGAAGGGGAACAACATTTGGAACACCCCTATCTAAGTCTTATCTTAATTTAATATAACCCCAAGACACAATCCCAGTCCAAGATGCCATCCATAAAGATAGAAAATTAAACAAACAAAGATAACAAAGCATTCACAAGAATTCATAGATGTGTGTGTGTATTTTCATCATTTACCCACTTATTAATAGAATGATTAGATTTGTATTCACTCTTCCAATTTATACCGCAACTACTGAAATATCTTTTCCTATTATGAAGATAATAAAAAATAGGTTTCGAAATATAATGAAAGACCAATTTCTTAATGATTATTTGATTACATGAATTGAAAAAGAAATTGTTTTGAGTTTTAATACGGATTCAATTATAGATGAATTTAATAATATAAAAATACGTAGAGTAAGAATCAAGTGAAATGATCTTAATTTCTGTGATAGTTTTCTTTTAATTTTTCATATGTTAGGTCTATATTATATTTCAAATATTTTTATTTATTATATAGTATTTTTTATTTTTGGCCTCGCTTCCTTAAAATTCCCAAATCCGCCCTGTCACTACCAATAAGTTATACTGTTTGTTGATGTAGTAAGTTGTATCATCCGCACCAAAAAAAAAAAAAAGAGAACACAAATTTAAATCTCGTAAAGCTCATTTATTAGAAGGAATAAAAACCATCTGTACTCCAAATTTTAAAAAGGGAAACTCTTAACCCGATAAAAAATATTGTTTAAGTTTGTCCTCATTTTGTTTAAAATATCGGTTTCTATAATAACTCAATAAAAACTTTCGAGCAAAAAAAAAAAAAAACCTGAACTATTTTATTCCTTATTAAAAATTATGATTTAAAATTTGAAGGATCAAAAAACTAAATTAAAAAGACAAACTTAGAAAACCAAAAATAATATTAGCCCTGCAAAGGGCTCAATCAAAAAACAAAAATATTATTAGACTTTGATTAAAACAGTCCAGATTTATTGTTAGAAGTTGCAATGTTACAGTACCCTTTCCTTTCATTTTTGGGAAAATTGCAGTTTAAGTTCCTAATACAACAAATGACCTCTCAAAGATTTATTTAGTGGAGTCACGTGGGACATTTAATTAATATATTCCAATTATAAAAATACCAAAATAACCTTAAAATATATTCCAATTCTTTCCAGCCCTCTATTCAATTAATGAGGTTATTTTGATCTTTTCAAAATATATTACTCAAATGTCCCATGAAACTTTATTATAAATTAGATATTTCAAAGAATTGTTTAGTTGTATTTTATCTTATTTGGGTTTGAAGTGTAATTTTTCCATTTTTCTAATAGGTTCATGTCACATTAATTGTGAGGAGAGTCCCTCCCAAATAGGGCAGATATCAGGTCCGAGAGAGGAAGGGACGGTATACCAAACAAAATAACATACAAAATAACATGAAAACCAAATATTCGCGACATTCCCGATGGACCTGAAAAGTTGTTGGAACTAAATTATTGTTGGTCACGTGCCAAGTTTATTGCGACAAAAATGGAAAGTTAACCGTCCAAATAAACCAATTCCTCGCTTCTCAGAAGGCATAGAACCATAGTCTCTCTTATCCTTATTATAAAGTATCAACTAACAAACCAACTAACAATTCTCACATACCAATAAAAATAATTAAAATCAATAAAGTTGTCATAGAATTTAAGTAATTTTCAATATTACCCCTACTAATTACACTAAATTCTAATATTCTATTATTATTACTCTCACCCACTACCTTTATTAGCTAGAGGCATATATGGAAAAAGATAATTAATGCTCATTGGGAGCAAGCAAGTGCCTTATAAAAAGGACCAAATAAACTTGCTAGTTGATGCCTTATAATAAGGACCAGAAGGAGTACCATTTAGTGGTGGTGGAACCAGAAATTTTTTTAAACCGGGTCAAAAAACAAAGGTTGAGGTGCAAAAATACACATGTGCTTTTTTCCCAGGAGCAAAAATACATATATGCTTTTTTGAAGAGCAAAAATACACATATGGTTACCATTTTGGTACAAAAGTCACATCCCACCGTTAAGTCACTGTTCATCGTGATGAGAGAGAAAGAGATCGAGTGAACAGTAACTTAACGACACTAAACAGTGATTTAACGGTGAGATGTGACTTTTTGCACCAAAATGGTAACCACATGTGTATGTTTGCTGATAGGAAAAAAACTCATATGTATTTTTGTACCTTAACCCAAAAAACAAACATATTCAACTACTCATTTTGGTTCTTATTATAAGATAATAATTAACAAGTGTATTTGATTTTTTTCATAAGGTATTTGCTTATTTACAAAAAGTATTAAATATTTGTTTCATGTATATCCATAATTAAAAAAGGTAGTGAGTGAGAGTAATAAATAATATGATATCAGAGTTTAGTGTAATTAGTATGAATAATATTAAAAATTACTTAAATTTTAGAACAGATTTAATGATTTTAACTGTTTTATTAGTTTGTGAAAATTGTTAGTTAATGCCTTATAATAAAGATTAGGGGGAGTATTTACTACATAGTATCACATAACATTGAAAATGAAGATAAATAATAACCGACAATTATAAATAAAAACAAGATATAAGATGATATTAATCTTTTTGGTAGTTATCTTAAACAAAAATTTTATTTTCCTCTCATAACCTAATAAATAATGAACCAAACATTATCCTTATAAAAAAGATAAAAAATTAGTTGGGGTTAAATTATTAACCAAATAAAATATCATATAATAAATACATAAAAATGTTAATAAATTTAGAAGATTAACTCAGGCCAGCTGGCCAACAGGTAAATCCGCCACTGATACCATTTACGGCATTACCAAGGAAACAATTCAAGTATAGGAAAGGGGGGGAATACTTGGATTTTTTGTGATATGCTCTCGTATATTTTATAAAAATATAGTGAAAAAATGACCAATATGACGTGACCATGTTCAGAGATGCAATTAGAAGTTTTGTATATAAATACGTGAATATATACATTATGTTCGAATTATGTCCAAACGTGAGTTTCTAAGACCAAAGATAAATGCAAGCATGGGACTAGTTATGGCATAATCCACGATATGATTAGGAAAACCAACCAAGGCCTAAATGCCAAGAAATTATCAAGGAAGTTATAAAAGAATTAAATATCAAGGTTAGAAAATGCAAGGGCAAAATGAGAAACAAAGCTACAAAATTTTTTTCGGTCTCGTGTAAAAATCTTCAAGAGTAAGATCTGAGTTTTGGTTATTTTATATAACTAAAATTTTTTAAAGTTGTCTGACTATTTTAAATGGGATCACATGAATATCTTAAAAGCTTAGGTTTTTATATGAATTGTTTATAATTGACTGAAGTTGAGAATCAGGATTGACCCTTTTAGGCCGTGAATAAGAAAAACATATGTTTTTCAAAATCCAATCCGAAAGTACTAGGGCTAAGGATGGCCTTGTACAAGGCCTAAAGTTATTATTTTAAATTGTAACTATTTTTCATCTTTTTTTTTTCAGAAATATAATTAATAAAGTACAATAATTAAAGTTCTAATTTATCAAATAAATATTGTTAACATTTATATTCAAACAACACGTATCATGCAACAAACAAACACAGTCACTAATTTATAATAAAAAATAAACTATTGTCCACAAATAACTCACATTAGACTACATCAAATTGAATCAAATACTGAACATAAAAGATTCATGAATGATAGAATGAGCGACGGAAAAATAGAACAGGTGATATAAGCTTGTGGAAAAACTAAATAGATTGAACAGAAATAATACTGAAAAGATCAACAATACAGTATACCAACAAATTATAACTGAAATGATCAACAATAAAGCATACTGAAATGATATGAGCTTTGTGGAGAAGCTCATTCGAACAGATAAACCAAAAGTGTCATGCTTTTTTTGGGTGACAGAAAAATGTCATCTTTATTTTGAAAACAAACACTCATGAAGTTTCTTCATCCCTAACACTCTCAATCTTGGTTAAGTTAATTGAAAAAAAAAATAAAAAGGTCTAATAAAGTCGGCCCTTTTAAACTATCGACACTAATTTTGTTTAACAGCTCAAATTTATAAGCTTAACTCTTAAATGACTAGGGTTTAAATGGATAGACCTGATAGGCTCGACTTGATTTCTTAACTTTATAACTCACGCATCAAAATTTTTTTGAAGTTCTCACCCTACAGAACACATAAGCCATTATTGACTAACTTCAGGGCCGAATAGTTCAAACGGATAAGAATTTAGAAATGATATTTGAAACACCTCCACAAAAACGAAAAAGAATAAAAATGCTCAAAAATTTATGTCCACCAGGCCCAAATTATAATTAAGATTAAAATTTTGCAAACGCAGGCCCCCACTGGCCACTACCACAAATTATGACGTAGGCTCCACCAATTTTGGTAGACCTTAGACATGTACCCCTCCTAAGTGCAATGGAGGTTACTGGCCTAGGCCTTGGGCCTTGTTGATCGCCCAAATTCAAACGGATAAGAATTTAGAAATGATATTTGAAACACCTCCACAAAAACGAAAAAGAATAAAACTGCTCAAAAATTTAGGAGAAATTGCACTGTGGTCCCAAAAAAACAAAATAAATACAAAAAATCCCAACTCAAAATCACATATCTGAAAAGTTCTAATGAAGTCCCAGAAACTTTTTTGTTATTAATTCATTTTGCTAAATTAATAACAAAACAAACCATATTAATAATGGAAAATACTATTTTGACCATAACATTTTTTGTAACCTTGAGTTATTTTCCAGATTACAAAATGTTGTTGTCAAAATAACATTTCCTTTTATACTCTCTTCCTCTCCCCCATCTTGCTCTTTCATGATGTGGGGCTATAACCTCTGTATTGCTGTGCTCCACGTAATCTTGTTCTCTTGGCATTTTCTGGTGCTTCTTCACCACACAATTCAACACTTGAAAAGTTGGAAATTTCACTTGTTGACAAGAAGATTTGAAGATTTACCGGAACTTAATCCTGGATTTATGTAATACAGCTCACTAACGACCATAACAATAGCTAAAACTAGTATTTACATTACAATAAATGCACTGTTATCTTCATATAAAAACTATGGATTTCATTAGGAACTCGTTTAAATTGGGGGAGGGGATGACTCACATCTATTCTTCTGCGCACAGTTCTGAATTTACGACGTCGTTGTTTCTGCTTTTTCTCTCTTCCTTGCTATGCAAACCCCGTGCATAATCACAAACACTATTATTTGCCCTTTTTTCCCATTTCTCGTCTCCACTGTGTAATATTAATCCTCCTAATCGTTATCATTAATATAATTAAAACCTTCATAATTTAGTGTTTCTACTGAATCTTCTTTTGAAATCACTCCTCTTTAATTTTCAAATGTCCAACAGAATGTGCTTCCTCTAGCTATAGCTTAAGTTATCCCAAAACTTGTTTCCTTGTGAGGAAGTAGCTTTCACATATGTCTAAATGCTAGGGCAAAACAATGGGCGAGTTGGGTAATCCAAGACCAAACCCATAGCCCGCCTATTTAACTTTGAATGGGTATGGGTTAACTCATACCCGTACCTCAACCCATTTAAATACGTGTAAATGGGTTAGCACATAAATGAGTGGACACTAATCAGATTTTGGATAACCCATTTACATTTGACTTGTTTTTTTGATTTTCTAAAAATAGACATAAGCATATTCAGCATCTATGCAAATTCATCATTATAATTTCTAAAATCTGAATTTTTAAAATTCAATAATTACAATTTATACACAACAACATAAATTTAAACAAGTATCATGATAACATAATTTTAATATTCAAACTCCAACTTTTAAATCAAAACATTACAACTACAACTCTACAAGTTTATAGATTAACAAAATTACATGCTTCTCTTGAATAAGGAATGTGATGAGTTGGTAATCAAAATATCATGTTCAGATTCACTTGAAAATCTCAAAAAAGGGAGGGAGTTATGGTATGACTTTACCTTATGGAGGAATAAAGAATGGGATGAGTAGTAAAAAAAAAAAAAAAAACTAAATGAGCAGGTATGGGTAGCTCATAGGTGTGTCATAGCCCGTCTGTTTAAATATTTAATAGGCGGATTCTTACCTACCCCATTATGGGTTTTTTTGGGCGGGCTTAAAACGACTCAATTACATTAGGTTGTGGGCAAGCTCATAGGTCATGGGTTCCATACTCACTGCTACTGAAAGCTATAGCTTTTTTCTTGAGGGTCATTTTGATTCTAGCCACCCCTGGGGATTTAAATGGAGAGGGACGGGGGTGAGAATTTTAAAGGGCTTGAGAGATTTTAATGTTATCCTATTTAGTTTGGAAAGAGAAGGGATGATTTTTTTTAAACGGACAACTTTACCCCTTTTTTATTTAAGATTCTTTTTAAACTTTGTATAAAGTGTTGAATAGAATATAATTATAAAAAAATTAATATATAATTTTATAATTTTTAAAATTAAGTAAAAATAATTAATTATGTATATATATCAAATAACTATTAATTATAGTTATATATATTACAATAATTATAAGGATCTGTGGCCAATTTTTGTGTATGCATTTAACAATTCTTTAATTATAATTCTGAAACGAGGAGATGCTGGTAGTGATTAATCTGAATGAGTTTTTATTTTTTTATAAATTCAGGTACACTTACAGATTGGGGCATATGCTCACTAACGGATCTTATGTCTGGAGCAATGTTCATAAGTTCAGGGCATCACCATTTCCTGGACAGAACTCATTGCAGCGTGTCATCATATTTGGTGACATGGGCAAAGTATAATCTTCAATGACTGAGAACCTCATAAATGTAAAGAAATGCTCCTCGCCAGTTTTTAATATAATATATATTTGGGGAGTTGATTTTAATCCTAAATATAAGACATAGTTTTCATGTCAATCTTTTTCTAAATTTCCCCGGCTGATGTTCTCTCGACAATAATTAAAAGGAGGAGAATGTGGGAATTAAGGAAAATAACTAAGATATTTTAGAAAATATATGTCATATTACCTAACTCAACCAACTTCTTTAATTCAATCAAATTAGGTTAATATTTCTTATAAATTCACACTGTAAGGTTTACACACTTGTATCATGGTAAAATATTTACTTCTCTTCCACGTCTTTTAGGCTGAGCGTGATGGTTCAAACAGTGGCGGGTCTACCTAATGGCCAGTCGGGGCTAAGGCCTCAACTGGTCCGAATTGACTTTCTAAAATTTGTTAATATATATATTATTTATTATGGGATAGGATATTCTTACTACTATTTTTTTTACTACCAATGTTACTATCACTTTTCCACCGTTAAAACAGAATCTTATCTATTTTTATCATTTTTCTCTCCTATTGAGAAATATATCCAATCTCATTTATTATATGATATTTTATTTGGCCAATAATTTGGCCTCATCTAATTTTTTTATCTCCTCTATAAAGATAATATTTGGTTTGTAACATTCCAAATTTTTGAAATTTGAAAATGGGATATTTTAAAGGAATTAATGGGGTGATTTTGGTTTAAAATAATTATGAGATAAATTGTGCATTTAATGTTGGGGAAAGAATAATTAAAATAAGGACTTAATTGGGAATTAAGGAGAATCCTTATATTAAATTAAGGATTTATTTTATCCAAGTAAATGAATAAAATAAGTACATAATTACAAAAAAAATAAAACACCTACTTTGTCTCTAATTATTCATTAAGCAACCAAAAACCAGTATATGTAATTTTGGCCCAATAACCACAAAGCCTCTTCGGCCCACGAACACACAGGACACCCTTTTCTTATCTTCATTTAACCCAACAGGATCAGAACCAAATGACCCAACTCGTATAAACCAACACCCACGGCCCAGAAATGATAATCCAATCAACTCATGCAACCCCATTCATTTATTCATTTCAGTTTCTCCCTCCCAGACCATGAAGCCGCAAGAAGCATATCAGATAATGACCAAAACCTCAGCCACGCAAGGATAAAACCAGCAGCTAATTCCTTTGGCCCAATTCGTCGTTCAGCCCACACGTGAAAAGCTGAAGCAACATACATAATATCCAAACTCATCATGTATCAGCAGATCACGAAGGCAGCAGGGAAAGAGGAAATCAGCGAAAATCACGCAAGATATCAGAATAGGGTTGAGTAGCAATTTTATCCCCGAAAGTAGGAGCAATTTTTTTGCCCTAAAAATTTTTTTAGGCTCAATTTTACCTCGGAAGTATAAAAACGTAACAATATTGCCCTCCACTAATGGTTCACCGTCACAGAGTTACACACACTCAAGTGTGATACCCTCACACTCGAGTGTGTACGTATATGGTGTCTGGACGTGTGTGTCACTGATTTGGGCTTTCGGTATAAAAATATGTGTGTGTGTGCTGGAACAGAGAAGCAAGCTAAGTGTTATTAATATGTGTGTGGTGTGTTAATCGTGAAAGAGAAGAAACGAAGTACTGTGTGTGTGAGGGAGCTGTAAACACATAGGTGTGGGTGTGTGTCGCTGGTCTTGTTATGAGGTATATTCATGTGTGGGTGTAGTTCCTGTGAGAGAGTTTGAATAATCATAGATATGTGTTAGTGGGTGGTTGTCACTGGGAAGAGGAGAACGAAACGATGAAGCTCAGGAAAGAAAGAAGAGTTAAATCAATAGTTGCAATCCCTGTATCATAATATGGTCTGTGTATGGCATGAAGTCAGGCATGAAGGAACTACTAAATAATAATAGTAATTAAATAATTAAATAATTAAATAAATTATATATATATATATATATATATATATATATATATATATATATATAAAAGATGAGAATGCAGCAGATGCGTTTTTGGTATCCCTGATTCATATTAGTCAGATATATAAATGTAGGTGTTAAACATAACTAAAGATGCATTCTTTTATATATACATTCTTAAAGCTTGAATAATAGGAGAAAAGCTTTTGATATAAATATATATATACATACTAAAATATATGGATATGATAAATTATGATATGTGTACTCCCTCTGGTCATTATTACAAGGCACCAACTACCCACAATTTTTTATCCTTTTTATAAGGTACCAACTACATTTAACTAACTTATTTATTACTATTTTCTATTATGTCCTTACTTTAACAAACTCTTTTAAATCTATCTCATTAAAGTAGGGATAAAGTTGGAAACTTTTATGAATTTTAGGCTTATTTAATGACTTAACTTCCATTCCTTGGTTTGTGAGAAAAGATAGTTGATGTCTTATAATAAGGACTAGAGAGACTATTATCTAATGGGAAAATATATGTGTATATACATATATAAAGCTTATTATTATTATTATTATTCATAATAATAATAATAATAAGATAAGAGTTATCTTATTATTATTATTATCTAAACCATAAATATATTGGAAGATGTTTTTTTAGATAATATCAAGAAAAAAAAATAAAAAAGATAGGAGTTGAGTTAATCTGTTCCTAAATAGTAGGATCTAGACTAACTAGTTCCTATATTATCTAACTTATAATATCTTGTACAAAATAAAGAAAAGATAATATTTAGAAAAGAGATTAAATAATAAAGGAAATTATTAAATACTCATAATAAATAATAATGAATAATAATGTGTCATTATCATTAAAAATCAGGAAATAAATAACAAAGGAAATAAATAATAAAGGGGTTGTTACTTAAATTAGTATATTTTTTATTATCAGTTATAATTTTGGATATATGAAATTTTAAGGATGTTATTAATTGTTGGAAAATTGATTTGTATAAATTGAGATGTGGAGTGTGTTAAGCCCTGGTTTGAGAGCAGTGTGAAAGTAGTAACTCGGGCGAAAAGTAACCACTTTTCACTTATTATGCATGTTGATATGCTGCTTGTGAATATTTTGTTAAATAATTATTATGAATGATTTTTATTGCCTCGTGGAACAAATTGAGATATTTTTACAAGGTTATGAGAATTATTGGAAAAACTCTTATTGAGTTAATTATGATGATAATTTTGGGATGAGAAGAATTGGGAGAAGATGATACAGTATATCCACCACGTGGTGATGCCCCATTGGTGCACGATGGTTGGCTTATTATTGTCCTACTAGAGTGATAAGAACTTGTCCACCAGAGTGATGGGTTTACGACGCCTCACTAGGGTAAAGTAGGGAAAAGACCCATGGTCTGGGGCAGGTGCTCTGAGGATTTTGGTCAGTTCTCATCACTTAGTGAGCTGTTGAGTAACCAGTAACATGGGTGTAACTTAGCCCATGGATCTAGTCGGAGGAAATAAGGTGGTTCGGTTGGATTTTAAAAAGAATTGACACCCAATTATGTTATATGGTAATAAGGTGATATTTTATGATATGAGATTTTTGTGATATCAATATTTTTGAGATATATCTTTAATATTTGGTTATATAAATTGTTCCACTTGGCACCTCATTAGCACATGTTAATATTCATAATGAGCTGAACTGATGGTTACAAAATTTTTCCAGGTAACCAATCCGGTCTAGGTCCTTTAGGGAAGCAAACAGAAGTTTAGTCTACTGTGCTAAGAGGAGGACTTCTTTTCTTTTGTTGTGTGTTTTGAATGGCTGTATATTGCCACACATTAGGGTTTATTATGCATACTTTGGCATATTTTAAAAATTGTAAATTCCTCGTAAATTCTAATATTAGGTTAATTATGATAAATTATGTGGTTATTTAGTTAATTAAACGGTGGTTGTTTCATGGTTCATTACTTATTGGGCTACGAGAAAAAAGTAAGATTCTTGTTTGAGACAATTACCGAAAAGGTTATTATCATCTTATATCTTGTTTTGATTTATAATTGTCGGTTATTATTTATTTTTATTTTCAATGTTATTTGATACTATTTAGTAAATACTCCCTCTAATCCTTATTATAAGGTACCAACTAACAATTTTCATAAACTAATAAAATAGTTAAAATCATTAAATCTGTCCTACAATTTAAGTAATTTTCAATATTATCCATATTACTTATACTAAACTTTAATACATATTATTTATTATTCTCACTCACTACCCTTTTTAATTATGAGTATACATAAAAAAAATATTTAATACTTTTGGAAATAAGCAAATGTCTTATGAAAAGGACTAAATATACTTATTAGTTGCTACCTCCAAAAAGAGTAGTTATGTTTGTTTTTTTTTTGGCCCTGGCTAAAATTTTTTTTCTGGTTCCGCCGCTGGGTTCAAACGAATAAGCTGATTACCAACCTGGTTCGCTGAACACTACTGACCAGCTCATCAAGGATTTGGATAATAATGACATAGTTTTCCACATTGGAGATATGCCATATGCAAATGGATACATCTCACAGTGGGATCAATTCACTGCTCAAGTTGCACCAATTTCATCGGCAGTGCCATATATGGTTGCAAGGTTCATCTGAATATAATTGCCATTGTCTTCTCTTCCACTGACAATTGAATTGATATTTTTTTTAGTATCTGAATCAAAACTTGTTTCTGTAGTGGAAATCATGAACGTGATTGGCCAAACTCAGGATCGTTTTATAATACTAAAGATTCAGGAGGAGAATGTGGAGTGCTGGCAGAAACCATGTATTATGTGCCTGCTGAGAACAGAGCCAAATTTTGGTCAGTCACATTTATTCACCTTATTGAGCACATTCAAATCAACGGATCGATCTACGTTTTTTAGTTATAGAAAGAGCATCAGTGGGGTACTTTCTTGTACTTGAGATCGGACTGATTCATTCAAATGTAGACCCCGATCATGTTGAACACCAAATACACCAAAAAGAAATGAAGAAAAGAGAATATTCATATAAGAGAACATTTCAAAGGGAGGAGAGCGTTGTTATGTGTATTAATATTCAGATTACTTACTCCCTCAATATCACATCTTTTATATAGCATCCGTAGTATATATAACTTTTAGTGTACGATAACATAGGAATAAACATAACCCTTGAGACGCAAAGGAAAAACTCTCCATTTGACCCATATTTCTTCATATTCATACAATTGCTCCAATTAGTATTGGGCTTGAGCCCTACTCTACTAAGGGTAGACTAGATATACTTTTAACATTTCTGCATTAAAAAGATTCAGAATTCATTTAGACTGATATGAAATGAACTGGTGAAATTTGCAGGTACAAAGTAGATTATGGTATGTTTAGGTTCTGTATAGCTGATAGTGAGCATGACTGGAGAGAAGGAATAGAGCAGTACAAATTTATTGGGCATTGCCTTGCAACAGTAGATAGGCGAAAACAGCCATGGTTGATCTTTTCTGCACATCGTGTGTTGGACTTTGCAAGATTTCCCATGGGAAGGGAAATCTTGCAAATTCTCTGGCAAAAATACAAAGTAGACATTGCATTTTTTGGCCACGTCCATAACTATGAAAGATCCTGCCTCATCTATCAGGTAAACAGAATGGCCCCAGATACTATGATACAGTATTACTCACTCCTATCCTTAACGTAGAATTAAAGAAGATAATTAGGGTATTTAAAAAAAATATTACATTAACTAACTTCCTTAATGTAATTAAGTTAAGTAAATATGTCTTTTCGAATAAATTAGTCATTTTGTCAAGTGAGCCCTGTGCCTCTAAAGAAATGAAATGCAGTAAGTTTTTTACTTTGTGGAATGAAGGCTTAGTGCTTGTTTGGAGCTGCTTATTATAAGTATGTTCAACAAGTCAAGACAACTCTTGTTACATATTTACCCTGTATATAATAATTATGATTGAAAGGTGTTTTTGAAGACTCCAATCATCATTCCAAACAAACTCTAAATAGTTTTAATGATTCAAAGACTAAACTATCAATTTACTCTAGCTTTTTCTTAATGCTGCACTGCTGAACTTATGGTCAATTTCATACTGGTTTTCTAATGGTTTTCAGAGGTATGTAATGCAGAATCAATGTGTGAAATCAGGGACGTCCCATTATTCTGGAATAGTGATTGGAACAATTCATATTGTTGTTGGAGGAGGAGGAAGACACCTGTCAAACTACAGTGATTTGACACCTAAATGGAGTCTTTTCAGAGATCATGATTCATGACTTTGGGTATGGCAAATTGACAGCATTCAATCACTCATATCTTCTGTGGGAGTACATGAAAAGTAGTGAAGGAAAAGTGTATGATTCCTTCACAATCTCAAGGGATTACAGAGATGTGTTGGCCTGTGTTCATGATGGTTGTGAGAGAATCACCTTAGCTGCTTGAAATGAACCTGAATCTGTACTCCCTGGCCTGCTGCAATATTATATATTGTCAATATAAATAAAAGCAGGACATTAAGAATAATGGACGTGTTCAATTTCTGTGGTATATGAATTGCTGCAATGGTCTCACCCAAATATCACAAGAAGAAACGCGAGAATATATCCTGAAAAAAAGAAGACGGCGTATTAACTATGAGGATCAGCGTTTAATATCATAGATATGTTATACTATTAACATTTATATTGGCAAAGAAAAACGTACATTTTTAAAATTAAAACATTTCAAACCGTGCCAATGTATTTTGAAATGTGTTGAAAGATTTGATTATTCATCTCTCTCTCTGTCTCTGTCAATAATATTATTCACGAGCCATAAATAAATAAAGGGTTAATATAACTATTAGGAATTTTGTTTGTGATTCTTATAGTTTAAAATGATTAGTTTTGCTCAACAGTTTTATCCGAATTTAATGATTCCTTATCTTTTTAATGAGATCTAGTCTTGGTCTCTATGCTTAAATTGAGATTAAGTCCTTATAAAACCATATACTCCATCCGGTACTAAATATAAGCTCCACTTGATTTTTTTTCTGAGAAATTATAGAAGGTAAATAACTTAATCATATTATATAATATATTTGTATATCATTAGATTATATATCAGTTTTTATATCAAATAAATTAGTTCAGAGAAAATGATGAATATAAATTAAATATTTTAAAATAACTTAATTAACTTCCTTAATCTCAAAAAAAAAAAGTTAACTAAATCTTATATTTAGAACTGAATATCAAAACCAAAAAGGTAAGAATCAACAATGATGTAATCCATAAATAATTGTTATTGTTACATTTTTAGCCCTTATGTTATGGAAGGGATATAGTGTATATCATCATTAGAATATGTCCTTTTACAAGTATCCTCGGTTCCTCCCCATGCTCTCCTGAATGATTGATATAAACATGAATAGATCCATATAGGTGTGTGTGTGTGTATTGCGGGATGAATCATTTACAAGTTATGAACGATGCACCTCATTTTTCAAACCAGTGAAACGCACAAAAGACAGGATCTGCAAAATTTTTCACGAAATCAGGTGCAAGAACTGACCAAGAAACCATAATCATACAGAGAACCTGTACGATTGAGAAGAAGCTTACTTTACAAAAAACTGAGTTCAATACTTTCATGGAAACAGCAGAATTATACACAAGCTCACTCTCAAACTGCGGTTAGATGCACGGAAGAAACTTGCAAACTGAACGTCACAAACACTTTTTTAAGTCCACCGTCTTCTATCCCATATAGGAAGCCACAGTTCAAACTAATTTTTATTCCTACACAAGAAGGAAAATTAGATATCAAGAAACTGAAAAGCTGTTCATTCTTCAAGTGAGTGTTAAACCCGGCTGTCTGGAGGCAAAGGAAGAACACCATCAAAGAAATCACCAAAGTAGCCTTTGGGCTCGTCCACTAGCCTTGAGATGATGTCTCTGAGAGTGATCACTCCTTCTAGATCACCATCATCAGTTACAACATATATACGATTACTCTTCTCATGGTCAAGCAATTGAATCATCTCTTTGATTGTGCAATCCTTTTGGCATGTAACCAAGGTGCTTAACATTGGGAACACCTCTTTGTGCTTTTCTAAGTAGCTTCTAACTGCCGTCAGGAAGTCTTTTACAGTAATAGCTCTGGCATATTATAAACAGCCGATGAGTATGCCACTTAGAAAATCAACAGAAGTGATCGATGGGTAATGACAATTACCTATAATTGTGGTAAATTTCTGGAGCAGTTAGCAAGAATTGAACATCTTGTAGGCTTATGTTACCCACAGCCTTGTTGCTACCCCTTTCTATTACGGGTAACCCTCCAATCCTCTTTTTCCTCATCAATCTAAATGCCTGAAGCACTGGTTCATCTTCATAAACCTGCAGACAAGAAAAAAACATCCATCGTGAAGCTGAAGGAGATCAATGATTATCACCCTCCCTGAAAAGGAAAAATAACATGCCTAGGTTTAATTGAGTTATATAACTCTTGTGTTCAAGGCATCTTGATCTGGGAAAGCTTACTTCAGATGTGTTAGAATTATAGAAATCAATTTAGATTCACTGTAACATGCAGAATTAGGCTCCGGCCAAAAATGAGAAAAGAAAAAAACACACAGAATTACAACGCAATCAAAGCATGCTTTCTTATAGCACAGTAGATTAATTCATGCATCTTTGCTATGCAACAAATGTGGGTGAGATGTAAGAAAAAGAGATTATCTCAGAATCTCAGTAATAATTGCTTGGTATCATAGCTAACTCTTTATTATAGAAAAAACAAAACTTCAACTTAAAGACAGTTACACACCTTAATGATACAATCAGGGGTCATTACAGGAAGACCAACTTCAGATAGTTTCTTGGTTCCCCAACTCTCGAACCACTGAAGCCCCACGCACTCTGCCAACATATGAATAACACCAGACTGTGTGATCACATTATCAATTTTTTCTGCACCCAGATCTACCACAGGAATACTCTTCATATTATACTTGGAAAGAAGCAAGAGCATGGTCAGAAATGAGTTTGATCCTTGCAATGGAAGAAACGGGGCCCAGCGGAATGATCCTGAAATATCACAAACCTGTGTGCCACTAAACAGTTAGCCAGTGAAATAAGATTAAATCAAACCAACTAAAAGAACTCGTCTTTAGGTGAAACATACAACCTTGGTATTCTTATAAAATTCAGAAGAAGTTAAATCCTCAAAATAGTTGCCAGAAGTTGTAGCAGCAGATTCAAATCCTAAGCCCCCAAGTTCTGGCGGATAACTGAACCCATTAGAACCTCCACTGGTTGGACTCTTAGGAGATAGAGGCTCAGACTGTGAAGGAAATCAGTTACTATGTTAGCTTTAGTGTGAAAGATGAAGCACAGAAGAAAACTACTAATACAACCACCTGGTGCCAGTTCAAGCGAACCACTTACATACATTTTATTATCATGCGTGTAATATTTTTCTTCATTATTTGAACAAATTCCACTCAAGTAAGCAAGTTAGGATGCTAACCTGTTGCAAGATCCACACAACAATTCCTGCAAACTCAACTATTCCGATATATCTGTCAATCCAAGTAGCACCTTCTGGTGCTTTAACATCCACTACCGGAGCGCTCAGAATATTGTGGTGTGCTAGTGTTTCCACAGCTTCCGGTAGGGTGACGTCTGATTTTATCTCCACCACTGAAACACAAAGAAATTTTACATGTTCATCATACACAATCCAGTTACAGAGGAAGAAAAAATAAGAAAAGAAACGGATTGGTCATACAAGAGACCACTACTACCAGATGCCAAGATAGCAATTGATCAAACAATTGTCAATCACCAATACATTGAATTTTCATCTGGATTGATTTGAAATCAAATATCACAGAACGATTCAGCCATTCTAGACATTCTAAGTTCATGATCGTAGATACACACGCGAATCAACACGATCATCACCTTGACTTGAAGGAGCTGAAGGAAAGGCAGACACAGGGATGCTTTCGAAGCAAGCGTTAAGCTTCTCGGTAGGACTTAGTTGTGGCTCTTGAACGTCCCACAGATCCTCCACTCGCATCCCCAGCTTCGCCTCTGGGCTCCGTGGACTCTCTCCGATAGCCGCCATAACCTCTCTCTCTCTCTCTCTCTCTCTCTCTCTGGTTTGTCTCTGTCTCTGGTCTCGGTGATCGAAATGCTGACAAAGAGAGTGCATCATTACAGTCTCATAAATAATTGAAAAAATATACTCCCACAGTTCCACTCTACCTACTCCTATCTTATACCTGAGATCATCACCGTTAAATCTGTAGTCAATCATTGTTGATCTGATGACTCTGATGACATTATCCGTTACCTGTGATGAACTTTACAGGTCAACGAATTTGGCTTCATTTGCACGTACTATTCTCGTGGCTTATCCATATCCGGTTTGTACTTCGTACTGAATACTATTCTATCCAGTGCACGAAAATATTGTAAAAAAGATCCTAAAAAGTCACATGTCAAAAAAAAACTCTAGGATATTTTCTGATATTATTTCAACCCCATTAATAACAAATTCAGTATCTGTTAATAATTATATCAATACCCTTAACAATATGTTTTTCTGAAATAATATCAAAAAATACCCTAAGACTTTTTTTTGATATTTAACTTTTCTTATAGCCTTTTTTTATAATATTTTCCCATTTTCCCTATTTATTATACTCATCATCCTCATCTCCTTTTACTATGGGCCATAATAATTGTGTGCTACACTAACATGCGCCGCCACGTGTCTTTCGTAATGAGCCTACATTGATTAGATGCAATGCATCTAAATATACTATCACTTTAAAATTTTAAATAAATGATTTTTTTAAAGATGAGTTTTTAATTACTACTTACTTTAATACTTATACGCTTATAAATAATAAGATTAATTTAAGATTTAGAAGTTCAAATGATATTATATTATTTTTTTTAAAAAAAAAATCCCCCGCACTGCATAAGTGACATTTTTTTTTAATAATGTGTAAATGATACTAAGATATTGAAAAATAAATATCAAAATTCGTATAATTCCGTTTGTTTAGATTACTCTATCGTCTACATTTTGTATATTATATTATTATATCAGGGCATTATTTGACAGCTATGTAATGCCACAATAATTAGTGTAATGGACAAATGCGAATTAAAAGGGGTGTGTATTATTATGTTTATAGGTGGTGGGGTCCATCTAACACGTAGTTATCTCTCCTAGTTAAATCAATGACTCAAGTCATAAAGATAATCATTACAAAATTCTACGTCAATTTGAAACTGTTTTATTATACTAATACTATAATTCAAACCGAATTGCCATACAATATTTACTTCAAATAATAATGATGATGTCATGATGATGATGATAAAAAAAAAAAAAGGTATCCTTTTAATTCTACTTTTCAAAAATTTTCAAAACAAAAACGTGCCGAATGCCTGTCTACCCCTATGAAAATACATCGACCCCATTGTGTGTAGTGTGTTCGAAATAATGTAGAAAACAACTACTACCTATATTAGAGTCAGGTAATTTTATTAAGATATTAAATAAATTAAATAAGTTACTTGATCATATTACATATTGTGAATGATTAAATTATATATCTATTTATAAGTTTAAACGATTCAGTTTAAAGAAAAAATAATAAATATAAAGAGCTTAATTAGTTTTCATAATATCTCTAAAAAAGTTAAACCGATCTTATATTTAAGACCAGAGATAATAACATTGGCGAAAGTATGCTGGCAATGTCTTCGCTCTTGTTTTAGTATATTCGGTTCCTTTCATTTTTTATAAGTTTGTAGGTACTTAAATTTTTTTTTTCAACTATACACTAGTGACAAGAAAAGGTATGGGAATTAGTCACATTGATAACATGACACCATTGATTGTACCCTATCAATAACTAAATTTTTGAATAAATTATTCACAAAAAAAATCTCATTCTATAACCTCATTAAATATTCGCCAAGGTCTATCTAGATCTTTTTATAAAACTCCATACTTTTTTTTTTTTTTTTTACCATTTTCTCTTCTATGCAATTTTCTACCATTCTCTCATTCTCTTCTATATATGTCTATCCAACTTATTTCCATATATGATTGTTAAGAATGTTTTTTTTTTTTTTATATGATCACACATCTATCCCAACATCTTCATCTCAACCACCCACATTTTATGTTCATATTGTTCGTTTAAAACCCAATATTCATTACTATAAAACATTACTAGTCTTATGATAGTTTGATAAAACTTCCCTTTTATCTTAGATACTTTTCGACCACAAATAAACTCCAATAGCTTTTCTCCATTTATACCATTCAAAATCCAACTTGAATTTTTATTATTAATATCTCCATCAATTGCTTGCATGACTTTAATTTCATGACAAATAAAAGGCTTTAACAAGCATTTAACCTTTTTTTTCTTTACACGTGTAAATTAAAAGTGATGGACAGACATTTAGGACTAGGACCAGAGGGAGTATTTGCCAAATCAAATGAACTTATGCAACCACATGGAATAAATAAACACATCACTTTATGGTTACATAATTACTCATTGAAACTAAAACCCCAAAAAAAGAAAGACCACGTTTGGGATTTCCTTTAGAAATTCACATCATACAACTAACTACAATGCAGGCCAATGGCCCTGAACTCGTTAAGCACCCCCCCCCCCCCCCCCCAAAAAAAGCCCATTTGGGTATACAAATATCAATTTCAGATATATAATGACCCTGTTATGTGTTTTCTTTTACGTCATGTGAATCATGCTATTCTAAATCTGCAAAATGTTATTTACACTCCCTAATCCAGACAGTGAGAGACTTCTCATATCCTCCTCCGATGTATGTTCTTTAAACCAACGCATCTGCAGAAAATTGCCGGTTCTGTCTGTTCGATTATGCCCGTCCTGCGACTCGAGGCATTTTCTTGGAAGAAGCTGCCACAAAGAGTTTAATTCAGCTAAAAGTAAACTAAAGACTCATTGATGTGTTATAGGGTGATTGATCAAAGTTCCCACTTAGAAACTAATTCATCATAATTTAGTAAGCAAATTTATAGACAAATATAATGAGTCCATAACAACCATCAGTTTGCAATTAAAAATGAACGTTTCAGACTGCACAAACCAAAACACATTTCATTAATTCCTGCGAGTTGCAAACGGACTGTTGTGATGGACCCTTAACACCTAATAATGAATTTAAATCCTCAGCTTTATTACAAGCAGTGAGCTTTTATGATGTCACATTCTAAGAAAATGGCAAAATTTGATTGTAGATGAGTTCCAATGTTAAAACGGATAAATTTCTAGAACAGTATAAACTACAATGACCAGACTAGCAATCTTAAACAAGAAGTCTAATAACATAAAAAATCACAAAATCAATCCTCCATGCTTTTAACGTGAACACCTCAGCTAAATCAAGATATTGACAAAATTCCCTAAAATCAAATTCCTTTTCCTTCTTTTCTTCAAAGGAAAGAAATAAAAATGTCTACATTTAAACAGAAGTTACTCTAAATAGAAAGCATTAGTTAAAATGATAGAAAATTAAGAATGTACATAAACAGAGATAAAACCCAAATAGGAATGACCCCAGTACAAATGAAAATAATGAATTGTAAGGGAACATCATCTATGATAGTCGCCACTTGTTTTACTTGCATGCTGTTGAAGTATCATTTTTAAGATATTTTATCCACATAAAAACTGAGCTAAAGGCTATGTTCTTTGTGAAAAGGTCTCACCAACTATAATTACTCTTCGCAGAGGTAAAATAGAAAGGAAAGTGCATACCATCTTCAACATCTTTAAGCTGATAATAGTGAGGGGCTATCTCCACCAACCACTCTGGCTTCAGTTCCGTAACCTGCAGTTCCAATAGGTGGCTTCAGCTATTAATAAATATTATCGAGTCAAAGATGTTATAGAAAACGAATTGATTAACTGTTGGGTTACCTGTCTCATGTACTCCTTGGTAGTAAGAACCAGTTCATGATATACAACCCATCTTGGAAGCACCTTTGAAAGGTAAATTAAGTACAAATAACAATCAGACAGGAGCATCAGTTATATATTCATTACAAGAACATCGCAGTCATAACTAGTCTGTCTTGCAACATTCATGTCTAAGCAACATAAAAGACCAAGTAATTGCTTCAAATCGTAATTGCAGGAGGATTCAAATTGGGCAGAACAAGTCATCAGGAATGTTCCATAGCTTATGGATGAGCTCAAGCATCAATCAAAGATTATGATATAAAATTTTAATGCTGATCAACCTTCACCAATAACGGCAGAAATTTACTAGTAGTGAGTTTTGGAATATTATACTGACATTGGAATACCCAACCACCCTTGAAAAAATTGAGAAAAGGAGATTTGAAGCAACTAGCATTAAATTTTATCAAAGCAAATATAGCTTTCTCGTCCTATTCCTTCTTGGTCTCGTCATCTGTCTTCTCACTTGTTGGTTCTTTTCCTTCCATCGTTTTTTTTTTTTTGTGTCACAATATCATTAAATTATGAATGACATATTTTATATAAGATTTTTCATATATAAAATTAAAAATATACCAATTCAATACAATTGTTTCCACCATAGTTTGACCATTAAAACTTGCATTGGTGCTTTGACCAGTCCATTTGTTAATAGCTTATTGATAATATCAATTAGCTATGAAGAGTTACGAGATAATTTGCACAATAATAGATTTAAAGACTTGTTATGGATAAAATTTCTATTGAAATTGCACTGAGGCCAATTTCAGGGTTTACATTTTTTGTTTGTCTTGCACTCGCCCTGATTAGTTCACAAGAAATACTAAGCAAATTTTTTTTTAAAAAATATATATTGCAGAAGGAAGGAAACAATTCATTGGAGAAATGGATTAAGCAATTTCTCAACAGCTTACAGCTATAAAGTACCTGAGACAGTCCAGAACTAGGATGTATATGAACAGTCTGTGGATGTTTAATAGTCCGATAAGATCCATTCTTTTGCAGCCTCGCGGAATGTGGGAAAAACCCTGCAGTGGTAAAAATTAGATTGAGTAGGCTAAGGGAAAAAAAAGCACAAGTACAGCTATTGCAAGCTTACCAGATGTTATCGATTTTTTTAAGGCATCCAGATCACCTTCATTTGTAGTCAGTTCAATTTCAACCCTCTCCAGAAGGCCTGCAAGTTGATCTCGGATATCCCTAGCCTGTTTCATACTCCTCACCTTCAAATCACAAGAAAATCCATCAAAATTCAACCTCAAGGAAAGAAGAAGAGTAACAGAATCTGCGATAGTGAGATCAACAATTACATTGCTTGTGTGGGACATCTTGTACATTGGCAGCATTAAAGATATCCAATGTTATGTCCATACAATATGTTCCACTAGGATTATGACCTACTGATGCTTAAAGATATATTCTTCTCAGCACATTCATGCCCTATTTTGGCATTAAATATGAAATCAGCAATGCCAAATATCTGCCAAGCTAAATTCATACATATTTCCACTAATATAGATGCAACAAGTACTAACTACGAGTAGCAAACTAATGCGAAATACCTGTATATAATTTTCATAACACCACTGTGTTGAGTAATTGGTCTCCTTCCATGAATTGTATACCTGAACAGTGAAAATTTCCAATAAATGAACATAAGCAGAAGGTAAAACCAAATGCCTAAGCAGCTAAAATATGGTGTCTAATATATCACAGGCGCTCACTATGGAAATACTCAAGTGATTAACTCTTAAATAACAAAACCTTTAGCAGTGCAATATGATCTCCAACATTTCCAGTGTGGAAATTCATTCGTGCATTATCTGCATGTACTTGTTTATCCTTTGGACGGTAAAATACAGAGTTCCCAATAGAGAGCATAGCCGCAACAGAAATGATCTCCTCTGAACACTTGTACTTGTCTGAAGCCACTATCATTTTAGATAACATGGGATCAAGGGGGAACTCTGCCATTCGCCTACCAACCTTTGTTAACTCACCAAGCTTATTTAATGCACTTAATGCAAATAGAAGCTCCAGTGCTTTCAACAAAGCCTCAGCAGGTGGAGGATCCATAAAATCAAAGTGCAGTAAGTCATGAATCCCAAGGCTTTTCAAAGTCAAAACTACATTTGCAAGATTAGTCCGTTGTATTTCAGGTACAGTGTTGTCATCTAAATCTTGGTAATAGTTGTATGCAGTATACAGTCGGAAGCACTTTCCAGGACCTGTTCTTCCAGATCGACCTGCTCTTTGATTTGCCGAGGCTTTTGAAATTGGCGTTATTAACAAGGATTCCATTCCTGTTCTGGGATTATAACTTTTCATCTTACAGAACCCTGGATCAATAACGTACTTGATCCCATCAATTGTCAATGATGTTTCAGCAATATTAGTAGCAAGGACTACCTTCCGTGCTCCTTCAGGAGTTGGGTCAAATATCTTAGCTTGCAGCTCAGTTGGCAGGTTTGCATATATAGGACAGATAATTAGCTCAGCAATTTTAGTCCCAAGGCCCCTAGTTCGATGCTTCATGATCTCTTCTGCTGTTTCAATTTCTTCTTGACCAGTTAAGAACACCAATATATCTCCAGGAGGTTGGGTTACATGGATTTGGAGAGCTGTTACAATAGCAGCATCTAAATAGTCAGCTTCTGGTGCCTTGGTATAGTGTATTTCAACAGGATATCGTCTCCCAGGAATTTTGAATATGGGAGCAGAATCAAAATAATCACTGAACTTCTCAGCATCTAGTGTGGCACTAGAGATCAGCAACTTAAGATCAGGCCGAAAACGAGAAATATCCTATGGAATAAAAACAGAGAACATAAGTATCTTGCTTTGATGGGCTATAAAGAGGAAGGCATCCACATAAAAATCAGGGCACAAAAATAGCACAAAAAATTACATGCCATCACTGCCCCAAACATAGCTGGACAAATCATTGCAAAGTCTGGTTATAAAAGAATTATTATACATATAGAAGATACAAAATTCAAGACATAAGATTAAATGCTTCAACTTGCATGAAAATGAGTTGGGATGCTCATCGTTAAACAACCTGATTGTCCACTACTTGCCCACTTGAATGATAAAAGACATAATATTTTTTATACAAAAAACAAATTTTCTGCTCACCTTTACTAATCCAAACAAAATATCAGTTGAAAGTGTTCTTTCATGAGCCTCATCCACCATCACAACACTGCAACATTTTACAAACAAAATATGAGCAAAATTGTACTGCATCAACTGAATCAGGACCCAACTCAAAAATATATGCTTACCTGTAGCTGCTTAGATCAGGTTCACCAAGAAATTCTCTCAATAGCATTCCATCTGTCATATATTTCAGAATAGTCTTCTCAGAGGTACAGTCCTCAAAACGAATGGAGTAGCCAACCTTCAAAAATTAAATCAATTGAATTATGAAAACTTGAACAATAACTGAAAGACTCAACCCGGGAAAAAAGAAGACATAGACAGTTCATAATTTTTTTAAGAAATTATCTTCTAGAAATGGTTGTTTATCACAGCTGACTGCAAACATTAGCTCCAAGACATGAGATAGTCACAAGTAACCCTTTCAACAGCGAACATTTTATAAAAATAATTACCAATTGCAATGATGAAGTGAACCTACCTCATGTCCTAATTTCACACCCATTTCCTGAGAGACTCGAGCAGCAACACTCATAGCAGCAACACGTCGAGGCTGAGTACATGCAATCTGTCAAAAACCAGCAGAACTTCATTTATTTCTACCAATGCCTAGAAAGGTTGCAATAACTTAGGAAGGAGGGCTGAAGTTGCTTCAATTTGCATTAATAACATTGAATGATACAATTAAAATAATATTATGATACTCAGCATCATAAAAAGCACAGGCAATTAATTGTCCCCAAATATACAGACATTAGTTCACAGAGACACAACATGAACAACAAAATACAAGTTACAAGCGACAACCACACATCAAGAATTTTGTACGAGTTAAAATAGCTTGCACACACAAAATTTCCTACTACAACATCACAGAAAGCCCACCAATGAATTTTAGCACATTGCAATACAAACTAATTTAACAATGGAATGATACCTTGCCATGCTTTGTGTATCCAGCTTCATGAAGATATTGGGGTATCTGGGTAGTTTTTCCAGAACCAGTTTCACCAACAATCACAAGTACCTAATCAAAGCAGTTAATCAAGGTTCTTTGTCAGATTATACACTCTGAATGAACATAGAACTATATGCAAGTACTTCCCCCACGGCACCAGGGGGAAGTCCAAACTTGTCCCTTGTTAAAAAAGGCATAGAACCAAGTTGTCTTAATTTGTAGAATAAATTACACAAACCTGTGGGAAATTTGAATAATAATAGGATTTGTTTCTCTTTATGACCTTTGTTATGTAAATAGTATCTCTAGGATCCTTTTCTGTCTTGTATACCCCTAATTTTATGCCTGATTAACTAGGAAACTTGTATATGATTTGTACCGATGCCTCTGAATACATGATATGCATTCATTATCCCCTACTCTCAAAATCTCCTTGTGTTTCAAAAAAATCACATAAACACCCTCTTTAACTTTTAAAATATATTGCTCTTTCTCTTGAAACCAAAAGTTCTGCTATACTTCAGACCAATTTAAAATTCATTTTATTCAAATATCCTAAGTTAACAAAAATGCATCATATCCAACAACTCAGAAATATAACGAAAAGAAATTATAGTTCATGCAAAGGGAAAAAATACACATTTTAGTCCCCAAAGAAATTGAAATTTAGTATATATTTTTAGAATGAATAAGAGATCTAAATCATTATCTACCAAATAAAAGTGGCGATATGGAAAAATGAAAAGAGAAGGAACTAAAAAAAAGTGTGAAAGTAAGCCATGCCTGGTGTTCATGAACAGCTTGGATCAATTCGTCCCGAAATGCAAAGATAGGCAATGTTTTCCTCTCTTCCTGAATAAAGAAGACAATTACAAGTGATGAAACTGCATATAAGCTTGCAGATTGATCGTCTTTTAATAAAAGAAAACTTTGTAAAAATCTAATATATAAATGGAAAACAGCCCAATTCATACATGACCAATGAGATTATTTCATCACTCAATCTTTCTGGTTGACATATAATACCAAGAATGTTAAATTTGTGGCCTTTCTATTCTCCACTCCATCACTCTTTTGCTTAAGATGATCAGTAGCTGAAACTAATGCAATAGGATTCTTTGTGGCATACCAGCATCAAAGTAGAAAATTGCTGGCCCTAGCTTTCAAAACATCCTTAATGTCACTAATAGAATACTACCTGAAGTGCCTCTGAAGCTGTCTTGGCCTTGGACTTCTCAAGTGAATCTGCCATCTCCTCATTATCAAACTGCAAAGAGAGGTTGACTCAAACATAAGAATAGCTCCACAGAATCTAGCATGCGTCAACTTGTGATTGACATACCTCATCCCCATCCATCACTGATGCCTTGATAAAATCTATCTGGTCCTCAAACACAAACCTGAACATAAAGTACAATTAATTATTTGTAGTTTTGCACAATCTATTAAGGAGTGACCCAATCAAACACATGATTTACTAGACATTCATATCATTAACATTGGAAGTAAAAAATAAAATTCCATCCAATGAGCAAGTGCAACAAATTACTATATAATCTCTAAAATAAAACTACATCAAAATAAATCTATATAAGCAACTTACTGATAGTCATCAGACGCTTGTTTTTTATTTTTAGAACCAAACTTCAACGTTGCCTTCCCTGAGAAAAACGTAAATTAGATGTATATACAGATTGAAACAACAAAAAATAACTCAAAACGTATTTGGAATACATAGCAAAATAATGAAAAAGCATCAGGAAAAAATACCAATTTGATGCTCCTCCCATGCTTCTTGTTCAGCAAATGGGTTCATTTTCTCCTCAGCATTGGGATCCCTATAAACGATAAAATGAAAGATTAGGTACTGTTCGAAACTTCATCTATGTTGGCTCACATCAAAAGAAATCTGAGGAAATACAAGACATTATAGTTTCCGTTTACTTCAGTGACATTGTCAATGAGATATCAATTTATCCTTTTCCATATTTCCAAGAATTTGAAATCGAGGTTATAGGTTAAACTGAAGCACCACCGCTTATCCTAATGAGAAGTAAAATTAACCTGTAGCGCTGCATAGCAACAGCAAATCTCTTTTCCTGATTAACAACCCCTTCCTGATCATAAGCTTCAGGCATCCTGTACTGCACTCCAAGGAGGACATAGGAGACTTTAATTAGGACATAAAAACACTTTTAAGTTTACAAGTAATAATATATACTGTACAGATATTCCAATCTTCACTCATCAAAATTTGTTTACAAGGACCGCATATTTACATATTTCATAAATTGCTTTTTTCCCCTAGCATGTGTGAACTAAATAGGGTAGTATTACCAAGTGAAATTTTTAATTTTTAAACCAATGCTCTAGCCTACCAGTAACAACATGGCAATATCAATTTTTCTTTCCTCTGATCAAGTAATAGTCTACTTTCAATAACCTTGAGGAAAAAAGTGCCCTATGTAATTAACCCAAACACAATGACATCATGAAGGCAAAACCACCATCCAGATCCAGTTTTGAGAATATCGAAAGGAGGGGGGTGGGGTACTAGATTTTACCATGCTTCACAAGGGAGATAAAATTTTGTAAGAACACATTTCAACCACAAGTTTTTTTAAAAAAAAAAGCTGTACGATTTGCAGGAAGAATAGAAATTTTCCATTGTTTTGGGTCCAAATTTTACATGTATAATGATGATCCTGCCAATAGATTAAACACTTACCGACGAACCTGAACCTCATGTCAGTGCCTAGATTCTATACAGGTCAATACTGGCAAAAATAACTTAATGCCAACTTTCATTACCAGTGAGACATTGATATTATGTTCCAAAAACTAGTCTAGAGTTCCACAGTCTAAGCATTAATAATTCTAGACAATAGGAAGCATTTACAAACTCAAACAAAAAGAAAATAATTGAAAAGCAGTTTCAAATTTAGAAGTTATATTTCAGTAGACATTAACAAGGAATAAATACCTGAACTTTGACCTGCTAATTAAGACATACAAAGTTATAAACTCATTATTACCTCATTCACATCGTCTTCCTCCATGGTCCGCTTCTTTACAAGATCATATATCTCTTTCTTGTACCTGGGGATAAGAATGAACTGAGACTTTTCCTAATTTAAGGAATATAGACCACATATTTGCAAGCACTCCCACTTTGTGATAGGGGGCCTATAATCTTCACATCCACAAGAAGAATAAAACAAATGAAAGTACAAATCCTAATCAAACAAGTTCAACATGCAACATCATATGAGCATAAAGGAGCTAGTTACTTGGTGATGTAGATACGTGGCCTAAACTTGTTTGCAGAAAAGAACAACAGAGACAGAGATTTTATTGTATGATGAAGTAAAGAAACTAATTCTCAGATTTTTCTCTGAATATCTTAAAAGCCCTCAATCTGTCAGTTTGTTAACACCATTCAAAAGTATTCTTCACAAGACGTCAAGATGACCCCATTCTTGGGTGAAGGTAAACAGCTTAAAGGAAAAGGCGTCAGAGATGTTAGGGTAAATAAGGCATCCTCCCAATGAAGGGGAACCGTTACCTCTGTTTTAAATTCCTGTGTAATTTCTTATTCTATCCTCGAAGAAAATTTCTATATGAGTTACATAGCAATTTTATTCTCAGAGTATAAATTTTCACCCCTTGGAATGGCAAAAGGAAGAAAAGAGAGGCACTGATTTTATACAAATATTATTTGAAGTATTTCTTCTAAGTGAAAAAGGGTTGGAATATCAATGAAGATGAGGGGGAAACAACCACAACTTAAATGTAATTTAAAATCAAAATGATGAAAGAGTGATGTCCAGAGTTCATACATTATTGTTCAAAAGGAAAACAAAATTGAACTAGAAAATTTTAATAGACAAATGAAGACATAGGTTACCTGAACTCCTTGTATTCTGCTTCTGTAAGCTTCACTCCATCAAATAGATATTGCTCATCTTCTATATCATCTCTGAGATAAAACGCTATATTGTAAAGATGTATCCAATCATAAAAAAGAACTCAATATTATAGCATATAAAGAAGCTTAATTAGCAAAGCCAACTCAATTATTCAACTGTCGAGACTACTAATCTAAAACCACCAAGAAATAATACAATGGAGCAGGATCATACCTCAGTTCATCTAATTTCTTCATCTCCCTTTTCTTCAAGTATTCTTGCCTTGAAACCTTTCTGAACCAAAAACACAAACAGGAAGTGTCATGAAATATTACTTAGCTTTGGCCCTTTCCATAAGCAATCAAAAATTAATTTCTTGTATGAGAAAGAATATAGACAACAGATTTTGCCAATTAAAAAATGTAAGAGACAGTAAGACATCAACTGTAAAAATCCATGAAAAGGTTGGTTAACGCATAAATAAGATTGTTTCATAAGAAAGAGAAAATCTATAACATAACTTTTTTAAAAAACGATGCCCAAGATAAGTCTAAGATGAGGTTTAATCATCTATTTCACTTCTCATCCTCCTTTATTTTCTTTCAATTTCCTTTTATTGAGGTGGATAGTGATGCAATCTAGTCCTTGCCACTAGTTGTATACGATATAAGTTATAATTGTTTAACAAAGGAGTCATTGATATTTGAAAGATAAGAAAACTATCTTGAATTCTACAAAATCAATCAAGAAATTTCTATTGACAGATAACTAGAAATTAATAGGTTGGAAGAAAGATTTTCCATTTTCCCTTTCAATAAAAGGAATTTTTGGATTTGGATTCCCTTAATTAAGATTTTCTTTAAATAAGCCTCTGTTGACCATTGGATTGTGATCTAGTGGTGTTGAGTGGGAGTTCCAAACTTGTTTTTTTAAGAAAATAAACAAAGGTCTTTACTTCTACAGCATTAGATCACAATTTGATGGTTAGTATGTCTCAATTGAGGGGATCCAGATTCGGAATTCTGTGGATTATGAAGCACAAGGTAGTAAAACCGAACATCCTCAATAGATACATAATAGTGAGTTTGATGCAGTTTGCTGCAGGCGTGTTTTAAAAAAAAGGCTCTGGAATCTTTCCAACAGTCTCTTCACATGCTCATGAAAAATTCCAAATTAAACTAACCTCTATAATGAACAAGGGCCTATTGAAGAAACTTCTTTACAGCATCTGAGATGCTTTTATCATCAAAGAAAAATTGAGAAATACAAAAGGACCACTTCTTTTCCTAAGACCTAGACCATCGATATAAAATGAAAACTTTCTGAGTATATAAATAAAGGGCTTTGGTTTTCTCTTGTTACATGAGAAAAAAAAGTTTCCTGCACACACATAAAATGGTGGGACCCACATATACATATATAAATTAATATATGTAAATGTGGGTCCCACCATTTCATATGTGTGTAACATGAGAAAATGGTTTTCCTACAACATGAGAAAATGTTTTCCCATAAATAAAATGCATAGCAGAAGAACAATGAAATAAAAAATATACAACAAACCTTAGACTTTGAATACCATTCTGCTCTGCAGCATTAGCTCTTCGAATTGCCTCTTCTGTTGCAAGAACGAATGAGGAAAGGTCAAAACACCCAAGATACCAATCCATATAAATATGCATGTAAGCTTACATGCATACTTCAGGTGTGGAAATAAACTGATATAGAAATGCCTATACCTTCCTCCTTTCGTGTTAATTTTTGCTCAGTTAACTGTAAGAAAAAGAGAAAAAAATCAAGATATGAACCATAGAGTCACAAACAAAGGCTGGGTAATAGCTGGGCCAAGAAAATTTTCTGCACTAACATAGGTCTTGTTTGAGTTAGATTTAGGTAGTGTTTGGAAACATGCCAAAATCTAGGTTTTACACAAACTGAGACAAAACTCCCCTCACATACTTACCTCGTAAATCCCAAAACCTAGGTTTTGGAAGGTTTCCAAACACTACCTTAAGCCAAATTAATCATAGACACATATAAGTATGTATTATAATGTTTTTTCTATCAATATAACAAAACATAATAGGCAAAACAATTTCAAGGGAAAAGACCAAAATTAACACCTTAGTAGCCACAGTCAGTTCATGTAGCCAGTAAATCGGACACTAACTTATTTATATCCTTATCAGCAAAGAACAAGATCATGAATGTTGTTTGACTCCATAAGATGATAGTTTATGAACTCCATCCAAAATAATGCAAATTAGAAAAGAACAAAGTCTAAGCAGACCAGACACCACCAACTGAAGCAAGAGGAAGAGAAAAGTAGTTGGAATATACACAAGTACCTTTCGTGTCCCTGCTGCATCTCGTTCTCTTATATGTTGCTCTAATTCCTCCCTTTCTTTTTGGTCACGCAACCTTTCTTCTTCTGACTGTTTGCATATGAACAAGTAATCACAAAAGACAAGACCCATGAGGAAAACATGTTACTGTTTAATGTCAAAGAAATCCAAACAAGAAAAAACAAAAACTATGACTTTTCTAAAAATCATTTACCTAAAATATTTAATCAGGTGCGATATTAACAGCAGACTACACAAGAAATCCTAACAATAATCAAATAAAATAATAGAACCCTCAACCTATGAAGATACTACTAAGGGATCACATTTCTTCAGGCCCATTCAATTATAAAAACAAACCCAAAAGGACCCAATCAATTACAAACTCTAAATTACTAATTAATAAGTGATTAACGAAAAAAAAGATAATATAATAGATTTTTTCCTCTGATTTTACATCAACATTAGATTAACATAACATTCATCTAAAACTTAGTATTAAGGCATCACATGAGAAACAACATCTCAACAAGGGACTCTGCTAGAATAAACAACAAAACCAAGCTTCCATAATTCATATTTATGAAAGACAATAATAATTTCACTAGCATTATTCCATATATGGATCAAAGTATCACTCAGCGAGGGGTCTTGTTAACCAATGGGAGAACAGCTGAGATGGATGCAAAGTTGAATCCATTAGATATAGAACTTAATTAATATTCAATTTTGAGCATACACATAGATTCAGATGATTGCACAAATTATAATCAGTAGAAACTAGCAAATGTGTCTCATTTATATTTTATCTACAAAACTATTATGGCAATTAAACCACATCTATACACACAAAAAAGTACCTCTGAACCATCATCTTCATCTGGTGAAATTCGCCTCTTAACTTGTCTCTCCTTTTCATCCCTTGCAATTACCTGCAGGTTTCAATTTCATCAAAGCAATGTCAAATGTTCGTAGAAGAACCACAAATTGGCAACTTACCAGGACCAAAAAAATGAAAGTATATATTTAGGTTACAAGAACTTTGCCTCATCATCTTCACCATCATCCACTTCATTTTTCTTCCTAAACCGTTTTTTCCGACCTTCAGATTTCCTGGACTCAGAGCCAGTTCGCATGGAAGATTCTTCTTCATCATCAGCATCCAAAATTGCGAAAGTCTTTTGCTTTCTAACCAGCATTGCAGCTTCTCTCTCTTGTTTCTGATAAATCTGGCACATAATACAACAAGCATAGCGATGCAACAAAAATATGAGATGCTCCCAATATATTAGGTTTAAATAATAAAAGATATTATGATGGTAAATCTATATGTATAAACTATCTGCTCACTGTGCCTCACAGATAAAACAACTAACATTTAAACCAGATGCTCTGCGAGGAACTCTTGCAAAAATCTCTTCAGCAAATGCACGAGTCTCACCCGTTGATGAGAACCCAAACTCAACCAGTTTGCCCACTACATCAGCTGGTGAAGTAGATTGCTTTGCTGCAACCACAATAATATATTTCCAAAATATTTCAAATGAGACCAGGCATACATTTTCCAAAATGAGTTTTAGAGATAATATAGAAGAAATTAAGAATATGGAAAGTGGTTTGGAATGAATTACACAGTCCAATAATGTATTGTATAATAGTGGGCTGAGAATATCCCAGCAGTGACATTAGCTGGTCCGATACCCATGCCTTTAAACCATCATCATTCGTCATCTTCACTGCATGGAGTACATAAGAGACTAGAAATAAGACTAAATAAATTGAAAGGCCAAGAAAAACTGCAGGAGTGGCTTTACAATGCAAAATAGTGAAAGTATTCATCAGTGATAAAAGGGTTAATCAAAAGTTGCACATTAAATTATACAGAGCAACAGATATGAGATCCTCACAACAGGTGCAAATGTCAGAGATGAGAGGTAGCCACGGTAAGATTATCCACGTTAAAGTAGCAAACAAAGTGCTTGTTTTAAATACACGGTGCAGTAAATCATCGTGATAAAAAGCAAACAGTACTTCGTAAAAGAATGCAAGTCTTTCTAAAGTTCACTAAGACTGAAAATATCTATAATGGAATAGGAACCCAAGGCAATCAAGTTAGGCGGGTATGAGCTATATTTTGAATACTTCTAAAGAGCAAAATTCCAAGCCTCTAAAGAAAAATCAACTTTGCGCACCTTTCTCAGATGATTAAACGAAGACTTAGTACTCAGAACTCAAAATGGGATGCAGAAGGCAAAGTTTTTTGAATCTTGCGTGACTGTCACCGTCTATCCTCTAGGAATTTCGGGATACAAAAGGCAACTACGGAAGATGAAGGAGGGGAACCCAGTTCCAAAAGAAGCCAGTTAGGAGATGTGTGCATTCTTTTAATTGTGGGAAAAGCATTTTCTTTTGAAATAGGCAACTTATACTTACAACTAAAATAATTAAAATTTGCAGTTATTTTGTAACCCAATGATCAAAGCAAATCCGCGGAGGCAAGTTTATCACGGAACAAATGCTCAAGGAAATATTTTTGCATCATAGAACGAAAATTCCTAGCCAACGACATGAAATATAACGGTGGAGAAGAAAACACCCACCTTGATATGCCGCCGCCGCTTCTGGGCGAGAGGTTTCCCGTCGCCGTCGCAGTCAGCAGCTGTTCGCACTCCCTTCGCCGGACGCGCACACTGGTTCTAGCTGGCCGCAGAGTGATGGCTCGACAATGGATTAAAAAATTGGTCATCGGCGAAACAAAAATTTCTTGGGCGTTAAGCCCATTTTGCCTCCAAAAAAAAAATTTGCGGTAAAAAACGTACTGACTTGCTAATTACCAGTTACTTCCTCCGGTCCTTATTATAAGGCACCAACTAGTAAGTTTATTTGGTCTTTTTTATAAAGTACTTGTTTGTTTCCAATGAGCATTAATTATCTTTTCTCATGTATGCCCTTAGTTAATGAGGGTAGTGGGTAAGAGTAATAATTAATAGAATGTTAGAATTTAGTGTAATTAGTAGGAATAATATTGGAAATTACTTAAATTCTAGAACAACTTTATTGACTTTAACTGGTTTTATTGGTATATGAGAATTGTTAGTTGGTGCCTTATAATAAAGACCAGAAGGAGTACCTCCGAGTAGCGTAGATGCTCAATTCACTATTTTTTTCCCTGGTTTATTTTAGTTTAGATTATCCATTTTTTAATTTTAGATAAAAAATTAAAAAATAGAGATAGAAACATTAAATTATTATAAATTTCTTTGTTTTTTGAAAATCATTTCTTTTAAATTATCTTATGTGTATGCATATATTTTTTAAAATGGAGACACCTATAGCTAAATTAGTTGGTCGGTTCGTGGTCATCCAGACATGTGGTCGTCATCTAATAATAATTAATAATGCTACCTTGCTCAATGCTAAATACAAAACATTAAGGCATGTTTGGTTTTTACGTTTGGAAAATGGGAAAATCACAAATACTCTTTTGATGATTTCTTTTGCCAAAAAAAAAAAGTTCATCAACAAATGCTTATCTGTTATGAATATACTGATTATGTGGATGTCCATTGACTCCCGGTCTCCAAATATTACAAGATGACATGGGACTCACGCATAGTACCATGCATAGTAGTTTACTATTTGGTGGGACTCACACACAAAATTATACAACTCACGGGAATGCATTCCCGTGAGTGTACAGTTATGTAATTAGGGGAATATTGCATTAAATGACCCAAAGTGGAAATTACACTAAAGACCCATTTTCCTTCTATAAATAGAGGTCTTCTGTAACTATTCAATATACAGTGAAATGAGAATTTCTCTCTCTACTTTCTCTCTCTATTATCTCTTCTCTTATTCTCATCAGTTTTATAACACGTTATCAGCACGAAGACTCTACCAAGATAAGATTTTATCATCATCTTCTTTACTATATGTTTATTTTATCTATCTGGGATAATCTTAACCATTATATAAAATTAAAGTTCTACTTTTACCGATTATTTTGAACATCGGTTCCATGGTTAAGATTTGAGATTATTTACTATTTACTATTCACAGTAAATAGTAATTTTTACTATTCATGTTAATTTAACCTTTTTCAGTAATTTTACATTTTTATTCATTTTGACTCCTATATGGAAGTCTAGATTTAATCTTTCATTAATTTTATTCTATTCACTATTTACAGTGAATAGTAATTTTAACTATTCACGGTAAATTTACATTTTACTATTTATAGTAATTTATTTATGTTTATATATTCTTCCCACTCCTTATTCATTTATTTCTTTCATGGTAGTGACATTAAGCTCCATTTGTAATTTAATTTTAATTCTTTACTTATTGTTTTATTTATTTTTCATGGAAGCGACACTAATATTAGTGGGCTCCATTTATTTATGCATTTATTTATCTTTTATGGTGGCAACATTAATATTAGTGGGCTCCAGTTATTTGTCTTATTTTACGTTTATTTTTCTTTCATGGCGGCACACTAGTATCTATTAGTGGGCTCTATTTATTTATTTTATTTAGCGTTTATTTATCTTTCATGGTGGTGACACTTTGTGGGCCCCATTTATTTTATTTTAATTCTTTATTGCTTTATTTATCTTTCATGGTACCAATACTAGTATAGTGGGCATAATTTATTTTATTATTTACTGTTTTATTTTTCATGGTGGTAACACTAGTATAGTGAATTCCATTTATTTATAATTTATTTACTGCTTCATATCCCCCTTCCCTTTTACCTTTTATTTTATTTATTGCTTTATATAAATCTCCCTCCCTTTTATTATTTATGGCAACGACACTAATATATACATATTAGTGGGTTCTATTTATTTATTTTATTATGCTTATATTTTATTTATCCTAACGATAAATTATTAAAAGCCAAATGTATCATGAGATAAATGCCATGGAGATATGAGGCATAAATTGGCCTGAGATCACGAGGAGGCATAAATTGGCTAGAAGCCAAAAGATAAATTAGCTTGAAGCTAAAAGGCAAGTTGGCCTGAAGCCAAGAAACAAATTATGAAACAAGACTTGATCCATAATTATGTATGTCATCAGTTGTATAAAGGCCTCAAAATTGTATATTTGGCATTTAATACTCCCTTAAATTATGAGACAAGGGATTGTATGATCATGATTGATTGTAAATAAATATATCCAATTTGCTCTTACAGTAGCAAAATTGTGATAAAGTCAAGAAATATTGTGGATTAATTGTCATGATCAAATAGATCGGTGAGTTATGGATCATGAATTTTATCCAACTTCATTCCCCGAAGTGAATGAAGCAAATATATTATTATGGTTGTTTTGTGTTCTCTATGATTATAATAATTGTTGTGAATATAAGAGAAGAATATTCATAAACAAAATGATTAAACAAAAAGCAATATTATTTTAACAAAGTTTAATAGCGAGTAGCTCAACTCCATTACAAACCTTAATCATCTCATTTTGAAGATATTTAATATCTTCTTCTTTTGCTTCTCTTGAGATGGGATCCAGATGAGGCAAAGCTCTTCGTAATATCGAGATTTGCATCATAAGTTTCTTAAGCTTTTTGTGTAGCCACTCAGTTAACGTTCCTTTTTGATAGATCTTTTGTATGGTGTGAGTAGACATATTTAATTGTTTACTCGCATCATCTAAGGTTAAGTGAAAATAATCACTTAAATCATAGTGCGTTGTTTTCTTTATTTTTTCCCGTTGCTCCATTGTTAATCTATATAATTCACCCTGATTAAGGGATGATATATCATATGGAATATTAACCGCGGGCTGTTTTCCTTTATCTAATGGATTTTCAATGTTGGTTTGAAATGAACTCCGCGGTAGTTCATTTGGGTTTTTAGCCCATTCCGAACCAACACAAAGGACCTCATGATAGTCCAATACAGGATCACGCATCAAGTTATATCCTGATGCTTGTAAATCTATACAATATTGTGTCAGAAAATGTTTGATTTCTCCAAAATTTTTATTACTAAAATCAAACATTGGAAGCCTGTCAGTATTGTAAGATTTATCCTGTACATTTTCAAATAAAACAGCATGAGAAATCATACCTATCTTCCTTCTGTGAACTTCAAGTTTATGATATTGAAGTCCGTTGGTATGTATAATTTCCCGTAAAACATGACAGCAACTACATTCCAATAAGCTAGTAGTTGCTAATTGGCTTGTAGTTGTTGGCTGGATGATTGTTGTTGGCTGACTGGTTGTTGATGACTGGCTGGCTGGTTGTTTTATCCAGTGCTGGCTCATTGATTGTTGTCATCACTATTGGCTGAACTAGAATGGTAAACTCCATTAGTTCTGTCATAGTTTTACACCTTTTAACAGGCCTCCTTGATGAACCTGCTTCAGTTGTACCTTCAATCCTTGTAGATTGAGGAAGAACATTTGTTCTTGGGGGAGAAGTAGGTGCATTTGAAGCATAAGGAGCAATAGCAGAAGGAGGAAGAAACGTATCTAAAGGATCAGAAAATAGTAAAGAAGAAAATGACAGGTTTGTCTGATCATCATACAATAAAGCATCAAGATATGTTGTATCTGATGTATCAGAAACTTGGATATAATTGCTTGGTCCTGCCATGACTATAGAATTTAGAAAAATTCTAAGTGAGTATCTAGTAGTTGATATTATCAAATGCTTGAGTGTTTGTAAGGCATGTTCGTTTGCCTTCCTCTATTTATAGTTGAATTAAATTCTGTTAAATCTTTGCAGATCTGCTCCCTATAAAGCTCTTGCGTAATTCTGTTAAATCTCTGCAGATCTATTCCCTATAAAGCTCTTGCGTAGAACCTTTTTCAAGAGCCTTTTTGACTTTATATGTATACGACAATCCGAGTTGTTGTACTTGTGATTCCACAGTGATGCATCTATGATTACACAGTTTTGCGCTCATGAATATGCAGTAATACATTTGATGTTTTTGTATTTTATAATATTATATATTTGATTGTCGATTCTGGAAAAATGGAAATTTTGTTACCAAAAGTAACAAAATAATGCATTGATAATGCATCTGTGGAATTTTAATGATATCTGTAGAAATAGATATCATATATGGAATATTGTATGGAAATTTTATGCATTCATTTTTACTGATTCACACTTGAGGGGGAGAATGATATAGATCACGTGTGAGTGTTTGTGTATTAATTCTTTGTGAATGTTTGTGTGTTGATTCCCCCGGAATGGATATTAGATTTGATGATAAATTATATGGAAAGTTGGCATGATTCGTTTGATCATCCGAGTCATATAGCTGTATGTTCTCAAATAAAATGATTATGAAAATATTATTGGAAACGGATCTCTAGAAATATATCAAATTGATGATTACATATGAGATTATAAATATGTAAAGTTTGCAGTGATGTTTTGCAACCAGAAGTTTGCAATATATTATGTGCGCAATTTCCAGATTGAATGATCCAGAAATCATGTATTAAAGCATCCATGAATGGATAAATTAATGATTATAAGAACATTGTTTATATGTGAACAAAATTCTCCCCGTATAATTGGTTTTCGGTTAGGAGCCAGATTAATTCCATCTTGAAAGTTTTGAATGTGCAATGATTATTAATCCACTATAATGCACACAGATGGATATACACTGCATGATTAGATGAGGGGTAGAAAAATAAGCAGATTGGGTAAAGAGATTAACTGGAATGAATTATCATTGGCTCATATTGATCCTCATACAAAGAAATGTGCACTAAAAGTACAAAATGATAATTCAGTTGCAGAGTTTAGTTAATCGAATGCCAGAAGCATTTACTGACCTAAAGAAAGTGACAAAGCCATATGTCCCAACTACAAATGCTTCTATATGAATTGTTATAAAGCACGCCTAAAGCGTTGCTGGTCCATCGGTTTTAAAGATAAAAATCCTCAAATGAGAAAAAAGAGCTATAAAAATATAGATGATCAAGTCGAGAATAATTAAGAAAAGCTCCAGAAGAGCCATCTCCTGAAAAGATGTTATCTCCAGAAGAGATATTACAAGAAGAAAATATTGTGGTTCAAAAAGAGTCCCAGGTACCTAATATATATGAATATAATGAGATTTCAATAAATTATAAATGAAATCCGATGAGACCGAAAATGAAGTCAACAATGATGATATTTATGTTTATATGATAGCATATGTTGTAATGAATGATAATGAGGATCATGAGCCATAATATATTGGTGTGTGTCAAAAACACATGTTCCTGAAGGACGTAAGGCGCCAGAAACACATATGTCCCAGAAGGACTCAAGATGCTAGAAGTATCAAATTCTCGAGAATAAACAATTAAATTCATATATTGCATGAAGCAATCATAGTGCATATAGCATCATTATCTAAATAAACATTTATTAAAGTTCTATATGCACATGTATATTTATGAAAAAATTATTATGATTTTACTTGAAATATTTAGATCTTGCACGTATACAATAAACAATCAGATCGGGCTTTTCTATTATTTCACAGCGAATAACAAAATACTTGATGATAGAAAGGATAATATGCTCAGAAAGACATTGAAGCAATGTAGTAATCAGGGGGAGCAACACTAATGTAATCAAGAGGGGGAGACTATACACGCTATACTCTTTTTCCCTTATCTAGGTTTTGTCCCACTGGGTTTTCCTAGAAAGGTTTTTAATGAGGCAGCACTGGATAGTGTATCAATGAATGATGTACTCTTTTCTTTGGCTAGGTTTTTATCCCACTGGGTTTTTCCTAGTTAAAGTTTTTAATGAGACACATTCATAAATGGACATCCAAGGAGGGTGTTATGAATATACTGATTATGTGGATGTCCATTGACTCCCGGTCTCCAAATATTACAAGATGCATGGGACCCGAGCATAGTACCATGCATAGTAGTTTACTATTTGGTGGGACCCACACACAAAATTATACAACTCACGGGAATGCATTCCCGTGAGTGAGTGTACAGTTATGTAATTTGGGGAATATTGCATTAAATGACCCAAAGTGGAAATTACACTAAAGACCCATTTTCCTTCTATAAATAGAGGTCTTCTGTAACTATTCAATATACAGTGAAATGAGAATTTCTCTCTCTACTTTCTCTCTCTATTATCTATTCCCTTATTTTCATCAGTTTTATAACATTATCAAGTTTCATTTGATTATTGTTTGTTTGGATAGCTGCTTTGAAGCTCCATCTAACTTTTCAATTGTAATTTTATTGGTTCAAAAAATAAATATATGAGACATGATAGTGTAAACGATATTTTAAAAAATAAAATCTCATAAAAATTTTTATTAGTAACATGGGCTTGGGAAATTCTTGTGCAGATATATATAAAAGAAAAGTTTCTCAGTAAAAAAAATTAGCTTGATTCTCTTAAAAATTTTGAACATATGCTCATTTAGTTTTTCTTATCATTAAAATTTTGTAATTTTTAATGGAGACTTTGCCCAAATTTTTCTTTAATTTTACTTTTTTTTCGATTGAGTTCTTTGATTTTATTAAAAAATATATTTAAACATAAATCCCCTTGCAAAATTGAGTTTTGGCAAGTGTGCTCTTAGGCCCCGTTTGGATTGAAGAAAATTGAGAGAGGGAAAAGGAAAATTGGAATTTTCCTGTGGCGGCGATTGTTTGGATCAAATTTTCCTTAAAAAATATTTTCTTGCCCGCATGTCATTCTCCCATGTTTAAATGAAAATGGGTTCCCACAAAAAATAGTGGGAAGCCATTTTCCAGCACCACGTAAAGTCCATTTTACCCTGATCAGATGATAGAGAGAGAAAAGAGTGATGACGGGGAGAGGAAGAGAGAAGACAATGACGACAAGGAGAGGAAGAGAGACAAGAGTGAGTTTAATCAACTGAAATCAACTGAAAAAGATGTTTAGATATGATATAAATAAGTTTGAGAGTGAAGGAAAGAGAAAAGGAAAATCTGTGTTTGGTCTTTTGGACTTCACTATTGTTGTCCGTTTCAAGCTCCAGCTCCGCCCCTCAACAAATTAACCAAACAATAGATTGATTGAATTAATCACTGTAAGAATAAAGTTGACTAGATAATTTAAATTTATTGTTGACCAATGAGAGAGTAAAAAAATAAAAAAAAATGTTGTAGAATGAACACTGGAAAAAAGTTGCAGACGGGCTGCTACTCGAGTAGCATTTGAATGCTCCCCGAGTAGCATTTGAATGCTGTCGAGCAGCAATTGAATGCTGCTCAGCGTTTTTGCTGCTGCTGAGCAGCAATTAAATACTGCTTGAGTAATAATTTTTTGTTTGTGAACATGTGGGCCGTAATTTTTTAAGGACAAAACTGTAATCTTTCCTTATTCTTTTACTTATTTTCTTCTATCTAAACAATAATTTTTTAATCCAACCATTTTTTTTTCCACTATAACCAAACGCATAAAAGGCAAAATATTTTCCCACCTATTCTTTTATTCTTTTATTTTTATTTCCATTCCTTTCCCTTATTTCATCCAACTTAAATCAATCTTGTTATAATTATAATTAACCATAAAAGGTGAAAATATACACTCGCTCGAACTCCCAAACTGGTTGACCAAATACAAACGTTCACTCTCGCCGATCTCGTAAACCCATTCCCTATCGGACTTGCAGTTCTCCATTCTCGCCAGCCAGCATCCAAATTGGCTTCACTGAATTGGACTGAGGGATCTCTGAGTTCTATTTCGCTCGATTCTAGATTTTGCAAGTCTGATTATTTCCAAAACTGTAAAGGCTGCAAGTGACAGTGTGTGAATCTGCATTTGTGTGTTTGTTTGAATGGCTGTACCATATGCTCACATGCTTCAATCTGCGACCGTTTTGCGAAAGAGCAATCTGTATCTTTCGCGCTATGACTGGGGCAAATTCAATGGTAAGAGGGGACGCCCTCATGTAGCCTTTGCTTCAATTCAGCAATCAGAGAGAAACATTTCCATCGACCCCAAGGTATTCACTAATATGTCAAGTAGCTTGATCCTTTTTTGAATATATGTGAGAACCATGCTGCCAGTGTTTTGTTCTTCAATCCCTTGTATTACAAACATCACTTTCAAGCCATTCATCATTGTGCACTGAAACAGAAATTATAAAATGCACATTCCCCGTCTTCTCTTTTTGGGTGGCATAAAAAGTAATTGGATTGTTCTAGCCCTATTCCAGTTGTTGAAGTCGAATCTTCAGGAATGGGCTTTTAAGGATTACTAGCTTTACAGGATGCATCCATTTTCCTCTATGGCAGTGATCACTGAAAATAGCCTTACTAAGTTTGTGATCCTATATTATTTCATCTATGTTCCATCGACATCATGATGTTGGGATGGAATCATAAAAGCGAAGTAGAGTGAAAAGGAGTTTGTTGCTACTTAGGACCCTGGCTGGGAAATTGCTCAAGTGAGCTGCTGAGAAAATAATAAACCCGGTTTATTCACCCCAGTTGACAGCTCCTTCTGGAGAGAGCCAACCTCTTTTTGCTGAAAATAATCTGAAATTACATTTGCAAAAGTAGCATATAAATTTACTGTTAACATCTCAAAATACATCTATCATAAGAGATTATCTAACACAGTTTAGATTTTTTCTCTTTCACACAAGCATAGATATAGCCGTACAGGTAAGACTGCACATACACAAAAAATTGAGATTGAAACTTGAGCTTCCCAACTAGTGTGTTACTGATTAATTATTGTCTCTACATAAGCTGAAGCTGTAGGATATTATAGAAAAGGAGTTGGTTCTTGGTTGACTATTTATCTCAGGTGTTCTTATCTTTCTACTTCCTAGTATTGTTATGTAGCACTCATGTGAGTTGATTCTGCATCCGTTTCTTAATATATAAAACTGTGCGAGGTGACCTATTGATTGAGTCAACTGGTAAAAATTATCGTACTTTAGTTAGAATTTATCAAGTGATGGCAGTAGTTTGCCTGTTGATCTGATTGTGGTTTGAAACAACCTTACGTGTTATACTAATTTCAGGTTGAATTACTTCTAGACAGCGTGAAATGGGACAGCAAAGGTTTGGCAGTTGCAATAGCACAAAATGTGGACACAGGAGCCATACTCATGCAAGGTTTTGCCAACAGAGATGCTTTAGCTACAACCATATCCTCTCGCAAGGCAACATTCTATAGCCGGTCACGGTCATCATTATGGACAAAGGGAGAGACCTCTAATAATTTTATTAATATTAATGATGTGTTCCTTGATTGTGATCGCGATTCAGTAAGACCCTTTTTTCCTTTTCATACTGAATTCTTTCATTTTGCCTTTAGTAGTTCCGACAATATGTAATTGCTTTTCTTCTGCAATCATTGTGTTTTAGATTATATACCTTGGGAAGCCTGATGGGCCAACCTGTCACACTGGGTCGGAGACATGCTATTATACATCAGTCTTTGACTCTTTAACAGAACAAGAGGTTAGCTTCAATCGACCAATCATTCCATTCTTTATTATTTAAGCGATTCACTGATTTGGGTTTATCTGTGATAGGCCAAAGGAAGTAGATTGGCTTTAACCTCATTGTATGCATTAGAGTCAACAATCTCCCAGCGCAAAGCAGAGTTAGCAGAAGGAGAAACTGGAAAGCCTTCATGGACAAAGCGATTACTCCTTGACCATAATTTGCTGTGCTCTAAAGTTCGGTAAAGTATTTGTAATCAATCATGTTATTCTGTTGGCATGGAAAATCTTTCTGACCATATTGTTAAATTGCTATTGTGTGATGGTTTTCTCTAAATTCTTCTTATTTTTCTTATAAATTCCACTTGCTTGAAGAGTACACTCAAATCAAACGCATAGAACTTGTATCTTTAGATTGTAACCATAACTTGTATTGACAGAGAGGAGGCTGATGAGCTGTGTCGAACACTTGAGAATAATGAGGACAAGTCACGAGTTGCCTCGGAGATGGCAGATGTACTATATCATGCCATGGTTTTGCTGGGAAATAGAGAAGTGAAAGTTGAAGATGTTCTGGAGGTTCTTCGAAAGAGATTTTCTCAATCCGGTATCGAGGAAAAGAGAAGTCGAGGATCTCAAAAATCAGAGCAACATTGAAAGTCCTGTCAACTTTGTTTCTGAAACACCATTTTGAGTCTTTGGTGACTGTCGATAGGGGAGAGGATTTTCTCATTTTCCATTTTCTACTCATCCTCTATCCTCACCTTTAAAATTTTGATCCAATGACCCACAAATATTTTGGAAAAAAACAGATGCAAAAGGGACGAGGAGGAATTTTTTTTGGAAAATATTTTTGGGCCCTTGATCAAAATTTTAAAGGTGAGGATAGAGGATGAGGAGGGATGAGTAGAAAATAGCATGTGAGAGAAACCAGATCCCTGTCGATAGGATACACTTTGTGTTAGTTACTACTTGTTTGTGTGCTTCTTACCATCCCTGTTCTCCCTATATCAGTTTCACACATTTTAAAGGCCTTGTTAGGTGAGTTAATTGTTTGGCTTGTAAGCTTACTTATGGAATGCCGTAGTATCATGATTTCTAATTTTCAAGGGCAAGTGTGTTGGGAGTTTAGCAACTTTTAAAAATTTTCTGGTGCGCGTTATTGAAGGAAAAGAAGATGAAAAAGTTCAAGATCAGCATATTGAGATTTCCTGCTCAATTGAAAATAAGCGGCATGGTTAGACCTATATGCTTAAAAATCCTGCTGCCATTTTGCCACTGACTCCTTTGTCTCATGTAGGCATCTATAGTAATAGCAAGAAGAATTTTTATTAGGGAAAACGACAGAAAAAAGAATTTTAAAATTGTAAAATTTCAATTTATGTATTTTCTATAAAATGAGTTGTAAATTGCTTATCAAATCTTGTCATTTTCTTATCAATTCTTGATAATAAACCTGATCTGGGATCTTGCAATTAAGATTCTTTTTCTGTCATTTTCTTAATTTCATATCCCACAAATTATTTTAAGGCTCTCTTTTTTTTCTTTCTTTCTTTTTTTTTCTGTGTCCTGTATAATTTCATGTTAAGCTCAATAATAACATTTGATATCAGACAGTACACGCTCATAACAGAGTATTTCGTGATATTGAAATGATATATGTGGCGGCTTGTCTTCTGCATCAAGTTGAGATCAAAAGATTTGGTATATTAAAAGGAAGGAAACTGTGAATGAAAAACTGTTCTTAAATAACATCTTTAAACAGCATCCATATTTTTGGAATACAGTCATTAGTAAAAGGAGTTGACACACACACACATGTAAATGCATGTGTGTGATGTTGAGTTATTTTTTTGCCAGAATGTGAGATGTTGAATTCAAAGGCAAGAGTTCAATAACTATTTCATACATTTATATATCGTTTTATCAACAACCAAATATTTATGTACGTACATATACCATATATTCCTATTAAATATACAAAATAATGACGCAGTAGGTTGATAATTGGATTTTAATGATTAATCTTATTTTTTGAGCCTAAAAATTCTTTAGAAATTTGAATAATAAGAAGCTAGATATGCCCCATATTTTATTATAATTAGCTTAAAAGTTAAAACTCAGAGCTTCTTTTCAAACAAGAATTAAAATCTAAAACACAATTGCCAAAACATTCAGGGCTATTAACTCCAAACCGGACAAGCCAATTCAATCCACAAACTGTAGAACCAATTAGCTAACTGATCCGAGTGAACCACTAAACTGGTTTTCTTTTTTTTTTTTTTTAATTTAATCTGACTCTTTAAAAATTTTCTTTAAAATTCCATATTAATAATAATGGAATATTCACTCCCTCAATCGGTTAGGTGTCCAGTTCGGTTGGGTTTAATTATCTTGAAAAATTCATAGCACTATAATTCATGAAAGCCTTATGTTTTTGAACAATTTTTTATCTTGATATTTTTTTTTGGTTACATAAATTTTAGGAAAGATATTGGATTCACCCACAATCCAAGGGCAGGGCGAAATCTCCTTTTCTTCTAAGTGATACCAATATTAGGCAGGGCGAGCCGTCTATTACTTTGACCAACTTCAGGATCGAAGGAGAGGTGAGAGTGTCTAACCCTTTGCCAATTAAGCCCAAAAATCAGGGGTTATCTTGATATCATACTACTTAATTTGCATTTGTATAAGAAATACAAGAGCGTTGGCCCAAACAAGTACAAGAACTCGTCCATATTTTTTTGCTATAAAAGTGAAGAGATCAAGTACCCATGCGAGAAGACGGTTCTTTTGTTGAGATCTGGTCCATGGTGAGTCCAACATTTGACGAGGTGCATTTTCCGTATATCTAGCCACAGGGACAGAACTTCAATCTAGTGAGTCGTGAGCGGCAACAGTCACTCTCTCAACTTTTGGTTCGAAGCAGTTCATCGATTCCTTTCCCTCTTGCTCGCGCTGTGTTTCACTTCGAGGGTTTCTAGTTTCTTCTTTGGTTCTTCAATGGAGGGCTCATCTTCTCACTCTTCCGATACAAATCCATCACCATCTGCCGCTTTGGAGTTCCTCTCCAATCTTCCCTCTCGAGGCCTCTTCTCATCCACCGTCATTTCTTCGAATCCGGTAATTTTTTGTGTTTTTGGTCTCTGCAGTGTTTGTTAATTGGATAATAGGCCTGCCGTTTTTTCTTTTGCTTAAATTTCTTGTTTTTTCATCTTAATTAGTGTAGCTAACTGATCCATTGTCAATAATTGAATGTTGTTCGGAATTTGGATGCTTTGCGTTTTTTATAGGGTGCAATGCTGATGTTATTACATTTTTTTACTTAGTATTACAATTGATTTTAGTGATCTTGAAGATGGCATTGGCATTTTGCAAGAATTAATAGGACAGTGGCGACTTTGGAATACTGTGTTATGTAAAGTGAAAGACTTTGGAATTTGAAGTGTCAAACTTTTTGTAGGAATTTTTATAATGGGGGCATGGGGTGCTGTTAATACCTAAAATCAAGTTGTAACTTACAATTCTTGACTTCTAAAATATATTTGTGGGGATTGCCTATTGTATATTGATTTCTTGTGTACTATTTGTTTGAGTTTGGCCGTCTAATCTTGTTTGGCAAACTACTCCGCAGGGAGGGATGCGGGTTTATATTTGTGATCATGATAGCTGTCCACCAGGTTTGCTCGTTCATTCTTCTTGAAGTATTTTGGCATGTTGTTGCCTGTTCTACCTTGTAGTGCAGATATTATCGAGTCCGTTATGTCATTGACTTTGAGATGGCAGACTTTAATATATGCTTTGTTACCTGGGTCCTTCTATATTGTTGGCATATCAATAGACAAGGGATCAATCTGATGCTGAAACATACTCACATATATAGCAAACTTATTTTGTGAAATTGTAGCTTGTTTACGCACAAAAATTTCATAGCTTGTGATATCAGATGTATTTTTGTGGGCAATTTACTTTGAACTTTGAAGATAATAATGAAGTATAATAATATTGCTATCTTCATAGCATAATTTGCCTTTGTTAAACATGCCAACCTTCATTGTCTTATATTTCTTAAGGTAAAATATATATATATATATATATATATATATATATATATATATATATATGCTTTTTACTCAATGTTGATTTCTATGTGCTCCATTTTTATTGTGATTATTATTTATCCTACAATCCTCTGGGTAAATTGTCACTATTTATGCTCTTAAACCTGGGTTGCATCATATATATGCTAGCTATCTATGCTGTGCATTTCTACAAAAATTGAATGTTTTCTAGTGTAGATAGTTGTTGCTTAGTAAAACTTTTGACTTTATTGCATATCCAGAGGACCAGTACATTAAGACGAACCAACAAAACATACTGATTAGATCACTCATGCTGAATAAACACAAAGCTGATTCCTGTTCAAAGGAGGGAACTGAGAGCTCAAGGAAGAGGTATCAATCCCTCTTTATGAAAGTATGATTTTGTAATGATATACTATGATATGATCCATAAACAAGTTTTTCAATAGGAATATCTGCATTTACTCTCTTCTATGAACATCTTTCTCAATAATTTTGTCCTGGTACATACTATCCTTCATGTAAACAATTTTTCACATCTTCATAAATATTGAATATATATTTTATCTCAGTCAAGTGATTATGAATGTTGTCTCACCCATTAAACAGGGCTGGTGAGAAGATTATAGATACGAGAGCTTCAACAAAGAGAATGAATGGTCAAGTGAACTCTAGACAAGGTGAATTCATATGGTCATTGTATAGTACTCCTTCAGTTTTTAATATAAGACATATTTATCTAATTTGATTAGATTAAGGTAGTTAAATTAGTTGATATAACATCTGTCTAGAACACCATACTCATCTACCTTAATTCCCTTTTCTTCTTGATTATTGTTGAGGAAGCATCAATGGGGGTAAATTGGGAAAAGATTGACAAATATGAAAATTATGTCTTATATTTAGGACCAAGATCAACTTCCCAAAGATATATTATATTAAGGATTAGAGGAGTATTTTTATTTGGTTTTAGTCTATGTACGCATGGTAGTTAAAATGTCAATTTATCATTGTGATTTTACGTTTTTATGATTTTTTTTCATTAAAACGATTTTACTATTTTTTCAAACATTTTTACAATTTTTTATGATTTTTTTACGTTACGATTTTACGTTTTACGATTTTTTATCCCTCTTCCAATTTTACGTAAAATCTCGATTTTTTTTAACTACCTTGTATGTACGTGTTACTATAATTCTCTGTCATATTAATGCACTCTTTTGCTCACGTGTGTTTCTTAATAATTGGAATGAACAGTCCTTGTTGTTGTCTATTTACTTGTAAATCCTAATTCACAAATGAAAATTCACATATCTACGACCTGTTGGTTTGTTGTTTCCATATATTCATATAAAGTCTCGCCGAGCCATAAAATTGTATTTCTCTGCATAATTTTTTGGGTCTGCAGTGCGTGATAAATAACTTATTCCTTGTCTTTGCTTCGGCTTTCCAATTTGCAGAGGGATCAAACGGTCAAACTTCTAGGGAAAGAGACTTACAGAGCTTGACTGTAGAGAGGCTTCGAGCTCTCTTGAAAGCTAAAGGCCTTCCGCCCAAAGGAAAGAAGGCAAGTATTATGTCACATAATTATAATTCTGTATAGTAAGAAAGAGAGATAAGGGGGAGAAGAAACCAGAAATAGAGGGGTAGAAAAAAGGCAGGGAGATCAAGAGAGAAACACAAGAGAGAGAGAGAGATTATTCCATCATAAATTATAATCTGAATTACAATAGGAATTAAGCCCTTATTTATATTTATAGGCTAGAGTGATTTAATGACCAAGTTAAGGCTAAACTAACTAACTAACTTTCTAATGAATATATTTCCAAACAACATCTAACTGACTTTTAAATTTATTATCTTTAAAGACATCTTTACATATTATTTTTATTTCCTAACAACCCCTAACCTAGCTCCGATACTATGTTACAAAATTATAGTTCTTATAAAAAGAGAGGGGGTAAACCAGAAATAGATGGGTAGAAGAAGAAGACTGAGAGATCAAGAGGGGGGGGGGGGGGGACAGAGATATATCTATTATTCCATCATCAATCATAATCTACATTACAATAGGGATTAGGCCCTTATTTATAGCCTAGAGCGACTCAATAACCAAGCTAAGGCTAAACTAACTAACTTTCTAATGGAACGAACTCTTAAATTTGTATTATCTTTACATATCATATTAAGACTAAATGAGTGATATGGTTATTACCATAGAATTAAGAAATAGAGATAGAAGACACCATAGACAGAATAGGAGAAGAAGATGAATAAGAGCTTTTATAGACTCTCACATAGTTTTTGTATTATTCACATAACCAAACTGACTGATACAAAATGGAGTAGGCAATTTATAATACTATAGCCTCCCCAAGTAACTAACTAACGACTAGTAAAGGGTTAATGACTAATTACCCTTCTAACTATCTAGTTTATAATTAGGTCCCTTGGTTTAGATTCCTAATTGCAGATTATTATCTTTACATATCAATACCCCCTCCCCAAAACATCCTTGCCCTTAAGGATGGTTGACAAGTAAAACACAAACTTGAACCTACAAAAAAGCCATCTAATAAGTGAAGCCAAACTGAAAACATAAGCTCTATAAGCTTCTAATTTCTGGAAAATCTTAAGCTAAACAGTCTTGAACTCTATGGCTTGACCTCTACTACACCTTCAACATCTTCTTTCTACTAAGAGAACAAATTCTCCCATAAAGCATTTCAATTAACTTCCTTTTGAACCATATTGGCACCAAAGTTCTTGTAGGAATAATGAAACCCAAATGCCAAGTAATTGGGGCATTCCATTTGCAACCACATACAGGTCCATTTACCCATTGTGTTTTACAATTTGTAGCACAACCTGGAAAATATTTCTTAAGGTTTTGAAAGGTGGGATGCAACTGTAGGTTTGGAAAGATGGATGATAGTTGCCTTCCTTCCATGAAATCACCTTTGAAGTACATTGGGTTATCTAAAAACCCAATTCACATTCAAAAGACCTCTGACACGCGCAAATGGGCTCCAACTGGTTTGACTTTTCAAACAGAAGTTTTTGCAGCCATGTGAACTCCTCAGCCTCCCTCAAAACACAACGCGAATAATCGATGCTTTGCAAACTCTTTTGGCCAAGTGATTGAAACAGAGATAGTGGCGACAAAAAGAACCCCACAGCACGAAGCAATCTGAAACAATGGCCGTTGACAGATTAGAAACGGACAATGGCTAAGGAAGAGGACTTGATAGTGGGAAAGGAAAGAAGAAAGCCGGCGAAGAACTTGATTTTGAAGGCAGAATGAGAATTGGCATCAAGAGAGCCGCAATAGTTGTAGATGGAGCCGAAACTGAAGGCTCCTTGAGCAACTCCTTTTGAAAATGTTCACGGATGTTGAGGTTCTTGGCTTTTGTCCCCTCAAGTCCGTGGCATGTGAAAATTTGTAAAAACCTCCAGTGGAATCGACGCTCAGAGACCCATTAACTCTGGATGAGAGTTTTGCATTTTTCCATGTTTATGGGTTTCAGAAATCAGTTGCAAACCCACACATTGAAAGAAGTATCCGGTAATGATGGAGATAGAGAACCAAGCGATAACATTGATCCCTGTCTCACTATTTTTCCTGTCGCACACAAAGCCATCTGTACTAAGCCAAGAGTCACGAGTCGATAGTTGTGGGCTTTTGAGTTCCTCCTGTTCTTGAATATTTATGAGCTTCATCATTCCTCTTGCTTCTTTTCTGTCGTCACATTCTTGGGAGGAGTCTAAACAAGTCTCGTTCTTTTCTGGACAAGCGAAAACTTTGTGCGTCTCATGTGGAGTCTTTCAAGAACAACTATTGTCTTCTTGATCTTCTAAAGCTTGTCTTGCTTGTGGCACTTTCTTGACTCACCACTCTATAGACAATTCTTGCACCCTTGCCATATGCCTAGCTTCAAGTAGAGTGAGGGTATTGAGGGCTCTGAACATCTTTACAGATTCTGCAACCTCTTTTTTCAAGCCAAAAACATAAACCCCAACCACATAATCCTCTGATACATCTAGGTTGGTTGAAAGGGAATCAAATAAATGATTAAATTCAGCTATAGAGCCCTGTTGTTGAAGGCGCCATTATTGAAGTCGCCTCATTTTTTGTTGGAAACGTTCTTCAAAGCTTCTTGAAAGAAATAGAAACAGGGATGTAGAAGCCATGCTGACTATTCTTTTCTTCTTTTTTCTTATGGAAGAGCCAAGGATTGAAGGCTCTAATACCACTAATATGAATTAAGAAATAGAGATAGGAGAGAGACACCATAGATGTAATAAGAAAAGAAGATGAATAGGAGAGCTCTAGTTCTCTCACATAGTTTATGTATTTTCACATAACCAAACTGACTGATACAAAATGGAGGAGTGAGCTATTTATAATACTATAACCTCCCCGAGTAACTAACTAACGGCTATTAAAGGGTTAATGACTAATTACCCTACTAACTATTTAGTTTATAATTAGGTCCCTAGGTTTATTTTACAATTAGGTCCTAAATGCAGATTATTATCTTTACATATCAATGACATACATACAATATAGTTCATTTCTCATTCTTCGCCTTTTTATTTTTCTTAACTAGCATACAATGATGGCTGGATAATTCTCAAATTCCTAGCCCTTTTTATTTATTCTTTTCTTGGCGTTTGTCTTTACTAATATCACAAATGAAATTTGTAGGATGAGCTTATTGCACGACTAAAAAATGCCAATGGCTAAGCATTGGGTGGAGGGACAAATTCTCGGCCCTTGATGGCCAGTAATGTTGGATAGGTAAGACTGTAGTATCTTAGAATTAGGAGCTAGGAAGCTTTTTTTGTTCAACATTAGTGATTAGTGCAAACTGGTGTTTTTTGTTTCTGTTTTGTGTGGTTAAATATTACTGCATGTTTACTGCTTAGCAAGTATTTTGAGCTTCTTCACCATTAGATCATCTCGAGGATTTTATGTGTATGATAAAAGAAATTTACACAAATCTCAAGGTGATCCAACAGTGAAAAACTCTCTAAAACATCATTTAGTTTCGCCAAAATGGATATATTCTTGTTTTTAAGGGCATGTTTGAGTTTGCATTGAAAAAGCATGTTCACGCAAGTCAAAACACAACCCATCTCACATGCTTAACTCGTATATCATAAATCATGTTGGAAAAGTAGCTTCCACAACTAATCCAAACAAGGAGCCCACTAGGCGTTGTTTTTCTCAAAATTTGGGGAATTAATTATAATTGGAAGGGTATCTGATTATGGTTTAGTAAATTTGTGAGACAAATTTTATCTGAACTTGCAAAAAATGACTTTTAAAACGATAGTTTGAATGTTTCCTAAACATGCACTAAATGGTTCAAACACTACCTAAGTCTCTTTTGGAAACAAGCCAAAACCTAGATTTTGTACAAGCTGAAATAAAACTTTTTTTACGTACCGCGTAAATCTCAAAACTTAAGTTTTGAAGTTTTGAAAGGTTTCTAAACATTGTCCAAGTCTCATTTGAGGGCAGTGCGTATTTTGGGGAATAAAGTTTCACAATGTTGGCTTGATATCCATTATGACATTTTCTCGTGTGAGTGGGAGTGTCCCGCGTTTAAACTTGTGTCTTTATCGTTATTTTCAAGTTTATTGGCAATAAATCCAATGGGTACCTACATAATCGAAGGAAGCCAGCGTCTTGACAATATATATCACCGGAAATGCCTATTGGCATGGGTAGCTTCATTAAAAATTGGGTTAATACCATTTTAGTCCTTCAACTTTATGGTTTTGGTCCTTCTGATTCCAAGCCAATGGTTTTTGGTCTTTCTAGACCCTAAAGGCTAAATGGTCCAGATATTTATTGAGTTGTAGGGTCAATATTATAAATAAAATAAAAACTTGAGGGACAAAAACTACAATTTGAAATTTAATAGACTAAGATCAAAATGAAGGTAAATTTAAGGGATCAAAAATTATATTAACCCTTCAAAAATTATTCAACTAGTAGTCAGCATCTCTAATAACATGAAATAATTGTACTAAAAAACTCTACTAGAGTCACTTTTGCATTGACTGGTTTATAGTGGTACTCGCACTGTAGCATTGGGAATCAATTGAAATTCCTGGTTCTGTTTCTCCCTCTTACAATTAACGTGTGCGTGCCCATACGGTTTCCTCTAATAGCAATGATGGTGTTGCAATTCACATTTAGATACGACAGACCACAAGAAAAATTCCAAATTTCTAGTCCAAAAACAAAATCAGGTGACCGCACAAATGACACCCCCAAATCTTAGAATTGGGCCAAATATCAAGGATAAGGAAGCACATTCCTTGAACTTCATTAAATTAAGATTTTCATTAAATTAAGATTTTCTACCCCTCATTTTCAACTGATGTGGGGTCGGTCTTTTTCACTTTTAGGAAGAGGGTTCGATCCCTACGTTAATTAAGACGCTGGGGAAGTATCCTAGAGATCTAGGAAGTGTTAACGCTGGGGAGGCATCCTAGAGGTTTAAAAAGCAGTAGTAACGCTGATAAAGGTGGAGGCATGTGCACTCTCTGACCAATATCCCCTATAGACTAGGTTCCAAACACCCCGCCCTTAGACTGCGGGTGAACCCAGCCCCTTTCCTAAAATTTTTATATCAAAAAAAATAATAATAATGAGATTTTCTTGGGTAGATACCCCATTGGGCTAAGTAGCAAAACCAATCCACATTAGGTGCTTTTTCTTAGGTCTTTCTTCTATCCTTTTCTTTAAAATTCAATGAGAAACTTATGTTTTTTTTTTTGGGTTTGAAAGAGAAGGATGCTTATCAAACAAAGAAAAGGATGGAAGAAGGACCTAAGGAAAAGGATGGAAGAAGGACCTGTAGGAAAACAACACTTTATGTAATGTCCGAGTTCTTATAAGCCAGATTTTTCATTACTTAGATTTAAATAAGAGGAAAAAAATTATAATAATGTAATGGAGTAACCACAAATAATAATAATAATAATAATAATACATAGTTTAATTTATCCCTCATTATTTAAGTATTTAAATATTAAATTGACTGAGTATTGCGCTAGGCCACTAAACTCGTTATTCAATAAATGTTCCTTTTCGCCACACTATTAAATTAAATGCATTACTCAAAATCTAAGAATTCTATTTCTGATTATAAGAAATAAAGACTAAAATCTCTATCAACATCAGCAAATATAGGAATATATTTTCAAAACAGCTACCACCATTATTTGAAAAATCAATTTCTAATAATAGGAACATTAAAGCCCCAGGTCGATTTTCGCTCAAAAAAGGCTGCCATTATTTGATGCACCCCACAAAAAGTTGAATACTTCGAACAATAAATGAAAACAAATGCCCAATACATGTAAATCATAAGCAACAACTAAGACGACAATTAACGAAACATAACACTACAGGAGAGCTTCTAAAAACAAAAACATCTCATAATACGAAAATAGCACAAGAGATATCTCAACACTAGAAACTTCTCAGGCATTGGCAGGACCATCCAAGTCTGCCAAATCCCAGATTCTGCAACAGAAGTTACGATACAGAATTAGAACCAAATATCAATCATAGGTCATAAATTGCATGGACACTCACTAAATAAATAATTAAATACAATATTCAGGAATCGGTATATTAAGCAAAAAGGCTTTAGAATATACTTACATATTTTGTTGAAGGCCACAATGTCACAGCTCTGGACATATTCATTAATTGGTTCACTCATGAGATGTTCCTCAATGAGGTTGTCAACAGAAACCAGGTCATCGATAATAGTAAGCATAATTTGCATCTTCTTAATGCCGTACCCGACAGGGGCAAGTTTGGCTGTGGATGGATAATGTTAGAATTGCAAACGGCATGGTCCATAATGAATGCAGGTTATCCAAGTAAAGCACAGCGGATTATGTATTTATCATAGATAAGAAAAAATTAACTTACAAGCACCCCAAAGCAAACCTTCCATCTGAACCCCTCTCACTGCTTCCTCGAGCTTCTTCATGTCTGTCTCATCATCCCAGGGCTTCACATCCAGCAAAACAGATGACTTCCCAGCTAATAATCCAATCAGCTAAACGTCATTACTCATAAAAATAGGTGTTACAAGAAAATGTCAGGACCCAGAGAAAGTTAAACTGAAATCAGTAAGAACATGCATTCTTAAACTAAAATCAGTAAAAACATACATTCTTTCTTCTTTGAAGACGCCTTCACGGCAGCTGCCCGTTCTTCAGCAGCCTTCTTCTCTTCTTCTGTCTCTTCACCGAACAAATCCACATCATCGTCGTCATCATCAGCAGATGTGGCCTGAATAACACATTACAATTAGTCAGTCTATAGAAGGAGTTCTACAAAAAGAAGAAACGTAAATGAGTATACAAATTCAAATTTTGAAAACAAGTTTAAACCAAAATTATATCATATTTATTCATTTGAGAACCCAGTTAATGAATAATTTGAAACCTGAATAAAACTGAAGATAATACTTGCCTTTGTGTCAGCAGGTGGAGGAGTGGCAATGGTCTCGTCTTCTATAGGAAGAGATCCCTCCACTTTGACTCCAGATCCATCACCAGATACACCACTGTATGTCAAGGATGAAGAATAGATCAAATAAGTAGCAGGATACTAGTGACGTTAACTATCATTCTTAGACATGACAAACTCAGATATTGAAATGTGCCATGAGCTGCCAGATAATCACATATAAATGGCAGAGTAAATGAATTGCATTGATCAGGAATGGGATTAGAACTTACGAGATTCTCAAAAGACCATCGATGTGCTTGTACCACCGGGAAGCGTTCACATACTCAGCCGATGGCGCCTGAGACAAGGCTGTATATACTGTAATATCGTCCTTTGAAGCTTGATACCTGAAGAGAGAAAGTAAATGAGCGCCGCCTAGAAACAGAGAGAGGGAATGAATAAAATAGGAAAAAATCAATAAAGATAGCGACTTACCCAGTTATATAACTGCGGGTGAGAAGGTATTCGTCAAGCTTTTTCAAGCCAGAAGCAGAGTTAACATTAGCTAATGTGACTGCCATTTCTGATGTATATAATTCCTTTGCTTCTACAATATGCATATAAATAGCTCCGTGAAGTGTTTGATATAACTATAATCTCATTATACAGAGAAGCGAATTTGAGATTTTTCTCAAGTACAGGATACAATTTATAAAAAATCGGGCCAAAAAACACAGAAACAAAGAGAAATAGCTTACTGCTTTTACGATTTATCAGTGATCAGTAAATCAGTAAATAAGAACAAAAATTCGCAAAGATAGCATCTGTAACTAGATCCCAGTACATAGTTCGGGACCCTAAAATGCGATGTTGTGGGAAAAGAGGAACTTACGGTGAATGGAGGCGGGGGATCTCTGTGCACCTGGCTCTCAAAGGCTGAGTGGACGATTAGGGCAGTGAGACGAAGTATGTACTAGTGGATGGGTTTTATACTGAACCGGGTAATTTGGGCCTCGGTTTGGGTCCCATGAGTAAGAACCGGATCTTTGTGGCCCTAAATTCATGATCCAAATAAAAACAGTTTGATTGACGATGGTAATTGGTAAATTCCAATTCCTCGTTTCCCTAAATAACTGTGGGAAAAATTAAGATGAGGACCACTATACTTATTAGGGCCCCAGAAAACCTGAAATTTCACTATAGTCCAATGGGCAGCGTTGAAATTAATTTGTCAAGTAAAAAGACAAAAATAACTCTTTTAAGAAGATGTCTTTGGTTTCATGAGATACATTATGCAACCCAGGAGAGAGAGGAGGACTAGGGCTTAGACGTACATGTAAAGTTTTAGAACCATTCCATGTTAATGAGACTAGAGTAATGTTTGAAAACCTTTCAAAACTTAAGTTTTGTATAGTACGAGGCAAGTATGTGAGGAAAGTTTTATCTCGGCTTGCACAAAACTTAGATTTTGTGCATCTTCCAAACAAGCACTAGGTTAGAAGCTAATGAAAAGCTGAGATAATCTTTAGGTGAAGGTCGTACAAGATAAATATAGATGCCAAGAAGACCTTATGCCAACAATTAATGTGAACCGAAAAGGATCTAATGTCTATGTAGGAATTAAGGATACATGGGATAAAGTGATCTATGGGAATGAACTAACTAATGATGGGGCATCGATTCCATGGAAGTGGGAACGCAATGGTATATTTATTGTGAAATCAACTTATGTAACCTTTTCTAACGATTGTGATGTACAAAGTTTCATCTAAGATAGCATTTAAAAGCCTCGTACACCACATCGACGCAAAACAACCTTATGATTTGCAGCATGCAAGCAACTACTCACTAATATTGCATGAAAAATGTGACATTTAACTTATGATGATACTTGCCCTGTGTTTAGTAATGAGCCTGAGGATGTCAAACATGTACCCCGTGATTGTCCCCAAGTGAGGCGAGTTTGGCAAGACATTGTAGATCCCAAGAAGTGGTGGAAGATTTGTTCGTTGAACCTACACAAATGGATTTGATGGAGTATCAAGTGTAACATCCCAATTTTCAAAAGCGAAATAATTTATTTTTCATTTAAAATCATTTAAAATTATCAGAGTAGTGCATTTGAGCAGAAGAGTAACTGACACTTATATTTCAAAATGCTGTAAGTCTGGCTGAATACAATAGCGGTGTAGTAACTGCATGGTTCAAAAGGGATGTACAACAACAAAAGGAAGACTTCCGCCAAAATGTCAAAGGAAATCTTCAGCCGGGTCACTATGCGTCGTGCTTGCGCTTCCCTTTGTCCTCCGTCCTTGGTTCTTCTGACCCTGACGCTATGTTAAGAGCTGAGGTTCAATGCCCATTGAACCTCAGGTAACGGTTAACCTCATGCTTATATATACCATATATGGATCGCAGATATTCATAAACATATACAGTTCATAAGCATTTAGACAAATGTATCCCTGGTATATAAGTCCCTTAGCAGATACGTCACACTTAGTATACATTTCACACCTAGCAATTGTTTCACACCAAACATTTCACACCCAACGAGCGTATCCCAATACCCAGCAAGAATAATCATGACAACAGTACATGAACATATCACCGAGCTATCAGCTATCTCATGTAAACATACCAAACACATAGCACATATAAGCATATAGTAAACATCAGAGTTAATGTTACTAGTACGCGAACGTACCCTATACATACAACACACATACCACATACATGCATACCATAAACATCAGAGTTAAAGTTACCAGTATGCGGACGTACCTTCTTTGACGCTATACGGTATTTCTAGCGGAATACGGTGCGACAGTTGGTCAGAACGTATTCAGGGATATCCTATAAGTATAATATTGTTTCTATTAATTCATAAACATTATTCCAAGAGATATCTTGGCTATATAAGACCATTTTACCCCTGGTGGATTTATTTTCCAATTTATTCCCTAATTTTCGGAAAAAACGCTGATCCAGCATTTCTGGGCAGAATTTCGCCTAACTTCGAAAAATCATAACTAATTCTAGAAAAATCGAAAAGAGGATCCGTAAAATTTCCCGGAATCCTTGAGATGTATACTTTCAAGGAAAAATAATGGAACTTACCCAGAACTCATGGATAATTCCCAGTTTCCAGAATTCAAACCGCTGCCCAGAATTTCGCTCAGAAAATGTAGCTTAACTTCTGGGATTTTTATCTTTTTGCACAAAACTTCAATTGACACACTCTTTATATATTTGGAAAGCCCTAAATGTCTACTTTCATCATGAATTTTCCCAAAATTTTAGAACATCATCTTCATCATAAAATACTAGCATTTTTACTATTGACTCCAGAAGTTCCTATTTGCTGAAATTTCGCTAGAGCTTCGCTATTTTGATCTTAATCTTCCAAAGATTTTGCTATAACTTCTTCTTCATCAAATTTTCGAAATAAAGACAGTAGAACCCATAAAAACATGAAAATAAAACTATATTTGGAAGATTGAAGATCAAAACAACATTTCTAGCATTTCTACTTCATAACTAAGAACTTGAACTTATGAACTAAAAACTCTCTTACCTCTTGAAGAACCTTGCTTCCTACTTCTTGAAGCTCTTTCACTCTCTCCCACACACTCTAAATTTCGGCCAAGGTTAAGTGTTTTGGTGTGGAGAATGTGCTACCAAGGTTCTCTATTTATAGGCAAAGGGAGTGGCATTCTTGTAGTTCTTCCCTCTTGCATGTAGCCATCAGATTTTTCTTGGTGAGGAAGACTTAATCTTGTCCCTCCACATATGTCAACCGTCCCCCCCTCCTTTCTTCTAGAATTGATTTTCTTTGTCCCCAAGAAAAGCCTTTTCTTCATTAAGTTAACTCAATAAATCCCAAATCCTAATTTAGTTAGGTGTAAGTTGGTGTTTAAATTCAAAATCCAATTTCACTTTTGAAATCCTAATTTTGTGATTAGATTTATGGTGATTTTTAATTCCCAAAACACTTAGGTATGAATCTTAAAAGTAACCGAAAATAACTTTGGGAATAGCCAAGTTGAAGCTCTTAATTCACTAATTCCAAATATTTATTTATATGTAATACTTAGTTCCAATATTTCAAGATATGATTTAATTCCTATAGGTTTTCATCTACTTTTACTTAATTAATGAAAAACTTGCTCACCAAGACACACAACTTGCTCTCCAAGTTGTTCAAGCTTCTTCCTCACACTACTTTGTTTGACTTATGTGTTATTTCTTTCCCTTCTTCCTTCTTGAAAACCGTCCCTTCCCTCTTGTTTTACTTATTCAATTACATTTTTAATGTTCTCACAATTTTAAGAGGGAAATTCTCTCATTGGTCCACTTAAATTCAGGATTTATGGTTAATATAATTTAATTCTTTCTTTTATTTACCATTAAACAAGAATTTTCGTCCCATAGAAATTAATTAGGAATAATTGTTTAAATCCCATGTTAATCTCCAATATAGTGTTTTAGGGGTTACCAGGCTTACTTACCAAAATTTGACAAGTTTCTAATTTAATCTCAACTTCTAAATATCATTTGATCCTTAATTATGACCTTTATAAATTAATTATTAACTAATTTCAAAAATTAATAAGATATCTCAATTATTGCAATTTCAATTGCCCAATAATCGTTACTAATTTCCTCTAACTGATTTTACCATCCTCCGATGATTTTAAATGGTTATATTTTATGATCCTTAATAAGATTTAGGAAATTGAATTTTGGATTAGAATCCAAAGAAAATTTTCCTAAATATGATGATAAATCAGTTAAAAATTTAGAGACAACATATTCTCCTATTTTAAGGAATATTTAGTTGCCTATTGGGATTGCTCACAATATTCAGAGTGTTTTATAACCTTTAACTTCATTTAGAAATTTCTAGCTCTTTATTCCTCCTAATTTCATGAGAAATCGCCTTAGAAAATAAGGTAATTATTCTACTAGTCTTGAGACCACAAATTCACCTATTTTCAATAGGTATCATTTACTAAATCATGATACTTATCCTAAGTAGGATTTTTAGGGTATTACATCAAGGGTAAGATAACGTCTAGAAATAACTGGAATGCGCTCTTTACAGTTGCATGTTGGGCTCTATGGCATCGACAGAATATGTTCTTATTCGATAATAAGGAAGTCTCAAATAGCTCCTTATTCATAGTGCTAAAAATTTAGTAGAAAATTTGTGTCAAAACTCAATAGCACTTAGCAAGAACCACAATTATTGGGATTGAATGAGAAATAAAAGGGACATCTAGTAACCTTTGAATGAGGGATGGACTAAAGTGAATGCTGATGGGGCATTCTCTCATGTCACAGCTTCTAATGCATGTGGTGGAGTACTTAGAGACTTAGCTAGTATATTAGTAGGAATTGCAATAAAGCGATGAATAATCTAGCGAAACGCGGTCTAGAAGTTGCATGTGGTTTTCATCTTGTGTCTCAATCACGATACAACCTGGCTATTGTGTTAAGTTCTGACATTGAATCCTAGTATAACCTGTTATGAAGGATGTGCTAAAGATGCCTGTTTGTTATCAACAATAAAAATCAAATGAGAACCTAATTGACAAGTGGCGAACACATCATATGCAAGCAAAATACTCCTATAAGCAAGTGGAATTGCCCTATGAACAAGTGAAATTAATTTCTTAACAAGAACATGTTGAAGCATGATCAAGTTAAATTATATTTACAAGTAGCGAACACATTATGAACAATTTTAGGATGGTACATTTAGTGTATAATGCTGTATATATATCTAATTTAAGTACTTGTAGGGTGAAATGAATATAATTCATATGTTTTGTAAGTCAACTATGATTGAAATGTTTAGTAATTATGTTAATATCATTACTAGTCCAAATAATTGGATTGAATTTAAATTTGGTCTCTTTAATTTTGTAAGGACTTGATTTGAGTTTAGATATAAAAGTCAAAATCAAAAAGTCATTAATGCTATGTTTGGATGGAAAGAACAATAAGGGGAAATAGGAGAAGGAGATACTAAGAATGAAAACTTTCAAAATAGTTTTTTAAAAAAAAAAATCTATTTTCAAGAGTTTTCCCTCCTAATTTTATTCCCCCCTAATTTTTTTCTCAATCCAAACATATGGTTAAAATATAGGAACTACTCGCTACAGTCCTTTTGAGCTCAAAATTTGAATTGTATTGGTCATTTACTTTTTTTTTCCATTGTTACTTCTCATTAATTATATATATTGCATTAATTAAAATATTGTTTATACTTATATTTACTTATTTCTTTCTCTTATTACCCTTTATAAATAAGAGCATACTTGGAAGAAAAAAGTTTATTTCACATATATTGATTATTTTTAACTAATTTTAACAACTTTCTTAATTGTGTAATTTGGTTATCGAACTCTCATAAATAGGATTGGAGGGAGTATTTGTAAAACTCAGACCAAAATTTTATGAAACTATATAGCAAAGGCAAAACTAACTATTTGTAAATACAAGGATCAAACCCAACATTCCATAGAGCTTACCAATGATATTAACCCATGATAATTTATAAATGCTCTCATGTATTTAATCAATGCTTAAATTAATGAAAAGTATAAATTTATCTTAGATAAAGTATTTTCTTTATTATTATTGCCATATCAAGAGAGTTTCCAACCTATGTATCTCTTTTCATAGCTTATTGATTCTATTGGACTATAGTAATCCACACTTAGTACACTTAGTGGATTATGGTCTAAGCCCGATTTAAGAGGGGTAATCATTAAAAAAGACACATGTTTATAAGGAACAATATCCATTTATGATTTAATAGTTGTGTCTATTCTTATTCTTATGTACCTGTACGCTTAAGAGTTACATTGATTCCTATGTGACTATATGTACACTATATAGAGGATGTAAGATTGATGGAATAGGTAATCAGAATAACACATAATCCTTCCTCTTAAAGTTTCTCTCAATAAAGTTCTCTACTCTTTCTCTCTTTAGTATATTTGATGTGTAATGTGATTGGGGTCCGCATTGATGCTCCGCTTTTGTGTGGAAACTTCAGCAAGTCAGTCAGATTTCAGATTTGCTCAAAACTTTTACATGGTATTAGATCTTGATTTTCATGAAGCCTTTATAATATTATTTTTAGAGCTAATTCTTTTTTCCCATAACGTATGCAGTATCGCGGTATATGAAACAAATACTTACACGTTATTTCCCTTCTGCCATGAGGTGTGCATTTTTATTACTACATCCGATCTTGAATATTATTCATATTACTTATAGGCATGGATAGTTTGTTTCTCTACATATTCATGTTTTTGAAATCATGCTTCGTGTTTAAATTTTTTTTCTAGAATGGATATGTACACATATATGTGTGTACATATGTATATACATATACATATATATATTCATACCAAAGTGATATATATATGAAAGGAGGATTATTACATGAAATGTAAACATATCTGCCGGTGTCTGAGATAAGTAGAGCTGAGAATTAAGGCCGGCTCTTAAAAGTTCAGAGCTTAAAAATACCGGCCCTTTTAAGCCAAGATAAGAAAAACATTTGTTTTTCAAGGCCGGTCTATGAGCATATGGGCCAAGACTGCCCTGCAAAGCTAGAAGTCATTTTTCTTAATTTTAACTATTTTTCTTGTATTTTTTTTTTAAAGAAGTATAATTAGTAAATTATAACAATTAAACTTTTAATTTAACAAATAAATGTTGTCAACATTAAGGTATAAACAACACGTATTATGCAACAAATAAACACAATCACTAAGTTATAATCAAAGATGAACTATTATCCATATACTACAATTACAAATAATTAATGAGAAAATTTTAAAATATTTAAAATATTTTTTATAAATATATCTTGAAAAGTGTAATTAGTCAACAAAATAAACAACAAAATATATGAACAAAAAAACAGTCACTAGAAAATAAGTCAAGAAGTACAAAATTAGTTAAAATACTTATGAAATAAGAAATATCTTTTATAAGTTTTTAATTTTTAGGATTCTTAATACAAGATGTTCTTATAAAACTTAACTCTAAAAAAATAATAACTACTAAATATTTGCAATATCATTAACAAAGCATAAAAAATCAATATCAATATCATATAAATAATCTTGTTAAAAAAAATACATATAAGGCTGGCCCATGTAGACCCTCAGTCCTATCAGGTTGATTCTTTTAGGCCCTCTTTTACTCTTAAGGCAAAAATTTTAAGTATGGCTCTTATAAATTTAGGGCCTAAATGAGTCAGCTTTTCGGGCTCGGCTCGTTTTCCTAGCTCTAGAGACTGGTCCCTTTTGATATTATTTTGTGATTTCAGAAGTGTAGACACTATGCACACGAGAAGGGCAATATGAATTTTATACTGACTCAATAGGGATTAGATTGGGCATGAGAGAAGTGTATATTGGTAAACCTAGGACATCTAAGTATTATATCAATATCAAGTTGTGCCATAGGGTTGTCTTGAGCTGATCTCTATAAAAAGGGATTTCTAGTGCAAAGCACCCAAACAGAGTGCCATGCCCACATGGTCAAAGCAAAACACTTAGTATGAAAGAAGTAAGAGAAAGAGACTTGACCACAACATTTAATCTATCAAGTGTGAGTGAGAGATTTTGGAATATACTAGTTCGCCCTTGGTGGATTGGGACCAAAGCCCAATTCAAGAGGGGCTATCATAGAGACACATAAGTTCATAAAGAGAAATATCCCTTCACGATTTAATAGTTACATCGGTTCTCATTTACCCATATCCTTAAAAATTACATCTATTCCTATGTGTATGTATACTATACGTAGGACGTAGGATTGAAGGAGTAGATAATCTGAATAACACAAGCAATCCTCCCTCTTAAAGGTTCTCTCAATGAAGTTCTCCTCTCTTCCTCTATTTAGTGTATTTCTTGTGTAATGTAATCGGGGTCTACATCGATGTTTTGGTTTCGTGTGGGTACTTCAGCAAGTCAGCTGAATTCCATATGTGCCCCAAATTCCTACAGATTCCTGTAGATTCGATGGTTTGCTTTTGTATAGAGATAACTTTGTAAAAATTGGGTTTCTTTTATGAAATGGTAAAAATGGGGTTGAAAAACGAAAATATATCACCTGAAAATCAATATCGGACAAGATGCTTAGTAATATTGTGTGCTGAAAAGAAAGGAAGCTAGAAAAAAAAAAAAAAAGAAGGAACCTAGGAGGTAGTGAGTAAATATATATGGCATTGAGTGATCTCGTGGGCACCCCTACTGCGTGTGTGACCCTGCCGAACTTTTCCTACTTTCACTGCTCACTACCGCTCTACACTGCGAACCCAAACACACTATTATATAAATTTCTAAATAATCTCGAGAGTCTTAACTCTTAAATATACAAGCTAATAAAAATGTAGTATTTGGTTTTGGCCTTAATATAAAATTTCAAATTTATAATTTTTAAACAAACTATTGCTATTAATTTTATATATTAAAAGAGTTTTCTATCAAAAGAGTAATATCTATGCAAACGTTTACATAGGTGCTCTAGGAAATAAACACATATTTTTTTATAAATAAATAACTTTAACTAAATTTTTACTGTATACAAATAAGTTGTCTAACTCTTATATATATATTTTTTAAAAAGATAACGTAATTCTCATATAGATAAGTCATGAAGTTACAATTATTCTTAAAAACATACATTTATTATTATTTTTAAAATAGAAAAATACCAGAGAAATAAAACTTGCTTGGGGCACAAATGAGTTGTCTAACTCTTATATTTACAAAAGAGACGAAGGAATTCTCAGATGGAGATGGATAATTCATGAAGTTACAATTATTCTTAAAAACATGCATTTATTATTTTTATTTTAAATAGAAAAATACCAGGCAAATAAAACTTGCTCCGGTTATTAGGAAGGCTTGATTCCTGTGAGAAACGCAACGTTTCCTTTCTTGCTGTCAGATGAGGTTTTAAAAAGTGTTTTTTATGTAAATCCTAAAAATTAGGAAAATAACACCAAGTCCCAATAAAAAAAATTATCAGAAAAATCTCATTATTTATTAATAATAAGAGAAAGAACAACTATTAACAAATCAAAGTGCTATTATTATCAAGTTAAATGATTTTTTTTAATATTTTTTTGTTGTTGGGACTTATGTGTCATTTTCTCTAAAAAATTTCTCTTCCGTACATAACAAAACCACTCCTAAAGGTAGGCTTTTTTTTTAAAAAAAAAAAAAATTCCCCAACCAAACAAAAAGGGAAGCAGGCAAAAAATGAGAAAACTGTGAATCATGCTTCTCAATATATGGAATAAAAAGTTAAGCAACTTTATTATATATAAGTAATTAATAATAATTAAAATGACCCATATAACTGAAAATTTCTTGATCTCCCTTCCCTGAGCTCTCGTCTTTTCTCCTCTCTCCCCAAATTTACTATAATACCATGTTAGAATGAGTTGGGTTTTCTAATAAAAAAACAAATGAGTTGGGTTTTGAGTGAAAAGTTAGGGAAGAAAAGTGCAAAGAAAGTTGTTTAGCTTTTATCTTATCACTTACCGAGCTTATCATTAATCAATAAATATAACTCATTGATGATTTTTTTTTTTTTTAGTTGGTAATAAACATAGGAGATTTAGTTTGGATCCATTAATCATTAATCAATAAAAAAACTCATTGATGATTATTTTCTAATTTCTCTTTGTTATTCCTAATTGGTTCCAATTTGTTTGGACTAGGTTTTTGCATTGTGGTGCATTGCATTTGAACTTGAACTTGAAAGCAAAAATATTAATTTAAATTTATAGAATTTCAAAGTCTTTATAAAATTCACTTTAATTTCTCTCCTAACATTGTATTATTTTTTAAAAAATATGGGTGAATAAAATAAAACAAAGACATATATAAGTACTCACACCTATAGCCGGTTTTATATAGCTTAATAGAGGCATTACATAGATATAAATTTTCTTGTGCAATCACAAATTAACACCAATGCTTGTGTAATCTGATTAGTTCTTTATGTTAATTAATTGGAAATAGGCTAAACTGTGATGTGTGGACAAACATGCCCAACAAGGGCATATTTAAAGTTGCCCACCAAAGAAGTGTGGGCAACATTTTTTTTTTTTGTTTAGAAATTTTATATTTTGTATTAATAAATTTTAATCTGCATTAATCATGTTTTAATTTTTAACACCTATAATTTACAAAAATTGCGATGAAGATTTCTGAGAGTGTCTTATTAATATTAAATGAAACCAAATTACTTCCGAATGGGTCAACTCAGTAAACATAAATGAGTTAAGTAGCAAATCCACCCTAGAAGTATACATCGAGGAGCAATGTTACCCCAGGAGTTTTTTTAGATTCAATTTCATCTTGGAAGTCTAAAAGTGGAGTAATGTTGTTATTTTCCGTTAAAAAGTTAATGGTCAACGTCAATTTTTTAATGGTCAACGTTAGTTTTTTTAACGGAAAAGGGCAACATTGCTTTACTTTTAGACTTTCGGGGCGAAATTGAATCTGAAAAAACTTTCAGGGCAACATTGTTCTCAAGCGTGTATTTCCGGAACAAATTTACTACTTAACTCAACATAAATCAGGCCAGTAGCGGTTTTTCCAAAAAAAAAAAGAAAAGAAAAAAACTCATGTCACTAGTTATCCCAACCCCCAATCCTAAATACAATTTGATTTTTTAAGGTAAAAGTGTACTTTGGTAATGTAATTTCACAAAATATTTTATTTCAGCTCTCTAATTATATAAAATTTATTTATAGTTATTTAATCATCATATTTTTGTTTTTATTGAAAAAAATGTTAAAATTAGAATTTTAAAAACTGACCTGTGAAGTTTAATGTTTTAAAATAAAAAACACCAGCCACCTTTTTTTATTTACTTTAATTACAGAAACTTTTCATATACTTAAGATTTCATTTTAATACACGTAAACCATTAGCCAGCCGAATATTAAAATTGGTTTTTAATTTTTTTTTATCAAAATACCTAAATTTAAAATAAAAATTATTTAAATACTTATATTTTCATGAACAGATAAATTTTATGAATGTATTATATTCTTAAACTTTCTTTCATGTTTTAAATTTTATCAAATTCTAATTTTAATTTTTCATTAAATTTATTGAAACTCATTTATTTAAGTTTCTTTTTAGGGAAAACATTTTTAGGAAAATGATTTTCTCATGTTACATACACATGAAATGGTGGGACCCACATATACATATATTATTTAATATATGTATATGCGGGTCCCACCATTTCATGTGTATGTAGGAAACTTTTTTTTCTCATGTAATATGAAAACACCAAAGCCTGGTTTTCTCATGTTACACACACATGAAATGGTGGGACCCACATATACATATATTAATTCATATATGTATATGTGAGTCCCACCATTTCATATGTGTGTAGAAAACTTTTCTTTCTCATATAACATGAGAAAACCAAAGCCCTTCTTTTTAATGGCTAAAAACCTATTTCAGATGAATATTTTTTGATCAAACAATATAAAAGACAGCATTATAACTTTTAAACACAAATTTTTGCTAAAAGCATTTATAAACATATTTAGTCAATTATATATTCATTAATAGAATTTGTCAAACTTTTACATAGAAAAATAAACAACTAACAATTTGAAGAAAAAAAATCTTAAATTTTACAAAATAATTTTAGCTAAAATGAGGAATTTAGTATAATGTGTATATTAGTAAATATTTTTTTTTCTTATAAAAAAATAACTAAAATTTATTTCAATATTTTTAACGGGTCAACAATTTAAATTTAAGTGCATGTTTTAAAAATAGAGTGAATTTGATATAATTAAGGCAAAACAAATGGAGATTAAGACAATTTATTCAAATAAGAATGATTGGCATAAAAAAAAACATTTGAAAATAAGGGGATTAGATTTGAAAGAGTGAAAATGTACTTTATAAAATCTAAACAACCAAACTGAAGTTTTATACGAGAATAAAAAATTACACGATTGACTGTGTATACTTCAGTAGTAATTTTTATATTATTTTATTCACATTTTAGTGTTTTCCTTTAGTAGTTAAATTTTTAACTCTGCCCAAACAGCATCCTAGCAACTGAGCACAACACAACCGGATGACACAACTCCACGCAATGAATGCAAGAAAGAGAGATCAGACAAGAGCAACTATTAAAACCAGAGCGCAAACAACTACTCGGCACACCATGGTGCACATTAACATTACCGCGCCTATACCACTAAAGTAGGCCATGGGTTCTAACTTACGCGTGATGTGGATGTTATCAGCCCATCAGGCAACAGGAAGCACCAAACCAAACCATCGTGCCCCAACTAGACAAAAGATGAAAAGCGAGATAATTAAAAAAAAGAAAAAGATATCTATATATTTATTGTTAAAATCATTTCATATCCCCCACACCCTTCTCTTCTCTCATCGATATAGAGGGGAGAAAGCCAAAGGAACCAGAAGGGAGAAGCATGGTTTCAACGAGACGAAGTGGATCTCTCTCTGGCAACAATTCCAAAAGATCTTCTTCTTCGGATGATAATCCTCCCTCACCGAAGCGTCAGAAGGTCTCATAAAAATCAATTGTTATAGGAATGCTTCACTTGTCAGTTTGTTTTCAACGTTTTCGAATGTGGAAGCGTCAAAGATTTCATTTTCTGTTCGTTTTTCAGCGGCTCTTCAAGTTTTGGGTTTATGGTTTTCTTGGATTTTTAGGCTGAAAATGGTGGTCCGTCGGAGAAACCGAAGCCGGCAGCGGAGAATTCTAAAGAAGGAAGCACCCCTGAGCCGGCGGCTGATCCTGGAGAATGCGATGCTCAGATCGCTGGAGATGGCACTGGTGATGGTCTGACTTCTGGCAAGGGTGATGCTACGGCGGCTGTCGCGGTGGCGCTGCCGATCGGTGATGGTACATTTTTAGCTGTTTGAAATTTTAATTTGCCATAAACGTGTCACTTGACTTTGGCTGTAAGTTTAATATATTTTTTATTTCAACGCTTAATTCCTTTTACCTTTAAGGGTCTTCGCCGACTTTGGTGGTTGACAAGCCAAGGGGTTCTTTGTCGTCTTGGAACATTTATCAGAAGCAAAGTCCAAGTTCTGAGACCTCGGCGCCTTGGTGTAGGCTCCTGTCGCAGTCTGCCCTGGTAATTCATGTTCATTGAACTGAAGTGAATGGGGATGAGAAGTATAATTAGGCAGTCATCCGTTTAGTTATCCGCCTTTTCTTTCTACCGTGCAAAAATGATTTTGGCATTTAACACGTTTGAGTGTTCACTCATGGAGCACGGGGACTTTATCAGTTATTTTTTTAAAGAAAATCACAATAACTATATATATATGGTGCAGAACCCAAATGTTTCCATTTGCCCACCCAACTTCACTATTGGTTCCAGTAGAAATTGCAACTTCCCCCTGAAGGATCAGACTATTAGTGGAAATCTGTGCAAGATTAAGCATACACAGGTAGATTTTTACTCTAAATAACCATTCATAGAGTCCTGGAACACTTAATTGACGTGAACACTTAGGATATGAATTTGGTTTGATTTGCTGTTTCTGAAACTATTCAGCGTGAGGGCTGTGCTGTAGCCTTGCTAGAGAGTACGGGTAGCAAAGGATCCGTGCTAGTTAATGGGGCACTTGTCAAGAAGAACACCAACTGTGTGCTTAACTCGGGTGATGAAGTGGTCTTTGGTTTGCTGGGAAATCATTCTTATGTATCCTTTTATATTTATGCAATTCTTTCCTCTCTCCGTTTTCACCTTTAGATCAATAGTCTGTCGTCCTACTTCCCCATTATTTCCTTGTGTGTAAGTTGATTTAATGTATCTGCATGAATGTTTTCCTTGAATTGTCTTGGCTTAGATCTTCCAGCAGCTAAATGCTGACGTTGCAGTTAAGGGTGCAGAAATTCAGGGTGGTGTAGGGAAATTTCTGCAGCTTGAAAGGAGAACAGGAGACCCCTCAGCTGTGGCCGGGGCTTCCATTTTGGCTTCTCTTTCAAACTTCAGACAAGAAATCCCGAGATGGAAATCTGTGTCTCAGAATACAAATAAAGCTCATCAGGGCACTGATGTCTCTGCTCATTCAGCTCATCATGATAATACAGAAATTGAGCTTGATGGTCCGGAAGGCAACTCAGCTCCAAATGTAGAGATTGACAAAGCAGCTGACATTGGAGCAAGTGACAAGAATCATCCAATGGAATGCGATCGAGATGCTAGCACGGAGGCAGGCAATGTAAAACTTTCTGGGATGACTGATTTCCTAGGGCCTTTGTTCAAGATCTTAGCTCAACCTAGTTGTAAACTGAAATTGAGCAAAAGTATCTTTAAACAGGTATCGGAAGAAAGAAATGGGACGAGGGATATGCTGGCAGCATCAACCTCGGGCATGACTGTGCGCTGTGCAGTGTTCAGAGACGATGTTTGCGATGCAATATTGGATGGAAAAGACATAGAAGTGTCATTTGACAACTTCCCCTATTATTTAAGGTATGCTTTTTGATTATTTGCAATATTTTTTTTTAAAGATATTATACAATTGTGTAAATAAAACATGGCAGTCATTTGGAGATATGTATTGAGGTTTCTGGACTCATTACCTTTTATTTTTGAAATATGATGGGGACTATTCTTTGTGTGTCTGACTCGATTGACTTCATATTGTGTGTTGGAGTTATTCTTATAGCTCCTATAAGGATGGGTTATTGATTTAGAGCTTTGCTGTTGATTGCTTATATACGCATTTTTTTGCAGTGAGAACACAAAAAATGTCTTGGTTGCAGCTTGCTTTATTCATTTGAAGCACAAGGAACATGCAAAATACACATCAGATCTCACAACTATCAACCCACGCATTTTACTTTCTGGACCTGCTGGTATGTGGTGTTTGAACTGCTTCTCTTCACTAGTCTCCCTCTTTTGGTCTTCATGTCACGGGTTTCTGTCATTGTGACTAGTGTTTCTGATTTTGAGGGAAATTGCACATTTTTTTGGTTTGCAGGGTCAGAAATATATCAAGAGATGCTGGCAAAAGCCCTTGCTAATTACTTCGGAGCTAAGTTACTCATATTTGATAGCCATGTGCTTTTGGATGTAAGATGAAGTTTCCTTCTTCATCTGATATAGGGACTAAGCCATGCATACTGTTTTTATATTCCTGTTGTGTCATTGAAACTTAATAAAAACTGTGATAATGAATTTGAAATTTATGTGTCAATATTTGTTTTTAAACTTTTTTTCTTGAAAGAGTTCTTGAAGTGCTGATTGGTAGATTTATGAATGAAAATAGGGTTTATCAATCAAGGAAGCAGAATTAATCAGAGATGGAATTCTTGATACGGACCCATCGACTAGTGAAACGGATACGCCTAGCCCTTCAAATGCACCTACTTCATATGGCCTTGAATCTCAACCCAAAACTGAGACTGATGCCACGCCTTCCACTTCTGGGACAACTAAAAATTGTTTGTTTAAAATAGGTAAATGTTCAATTTTTCAAACATCATTATGAACTTTGGTTTTATTACTTTTGCATTCTTCATTTTCCATATACAATCATGCAGGTGACAGGGTGAAATACAGTTGCTCGTCTTCTGGTGGCTTGTATCAGACATGTGCAAGGTGCAAATTTGTGATAAAATTTTCTGGGTTGATGTCTTGTTTCTCATTTGAACAAGTGTCTACATGTTTTGCATCTACTGTAGAAGCTATAGAAGAGATGTTTATATTATCATATAGGTTGGCACATTTTTGACTTGACATAGTAGCATAGTGAAAGAAAACTTGGAACTTTATTCATCAAAATAGGCTGATTATATCAGAGTCCTACATGATCATGGTTTATTATATATTCATTAGAGATTTGCCTTAATCAGCCAATAGTATTAGATTCGTGGGGTTAGCCGAGATGAGGATGTTGAGATGGATGTTGGCCATACAAGAAATGATAAGATTTGTAATGACCATATATACAAATGAGTTGAAGTGACATCTATTGAGGAAAAATTGGTAGACAATCGTTTCAGGTGGTTTGGACGTGTTTAAAGAAGGCCATTGAGCGAGTTGGTGAGGAGGTTGATCAAGCAGTATGGAGTCCATTTAAAAGAGGTCAAGGAAGACCGAAGTGAACACTTAATGAGGTTATAGCACAGAGTCTTTTGGTTGATAATCTATCCAAAAATATGGTTTTCGATTGAGCACAATGACATCGTGAGATACATGTAGCTGACCCCACCTGGTGGGATAAGACTTTATTGTTGGTTATAAGTTCTGTAGCAGAATGAGATGATTTACTGCCGCGAAGAGAACATTTCAATTTGTGTTGATTTGTATAGTTATTATTATTATTATTTTTTTTGCCAACAAGGAAATTTCATTGAACCATAATCATTACCAAATTCTACATTAGACTATCAGAGTGAAACAACTAGGAACATGAAAACAACAGAGACAACAAAAGTAGAACGTAGAACAAGAGTGAGTGCACCTTTGCTGCTAATAGTGTGGAGTACTTGGGCCACATAATCAATGAAGGTAAAGTAGCTACTGATCCCAAAAAGATTCAGGCAGTGGTTGATTGGCCTAGGCCGAAAATAGCAAGGCAGCTGAAAACTTTCCTTGGATTGGCTGGGTATTATCGACGGTTTATTCAAGGGTATGGATTGCTAGCAAAGCCTTTTACACTCTTATTACAGAAAGACACTTTTAAATGGTTAGAAACAGCAGCTACAACATTTAAAAAGTTGCAGTCTGTTCTGATTTCAACACCTGTTTTGGCATTACGTCACTTATCCAAAAACTTTGTGGTTGAAACTGATTCATGTGGAGGGGGAATAGGTGCTGTGCTAATGCAACAAGGTCAGCCTTTGGCCTATTTCAGTAAGGCTCTAGCTCCTAAACATGTCAGCCTTTCTATTTATAAAAAAAAATTATTTGTTGTAGTACAAGTGGTGGAATATTGGTACCAATATCTGGAACGTAGTAAGTTCATCATTCGAACAAATCAGCAAAGTCTCAAATATCTTTTGGGGCATAAATTAAAAACGCCATTTCAAATGTATTGGATAGCCAAATTCTCAGGATACAACTATGAGATTCAATACAAGAAGGGCAATGATAATTCTATGGCTGATGCATTGTCCATATTACATGGTTCCCAAATTTTGCAGATTTCTTTGGATACAACTTCTCCGGAGTTACCAATAGAAATTCAGAATAGCTAGGAGTTGGATCTTGAAATTAAAGCTCTCCTAGCTACAGTAAAAGAGAGAGATGGTGAATTTCAAAGGTACTCATGGGATGGTAATTATCTAAGGAAGAACAACCGTTTGGTTGCAGGCAATGTTGCTGATCTGAAAAATAAATTGGTGGAATGGCTTCATGCTAGTCCTCAAGGGGGCCATCCAGGCATCCAAGGGACTTATTATAAGGTAACAGGGTTGTTTTGGTGGAAACATCTTCATAAGAATGTTGAGGATTTTGTTGAGGGTTGTGATACTTGTGCTAGATGCAAATACGGGAGAGTTGCTGCAATTATTACAGCCGCTGCCAATTCTGAGTAAAGTTTGAGAAAGTATCTCCATGGACTTCATAGAAGGATTGCCTAAATCGGGGGTAAGTAAGTGATATGGGTTATTGTTGATAGAATGAATAAATATGCTCATTTTATCCCTCTTTCTCATCCCTATTCAGCCTCAACACTTGCACAAGCATTTTTGGATCAGATTTACAAGCTACATGGTGTTCCGGCTAAAATTGTGAGGATAGGGATCCTCTTTTCCTAAGTAATTTCTGGAAAGAATTTCTTAAGGTTCTTAAAGTCCAACAAAATATTTCCTTTGCTTGCCATCCTCTAAGCGATGGTCAAATTGAAGTCCTCAATAGGTGTTTGATATTTGAGATGCATGTGTTGGGAAGTTCCTAAGGAATGAAATCAATGGTTAGCTTTAGTAGAGTGGTGGTATAACACTAATTATCATACTTCCACCAAAGCTACTCCTCATAAACTTTTACATGGCCAAAAACCTTCAGTATATGTTCCCTATATCTCTCGGTCAGTGATTGTAGAGGCTATTGATAGAAGTTTTGAAGCGAGAGAACGGATGCTTGCTGTTTTGAAGCATCATCTCCACAGATTAGTTAATACTATGAAGCGAAAAGCTGATAAGAAACAGTCTGATAGGGAGTTTGAGGTTGGTTAATGGTTATTTCTAAAATTGTAACCTCACCGTCATATTTCTGCAGCAACACTAAGCAATCAGAAGCTTGCTCCGCAATTCTTTGGTCCTTATAAGGTGTTGGAGAAAATAGGACCAGTTGCATACAAGTTAGAATTACCTTAGGAATCTAGGATTCATTCTACCTTCCATGTGTCTTTGTTGAAATTGTGTCTAAACCCAAGTGTAAAGCAATGACATCCACCATTAGATTGGCCAACAGTTCCACATTCGCTTTATCCTCAATAGATTCTGGCCTAGCGTGTTGGAAGAAAGAAACACCAGATAATTAGTGAAGTATCAGTGCAATGGCAAGGCTATATGGGGGAAGAAGCCACATGGGTTTCTTCGTATAATTTGAAGCATCAATTCCCAGAGTTTCCATTGCCAATCCCTCAAGGACAACGGTTTTTTTTTTTTGGGGGGGGGGCATTGATATAGAAACTCTAAATAGTACTTAGAGACCTATTTGTAAAGTATATCTAGGAACTTAAGTGTAAACTACATAGTTAGTAGGATAATTATTTAATCATCCTACTAACCACTAGATTAGGACTTGAGGGAGGCTATTATGTTATAAATAGCCCATCCTCCCATTGTACAATCAGATTTGACTTGATTGGAATAATAGATTGTGTGAGAGTCTCAAGGAGCTCTCTTCTCCATCTCTTTTATTCTATTTCTTGTGTCTTGTATCTCTTTTATACACCTATTTTTCTATTCTACATCAATAAACATAATAGATGTGTATCCCTAGTCTACTCCATAGCCATACCAATGGACACGCCTCTCCATAGCCTATGCTCCTGAAATCCATCCCCAATTGGCGATTTGTCTTGTTTCCATCATTGAGAAAGCTCTCCACTGTCACCAATTAGCTTGAAACCCAACCCATTTTTGCTGCTTTGTGAGTTGGCTGACTCCCCCAGCCAAAGCCATCACACAACCAAACAAACAACACACTTCCACTGATTAGATTGAGGGGGAAAGGGGCCAAGGGCCACACCTCGGAGAAGAGGACAAGGGCTCCCACTGAAAGAGGAGAAGAAACCCTCAAGAATGAGGGAAGAGTGAAAACCCTAGCAGAGACGCCTAAGTGATGCTCCATTAGGGTTTCACCTGGGGTTTTTGATTTGTATAGGTTTTTACTATTTCTTTAATGGGAGTTTGGGAACTTCTATGTGAGAAACAATCAAAGGGATTGTAATTAATTGCTCTTATACCCAATTTCTTATCTAGATGATATTCCATTTTAAATTTTAAAACGCTAGTAAATGACATGGGCTATTGGTTTTAATAGAGAACATTTTGGGCGACTGGACTTCAAGTATATCTCTATTCAGTTCATCCCTCTTCATAATTTACCTCTTCTTTATTCTATATATATATATATATATATATATATATATATATATATATATCCACTCCTTGTTTGAAGTTTAAAATTTTTCATTTTTTCTTAGTATTGCTTAGCAATATCATATGTATAATGTAGGGGTCCACCTAATGGAAGTCGGGGAAAGGTTGTCTTATGTTTTGATGATAATCCTTCGTCCAAAATTGGTGTAAGATTTGATAAGCCCATACCTGACGGAGTTGATCTTGGAGGTGCCTGTGAGATGGGTCAAGGATTTTTCTGCAATGGTAACATTCCACCTTTAAGATACATTCATGCTCAGATATTCTCTAGTGTTGTATCAAAGTATTCGTGTTCTTGGATAATAAGTATCTCTTTTACTCTTCCTAGTTAGCGATCTTCGATTGGAAAACAGTGTTGTGGACGAGTTAGACAAATTACTTATCAATACATTGTTTGAGGTATCGTTTCTTTCCACTTGGCTGTCTTAAAATATTTATTGCCATTTCATGCTTTAATTTTACTCAAAAGCTTTTCTGTCTTTTTCTTGGTTTTAGGTTGTTCATCGTGAGAGCAGAACTGCACCTTTTATTTTGTTCATGAAAGATGCTGAGAAGTCTATTGTAGGAAATGGAGATGCATATTCATTTAAAAGTAAGCTTGAAAAGCTTCCAGACAATGTTGTTGTTATAGGCTCGCATACTCACACTGACAGTCGGAAGGAGAAGGTATAATTGTTTTGATTTTCTTGAAAAACTATTATTTGATCCTGAACTGGATTGCATTTTGTGACTCCAGAAATTGAGAGAACAAACTAATGCCTAGTTTTTCTGGAAAATGATTAGAAGTTCATAATAGCCAACTGCTAGATTATTATCAGGGTAAAGTTTGATGTGTATCATCTAATCTGATTATGATGTAATCTTGTTGAAAGGATGAAATTTTAGTTTCTAAACATGTGTATTTTGTGTGGTTATGGGCTGGACATATCTGTTTTTGTTTAATGTGAATTGAGTAATTGGCAAGGAAGATGTATTGTAATTGATGTGGGATGCAAAATTAGATTGACTACCCTATATTTGCATACATGTAACTATGTCACTGGTTATGTTTCCTATTGACTTTTGATTTTTTTCAATTATTTTTCCTACCAGTCACATCCAGGGGGTTTGCTTTTTACGAAATTTGGCAGCAACCAGACTGCCCTTCTTGACTTGGCTTTCCCGGTAATGACCCTATCTCCTATTTGAATTTATTTCTTCCTCCATTGGAAAGATAGAAATTGAATTTTCCTGTATATTTGTGTCTTTTGTCTTGTATGATGTTTGTTCTACAGGATTTCTCTCCTATAGCAGCACCATGTCTCTTTTACTTATTTATTTTTGTAACGGTGTCTTTTTTTTTTTTTATTTGTTCAAATTTCAGGATAGTTTTGGAAGATTGCATGAGAGGGGGAAGGAAGTACCAAAGCCAAACAAAACTTTGACTAAGCTTTTCCCTAATAAAGTTGCAATTCACATGCCACAGGTTTGTACACTAGATTGCACATAATCAGTCATGCTCTCCTTTTATTATATATTATCGATAATTTTTTTTCCCTGTCATTAGGATGAGGTACTTCTAGCATCCTGGAAGCAGCAGCTGGATCGAGATGCCGAGACTCTGAAAATCAAAGCAAATTTACATCACCTGGGCACAGTGAGTTCCTAATATGGGCCTGTTGTTTGACTTTTGAACAATTGTTTCTATTGGGATCTTAGTGTGTAGCACTTGATGCATTGGAATTCAAGTAATTTATAATGAGCCTCCAGAGGGCAAACATAAACCTAAAGCATGAAAATGTGTAGGTAGCCAAAAGAAGGTAGAAGGACCTATGACTTTGAAGTCTAGACTAGTACATAAGTGGTATGGATCTGTTCTGTGGTAGTAGAACTAATGTGCTTTGCATACTTTCGTGACTGTTCGCACTTTGTAGCTGTTTTTGATTTGAGACATGAGATTAAGTCTTTATTTGCCAGATTTTCCCTTGGCATTTGAGTGTACTAACTATCTGATATTTTTGCAAATGCCGCTCTTATGGTTCAATTAGCAACAATGATTTAAAGCAGGCTTCTAGGAATGAACATGTGTTGTATGTATCGAAGAGGAGAAGGAATATGACTTTAATTCTAGAATCTTATTCACTATCAGACTTATGAAAAGTGAAGAAAGAAGAGTTTTATTGACTTAAAATGAGGAAAAGTACAAGCTATTTACAAATACTTAGCTATTGGATGCTGCCATCTACCATCCATCCACTAACTACTAACTACTTACAGATAAATGCAGTCTAAATAAATAATATTCCAACACTCCCCATATGGTAATGTAGTTCTCTGTAGCCATTTAGAGATCTCTTCAAGTAAATTTTGGGTTGGTTTCAGGCAACTAGGATACATTACTTACTCATACGTGATTTAGAATGAAAGACGATACACCTTGAATATTTACTTGGAGCCATGAGGGGTAGTTTCTCGTGTTCTATCAGCTGCATCTGTGTAAATGCCTCTTGCCCTGCTTCTCGTTTCCTCTTCTACTCTTGCAATCCCTATATATAGAAAGGGAGTTTGTTAAACACCTTTTTCAGTTCTGTTTTGGAGAGAATGGGTATTGCCCTCACCAATCTTCTCTCTTCTGATTATAGATGAAATAAGGAGAGGGATCGGCTGTCTATGTTATTATTCCTACCCTCTTTGGTCACACTATTCTTATGGCAAAATAATTTTATTAAATTTTTAATTTAGAATCTTAATCAACAACACAACTTATGTTATCCCCATTTGCTTTCCTCCTATTCTGTTCCTTTGTTTTGTCTTCTCATGCAAGTAAAGTGTCAGATTCTGCAAGTTACTAAATGTTCAGGTTTTGATTTGTGTTAAATTGTATGGTGCGATATTAATGTTTACTGTGGTGGTTATGGCGTTCTTAACTTGTATAGTTTTTCAAAATTTTGTAGGTTTTGTATCGTTGTGGGATGGAATGTGAGGGACTTGAGACTTTGTGCATTAAAGACCAGGCACTTACTAATGAAAGTATGTTCTGATAAGTATATGAAAGCTTTAGGATTTGCTTGTCATATTTCTCTCGTATATCATGTTAGCTATATTGCAGATGCAGAGAAGATAATTGGCTGGGCTTTGAGCCACCACCTCATGCAGAACCCTGAAGCCGATCCTAATTCAAAGCTTGTATTGTCCTGTGAAAGGTAATTGTTAGTCTGCAACAGTTTTGTAAAGTGATATATTTACTGTGCAGTAACCTTATAACGATGTTGCCATTTTGCCATGCTACCAGCATCCAGTATGGAATTGGAATCTTGCTGGCCATTCAAAATGAATCCAAGAGCTTGAAGAAGTCTCTGAAGGTGATTGTTAGGCACTTGCACTAGATTGTATAGTAGATATTCTATCATGGAAGTTTAACTACTGTGTTATTCAAAGGCTGTCGTCTTAATGATTACACTTGTTGTCTTGGCTGAATCTAGGATGTTGTAACAGAAAATGAGTTTGAAAAGAGGCTGTTGGCTGACGTCATTCCTCCTAGTGACATTGGTGTTACTTTTGATGACATCGGAGCTCTTGAAAATGTCAAGGATACACTGAAGGAGTTGGTGATGCTTCCTTTGCAAAGGCCGGAGCTTTTTTGCAAGGGGCAATTAACCAAGGTTCACTTTATAAATTGAATTGTACTGAGTTGTTTACTGTGCTTTCTGCTTATTATAAGAGAAGCATTGTGGGCTTGGCCGCCTCTTTTTAATAAGAGTCACTTAGAGGCGGTCTGATTTTTTTTTTTTTTTTTTGGGGTACATTTTACCCCATTGAATAACTCATATTACCAACCTAATTCCCACTCTCTCCACCGCATATCCTCTCCCCACCATACATTCTCTCTCTTCCACATAAATGAGGGTATTCTTGGCTAACAAATTACATTTGTAACATATTTATTGTCTCCAACTAGTTCTAACTGACATTTTGAACAAGTAATTAGGTTATTTGCTGCTTATAATAAGGAATGGAGGGAGTACTGCTTTTCATTTGCTTTTTCCTAATTTCTTGATGGTCAATGGCTATTCATGGAAATTCCACCAAAATGACCTGACCATCATTGCCTTATTTTTAGTTACCATCAGTTTTGAAAAATCATCTGATGAATTTAGGATGTGCTGCCAAAATGAGTCCGTTGTATTCCGTGGAATTCATTTTTGGTAGTTGTATTTGTATATCTTTTGAAGCGTTTGATTGACTCCTATCTCTTGGTGCCCTCCCACAAAAGAAAGGGGTGGGATTGCCATTGCAAAGACAAATTACCTTACATTTTCTTTTTAAACCTGTTGGAGTGTCCTACTTTTGAAGCCGTTGTATGGGATGATGGCCTCTGCACATTAAGTATATCTACTTTGTTGTTTAAATGCTCTCATTAAATCTTGAAGTTAGAAACGTCTGGTGATGGTGGTTGGGAATCATTGCCGTTATGTCTTTTTCCTCTGGAATCACCATTTTTTCCATAATTATAAGATTAGCAAAAGGATTGTGATAGAGCCCTGCTAACAGTGAATGAAAATTGCAGCAAGAAAAGACAATAGAAGATATAAATGAAGGAAATCCTTGGGTCTTGCTATTGAAGTTTTGAAATATCAAATCAGTGTTACAGAAGACTTCACTGATTCTGGTGAAAACCCTGTTACCCGGGTACAACCAGAATAAACCATAATTAGAACAATACAGCACACATCCTTTGGCATTCGAGAGGCCAGGCTCTCCTCACCCCACTTGCAATGAAAATGTGTTCCAAAACTCCCTCTTGAAGTCCCAAAGAAACTATATATCTCGTTCAGCACTTCCTTTTCCATATAGTCAGGATCCTTGGGATAATTCCTAAGACCAGTGAATTATTCCCTTCTTATCCTTGTGCCTTCCTTGATTTCCTCTTATTTGTCTTAATAAACCCAGCAGATCTATCAGAATATTTTTGAAATTATAATTGAAAGCAATTTTTTGGTGCCTAACCTAACACACTATTTCTCAAAATGTTGTGTACAGCCTTGCAAGGGTATCTTATTGTTTGGACCCCCAGGAACAGGAAAGACAATGCTTGCAAAGGCGGTTGCCACTGAAGCTGGTGCTAACTTCATCAACATTTCCATGTCAAGCATTACGTCTAAGGTTGATTCTGTGCTTCATTCAGTGCCTTTTACACTTTGTATTATTCTGTTTTGCTTTCTTAAACTTTGTTTCTTGCCCCTTTTTGCCGCAGTGGTTTGGTGAGGGTGAAAAATATGTGAAAGCTGTCTTCTCTCTGGCCAGTAAAATTGCTCCTAGTGTTATATTTGTTGATGAAGTAAGCTTTTTAGGATGTGGCTTTTTTGGTATTGATTCAAAAGGATATGTCTTAACTAATGTCTTCTACAGGTTGACAGCATGTTGGGCAGGAGGGAAAATCCAGGGGAGCATGAGGCCATGCGGAAGATGAAAAATGAATTCATGGTGAACTGGGATGGCTTACGTACTAAGGAGACCGAGCGAATTATTGTACTTGCAGCCACTAATAGGCCTTTTGACCTTGACGAGGCTGTCATCCGGAGGCTACCACGGAGGTGAATATCATCAACTGCATCTTCTTTCTTATTTATTGGCTTAAAGAGTTTCAGCTCTTGTTAGATCTCTTGTGACCTGTTATGTTTATTGATCTAGAATTAAGAAATAGATGTAGAAGAGAGACACAAGAAAGAGAGTAGAAGAGAAGATAGAGAAGAAAGTTCTTAAGGCTCTCTCGATTCTGTATTCAATGCTTAGTCATAGCAAATCTGATCTGATTCTGTACAAATGAAGGATTTGGCTATTTATAACACTATAGCCTCCCTCTATTAACTAACCAGTTACTAGTTTATGGTTTATGACTAATTACCCTAATAACTGTCTAGTTTACAATTAGGTCCTAGGCCTATCTTACAATTAGGTCCCTAAATGCATATTATTATCTTTTCATATCATGACCTTTGGTCTTTCGCAGATTGATGGTAAATTTGCCAGATGCTCCCAACAGAGCGAAAATATTGAAAGTCATACTAGCTAAAGAGGACTTATCTCCTGATATTGACTTGGACGCAGTTGCTAATATGACTGATGGATATTCTGGAAGTGATCTGAAGGTTATGGGCGTTCCTTTTCCATTTTTCGTTATATAACAATATATGTTAGGTTGATGTTGTTACTTGGTTGATGTTTGGGATGCTTTATACTTGTTCTTATACTGCAGAACCTTTGCGTGACTGCAGCACATCGTCCAATTAAAGAGATATTAGAGAAGGAAAAAAAGGTAGGGTTTTCTTTCTATATGTTGTATTAGCAGAAGCGATTTTGCCAGTGATGGTTGAAGTAGGTTGTATGAATCATTTTACCACATGTACAAGCTGGTTGATCATGTTATAAAAACATCTTAACTGGAAGCTTGGCTACTTTGATGTGAGATATTTAATGCATGACAGGAGCGTGCTGCTGCTCTATCCGAAGGCAGGCCTCCTCCGGCATTAAGTGGCAGTGCTGATATCCGGTCTTTAAACATGGAGGACTTTAAAGATGCTCATGAACGGGTATGTAGCGGAAAACTTTTGTTTAAGCTTCCCTCTCATTTTCCCACCTGTTGGGGCCCTTGTTCTGGAATAAAAGAAGTATCTTTTCACGTCATTTTGGTTCAGGTATGTGCAAGTGTTTCTTCTGAATCCGTAAATATGACTGAGCTCTTGCAATGGAATGAACTATACGGCGAAGGTGGTTCGAGAAGAAAGAAAGCACTCAGCTATTTCATGTGAGAGTTTCTCCTCTGTACAAAATTTGTCTCCCCCATTACTGCCTCCATCTCGCAAACCATGCATGTTTGTATGGGCGCCTGCTGTCTAGCCATTTCATTTGTAAAATGGATTATAGGTTCTTAAGACAATTTTTTTCTTACCGATGATGGGAAGGTGGGTTTTTGAAAGGAGAAGAGCCTCTCAGAATTTTGGCCATGCTCCTACAGCTTTTGTTTTGTTCCTCATCCCCTTGCTGCCAGCACAAAGAAAGAGCATTGAAATATTTTTCCCCCTAGAGTTATGACTATGAGCTTACTAGTAAAACGTGAAGATAAAAAGTCAGATGACCCCGTGCATATACTTGTGTTCAGTACTAATATTTGCTGGAACAATAAACAATCTAGATCATGATCATCACCTGGTATATGTACATAAATTGCATGTTAGAGCCCTCGTCAGTTTCGTAGGTCTTCAAGTTGATTAATGTTTTTGTTGGACTTGTGTAATGCTGATAAATCTGTCAGTGTTTGAGTTTAATCCAATGCTATTCATAGAAAGTTGATATATTTTAAGTCTGTTTTGTACTTTAAAGCTTTTTTTCACATTCATGCGCCTAGAAACATTTCATACTTTCTGTGGTAGTTAACATAAGACTGGGTTGACTTTTTTGAAAAGATTAAGTGGGGTAAATAAATTACTTTGAGAAAGCAATTTGCTTGACTTATAAATAGATTTATAATCTAATGAGTAATGATATACAACATATATTATCATATATTATGATCAAATAACATATTTAATGTTCTTAGTCGCTCCAAAAATTTAACTGGGTCTTGGATGAATGAGGATTTTATCAATTCGTGCACTTATTATTTGTTTCTTTTAATGATTTCATATCATAGTTGAGGATGATTTAGCAATGCATTTTGATAGTTGTTGCATTATAAGTCAATCTTAATTTTAACTAGTGTTAAGGGTATGTGTTTTCATGATATTGAAGGTAATTTATCATTTAATGAAAATATTCTTTTAAAGCATAATACGAGTATACAAGAAATTTTCTCAACTATCTGCACCATAAATATTGTATATAAAGATCGAATAATGTGCTATATTTTCAATAATTAAGTTATACGAGTATTTCACTGCTTATATTTCACTACGCAAGATTTTCTTGTGTTGCCTTTTCACTTTTCATATCGAAAGTGTATAAAACCTTTGCCCAAAAAAAAAAAGAAGTATATGTAACATTTGAATCAGTATACTATTCCGTTTTCTTTTTTGCTTTTTTTTTTTTTTTTTTGATACAATTCTTTTTTGCTTTTTGAAGGTAAGGGTTTCTTAAGGGTGCATACTTATTACATATTCTACCATATGAAGCTCTCTTATTTACATAATTTATGTAATTTTACATCTTTTAAGTATTTTAAAGGTTTTTTTTTGGAATAAGACAAGATGATATTAATTAAGAAAATAAGAGTTTTACATAGTACAATACAATTAACATGCAAATAGAGTTGTTAAGAAACCTAAGTAAAAAAGATAGGAACACGGACAGATGAGAAAGATGCTGAAGCAATGATAAAATTCCTTGCCACCTCATGGTAGACATATGAAAAGGATTAGCAGCAGAGAAGGATATTCTAAGGGACAATGGCCCCTAAAAAATTTCGATGCTCCAAAAATTTGTTCAAATTTTTTTTTTAAAAAATTTAATATAATGTAATGAGTATTTATAATTATGCATTTGGTCCCCAAAATTTTTTTTAGTTAATGAGTATACATTTAGCTTTCCAAATATCTATCCAAATGTTTGTGACTGATCAGCAGGAAAATGGGTAAAAGACTTACAGCCACAGTTAATTGTTAATACTTCTTCCGGTTTTAATTATAAGACATAGTTGACTTTTTGAGAGAGATTAAGGAAGCTAATTAAATTACTTTAGGGTATTTTTATTTTTATTTTTTTTTCAAACTAATTAGTTTGACTAATAAACTAATATATAATCTAAGAATACACAACATATGAAATGATTAAGTAACTTATTTAACTTTCTTAATTCCTCAAAAAAAAAGTTAACTATATCTTATAATTAGGACCGGAGGTAATAGTGTCTATCATATCAGAGTTATGAATATAGAAAAGTCAAACACGTTGACATTTGGCGATAAATGGTAATCGCGGGGGTAGATTGATTTTTTCACAAGAAATTTTTTAATAAAAGTGTCATCATAATAAATGATTCCATGACAATAATGAATTCCCAACCTCTTATACTTGTAGAGAAAAATATCTCAGCTGTCAAAGAATTTGAGGAATCAGATCAAGGGTTAAGTATTTTAAATTTGATAACATGAAAAAAAAAATTAAAGCTTTATTATTAATATCTTTCTTGTAAAATTATTCACAATAAATGCAGGAATACGTTACCTTTTTAGTTTTATTGGATTCTGTTGATCACACAAAGTAACAATGTATAGAAGATATTTTTCAGATACAACTCACAAAAAATTTCATTGTATAGTCTTCAATATTTCAATTATAAAATAAATGCATTTGAGTTTCTGCCATAATGAAAATATCATAGCTTCATAAATATCTCGTCTTGGAAATGCCCTCGGCATGGTCTAGTGCCAACGGACTTGGCTTTAGTCCTATTCCCTCTACCATCCGCTGCCCTCCTTGGTGCCAAAACGGGGCCGTTTTGGAGTAAAGGAGGGCAGCTGTGCGACCGTTCCTTTTTTTTTTTTTTTGTTTTTAAAAAATAAATAAGTATTTTAAGGAGATACTAAAAAAATACTTTAGGTACTGAAAAAAATACTTCATAATCTTGAAAAAATTATTTTTAAGATCATGGAGTATTTTTTCTAGTATCAGTCAGTATCTTAAAGTATTCTTTTAATATCAGTCAGTAATCTAAAATGTTTTTTCAACATCCTAAAATATTTTTTAAAGATAATGAAGTATTTTTTTCAATTCCAGTAGTATCTTCAAATATATTTTTAATATCAGTCAATACCCTGAAATATTTTTTCAAGATCCTAAAATAATTTTTTAAAATCACGAAGTATTTTTTTAGTACCAGTTAGTATCTTCAAGTATCTTTTCAGTACCCTGAAATATTTTTTCAGAATCGTAAAATGATTTTTCAAAATTATGAAGTATTTTTTCAATACCTGAAATATTTTTTTAGTATCTCCCTAAAATATTTATTTATTAAAAAAATAAAAGGAACAGCTGCACAGCTGCCCTCCTTTGCGCCAAAACGGCGTCATTTTGGCACAAAGGAGGGCAGTGGATGGTAGAGGGAATAGGACCAAAGTCAGGTCCAATGCCAACTGCCAAACTTCAACTTTGACAATGGGCCTATTTTGGTTAACTATGAGAGCGGTGGTATTTAACTTTTGTAGAAACCCAATAAAAAAGTTGGATTGTAAAGGAATAAAAAAGCCAACCAGCGGAAGTTGGCTCAAGTGGAAGGGATTTGGATCGCTTAAGCAAGGGTCTCGAGTTCGAATCCTTGTAGATGCAGAAAATTTCCCTTGGAGAGGTCTCCGCGTATGCACCTGACAGAACCTCGATCCAGACTAGTCAAGACAAAACTCTGGTGAACTGGGTGCAGTAGCCAAAAAAAAAAAAAAAAAGCCAACGTCATAACGGGGACTGAAGCTTCTCCCTGTGAAAAGAATAGAGTCCAACAAATATTTACTTAATATTTAACTATTTTTAATTTGTAATGTCTTGCATAATCTATATGAGTGAAATATATATATATATGATATACTGATTATACCTCGCCACATTTATTAATAAATGATAAGAAAATCATTATCAACACAATTTATTCATTAGTTTATTCTGTAACTCAAAGACCACACCATTAAAAAGACCATGTTCGGATATAGACATTGTTGCCAACGATGTACAGATATCTAAAACTAATACATATATATTTTTTGGTTGCAAATTATGACTCCTGTAGTATTGAATTAAATATAGCAGCTAGTTTGAGAATAATTTTTAGTACTAAATATAAAACAGGATTCTATTTTATCCCTCACTACTAGTATTATTTTTAAACTAATTTACCTCATTTAGAAATTGATATACTTTCCCTAAATCTTAATATAAGACATATTTATCTAACTTGATTAAATTAAAAAAGTTAATTGAGTTAGCTAATATAATATATGTTTTCTAAAATACCCTAGTTATCTTCATTAATTCCCTCATCTCTCTCATCTTTGGTTATTATTGAAATTTGAAAAGTATCAATAGAGATAAATTATGAAAATATTAACAAATATGAAAACTATGGCTTATATTTAAGACCAATATCTACTCTCAAATATGTTTTATATTAAGAAATGGAGGGAATATAATCTAATGTTACACATAAATATTTTAGGGAGATCATTTTACATATGTTTTATAATCACTTTTATAGGCTTAAATAAATAGGGTTTTTCCTCCATCTTCATTGATTTTAAGGTTAGGCTTAGAGATATCTTCTTCCATCCTCAAAGAGATGGGCTCGTGCATCTAGCTCATCAAAATAATTAGGAAAATCTCCTTCATGGTCCAAGTTATGAAAATATTATCAAAAAAAGGCGCTATGGTCTTTTCTGGTATTATTTCAAGAAATGTTACCAACTATATCAGTACACCATTAACAACTAAATCAGTACACATTAACAACTAAATCGTACTGGTTAACAACTATATTAATACATGTTAACAACTACGTTTTCTGAAATAACACCAGAAAGGCCCTAGTACCTTTTTTGATATGTGACTTTTTTTTAAAACATTTTTTAACAATTTTTTTGTAACTTGGACTCTGAAGGGATTTTCCCAAAATAATTTGTCTCTTGCATACTTTATGGAAGAAACAAGTCAAGCTTTACATAAAGTCCCTTGCAATAATCAAATTCCAGGAATTTTGCTCTATCCACTTATTTAGAGCAAAGAAAGGTCACCAGAACAAGTCCTTTTGTTGCTTCTTGCTTATCTTTGCAGAATGAAGGATGGGATGTCATTCTTTATTTCAAAGCCTATGTTTTATAATTTCGTAAGATCTCATTTAAGTGTTTTATCTGTTTTTAACATTTAAACTTTGGTTACTTTAATATCATGTTGTCTTATTAAAAAAAGGGTTTTTCGGAAATTTGCAATAATAGGCCCCACAAAAAAAATTGTCAAAATAGACCCAGGGGAATATTTTGCGAAACTAACCCAATTTGTGACGTTACGTGAGACTGCGCCACGTGTAGCGCCACATCACGTGGTGCCACTGTGCAGGTGGCACTGCCACGTGGGACGCCACCTAGGTGGCGTCCAAGGTGGCAGCGCCACCTATTTTAAAAATTAAAAAAAAAACTTTTCTTTTAATAGCTGTCGCAGGCAGCTTTTCTGACAAGGGGCGTCAGCCCCCTATTAGATTTTTTTTTAAAATATTATTTTATAATATATAATATATAATATAAATAATATAATGATTATATATTAATGATTAATATATATTATTAATAATTATCATATTGATAATTATATATTAATATATTAATTAGTATTAATATAATAATTATATATTAATATATTTTTATATAATATATATATATATTATTAATAAATGCGAAATAAAACTTACTTGCAAAGTGATTTCACGGTGCTTAAAGAGTATTTTTATGATTTCAAAAAACTTTTTGATAATTTTTTATTGTTGCGTGGGATCTAAGAATGATTTTCTCTAATATGTATAAACGGTCAAAAGTGAAAACAAAGAATCAAATCTTTTCTTCTATTTCAGGAGGCACATATATTCAACCAGAGATGCTGGATATCTGATTGCCCTTTCATTTTTCTGGATATCTAATATCTGATTGCACATATATTAATAATATATATATTATATAAAAAATATATTAATATATAATTATTATATCAATACTAATATAATATATTTTAATATATAATTATTAATATGATATTTATTAATAATAAATATTAATATATAATTATTATATTATTTATATTATATATTATAAAATAATATTTTAAAAAATTTTAAAAAAAATCTGACAGGGGGCTAACGCCTAGCCCCCTGTCAGAAAAACTGTCTGCGGCAGTTATTAAGAAAAAGTTTTTTTTTAAAAAAAATAGGTGGTGCTGCCACCTTGGACGTCATCTAGGTGGCGTCCCACGTGGCAACGCCACCTACACAATAGCGCCACGTGACGTGGCGTCACATGTGGCGTTGTCTGATATGACGCCACAAATTGGGTTAGTATGGCAAAATGTTTCTCTGGGTTCTATTTTGATAAATTTGTTTTATTGGGGCCTATTATTGCAAATTTCCCAAGGGTTTTTTTCAAGCTCCTATTACTAAATCAAACATACTATTAATCTTTTTTAATTAGATATATAGGTCCTATTATATAAAATAGAATAATAGGATTAGAGTATTTATTTTATTTATCTATTTTTTTTTTGAGAAATAGGATTAGAGTATTTCATTCCTCCATGACATGAGATTATTTGACAACAATCAGAGTTATTCTGGAAATAATCGTAATAAAGAAAAACAATTAAATAAAAAGGAACGGTTGAAAGGACGGCGACTGTGGTGTGAAGTTGCCCTCGCTCGTTTAATTAACTACCTCTTCGTTCAGAGGGAAAACCCCGAGCCGAGGTCCAAAGCGCTGCGCACAGTGCTTTCTGTTGTTTTCTCAGCAACCAAACGCTGAATAGATAGAACCGTGGAAAATGGTGGATCAGATCCACACTCCACCGCCTAGATCCGCCGTGGACCTCTTCTCGGATCCTCTCGATTCTCACCCGTTGTGGTTCAAGCCTGCGTCATTTCTATCACCGGATTTCGATTCTGAATCCTACATTTCGGAGCTCCGTACTTTCGTCCCTTTCGACACTCTTCGCTCTGAGCTCCGGAATTACTTGTCCTCCCTCAATCACGAACTCATCGATCTAATTAATCGTGACTATGCCGATTTCGTAAACTTGAGCACTAAGCTCGTCGATGTAGACGCCGCGGTGGTGCGTATGCGGGCCCCGCTAGTAGAGCTCAGAGATAAAATTGAGCAATTCAGGGGATCAGTGGAAGGTTCGCTCGTGTCCATGAAGAACGGACTAAGGCAAAGATCCGAGGCAGCCTCAGCGAGGGAGACTTTGGAACTTCTTCTTGATACGTTTCACGTGGTATCTAAGGTAAGTACCCTTGCTAGTGAATGGATGATTTTTACGCTATCTGCTGGAACTTCATCAATAATCACAGACATAACAGGGCGGATCTATAAAATAAAGCTTAAGTGTGCGGTCAGTCGGGAATTTTTGTGGAAAATTTTCCATACTGAACGTCGCATAACTTTTTCTCGTGTTAAGCAGTTGATGGAGTTTACGAATTGTCTGACACCGGTCTTACTCGAGTCACAATAACGTCACGACATAATGTTTTCCACTCGACCGTGTCAGGTTAAAATGGAATTCGAAAGACTGAAAGTTAGCTTGTACGGATGTTAGTTTATGTCCTTAGAGATTCAATTCCTTCAATTCTGTAGCAAAATGTAATAACCTTGATAAATCCATGTTATTTTGTTATCAATTAATTATTGGCATGGTTGTGGAATGAAGAGAAGTTTCCTAATTCTAACTTGGAACATTGAGTATTTGAGATTGAAATAATTAATTTAAACACATCGGTCCCTTTTCTTTTGACCGGGAGGAGTTGCCACAAAGAAGTTATGCAAGATACCTTTCGAGCTCTAGAATCTATTCAATTGAGGATCCAGTCAAACATATAAAGTGCACTAATATTATTTTCGTAGTATTATATATTTTTCTTTTTCTAATGATTCCAGGTTGAAAAACTAATAAAGGAGCTACCCAGTGTGCCTACTGATTGGTCAAATGGAGATGTAAATTTGGCGGAGAGAAACTCCATGAGTAATGGGATCTCTGTGCAACACGTTGAGAATGGGACCAGTGTTAGAGAAACTCAAAGCATGCTACTTGAGAGAATCGCCAGTGAGATGAACCGCCTGAAGTTCTATGTCACACATGCGAAGGTTTGTTTTAATTTCCTTCACTTTATCTAAGGCTGTGAAAGAAAAAAGAAATTAATTAAAATAATTGAGTTGAAAACTACAGGTTGGAATGTAAAACAAGCTGAATATATATATATATATATATATATATATATATATATATAAATTACCTACCTGGATACAGTTCCCGTCTTTCTTGTCATTTCATCATGATGCGGTGTAAACTGCATACCCACATCTTTATGTACATTTAACTTTGTTATGTCAAATAGTGGAAAAGCTTTCTAAAATGTGGTTAAGGTACGCCAAGAGTAAATGGGCCAAAATTTAGAGAGCCCGGTAGCTTATTGCTTGATACATGTCTTAAAAGTTAAAAACATGTTACGTGTGTGTGTGTGTGTCTTGATCTCTATATCATGAGTTTTTAGCATTTAAAATTGGCGATTCATTGTAACATGTAAACTCTAAGATCTGGACTATTTAATTGAGGTAAAAAAGGTAAAATTGTTGCTTAGTTTTGTTTTTTAGACCGTGGTACATTCCGTGCTCATCTCTTTTTCTCAATTATGCCAGTACAGAACCTGCCTTTTATTGAAAATATGGAGAAGAGGATACAAAATGCTAGCCTAATACTGGATGCAAGCTTGGGCCATTGCTTTGTAGATAGTCTAGAGCACCGAGATGCAACTGCAATATACAATTGCTTACGAGCATATGCTGCCATTGATAACACCAAGAATGCCGAAGAAATTTTTCGTACCACTATTGTGGCCCCATTGATACAGAAGATTATTCCACATGGACCTTCAGCCATGGCTGCTGAGTCATCTACAGAAGGACTTGATAGTGATTATGAGCAGATTAAGCATTGCATTGATAAAGACTGTAAATTTTTATTGGAGATTTCTTCAGCTGGTACATATCTGTGTTCACTTTGAATGTGCACAATTTATTTACTGCATTAGCTATATGGACCTTGCCAATCCTTACTGATGTATTCCTTAGTCTTTCTTTGTATTTAAAAATTTGAACTATTGAATTATCTTCAACTTGTTTTTGAGCATATGTCCTGCCAGCTGCACCGTGAGTTATCTTTCTGTGTCTGGATTATAGAACTGTTGAAATATGGTCGTTTATTGCATGGCATTGTTTTGCAAATATATCAAGCATATTCACCCATCAAGAACACAATGCCAGTGTTGTATATTTTAGCAGTATATCTAGATTGCATTAAATCTGTCTGAAGTTTGGTCTTTGGTGCAGAAAATTCCGGGTTGCATGTTTTTGACTTCCTGGTCAATTCAATTCTCAAAGAGGTTCTCTCTGCAATCCAGAAGGGAAAGCCTGGTGCATTTTCTCCTGGAAGGCCAACAGAGTTCTTGAAAAATTACAAATCAAGCTTAGATTTCTTGACTCATCTCGAAGGTAGTTGTCAAAAGACTCAAATCTGCCTTCTGCACACATCATCCCCTTATGATAAAAAATGGACGCCTTCCATTATGAAAGAATGTTGTGGTGTTAATGTGTATGCGCATCTATTGATTTCGTTTCTAGATGTATTAAGAGATTTTATTTATTAAATTTTATAACTTTGGATTTCATGCAAGGCTACTGCCCGTCCAGATCCGCTGTTGCTAAATTCCGTTCTCAAGCCATTTATTCTGAGTTCATGAAGCAATGGAATATTGGTGTATATTTCTCTCTGAGGTACTTTATCTGCTTAAAGATGCTCATGGTCCTAAAGAATTTTTTTTTAGTAGTTGGTGACATGGAAATCATATCCGCATTTGCTTCAGGTTTCAGGAAATAGCAGGAGCTCTAGATTCTGTGCTTACAACATCCAGTCTTGTCCCTGTTCAAAATTCAGACCCTGGTGAAGCAAGCTATCAAAATTTAACACTGAAACAAAGTGTTACTCTAATGGAGAGTTTGAGGTCGTGCTGGAGAGAAGATGTTTTTTTGCATTCTTGTTCCGACAAGTTCCTCCGCTTATCCTTGCAGCTTCTTGCGAGGTCAGTTTAAACTGGAATGTTGCAAATTTAATTTATTCTTTCTATGGTATAATAACCAAATTTTCCTGGAATTTTACAGATATACTAGTTGGTTGTCAACTGGGCTGACTGCTCGTAAGACTGGGAACACAAGCACCAGCCCAGGGTCTGAATGGGCTGTTTCAGCCGTTGCAGATGACTTTATTTTTGTATGCATCATGCCTTGATTGTTGCATATTTATTTACTTTCTGCTGGACAATTTTTTTTGTTACACGTTCTTTTAACATCTCTTTAATCGTTAGTCTGTTTGCTCAAGTAATACTTCATGAGCTGCTTCATTAAACACTTCGTATGTGATAACCATTATTCTTGCCTAGAAATGCCGAAGGTTTTACACCAGAGTTTTCTGAATTAAGAATTAAGAAATTGCTAAACAGAATTTTTGAAGTTAACCTATCCTCGTTAATGATTATGATAGCCAAAGTTGGCCTTGCCTACCATATTTGTAAGATGCACATGGAAAAAATTTGATCTAAGGAAAAAGACACGATCATGCTTGACCTCCATGATAACAGATCTTAAATTCTCTGCAGATTATACATGATATCGGATGTCTGGAGGAGCACGTTGATGGTGATTTTCTTCAACATGTGCTCCAAATTCTATCTTCTTGTTCCTCCGATGTTCTTGAGTTAGTAAGGCAGAGCATTTTACAAGGTGGTCAATCATTGAAAGTTTTGGAACCTTTAGTCATCAAGACAGTGGTGGAGTCACTTGTGGAGAAGTCAGTTGAGGTAAATTAATTTTGTCACATTGTTGTTTAAGTTGGTTTTGTTGATTGATTTGGATATATTGTGTTTTCTAAAAACTTTTTTGCTCATGTATTTTCTTCCTTCTCCTTCTAATCCGTTCATTTACTCATCTGGTTTCAAATTAATCCAGGACCTGAGACAGGTGAAGGGAATAACAGCAACCTACAGGATGACTAATAAACCTCTTCCTGTGAGGCATTCCCCTTATGTTTCTGGGGTATTGCGCCCTCTTAAGGTATGCAGTATTGTTCGATTAAGTGTTTTTTTCCCCTTCAGATGTGCAGTATTGTTCAATTGTGGAATTTTTTATTTCATATTTTCGCTCTTCCACTGTGTTTAGCTTGATTAAGTTATGAGGATGATGATTTCTATTGAATTTTTAGTCTGGTAGCTATTATTAATGATGGGAAATTTTATTATTTGATATATACAGAAGATGGTTTCTTTCTGTATATCCAATCTCAAGTTAATCCTAGATGGTAGGAATAGCTACTTTTGTGCCTTTGTTATATAATGAAATGGTCTATATCTTTGCGTCAAGGAGACAAGTGATACTACATATGTGCAAAATAATTTAGTGGAGAAGATTTAGGATTCCTGTAACAAGCAATGTGATATAATTTAGTGGACAGGATTTATACCTAGCTTTTTTTGGATAAATAACTTTTCAATCATTATTCGGTAAATTGTTGACATTCCGATCAATCCCAGGCTTTTCTGGATGGGGAGCGAGCTGCAACATATTTGGCAAGTGAAGCCAGAAATAAAGTACTCGTGGGTGCTGCAACTGAAATCACAGACCGCTATTACGAATTAGCAGCTGATCTTGTTAACGTGGTAAGTGTCCAAGGTCAAACTGCACGGTTGAGTTTTTTGTGGATATTTAGGATTCTATATTTAGAATAGTTCTAATAAACTTTGATCATGATCAGGCAAGAAAGACAGAGTCTTCACTCCAGAGAATCCGGCAAGGAGCACAGCAAAGGCGGGGTGGAGCTAGTTCTGATGTCTCAGATCATAACGTGTCTGACACCGACAAAATCTGTATGCAGTTGTTCCTTGATATTCAGGTAGGCACGATAATCATTTCCATGCACGATCCCTTCATCTCTTGCTTTCACTTCAGCATAAGCACTGTGATATGTGGGCATGGTGAATCATGTTTGAATTTATATGTCGTGGTCTGGTAAACTTTTTAATTTCTGACGCTTGGACATTAATTTGCTCTTGCATATTTTCATCACAGGAGTATGCTCGCAACTTGTCTGCGTTGGGGGTTGATGCAATTAGTATAACATCGTATCGTTCATTGTGGCAGTGTGTGGCTCCTGCTGATAGGCAAAACACTATCAAGTTTTAAATTTTGCACCTGCGGATTTTGCTAGGTTGGTTGGTTTCTTGGTCGAGAATTTTTTGTAACTTAAAATCCATAACACAATTAGCTGCCTTTGCTTTTAGTCACTTAAAGGGCAACATATTTTACAGGTATCTATCAATGTCCCAAAATCACCTTAATGATGAAATTGTGTTCCTCTTCGCGGTTTGTTCTCTCTCTCCTTGTTCTTTTTCTTGACAACAACTCATTTGCGGGATTTGGATTCCCTCAATATCCTTCCTTCCTCTTCTCTCAGTATCCTTTCATCCAGTCGTTCATTCTCTTCTCCTCTTCCATCTCAGATTAACTTTTAGTTGAGATTAATAGTGCAAATGAGGGATACTGAAGGATGAGGAGGGAAAGATACTAAGGAAATCTGTTCTCTCATTTGCATATGAATACCTGCCCACCATACCCTCAAGTGGTATAACTATAAGTGGGCCCCATATATTAATAGGGACTTATAAATAAACTTCATTCATTATTCATCACATGACACAACTTGAACTTTACAAGTATTTGAGTTAGTGGTAGGTAGGAGAAGTAATTTATTTTTATCTGACTTTTTCTAAAGTAAATGTAATTTGTATTTGGATTGACCGAATCAGAAATGGTTTTTTTTTTTTAAAAAAAAAATTGTGACGTGTTTGGATCATTATTTCAATTTGGATAATTATCTAAAAATTCAGTTGAGATAGAAAATGACTAAAAAATTATATGTATATTAGTCTTCTTCTGAAAATGTGCTTGGGATGGAAATTTTGATCCTATGATTGAATATTAATATTGTGAGGCCTCTTCCAGTTTACCATTGGCTCTCCCTCACCTTCTCTCTCCTTCCTATCTACTTTTCCACTCTGGCTTCTAATAAAAAGCAAGGCATGGTGACTTTTGATAATAAAACACTTTCCAGAACCCAAAAAAAAAAAAAAGTTTGCTATATGAATTTTTCAATAGGTTTCTTCCATATGACTTACGACTGGCGCTCCGTGACGCTATTCCAAACATGCAAAAAGTTGGCCAAAAAAGGAGAAAAACTAGAAGAAAAAATAACTCTTTTTTTTTTTTTTTTCACTTTGTCTACTGTTGTGTAACTTTAAATCCACCTAATTAAATTGATCGGGTAATCAATATACTTTCTCTTATTAATATAAGATATATTTATTTAATTTAATTAAATTAAAGAAGTTTGTTAATATCACATGTGTTTTCTAAAACTCCTTCTTCATTAATTCTCTCATTTCCTCTTTTCCTTTATTATTGTTGAGATAACATTAATAAGGGTAAATTATGAAAAGATTGACAAATATAAAAATTATATCTTATATTTAAGATTAACTCTCCAAATATGTTGATCATGTACAATTATTTTTCTAAAAGTACATCTTTATTAGAATCCAAATTACTAATTATACTTCATTTGGTCCTAAATATAATAAGCTAGTTTAAAGTTTAAAGGTTTGTTTTGGTTTTAAATGTAAGACTTTAATTTACTTTATTTCCTCTTTATGATTTTTTTTCCGGAGTTATTCAAATTGATTTCATGTATTAAAGGATTTTTATCAAATAATGGTTAAATGGGACAATTTTTTAAAAGCTAACGCATTTATATAAATAACTAATTTTTTTAATATTTGTATATTAATTATTATTTTTTTTGACCTAGTTTGTATAATAATTACTATCTCCAATCCTAAATACAGGACTATTTAGTTGCTGTAGTTATAAGAGTAATATTTATGATGATAATAAGATTCAAACTACTCATAATCTATATCTCAAAAGATGTGTGCCAAATCTATCAGCTTTGCTTGGTCATGTTTGCTTTAGGCTCAGCTTTAGCTACAATCGTGCCACCATACGATCAAAGCATTTATTTCTATTTTCTATTGAAGATTGTTGTTACCAGAGTTTGATGAATTTTGCTGTTAAAACCTAAAAAACCGGTACTTAGTTTAATAATGGGAAAATTTCATATAAATCCCTCCTCAATTTTAAAAACTCCCAAACGTTATGTGAATTTGTAAAAGGGTTTTAGTTTTCTTATGTTGCATGAGAAAACTAAACTTCCTACACACATATGAAATTGCGGGAACTACATATACATATATGAATTAATATATGTATATGTGGGTCCCACCATTTCATGTGTGTGTGACATGAGATAATTTTTTTCCTACAACATGAGAAACATTAATCCTTTTGTAAAAAGACTAAAAGGACATGTAGATTTTTTATAGGTTTTGCAAATTTAGGAGATTTTACTATTTTGCCCTTAGTTTTTAAATAAATTAAAAAATGAAATATGCCCTTAGCGGCCCTCCGGCCGCCGGGCTCCGGCGAGGTTTTGTGTGTGTGCGAGGTTTGTTAAAAAAGATTTAAGGAAAGTGAATGGGGTGGGATTCGAATTCACCCCCTCTTAGTGTATATATGTGCATTAATAAATATATATTACTTATTTACGTAGAGTTTAAAAAATTTCAACTTTCTAATAATTTTTAATGTACTTATGTATTAACTAATTATCAGCTAATATTTATTTCTTATTATTTTTCCTATTTAATATTTAGTAATATTTTTTACTAATGATTTTAATTATGACTTATTTAAATAATATATTTTTGGGCCACTTGGTTTCCACTAAGAGGGGGTGGGATTCACTTTCCTTAAATCTTTTTCAACAAACCTCTTCCCACCAAAAAAAAAAAAAAACTCACCGGAGCCCATCGGTCAGCGGCAGAGCCTGGCAGTCGGAGGCCGAACTTCGGCGGCTGCCGCGATGGCCCTATGGCAAGAGGTGCATTTCTTTTATTTATTTATTTAAAAACTAAGGGCAAAATGGTAAAATCACCTGAGTTCGCAAAGCACAGAAAAGTCTACATGTCTTTTCAGTCTTTTTACAAATTCACATGACGTTTAGGGGTTTTTGAAATTGAAGAGAGATTTATATGGAATTTTCCCTTTAATTATTGGCAATATTAATTGCTTAATGGAAATAATCAAAACAAGCATAATTGTTTACCCATGTGAAGGTTAAATTTGGTAGTAATTTATTTATTTATTTATAAAATGATCAAACTATAATTTAAAAGCAAAGCAATCATACAGCAAAAGTACCACTCTAGTTTTACTTATAAGTCCCTTTTAATTAAAGTACACATACCAAGGAAATGTAGTTAGCTCAATGATTATGAAGTAAATTTTCAATTTTGCCCTCATTTATGAATGAGTATCTTTCAACTTTTTCTTCCCTCTCTATTTTCATTGGTACAATTAATGTAAGTAAAATTGTCACAATCTCATTTATTACTTGAAAGAGAACTTATAAATAGGACCACATTTTTTGGTTAAAAAGAACTTATAAATAGGATTAGAGTGGTAACATGGTAGGGTGCAGGGACTGGGGATTAGTAGTACTCCTCCTAGAATTGCACTAGATCCAATATTTAGAAAAGGAGGTCGTACATCAGTTTTATCTTAATTTGTTAGAATATAAGGGAATAAGTGATTGGTTAAGTGAATTAGTTAGGGTTAGAGAATTAGTTAGGAGCCTAGGCTATATAAAGGGGTCTTAGGCTAATAAGATATGGTAAGGGTGTAGAGTCTCTTTGTAAGAGCATTATTGCTCCTCCTCTTGTTAATAATACATCATTCCTCCTTATCTTCTCTCTCCACATTATCCTCTCTAATTATATTTCTTTACATAATTGTTTAAAAAGACGCTACTGTTATTTAAAAAAGGAGAAAAAACTTCATTGACAACAATTAAGGGCATGAGATCTATTTGAAAATCGAACCATAGGAAATGAGCTTAATTTTAAAAAGATACGAGATGGCTTCGTCGGACTCTCCTACTGCTCTCTCTTTGACAAAATCTGGGCAATGTAAACTTCCGCCAGATCGACCACCTGCTGAAGGTCAGGACGATCGAAAGAAGAAGAAAAGGATGGAAGATATTGTCCATACCATTATGGATGACAGAATGATGGATAATGAATCAGACCAGATCATTGAGCAAAATGAGAAATCTGGGCAAAATGGAAATCAAACCAGGGCAGAAAATAATGCACCAAAGTTTCCTTCATATCGAGAGTCTCTAATGGGATTCAATGGGATTGCGCATAGTGATCATATAATGGAAGAAGAGGACCTATTCACTAACGATAAAGAGATATGCTGGAAATTACCAGAGGAGTTTGAAGAGATGAAGAAGCTTATGGAAATGTATCCTGTAGCACCGTGCAAGGAGGAGGAGTTCAATGAATGGTGTGAACTATGGAATTATGCATTAATTATTACTGTGTTTGGCATGAAGTTCAACCTGTATGTGCTAAAAGAGATCCTAATCAAGCTATGGGGATTTTCAAGCTTTGAGCTAATTGATATTCCAAACAACTATTTTGTGATTAGATTTCAGGATCAGGATCTATGGAGGTCACATTACAGGAAAGTGCTATATGAAGGGCCATGGGTGATTAAACAACATTGTCTTCTAATACAACGATGGACTCCTTACTTTAATCCCTATCAAAATCCTTTGGGTAGAGTGGCAACCTGGGTTAGGATTCCAGATGTGCTAATGCATCTGTATAATAAGCATTGTATATCACGCCTGGGAGACCGTATTGGGCGCACACTAAGGGTCGACATGAACACTCTACAGGATTTCCAAGCTCCATCACCGAAAATCCAAAGAGGTAAATTTGTGAGGATATGTGTAGAATTGGATTTACAGAAGAAGCTTGTTCCAAAGGTAATAGCAGCTGGGTCAGTGTTTAATGTGGAGTATGAGGGGCTCACACTCATTTGCTTTGCGTGTGGGCGAGTGGGTCATAGAAGAGATGAATGCCCATTTAGGGGCTCTGCATCCAGCGCTAATGGAGACACAGGAAAGGCGCAAAATAGCCAAGCACAACAAAATTTAAAACAAGTTTTCGATCACTCACTTGAGAAATTGCCGGCGAAATCTGTGGAGGAGGGTTTCGGACCTTGGATGTTGGTTAATTGGCGCTCTAACCGGATTAGGCCATGGCAACGGGCAGATTACAGGGAAGCTCATCGACCCTCCTCGGGAACTGGATCCAAGACTGTAAAATCCGGCCACGTCAAACAAAGCTCCCGGTTTGCGCCAATTGAGGGTATGGAAGAAGGTGAAATCGTGATGCAAGACCAGCAGGGAGTACGGTTCAGCAAAGATTTGGGGGCTGAGGTCAGAACGGATAGTTTCACAAGGAAGAAGGCTACTAGGAAGGTGAGTTTAAGCGTGATAGCTGGTAGAGGGAACGGTCAAAATGATGAGTTGGCCAAGAATAAAATGCAATATAGACCAAAAGGGGATAAACAATCAAGTGGGCCAAACAAATCACAAGGGGCAATTGGGCCCAAGTTGTATCCTATCATGGGTCAAGAAGGCCAAAATAAGGCTTTGCAAATTGGAGTTAAAGGAGGGAGTAATTCGAACAAGGAAAGGGATAATGGGCTGATAAAATCAATGGAGATTGCTAGACCTTCTATTATAAATAATGATCTAAAGCATGATGATCAAGGCAAGCCAAATGACCAGATGGCAGATGGAAACCCCAATAATAATGATGCTGTGATTATTCATATTAATCAGGAAAAATATGCAGAAAAGAGGATCAAGAATAGAGGTCAACGCATTCACGCTATTGTCCAAGGAAATATTTCCAATTTTGCCCATCAAGATCCCATTAAGGGTATGAAAGGGGACCATGCATTGGATGGATCGTGTATGGAGCAAAGTCATCTTTTGCATGATCATTGGGACCCGAATGAGGATATTGCTCCTAATTTTTTGGAAGATAGTGAAACAGCTGTACCAGAGACTCAACAACAGCAACAACATGAAGGTAAGATCGGATAGCACAGGTAAGTATTTCTATCCCTTATCTTGCAATTAATTATTTTAATGATTGTGGCATCTTGGAATTGTAGGGGGGCTGGTAGCCGAGCCTTCCCTTTAAATATTAAGGATATTGTTAATAAATATTGCGTGAATATTCTTTGTTTGTTGGAGCCTCGTATTAGTGGAGATAAAGCGGACAAAGTTTGCCGTAAGCTTGGCTTTAGCCATTGGATCAGGGTGGAGTCTACTGGCTTCTCGAGGGGTATTTGGCTTTTGTGGGACAACAATGATTTTGATATTTCTTACCTTACTTCCACAACCCAATTGCTTCACTGTAAAGTCAAAGATCTTCGCAGTAATATTGTTAGTCTTGTGACAGTTGTTTATGGGGAAACTACTACAATTGGAAGGACTACTTTATGGAACTCTCTCCGTTCTCTTGCCAACTCTGACCTTCCTTGGTTAGTATTGGGGGATTTTAATGCGTATTTGTCCATAAATGATAAACTTGGAGGAGTTGACCCCTCCTGGACCTCCATGCAACAATTTAAAGATTGTATTGAGGACACTCATCTTATTGAGGCAAAGTTCCAGGGAGACAAGTTCACTTGGGAGAACCAGGGGTTGAAAGAAACGCTGGACTGGGTTTTTTTTTCTAATTTTAATTGGATTAATTCTTTCCCAAATTTTTATGTTCGGCATGAGCTTAAATTTAAATATGATCATAGAGTGGTGGTGGTGAATGTCAACTCTTCTGCTGTGAAGGGTAGATCTCAAAAAACTTTTGCTTATCAGATTGCATGGACCTTGGAAAGCGATTTTAAAGATATTACCAAGGAAGCTTGGCATGAGAAAAATTGGCTTCAAGGGCTGGAAAAGTTTAAGACGAATGCTTCAGATTGGAACGACAATAGAGTTAGTAATTTTACAAAGAAGATAAAATAGTTAATTCGCCGTCTGGAGGGAATTGACAGAAGCAGGAGGATGAATTTACAGACTGGTTTATTTAGACTTGAGAAAAAATTATGGCATGAGTATCATAAAGTCGCTACTCAAGAGGAAATCACCTGGTTCCAGAAATCAAGAAGTAAATGGTTGCAGGGGGTGATAGAAATACTAGATTTTTTCACGCATCCACAATGATCAAAAGGAGGACGCGGAGAATTGGAGCCATTCTTAATGAGGCTGGACATTGGGTTGAAGACCATGATTCAATGAAAAAGATGGCCCACGATTTCTTTTTAAAACTTTACACTCGAGATGACTTTGTTAAAAATCCTGGTGAGTTCAATTCCAATTTTCCCCCCATTGATGTGGATGACTAGCACATGTTATCAAGTAGAGTCACTAGAGTGGAAATAAAAAATGCTACTTTTGTTATGGGAGCTTTCAAAGTTCTGGGACCGGATGGCCTTAATGCTCACTTTTTTCAAACTCAACGAGATGTTGTGGGAGATAAAATTTTCCAGTTCGTTGAAGAATGCTTTGATAATCCTTTCAACATGGCCACCATGAATAAGTCTAAGATTGTTCTCATACCTAAGGTGGATAACCCTACTTCGCTAAAAGAGTTTCGCCCCATACCTTTGTGCAATGTGAGCTTCAATATTATTATGAAGGTTTTGGCGAACCGACTTAGGGGCATTATGGGGAATCTTATAAATTTCGAGCAATGTGGTTTTATTGCTAATAGGTCCACATGTGATAACATCCTAATTGCCCAGGAAGTCATTCATTCTATGAGAATGAATGGTAGGAAGAAAGGTTATATTGCTATCAAGATTGACATGTAGAAAGCTTATGATAGACTTGATTGGGGATTTATTGAAAATACGCTTATATACTTGAATGTGGACAGAAAATTGATTGATTTTATTATGGCATGCATATCTATGACTTCTATGTCTATTTTGTGGAACGGGCATGAAAGTCTAACCTTCACATCCACCAGAGGTGTTAGACAAGGGGAGCCTTTAAGCCCGTATATTTTTGTCCTGTGCATGGAGCGATTGAGCCATCTTATTAAAGCTGAATGCCACGCTCAGAGATGGAAGCCTTTTGTCTTCAAAAGAGGAGGCCCGCAGATTTCTCATCTTTTTTTCGCTGATGATCTAATTCTCTTTGCTGAAGCTTCATTAAATCAAGTGGCAGAGTTTCGTAAAGTTATGCAAAATTTTTGTGAAGTCTCTGGCCACAGAATTAACTTGGAGAAATCAAGGATGTTTTGTTCTGCAAATGTCAACTTTAATAGAGCTCTTGAGCTTAGTCAAACGCTTGAAATTGGAATTACTTTAGACCTGGGAAAATATCTAAGAGTGCCGATTATTCACAAAAGAATCACTAAGGCTACATATCACCCAATTGTGCAAAAGGCTAGAGCCAAGCTATCTATGTGGAAAAGTAAATTTTTTACTATCGCTGGTCGTTTGGTACTAATTAAGTCTGTGTTGTCTACTTTTCTCAATTACTATATGCAGTCAACTATTCTTCCTGTTTGCATTTTAAACAAAATTGATAAGATTTCAAGGAAATTTCTTTGGTCGCAAGACGAGGAGGTCAGGAAAATGCATCTCATTACTTGGGATAAAGTTACTCAAGCAAAGAAATAGGGAGGCCTTGATTTTAAAAATCTTAGACGTCAAAATAGAGCGTTTATTATGAAACTTTGTTAGAGTCTTCTGACTAAAAGGCATGCATTATGGGTCCAATGCATATGGGCCAAGTATAATTGTGGGAATACATTAGTACCTAAGGTTTCCAAAAAGACAAGCTCATCGCCGGTTTGGAAGGCAATTGTGGAGGTTTGGGACAAGTTTATAGGAGGAGTTGGGAAGAAGATTAACAATGGGATAGATACCAAGTTTTGGTGTGATCTCTGGCTTCCCCTGGAGCGGCCTCTTATAACATTTGTCCACAACCCAAACTTAGTAAATGTAGAAGATTCCGTGAAAGATCACGTCTTGATGAATGGGAGGTGGGATTCGAATAGGTGGCAAGGAATTCTTCCTTATCAAATCATAAGTATTATCTTGAGAATGCATCCTCCTAGTAATAATTCCCCTGACTGCTTTACTTGGAGAGCTGCAAAGGATGGAGGCTTCTCTATTAAATCAGCCTATCAATATCTCTCTGGTTAGGGAGGAGATACCAGTAATCACTTCTGGTCCATGATGTGGAAATGGCAAATCCCAGAAAAAGTGAAATATTTCATGTGGCAGGTTGGCCATGAGAGACTTACCACTAACTTGTTTAGAGCCAGGATTGATCTTACGAATGATAATCTCTGTCCTTTTCAATGTAATAGTAAAGAAAGTGTGTTGCATGTAATCAGAGATTGCGAAAGGGCTAGAAACTTATGGAAACAAATTTTATTACCTAACTATTTTCCCCAGTTTTTTGCAGGTAATTTGCAAGGTTGGCTTAATTGGAATACTAAGCACAAACCAGGAAAGGGAAAGTTTCAAAACTTCCCTTAGTCGAGAATTTTAGCTTGGGTTGTTGGATCCTTTGGACTTCTAGATGCAAATCCTTATTCCGAGGCGAAAACATGGATACCAGGGAGATGCTTCACTTATGTAGTTATTTCTTGATGGAAAGTAGTGATAATTATAATTTATCTCATCAAATCTTTCAACTTGACAGGAATGAGGAGAAGTCATGGACTCCACCTACTGGAAATGTGGTCCACGTCGATGTTGATGGATCGGTTCGACAGCAGCTTCAAGTAGCATGCGGAGGAGTGATCAGGAATTCCTGAGGGCAATGGCTGATGGGATTCTACAAATCACTAAGCATCAAAATGGTGGTCGAGGCGAAGCTACATGCTATCAGGCTAGGGCTACAAATGGCACAGCAACTAGGTCTCCAACAAATTCTTCTTTATTTGGATTCTGTTGATGCGGTTAATATTATCATGAGGGATTGCTACTATGCTGATCATCCTTTGTGAGACATTATCGGAGACATCAGGGATCTTCTTTATAGGGATTGGAATGTGAAGTTGTGTCATACATCTAGGGACAACATTGTATGTGTTGATTACTTAGCCAAGGAAGGACATAAAGCTCATGCTGATGCGGACGTGATTCTTATTCCGACAGTTCCTATGGGTTGTAGTGACATGGTGCTAAATGACCAGTTGGCTTGTCGTTCGTAGCTTTGTTCTTTTGTGTTCTATTCAGGGTTAGATGTTTCTTGTCTAGTTCTGTTTTTCATCTCAAGCTATGGCTTGTCAGTATTACCAAAAAAAAAAAAAATCGAACCATAGGTCAGCAGTCGCTGCGATTTGACTCATTGAGTAAAGCCCGCTCTATTAAATAAATAAAGAAATAAATGCCTGCTCATTAAATAATGACTGTAGAATTACAGAAGCCCATCTCAATAAATAAATGCCTGCTACATTATAAACAATTGAGGAGTTAGGAGTTGCCTTCAAAGAATAATATAGATACCCCGCAAGTTCAGTCGACCCCACCTAATCGTCTTTTCTTTTTCTTTTTCTTATTTACTGGTCAGTACCGAAATAGCGGTCCCCAAATTCTCCCAACCCTGGTATGACTTGAAACTCTTGATTCAGTCCAACTTCAATCTCCGAAGTGACTATTTTCAGGTATGGAAAACGTTTGCATACACGGTGTATTCCCTCAGGAGCCTGAAATCAATTGAGGAACATTAGGAAGGTAAACCCCATTTTCCTTGTTTCTTCTATTGGAATCAACTTACAGAGATGAGGTTGAGGAATATTATGTGGGACTCTGGAACTCCATTTCGTATGAGATGCTCAATGGCTTGGCTGGCTGAGTTACCTGTACAAATCGATAAATGTTACTGATTTTTGGTCATCGTGCCACTGCTTAATCGCGTTCTAATAATTATGCGGATAGTAAATGACAAAAAATATATATATATAAATGTGCTAAACTGTAGCTTCATGACTAAGATGAATGGTTCAGTGTGAAGCTATTTTGTACGGTCCGCATGGCACTCACTTTATCGGTTGCACAAAGTAGAGAGGGATTGATATGTATGTGCGTGCGTGCGCGCGCGCGCGCGCGCCCATATTTGTGTGTGTGTGTATTAATTTTACGTTGAAGAAGGCCAATCGGTGTGCAAACTTGTTGGCCAGATTCTCCCGAGTTAGTTCATGATTTTTATACTTTGATTTACCTCTACCTTTGTAGCAAGGTCTTGAATGATGAAAAAAAGGTAAGGATTAGCTTCTACTTGTAATTTTTTTCCTTGAATATATATGATTTGGGTTTATTAAAAAAGAGGTTAAAATAATATACGAATCTTGTAAGTATTAAGAGGGTTCATGTGCAATGAAGAACTATAATGAAGGTAGAACGATTGTTAATAAATGAAAATAACAAAAGGGTAACCAAGGATCTTATTTAAAAAACAGAGGAGGATATAACAAACAGTGAGATAGTAATTAATTCACCTGTACCAAGCACTGGGTCCACAAGGAGAACATGCCTCTCTGAAATATCTTTTGGAAGCTTCCCATAAATAAGCTTATGTAGAAGAAGAAAGAGAAGGGGCAGAGCAAGCATTGTAAGTGAACCAGTTCCAGAGAAATACATAACCACAACAACAGAAGCTGACGTAGGAACCAGTACCTGGATCTCATCACCTTCATGGTGGATGAGAACTTTTCCTATTTTAATTCCTTTACAACATGCGCGCAAAGCATTCTCCATGCTTTCGCCACTGAGACATTATAAAGCTAAACCAACTTTATACACAGTTTGTCTATACAGATATACATTTACTATTTCAAAAAACAACTGAATCATCAAAGTTCCTAACAATCTTGGCCAGCAATACTAATAATAAGATCAAGAGGAAGTTCACAGACATGATCACTTGAATTAGGATTATACTCCTCATGTTGCGTATAAGAGTAGGATAAGTGAGTTGTGCAACTGAGTAAATTAAATGATGTTAAGAAGTAAGTGCTTTCAAATGGAAATGAACTAAAATTGTTATCTTAAAGGGCTAAAATTATTAATGATAATGGCATGTTAGAAAAATTCACCATATGAGATTGAGAAATGGTTATGGAGAATAAAAAAATATATATGACGAATCAGAGCAACGGTAAACTGTTTGAACTAGGAAATTACCTTCGAATGACGGATACGCCGCACAATTTCTTACAGAAATCAACTCCAGTGTAAATTGATCCTGGAACGGAATAACAACAAAAATATTGCAGCAGTCTGAAGAAAATAAAGCGTAACTAAAATATTCAGTCATGTGATCAATATGATCACTAAAACTAACAACCCTTAGACAGACCTGTAGGTGTAATAACTTGCTTTTCGGTAAATGGCAGATGGCCTAGGCCATGTTCCACTACCTGTGAAGTTAAATGTTAAAATTAGTTTGTAAATGGGTGCATTAATCCTGTAGAAAAAGCATTAAGATCATTATACCAGAATCAAAACATTTACATTTGGTCATTATTTACCAAACGAATTAGCCGATCTGAATAAAAAACAAAATCGTGTTTTGATACATTCTTGTCACGAATTAGAGTGTGCATGCCCCTAATCTGTAAGAGAGCTTCAACATTAGAAATGCTCATACACCATATATATCTCCGTGGGTAAATGAAGCAAATAAAAAGGTTAAAAGGAAGGACGATGACGAAGAAGATCAATCACCTGATAAGTAGATTGGATAACATTCACATTTGGATATAATTTGCAGAGGTTATGTTGGCCAAGCTTACTGCGGATATGTTGAACGATCAAGTCTACTGCTACCACATTCTCTTTCCCACGAGGTATTATGATATCGGCATATTTTTTGGTTGGAAGAATGAAATCATCAAAGGCAGGCTTAACAAATTTTGAATACTGAAATTCATTAAAAGGGTCTTGGTATCAGCCACTCAATGTCAAGTATTGGTACAAAATTTAGTACGTAGAATAACATCAGCTGAAAAGTGCATTCATTGAAGTTTACAGCGACTGCCTTTCAACGAAAATATTGCATTATAGTGTAGTCATTGCGTACAGACTTGGAGTATTTTATTAATCTTTCCTGATTCCGAGACAGCTATAAATTATCTTTGTGCTCAAATTAAAAGAAAAATGATCCCTTGCTGTTGTTGGACTCTTGTAATTATTCTTTTCGACTAAGTCTGTTAGAATGGTAAACCCAAAACCTTCTGAAGGATATAAATCACGAATCATATTGTTTGCTTTTAGCCCAAAAAATAAAACTTGCCTGTTCCAGGACCGACTGTACATCTCTACCTCTGTCAACGGTATCACGTCTTATTCTGCGGGCAAGCCTTACATCAGCATCTACATAACATGCAAGTATAAGACAACAAAAATAGAGGATATCGAATCTGTTGAAAACAGTAAGTTAGCAAGGTCTATTCTGTTTGTTACTTTGTTATAATATCCTTGTCCTCGCAATGTAAGAACTCAGCCTAGGCTGCAATTTTTTGCAGATAGAAGGATTAAAGATTTGCATAGAGCTCAAAAAAGTCGCTGTGTAAGTACAACTTTTTCTGTAAGGTTTTGATAGTTGTTCTCAATGGAATACCTCCTAATCGGAAGAAGACAGAGCAAGGTACAATACAACCTAAGGGTTCTATATGCGGGACCTTCAGTGAATTTTGCATCGTTTATATAGTATATACAAAATTTAGCCTGCTACGATTTATTTAACTCGTAATTGATGATAGAATAGCTCGAAACCATATCAAGATGGGGAGAGAAGACCTGTATCAACAAAGATTTTCATATTCATCATGTCGCGGACACGTTGCTCATGAAAAACCAGTATGCCCTCCACAATGATTACCTCAGATGCATTGACCTGCCAAAAGTGACCTCCAATCATTGTTGTGAAAGATCATATAGTAACTGAAACCAAATCTCTTGATGGAAATATGATTTACGACTTATTGGTTTATTTGTTTTTTATTTTTTTTGTGGTTTTCTAGATAAATATACGGGCAAGTATATCAATCATAAGGAATCAATTGCTAGGGAACAAGTCTGAGAATAATTGATACTACCACACGAATTTAGGTTAAAATGTGAGAAGACCACCTGCATATATTTTTCAGACAACCGCTGATGTGTCTTAAAATCATATACCGGTACATGAACAGAGTGTCCAGATTTGAGCTTGCTGATACACTCTACAAGTTCCTCTATATCAAAGGCGTCTATAAAACCAAAAAATAAGCTGTATAATATCAGAAAGGATTTCAGAATCAATCCTAACCTATATAAAGTTTAAGGTTTATATACCAGGATGATCAAAATTATATTCATGGACGCGTTTCAATTCTTCTTCTGTTAAACCACGGTAGAATGAGTCCTACAAGAATAAGATTTGATTGTTCTCCCGTAATCAGGCATAGAACTAATAAGTAGCAACGAATAAATTAAATGATTTCGTTCATCATTTACTCATAGTTTAGCAATAAGAGTCCAATGATTATATTTGCAAAAGTGACAGTACCAATTTAACTGGAGAAGATTCTAGAATATCTTCATGACTGACCTGATAGACTAACACCACTCTATGATCTTGCAATTGTTGAATGATCATATCACACACAGAGGTCTTGCCTGATGCCGTACCTCCAGAGACCCCTGTTCGATTGCCAGAACGTAAATCAAAGCGCACAAAAATCTCACATATCATTGAGTTTAATTTGTCTCTTAAGAATTGTGTAGTCACAGAGAAAATGTTGGAAGGCCAAAGTAATCAAAATTTTAAATCAGAACTCTTCGTACGTTCAAACTCTCCGAAAGAGAAAACCGCAGCGACGTAAATAGACCAAGATCTTTGTATTTCAGTTTGAATAAGAGCTTTACGTTTTTTTTATATTTTTAATTGGCTTCTGAATAAGCAGAGCAGATAAAACTTCTCGTTCAAGCTAGAAAATCAGCTTAACACATAGGTTCTGTTATTGTGCTTTCCAGGAAAAGCAAATGAACGCGCAAGATCTAAAATCTTTGAGAACATCGAAAATTGCGAGAAGCAGAAGATCGGAATAAGATCAGTGCTTGTTTATACATACCGATCACAAATGGCTGCGTAGGGCCAACGAGACTGTCATCATTCGGAGATAACAACGACGAAGACAACGTCGTCGTTGAAGGACGCCGACCAGAGAAATGTGGGGCGGAGGTAGACTCTATCGGGAGGTCCATTGTCGTTGACAGCAACCTCGCGGTTTCTTCTGTCACGACCAACATGCCTCCCGCCTCCAAGTCTCTTCTCAAATATATATATGCACACACGGGGATTCGTCTGCTTGCACTAATTCAATTCTCCACTGTTCTGCTGCATTAGGAGAAGTCTTAAGTTGCAAAAATACACATATGTTTTTTCTTCAAGAGCGTCTAGCACTATATGTTTTTTTTGTGCAAAAATACACACGCCGTTAGGTTTTAGGAGCAAAAATACCACTTCCGTTAGTTGACCGTTAACCATGGTGAAATTATATTTTTGCCCTTAATTTAAAATAATTAAAAAAGAAAAGGGTTAAGGGCAAAATGGTAATTTCACCATGGTTAACAGTCAGTTAACGGTCAGCTAACGAAAGTGGTATTTTTGCTCCTAAAACCTAACGGCGTGTATATTTTTGCACAAAAAAAAAACATATGGTGCTGGGCGCTCTTGGAGGAAAAACATATGTGTATTTTTGCACCTTAACCCTAGAAAAAACCCCCCAAAAAAGAGAGGGAGAGAAGGAAAATCCTTTAACATCTTAAAAAACCAAAAAAAAAAATCAAAAAATCAAAAAATTAAAATTCTAATGTGAAAAAAGTTCTACTGACAAATTCTTCAACAAAGTTTTTTTTTTAATACAAAAGATGTAACTAAACAAGGTTTTGACTATTCTATTATGGGTTTTGACATCTCTTTGAAACTTTTTTGACTTTAGAAAAAAAAAAATTGGGACTTTTTTGAAATTTTTTTTAGTGACCTTAAATAGATTTTCCCAAAAAAAAAAGATAAATTGGATTAAGACAAGTTCTTCACTATTTACAAATTATTCATTAATAAGATTTGAAAAAATTCTTATTAATTTAGCTGGAAAATGTTGATTTCTTCCCTAAATTTAATTTAAATGGTGGTTTGTTTTATTGTTCAAAAATAAAGGTTGATATATTATTCAATTTACGCGTTAAAAAAAAAAACATGTTTTAAGGGAATCGATCACTATCATCAGTACGTATTGTTTATGATTTATTAAGAGTGTTGACAACTATTCTTTATAATTAATTAATTAATAATTCCCCAATGTTTCATTGTACGTTTAATAAATCATCCTAGGTGAAATCAAATTCTCGTGAGTCACACATGCAAACACAAAAATTGGGTAAAAACTAATTTTCAGAAATTTATGGTTCAACCAAAATTACGTGATTTGATGGAATGTGCGAATTGAATTAAAAGTTCATTCAGCGAACCTAATGCCGATTTGTTTTACATTTGGTGTTTATTCCCTTTTTTTTAAAAAAAAAAAAAAATCTCTCAAATGTTGTTAGTATTTGCAAATTATAGAGGAAGAAATACCTTATAATGGATGCTTCATGAAGAGGTTTTATTCATTGCCTTCATTGGTTGTCGAAAAATTATTGTATGAATCAAGTGCACCACATTATATGAGCGCTACATAATAAAATCATATCTCATCAATTTCATTAAATTATATATATTTAATTTATCTTCTCTTTTCTAATTTATATTATTTGAAAATGATTCTACAATCTCCTGGTTTTCTTACACATAAGATTTAATGAGATCGATGTGATATGATTTTATTGGGTAGTATATAATAATGACGCAGTACACCCGGTTCATGTAAGAATTTCTTGGCTCAATGGAAACGAACGGTTATAATTGGTTAAATGACCAAAATGTACAGTGTGAATGATATATTCTTAAATATATTATTAATGAGTGAATGTACATAAAAGGAAATCACAATTCACAAATATTAATTGAACTAAAAATTATATGCGTTGAACTCAATTCATTTTAGAAATTGAACTTTAGATATCTTTCACTATTATATTGGGTGAAGTGTTGATGGGAAAGATGAGGTGCATGCATATCAACGAAAACCAATTTTTCTTTAAGTGATAACATAATTTTCTAATTTTTTTTTTTTGGGGGGACCAAAGGAGATATCATAATACTAACTGATAAGTACTCAGTCATTGTAAATACAAATGGTGAAAACCTTTGTTATGAGAGAATTTAATATGAACAGCACCACTGAGTATAAGTACATCAAAAGAAAAAACTTACCTATTTTTAATCCGAGATGATAAGTGTGTTTTACTTTTTATACATTATTTAGTCAATAAAAAATATTATTATTAATATTACTAACACTTTAAAATTTTCTTATTATGATTTAATTGGATAAAAATATATTAAGTATATAATTTTAAATTTTTTGGCCAGTAAGTATATAATGCTAAATACATAAGTATAATAGTACAGTACAATATATAAATATGTATGAATGACCATTTTTAAAATTATGAGGATTCATCATGGAGAAAATCTCATTTAAATCTATTTGAAATACTCAAATCCAAATCATGCTTATATTTTTAATAAATGGCAAGAGGCCTCGTTATGAATTATTGAATATTGTTAAAATATCATAATGCCCCTCCCATCGCATCATAAATCATTCAGAAAAAAAAATTAAAGGGTAAGGTAAACTAGGGCTTTTGAGTAAGAGAAGAGGAGAAGAGGAGAAATAGAGTCAACCAAAAAAAAAAAAAATCTGGGGTAAGTTCTAGGAAATTCTTTTTAATCCTAATATATAAAAGATTGTTAGTGCTGATGGAATGATTGAAAGAGTCAATGCAACAAAAAATATATAGATCTAGGAAAATCATCCTAAAAGCATAAGAGAAATTGATTTTATTATATTAAATAATGAATAATTATTAAATTTTAAATTTATACTTCCACTATAGTGTGATTGAAAGAAAATGATGAAGACGAATATGATTAATGAGTTATTGAGATGGCTTTTTTACTTGGCAAGCTAGTTGTTCTGTAAAAAGAATATAAAATCCTTAATTTGATATAGGATAAGCACACTGTTGGTAAGTCAAGTAAACAAAATCTTATGGTGGGGGAGAGGGTCCGATTGAGGTGGACATTTTATTAATAAAAATAAAATGAGACAAAAAGAGAAGAAGCAACAAAAAATAGTAGAAAATACTGATAAAATTAACTAATTCCGAAATTTCTAATAAGGCCTCTTGGCCTAATTAGAGATTTGATAAAAATGTAAGCTTAAATATGAATTCAAGCATTCTAAATATATATAAGGGTTCAAGTACAAAAATAACTAAAAGCTTTTATCCTAAATGCACTTAACACCATATGTCGAGATACAAAATTATCCATACACTTTTTAAATGAGTACAAAAATGCCATCACCGCTAATCTCTATCAAGTTGACTATTAGTTTGACCAAAAGCACTTACATGGAAGTAAATGTAGTAGTGGAGGGAAAAGTAAAATCAAAATTAATCCACATGTCACCATCCCCATCTCTCTTTCTCAATCCATCTCCCTTCCTCTACTTTAACTCCATTTTCTTCTCAAACACTAGTTCAATAAAGGCAACATTTTTTTTTCTAACTGTGGCTGCATCTAGGAACTCCCCCCCCCCCCCAAAAAAAAAAAAAAGGTCCCTTTGTGCAGTACACTTCGATGTTGTGAACATGATGTGTCCCCAAGAATCAGCACGTTGTTGTCTTGAGTTATCATATGTTGGTACTTGCACAACATTCTCCGGGCCCTTCAATCATCGAATCTCATTTGCTTGTGGTGGCATTGAAGTGTGTGAAAGGAAATGGTGGCAAATGGATGAGTTCTAGATCATGATGGGTCTCCATTCACAAACAACAATGGTGACAACAAGATCTGGATTATTATAGAACACATTGGGTTCGCACCTTCAATCTTCAATGGATATAGAGCAATTTTTTGATGGGTCCCTAAAAAAAAGGCACCCGCAAAACAGGTTCTTCTAATCTTTGCAATTTTTTGTCCAAATAGTTATTTGATTTTTTATGAGAAGGTTTGTGTTAAGGGTTTCTTTGTGCCTTGATTTTTAATTTTGATTTCTTTAATTCATGGCTGCTTTCAATTTATGGGTTGCTTTGTATTTTGACTTCAATGCTTTCAATCTTTGTCATTGACGACGAGGCATGACGGGCTAGTGAAGTGCTCGTGCGATGGAGGACAATGAAGCATTGGTGACAGGAGATGAATAGTGGTGTTGTCTGGACAATGAGGCGAAGGTTTGGAGTGTTACGTAGCAGACTTTGGAACGAGCATGAGGATAAAAACTAACGGAAGTTTACCCTGGCAATGTCATTTTTGCATTTATTTTAAAAATTTATGGGTAGTTTTACATCTCAAAAAATGATAGGGTATTCTTACTCACTTTTTCACAGTTAGATCAGAATCTCAATAAAAGAGAGAAATGATAAAAATAGATAAGATTTTGATCTAACGATGGAAAAGTGGTAGTAACATTGATAGTAACAAAAAATAGTAGTAAGAATCCTCAAAAAAAAATATATAGTATTAGACGCACTTAGTTCAAGGATATTTTTACATCTTAACCCTATATTTAAATAGGGTTTCCCTTTATATCATATATGCATAAGAATGAACACATATATATATGGGAAAAACACTTCTCATGTTGTAGGAGAAGTGTATTCTCATGTCACACACACATGAAATGATGGGACCCACATACATATATAAATTAATTAATATGTGTGTGTATGTGGGTCTCACCATTTCATGTGTGTGTAGGAATCTTTTTCTTCTCATGCAACATGAGAAAATTCAACCCCTATATATATATATATATATATATATATATATATATATATTCTTTCATACGTTGGAAGAGAAATGTGTTAACTAACCTTCCTTTCCATTTTCTATTTTCGTAACTTTTTTTTTAGTATTTGATTAACTTTAAGATTTAATATTGTAAAAAAATATTATTATAATATTAAACAACAAAATAAATATAAACATATAAAATTTAAAATAAACAATAGCACAGAATCACAATAAATCAAAATTATAGCACAGGGCAACAAATAGACTATATGCACAAATAAAAAATGCTGCTCCACCTCTAAATGTAACACCAGTGTGAGGTGAAGTTTGACTCTAAATATATTTTAACAACAACATTTTGTATAGCTTCAGCAACTTTTTCCGACATTACTCGAATATAATTTAGTCTCTATTTGAGTATGTTGATTGTCTCGGTTTTAATAACAGAACAAGCTATATTACCAATAGGAAATATTATTTTGATAACAACATTTTATAACTTAGAAAATGGCTCTATGTTTCAAAATGTTGTTGTCTCAGCAAGTTCATCTTCTGTCTCAATCAGAACCTGGTTGTAGTCGAGTGGCACTGAATCCTCATACTGCACAGGTTCGGGGCTCAACGGTGGTGGTTGCCTTGGTTGATCCTGGCGGGAAACTTGACTTTGGTTTCTAGTGTTTGCCATTCTTAGCAATTTCACTTTGGGAATCGCAATTTAACGTCCCCACGAACGGCGCCAATATTTTGGTATATGAACACAGGCACCCAATCTCAAGGGATTGGTTAATGTCGGATCAATACAGGGATTCAACAATGTACATAAGAGTGAATTAACTAAACGTCTGTAGATCACTGCGTCACATTGATAAAAGGTGTGGGGTGTGTGCACAATGGAACTGAATTTAGAATAGAGAATAGAGTCCATGTACTTTGTGGGCAATCTCTTATTTATATAGAGATTACCTGAGATCGTGGTCCATTCTGCTGAACATCAGTATTGCGCCAATTCCTTTGGGTCGTGCCTGCTTCATTATCTGCATTATGCATTGTGGTGTACGTGTTTGTAGGAGTGTATCCGACTTGCACAGGTTATGCTGTTGGGTCAATTCTACCGCTGGGCTCTCATTGAACCTTTCTTTGTAAGGCCCATTTTGTTGGTCCGTAATAAATACAAATTAAATGAATAATTTGAGTAGAATATACGTAAATGATATTGTATCTTATCATATATTCAATATAGATAAATGCTTGTCGACCAAAAAGAAAAAAAACTATAGATATATGCTTATTTCTCTCAGGTATCGTTGCCATAAATCTGGCGATGAAACTTGTTGAACTTCTCAGCTTTCTTACCACGCTAATATGTTTATTTTTTTCTTCTATAGCCACCAGTTCGATTCCTTTATTTTTTGCTCTAACTTTTATTAGCATTAATTCCTTCTTAGGTTATTCTTTTTCCTTCTTTATCTTTCTTTATTCTTTTTTTATAGGCCGATCGATAATTCCTTTAACTAGTACAATAATCACATCAATTTCAACCTTTTCAATTCTGAATTTAAAATTAGAGTTAAAGTACAAATTTAACCATGAAGTTTTTTTGAAGGTGCACCTGACATAATAATATTTAATTGAGTGAAAAAAATATACATTTTTAAAATAGAACAAGAATAACAAATCCATTAATTTTCCCAAACTTATGAGACCCACGTACTTCCCTCCTTTTTTCCCTCAGGCAAACTCACACCTCAATGAGGCTACAATAGCCTCTATCACTAGAGAAATGATCCTCTCCTCATCTTTTTTTTATTTTTTTATTTTTTCTCATCAGTCAATCTGAATCATTGATTGAGAAGAATTGAGAAAAATTAAAGTAGTGTTTTGATTAAGTAGACTGATATGATTTAAAGATTATAATGGATAATAAAAAAAAAAAGATTATGAAAGAAATTTAACCCCATCAAACTATATATGGTCCTATGAAGTGAGAGGGAGCTGTTCTCTTGGATCCTAAAAGGCTAAAACCCCTCTGGAAATAGAGAACCCAACATTCACCAGAACATTATTACGAGTAGTATCAGCAGAAAAATCAAAAGAACCTGTCGTTTAACTCCAAATACATATCGTGTATGTTTAGTATAGTTTTTAGGAGCAGCAATCAGGCTTATGGGTCTTTTTGTTTGTTTTTTTTCCCCGCTTGGATGAAAAATCTTTCCAATTGAGCTTATGGGGGTAAAAGTTCTTTATTTAAAAAGCCAACTTGCTTAGTTTATGGAGTAAAAACTACTATGTAATCATTAATTCAAATATAAATCATATTTCATAATCTAACTTTCACTCAATTTAACTTTTTCATAAGTCATTTTTTCCCCGGCATCCCAAACAAGCTATCATCACCGACATTCAAGAGAACATACACACACACAGGAGTATATTACTCCTATTGATTGAGGTTCGAGTTTGCGTTAGGGAGGAGGGAGAGGATACAGGATTTATCTAAATCGTGGGATTCATCTAATGACATATATCACAGTTAATTAAAATTAAAATTGAGGCTCAGTTTGGTATATACACATAGTTTTCTATAGAATGAGAGTTTCGTTATATTATACTAACACTTGGATATAAAATATTTACAAGATTCCTAATATTATAATATTAGTATTCAATAAAAACTATGTTTTTATTTTTTGTTAGTTTATTTTTTTAATATTCAGTACCGCTGTGTGTTTAGAACGTTCTCTTTATTCGTCAGCAAAGAATCTACTCATATGGTTGTTAATATAATATTCATTTATTTAATTTGATTAAATTAAAAAAATTAGTTAAATCATTTAATATGACATATATTTTTTAAAACATTCTAGTTATCTTTCTTCATTTACTCATTTTCTCTATTCCTTGACTATTGTTAAATGAAGCGTCATTATGGTTAAATTATGAAAGAATTAATAAATATAAAATTATGTCTTATATTTAGGATCGAGATCAACTTTATAAAATTATATTGTATCACTGGAGAGTAATTTTCATCACAAACCTTAAAGCTATGTAATTCATGGGCATGTAAGTGTAACATGCAATTAAATAAGGGATTTGATTTTTTTATGTTGCATGAGAAAAAGAAGATTCTTACACACATGAAATGTGGGACCCACATATATGTATGAATTAATAATTCATACATATATGTGGGTCCCACCATTTCATGTGTGTGTAATATGAGAAAACACTTCTCCTATAACATGAGAAGTGTTTTTTCCATTAAATAAATTCGAATCTTTTGGCAGAAAAAGAAAGAAATTAGAACGTTTAACTTTTAGGGGGTGTTTAATGAAATATGTTCTGTTTGACCAAAAACAAAAAAACACTTTATGTGGTGCAGTTGGGAACGCGATTCTTTGTATGTAGCATCGTACAATATTCATGTAATATATATAGGGAAAATGCCTATGGAGACCCAAATAAGCAAGAAAATCCCAAAAAAGACCCAAACTAAAGTCAATGATCAGAAAAGGCCCTAGGGCCCTAATGGGTATTAAGTTCAAACAATAAATTACATCATTGCTCCTAAACCAAAGAAAAAGCTCCCCTCTCAAATTCTTCATCTAAAACACATCGAATCAGAGAGTAGGGCTATCTTCTTCCTTCTTGAACTGGCTTGACCCTCTCGGTCTCTCAAACGCCTCCTATCATTGGACTCTACAGATCGGTTGTCAAACTCTACAGATCCACTCTCATAGCGTCGCCAAACTCTATAGATCAACCTCAGCCCAGTACATTGTTCCCTGGAGGTTACAAGAGGGCTGAGATTAAAGTCCCCGGCCTCATTCTCCAGTTGAACCTTGACGAGGTTTTGAGTGGTGGTGATACTCTTGATTTGATAGACAAGAAGGTGTTGAAATGGGTTGGGATTGTGGTGCTCACTATCAGTGAACCTAGTGGCGGAAGGCTCTATGAGGCTACTTGCACGTTGAGGTCAATGGTTCAGGACCGCGCCTATTTGTTGGTTTTTGCTCTCTGATCAAGCTCATTATACTATTTCTATTACTGGAACATAATCAAGATGTTTCATTCTTATTTTTTCTATTTAACCTTTACTTCAGAAGCATCTTCTAACTAACTGAACTATCTCTTCTCTTGAGAAGAAAAAAGGCCTTACTTGTTTGTTTGATCATTTGTCTATTTAATTGAATACCGTTAATTTGAAAAGAGCATACTTTGTCAACAATTATGTCTCTTAACAACCTTTACTTCAGAAGCGTCTTCTAACTACCTGAACTATCTCATCTCTTGAGAAGAAAAAAGGCCTTACTTGTTTGCTTGATCATTTGCCTATTTAATTGAATACCGTTAATTTGAAAAGAGCATACTTTGTCAACAATTATGTCTCTTAACAACCTTAATAAATGACTGATGAGCTTAAATGGTGAACCACCAATGGCAATAACTGTTCTACAATTTAACAGCAATATGTTCATTTAGATATGTGAAGACGTATCTGTGCTGACTTTAAGGCTATCAACATAGATAATGATAAAATAGTACATGGATCCACAATTAGTACTATGTTCATAGTCATTTTAAAATTATTTATCTCAAAGACATTGTAGAGGGAGTGGAATCCTGTTTTGTATTGATGACCTTTCTTCTTAAGTGTACTTCATTTCATCTCCCTTGTTTCTTTTGCTATTTTTCTCCTCACTAAAATATTTTTCTTCAAGTCCTTCTACTCTGTCCTTTTGATGTTAGGGTTCTAATCGGGGTTACCTGCCTATACTCATGAACTTTTTGTACCAACATGATTTTGATGAAATTATTGCTTGTTTTAACTTCTTGACATAGATGATCAATATTTTCTTTCCTTACAGTTTTGAAGGTGTCATTGTTGACTCTCTAGAATCAAAAGAAGCCATTTGAAGGTGGGTTTTTCATCCTATCTAACTCTTTATGATTGTTGTTAAGATATTAGATCTCTCAGCTTGTATAGAGAAGTCATGTGGTATTTTTTTTTTGGTCAAAGAAGTCATGTGGTATTGAGCTTTAGGCCTGTATGAGTTAACAAGGTTTTGCTAACTTTTTAATGTATTTTAATAGTGTTTAGCTCATGATTTCAGCAAGCATTTAAAAATTCTACCATGTGCTTGAGATGACTTGGATGGCTATTCTTCCCTTTGTGTGTGTGTGTGTTTGTGTTAGGGTGGGGGGGTTTCCTTGTGACTTTTATTTAGCAATTCATGAGATTTGATATTTTGAGGTCGAACTTTTAATGGTGTTCAAAACTAGATGTAAGGGGTCAGTGAAGAAATATTAGCTGCCTTTTGTTAAAAACATAAGCTTTTAAATTTCTCTATTTTTTATTTTATATGTCACCCCTTTCATTTAAATTGTCAATCATATATAAATACTTCAACCATTTTTCTTCTTTTTTGAATAGTAGTTAATAGTTAGCTTGGTCTGTGCTATGACTTCAATCTATATACCTTTAAAAATTGTTTGTATATCTTTGATATGTTTGCCTACAATTTTATATTTTGTAGACTTTATGCTAAGAACATAATCATTAGCTTTGAAAATGAAGGGAGCAAAGGTTATTTTCCAATGGTCATTTTGTAGTACTTATGATTGTTAGAACACCAGGTTTCAGGTTTCGCAGTAACACCATCTTTCATGTTAGAACATGAATAAACTTTCGAAAAATTTATTCTTTGTGATTTTGAATTGCAAGGAATGTAGCTAATGTAGTAGCATATGGTCACCTAGGAGATGGTAATTTGCACTTAAATATCTCAGCTCCCTAGTATGATGATAAGGTAACTTGATCAAGTGAATGCTAGATAACTGTTTGGTTTTGATATGGTTGTCTTTATATAGCAGATTATCTGTATTAAAACTTGCAGATTTTATCACAAATCAAGCCTTATGTGTATGAGTGGAAGTTCATGGGGTCTGACATAGTTTGAAGTCTATTTGCATTCTTTTTAAGTTAGTAATCTTCTCATCTTAAAGTTTTTAAATATTAGTTGATTGTTGATTATGGTTAATAAATACATAATGGTCTTTTTTGCATGGCATGTTACACTGGTCCTGCAAAACCAGATCTCCCTAAATTGCATGAGTGGCATTCCATATCTAGACTTGATCGCTTTATCGATAGAGACAACACCAATGATGACATTATCTTATTCTTTCATAAAATTTGATCTACATTTTGTGATACATACTTGTTAGGACACATTGTAGTTGTTGCTAAATATGTATTTGTCACAAATTTGTATTCATGATAGTGACCTTCACCATTTGTTCTATTGTAAATTGTCTACTGATGCTAACTTTATAGTTTTTAATCAATGACAACCACAAATTTTTGCTTATGTTTTGATTGTTGTTCATGGAATGAGATCTACAAAAGAATCGACGGGTTCTTAAATTCTTGCTTATGCTTCGATATTTGTTCATGGAATGCCAAATGCAAAAGAATGGACAGGTTATTATGCCAACTTTTGGTTATGTTCATGGTCTTTGTCTAGTCATTTGTATCAGCCATAACAGGGGTCGTTAGCAACAATAACAGGGGTCGTTGACAACAATAATAGGGGTAATTAACAACAATAACAGGGGCGTTGACAACAATAACAGTAACCATTAACAACAATAACAGGGGTGTTGACAATAATAACAGTAACCATTAACAACAATAACAAGGGTGATAACAACAATAACAGTACCCACTAATAACAATAACAATAGCCATTAACAACAATAACATGAGATATTAACAACAATAACAGTGCCCACTAACAATAATATTAGTCTCACTAACAACAATATCAATACCCAATAATCACAATTTCAAGGGCTGTTAACAACAATAATAGGGGGCACTAACAACAATAATAGTATCTACTAACAACAATATCAGGGGCCGTTAACAACAATAACAGGGAGCGTTAACAACAATAACAATACCCACTAACAACAATATCAGTAGACACTAACAACAATATCAGTAGGCCATAACGACAATATCAATAGTCAATAACAACAATATCAGTAGACACTAACAACAATATCAGTCCCTGGTAACAACGATATTATTGGTAACACTTACTGTTTTAGTTGTTAACACCTACTGTTTTAGTTGTTAATTTGACTGATATTGTTGGTAATACGACATGAATGTTAAAATGTTATAGGTTGCTCTAGTTTTGGGCATGGAAACAAAGGGAGGTCTATTTGTTAGGGGGAATGATTGAATGTGAAAATAGTGAAATTAGATTGATGTTAATACCTACAGTTTAAGTTGTTAATATGATTGTTAAAGTTGTTAATACTAACTTTATGTTGCAGATCATAATTAAAGATGGCTACTACTTCAGGGAAGAACCTATTATGTTTCTTTCATGTGGGGGGTAACTTTGTATATGGGGGAGGACAAGAAAGTGATTATATTGGTGCAATGGTGAGAACAAGATGCATCAAGGAAGGAATAACATATGAGGAGATGGATATTGTTAACACAATTGTATCCAAGTCTCATTTGTGTACACATATTCATACTGTATTACAAATGTAAATGACGTTGGAAAATATATGCAGCTGGAAATTGTTGTTAGTAGGTGCTTATATTGTTGTTACTACAGACTGATAATGTTGTTAGTGACTACTGATATTGTTGTTACACGGGACTGATATTGTTGTTAATAGGGACTGATATTGTTGTTAGTGTCTATTGTTATTGTTGTAAATGGCTACTGATATTGTTGTTACACGGGACTAATATTATTGTTAACAGGGACTGATATTTTTGTTATTGTCTACTGTTATTGTTGTAAGTATCTACTGATATTGTTGTTAGTGTCTACTGATAATGCTGTAAGTGGCTACTGATATTGTTGTTAGTTGCTACTGATATTGTTGTAAGTGGCTACTGATATTGTTGTTAGTTGCTACTGATATTGTTGTAAGTGCCTACTGATATTGTTGTTAGTGTCTACTGATATTGTTGTAGGTGGCTACTGATATTGTTGTAAGTGCCTACTGATATTGTTGTTAGTGGCTACTGATATTGTTGTAAGTGGCTACTGATATTGTTGTAAGTGTCTACTGATATTGTTGTTAGTTGCTACTGATATTGTTATAAGTGCCTACTGATATTGTTGTAAGTGCCTACTGATATTGTTGTTAGTGTCTACTGATATTGATGTAAATGCCTACTGATATTGTTGTAAGTGTATACTGTTATTGTTGTAAGTGGCTACTGATATTGTTGTTAGTGTCTATTGATATTGTTGTCAATGACCCGTTAATTGTTGTTAAGGGGTACTGTTATGGTTGTCAGTAGGTACTGATATTGTAGTTAATGGCCTCTGTTATTGTTGTTTGTGGGGATTGATATTCCTACTACAAATGACTAATACCAATAACTGAACAAATGCCCTGAAGAAATGGCCCATGTTATTGTTGTTAATGGACCATGTTATTGTTGTTAATGGACCCTATTATTATTGTAAATGGCCCCTGTTATTATTGTTAATAGCCCCTGTCTTGCAGTTGGCATTCCATGAAGAAATATAAAAAACATAAGCAACAATTTAAGAAAACATAAGAAAAAATTAGCTCTTGTTATTCAACAAAAATTGTGAATTTAACATTAGTAGACAATTTACACAAGAACAAATGGTGAAGGTCATATTGTTATGAATACAAAGTTGTCATAACTACATATTTGTCATCAACTACAATGTTTCCTAACAAGTATTCCCCTTGGTGTGTCTTTTTCCGCTTGTGGTAGTCGTCAATCAAAGATAACACTTTTTGTTGATAGTTGTTGCGAGGATGGGTGACTAGCCACCACAAGACGCTCACTTTCAATTCAAGAAAATCTTGGATCCCTTTTTGAAGATTTCTCCATGTTGTTGCTTCTTATATTAAAGTTCGTATACCTACAACAATTGTAAATGAAGTTCAGAATACAAGTGTTGAAGTCTACAATTAACTTCATGTCCAATACAATATAAGCGATTTCAGCAATCATAATTCAGAACATGAGTTTTAAGTCAACCACATTTAACCAGAACATGAGCACAAGCCAATGTTTTGATCATTCAGTTCAGTATTCAGTAATATCGAATAGGCAAAACCACAAATATTTTGATCGTTCAGTTCAGTATTCAGTAATATCGAATAGGCAGTGAAACTTATAAAGCATAATGTTTCAAGGAAAATTATTTAGTAGAAAATAGAATTTCACGTATGAAGTACATATAACTTGTATGTTGAAGGTGTATTTGGGGCTTTTTAACTTTCAAATGCCTTCTATCATGTTTATATGTTTCTAATTTGAAATATGTACCGAAAATTTCTGCCTTGCTTTCCAAAAATTACCACACACTTAAAAAGACATAGAGGCTAAGATACAAAAATCAAACTACGTGCACAAAATTCAACAATGTTCTAAATTATATAGGTACTCATTGACTTTCCACTATCAAAATAAAAAAAATCCAACAATGCAAATTTCAAGGAAGACCTAACAGATATAGATGATGCAAAACTCAAAAGTAACAAGAAGACGTGTAATTAAAATTTTTGTTCAAGCAAACAAGATCTATAAAAGGGTCTTCTATTATCTGTCAGGGCTCCATCCAGTGGAAATCAAACTCAAACGAAACAGAAATCAAAACAGAACGTTGGTGCCAATGCTAGTTCCATTGACAAACAGGGGAGCCCTGGGGTACTCTTTATGCAGATACCTAAAACGAAGGTGGGGCCCACCAGCGGGGGAGGGGTGGGTGGGGTTTTTTTGTTTTTTTTTTTAAATTATTTTAAACTAAGAGCAAAATGGTAATTTTACCATGGTTAACGGTCAACTAACGACCATTTGTATTTTTGCTCCTAAAACGTAATCACATGTGTATTTTTGGTCCAAAAAAAACACGTGGTGCTGGGCGCTCCCGGGAGTAAAGCACATGTATATTTTTGTTACTTAACCCAAGTTTAAGTAATTGTCCGTCACAATCATCATCATCATCGTTTTTGACTTTTTGTTGCTATTATATGTTAATTACATTTAACAATAATTTTTAAGACCAAATTAAAATATAAATACTAGATTAAAAATGTTTTAATTTTAAATGAAAAATATATTTGTTTGTGAATAACTAAAATACACAAATACATTAATAAATTAATATCAATAGATATAATAACATATAAATTTTATAGGAAACCCGTACAATCTCAGTAACCAGCAAGTAATCAATATCAATACATCACTGAAAGATATTGCAAGCCATGCCTGTCTCAGCTTTTTATAATTTCTTTTGATTGCTATTTTCTTAAACCCCCCTTTTTTTAAGTTTTCTTAAATTTAGCAGCACCACACGCTACTTAGTGTTCAGGGATAAATAAATAACTACATAAGAGTTTCAATTGCAGCCACCATATAGGCATCATTTTATCATGTTAGGACAATATAGTATTCTAAAAAAATTATAAATGGTTTAAGGTGCATTTTTATCCTTCAACCATTCCCTCAAAAGCATAAGATAATCTAAACTTTAAAATGACCCGAGGTAACTATGGGTTTAATTAGATTATTTTTATATTGACCGTTTAACCCTTCTATTGAGTCAAATCCACATGGCATGCCACCTTTGTAACATAATCATGAACTATTTCAAGGGAGAGAGTGTATCCACTAACCCTTCTCTCCACTTAGAGTGTATTTTGTTTGCCGGCCTTTTATGAGGGTAAAATTATAATTACTCTATCCATCTTATGTAAATATGTTTTGCTTAATAGGCCAAGTTTTAGACCTAATAATAAATTTGTTTGCCGGCCTCTTATAAGGGTAAAATTATAATTACTCCATCCATTTTATATAAGTAGACATGTTTTCAGCCTGTTTGAATTATACATATTTTGAGGTAAAGCATGTGGCTTGTTAGGTTACATCCTTAATTCAATCAAATTAGTTCATATTAAATTGTATGTTTAAAGAAGATTAGAGGAGGACTTGTCATTGTAGTATAACCATGCATTTTTTATTGTTGATGTGCCCATTGCATAATGCTAATTTGGTGTGAGAAATTTTGTGATTTCATTCAATTTTTTAGAAGTTTTAGTGATTATCCCAACAGTTTTTGCTAATGAAGTTCCTATTTGGTTATAAACAAAGACAAATCAAATTGTGGTTAGCCGAGGAGGGTATCTTACGTCAACCCAATGGTGGACCCACGGCTTTTTGAGGGTGGAGGGGGGAACCCCTACTTTCCTTCATTCTTAAAATGAGGTTGATGTGTAAAGTGATCCAGATTTTTTGGATTTACAAGAAATAACTTATCTTGTCAAGAAGATGGTTGAAAAGAAAAAATATTTTATATATCCTTTGGTTTATTTACTTGTAAAGTTAGCATTAACTTTACTTGTAGCAACTGTATTGGTGGAAAGAACATTTTCAACTATGAAATACATCAAGACTGCATTTTGTAATCGGAAGAGAAATGAATAGTTGAATGATTGTTTAGTGCCTTATATTGAAAAAGATATATTTAATAACATTGATAATAAAATAATTATAACTAATATAAAACTGATGAGAATTTAGAACAGGAACAAGATATAGAAGATAGAGAGAAAGAGTAGAGAGAAATTCTTATTCCAGTGTAACCTGAATGTTTACAAAAGACCTCTATTTATAGATGGAAAATGGGCCTTTAGTGTAATTTCCACCTCAGGGTCATAAGAGGTAATTTCCCTCTAAACATTCACATGTGAGACTATAGTAAACATGTGATACAATAGTTGAAGTGAATGTGAATGAATAGTTGATGCATGTGAATGAATAATGGACATACATATATATTTATAACACTCCCCCTTGGATGTCCATTATGAATGTGCCTCATTAAAAAGTTTAACTAGGAAAAACCCAGTGGGATAAAAACCTAGTCAAAGAAAAGAGTACATCATCCATTGATACACTATCCAATGTTACCTCATTAAAAACCTTTCTAGGAAAACCCAGTGAGACAAAACTTAGATAAGGGAAAAAGAGTACAACGCGTATTGACTCCCCCTGTTGACAACATCAGTATTACTCCCCCTGATAACATCAGTTGAGATCTTTGAATCTTCGAAGACCAATACCATCGACAAGCTTCTCAAAGATTGCTTTTGGAAGTGACTTGGTAAATAAATCTGCTAAATTTTCACTTGAACTGATTTGCTGGATATCTATTTCACCATTCTGTTGAAGATCACGAGTAAAGAAAAATTTTGGTGAAATATGCTTCGTTCTATCGCCCTTGATGTATTCTTCTTTAAGTTGGGCAATACATGCAGTATTATCCTCATATAGAACTGTTGGAACCATTTTACCAGAAGATAAATGACAAGTACTTCGTATATGATGAATTACTGACCTCAACCACACACATTTTCGACTTGTTTCATGCATTGCTAGGATTTCTGCATTATTAGATGAAGTGGCTGATATAGTTTGTTTCATAGATCGCCATGAAATTGTTGTACCTCCACATGTAAATACATAACCTGTTTGTGATTTTCCATCATGTGGATCAGACATAAATCCAGCATCTGAATAACCAATTAGTTCATGTTTAGATATATTTGAATAATATAACCCCATATCCATAGTACCTCTGAGGTAACGAAAAATACGCTTTACACCATTCCAATGCCTTTGTGTTGGTGCAGAACTTTATCTTGCTAATAAATTAATAGCAAATGTTATATCAGGTCTTGTGTGATTAACAAGATACATTAGTGCCCCAATAGCACTAAGATATGGTACTTCTGGACCAAGTAATTGTTCTACACCTTTTTTGTTAATTACTTGGGGTTGAAATGGATCTTTTTCTTTTATCAAAGACCTTACAACCATTGGAGTACAAAATGGATGTGACTTATCCATATAAAATTGTTTTAGGACCTTCTTTGTATAAGTTTCTTGATATACAAAGATCTCATCCTTCAGGTACTCAATTTGTAATCCAAGACAAAATTTTGTCCTACCCAAATCTTTCATTTCAAATTCTTTCTTTAAACAATTAATTGCTTTTGAAATCTCTTCAGGAGTTCCAATAATGTTAATATCATCAACATAAACAGCAATTATAGCAAATTCGTTTCTCGATCTTTTTATAAAAATGCATGGGCATATCGGGTCATTTTTATACCCTTCTTTCAACAAATATTCTTTAAGACAATTATACCACATGCGCCCTGATTGTTTCAAGCCATACAGGGACTTATTTAATTTGATCGAGTATTGTTCTCGTGAATTTGAATTAAATGCTTCTGGCATCTTGAGTCCTTCAGGAACTTTCATATAGATATCACTATCAAGTGAGCCATATAAATAGGCAATCACAACATCCATTAGATGCAAATCAAGCCCTTCATTTGCTGCTAGGCTAATTAAATAACGAAAAGTAGTTGCATCCACTACTGGTGAATATGTTTCTTCAAAATCAATGCCAGGTTTTTGTGTAAAGCCTTGGGCTACAAGGCGTGCTTTATACCTTGTAATTTCACCCTTTTCATTTCTTTTCCGTACAAAAACCCATTTATATCCAACTGGCTTTACATCTTTAGGTGTATGGACTATAGGTCCAAATACTTTTCGTTTTGCTAGTGATTTTAATTCTGTATTTATGGCATCTTTCCATAGAGGCCAATCTTTTCGCTGTTGGCACTTTTTAATGGATTTTGGCTCATGATCCTCTTCTTCATTCATCACATCATATGCTATATGATTAGCAAAAATGTCGTCAACGTTGACTTCATTACGGTTCCATTTGATATTATTTGTGACATAATTTATTGAGATCTCATTATTTTCATACGTTTCAGATACCTGGATCTCTTCTGGGGCCTCATTATTCTCCTCTGGAGATAATTTCTCTTCATGAAGTGGCTCATCCAGAGCTACACTTTTTTCTTGATTATTCTCGACTTGGCTATCTATAATCTTAGCTCCTTTTCTTTTTTGAGGATTTTTATCTTTGGAACCGATAGGCCTACCACACTTCAGGCGTGCTTTTGATTCATTTATAATCGGCTGTCCTACAGGGACATGAATTCAAATAGGAGCATTAGCAGCTGGAATATGTGACTTTGTCACTTTCTTTGGGTCAGTGAATGCTTCTGGCATTCGATTAGCTGAATTCTGTAAATGAATTATTTTTTGAACTTCTAGTTCACATTATTTTGTACGAGGATCAAAATGAGCCAATGATAATTCATTCCAGCTAATCTCTTTATTCAACTGCTTATTTTCTCCCCCTAATGTTGGGTAGACTGATTCATCAAAATGACAATCTTCAAATCGTGCAGTAAATAAATCTCCTGTAGATGGTTCTAAATATTTTATAATTGAAGGAGATTTATACCCAACATAAATTCTCATTCTTCTTTGAGGACCCATTTTAGTACGTTGTGGAGGTGCTATAGGCACATATACTGCACATCCAAAGGTCCAAATATGGGAAATATTAGGTTCTTCACCAAAAACCATTTGTAAGGGGGAAACTTTTAAATAACTAGTTGGTCTGATGCGAATTAACATTGCTGCATGCAAAATGGCATGGCCCCAAGCAGAAATTGGTAAATTAGATTTCAAAAGTAAAGGTCTTGCAATAAGTTGCAAACGTTTTACCAATGATTTTGCAAGTCCATTTTGCGTATGAACATGTGCTACAGGATGTTCAACATCAATTCCAAGGGACATACAATATTCATTAAAAGTCTGTGAAGTAAATTCACCAGCATTATCAAGACGTATTTTCTTGATAGGATAATCAGGGTAATGTGCTCTTAATCTTGTCAATTGAGCAAGTAATCTCGCAAATGCCAGGTTTCGAGAAGATAGTAAGCACACATGCGACCATTTAGTTGATGCATCAATTAAAACCATATAATACCTAAATGGTCCGCATGGTGGGTGTACTGGCCCACAAATATCTCTCTGTATCCATTCTAGAAATGTGAGAGACTCACTTTCTACTTGCTTGGTGATGGCCGAATGATTAATTTTCCCTTGGAACATGCATCACATGAGAAATCATGGGATTTTGGTATTTGTTTCTGTTTCAAATTATGTCCGCATGAATTCTCTATTATACGTCGCATCATAATTGACCCGGGATGGCCTAACTGGTCATGCCAAACATTAAATATGCCGTTATCAGCATGCTTCTGGTTTTCCATAACATTTATTTCAAACCAGAAGATAACATTGGTAATTTCTCCAGAACATATTTTTCACCATATCTAACAGTAACAATTTGTAGATATTCTTTATTCTCCTCATTTATAGTCTCAATATGATATCCATTCCGGCGGATATCTTTAAAGCTTAACAAATTTCTATGGGACTTGGAGGAATACAAAACATCATTAATAACAAATTTCGTACCATTGGGTAATATTATTATTGCTCTTCCAGAGCCTTCAATCAATCTTATATTACCCACTATGGTATTGATGCTTGTACTACAATTTGTTAGATGTGAAAAATATTTCTTATCTTTAAGAATTGTATGTGTCGTTGCACTATCAATGAGACATATATCTTCATTCTTGTGTGCAATATTTGAAATATCCATGAGCTTCATAAAAGAAAAGAAAATGCATTAATACATACATAATTGATATTTGATAATAAGTTCAGAACGATACAAGAAAATTATTATAATTTCTGCATAACTTATTTAATCATAAAAATCTTCCGCCTCCAAGAGTGACATAACATCATTATTTGGCTTATTGACATCATTATCTTTATGAGCCTTATCATCACATTCCACATTATTAACACTCCTTTTTATAAAGGCTTGGTAAAGTTTCACTAAATGTTCTGGCGTACGACAATTACGTACCCAGTGTCCCTTCATACCACACCGATAACATTTATGTTCAACAACTTTTGAAGGACCATCTTTATCATTCTTCTGTCCTTCATTATTCATCTTTTTCTAGTGGATATAAGTACTATAACAACCTCTTCCACCATGATAAGGACCATGATAATTTCTGCCTCCATGATTTCCACGTCCTCGTCTGTGACCACGGCCACGGCCACGACCACGACCGCGACCACGGCCATGACCATGATCATTCTGTACACTCACATTCGCTTCAGGAAATGGAGAAGATCCAGTGGGACAATTTTCATGATTTTTCAATAATAACTCGTTATTTTGCTCGGCTATTAATAAATATGAGATTAACTCAGAATATTTTTTAAAACCTTTCTCTCGATATTGCTGTTATAAAAGCAAATTCGAAGCATGAAAGATAGAAAAAGTTTTCTCTAATAAGTTCTCATTAGTTATTTTTTCACCACATAATTTTAATTGAGAACTTATTTTGAAAATAGCTGAGTTATACTCACTTACAGTTTTAAAATCTTGTTGCCTGAGATGAATCCATTCATAACGAGCTCTAGGCAAAATCACTGTTTTCTGATGATCATACCTATCTTTCAAACTAGTCCACAATTCAAATGGATCTTTCACCGTTAAATATTCAGTTTTCAAACTTTCATGAATGTGGTGTCAGAGAAAAATCATAGCTTTAGCCTTTACTTGAGGGGACGCATCATTTCCCGGCAATATAGCCTTTCCAAGGTCCTTTGCTTGAAGATGGATTTCAGCATCTAAAACCCATGATAGATAATTCTTCCCAGTGATGTCAAGAGCATTAAATTCAAGATTTGAAAGGCTGGAAAACATGATTCAAACTAAAAATAATGATAATAATTAGAATCATATTATAAAATCTTTTTATAAATTAAAACATAATTTAAAGAACTATAAATAAACATGCTAAGAAAATAAAAAGAAGATGAGATAGAAATGGTAGTAAACTTACAGCAAGACCTATCTCATCCGAAGGTAAGAAAGAGGATGTATATTTAATATATAATATATAAAAAGCAGTAAATAATTAAATTGAACAAATGAAGCCCACTAATATGTATATCAGTGTCACTACCATGAACAATAATTAAAGCAATAAATAATTAAAATTAAATTTAACAAATGGTGCCCACTAATACTAGTGTCGCCACCATGAAATAAATAAAGCAATAAAGTAAATTAAATAAATGGAGCTTAGTATCGCTACCATGAAATAAATAAAGCAGTAAAGTAAATTAAATAAATGGAGCTTAGTATCGCCACCATGAAATAAAGCAGTAAAGTAAATTAAATAAATGGAGCTTAGTGTTGCCACCATGAAATTAATAAATAGGGAGTGGGAAGAATATATAAACATAAATAATTTACTGTAAATAGTAAAATATAAATTTACAGTGAATAGTAAAGTTACTATTCACTGTAAATAGTGAATAAAATAAAATTACTGAAATATTAAATCTAGACTTCCATATAGGAGTCAAAATGAATAAAAATGTAAAATTACTGAAAAAGGTAAAATTAACATGAATAGTAAAAATTACTATTTACTATAAATAGTAAATAGTAAATAATCTCAAATCTTAACCATGGAACCCGATATTCAAAATAATCGGTAAAAGTAGAACTTTAATTCCATATCATGGTTAAGATTATCCCAGATAGATAAAATAAACATATAGTAAAGGAGATGATAATAAAATCTTACCTTGGTAGAGTCTTCGTGCTGATAACGTAATATAAAACTGATGAGAATTTAGAACAGGAACAAGATATAGAAGATAGAGAGAAAGAGTAGAGAGAAATTCTTATTCCAGTGTAACCTGAATGTTTACAGAAGACCTCTATTTATAGATGGAAAATGGGTCTTTAGTGTAATTTTCACCTCAGGGTCATAAAAGGTAATTTCCCTCTAAACATTCACATGTGAGACTATAGTAAACATGTGATACAATAATTGAAGTGAATGTGAATGAATAGTTGATGCATGTGAATGAATAATGGACATACATATATATTTATAACAATAACGAAATTAAAAAAAATAAGGTATAGAAGGATGATATTATAATTATTTTTATTATATTATACTTTTATTATTTAAAAAAAATTCAGGGGCATTATCTTTTCAATGGTGTGTCTCTTGATAAAAATCTTGGGCCCACCCCTGCTTCAACTTATAATATGACAGGCTTCTTTTGACTTTTTGGTAGCGTTGTTGACCTTTCCACCCTAGCTGATCATTGATCCCAAATCAACCAACGCATGAAATATGCTTTCGAACCCCAAAAAGTAAAAAAGCTGAGCCTGAGGGCAACGTGAAAGGATCCAAATCCTTGTGCCCCCGAATATTCGCCCCAACCACCGCCCACCGAATCCCCTTCCTTCTCTACCTTCCCTCAAAACGATCCAGTTCCTACGATCATTGTTTACAAAATCTACGGTCAAAAACCATGAGCTGCATCATACTTCATAGAGCCGTTTTGTCGCTGGACCCCACCCTACTCTACATTCGCTAGATGGTCATTCTGGTCCTTTTACCCCTCTTCCATTTCCCTCGAGCACGTTCCAGATTGTTTTCTCATCCGCTGCTATCTATGTGTAATTCTTATCATCCACATCCTTCTTCTCTTTTCCTTATGTCAATTACAAAAGTAATAAGAAAAGAGCTCTTGCAAATTATGGTTCAACAATAATTGAAAAATAAAATGAAGAATTTATTTTTATTTAATTTTTAAAAAGGCACAGAAAAAGTAGGCGAAAAAACCATGAGCGAGACACTTGGCCTGCCGGCACCGGTATTTGGATCTCTAAAATAATCAAAGCAAAGTCCCCCATTAACTAAAATATTGTTAAAAAAATTTTTTAAAAAAAGTTATATATTCAGAAAAGCTCAGATCATTTCTGATATTATTTCAGGAAACGTTAATAATTATATCAATACCCATTAATAACTAAATTAGTACCGTTAACAACTATATATTAACAATTAAATTAGTATCCGTTAATAATTAAATCAGTACCCTTTAACAATTGTATTAGTAATAATAGTTAATAACTAAATCGTTAATAATTATGTCGTACAATTTTTTTAAAAAATAATATTACTTGGCATATAACCTTTTTTTTTTTTAGTATTTTTTTACAATATTTTCAGGCCCGGGGCATGTTCTCCTGATCAAACCCTTACGCTATATTTCTTCGCTGTCTTCCGCTGTTTTCTCATTTCTACTCCACCCTCTTCATCTGCTCTGCTTAGTGTATCGTCAAACCTCTTCAACTATGGGTAATCACAGATATTTTTATGGGCTTTGGTCTATGTTCATTTTTAATTCTACTTTATCTTCTTTGATCTGATTTTGTTTCATTCTTGTTTTTGTCCGCATGAAATCAGGTAAGGTCAAGATCGGAATCAATGGTAAGTGATCTTCTACTACGATCTAAATCCTCTAGATCGGATAGTTGGCTTCCTTCTTATGTTTTCTTTTCTTTTCTTTTCTTTTTGTGATCAATTACTTTCGGAAGTGATTCGAGTTCTTCTATTCTTTTGTGCTTTCACTTCCAGGATTTGGAAGGATTGGTCGCTTGGTGGCGAGAGTGGCTCTGCAGAGAGACGATGTTGAAATCGCCGCTATTAATGACCCTTTCATTACTATCGACTATATGGTATACATTACTGTTATCCCTGCTCATGTTCCACTACCGTATATGTAGAATAGTAGTGGATCAGCTGTGCTTAGCTCTCTGATCGGATTTAGCTCGGTCTCTCTCAGCCTTTACATAGTTGGTAGTCTTAGCTGTCGACTTTTTTCTTTTGCATTTTTCTGAATTGGCCACTCCTGCAGACCTACATGTTCAAGTACGACAGTGTTCACGGGCAGTGGAAACATAGTGATATTAAGGTCAAGGACTCTAAAACCCTTCTTTTCGGTGAAAAGCCCGTCACTGTGTTTGCCCACAGGTAAGGTTCCTGAAAATTTCTTATGGTCGTGCTTGTAAATGTTAACTGTACGTCTCGAAAGTGAAGATATTAGACATTGACCTTGTAACTTCGTGCATCAGGAACCCGGAAGAGATCCCATGGGCTGAGACTGGAGCTGAGTATATTGTTGAGTCCACCGGTGTCTTCACAGACAAAGAGAAGGCTGCTGCCCATTTAAAGGTTTTGCCTTTGTGCACTACCCCTCCTCATGTCTTTAGTCTTTGTCTTTCGCTTTTCTTAGTGATCCCATATAACCTAAAAATCTTATTTTAATAATGATATTGTTTTCACTGTTATCTTTTGATATGGAACATCTCCTGGATTGACTGGCGATGTCTTATAGCTTAGCTATAAGCTTGTCATAAAATTCCGTGTTACATGCACTCTGCTTAACATTTGTTCGTCGATGGTATTTTATCACTGTTTAGTTTTGTGAGTGTTGTGTGAAATAATAATTTGTCTTGTTTTGCTTGAGACACAGGGTGGTGCAAAGAAGGTTATCATATCTGCCCCCAGTAAAGATGCTCCCATGTTTGTCATGGGTGTTAATGAGCACGAATACAAACCAGAGCTTGATATTGTTTCCAATGCAAGCTGCACGACCAACTGCCTTGCTCCACTGGCAAAGGTTATTACTTACCCGGCCTTCTGATATTTGTACTGTACTTGTATTCTATCCTGTTCTGTTGTGGTAATCTTTCTTTGTCTATTGTAGGTTATTCATGATAGATTTGGCATTGTCGAGGGGCTAATGACCACTATTCACTCCATCACTGGTGGGTATAATTTAACTGTACATCTAGCGTTTTTCATTTTTGTGTGTTAAGCGTAACGATGACTTTCATGCTGTATTGCTGCTCAGCTACACAGAAGACTGTTGATGGGCCATCAAATAAAGACTGGAGGGGTGGAAGAGCTGCCTCATTTAACATCATTCCTAGCAGCACTGGAGCTGCTAAGGTGAATAATTGGCGTTCATATAACCCTGTTGATTGTTACCTATATCTGGTCTCCCTCACTAATATATACTCTTCTTTGAGGCAGGCTGTTGGGAAAGTGCTTCCTTCTCTGAATGGAAAATTGACTGGAATGTCATTCCGTGTTCCTACTGTGGATGTCTCTGTTGTTGATCTTACTGTGAGGCTGGAAAAGGCAGCCACCTACGAGCAAATTAAATCTGCCATCAAGTAAGCTTTTATTCTCAAACTGATTCTTATATTTAGCTCTTCTTTTTTTTTTTGGTAGCACCGATATTTTTTATATTAGCTGGAAGATTTTTGGGTTTGCTCTGCTTTTGGCTTGTCTGATTCATTATACTATTTTTCAGGGAGGAGTCCCAGGGCAAGTTGAAGGGAATCCTTGGTTACATTGAAGAAGATGTGGTCTCCTCAGACTTTGTTGGGGACAACAGGTATGGATTATTATCTGGTTGAAAGTTTTTAAATGTGTCGAATTCTCTACCTTGTCTTCTTTAGATTCATATATTACCCAATTTGTCCTTGGTGCTAGGAATTGTATGTTAATTCTTTTTTCTTTTTTTTCAGGTCAAGTATTTTTGATGCTAAGGCTGGTATTGCTTTGAATGATCACTTTACAAAGCTTGTTGCTTGGTATGACAACGAGATGGGTTACAGGTAATTCATCTTGTTTAAAGGTGGTTGTGGCTTAAGCGTTACTTTCCCAGGAAAATTACCAATCCATTGATATCTTCAAAAAAATTACAAGGGGCAGATTGCTAATGCTTGCTTTGTCTTTAATGCTGCAGCACACGTGTTGTTGACTTGATTGTTCACATGGCTAAAACTCATTAAGAATGGTACTGAAATTAGCCTGCGGAGTGCCTGCGTTATATATTTTGCTCAGTTGCAGTCAACTTTCCTGTGAACCTGGAAATTGAGAGTTCTGAATAAATGGTTTCCCGCCGCGTCCTTTGCGTTGCTGTGTGAAGCTTTAGTTTCTAAGGTCTTCATCGTTTTGGTTTCCTTGACATTTCTTACGATATCAGACGGTTTTCGTCTGTCCTTTCTGATCGCTTGTTTCTTTAATATTATGGTAGCCTATTGAAAGAATTTAACTAAAAATTTCGAGGCTGTGGTATGTGGAATATATTGAAGCTATATAGACCTTGGGTCGATACGAAACACTTGAAACAGGTTGAATTATTTCAGTTCCCTTTGCAATTGCGTCGATTGCTATTATTGTTTTGGCCAATTAAAGTGTCAAAATGGAATATGGGTTTTGTGCATTGTGATCCGATGTAGATCACAAGTTGGGTTGGACTTGACCTGGGGTGAAATCCCGGGGTCCTACGTACCACAGTGTGGATCAAAGTCCACGTAGTTCGAGAGTATACGGCAGGCTAATGATAGCCAGAGGGGGTGGTGTGTGTGCTATGTGTGAATAGAAAAGCTAGGGTTTCAGAAGTGTGTACCTTGTAAGGGGTTTACCCTATTTATAAGCGTACCTGGGCCCTATCTTAATCAGTTAGATTTGTCCTTTATTTTAGGGATATTAAGATATGTTTTTTTGAATAATCTCCTCCTTCCATAGGCAGTTACCATCATGATAGATATTCTTGATAAAACCATTCCTATTTTTAAGGAAGCAGTTATGAGCATAACTGAAGCCATTTTGACTGGGCTTTTTGGTTATTGGGCTGGGCCCATTTATGAGATATTCGTAACAGTTGCCCCCCAGCCCGGTTGTTCAGGGCTCCGAGCAGTCGGGATGTATTTGTCAGGTTACGTCCTGTGTTCTAGTTCATTTCGCCGTCCTGAAGCTTTTGGTTTCTAGTTCTTTCTTTTTCCGAGGTCGGACATTTTTGGTCCCTGGGCTACCCCATCTGTCATTAATTTGCGTTCCGGTTTATGCTGGTGGGACGCGGGTGCCCCCAGCCCGGTTAACGTGGGTCGCATTCGTTTGCTATCCCGAGAGAACATTAATGTTCTATAATTTTGATTCTAGGCCGAACTCCTCCCATGCCTCCTCGAACTTTCCTTCTTTATTGGTGTCGGATAGTATTGATATTTCTACCTGGTCTTACTCCCCGTTTACAGGTACTTTGTCCAGTTTTTCGTGGATCGGGACTTGTTTGTCCCCAAGTTTGAGATTGCATGGGGAGTTAGGTCAGACGACCGGGGTGTATTCATGTGGTCGGCCACGTGAGCATTTCAAGCCGGGATCATTGTCCGCCTCATCTGTTGATTCAACGTTCGTCTTATCTTGAGGCCACGAGTGTCATCATTGCCTCCTGCTGATTTGATGTTTACTAGCCGGCCTCTGAGTGGAGCAACTGCCCCACTATCTTGGTTTTCGTGTTTGCTTAACATCAGCATTAAATGTGCACGCCTTTTAACGTCTACGTCACTATTCGTGTATGGGCCCTTTGGGCCTTTGGCGGTTGAGTTTCCTAACTCTCATCCGCCTGCTTGCTTTGTTTATAAGAGCCTTCGACTTTCCTCTTCTATTTTGAAAACCGCCAAACCTTGAGTTTTCTTTTTGAGAGAAACTTGCAACCAGTCACTAGTTCATTTTCCTCAGATTCCCAGTTCTGATCTTCGTGGCTCGCGCATTTCCTCTTCCCTTAATTTATCTCAAACCAGGTATTTTCCTTGTTTCCTTCTCTGGTTATTTGGCTGTGTTCTTCTCTTTCTCTATCTCTTGGTCTTTCTTTTTTCTGGGTAGGTTATTGTGAGTTCTTTTAAGTTTCTTCCCTTTTGAGTTCTGGCTTTTGCTTTGTTCTTGAACTTCTCTGAACTTCTGGTCTATTCAATCCTTTTTCTCTGTCTCTGGGTTCCGGTTTCTTGTTTAAATTCTATCTTCTCGGGATGAGCCATCAAGGTTCTCCTCCGCCTTTTAATCCAAATGCTTTTTCCCCGGAAGAGGCCGAGCTTATTCAACGCATGCCTCCCCGGACAGCTTGGTGGCTGTACGGGAAACCTCTGACCGAAGAACAAAAGAGGGAAAATGTTCTCCGTGGTTATGGCGGAGAAGGTGGTAGTCAACCAGGACGGTCTGGTCGGGTTAGGGGAAGGGCTCGAGGTCGGTCTGAGTCTGTAGAGCTCGAAAGTCTAGGCCGGGGAATTGCTGCCACTAGGGTTTTTTCTTTAGAGTTGCCTTGGGAAAGAGTAGGAGGGAAAATCCTCCTCTACCCGTTTCTTCCTTTCCTCAACGAGCGGAGCCCCTCATCTCCCTTAACCGGCCTATCGGCCCGTGCGAGGAATGTTCCTGGCTGATATCTGAAGCTACGATGGTTGGCCGGTCATGGGAAGCTAAGGAAATAGCTTCGCGATGTCGGCATATCCAACCGCGGGTTGTTGAAGCCGTTTCTACCCGTCCCGCTTTACTACCTTCAGGTATCATCTTCCCCGTTTTTAATTTATTTTTGTTTTGCCTTTTCTAGGTAGTATGTCAACTTCTCCCCGTCATGTCGAGGATTCCTGATCCGTGGAGTCAGCGGCCGCCTGTATTCCACGTCATCTTGCTGAAAAGTATAACTGGGTTGCGACCGGGGTGCTATCCAGGCTCTCGAAAGCCACGACCAACCAGATCGCCGAGCTCCCATTAGGGGACCGGGATCATTGTTCTTTATCTCTTCCCGACCCTTCTGAACCGGTGTGCATTGCCCGGGAAGGGAATGAGCATTCTTTTTTCTTCTTCTACCTAGATTTCGTTAAAAAACTCGGCCTTCATTTTCCATTTACCAGGTTTCAAGTAGATTTTTTAAACATTCTTCAACTGGCCCCTACTCAGCTTCACCCTAACTCCTGGGGTTTCATTATTACATTCGAGTGGCTTTGTCGATTTTTAAATCATACCCCCACCACCATAACATTTTTTTATTTTTTTAATATGCAAAGGGCTCGTCAACCCGGGGAACCCGAAGAAAAGAGGGGTTGGGTTTCTTTCTGGGGGAAACCGGACAAGAAGCTTTTCCATGTGGCAACCGACACCTGGACAGGCTTCAAGGTTTCTTTTTTCAAAGTTAGTGCTGAACCCGGTCATAAACCGTGGTTTCTTCAGGGTGTCGATTCCAGCTCGATGGAGCTGCTGTTTCCTCTGTATTGGTCTAAAACTCACTATGACCAAGACCAGAACATTTTTGCATCCTCCGACGATAGCTTAGAGCCAGCCGAGGTTGAGACTGTAATAGCTTTGGTTGACCATGTGGCCGAGAGGGATGTCATTGATTCCCGGATTTTTATCCGACAGTTAGTGGAGGAATTGTACCCACCGAGTATGATTTCTGTTGGTTGTTTGTTGTTCTTTGGATTTTTTTTAATGCCTCTTGTCCTTTCTGATGTTCGTTATGTTTTTTGTAGTGCCTGACATGGGGAAGGCCTCTTTTCAAGAACTGGCCGAGAAGCTCCGAGCTAAGGCCAAAAAGAAAGGGGAGTCCTCTTCCCAGAAGAAGGCTGTGGTTGCTCCTTCGCCTGCAAAAACTACTTCTGAGAAGAGGGCTGCGCCCTCTCCGGCCCACACAGAGCTCATTCCGCGTAAGCGATCGAAGTCGGTGGCAACATCATCGATTTCGGTTGAAGAAGAGAGTCCGGCCTTTATCCCGGACGCCGGTGTTGCCACAAGCGTCCCTCCTCTTCCACTTCCTGGCAAGTCTCGCCTTCACTCGCGAGGTGAGGTATGGACTAATGGGGTCTCGGAGGAGCTTATATATGCGGTGAAGCCCCCCAGCAAGTATTTCAGTGGTGAGGCCTTTGCCGACTCCGACCTCGATCACCTGCAGGTTCTGCAGGACCATCTGATGGAGACGGCCGGCGTGTTGGACGCTTATGCTGCCGTTAAGCACAAATATGCCAAAGCTGCAGCCGAGATTGCTAAGGCCCGGATTGAAAAGAGAGAGGCCGAGACTAGGCAGGCGGAGGCTAAGGAGGCGCGCCTGAAAGCAAAAGAGGCTCAGATCAAGGCGGTGGAGGAGCTATCAAAGGCCCTTACTGAAAGGGATCGGTTCTCCGCCGAACTTGACGCCAGCCAGGCTCGAGAAGACACGCTGAATGCCTCACTGCACACCTTGCAGGGTCAGTATGCGGGGGTGGTGAAAGACCTTAATCTCGCTCACTCTGACCTCGATGCTTCGAAGGCCGAGCTGGTGGCGTCTGTTACCGAGGTGGATAAGCTGGAAGTCTTGGTCGTGGAGACGGCTGCTGAAGCTTTCAACCTATGCCTGGCCCAAGTCCGAACTCTGAATCCCGATATTACGATGAATTTGGACGCTGTGGATTTTAGAGCTTCGGTAGAGGACGGGCAATTTATACCAGCGCCGTTTTCTCCTCCCGAAGAGTCTGAGCATCTCACGGAGAATGACCGTGGTCAAGTAGCTGAGGAAGATGCTCTGACGACTGACGCCCCTGGCTCCCCTGTGCCTGGCCAAGCCCAAATTTAATGCTGTTCTTCCAGGATCTTTTTATTTTTTCCTTTGATGTGTAGTATTTTTACTTTCATTTTTGTTTTTCTGTAATCTGGGGCCTTTGCCCTCAAAATTAATACCATGACAAGCCGATGTTCCCGGATATTTCTAGCATCTTCAGCTCGTCTATCTTGTCAGTTTTTATTTTCATCCTTTAAACCAAACTCGTGTTTTAATTCACCAGTTGATGAGTAAAGGGGAACGTAATCCGTGCACGAAGCTCGGTTCTTTATTTTATGACTTGGCCAAAGTCAAGATATATTGCGCAGAATCTGCTGGATATTCAATCGACGTTTTAACAAACGGGCCACGTTTATTAATGGCCGGGCATTCTAAACAACAGATGATTTTCAAAAATCATCTAAGTACTTTATCTTGTAAAGTACCTTACCGAGATGGTAGCCAACTGCCACATGTTCGGGCCCTAATATCCTTTTTGAATAGGAGCCTAAACATTTCGACCTGATCAGGATCTTTTATGGCAATCTCACACCACCCCAGGGGACAGTTCCGATGCATCGTAACGTTTATAAGACTTGTTGACAAATCTTATCATGACAAGGATCGCGAAACCCAAGTCTTTGTTTAATTATCTAGCCTTTGTCACGGCCTATCTTTGCATTGATTTCACAAGTAATAACTTGGTTGGCCCATGAATTGAACCACCTTTTTTATTGATTGAAATAATCGAGATTACACAGAATTTAAAATCAACGGAAAATACTGCCAAAAGCAAAACAATGCTTAATAAAAAACGGTTCTCGTCACCACCGACATCCGTTGAAATTGAAAAGCGATTCTCAGTCACCACTGACATCCGCTGTGCGCTTATTCCGAGTGTATCCCGGTCTTTAGCTATAGTAAGTCCTTAGTTTGTCCGCGTTCCATGTTCGTTTAATGGGCGTGCCATATAATATCTCAAGGACATAGGTCCCGGGCCCCATTTTGTCTGAAATACGGTAAGGACCCTCCCAGTTTGCTGCAAGTTTTCTGTCCCGGGCATTCTTATTTCCGATATACGCTCTGCGTAATACCAAGTCACCTTTATCGAATGCTCGTGGTCTAACTTTGCGGTTATACTTAGCCGCCACCAGCTGCTTCGTTGCCAGATCTCGGCAATGTGCCGTCGTTCTGACTTCATCGATGAGGTCTAACTCGACTGCTAACTGCTTGCTGTTAGCGTGTTCTCCCTCCTCCATGACTTTGGCTTTCCTCCATGATGTTTGCCCAATTTCAACCGGGATCATGGCCTCGCATCCATATGTCATTCGGAAGGGAGTTTCCTGGGTCGAGGTTTAGACACTAGTTCGGTATCCCCAGAGTACCGGGTATAGTTCCTCGACCCAGTTACTTTCTGCATTGGTCATCCTTTTTTTGAGCCCGTCAACAATGATTTTGTTGGCTGCCTTGGCTTGCCCATTAGATTGTGGATGCTCTACCGAGGCGAAATGGTGCTTGATTTCTAGCTCGGACATCAACCTCTGGAAGCCTTGGTCAACAAATTGAGTACCGTTGTCAGTTACGATCTCGGCAGGAATCCCGAACCTTGCAACAATATTTCTTTCGAAGAATTTTTGTATTCGAGCGACCGAGATGGTTGACAGTGGTTCGGCCTCGATCCACTTAGTGAAATAATCCACCGCCACCACAAACCATTTCAGTTGCCCTGCGGCCGGTTTGAACAGTCCAAGGAGGTCCATACCCCATTTAAAGAATGGCCACGGAGCCATGATGGTCTTCAACTCGGTCGGAGATGGCCAAAGGATCCGAGCATGTTTCTGGCAACTTTCGCATGTCCGTACATGCTCTCTGGAATCCGCGACCATTGTCGGCCAGTAATATTCAGCCCTTAGGGCTTTCCGGGCTAACGCCTTTGCCCCCATGTGTTGTCCGTTTATTCCTTCGTGTATCTCTGATAGCACGTACTCGGCCTCTGCCTGGTTTAAACATCTCATCATTGGGGATTGGAGCCCTTTTCGGTACAGTTTGGTCATCGACCACCATGTACATTAACGCGGTTCGTGCTACCTGCCTTGCTTCCCCGGGATCGTCTGGGCTAACTCCCTTTTCCAGGTAATTTAAGATGGGCTTTCGCCAGTCTTCTGCTGCTGCGATGACCATGATACATGTGGGCTCCTTCAGACTTTGTTGTATTACAGTCCGATTATTTCCCGGGTTCCTGGTGCTTGCTAATTTGGAGAGGATATCAGCCCTCGCATTTTCTCCCCTGGGGATGTAGGTGACTACGACCTCATCGAAGTTGCCATTGCCTCTCTGACTTTCCCCAGATACTTGATTAGCAAGGGTCCCTTAACTGTGTATGAACCGTTGATTTGGGCTGCAACTAGTTGAGAGTCGGTGGAGAGATGAACCCGCCTGGCCCCATTATCTTTTGCCTGTGATAGCCCGACCAATACAGCCTCATACTCGACCTGATTATTGGACGTTCTGAAGTGCAATTGCAGGGAGTGTTCCATGGCGACTCCTTCCGGGCTTTCGATTATGATCTCGGCTCCACTTCCTTTGGCGTTTGACGAGCCGTCTACAAATACTTTCCAAATGTTAAGGTTGGCTTTCGGGACTACCTCTGTTGGTACCAGCTCTGCAATGAAGTCGGCTAAAGCCTGGGATTTAATAGCATGCCGAGCTTTATATACTATGTCGAATTCGGACAGTTCGATAGCCCAACTAGTCATTCTTCCTGCCAAGTCAGGCTTATGGAGTATTTGGCGTATCGGCTGACTGGTTCGCACAATTATTCTATGCCCCTGGAAGTAGGGACGTAATCTCCTCGCGGCAGTGAGGAGCGCAAAGGCCACCTTTTCCAACCTTTGATATCTTAGCTCAGAACTTTGCAAAGCCCGGCTTGTAAAGTAAATCGGTTTCTGTTCTGTCGATTCTTCTCTCACCAGGGCGACACTTACTGCTTCTGGGGCCACGGATAGATATAATATCAAATCTTCCCCAGGCTCAGGTTTCGACAGCACTGGTGGTGATGACAGGCATTTTTTGATCTTGTCAAACGCGACTTCACACTCTGAGTTCCATTCTCCATGATGTGCTTCCTTCTTCAATAACTTGAACAAAGGAAGAGCATTTTCTACCGATTTCGGTAAGAACCTTGTCAGCGCGGCCAGTCTGCCAGTTAACTGCTGTACCTCTTTTTTGTTTTTTGGGGCAGCCATATTGAGGACGGCCTGACATTTATCTGGATTGGCCTCAATCCCCCTGTTTGTCAACAGGAATCCGAGAAATTTACCCGCTGGTACTCCGAATGCACATTTAGCTGGGTTAAATCGGATTCTGTGATCCCGGAGCTTATCAAATGTTTCTTGCAAATCCTGGATGTGGTCGGATCGCTTAACTGACTTAACGATCATATCGTCGATGTAAACTTCGACGTTCCTGCCGAGCTGTGCCTCAAACACTTGATTCATCATCTTCTGGTAAGTAGCTCCTGCGTTCTTCAGCCCGAAAGGCATGACATTATAGCAATAATTAGCTTTTTCCGTGATAAAAGTTGTTTTTTCCTGGTCTTCGGGATGCATAGCTATTTGGTTATAGCCGGAATACGCATCCATGAATGAGAGCAGCTGGAATCCCGAGGAATTGTCCACCAGTTGGTCAATATTTAGCATGGGGTAAGCATCCTTGGGGCATGCTTTGTTGAGATCGGTGTAGTCGGTGCACACCCTCCATTTGCCATTGGGTTTCTTGACCATTACCACATTTGATAACCATGTGGTATACTGGATTTCCCTGATGAATCCCGCATCCAACAGTTCTCTTACATGCTCGGCTAGGGCTTTCTGTCGGTCCGATGCAATCTTTCTTTTCTTCTGCGAGACCGGTTTATATCGTGGATGTATGGTCAATTTGTGACAACAGAACGCCGGGTCGACACCTGGTAACTCCGAAGGTTTCCATGCGAACACGTCCTTGTTCATCCATAACAGTTTTTTGAGCTCGATTTTTTCTTGCTCAGCAAGCGAACTCCTGATCTTCGTTATTTGTCTGGGCTCCTCTCCTAGTTGGTAGTCTGTGAGCTCTCCATCAGGCTCTGTTTTCATCAACTTTGCTTCTCTGACATCCAGCTCTACCACGTTGACCGAACTCGGCGCAATTGGCGCTGAATTTTGAATTCCTTTCTGCTGCGAGCTGGATGTTCCGGGTTCATTGTTTTTAACCGTCGAGAAGTAGCATTGCCGGGATTCCTTCTGATCACCTTTGATGGTGACGACTTCATTCTTCCGACTTACCATTTTCAGTTTCTGATGCTTAGTTGATATGAGCATGTCCCAACTATGAATAATTGGTCTGCCTAAGATTATATTGTAGGACGAGGGGAAATCCGCTACAATAAACTTGACTCTCTCAATCTTAAAGGCTTCTTTAGAGCCCAAGGTCATTTTTAGCTCTATACACCCTTTGGGACTTGTATCCTCTCCGTTGAACCCGATTAAGATTGTCCTGCACGGCTTTAGATTTTCTGGGTCGAGGTCCATGCGCTTAAAGGCGTCCCACAGGATGATATCCACTGCACTGCCAGGATCGATGAATATCTTCTTTACGCGGCATTTTCCCAAGAGGCCGGTTATGACCAATCCGTTTTGATGACCCGGGATTACGTCCCTCAGATCTTCCTGAGTAAAGAACAACTTAGGAGGCTCTTCTGTTTGCGATGGTTCCAGCTTGAAGGTCGGTCGTCCCCTGATGGTTAAGACTTCCCGAAGGTATTTCTTCCGCTGATTGGCGGTATCGCCGCCACCTCCGTAACCTCCACTAATGACATTGCAGTCAAACTCTGCTTCCGGGAACTCGTCCTCATTGTCGTGCTTTCTCCGGCCTTCGTCCAGCTTTCTCCTCTGGGAGACCGAGGTTGTACTCCGATCCGTCTGCTTGCGCTTGGCTTTTTGCCCTTGTGTTTTGATAACGTACTGACGTAATTTTCCATCTCGGATAAACTTCTCAACCGCATCTCTAAGGTCTCAGCACTCATCCGTTGTGTGCCCGGGTCCATTGTGGAATTTGCAAAATCGTGTGCGGTCCAACTTACCCTTGTTATAAAGTGGTCGTGGTCGCTCCACCTTCCTCATCTCGGTCAAGGCTACCTCTCTCCATAGTTGCGAACGAGGGACATTTAGTGGAGTATATCTCTCATACTTCCCCTCATGCCTTTGTCCTCGTGTTTTTTGGTCCGAGTTCCTAGGTCGGTCTCTTGCTGCCTGGTCCTTCCCTTTCGGGGGTGGGCTTTTCTGTCTCTCTTTTCCCGACGCGTAGGCTATCTGTATCTGCTCGATGTCCAGATATTTTTTTGCTCGTCTATGGAATTCTTCCAGCGTCTTGGTCTCGCCAGATATGACCGATCTCCCCATTCTGGATTCGCTATCTAAGCCCGAGATGAGCAAGTGTACGTGGACGCTTTCCGTTAATCCCTGGATTTGCAATGCGGCAGCCTTGAAACGATCCAAATACTTCTGAAGGGTTTCACCGGGTTGCTGCTTGATTCTATCCAGCGTGTAAACCGACCTGGGCTGTTTTTTGTTTGTCGCGAAATTCAGTAGGAACTTCTCGCTCAGGTCGTTGAAGTCGGTAATGGACTTGGGAGATAGAGTCCGGAACCAAATTTGAGCGGCTCCTCGTAACGTTGAGGTGAACAGCCTGGAAATGATCGGCCCCTTGAATCCTCGGACCAACATCTCAGTGTCAAAAGTACTCAAGTGTGTCTGGGGATCCTGACTTCCGTCGTACCTAGGGAGGTCGGACGTATTGAATTTCCTTGGGTACTCAGCTTCCATAATTTCATTTGAGAACAGGCTGTTGTTTTGTCCTCTGTCCTCATACCACATCTTGTACCTTCCGGAATCTGGCCAAATTCCCTGATTGTCCAAGGTACGACTGTCTTTCCTAAGCGTCCGGGCTTGATTCTCCTGACTCGCATCCCGGTGATTACTTTGCTGAGAATTTTTTGTTGAAACTATTCAGCATTGCCCGGGATGGTCCGCCTGTAGGGGATCAACAGTTTGGTGATTAGTTTCTTTGTCCTCATTCTGCTGATCATCCCGGCGTTCCTCCTGAAGAGGGTCTTGTAAGTGTTTAAGGATTTGGTTCATCACCTCGGTCATATGGTCAATCTTTTGATTCTGAAGATTGTCGCGTTCTTCCACATTCTCGATTCATTTCAGCATTGATTCAGCAATGTTATGTAGGAGCCGTATGTCCGGACTGCCAATCTGAAACTTTGTTGAGGAACCAGCGTGGTTAGTATTTTCCAGCGTTTGGCCTACTCGTCCATCTTGAGATGGGAGGTTCGAGTCCGGGAGCTCTTCAATTTGTTCCTGATTAACGCCTTGAACGTCCTGCTGTTGGGTCTCGCTAAAATTTTGTTCCTGACCTTGCTCGTGTGCATGCGGGTGGCTTTTGCTTCTGGTATTAGCCATCACGGGTCACGGGAATAAGACTTTACAGTCCCCACAGACGGCGCCAATGATCCGGTGTAGATCACAAGTTGGGTTGGACTTGACCTGGGATGAAATCCTGGGGTCCTACGTACCACAGTGTGGATCAAAGTCCACGTAGTTCGAGAGTATACGGCAGGCTAATGATAGCCAGAGGGGGTGGTGTGTGTGCTCTGTGTGAATAGAAAAGCTAGGGTTTCAGAAGTGTGTACCTTGTAAGAGGTTTACCCTATTTATAAACGTACCTGGGCCCTATCTTAATCAGTTAGATTTGTCCTTTATTTTAGGAATATTAAGATATGTTTTTTTGAATAATCTCCTCCTTCCATAAACAGTTACCATCATGATAGATATTCTTGATAAAACCACTCCTATTTTCAAGGAAGCGGTTATGAGCATAACTGAAGCCATTTTGATTGGGCTTTTTGGTTATTGGGCTGGACCCATTTATGAGATATCCGTAACACATTGTAATGCGCCAAATAATTTAAATTTTTTTAAGATTGGACCCTTAATCTTTTAATTATCGATTTGATCCTTTTGTCTCGAATTGAGCTTAGAATAATTATGCCACTATAATTCAACTGCCCTGAGTGGTGCTCAGTTGAGCTGACGCGGGTAGTCAAATGGGTCAAGGACTATCGCTAGGAACGCTATTTGTTTGCGCTCTGTCCTTACATAAAGGGTAGTTTGTTTCTACTGGGTAATCTATGATTACTGAGGAATCATGATTACTAGTAACTACAGAGTAAAATAAGATTACTAGTAATTATAAAAAAGTTGTTTGGTAAGTGAAAATATTACTGGGTAGTTTGGGTCAAGATATCTGAATTTATGTTCATTTCCCTGGTAATTCAGGAATAACACCTTTTTCGTGGTAATCTTATTTGCTAAATTTACACAGAGAGATATTACTAAGTAATTTGAAATTACTCAGTAATTTTTGTCAATGTGCTCTACCAAATGAGGTATTCATGGATTACCTGATAATGTTTCCCAAGTAATCTTTGGATTACCCCAAAACAAACACCCCCAAAAGGTCTTTCTAATCAGGATTTTAGAAGAAAAGCTAAAATTAGTTTAAAATATTTAATAATAAATATGTAGAAAATATAATTTATTTTAAAAATGCACTTATTTATGAGTAAGAGATAGAGTAATACTAAGAAAATGAGAAAAGAAAATGTATGAGGAATAAATGATGTGAGAGTAATTTGGGGTAAAATGGACAAACATAGATTTATTATTCAAACCAACACTCATTGAACACAATTAATCCTTATAAAACGGGACAGTATCCATGTAGAGAAATAAAAAGCGTACGTTTTACAAGTGTAAGATCACTTGAAATAAGTTAATCTAAAGACTCAATTTTGAATCCCCACAAAATGCTTGGTAGGTATAAGATTGATATGATATTGACATATTTTACCAACATTAGAGAAACAAAAATTGAAAAATTGGATCATGGAATCAAAACCCCTCCCACATCGCCATCTTCGTGGCACACTATTTTAATTACCATGTTTCAACGGAAAATTACATCTCAAAATTAATACTTCAAGGTTAGTTAGATTCTCAAAATTACTACTCTCTCCATCATTAATATTAGATATATTTACCCAATTTGATTAGATTAAGGAATTTATTTAATTTAGTTAATATGACATGTTATTTTTAAAATACCTTAGTTATATTCTTTAATTTTCTCATTCTCTAATTTCTCTCCCCTCTTTGATTATGGTAGAGAAAGTATCAATAAAGATAAATTAGAAAAAGATTGATAAATATAAAAATTATCTTTTATATTTAAGATCATCGAATATGTTTTATATCAATGACTAGAAGAAGTATTATAAACAAATTATGCAAGCATGTCTTACACAAATAATCCTCTTGATCAGGATGAGTGTCTTACAAATAATCCTTAGTAACGTGACACACAATTAAACCAAAAGAATGAAACGGGTCGATGAGATGAATATAGTATACACAAAATAATATGAATATCCTACTGATCAGTTCATCATAATTCGGAACTCTTCAAAGCTGAGGACGCCATCGCCATTTAAATCGAACGTATCAATCATGAGTTTGCATTCTTTAACGGATTTGGATTCTCCCAACTTGCTTAGCATCCTCTTCAAGCTCTTGGGCGTTATGAAGCCAACACCTTCTGCATCATATATTTTAAAAGCTTCTCTCAAGTCTTCCAACTTCTCTTCCTCTCCTACTCTCTCCATTAATCCCACCAAATCCTCTAAACTCAACAGACCATCGCCGTCCGAATCCAACGCCTTTATTGCCGTCTCTGCTTCCTCCAGCCGTATCTGCCCTCCCATCTTCCCCAGCCGCCGCCGAAGCTCCTCCGCCGACACCTTACCGTCTCCGTCTTCGTCCAAATATCTCACCACACCTTCCAATCCTGCGGGTTCCCTCATACTCTCTCTCTCTCTCTCTCTCTCTCTCTCTGTGTTCGTGTGACTATATAACAGCACAAGAACGAAGCGATCTTGAATTTATACTTCTTATGGGGAGAAATACATATATTCAGTGAGTGAGATGATTTACAGAATCGAAGTGAGAGTGTGACTAAACCCAGAATGGATATGGGATATTTGGAGGTGATGGGGCTTTTATAGTTGAGGCATGACGTGTTGAAGGACGTCTAGCTAGAAGATGATGCGAGAGTTCGAGAGCAATCATGATAAGGAAATCACACATTGGACTTCGTGGTTCTTGGAAATCCACTTGTTCGTGTGCCAATGAAAAATTTAAGAAGAAGAACAGAAATGGATAACGCGTACGGAACAGGACGGTTGGAACCGTATAAAACGATAATAACGGTGAGACAGTAAGACGTGTCTGTCGGCGGAATGCAAGTTCATAGGGCGTCTACGGTGATTTAGGATTTCTTGTCTGTAATAATTAATTAATTGTGTCTTAATACACTTTATTTAATGAAGATGTGGACACGTGTCTTATCATTATATCTCCACCTGGTCAGCGGGATTAGTCAGCAAGTGGCAATAGAGGCAAAAGAAAACGTCACCTTCAGGTGGAAAGTCAGCGTAGAGACCGAATATGCATATCTAAGCGAAAGATGGAGTCAGGGCGGTGGGGATCAATCATGCTGTCTCAAAATATCTTCTTTTAGTTGTTGTTAGAAAGGGAAAAGGGATTATTGCTATTATTATTAAACATTAGTCCATTCCCTCGCTAACATAAAAGTTAGATAATTAATTTAAGGATAGTATGAAAATTAATTAAGCCATTTCTTTTTTAACTATATGTGTGTGTGATGACAACCCTCTTTCCATATATAATCAATAGGAGATATTTTGATGAAAACATCATAATTTTGTGATAAAGTGGATTGAGGTATCATATTTAAGTTTAAGGTAAACCTTTTATCTAACCCTTATATTTAGGACTTAGGGTGATATATACTATTTTGGTCTTTAATGTAAGACCTCTAAATCTAATTTGAGTATATTAAATAAGCTAAATAAATGACTTAATTATAATTTTATGTACCATGATATTTTTGAAGTACTTATAAGTAACATTAGCTTATATATCAGTTTATAACTTAAACAAATTAGTTTAGAAATAAATATTAATATTGAGATAAAAAAAAAAAAAAAAAAAAAAGAAGATCACACGACAACTAGATCCTAAAGGTGGAGAAGCATTTATCAGCATTTTTTTATGCAAAAAGTTGCATGTTTGATCCATAGCAATGCATGCTCGAGTTCCTTCACAGAAGGATGACAAAAAAAATCTATAGGTGTGTGTGTGTGTAGATTGGATCGTCTAATTCAATTAGTTGGAAAAAACGGCTTGATGTCTTGTTATGATTTTACACACACACACACACACATTACTAAATTACATTTTTGCATATCTACAATATATTATAAGCGTTGAAAAAGAAACACTGATGAGAAAATAAGCAGCAAATATATACACACATCATAAAACTATAAATTGTAAAATCATTATACATTATATATTAAAGAGCATGTGATTCCCCATGTGTTACATGGATTGATAGTAACTCAACCGATGATGCGACAATGTCTTTTGAATATTTTCATTTTGTAGGTGCCTCTCTTTCCTTTACTTGCAACAAACCTGTAGGAATCTCATCAGAAAACACGGAAGCGTATTTAACTGATTTGATGTAGGAAAATAAGAACCTTCATCGTTTTGATTACCTGGAAAGATGAAACCGGTCTGAAAGCCTCTGCACGAACAGTTCACGAACAATCCTCGTCCGCTCTATGACCGATCTTCCAGACTATCTCTCGAGTAGGATGGGGTGGGTGTATGGGCAACCGTTCAGATGATGAACGTCTGCCTCTTAGGTCTATTTCTGATGAGCTATCCTTCTAAGGCACAGCAGGAAAAAGTTAAAATATATAGAGTTAAGTGCAAGACTTAATATAACCCTAAGCCTCATGGGCTTTGGTCTCACTAAAGCCCAATAGGGCTTAAGTGACTAAGAGCATATATCCAACAATCTCCCACTTGCTCTTTTAAGTTACAAACTTGAGTTCGTAAACCCAAGATCATGTAGTCCATAAGCCATCATCATCTGATTATATACCCCATCCCTTGTATCGAGCTAGCCTGGGGATCTATCATTTGTCATTCATCAAGGCTCATGATAATCTATAGAAGATTATCTAGTTCGGTGCTACTCCACTAAAAGCCCGAACGTGATCTCCAAAATTAATGACACTTATAACATGTATGTGCATCGCCCCTTTATAGAATGTCTATAATTGATTGACTAGTCTTCTGTAACCCAATCAATTATTTATTCCCTTGACTTTGATAGTTTCTCTAATGGATTACATGCACTGGCCAGTGTCTTCAATATCCAAGTACCGAAACATATCAAGGGGACATTTCCTATAAATTCTATGTTGTTTATCTCATAAACACCGATAACCAAATAGTCTCCATCCCAAAATATCAAGTTATTGGCCGTCATATAGATCAAACCTCACCCGTTGGTAAATCAAAGAATGAAAACTATTTAATTACCCATTTAAAATAAACTCAGGATTTAGAGCAACTACATGACTATAGTTATCTGGAGATTTGATTCCTTATGATAGAAAGAACAACCTTAATCAAATCTCTCCTTGATCCATCCAATGCAAGAATTAACTCACACCAATATTTTATAATGATTCGAACAAAACCATTTCATAAAATATTGCAGCCTAAATAAAGTGCCCAACTTAATTTAATAGCTGTGAACTTATTCATCAATTGTGAGAACCTATGACCATGTCCTCTATGAACGTATCCATATGATCATATACTCCACAATTGATTCGGACCTTAGCGTTTGTAAATAATGTGCGAAATAAATGATAAAACACCTCATTTATTAACATTCAAAAAAATTGCAATGTCATAATGTCTTGTTGAAAAGAAACACAATAACAAAGTGAAATAACAACTACCTAAAGCTATAGCAAATCTGGAATCCTCCTAAGACCCATAGATGTAACATGCCTCTCGAACACACGTTCTGGCAAACTCTTAGTAAAAGGGTCAGCAAGATTCTCGTCTGATGCTATCTTTGCTACCACAGTATCTCCTCTTTTAACTATATCTCGGATCAAGTGGTACTTCCTCTCTATGTGTTTTTGTCTCTTGTGACACCTTGGTTCCTTGGACTGTGCTACTGCACCACTGTTGTCACAGTAAAGTGTGATAGGACAGTCAACACTTGGTATCACCTGAAGGTCCGTTAGGAACTTCTTTAACCATGCAGCTTCCTTTGCAGCCTCAGAAGCAGCTACATATTCAGCCTCTGTGGCAGAGTCAGCCACACATGATTGTTTTACACTTCTCCAACAAATGGCACTGCCATTTAGGGTGTACACATATCCCGAGGTGGATTTTCTTCAGTCAATATCTCCTTGGAAATCTGAGTCTGTATAACCAATGGTTTCAAGACTCCCACTAGAATAGACCAACATATAATCTCTTGTTCTTCGTAGATACTTGAGTATATGTTTAACTGCTACCCAGTGTTGCTCTCCAGGATCGGATTGGTACCGGCTCACTACTCCCACTGCATAGCAGATGTCTGGTCTGGTACATAGCATAGCATACATGAGACTACCTACTGCTGAAGCATAAGGTACCCTACTCATGCGTTCTCTCTGCTCAGGAGTTTTAGGAGATTGCTTCTTAGAGAGATGAATCCCATGCCTGAAGGGTATAATTCCCCTCTTGGAATTCTTCATGCTAAACCTGGCAAGTATTTTGTCAATGTATTTAGCTTGGGATAATGCCAAAACCCTATTCTTCCGGTCTCGTAAGATTTTAATACCAAGAACATAATTGGCTTCCCCCAGGTCCTTCATATCAAAATGCTTGCTCAACCAAGTTTTTATGCCTAACAATACCTCTGTATCATTTCCGATAAGGAGTATATCATCTACATAAAGTACCAGAAAAGATACTGCATTACCTTGGATCCTTTTATACACACACGGCTCATCAAGACTTTTCTCAAAACCATAAGACTGAATGGCTTGATCAAATTTGATGTTCCATGATCTAGATGCTTGCTTAAGTCCATAAATGGACCTTTGCAACTTGCATATCATTTTTTCTTGCCCTTTGGCTATAAACCCTTTTGGTTGCTGCATATAGATTTCCTCTTCCAAATTTCCATTTAGAAAAGCAGTTTTGACATCCATTTGCCAAATCTCATAATCAAGATTTGCTGCAACAGCTAAGAGGATCCGGATGGACTTGAGCATGGCAACTGGCGAAAAGGTTTCTTCATAATCTACACCTTCCCTTTGGGAATACCCTTTCGCCACCAATCTAGCTTTGAAGGTTTCAACCTTCCCGTCCGATCCTCTCTTTCTCTTGTAAATCCACTTACATCCAATGGGTCTTACCCCTTCAGGTGCATCTACAAGAGACCAAACTGAGTTGGAATACATAGAATCCATTTCACGATTCATAGCCTCAAGCCATTCCTGAGCATCAACATCTCCTAGTGCTTCGTCATAACTTGTGGGATCATCATCTTCATCAAAGATGACATCCTGATTTGACTCACCCAACAAGAGATATCTTGCAGGTGTACGAATCACTCTCCCACTACGACTTTGTCGCACTTGATGTTGTGCATCTACGAGGGGGGTCCATATTTTATGGGTTAACAATTTCTGGATGAGGACCCTCATTAAGTGGATTAACCAATTCATGATTTTGTTCTTCCATAAGTTCATCATCATGCTGAACATCATCATTATGCTGAACTTCATTATCATGTTGAACTTCTGGTTCTGTATGTGATTCCTGTGTATGTTCATCAGATATATTTTCCCCTCTTTGAACAACCACAGGAATAAAAGCTGGAACCACCTGAGGTTGCATTGAAACTTGATCTGAGACTAACTCATCAAGAATAACCTTACTCCTTGGCTTATAATTTGTCATATAGTCCTCCTCTAAGAAAGTCGCGTGAGTGCTCACTATGACCTTCTTTTCTTTTGGACTATAAAACAACCAACCTCTAGTTCCTTTAGGATAGCCTATAAACATGCATACTTCAGTACGCGAGTCCATTTTATCTGGTTTCTGTTGCAAGACATGTGCCGGAGCACCCCAAATTCGAATATGATTCATGGAGGGCTTACACCCTTTCCACAATTCTATTGGTGTCTTTGAAACTGACTTGGACGGTGCTAAGTTCAATAGATACATAGCAGTTTCTAAGGCATATCCCCAGAATGAATCAGAAAGAGATGAATAACTGAGCATAGATCTTGTCATTTCTAAAAGGGTTCTATTTCTCCGTTCAGCAACTCCATTCTGCTGTGGTGTCCCTGGAGAAGATAATTGTGAAACTATCCCCTCTTTAATCAGGTAAGACCTGAACTCTCCAGATAGGTATTCACCCCCTCGATCAGATCGAAGAGTCTTAATTTGAACACCAAGATGCTTTTCTGCCTCAGCCTTGAACTCTTGGAATTTTCCAAAAGCCTCAGACTTGTGACGCATCAAGTACACATGTCCAAATCTAGAGTAATCATCAGTAAATGTGATGAAATACTGATACCCGCCTCTGGCCTAGACATTTATTGGTCCACATACATCAGTATGCACCAATTCCAGCTGAAGTGTGGCACGTTTTCCCTTGGCCTTGAAAGATCTCTTTGTCATTTTACCCTCTAAACAAGATTCATATACTAGTATCGGTTCAAAGTCCAGGGATTTTAAAATCCCACTTTTGACCAAACCTTGTATCCTGTTAGAGTTAATATGACCCAATCTCAAATGCCAAAGATAAGTTTCATTTGAAACTTTTCTTTTCTTTGATGAATTGACATGCTCAACATCTTTTAATTCAACATGATTAACTTCACAGGGAATAGGATTAAGGAAATAAAGACCATTAAACTTTATACCAGAACAAATAAAAGAAGATGAACTTCTTATAAAAACTGAGGAATTAAACTGAACTGTCAAACCATGTTTATCCAAACAACTAACAGAAATTAAATTCCTCTGAAATTCTGGAATAAATAAACAGTCTTCTAAAACCAAAGTTTTGCAATTATCAAAAGATAAAATAACTTGTCCCACTGCTTGTGCAGACACAAGCTCCCCATTTCCAAGCTTCAAATCTCTTTGTCCTTCACTTACAGGCAAGCTATGTTTGAACCACTGCAAAGAGTGACAAACATGGTTAGTGGCTCCTGAATCAACGATCAATTTATCATCATGATTCTCCACTAAACAAGCCTCAATCACATGTAAATTACCCATACCTGGTTGTTTCATACGTGGGCAATCTTTCTTCCAATGCCCCTTTTGTCCGCACTTGAAGCACTTGCCTTTTGGCTGCTTCATTGCAACTGTTTTGGCAACTGGAGTACCTAATTTCTTCTTTTTCTTGTTATTGTTCTTTCCTTTGGGTTTCCCCTTAGGTTTCATAGAACCCTCACCAACAAAAAGTGCACTTCCTTGCTTGACTAGAGATTGTTCAGCACTCTCAAGCTCGTGCATCAATTGAGTGAGATCAAGATTCATCTTATTCATATTATAATTCATCTTGAATTGATTGAAGTATTCAGGCAGTGATTGTAAGAGAAGGTCAACTTTCACTTCTTGTTCAAACTTGATACCATGGTCATCAGCCTTCTTGAAGTTTGCTATCATTGTCAGACAATGATCCCGCACACTTCCTCCAGACATCACTGTCTTGGTGACTGCATTCAGCGCATTTTGCCTTGCAGAGCTGCTAGGCGTAGCAAACATGCCATCAAGAGTCTGGAGCATTGTTGCCCCACTCTCAATCATGCTCACTTGCTCCTGAAGGTGACTAGCGAGACTGGCCAAAATATAGCAGCGAACTGCCACATTCACCTTCTCCCATCTTTCCTTCTCCTGCTGAAATTGAGTCCGAATTACATCAGACGCATCTGCAGCAGGCTGCGTTGGCTTAGGGGTAGTTAGAACAAAGTTGAGCTTTTCATATTGAAGAACAATATCCAAGTTAGTTTTTCATTGTTTGTAGTTTGTACCATCCATAGGTTTTTGACTCAAAATAGTAGCTAAAGGATTGAATGAAGACATTTTTCTGAAAAAATGAAAAGCACACTATTTACAAACCATAATTAACAACAAACAAATATATCGCTAGTAGATTCTAATAACTGCTGTTTGTTTATTGTTTAACAATCCATTAGTTATCTTTACAAAGCTTACGATGGGCAAGATACTTGTAAAACCAATATTGTTAATTTGGACCTTCAGTTCCATTGTCAGTGCCTCGATGGGAGGGTTAACAATTTTACCAAAGTTGAATGTATTTAACCATTGTTTACTTTCAAAATTATCTTTAGTGTCCAAGTGTTGCCAACGATGGGCCGTACAAAACTTTACTAAAATTTTGAAAATATTAGGGTTTAATCTAGTGAAATCCAATTTTCCTTATCCGATGGGGCTTCAGCGATAACCATCTCACTAATAAACCCACAATTGGAGCCCGTAGGTTTTAAAATTAAATGCTTAATTTAAAACCTTCACCCATTCAATATTTTAAATTTAGGATTTTCAATTTCCAAGAATTTGTTCAATTTAGAGAAATCATTAGGAATCTAAAATCTAGTCATGTTTGGCAAAATTTGTTTCACATGACCATTTTAAATAACCCACAAATTACTCAAAATTACAATTCTCTTAGGAAATTTCCTAGATTATTTATCTAGATTTTAATTCCACAATTAATTAATCCAATTATTATTCTAAATTTTAATTTAAAATCATAATAATTGATAATTAATTTAATGGTTATCTAGATTTTAATTCCATAATTAATTAATCCAATTATTATTCTAGATTTTAAAATAAAAAATATAATAATTGATAATTAATTAGTGGAAAGCCTAAATAATCTCACATAATAACTATCATACTAGTCGATTTAAGACATATAGCTACTATGCATTTATAACATGTGATTATGCAACAATATGGCATCTTCCTATTCTATATGACATGTTATTTCTAATCATGTTAATCGCACATATAATTCATACTATTTAATAAATAATTAAATAAATAACTTTAATCCATGGCTTTCCTATAAAATTAAAAGATAAAAAATTTTACAATTTTGGAATTTCTCTTTTGTCCAGTCTATGGTATTTGTCCAAGCCCTTTTAGGGTATCCATGAGCCCAAAAGCCCAAAACCCAATCCTTAGCTAAAAAACCTAAGACATAAAAGAGAAACTCTAGCTTTCATTGAAGCCACGCCGTCAACCGAAGTCAGATCATCACCAAACTTCAGGGGAAGGACCGCCACGGAGAGACGAGATCACGGCCGCCGGAACCACCTCAAAAGGAGGTCCCACGCGCCGTCACGGGCATGTTCTTTGACGGCGGGTGAATTCCACGCGCATCCCTTGTGACGGCGCGTGGAGGCGCGTGGATGAGCATCTGAGGTCGGGGTTTTTATATTCTCGCTCGTCTTTCCATTCTCTTTCCAACGATATATGGTTTGTCCAATTCCGAGGTCCAGAGGTCCACGAAAAGTAGCTCGGAAGCGTTGAAAGCTCATCTTCTTGCAATTTCTTGATTTACAACTTTTCACAAATTCAAAAAATTTACATGGAAATTCCGAAAATAAAGTAAAATAGCAAGGAGGAAACCTAATCATATGGGATTAGCCTCCTTGTTACAAGTCAAGAAATACAGGGAAAATCTAACCATGGATTAAAGTCTTTAAAATTAAAACTGGAACCAAATCTAAATTATAAACGAATAATCTTCATGAAATAAATAACAATTATAGAAAAGGATGTCATATTTTCAAGAAAAAAAAAATTCTAAAAGAATCACATGACAAATAAAAGAACATCAAAACTGGGTTCTTTTCCTCATTAACCTGGCTCTGATGCCAATTGTAGGAATCTCATCAGAAAACATGGAAGCGTATTTAACTGATTTGATGTAGGAAAATAAGAACCTTCATCGTTTTGATTACCTGGAAAGATGAAACCGGTCTGAAAGCCTCTGCACAAACAGTTCACGAACAATCCTCGTCCGCTCTATGACCGATCTTCCAGACTATCTCTCAAGTAGGATGGGGTGGGTGTGTGGGCAACCGTTCAGATGATGAACGTCTGCCTCTTAGGTTTATTTCTGATGAGCTATCCTTCTAAGGCACAGTAGGAGAAAGTTAGAATATATAGAGTTAAGTGCAAGACTTAATCTAACCCTAAACCTCATGGGCTTTGGTCTCACTAAAGCCCAATAGGGCTTAAGTGACTAAGAGTATATATCCAACAAAACCACAGATAATTTGTGATGTATCCTTTGGATCTATTTATTTGTTTTAAGAACTAAGATAGTATTCTGAGAACTTTTATATTACCTGAAATAGACTCAATTGTTGTTGTATATGGTCATTCTCATGCAAACATTCTAGCTACTTTACAGTGCTAAAAGAGTTTCTGATTCTAAGGCGAATGTTTGAAACTTAGTTCAGATTAATTAGGATTAGATTTTTCTCCTACAATGTTGCAGATAGGTATGACCATTGGGAATTCGACCAATGCTCCAATCTCTGGACAACCATACCAATCTTCTCATACATACATACGGCTCCTTCATAATATCATCGTATCTGTTATATATGTATGTAGTCCTTTTTTTCTTCTTGTCCATTATCTTGTACTCTTAACTTTGCTAGAGGCATTGTATTTTGCACTTCATTTATAAATTTCTTACATCCTATAACTAGGCATGCCATTAGCCACAAACAGAAAGTTAAGTCTGGATGTACATACAAAACAATTTAAGTACACATTACAATTTTTATAATAATTACATTTTTTACACGCCCTTCATACATTCTGCAAAGTCTGTGGCATGAGAAAGAAATTTAAGGAATATCGCCCTCTATACTTGTCGTGTAGGTTTGTTCGTCACTGAACTTGCTGGCAAAGATCTGAGTCCATCTCATGCATCATGCTAGTAAGATACGGAGGAAAATGTTTACAATACAGAGAAATATTAATTCAGGGTGTATAGAATATGAACAACCCCTTGTAAGATTTTGAAGAAGAAGAAAATGTAAGCAATAACCGACTGATTGAGCACAACAATCTCGTATCGGCAAAGAACCTTCGGCAGAAGCTCATATTCAATTGTTTCACTTCTCTATTCGTCAGAAATGGTCCTAATCAAGCACCAGCTCATTACAATGTTTTCTTCACTTCTCTGATTAGGTCAAATTCGATCATTATCAAGCTAAATTTGGGATCATCATCTCAAAAGTGTTTTTGTATCCACATGGAATTAAAATCCATACCGTGAGGCCGTTGGTGTATAGTAATTTTTTCTATAGTAACAATTCATACTAAATTTGAAGGGTAAGATATGAAATCACACTGAGTTGCCTCATATTTTGTGACAAAAACATTAGAGTTTGGTGATGGTTTTTTAAGAAAAATGACAGAAAAATATAACTTAAACTTCAAAATTCTGTTAACAATAATAGTAATGTGATTAATAAGAACAGTAAAATAATTAACAACTCATTTTTTTAGGAAATTATCTATTTGATATTTTAAAATTTAAATAGTATTTTGTTGAGATTTTTCCTTATTTTTATACTTAGTATGGGGGAGGGAGGGAGGAAAAACTTTTTCGAGTTGGATCTAAGAAAATTAGAGAAGAGTAATTAAAATTTTGTAATTAATTTTTCTTACTTTTGTGTCTTATATCTTTATCTCTTTATAAAAATTTTATAACCCCACTTCTCCAAATCTTCTAAATCTTGCCCATGAAATTTTTTTCTCTCGTGCCCTCCCTCCAAATCCTTCTTACCAAACAAACCCTTAAAGAAATTCTCCAAATACTTGATAACGAGAGGTTTAACTACGAACAACAAATCAAATACCCTGATTTAGTAAAAAAATTCACAGAATATAAATAAAGATTGAGGACTTGTAAGCTAATGACACCAAATTTATCCCTTACATCTTTCTTTAGCGCAAGATTGTAAGTTTAACTCCTTCATGCATATAGTGTGTATTACACAGATAATCCTCTTGATCTGGATGAGCGTCTTACAGATAATCCTTAGGAACATATACACATAATTAAACCAAAAGAATGAAACGGGTCGATGAGATGAATATGGAATACACAATAATGATATGAATATCCTCTTGATCAGGTCATCATAATTCGGAACTCTTCAAAGCTGAGGACTCCATCGCCATTTAAATCAAAGGTATCAATCATGAGTTTGCATTCTTTAACGGATTTGGATTCTCCCAACTTGCTTAGCATCCTCTTCAAGCTCTTGGGCGTTATGAAGCCAACACCTTCTGCATCATACATTTTAAAAGCTTCTCTCAAGTCTTCCAACTTCTCTTCCTCTCCCGCTCTCTCCATTAATCCCACCAAATCCTCCAAACTCAACAGACCATCGCCGTCTGAATCCAACGCCTTTATCGCCGTCTCTGCTTCCTCCAGCAGTATCTTCCCTCCCATCTTCCCCAGCCGCCGCCGCAGCTCCTCCGCCGACACCTTCCCGTCTCCGTCTTCATCCAAATATCTCACCACACTTTCCAAACCTGCGGAGTCCCTCATACTCTCTCTCTCTCTCTCTCTATGTGCGGGCGCGTGATATAACAGCACAAGAACGAAGCGATCTTGAATTTATACTTCTTATGGGGAGAAATACATATACTCAGTGAGTGAGATGATTTACAGAATCGAAGTGAGAGTGTGACTAAACCCAGAAAACTGCATTCTAGTGTTGGTGAATGGATATGGGATATTTGGAGGTGATGGGGCTTTTATAGTTGAGGCATGACGTGTTGAAGGACGTCTAGCTAGAAGATGATGCGAGAGTTCGAGGGCAATCATGATAAGGAAATTAAACATTGGACTTCGTGGTTCTTGGAAATCCACTTGTTTGTGTGCCAATGAAAAATTTAAGAAGAACAGAAATGGATAACGCGTACGGAACAGGACTGTTGGAACCGTATAAAACGATAATAACGGTGAGACAGTAAGACGTGTCTGTCGGCAGAATGCAAGTTCATAGGGCGGCTACGTTGTCAATGTGCTGTTAACCATGTGATTTAGGATTTCTTGTTTGTAATAATTAATTATTTATGTATTCATATACTTTATTTAATGAAGATGTGGACACGTGTCTTATCAGTATATGCCCACGTGGTCAGCAGGATTAGTCGGCAAGTGGCAAAAGAAAAGGTCACCTTCAGGTGGAAAGTCAGCGTAGAGACCGCATATGCATATATAAGCAAAAGATGGATTTAGGGCGGTGGGGATCAATCATGGGTGTGTCAAAATCAAGGTTATTAAAATCGGATCGGTCTGAGCCGGTCGGGATATTAGGTCAAGGGTTAGTGGATCAAACTGGATTCAAACCGGAGCTAAATCAGTACCAAACTAGTAAGAAAATAAGAAAAGTAAGGATTTCAATTATTAAATGAAATTACAAAAAATCCCTTTTTCATTTAAATAATATTTCAGAAACTTGAAAATTGAGTGATGTGAGTAGTAGACGTGTCATGTCTAGAGTCTCAACCCCACCTAGCCTTTTGCCATTGTCCTTTACAATTTACTTATGCTTTGTCCATACTCCATATTATATATATAATATATATAATTCTGTTATGAATATACTTATTATGTGGATGTCCATTGACTCCCGGTTTCCAAATATTAAAAGATGATATGGGACCCACGCATAGTGATTTACTATTTGCATAGTACCACGCATAGTAGTTTACTATTTGGTGGGACCCGCACACAATTATACAATCACTCACGGGATGTTTAGGTTTTTGGGGAAAACTACACCAAATGACCCAGAGGTGGAAATTACACTAAAGTCCCATTTTTCTTCTATAAATAGAGGTTTTCTGTAACTGTTCATGTATTTGAATGAAATGAGAATCTCTCTCTCTACTTTATCTCTCTAGAACCTCTGCTCTTCTTCTTATTATTTTTATCAGTTTTATAACACGTTATCAGCACGAAGACTCTACCAAGGTAAGATTTTCTCACCATCTATTTCATATTTCAATTTTATTTATCTAGGATGATCTTAACCATTATATGGAATTAAATATCTATTCTTACCGATTATTTTAACATCGGGTTCCATGGTTAAGATTTAAGATTATTTACTATTTTACTACGGTAAATAGTAATTTACTATTCACAGTAAATTTACCCCTTTTTCAGTAATTTTTACATTTTATTCATTTGACTCCTATATGGAAGTCTAGATTAATTTTTCTGTAATTTTACTTTATTCACTATTTATAGTGAATAGTAATTTTACTATTCACGGTAAATTTCTATTTTATTATTTACAGTAATTTATTTATGTTTATATATTCTTCCCACTTTCTATTCATTTATTTCATGGTGGCGTCATTAAGCTCCATTTGTAATTCTTTACTTACTGCTTTATTTATTTATCTCATGGTGGCTATACTAAGCTCCATACTGACTTTACTAATATTTAGTTTTATGTCACTAACATTTATTTTATTATTACTAACATTTATTTATCTTTTATGATAGCACATTAGTATATTTACTAGTGGGTTCTATTTATTTATTTTAACATTTATTTATCTTTTATGGTGGCAACATTATTTATTAGTGGGCTCCATTTATTTATTTTATTTTACATTTATTTATTCTTCATGGAGGCACACTAGTATCTATTAGTGGGCTCTATTTATTTATTTTATTTAGAGTTTATTTATCTTTTATGGTGGTGACATTTTGTGGGCCCCATTTATTTTATTTTAATTCTTTACTGCTTTATTTATCTTTCATGGTAGCAACACTAGTATAGTGGGCACCATTTATTATTTACTGCTTTATTTTTCATGGTGGTAACACTTGTATAGTGGACTCCATTTATTTATTATTTATTTACTGCTTTAAATCCCTTTCCCTTTTTATTTTACCGTTTTCTATATATATATATATATATATATATATATATATATATATTTACATTTGCATATGCATCTTCTTTCTTATCTTTGGATGAGATAGGTCTCGCTGTGAGTTTACTACCATTCCTATCTCATCTTCTTTTTATTTATTTAGCACGTTTATTTCCAGTCATTTATTTTATTTTTATTTATTTATTTACTACTTTATATAAATCCCCCTTCCCTTTTATTATTTATGGCAACAACACTAATATATACATATTAGTGGGTTCCATCTATTTGTTTTATTATGCTTATACTTTATTTATCCTGAAGATAAACTGTTAAAAGATCATATATATAATTATGAGATCAAAATGCCATAGAGATATGAAGCATAGATTGGCTTGAGAGATGAGGCATAAATTGGCTTGAGCCTAAGAGGCAAGATAGATAGATTGGCTTGAGAGATGAGGCATAAATTGGCTTGAGCCTAAGAGGCAAGATAGCCTTAAATTCAGAGGCAAGATTGCTTGAAGCCAAGAGACAAGTTAGCCTGATAACAAGAGACAAATTATGAAACAATATTTGATCCATAAATTTTGTATGTTATCAGTTGTATAAAGGCCTCAAAATTGTATATTTGGCATTAAATATTCCCTTAAATTATGAGACAAGGGATTGTATGATCATGATTGATATTATAAATAAATATATTCAATTTGCTATTGTAGTAGCAATATTGTGGATTAATTTCTTGCCATGATCAAACAAATCAGTGAGTTATGGATCATGAATTTTTATCCAACTTCATTCCCAGAAGTGAATAAAGAAAATATATTATTATGGTTGTTATGTGATTTATATGATTATAACAATTTTTATAAATACGAGAAAAGAATATTCATAAACAAAATAATTAAGCAAAAGGAAATATTATTTCAACAAAGTTTAATTGCGAGTGGCTCAACATCATTACAAACTTTAATCATCTCATTCTGAAGATATTTAATGTCTTCTTCTTTTGCTTCTCTTGAGATGGGATCCAGATGAGGCAAAGCTCTTCGTAATATCGAGATTTGCGTCATAAGTTTCTTGAGCTTCTTGTGTGGCCACTCAGTTAACCCTCCTTTTTTATAGATTTTTTGTATGGTGTGAGTAGACATATTTAATTGTTTACTCGCTTCATCAAGGGTTAAGTGAAAATAATTTCTTAAATCATGGAGCGTTGTTTTCTTTATTCTTTCTCGTTGCTCCATAGATAACCTATATAATTCACCCTGGTTAAGGGATGAAGTATCATAGGGTATACTTACTGCAGGTTGTTTTCCTTTGCCTAATGAGTGTTCAATATTGGTTTGAAATGAACTTCCATGGAGGTTATTTGGATTTATAGCCCATTCCGAACCAACACAGAGAACCTCATGATAGGCTAATACAGGATCACGCATCAAGATATATCCTGATGCTTGTAAATCTATACAATACTGTGTCAGAAATTGTTTGATTTCTTCAAAATTTTTCTTTGTGAAATCAAACATTGGAAGCCTGTCAGTATTATAAGATTTATCCTGTACTTTTTCAAATAAAACAGCATGGGTAATCATACTTGTTCTTCTTCCGTGAACTTCAAGTTTATGGTACTGGAGTTTGTTGGTATGTATGATCTCTCGTAAAACATGACAACAACTACATTCCAATAAGCTAGTTGTTGTTAATTGACTTGTAGTTCATGGCTGGCTAGTGGTTGTTGGTTGGCTAATTGTTATTGGCTGGCTAATGGTTGTCGGTTGGCTGATTGTTGCTAGCTGGATCGTGGTTGATGGCTGGCTGGTGGTTGTTTGCTGGCTTATGAATGCTGGCTCATTGATTGTTGTGACTATTGGTTGAATTTGACTGGTAGACTCCATTAGTTCAGCCATAGTTCTACACCTTTTAACAGGCCTCCTTGATGAACCTGCTTCAGTTGTACCTTCATTCCTTCTAAATTGATGAAGAACATTTGTTCTTGGGGGAGAAGTAGGTATATTTGAAGCAGAAGGAGGAATAGTAGAAGGAGGAATAAACATCTCAAAAGGATTAGGAGATAATAAAGAGGTAAATGACAGGTTTGTCTGATCATCATACAACAAAGCATCAAGTAATGCTGTGTCAGATGTATCAGAAACTGGGATAAAATTACTTGGACCTGCCATTGCAATAATATACGCGATTAGAAGAAAAATGATAAGTTAGTATATGGTAGTGAATGTTATCAGATGCTTGAATGTTTGTGAGGCATGTTCGTTTGCCTTCTTCTATTTATAGCCGAATTAAATCCTATTGAATCTCTGCAGATATGCGCAGTCCTGTTGAATCTTTACAGATCTGCACCCTGTCAAGTACGAGCTTAGACACTTTTTGACTATATATGCATACGACAATTCCACAGTGATACATGTTGCGCCTGTGATTCCACAGTAATGCATCTGTGATTCCACAGTATTTTGATAATTTCAATGATTTTGTATTTATTTGATTGTTGTTTCTGGAAAATTGAAATTTTGTTACCAGAAGTAACAGAATAATGCATTGATAATGCATTTGTGGAATTTTAATGATATCTGTAGAAATAGATATCATATATGGAATATTGTATGAAATTACATGAATTAATTTCTACAGACTCATACTTGAGGGGGAGATTGATATATATCAAGTGTGAGTGTTTTTGTGTTAATTTTCTGTGAATGTTTGTGTGTTGATTCCTCCAAGATTGATATTGGATTTGATGATAAATTATATGGAATGTTGGCATGACTTGTTTGATCATCCGAGTCATATTATGTGCTGCTTGTTCTCAAATAGATATGATTATGAAAATATTATTGGAAATGGATCTCTGGAAATATATTAAATTGAAAGAGTACATATGAAATTATTGATCTGCAAAGTTTGCAGTGATGATTGCAACCAGATGTTTGCAATATATTATGCGCGCAATTTCCAGATTGAATGATCCATAAATCATGTATTAAAGTATCTATGAATGGATAGATCAATGATTATGAGAACATTGTTCATACGTGTATATTTGCAGCTTATAATCCAACAAAATTCTCCCCGTAAAATTTGGCTTTTGGTCAGGAGCCAGAATAATTCCATCTTAAAATGTTTTAAATGTGCAATGATTATTAATCTACTTCAATGCACATAGATGGATATACAAAGATGGATATACAAAGAAAATTGATGATTTGATGAGGGGGAGAAAAATAAGCAGATTGGGTAAAGATTTACTAGAATGTATTATCATTGGCTCATATTGATCATCGTACAAGGAATTGTGCACTAAAAGTTCAAAATGATAATTCAATTTCAGAGTTTAGTTAATCGAATGCTAGAAGCATTTACTGACCTAAAGAAAGTGACAAAGTCACATATCCCAACTGTAAATGCTCCTATATGAATTGTTATAAAGCACGCCTGAAGCGTTGCTGGTCCATCGGTTATAAAGATAAAAATCCTCAAAAGAGAAAAGGAGCTATAAGAATATAGATGATCATGTTGAGGATAATTAAGAAAAGCTCTAGAAGAGCCATCTCCTGAAAAGATGTTATCTCCAGAAGAGATATTACAAGTAAAGTGTATTGTGGTCCAAGAAGAGACCCAGATATTTACATTATGAGATCTCAATAAATTATGAATGAAATCCGATGGGATTGAAAATGAAGTCGACGTTAATAATATCTATGATAGCATATGCTGCAATGAATGATAATGAGGATCATGAGCCACAATATATTTGTATGTGCTAGAAGCACATAAGGCGCCAGAAACACATATGTCCTAAAAGGACTCAAGATGATAGTGCATATAGCATCATTATCTGAATAAACATTTATTGAATTTCTATATGCACATATATATTTATGAAAAGATTATTATGACTTTATTTGACAAATTTAGATCTTGCAGGTATATAATGAACAATCAGATTGGGTGTTTCTAACAGAATATTTGATGACAGAAAGTATAATATGCTCAGAAAGACATTGAAGCAATGTGGTCATCAGGGGGAGAAACACTGATGTAATCAAGAGGGGGAGACGATACACGCTGTACTCTTTTTCCCTTATCTGGGTTTTATCCCACTGGGTTTTTCCTAGAAAGGTTTTTAATGAGGCAGCACTAGAAAGTGTATCAATGGATGATGTACTCTTTTCTTTGGCTAGGTTTTTATCCCACTGGGTTTTTCCTAGTTAAAGTTTTTAACGAGGCACATTCATAAATGGACATCCAAGGGGGAGTGTTATAAATATACTTATTATGTGGATGTCCATTGACTCCCGGTTTCCAAATATTAAAAGATGATATGGGACCCACGCATAGTGATTTACTATTTGCATAGTACCACGCATAGTAGTTTACTATTTGGTGGGACCCGCACACAATTATACAATCACTCACGGGAAGGAAATCCGTGAGTGAACAGTTTAGGTTTTTGGGGAAAACTACACCAAATGACCCAGAGGTGGAAATTACACTAAAGTCCCATTTTTCTTCTATAAATAGAGGTTTTCTGTAACTGTTCATGTATTTGAATGAAATGAGAATCTCTCTCTCTACTTTATCTCTCTAGAACCTCTGCTCTTCTTCTTATTATTTTTATCAGTTTTATAACAAATTCCATTAATCAGTCATTACTTGTAATAAATATTGGTGTACGTTTCCTGAGCACGTGAACTTCAAAAAGTTGCTTTTGTTTCCTTTTCCATTGATCACTCATTACTCATTTATGAGTAATAAATGCTTGTAGCTCAAAACTTTAGCAACTCCCACGGTCTCTCACGGTGATGGAAACCATGCCATGACTTGCTTTGTGTCGCCTTTTCCATATTCATTTACAGCATTCATTATTTTTCGGCCAAACCACCCATAGGTTTAGAAACTGCAGAGCCTCCTTCCTCATTGATCTCCTGCTATTTTTGAGGGGAAAGAAGCAGTGGTCACTCTGGTCTTCCTCCTCGTCGATCTCACCGGCGGTTCCTTGATATCCAGTGGCCTTTTTTCTGGTTTCTCCCTCTCTGCTCATCTCTCTCTTTCCACCCTTTTTTTCCATGTCGGAGGTCTGCAACAGGGAGCTTCAATCAATTTTTTTTAAAAAAAAACCTAAACCCGGTTTCTACTATAGACCAGACCAGCTCCATGGCCGGTTTTCCGGTTTTCAGTCTGAACCGGTCGGTCTGGTCCGGTTTTAATAACCATAGTCAAAATATCTTCTTTTAGTATTTATTAGAAAGGGAAAATTGATTATTAGTAGAATTAAACATTACTCCATTCTCTCTCTAATATAGAAGTTAGATAATTTATTATATTTAAGGATATTATGAAAATTAATTTAGCTAGTTATTGGTAATTATATATATTAAAAGACAACCCTTTTTCTATGTATAATCAATAGGAGATACTTTGGTGAAAACATCATAATTTTGGGGATAAAGTGAATTGAAATATAATATTTCAATTCAAAGTAAACCTTTTATCTAACCCTTATATTTAGGACCCGGAGTGGTATATACTATTCTGATCCTTAGTGTAAGACCTCTAAATCTAATTTGAGTATATTAAAAGACTAAATAAATGACTTAATTATAATTATATGTGACATGATATTTTTAAACTACTTATGAATAACATTAGGTTATATATTAATTTATAAGTTAAATAAATTAGTTATGAAATAAATGTTAATATTGAGATAAAATTAAGAAAAGATCATACGACTCTTAAACTAGATCCTAAAGGTGGAGAAGCAGTTATCAAACATTTTTGGCTCAACCCACATTTAACACAACCTTAAGCCCTTTTTTTATGCAAAAAGTTGCATGTTTGACCCATAGCAATGCATGCTTGGGTTCCTTCACAGAATGATGACAAAAAAATCTACACACACATATATGTAGATTCGATCGTCTAATTCAATTAGTTGGAAAAAAAGGCTTGATGTCTTGTTATGACACACACACACACTAAATTACATTTTTGCAGATCTACAATACATTATAAGCGTTGAGAAAGAAAAACCGATGAGAAAATAAGCAGCAAATATATACACAAATCGGAAAACTATAAATTGGAAAATCATTATACATTATTTATTAATGAGCATGTGCTTCCCGTGTGTTGCATGGATTGATAGTACCTCATGGGTTATATAATTCAACGGATGATGCAATGATGTCTTTTGAATATTTTCATTCTCTAGGTGCCTCTCTTTCCTTTACTTGCAACAACCACAGATAATTTATGATGTATCCTGTGAATCTATTTATTTAAGAACTGAGTTAGTATTCTGAGGATTTTTATGTTACCTAAAATAAACTCAACTATTGTTGTATATGGTCATTCTCATGCAACCATTCTACTTTACGGTGTTAACAGAGTTGTTTCTGATTCTAAAGTGAATGTTTGGAACTTAGTTCTGATTAGGATTAGATTTTTCTCCTACAATGTTGTAGATAGGTATGACCATTGGAATTCGACCAATGCTCCAATCTCTGGACAACCATACCAATCTTCTCATACATACATATGGCTCCTTCATATTATCATCATATCTGTTGTATTTATGTAGTCCTTTTTTCTTCTTGTCCATTATCTTGTACTCTAACTATGCTAGAGGCATTGTTTTTTGCACTTCATTTATAAATTTCTTGCATCCTATAATTAGGCATGCCATTAGCCAATAAACAAAAAGTTAAGTCTGGATGTACATACAAAACAATTTAAGTAGACATTACAATTCTTACAATAATTACAATTTTTACATGCCCTTCATATATTCTGCAAAGTCTGTGGCGTAAGAAAGAAATTTAAGGAATATTGACCTCTATATACTTGTCCTGTAGGTTTGTTCCTCACTGAACTTGCAGCCAAAGATCTGAGTCCATCTCATACATCATGCCACTAAGATACGGAGGAAAACATTTATAACACGGAGAAACATTAATTCAGGGTGTATAGAATATGAACAATCACTTGTATGATTTTGAAGTATAAGAAAATAGAAGCACTGACCAACTGATCGACCACAATGATCTCGTATCGGCAAAGAATCGTTGGCGAAAGCTCATATTCAATTGTTTCACTTCTCCGTTTGTCAGAAATGTTCCCAAGCACCAGCTCACAACTATGTTTTCTTCACTTCTCCGTTTGTCGGAAATATTCTTAAGCACCAACCACAACATCTTCTTCTTGCCCGTGACTTTGGCCAGAGGGAAATGTGTTAAGGGATAATATTTTATCTTTACCATCAACAAAATTTTCTACACCCGTGAGCTAGTGCTTCCAGACATGAGATACCTCATTAACTGTGATTCATACGTGAGACCAGCTCACAACTTCACAGCTAAGAGGAATAAGACGCCTCATTAACTGTGCTTCAAACATGTCAGATGGGAAAGACATATCTTGACATGAAGTCACGAGCATATATGTTATGTACCGGGTAATATTTTAGCCACAATGTTATCCCTGACATATCTGAATCATCAAGTCAGCTATTTAATTCACCAGCTGAACCATGAGGTAGATTAATTAATTACCCTTCTGAACTTAATATTTGATCTTGAATTAATTATTATTGACTGCATGTTCCATTAATTAGGTTTCATATATGTCAAAACTTTGGGGAAAATTCTTGCTGGACCTTATTTTCAGTTGCTTAAAAACTACCGTTCAATTGTTTTTTGAGCGTTATACATAGCTGTCATCAATATCCATACTCCCCTGGGTCAGTAGTGCTTTGTCATCTCTCAAGTATTAATTAGCTCACCATCAAAGCTTTCTATTTGTTGTTGAGTTGTCAGATTGCAAGATGCAATTCAATTTTTTTCAACCAAAACAGTAAAGCCCAAAAGCACTCTGACTATATATTGATGAACAAAAGACGACAAGCATGCCTCTAAAATCAGATAAGCATTTTGACCATGTTTTTTATCTTCTCATTTATTAGGATTCGATGTCTTGCACAAAATGAACTCCACTTTATTATTGTCAGATGGCAATCTGAAGCCAATATGGAAATAATACAGTTCTCTTGTTCTTTTTTGACTAACTAAACCTAAGAGCTTGTCTCTCACTCTCAACTCTCAATGCTACAGCTCACACACCCTTGACTTCATAACTACCAATGCCTTCCTGCAATAGTTACAATTAAAAATGATTCAAAGGAAGAGATTGTATGTTAACCTGAAAGTTTTGCACTACTAAAAGGTACCTACATACAAGGCTCTGCAACAATTATAGGGCATCAGTTTAGAATATGATAATCCATAAGATAAACAACCACTGTACATATTGCATTCTAAGCAAAAGGTTGTGGAGATAAAAAATCTGGATAGCATAAAACATGAAACATAGTGGAGTATGTCAACCAAACAATATTGTTATTCATTCAACAAAAATTACAAACTCAAATACCTAGAATCATATATTTGCTACCAACAAATGTCACCAAAGAACTTAATATGCAGGCATGAGTGTATAACTATATTTGCTACCAACAAAGTAACCAATGAAATTATTAAAACTAATAAACTAATATACCAAAAGTTAATCAGATATTCAGACCACCAATGGCATTCATGATTATTGTCATTTATAATCAATTTTTATTGTTAGTTGTATAATTGCTTTTTTGTTTAAATTCCTTTGTTGTTGAACCCACAGACATCTGATTGAAACATGGGTGAAGAAGCAGTCAACTTAAAGTGACAAACTACACTATAAATGATCATGATGAATCAAGTGTTATACAATGAAAGACGATGGGTCTACCAATAAAACCCACAATCAATTATCTCATCTCATTCCCAGATCTTAGGATAAGGGGCCAACAAATTATCCAAATCCTAGGATCAAGACGCCACTAAATGTTGCATATGGAGGGGGGGAAATCAGCATAGAGTAGCGAACACAGTAGTAATAAATTATCCAATGAGATATAACTCACTCATAATCAAAATATCTTTCATATGATAATTAAGTCAAGATAAACTTGTATCAACAAAACTTAACATGGTAACTGACATTAACACACCTTGATTTTTTACCTGCTTTATAACATTAACTGGTCACATTCTCATATTTAAAGAGCCATTTTCAGAAGTTCCATGTGTCTCTCCTTTAATTGTATTTTTCTTTACTTCTTGCTTTTGAGAAAAACATATTCCAATGACATTTAATGATATTGCTTTAGTGGAAAATACAACTTTGGCCGTGATTTAAACTGGTTAGCACATCACCAGTATTATAAGCATTGAAAAAGAGACAATGACGGGAAAATAACTTTTGGGATACAAAGGTGCAAGCACTTAAGCGAGAACGCAAACAAAGGACAAGACAGACAAAAATAAATAAGTTTTGCATATCTACAATAGATTATAAGCATTGAAAAAGAAACAGTGATGAGAAAATAAGCAGCAAATATATACATACATCATAAAGCTATAAATTGTAAAATCATTATACATTATATATTAATATTACATGTCATAATTAATTTTTTTAAAATTATACTTTTGAAGACATGATAATCTTTTTGCTATTGAATATACTCATAGCATGATAACAAACAATACAAAGATTAAACTCATCCTCTGAATTTAATTTTTAAAAATGATGCTTTAAAACATACTACCTCTAACGTTATATTTAACATAATCCAGCCATTAATACATAAAACAGTGTCTCATCCTTGCAAAAACAAAAACAAAAAGGTCTCATCCTGGTTGGACCAGTTTTAAATCACTGAATAGAAAAGTGGTTTGGTGGCTGGTACGGTAGTACCCTTGCTTGGAAGGAAGTTTCCATGCTAAATTGGATTTGCTGCAGGGGCGTTCAAAAGTCAACCCATTTTCAAGTCCAGTGGACCTGAACCATTACGCTCCAGGTGCCTCTGCCATTTCTTGTTCCACCGTGTTGGGAGTGACAGGGTTGTAGTGGTAATGAAGTTCCCCAACGTCATCCCCGGTCAGTTTCTTCCATCCATTTGGTCCCACATAATAAACTAAAATCATATGGAAGTCATAAGTCAGTAAAGATTGATTCCATATGTCAGAACTTGCAATGCAAACTACAACCTATGAATCTAAATTAGTTGGTGGATGACAGTCAGTGATGAGCCATAATTTCAAAGATCACTAATTTCAGTCACTAGTTTACAAGAATGAATCAAAGCAACATGAGCCGGACGTGTGCATCAGTGCATGTATAAATCCCATCTTTTGTTGGGGGAATTTTGAAGAGTGGGAATGTTAGAGAAGTCCGTATATTATCAAAGGGGAATCAATGAAAGGGGAGGATAAAATACCACTAGCGACTCCGCCACTAGCCCCATCACGGAATGTTGCATGATAAATTGATCTCCGCGCCAATTCTGCAGCTTCTTCAATTGACATGTCAAAGCGGTACCTAGTAATGCAAGGACAATGTTGACAATTCAGCAGTAGAGCTAAAGCTGACAGATAGTTGAACAGAAAAGCTAACGAACCCGCTGTCCAATACACCATAAGCATATGGTGACCCAGATCCTACAGAGAAACGGGTTCCTTTCAATCTTCCCCCTTCACTGTCGACATAGTACAGCCCAGGACCCTGAAAAGAGATATTCACTTGTTAGACAATTGAATTTACAAAGCAAAACCTATTTAGTTAGTAACAAGAACATGTGATTTACCGTCTCATCCCATCCAGCAATCATGGTTCCCACAGATAACCCCATTCCTCGGTAGGAGTATAAAATATTTGCTAGTAGTTTTGAGGCCCCTGTAACTGAAATTCTTCGCTTATTTGCCAATTCATGCAGCCGACACTAAAAATAAAAGGACAGAATTAGGGACATTGTTCATGAACATATGTATAAAAGAAAATCCCATCCTGGAATCGAAAGCCATGAAAACTGTTATGACCAAGGTAGTCAAGATTGCGATTTTACTTAAGATCGAAAGGGGGAAGTAAGATCATAAATCGTGGGATTGACACGGATTATAAAGATCTTACTTTTTAAATTTTAGTAATAATAAAAAATATATAGGCATATAAAATAACATTTAACTCACAACTTAATCCTAAAAGACAATTCAATCTTTAAATAAAAATATATAGCATTCAAACTAACATTTAATGAGTCCTAAAAGACAACTCAAGGCATCAACTTGAACCACAAATACAAAATACCAAATCACCAAAACCAAAACAAAATACTTCAAATCTAATCTATCAAAGCAATCGGACAATATCAATATCAATAAACTGTTGAAATCAGAAGTCACAGAACATGCAGGCCGAGACAATAGAACTCAGAAATTAATTATTAATTTATTATCAATATCAATAATTCCATATCAGATCGAGACGCCACTATCAGACCGAGACGACAGAACTCAGAACACTGTTGAAAACAGAACACCCTGTGATCTCGTCATCTTCGGAATGATCTCGTCTCCGCATCTTCGAATGGACTTGCGTGAGTTGCGTCTCACGGCGCTAGACCTAAAGCTCTGGTTGTCTTCGGATTGGGTACTCAAGCTCCATTTCGGATGGACTTCTCGGCCTCTACTTTGTTTTTATTCAAAAAAACAAAAAACAAAACAAAACTCAAATCCCGCAATGTGGGTGCGACGTCGCACCACAATTGGCGCTACAGCAGCGATGCTAAAATGGAGCAAGATCGTCAATCCAAAACGATGGTACGATCCTACAAGTTTCAGCGGCAATCCAGCACGATCTTCCACAAGACCAATCATGCAGGAGAGCCGGGACGTTTTCCTCCCAAAAACACGTAAACTCAGCGATCTTACGAGTTAACTCGGCGATTTTGACTACCATGGTTATGACCCAAACAAATACTTCTAACCTTTGATATATTAAGACAGAAATTACAAGCAAAAGTATGATTAAGAACTGAAGCTCATTACATACACAGATAGAACACTTCACTGTTACACTGATATAGAGGAGGGTATGATTACAAACTCAAATATTGTTCCTGCATAACAAGGATAACAATTACAAATTTAGAACACAAGAGATGACAATGAACAACAACAACAACAAAACCTTATCCATTAGGTGGGGTCAGCTACATGGTTCGCTATTCACATCATCGCATGACATCATTGTGCTCTGTTGAAAATCACACCCAATAAACAAAGATACAAATCACACTCACAGACACAACTCTCACAGCAGGACATAAAGTCCAACAAAAACACAATATATTGCCACTCTTTGGAGAGTAATGGCACTCTTCACCCAAAAGGCCAAGCCACACTTCAAAATTTTTCTCTCCCTCTCCTGCTGAACCAAAGGGAACATATATAGACGCAAAAAGCAACTTTCACACTCCCCAAATTAGCCCTCCCATAGAGTTTGAATATATCCACCCCATAGCTAACCTACTTATCTAATTCTTTCTCCAAAATAGTAAGTCAAAGGTCTGACCAACAAAAGTACCTTTTCCTTTTTTATGTATTTTCCTGAGTTTCTAAAAGTGATCCTAACAAAAGATGAGCAAGCCAAGCACACTAAACTGAGGAATGACTATAGTGAAGTTCTTGCGTCTCTTTTGCTTTGCCTGTACTGTACACGTGGGAAGTGGTTGGTCTGTATGTTATCTGTTTGGTCTTTGACCTTACTTGTACTGGGTTGTCTTATGAGATGGAAGAATTCATACTATTCCGGTAAAAAACGGGGTGACAAAATAGTTTTTACCTCAGACACAAATAGAAGCAAAAATTAAATAAATAAATAAACAGCCCAAAGTTAAACGACAAACAGAAGTGAACACAATATAACCAGAAAAACAATTTTCATGTTTTCAACTCACAGCTAGAGTTGCTAGTGAAAGACCCTCCAATTGAAGGAATAACATAGAAGGCCATAGAGTGTGTAATCACATCAATTTGCCAATCCTCTAATTGTTCATTGCAAAATTAGCATTAGCACAGAGAAGAAATAGCAAAGCCATTTGATATGAACAGATATTAAGGAGTAAAAGAGTTGAGAAAAAATATTTGATAAGAGTTATCTTAACATGAAGCAATCTTTTCCCATGTTTCTTTCTTTCTTGAGTAAGGGTGCCGTGGGAGTCTATCACAATTTCTACTAAACTGAGGAAAGCAAAATATCCCTACAAGAATTCAGGACATGAAGCCAACATGCATTCAGTAACATAGCAAGTAGGGGTCCTGCATCATCTTCCTCTAATTGAAAAAATAACCGTCTTGGAATCAAATACTCAAAAGCAAAACAAGAGGTAACGAAGATCACATGATAAGTCTTTTATGCCTATAAGGGAACTAACTCAGGAAGGTATAATAAATAAGCCCCGAAAAAAGAAAAAATTTCAGAAACTAATTTCAAAGATAAGTTTCATACAGTTCATCACACCCAGCTCATGGTACCACCAAATATGCACCTGTGACCAAAGTATCTTGGACAAATTCAAACTTTTATTAGAAATGAGGGAGAAATAACAGTCAACACCTTCAACCTTTGAAAGTCCCTAACAACAGGCAAGAATTTCTCTTCATTTCATTCCCTTAACATTCCCAACATGAAGCAAACCAGCACTTAATTTATTCTGTGTACTTCCTCTTTATAGCCTAAGCAGCACACCTGGACAAATAATTCTGAGGGAATGACTATAATGTAAATGAAGTCAAATCATACGATTTATAACTATTATGTAACAACGACGGCAAAATAACTTTTGGGATACAAAAGTGCAAGCACTTAAGCAAGAAACTCAGCAAACAAAGGGCAGGACAGACAAAAATAAAAATATTTGATATAAGTTGAATGCATTACCTTGACCCCAAGATTTCTGTGCCAAAATTGGCAGTCTGCAGCTCCTCCGGCCATTGTCCCAAGCATATAAGGATTAATTTCGATGATTTTCTTCACAGATTGAGATGCTGCAAATAGGTAACAGTAAACCAATGGACTCATAACTAAATAGAGTAAAGATGAGATAGGAGTTACTTACAGATATAACCCCCCATGCTAGCCCGAGAATCGGCAGCTACCATGACCCCCTCCTTAAATATAAAAGCAAGGGTGGTAGTACCCTTGGCGGGCTTCACCATCTGAATAGCTTCTTTCTGGAAGCCGTCAAACTATCACAAAAAACAAATAGACCTTCATTAAAAGCATGATTATTCAAGTCGTTGCAAAATGTACAAGTTAAATCTGTTGCCTTCGACTATAAACTCTAAAAATAAATTGGAAACACTTTGCAATGAAGAACTAAAACACGGAATATTCAAATTTCAAGCAAATAATCAAGCACTCACATCAGTTGAGTAGGGGAGCTCAAATGCTGGGGCAGCCGAAAAGTCTCCAACGATGCCATCGAGGGGTTCAATTTGAGTAGAAAACGATTCAAAACCGCTGGTATCAAGCTTCATGACTGAAAACCTAACCAAGAAAAGAGAAAATCATGTTATTTTCGTAAATCGTTTTACAAATGAAAGAATCAATATTCACAATCCATAGATTACGAACAAGGCATACCGGTAAAGTTGAGACGAGTGTAGTCGGGATTGATCGAGGCGCAGCGAGAAAAAGAGAAGACGCGAACCGATTTTGATTGCGTTGGCTTGAGAGGAAAGGCAGGAGTAGCCTATTGGGGTTTTCACATGGTCAAAGTGGAGAGATAATCGATATTCCCATTTTCCACCAGAGCATCGAGCTCATTTTCCGGTTAAAATAATAATGCAAATACATAAATAAAATTATTAATTGTTTATTGGTGCATTATAAGAAAGCTATTTAAATAAATACCAAAATCTAAATCTAGGTCTATACTTTCAATAAATTCTTAATCTGGTCAAGAGGCCATATTAGAAATTTTTAAATTTTATTAAAAGACTAGAATGTTCATCTCTATAATTGAAAAAGAATATCGAAGGTAGGTGTAATGATTATTTCAACTAAATTTAATTGAATTTTTTCTTAATAAAAAATTGAAAAATTAAAATAAAATATTACTTGATAAAGAATCAAAGATTTATGGAATTTTCAAATACAAGTTAAGATTAATATTACAATTTTGCAAATCATGTTCAGGCTGATTAATACATCTTCAATTTTTCTTTAGGAATAGGGGACTTGTTATACTTTTAATATAAGGAGACTCAGCAAAACAAAGAAATAATAATCTTTTAGATAGTACTCTTACATGTATAAAATATATAATATCTTGTTCATAAGGCCAAAAAAAAACAAAATATATTGTTCATTATTCAATTCATTCACTTATCATCGTTGTTTTTGTTTAAAATTAAAAGCATGGTCCTTGAGATAATAATAGCAAATGATGATTTGCATCCATACTAACCATTGTAAATCTTCAAGCAATGGAGTGGTCACGAAAATTGTAATATTCGCATCAATTAAATTATAGCTTTTTAGTTCTTTGTATTTATACAATGAAAATGTAATATTGACTAAATCTTGGAGAAAAATTGATCAGCCAAAAGTGATATGTGAAATCATAACGTAATCTTGATTTTTTTCAATGATATTAGTAATGTTTAAAGAAGAGAAAATCGCAATTAAATCTTTTTAAAACAATTAAAATAAAATTAGGTATACACATATTTTCAATTTTTTAAACTACATAGGGATATTTTGGTCTTCTAAAAACATTTAGAAATATCTAATGAGATCTTTTAGCCTTATTAAGAATTTGTTAAAAATATAAGCATGAATTTGAATTTTTTATTTTAGCTGGATTTAAATAGAGTTATCCCTTATATTATATTTATCAAAATATTTTTTTTTAGATGACCAGACACTTGCTTATCTCGAAAATATGCATACTTAAGTTAATTGAAAAGAGAAAAATAATCAATAACAATAAAATATTATTCCGCTAGTGAAGGTTGGTTATTGAATAACACAATTCTATTGTGCTTTATCGAAAACTAAATCCTTAGATAAATTATAAACTAAATGATCATATTTCATAACATCATTGAGTGTTATCTTTAGTCTTCCCCTATCTCTTTTAAAATGCTTTATACTGCTTGTTTGATTGACTCTACTCACTAGTACACCCACTGGCTATAATTGGATGTGTTCAAACCACCTCAAACAATTTTCTCCAAAATAGTTGACACTTCAACTTGTTCATATTTATGATCATTATGAATCTTATCTTTTTTTTTTATATGACTACACATCATCTTAATATCCTCATTTTGGCTACTCACACTTTATATCCATGTTGTCCATTTAAAGTTTAACAAATACTACCATATAGTATTGTTGGTCTCATAGCAGTGCCATAAAACTTCATTTTTACTTCATTAGGAATTTTTCGATCAAAAATAATAACTTCGGTAGATTTTCTCCATTTATATCACCTAGCTTGAATTCCATAAGTAACATCTTTATCAATTCACCATCTTATTGTATAATGAATTTCAAATATTTAAACTTTGTTACTTGTTAAATGACTTGTTCTTTCAATTTAACCTCCACATCATTTCTTAAAAAAAAAATCAAATATAAAAATTAATTTTGGTATCTTCTGCCGATGAATATGAATCTTAATTCGGTTAAGATCCAATTTTATTTCAGAAATTGTCAGAAATTCTTATTTTTGTCTTGTAAGTTTTCTTTTTATGCAAGAAGCAATGTTACCCAACCATCAGCATAGTTAATTTTCACTATTAGGTTGACTAATATGATCCACTCACCAGCCACCTCATCATTCTCCTCACCGTACCCGCCCCTCTTCACAGATTCAATCCGCCATGGCCATCTTCTGAGTTTCTTGGCTAAAGTGATCGACAAGATAAGATATCGGTTACAGCCCACCACCGATAAAATGAAGCCGAAGGCAAAAAAATAAGATACAAGATAAACACCTTTCTTCTTGCATTCTATTTTCTCTATGCTTCTTTGGTTACCAAATAGACCATAACTACAAAACCGAGCTTCGATCTTCAGTATCCATCCTTAAAGAAAAAGAAGAAAAAAATAGTGGAATCGGCGGCGGAAGGTCGATGTGGCTGCAATAACTGTTGCTTCTGTGACAATGGCGGTGGCGCAGCAGCTACAGTGGAATTGGCGGTGCCATGGTCATCTTCTCAGTTTGTTGGCTAAAATGCATTTGAGATCCAGAACAGAGGTCAAGAACTATATATCGACCTAAAAGAGGCAAGAACACTTGGGCAAAGCCCTTCAACATTTGTTCTTCCTCTCTAATTGTTTTCACCAACCCTTCATCCCATGAGCACATAATGAATAAAAATGGAAAGATGAATCTGAGAAAAATCTCAGACCTTCGGCGATGACATTAAACTTCGATAGGAAAAAAGTGATGGAGAGGAAGAGTCGCAAAGACCCTTAAATCGCACGAGATATCCCAACTAGCCGGAAATCGCCCTACGCCTCCTCCGCTATCGGGACCCCATCGTTTTCATCGGCGGCACTTGCATCGATGGTCAGGAGTCCTGTCGCCGTCCATCTCAACATCTACACATTAGGTATGATTCATCATTGATTTAGCTTCAAATCGGCTGAGGAAGATTTAAGAAGATGAAGAAGCAAGAAAGGGAGAGAGGAGACAACTTGCGTACACAGTGAGAGTAAAGAGGAGAGAGGTGGGAGGAGAGAGAGAACCGAAGATGATGAAGTGGAGCGAACCACTTTCCCCGCCAAGGAGCCTTTCTAAAGGAAAAGCAGGGGATTTTATCCGTATGGACGAGTGCAAGCCATCAAAATTTAGATTTGGACGGCTGAGATTAATTTTTTTTAGTTTTTATTTTTTTTGCATGAAAAATTTATTTTTTAAAAAAATATTAGTTCAAAGATCAATTTTATTTTAGGTTCCCTATCTATTAAATTTTTTTAAAAAAAATTTGATCTCGACCGTCCAGATCAGATCTGGACGATCAAGAACTCATTCGTACAGATGAGTCCCCTACCTTTTCAGTGGTTCCTGAAGTGGAGAGGTTCAAATATATGATTTAACGGTCAAAGTTAAGGAGAAAGACAACATTGTGATGCTACATTGCACCCAAAAAAAATTCTTGATAAAATTGAGATTTTTTTTTGTTGACAACTTTCATAATAAATTTGGACCTTAACCCATCTTAATTTTGATAGATGCAAATTTGAACACAAGCCGAACTGCCAATGACATTTTTTTCCTCCTTAAGATGGGCCAATAAATTTAAAACTAGACATGTAATTGAACACATTTTTGTTTCAATTGTTTTTTAAAAAAAATTTACACCTCCTATTTCAAATTTAAATTTCTTTAGACTTTTTTACAAAAGTACAAATATCCTGCTTTTTTATTTTAAAGAACCAATTATACTCAGGAAGGAAAATTTGAAAAATTTGAAAGTAATTTTGATCTCTTCTTCATTTATAATTTATGTAGTCCTAAAAAGTTGCATAAACTTTAACAAATAAAACTATTTATAGAAATCAAAAGGCAAAATTACATTCCTGTAGTTACTTGGCTTTCAAAATAATGAATGGAATGTAATTATGACAAAAATTTAAGAGGCAAGTCCTTAAGGACTATGAATATTCCCCTTCTGCCCTCCCCATGCATATGGATGACCATCTTCACTCCAATCACTTCCTCAGGTTTCCTTTTATTTCTCTTCACTGTCTTTGAAGGCTTGGGTTCAGACTTGCCTTCTTTGGAATCTAGAATCATCTCTCATTAGCTCAGAGTACAGATATCTTCCTCTGATATATAGGGGTCATTCAAAATCAGTGCCATCATCTAACACGCCAATTGCAAAAACAAGGGTAAGAGTGAATACTAGATAAATGCATAGAGAAACAAAATCACGCTTGAAGAATTCTCTAAGTCCATAGTTACTATCCCTACACAAGCATATATAGTGATTGAAGACTTCAAAAATAGTTTTTATATCATAATTTACAGTATTAAAATATGCATGTGATATGAGTTTTATCTTGAAACTAGCCAATTCATTACTTGAGCCACCCAAAGTAAAGTAACCAAAGTTTAGGTACTCATCACTTGAGTGCTGGTTCTAAATTCAGCCCATGATGTTTCCATAATCAGTTTGTCAATGGCATGAATCCTCTCGAACTAAGTCTAATCAACTCTAACAACCTTCCTGATTCAATTCTCCTTATAATCATTTCCATCCAGATGTCATTACCTCTATTATAACCCCTCAGATCCTGTTGTCAAGTTTCTTGTATCAATAAACAGAAAGTCTCACTTGTAACTCATCATACACACTCTCTTATCTATGTAGAACAAGTGAAATCCAAAACATTGTCAATTGCTTAAGGTGCAATTATCTCATAAGAATTATTAGCTAATGTAATTGACACCACATTCATTCATCAGCGTCAAGTGCACAAAATTTCAAAGCTGTTCTATATGTTCAAAACGTCATTCCTTTGACTTTTCCTATTGGTCTAGGTTTTGATCTAAGTTGTGCTCATGTTTTTTTTCCTTGAAAATCTCTAATCAAAGGTTCCTTTCACTATGTTGAGCTTATGACAAATAGCCCCAAGTAGTATACGGTTGATATAGGTTATATGTACAACTTACAAGGGAAAACATGATTCATAGTTGTCTCTACAAGCTACATGTATAACCTACAGAGGGATAACACAGTTTACAACTTTTCTCTCCATCATAATCATGTTAGCTTAGAGAGCTAAAAGCCACCATTGATCCAAGTTAGCTCTTCCAGTCACAAGATGTTAGTAAGGGAACTATGTGCTGTGTGCTTGGCCTAACCAACTACATACGTATATATACACATATACATTAGATAGAATTTCTACTTAAGCTATGCTAATAGAATAGAAGTTCACACATTTAGTATAGTCATGCAATCTGGGATAGATCAAGGTATTTTCGGTTTTGTGGCTAGGCTAAATTGAACTCCTTACCGTAAAGGGCTCAAAAGGGTTTGCAGTCTCGAGCAAGACTTGATAGAGAATAAGGGGTTAGATCTATAGTACCATTGAGCGTAGCCTCAAAGCAAAAAATTTATTGATCCATCCCAAATTGCATGGTTAACTACTCTAAGTGTGAGCTTATGTAATATACAAATATGTGGACAATTTTGTTCTACATGCAATGGCGAAAGAGGAATCCCTATTTTTATTTTTTCAAAAAAAATTGTCTCAGAAGGTAACGGTTATTAAATAAAAACTATTATATATTTATATACTATATATGACGGTTGATTAAACCCATCATCATTTTATATCAAATCAATAATGGTTGCCATATAGCAAGTGTTATGTATGCTAAACTTTTATACAACAATTATTTTTAAACCACCGTTACAATTGTTTACTTGAAACTATTATTTATTATAACAGCATTACGCAAAGCACATCTCAATACATAATGGGTGTTATATTATAACCGAAATAATAGGTACGGAATAAATAAGGGCCTATTTGAGTTGACGTTTAAAAAAATACTTTTACGCAAGTTGAGATAAAACTCATTTCATATATTTACCTCGTATACCGTAAATCACGTCGGAAAAGTAGTTTCCTTGATTAATCCAAACAATCACACGGTTCGGAACCATAATTTATGTGCGCCGAATTTTATATTTTCGGAACCATTATATATGACAATTAATAATCATTATATATCACATTTTCTAAAATAGTGGATAATGAATAAAGGGAAAAATTATATGTTTATATGCAAAACTTAATGACATTGTCTTATAACTAGAGAGGTTTAACAACGGAAAGACAAATCAAAATGCCATAACTTTATTTAAAAAAGTATGGAAAAAAAATCAAAAGATCCGCCACTTTTATTTTTTATTTTTATTTTTTTACACATAAAGATCCGCCACTTGAATTGCCCTTCATCGTTGTATATATGTCTGTTGGAATATGATAATAAAAAGAGCTAAAAATCTGCACCAACAAATTGTTGATTGGATTTTGGTGATACGTGGTCTCATTTTCATAAGAAAAAGAACATAAATTTAAATATCGAGAAATACATTTATTAAAACCCAATACACTTTTAAGTCTTAAAAAGTAAAACTTTCATCAATTTTTTTATATTTAAAATAGAGCTAGCAAGCTATATACAGATATGAATGAGCAGTGTTATAAATATTCCTTCTACTGTATATTAACAGATCGAGGCTGGCTCGTGATGATACTTTAATGGGTTAACAAATGTTGACCGCTTGGATTACTTAACTGAGGGGTAAAAATTACCAAGTTTCAGGATACATTTACCCCCATCAACTTCTAAATATCCAAAGATCATGCGAAAAAACTCCAAGAGCATTTAACAATTGACTCTAATTATCCTAGCGGATTTTAGTGCTATATATATGTAAACGATTTAATTGTTGGAAAGAAAAAAAAAAAAAAAAAGAGTTAAAAGAGGCTAACTCATGTTGGCAAGGATCGTAACACGCAACGCTAAACCAAAGGAATAACACAGATCAGATGAATATACATACAAAATAATATATCAACGATCAGATTGTTGGAAAGAAAAAAAAAAAAGAGTTAAAAGAGGCTAACTCATGTTGGCAAGGATCGTAACACACACTGCTAAACCAAAGGAATGACACAGATCAGATGAATACACACACAAAAAAACATGATGAATATATGATATATGTGTGTGTGGTATTTTGATCAGGTCATCATAATTCGGAACTCTTCAAAGCTGAGGACGCCATCGCCATTTAAATCAAACGTATCAATCATGAGTTTGCATTCTTTAACGGATTTGGATTCTCCCAACTTGCTTAGCATCCTCTTCAAGCTCTTGGGCGTTATGAAGCCAACACCTTCTGCATCATACATTTTAAAAGCTTCTCTCAAGTCCTCCAACTTCTCTTCCTCTCCCACTCTCTCCATTAATCCCACCAAATCCTCCAAACTGAGCAGCCCATCGCCGTCCGAATCCAATGCCTTTATCGCCGCCTCTGCTTCCTCCAGCTGTATTTCCCCTCCCATCTTCCCCAGCCGCCGCCGCAGCTCCTCCGCCGACACCTTCCCGTCTCCGTCTTCATCCAAATATCTCACCACACTTCCCACTCCTGCCGGATCCCTCATATTGTCTCTCTACTCTCTCTATCTTTGTGTATGTGTGTGAGATACTAACAACACAAAAACGAAACAATCTTAAATATATACTTCTTTTAGAGTGTGTGTGTGGGGTGTTGGTGAATGAATATGGGTTATCTTGGTGTGGTGAGGAGGCTTTTATAGTTGAGGTATGGCGTGTTATAGGACGTCGAGCTAGAAGAAGATGACGCGAGAGTTCGAGGACAATCATGAAAAGGAAATTTCGTGGGTTCTCAGGAATCCACTTGTGTTTGTGTGCGAATAAAGAATTAAAGAAGCGGAAGAAGTATAGAAATGGATAACGCGTACGAAACAGGACTGTTGGAAGTTGGAACCGTACGAAACGACAATGGCCATGAGAGGATATAGTGGAAGACGTGTCTGTCCGCGGAATGCAAGAGTGCAAATGAATCTTTTTCATAGGGCGGCTACGTTGTCAATGTGTTGTAAATGATTTCTTATTTGTAATGATTCATTTACTTTACATAATGAAGACGTGGACACGTGGCATTATTACTAGATGTCCACTTGGTCAGCGGGCTTAGTTGCAAGTGGCAATAAAGGAAAATCGTCACCTTCATGGGAAAGTCCGCGTAGACACCTCATATGCTTGTCTGAGCAAAAGAAGGGGTTAATGGCGGTGGGGTCAATTACGAGTTGAGTCCACGTCAATAATTTTTTAATCGTAATTTGTAATATATAAAATAAATTTTATCTCGATTTATATAAATAAACTATTTTACCTTGCTCAACAAAAAAATCTCAGAGATATTTTCCGCAGATATACAAATAATCGCATGATATTTCTCCATTTGTTTTATAAAATTTCATTGTCATTAATATGTATATAACGTTTCCAATAATTCTAAATATGAGATCTAATTAAACAAGAGGTAAGTATTATATTTATCCGATTTGGCTCCCATCCTATTCACTTCTCATCCTCTTTTTCATTTTAGTCATTAGATTGAAATCTGAACAGTTCAGATTTTATCTATTATAAAAATATTATTTTTAAATATTTTTAATAATTTAATAATATTTTTATAAAAATGAAATCTGAACCGTTCATATTTTAATCAAACGGCTGAGATGAGGAAGATAATGGGAAGGGAAGAAGATGGGAGCAGGATCCTTATTTATCAACATGTTTTGGCTCTACTTACCCTTAATACTTCCTTAAGCCTTATTTAAGCTTGAAGTTGCATATTTGAACTCTCCGTGAATGCAGTAGATGGACAGGAAAAAAATTACGGAAGAAGGAATACTGCTTCCAATTTTACCATTTTAAAAAAGCTTTCATTCATCATATCATATTCCCTTTATTTTCCGCTCACTCTTCTCTTCTTCATCATATCATATTCCCTTTATTTTCCGCTCACTCTTCTCTTCATCTAAACAGGGGGAAAAAAGGGAAAATCTATATAGGGGCCTAAGTAACAAAAAATTTTAAAAAAAAGACCCTAAGATTCTAAAAATACCAGAAAATGCCCCAGGACCTTTTCTAGTATAAATTCATTAAAAAATGTTAACAATTATATCAGTCCATTAACAACTATATCAGTCACGTTAACAACTATATCAGCTCCATTAACAACTCAAGATTTAATGAATTTATATCAAAAAGGCCTTGGGGCCTTTTATAGTATTTTCAAAATTTTGGGACTTTTTTTGAAATTTTTCTGTTACTTGAACCCCTATATAGATTTTCCAAAAAAAAAAAAAGGAAAGAACCTACATGCACATGCACGTACAGATTAGATCGGCTAATTAAAAAATAGGGTAAAGGTGCAAAAATGCCCATGAGCTTTGCCCTCAGGAGCGTTCAGCACCATATACTTTTTTTTGGAGCAAAAGTAACTATGTGGTTATAAAATAAGTGCAAAAATCATATTTTCCTGTTAAATGTAACAGTTGACTATTAAATGGTTAGTTTTGACCGTTAAATCCCAATGTAAATGTAAAGAGAGAGTGAGGTGGAGAGTGAGACGAGATAGAGAGGGAGAGTGAAAAACTGAACCTCATCTTGCTCTGTTTGAGGCGCCGGGAACAAAGGAAGCAAGGCAGTGTCATTGTCTGACGGGAAGCCACGAAGGTGATAGTTATATCTTCTTTCCCTTCGTTTTTTTTTTCCCCATCACTGTCTTGCCTAGCGTGAAGTTAAAGGAATCTAAATAAAGCTTGCTGAAAATGAAACCAAAACAGGGGGCTGTGAACTTGTGTCTTGGTGTTAGGCTATGTGAGCTGTTAATGTCTTTAGTTGGGTGTATGAATATGTATGGTTTTGGTAGTCAAATGTAGAATTTAAAAAAAAAACGATGAGCTTGTTTCCTGTATGAGTATAGGTATATAGATATTTTGGAAGGTTGTAAAGGTTCTGTAAAAAACGGTTATGCTGTCAAAAAATGCCTTCTGCCGTCGGGTTCCAGTTGAGTTAATAGGACAATAATAAGAATGTGGGCTGTAAAAAAAAAACGGTTTATGAGCAGATTCTGAAAGTAACCATTGACCTTCACGTTTCTCATGCAAAAACACGTCTAACTCCTATCTATTCTATTTCCTTGTATCAGCAAAACATAGCTACGTTTTTTTTTCCTTTTAACGAAGGACCAGCATTTGTTTCATCCAGGTCCATATAAAAACAATACCAGAAGCTATCAGCTGCAACAACACGAGGACTTAAGAACTTCAATATCTCTTGCATTCCTTAATATATATATATATATATATATATATATAGGTTTGATCTTGTGGTTCTTATCTATGTTTAAACTCACGCACACCAGGACATGAAAGAAGACGTTAACAGTAGAGAAAAAGTAATGGAACTAAGGCCATGTTTATCTTTCAAAAGCTCCACATGTTTCTCGGCCAAACAGGAAGAAAGAATGAAGAAAATAGCTTACCTAAAATCCTAGTTCCTTGCCTTCGTTTATCCCTGTTTCTCCTCTCCCTCTCTCTTTCTCTTTCACTTCCAACGCTCCTTCCCTCAGTTTTTCAACGGAAAAACAGAGTAAAAAGGGGTGATCTTCCTCTTCCTCGGTCTCTCTCTCCTTCTCTCAAGCTCTCTTCTCACTCTCGTCTCGCCTCCCTTTCTTTCTCTCTTCTTCTGTTTCTGTTTTTATATCTTCAGATTTCGGTTTGTGTAGGGAAACTGAAGGGAAAAAGAAGGCAAAAACCGTTTGCTGTCAAAAAGGTTGTATAGGTATATAGATATTTTGACAGCAAAAACCGTTTTTTACAGAACCTTTACAACCTTCCAAAATATCTATATACCTATACTTAGGAAACAAGCTCATAGTTTTTTTTTTTAAAATTCTTCATTTAACTACCAAAACCATACATATTCATACACCCACCTAAAGACATTAACAGCTCACATAGCCTAACACCAAGACACAAGTTCACAGCCCCCTGTTTTGGTTTCATTTTCAGTAAGCCTTATTTAGATTCCTTTAACTTCATGCTAGGCAAGACAGTGATGGAAAAAAAAAACGAAGGGAAAGAAGATATAACTATCACCTTCGATGCTTCCGTCAGACAATGACACTGCCTTGCTTCCTCTGTTCCTCGGCGCCTCAAACAGAGCAAGATGAGGTTCATTTTTTTCTCTCTCCCTCTCTATCTCGTCTCACTCTTTCTTTCCACATTGGGATTTACGGTCAAAACTAACCATTTAACAGTCAACTGTTACATTTATCAAGGAAATGCGACTTTTGCACCTATTTTATAACCACATAATTACTTTTGCTCCAAAAAAAAGCACATGTGCTGGACGCTCCTGAGGGCAAAGCACATGAGTATTTTTGCACCTTTACCCTAAAAAATAAGCGGGAAATATATATACATATAGTATAAGATGGAAAATTGTAAAATCTGTATACGAGTACATTATACACTAACTTTACTTATCATAATGTTTTAAAATTATATTTTTCAAGACTTCTTTTTTTGAATTAAGGGAGGATGAGAGATCTCATCTCATGCCACTAGCTACAAGGAGATTAGCATATTTTTGGAGACCTATGACAACATTTTTGCAAAATTGAAGAGAAAACAACCCATCACCTTGCCTTTCAATTTTTATATACTAACAACATGATAAATAACCATAAAAAAATTAAAATTAAAATTAAAAGCATATTCTAAATTTAATTTTTAAAATTAATATTTAAACGTTATATTTAACATAACCCGACAATAAATACTTTAAATAGAATCTCATCCTTATCATTAAAAAAAAAAAAAGTGTCTCATCATGGTTGGACCAGTTTTAAATCAACGAATAAAACAGTTTGACCAAGGAAATTCCCATAGTAAATATTGCCTTTGCTGCAAGGGAGTTCAAATGTCACACAACCCATTTTAAGTCCAGGGGGCCTGATCCATTACGCTCCAGGTGCTTCTGCCATTTCTTGTTCCACCGTGTTGGGAGTGACAGGGTTGTAGTGATAATGAAGTTCCCCAACATCATCACCGGTCAGTTTCTTCCATCCATTTGGTCCCACATAATAAACTAAAATCATATGGAAGTCATAAGTCAGTAAAGATTGATTTCATGTCAGAACTTGCAATGCAAACTACAATCTATGAATCTAAATTAGTTGGTGGAAAACAGTCAGTCATGGGCCATAATTTCAAAGATCACTAATTTCAGACACTAGTTTATAAGAATGAACATGAGCCTGACAGGCGAGTATGTATAAATCCCATTTTTTGCTGGGGCACTTTTTAAGAGTGGGAATGTTAGGGAAGTCTGTATATTATCAAAGGGGAGGATAAAATACCACTAGCAACTCCGCCACTAGCCCCATCACGGAATGTAGCATGATAAATTGATCTCCGCGCCAATTCTGCAGCTTCTTCAATTGACATGTCAAAGTGGTACCTAGTAATGCAAGGAAAATGTTGACAATTCAGCAATAGAGCTAAAGCTGACAGATAGTTGAACAGAAAAGCTAACCAACCCGCTGTCCAATACACCATAAGCATATGGTGACCCAGATCCTACAGAGAAACGGGTTCCTTTCAATCTTCCCCCTTCACTGTCGACATAGTACAGCCCAGGACCCTGAAAAGAGATATTAACTAGTTAGACAATTGAATTTACAAAGCAAAACCTATTTAGTTAGTAACAAGAACATGTGATTTACCGTCTCATCCCATCCAGCAATCATGGTTCCTACAGATAACCCCATTCCCCGATAGGAGTATAAAATATTTGCAAGTAGTTTTGAGGCCCCTGTAACTGAAATTCTTCGCTTATTTGCCAATTCATGCAGCCGACACTACAAATAAAAGGACAAAATTAGGGACACTATTCATGAACATATGTATAAAAGGAAATCTCATCTTGGAATCCGAAGACATGGCAACCAACAAAAGATGCGAAAGCACACTAGACTGAGGGAATGACTATAATGCGTTTCTTGCATCTCTTCTACTTTGCCTGTACTGTATGTGGGAATACGCCAGCCTGTATGTTATCTGTTTAGTCTGTGACCTTACTAGTAGTTGGTTGTCTACTATTCAGGTAAAAAAGGGGGTGACAATAATTTTCACCTCAGACACATAATAGAAGTAAAAATTAGATAGATAGATAGATAGATAGATAAACAGCCCAAAGTCAACAAAAAAAGGAAGTGAATACAATATGACCAGAAAAACCAATTTCAACTCATAGCAAGAGCTGCTAATGAAGGATCCTCCCATTGAAGGGACACCATAGAGTGTAAAATCATGTAAATTGTTCATTCCACTAATTGTTCATTGCAAAATTAGCATTAGCACATTGAAGAAATAGCAAAGCCATTTGACATAAACAAATATGAAGAGGCGAAAGAGTTGAAAAAAATATCAATGAGTTATCTTAACATGAAGCAAGCTTTCCTCACGTCTCTCTCTCTCTTTTTTTTTTTTTTGAGAAATAAGGCGAGCCGAAGCTTGAGAAGTTGAGATAGGGACTAGACCATAAAAAAGCAAGCCCTTAATACAACAAATTAGAAAATAAACTAGTGATTACAAGCCCATTGGTCCTTCAAAACCATGTCAAGGCAACCTCTAGGAACTGTTGAAACTAAAACCACGTTTGCTTCTGCAGGAGCGTTGTGACCTTCTTTGGCCACAAAGTCGGCACATGAGGTGTTGTCTCTCAAAGTATAGTGAATCTCCACATTCCAGTCTTGGTATAAATCTCTGGTCTCCCCAATAATGTCTTTTAGGAGATGATCGGTATAACAACCTCTCATAAGGACATTAATAGCGTCTAGAGAGTCAGAATAAAGAATGATTTCCTATAATCCTATCTGGTGACCCATTTTAAGTCCTAGCTTGATAGCATGAAGCTCCGTTTCAATGGTGGCATGAAGACCTAGAGATTTGTAGAACCCCATCAACCAATGGCCTTGAGCATTCCTTATCACTTTCCCCACGTTTCTTTCTTTCTTGAGTAAGGGTGACGTGGGAGACTATCACCATATCTACTAAACTCTAGAAAGTAAAATATGCCAACGAGAATTCAGGACATAAAGCCAACATGCATTCAGCATTAGCACTTCAATTCTTCAAATAATGGACATAGATAAATAAGCCCGGATCATTGACGCCATGCTTGGCCCTTACCCTACAGCCACCAGGCAAGCTCTGCTAATAACACAAGACAATCAAACAAAACAGAAAGAATAATTCTAATCTTTGATTGGGTTCATCTAATAACATAGCAGGTAGGGGTCCTGCACCGTCTTCCTCTAACTGAAAAAGTAACTGTCCTGGAAGCAAATAATCAAAAGCAAAAAAGAGGTAACAAAGTTCATGTGATAGGCCTTTTAAGTCTGTAAGGGAACTAAAACGGGAAGGTACAGTGAATAAACCCTGAAAGAAGGAAAAAGGTTCAGAAACTAATGTCAATGGTACGGTACATGCAGTTCTTCACACCAAGTTCAAGGTACCACCAAATATGCAGCTGTGTCCTAACAATGAAGGAGAAATAACAGGCAAGTTTTTCAACCTTGGTCATTCCCTAACAACAGACAGGAATTTCTCTTCATTTTATTCCCTAAGACTCCCAACATCAAGCAAACCAGCACATATTTTATTCTATGTACTTCTTATTTATTAGCCTAAGCAGCAGCCCTCGACAAATAATTCTGAAGGAATTGACTATAATGTAGATAAAGTCAAATCATACAATTTGTAACTGTTATGGTAACAATGAGAGCAAAATAACTATAGAACAGTATTCTTTGGGATGCTAGGGTGCAAGCACTTAAGCTAAAAACTCAGCAAACAAAGGGCAAGACAGACAAAAATGAAAAAACTTTATATAAGTTGTATGCATTACCTTGACCCCAAGATTTCTGTGCCAAAATTGGCAGTCTGCAGCTCCTCCGGCCATCGTCCCAAGCATATAAGGATTAATTTCGATGATTTTCTTCACAGATTGAGATGCTGCACATAGGTATCAGTAAACCAATGGACTCATAACTAATTAATAAAGTAAAGATAAGATAGGAGCTACTTACAGATATAACCCCCCATACTAGCCCGAGAATCGGCAGCTACCATGACTCCCTCCTTAAATATAAAAGCAAGTGTAGTAGTACCCTTAGCGGGCTTCACCATCTGAATAGCTTCTTTCTGGAAGCCGTCAAACTAACACAAAAAACAAATAAAACTTCATAAAAAGCCTGAAGATTCAGGTCATTAGAAAATGCATAAGTTAAATCTTTTTCTTTCAACTATAACCTCTACAAATCAATTGCAAACACTTTGCAGTGAAGAACTAAAACACGGAATATTCAAATATATCAAACACTTACATCAGTTGAGTTAGGAAGCTCAAATGCTGGGGCAGCCGAAAAGCCTCCAACAATGCCATCGAGGGGTTCAATTTGAGTAGAAAACGATTCAAAACCGCTGGTATCGAGCTTCATGACTGAAAACCTAACAAAGAAAAGAGAAAATCATTTTACTTCCGTAGATCGTTTTACAGATGAAAGATTCAACATTCACAATCCATAGATTAAAACAAGGCGTACCGGTGAGAAAGTTGTGACAATAGTAGGGATTGATCGGGGCGCAGCGAGAAAAAGAAGAAGACGCGAATCGGTTTTGATAGCGTTGGCTTGTGCGAAAAGGCAGGAGGGGCCTATTGGGGTTTTCACATGATCAAAGTAAAGATATAACTAATAGAGTTGATCTAATTAGATTAGTTGGTTATAATAGAGTTGATATAACTAATGAAGGTGTTGGCCAGAAGGTTTGATACCTACTGATTGATGTTAGGGCCTTATTAGTGGGTGATCTGCAAGTATCTTTGTAAATACTTTTTGAACCTGGAGACATGCCCTAACCCTAATGGGTTACCAGTGTTTAACCCTACCTAAACTTTTTTTTACCCAAAAAAAAGAGTTGATCTAATTAGATTAGTCAGGAGGAGGAAGAGGGATTTTAATATTATATTGTTTGGATTAATAAATAAATAAAAAAAAAGAGGAGAGAAATTTTAACGATACCTTATTTGATTTGAGAGGGAAGAAAAATTATTTTTATATGGATAAGTTCAGCCTAATAAAATGATTTTTTTTCAAATTATTAAATCTATTGAATGTATAATATTTAATAGATGAGCGTACTTGATTTCCATTCGTTCCACAATTTCACATATCTTACTAACATGGTTGGATTGGCTCAATTTAGTACATAAATTTTAGATATTTACTCACTCTAATTCTTATTATAGGCACCGACTACTATTTCTTACAGACCAATAAATGAAAGTTAAGTCATTAAATTGGTTCAAAATTAATAAATATTTTTAACTTTACCCATACTTTAATGATGTGAATTTAAAGAGTTAGGTAAAAATGAGAGTATTATTAGAAAATAGTAATAAATGAGTTGGTGGTTTATAATAAGGATAAAAAATTTCTGATAGTTGATGTCTTATAATAAGAGGATAAGGGAGCATATCTTATATTATCATTATTCCCAAAAAAATCAATTAATTATATGTCGAAAGATAAAGAAAGGAAAACACCAATAATGGGACAAAGTACTAAACATACTGTATTCTGTCAAAAAAAAAAAATAGTGCATATTTACGACAGTTATGGGTAAGTTTTGAACCTAGGGCGTTAAATGCTCAATCAACCTCATATGTTAAAATAATAAAAAAAAAATACACATTAATACATTTTATGCATATTTTTCTTTCAACGCCTAATAATTGTAAACCCAAGCTCGTTTATTTTCATCTTTAATATGAATTATAAGTGATCATAAATAACGTACCTGGCTTTTATTAAGTTGGGCCACATATCCTTTACTTTCATATTTTTAACCTTTTATAATCACTAACTAAAATTATCTTATTTACTTTCATATTTTCAACAAACACTAACTAAAATTATATTCTAAATTTAAAAATCATTTCCATTACTCTTTCCAATGAGAGGGCGCGTGCAAGGCAATTCCTAACTTATAAATTAAAGAAAGGCTAAACATATAAGTCTGGTCATTACCTAGTGTAATTGATCATTTTGAGCCCACCTAAAAAGATTTATAATGGAGCATATTAGAACCCGTCCATTTAAGACTTAAATGGGCAGGCTAAGGACACACCTATAAGCTATCTGTACTCACCTATTTAGTATAATTTTTTTTATTAACTAATCATTTCATTCCGTATTTTGGTATAAGGTAAAGGCATTCTTTAATTCATTATGTTATGATGGTACTTGTCTAAATTTATATTGTTTTGTATGAATTATGATTATTAAATTTTGAAGATTCAGGTTTCATAATTTAGAATGGTAAATTTGGATGGATAATACATTATACTTATGTATGTTTTTTATTTTCAGAAAAAAAAAATTAAATATAAATGAGTTACCTAAAATTTGGTTAGCCCGCCCATTTATATGATAACCCATTTAACAGATTTAAATAGGTTGAGATTCTAATCTAGGCTACCCGTTTAAAATTAACTAGATGAGTTATAGGAATTGAATAGAGGGGTCATCCGTCTAGTTATATTTTCGTAATGAAATGATTTTGTTTTGCTTTTTTCTAATGAGCAGAAAACTGCTTAAAACGTAAAGATGTTTTACTTCACTGAAAAGAAGAAAATCAAATGTAAAAATTAATTTTGGTATCTTCTATTGTACGCCCTTTTTTCCTCCCTAAAACAGGCCAATATATTTACAAAAAACAATTGACTTTTTTAATTAGGCTATGCCAATATATTTATGAATTATATTTTATTTAATTCATAAATATAAAGATGAAAGTACGTTAGCTCCGTTAAATACCAATTTTTCTGGAAGTACGCGTCCAGGAGCAATGTTGCCCCTTCGTTAAAAACCCTAACGTTGACCATTAGGGTTTTTAAAGGAGGGGCAAAATTGTTCCTGGGCGCGTACTTCAGAAGCAACATTGCTACGCCAAAATGTAGCAATATTGCCCTTGAATATCAAAATATAACAACGTTGCCCCTCCGTTAAAAGCCCTAACGTTGACCGTTAGTTGACTGTTAGGGTTTTTAACGGAGGGGTAACATTGCTACGTTTTGATACTTTCGGGGTAACATTGCTACGCGAAAAACTTCTAGGGCAAAATTACTCCTGAGCACATACTTCCAAAGCAAAATTGATACTTAACCCGTTGATTTTTTGACAAAACATACACGTCCCATATCAAATTTAAATTTCTTGACTTGAAAAAAAAAACATCCTACTTTGTGTGTGTGTGTGTGTGTTAAACGAGCAATTAATGCTGGGGAAAACTTAAAAGGAATTTTGATCTCTTCACGATTTATAATTTTTTCTAGCCCCACACGTCACATAAACCTTGACAAATAAAACTATTTGCGGCAATCAAAACGCAAAATTACATTGCCAAAGTTGCTTCGCTTACAAAATAATGAATTTAATTTAATTATGACAAATATTTAAGTGACGGGCCACTATAAACTATAAATATTCCCCCTCTGCCCCTAATAAGCTTTCTGTTAGTGGACCTTTTGATTCATTCCAGTATCTGTAACGACTAGGGGACTAGCGATCTTCAACACCACACAAGAATCATGCAACTGACTTTGGTGGTGATTATCTTCTTCAATACCATTCTCGTTCTCAATCTTCAACAACATTATTGTTCCCATTTCTCGCTCATTTTGCTGCTAGTGCCTCGTTATCCGACATTATCCTGTCCATGTCCTCCCAATATGACCAGCTTTTCTTGCTGCTCTTGCCATTCTTGATCTCCTGCTTTCACAAGTTTATGTTAACAATGGCCATAGTTACCATCAGCAAATATAAATGACCATAAACAAATTATCTGATACAGAAAAAATACAGAAGATCATTTCAAGCATGGAATGACTTGCTTGATAATATTAAATTTGATATCTTTAGTTGAAAGAAGATCAAACAAACCTCATATTTTTGTATCATAGAAGTCCACAGAGATTTACATTGCCCTGGACTTCTTTTGATACCATCAGCCAAAAACTTTTGAGATATCTCCTCCCAGAGGACCATTCTTCCCTTCACAACTTGAAACCTCTCGTTCAGCTCCCCACGCATGTCAATCAGCTTCTTCACTTCCTCAGGTTTCCATTTATTTCTCTTCGCTGTTTTTGAAGGCTTGGCTTCAGACTTGCCTTCTTCAGAATCTTCAGAATCATCTTTCATCGGCTGGGACTCTTGCTGCTTTCGTGGAATATAACCATTGGTAGCTTTGATTGACTTTTCCGTGGTTGAAGGTGTGACGAACGATTTCCAAAAATCATCTGAATCCTCTGAATCAGTGGAATCACCCTCGGCTCCACTTGGAGTAGGAATATCATCCTCAGGTAGGAGTCCTTCAACATCAACGCCATCATCTAACACACCAATTGCAAAAACAAGGGTAAGAATGAACACAAGATAAATGCATAGAGAATCAAAATCACACAAGAATTATATAAGTCTATGGTTACTATCCCCGGGCCCACACATACCGAGTTCTTTTGCACTTTAAGAGACAAAACTCCTCAAACATATTTAACTTGTATGGCGCAAAATTACTTAAAATAATCCAAACACCCAATTAGCCAAGGTAAAATAACGAAAGTTTAGGTACTTATTACTTGAGTGCTGCTTCTAAATTCCATTCATATGATGTTTCCATTAGCAGTTAGTCAATGACAGAAATTCTCCAACCAAATCTAATCAACTCTAACATCCTTCCTGATTCAATTACTCCCTATGGTCATTTCCATCCAGCTGTCCGTTCCTCAACAAACAGAAAATCTCACTTGTAACATAATAAACACCCCCTTATCTATGTAATGAACCATTGAAATCCAAAACATTGTTAATTGCTCAAAGTGCAATAATCTCATAAGAATCATTAGCAAATGTGATTGACACCACATTCATTCATCATCATCAAGAGCAGAACATTTCAAAGCTGTTCAGCACGTTCATAAAGTCATTCCTTTTCCTTTTCCTAATTGTTTACAATTTTGGGATGAAATTACTTGTCTTTCACCAAGTGGTTAAGAGTTAAGAGTTTAATCCTTGACATCTCCATTGGTCTAAATAAATTAATCTCTACATCAAAGCATAGAGGACATGTGCTTTGGCCACACTTTAAGTTTAAAGGGCTTTCATCTGCACGTACAAAATTCACTGTGTCTCAAACTATATGAGTAAGTGCTGAGCAACTCATTTAAAGTACTAAGAGTATTTTTTTTATATTGGTGAAAAGATGTGGCTGGGTTTACCTGACTAGGCAAACAGTGAGATCAAGCAGCATAACAAGTAACAAAGCCAACTTGAAAGTATATACTTGATGGCAGATTTATATAGAACAGACGTGTATATAAGCACAAAAAGTATGACAAATAGACCTCACCCATCCCATATTCATTAATATTGATATTACCTCCTTTTATTGGTATTTTACTGGACTTCTTTTCCTCTTTACGCCCATCCACAGCTTTTCTCAATGATGGCATCTCAAGGCCCATATGAGATTTTCCTGACAGCCTTGCTTTTATCTTGTCAGCAAGAACAGCGGCAGGGTTTTCTATAGCAACAGCAATAACTTCTGGCCTTTTGCCACTATACTTCCTTACCAACTTCCTCAATACCTCAGATACAGTTCTTTCCATGTGAGACAATGGACAGTTTACCGGGCAGCTTGACAGTGCAGCATGAGCAGCTTTATGAAGCGCATCCAACAGCTTTCCTTTGTCAAGCCATAGGCATCTTGTGGTAATCCTTATCTTTCCTTTTAAGGTGTTTTCAACATGATTCTCATTATTTTGAGGGCGAAATATTTCCATGCTACAAAAGAAAAATATCAAGATGTCACTACTAAATCCAGTTATTCCAATATTTGACTTAAAGATTACAAATATCTACCTGACCACAATAATTCCATCTAAAGCAATTCTCAATCTTTCATCAATGAAAAGTTCGCTTGATGTACCAAATGCTTTGTCCCCATCACTGTATTTCAACTGCAAGATGTCGAGAGGGAAAGATTAAGAAGTTATGAAATGATAAGTCCAACAGAAGGCCAAGAAAAATGCTTTGGTCCCCAACCTGTAGATTCTCTTTTCCAAGGGAAACAAAACCATTGGAAAGGACTCTTCTGTTTCTTAAGTGTGAAACACCAAGCATCTCTCCATTCTTAATAACCTAGCGTGTAAGTAAATCGCATCAGTTTCTTCAAATGTAGATTATTCATACGATATTCAATGTCAATCTAATCGCTATATGTCACTAGTTTCTTATCTATCAAATAACAGCATCAGACAAGACTCACAGCAGTGTGTTGAATGCCAGTTGACTTTCCAAGCAATTCATGCTCCTTCAGGAACAAGAGTTCTCCATGTATGGGAAGAAAATGTTGCGGTTTCACTATTCTAAGTACTTCCTCCTGCAGAATATAATATTGTACTCAATGACAAACCATATCAAAGACGAGCAATACAAGAGCTTCATATCATAAGACACTGCCACCACTAACACAACAACAACAATAAACTAACCAATTCTCCACGATACGCATGACCAGATGTGTGCAGCCCCTCATTCTTCCCCATTATTATTGATGATCCAATCTCTGATATGCGATTCATCATTTTCATCACGCGAGACTCATTACCAGGGATAACCTAGCAGCATGATTGAGGAACAAAAGAAAATTTTCACAATGTAAAATTGTCAACAACGAAAAACTAAGCATCAAGTCATACAAAAAAATTCAAATGTTATTACTTCTCACTCAAAGTGAACTGGAAGTAAAAATATTATACTTCAAATTTGTAGACTGAAATAATTTCATTGGCAAAAGGATTAAATATTAAACTAAATATGAAATCAGAATCTTTAGAAAACCTTAAAGCCAAAAGCCTAGTGCTTTATCTCATTGCCATACCTTAGCCGAATACAAAATTATGTCTTCCTTGGTCAGTTTGAAAGAATGACTACCACCAAATGATGCAAGATTCAAGGCAGCACGAGGTTCTGCCTGACACAAGAGCATATATTTTGCCATATCCCAATAACTTGTTCAATGTGTAGTCCGTGGAATTAAGAAGACTTTAAAGGACCTTGAAAGTAAGTTACCTGAGATCCAGTTGTTACAATCAGCAAATCCTTAGGAGCATAAGCATCAATGTCCTCCACTTTCACCTATTTGAAGTTAAAATTAACCCAAAGGAGGGCATTAGACATAAATCTGACTGGCAGAAGCTCATAGAAATAAAAGAAAACAGATGAATGCATGCTATATAGCAAACTTTCAAATAAATAAATGGTGATTGGATGGATAATACCCAAGCAATTAACTAGTTACCTAATTTTCTAAACAACATTGAAAACAAATCAGGTAAGCCAACACAGTTAGCCAAATAACTATTGGCTCATAAATTATATTAGTCATAAATGCGGGGTTAAAGAGCCACTTGAATTAAAAGTCCAAGTCGTTAAGCAAGGCACAATAATGATATTATCATTGAAAGACACCTGACATGAAAGTCTACCATGCTTGAACATGAATAAAATATATTACTAGTGCAAAAAAGCAACAAAATGTATTTATTTAAACTAGTGAGAGCCCACACTATGTGATGCTGAAAAACATGTTCGAAGTCTTTTGAATGCACAAACTAAGAACACATTTTTGGTTGAGTTTTTAATACTTAACAGCATTACAGCATCAGTCGCATGAATAATCCTTGCATATATGCAGGTGGACTAGAAATCGTATCTTTATTAACGATCCTGCTTTGTCCTCTCTCTTTTATTCGCTTTTCTTCTCTATAATAAAGAGTTTTTTTCAATAGAGAAAAAAGATGAAGATGAAATTTCAAATATGGTTAATTGTCTTCACTAAATTTATTCTAGCCACTAATAAATAATATCACGAGCTGAATTCAACACTAGACTTCTCTAAACCCCAGCTAGAAATTTTTTCACTCTACTTTGAGGTAGAATGTCAAATAACTCTTCTAATGTTTTATTACCAGGGAAGACGGATCAAATGGTGCCTTTCCGTCCTTCCAAGCTGCATCTAGATATGTCCTTAAAGACATGCCAACAAACACCTGATATAATTGCAATAAATATCATTAAACCCCAATCATTTTAAACAGGAAAATTATTACAATTAGCAGGGGAGAACATACCATTTTTCTACCAGTTAAATCAGCTGCAGCTTTCACACTTCCAAGACGATGTATATTTGATGCAAACTGGGTTGTAATAACCCTCCCTTTAGCAGCAGAAATATGCCTTAACAGTGCATCTGCCACCGTAGATTCACTCATTGTTCTTCCAGGTGAAAGTATGTTTGTTGAATCACTCATCATCTGGAAAGTAATGACCAAAAGCAATGTTTGATCATATCTTTTTTATTAACAATTAGAAAACAGATCAGGCAAATGTTATGTACTGAAATTAAACAGACTTTAACACTCACTTTGTTTTGTGCATCCATGACAAGCTGACTCTAAATCTCATAGATATTTTGAATAGAGGATAACGGAAAAAGGCACTAAAAAATCTTCCTGACAATAATGTGAATAAGATAGAAATGCAACATGTTGAGAAGAGCATCCCTTGACCAAGACTTTGAGGCAATTAATGCTTTTATGAACTGGGGTTTTTCTGGTTCAAGAGGAATGTCCATATCTTGAAGGCCATGTCTGATAGGGACCTATGATTCCATATCGCTTATAATAGGAAGAAGAGAGCAGGGATAGAGGAGAGTAGTGGGAAAGTGGAGGAAACAGTTGTGAGCAATGAGGCTGAATAGCGAATTAACCTTTCACTCCACGATCATGGAGATCAGAGTAGTTATACAGTACTCCCTCCGTTCATTTTTCTTAAGACAGAATTATCTAACTTAAGCATAACAATAAAACAGTTTTAACTAATTTATCTGAATTATCTTTCCACTTATGCCCTCAATTAATGCTCATATTTTCTTAACTTCTCCAAGGTGGGTCAAGTCTATTTATTCATTGTTAAGGGGCATGTTAGGAAAAAGTTATTAGTTACCACTAAAATTTTGTAAATTCATATATATAGGTACACCACATCCTCCAAACTTCTCTTTAATTAGGAACAGAGGGAGTAGTTTTCATCTAGTTCAGTTGCCGACTTGCTGTCATGTTTAGGCAGTTATGTATCAGTTTTAGAGTTAGTTATGCATCTACTCATAAACAGTAGTAGTAATAATGCAGTAGGTGTCTTACGCTTTGAATTACTTTTGCATTGGAGATTCTCCCCTGGTTAATTGAAGCAAGTAATGTTTTCAGATTGTAGCATTGCTTTCTTCAGTACAATTTTCACTTAATTCCTCTTTAAATGGAAGTATCTATCAATATTTTGGCCTTTAAGTATGTTATGGGAAAGAATCGTCTACAGGACTGCTATTTGGAACATGGCCCACGGGTTTTTTAAGGAAATCCTAGTTCTATAATGGAAGAAGATTGGTTTATTCTGTCACCCTTATTGGCATTTCAGAGACATTGACACCCTGATATGTTTTTATTTTTTATTTAGTCTTAAAGACCTCTTATCCTCAACCTTTGTAATTTCTTCTCTTTTTCATGAAATTTCTATTTTTTATCCAGAGGAAAAAACACTTTAATTCTGGAATTGTGTAGACCTGTTGTCCTATGAGCTCATCAGCCAGCATAAGACTGGCCATGAAAGCTGTCCTCTCTGCAAAGGCACTTATATACTTCTTAGAGAAACATCATCAAAATTCAAAGTATGCACGAGAAACTATATATTACTGCTACTAGCCTATGAACCCTCAAAGCATTCCAATATGCACCAAACTTATCTCTTCCCTGAAGACAAGTCCAATGAAAATTTTCTGCGTAAATTATTTAAGTGCAGGAGCAAGTAGACTTACTAATGTTACTCCTTCTTTAGAGAGTTCCTCCAAAACTTCACGGTCAAAAACTTTACCATCTAGTGGTGATTCATCAATCTGTTGAATCAACTTCTTAAGCAACAAGAGAATGAAGTTAAATGGAAAAACAGTGCATTGAGTAAAGAAGAATTCTAACCTTCCAGTCCCCAGTATGAAGAATAGTACCATCAGAACAGCGAAGAACTAATCCACAACAATCAGGGATAGAATGGGTCACCCTGATAGGCTCTATTTCAAATGGCCCAGCCACAAACTTCTTCCTTGTTCGAAATAATTTGAGTCTTGATGGAACAAAAATAGCATGCTCCTTCAAACGTTTTCTAATAAGCTGTTTTAACAAAATAATAATAAAAATTTATCATCTCTGAACTTCTTAGAACAACATGTGCAATACAAATAAATAGTTCTGTAGTTTCCTTACAAAAGTTAAACTCCACAAATTTTTAGTAAAAAATGGTGCATCAAAAGAAAGGACCGCAGGATTCAAGAGATTCATAGCCAACTTCAAGATGCATTGAGGGAAAAAAAGAAAAAAGTGGCATTTTACCAACAAAATACCAAGGTAAAATAAAATTGTAGCGGCCAGATACCTCCATTGTAAAGGAAGATGCAAAAATTGGTGTATGGGCATCCAATGCTGGTATGACCTGATGAGCCAAGAGATGATTATAGTCAGAGAAGATATTATATAAGAGCGAAATATGACATTCAAAATAAAAGAAAAAATCATACATAAAATTTAAGCAGAATTGTTTTTTTATTAATGACTCTATACTCTCTAAAAACTAGACATGGAAGTGGTAGGCTGCCTAAACTTAGTATCTGTATGTATTAAGGCTACACAAATGCGACTTGCAGTGATATAAAGAAAGTAACATATCCTTCTTCAAAACTTTTATTATGTAAGCAACAATATTTTAAGAGGAGACCAAATCAAAGCAATGAAAACAGCATTACACAGAAAAAGAGAGGGAACTTGTGACTCAACCATAAATGAGATATTGATATGTATGCTAAGCTTGTAGAAGAGTCCAACACAGCTAGCCAATAAATATACCCATGAATTTTACACATTAAGCAAGCTATAGTCAATAGATCCAATGCCAATTACAAACATAGCTATCTGATATTAGTCTACCTCCCAGAAGCCCATTGCATAACCTTTACATTAGCATAGCGTTCAAGGTGTAAAAAATAGGTCCCTTCACAAGAATAGGAGGCTGAGTAAACTCTCAGTTCATTATGACAGTATGCATCAGCCAATGGACTTCACATCCCATTACATTTAAACAAAGAAGATGTAATAACATACATCTATGAGAATTTACAAATCGTAAAAGAAGGAAGCATTACCCAAGGCAACGCACCAATATGATCTTCATGGCCGTGCGTTATAACAACTGCTTCAATTTTATGCTTCCATTTTCTTATAAATGTCGTATCAGGTATAATCTTTTGGACTCCAAGCTCATCATAGCTGGAAGATATGCAACGCAAATAAGCTTGGATCATTTAAATACTAGAGGAAAAGAATGAAGAACAACCAATAACTGTCCATCAGTGATTTGATAATTACTTTTAGTTCAAACGAAATTCATATCTTTTAAATGTATTTGTTATGGAAAATATTAAAAAGAAAGATTCAACAATTCTAATATATATTAAATTATAACGTCTTCAGTATCTAAGTAAATGCCCATATAATGTCTTGAACCATTGTGCCATATTCAATTGGCTCTTAAGACTGATAAACAACAAGAAAAGGGGAGGCAATGTTGGAGTTGTAAGACCTACTCTGGGAACATGACACCAGCATCAATAAGGATATAACGATCATGGTTCCCAACAAGCATGCAATTCATCCCTATTTCACCCAACCCACCAATAGGAAGAACTCGCAGGGGTGGCCCATTAGATCCTTCATAAAATTGCTCCATCTTGCGTTGAACAGAGTCTTCCATGCTTTTTCCAGGACCTTCAATTTTTCTCGTTCTTTTGCGTGGTACTTTAGATCCATCAACACCTACACGAGAGAGACAAATTAAAACAGTTAATAGTAAATAACATCAATAATTAGTAAGACGGGGAATCAGAAGCAAATTTAGTTCATTGTTGCATCTATGAACAGTTATGCGTGGAATAAAGGTAGTCCTATAAATACAAGAGCATGGACTAAAATCAAAGTCATAGATGTTCCCTCTTACAGCAAGATTTCTTCTTCAGTCTCTTCATAGATCCTACAAGAATCTGAGAAGCATAACTTTCTTTGAAACCTCCAATTTTTTCTGTTTTGTTCGAATTGGAGTTTCAAATTAATTTCATTATAGACAAGTCTTTCACTGTTTTAAGTGTCATTTTGACCTCAAAGCAAATAGTTCAAACATAAGCCTCAGTTCCAACGTCATATGGGAAGTAGCATGATAAAATACAGGATAGAACACAGAAGTTATTAAATTGCCTTTCACTCCATGGTATAAATAATAAGGTTAAACTATGACCACGAAGTTTTCAATTTAAAGACTGTAAAGAGTACCCATAAAAAATCATTTACTCTGGCCTCAACCATACATGAACATTGGAATTGTTATGAAGGCTTCTAAGACCGCCACAAAGCACAAATAATTTCTTCTAAAACGCTACTATGGAAATAAACATGTCCAGCTTCTCATAATCAAGCACTTAACAATCATCTACATGGCTTATACCCTTCCTGTTCATTCTTCTACAATCGCAAAAGAGTAGAATAGTCGACAATTGAACAGAAAAGAATCGCATGAACAAAAAGCAGCATGAACGAAATTCACAATTTACCTACGACCGAAGAAGAGCCAAACGAGCACAAAATGGGTCGCCTTTTTGGGTTCAGGTGACGATAAAAGCTGTATGGACAAAGTGAAAGAGAACTACTGCTAGCCATTCTTTAACTTGGACAAACCTACAAAACTACAATCGCAGTGGACAGGAGAGCGAAGAATCTCCCAATGAAGAATAGTTGAAGTTATCTTGAGTTCCCAAAGACTCGAACTTCAAAAATGAAAGTTTGGCACATTGGAAGAGGGGGCAGGGTTTAGAACTTTGAAGCTGCTTCAGCCTTCAACTCAGCGGGAAATAAAAGTGTTGAGGACCTTCCGCTGCTTCTTCCGTTGCTTGACGTTCAGAAATATCTTTCTTATCATTTTACACAAGCCGACAAACGTAGGCAAGATAATAAGTGCCTAGCAAGGAGTATACTGTATCCAAACAAAAATTTCAATTTAATTATAGGAAAAACACTTCTCATCTAGTAGTATGAGAATTGTTTTCTCATATCACACGTATATAAAATGGTAGGATCCACATGTATATATATATGAGTCCTATCATTTCATGTGTGTGTAGGAATCTTGTTTTTCTCATGCAACATGAGAAAAACAACTCCCTTTAATTATATACCTGTATATTTCTTTTTTTGAATTTTTTCGTTTAGCAAATAAAAAAACAGTTAAAATGACAAGTACGTTTCACAATATAAGACCCCATTAGACCCTTTGTGTTTCGAGTTCAAGTTTTAGAGAAGAGACATTTGTGTTTAGAGGAATGACTATGACCTCTGAACCAATACCATATGATTAAAAAAAATTAAAACTAAAATTGAAGTTACTTTGATAAACATGCCGTTTGCCTGCCGATCAAAAGAAAACTAAACTAAATATAATGAAGAGTAAAGGTGTAATTTTGCACATAACCTTTGCCCCAGAAAACGTCTAGCACCACGACCTTTTTTCTGGAGCAAAAATACACACGACGTTACGTTTTGGGAGCAAAAATACCACGGGCCGTTAGTTGACTAGACGTTAACTGTTAAGTTTGATGGAATGAACAGTAACACGGATGAAATCACCATTTTCCCCTTAATTTTAATTTTTTTAAAAAAAAACTAAAATAAACCTCTGCGACAATGGGCCCCACCACTGACTACACCGCTAGCAGCCATCGGCGACCGGCAGCCACCTCTGGCGACCTCCTCCGGCGGCTTTTTTTTTTAAATAATTTTTTTAAAAAACTAAAATAACCCCTCTCCCCCCGGTGGGCTCCACCACCACAGGCGCCTGTCCTCCCTACCACCGGCAGCTTTGTTTTTTAAATAATTTTTTTCAAAAAACAAAAAACTAAAATAACCCGTACCCCGCTGGTGGGGCCCACCACCGCCAACGGCAACCTGCATTCGTTGAGCATCACTGGTCGGAGGCGGCGTATTTTATTTTTTAAAAAAAAAATATTTTTTTTTAAAAAAAAGCCGTCGGTCACCGGTGGGGCAGGCGGCCGCTGGCGGTGGTGGGGCCCACTTGCGGGGGAGGGGTTATTTTTGTTTTTTTAAAAAAAAAGTATTTAAAAAAAACTGTCGAAGGAGGTCGCCGGAGGTGGCCGCCAGTCGCCAGCAGTGTGGTCAGTGGTGGGGCCCACCGGTGAGGGAGGGTTTATTCTAGTGTTTTTAAAAAAAAATAAAATAAAACTAGAGGCAAAATGGTAATTTCACTCGTGTTACTGTTCATTCCATTAGATTTAACGGTCAACGTCTAGTCAACTAATGTCTCGTGGTATTTTTGCTCCAAAAACGTAACGTCGTATGTATTTTTTCTCTAGAAAAAAGGTCGTAGTGCTGGGTACTCCCTGGGGCAAAGGTTAGGTGCAAAAATGCACCTTTACCCTATAATGAAAATAGTGTCAAACCTATGCCCAATCCCAAAGAAGCAAAGTGATGTTAAAGTTTCAAGGTAACAATTTATTTAGGCTTGGAAGGTGGGAAATTTGTTTGGTTGATTTTTTCCCCACCTAAATTATTTTGAAAATATTACAAAAAAAATATTACATGATTTTTAAAATCATGTTGACAACAACAATAATGAGATTATTAAAAACATTAAAGTAATTGACCACGCTTATTTAGCATTTTTAGTATCAAGTGGTCTTTTCTTAAGAATCTCCCAATTTATAATTTTTTGTTTTATCAAGATAAAATGGAATGGAGGCTATTTATATGAATGATATCCTCCCCAAAGCCTTCGTAGTCCGAATAAATCAAAGGAGTTCTATTCAACCAAAAATCCTCATATGAGCTAAAGCACCATACCACCATTTAGTTCACATAGAAATTGGATCACTATTAGTTGTTTAACTTTAACCTGATCACAACCTAAACGCCACCGCTTTAGTCCTATTTAAAAATTTAAGGTGGGAAATTTTCATTTTTATTATAAATTGGGTGCTTGTAATCATTTGGGTTCTCTATGAAAAGTTGCTTTAGGCGATTTTTAAATGTTTGGTGTCAAGATTTTCCAATCTCACTTATCATTGTCATCGTGGGATAACAGTTGAGCAATCTTAAGTATGGTTTATGTTTATTTGATTCAGCATTACTAAAATATGTTCACACAATTGTGCTTATTTTATTTGGCATTAAAAAAAATATATATTTATACAAATTAAAATAAAACTCTTATCACATACTTATCTCGTTAATTGTGAATTACGGACCTACCTCTTAGGTCATAAGAAAATTCTACCATCAAACACTATTATATTTCCATAGCTCAAGCTTCAGACCTCTAGTTAAGAGGAAACTACTCTTACTAGTTGATCTAAGTATTTGGTGGTCATTGAAATCTCTTTTAAATATATATTATTGTGTTTTTACCCAAAAAAATATATATGATTATGTATATATTAGAGGGAGAATGACAGAAAAAGAACTTTAAAATCCTAAAATCTTAAATTAGGTATTTCTCTTAAAATGATTTGTAAATTACTCTTCATCTTTATATCAATTTTTTCGTAACAAACTTTATTTTTTTGCTCGGAATAACAAACAAACTTGATTTTGTTATGAATATTCTTATTATGTGGATGTCCATTGACCTATAATCTCCAAATACAGGATGACATGGTATATATGCATAGTAATCTACTATTTGCATCCTTCTATAAATAGAGGTCTCCTGTAACTATTCAATACACTTGAATGAGAATCTATGTCATCTCTCTAGAATTTCCTCTGACTTCTCTCTAGAATTCCTTTAGTTTTATAACACGTTATCAGCACGATGGCTTCTCCTTCGGCTGATAGCTTCTACCTTCTTCTTTTCTTCATTCTGCAGATCTCTATGCGTTCTTTCACCAAACTCATCCCTTCCAACTTTTCAGCATCATTTTCGCCCTTCCTTCTCAGTTTCAGTTTCAGATCTATTTTTCCCTCTCCCCCATCTCTGCTCAACATTAGATCTAGGTGTGTCTCCCTTACTTCTTAGAGGCATCATAAACGAAGGAGCAAGACCACCACGAGCACCCAACTTTACTTCTCTCTGCTTTTCATACCTGACCGCCTTCTGTCGCTGGAGATATCCTCAATCCGGTGATGGCTTCCTCTTTCTTTATTTATGTACAATTAATTATTAGCCACTTTTCTCTATTTGTTTGTTAGTTCGGTGTCTGCATGATTATTTTCTCCATTCTTTTACAAGCTCCTACTTTTCCCTTCAGATTCAAACCTATGGACCCTACATGTCTCACTAAAAATTTGCACCCCCTTCACGTGAAGTCTCTTTTTTGTCATCTTATATATTATTTTAAAAAAAAAAAAAAATCATTGTTTGTGCTGACAGATTTCATCAAAAAAAAAAAAAAAAAACTGTTTCTGCCGACAGTTTCTCAAAAAAAAAAAAAAAAAAAAAAAGAGGTAAAGCTATTGAGGTAAGTCAATTAATTTGACTTTTATGTTATTATTATTTATTTGACTCCAGATTGGAAGTCTAGATTAATTTTCTATTTAAATTGTTTTAATTTGAGATTTTATTATTGTCACTAACATTTACTTTTGTGCATTTATTTTTATTGTAACTAACATTTACTTTTATGTTATTTACTTTTATTTATCTTTTATGGCGGCAACACTTTTTATTAGTGAGCTCCATTTATTTATTTTATTATGCATTTATTTATTCTTCATGGAGGCACACTAATATCTATTAGTGGGCTCAATTTATTTATTTTATTCAGCGTTTATTTATCTTTTATGGTGGTGACACTTTGTGGGCCCCATTTATTTTATTTTAATTCTTTACTGCTTTATTTATTTTTCCATGGTAGCAACACTAGTATAGTGGGCACCATTTATTTTATTATTTACTGCTTTATTTTTCATGGTGGTAACACTGATATAGTGGACTCCATTTATTTAAATTTTATTTACTGCCTTCTATATATTATATATATATTTACATTTGCATATGCATCCTCTTTCTTATCTTTGGATGAGATAGGTCTCGCTGTGAGTTTACTACCATTCCTATCTCATCTTCTTTTTATTTATTTAGCATGTTTATTTCCAGTCATTTATTTTATTTTATTTATTTATTTATTGCTTTATATATTTACATTTGCATATGCATCTTCTTTCTTACCTTTGAATGAGATAGGTCTCGCTGTGAGTTTACTCCCATTCCTATTTCATCTTCTTTTTATTTATTTAGCACGTTTATTTCCAGTCATTTATTTTATTTTTATTTATTTATTTACTGCTTTATATAAATCCCCCTTCCCTTTTATTATTTATGGCAACCACACTAATATATACATATTAGTGGGTTCCATCTATTTATTTTATTATGCTTATATTTTATTTATCCTGAAGATAAACTGTTAAAAGGCCATATATATTATGAGATTAAAATGCCATGGAGATATGAGGCATAAATTGGCTAGAAGCCAAGAGGCAAGTTAGCCTGAATCCAAGAGACATTATGAAATAAGGCTTGATCCATAAATTTTGTATGCCATCAATTGTATAAAGGCTTCAATATTGTATATTTGGCATTTAATACTCCCTTAAATTATGAGACAAGGGATTGTATGATCATGGTTGATTGTAAATAAATATATTCAATTTGCTATTGCAGTAGCAATATTGTGGTAAAGTCAAGAAATATTGTGGATTAATTTCTTGCCATAATTAAACAAATCAGTGAGTTATGGATCATGAATTTTTATCCAACTTCATTCCCAGAAGTGAATGAAGTAAATATATTATTATGGTTGTTATGTGATTTCTATGATTATAACAATTTTTATAAATACGAGAAAAACATATTCATAAACAAAATAATTAAGCAAAAGGAAATATTATTTCAACAAAGTTTAATTGCGAGTGGCTCAACATCATTACAAACTTTAATCATCTCATTCTGAAGATATTTAATGTCTTCTTCTTTTGCTTCTCTTGAGATGGGATCCAGATGAGGCAAAGCTCTTCGTAATATCGAGATTTGCGTCATAAGTTTCTTGAGCTTCTTGTGTGGCCACTCGGTTAACCCTCCTTTTTGATAGATTTTTTGTATGGTGTGAGTAGACATATTTAATTGTTTACTCGCTTCATCAAGGGTTAAGTGAAAATAATTTCTTAAATCATGGAGCGTTGTTTTCTTTATTATTTCTCGTTGCTCCATAGATAACCTATATAATTCACCCTGGTTAAGGGATGAAGTATCATAGGGTATACTTACTGCAGGTTGTTTTCCTTTGCCTAATGAGTGTTCAATATTGGTTTGAAATGAACTTCCATGGAGGTCATTTGGATTTATAGCCCATTCCGAACCAACACAGAGAACCTCATGATAGGCTAATACAGGATCACGCATCAAGATATATCCTGATGCTTGTAAATCTATACAATACTGTGTCAGAAATTGTTTGATTTCTTCAAAATTTTTATTTGTGAAATCAAACATTGGAAGCCTGTCAGTATTATAAGATTTATCCTGTACTTTTTCAAATAAAACAGCATGGGTAATCATACATGTTCTTCTTCCGTGAACTTCAAGTTTATGGTACTGGAGTTCGTTGGTATGTATGATCTCTCGTAAAACATGACAACAACTACATTCCAATAAGCTAGTTGTTGCTAATTGACTTGTAGTTGATGGCTGGCTAGTGGTTGTTGGTTGGCTAATTGTTATTGGCTGGCTAATGGTTGTTTGTTGGCTGATTGTTGCTGTCTGACTGGTTGTTGCTGGCAGGCTGATGATTGTTTGCTGGCTAGTGAATGCTGGTTGATTAACTGCCGACACTATTGGCTGAACTGGATTGGTAGACTCCATTAGTTCTGCCATAGTTCTACACCTCTTAACAGGCCTCCTTGATGAACCTGTTTCAGTTGTACCTTCAATCCTTGTAGATTGTGGAAGAACACTTGTTCTTGGGGGAGAAGTAGGTACATTTGAAGCAGAAGGAGGAATAGTAGAAGGAGGAATAAACATTTCAAAGGGATTAGGAGATAACAAAGAAGTAAATGACATGTTGGGCTGATCATCATACAACAAAGCATCAAGTAATGCTGTTTCAGATGTATCAGAAACTGGGATAAAACTGCTTGGTCCTGCCATGGTAATAGAATTTAGAGAAATATGTGTGAGTATCTGGTAGTTGGTATTATCAGATGCTTGAGTGTTTGTGAGGCATGTTCGTTTGCCTTCCTTTATTTATAGTCGAATTAAATCCTATTGAATCTCTGCAGATTTGCGTAGTCCTGTTAAATCTCTGCAGATCTGCTCCCTATAAAGCACGAGCCTGGAATCTTTTTGACTTTATATGCATACGACAATCTGAATTGTTGCGCCTGTGATTCCACAGTGATGCGCCTGTGATTACACAGTATTGCGCTCGTGAATCTGCAATTATACACCTGATGATTTTGTATTTAATATATATTTGTTTGTTGATTCTGGAAAATGGAAATTTTGTTACCAGAAGTAACAAAATTATGCATTGATAATACATTAATTATCATATATGCTATTATCATGGAATATTGTATGGAAATTCCATGAATTAATTTTTAAGGTCTCACACTTGAGGGGGAGAATGATATATCAAGTGTGAATATTTATGTGATAATTCTTTGTGAATGTTTCTATGTTGATTCCCCTAAAATGAATATTAGATTTGATGATAAATCATATGGAAAGTTGGCATGACTTGTTTGATCATCCGAGTCATATATTATGTGCTGCTTGTTCTCAGATAGAAATAATTATTGGAAATGGATCTCTGGAAATATATCAAATTGAAAGTTTACATATGAGATTATAAATCTGCAAAGTTTGCAGTGATGTTTGCAACCAGAAGTTTGCAATATATTATGCGCGCAATTTCCAGATTGAATGATTCAAAAATAATGTATTAAAGTATCCATGAATGGATAGATCAATGATTATGAGAACAAAATTTATATGTTGTGTATATTTGCAGCAATTATATAAGTCAACAGAATTCTCCCCGTAAAATTTGGCTTTTGGTCAGGAGCCAGAATAATTCCATCTTAAAATGTTTTAAATGTGCAATGATTATTAATCTACTTCAATGCACATAGATGGATATACAAAGAAAATTGATGATTTGATGAGGGGGAGAAAAATAAGCAGATTGGGTAAAGATTTACTAGAATGAATTATCATTGGCTCATATTGATCATCGTACAAGGAATTGTGCACTAAAAGTTCAATATGATAATTCAATTTCAGAGTTTAGTTAATTGAATGCCAGAAGCATTTACTGACCTAAAGAAAGTGACAAAGTTACATATCCCAACTGCAAATACTCCTATATGAATTGTTATAAAGCATGCCTGAAGCGTTGCAGGTCCATTGGTTTTTAAAAGATAAAAATCCTCAAAAGAGAAAAGGAGCAATAAAATATAGATGATCAAGTCGAGGATAAGTAAGAAAAGCTCCAGAAGAGCCATCTCCTGAAGAGATGTTATCTCCAGAAGAGATATTACAAGAAGAGTGTATTGTGGTCTAAAAAGAGACACAAGTACCTAATATATGTGAATATAATGAGATCTCAATAAATTATGAATGAAATCCGATGGGACCGAAAAATAAAGTCGACATTGATGATATTTATGTTTATATGATAGCATATGCTGTAATGATGATAATGAGGATCATGAGTCATACTATATTAGTATGTGAATATTTATGTGATAATTATTATCTGAATAAATATTTATGCACATGTATATTTATGATTTTACTTGAAAGATTTAGATCTTGCAGGTATACAATGAATACTTGATGATAGAAAGATAATGAAGCAATGTGGTCATCAGGGGGAGCAAGTCTGATGTAATCAAGAGGGGGAGACGATACACGCTGTACTCTTTTTCCCTTATCTAGGTTTTGTCCCACTGGGTTTTCCTAGAAAGGTTTTTAATGAGGTAAAACTCAACAGTGTATCAATGAATGTTGTACTCTTTTCTTTGGCTAGGTTTTTATCCCACTGGGTTTTTCCTAGTTAAAGTTTTTAACGAGACACATTCATAAATGGACATCCAAGGGGGAGTGTTATGAATATTCTTATTATGTGAATGTCCATTGACCTATAATCTCCAAATACAGGATGACATGGTATATATGCATAGTAATATACTATTTGCATCCTTCTATAAATAGAGGTCTCCTGTAACTATTCAATACACTTGAATGAGAATCCATTTCATCTCTCTAGAATTTCCTCTGACTTCTCTCTAGAATTTCTTTAGTTTTATAACAGATTTGGTATTTACAATTTTAAAGTTGTTTTTTCCGATATTAAATATACTACTCGTATTTTTTAAAATATGAGTAACACTAAGGCGCTTTCTGGAACAGTTCAAGTGACACCAAAAAAAAAAAGTGAAAAACACTCCTCTTCAATCAGCGTGTCATTTTGTCAAAAAAAAAAAAAAATCTACGTGTCATCAAATCTCTGATAACCGCTGCTGGAATCGCACCCTTGCATGAACCACGCTTGCAATTGCAAGAACCAAGAAGGACCAACTCCTCACATTCCTAACGTTGCTTCTCCCTCCCAAAACGTGAAGAAGAATTCTGCACTATGTCAAATTCTCTGATTTATACTACCAAGAATCTCACACAAATAATGCGATTCACCAGTTTCTAATTTTCAAAAAAGCAACGAAACGAGTTTCTATCTGCTTGCTTCGCGAAATAATGGGAAGCGACGGTGAGCTTTTGGTCATCTGCGGCGACAAGAGCACGGGTTTAGGGTTAAAGATTTTCGATATGAACACCGGAGAGGATCTTCTTCATCTTCCAAACTGTGCTTCCACTTCAAGTGGCTTGGTTTGCCTAAGAGACCAGTTTATTGCAGCGTCGCAGATTAACAGACACGGATCTGTAGGTGGTGGAGCCATTGGCATCTGGACTTTGAACAAGGTAATGCATTGAGCTGAAATTCTATATAACATCTTTACTTTCAGTAGAAAACTCCATTTCTATTCGTTTGTTATGGTTTCAGCCTCAACAACCTCTCTGGAGCTACCCATTGGAGGCCATTGGACCACTTTCTTGCACAAAGGACGGCACATATCTCGCTGGAGGAGCTTTATCGGGAAATGCTTATCTTTGGGATGTAAGTGACGACACCCAATTTATATGTTTGGCAATGGGCTAATTAAGTATTTAGCTCATCAATAATCTCTGTATTCATATGCTTATTTTACTATATTAATTCTGGAAACTTGCTGAATTAACTCAGCTATCAGCAAAATACATTCCCTAATAGTAGCTTGCATATGATTTTCAGATGAATATTCGTGTCACCTTAAACTTCGATGCGTTTATGATGATCTGTAGGTGACTAGTGGACAATTGCTCAAGACTTGGAGGGCTCATGATAAAACTTTGAACTGCCTGTTATTTTCTGACGATGATTCTCTCCTCATTTCTAGTTCTGATGATGGGGTGATATGTGTTTGGTCTTTGATTAGGTAGTCTGAGTTTTATATTTGTTGAGAATTTTGACCTCTAGAATATTTTTTTTTAAACAAAAAAAAAACTAAAAACCCTCTTAAACCACCAAAGTGATGCATCGTTATGGTCATTTTGCTTGAAGTTTGTTAGATCGAGAAGGAACTGGAAGCTTGCCTCCTTTGTTACATTCTTTGTCAGCGCATGAGTCCACCATAACAGGTCTCTTAACTACATCAAGCCGTTACTTCGCAGTTTTAGTATCAAGTTCCCTTGACGGAACTTGCAAGGTGATTAGTCAATATATTAATACTCACTCCTTAAAATTCTAATATTCAATGGAGTTTGATTCGTGCTAAAATGGCATTTTTTTTCTGTTCCTTATAGGTGTGGGACTTTATCTCAGGACGTCTTGTGCAAACTCATGTTCATCATTTGGCAATAACTTCCATCTTTCTTTACCAAGGAGAGGAGCTTTTGTTTTATGGATCAGTAAATGGACATATAATTGGTAGAAAGCTTGATGTAGGCCTGGAGGAAGAACTTTCCAGCATTGCATCAGACCAATTGCTTGAATTGAAAGGACACAGGTACCCAAGATACTTGGAGCTTCTAATGTGACAATCTAACCCAGAAAAATTGGCTTTATCTGTTTGAGCGTTGTGAATGCTTAATTTTTTAATCTGTCATCCTTTCAATGCAATGTCAGTGAGCAATATAGAGATAAAAGATGCAGTTTTCATTGGGAGGCTAATATTTTAGTGATATATTACTACTTAAATAAGTTGTCTGTGCCAATTCTGATAATGAGGTAATGATGGTCGGTCCGATTCTTGTCAAGTATGCAGCGGAGCTGTAACTGCCCTAACCTCTGGTCAAGCTGGCCTAATATCTGCCTCTGAAGATAACACAATCATCATTTGGGATGTCATTAGCTGGACAGTTATTCAAAGGATCAATGTTGAAAAAGGTAACACAATCGATTAATTTGTACTAATAGTCTAATACCATGCCCCATTTGGCGTAGAGAGAGGTGTCATTCATTTAGGCCGCTATATAGAAACTACTATCTCTCGCACTCAATATAAGAGCTAGATAAGGAATTCACTTTAGTATCAAATATAAAACGTCAATTTACTTTGTCTCCCAATTTTATAATTTCCCCTTGATTACGCATATTAAAGGTTTTTCATCATTGAGTGGTTCAAATGCACATTAAGAAAGTTGTTTTAGGGAAGCTAAAATCTCTTTATTGAGTAATTACTTTCCTTAATATTCCCAAGTAATCTAGCATTTCTTATGGCAGAATATCTAACTGTTTGCCTGGTACTCTGATGGCAGAAACTATTTCTTAAGTCCTTAGAAGAATACTTTAATTATTACATTTATGGTTTTATTGATAACAGGGAAAATAACTAACCTGGCGGTTGCTCAGCAATCTTCAATGCGCTCTGCATCAAGCCATAGGAAAGCTTCTAATCAATATACTGTCTCTTCTCTGGACAAGTATCCTCAGCCAATCGACTCATCGACAGGAAAGGGAAGTACAACTCTCCGTGCCTTAGAAAGCCCCCAGCACGTGTTTGATGTGCAGGTTTTTTATCTTCCTTTCAACAACCACCAATTCCTATGCAGCCATTGGAATTCAGTTTTTCAATGTTCATCATTGTACAATACAAATAAAAAATGGTGCCTTTCCTCCTTTATATTGATGCACAGCAATAAAAGATGAAAAAAATATTCAACTGGATGGTTAAAGGTGAAGTTTTGAATTTGGTTTATGTGTTGGCAGAAAGTGAACATGCCTGTGGACATGGCCATGCAAATGAAGGTGGAAACAAGTATAGAGAATCGTGTGTGGGCAACAAAGATGGCAAAGCATGTGATGGAGATAAATAAATATTTGCAGTCATGTCTGTTAGACATGATGCAGCAGAGACTGTTAGAAGGGGAAACTAAAGGAGAGGCTAAAAAGAAGACCAAGGTTCAGAGTTAAGAGTCAGGAGCTTCAAGCCTGATTCATCGTTTTAAGATAAGGACCTAAACTGTTTTTTCCTACCCACTTTGCTTCTAATATCAGATTATTAGACCTTTTTACTTTTTCTGGTGACTAGTTTTTAGACCTCTGATTCAACTAGTTATTGCTAAGTCATGTTTCTATAAAGTTATTGCAATGGTTTTTTTCCTTAAAAAAATAAATGTTTCGGACTCATGGTTCTTTGGTACAAAGAATATGCTCGAATTCTCGTGTTTGGTTGTTGGGAGTTAAAAAGGGGAATGATTCAAATGTTATGATGACGGATCATCGAAGGCGATTGCCCGGAAAGGAAGAAGGGTCATTATTGTTTTCACATAGTATATTATTTAGCTTAGCTTTGTTTTCATCAATTTAGCATACACATCAAACAAAAATTACATAAAAATTCCATATACTGTTGTTTTAAAATCCTATTTTCAAGGCAAAAAAAAAAAAAAATCCCATTTTCATTTTTTTATTCCCTTTTCAATTTTTTTTTTCAAAATGTCTTTTATCGTAGCAAACAAGCCTGTATACACTCTTCCATATGATTCGCTTCTAATTCCATGTCATGCTGAAAAATGGTGGTCATGATTTTCATTTTAGTCATGTAAGATATATTTATCTAAAATAATATCTTACATCTATGGCTGGTGGGGTATTTTTTTTAACTCTTCTATTTTTTGTTTTTACCAGAAAAATATATTAACTCTTCAAAACTTGCATTTCCATTCAGCAAAGTTACTGTTTATAGTAGTACATTGCTATATTTGGTCCACGTTGCCTTTTCATCCTCTCATAGACTTCGCTTCATCCAAGCTTAAGCCAGCCCCTCCTGAACCAGGGGCAAAGCTAGTACTTGTAGACGAAGGGGGCAAGATTACAAAACAAACTGTACAAGAGTTGAAGAAAAATTTTGTGGAGATGTGTGATTCTTACACACAAAAATTATGATACTAAAGTTGATCAATATAAATTCTTCTAGAGTTAACAACAAACATTGAATGCACTGTTCAGTTAATATTATATTTTTTGGGAACAGAAATATATGATACTCCTTTGGTCCTTATTATAAGGCACCAATCACCTTTTCTCGCAGACCAAGGAATATAAGTTAAGTCATTAAATTGGTTCAGAATTAATAAATATTTCCAACTTTACCCCTACTTTAATGATAAGAATTTAAAAAGTTAGTTGAAAATAAGGGTATAATTGGAAAATAGTAATAAATGAGTTGGTTAAAAGTAGTTGATGTTTTATAATAAGGACAAAAAAATTTTGGTAGTTGGTGGCTTATAATAAGAATCAGAGGGAGTAGCATCATTAATAAGAAACAAATTAATCTGATTTCTATTTTATTATTTCCATTCTTAATGCATTTTACACAACAACAATGGCAACATTCGTTGCATTAAGCCGAATAATCTTCTCAAGGTAAGGATATTTGAGAACACTAATGTTTTACAGCAATTTCAATGTAGAGTGGGTTGAATGCTATTCTGTTCATATTTTCTAAAACACATCCTTAAAAACCAAGTCATCTGTGCTCAGTCTAATGCCACTCCAAACCCACCAACCTCCGTGCCATGGTTTAGGAATTCATTGGAATTCCGACTCCTCCCTTTCCTTCCTCTCCGTTTGATCTCTTCGCTTGGATCTCCCCATTTTGACCTTCCCTATCGTCTCTGACCTTTTCCTCACAAACTTCACTCCTCAAGTCCCTTTTTGTCTTCTTCTTCAGCTCTAATGTCGTCATTTCCCACAATGTCCTCTATGGTTGACCCCTTACCTTCTGATCCCGCAACTTCCATTAACTACCAACTGTCTTCTGAAGCAGCAGCCTCCTCTAAATGTGACCAACATGCACACCCTGATGCTCAACTTCCAGTCCATCCTCCATCCTTCGCCTAAACTCCTAACATATATAGAATTTTTCCTCCATTCTCGCCCCTAAATCTCTAGGCTCTCTCATGCAGCATCGTTCTTCATCTCTCATGTATATATAAAAAATTTAGGGGTGGTGGGGCCCACCTGAGCCCCCCTTTTGAAGTTTGAATATAATAACATGGTACAATAATCATGAACGATATTTTATTTTATTTTAGTTACTTTTTAATCATGAAAAATTATGTTTATAGTGGCAAAAATCCGATCTCTCTTTTTTCTTTTAACGGGTCGATAACAAGAATTCCAATATTAGAACTTCAAACTTATAAATGTTAAGGTATAAAAATATTTATGAACTTATATCAAATTTATATAGAACTACCTATAGATTTTTTTTTTTGTCCCGATGAAAAATACCTATAAACTTTAAAAATGGAAGCTGAAATGAAAAAACCGCTAAAACCACCTAATCTTTTTTTTTTTTTTTTTAAAAAAAGAAGACAATGGTGAGTCTATGGTTTTTTCTTTTTCACCTTGATCCATCTTATAAAAAGTAGTAATTGCATGAGATGTAAAATTTTAACGATAGAGAATATATAATATAGTATAGTAAAAGGATGGTTATAAAGAATTTTTCTGATATATAATAAAAAATTATAAAATGAATTTTATATTTTATTAAGAAATAAAAATAATTATTAAACATTTTTTTAATTATAATCAACGGGATGCGTCATAATAATTAGGGAAAATGATAGAAAATAACACTTCAACTTTAAAATTCCATTGACAACAATAACGAGATTACTAAATAAAATAATTGAAAACTTATTTTATTAAAAAAGTATCTATTTAAATTTTTAAAGTTTAAATATGTTTTGTTAGGATTTTTGGTAATAAATACCATCGCTCTCCGCCGCCACTTAAAATTTCACCCCTTCTCGCGTCCATTATTGGCCAAAGAACAAAGAGACTCGAACCCTAATCTCTCTCGTCTGCTCTACATTTCCTCTTCAGAATCAGAATCTCATTCTGTCGTATGGTTTGGCGCCAGCAGCATTTCGCTTCCAGGTCTTCTCGATTTTTTGTTTTTGTAGCCTTTTATCTGTGATTCTGGTTTGTAAAAGGAGCAAAGAAACAATGAAGCACAAATCACTTTCTCCATTACACTGACTTCACTTCTTCGTCCCAAAGAACCAACGAGTTGAAGTTCAACTGTATTTTATCTTCGGGTTTGTGTTTTATCATCACTTTTCTTTATTTGTATTTTTGTTTTTTTTTTTAAAAAAAAAAATCTTCTTTTGGAGATCAACAAGAGAAATACTCTTCACACTATTTCCTCAGAGCAGAATTATGTACATGCCTTCATAAAGATATCTGATTTAATACTACCTATGGTCGAGATATAGCTTGTAATACAAAGTTGTACTATAAAATATCTTATATTAGTAATATATGAGTGTTCAAAATTAAGTCAAATTTATTTTCTTCCATTTTTTCGTTTCTATTGTGATTATCTTTCCTACCTAAAAAAGTAAAAACTGGTTTTTGAAAATTTTGCCACTAACCTATGAAGAAGCTGAGTATGGTGTTCTTCGAATTGTAATATAAGCCCATTGTGTTCGTCGTTTGGGGGATCCAATACAGAATCATCGACTTGAATTTCAGGCCCGTTGTGTTTCACGTATCATACAAGATCCACTACACCAGCGTTGTAAAACCAGGATTCATTACATCACCTCAAAAGACAAGGCACGGAGTCGAATAGCAGTGACGAAATAAAAAGTCAAAAGCCAGGTTAATGAAAAAACGCTGCAGCCCGGATAATTATTAAAAAAAAATAAAAATAAAAAAATGCTGCAATCAGCTTTATTTTTGTCAAAAACTAATGTAAAACGATTTTATGTTTTTACTGGAGTGTTATATATTAAAACATAAGTAAAAAACTTGATTGAAGTTGAAGTGAAGAAATTCATAGACATTCATGATTTGAACATTCTAAATTTTGCAAGTGAACTTATTATAATAACAAGAGAATAAGACATTGAAGACATATAATTAATGTAAGATGATGTGTTTGATTTAAATCTATTCATATAATTTAGGAATTGTTAAATCTTATTTTTTTTAACATTTTGGAACTTACTTGTAAGAATTATTAAACTCTTTTTGAATGTTTTACATAATTATATGACTTATATATTTTAAATATAAAGTTGTTTATTGAATTTTGAAAAGTTACTTATGTTATATATATATATATATATATATATATATATATATATATAATTTTGTATTTTACCTTTAAGCACTACCTCCGGTTTTAATCATAATTATAAGTTTTTAGTATAATTTATATTAGAAATTTAATACTATAATTAAAATTAAGATGAGAAAGAGTAAAAACCTTAAGTTTCTTGTGGTTTTTACCTTTCTACAAAAACTCGATTCCCAGCTGTAAAGTTTTTGTCTACTTTGGTTCAAGGGAGGGGATGGGGATTCATGTTAAGCTCTAACTTTAATCCCCCCAACCAAACATTCCTAGGTCTAAGGCTGTTTATTCTTGGGACTCCGTGTCGGCAAAAACTTCACTCACTCAATATCATTGTATGATTTCTCAATCCCCATACTGCTACTATTAACTCTCCTGTTAACTTCTTCATTAATACACTGATAAGTGCGGGTTGTTTCGCCTTTATATCGAAGCCTTGTAAACCTTACAAGGTTCCTGGTTTTGCAGATATTCATTCTGCTGCAGTAATGGCCTCGGGACACAGTACAGGTGCATTTTGGTTAAGTTTTATGTTATCTATTTTTCTTACGTTTGAAATTTTAGTTGCATGTTTCAATTTGTTCGTCCTAGAAGTTTTTCTCTTAAATGATGCCGATTAGGATAATGGGGGATAGAAAACCCCTGTTCTTTTCAATGGGCTATTGAAGTTTGATTATGCATAAATGGTGGAAACTTGACAGCTTTGAATGAAATGGTTTGGTCAAGTGAATAAACTGATGCCCAGAGAGCCTACTTTATTCACTGATCTAAAGCAATACTTATATTTCCATTTCCACGAACCATCATAGTAGTAAAACTTTCGATCAATACCTTATTTGGCCGATGAATTTACTGTTTCTTTTAAGTTGTAACTCTTCATTAAGTAGAATTAGCTTATTAGTTATTGGCAAAGTAGTAAAATGATTCATAGGCCTTCTCCTTGTAGCCTAAGCTTTTGGGATTGATATTGATGTTTGGAAGTTACAAAATTATGGTGTAACATCTATACAAATAAGCTCATAGCTTATTTGCATAGATGTTGTGAGCTTACCTGTGATGTCATTTATCAGTAACCACACCAACTCATCTAGTAATTATGAGCATGCATTTTTGGCTTTCTACCTTCAATTTGTTGATGTGCCAAAAGAGTTGAAGAAAAGAATATTGCATTTGATGTAATTGAATGCATGGTCAATCTTTTAAGTTTACTTGTAGAAATTCTTACTCAATACACTAATATTGCAGATTATAATATTTGATTCTCTTTTGGATTGAAGTTTCGTGTCTGTAAGTCTCACAAAGTAATTTTGACATGCAGTAAGTGGTACAGAGACAGAAGTTTCCAATGCCAAGGGCAGTGGGCTTCGTGGAAAATTAAACAAGGTTGTGCTAGCTTATAGTGGTGGTTTAGACACATCAGTCATTGTCCCCTGGCTAAGGTAAGTATGGTGTTCCCCCCTTGTCTCCGTAGGAAGACATCCTTGACAAGTTTGCAAAATTTGATTTCCCCTTATAATTTTGTATATCTTGAATAACAATAACTAGGGTCACAGAGATGTTTTATTTTTAAAGTATTGATTAATCTTTTAAAAACTTTGACTTGGCATCGTGCGATCCATGCAACAAACTCTACTTAGTCAGATAAGGCTTGTTATTGTTGATTCATGTTTAGAAAAGAATATGTTGATTTGTTTAAGAGAAATAGACAAATTTCTTTATGTATCTCTAAGTCTACAGAGTAAGCCACACTTGTGAACAGTGCAATTTGCTATAGGTTTTGACATTTTGTTATATATGGTGATCTGGATATAGACATCGGAAGATCTAAACTATAGACTGGGAGTCTTGCAGAAAAAAACATGAGATGAAAAAAGGGGTGGTTCTTACTTTTTAATTACTTCATGGTGTAATTTGTGATTGTGAACAATAGATAACATTGTCTATTCACTGATATTGTATTTTGTTATTCAAATTTGTTTATTTTGGTTTTGCTGTTAAAAGCCTATTTATTTTAATGCCGGGTTATGCCTAAAATCATTTCATTATTATTATATTCTTTTCTTTGATGCCTTTTAAATTTGCAGAGAGAATTATGGATGTAATGTTGTATGCTTCACTGCGGATGTTGGCCAAGTATGTTATAACTAATAGACCTCAATTCCTGTAATTAAAACTATTGCTTTGTTAGAAAATATGTTTTGAGAGTGTAAACTTATGACTGATCGAGTGTACTAAACCTATGTTTGATTTGCTGTAGTCTTGATATTAGACGTTGAACTTTGTAGGGTTTACAAGAATTGGAAGGTTTAGAAGAGAAGGCTAAAGCCAGTGGAGCCTCTCAGTTGGTGGTCAAGGACTTGAAAGAAGAGTTTGTTAAGGATTACGTATTCCCCTGTTTGCGTGCAGGGGCTATTTATGAGAGGAAGTATCTGCTCGGCACCTCAATGGCTCGCCCTGTTATTGCAAAAGTATATATTCCAGTTTTGCTTCTAAGTTTGATGCATTTGATCAGTTCCTATGTTATAAATAAACAATGGTACTGTCCATAATCACATTTTTTTAGGTAGTGGTAAATTTGATTTTAGTCCTTGCATTAAAGACTGACATTCTAATTTCAACATTCTTCTCCAATATCACATCTCTGCTAGCTTTTAGTGCATTATTGATGACTTTTTCAGTTAGGCAAGAGGGGGAAAAGTCATGAACCATTATTATCTGTGGTACTTGTGACAATTATTATCTGATGCATATATGCTGATAGGCAATGGTGGATGTTGCAAAAGAAGTTGGAGCAGATGCTGTTGCTCATGGTTGTACCGGTAAAGGAAATGATCAGGCATGTCTTTAAAAGTGACAATTACGCTCACAGACTTAGCTGTGCCTTTTTTGTTTTCCTTCTGACACAAGTTTGTATCATTTAGGTTCGCTTTGAGCTCACATTCTTTGCTTTGAATCCCAAGCTGAATGTTGTGGCTCCATGGAGGGAGTGGGACATTACTGGGAGGGAAGATGCAATTGAGTATGCAAAGAAGCATAATGTACCTGTTCCTGTGACAAAGAAATCCATATACAGCAGAGATAGGAACCTTTGGCACCTTAGCCATGAGGTAAGGTGTTTAGTGTCAAAATTCACGCAATCCATATAGCTGACCTCACTTAGCGGATAAAAGCTTGTTGTTGTTGTTGTTTGTTTGTTTTTCAAATTATCATCGATTGAAAGTGAGTTGACCATCCTGAACCCTGCCCATAGCAGGAGCTTTGTGCTCCAGGCTGGCCCTTTATACTAAGTTTCTGAAACTACAGGAGTCTTCCATTTCTAAACAAAATACAATTGTTCCCTAATTTTTGCTGAAAATACACAGATATCCTTATTATTTTTGAAATATATGTAAACTTCCCTTGAAACAAAAAGCTAATGACCAATTGGATTTTGTTGAAAATGCACAAATCCTCATCTATTTTTAAAATACATGCAAAACTCCTTTAGAAGAGATGTATGTGCAATTTTAGCAAAACTAAAAAATTACCCTGTCATGTATTCTTATCTTTCCTTTTCCCTTTCCCTTTCAGTTAAAAGCCTGAAAACAATGTACATGCTTATTTTCCAATGTCAAGTATAAGTTGGACTTACAGTAAAGAAATCAAATTGAATGTGCAACCTGATTCTTATTCCATATCTTTAGGTTAAGGTATCTTTCTACTTTTGTTCTTTTTGCGCTGTCCTAAATCTAGAGATTGGAACTGACATATGGATATTGATATTACTAACTCTCACTTTTGCAATCTGCGATGCTGCAGGGTGACATTTTGGAAGACCCGGCAAATGAGCCAAAAAAGGATATGTACATGATGTCTGTGGATCCAGAGGATGCTCCGAATCAAGCAGAGTAATATTTTTTTATGTTCTTATAACATATCCATTTTGATGCCTGCGCATCACCGTAGTCAAGTTTTCATTTGGCTCAACAGTTTCTAACACCTGCATTTCTATCTTGCAGATATGTGGAAATTGGGATAGAGTCGGGATTACCTGTTTCAGTTCATGGGAAGAGGCTTTCACCAGCATCATTGCTCTCCGAACTCAATGATATCGGTGGAAGGCATGGAATTGGCCGGATCGATGTGGTTGAAAACCGGCTTGTTGGTATGAAGAGCCGAGGAGTTTATGAAACTCCTGGAGGAACAATCCTTTTCACCGCAGCACGTGAGTTAGAGTCTTTGACACTTGACCGGGAAACAATTCAAGTTAAAGATTCATTAGCCCTTAAATATGCAGAGCTGGTGTATGCTGGAAGGTGGTTTGATCCTCTCCGGGAGTCCATGGATGCCTTCATGGAGAAGATCACAGCAACTACAACAGGTTCTGTGACTTTGAAACTGTACAAGGGCTCTGTTACTGTTACTGGCCGGAACAGCCCTTGTAGCCTGTACAGGCAGGATATTTCATCATTTGAGAGTAGTCAGATATATGATCAGGCAGATGCCGCCGGGTTTATTCGGCTTTATGGCCTTCCAATGAGGGTGAGAGCCATGCTTGAGAAGGGTATCTAGGAGTTGGTTTTGTATGCCCTTGATGAATAACATGCCTGCTTTGTTTTGCGCTCAACATTTTTATGTATAAACTAACTTAAGTGATTTCCATCATTTTCTTTTATTTATCAATGTTTAATGGGGTTATAGAGGGAGGTTTCTTAATTAACAATTTATTTAAAGATTTAGTTTTTGATTGAGTTTAATGGTGTGGTGTCATGTGATTTATGTGATAAAACTTTGTTCTTATTTTTTTTTTTATAAAGATAAAACTTTGTTATTGTTTCTTTTATTTATCTGTCTTAAGATTAAAAAAAAAACAAACAAAAACAAAAAACAAAGGCGCATTGTTCAATTATGCAAAACCATTCTCTCTCATTTATCTTCGTCTTAAGATTAAAATGGCATATTGTTCAAGTATATATTTAGGTGGAACACCCATCTAAAAATGGAAATAAAAAATTAACATGGCCATAAGTGACGCATTACAATCTTTACTCTTTTTTTTTTCCTTTTTAATTGATACCACACTTGAAATGTTTATCCCTGGCTCCACCGCCTATTGTGAATGGTGAGGCCACGTGGCACTTGATAAGTGGATAGTAAGATAACAAGTGGAATGCAATGGAGCAGCTGGTGTCCACTACGCCTCCCATCCTCTTCCACCAAACTGGGTGCAAAATATTTGTTCTGTTGTAGAACAATATATCTCGGACTTGTCCCAGGATTAGATCCCAAGGCCTACGTACCCTTAAGAGGGACCATAGTCCACGTAGTTCGATACACAACTAGGCGTTTAACCAGAAAGAGTAGGGTGTGTGCTTTGTATATACTGAATAGTAAAAGGTTGAGTTTTGCATAGGTGTCCCTTGTGAGTATTCGTTAGTTTATATATATAGTGCACCTGAGATATTGATCCGTTGCTCTGTTCGTTTATAGCGCACCCACATGATCTAAATCATAACTGCTCCAACATCTACGTGTTGCATCGTGGTTAGCGAGATCATAGGGGAAGTGCGTTACCAGATAACCCCGTATCTACTGTTGGGCTATTATTATTGTTGGGCTTCTTGTAATAGAGTCCAATTTGTCAATCCGTAACAATATTGAATCTTGTACTTCTTTCTTTTTTTTATAAATATTTCAGAGTACCAACTATAGTACTAAAAAGGGTTAAGGTATGTACATGTGTTTTACCATGAGGAGTGTCCAACACCAAGTACTTTTTTTAAATGTAAAAGTGATTACGTGGTTACAAATTAAATACAAAAATACTGTTTGACCGTTAAATTTAACTTTTTTACTGATTGGACAATGATGTGGCTTTCCAAGGTTCAAAAATACACAAATGGTTTAGCCAAAATAACGTTCAACACCAAGTGATTTTTTTATTAACAATATTTATTAATATAATATAATTAATATAAATAGAATATAATTATATAATTATTTATTTTTCATTTTTGACATATTAAAAATAGAATATAAATATTGATTTCTAATTCATTTATATTTCTAATTTATATATTCCTATATTGAATTTAATAAATTTAGAAATATATTTATAAAATATTTCTAATTTACAAAATTTTAAATTGAAAGATGAAAAATGGATAATAAGTATTAAGTTAATTATATTTCTAATTTATATTTTTTTATAAAATATTTCTAATTTAAATGTATGGGCACATTTAAATTGTATAAAATCAAAAAAAGAAAAAAGAAAGAAACAAGAGAAGAGCTAGAGATGGCTGTTGTATTTTCTCCTAAAATTGTGAGGAATGCTAGTAAAACTTTCTTAGTCCTTGTTTGTGAACCATATAGATACAAAGCATGCTCCAACACAAAAGTTATCACGACATGCTCATTTGGCCACCCTTAAAAAAGATCACTTTTGTGTCTATGAGCCAACACTCCTCTCACATATTTATCTCATAAAATACAAAATCACTAAAAATAAGCTAAACCAAACATGGACGATATTCATGGCTATACAAAAGACTTGATATGAAACATTTGGTCAGTTGAGTTGTTTGTTATACTAACAGTAAAAGCCACTCTCTTGAAGCAAACACTAACAACCATTATTGGTATATTAACCAATGGTAACAAGCAGTTGTGTTCATAAAAGTTAAGAAATTTGGGACTCCCTCCACTCCTAAACATAAGACCCATTTTGTGATATTTAGGACTGGAGTAGGACATAGCTGAGTGAATATGAATTTGGTTCCTAACTAACTACACGTATGTTTTTCTCCACTAGATCATAGTTGCTACTCATAGAATACGAAAAACCATTGTTGTTATGTTCCAGAAGAAAAGTTCAAAATTGTGTTACTGATGGAGATGTCGTGTAGCAGTAGGATCAAATCTGTGTGGGATCCGCAGCATCAGCAGTTTCTTGAACTTGAGAAGCATACTGTAAGTTCCAAAGAACATCCTCAATGGAAGGTCGGCTCCAAGATTCAGTGGAAATGCTTTTGTTTGTGATGGAAATCACAATCAACAAAGATTCTTGGCTGCAACTTGCTTGCACTACTGGGTCCACTATCTGCTTCCACCCATCTTCACTGCTGAAACACGCCTGCAATTTACAGTATGATATAATTCAGTGTCATCAGTACGAATGAACCCGAGAAATCATCAACTTCAATATCAATATTATAAAAAGAATTCCTCCCTCTAGTCCTTAATATAAGAGTTAAATAACTAATTTGCAGATAGTTAGTTATTGTTTACAAATATGTGTTGGTTTCCCTAAAATATCCTTTTTAATCATGTATATAAAAGCTAACCCTTCTTGATGGAAACTCTCTTCCTACGTGCAATAAGGATATTTTGAGGAAAAAAAATCATAAATTTGGGAGATAAAGTAGATTGAGGTATTATATTTAAGACCAAATCAAACTCTGTCTAACTCTATATTTAACACTATATTTGGGACCAAAGGTAGTATATTGTTTTTAAGTAATAAACAATACGGCTCATTCTTCATACTCCTGACAGTGTATGGGAACTTATCTATATATATGAAAATGTGATATGCTTTGTTATGAGATCCCATTCATGAGGGACAAATAAACTAAAATCAATCATTATGAAGATCGTGAAGATTATGATATCCTTACACTTACCCTACTCTGTACGGTCATTGAAGCTACTAAAAAAAATGCTATTCCTACCCATTTTACTTTCTATTACATGGCTAAAGGATCTTCTTGTGGAAAATAGCAAATTGAATGAAGTGGGATTTGTAACTTCTTTCTAGTTATTGTGAGTTAGAAATAAAATATTCTGAGTATATATAAACATTGTGTTGTCTGTATTTTATTCATTGTGTCTCTGGATAAGATCACTGTATTCTAGAATAATCCTATAGGACACATGTCACAATGTAATAGGTCACTACTCCTATAAATAGAAATGTACAGTGCTCAAGATGATTATTCTGAGCAGACCTATTCCTTCAACTTTCTTATCTTGGTATCAGAGCCACAAAAGCTAGAAATGGCAACCTCTGGGAATACCTCCAGCCAATCCCTTTCAGCCACCGTCACAAACCCTAATCCCATCTTCTCCACTATTCACACTCAGACGGCCCCTCTAGACTCCACCGTTACCTCGGTGCTGTCAACCTCAACGACAGGTCATCCTACTCCCAATTTCACATTACCGACCTCCTTCCCTTTTCCATCTTCAGCCACGTACTTTGCTCCTCACTATTATCCAACCTATCCATATCAGTCAAACCTTTCTCCATCGATGACCTCCTCTTCGTCATCGGCTTCTTCGACCACTTCGCCTTTTGCCTCCGCCATACCAATATCCACCTTCATTCCTCCATCACCCATGGCCTCACCGACTGTCTTCCCTTTTCATCCTTCTCCACCACCCTATCCCAACTATCCTTCCTTCCATGGTTTCCCATTTGGCTCTAATCTGTCTGCTTAGGTCACCACTCGTTCAACTCCGCTTTTGAACTCCCTCAATCAAGGGAATCCCGTCAAGCTAGACGGTGATAATTTTCTCATTTGGGAATCAACTATTATGCCCATTATACGTGGTCATCGCCTCGAAGGACACATTCTCGGCACCAAAGCCGTGCCACCAGAGTATATTCTTGACTCAGCTGAGCAAGTCTGCCCAAATCCCCTCTATGATGATTGGCTCTCTACCGATCAAATTCTTCTTGGATGGCTCTTTGGAACCATGACGGTGGATTTAGCCTCCCAAATGACCAGCTGTAAAACCGCAGCTGCACTCTGGAAAGCTGTGACTGAGTTCATTGGTGCAAACACGAAGTCCAGGATCACTTTTCTGAAAAGTGAGTTCCAACAAATCCGCAAAGGATCAATGAAGATGCGGGATTATTTGACCAAGATGAAATCTCTTTCCGACAACCTTACATTAGCTGGTTGTCCTCTTTCTGCCACTGATCTTGTGACTCAAACTCTTGCTGGATTAGACACATAATACACTCCTATTGTTGTTCTTCTCACGGAGAAAGATACTCTATCCTGGGCAGAGCTTCAATCCAAACTATTGACCTTTGAGTCACGATTGGAGCAACTCAACACTCATCAACCTCCACTCTCTCAAATGCCTTTGCTCATCTCTCTTTTCAGCCTACCTCCAATCAATATCGAGGTCAATCTGGGCATGGCCGTGGAGGACGTCGAGGCAAAGGAAGGAATAACAGAGGAAATTCTGGTGGAAGAAGCTATCAGAATAACAAGACTGATAAGATCTGGAGCCAACTTTGTGACAGGCCTGGACATGATGTCTCCAATTGTTTTCGTCGTTTTGATAGAACCTTCAAGAGTTCTCACAGATCTGACAATGCATCTGCCTACATAGCTACACCTAACACTGTAGCTGATCCAGCCTGGTATCTAGACACAGGAGCTACTCATCACATCACTAACACTGCTGATAACGTTGAACCAGCACCAAATTCAGGTATACACTCTATTCTGGTTGGTGATGGAACCTCTGTACCTGTGACTGGTTCTGGTAATGCAAAATTACTGTGTGAAAATTCCCGTCTCAAGACATTTGAATCTGAATGAGGTCCTTATAGCACCCAAGATGGCTAGGAAACTGATTAGTGGTTTTAAACTCACTAAAGATAATCATGATGTTTTTGTTGAACTTGACTCTCATGGCTGTTTTGTGAAGGACAAGAAGCAGCGTAATGTTTTGCTGCAAGGACATGCTACGAAAGGATCTGCTCCTGGTCTTTATCAAATTAACAATCCAGTCGTCCCTGTGAAGAATACTGCTGCCTGTTTTGTTTCAGTTTCAAACGATAGTCCTAGGCCTAGTTCTTTTGTTTCTACCTTAGAGTCTTGGCATAGAAAACTTGGTCATCCAAGTAAAGATATTCTACAAAGAGTGCTTACAGATTGTAATATCCATTTTGGTGCTAATGAAAAGTTTAATTTCTGTGATTCTTGTCAATTGGGAAAGTCTCATAGACTTCCTTTCCCTTTGTCTCACTCTCGTGCATCTAATGTCTTGGACCTAATTCACACCGACCTTTGGGGACCCTCCCCCATCAAATCTGTTGGGGGATACCACTATTACATCAGTTTCTTAGATGATTACAGCAGATACACATGGGCTTATCCTTTAAAAGGCAAAGGAGAAGCACTTTCGGCTTTCAAAGTCTTCAAAAACATGGCAGAAAATGTCTTTGAAAGAAAAATTAAGACCCTTCATAGTGATTGGGGAGGTGAATTTAGAAGCTTTCAATCTTTACTTGATGACAGTGGCATAATTTTTAGACATTCTTGTCCCCATACTTCAGCCCAAAATGGTAGAGTTGAGCGTAAGCACCGACACATTGTTGAAACTGGTCTTACTCTTTTAGCTCAAGCACAAATGCCTACTTCTTATTGGTGGGATGCCTTCTCCACTGCAGTACATCTTATTAATCGTTTGCCAACTGCTACACTACTGTATGCTTCTCCCTTTGAGCTTCTGTACAAACGAAAACCATATTATAAGAATCTGAAAACTTTTGGCTGCACTTGTTTTCCATGCCTTCGGCCTTACAATAAGCATAAGCTTCAGTATCACAGTACCAAGTGTACTTTTCTTGGATATAGCAGTTCTCACAAAGGCTTCAAATGCCTTAGCTCCACAGGACGAGTTTACATTTCCCGTCATGTTGTATTTAATGAAAATGAATACCCCTTTGCTACTAATGTTTCTCTGGTGTCTCAGCAATCTTTGGGTCCAGAACTTGTGAATTTTTTAAGCATTTCACCTGCTCTCACCATTAATTCGACATCATCAGATGTCTCTACTGAATATGCACGAGCAACCAGTCCAACTTCATCCTCTGCACGAGAACTAAGTCCCAATATTGCTTCTGATTGTCCTGATCATTTTGCAACTACTGAATCATGCCCTGCTGCTGTTACTGCACCATTATCTGTCAATGATACAGTCTTGTCTCCCTGTGTCACTTCAACACCAGATATATTGCTACCTGCACCTCCAACAAGCCCAGGAGTTGTTTCTGATGTTGTTCATGGTGCTAATCCAGGGTTATCTGTCAATACCTCAGTATCTCATCCACTCACAGATGCTATAACTACTAACATTCATCCAATGCAGACTCGTAGCAAGCATGGAATTTCTAAGCCCAAGATTCCGTATTTGGGACTCTCACTTGCCTCTGAGTGCACTCCTAAAACAGCTAAGGAAGCTCTTCAATCACCTCTTTGGAGACAAGCCATGTTAGAAGAATTCAATGCCCTTCAACGAAACTCAACGTGGACTCTTGTCCCTCGGCACTCTTCAATGAATGTGGTTGATAACAAGTGGGTTTTTAAACCCAAGTTTGGTTCAGATGGCTCTCTTACTAAAAGGAAAGCACGACTAGTTGCGAAAGGCTTCCAACAAACAGAAGGTATTGATTTTTATGAGACCTTTAGTCCTGTGATTAAGTCTTCTACCATCAGAATTATCTTGACTATTGCTGTAGCTTTGCATTGGGATATTAAGCAACTAGATATTAATAATGCATTTCTCAGTGGCTTCTTAACTAAACCTGTTTTTATGGAGCAACCGAAAGGCTTTGTTGATTCCTCTAAGCCTAATTTTGTTTGTAAATTGTCTAAGGCTCTTTATGGTTTAAAGCAAGCTCCCTGGGCATGGTTTGATAGACTCCGTGGGGTCCTATTAAGTTGGGGCTTCACAAACTCCAAGAGTGACATCTCTCTCTTTATCTACTCTGATAAAACTCAGATTTTGATGATCCTGATTTATGTAGATGACATCATTGTTACTGGCAGTCATTCTTACAGTCTAAAATGCTTCACTGCAAAACTACATAGCATCTTTTCATTGAAAGATCTCGGCTCCCTTCATTATTTTCTTGGCATTGAAGCACACCGGGATTCATCTGGTCTATATCTTACACAAGGAAAGTATATCTGTGATTTACTACATCGTTTTCATATGACCAATGCCTCTTCTTGTGCCACACCAATGGCAGCCCATAAATCTCTATCTGCCAATTCTGGTCAATTACTCGACAATCCCTCTGAATATCGCAGTGCTGTTGGAGCCTTACAGTACCTATGCAATACTCGTCCTGACATCAGTTTCAGTGTAGGCAAATTAAGTCAGTTACTCTCACAACCTACAACTGAACACTGGAAGGCAGTAAAGAGGGTTTTAAGATATCTCCGTGGGACAACTCATTATGGTCTGCACATTGAACCATCAAGGTTTCTGGACTTAACAACATTTTCTGATGCTGATTGGGCATCCTGTCCAGATGATAGGCGATCTGTTGGAGGCTACTGTGTCTTTCTGGGCAACTCTCTTGTAACATGGTCATCCAAGAAGCAGTTGGTAGTCTCTCGGTCTAGTTGTGAGTCAGAATATAGATCACTTGCAAACACAGCATCTGAACTTGCGTGGATCAGATCACTGCTATCTGAATTAAGTCTGAGATTGCAAAGAATACCTACCATATGGTGTGACAATACAAGTGCAGCAGCACTTGCATCAAACCCGGTTCATCATGCAAGGACTAAGCACATCGAAATTGACATTCACTTTGTAAGAGATCAAGTCTTGTCAAAGACCTTGCTGGTTCAACATGTTCCAACTGAGTTTCAAATTGCTGATTGTCTAACTAAACCACTGAGCCATACATGCTTCTGTTTTCTCAGAGATAAGCTTGGTATTACTGTCTCTCCAACCAAGAGTTTTCAGCAGAATCAGATCAGCACCAGATCAATTCGGAAAGGAAAAGCAAGAAGGAGGGTCCAAAGTAAAGGGGAGAGTTAGGAATAAAATATTCTGTGTATATATAAACATTGTGTTGTCTGTATTTTATTCATTGTGTCTCTGGATAAGATCACTGTATTCTAGAATAATCCTATAGGACACATGTCACAATGTAATAGGTCACTACTCCTATAAATAGAAATGTACAGTGCTCAAGATGATTATTCTGAGCAGACCTATTCCTTCAACTTTCTTATCTTTGTGTGATTTTGATTAATCATATGCACGTACTTTGGTCAAAAATCTGTTCTAACCCAAGGCACTGTCATTTTTATCCGCAAAACTATTTTTTCTTTTCGCTTAAATGCTTTCCATTCTCTTCACTCTATCTACCAAATAAGATGAATACATACCGTAACAGTCGGCAAAATCGCTTCTTTTTTAGCAGATACTGAAGGTCCAAGAAGTGCCTCAAGTAGTATAAATCCAAAGCTATAAATATCATCTTCTAATCTTACCATTTCCCTGAAATTGCAGATATTGAGAAAATCACTCACATGTATAAAACTCAAAGAAAAACCTAGCAATGTATATACATAAATATTCAACTACTGCTGAAATTCTGAAAAATATATCAGAATTCATCTGATTTCTTGTGTTCCAAGAAATTAATGAGTTGCTTTAATTAATGAAAATCTTTACCATGATCCAGCAATTTCTCCTTTTCCCTACAAAACACAAGATAAATTGTAATAACTGATGTGAACAAGGTTTTGCAAGACCAACAATGGAAAAAAAAAAAAACCGGAAACCATACCTCACTTACGTCAGCTTCCTCTGAGATAATGGACAGTCCATAGTCACTCAATTTTGCCGTCCAATTCTCGCTAAGCAATATATTGTTCATTTTGAGCCGGTTCTTAAAGAAACCGGGTATCATTCCTGTGTGCAGAAAGTGAACTGCCTTGGCAATGCTAACCAAAACCGCCAATCTCTCGGACCAACTGAAAACCTTGCCGGAACTAGTTCCTACACATACGATGCTGATAAGTAACTCAGAAAGTGAACTTAGAAAGTGAACTTACAAGTGATGGTCTTACCAGATAAGTAACTCTGGAAACTTCCATTGTGAACATATTCATATATGAGAAATACGTTTGTGCCATTATTTTCTGCTACTGCACCATCAATGCAGTGACCCAAAAGAGATACCAGATGAGGATGACGAAGCCTTGCAAGCAAATCCAACCTCAGTTTGAAATTCCTGAACGAATACTTTTTTGACAGTGGCAAGCTCCTTATTGCAACTTGCTTCCCATTTTCTAGCTTTCCTCTGTAAAGCTGCAACACAAGGGAGAGGATTTCATGAGTATCCCTCCTCACTCCACATATTATAAGAAAAATGGAGCTTCTGGCGTTTGACACGCATGCTAGTCATTCATGACTTCAGTTTAATGCCCATCATTGTGTCATGTTCCTAGAAAAAATAGGGAAAAGAAAGAAAGAAGTAAAACATTGGTGTAGATTTAGTTGTGACTTGTAGGTATTGGATTAATGCAGGCCTTTCATCATCTTTTTTTGCTTCCCCTTTTCCCTGTTTAAGTAGTTATTGGGTGGCAAGTGCATGAGGCTCCCATTAGGTGGAGTTTGGAGAGGAGTCTAGAGAGGGATAGATGCACACAATCTTAGGTGGAGTTTGGAGAGGAGTCTAGAGAGGGATAGATGCACACAATCTTATCTCACAAAGGCTGTTTCCGAAATTTGAATCTGTGATCTTTAGGTCACATGACATCCTCACTGTTATGTCGAGGTTCACCCTCTTTTGTTTGAGTAGTTATATATATGACATATAAATTCGATGACGTTTAAATTTATGTTTTGGAACGGGATTTAGACAGAACTGGCATGATTTTGTGAACGAATCCTAAAGATTTAACCATATGGCTTCGAGCTGTAAGAAAGCGCACATATCAAGTTATTATCAGAACCTGATGATGACTCTTAGAAACTGAATAGTAAGTTGTCTTTTACTAAATATTACCTTCCCATATAAATTTCCACCCATGAAGGTAGAGTCGTGAAAATTATTTGTAGCTTGCTTAAGCTCTTCAAAAGAATAGGGCCGACACATAGGCAGATCTTCTTTGACTAACTTGGAAGCTTGAGAAATAAATCCTGAAAATTAGCAGATAAAAAAATAAAACTACACTCTCACTACTTATGTTCTTTATTTCTCAATTAATAATGGCCAGAAAAAAAAAAATATTATCACTCCCCCATGATTTAGATTAGAGGAAATATACTTTCAATCCTTCCAGTACTTGAGTCAAGCATCTTTTAGGAACAAATAGATACTTGAACTTTTCACCAGTGTGTGTGTTAAAAGATGAAGACAACCTACCTGGATTAGCCAGAATCTCAGTGGAGAGCCCAACTGAAGCTTTAGAGCTATCTTGAACTGTTTTATTCAATAGATGCTGCTCTGAGATCCCTCTAGGGCAAAACCGTCCACACACAACAATTCCCAAAGCCAGGACCACAATTACTAAAAAAGCTCCAACAATTATACCAACTAAAATTCCAACTCTGGAAGTGTTATTCTTCTTCACATGAACCTCTGAGCAGTATGATACTGCATGCTGATGCTGAAACTTAGAGGATAAGCAATTTCCTTCAAGCTTAACAACCCTGTTTTGTGACTCTGTTCCCAGACAAGAAGGCAAGAAACCCATTAATTTGTTGTGTGAGATATCAACAAATCTGAGTTTACTGCTACATTTTAAGTTGTTGTAAAGAGAACCACTTAACATGTTTGATGCCAAATTCAAGAAAGTGATTTTGGGCAAAGAGAAAATCTCAGGAGGAGGCGATCCTGTGAGTGTATTGAATGAAATGTCTAGCTGTTGAAGCCTATTTAGCTGACCATACTGCTTGGGAATTTCACCAGAGAACAAGTTCTTGCTCAGAAAAAGCCTTATTAACCCTTTTGGCATTTTTGGTAGCGTAGAGTCTAATCTATTGTCTCCCAAATCCAGCACTTGTAAGGCATTCAAAGCACTAAAATCTCCTAACTGACCCTTCAATCTGTTATTGCTTAAGCCAAGAACTGTCAAATTAGTCAAAGAATTGAACAACATGGGAATTGTACTGTTGAAGAAGTTGTCATCAAGTGCAAGAACTTGAAGGTTCACAATGGCAGAAATCTTTGAAGGGATTGACCCACAGAGAAAGTTTGAACTTAAGTCCAAATATTCAAGCTCATAAAGCCTCTGGATTTTATTAGGAAGTGGACCCCACAAGCCCAAAGAAACAAGACGAAGAACTTTCAAGCTAGTTAACCTGGCAAGAGTAGCCACAAAAGAATCCATAGAGAAGTTCCTTGACAATGTCCGACTCTGAACAGGAAAACCATCAAAATCTCTAACCTTTGACGGGTTAGCTTCGCCCACTATGCTTAGCTCAGTGACGAAATTCCCTTGGCATGTGACATTTACTTGTGAAGAAGGAGAAGAACAAAAAGGAGCCAAACGATCCTTCCATATATCTAGTTGTTTTGGGTGCTCCAAGTGCTTCTTTAGCTGAAGAAGCACTTGGGTTTGAGATGATTGTAACTGAGAAGCAGAACAAAAGCACCAAGAAGCAAAACAGAGTAGCAGAACCAAGTTATGAAACCCCATGAAAAGTTTTTCTGTTTCAAGAAGCAGAGCAGTCAGAAATAGAAGCTGTGGTGGGAATATATGCATAAATTCTGTGATTTTTTCGCTTGAAAAATGAAAACCAAGGTGGGGTACCTAAATTTTGGTGCATTTAGTACTAGCACATGGTGGAGCTCCTTGGTCAAGGAAGCAATAATGGAGGTCAGCAAGCTAAGCTTTGCCCTCAAGCTGAGTAGAAAGGGAAAAGACAGAGAGTGAGTCAGTCATGCCTATGCTTCGGACCACAATATAAGAAAATGGAACAGATGGGAAGACATTCAATTAATAACACGAAGGACGAATCCATCTACCATTAATCTGTCCGTACTGATTCGTTTCACTGAAAATAAATACTTTTTTTTCTGCCAACAAAAAGTATAGTTGAGTAAGGTCTTCATGCTTACCAGAATTAGGGCAAAGGTTCTTATAAATTGTTTTTCAATAAGGTTCTTGCATTGAAAGATTTGAACACACAATCTTCTTGTTGTGAGACAACCTTTTTAACAATTAAAACTAGTTTTTGTTGGTTAAATACTGTTTCCAGATTCGAATCAATTGGTTTATCTTCGGAATAGACAGGGATATAAATACAGGACCCACACATTCTATAAGATCCCACATTATCTATGGTCTATAATCAATATTTTTTATTTATGGTATAATTAAGTTATTTATACTTTTATAGAAAAAAAAATATTAAAAGGTCATGAAAGCTCCTTCATGTGCAAGTGAGTGTCTGAGGCCTGTGGTAGTTTGTAGCCTTCCTTGGAGCTCAATTTTCTTGGAAGTGTATGGCATGGCATGGTCATATAATTATAATATTTATAAATAAAATTTTAAAAAAAAACACACAAAAAGAAGATTGTCAGACTCCAGAAAATGAATGTACTTTTCTGGTTCTTTTTATATGTGTTTAAAATTTAAATTGTCTTATGTTTTTTCATAAAACTATGATAAGAACAGTCTGATTATTTAATGAGTTTGTATTTTTATTTTTTCCTTCATGAATTACATATATTTTATTAATTAAAAAGTTGATAATACATATACTTATTTTTTTTTTACTTAACTTTCATAAATATGGGCATCACTGAAAAAATATATTTTTCAGATATGCTTATTGTTGTCAGACTCTTATTAATAAGACTGGAATGAGTATGGATGTGTGTACAACTGTATATATTTAATTTTGATTCTTTTGGATTAGGAGAGATGAATATCTATATTTATTGAGGACAAGGGCACATGACTTTGGGACTTGGGCTGGCTTAGCTGCCTCCCATGTCTTGACAGGTTGTCTTCCTAGAAGCACCTTGGACTATATTTTAGAGCTTGGTTTGATTGATGATCTCATGTATGATTGGCCAAGAGTGATTATGTAAACTGTGTTTCAGTAAAACTTTGTTTTATTCCATGTTATCTAAAGGGTTCCATTAGGGTTTTAGGCATGGAATATCTAGTTGGTTGTGTTTGCTACTCGATCTGGTTCTTATTATAATATACTAACTAATAATTCTTATAAATTAATAAAAACAATTAAAGTCAATAAAGTTGTTCTATAATTTAAATAATTTTCAATATTACTACTACTAAATACATTAAACTCTAATATCATATTAATTATTATTCTCACCTACTATCTTTCTTAATCATGGGCATACATGAAAAAAAAAATTATGCTTCTTGATAACAACTAAATGCCTTAGATAGAGAACTAAATGCACTTGTTAGTTGGTGTCTTATAATAAAAATCAGAAAAAATATGTTCTATTATTTTTTTTTAGAACCAGACCAAATTATATAAATTAGGACAATCGAGTCTTACAAAGTTGGATAATTAGGAAAAGTAAAATTAACTGAACTAAAATGTAAAATATTTAACTTTTGAAGAGAAGCAGATGCCATAAATCTGGATTAATAAATTCTGAAACTTTAACATTAGAGAAATTCTTTGAAGTAAGGAAATTGAATCCATATCAAGTGTGATGATATTGTATCTTTTGATTCAAACTCCCTCAATGAATGATTTGAGAACCGTCACTCAAACTTGCTAACAATTCGATTTCGATGAAAAAACTGTTTTTATGGTTCAGCTGGATTGAGAGGCCGTCTGGATGGGTTTTTTAAAAAATGACTTTTTTTAATTTGTTTTTTAAAAAAGTATGTTAATTAAAAGTCAAAGTTATTTTACCTTTGAATACATCATTTAAAAAGCACTTTTAAATCAACAAAAAAACTGTTTAGGCGTTAAATTAAAGAAGTACTTTTTTATTAGTAAAATTATTTAAATGGGCATATAAAAAAGTCTAAGGATCTAAGTTATCATTTTGTTGAAAATCAAGATTGATTAGTATCAAAATAAGTCACTAAATTTGGCCAATCATTAGTTTTTTTATTCTCTCTCTTCTTTTTGCACTTGTTTTTTTAAGCTACAAATTGTAGTTTAAGGAAAAAAAAAGGAGAACTTTGGCTTTTTCCTTTTTTTTGTTGCTTTTGCTTTTTTTTTTTTTAAACTCTCATTCAAACACATAAATTAAGAAAAAACCATTTTATTTTTGAAAAAAAAGAGAACTTTTTCTATTTTCTTAAAAAAAGCCTATCCAAACAAGCTCTGAATAGGAACTTGGCCATTATTGATTTCGAACCCCAAAATTTAGGAAACCTGGTGGTTTATGGTCTTAACCAAGAACACTAAAAAATTAAAAAAATAACCATGTAAAAAAAGACATGTATATTTTTAGGAGTTAAGGTGCAAAAATACATATATGCTTTGATCAGAGGAGCACCCAATGACAGGTGTTTTTTTTAAGGGTTAAGGTGCAAAAATACACATGAGCCTTTTCCCCAAGAGCAAAAATACACATATGCTTTTTTTAAGAGCAAAAATACAAATGACGTTATGTTTTTGGAGCAAAAATACCACGGGTCGTTAATTGACCATTCATTTGGACGGAAATGTACAATAACTCCGCTGACATGACCATTTTGCTCATAGTTTTAAATAATTAATTTTTAAAAAACCACTAAAATAAACCCTTTCCCGCCGGTGGGCCCCAACACCGGCGGCCGCCCTCACCACTGCCGACTGGCAGCAGCGACCGGCTGCCCCCTCCGGAGACTTTTTTTTTAAAAAAAACTAAGCTTTTTTTTAAAAAAAACTAAGGGGATGCCGGTGGGCCCCACTAAACATCTACCTTTTAATTAACTAGATAATCATATATAGTGAAGATGGTTATCACAAAATAATCAAAGTTAACCAAATGTTGGAATTTACGCGGAATCTAAAATTTGAAAATATGCTTAAGTATGCATCATGAACCCTAATGTGTGGCAATATATATTCATCCAAAACATACAAAAGTACGAAAGTCCAACTCTTAGCAGCAAAGTAGACTAAACCTCTGCTTGCTTCCCAAAAGGACCTAGACCTATCTGGTCACCTAGGAAAAATTGTGTAACCATCAGTCCAGCTCATTACGAATATCGATAAGTGCTAGTGAGGTGCTAAGTGGATTAAAACAGTTTAACTCAAATAAACAATTTATCAACATCCTCATTATATATTATCACATAATGCTTTAGTGTCATGATCGGATGTAATATATGCAATACTCAAATACCTCCCTTTACGCTTATTTCTTCTGACTAGACCCATAGGCTAAGTTACATCCATATTACTGGTTACTCCAAAAGCTCACTGGTCAAGTGATGAGGACCGGCCAAAATCTCCAGAGCACCTGCCCCAGACCATGGGTCTTTCCCCACTTTAATCTAGTGAAACGTCGTAAGCCCTATAAATTGTGGCTGGTCCCAATAAACCGGTGGGACAATAAAAAAAGCCAACCAATGTGCACCAATGGAGGCCTCACCACGTGGTGTATAATAAATATCACATTTCCACCCAATCCGTCCCTTTCCCATGATTTTCATGATGATTCAATGCATATAATTTCAGTTTATAAAAATAAATCCACCTAGCAAAAATTTATTAAATCATTCATAATTAATTTGAAAAATACTCAAAGCAATATATCGATATCATAATAAGTGGAAAGTGGTTACCTCTCGTCTGAGTTAACTACTTTTACACTGCTCCTAAATCCCAGAGTTTAAATACACCACAATTTAATCTACCAAAATCAATATACTAACAATTAATAACATATTAAAATTCCGCATATTAGTAATCATAATTTATAATTCATAACATTAAAAATACACCAATAATAATATTTATTCTTTTACTTTACCATTATTATCTCTCCATAAATAATTCTTTTCATTTATTTATTTTCCCCTTACTTATTTATTATTAGCCAATAAAATTATTAAACACCAACCATTATATAAAAAAAAATATGATTTATCTCTCTTTTTTTAATTAAATAATAATATTATTCATTATTATTATTTGTCCAATTGGTTATCTATTTCCCCTCATGATAATATTTATTCAATTTATTATCCATTATTTAATAATTTCCTTTTTACTAATAATAAAAGTATTTATTTATTATAAGTGAGATAATTTAGGGATTAATTAATTTTAAATCCTATTTCTTAGGAGCAAATTCAATCTATTCCTATATTTTTGTAAATAATCTCTAATATATTCATTTATTTCATTATTTCTACCTTCCTATTATTTAGGAATAAGTTGGATAATATTTTTATTTTCCTTGATTTCATATTATCATTATTTATTTATAAATGATATTATAGGTGAGATAATATTAGTTTGATTAGATCTTATATAATAGGGATAAGTTAGATCAAATGCTATCTTATAGATATATCTTGTAGCAAGGTTATTTTATCCTATTTTGTATCTACCTAAACACATGCTTACAGCAAACCTTTTACTTTTATTTTTATTTTGATTTATTTATTTATTTGTCTATTATTATTATTTCTTTTTCCTCTTCCACGTAATAATATACATATTTATACTATCAATCAAGAAAGCATCGCACAGTAACTCCCTTTCCTTCTTTTCATGCGCAAATAATCAAGCACCAAATATACTTATACACACACACAAACCAGCGGCTTCTTCTTCTTCTTCCTAAATCTATATTTGTTCAGCTTACACACAAAATGATACTCATGCAGCAAAAAATGCATCAGAGGCTATTCCTTCCTCTTCCTTGAGTTTATATGCATATATATCCATTTGAACTCACACACACATTTCACTTTTCTCTCTCACACATCTACATATATATATTTATGCAGAGAACAAAATCAGCGACCACACACACATACAGCATACTCTACCTTTCCTTCTTCCTTTTTTTATTTCATGTTCATGCACACACATATACGCACACAGCCACGGCATAACAGAAAAACAAAGGGAATAATGGCAGTCAAGGAACCGAAACACACCCACATACACGGATCCTTCATATTTATATGCTCATAACATGTTTTCAGCGAAAACAAACGACACCACAGATCCTTGTTTTGGTTAACACAGAACAGATATCATTGACAGCAAAAGAACAAGGAAAACGATGATGGAAGACTTACAAAGATGCTGAAAGACTTCTGGTTCTTCTCTCTGTTTCTGTTGCTAAAAACAGGGGAACAATGAGCCTCGGTTTCTCCTTGCTCTTGCTCTCTCTCTCTCTCTCTTTTCTAACTCTCAGACTCCCTCTCGGTTTCTCTGTTTCTCACGGTGGAAGCCTACTAAATGAAAGAGGCTCGATGTATGGACTTTGTAAGCTTTATATAGGGCCAGACTAAAAATAAAAACATGAAGGTCTAGCAGCTTAGTCCATCGGATAACCAGCACAAGGCTCGAAAAGTAAGGTACCCTCTGATCCTTCTGTGTTTTGTGCTTGTGAGAGCAAAGTCAATGATCTTGCGTGTACAGTGGAGGGCCGAAAGTTGGATCTGTGGCGTGTTGCAGAGATATAGATGCTCAGGGAAGAGATTGCTTTCCAGAAACTAAGGGAAATGGACTTGCACTTTCGGTTAGAGCTCCACGGGGTTGACACACGGATCCGTGGGCCGAAGATTAGGTGCTGAGATCCAGGGAAAAGAATGAAACTTGCTGGGCAACAAATGGTGCTGAAACTTCTGGGTCTTTTCTTAACTGACTGAAGAGAGAGAGAGAACACGATGGAAAGATGAGATAATGAGTTGGGTTTGGATGAAATGGGATATTGGTGCTGGGTAGTTGGGTTTTGAATGGAGGATGACATTGGGCTATGTGGTCACGTGTTGGGCCTAAACAAACCAGAGATGGAAAAAATAATAATGGGCTTTGGCTCTTGGAAGTGCATTTGGGCTCATGTGGTTGGTTTAATTAGCCTTAATTTACAATTATATATTATTTTATTTAATTAAAGATATTAGATAAATGTTAGAATCAATTCCTAAGTTCATATATGGATTTCCCTTTTTCCTAATTTAATTTCTCTAAGCCATTTCATATAAATTCCACACTTTTTAGGCCTACATTATTACTTAACTTATTATTATTATTATTATTTTAAAAAATGAATTAAGGAAAAATAAGTCAAAATTTACAATAATCAATCTTGTAATTCTTTTAAACAAAAAATCACGTAATTAATTTCCCTAAAATATTCAAATTTCAAATCCTGAAATTCGGGATATTACACCCACCGCCAACCACCCCCACGCCAACAGCCACCTTCGTCGCCCGGCCGATGCCAGAGACCACCGCCGACGACTTTTTCTTTAAGAAAACCTCAGTTTTTTTTTTAAAAAAAAGGTCGTCACCGGGGTCGAAGGCGGCTGCCGGCATGGGGGTGGCCGGCAGTGGAGCCCACCGACCTCCCCTTAGGTTTTTTTTTAAAAAAACCTTAGTTTTTTTTAAAAAAAAATAGTCGCCGGCGGTAGTCAACAGTGGGGAGGGCAGTTGCCAACGGTGGTGAGGCACACCAGCCTCCCCTTAGTTTTTTGTAAAAAAAAATAAAAAGTCGCCGGAGGTGGCTGCAGGTCGCCGGCGGTGAGGAGAGCGGCCGCCGATAGTGGGGCCCATCGGCAGGGAAGGGTTTATTTTAGTGTTTTTTTTAAAAAAATATTTAAAACTAGGGGCAAAATCGTAATTTCAACTTAAAACTAAGAGCAAAATGGTTGTTTCAGCGGAGTTATTGTTCATTTTCGTCCAAGTTAACAGTGTATGTTGGTCAACTAAAGGCCCGTGGTATTTTTGCTCCCAAAATATCACGTCATATGTATTTTTGCTCCCAAAAAAGCATTTGTGTGTTTTTACTTATAGGGAAAAAACTTATGTGTATTTTTGCACTTTAGCCCTTTTTTTATATGTAAAAGTGACTATATGGTTATAGATTAAGTGTAAAAATACATATGTGAATTGGTCAAAAGAGCTTCAAACACCAAATTATTTTTTATTATAATATTTATAACTAATATAATTATTAATTATTATTATAATAAAGAATAATAATAAACATTATTATTATTATATAATATAATTAATCCAAATAGAATATAATTATATAATTATTTATTATTTATTTTTCATTTTGAAATCTTGAAAATAGAATATAAATATTAATTTCTAATTTATATATTCCCAGATCCCGCCCTCCGCCCTTCCCCCTAAGACTTGCGTGGATTGATCCACCGCCCTCTGTGACTGCACCTCCGACGTCAAAAACTGTATGGATTTCTCTCCTCTCCTGCTTCTTATGATGAATTAGCCCACAAATCTAAAAGCCTCTAGTAATTAATAAGTGCTTGATTAATTTTGCAGGTTGCATCACATGCTGGCGACCATTACAGAGCAAAGATGAGGCATCAGTTCTTGCTCAAAGAGACGAGGCAGTCATAGCAAGGTTCATCCATTGCTGCTGCCAGCCCTGTCAGTACTGTGAGCTCAAGCACCGCGCGCGGGTTCGACATGGTCGTCGGCGTCAAGCAATGCAAATGCAAATTGGCTTTGACCACCGCCACTGCTCCCGCCGTTGAGCTCGATCGCCACTTCATCCTTTCTATTATTGTCTCTCTGCCTCCATACTGACTTGCATCTTGTTATTTTAATTATATAATTATAATGGTGTGTGTGAGAGACGATTCAAACCCCTTTCCTTTGGGTATTGATACCATATGTTGTAATTATTAGTCTCACCTCGCATGCATTATTGTATGATATCCATTTATTAATGATCTTTCTAGTTCTCAATTTTTATATATTATTATTAATAATAAAAAAAACAATGATAAAGAATTTCTATTTAATGAATATTAATAAGTTAATAAGAAATCAAAATAATAATAAAAAATTGAAAACACACTTGATGTTGGACACTTTTTTGGCTAAATATCTGTATTTTTACACATTTGAAAGTCACGTCATCATCCTGTCAGTAAAAAATTTAAACTTAATAGTCAAAGAATATTTTTGCACTTAATTTATAACTACGTAGTTACTTTTATACCTAAAAAATTTACTTGTCATTGGGTGCTTTTTTGACCAAAATACATATATATTTTTACACATTAATCCTATTTTTATACCATTTGTAGTTATATGGTGTTACTACGTACCTCCCTCTGAGTTTTTTTAATGGGTCTGTCCTTATATATAAGATTTCTTTTGAATTTGTCTTTATAACAAATGCACTTTTCTCATTTTACCTTCAACTAATTATTATATTACACACATTTTATTTTATTATTTTCTCATTACTACCATCTCTCACCCATTTGTAAATATGGGTATTTTTAAGGGAAAAAATGAAATTTCCTATATAATTATTACATTTTTTTACTTTTTAGAATCTCACGATTCAATTAAAAGGCTCTTATATATAAGGACGAAAAAAGTATTTGATTGAGTATTTTTATAATTAATGTTGATAATTAGCCATCTTATAGATTTCTTTTTTTATATATTGTCGTATATGTAATTTAATTATTTTTTATTGAATTATATATGTAATATTCTTTAAATAGTCAATGTTTTTGTCCTGTCTTCTTAGATGAAGTTCGTTATTGCACATCCGCGTAATTAGATATGTCACCTTCATGACGGATTAGTATAATTGGTACTGTTTGGGCCCGTTTGAGTCGTTGATGGAGAGGAAAAGGTGAGAAAAAAAGGGTGAGGTTTCTTTCATTGTATATTTTTTATTATTTCTTATAATTTTTAAATTGTGTCCATCCAATTAATCAGAAATGTCGTATCATTAAGTTATATTTTTAGAATTTTTTTCTTTTTTTTTTTTCAATCAATGGCCTAGATAAGCTCATAAGAAAATAAATAATGAGAAGATCTCTTTCTGATGAAAAAAGATTACCGTGAGAGTATTTTTTTTTTATATTAAAAAAGTTTTGGAAGGATTCGACACCAGTCCCTTGCTGAAATTAGGGCACGGGCCCGAGCTCTATGAGCACTTACTGAGGACTTACGAGATCGCCTACCAAAGGAGTCCCAACGACGGCAGAGGGGATCGAACCCACGAGCTAAAGGCCTAGTCCTGAATCCCTTATCATCTATGTCAATTTTTTTTGGCTACTGTGAGAGTATTTGACCATGTTTCAGTTGGCAATTGTCCTAATGGGCTTTTAAGCCCAGAAACAATAGTGGGCTTCGGTTGTATATTTAGCTTCCTTTCATCATCCAATGAGAGTTGGTATAAATAGTAAGGGATCCAGGACTAGACCCTTGGGTTGTGGGTTCGATCCCCTCTACTGTCGCTGAGACTCCTTTGATAGGCGATCTCGTAAGTCCCCAGTAAGTGCTCATAGAGCCCGGGGCTGTGCCCTGGCCTTGGTAAGGGACTGGTGTCGAACCCTTCCAAAATTTTTTCATATAAAAAAAGAAAAAAGCTTCCTTTCATCAATATATATTTGTTGTTCGGTAGGCGGTCTTATAAGTCCCTATTAAGTGCTCAAAGAGCCCGAGGCCATGCCCTAGCCTTAGTGGGGGACTGATGTCGAACCCCTCCAAAACTTTTTTTTTATCAAATATATATATATATATATATATATATATATATATATATATATATATATATTTGTTATACCAACCCCTCGTCTTTGAGTTCAACTTACAAAGGGATTGGACACTCTCACCAAAGGGGGAGGGTTCGATCGTGGAGTTGGTCAAGACGCTGGGGGAGACATTCTAGCTTCTGGATGCCTTAGTAAACGTTTAAAGGTAATAGATGGCTCGTCTTGCCCATCATTGGTATCACCTAGAAGGAAGAGAGATTTCGTTTTGTTCTTGGATTGTGGGTAAACCCAACCCTTTTCCTAAAATTTTCTTATAAAAAAAAATAAATTGTTATGCCAATGAGAAGTGGTACAATTGGCTAAGGTGTTGGTCTTTACCCAAAAAGAAAAGAGATTCAATACCCGCAGGTCGATGTGAGAGCTATGTTGGTGGGCAATTTGTAAGTATTTTTGTAAGCTCCCTTTAAGCTTGGAAGCATGTCTTGGTAGGGCAAAGCAATGGGCGGGTTAAGCAGCATGAAGCCAAACCCATAGCTTATCTATTGAACTTTAAACATGTATAGGCTAGCTCATACATGTACTTCAACCTATTTAAATCCGTGTAAAAGGCTAGCACAAGAATAAGCTAGCTAACCAAGTTTTAAATAACCCATTTACATTTGACATGTTAATTTTTTTGAGGAAAAAAAAGCATACATAAGCATTAAGCATCCATCAAAATTCATCATTTTGAATTTTGAAATATGAATCTTTAAAGTTCAATAAATACAATTCACACAAAACAATATAAATTTAAACAAGTACCATCATAACATAAATTTATTCAAGATAGGGAGCCAATGAGTGCCTTTACTTTATACTAAAATTAGGAATGAGATGGGTAATTAATAACAAAAACATTAAATGAGTGTGTGTCGATAGTCTGTGAGCGTGCCCATAACCCACCCATTTAAATCTTAAATGGGTGGGTTCTAAACCGCCTTGTTATGAGTTTTTTTTAAGCCAGTTCAAAATGATCCAATTGTATTGGGTTGTGGGCATGTGTTATGGGTTCCATGCTCAGCTTTATGCCCTGGCCATAATGGGCTACTAGTGTTTATCTCATCTAAACTTTCTTATATAAAAATAAATAAATAAATATATTTGCTGTATTTCTTTCATAACAAATTCTATCCATATTTTTTTAGTCAAAATCACTTCTGTATCACCTCGCCCAATGGATCCTTCACAATGTATTCTCGCTGAGAGAGCAGAAATTTCCAACATTGGTCATTACACCCGCACAAAGCACCCAATCGTGTGAGCTACTTAAAGTTAAAAGCATTGATATAAAGAAGGAAGGAATCTATCTGCAAGAGTTCTTTCTCACTCCCTAACCCAATTACTTGTGTTTTTTCTAAATGTGAAATTAGTTAAAAGTTGTAGTGAAATACTCTTATAAATGTTGTCAGTGTTATACTCAAAATATCTTCTTATTACTTGTAAAAATTGACAAGTATAGTAAATTTCCTTCATATCACTAAATTAGTTGAACTTCTCCAAATGTAAAACTTGTTAAAAGTAGTATTGACCAGTATAGTAAATTTCCTTCATCCTCGTCTAAATTAGTTGAATTTTCCAAAATGTAAAACTGGTTAAAAGTAATACTTGCTTCCAGGGTCTTTAATATAAGACATATTTGGAGAGTCTATCTTGGTTCTAAATGTAAGACTCATTTTTCATATTTATCAATATTTTTTTAAATTCTCGTATTAGTACACCATTAAGAACAACCAAGGAGGAGAGGGAAGAAAAAAATTAAGAAAGATGATTAAGGTATTTTAAAAAATACATGTCATATAAATCAATTTAACTAGCTTCATTAGTCTAATCAAGTTATGTAAATATGTATCAGATCCGGTGTGAGTAGAGAATGACTTTATTGAAATGGTAAATATCTTTATAAATGTCGCATTACAAAGGTATACAATGTCACTTGTGTTACAGGAAACCAATTTCACTGTTCATTGCCATGATGAGTAATAAAAACTATTCATCGTTGCAAACCGTTCATATCTAATTTGAATAACTTAGATTGGTTTTTTTTTTAATTTCAATTTTTTTTTAAAAAAATATAATTTTTAACATCTACAAAATATAAAATAAAGATAATATCTTAATAGTCAGTTTTTCAATAAATATTTTTACTCATATTAATATTAATTGTACTAATAAAAATAGAAAGAGAATAAAAATTAAAAAAATATCCATTGATTAATAAATAATAAGGACACAATTAAAAATTTATCCCATAAATATTGATTTAACTATCTCTTTTATATATGTGACTCAGTTAAAAGCACATATAAATAAAATTAAATAATAGGGCATGGGTCGCAACAAGTTCAACGACATCGAGGGAGCTTAGAACTCAAGTATGCATATACGACGAATGAGATTTGCTCAGACATCCTGGGAATTAGAACTCAAGTATGCGTATCGGACGGATGAGATTCCTCAAAACTAGGTCAGTTTTGCACTAAAACCCTGAACCCCTAAACCCTTCTCCTGGCGCCGTAATCTTCAAATGGTCTGGTTCCTTCCTCCATTTACCGCCACCACATTGCGATCGTTGGTCTAGGGTTTCTCTCTTCAATGGCTCTATACCTTCTCTACGAATCCGCTTCTGGCTACGCCCTATTCCATGCTCATGGCCTCGATGAGATTGGGCAGAACACCGAAGCGGTTCGCAACTCTGTTTCCGACTTGAACCGGTTCGGCAAGGTCGTGCAGCTTACGGCATTTTCTCCTTTCCAATCGGCTCTTGATGCTCTTACTCAATGCAGCTCTGTTTCTGAAGGTAACCTCCCTCAGTTCTGATCCTGAACGTGCAGGTTTTTTGGCCGCGTTTTGAACTTTTGATCCAATTCGTATTCTGAGCGCCATTACGTGTTAGTTTTGGTATGTGCTTGTCGAATCTCATAGACTTCTCGCGTGGTGACTGAATATCAAGGTTCACTTCATGACAGCTTATTTGCATTCTGCCTCTTGCTTCTTTTAACGTTTGATGGAAAAGCAACCTGAAATCTGATATTTAGTAACCGCTAGTTGTTCTTGGAGTTTCTCGCAAGTCATGTAGCGAGAGACATGCAATTTTGGTGGTTTTTTGTTGTTGATCGGTTTACTTACTTCCAGATTGTAAACTTGATGTCTCTTCGAGAGGCTGGACCTTGATTTGGGCTGTTTGAAAACGTTTGTTCTTCTAAATTTCTTAACTTGATGTCTGACGTTCCACATCATCACATCCTCCCATGCAACCATCATTTGGTCTAGAGAAACATCCAATAGATTGAATTTCAAACTTTTGTTTCCAGCTACATGTTTAATTTTTAAGAAAATAAAGATTCGTCTCTATTCGTCAACTCACTTAAATAATGCTTGGCTGAGGTCAATATTGTGTATTTGCTTATTATAAGTATCATCTGGCTTGATGACTGATATGTATATCTTTGCACAAAATTGAAATCTGATGGTTCAATTTGTGGTGCAAATCTCTGTCTGTCAACACACTTAAATGATACTTGGCTGGGGTCAATATTATGTATTTGCTTATATAAAGCTACCATCTGGCTTCATGACTGATAATCTGATATGCATATCTTCGCACAAAACTGAAATCTGATGTTTCAATTCATGGTGCAAATCCTTGATTCTTTCTTAATAATTATGTTTGGCTTTCAGGTCTGTTGACTGATGAACTGAGAAGTTTTCTGGAGATTAATCTTCCAAAAGTTAAGGAAGGCAAGAAGGCGAAGTTCAGTTTAGGTGTAGTAGATCCTAAGATTGGTTCTCAGATCTCGGAAGTGTCTAAAATTCCATGTCAAAGTAATGAGTTTGTGGGTGAGCTGCTTCGAGGCGTTCGGCTCCATTTTGATAGATTTCTCAATGATCTCAAGGTTTGCATTTTCTATGCGTCCTTTAAGTTTTTTTTCTTAAAAAAAAAAATTATGCCAAGGATATGAATTCGTCCCTTTAATGTAATCATAATTCTGTCTATTTTTTAAATTTAATTTAATTTTTCTGTGTCTTTCTGAAATTCCATAGCCTGGAGATTTGGAAAAAGCTCAACTTGGTCTGGGGCATAGTTACAGTAGGGCAAAAGTGAAATTTAATGTTAACCGAGTTGACAACATGGTCATTCAAGCAATCTTCCTTCTTGACGTACTTGATAAAGACATCAATTCTTTTTCCATGAGAGTCAGGTATATTATTTGATCAATGTACAAAACAATACATATATAATCAAATCCAGAATCATCATCATATTCTGTAAATTTTACGTATTTGGAAAATTGGTGATATTTGAAGCATGATTTTGAATAATTATAAACTTATTTAGTCATCTTAATATTTATTATATGTTGGTTCATCAAATCTGTGCAGGGAATGGTACTCGTGGCATTTTCCTGAATTGGTGAAGATTGTAAATGACAATTATCTATATGCCAGAGTTGCAAAATATATTGAAGATAAGTCAAAGCTGTCTGAGGACAATATCTCAGGCTTAACAGACATAGTTGGAGATGAGGACAAGGCAAAAGAGATTGTGGAAGCTGCCAAGGCATCTATGGGTAGGATTCTTGTGCTTGTATTGCAAAACTTTAGCAATATTCTCTTTATAAGACTCACACTCTCTTGATTTTCAACAGGGCAGGATTTGTCTCCCGTGGACCTAATCAATGTCCAGCAATTTGCTCAAAGGGTAATGGCCCTATCTGAGTATAGGAAGAATCTTTATGATTATCTTGTTACTAAGATGAATGATATTGCACCAAATTTGGCCTCTTTGATTGGTGAAGTTGTTGGCGCTCGATTGATTTCACATGCTGGAAGCCTCACTAATTTGGCCAAGTGCCCCTCTTCCACTCTTCAAATTCTTGGTGCAGAAAAGGCGTTGTTCAGGTTTATAGCTTAGTATCTCTTGTTTTGGTTAACTATACTTAGGAACTAAAAAGGCGCTACAGATGTAAAACTACAAGGTGTTTGGTTTTTCATTAGTGCTAGGATATATGCTATAGCTAATTTGGTATTTAATTTGGACACCTCCATTGAATTTGCATACAAAACACAGTTGTTAATCTTGCTTTGGTGTACTCAGGGCATTGAAAACCAGAGGCAATACTCCCAAATATGGTCTGATATTCCACTCATCCTTTATTGGTCGAGCATCTACAAAAAACAAAGGCCGAATGGCTCGCTATCTTTCAAACAAGTGTTCAATTGCATCACGCATAGACTGCTTTTCTGGTTAGCTTCTAACTTGCTAATTTCTGAAATGTATTCTACTAGTATTACTTCCACACCCTTCCGTTTGAAATACTTTCATTCTACTTGTTGCAGAAACGAGCAGTACAGCTTTTGGAGAGAAACTCCGTGAGCAAGTTGAGGAGCGACTTGACTTTTATGACAAGGGGGTTGCCCCTCGTAAGAACATTGATGTCATGAAGGCTGCTATTGAAAGTGCTCAAGATAAAGGTTTGTGGGATTCAACGACACAAGTTATTTTTACCTCTTTCTGTCTCAATTAATTTGTCCTTTGGACTCCAAGACTGTTTGGCTCTGACTCACGATTGCCATAATACATGGGGATTTGAGAAGCACCTTTGTTTTCCGCACAAGTGTAGTTGTTTAATTTGGCTGACCCATAGTTATTATTGCAGATACTGAGATTGCTACTGAAGCATCTGGCAAGAAGGGCAAAAAGAAGACAAAAGCTGCTGCTGCTGCAAACGGGGTTGAAGATATGGCTGTTGATAAGCCCAACGGAGTTGCAAATGGTTATGTACTAGAGGATCACAAATCAGAAAAGAAACAGAAGAAGAAAGAAAAGAGGAAATTGGACGTAGACACAGAGATGCAGGATGTGGCCGCTCAAGATGGTGAAAATAATGCTGAGGCAAATGGAGAAGTTAAGAAGAAGAAGAAGAAGAAAGAGAAGAAAGATGATTATGGAGAAGTACAGGACGCTGCTATTAAGACTAAGAAGAAGAAGAAGAAATCCAAAAATGAGGATGATGAGTAAATCAAGAGGCTGCAGGTTTTGTTGTAGAAGTATTTTTGTCGCCTGCTTTGTTCCAACACTAATTTAGATGTCTGATTTCCCCTCATCACAAAAATTTTTGTTCCAACAATTTTGGGCATCATTATTTTATTTCACGGTTTAAATATTTTTTGTTATAAGCATATTTTTCACCCTTTGATTTACCATGGTTCATATTAGAAATTTAAAAAGCATTTCAAATCATTTTTCAAATTCCTATTGTCATAGTTACCCTTGCTGTTTGATTTTAATGACCCTACACACATCTAGTAATAATCCATCATTTTAATTTGATAAGATTTGCTAACCGTATTTTTGTAATAATAATTTAACATGGGTCATGGAGTCTAAGAAATGAATAATATTTCTCACGCTATAGGTTTCATGTATCTTGTGTGTGTATTGATTGACAAATGAACTACTGATAGTCATTAACTAACAAATAAATTTCGTAACATTCGAAAAGCTCATATTAATAAATTATCAAATCATAACATTTATAGGTTCTACATCTTTGTTGAAGAATTAAGGAAAATGATATTACAATAATTTATTGAATAAAGTAAATATTCCCAACAACCCAAAAGTATCGACGGAAAATTACCATATTCTCATTAGTTAATGCACTTGGTATTCGGGCGAGAAAAATGTATAATTGTCAAGATTGATTAGTAAAACAACCTTATATGATAAATAAGAGGTATTTTATTTATTTCTCTCTTAAATTAAAGAGAGAATTTAAGGAGTACTCTCTCCAATCCTAATTATAAGATATAGTTAGTTTTTTTTGGAGAGATTAAGGAAGTTAATTAAATTATTTTAGAATATTTTTATTTTTATCTTCAAACTAATTAGTTTAACTAATAAACTAATATATAATCTAAGAATACATAACATATGAAATGATTAAGTAACTTATTTAGCTTCCTTAATCTCAAAAAAAAAAATATTAACTTTATTTTATAATTAGGCCAAAAGATAATAAAAAGAAGGAAGGCACTACTATGAAAGCAAAAGGTAAGAATTTGTGCCAGGTCACGGTCCAAACTGCCATTTCAACCCTCGCCTAACACATGCACCAACCTACCAACCCCAAGGGTAAAAAAGTCAATGAAGGGAAGTTGTTGAAACGGCGGAAACTGTTCGAGTTGCAAGTCCGAAGCCCGAGAAGGTAAGAATTTTATTTTTCTTTGTTCTTTCTCTCTTTCGGACGTTAGCGAGATTCTGTTGCTTGGCTTTCTGCTGCAGGAACCGCGAGCTCAACGAGGAAAACACGCAGAGGAAGCGAAATGGCAAGCACAAACTTGGAAGATGTTCCTTCTGTAGATCTCATGACTGAGCTTCTCCGTCGGATGAAGTGTGCCTCCAAACCCGACAAGCGTCTCATCCTCATTGGTATTTCTTTCTCTTCAGCTTTCCTTCTTTCTTTTCTTTCTTTTTTTTGACTTGGTAGTTCTTCAGATCCGAAACAACCATTTGAATGTCATAGAAAGTTAGATGTTTCAGTGATGTTGGTGCGGTTACTAGGGTTCCGGTTGGGGATTCTACGAGGTAGCTATTAACTGTCTTATGATTGTTATAATTAAAACAAAATGTCCAACCTGTTCTTGGTTTAAGGTTCTGTTTTCTGCAGCTGCTGCCGCCATCGCATAATAGGGAGGACATTTAGGAATTTCAACGTTTTAATTATATACCACTGGCCGATAAATAAATTTTGGCAGAAACTAGTGACCACTAGGGCCGGAGATACTTGGGCGTAGTTCTCTTACCTGATGTGGACATTAAGAAATTCAAGCATTTTCTTTCGCTGGTTCATGGCTTTTTTTCTCAATTTTGTTTTTTTTTTTTAAAAATTCCTTTCTTCAGTATTTAACATTAAATGAGAGTTTCAAAGTCTTAAATTCAGCTGCTTGTATGTTTTGGCCTTATTTTTCAACGTCAATGGTGAGTCCAATATTACGTCTTATCCAATAGTTTTTCTTATCATGCTTGTTTGCCCGGTAGCTGTCATAACAAATATGCTTCTTCTTTGGAGGTCATTTATCTGTTAAGGGTGAGAGGACTTGAGGTAGGTGCATAGTATGTAGTGATGCCATTGCCCATTTCACGCTTTAAAACATGGATCAGTGTCCGACTGTCTGTGTTACTTGTATTAGATATGACACAGCACTACACGATATTATTTGTGACTGATTGGTGTCAGACTCTTGCTGGTAGAAATATATAATACTACCTTCGATCCTAGGTCCTACATTTAGGACCGGAGGAGTATGTTGAAAGTATCTTATTGTGTAGTTAGATAAAAGTTAACTGTTCAAAGTTTGTTTCCAAGTATTGATAATAGTTAGTTATATTTAAGGTGTGTCCTGATTTTATGGGTTTCTCTTAGCCAGACTAGTCGAATGAGGTTCATAGCATAAGCTATGTTCTCAGAAATACCTGATTTGTAGTGATTTTGTTGTTTATATTTGGCTTAATCAAGCTCTGCCATTTCCTCGTTCCAACTCTAAAACACTTAGATCAAGAATACATTGGAATTGAGCTCTAAGTTGAAAGTAAAGGATTTTCTTGTTGTGATGTATTTTATAATTTCTGCTAAGAATTCTTTATGCTCGTTCTGGGCCACCTCTTTTAGTGATAAGCTATTCTTACATTTTTATTCAAAACAGAAATATTGGATTGTCGTATCTTATTTCTTTCTTCTTTCTTTCTTCGATTCAAGTAGTTAAACTGCTCATGTTACTGAAGTTAGTATAAGAAGTGTGATGCCACAGTTTCTATCCTATATGGGAAGTTGCTTTAGTTGGAATTTTTTTTCTATGATAATTCTCTTTCTATTTGCAAAATAGAGACTGTCAAGGATTACTTACCATTGGGGTTGGGTTTAGCAGATAGGGCTAACTCCTCACAATGTAGCAAACCAAAGTTCGAATCCATGCTAGGAGAAGTGCCCATATTTAGGTTTCGACAATGCCTTGAACAGGATTGTCTCCATTAGAAGGATATGTATGTGTGCTTTAAGGGGGAAAAAAGCATTACAATGCTTGGCTTAATTGAACATGCAAATCATTGTGTCATGGGAAAAATTTTAGAGTGACTATTCCCACATCCATTTCAGTGTAGTTCTTAGAGAGTAGTTTTTTCAATGTCCTTAAACATTTATTCTAATATTTTTATTTGATATCCGTTGCTTATATTATTATGGTTACTCCTTTAACTTGTGATAACAGCATTTGAATTAATGGCTATGACCGTGACCACATGAAGCTGCTATTTCTGCCCACGCCCCCCCCCCCCCCAAAAAAAAAAAAAAAAATCTTAGTCCTGCTAGAATTCTGACACTCATCTAAGTTTTCTTCCTTTCCTCGTCTATTTTTTATTGTTTTGGAACTTTAATTACATCTATTCGTTCCTCCCTAATTTTATTTTAGAATTTCATATCATACAGCTTATATATATCCTCTTTCATTTTTACCTTCAAGCTTGCAGTTAATACTTGCTTATTGTTTTAGTTCTGCATACAATTAAATAGCCCTCTGTTAGGGTTTGATCGCATTCAAATAACAAATATTAAACAAATACTAGTATGATGAAATGGGGGAGTATTGAGTTTTACTATTTTCCATTTGCTGCATTGGCTTTATTGGCATTGTCATAAATTCATAATTGGATTGGCTGAAAAATAATTCATTATTGGATGTACTTTATCATGGGTGCAAATAATAATTAACATTGCTATACTGCATCTGTAGTGCTGAGCTTAAGAATATGCCAATGCAGGTCCACCCGGATCAGGGAAAGGCACCCAATCACCAGTCATAAAGGATGAGTATTGCTTGTGCCACTTAGCCACCGGTGACATGTTAAGAGCTGCTGTAGCTGCTAAAACCCCTCTTGGCATCAAGGCTAAAGAAGCAATGGACAAGGTGGAGTATTATCTCTATGTGCACTTTTTAACACGGTAATTGATTATTGATATGGCTTTACTTGTTTGCTTTTCAGGGAGAACTTGTTTCAGACGACTTGGTTGTTGGAATTATAGATGAGGCAATGAAGAAACCATCATGTCAGAAAGGTTTCATTCTTGATGGTTTTCCTAGAACGGTGGTCCAAGCACAGAAGGTATCACACAGTTGATGATAGCTTAGCAGTTCATTGATATCAAATCCTAGAGCAAATATAATATTAAAATAATAATCCAATATGATCACAATCAAATATGGAATGTTATAGCATCTCATTGCTTACAGTTTGATGAGATGCTGCAAAAAAGAAAAATATGCCATGTTTACTTGCTTCAAGAAATGTCATTAATATATTTAGATGTCCTTTCTTTACTTTGCTTGCAGCTTGATGAGATGCTTGAAAGGAAGGGAGCAAAACTAGACAAGGTACTGAATTTTGCCATTGATGATGCAATCCTTGAAGAGAGGATTACTGGTCGCTGGATACACCCATCCAGTGGGCGAACCTACCATACAAAATTTGCCCCACCGAAGGTTCCAGGAGTTGATGATGTAAGTTTAATCTGTGTGTGTGTGTATTAATGCGTGTATCATGAAATTCTAGTTTTTGAAATGTATGAAAGATTTTGTTATCACGAGAAGTACAATGTTAGCAAACTCCAGTTTATTTTTAAATTTCTTTCAAAAAAGCAAGGTAGTTTTGTCAGCAATTCTGGTTTCAGTTGCTGGCTATAGTTCATTGCTCTTCTCGTGAGTTACTGTTGTCTTAAGGAAGTACTAATGCTTTGCATCTTACGTTACAAATGGACTTCACCTAATTTGTTGTTTTTCTTAGGTCACTGGGGAACCCCTGATTCAGCGCAAGGATGACACAGCTGCTGTCTTGAAATCTAGACTGGAAGCATTTCACAGACAAACCGAACCAGTATGATTTTCATCCCTCTGCGCCTTGAGTAAAATTTAGAACTCTAGATGAATTATTAGCCTTAATAGAGATCATTGACAAAAGAATCTGGTAAAAATTGGCTAGAAATTGCACCTATAAACTCGTTTTTGTCAACCACTTGAAACCCGCTATAGGGTCGTTATTAATCATTGGAATTTGCGTACGACGCGCAGGTTATTGACTATTATTCAAAGAAAGGCCTTGTTGCTAACCTTCACGCAGAGAAGCCTCCCAAGGAGGTGACAACTGAGGTCGAGAAAGTGCTGTCTTAGAACTGCGGGATGCATTTGCTTTTGGCCCATTGAAAACTTTTTTTACATGTAATTTGCAATTTACTACAATACACCAGGAAGCGGGACCTGCTTGACTTTGATGATTTTTCACAAAAAAACTTGCATTGCGGCTCTAGTCAAAGTGAGATTTTATGAAATAAAAAAGTTAATTGAAGAAAACTGACTGGCTCAGTTATGTTAATTGCAAGCCATTCAAAAAGGATTGTTTTAAGATTGAAGTGAAAGTGTTCACCATTTTAGTATTGTAACGAGCTTATAAAAATGCAAGTATTTTAGTATTGTAACGAGCTTATAAAAATGCGAGTAAAATCGCCAAGTTAATGAGGACACATCGTAGTTAAGGAAAAATGGGTGTACACAAACTCGCCTCGAAAAAACTGAACGAAACTACTACTCGGCATTTAGAATTTTGATTAAAGCAAAACCAGGCAATCGCTTGACGATCCATCTTTATTACGAGGTAAAGAAATTCAACGAATTTCAATACCTGAATATTTAGCAAAGAAACTCTTGCCACGCGAGTTAACATATGTTTAACCTTAGCTTTTATAAGGTAATGTTTGACAACCTTGGTAACAGAGACCCAAGAGATGACTTTGACAAGTCATGGTGCAAAATTTATGCTCCTTCGACACAAAAAAGACTACCCGCACTTAATTCCACAAAAGGTATTGCAGCAATCTTTATACTACTAGGTCAGATGATTATCTGCACCATTTATATACGCGTTTACATGTGTGGGAGGAGAGCTTCAAAGCGACCATACAGCGTCATAATCCCAACAAAGGTAAGCCTCCTACAAAGTAACTCTTGCCCCTAACAACAATCAATTAGCAACAGAAACAATGATATACACCATCGTTGTTTCTCATCATTAAACCAACGGATACCTTTAGAAGTAGAAGTTAATCCGATCTGAATATAAACAGATGAAAAGATGAAAATGTAAAATAAAAAGTTAATCTGCCTTGGTCGCCCGACTAAGATATTTAACCCGGCGGGAGCAGAGTGCCCACTTGTCCTCAATGTCTTCTTTCCCATCGTTTAAGCTACTATGATAAAAATAATTAAGGCTACCAGATTCAATTAGTCCTTTTGGCATTTGAGCATGCACAATAATAACATATAAAAGGCAAACATGTAATTTGAGCATACGGAAAGAGGGAATGTGAACAATGATAGAAAACAGACTAGCTACGGGTCCTTAGTCAATACCTACACCGCGGTGACAACCTTCCATTATTAGGAAGTTTCCCAAACTAATATCCCATTATTCTACACAGATTATATCACAAGGGACCCTCAAAACAAAGGATCAAATTAATCATCCTACTGGGAAGATACTGTGAAGTAACGGGCAATGGCCCTGTTGAAGGAGAAGAAAAATTGCATACCTCAGTAACCAGAAAGTCCCAGAGCACCATCCAGACGTTAGCCTACTGACTATAACAGCAGCCAACCATTATACTCAAACGTCATTTAAGTTAAAATAGACTAAAACAACAAACTAAAAACGGATGCTCTGAGGGAACATCATTGCCTCCAAAGAAAACTATCTCGGATAGGAAAGATGAGGGAGATAATGCATTTTACCTCATGCGCATAAGTTAAAATATAAACTGCTCTGACCTTTATGACATTACCCATCGTCTCCATCATGACACTTCAACATGTAATCCAAATCCACAGACAACAATGCAAAATATAGGGGGGGAACTGCAGAAGTTCACAATTATCTGAGCCCTGGAATATGTCATCTATTGATAACTTCGCAAAAAAGTAACCAGCATTTGTTGAAATTATAATAAAAAATGCAAAGGATAATAAAAATACTCTTCATAATGCATAAATTAGTTTTTTTAAAAAAAAAAACTAGAGATTTCACAACTGAGCCCTGGAATCTTGTCTATTGATAACTTCACAAGAAGTAACAACCATTTGTTGAAATTATAATAAAAATGCAAAGGATAAAAAAAGTACTCCTCACAAGCCAAGGTTAACACATTCACTAAATTCTCAGATCATTTACATCTCTCGTTGATAAAAAACCAATAAGGAAAAAGGAGGAAAGGGAATATGAATGTCACCATCGCAAGAATTTCATCATTATCTACAGAAGATCTAGTTAAAAAAAATTAGAGGTTTCACAACTGACGGAGCCCTGGAATGTCATCTATTAATAACTTCACAAAACTTAACCATTTGTTGAAATTATAATATAAATGCAAATATTAAAAAAAAAAAAATACACTCCTCATAAGCCAAGGTAATAACACATACACTAAATTCTCAGATTATTTACATCTCATTGATAGAAAACCAACAAGGAAAAAGGAGGAAAGGGAATATGAATATCACCATACAAGAATTTCATCATTTGCTACAGAAGATCCTGAAATATATGTACATGTTTTAGCAAAGACAATGTATTGGAAGAGAGAGAACTCATTAGAGTTTGGATTTAACATTTAAATGAAGTATAATGTCACACCTCGGGCATCTGCACATCAATCCATTGCTTCCAGTTATGCCAACCAAAAGACTCGTAGAGACCATTGCCCTGTCCTTTGCAATCACATCAATCTTTACACATGTACTCGTAAACTAGGTGAGACAAACAAACAAGAGGAAAAAAATAGCACTGCTCCTGAAGATGTCTCATGCAGCCAGAAGATGTACCTGTCCCACACAGTCCTAGCAGGGCTGTGTAGGTAATCTAACTTTTAAATGAAGTATAATGTCACACCTCAGCCATCTGCACATCAACCCGTTGCTTCCAGTTATGCCAACCAAAAGACTTGTAGAGACCATTGCCCTGTCCTTTGCAATCACATCAATCTTTACACATGTACTCGTAAACTAGGTGAGACAAACAAACATGTGGAAAAAAATAGCACTGTTCCTGAAGATGTCTCACATGCAGCCAGCCGATGTACCCGTCCTTCAGTCCTAGCAGCGCTGTGTAGGTAATCTGATATTGAAGTCAGAATTAGGAAGAGGGGCTTCATGGAACCAGTCATGAAGAAGAGCAGCTTCTGCAGATATCCTCTGTGAAGGGACCCCAAAAGAACGCATTAGCGCTAAAATACAGTTCAAATAAAAATTATCACATAATAACAATTTTTATTGCTCACCTTTTCGGGGTCATAAGTTAGAAGCTTGCTCAACAAGTCAAATCCTAATTCAGAAAGAATAGGCGATCCAATGAAGGATGCAACTGGAAACTTCTTCCGCAATAGATTGTGCCTGAGATACTTAAAGGGATCAGTTAAAAAAAATACAAGAGAGTAATAATAGAACATGAAAATGTGATAATTCCACGAATATTTCACAAAATTAGATTAGGTTAACAGTAAAACTTTAAAAAAATTTGTATCTGAGATAAAACTTACGGATGCTTAACAAAGTTGCCCTTAAATCCAGACAATTTGGATACTCCAGGCCAAATTTTCTCATTAGGTGTGCCCAGGGTTTGGAAAATCTGCAGATGGTTGAAAATTAAATATTCATCAGTATATTAGAGTTCCCACTGCATATAACTGATGAAATACAAAAAATGGATTGTTAACTTACGTTATTAAGCTGCTCAATTTCAGATTTTCCCTGGAATAGAGGTGACTTAGCAACTAATTCAGCCATAATGCAACCAATTGACCACATATCAATCGCTGTTGAGTACTCTTTAGCACCTAGAAGAAGCTCAGGAGCCCTGCACAGTCGACCAATACACAATTCATGAATACAACATATAAACAGCTAGTTTGTCAATCTTAAACAAACATAAACAAAAACAAATAGTACGATGCTGCTCACCTATACCACAAAGTAACCACAAGAGGAGTATACGGCTTGAGTGGGCTTCCATAGTGACGGGATAAACCGAAGTCACATATTTTCAGCTCACCCTCTTTATTCAAGAGAATATTAGATGTCTTCAAATCTCGGTGAAGAACCCAATTGTCATGGAGATACTTGACACCCTTGAGAAGTTTCATCATCAAGGATTTTATTTCACCCATACCAAAGGGCCGCTTCATCATCCGTATCAGGCCTTTAAGGTCACACTCCATATATTCCATTACCATGAAAACACCATCAAAATCATCTACAACCACTTCTTTAACTTCCACAATAGAAGGATGATTAAAAGATGAGAGAATATTTATTTCCCTCAAAGAGGACATTGGAAAGCCATCTCTTTCCATATTCATCTTCACCTTCTTCAATGCTACAATTTCCCCAGTCTTCTTATCCTTAGCTTTATAGACAATACCATAAGTTCCTTCATTTATTTTCTTGATCATTTCAAATTCTGAAACACTTCTGCAACTCTGGATGCTGTTTGTGTTTCTCTGCATTGCTACTAAGCCCCCATCTTCAGGATTTGATGAAGGGTGACTAAAATCAGAAGATCCGCTATGTTCCTCAACTTCATCAAGTAACTTCTCCTCAGAATCAAACTCTTCTTTACTTGAAGGGCAGAAACAATCAACTCCTGCACTATTTCTTGATGATCTAGATTTTTTGACATCTGAACTTTCACATATGAATTCACCACTTTCTGGGCTCGATGTCTCTTTTTCATGCATGTCATCATCATCAGATGTATTCCTTGGCGAGTAATCATCTGACAACCATCTTGACATCTTGATATTCCAACCTTGCACATGTTCCTTATCAGACTGAGCAACGTATTCAACCTCATTGCTGGAATTTCCTTGAAGTAATATACTAGAGAAATCAGCTGGAGACTCAGTATTAACGGCTCCACCAGAAGAAACACCACTAGCTCCATGAGAGCTTTGTTGTGATGGACAAAAGGGAGACAACGAAGTAACCTGTGCGGTCCCGTTCTTTGAAGATATTATCTCCTTTTCTGCTAGGTCCCAAACAATTGGAGAAATTTTTCTTCTCTTCTCTGGTGGTTCATGAGCGTTTTCACCGTCCACAACTTCACCATAATACTCAATCCGTCTAGGATCTGAATCCTCAAAATCTGAGGATCTACGACCGTTCTTAAATGTGACATGGCGGCGGCTGCAAGATCGATGCACCGCCATGCCAGAAGAACCATTACCATAATGATCAAACTCCTTATTGGAACGATCTTTGTAGGATTCTCTTCGACTCAGAACATTGTCCCACCTCGCTGCCATGTGATCGACAAGTACAAGTCCCCCTAATCAGTAATCAGTTTTTGAGGAAAATATCTATTCAAGCCCTAAATTCAAATTTCCAACCCTAGTGCCCCAATAGTATTTTTCGTTGGTTCAATTAATACAAACCCTAACAAACTCCAGAAGACTCAAACCGAAATTCAAAAAATATCTTTAAAAACTAAATTGCTCGCAAAAAGCCGTAACAATTTCTACGAATCAGCAGAATACATACACAATTAACGCGGGCTCGTATGAGTTTTGATAAACGATCAAACTATTGAAAAAGAAACAAAAGAAAAACGGGGAACAGCAATCAATCAGATCAGGAAAAAACCCTAGATGGCCGCTGCACCTCGATAATTTTCACAGGTATCGAGTAGCCTTACCGGCGGCATGGAAATCGAAGAGGAACGAAAGGAAGAAGCACAGCAGCGTCAAGAATCTCAAGAAGAACGCGATCGGAAAAAATAGGAATCCGCCGCCTCACAGTTCCCTTCTTTCTCTATGAACTCGTCACGGGATCTTTTCAATATAAACAGTACTCTATCTTGTTGCGATGCCCTCCAATTTGTTGTTTGGCTGAAACCGCCCTATAAATAACTAAATATCGTGGAAACTGAATTATAATTTCTAACCGAATATATTCATGGGAAATTCACGAAAAAATACTTTACAAATGATAAAAGATAAAAATATCCTTTCAATATCCATAATATCACAAAGGTGTAAGGATTTAATTTGTCTTTCTTAAATTTTAAACAAAAAGACAAAAAAAAGTCTTTTACTTGTCAAACCCCTTTTTTTCACTATCATGTCATATTCTGTATTTCTGTTCGACGTAGCTTTCCTTGTTTTCTCAAATCCTCCTCCTTCTCCTCCTCCTCTTCTTCTTCTTCTTCTTTTTTTTTTTTTTTCCAAACAACACCAATTTAATTTAAAATATATATTTTTTTAATATCAATTAGTACCTTAAAACTTTTTAAAAAAATTTTAATATTTTTTCACCATCCCAAACACCCCCTCAATGTCCTTGTTACACATTGGCATGAGCCTAACCGTTTGTTGAAGATTAAATCCTTAAGCTGTGAAATGAGATATACACAATGCTTCTAAGCATTGTCAAACCAAATTTGAACTAGATTCAACATATTCGGCTAACCATGCATCGCCTTCGACGAGTCTGTTAGGGTTCAGAGTCAAGAGGTGGGTTGAGCGTTGTAAAAGGAAAGGAAAAAAAAAAAAAAATCAGTGAGAAAAAAATTCAGTTGGAGGTTTCTTTAAAGTGTTTGGGTTGGTTTATTTTCAATTGGATTTATACCTAATAAATAACTTTTCCATTGGCATTGGGATGCGAGTTTTGGGCTAAGCTTGAATGCAACGCCTGGGACTTTTTTTGCTTTTCTGTCAGAGAAAGTAAGAGAGAGAAGGAGAGAGAGGGAGGGAAGGTACAAAAGTTTGTTTGGCGAGAAATATCTTTCTTTCCATAAGAGAAAACAAGAGAGGGAGAGGCCTGAGAGTTGGCACAGATGAGCTCCTGGCTCATGGGTTCGATCCCTCTATTATTACTGGGACTTCTTTGATAGGAGATTTTGTAAGTCCCAGTAAGTGCTCATAGAGTCTGGGACCGGTGTCGAATCATTCCAAAACTTTTTTTTTATCAAAAAAAAAAAGAAAACAAGAGAGAGATAGAGGGGGCTTTTCTTTTTAAAATTTTAATAAGAATTTTGTTAAACAAAAGTTTTAGTAGGAATTTTTTTTTTTTTGCCAGAAATATCTTTCTTTTATTAACTAAGGACTTTTATTATTTATTAATTTTTTAACAACAATTGAACTTTTTTAAAAATTTAAATTTAAATTTTTATCTTTAATCACCACAATATATAACACTAATATTAATATATGTAATATTTAATAAGATTTTTTTTTCAATCATTTTCCATTAAATCTGAATGTGATACCTCTTTAGTGCTGAAGCGCCAGGCCCTACTAACTCTATGTGCTATCCAAGAACACCCATCACCTAATAAGGTTCATGGTGCTTATGGGTTCAGATTTTCAGCACCATTGTCGACTATATACTCGTGTTCTTGTGTGGATCACTTTTGGATACTGTTCTGTTAAAAATCTCCTCTTGCTTACTTTTTTTTTATATATTATAAATCATGATTGAAAAACTGTTTTTGAAGTCTTCAATTGTTATTATTATTTTTTCTTTTGATAAAATTAAGACACCTCAATGAATACATATGATCATATATTTTTTGTCTCCAATCTTCTCTTTTTTTTTATTTTGAAAACTTCAATTGTTATTATTATTTTTTTTGAACTTTGTATTCATCTTTTTTGTTTTTCTTGTTAGTGTTGCTTCCAATCTTCTCTTCTTTTTTGTTTTTTTTGTTGGTGTTGCTTCTAATCTTCTCTTAGTTCTCCGTCGCTGATGACGAAGGGACATTCAAAATGTTGTCAAATCTGGTGATTTGGGACCGGTTGTTTTATTTGTTTTATTTTATTATTTTAAAACATTTTTAAGACCGGATATTTCAAAAGTTCGGTCTAAATTTTTAAGACCGGTCGTTCATTTAGTCTTAAAAGTTATAGACTTGTAAGACCGTTTGGAACAAGATTGGTCACAGATCCAACCTTATGAGGCACTTTTTGTCCGGTCTTAAAAGGTTCTTTTTTTGTACCAGTGTGAGAATATTTCTCTTGTTACAATCCTGACAAAGTAGTATCAGTATGTCCTTAGGACATTGATACACTTCATAGAGTCCTTGTCCTGATGCCAAACCTCTCTTTGTTAGATAATCCGTAGCACGGTTACTCGAGCAAGGTACGTAAGTGAGCTTTGATTCTCAGACCATTCCCAGAAGCACCTGCACTTCCTTAAGAAAAGACCAAAGTCTAAAAGGGGGGTTGCAAAGTTTTTGACTGAAAACTTGTTTACATCCTCTCTTTTTTAAGCTAAAAGCTACTTTTAAGTTAAAATTAAAAAAAAAAAGAGTTTTTTAAAAAAAGTTTAAAACTGTTTGATGGTTATATAAATTGTTTACCTTAAAAGTTATTTAAAAACTAAAATTAAATTTAAGTTGTTTGGCAAAATTTTTTTCCTAGACAATTTTTCTCATAAAAATTATCCTAAAAAGGTATATTATAAAACTTTATGTAAATTTATTACACTTTGAGATTTGTTATAAACGTTTTGAGATTTGTGAAAACTTCATCTAAATTTATTAAAACATAATATAAAATTCTAAAAAAAATTTTATAAAAGGGAATAAAAAAATATAAAAAGATCTTATTTATTATCAATATTCAAAACATTATTTAAACTTTTATTTAATATTTTTTTATTTTTAAACTTCTTTTTGTGTGAGATTTTTCTAAAAAATTTAGGGTGACGTTTGGGAGGACTTTGATGGAGAAACGAGTTCCGGGCCATTTTGGAATAAGAACTTTTGACCAATAAGAACTTAAAAAAAGTTCCTTCAATGAGTTTCTGACTTTTTTCTTCTTTATAAAAAAAACTCTTTTTATTATAAGAGCTTTTGCAAAAACTTGTTTAGCCTAGCTTATGCTTATATAGCTACGGAGAAGATGAGCTAAAAATAAAAATAAAAATAAAAATAAGAGGATCTAAACAATCATTAGCTAAAAGTTTTTGATAATTTTTTTTTCCCGGAATAGTTAATTTTGATATATGGGCGCTCAACAGAATCAGAATCCTGCAGAGTCTCGGCAATTTGGCGATGTACATTCCTCGCTTTTGCGTAGCTTGGGGACACTCCTCTACGTTCCATTGGCTTTTCCCTCACTCCTTCCTTTTCTTCTTTCTCGCGTGGACCGACTATCTTCTTGCCACGTGTACCTTCTCCACTCAATCATCTCTCCGCACTGTTCCACATTCTCCTCACGCGTGTCATTCTCCACACGTGTTTCCATCACAGTTCGTATAAAGCAGTCCTCAGTCCGTTCTGTTCATCATTTCCTCTTCCACTGACTGAACTGAAACGCTTCAGTCAAAAGGAGCAAAACGCGTTGTTTTGACTGAGAGAAAAATACGACCATGGACGGGGAGGGAGGTTGTTGTATCGGGAAATACGCAACCGGTGCTCACGATACGTCCAAGGTGGACAAAATAATGCTCAGGTTCCGCCCTATCGCTCCTAAACCAGTCATCGGAAGTACGGCTTACGGTGGTTCTTTGTCCGAGAGCAGCGTCGATGCCTTCTCTAGATACGGCGGAGGTAAAAGAAAGTTCTCGACAGTTCACTATTGTTCGGATATTAACTGCAGTAAGAACCAGCGGTGCAACCGGAGGAGAAAACATTCGCCGAAACAAAGTCCGCGGGCGGTGACTTTGCCTCTCCTTCCGTTAACTCCTGATACGAAGGATCTTCGTTCCTCCGATCTCTCCGTTTCGGCATCAAATGCAGTACGGAGCGAGTCGAAGATAAGTAAGACGATGCGTCCGAGTTTCGAGAATTTCGCTGCTTTAAGGTTAGGTTCTCCGGCGGATTATTGCTGCAGTGGTACGAGGACGTATCAGCCGCCGGCAGTTGCGGGATCATACGTGACGGTGGAGTGTGTGACGGACACGCGGGTGGATGGTGAAAGATTGGGGTGTACGGACGAAGAGAGGAGGATGAATCTGAGCAAGGACACGTGTCCGGGGATGATATCTGACAGTTACGGGAGAGTAACGTGGACGAATGATTCGTACAGGAAAATGGTGTGTGATGAGGGGGAGGAGGAGAAGAAGGAGGCTGTTGGACCAGCGTGGTTGGTGATGAAGGAGGTGGGCGAAACGCCGTCGTACCGGTCGTTCACGTGCAGGGTGAAGGTGAAGTACACGCGTGGGAAGAAGAAGGGTTCGCTGACGATGCCATGTGATGTGTGGAGGATGGACAGTGGTGGATTTGCATGGAGATTAGATGTTGAGGCTGCACTTAGCTTGTAAGGTAGATGCCGTACCTAACCTAACTCACTATATCAGGGAATTAAAAAAACGAAACGTTTCATTGTTAGAGTTTTTAGCCTCTGTATTACCTCATGAAAGCATGTGAATATCCTGATAATTGACATATTATGGATTTGTGTGTGTTTCTGACTTCTGAGTTGTGTCCTTTGGGTTTGAACATTTTCAGTTCTAATCGATGCTTTAAGTTGTAATTACTAACTATTAGTTGTTAGGATCCTGTAATATTATATGTCGTTGTTCCTCCCCTCTTTGTAAGCACTATAATATATATTTGTTCACTTTTTAAATGGCTCTTACAAATGTTCTGTTTGGCTGTGCTTTTTTTATATGATTTTAGAGTTAGAGTTAGTATATGAGTGGGGTTTTCTCTCAAGTTAAGTAAATGTACTTTTTAAATGTAAACTCAAAGAAATTGTAAATGGTTGTCTACTTAAAAGTGATGATAATCACTTGTTATATAAGTGAAGTTTTCTCTTGAGTTAAGTAAATGAGTATAGGATATTCTTACTACATTGTTTGTTACTACCATTTTTTCACCGTTAGATCAGAATCTAAATAGGAGAGAAAAATGATAAAGATAGATAAGATTTTGATAGCAAAGTGATGGTAACATTGATAGTAACAAAACAAAAAATGGTAGTAAGAATATCCTATCTCAAGAAAATGTACTTTTTAAATGTAAACTCAAAGAAATTGTAAATGGTTGTCTACTTAAAAGTGATGATAATCACGTGTTAAAATTATGAGTAAAAACCTATTTTACTTACACATGAGCCATTTGCTGTCCACGTTATCTTACAGCATGGTTTACTTTTGTGTGGCGTTGGGTGAGGATGAAAGCCAAAGTGACTTCAACTTTAGTGTAATTTGATTTATGTTTTGGTAAAATTTTGTGAAAAAATCGGCTGAGCAGAAAACTTATTTAAATGAATATAGAAAAGCCAATTTCATAAAATTCAAATAGAAAAGCAAAGAGTCAGAAAAAGAAAAAGATACTTCAGGTCAGTTACTATAAAATCTGTGTCAAATATATTGTGCCTGAACTAGCTTTTTAAGCCTTTAGAATTCAATTAACAACCTGCACCATGAATTGTATTATAAGTATTTTTATCTCTGATATAATATTTTTTATTTTTACCACATTTAATTCATGGCCCATCACTGAACCATAATTACACATACTGTTGGTGGTATGGAAAAAGTGATTGGTTGGATATTATTGTGTACACAACTTTATGCTGTTCATATGACTTCTCAAAACAGAGATTGACACATGAGCCAATGGACTGAGGAGTGATTGTACCACGTAGCAGCGTGCATAATAAAACACGTAAACTGGTGCTTTTCTTAGTGTCAGAATTGTTTTTCGAGGTTCGCTTGAGAAAATCGGACAAAATAGTATCTCCCTTTCTCTGAACTCCAATCTCCAAATGTTTAAGTAGGTGCTGATGCTTACCAGATAGATCAGCTTTAGCTTTATTCCCTGCAACCTACATTTTTGCGTGCTTCCAAATCATCCACCCCAAAAGCAATTTTAAGTAAGCTTATAAGCTTGAAGATTTTTGCAAGTCAACTTCCCGGACAGTGATATTTATTCTCCTCCAATTTAAAAATCAATATCTTGTACTCATCAATATTAATATAAAACATCAAATAAGTAGAAGACAATTTTATATAAGGTTAAGGTGCAAAAATGCACATGAGCTTTTTCCCTAGGAGTGTTCAGCAGCATGTGCTTTTTTTTAGAGTAAAAATACACACGTGGTTACCATTTTAGAGTAAAAGTCACATCTCATCGTTAAGTCACTGCTTACTGCCGTTATGTGACTTAACGGTGACATAACAACGGGGAACAGTGACGTAACGACGGTGAGATGTGACTTTTGCTCTAAAATGATAACTACATGTGTATTTTTACTCAAAAAAAAAAACACATGGTGCCGAGCACTCCTAAGGAAAACACTCATTTGCATTTTTGCACCTTAACCCTTTTATATACGTGTTTATTTTATAATATCTGCACTTTTAATTTTTCTTCACACATCTCACTGAGCTTTTTCTATTTTTTTTCCCCTTCGTTTGTAGAAATCCTACCAACTTGGACATTACCGTTGCTCACATTGCTCTTTTTGGGTAGCAAGTTTATTGATGTTATACATCGGATTCTATACAAAAAGTTTATGACCAGGCGATTTATGTATATTACATATGGCTTAAATCATGAGCTAATGACTTGATGATCTATTGGTATCAAATTTTCCTACATGAGGGAGGTCGGTTTCAAACACTCGCTCTCTGTACTCACCTGACACAATATTTGTATACAAATCATAATGTCTCAACTAGTCTACTTTTCAAGACGCATATGGTCATGCAAACACTTTGAAACAAGTAACTAGTTAGAAAGATTCTCAAAGGACTGCTACCAATGATTAGGGGTTGAAGAAGACATCATTTGATGTTTTCAATTCGGCTGAAAACTATGCCCTTTTTTTATATTAAAATTTTAGGAAATGGGTCGGGTTCACCCACAGTCTAAGAGTAGGGTGCTTGGAGCCCAGTCCACAGAGGATACTAGTCAAAGAGTACACATGTCTCCACCTCTATTAGTGTTACCACTGTTTCCTAGACCCCTAGGATGCCTCTCCCAGCGCCTTGACCAACGCAGGGATCGAACCCCCTTCCTAAAGGTGAGGAAGACCGACCCCCACACCAGTTGAACTTAAAGATGAGGGGTTGAAAACTATGCCCTATGTTCCCAACGTCCAAAATATTCTCTTTGGATCATATGTTCGTTTTCTGTCCTCGTGTGAGAGTAGTTTGGTTTGGGTCACTGCTAAGCCCTAAAAAGGTGACCAAGCCTCAATTAGGCATCAATTAGTTAGGTAGCATGCTTATTCTAATTGCACTTCCTTCCTATGCTGTTATACGTAGGTTGCTGGTTTGCATGTGACTTAGAAATTGTAAGTTCAAATTCTAAATGCAACCCCTTCGCTTGTGGAAGTAAACTCTACCTGATGAAAGTTTTGTGCTTTGCGCCACCCTGAACTGATAGCATAAACAGGATATTGTTCGTCCCTGTTAACTATTTTACCCCTTCGTTTACTTGTCATTGTAATGTAATGTTTCGTAATCTTATTAAATTTGTTTCCTTCGAATAAAACAAAAAACAAAAAAAGGTGCATTGGCACCACATGCTCATTTTTAAACCCGACTATACAACAAGCAAAATTTACTTCGGCTACGCAAAGTGTAGAGCATCAGTCCTCAAAGATACCCTCATCAGACATCCTAGAAGATTCAGTTCCATTAACATGGAGCTGATCCGATACATTAATACCGAGATTGCTGAGAACACTAAAGTCAAGGTCGTCGTCATCACTGTCATCATCTTCATCTTCATGTTGTGTTTTATCTTCATCCTCAGCTTTCTCCTCTTGTTCTTGTTCTTTGGCCCGGGCTTCTCTTTCCATCTGTTGCTTGATGCAATCATCATATGACATTTCATACCACACAGTACCCTTTCCCACTATTGATTTGTTATGACTATCTGCCATCCTCTCTTGCTTACTCTTCTCTGAGTTTTTGGGTTCTCCCCAATAATCGTATCGATAAAGGGGACTTGAAGGATCATATTGGTCTTTGCCAAAAAAGCTAGGATCCACATACCTTCCAGGTTCTTCCAATGGCAGACCAAGAGATTTACGACTGCAAAAAGTGGTAACAGGAGAAAATATAATGCGATGACTTGATAAAATAATTTAAACTGACAATGTTAAAATAACCGTACCAGCTGATGTCTCTAAGCAATGCTTCTCTCTCTTCAAATGATCTACGCCAGTGCATTAAGTCATACTCATCCATCTCAATGTTTCGCCTCAATTTCGCAATTTTGTATTTTTCTCCTCTCTCCATTGCTTCCTTCCTCATTTTATTATGGTACTGCATCACAACACAGAATACTTAACATGACAACTTGAATAGTCATAGACTCGTTCGAATTGTAAAATATCACTTAATAAAAAATCTATACTGTTCATAACGTAGGATTGAATTAAAGAAATATCAACATTCAGAATGTTGATGGATCAAAAAGGATCTGGATGTTGATATTTTGGCGGAAAGTGCTATTGATCACTAATCATCAGTTAATATTGAATTAAAGAAAAGACAACTAAAGAAAGGGCTTACCTCACGCTCAGCAACTGCTGGCTCCAGGTCAAGCTCTTTGACACTTGTTTTCTGCCGAATATTCAAAGATCATTGAACAAAACAACAACAAGCAGATGAGTGCAATTTAAAAGTAATAGTAATACTCACCAAAATCACTTTAGGCAGTAATGTTTTCTTATAATAAGCTTCTGTATACTCTACAGAGTTTTCTTCATCAAAGTCTTCAGTATCAGTCAAGTCCGACAGCTTTTTGCCTTCATATTTTCCAGGATTCATCTCCATATCATCCAAAATCGTTTGCTCGGCAACATTGATTTGCCACAACTGGAAAAAAATGAAGGTGCAGCTAATGATGATAGCAAGAAATGACCATGCATGCAACATTTAATGGATGCTGGTGATAACTGATAACAGATTTAGGTCACGTGTTTCTGAACCATCAGTTAAAACAAAATAAAAAATACCAGGCAACTTGATTAGCCGTGGATAATACAACTTCATCTTCATCTGTGACGAATTTGTATGAATTATATAGGGGGGAATTAATCAAAGTTTCCTCTTGGAACATGCATAGGATTTTACTGAGAGGCTCGTCTCAGAAAACAGATTAACAGAGTAATAAGATTAAGACATTATGGTTGAAACTACACCGTCATTAGATATCTAGAGGCCTAAGCTAATACTCATAAAAAATTAAGATGAATATAAGTAGCTGATCAATTACACAATGTATATATTTATGAGGAAGCCCACAGGGTAACAGCATCATTAGATTAAAAATTCAAATCCAGAAGGAAGGACCTCCGGCTGTTTTTAAAGTATTGAAACCATTACTGTTTTGACAGTCATGAATTAACCATACTTAAAGCACACGTGGGATGTCAATACAGATTGCAGATACACACCCAAAGACTAACAGACTTTAAATGAGAATGTTGATATCACCTACCTAGTCCTATAATATAAGAGATGAACACTGACTCACTCACTTTTAAACAAAAGAAATATATAAATTAAACTGAGGGGCATCCCTTGCTTAAATTAATCAGTCAACCAAAATTGTATCTTGCAAAAAAATTATAAAGAATAAATGTCTCCAGAATTCACCTTTTCAACATATGGGTGATTTGACAAGAGAGGTTCTTCCTCTGGTTTGTCTCCTGGATCTTTTCTAGGAATGGGAGGTCGTCCAGCATCACGCTGCAAATTCAAAAATAGAAACCTTCTATGAAAAGAATAAATTGCCAACCATGTGTTAACTGACTTAAAAAACATGCTATATTTGACAATTTCTTAGTTCAACTTGAGATAAACAACATTCCATAATAAAAGAAAGCATAGCTCTATAACAAATTAAATAGTAAACATTCTCATTATATATATATATATATATATATTCAGTAATTATGAACCAAATCATAATCTATCAAGTCAATATTCAGAAAGTATAGAGAATAAATACTTTGCATAAGAAACTGAACAACAGTCCAGAAATTTAATATTATGATACAAGAGCATCAGTATCTGATTATAGTCATGGCATTAAATAAACTTCGCTACAGATGAAATTTAACAGTTACACTAGATTCAATAATCACTCACTAAGGCCATAGTCGATTTCAATATCAAATGCCTTATAAAAGCAGAGCGTCTATGTGTGTATTCACATCAAGGATGGGATGATTTGAAGTATTAAGATGGAATGTACAAACCCGTATTTCATCTGGGTTATCATCATCACGGTGAAATATTGGTGGGAAGTCAAATTTATTGAAGCTGAAATAAGAAAATGACGTTAATATGAATGCAGCAAGCAAATGAAGATTGACCTAGTTATTAAAGAAAGTTAAATAAAGCATAACATCAGAAACACAAAAAGTCTTACATCAGATGATCTATATTTGGATGGACAAAACGAAGTTCAATAGGGAATCTGAAGCGGTAAGGATCACGTTTTGCCTGTAAAAAGGTACAAAAATTAATAAACAAAATAAAAATAAGAAAATTTCACGATGAACTGAAATTTTAGGAACAGAATACAGGCATTGGCTGAATTTTGCAATCTACAGTAAAATAGCAAAATTCAATGCCTGAACATTCAGATTTGATCACTGAATAATCATACTAACATCAGGTTAAGATATGAACAGAGCAGCGCAAAACGAATATATGGCAGCAAAACACAAAAGATAACATACAACCAGGCACATGGTTTAACTTTAATTATGCATAACAATCACCCCTTTACAATTGCAAGGGAATTTCAAAGTTATTTATTGAAATGATAAAGGAGGCAGACAAATTAAAAGGAAAAAAGGCACAAAAATCCACACACACACATTGGGGTAACAGGTACAGCAATCTAATTTTTTAACATATATATATGTTGATGATGCAGTAGAACTGCATGAAAGATCTTGTACTCTCCTCAAGGTTCAGCTAAAATTTTCCAATTCACTCCAGTGAATGCAATAAAGGCTAAATGTTTGATCTCCAGTAACAATATCTATGAATACCCATGAGAATCTCATAACTGATATTAAGACAATATAGTGTGACAAGGAAAACCGTGCAAAACACTCACCGTAATTTCAACCATGACATGCATACCCACTTTTATATGATGGCGGATCCAATACCAATCATTATTCTTTATAGGAACCCACCTAAAACACATGAAGGCATTATAGTCATGAGGGAGAACACTTGAAGATAAATTAGAAGAACAAAGCCAGTACTTCTTGGATAAGTTAAACCAAATCAATGAAGCTAAAGCCTCCAAGTAATGCGTTCTGATTAATGTGGATGGCATAATAAATTTATCACTAAAACAGCTGAAGAAATCGATAAAATAATAAATAGTAAACTATTTTTTCTTGCTTCACCAAGTAGAATTGCCAAGTTTTCACAGATGTAGTCATCCAAGTGAAACTGAGGAGACAGGACAGTTGCCTTCTTTTGTACAAATGAACTACTAATACTGTTTTCCTATAAAACGGGGCAAGCAGAGTGCATAGCTGTTTCAGTTTTAAAGATGCTTATAATTATAATTTATAAAGGCTTTTGCCTACCTATCAACGCAAGGGAAGCAACACATTATTACTTGTATCAATAATCCTTCATCAAAGAATATCAACCAAGGAAAGTAACACCTAATAAAGAATGAGTTTCAGGAAAAAAAAAAAAAGTTGGGAAACGGACATTTACCCATCATATACCCCGCCAATGTCAACAAATGCCCCTTGATAGAGGTGCAAGGTGGTTACCTTCCCTTCACAAATCTGCACAAAATAATTTTTAACTAGTTCATATGCTATTAACGATAAAAAATTGCATCAGCAAGATTATCAAAGTTACACTGCTGGCATCAAGGAAACATAAAGCTGAGAAGTAGCAGCACGCCAAATGAAAATAATTCCTTCAACAATTCGTGAGCAGCAGTATATTTAAGCAGGCATGCATAATGCGAACAATGGAGGCATTCTTGCAATTTGAACAAGAAGTGCGGTTTATAGGCAACAAAAGAATGCTCCATAAAGAGAATAACATGAGATCATTGACTTACTTGGCCAGGATAATAGAACGGAAGCTCATACTGCATAAAACAAGGAAGAATACATTCAATGAGGACATTGCAACATTTAATTCATGAGCCCATGAGTGATAAATAAAAGGACAAATGCAACTTATCTTACCATGCCTTCCTTGTAGTCCTTGCCCCTTTTCCTCCTACCAGGATGGTAATCTTGATCATACTGTTAGAATGACAATACATGGACATATTAGTAGTCTGAATTAGCAAGAAAAAGGACATAAATGGGGGTCTTAGTCCTAAACCTTGTAAGATTCCTCCTCCAATTGGTCCCTGTTTGCTTCCACCCACTCGGTGTATTGCTTGACAAACATCTTATACCTGTCCAAGCACAAATCATCCGTTTCCGTCCTAACCCCGGCTTCCAACTCCTCCAGAGTAATTCTCTCTCCCTGAAACTTATGTGCCTCGCGTATAAACGCCAATTCCTTCCTATCAACCTCCCACCCTCTAGGTGGCCAATCCCTCGGCGGCACAAGTCGCATAACCATTGGACCAGCCCAATACGTCTCCAGAGGTGGCGGTATCTCCCCCTTCATCTCAAATTGCTTGCGGTAATAGTCGTCTTCAGTCAACCCCATATCCTCCATCTTCTTCTTCCTATACTTGGGGCTCAGCATTTTGAATGCCTCGATAGCTTCGGGAGATTGAAGGGGAACCTCTTCGCCTTCATTCAAGCTCTTGCGCGCAAAATCGGCTTCCGGAGTGAGTACCTCCTCCCATGGAGCCCAACCACGTTCGATCCAGTTGCGCCTTCGAGCTTCATCTTCAGTTTCATTGTCTTTGGGAGCAAATTTCTCCAGGAAGGTCTCGTCGACAGGGAATTCATCGGAGCTAAAGGACTTGGCTACGAAGTTGATGGAAAGTGGCTGGTTTCCGACGAGTGGATAACGACGTTGAGAGTGGAAATGGTGAGAGGAAGGGTTTAGGGTTTTAGGGAAACAGAAAAGATAAGAGGTTTGGAGAGTTTGCATTGCAGCAAGTGGGAAGTGCCACCCACCAGCAAGCAGAGAGTGAAGCATGAGAGTGACGAGTCCCTCCCCTCCTGAACAGCTTCTCTTACCGGATAAACCGATAAAGTGTATTCGTCAAAATCCAAATGTATAATCAACATCAATGTGAACCTTTTAAAAAATAGATAATTAAAATTTGCACCAGGAATAAGTAAAATTATTCAATCAAATTATATTCTTAATATTCATTTATAGCATATTTCAAGATAATTTATACTGGAATAAAACATATTATTATTGATATCCTTAATATGTATAGGGTAATAAAATTTAAAATAAAATAAGTTGTTCATAAAGCATGAAAAAAATTTAAACAAAATATATATGTTTTAGATTTTAAATTTTTATGGGTACAAAAAATTATAAATCAAAAATTGATTTATATTTCACCCCTTTTGACTTTTAGACACTATTAATTTTTTGTAAAATATCAAATTCATACTTATTCAATATTCAACTTCTATTTAATTTTAGGATTTGTTTGGTTAAAAGGATCGAAATGGAGGAGAAATTTTAATAAATTTAATTTGAGAAAGATGGAGAAATGCAGTTTCTTATTCCTTCTCATATCTTTATTAAAATTATATAATTACAATTCTGACTTCTATAAAATTGAATCCAGAAAAATATGGGGCTATTTGATTTTGGTTTTAAAAACAATTTTTTCAAGACAGGTTTTGTTATTTTATTTTATTTTTTAAAAAAAATTATTAAAAAACTAAAAAACAAAAACAATTTTAAGTTGTTTTCTTATTTTTGTTTTTCTATTTTTTAACTTTTAAGACCGCCCGTTAAGGCGTTAACCACAATTGACACTACACAACCATTGTCACTTTAAAAATATTTTTCAAAATAATTCTTCAAACATATTTTTTTGTTTTTTTATTTTTAAAAATTGTTTCCAAAAACTGTTTTACAGAAACTATTTCTGAGGAAAAGAAAACAGTATATAATCAAACCAGCCCTATATCATTGCCTTCTCTCCATTCTCGAACCATACATTAGAGTTATTATTCCCAATCACCACATGGGTGTAAAATTCTAGTTCCTATAAAATATTGAAAACCCTATTTAAGATTATACTGTTTATTCTTGAATTGATGAACAGTAAGTAAACAAGTGAAACCAGATTTCATATATCAGCATGATAACTTCCTACCGATCCTAAATATATAGATCATAATTGCATTACAAACTAAGTCGGAGTACTATATATATATATATATATATATTATCGCAAACAGCGAAGTAAGACTATATCTGTACATATAAATTCAGAAACAGGCTACTAAAATAATCTTAGGTTACATAACAGGAGACTGCCTGAATCAATTCTTTGCCGCTGCCTCCATCTCTCAATCAGAAGATCTTCGCTTTTTTTGAGTTCAAGGTACTCATCCATATCATAATTCAGTCCTTTGGATGATGCAGTATACAATGTCTGGCTCTCATAGGATTCGCCAAACTTACTGCTTAAATTCTTGCCCGAGTACTCTGTAACAACATTAGAGCTCGAGCTTCCATGACTGCTGACAGAATGATTGCTTTGACCTTGTGCTTTGGTGATTTCCTAGAACATCAATTTCAACAGATACACAGAGAACACATAAGTGTCGCCCAAAAGAAGGGAAAAAAAAGGACACCAACCTTTGGCACACAATTGATTTTTCCCTCAACATCAAAACAAAGGATGTTAAATGTATTTGGTACCTTGAATAGTTAAATTTAATGTTAAACAAAACACTAAGAATCAGTGTCATTTGGTCCAAAAAGGGTGTGGAAGATATTGCACATGCATACCATTATTCAGATTTTGTTCTTATTCAGACAAGCATAAAATGTTATAAAAAAGCGCAACATATATGCATCAAGAATGTCCGGATTTTACGAGATGGGTGTGCTGGCCACCTTGAAACTATGTTAGCACATTAACATGCATGAATATGATTGTGTTCATGACTTAAGTTTCTTGGGCAATCAATGAAAGTGTACTTGATAACTACATTAAACAAACTCAACATGAAAAAAGTATTCGTATGATTGTTAGCTTGGTCATGTGCGTAAGCTAAAGAATTTAATCAGCAAAATCCGATTTTAGGAAAAAGACAACAACTGCCAATCGATGATAACCTGAATGAAACTGGCAATTTTTGGAGTTACTGGCAACTCTGTCTTGTTGAGGTTTGTTGTAGGGGAAGCATCATTACTAGTCTCCCACTGCAACCATGGAAGCATGATCCCATCCATTTCAACAGGAAGAGATCTTGGTATTGATGGGCTATTAAATGATTCTGGTTTTATTAGTCCTCCAATGGATGAGCTAGTATCACTTCTTTCTCCATCAAGTGATGAAATGTCGGTGTCTTCGACATTAGAAATAAAATCCTCAATATACCTCTCAGCTTCCTGAGTCAAGCGCTTAGACATCCGGTTCCTGTCATTACTTCTCTGGAAAATAAAACACAAATATTGTTTGAATGACCAACCAAATATCTCAACAGCTTATATTTCATAAAGGAACAGTGTGATGGATTTAGTTCATATATCCAGTATGTTATAGAAAACTTGTGCTCCTGCAGAGGACAAAAATAGATACACACCTTCCTGGCTCTTGATGGTTTTTGTATGGCATCGTTCTTTTTATCTGGGAGGAATTCTTTGACAATTTTAGAAAGCTCTCTGCCTCGTTGTTCCTCCAGCACTATTTCAGCCAATAAACCTTGTTTACGCTTCTCTGACTGTCAGAAAAATAAAGAAACATGGTAATACATATGATAGAACAAAAAATAATCAGTTTCCTTTGACTAGTATGCAACATTGTCAAATACATGAAACAATACTCATATAAAACAAGTTGTTTTATTTCATTAGGTTGAGTCAGCTATATGGATTGAATGATCTTTCAACAAACCAAATCTTTGGATATTAGCATTGTTGCTTCTAAGACATGGAGCAACAATACTAATATTAAATAAAATAACAGGAAGACTAAAAGATGAGTTGGAACAGTTGCATTACATGATAAGTCACCAATTACTACTCATCAGAATGCTAACCAAGATGCCATGATTATTACATTTAATTTTTTTCACTTCTAAATTCCAATACCTGTTCCAGTTCTGTTTCATAGTTCCTCTTGATACAAGACACTGTATGAAGCACATCAGCATTGTTTGACAGCAAGCGATCAACAGTAGCTAGAGGGGAGGTCCTTGGTTTCACCCCAACCTGATTTGGAAGGTACACAGAAAATCAGAAAAATCTTCAGCAGAGATAAGTCAATGAAGCGAATCTGAACATGCATAAGAAAGAATATTGAGACTGACAAGCATATTTAGAGAAAAACATTCACATCTCACTGACCTTTTCATTTTTTGTTTTGATGCCATCTGCAGGATGTCTTAATTCCTTCCGCGTAGCTTTGTGGAATCCACTGTCCATGCCAGAATTCCCTGCCTGAAAAATTATAATATGATGAACATTAGAAGTTTCAAACTGAAGCAGCACTCCTTTCACAACTGTAACTTTATAAGAAGTATATCAACCTTATTCTGTGCATAAATAGTCTGGATATTCCCATTCGCATTTTTATTCAGGTGAGCACCAGCCCCTTCCTCATCAGTAAGAACTGAAGAATGACTCTGAAAGCCAGAAACTATCTTTCAGATTCAGCCAACAAGGTTTGGAATATAAGGCAAGAACATGAGATATGAAAGATATCAGTACTGTCTTCTGAAAGATAGATGGCTTCAACCAACAGGTCAGAAATTTGGGATAATCAACCTATTATCAAGCCCTTTTGGCGTGAAAATTACTGATAAAGGCTTTCAAAACAAAGTGGTGAATAAGCATCTCAAGAAAAAGAATTCAGGAATTAATCTCACTCACAGAGTAACCATCATATGACTTCATATCTTTTTGGCTAAGGGACCTTCTCAGCACTGGTCTTGGATCAGATGCAATCGTCTTATGCATCGGCTTGTTTGCAACATCAGTACTTCTGAGATTCACACGACCTTTAGAATTCTGAGAATGATCCAGGTCACTCTGTGCCATGGAAGATATGCATATGCATAAATATATTAAGTACAAGTGTCTAATAAAATGCCGTTAAGTGACAGTACCAAATATAGACTACCCAAAACTTACAAGGCGTGGATCAATAAAGGCAATGGTTTCAAAAAAACAATTTCCGCATGTTACAAATTAATTGCTGTTCAAGTCATGAGAATGAGGATTAAATTAAAGAGATGGCGTTAACTATCAAATTGCTCAAAAATTCTCCCAAGATGAAAATAGGCAAAGGGGAAAATCATAGAAAAATGTATGAACAAGAGATTTTCCTTTATTGAACAAATATATGAAAATCTTCAATGCTCCCACTTCATTTAAAATTTTTATAAGGAAATAACAAGCTGCATTAAATTAAACAAGACGAATGGAAGAAGTATGCTAGAAACATCATTAAGTAAGATGTGAATAAACAAACATAATCAACAGATGATGAACTTACTACAAAGATCTATTGGCTGAACAAACATTACTAAAGGGATCAATGAAGTTAAATACAGGAGGAAAATCAAAGTCCTGTGGTGCACTTGGCAATATATGATCGTGTTAGAATTAGGCAAAGCCATTCAATAAGGGGGAGGGAAATATAACTATCTACTTCTGGATTTCCTTCTAATGAAAATTTACATGAACAGTAAATTCCAAACAAGCAACTGTAGAATACGGTTGTTCAAGCGAAGAACGAACTTTCCAGTACCCTAAACTCAAATCGGTCCATGTTGCTCTGAAGGAACGTACATACTTGAATGACACAACTCAAAAGAGAACGCTTCTTCGTTAGATTTGATATTGTCCATAATCCTCTAAATTGCCTAAGTCGTATTCCCGCATTACATACTTAGAATCATTCTAAACAGGAGAAAATCCTAGTCAGAATCGGTAAGAGAACAAGGATTAAATTCGATGAATTTTGATATATGCATCCCTTTGAAATATGCAAGCAGATAATTAAGACGAAGGAAATGATTCTCACCTCAGAATCACTAATCTGGTACCGCACCACCGAAAGCGATCTCCTCCTTCTCGTATGAGCATCCAACTCTCGACCTCTATTAGCACTATGATCAGCATTGACCCTTCCGTCATTGCTCACTCCAGAGCTCTTCCTCGAAACAGACCTCCCTCGCCTCTGTGACGCAATGGCTCCATTCGCAGGACTGAGCTCAGGGTGTCTCGAAGACATGCGACCTCGATTAGCAGATTCGAAGAACTCAACGGCAAGATCATCAAGACTAATCTCAGGAAACCCAGAACCCCTAACAGTATTAACGAATTTCCCTCTTGGCACAGGGAATTCATCAGCGTCATTGAACGAGTCACGAGACGAAGGAACCCGGCGGGGCGCTTGGCTAAGACTTCGAGCACGACGGTGAGCTGAGTAGTGGCGATTAGAGGAACTGGAATCGTCGGTGGAAGAAGCCGATGAAGCTCCCATAGGAGTTCTCTTAGTCGTAGATTTGAATGCCGCCGTCGCCATTGTAGGAAATAAACGATTTAAAGAAAGGAAAAAAATTGGATAAAATTGAAACAATTTAGGGTTTGAACATTCAACAAAGAAGATAAGCTACAACAACATCGTTCGAAGCAGAGAAAGATGATAAAACCACAACAACTTCTCGTGAAGCGCAATGGTAGGTGCCACTGGGTAAGAGAGCGTTGAGAATGAAGGAGGAAGACACTCTTGACTGTTCTATATTTTTATTTTTTATTGTTTACAGCGTCGGATTGGCGGAGTGTTCAGAAAAGATACGAAATTTAAATGATGCAGCTGTTGACAGGAGAGGGAATCCCATTTATTATTATTATTATTTTTTTCAGGAAAATTACATTAGTTCTGTGTTTTTAAAATTAAAGTGTGTATACTGTATATGCTAGTGATTAGTGAATGTTGTTTTCCAATGGTTTTTTTACAAAATATTTAAATGTTAAGGTGTAAAAATACACATAAGTTTTTTTTTTTAACGTCCAGCACCACGTGCTTTTTTTTTTAGCAAAAATACACATATGATTACCATTTAGGAGCAAAAGTACATCTCACCGTTAAGTCACTGTTTACAGAAAAAAAGAGATGAAGTGAACAGTAACTTAAAGGCGGTGAACAGTGACTTAACGGTGGGATGTGACTCTTGCTCTAAAATGGTAACCACATTTGTATTTTTGCTTCCAAAAAAAGCACTTAGTGCTTAGCGCTCCTAGAGAAAATGCTCATATATATTTTTGCTACTTAACCCTATATTTAATTATCTTATTATTACTTTGGGCAAAAAAAAAATTATCTTATTATTAGATCACATTAGAAAGTGTGATATATCGTCTTTACTCTTTAGGGTGAAGTTCTAGGAAGATTTCTCTTTTTCCTTTCCTAATTCCTAACTACTTTCCAAAACCCTTTTGAATGAAAATGATAGCAACAATAGTAAATGTTCTTTAGAAATAAAATGAATTTTATAAATGCTTAAAAAAAAAAACTACTCAGTAACGGAACAACAGTAAAACACCTTTTTAAGAAAAAAGAAAAAGAAAAAATATTAAAACATGGTCACCTCATTACAATTGTTGGATTCTTTATATAATGAAATAAAATAACTTTAAGAAAATTAAAATAATTTTATATCATTTTAAAGATAAGACATACATACTCATAGTCGTAATATTAAATATAATAATTATGGAAAAATATTTGAAAACAATAACAAAAAGAGACCTTAACAGTAACATATCCCTGCTTTCATGGCGCCTTCCTGGTATTTTGTCTTTTAGGTTTTAATTGGGTCAATTATTCTTATAATCTTTCAAAAGATCATTAAGTAGTAATAATTTAGTTTTACTTACGGTGCAAATAATTGTCATTATGTCTACATTTTCATCATTAACGGGTGAATACGATGCATTAGAAAGACCACATTTTCTTTCAATACCCACCGTTTATTTTGGTAATGGGACCTTCAAAACAAATGATAAGGTGGAATTAAAAATTCAAAATACTTGTTTAATATTAAGAAAATGATAATAAAATAAGCATTTATGATAAGTTTCAAACGGTAGCAAAAGTCGCAGTTTAATTGCATATATAAAGTGAGTATTAAGTATAAACAGATATGCATACCCTTCTCATTTCTTTATTCTTCCTATTAAAATATCTGGCTGGTGAATCACGTTCATGTGTGTGTGGTTTTTTTTTTAAAAAAAAACAAAAATCTTGATTGTATACATCCATTTATCTATGGACACATATATAAATTTTATAATTAAAGTGAAAATGTGTGACTATGACTCGTAATTAAATACTGAATAGCATAATTTCAAGTTTGGAACAAAACGTCAGCACAAAGTTTTGGGTTGAGGGAGTATTAATTATTGATATCACATGGTAAAAAATGAAAAAATAAAATAAAATAAAATGAGAAGGATAAATAATTGAGAATGAAATATGAGAAAGAAGATGATGAATTAATTTTCAATGAATGACCTAAATATCAAAAGTTTAAGGGAGGGGGGGTGTTATAGAATTAAAATTAATAACTTATATCAAATTTATATAGGATGCCATATTCTCCGGTTAATTTTACGTGACAATTTCGGGTTGGGTTTCTCTCATAATTTTTAAATCGCATCAGTGTAATCAATATGTAAAGTATTTTATCCTCTCTCTCCTCTTTCCAATTAATGACCTAGATGGACTGGATGAGAGAAAATAAAGAAAGAGATGAGAAGAAGATCTTCTTCCGACAATTTCATTAAAAAGATAACGGGTTTATGATAATAAAGTAAGAAAATTATAGGGCTAAATTTAAACTATAAAAGTTTAGGTAGTTTGTGGGGTAAAAAAAGAAAGTTTAGAGAGTTATTTGCAACAAATTCAAAGTATATGTGTTATTTACAAATTGCATTTAAATTTAGTCATATAATTAGAACTAGAGGTAATAATCATTTGCAACTCTCTTTCTTTTTTTGGAAAAATCTCTTTAAGGTTCTAAATAATCAAGAAAATGTTAAAAAAAAAATCTGAGAAAATTCTGATGTGAAAGGGTCTCACTAACAATTCTATTTTGGGATTTTACCAACTCTTTGAGATTTTTATGATATTAGAGGTTTTTTGAGACTTTTTTTTTTATATTTTCTTAATCGTTTCAGACCTAAAAAGAATTTTCTCTTCTTTCTTTTGATAGCCGTCTCTAATTTGGCTTATTATAATTTTAACGGCCAAATGGCCATATATGATCCAACGTGATACTTTCTCGAGACCAATTGAAAATGGTTTTCTTGGTCGAAACATAATGTTTATTTGATGTTGACGCAATTGCTTATAAAAGTTATTTATACTTTACATCAAATTCATTAATAATTATCGAATTCAAAATCAAATTTCTATGCCCACTTCTAACAAATTGAATAAAATTATAGATATATAAAGGGCTTATATTTTACATATTCCTTCTAGTTTTTATTATACGGCATCAACTAATAAATATATTTGGTTTTTTTTATAAAGCACTTGTTTATTTTTAAGGAGTATTAATTTTTTCCCCCATATATGCCCATACTTAATAGGGGTAGTAGATGAGAGTAACAATAATATAATATTAGAGTTTAGTGCAATTAATATGAGTAATATTAGAAATTATTTAAATTTTAGAACAAATTTATTGACTTTAACTATTTTTATTGATTTATAAAAATTGTTAGTTAATACCTTATAATAAAGACCAAAATGAGTAAAATTTAAGGTCACATGCATTGTCGTCAATGTTAATTATATCATATTTGTCCAAAGCTATCCATTTAAGAGTTTTTTTTTTCTTTTTTCCTGAGCATAGGTATCTCCAATAATCATATTTGAAACGCTGTTGAATACTAAATATGGACATTGCAAAGATTTTTTTTTTTTTTTTAACAATGACATTGCAAAGATTCAAACCTTGATTCACTATATTATGAGTGACTAACCCCTTACGCTAGACCTAATCTTATTCGTTACATTTAAGAGTATATGCTCGCCAAAAACTGCGGTGTGAGCAGCTTGATTTAATTTGGAATCACTCATACTGACATTATTAATATTAATAAACTAACATTATCATTAGTCACCAGACATTGTCTTTATTGACCCGCTGAATAAAAAAAAAAAAAAAGAACCTCTTAACTAAACTTACCAAAAAATTTTGTGAGAACTTGGTTTATCATGTCATTTATGATTCGACAATTAAAATATAATAATTCATGAGCTCATTTGTCATGCCTCCCAAATATTAGCTGAAAGTTCAATAAAATTAAAAGATTTCGTAATATAAGCTTTTTCATTATTTGTGAAATCTTAATTAAAAGATTTATTTAAAAAAATGTGAATCACATTAGTAGTTAACTAAGAATAATATTAGCCAAATTGTTACATTTTAATTAGTTATATCATAAATTACGTAACAAACTAAGTTCACAGAAAAAATTTCTCCTATCTTATTGTTCACTTTAGTCTACTTCTTTATCCGTTACATCAATCTTACGCAGAATGCTATAGGATGCCACATGAGATCATTAAGAGAGGGAGAAAAAACATTTTGGGTATCTTTCAATTGCCCAAAAACAAAAAAAGAGAAAAAAAAAAAAACGTTATTTTGGTTCGGCCCTTGGATCTTTTGGTCTTAGTTTTTTTTTTTTTTGGTTCTATTAGAATTTGGGTTAAGGTGCAAAAATATATATAAGCTTTTTCCCCATGAGCAAAAATACACATATGCTTTTTTGAAGAGCAAAAATACACATGTGGTTACCATTTTTGTGCAAAAGTCACATCCCATCGTTAAGTCACTGTTCACCGTCTCTCTCATCACGGTGAACAGTGACTTAACGGTGAGATGTGACTTTTGCACAAAAATGGTAACCACATATGTATTTTTGCTTCTAAAAAAAACATATATGTATTTTTACTTCTGGGAAAAAAGCTCATGTGTATTTTTACATCTTGGATCTTTTGTTCGGCCCTTGGATCTTTTGGTCTTAGTTTTTTTTTTTTTGGTTATATTAGAATTTGGGTTAAGGTGTAAAAATACATATGAGCTTTTTCTCCATGAGCAAAAATACACATATACTTTTTTTAGGAGCAAAAATACACATGTGGTTACCATTTTTGTGCAAAAGTCATATTTCACCGTTAAGTCACCGTTCACCGTCTCTCTCATCACGGTGAATAGTGACTTAACAGTGAGATGCGACTTTTGCATAAAAAATGGTAACCACATGTGTATTTTTGCTTCTAAAAAAAACATATGTGTATTTTTACTCCTGGGAAAAAAAGCTCATGTATATTTTTACATCTTAACCCTTAGAATTTAGATCTTCAAAACAAATGATACGGTCTAATTAAACGCTCAAGATATTAACCCGTCGTTAAGAAAAATGGTAATAAAATCAGCATTCATGATACGTTTCAAACGGCAGCAGCATAAATGCACAACGGCCAAAATAAGCCAAATAATATGAATAAATGAGAACAATAAACAATTTATTAGGGTTTATTGATGGCAAAAAAAGGGGGGGGGGGAAAAAAAGACATTAGGATATGTTAAACGCCAAGCAGAGATCTCCTCTCTTTAGCCAAAAAAGCTTCAAAAGATTGACAGTCATCAAATAGAAAACAACTGAGCAGTGTCCTGATTCGAGACTAGAGAGCAACTTCCACGTATTATCATTATTTGTCATTATAATTCAATCATTTTTTTTTATTTACATAGTTTGAAATGGTTGGTTTCTTTATCCTTATAGTTTTATAAAAATTTAGAGTTTTAATTTTGGTTTCTATACTTAATTCATATGAAATCTTTACGACACTATAGTTCAAATGTTAAAACCAACAATTTGAAAGTGTAGGAGTTAAAATGAAAATTTGATCAAACGTTAAGAACAAAAAATAAGATTAACCCCATTATAACGTTGTCTTTCTTTTGATAGCCATTCTCTCATTTCAATTTGGCTTATTATAATTTTAATGGTCAATGGCCACATGATCCAACGTCATACTTTCTGGAGACCAATTGAAAACTGAATGTTTATTTGAATTGACGCAATTGCTTTTTTAAATGATTCATTTGACAGGGCTTATATATATATATATAGTTAGACAAATTTTATTTAAACTCCAATTTTTTGTTTTAAAAAAATGCCTTCTCCAATATGGACCATTGGCCAGCAAGAAGACCCGATACAGCACGGACCCAGAAATTTTTTTTAGCTCAGGCCAAAAAACAAACACATTGAACTACTCTTTTTGGTTCTTATTATAAGATAGCAACTAACAAGTATATTTGTTTCTTTTCATAAGGTATTTATTTGTTTCCAAAAAGTATTAAATATTTGTTTCATGTATACTCATAATTAAAAAGGGTACTGAGTGAAAGTAATAAATAATATGATATTAGAGTTTAGTGTAATTAGTATAGATAACATTAAAAATTACTTAAATTTTATGACAGATTTAATGACTTTAACTATTTTATTAGCTTGTGAGAATTGTTAGTTAGTGCCTTATAATAAAGATTAGAGGGAATATTTACTAAATAGTATCACATAACATTGAAAATAAAAATAAATAATAACTGATAATTATAAATCAAAACAAGATATAAGATAATACTAATCTTTTCGGTAGTTATCTCAAACAAGAATTTTACTTTCCTCTCATAGCCCAATGAATAATGAACTAAACATTATTCTTATAGAGAAGATAAAAAATTAGCTGAGGCTAAATTATTGGTCAAATAAAATATCATATAATAAATACATAAATATGTTAACAAATTTTAGAAGGTCAACTCGGGCCAGCTGGGCCCCAGCTGACCAACATATAGATCCGCCACTGCAATATAGGTTAGTGAATAAAAATTTTTCTTAGGAAGATGTACCCTTTTTAAGTATCTGGCCATGCTTCGAACATAATATCTCTAATAGGAGTGTGAGTATATATATATATATATATATATATATATATATATATATATAAACATTTTAGGAGAGGGGTTGAGCTCACCACAATCTAAGAGTAGGATGTTAGAACCTATTTTATAAGGGAATTTAAGACTAGAAGTACATATCCTTTCACCTCACCGTGGGCTTAAATATTTTAGGATGCTTTTCTAGCATCGTGACAGCCGAAGGAATTGAACCCTCTTTATTTGCGAGACTATCTAACTATTCGACCATTTAACCCACCAAAAAAGAAAAAAAAAAAAAATCTAATCGTAAGGGAAACATGTTGGATCCAAAGTTGAGGCCCAAGTCGCAGTCAGGTAAATCAAGATGGCCCAAAAAACTAGTTGAGGCCCAAGTTCCAGTCAGCGGCATGAAGACGAAGGCAAGTAAACGACACCTCAGAGCAATTTGAGATGGGGCAATCATATGTGGATCTGGATTTGGTCATTTGTAAAGGAGGCTCCTTTGCAATTTTACAGTGTAAATTTGCAACATTACCCAAAAAGAAAAAAAAAAGCGACATTATAAAAAAAAAAATCAGTGTAAACGACACCTCAGAGCAATTTGAGATGGGGCAATCATCTGTGGATCTGGATTTGGTCCTTTGCAAAGGAGGCTCCTTTGCAATTTTACAGTGTAAATTTGCAACATTACCCAAAAAGGAAAAAAAAAAGCGACATTATAAAAAAAAAAATCAGTGTAAATTTTGCAAAGGAGTCTCCTTTGCAAAGGACCAAATCCTGATCCATTATCTGCCGAGTCTTCATTTCTCCAAAGTCATCTGCTCCCTCCGGTTGAAAATATAGAAGTCTTTTAAAATGAAATATTAATTCAAAACATAAGATGTTGACAGGATAGTCAATGCTTATTTTTCATTTTTATTCCTTACAGATAGGGGAGAGAGATGATAAATATTAAATACATATTTAAAACTGGAAGGAGTATTTATTTAGGAGAGTTCTAACTATAAAGTGTTATTTTAATGACATATAGTTGAGTGTTCAATGTGTATAAAATATAAATAAAGGCATATAAGGAGATTCTTTCCAGCAAAGCTGGATTGTATAAAATTGCATTGGTTCATTCATTATGCTCGTAGTATGTATAAATTTAAACAATGTTGTCAATAATTCGTACGAGTATAAAGCTAACTTTCATTTAAAAATTATTTAGATGCTTCCGAAGAAATTGCCAGCTACTCCCTTTGATTTTAAATATAAGACAGTTGATATTTTTTTTAATAGATTAAGGAAACTAAATAAATTACTCAATCATATTAAACGTTGTGTATCATTAGATTATATATCAATTTATTAGTTAAATTAATTACTTTGGATAAAAAAAATAAAAATAAAAATAATATAAAATAATTTAATTAATTTCTTTAATCTTTTCAAAAAAATTAACTTCGTCTTATATTTAGAACCGAAGAGAAGAGAGTACCAATCATATATATATGAAGGATGATGCATTATATTATATTATACTGAGTTCAAATTTCACATGTGGCACATGATCCATGGAGCCCATTGTATTTTTATCACAATATTTTATTACTAAATTTCAAACATCGTACTAGACTTGTTGACATGTAATTTATTATAAGTATTATATGAGAGATCTTACATCTTAATTCATTCACAAGAGTTTGAGGGGTTGTCGTGGTGATTGAGTTTCAAGAGATAATTCTTAAAATATAATCATTTCAATTAATGAAAATGTCGCCAACTACTAATGACCCTTCTTCTAAATTATATTTCCATAATGAAAAAATAAACAAATTTTATTATTTAATTTTATTTAATAAAGACCGTTAATGAACCCAATGGGGTTGAATGAAGTTCAAGTGGAAGGGTTATTCCTTCACATACTACCTCGAATTGTATTATCTTTAGTTGAAGGATTTATCTAGCTATTAAAAAGACACTAAACTAGGAGGGAGGTTTGGATTATAGGATGAAGGGTTGAGTTATCCATTGATAGCAAGATGTATATATAGTTGAGTACACAATCTAAAATAATAACCTCCAAAATAATAGGATAATATTCATATAATTCTTTTTATAAGTCACTTTTAACGTGTTTCACCATAATCATGAAAAACTTTAAACATAATAAATTATACTATCTCTAATCCTAAATATAAAATCTAATTGACTTTTTTGGAGAATTTAATAAAACTAAATAAGTTACTCTGAAGTATTGACACTCCATTTTTCTCCAAATTAATTTATTTAACTTATAAATTGATATATAGTTTAAGGGCTTTGGTTTTCTCATGTTACATGAGAAAAAAAAGTTTTCTACACATACGTGAAATGGTGGGACCCACATATACATATATGAATTAATATATGTATATGTGGGTCCCACCATTCTATGTGTGTATAACATGAGAAAATGGTTTTCCTACAACATGAGAAATTGTTTTCCCATAATTTAATTATACATAACATATGAAATGATTAAGTAACTTATTTGACTTTCCTAATCTCTTTAAAAAATAAAATTAACTAAATTTTATATTAAAAATCAGACAAAATATTGATAATAATATGAAGGGTGATATTGCATGTTTGTATAAAAACTTTAATGATATGACTTATGAATAGGAAAAAAAAAAATTATCCTTCTCTCTCGACCTGCTTTTAAGAATAGCACCATAGGAGTAGCTTAAATATAATACAATATCCTAATCTCATTCAATCTGATCAAAATGTCTAAACATATATATTACTCCCTCCAGTCCTAATTATAAGACATATTTAACCGATTTTGGAAAAATTAAGGAGAGAAGTTAAATTAGTTAATTATACTCATTTTCCTAAAATATCATTATATACATTTAAAATGATATAAGTAAATGTTAATCAACAACTCTGCCACATATCTCTCCGACCAATTTTCCTTTTCACATACTTTCTAATTGAAAGGTCTTGTTAGATATACATATATGTGTATATATATGTATACATATAGATCTATTATGCATACACACACATATAGACACACACACACACACAACCATGTATCTACACACACACATATACATAGACACCCACACACACACACATACATACATACATACATACATATATATATATATATATATATATATATATATATATATATATATATATATATGTTTATAGACATACATATGTGTGTGCATGTGTGTGTATTACAACCCATATACATATATACTTACCAAAAACCAAACACACTTGAGATAATAAAAAAAGGGTATTTTAGGAAGCGATTGACAAAAACCAAAAAGTTGTTCTATAATTAGGACCAAAACTAACCCCCAAATATTGTCTTATAATTAGGACCGGAGGGAGTATAAATGCAACAAGGTAAGGTTGAATTAAGTCTACATGGGCACTCCAACAATTTACTATTTACAATTATTTTTGAATAATACTCAAATTCATTCCTCACAAAGGGAACATAGGAGGTACATTTATTTACAATTTTACATTATGTGTGTGAGTGAGAGAGAATGATGTTCTCATCAGCTTAATTAATTGGGTTTATATACAAATTTGTCTAAAAAAATTTTGTTCAGGAGCAATGTTACCTTAAAAAAAAAATTTAGGTTCAAGATTACATCGGAAGTATTAAAAATAAGCAATGATACATCTTACCATTAAAAATTTAAAGGTTAATGTTTATTTTTTAACAATATAAAACAATATTACTATATTTTGGAACTTTTAAGGTGATATTGAACTTGAAAAAATTTTTGGGATAAATTTACACATTAATTCTAATTAATTACACGTTTGAAAATTCAATTCAGAGAAATGTTGGATCAGTGGCTGATGATTGAGTAGAAGAAGACAAGAAGTAGGTCACATGGTCACATGGTCACATGGGTTAGCACTTGGCACATGAATGCGAAGATATGTGGGAGGCTAAGACTTACATGTACTCATTACGTTTTGACATTATATATTTAAATCATTTCTATTTCGAATCTAACTATTCTATTTTTTTGTCATGTAATGGTGGTTCTTCAGCTGTGCATATTATTCTAATCTTGTTTGTTCATCATCCATTGTAATATAATACTTTCGATCAATTATATACTCCTTCTGGTTTTTATTATAAGCCACCAACGAACAAATTTTTTTGGTAATTTTTATAAGGCATAAGTTTCCAAGGTGCAATTAATTTATTTTTCCATATTTGCCCATATTTAATAAGGATAGTAGGAGAGAATACTATGTTTAAGTTTAAGGTACTTAGTAGGGTAATATTAGAAATCACTTGAATTTTAGGACAACTTTAATGCTTTTAACTAATTTTATTGGTTTGTGAGAATTGGTAGTTAGTGTTTTATAATAAGGATCAAATGGAGTATATAAATAACAATTTATGTTTGTTTAAGAATTTAATGTACTTTTTGCATTTTTATTCTAATTAATTACATGTCTTTCTCTCGTCTCTTTACCCACTCAATCTCTCTCACACTTATTATGCATCTTCATAAACAAGGATATATTTATGTTTGGGGGGAAAATATACTTCTCTCATACATTATTTGCTTTTAACTAATTTTAGTTAATATTTTAATCTACATGATTTGGTTAGTTGTTGCCTATATATATACACACCGGAGTGAGTATTATAGTTATTTACTGCATTATCATGATCTAATTAATAGATCACGAATATTGTTCTTAAGATTTGATTCCATATGATTAAGCACCTTCAATGATAATAATCATTATGACCAAGGACAAAAAAACTAGTTAAGAAATTACATTGTTAATGATGAGGGTTTTCTGAGCAAAAAAAAATTGATGAGGGTTTTTTTTTTTTTTTTTTTTTTTTAATTGCCCTTAAGACCATCTCATCACCTAATATTGATTTGACGCTTTTTCTATATCCGATTATCATTTAGTGTCTCTTTGGAAGTTCCCCAAAATCTAGGTTTTACGCAAGTCGAAACAAAACTCTCCCCACATATTTACCTCATACTACACAAAATTTAAGTTTTAAAAAGTTTCCAAACACTACCTTAGTAGGGTATTTGAACAACTTACTATTTGAAAGAGTTAAGATTCGAACTCAATTGGTCAATCAGTAGACTAATTAGTAACCTTATATACTCTTAACTTATAAGTTGAAGCATTTAAATCTCAAACTAGCTAGGAAAATTTACAAGTATTTGATCAAGTTAACGTTGGAGATTCTTAGAAATAAATTTTAAAACTTAATCATTCTTGCAAATATTTTAACTGATTTTCCCTCCTAGAAACACCTTGTCGTGAATGGAGGCACCAGATAGGCAAGTAGTATTACGAGGCAGGAATTATGACTGAACTTTAGAATCTAACACATGGTCACTGCTGATAATTTTTAAGAAAATTTGCAACTTAATTAAAAAAGGCAAAGGGCATTTCTGTACCAAACGAACTCTATAAAAGCAGAAGGTGCATGTATGAGTTTCCCATGCACCCCTCTCTCTCTCTTTCTCTCTCTATTAAAAAAAAAAGTTTGAAGTTTTGGAGAGAGATCTGAGAGAAAATGGTGTCAAAAGCAGAAGAAGCAATGAAGAAGAACAACCAGCAACAGCAGAAGCAGCAGATGATGACGATGATACAAAACAACAAAGGGAAAAGTGGAAAGTTCAAGAGAAGCAGTTCCAACCTTGAAGAAGATGGAGCCTCCTCTGCTATTCTCTTCCTTGCTTGCATTGCCTGTGCTCCAAATTCTTATTCCTGTAACTGAGATATATATATGGCTTTACAATTAATTTCCTCATTTATTATTCTTATTATTTATCCTCTCTCATCTCTCACCATTCTTATTCTACTGTATCATGGTTCAATAACATAACCTTCTGGGATTCCTTCATGCCTTTCATGTATAGTCCCCTCTTTTTCCTCAATTTTTATTATTATAAAGCTTATAAGTACGTACGATACTCACAAATTATCCGTTATTAAGGATTAAACTCATAATCTTCCACTTACATCAAAGTTTTCATGGGAGTCACAAGGTTATGAGGCCATCGATGGCCTGTTTTATGCAATGTACGTAGCTCGCTTTGTATTCTGTACTTTAGTTTTTTTTTTTAAAAAAAAAAATCTCCTTTTTTAAGTTTTATATCAATATTTCCTTATTATGCATGGTCAGAGACGGATCCAGGATTTTTATTAAGGGGGCACTATTGGGGGAATTTGGGGTCGAGCTTATTTCTTGCAATATAATCTTTCAAGGCCTTATTTTTTTGGAATTCTGTCATAATTGTCTTATTATCAATACTATCAAATACATCTTTTTCAATATAAGGTACTAAACAATCATTTAATCATTCATTTTCCATCCGATTACGAATTACAGTCTTGATGTATTTCATAGCTGGAAATGTTTTTTTTACAGATGCATTTGCTACAGACAAAGCTAATGCTAATTTTACAATTAAATAAACTAAAGGATATACAAAATGTTTTTTCTTTTCAACTAATCTCTTGGTAAGATAAGCTATTCCTTACAAATCCAAAAAATCATGATCACTTTGCACATTAACAATATATGTGTCCGCTTCTGGGCCTGTAGGAAAGAGCTGAACAAGGGTTTAAGGATAGGCTAAAGAAAAAATTAACACTGGAATTCAAGGGGGGCATCCCCCCCCCCCAAAAAAAATCTAAGTTGTGGGTCCGCCTTTGTGTATGACACTCTATCGGTTCCTAATATAAGACATATATGTCTAATTTATTTAAATTATAGAAGTTACTTAATATGACATGCATTTTATAAAACACCTTAACCACCTTCTTTAATCTCCTCTTCATTGATTATTGTTGATGAAGCATTAATACAAGTAAGTTGAAAAAAAATTAACAAATATGAAAATTATACATTATACTTGAGAGCAATGTTAACTCTCCAAATATATCTTTTATTAAGAACTAGAGAGAATATTACACCATCCAGTCCTAAATGTTAGACATAGCTGACTTTTTTAGTGATATTAAGAAAGTTAATTAAATTAATTGAATATATATATATATATTTGTCATTTTTTTTCTCCAAACTGTTTTGCCTAACTTATAAATTGATATCTAATTTAAGAACACACAACATATAATATGATTAATTAATTTATTTAACTTTTTTAATCTATAAAAAAATAAACTTTATCTTATATTCAAAACCATAGGAAGAAGTATTATTTATTTTAGGGGATGCAAAACCGTGAAAAGTCGAATGACAAAAATCACAATCAAAGGAGCTATATATTAAAAGGGGAAATATATAATGAAGAATCATGTGAGAGAGTAGTACTACATATATCATGGAACTACAAGACAAAATGTGATAATACTTAATAAGGTGAAGCGGAAAGGGCCAGTCTTCACATGCTGCAAAACCATCCCACTGATATAACAAACATTTTAGGGACGTCACAAACAGGACTCTGCTTCATGTTTAAGGACCAGAATTTTTCTTCAACTTTAAATATGTTAAATTAAAAGCATATAAAGAAAATAAAAAATGTAAAATAACAACTCTGGAATATAAAATTATAACTGACATTTATCCAATAATCGTGACAAAATATTTTGATTTTTTATACGTTCTCTATCTAGATCCTCTATTTTTTCGTGCTCAACAATGAATATAATCTATCTGGTTATATATATATATATATATATATATATATAAGATTTCACTTGAAAGGAAGCAAATTTAGTGTCCGGTTGAGAGTCTCGTTGAAGAGGTCGTGTCCTTCTGATTCGACATGGACATCCCCAAATCAGCTGCAACAATTTTTGAAAGAAGATTTTGATAACTTGTATAGGAAATGGATTGTGTGTTTGTATGATCTTGTGTTTCATTTTCCCGTTTTTTTTTTTTGTTTTTTTGTTTTTTTTTCTCAGACATTATGTTACGTTTCTTAAATTAATGATAGTATTTCTTTGGCCGAAAAAAAAAATGTCTTTTTACAAAATAGGTTGATCCAATTTTTAAGATGTCAAAATATCAAATGGTTTTTCTTTTTTACCCCTAAAGTGTTGACCGTGATCTCGTGACTTGGCCAAAATTTTGCTATCTTTTACAGAGAACGAAGATGAGAAAGAATATAATTGAAATACTTGAATGTTTTGGATATATAAATCCATAACATATGTCTAAAAATATCGTATAATAAACCAACCTTCTTGTCTGGGAAAATTTGGCATTTCATTTAAGGGGTTCCTCTTCTTTAGTTTAGATTGTCTCAACTTTATATCAGACCGAAAAGGTCACTCATTTCAGATAAATCTTAGTATAGTTAATTTGAATTTGTTAATTTATTCAATTTTTTTTTTAATTGTTTAGCTACTGTAGTAAAGATTATTTTTCGTTACGACAACAAAGTTTTGCTTCATTCAACTGATAACCCTTGAAAGCAAAACAAGATGCAGAGAGAGAGCCGTTCCAACGCCTAAAAACAGTAATAATAATACAAAGCCAAGCAATAAATTTGGACTGTCATATGAAGAGTCCAAATTTATGTCTCTCTCTTCAGAAAAACATTTTGAGCAATACAGAATGTCCGAATCTAAACAAAACTAACCTTGTACATGTTTTCTCGCTGTTGTTTTGTGCAATATTTGCTTTTCCGGATTCCGTTTAGGTGATCAAGGAAATCAAATATAAAATCTATACTTGCCAGTAAGGGAAGGAACACGAGAAAATAATTCACCAACTAGTTTCAGATAATCATCATCATGCCTACAATACGCTTACTAAGTGCAACATTTTTAGGTAAAGAACTAAAAATCAATGCCAAGAAATATAGCATCAGCGTACAAAATGGTGGCCAGTCCAGTAATTAAAACATGCGGGGTAGGTCATCATTAAAGGCGGAAATGAAAATGTAGAGAGAATGGCTCGCAAGTAAGGCAAGATCATCATCACTGAGAGGATCACCACCATCAACTAACTAAACCCTATAACGCAAGTTTTGTAAGTGTACTTCCTCTTTTTTTTTGCCAGTATCAGGGACTTTGAAACTGAAATAATTCTCCAGGTATTGATCAAGGTTTATATCTTAAAATATATTCAAGATACCGCACAACCACAAATTTTTGAAATTCTGTCCATAGGCTTAAACCGCCATAATTTGAAAGAAACAAATAGAAACAGACGAAACAAATAGAAACAGACGTAAACCGTCTGATATCATAATAACTAAGTCAATAAGACGTACATTAAACTTCAGAATATCAATTTCCTCCACAAAAGAGGCGATCAAAATGATAAAGGCCTAAGAAACTAACGCTTCACGCGGTAACAACAGGGATGCAGCAGGAAACCATTTATTCGGAACTCTCGCTGACAGGAAGGTAGACTGCAACCATGCAAACTATATAAGGCAAGGCATGCACTCAGCAGGCTACTTGCAGTGTTGACTTAATGAGATTTAGCCATGTGCCTAATAAGGTCAACAACACGTGTGCTGCAGCATTACAGACAAAGCGAAGTGTTAGCTATGAACCTCTTGTAATTAGGTATCAATGGATTGGTAATTTTCCTGAGATGGCACCATTAAACCCTGTGCGCCTCTAAAGATGCCACCACCACACAATAGTAAGAAATCATACACAAGGGAAAAAAACAGGAAGAATTACCTGTAACCCATCTCGTTGTCATACCAAGCAATCAGCTTTACAAAGTGATCATTCAAAGCAATACCTGCCTTAGCATCAAAAATACTTGACCTGCAACATGGAACATAAGAGGAAAAAAGAAAATGAAGAGTTGGGGGAATATTGGATGCAGCAGGGAAAAAAAAAATACAAGGACAAAAATAAGAAAACATATGGATCTAAAAAAGACAAGGCAGGGAAGTTGATGCATTCAACAACTTCCAATCAGAAGATAATCCGCACCTGTTGTCCCCAACGAAGTCAGAGGAGACCAAATCTTCTTCAACGTAACCAAGGATTCCCTTCAACTTGCCCTCAGACTCCTCCCTGAAAGACAGCACTACTAAATCAGACAAACCCGAAGCATAGCAATCCTGAGAGCCTTCAGGCTTAATATCAAAGGGTTCAGTTCATACAAGTCCTCCCAACCTCAACTATCAAATAAAAGTTAAAAATAAAAATTGCTTTGAGAATAAAATCTTACTTGATGGCGGTTTTAATTTGCTCATAGGTGGCTGCCTTTTCCAGCCTCACAGTGAGATCAACAACAGAGACATCCACAGTAGGGACACGGAACGCCATTCCAGTCAATTTTCCATTCAAAGCAGGAAGCACTTTTCCAACAGCCTAGTTGAAAAGAGTATATTAGTGAAGGAAACTGGATAAAGGTAACAATAAATAGATAAATGTCACTTATTCACCTTAGCAGCTCCGGTGCTGCTGGGAATAATGTTAAATGAAGCAGCTCTTCCGCCCCTCCAGTCTTTACTGGATGGCCCATCAACAGTCTTCTGGGTAGCTGAGGAGCAAGAAAGCAAGTGAGTCATAATTACCCTTAGCACCCAGAAATGAGAAAGGCTAGATGATACAGTTAAATATACCCACCCGTGATGGAGTGAACGGTGGTCATTAGCCCCTCAACAATGCCAAATCTATCATGAATAACCTACAATTAACAAGAAAAGATTAATAAAACAGAACAATAGCAGCTCACAGGGACAATACAAATATAAGAAGGCCTGATAACCTTAGCAAGGGGAGCAAGGCAGTTGGTCGTGCAGCTAGCATTGGAAACAATATCAATCTCTGGCTTGTATTCATGCTCATTAACACCGACAACAAACATGGGGGCATCTTTGCTGGGGGCAGATATCACAACCTTCTTTGCACCACCCTGGTTCAAGCAAAACAAAACAGACATGTTATCAATATACATAATCCTCAAAAAACTAAACAATGACAAAGTAACATCGAAGTAGAGATACTAGCACAGTGTATGTAACCAGACATTTATGACATGCTAATGGCTCAGCTACAAGACCCAGCGCCAATCAATACGTAAAGATGACAGTGAAATAAATATAATTACACAACCATTTTAAATAAGCTTACGAGATCCGCAATAAAAGGAAACAACAATGACTAAGACAGGAGGAGAGTTAGTGCACAAAGGCAAACCTTCAAATGGGCAGCAGCCTTCTCCTTGTCTGTGAAGACACCAGTGGACTCAACAACAAACTCAGCTCCAGTCTCACCCCATGGGATCTCTTCTGGGTTCCTGATGCACGCAGTGACAAGGTCAATGGATAACAAATTCCCTTCGAGACAAAATGTAAACATTTACAAGCACAACCATAAGGAAATTTCAGGAGCAATACCTGTGAGCAAACACAGTGACGGGCTTGTCACCGAAAAGAAGGGTTTTAGAATCCTTGACCGTGAGTTCGTGATGTTTCCACTGCCCGTGAACACTGTCGTACTTGAACATGTAGGTCTGCCAGGCACGAGTGACGGTCACTCAGAAAAATGTAATAGAATAGTGGTAGGCCAAATTATTTTTTATATTCGTACAGCGGAAAAAATATTGAACAAATCGACTACTAAAGACTACCAACTTAAACTGAACACGCATCAAATCTATAAAAAAGCTGAAAGAAACAGAACAAAAATCCGATCGGAGAGCTAAGCACAGTTGAGTCACTACACTTCCACACATGAACATAGATAACGATAATGCATACCATGTAGTCCGTAGTAATGAAAGGGTCATTGATAGCGACGAGTTCGATATCATCTCTCTGCAGAGAGACTCTCGCCACCAATCGACCAATCCTTCCAAATCCTGGAAGCAAAAACACAAACAAAGACAAAGAACTCTAATCACTTCCGGAAGTAATTGGTAACCCAGATCTATATTATACCAAAAAAAAAAACAACAAAAAAACGACCCGATCTGAGCGAACGAACTGCAAAAGAAACCACAGACGCAGATCGTAGTAATAAGATCACTTACCATTGATTCCGATCTTGATCTTGCCTGATTTTATAGGACAAAAAACAAGAATGAAAAAAAAAAAAAATCAGATCAAAGGGGATCAAGTATAATTATGAATGAAAGTGAAGTAAAATCGTGAAATAGTAGGTATTACCCATAGTTGCAGAGGGGATGAAATGCGAAGTAGAACGGAAGTAGAGTGGCAGTAGAGTTGAAATGAGAAAACCGCGGAAGACAACAGAAATAAAAGGATAAGTAGGGTTTGATTAATAATGACCGAAATGACCGGCCGCTGGTTGGAAGGCGCTGGAGCCGGGCCCGATTATTGGATTCGGGCTAATCATCACGGGTTGACATATGACTTCGGGTAAAAAACACAACCCATTAATTTGCATCCACATTTAGCCAACCACCCATAACCTCCCCACTCAACCTATATTATTTTTTTTTTCATTTTAAATTTTTTATACTAGTATGTTTTTCAAGATTTTTTAAACAATATACTGAAATTTTTTTCCACAAGCCTAAACCATAAAAAAATAAAAAATACATTCTAAAATCGTAAAGTGATGATAAAATATCAAATTCAAAATTTTAAACATTATAAATTAAGCATTCATCACAAGTCCACACACTAAAAAATAAACATAAATCCAAAAACTATCATTAACATTTAATATAATCAAAAATTATTTGAAGTCGCATATTCTTTTAAAAATAAAAATGATCTAACACGTTTCAAGTACATTTTTGCAAAACTCAAATTCCTTTTTTTTTTTCATGTTGGACATATTTAGCCCACAGTTAAAACTCATATTTATAGCACTGATAAAACCCATATGATAAAAATGGTTGGAAAAATAGTTATAAATGATGAGTCGTATGATACATATGATTTTTTTTTTTAAAAAAAAAACAAAGACGATAAGAGTACAAGTTTAATACAGTGAAGTACTAGAAAATAAATTGTTCATTTTTTTATTGAAAGAAAACGAAGAGAAGGATCTAGAATGTTAATAGCTAGAGAGGCCACAGTGTCCTAAGTAGTGTTTGGAAACTTTCAAGATTTTAAATATAGGTTTGCATAAATTAAAACATGTTATGAATATTCTTATTATGTGGATGTCCATTGACCTATAATCTCCAAATACAGGATGACATGGTATATATGCATAGTAATCTACTATTTGCATCCTTCTATAAATAGAGGTCTCCTGTAACTATTCTTTACACTTGAATGAGAATCTATTTCATCTCTCTAGAATTTCCTCTGACTTCTCTCTAGAATTCCTTCAGTTTCATAATACGTTATCAGCACGATTGCTGATTCTTTCCCTATCTTCAGATCTGCATCTTCCCCTTTTTCATACGCCTCAACCCCTGAATTCTTCCTTCCTCCTTCTCTCTTATTTTCAGCTTAAATATTTCTCAGGGCGTCAAACACACCGGTACCACTCCCATTGGTGCCATTATCAGTAATCTCTGCTTCACCCTTCTTGCTTGCTTCAGTGCCGTTATGATATCCATCATTATTTTCTTTTGCTCCTACCTTTTCCTCAGTTCTGAAGCTTATTTCTTTATGCTCTCCTTCAATTTCAATAATTTCAACCTTTTTCCAACCTGCTTATCTGCTTCAAATTCCTTCAGCTCCTCAGGTCTATTCAATCTTCCTTGGTTCGCGCTTCTCTGCTTCTAATTCCCCGTCTTGCTCTTTGCTTCCCTTTTCCTTTGCTTTAGGTTTCCTTATTAATTCCTCCATTCATTCGTGGGCCCAGCTGCTGATTCCTTTCATTCATTAATTGAATGAATAGTGGGGTTGGATTATAATATATTATAATATGTGTAGTGGGGTAGAGTTAGGTGAGATGGGCCGTAAAGAATTAGAGGGGGAGGAGAGTTATTTGTTTGTATGTTTGGTGTCTTGTTTGTGGGTTGCAATTTTGTGTCCGTGATGATTGAGAATAGGCGAACAAGTTGGTGGATATGGTCCACACGTTTTCCTTTTTGCTTCACGTGTAGCATAGGACAATAATTATTCATGATTGAAGGAGGCACGGTTCAACCAAAAAAAAAAAAAAAAAAACTTAGGGATGTGTTAATTCGTTAATTAAAATAAATAAATAAATAAGGGGTAAGAAGTGTAGCTATTGACAATCCAAGGTAAGTAGTATTAATGTTGTTAATTTGACTCCATATTGGAAGTTTAGATTTAATATTTCCTTTTAATTATTTTAATTTGAGATTTATTGTTACTAACATTTTCTTTTACTTATTTACTTTTATGTAACTAACATTTATGTCACTAACATTTAATTTTATTGCTACTAATATTTATTTATTTTTCATGGAGACACACTAGTATTTATTTAGTGGGTTCCAATTATTTATTTTATTTAATATTTATTTATTTTTTTTTATGGTAGCAACACTATAGTGGGCTCCATTTATTTATTTTAAAATTTTAATTCTTTACTGCTCTATTTATTCTTCATGGAGGCACACTAGTATCTATTAGTGGGCTCTATTTATTTATTGCGTTTATTTATCTTTTATGGTGGTGCACTTTGTGAGCCCCATTTATTTTATTTAAATTCTTTATTGTTTTATTTATCTTTTATGGTAGCAACACTAGTATAGTGGGCACCATTTATTTTATTATTTACAGCTTTGTTTATTTAAATTCTTTATTACTTTATTTATCTTTTGTGGTAGCAACACTAGTATAGTGGGCACCATTTATTTTATTATTTACCGCTTTGTTTATTCTTCATGGTGGAAACACTAGTTTAGTGGGCTCCATTTATTTATTATTCATTTACAGCTTTATATCCCCCTTCCCTTTTATTTTTATTTATTTACTGTTTTCTATATATTATATATATATATTTACATTTGCATATGCATCCTCTTTCTTACCTATGGATGAGATAGGTCTCGCTGTGAGTTTACTACCATTCCTATTTCATCTTCTTTTTATTTATTTACCACGTTTATTTCCAGTCATTTATTTTATTTTTATTTATTTATTTACTGCTTTATATATATCCCCTCCCTTTTATTATTTATGGCAACGACACTAGTATATACATATTAGTGGGTTCCATCTATTTATTTTATTATGTTTATATTTTATTTATCCTGAAGATAAACTGTTAAAAGGCCATATATATTATGAGATCAAAATGCCATAGAGAGATGAGGCATAAATTGGCTTGAGACCAAGAGGCAAGATAGCCTTAATTTCAGAGGCAAGAAATGCCATAGAGAGATGAGGCATAAATTGGCTTGAGACCAAGAGGCAAGATAGCCTTAATTTAGGAGGCAAGATAGCCTGAAGCCAAGAGGCAAGTTAGCCTGATAACAAGAGACAAATTATGAAACAATATTTGATCCATAAATTTTGTATGTTATCAATTGTATAAAGGCCTCAAAATTGTATATTTGGCATTAAATATTCCCTTAAATTATGAGACAAGGGATTGTATGATCATGATTGATATTATAAATAAATATATTCAATTTGCTATTGTAGTAGCAATATTGTGGTAAAGTCAAGAAATATTATGGATTAATTTCTTGCCATGATCAAACAAATAAGTGAGTTATGGATCATGAATTTTTATCCAACTTCATTCCCAGAAGTGAATGAAGCAAATATATTATTATGGTTGTTTTGTGATTTCTATGATTATAACAATTTTTGTGAATACGGGAGAGGAATATTCATAAATAAAATAATTAAACAAAAGGAAATATTATTTCAACAAAGTTTAATAGCGAGTGGCTCAACATCATTACAAACTTTAATCATCTCATTCTGAAGATATTTAATGTCTTCTTCTTTTGCTTTTCTTGAGATGGGATCCAGATGAGGCAAAGCTCTTCGTAATATCGAGATTTGCGTCATAAGTTTCTTGAGCTTCTTGTGTGGCCACTCAGTTAACCCTCCTTTTTGATAGATTTTTTGTATGGTGTGAGTAGACATATTTAATTGTTTACTCGCTTCATCAAGGGTTAAGTGAAAATAATTTCTTAAATCATGGAGCGTTGTTTTCTTTATTCTTTCTCTTTGCTCCATAGATAACCTATATAATTCACCCTGGTTAAGGGATGAAGTATCATAGGGTATACTTACTGCAGGTTGTTTTCCTTTGCCTAATGAGTGTTCAATATTGGTTTGAAATGAACTTCCATGGAGGTCATTTGGATTTATAGCCCATTCCGAACCAACACAGAGAACCTCATGATAGGCTAATACAGGATCACGCATCAAGATATATCCTGATGCTTGTAAATCTATACAATACTGTGTCAGAAATTGTTTGATTTCTTCAAAATTTTTCTTTGTGAAATCAAACATTGGAAGCCTGTCAGTATTATAAGATTTATCCTGTACTTTTTCAAATAAAACAGCATGGGTAATCATACCTGTTCTTCTTCCGTGAACTTCAAGTTTATGGTACTGAAGTCCGTTGGTATGAATAATTTCCCGTAAAACATGACAGCAACTACATTCCAATAAGCTAGTTGTTGCTAATTGACTTGTTGTTGATGGCTGGCTAGTGGTTGTTGGTTGGCTAATTGTTATTGGCTGGCTAATGGTTATCGGTTGGCTGATTGTTGCTAGCTGGATCGTGGTTGATGGCTGGCCGGTGGTTGTTTGCTGGCTTATGAATGCTGGCTCATTGATTGTTGTGACTATTGGTTGAATTTGACTGGTAGACTCCATTAGTTCTGCCATAGTTCTACACCTTTTAACAGGCCTCCTTGATGAACCTGTTTCAGTTGTACCTTCAATCCTTGTAGATTGTGGAAGAACGCTTGTTCTTGGGGGAGAAGTAGGTACATTTGAAGCAGAAGGAGGAATAGCAGAAGGAGGAATAGTAGAAGGAGGAATAAACATTTCAAAGGGATTAGGAGATAACAAAGAAGTAAATGACATGTTGGGCTGATCATCATACAACAAAGCATCAAGTAATGCTGTTTCAGATGTATCAGAAACTGGGATAAAACTGCTTGGTCCTGCCATGGTAATAGAATTTAGAGAAATATGTGTGAGTATCTGGTAGTTGGTATTATCAGATGCTTGAGTGTTTGTGAGGCATGTTCGTTTGCCTTCCTTTATTTATAGTCGAATTAAATCCTATTGAATCTCTGCAGATTTGCGTAGTCCTGTTAAATCTCTGCAGATCTGCTCCCTATAAAGCACGAGCCTGGAATCTTTTTGACTTTATATGCATACGACAATCTGAGTTGTTGCGCCTGTGATTCCACAGTAATGCGCCTGTGATTACACAGTATTGCGCTCGTGAATCTGCAATTATACACCTGATGATTTTGTATTTAATATATATTTGTTTGTTGATTCTGGAAAATGGAAATTTTGTTACCAGAAGTAACAAAATTATGCATTGATAATTCTTTGTGAATGTTTCTATGTTGATTCCCCAAAATGAATATTAGATTTGATGATAAATCATATGAAATGTTGGCATGACTTGTTTGATCATCCGAGTCATATATTATGTGCTGCATGTTCTCAGATAGAAATAATTATTGGAAATGGATCTCTGGAAATATATCAAATTGAAAGTTTACATATGAGATTATAAAGCTGCAAAGTTTGCAGTGATGTTTGCAACCAGAAGTTTGCAATATATTATGCGCGCAATTTCCAGATTGAATGATCCAGAAATAATGTATTAAAGTATCCATGAATGGATAGATCAATGATTATGAGAACAAAATTTATATGTTGTGTATATTTGCAGCAATTATATAAGTCAACAGAATTCTCCCCGTAAAATTTGGCTTTTGGTCAGGAGCCAGAATAATTCCATCTTAAAATGTTTTAAATGTGCAATGATTATTAATCTACTTCAATGCACATAGATGGATATACAAAGAAAATTGATGATTTGATGAGGGGGAGAAAAATAAGCAGATTGGGTAAAGATTTACTAGAATGAATTATCATTGGCTCATATTGATCATCGTATAAGGAATTGTGCACTAAAAGTTCAATATGATAATTCAATTTCAGAGTTTAGTTAATCGAATGCCAGAAGCATTTACTGACCTAAAGAAAATGACAAAGTTACATATCCCAACTGCAAATGCTCCTATATGAATTGTTATAAAGCATGCCTGAAGCGTTGCAAGTCCATTGGTTTTTAAAAGATAAAAATCCTCAAAAGAGAAAAGGAGCAATAAAATATAGATGATCAAGTCGAGGATAAGTAAGAAAAGCTCCAGAAGAGCCATCTCCTGAAGAGATGTTATCTCCAGAAGAGATATTACAAGAAGAGTGTATTGTGGTCTAAAAAGAGACCCAAGTACCTAATATATGTGAATATAATGAGATCTCAATAAATTATGAATGAAATCCGATGGGACCGAAAAATAAAGTCGACATTGATGATATTTATGTTTATATGATAGCATATGCTGTAATGATGATAATGAGGATCATGAGTCATACTATATTAGTATGTGAATATTTATGTGATAATTATTATCTGAATAAATATTTATGCACATGTGTATATTTATGATTTTACTTGAAAGATTTAGATCTTGCAGGTATACAATGAATACTTGATGATAGAAAGATAATGAAGCAATGTGGTCATCAGGGGGAGCAAGTCTGATGTAATCAAGAGGGGGAGACAATACACGCTGTACTCTTTTTCCCTTATCTAGGTTTTGTCCCACTGGGTTTTCCTAGAAAGGTTTTTAATGAGGCAAAACTCAACAGTGTATCAATGAATGTTGTACTCTTTTCTTTGGCTAGGTTTTTATCCCACTGGGTTTTTCCTAGTTAAAGTTTTTAACGAGACACATTCATAAATGGACATCCAAGGGGGAGTGTTATGAATATTCTTATTATGTGGATGTCCATTGACCTATAATCTCCAAATACAGGATGACATGGTATATATGCATAGTAATCTACTATTTGCATCCTTCTATAAATAGAGGTCTCCTGTAACTATTCTTTACACTTGAATGAGAATCTATTTCATCTCTCTAGAATTTCCTCTGACTTCTCTCTAGAATTCCTTCAGTTTCATAATAAAACAAAACTCTTCTCACATGCTTACTTTATAAATTCTAAAATCCATTTTTAAAAATTAATCTAAATTATGTGTTTGGGTGGAGGGGGAGCGTTCCATCAAAACCGGCGTTATTACCGATGGGGTTGTCTCACGACTTTTGCCCGCTCGATTTTCCATTACGTGACGATGGGAGACTGTATAATTATTTATGGTCTCTTTTTTATCTTCTCAAAAATAAAACATAGTCTAATATATGTTATTTTTTGATTTTTTTTTTTGCAAACATTTTTCGAAAAATAGTTATAAATGAGGAATCAATATGAGTTTAGTAGAGAAGTAGAATCAATGGAATTGGTATTTTGATTTTTGGTGATAATTTTTTTAACTGATAAAAAAACCGAAGAGATGGAAGGGTGAGAAGAAGGATCTAGAGAATATAATAAAATGATGATGTGGTGGGGAAGAGGGAGAGAGAGAGAGATTCGGTGGAGAGGTCACATAGTGGAAAACTTTTGAGGCTCACATTGGATGACACGGTGCTCTCAGCTTCAAAGCTTTAGGAGGTTCGAATTCGAAGCAAAAGACATTATTATTGGCAACTTGGTGGAAAGATCAGCCACATATAATGAAAGGTCGACCAACCACCAAACCAAACCCACCAAGTCAAAAAAAAAATTTTTTGGGTCACGGGGGCTTATCTCAAGGACAGTGTTTTCATTGATGTCCCCTTCTCTCTATTTAATATCTATACCATTAGATCAATTTAATGGTTGATATTTAATTATAGATTTTCATTGAATTTGAAATTATAAAAATATTTTTATATTTATCAATAAATCTCAACCATTAAATGTTGATATTCCTTTTGATCTTTATTACAAGACACCAACTAACAGTTCTCATAAATCAATAAAAACAGTTAAAGTCGGTAAAATTGTTTTAAAATATAAGTAATTTACAATATTATTCTACTAATTGCATTAAACTGTAATATCATATTAATAATTACTCTTACATACTACCCTTATTAATTATGAACTTATATAAAAATAATAATTAATACTCCTTGAAAATAAGCAACTGCTTTATAAAAAAGATCAAATACACTTTTTAGTTGATGTCTTATAATAGAGACTAATAAAGTATAATGGTAGAAACATTAAATGGAGAGCGAGACCAATGGAGGCACCCTCTCTCCACTTATCCCTACACTTTAAACTCTTTATAGCTGAGATATTTATCTACTTCTTTCTTATTAATGACACATGTTCACCTAGTTTAATTACATTAAGAAAGTTGGTAAAGATAATTAAGATGACATGCTTTTTTAAAAGATTATAACTATCTTCCTTAATTTCATCAATATCTTTTCTACTTGATTATGGTGATGAAGTATCAATAAGAATAATTTTTTTAATAAAAAATTGACAAGTATAATAAATAAGTCTCACATTTTAACTAAAATCAACTTCACAATTAGATTTTAGATTTTAAATTAAGGATCGACTGAGCGCAACACTAATTTCATCTTGTATTTATGGGTTGAAATAGTATGGCATTTGTAGCCCCAATGACACTAGATATTTCCTTTGAGAATTGCTTACTTATATGGTTGCGAGTTCAAAGTTTGGTCCCTCTTAAATGATATATGAGTATGTGAGTTATATAAACAAATATTACTTTTATTTTTAAATATAAGACTAAATTAACTTTGTGACATTGGAATATTACTTTAACGTATTTATATTTATCATTTTTCAAACTAGTTTGTCTGATATATAATTTAATCCTACACACACATATATAATTAAGTAACTTGTCAAGAGCAAAAAAATTAAGTAAATTATTTTATTTTCTTAATTTCTCAACAAAAAAAAAAACTAGGCCTTATATTTTATATCAAGGCCACTAGTAGTAAATTTTGTTGATAGGAAACCTTTCTTCCAGGAACACCTAGAGGGAATAAATGAGCATGATGGTTACTTTTATAGAGTTAATGTATTTGTAAAGAAACTTTATATGGCTGTACTTAATGGACAGATGTGGGAATACTTTGGGAGTGTGGAAAGGTGGTTTACATTTTGAAAAGGTAGTGGTGGTGGTGGTCACGACAACTAATATAGAGTTAGTCTAGCAGCGTAATTGTCTAAGGTCTTACTAGATTTTTTTAAATCTTGAGTTCAAATCTAAAAGAAATACTTCGGTTTGGAGGGAAAGTCACAAACCTCAAATTGGATACCAAGTAATATCATTAAAAAGAAAAAAGTAGGCATAGCGAGGTGGATGAATATAGTGCAAGAAACAAGTGGAAAGATGGATATAGTGCTTCAACCACCAGGAGGCTCTGGCTCTCATCTCAGCTCTCAAGAGATACCCGTGTGTTAAAAATAAACAGCCCCGTGAGCAATAAATTGACCTATTATTTGTTTCTCATTACATTCCCAGCTCTTCTATATCAAAAGACATAAGTCTTAATAGTGTTGAATTTTCTAATAGACTCGACGCAACTTTGTGAACCAGTTTATTATTTTTGGTGTTTAATGTGTTCATGGTAGTTCGATTTTTTTTTTTTGGGTCCAAAAGTGTTTAAATGAGTTTAGTTTAGAGACTTCACTAGCAAGAGACAAACCTCCAGTCGAAGGAAGTTGACATAGATAATAAGGGATTTGGTTAAGTCTTAAAGGGATGTGTGTTCGATCCCCGCTGCCGTCGCTAAGACTCCTTCGATAAACGATATTGTAAGTCTCCAGTAAGTGTCAAAGAGCCGGGGTCGTGCCCTAGCCTTAATAGGGGACTGATGTCGAACCCCTCTACAACTTTTTCTTATCCAAAAAAAAAAGAGACAAACCTCCAAATTTAAGGAATGAGATCTTCTCATTATCCTTGTTTTTCATTATTACTTATAGGCCCATTTGGGCCATTGATTGGGAAGGGGAGAAAAAAGTATTGTGACATTTCAAATTGATTGGAGAGATATGATTTAAAGACGATGAGGGATAATGAGAAAGAGATAATAAGAGAAACTTGACCCCAAATTTAAAAATCACTCAAATAAGTATTTATAGTTCCCTACCAATGAGTTGAAACTCTTCACTAAAGCCAACTTGATTGAGTTTCAACAAATTTCTTAGGTTAAGGCTTTAATCACTTTTTCTTTTATCAAGAAAAGTTTAGATGACTTGGGTTTCAAGGCTCATCAAGGTCGAGGCATGCTTCCAGACTCAAAGCACTTATAGAGGTACTTATAAATCATCAACTAATAAGGTCTTCACATCAGTGGGACTTAAACTCACAACCTTATGGTTATGAGCCAAACCCCTTACCAATTGGATCAACCTTATGGCTTAAATCACTAGATTTGAGCATAGGATTTTGTGAAAAAAAAGGCCAACAAACTATAGCTTCATTCCAAAGCTTAAAAAAAAAGATGAAGCAAAAACAAGTTTGAAATGTGTATCATATGTATTGTTATATTACTCGATCATAGTACTTAATATATGATATACTTGGAAAGTTCATCTTACTCCTAAATATAAGATCAATTTTTTAAATTTGTCAATATTTTCTTAATTTATCTTTATTGATGCTCTCTCTACAATAACAAAGGAAGAGAGAGAACATTGTAATTATGAAAGATAACTATAATGTTTTAAAAAATATATGTCATATTAACTAATTTAAATAACTTTAATATAATTAAATTAGGTAAATATATCTCATGTTGTAGATCATGAGTAATAACGAAGAAGGAGATTATCTAAGTCGCGTCCGAGAACACATTTCTATAGAGTTATTCCATGACCACCAATAAAGAAGAAGCGACACTCTTCTAGATTAAATAGACATTTCTTAAACAAATCAAGGCAACAAAACTGGAAAAAGATAATAGTAATAACAATAAGAAAACCATATAGAGGAGGAGAAATTAGAAAAGTTGGCACTGAGCACTTTGTCTAAGCCCCTTTTATAGGCACGATCCTCGAACAACCAACGCACACAAGACAATCAAGACTACGCATCCCTTGAGATCGAACAAACACATCCCAAAATATGGAGTCTTTTTTGTAAGCCTTCAAGATAAATTATTATTTTATAAAACTAAAAATAATATTTCTAAGGAGCAAAATATTTTGATAAAATGTGACGATACTAAGAATTAACTCACACGTAAGGGGGAAATTATCATATTTTCGTTGCATTTGCCCTTCGGTGACTCATTATTGTGCATGCGAGCCCACCACTCCTCTAGACCTCTTTAGAAACCAATACAATATGATTATACATATAGGCTTATGCTCTCTTATTTCCAAGCAATGTGGGATTAGTTTCTTTGACACACCTATCCCAAATGAGTCAAAGAAACCTACTATGTTACCTACATGAATATAATCATTGCATCTAGTGGTTCTTAGAACTATGAACCAAACCTAAAACAATAACACTTAATACATAGAGAAGTCAGTGAAGCCTACTTCTATGAACTAACAAATCTTGATGTGTACCAGAGGCATTAAGGTCAGATTATATCCTAACATTTCTATCGCTAACGATGATTTTGTGCATTAAGATAGCCTTGTGCGTATCTGATGCATAACGAATGCTCTAGAGATTTCACTATGATCTTATAGGAGTAGTCACCCTCCACATTCATAAAGGTGATTTCATATAAGTGTACTTGCACTGAGCACACCATCTCATAGGATTATGAAATCATTAAGAGTTTTGTTCAACCTGCCAAAATGCATTCTAGTATATTCCCATTGCCATAGGAAGGGACCAATAATTTATTTCATGCTAGTCAGAACTAACACACAATTTGTTCTTATCCATTGAACCTTGTTCATGGGATCATCAATCACAAAGATTGGGTTGTCATCGTTGTCAATTACGAGTTGGCTTTAGTCTCATTCTTCTCGACTAATTTATTTCATCCTTCAAGGTTTTTTAAATGGCCGATAAGTCTATTATTGACCACCAAATCGATTGAGATAACTCCAACACAATTCTTAAGCTAGCTTATCACATTATATCTCAAAGTGATTTTTTATTTGCATAATTGTTTTTTTTTCAATGGCTATTGCCATTTGAAAATCATAGATCGTCGATGCTAAGTGTCGATTTCTTATCAAAATATTTACTAAGAGGTTTTCAACATTCTCAGTACTCCATCCATTTTCAGCGTAACCAACTTTAACTTACGTTATATTTTAATTTTGTCATCACTTATCTCTTAACTATTTCTTTTTCTTCATGAGAGTTTACATATGCTCAATCTCCACATGTCATTTGTTGTGTCATGGAATTAATATTTATTAGTGATACAAATTCTTTAACAATTTGTGTATACATCGATTGAGTTTTAAAATCATCTCAAATAGTATCATAAGGACTATTCACATAATAACTCTCAAAACCAATATTCAATAACATTTTTCATTTATCATCAATATTCTTTTATGATTTTCAACACCCAAAATCACATTTAATTCTCTTATGCCTTGAAGCACATAACATGATATTTTGTACCATGCAAGTCATCCACACTAAAATTCACTATGTGTTCATAATAATCATGCATGCATATACCAAGATAAATGCATATCCACAAATCATGAAGATCCCAAATATATATACCATATAGGTGATTATATGTTTCAACTTATCCAGATGTTTTTTCTAAGCTACATGAAATTTTTGACATATATTTCTTTTAAAGTACCCCACAAAATACCCTATATCTTATGCACCATCATTTTTCAAATATTTTATAATCAATAAAATTCTAACTAAATTAGAATATTACATAGTATATTTATAAAGATTCACACTTTATAAAACTACATACTCATATGGCTATCTATTACAAGAGATTATAACAATTTAATATTCCATTCTAATTAAACGAAAATGTCTCAAACATTGTCATTATTTCACATAACAAAATTTGTTTTTCACATACAATAACAAAGCCTCAACTTAATCAATTTCTTTTTGTCAAAATAATATATATATTCTATCCTCACACAGAATTTTCACATAAATTTCTAAATGTTTAATTATTTGAAGTACAAATGTTTATTAACATTCGCACGTATTTAAACATGTGAAACCAATGTCACAAATTCTCTATGAAAATTTAAAATGATCTAATTATAAACATCACCAAAATATAAACATAATTTGCAGCATTAGAAATCTAATATTTTCAAGATTCAAATTAGCTGATATAGTATATCAAAATAAATCACACATCATGCAATTAGTTATTTCTATACATTGATCTTGTTAAAAAAGCGTTTTGATAAATTAAAAAGTGGCTATTTATTATAACAAAATCTTGTTTCAACTTCCAACTATTATCACAATAAACAGAACATATTCCTACTTTTATTCACTCATATTAATTTAAAAAGATTCATAATATTTTAGGTGAGATTATAGGGGATTAGAAATACCAATATGTATGTACGTATTCGCACTCAAAACCCATAACAATGCATATGACCAGTGCCACTACATAATCCGATTATAAAAATATATGAATTGTAAACACAAATAACTGTAACATTACAATATCCAACATTCATGCTCAACAAATCATGTGCATGCAAATCACTTTGATTCTCCTGAGTTAATACACTAAATTGAGTATAATATCAAATCCTCCCTATTAGATTTTTTTTTTTTTTTTTTTTACCAATTAATCATTCTAACAAACATTAATAATAAACACCATTGATGTCCACCCGTTCACAAATTTAGTATTCATCATATCCTCATTGAAATAATAGGAGATCAGCAAAATCCAATAAGAGATAATAAGATATTAGCAATTATTAAACTCAAATTACTAATAAATTCCCAGCATGATAACTACTAATCAAAATAATATGTTTGTTGACAATAAAGCATCCAAAAAAAAAATTTACTATCTCAAAAGTCTTAGACTAACATAAATAATTAAAAGATATCATAATTTTAATGAGCACATTAAATCTTAGCCAAACTTAAATTATAACCATATGGATAGGTTTTATTAAATTAAATATGCCCATCAATATTCTAATTAATACTAAATTGGATACATACTTGGGACGAGTGGTTCCCTTAATAACAAACGAACGTGAAAACGGTAACTCTCCTTACGTATAGTTGCACCGCATCCATTCAAGTGTGGAAAGACAGACTTTCTTTATGATCAGAGTTGCAGATTTCTCTTCTGCCTCTTGTTTGTGTTTGCAAGGATAACTACACCCTCAAAATCTCTTTACCACAGAGATTAATGATCATGTATTGCCTTGATGCTTATTTTAATATGCTTTCAACGTCTAATTTTCCCTCCCTTCCCAATTATCATCAGATCAGAGTAGCAAATTTTTCCTTCTTGAAGACATAATCATATCTGCTTTGCCTATCAATTGGGTAATAATATACTGTCATCTTTTCTCATGCTTGAGAATGCATATCACAAGAATGAGAGGCGGCATCAAGCTCTCAAATCCAATCCACTTCTTTTTGTTTTTATTGGAAGCAACTTGTCTAATGCAAGTCATATTTCATTGATCCGCATAATGGTCTTAGGAATTACCAAAGTTCTCATATGCAGAAACTTCTATTTTGAAAATTGAAATAATCAAACTCAGTAAACAGATGACAATTAGAAATCAATGGTTTGTCCGAGATACCAATTTATATTAAGAACCACACCCTTGTTTTCATAAATACTGTATTGATATTTAAATACGACCAAACTTTTAAAGTATGCTTGGTGTTTTGATTTCTGACTATTTCCACGTATGAAAATCAAATATATACAGAGGCAGAGACTGGAACTAAAACTTATCTCTTTCTTTTGTAATCAACCAAGAAAAATTTTATAACACCCCTGATGCGCTCCAAAGATCAACAAGATTAACTCTACAGATTGTTGTAGATCGTGAGTAACCTATAATATGGAGTCTTTTCTATAAGCCTATGAAATAAATTATTATTTAAGAAAACTAAAAATAATATTTTCCGGAAGCAAAACATTTTCACAAAATAGAATTAACTCGCACGTAGGGGGAAATGTTGGATTTGAGATGTGTTTGCCTTTTAGTAGCCCATTGTTGTGCGCTAGAGCCCACCACTCCTCTAGATTTATTTACAAGCCTAATACAATATGATTATTTATATAGGCTTATGCTTTCTATTTCCGAGCAATGTAGAACTATTTTTTTTTTATGCACCCAAACATATATTCATATATTTACAACATCTCATATTATAGACTAGAGGGAGTATTTGATAGTTAAATGAATAGAAATGATTTTGAAGGGAGAAAAAAAAGGTGTAAATGATCATTAGAGTTTAGAGACCTAGGAACATTTACCTTAGGTATGGATGAGGAGAAAAAGTGAAAGGAAAATAGGGAAAGGGAATATTAGGAATAAAAACTTCCTAAAATGGTAAAAATGTTTACTATTTAAAACTTTTTTTTTTTTGTTTTGGAATTTTCCCGTCAAGTATTTTTGATTTTTTTTTCTCTCTCGAAACACATGGTCAGGATTGACTTAGGAAAGCATACAATCTCTATCCAAACACACCGTTAGGATTGGGTTAGGGAAGCATACTAAGCGCATGTTTGGACAGCAGTAAGAAGCACAAAACACGCGTCCTTAGAAGAAGAAACTACTTTTTTGTTTGGGGTAGTGTTTGGGATGACAGTAATGAAAATGTGCTTCTGCCTCGTTGAAGTTAATTTTTTAGTGCAATAGATACCATTTTTTTTATTAATATTTATCCCATTTATTTTTTTTTTCTGGTCACGTATACTTATGCAATGGTGAGAGAGTTGAATGGATGGGTGCCAATTTAATTTCTTTTTTTTTTTTAATACTTTCATCCTTGAATACATTTAATTCAATATTTCAATGTTTTTAAAAAATTTCAATAATAGTTTTATTTTTATATGATGTTAATTTTAATTTTTCTCTAAATGATCACAATATATAAATATAATTTACATATATTATTTAATAAGATTCATATCCTTTACTCTCATTTTTCATCTTAACTTATTTTTTCAATTGATTTTAATTTTTTTTAAAAAAAAACCACTTCTAATACCGTCAATCCAACCATAAATCATATATAATATCTAACTTATGTCTTAACTTAATTTTACTTATTCTCTTAAATTATCATAATATATGCCTATAATATATAGGACTTATTGACAAAAGCAGATTGAATTCTATAATAAATAATAATAAGGGAAGGCAAGGCTTTTTGGCCTGTCCAATTCATATCATTTCTCGTCATTTTCTATTTTAATTAATTTTTTAAATATTATTATCCAAACAAGTTTCAGTTTGAAAAAAAAAAAATCACTTATACCTTCGCTAATTCAAATGTAAATTACATTTGTTGTCTGACTGTTATCTCATTTTAAGTTTGCAAAAGTGAAATTGAAAAAAGCTATTACTACCATTACTAATCCAAACGGGCTTGCCTATTAGGCCCAAAATAAGGGAAAGAGAGTGGGAAGTTATGATATATATATATATATATATGAGTCCCACTATTTCATGTGTGTGTGACATGAGAAAACACTTCTCTTCTCCTACAACATGAGAAGTATTTTTCCCCAAATTTAATCTTATAAATTGTCCTTTTAATCATATAATTTTCTAACCATTGAGATAACCCTTCTAATCATCTCCCCACCCTCCTACAATTTAATTTTATAAAGTATAACCTCTAGTCCTAAATATAGGATAAAGTTTGTAGTATAATTTGCACTACAAACTTTATCTTATATTTAAGATCGTGGAGTACCTTTTTAGTCATATAATTCTAACACCATTAATTTTAAATATATATACTTTATTTTGTGTGCCAGCCATTGTTTTTTTATAAAATTAAAGCTAATATGTTAACGTTTGGAAATGTTCTTTCAACATTTAAAATTCCAATGTCGGCGCTCTTTGATAATAAAACTAGTGGTATTAGGATTATGACTAAAAAGCCATTTTACAAAGTTAAACCAACGAACTTAAATTTTTTGTGGAGTTCAAAAATAAAGCACACTTTTGCTTATCCAGATTAAGGAGGGGAAATTAATACTTCCTCCTCCGGTTCTAATTATAAGACATATTTATCTCATTTGAAGAGATCAATAATGATAATTAAAATAATTAATTCTATTTATTTTCCTGAAATGCCTTTTATAAATTCAATCCCCAGTTAAAGCAAAGTGTCACCGCCAACTAAACAGGCCAACAACAATTTATACTAGTTTTCAACTTTTCCTTTCACGATTCCATAGGAAGGTGACGGAGGGAGCACAGAGATCGCGCATTGGATTAGAGGCTAAATATAAAGTGCAATTATAATTTCTTTCTCAAATAAAAAGCATAAGAAAAAAATCATTAAATTTTATATTGTTTTTTTAACTTAAAAAAAAATAATATGAGTATAAATTGATGGCTATTTAAAAAGTATCACTCACTTTATAGAATATATAGGTACACTATTAGATTATTATTATGTTTAATATATGAGTATATTTTGGATAATTACATCAAACGTTGGATTGTTTTCTACGCTTTGTGGATAAAATTGTCCATGAAATAAAAACAGATACCGTTTTCAATCTTGTATAATCATAGTTTAAACTCTTTAACTAGGCTTAATTGACTAATTGCATAAAGATAAATGAACTACGCCCGCAGGCTTTTAGGGGATGCTTTGTCAGTAATTGAGAGTCTTAACTAAGAAAATCATTACATTAAACAATTTTTTAAGTAACCACACTTCAAGAAAAAGAGGTACTTATTTTAACATTTAATCTATGTATGGCTTGTTACTATGCACTAAGAATCAAAGAAAATTCCCCTCCTTAGCATATATGCTCAAATCCATCGTCATGTAGAAATTCCCTCGTCAAGTTGATTCTTGATTTTTAACTAATTTTCTAACTGTTTTGTCAACATAGTATCCATCACTATACTTTCAACTAATTACAAGGGATTAAGAATTTAATTATGTGAAGGGGGAAAAAAAACATGTGGAGATTCACACACATGTATACATATATATATAAGAGAACACGACACACCAACACACTAACCTGTAGAACAGTTCACAAGATAAAACGTTACGATCTAAGCGATAAAAGGATGCAACAACCAACTTCCAGTAACATGAGTAAAACCATGGCTACGTGCTAAGGTGAAGACATATGCTATAGGAGTCAACACTTGTTAGATTGAAAAGGATCAAGACTATTCTCTCTATCCTAACGACACTCTCTCTCATTTTTCTCTACCTCGCAGACTCTATCTTCAACTCTCACTCACCGGCGGCATCTTTCACCATCACATGCTGCTGGCGAGCATCATCCTGAACCATAGCTGCATCAGAGAGGCAGATCAGAGCTCGGATTTCCTAGTTCTGGCTTCTTTCTGATTTTTGTTGTTTGTGGTCTTCTCTCTCCTCTAAGGCGAACTTTTTCTCTACTTCTTTAGAACTTTCTTGAGACGGTGAGAGCTCTCTTTCTCACCTTTGCATGAGATCTTGTAATGACATATCTCCCTCCTCAATGATCTTCGTAGGCGGAGGGGACGTCTATCTTTTCTTCCTTTTTTTGTGGTGTTGAGTTTTATTGCTGGTGTTCTTGGTTTCTCAGGCAATAAACAGATCTGCGGGATCTGATTATGACTCCTCTTGGTTGGATGATTGTTTGAATGTTAATAGATTTGATCTTCATATGGTGACTTGGATTCATATTTTTGGGGGAAGGGTTTTATCAATGGTCGCTACTGCTATATGCAAACCTCTCAGAGGAGCATTGTTAGCTATATATGTGCATCATCACGAGACACTGTTCAGTGCATGGTCAACGTCACCATATTTGTTTGAATGGAGGAGCAGAAGTGTTATTCAAGATATCACTTTTTTCTTTCTTCTAAGTTTGGGTTTTCTGTGTACCTTTACCTTAAGATAGGACAATTGTGTAGTTGCTTTAATTACAGTTTATCCTTATAAGAAGGTGTGTTCTATAAGGTGGGTTTTACAACCAACACCTTCTTTCATATCATTTTTAACTTCAGATGTCCAGAAAGCCAATGTAGTCACTGATGACACTTCTATTCACAGCTCTTCAATAGGTGGTGATTAGTTTTTTCTTGTATTTAGTTTCTTCTGTTGCATTTGTTTTGTCCATATTAATTTCCCATTGTTATATTCTGTTTGTTTTGATTTAGTGTATCGTTAAGCATTAATACAAGTATATTTTGAGTAAAAAAAAAAGATTGAAAGGGATCTCTACAGCAATGGATACATCATTCAAAAAAGGCACATGCAGAATTGAACATCATCTGCTACATCTTTTGAATCCGATTTACATGCTTAATGAAACCACTTTTGTTAATAGTAACAATAAACCAAAATCACAAAGTTGAAAATCTAACATCAACATGAACAAATAGTACACCTTTTAAAACTAATTATAAGGGTATTCTCTTATTTTTTTATTATTTATAAAGAAAAGTCCTGTAAGATTAAATTAATAATTAATAATCGCAATATCTTTCAAGAACTAAATTAATCAATAGCCAATTTGATTTAATTTAATAACTATATACTTATCAAATGTATTTTAAACCGTACAAGCATATTTGCAAATAAGATGTGAGTCCCACACCCCACTTAAAGTTTGAAGAATTAATCATATTATTTGTAACTTCTATATATTTTTTTATTTACCAAATATATTGTATAATTCAGATCATATACACATGCCCATAGGTAGCTAGATATGGTAACATCCAGAGAGAGAAAAATATGATCTTAATGCAGACATATTATATTGTTATGAAGTTTTAAATTTATCTTTTAATATAATATACTTTAAATATAAATTATGATTACATTAATAATTATAATAAATTTATACTAACAAATAACGCCAGTTCTTCAGGTATTATATTATTAAGCGTCTTCATCTGTCTGGCAAGTGGCAACCCCAATGATTCAAAACACCAATACAAGATTTTTTTTATTATTATTCATGAAAAAAATAATAGAAGGAAGGACAACTTAGTTTTACCCCTACCTTAGTAATTCCGAATTGAAGGATTCTCAGGCCGATCCAAAATTCGTGGAATGTAGCATTATTAATTGGTTCTTTTCATTATTATTTAAATATTTGAATTCTCATAGACAAGGTAAGATTCAATGAATCTAAGGAACATTCTTGGAATTGACAAATATAATAATTTTCTGTTCAAAGGTAATTTTGTTAATTATATTGCTTTGGATCACAATTATGTTACAATAGTATATTTTTGTTCCAAGATGGCTTACACAGCATGAATTTCTTGTTTTATTAAATATTAGCATTATATTTTATATATTATTAGATGAAAACAACAAAGCTAGCTATTTTCATGACACTCTAGCTCTAGGCAGATAAACAAGGCATACTATGACTAAGAATTTTGATACCACCTCTGTTTCTTACAAACTAGAATTTATATTAAGGATAGGAGAAAGTAATATGTATGTGTACAGTGTGCCTACACATAAACAAATGGACATATGCTATGCATGCAGCATGCACACATATGTATATCTATGTTTTTTTTTTTTTACATCCTTCTCGTTATTGTAAGGCATCTTTAGTTATCTTGCCGAAATAAATAAAAAATGATTAAGTCATTAGTTTTGTCTGAAAATGAAATAAATTTCTACATTCACTGGTATAGAAAACTCTGAATTACATCTTGAAAAGTGAAAAAATAATTTGCATCAAATTTTAGACAAGGATAACCTTAAAAAAATGTAATCAATACCTCACCTAATGATTTATAGTAATAAAAACTCATTAATTTTTAAAGAATGACTTCTAATAATAATAATAATAATAATGGGAGGTAAAAATCACTCTCCAATAGTCAAATATTTATAAACTAGGTAGGCATTATTGAAGTTAGAGGTGAGATTGAACTAGTTGATCACTATCCAATAGCCAAATATAAACAAACTTGGAATGCACTATTAAAGTTAGGGATGAGATTGAACCCTCGATTTTTCACTTATGAGGAAGTTTCATGTCGGTTATAAAGCCTTTTTTGTTCTTGTACTGATGGAACCATGTGTATCTGGATCTCATTATCAGAAACCTAATTAACCTATTTTGACCATTCTAAAGTCCCTTAAAGGGATAGAGCTCTCCAAGCAAGGGTTTTTTTTCCATGTCCAATGATCAAACCCTAGACTCACATTGGTGCCCAATGGACCTAGGTATGTGAAAAGGGGGCATGATTTTTGACCCTTTATGTTTTTTTTAAATAAAAAAAATTTCCCTTCTACGCCTTCCTCAACACACACGCCCGGCTCTGCTCCTTGTTCTTTTATGACTTAACAAGACATGTAAGTGCCCCCATGATTGTTTAATGTCTTATATTAAAAAAGATGTATTTGATAACATTAATAATGAGACAATTATGATAGATATCTAAAAAATAAGGCCTAGAATGATGACATTGTAATTATTGTAATATGCTTTTGTTATTACAATATATGTACTTAAATTTATTCAGTGTTCTACCTTACTATTTCTAACAGCACTTAGCCTTATTTTTCCCTTTATATTCTTTTATTTTTTAATGCATTTAAAATTTTACTTAAAAAAAAAAATTCAGATGCGCTACCCTCGAATCCCCAACCAATGATGCCCCCTTCAATTATTTTCTGGTTCCGGCTCTGTTCGTGCCTAGAAGGCATTTCAAGTACAAGGATACATGAACAGCCTAAGTTTTTCACATGGGGTTGGTTGAAGCTGTGTCATTGTTTAGGGTTTCTCATGGTGATGAGAAGGGTAGTGATAGGTGAAGGGGCTTTAGTGTTGGGAGTGAGTGGAGTATGCATGAAAGAAAAACAGAAGATTTTCATATCAAATTAAATTGCCGTTATGTTGTGTGTGTTTACTTTCTTTACAGTTGTTTTTCTGTGCCGCCACATATAAAGATAATGATATTCAAGTTTTCGTTTCTCTTAATTCTTTGGTTCATCTATTATTATTTATTACCATTTGCTTTCTTCCATCTCTTTTATTAGGTTCCACTCCCCCCCTCCCCCCCCCCCCCCCAAAAAGAAAAAAACCAAACTCTTTTTTTTTTTAATTGAAATTTTAGGAAAGGGGTTGGGTTCATCCACAATTAAACTCTTTTTTTTTTAATTGAAATTTTAGGAAAAGGGTTGGGTTCATCCACAATTTAAGGGCAGGGTAAAATCTCCCTTTTTCCTAGATGATATTAATATTAGACAGAGCGAGCCGTCTATTACCCTTAAGTGTTTACTTAGGCACCCAGAAGCTATGATGTCTCTCCTAGCGCCTTGACCAACTTTAGGATCGAACTCTCTCCTTTTGGTGAGAGTGTCCGTACCCTTTTGCCAGTGAAGCAAAAAAAAAAAAAAAAAAAACCCAAACTCTAAAACATGTCTTAAATGTAATTGTTTTCTTTTTAATATAAGATATATTTAAGAAATTGATTTTGATCCAAAATATAATACATAACTTTTAAATTTGTCAATATTTTCTTTATTTACTTTTATTAATGCTCTTTCAACAATAATCAAGAAGGAAGGGAATAAGGAAATTAAAGAATATAATTAAGATGTTTTAAGAAATACATGTCATATTAACCAACTCAACCAATTTTTTTAATTTAATCAAATTAAATAAATTTTTCTTATATTAACGATGATTTACCAATATTAAGTAAGTTCTCTCATGTCATTAGTGTGAATTATGGGAAATTGATTTAAATTCCACATTCCCTTTCATTTTTCTGCTATCTTTCTGTAAGTTCTACGGATGATTCAAAATTGATTGTTGGGGTGCTTGTTAAATTTCCAGCAATCCCGTTGATCATAAAAAAGGGCTAAGAATAAAAATCTAAGAGGAACCAGACAGCGAGAAACAAACAAAATCACAGGGTTGTATTATATTTTATTAATAAAACAGCATTTTTCTTACGTATAGGTTTTATCAACCAATCAATGATGTTCCATTACAGAGGGACAACTATGTTACCAACTAAGCCTAAAAATATTCGTCGGGAATCAAATTTCGTTATCACATAGGCAATAGAAGCATCGTATTCACCGAACGGTTTAGCTATAAAAAAACCATCCTTTCTAATAACAGTCTTTCAGAGCCTTATTGAATATCCTAAGATCAAGATTACTGTCAAAACAATGATTCCTCTTTATAGAGGCCTCAAACGCGACTTAAGTGAAGATGATGATCACTGTCCTATGATAGGCCTTGGTTTTCATAATTCCTCTGTTGGGTATGTTACCTATCCTCATTTGCTTCCAGTTTTTGAAACTAGAGCTTCTCTTTCTTCTTCTCCTTCTTGGACCCTTCATTTTTCTGATGAAACCAAAGGAAATAACAATAATGATAAGAGGTTGAAGAGACCTGCAAGTATCCCAGAAGTGCTTGGAGATTATAGAAGCCTTTCTTCAAACAGTGGAAGTGAAAATTTCTATGGCAGTCTCAGCAGAAGCAATAGTGTGAATAGTCTTCCAAAGCTCCATTTCAGAGATCACATATGGACTATTATACAGAGATATCTTGCTTCTGAAGAGGCTGCACAGAGAGATGAAACCAATTCTGAGGTACGTGAAGCTGAAGAACATGAAGACGGGTATTGCGCAGATGGGATGAGACTCGTTCAGCTTCTTGTTCTTTGTGCTGAAGGTGTGGCTTGTCGTGATAAATCGCATTCTTCGATTTTACTATCTGAACTGAGATCAAACGCATTGGTTTTTGGCTCTCCATTTCAGCGAGTGGCTTCTTGTTTTGCGCAGGGTCTATCTGATCGGCTCGCGATGGTTCAACCGGTCGGGGCTATGGGCAATGTGGAACCAATGATGAATATTATGGACAAAGCCTCAGAAGAAATGGAAGAAGCATTTAAGTTGGTTTATGAGATTTGCCCACACATTAAGTTTGGTCACTTTTTAGCTAATGTCACAATATTGGAAGCCTTTGAAAACCACAGTTTTGTTCACGTGGTGGACCTTGGGATGACTCTTGGTCTTCCCCACGGCCACCAGTGGAGGGGACTGATTCAGAGCCTGGCTAATCGCCCCGGCCAGCCGATTCGCCGCCTTAGAATTACAGGGGTTGGCCTTTGTGTTGAGAAACTTAAGTTGATTGGTAAAGAACTTGAACTTTATGCTCATAACTTGGGGATTAACCTGGAGTTCTCAGTGGTGGGAAAGAACTTAGAAAATTTGCATACTGATGACATAAAGGTGAATGAAGATGAGGTTTTGGTGGTTAATAGCATTCTTCAATTGCACTGTGTGGTAAAAGAGAGTCGTGGGGCCTTAAACTCAGTCCTTCAGACAATTCATAAACTCTCACCAAAAGTTTTGGTTATGGTTGAGCAGGATTCAAACCATAATGGACCCTTTTTCCTTGGGAGGTTCATGGATGCACTTCATTATTACTCTGCCATTTTTGACTCTTTGGATGCTATGTTACCAAAGTATGACACTAAGAGAGCAAAAATTGAACAGTTCTATTTTGCAGAGGAGATAAAGAACGTTGTGAGCCGAGAGGGACCAGAGAGGGTTGAGAGGCACGAGAGGGCGGACCAGTGGCGCCGGAGGATGAGTAGGGCCGGGTTTCAGGGTGCACCGATGAAGATGGTGACTCAAGCCAAGCAGTGGCTTCAGAAGAATGAGGTTTGTGATGGCTATACTGTTGTTGAGGAGAAAGGTTGTTTGGTCCTTGGGTGGCAATCAAAGCCTATTGTGGCAACTTCTTGCTGGAAATGCTGAATCTTTTTTTTTAAGTGTTAAAATAATAAGACCAGCTCTCAAAAAAATATGGAAACTTTGATGCATGTGTTTCTAGTTTGTGTTTGATTCTACTTCTTGTATGATAATACCCTTGTTTAGTGAATTCAGAGAAATTCAAACATGGGGTACTGAGAATAAGTATCAATAATTTTCCATGTTTGGCTGGTTGTTCAGCATCAATCAGATCAAATAAAGAGGATTTCAGCTGGTTTGATGTGCATATACATATGGGCTATAATCTTATAGGAAGATTCTAAGAATTTTTTCTTTTTAATTTTTTTTAAAGATTGTTTATACAAAACAAACTGTAAATTTAGCCAATTCTTATTGTACTTGGAAATAAGAAAGAAAATTCAATAATGTATATACCTTTTGGTCTGTATTCAATAATGCATAATGACTCCTTCCCTTTTTCTCCCCAAGCTTCTCTTTTGAAGATGTAGGTTTATGAGGAAACGGGGCATCCGTCTCTCGTATATGTTCGCTTACTTTCATACTATAAATGTAATTGTCCTCATAATTAAAAGAAAGAGTAAATGCAATGTTTGATTCTTATAATTTACACTTATTTTGATTTTGCCCTTTATAGTTTCAAATAATAAATTTTTATCCTTCAAGTTTCTTTCCATCTCAAATGTTAATTCTTATATTTTAATAAAAATTTGGACCACTTTGTGTCTAAAAGGGCTAAAGCTTATTTTTTAAAACTAGTTGGACTAAAACTAAAATAAAAACAAATTATAAGAACCGAACATTATACTAACCTTAAAGAAAAGAATAGGGAATAAGGTGAAAGCTCATTGTAAATCTTATCTTGACTCCCAAAAATATCATACGAAGTCAGGGAACAAAAAGTAGCAGTGTCAAGTGTGAGCAAGCCATATGCTGCTTAATTCCATAAACATAAATATCCATTGTTATTTCCTCAGACTCAACCTTATCACCACACCCTAATAGCATGCCAGATGAGGAATGTGTGGTCTAAAAATGAACAAATACCGAATGCCCACTCAGATTCTTAAACATACCTGAACAGCAATTTTTTTATTGAAGAGTCGTCTGAGAGATGTTGCAACATCGCCACCCCAGGAGGAAGTTTTGTATCAAACATGGTCTGTGCTAGTTTTAACATTTCTTGTACCTCATTTTCACATTTGCTCAAAGCGTCTATACCAAGCTCCCTATAACATGGGAGCGAAAGAAATGAATATTCATATTTAAAAACAGCCATCAATGGAATGAGGATCTTCAATTTGCAGTTGATGTCATGCAAAATAAATCATTCTGGCCAGCCATTGGTTACAGTGACTTCAGAATAATTGTTTTTAATACGGCAACATGGGGATCAAGAAATATACAAAGAGAATCAGATTTTAATTCCGATGCTTACTGAAGTTTTGAATATTCTGGTTCATAAAGCTTTTATATCAATTCCTGTATAAGTCTTTCATTTTTTTGAAAATGAATTGACATTCAAGCCAGGGTTTCAGCTTCCAGGTTTATGGAAAATTAGGATAGGATTCATCTGTTGAAAGGTATTTGGTACCCTTGGACTAGAGGTCTATGCAAAGAAATTAAATGGTTGAGATTATTTCCTCTCCTTACACCCTTCCCTTTATAACTTCCCCCCTCTCTTATATCCTGCCTATGTCGCTTTCTATCTACTCCATTGCCAGAACTCCTTAACTTCTATTCATTGTCTTTATTATCCATATCTGCTGCATATGCACTTGGTTACTCAGCCACTCAGCCTTAGCTTTGTATTTCACTTCCGAATCTCAACTTAAAAGTAAAGGAAATTAAATATATATAAGAATGTAATGCAGAATTCATAATCTATAGCTTTCCGATGGTCACCATCAGCCATGGCAAGAACAAGATTAGCACAGCCAAGCTTCAACTTTTCCGGGAGATCCTTCACCTGTCCATAGTCTAGCAAGGCAACCTGACTAGATGCAAGATACCAAGATTAGGGTGGTGAAAACAATATATTAAGCATCAAGAACAAAAGTTAATTTTCAATATTCCGCCTCAGAATTGTTTATTGATGACTAGTGGACCAAACGGCTAAAGTTAAAATGTCTTAATATTTACAAAGAGGATATTCACAGAATAAAAGAAATGATCCAAGTAAAAGACTTGCCTCTGAGCCTTTACAAATCATGACGTTTCCTGGGTGAGGATCTGCATGAAAGAATCCACTATTCAAAATCATTTGACCATATGCTAGAGTCAAGCTTTCAAGAATTTTCCTGCACTTCAATAAAAAATTAATATGGTAATTTTCACAAGCTTGCATACAACTGAGCATTGAAGAAGATTCTTATTTTCTACAAAATTTTCAGGGACCTACCATGCTTGTTGACACTACCATGCTTGTATCGAGGGACTTGAGATCACATAATCATGGATCTCATTTCTTATTTATTTTCGTCTTATTAGATATATGAAACAAAAATCTGAAATTGGAGTTGCTCAAAACTGGAAATTAAAGAATTCTACAGTTAACAACACCCTGCTTTGAGCGGAATTTTTTGCATTTTGGCCTGAAAAATAAATAGGAAGCAGAGTGACAAAGAATGAAAAATATGGAAGTCAAATTTAAAAAATACTCACACTGAATAAGCAGAAGATTGTATCCAGGTGATGATCCAAAGAGTAAAATAATACTTTGAAAATCATAATTTTGTCGCTATTTATTAAATTAGCCAAGGTCCGCGCAATACGCGGGCAAAGGGGCTAAATATTTATTAATGTATTATTATGTTAAAAACAACTTAAATTTAAAATAATATTTTATACTCCCTCCGATCTTTATTATAAAGCACCAACTACCAACATTTTTTTGTCTTTATTATAAGGCACCAACTTACTTTAACTAACTTATTTATTAATACTTTCCCATCATGCCCTCATTTTTAACTAACTCATTTAAATCTACATCATTAAAATAGGGGTGAAGTTGGAAACATTTATTAATTTTGAACCTAATTAATGATAACTTCCATTCCTTGGTTTGTAAAAAAAAGTAGTTGGTGTCTTATAATAAGGACCAGAAGGAGTAGTATAGAATAAACTATGACCCATATAAATATATAAAAAAATGGAGGGGTGATGCTATAACCATTTTGACTTTTATTTCTTAACATATACATAAAATATTCAAAATTGCTCTACATAAAAAGTTGTAATTAATTTATTGGAATCCCTATTTTTTCTATTGAGTAGTTTTCCTAAATTTGAACATTTGCAGATATTTTTATATTTATAATTATAGTATTATATTTGCACATATTTATATCTATAATTATAGTATTATATTCATTCCTTTTGAAGATCTCAAAGGCAATAATCAAAATATTAAATTAAATATTTACATAATATTTTTTATTTACTGATCTCATTATTAATTTACATAATATTGTGTAACTACTTTCCTACTGTCTATATTTTATAACCGTCACTTATTATTATTTTTTATTTTAGTATTTTGAACTTGCAGTTTGTTGATGTATCAGGTAGAAAGATATTTACCACCCTACTTTTATATAGATATTAAAAAGAGAGGCACCAGCGGTCCAAAGGTTCAGTATACATAACACTAAAAGTCCACATACCATCATTACTCCTACCAAATTCCAGTGTATGACACTTCTTTAAAACAAAAAGACGCAAGGTTAGACATGGAGGACTAAAAAATATCAAAACGGTTCAGGAACTTACTGCTTTGCTGCTGTGGCTAGCTTATCACGAGGATTAATGCCTCTTTTTGCTATTTCATCACCAAGTTTCATAATTGGAATCCCAGCAATGTATTCCATAACTAGGACTCTCCTGTTATAGAAAAGTACATTAATACTAATCACTTCATCATAACAGATGATAAATGTATTTATCTTTCATGGATATTTGAATATAGCAAATAAACTCTCTACTAGACAAAATACATGTTAGAGTTAGACATTTTTTTTATATACTAAAAAGTTTTGGAGGGGTTCGACACTAGTCCCCCACTAAGGCTAGGGCACGGCCCCGGGCTCTATGAGCACTTACTGGAGACTTACAAGATCGCCTACCAAAGGAATCCCAGTGATGGCAGAGGGGATCGAACCCACGACCCAAGGGCCTAGTCCTGGATCCTTTACTATCTGTGCCAACTCTCATTTGCTAGAGTTAGACATTTTATTTAAAAGGTTTTTACTTGTTATTGTCAATTATAGTGCTTTCCATCACATTTTAAGGTTGTTCCAACATGTGAAAAAAATTGACCTTAACACAATCCTAAATTTTTATAGTACATAAGTTTAGGCATAGACCGTCACTATGTGCCCAAAGTTGACTGCTCACTAGAACTGGGAAATCGAGCCAAGCCCGTTGGGCTAGCCTAGTTAGGCCCTGGCCCTTCATGGGCCGAGCCTAAAAATTTGAAGAAATAAACGAAATTGGCTCTGGAAGGTTGGCCCTGGAGGGCCATAGGCCAATCCATTAGGCTCTACCTAATTTTTTTTTTTAATTCAAGTTAAAGTTGGGTCTGAACGCTTCAAATACATGATATTTTTACTCATGAAGCAGAGTCTGGTGCAGTTAGTGAAGCACAATCAAATATCTTTGACATTGGTGATAGTGATGAAGAAGATGTGTAGTCATCTGCTATTAGTGGTACGCTTCTTATATTTTATGTGTTTTCTTTGTAGACAATAGTTTGCTTTTAATTACAAACTGATGAATGTGTTCATTTGTTGGATAATTTGTGTTGCTTGGATATTAATGTTGATAATATTTATTTGATAAATTAGAACTTTAATTTTTGTATTTTACTAATCATATTTCTTTGAAAAAAAATGAACAAAAAATAGTTAAAATTTGAAATAGTAATTTCTGGGCTCTTCGACACTGGCCTTGGTGCTCTTGGGCCAAACTTCGAAAAACAAATGTTTTTCTTCTTTTGGGCCCTGGCTGACCCTCTAGGGCCGGCCCTGTCCCTTCAAGGGCCAGACATGGAGAGCCAGGCCGGCTCTGATTCTCAACTCTACTGCTTTCACTGTTTGTTATTTTGTTCGAATAAATATTAGCTAAACTATTAAATTTATAAAACTATTGTCACAAAAATAAAAAAATTCACAAAACTATTTGTCACAAAAAATGAAAAGATTTTTTTTTTTTTTTTTTTAAAAAAAACTTACAGGTTAGCCAGTAAAGCTACCTGTGAGAAGCATTTAACATTTGGCTTTGGAGACAATATTCAAGTCAATTCTAAAATAACTATACAATCCAAGTGCAACAAACAAATACCTGGAGCTCATAACGCAATAAATATATGATGGTTAATTTTATACTCTAGTTCAAAATTATCATCCAGACAAAGTAAAGATGCAATATTGTAACGTACCTTGTAACCAAGTTTTGTACTACACGTGGCACCAAAACAGGAGTCCTTTTATTGTTTTCATACAGAAACTTCCTAATCCTTTTCATAGCACTTGCCTCCCTCATGAAATCAAATTCATATTCAATCTAGAATGTCAAAATGATAGAATACTGTCAACAGGAAGCTCCAAACTAACCATGGTAATTTACAAAAATTGAAAGGCAACAAGGTAAAAGATATAATAACATTTCTATTAAGAATTGCATTCCAATCCCATCATCCGTCAGATACCCTGTACATAATCAAGGTACACTTCATTGTTGACAATAGGACTTAAATCAGTAATTAAAAACCAGAATGAGCAATTATCCCATATATTTGTCCATCTTTGCTTAGGGCACTACAATCAGGGAAAAGCTTAATAAAAAGAGGAGATCAGATAAGAGACACAGAATAATAGAACCCAAGAAGAAATCTTGCACAGAAATACTGCTTACCTGTGTTTTCATTTCCTTTGTCACTGAACATAGATCAAATTTGATATCGGTCTTTCGCATATATAAAGCAAAAACTTGCAAATTATGGATATCAGTCATCATTAGATCCTGAACTCCAGGATGTTGAACCTATTAATGCAAACAAAAGTCAGAAGTTTACAGATGTTGTGCTCCCAAATTGATCGTCAGAAACACTTACCTTGAAAACAATATCATCCTTGCCACCTTTTAGTTTTGCTCTATGTACTTAATGCAAGCATGTGGCATATGTCAACTACTTGGAACAAGGTTCTCATAATCACAATATGGCTGTTATATGTCATCAGGTTATAAAGCCTTTTTTTTTCTTGTTACAATGGAACAATGGGTATCCAGATCTTATTACTAGGAACCTTATTAACCTGGCACGACCCTTCTGAAGTCCCTTTAAGGGATAGAGGTCTCCAAGCGAGGGTTTTTTTCCATGTCCAATGATAAAAGCTGATACCTTTTTTTTTTCTTTTTATACAAAAATTTTAGGAAAGGGATGGGTTCACCCACAATCCAAGGGAAGGGCAAAATCTCTCTTCCTCCTAGGTAAAACCAATATTGGGCAGAGCGAGCCGTCTATTACCCTCAGACGTTTACTTAGGCACTCAGGAGTTAGGATGTCTCCCCCAGCGTCTTAACCAACTCCAGGATCGAACCCTTTCCCTTTGGTGAGAGTGTCCAACCCCTTCGATAGTTAAGCCCAAAGATAATTAAGGGACAAGGTATCTACCATCTTGACAAACTCCACGTTGGTGGCTAAAAGGCCTTTAAAGCACAAGGAAACATGAATAGGCCTAGGTTTTTCACATGGGGTTGGTGAAGCTGTGTCATTATTTAGGGTTTCTCCTGGTGATGAGAAGGGTAGTGATGGGTGAAGGGGCTTTGGTGTTGGGAGTGAGTGGAGTATGCATGAAAGTAAAAGAGAAGATTTCATATCAAGTTAAGTTACTGTTGTATTATGTGTTTGTACTTTCTTAAGAGTTGTTTTTTTATGCTGGCACATATATAAAGATAATGATAATGATGTACAAGTTTTCGTTTCTCTTAATTCTTTGGTTCATATTTTTAAATTAAACAACCATTTACCATTTGCTTTCTTCCATCTTCCATCCCCCGCCCCAAAAAACTAAAAAACACCCAAACTTTTAAACATGTCTTAAAAGAAGAATAGGTTTCAAAATATGCATATGATGTAACCGCTTTCTCTTTAATAATCTTAAGGTATTTAATATAGACATATTTAGGGAATTTATCTTGATTTTAAATATAATGCATAATTTTTAAATTTGTTAATATTTTTTTAATATATCTCTATTGATGCTCCTTCAATAACAATCAAGGAGAAAAATAAATAAAGAAATTAGGAAAATGATTCGGATGTTTTAAATAATACAAATTATATTAACTAAATCAATTAACTTTCTAAATCTAATTAAATTAGATAAATATGTTTTATATTAAAGAGTGAATGGAGTATAAAATATTAAGTAAATGAAATTAAAAGCATGTTCTCTCTCATTGAATTATGGGAAATTGATTTAAATTACACATTAAATAATCTCTGAGATGCCCCTTTCATTTTTCTGCTATTACAGTCCCCATCTTTTTGTCAGTTCTACGGATGATTCAAAATTGGTTGTTGGGGTGGTTGTTATTAAATTTCGCGCAATCCCGTTGATAAAAAAAAAGGGCCAAGAATAAAAATCCAAGAGGAACCAGACAGTGAGAGACAAACAAAATCACAAGGTTATATTATATTCCATTAATGAAACAGCATTTTTCTTATGTCTAGGTAGTATCAACCAAATAATGCTTGATGCCGTGATCCATTACAGAGGGACAACTATGTAGCCAACCAAGCATAAGAATATTCGTCGGAATCAAATTTCGTTACTCACATGGGCAATAGAAGCATCTTAATTGCCGACGCCTCAGCTATAAAAAAACCATGATTGGCCTTGGTCTTCATGGGTAATAACAGTCTTTCAGAGCCTTATTGAACATCCTAAGATCAGGATTACTGTAAAAAAAAATTCCTCTTTATAGAGCCCTCAAACGAGATATAAGTGAAGATGATGATCAGTGTCCTATGATTGGCCTTGGTCTTCATTATTCCTCTGTTGGGTATGTTACCTATCCTCATTTGCTTCCAGTTTTTGAAACTAGAGCTTCTCTTTCTTCTTCTCCTTCTTGGACCCTTCATTTTTCTGATGAAACCAAAGGAAATAACAATAATGATAAGAGGTTGAAGAGACCTGCAAGTATCCCAGAAGTGCTTGGAGATTATAGAAGCCTTTCTTCAAACAGTGGAAGTGAAAATTTCTATGGCAGTCTCAGCAGAAGCAATAGTGTGAATAGTCTTCCAAAGCTCCATTTCAAAGAACACATATGGACTATTACACAGAGATGTCTTGCTTCTGAAGAGGCTGCACAGAGAGATGAAACCAATTCTGAGGTACGTGAAGCTGAAGAACATGAAGACGGGTATTGTGCAGATGGGATGAGACTCGTTCAGCTTCTTGTTCATTGTGCTGAAGGTGTGGCTTGTCGTGATAAATCGCATTCTTCGATTTTGCTATCTGAACTGAGATCAAACGCATTGGTTTTTGGCTCTCCATTTCAGCGAGTGGCTTCTTGTTTTGCACAAGGGCTATCTGATCGGTTCGCGATGGTTCAACCGGTTGGGGCTGTGGGGAAAACGGATTCAATGATGAATATTATGGACATAGCCTCGGAAGAAATGGAAGAAGCATTTAAGTTGGTTTATGAGATTTGTCCACACATTAAGTTTGGTCACTTTGTAGCTAATGTCACAATATTGGAAACCTTTGAAAACCACAGTTTCTTTTCATGTGGTGGACCTTGGGATGACTATTGGTCTTCCCGACGACCACCAGTGGAGGGGACTGATTCAGAGCCTGGCTAACCACCCTGGCCAGCCGATTAGCCGCCTTAGAATTACAGGGGTTGGCCTTTGTGCCGGGAAACTTAAGTTCATTGGTAGAGAACTTGAACTTTATGCTCCTAACTTGGAGATTAACCTGGAGTTCTCTGTGGCGGGAAAGAACTTAGAAAATTTCCATACTGATGACATGAAGGTGAATGAAGATGAGGTTTTGGTGGTTAATAGCATTCTTCAGTTGCACTGTGTGGTGAGAGAGTCGTGGGGCTTTAAACTAAGCCCTTCAGACAATCAGACAAATGAACTGTGGGAGTGATTTGTATGAATAATTTCTATTTGTATATATCTTATATAAATCTCGTATAAGAGATATATAACACAACTCTGTAGTCTTATGTGAAATCTTATAAATATGAAATTAAACCATTTGTATTCATGAGCACATCATATATGTGATTTAGCATATAGGGCTCAATGTTATTTGTATATTATTCATTATCTTCTTTTTCCTTCAATCTCTTGTATGAATGCTTGTAAAATATTGTTCAAACTGATACACACACACATAACTTGGAAAGCGCATTGTATCTTGTCCTGACTCCCAAAAATATCATGAGAGCAGTAAGAAGTGGCAATCAGACAAATGTATGTATCAGCAAAAATGCTTTTGAAATTGCTTCTATTCAAAAACATAAAATTCGGGATACAGCACTAAAGGCACTATCAAACTCTTAAGAGGCCCTACGTTCTCTTTCAGTGGCCATCAATATCAAATTCATGTACCGTATACAACAGATAAATGAATTCCCATGCAAATATAAACTGAACAGGTAGACTGATGCCTCCCCCCATTTCATGTCACAAGTCATCAATCTCTCCTAAATAATCTTTTTACGAAACCTCGTCTGCGTCTTCCGGGCTTAACATCCTTACCTGTAAGAGGATAGCACGTAAAAATGGCGAATGAGCTAGATACATAGGAGGATCAGACACAAAAAAGGTTACATATCACGATGAGTACGAAGAACAGAAGTGGTCTGTAATGTAAGGGTGAAGAAAATATGCATGCAAGGAGTGCTATTAGGCAACACAGGTGATGTTAGAAATCATAATTCATCTGAAGGCTTACATATATGCCATCTATTTTAGTAAGCCTAGAGTTATACCTTTAAGTCTCCCAGCCTGATACAAAACTTCCTCAGCAATGGGTCTCCACTGTTCTGCACATGAATAATTGATTCCGAGACCAACGCTAAGTCCCCTCAGTAGATGCACTGTCCTAAGTACAGAAAACAGTTCTTCGGGAAAAGCCTACAACAGACCAGCACAAGAACAGTACAAAGTCAGGGAACAAAAAGTAGCAGTGTCAAGTGTGAACAAGCCATATGCTGCTTAATTCCATAAACATAAATATCCATTGTTTGACCACAAACTTCCTCAGAGTCAACAGTATTACCACAGCACTAATAGCACGCCAGATAAGGAATGTGAGGTCTAAAAATGAACAAATACTGAATGCCCACTCAGATTCTTAAACATACCTGAACAGCAATTTTTTTTATTGAAGAGTCCTCTGAGAAAGGTTGCAGCATCGCCACCCCAGGAGGAAGTTTTGTATCAAACATGGTCTGTGCTAGTTTTAACATTTCTTGTACCTCATTTTCACATTTGCTCAAGGTGTCTATACCGAGCTCCCTATAACATGGGAGTGAAACAATTGAATATTCAGATTTAAAAACAGCCATCAATAGAAAGAGGATCTTCAATTTGCAGTTGTGATGCAAAATAAATCATTCTGGCCAGCCATTGGTTACAGTAACTTCAGGATAATTATTTTTTTTAATACGGCAAAATGTGGATCAAGAGATATACAAAGAGAATCAGATTTTATGTCCGATGCTTACTGAAGTTTTCAATATTCTGGTTCAAAAACCTTTTATATCAATTCATGTCTAAGTCTTTCATTTTATTGAAAATGAATTGAAATTCAAGCCAGGGTTTCAGCTTCCAGGTTTATGGAAAATTAGGATAGGATTCATCTGTTGAAAGGTATTTAGTACCCTTGGACTAGAGGTCTATCAAAAGAAATTAAATGGTGCAGATTATTTCCTCTCCTTACACCCTTCCCTTTATAACTTTCCCCCTCTCTTGCATCTTGCCTATGTCGCTTTCTATCTACTCCATTGCCAGAACTCCTTAACTTCTATTCATTGTTTTCATTACCCATATCCAGAAGTGCTGCATATGTACTTAGTTACTCAGCCACTCAGCCTTAGCTTTGTATTCCACTTCTGAATATCAACTTAAAAGCAAAGGAATTTTAAATATATATAAGAATTTAATGCAGATTTCATAACCTATAGCTTTCTGATGCTCTTATAGGGTCACCATCAGCCATAGCAAGAACAAGATTAGCATAGCCAAGCTTCAACTTTTCTGGGAGATCCTTCACCTGTCCGTAGTCTAGCAAGGCAACCTGACTAGACGCAAGATATCAAGATTAGGGTGGTGAAAACAATATATTAAGCATCAAGAGCAAAAGTTAATTTTCAATATTCCGTCTCAGAATTGTTTATTGATGACTAGTGGACCAAACGGCTAAAGTTAAAATGTCTTAATATTTACAAAGAGGATATTCACAGAATAAAAGAAATGATCCAAGTAAAAGACTTGCCTCTGAGCCTTTACAAATCATGATGTTTCCTGGGTGAGGATCTGCATGAAAGAATCCACTCTTCAAAATCATTTGACCATATGCTAGAGTCAAGCTTTCAAGAATTTTCCTGCACTTCAATAAAAAATTAATATAGTATTTTTCACAAGCTTACATACAACTGGGCATTGAAGAAGATTCTTATTTTCTACAAAATTTTCAGGTACCTTAAGATGACTCATGGTAAAGCTATAAATTTCAACAGAGAAAGTGAGAGGTATTGAGATACATGGAGACAACTCGATAATGGATAGGGTGTCAACAGCAGGGTATTGCATTTATGTTTGGGAAAACCTGGTAGCATGGAGAAGCAAAAAGCAGGCTGAAATTTTCTTCTTGAACTTAAATTTAGTGAAGGGTCCTACAAGAGTGTTATGCAATAATATGGTTACTATAGACACTGTAAAGAATCCTGTTCATCATGATTGGGCCAAACATGTGGAGACTGAAATTTGAACAAGGCTATATTAGAGATAATTTTGAATACTTAATAACAAGTTGGGAAAGAACAAGGCGATTACTGAGGTGATTGTGTTCTATTTTGTATTATTTCATTCTGTTTTAGATACCAGATTTTTGGTTGTCTACTGTCATTTATAAGTTCTCATTAGTTGACACTACCATGCTTGTATCGAGGGACTTGAGATCACATAATCATGGATCTCACTTCTTATTTATTTTGGTCATATTAGATATATGAAACAAAAATCTGAAATTGGAGTTGTTCAAAACTGGAAATTAAAGAATTCTTCAGTTAACACCACCCTGCTTTGAGGGGAATTTTTTGCCTTTTGGCCTAAAAATTAAATAGGAAGCAGAGTGAGATAAAGAATGAAAAATATGGAAGTAAAAGGGGAAAAAATACTCCTTAAAGAAGACACTGATTAAGCACAAGATTGTATCCAGGTAATGACCCAAAGAGTAAAATAATACTTTGAAAATAATAATTTTGTCGACATTTATTAAATTTAAAAGAGAGGCACCAGTGACGTGTATCTAGCAGCAACACTTCTGATCCAAAAATTCAGTATACATAACACTAAAAGTCCACATACCATCATTACTCCAACCAAATTCCAGTGTATGACACTTCTTTAAAACAAAAAATGCAAGGTTTGACATGGAGGACTAAAAAGTATCAAAACGGTTCAGGAACTTACTGCTTTGCGGCTGTGGCTAGCTTACCACGAGGATTAATGCCTCTTTTTGCTATTTCATCACCAAGTTTCATAATTGGAATCCCGTCAATATATTCCATAACTAGGACTCTCCTGTTACAGGAAAGTACATTAATACTAATCACTTTATCATAACAGATGATTAATGTATTAATCTTTCATGGATATTTCAATATAGCAAATATACACTTTACTAGACAAAATACATGTTAAGAGTTAGACATTTTATTTAAAAGGTTTTTACTTGTTATTGTCAATTATAGTGCTTTCCATCACATTTTAAGGTTGTTACAACATGTGAAAAAGATTGACCTTTACATGATCCTAAATTTTTACAGTACAGAAGTTTAGGCGTAGACCGTAACAATATGCTCAAAGTTGACTGCTCACCATTCTAACTCCCAGAGCATTTCACTGTTTGTTATTTTGTTTGAATAAATATTAGCTAAACTACTAAATTTATAAAACTATTGTAACAAAAAAAAGTTCACAAAGGTATTTGTCACAAAAAATGAAAAGATTTTTTCAAACAAAAAAAAAAAAAAAACTTACAGGTTAGCCAGTAAAGCTACCTCTGAGAAGCATTTAACATTTGGTTTTGGAGACAAAATTCAAGTCAATTCTAAAATAACTATGCAATCCAAGTGCAACAAACAAATACCTGGAGCTCAGAACTCTAAAAAAATATGATGGTTGATTTTATACTCTAGTTCAAAATTATCATCCAGACAAAGTAGAGATGCAATATTGTAACATACCTTGTAACCAAGTTTTGTACTACTTGTGGCACGATAACAGGAGTCCTTTTATTGTTTTCGTACAGAAACTTCCTAATCCTTTCCATAGCACTTGCCTCCCTCATGAAATCAAATTCATATTCAATCTAGAATGTCAAAATGATAGAATACTGTCAACAGGAAGCTCCAAACTAGCCATGGTAATTTACAAAAATTGAAAGGCAACAAAGTAAAAGATATAATAACATTTCTATTAAGAATTGCATTCCAATCCCATCATCCGTCAGATACCCTGTACCTAATCAAGGTACAATTCATTGTTGACAATAGGACTTACATCAGTAATTAAAAACCACAATGAGCAATTATCCCATATAAGACACGGAATAATAGAATCCAACAAGAAATCTGGCATAGAAATACTGCTTACCTGTGTTTCCATTTCCTTTGTCACTGAATATAGATCAAATTTGATATCGGTCTTTTGCATATATAGAGCAAAAGCTTGCAAATTATGGATATCAGTCATCATTAGATCCTGAACTCCAGGATGTTGAACCTATTAATGCAAACAAAAATCAGAAGTTTACAGATGTTGTGCTCCCAAATTGATCGTTAGAAACACTTACCTTGACAACAATATCATCCTTACCACCTTTTAGTTTTGCTCTATGTACCTAATGCAAGCAAATGGCATATGTCAACTACTTGGAACAAGGTTCTCATAATCACAATACGGCTGTTATAAATCACACTAATGAAGACTTAAACGTGACAAGAACATCAATATGAACTGCATTAGAGTGATTTACATATGCGGCTTTCTAACAAAACTACAATTCCAATGGGGTTTAAAAACTTGAACACTAAATTGTTCTGTCGCCTAATTGAATTACATAAGAATAGTAAACAAAATATAAAGTGCAGTGGAACCCACAAGTAACTTGTGATTAACATGAAATACACACTTAAAGTACATGCACCCTGATGAGCAACAGAAACATAATCCTTGAGCCAATTATACTTCCGATGAGACCTTTTACACTTAATTACAAATGTATAGATAAATGATCTATATTATGTTGTGAATAAAAAAAAAAATTAAAAAAAAGCATGAACATGTGTTGTGAAGAGAGAACATAAATGATGAGCATCCTTGTAACAAAAAAAAAAAATGATGAGCATCCTTTATGGGAGAGATGAAATAGCAGGTCAATTTCACTCAGATGGAAGTACCTGAGCAATTGAAGCAGATCCAAGGGGTTCCACATCAAACATTTCAAACACATCATCAATATTCCGACCCAGTTCCTTCTCCAGCACTAGTTTAACTGTGTCAAACGGGGTGGCAGGAGCCTGATCACACAGGGTAACAAGTCTTCTCACCCATGCCGCTGGGGCCAAGTCAGGCTTCCCTATAATTTGGGCGATCTGTTTTATAATTCATATGACAGCCCACATATTACATCATCGATAAGAAAAGAGAACAAAACCAAGAGTAAAATGGGCACGAGTGAAATAAAGAAGTATCAAACGGCCACAAAAGTTCCCTAAAATTCAAAGTCAATGTAATTCTCTATATAAAGTAGAATGATAACAAACCACAGAAGTCAGTCCACTGTCATCCTCTTGTTTTGAAAGGTAATAATCTAATATAACTATTTTATATGGATTATAACAAAAGTGGGAAAAAAATCCGTACTCGATTTGGGAGAGGAATAACATTACTCAAGGCAACCACGTAAAGAATTGAATTGAGGCAAGCAAACGCCGTTCTAATTATACCTCTAGCTCACACAGAATCTACATTCAGGAGCAAAAGAACAAAAATTCATGTGACAAAAAAAATCGAATACCTTGAGAAAGAAACCTCCAAGGTCGGAGCACATAGAATATATCTTATCCGCAGCAAGCTCATGCTGTTTTTCCCACAATGCTTCTTGCTTCTGCACATCCTTCTCAAAGCTCACTTTAAGTTGGAACACCTGCAAGAAATTCCAAATGAATACGAAATTTTCAAGTAGAAGACAATACGTCCAGAGACGAAATTGATTGATCATAAACCTTATATCCAGTGTAAATATCAGCGGCCCGGACCCAGAACTGATAGGAGCGATTCCAAGGTCTGAAATGCGCCCAGAGCTTCTCCTTAATGTCGTTGACATCGAGATGAGGCAGAGGCAACATAGCGACTAGTGGCCTCTGCTCGGACTTGCTTGAGAGTGACGAAATTTCAGCTATGTCGAAGGATATGGCATATCATACTCAGAAATATTGTGGCTCCTGAAGAATTTGGATGTTTTTAATTCTCTGCTCCTTAACTTTTTAAAGGCAGATCCGTAGGAAAGGCCTCGTAGGCTCATGATACAAGTGCTCCTAGACATTGTGGGTCCTACAGGGTCTGTAACCGGTAACCGCAAGAGGATTATTTTGTTTCTCCATTTCTCTCATTCGCCCCAAATTGAGAAGAGGAGAGAGAATTTAAAGTAGTACTCCCTCTGATCTTTATTATACGGCACTAACTACTAATATTGTTTTGTCCTTATTATAAAACACCAATTTACTTTAACTAACTAATTTATTACTTTTTTCTTATTATGCCCTCATTTTTAACTAACTCACTTAAAACTACATCATTAAAATAAGGGTGAAGTTGGGAATATTTATTAATTTTGGACCTAATTAATGAATTCATTTCCATTCCTTGGTTTGTGAGAAAAAGTAGTTGGTACCTTATAAAAAGGACCAGAGGGAATATTGTGATTAATTGGATAGATATAATTTAAAGATGATAGAGATAATGAGAAAAAGATGGGAAAAGAAACTCAACCCGTTTGTAACCTAGTGCTACTCTCTCTTTGCACCAACTAACAAGACAAGTGTCAGAGAATAATAATTAATGTGATATTTAAATTTAGTATATTTAATAGGGGTAATATTAAAAATTATGTAAATTTTATGACAACTTCAATACTTTTAATTATTTTTATTGGTTTGTGTGAATTAATAGTTGGTGCCTTATAAAAAAAATCAGTTGGAGTATATGATACCTTTTTTGGTCAATTTGGTCAACAAGTGTTATATGATATAAGAAAAAAGAAAAAGAAAAGGCAGATCCGTACGGAAAAACTTTGAAACCTTAATTTTATATGCGTGACTATTATGATATTAGTCAGTTCGTACTATTTTAAGGTTTAATTTAATACATAGTCTTTGTATTACTTAAAAGAAATCGTACAAAAAGTTAATGAACAAATTGCATTATTTCAAGCTATGAAGTACTCAACTTACCATGAGTTAATATTTTAAGTTGAACTATAATACTTCCTTTGGTTCTTAATAAGACACATTTTATAGTTCTTTTTTTTTTTTAATTAGAGTGGGTTTTAAATTAAGAATAGAAGGTAGTATAAATTTTTTTTTAAAAAAAAAAAACTCAAATTGCAAAAAGATATGGCTTTATTTTCTTTTTAATTCCACGCGTTAGGTAATATTTGTGTTTTAAGAAGATAAGTCTAATTGAAGAAAATTAACGTACGTAAGAGACTGTTATGTGTGTTCATATATAGATGAAGCCCATATCCAAATTACCATGAGTTCATATTTTATGTCGAACCACTCTTCATATAAAACATATTTTATAGTTCAATTTTTTATTAAAGTGAATTTTATATTAAGGCAAAGAGGTGGTATAAATTTTAGGGTTAAGGTGTATATTGACTAATAAATTTTTATTTCAGAAGCGCCCAGTTAAAATAAGTTTTAAGTTGACTAAAAATACTAATAAACTTTTAAAAATGTAAAGTTAGCACAATGTCTGTTAGGCTAAAAAAAAAAACTCCCGTTAAAATGTAAATTTTTAAGAGTTAAGGTGCAAATTGACAAACAAAATTTTACTCCAAAAGCGTCTAACACAAAAAAAAAAAATTACTCCAAGAGCGCCCAGTAAAGAAAAAAAAAATTAAGTGGACCTAAAACAAGTAAGAGTAGGAGGTAGTATAAACTTAATTAAAACAATTTTATTCTCAAATTGCAAAAAGTTATGGCTTTATTTATTTTTTAATTCCATGCGTTAGGTAATATTTGTTTGTTTTTCTTAAAAAAATAAGTCTAATTGAAGAAAAATAAGGGACGTAAGAGACCGCAATGTATGATCATATGGATGAAGCCCATATCCACATTACCATGAGTTAAATTTTCATGTTGTCCTGTAATCAAGTTCTCAAGCTTTTAAATAAATTCTTGATGGTGACATAAATTGGTATCATAAACTCGAATCGTAAATTTATAAGAGTTTGTTTTAATTATTAAATAGGAAGTACTAATATATAATTGAATAATTAAAATATAAACATGACAATAATATAATTTAATATATTTTAAAAGTAAATAATTGAAATTGAATCTATCAAGATTTATCATATTCAACAAATAAATTTCTATAAAATTCATATATAAAGTTGCTGATCATGATCAAATCACACAAATTTTACATGAATTTAAGAAAAATTTAACACAATTTTATAAATTAGAAATATAAAAACGATAAACTCAATGTATAAACTTGTGAATTTAACTGAGTTTACAACTAACACAAATTTACGTGTGACTCAACTTGTTTTTATAAGCTAACATAAAAATAGTAAGTTTAGAGAATCAATTACAAGTTTGACAACAATACCTACAATGCTTTTTTCTTTCGATTCTTAATATAATATATATTTTATAGTTCAATTTCTTCATTAAAGTGAATTTTATATTAACACCAAGGGGTATGACTTTTTTTAATTCCATGTTTTAGGTAATATTTATTTTTAAATAAAAGAGACTGTAATGTATGATCATATATAGATGAAGCCCATATCCAAATTACCATGAGTTCATATTTTATGTTGAACTATAATACTTTATTGGATTATTAATATAAGATATATTTTATAGTTCAATTTTTTTATTAGGGTAAAGTATACTTTTAGTTTTTTAAGTCTCATATGAATTATGTTTTTGGTTTATTAACTTAATAAAGTATACTTTTTATCCTCTATTTTTAAAATTGTTAGTGTTGCTAAAGGAAAATGTTAACGCTGCAAACTCAACTGATGAATGTCTAGCTAATATAGCATATTTAAGTTTTAATTTTTTTAATATAATATATTTAAATTGTTAAACTAAAATAAACGGACAAATCATAACAAATGAAATCAATATTTTGATATTTAGATTATTAATTAATATATTTAGATCATTAAACTAATTTTTTTTAATATAATATGAGTTTTGATAATAATTGCTTCATTAAGGATTTAGATATTTTTCAATTTATCCATATGTTAAATTTAAATTTGACATATTTTACACAATCAACACTTAAACTTATATAGTCATTAATTGAGTTTATTGCGTCAGCATTTTCCGTGAGTAACATTAACGATATTAGAATTATAGGATTAAAAATATATTTTATAAAGTTAATGAATCAAAAGTATACCTCATATAAATTTAAAAGATTAAAAGTGTATTTTAACATTTTCATTAAAATGAGTTTTATATTAAGACTAGGAGGTGGTATAAATTTTATTAAAAAAATTTATTCTCAAATTGCAAAAAGGTAATATTTGTTTTTTTTAAAAAAAAAAGGTTTAATTGGAGAAAAATAAGATACGTAAGAGATTGTAATGCATGATTATATAGATGAAGCCCCCCTTTCCCTTTTCTGGTTACCATACGTTCTAAAAACAATAGTACTCCTATACTTTAGTACTTGTGGCCACCTCGTGTTAATTGACTCAAAAGTAAAATACAAAACGGTCTCCTTAGTAGTGAGACGTATGTGATGCAATGACTATTTTGACCAACTAAATAAAGAATGCTTATAATTATGACCACTGTTCGTGGCCTGAGTTTGGACTTTGAAGATTATTATCTTTGAATTTTATCGGCAACTTCCACTCTTACTTCTGTATTATTAATATTAGATCAACGATAAATGATTGAGATTTATTATCTTATAAAAATATTGTATAATGTCAGAAAACTGTATGTAAATAAATTTAAATAATTAAAATTTGATCTAAATAACTTATATCCTTATACTTTTATTAAGTTATTATATAAGTGTGTGTATTACTTTTTATAATATATTAAATAATAAGCGTTTAAAGTTGTTAACGTACTTGTAATCCGTCTTATATGAAGCTACTATTATTGGGAGAGACATCTTTATTGCAAAATTCTAACTCGGATTAGTCGATTCAATGGGTTTAGACACAGGATGGGGAAACAAAAAAAAAAATGGTGGAGGCTACAAGCCTAAAATAGGTAAGAAAAATCAAGAGGTTTTCTTCTTTGAAGTCAAAGTATGTGTTCTCCATAGTTTGAGGTGGGTATCATTAAGAACAGTGACGAGTCCGTTCAAATCTTCATATTGAAACCAAAAGATCTAATATGGCTGCAATATTATTGCTATGAAAAGTCTTTCTAAGAAAAATATACCCTTTTTAGTTGATATAACTCTTGAATATGTCAAGAGTGATGTTCCGATATCTTTATCATCATCTTTAATTAGTATGCACTCGTTCCTATTCTAAATGTAAGGACTTATTTTGAGGTTGATCGATATTGTGTTTATATGTACCAGTCTTTTTATAATCTATTTCTATTTATATTTTCTCAACAACAATTAAAGAAAAGAGTAAATTAAAAAAGATAATTAGAATGATTAAAAAAATATATGCATATAACGGTGTACGTACTCCCTTTTTCTTTGTTGTTGACTTTAACAACTGATCATATAGAGTAATTCACAATCTCATATCTTAATGCAATGAATAGTATAATTCATTTGACCGATTTGTCGTGTGTGGGAAGAATGCATTACTTTTGAATAGCGATTAAATATATTAGTGGCCTAGTGGTTATCAAATCAAAAGAAATAAAGACGCATAGGAGAGAGAAACGTGGATGGGAAGGAAGGAGTCAAATTATGGTGGCTAGGGTTGAGCATTGCTTGTAGTTCTTACCAATTGGGTTTTCTTCACAATTTGTCTAATTAGTGTTTGAATTTTTGTTTAAAGAGGTGTCACATAGAATTGTTTCCAATAGAAAGATACTTATACCTTTTTTTTTTAAAAAAAAATGTTGATACTTCTTTATTTTATTGCGTGTTTGGAGGAAAATAGTTGTTGGGCCTCTTTTTCCAATTTCTTCTTTTATTTAGGGAAAATTTGGACTCAAGAAACTAAGAAAATGTCAAAAATATAAGAGAAAATCACTTTAAAATTTCAAGAGAAAAATCTATATAGGGTCCCAAGTAACATAAAAAAATTCAAAAAAGGCTCAAAGATTATGAAAATACCAAAAAAAGCCTCAAGGCATTTTCTGGTATAAATTCATTAAAACTTTAATTGTTAACGAGGCTGATATAATTATTAACATTTTAATGAATTTATACCAGGGGGCCTTTTCTGATATTTTCATAATCTTAAGGCATTTTTTAAATTTTTTTCTATTACTTGAACCCTTATATAAATTTTTCAAAGAAAATATCAAAACAATTCTACAAAAAAATTCTAATGTAAAAAAAGTCTCATTGAGAACTTTTTTTAATATATGACTAACAATTCAAAATATGGGTTTTGACAATTCTTTTAGGCCTCTTTATATCAGAATTTATCTGTGAGACCTTTTTGATATTTTTCTTTTTTTCTTTTTGGGACCTTCAAAGAATTTTCTCTTTATTTACTGCTCTCTGTTACGTACTTGCGTGGATTCTTGTTGGTTAAAACAATAATTAGTGTATCACACACTATCTGTCTATTACTAGCATCCAACAACTTTTCCGACAAGTTTGGTGGAGGATTATGATTACTGATTCATTGATTTTATCTAAATTTAGGCTTTACTTATATTTAATATTCCCGTACAATTAACCGCACATTTATCCATTTGCTTTTTTTCCCCCGTTAAGTAGAAATATCATTTTATCGGAGGTAATTATATTCAAAACAGTAAGACCCTGATGGTATGTTTAGATGGGGATAAAATGAGAAGAAAATAAGGAGATAGAATACTGTAAGTTTGAAAACTTCTATAAATGATTAAAAAATTATTGTTATTGCAAGTGTTTTCTCTTATTTTTTCGCCTAAATTTTCTCTTCATCCGAATATAGAGTGTGGGCACCTAACAAAATAATTTTTGGATTCTTGATTAGTCATGTTGCAAGCGATTAATCTCTTCTAAAATACCAAAATCTAATCAATACATCAGCCAACATTCACATATAAGTTACTCCTTCGGTTTTTAATATAAGATATATTTAGAGAGTTAATTATGATCCTAAATATAATACATAATATTCATATTTGTTAATCTTTTTCTAATTTGCCTCTTATTTATGCTCCCTTGGTAATAATCAATAAAGAGATGGAATAAAGGGATTAAAGAAAATAATTAAGGAATTTTTAAAAATATATCATATTAATTAATTTAACTAATTTTTTTAATCTAATCTAATTAAATTAAATAAATATATCTTATATTAAAGTGTTAATGGAGTATTTCAATTAACTCCTTTTCACGAAGAAATCCATGTTTGGGGATGGGAATCAATTAATCCTCTCTCTCTCTCTCTCTCTCTCGTTTTTTTTATTTTTCTTTTTGCTTGTAATGGCTGTTCTGTTTGGAGCTTTTTCTTCTAGATCCTACTCGCCAACCTGAGATTCACTTTTACGGCCATGGATCTGTGGAAGCAATAACTCCTTTAAATTCACTAAATTTTTGTTTCAATTAGCAATCTGTTTTTTTAATGTGATTAACGGTCTATAAGATATAAATATGTGAGTTGAGTTTTGTCTTAAAACATGTTTTTTTTTTAACACTAATTCAAACAAGCCTTAAATAATTGAGATGGTGATTTATTTCATGCTTTTCTTTGACGGGAAGCAACAGATGTTATCATCTTATACTCCACCTTAGCCATTTATTTACTTTAAGCTTATCTGATTATTCTTTTTCATGTAAAGCCTTTCAATCTAGTTTCCATTTGTATGATTATTAGACGTTGTCCCTGCACGACCAATTTGTCAATAACATTGGTCCGATATGAAAACTTTGGACGAGAAATCCATTATCATGAAATCATTCTTTCTTCAATTTTAAATTTTTTTTAAAAAAACAATTGCTGGAAAATTTCCCTTAAAAAAATTAGTTAGAAGGACCTAAATCAAAGTACCCATATTTCGTGAGTACAAAAGATGCAAAGCACTATTACTTTCTGTGCATAAAAATTTAACATTTCTTTCTTATCAATAATATTTTCAATAAAAACTTTTCCTCAGTTTTTCAAAAAAATGAAAAGAAAAAGAAAGGTTAGTATAATATTTGAACTCCCAAATTCTAAACAGAAAGTTTTGATCCCTTAAGGGTGAAATGATCCAAAATTTTAATGATAGAGACTAATTTTTTAAATTTATGAAATTTGATAGACCGAAATCTCTGATTTAAAACTTCAAAAACTAAACACAAAATGAGAATAAACTTGAAAATGAGAATAAACTTGAAAGACTAAAACTTGCACTAACCAAAAAAATAATAATAAAAAAGAGGCAACTACTATAAAAAGTGACAAGACCTCGGCTCCACCATGAAGGGTACTCAGGTGAGAAGCCATCAAGGACATAAAAATGATCAAACAAAAACCACCAAGACAAAGGCATAATTGCGGTCACAAAATAGCACAAAATGTTCTAACCCTTAGCATTCATAACAAAAAAATTTGTTCGGAAGATAATTGGAAACTGGATTGAGACAGCTGAAATCCAGCAAGCTAAATTGTTCACTGGTTAGCAAATCAAATAGAATACAGCAAGTCATGTCCCTTAGTAAAACGAATTCAACAGAAAATCCTTGAATCTATTTGAAAGTCTCTTCCTTTTCCACAATTTTTTTAGGCTATAAACTGAATTGCAAAACATGACTTAACTTTAAAGATCAATCACACGAGACAACTTTTGAATCCGGTTCAATAGGAAGTCCCCTTGCTTGATAGTCGCTTGGTAGAGAGCATTCTTAGCATCGGGGCGGTTGGTTTCAAGAACTCCGGCAACCTTATCAATCTTACAATGAAGTTTCCCAGCTGCAATAAAACGTGAAAGCTCCCTGGAAGCAAATAAATTAAGCGAGTTAACAAGGTCAACAGAATGTACATTACATAAGATTTTTAAATCTTTCTAAAAAAATCAAATTAAGCTGACATTTTAATCTGTCACAATTAATCAACTTACAGATCAATGAAATCCACAGTTACTCCAAATGCTCTTGCCATCGCCTCAATTGTAACACTCTTGTAAGACTCCAAAAACTGTGAATAGACAACAGTTCTGATCTCCCTCATGTAATATCGGAAGTGTGGATGCAAATAGCGATCCAACTTGATTTGCTCAGTTATCCCAGCTGAAACAAATTTCAAATGAAACAAAATAAGAACAATGAATTCCAATAGTAGATAGAAGATTAGAAATCAACAACATTCTAGCAGTTAGCGATGCAACCCTTGCTGCATGCTACTGCCAGAAACTATTAAGCCGAAAGGGATATGGCAGGCATCTACTCACCAAATGCAGAGAAAAATGACTTGTACCGACACTCATATAGGGAGTTCAAGAATTCAGAAAGATAGGGAACTTTGCCAATCACAGTCAAGATCTCAGGAGCATCCACTACCTGATTCAGATTAACTAAAGTTAACAAACATGGGACATGCAGAATATTTGCAAGGAAAGAAATTTAACAGTAGAACGGAACAGCAGAAAATAAATGGTCCCTGTAAAAACTCAATCACCTTCTGCTTCAGTGAAACTCTATCCAATGATATAATGCTGGTCAGAACTGTGTAAAATATAAAGGTGTCATAGGGGAAAAGTTCATAAGTTGTGAAAGTTGAGATAGAATCCAAAAACAAGTCGGCAGCCTTCTTGAAATTTCGTGTGGACATGCAGTAGAGGCCTTCATACACTTTCAGCCGATTCTTTCTTTCCCAATCACCACCTTCCTCAAACAAGCTGCCATCATGGTGTAAAAAGTTGGAAATCCATGACTGAAATGAAAAATAAAGGAACTGCAGAGGTGTTTACAATTAATTACTTTTTAGCTTTGTCGATGCTTTTGTCAATCAGATCGAAATCCATGTCAAAAAACCCAAGCTGCAAAGTATGAAACACCAGGTCCATCTTCTGGCCAACTGCAACCGTCTTGCCTTCTGTTAACTTGAGAAGTTCCAAGGATTTCACCTGGTTTATGAGGAGAAATACCATTAAAAAATCATTACAACACCATCTGTCTGGAATGAAACTATAAGCTATAATAGGCATTTACCTTGTCACCGATCTTGATGAAGAACAAGGATTTTGCCAAGTGAGCCTCTCGAACTTCACTCTCACCCAAGCTTTCTTCAGCATCAGCAATTCTAAGATTAAGCAAACCATACAGAATATCATAAGTATGAGGACTACAAAAGTTGACACTTACTACATAACAGTTTTGAACTTTGAATCTCAAGAAATCAAAGCAGGAGAATGCAGTGATGTATGATCCATCTAACCCAGTGGTGAAAGCAAACACCACTTTAGTTTGACACAAGACCTCTATATATAGAGTATTCATTATAAAAGGTTATTAGGCATCAGCAAATAGGTGCAAATGTGAATAACTAATCAGAGAGCAGGTACAACCGTTAAAGATTCCCACAATACACTACTTGTTACCATTCATAACTATTTCCAATGTCTTGTCAATCTATAATGTCGAGAAATTATATATATATATTTTTTTTTTACACTCTCTTTTCAATGAATACACGCATATCAGGAAGATGTTTGGCACTGTGCATTACAATATATTATATTTCTTGTGGTCTTATACAGCAACAATGCTTTTAAACAGTGTTATCATTTTTTACTTACTATATGTTCAATGTCCATAGTTTTGGGCAAGTCATTATTGCTATAGACCTATAAACCAAATAAATCATTGCTTATAGTCTTATATAATGCAAATCACTCCCAAGGTTAGCTGCAACTTCGATATCATTAAACCCATCACTTTTATACTGCATTCAATATAAGCACTTAAAAGGAGCAAGAACAGCTTCAGCTTCAACAAAACATTAGAGAAATTCCAATCACATAGACCACAAGAATGAGCGTAGGGCTGATCATAATTCTATAGACTCCTAAGTAGAGGAAAAATAATTCCCCGTTTCAAACACCCTGAAGAGCCTGGCATTACATGTCCTCTTCTAATTTTTTTCTTTTTCTTACTGAACCACATAACAAAAGACTAGCATTAAGCCTATTCTATTCAGCTCTGAATAGTTTGACATAAGAATAAATATCTCATTATATAACAGTTGTTAAGAAGAAAACAGTAGCAAGTATATTAAAATCACTAATCACGCTTAGATATAACAATCAGGGGTATTTATATGCTAATCCCCTTTCTAACCGCTAAGTTGTTATCTAACTAAAGTGGTTAGAGCCATTTGTATTTGTATTAACAACCCTCTATTGGCATGTAATAACAGTAGTAACAACAGAACAAGAATCAGCAGGGTGTTAGCCATGGCACCGAATGTAAATATTTATGAACGACAAAAGCTACAGGTGCAATTAAAATATAAAAAATGAATCTACAAAAAATGGTTAATTGAAAAACAACATTGAACGAGATGGTATGATATTGCCATGGATGTATCAGCATCCTAAATAATGTAAATCTCCTCTGCTTTCACTCATTGCCATGTAAATTCCCCGTAGAGTACGTAGTTAGTAGATCTAAGCCTCTAAAAATTAAAAAATTGAAAAAACTTGCAGTAATAATCAGCACTTCTCCCACGTACAAAGATGTGCACACATTGCAATCATCTTTCTCACTTCACACTGGCAATGGTGTCAATAGATAAAGAAGAAGAAAGCAATCAAGTCCTCTCCCTAATTTGTTAGATTTGTATGATCTGCTAGCTAGGATTATGTGAGGTACCAACCACACATATCTTACATTCCATTTAATAATGAAGCACATTATGAGTTCTCATCGTCCCATTAGGATAAAGCACCACCAAGAGGCCAAACCATCCAAGTTTGACCCCCACATTTCCACAAATACTCCTGACATCTTTGAAATAATAACAAAAGTAGCAAATACAGTACTTGAAATTTGCAACCCTTTAAAACAGCAAGAATTCCTGCAGGATGTGGGTAATGTAAAACAAAAGTGCCAGATAACAATCCCTCCCAATCCCGGAGAAGGGGCCCAAAAAGCGGTGGGAAATTCAATAACCTAAAGCTCTGATCAAGACGCCTAGCTGAAATTTTTTCTTATTCTTTTAAAATATACTCAAAATTCAGTCATTAAAAAGTAATTAACTCACTTCTCATCAAGCTTCTTGAGCTCCTCATCTATCTTAACACGCATCAAATCGATAACGCTTTGATCCATGTCCAAAACTGAATCAGCTACTAGGGTTTCGTATAGAGGGAGCATATCTTCACATCAAAAAGAAGAACAATGAGGAGTTGAAATTTGAGTGAATGAAATGGAGAATGAGAATTAAGAAGTTTCGGAGTTACCATTTTCTTTGACAAACGTAAACACCTCATCTTTAAGCCGGACCTTCTCAATGTCTTCCACATCACCATGTCTGAGAAGGAAGAGCTTGTGAGCTAGAACCAGCTGTGGCTGCTGAGTCCCCTCTTCTCCTTCCATGGCCGCTTTGTTCTTTGTTCACTGCAGTACGCTTCTGAGTCCTCTTTTGCTCGGTGAAGAAAGGAGCAACCCCGAAAATCTGAAATACACCTCCGTAGTTCGCTTCGTTCGGTGTGGTTTAACTTTAAAACAAAAAAAAAAACACACACACACACACAAATAATAATAATGGAAAAAATTACAGAAAGACCAATCAATGTAAGTAATTTTATCATAGTCAACCCAGCAAAATTATGAAATTTTACTACACCCCTAAAATCAAAATAAAAATAAATTTTATGGATGAAAAGATAATTATACCCTAACTTTATTTTTTTATATTTACAAGGTAGATAAATAAATTCAAAAGAGACCCGAAATTAACAAGAATTTTTTTGTCATTCAAAAGATAAATAAGAAAATTCATTAAATAAATAAAAACAATACAAGATAAATAAAGGGATTCAAAAGAACATATGGAGTTAAAAATATTTTGATCATTTATAAGATAAATAAGACAATTCCCATGACAAATAATAAAATTCAAAAAATAATGCAAAAACCAAGTGCTAGTGTAGCGCAATGGTATGATGCTGGGTTATCCAGCCTTTGTATCAGGGTTCGAACCTTGCCCGGACCATTGGTCCCTTTTGAAAAAAAAATAATAATGCAAAAGCGTTATTATCTTTCCACCCATGAAACTTAATTTTATTTTGACTTAAAAGATATATTTGTTGTGAAAATGATGTGGACATCAATAAACTCTCAACTCTTAGCTTTTCACTTAATAGTTTTTAAGAATCTTTATGCTCATAACTCAAAGGTTACAATTTATGCACTCATGAGAATTAACTTTGTTATTAACTTTATGTAACTCTTGGTTGAGGTTAGGGGATTATAAATAAAGCACCATGTACTACACTTTGGTTGCACATAAATTAATAAGATATTGCTCTATCTTTCTCTTCAATTCTCCCTTCATGTCTCTTTATCTCTTTCATCTCAATCTCTTATATTTTATTGATTTCATAACATATTTCATAATATGTTATCAGCACGAAACTCTAATGAAGACATATTTTTCTCACCATTGGTTAAACAATTTCTTGTACTTTTTTACCATACATCTATTTAATTTATCTAGGATAATTTAAGCCATTATATATAATTAAAGAGACTTTTTTACCTATTATTTTATACATCAAGTTTCATGGCTAAGAATGGAGATTATTAGAACTTTATTTTTCATTTTTGGGAATCTCTTATTATGCAACATTTATATTTATTTATTTTGTATTATGAGACTCTTTACATTTTATGTTGTTATATTACGTTATTTCATTTTATTTACGTTTCATTTGTTTATTTACTTATTTTACATTTACATTTCTTTACTTATTTACATTTCATTTATTTATATTAATATATTATTGTTGTATCTTTATGCCAATCTTTTATTTTCATTTGTTTATTACTACATTAATATATAATAGTACTATATATGATCATGGACTTCTCTATTATTTATAGTTGATTATGAATTTCATTTTACGTAATTTATTTTACAGTATTTTAACTTTATCAAAAGGTCAATAGCCATAATATTTTTAATTCCATCAGGTGCCCAAAGTCACATCATTGTAATAGTTCTTATATAAAAGAATGTTATTGGTTTCATTAAATGACATGATTGACAAGAAACACGGTGACACTTTTAAATATTTAATTGTTACAAATATCAAGGTCTTGAAGGTTAGAGGTTAAAATATCAAAATAAACAAAAACAACAAAATTTTAAGCTTTGCAAGATTTTTTGCTATGGTCTTGAAGACCAATATTTGGAGAAATTAATGATGTATAATTGAAAGAAAATGACATGTCCATAAGAGTGAAAATGAATATGATCACATTGCATTTGTGGGATCGATAGCTGTAAGCTAAGAATACTTTGTCTTGGCTATTGAATCACAATGGTGGAAATAATAACATTCTTAATACCATTAAAATTATAAGCAAATGTTATATTATGACTAGAAGTCATATAGATATAAAAAATTATATAATATGATTAGAATAGAGACTATAGTATGTATCAATTTATTGAAAGTAAATATCAAAATGATTGTAAAGCCAAGAGACCATGAGATATTGTGAAAAATATCAAAAGTAGTTATGATGCTTAAAACAATAAATTACAGACAAAGATGACCAAAGTTATCATGTGCTCTTGTTCTCAAATCAATTTGATTATGAGAGTATCACAAGTTATGATTTGGAATGGATATTTCTTAAAATATATCAAGCTCATTTATGGGCTCATTTATATAGCATGTAAACCATACTAGTATTCAATGAATTCAATAGATGCATCTATATAAGATGGTTACATGTTGATTATTATTAGTTTGTAACCTAAAGATTGTAAGATTTTTTGAATGAATCATTATATTGGGCATGCAATTTCTAGATAATATGATCCAGAATTCATTTATTAAAGCCTTCAAAAATAGCTAGATCAATATTTTGAGAATAAATTTTTATTTTGTTGTTGACATGTTTGACTTATATACTGCGGCATTCATATATATTAATCTAACAAAATTCTCTTGATAAATTTGATTTTTGGTCCGGAGCCAGGATATTTCATCTTAAAAAGTTTCAATGTGCATTCCTATCGATCCTCCACAATACACATAGATTGATATTTAAAGGAAATTGAGATAAATGTTAGGTTAGAACCCCCTTCTTCTTGTTTGCTTCTAAATAAAATAAAAGGATATCTCTATTGGAAACAAATGGATATAGGAGACTTATGCTACATGATTAGTTGATTGTCATTTGATAAAGTTTTTCAAACATGAAGGGAGAAATTGAATAGCTGGAAAAGAGAACAAAATGAATTTATTATTATTATCAAGTATAGATTCTTAAATATAGTAATATGAACCAAAAGTTCAACAGGTTTTGCATTAATGAAATACTGCATAAAATCTACTAGATACAATTACTGACTTAAATGAGAATTACTAAATCTCATATTTCAGTTGAAAATGCTCTAATTAGCATAAATAAAAATGAAACATGTCTAAAACATGAGAGAATAATCGGTTTCAAAACAAAAGAAAAATGAACAAATAATCAAGATGATCATATTGAAGAGGCTTATACTCTAGAAAAGACAAAGACATAACTAATTGCAAAAACTTCAAAAGAGGTTCAAGTACCTAAAAGTAATAAAGAGGTCTCAATAAATTAAATCAAAGGAAAAAATGAAATTGAAAAGATTAAATTGTTGACAACGATCTTGATAATAATTTCATGTGATTAATTGAGGATCTTATGCATAAATCTATATTGCGAGTAAACATAATGATGATTGGCCAAAAAGGAAAAGTAAAAGGAAAAAGACACAATAAAAATATGATTACATTATTTTGATATGTGAAAATTATGAACCTACAGTTTTAGTTGAAATATGAAATATATAAATATTTAAGTGAAAATAAATATTTTCACAAATGCTAATGAAGATTATGATGAGGCGTACAATTTCTTATTCCAATAATTTTGTATTTCTAACAACATATGAAAATAAAATCATGTATCTATTAGATGTTGTTATATACAACCTATTCATACGACTCATTAAATAGTAAAATTTATATGAGAATCCTTGAATGATCTAAAAAGCCAGAAGCAAATACAAGAAAATCATTTTATAAATAAAATGTTGTACAAGTTTAAAAATAGTTCAAGTATATATAATTGATTGAAAAATATATTAGAAAATGAGTAATTTTACATTTTACTTGTAGATCGAGTTATCAAATGCATCAATGATTTCAAAATCACATATTTTTGCTGTGGTGAGATTTCTTGCAAAGTTATATTGAATTCAATGGTAAAAAAGTACCTAACATTTTATGAGAATATTTTATGTATTATGCTAATATTGTATTTATTATGATTTTATTGGTAAAAATTAGCTCTCACAAGTACACAATGAATAACAAAAAATGAGATTTGGTGTGATAGTCCTATGAACATATTATATAATAGGGTTAATGTGCAAAAATACATATGAGTTTTTTCTCTAAGAGCACCCGACATCACGTGCTTTTTTTAGGAGCAAAAATACACACGTAGTTACCATTTTAAAGTAAAAGTCACATCGCATCGTTAAGTCACTGTTCATCACCGTTAAGTTATTATTCACTTCATCTATTTCCCTCTCATCACGGTGAATAATGACTTAATGGTGGAATGTGACTTTTGCTCTAAAATGGTAACCACGTGTGTATTTTTGCTCTAAAAAAACACATAGTGCTGGGCGCTTCTAGAGAAAAAGCTCATGTGTATTGTTGCACCTTAACCTTATATACTATTATTTTCTTCAAAAAAAAAAAACTAAATATGTGGATGCAAAATATATTTTGATGATTTTCAGAATAAATTTTCTTTATTGTTTTCACAATGAATAAGATAAAGATAAAATATACTAATATTTTAGTATATCTAGAAGATATGTTAGATGAGTATATTTTAGCAGAATATTTGATGACAATGCATCATTCATAGTTCAATGGCCAAAAGAATGATATGCTTGAAATTATATTGGAAGTGATGTCCTTATTAGAGGAAGTAAAACTGACATTATTGTTATCGGAGAGAATATGATATCATCAGCATGTGAAGTATAAATCATGATGTACTCTTTTAACAAGGCAACATTAATTTGTATTGCGTACTATTTTTCCTTCATTCGGTTTTTGTCGTAGCCACTGGGTTTTTCCTACTAATGTTTTAATGAGATACAATATTTGTTTATGGACATTTATGGGGAGGGCTGTAAAAATACTAGATGATGTAGATGTCTGTAAACTCCTAACTCTTGATCTTTCACTTTCTACACTCCACAACCTTTCTAGTGAAATAGTCTTTAGGAGTCTTATGTTCATAACTCAAATATTACAATTTCTGCATTCATGATGATTAACTTTGCCATTTACTTCATGTAACTCTTGGTTTAGGTTTATGGCCTATAAATAAAGTATTATGTACTACATTTTGGTTGCACCCAAATGGATAAGATATTGCTCAATTTTTCTTTCCAATTTTCTCTTTTTCCCTCTTCATCTTTTTCATCTCAATCTCTTATATATATATATATATATATATATATATAGACACACACACATATATCATAACAATAATGAAGTTTCAGAATTTTTTTTTTGGGCAGAGTCTGATAAAATTGCTTCCCTCCGATTTACTTATATTAATGGAGCGAAAATGCATATCTCTCCGCTAGTACGCGCACACAAAGGTTATAAACTTTCCGAAACGACGTATTTTCAGAGCCCGAGCAATGACATAAAATGCATAACGACCTTGCCCTCCATGATTCATGCGCGCGGATACATTTTTGTACCGGTAAGGGTCCCTCCCATTTTCTCGCACATGAGCTTTAACTACCTTCGTTATTCTAGAGCCACCATGCTCAAATCTACCATCAATCCTCTTTTCTGTGAGCTTTTACCCAAATCCAAATCTCCCAAATTGACACCGCACGTAATCACCAACGCATTTACCAGTTGCACACCACATGTTCGACAAAATGTCTCTAGGAAACACACAATCGACATGGCTCCTACTTCTGCTTATGTTCACCTCCCTTTCTGCCGCAAGCGTTGCCACTACTGTGACTTCCCGATTGTCGCTCTTGGCTCTACCTCAACTGAAATTGACGATGATCCGCGAGTGATTAACTACATACAACTGCTCTGCAGAGAAATCAGTGCAATGAAAGTGGACATCAATGATAAAATGCCTCTTGAGACTGTGTTTTTCGGGGGAGGGACTCCGTCTCTCGTGCCTGCACGATTGGTTTTGTTGGTTTTGGAGGCGTTGAGTGGGAAATTTGGCGTGTGTGAGGATGCTGAGATTTCAATGGAGATGGATCCTGGGACGTTTGATGCTAGGAAGATGGAAGAGATGATGAAGTTAGGAGTGAATAGAGTGTCTTTGGGAGTTCAAGCATTTCAGGAGAAGTTGTTGAGAGCTTGTGGGAGGGCACATGGCGTGGAAGAGGTTAATGAATCTATTGCTATTGTTAAGTCATGTGGGGTTGAGAATTGGAGTATTGATCTTATATCTTCACTGCCTCATCAGACAACTGATATGTGGGAGGAAACTCTGAGGCTTGCCATTGATGCACAGCCCACTCATGTTTCTGTGTATGATTTGCAAATTGAACAGGGCACAAAATTTGGAACACAGTAAGTATTACTCTTACGGGCTGTAGTTATCTGAAAATTAGTGAATGGATGACTCAGTCTCTGAATATAATACTCCTCCGGTGCTTAATATAAAACATATTTACTTAATTTGATTACATTAGTGAAGTTAGTTAATATAACATGTATTTTCTAAAACCTCCTAGTTATCTTCCTTAATTCCTTCATTTCACCTTCTCCTTAATTATTGTGGAGGAACCATTAATAGGGGTAAATTGGGAAAATAGTGATAAATTTAAAAACTATATCTTATATTTAGGATCAAGAGTAACTCTCCAAATATGTTTTATATTAAAGACTTGATGGAGTAAAATTAACAAGAACTTAGTCCTTGCAGAAGCTGAGTTGTTGAGCTAAAGAACTAGAATACACTAACAATTTGATTCTTAAATTGTATGGTTTACTTGCCTTTAGTTCTAAAATTAATGAATACGCAAGTCAATATTTGAAAATAAAGTACTTGTTACAGCTTAAAAGCAAGTCTTTTTAGCATTTTTGAGTTACATAAGAGAAGTATTAGTACACACTACAACACGCAAGTTTATTATTTTTATAGATTAACTCGTGGACTTACTAATTTTGGGGAACTAAAGCGAAATAAGTCTAATAATTCAGGCCAAAATGTGTGTTTACTCTAAACACTTATGTATAACGTGTTTGCTATGTATCTTTTGATCTTTTGAATCTACAACTGAATGGGTAAAATTATTCAAATATCAAATATTTAGTGATCGCTTTATAATCAATTGCCAGAGAATAGGGATTTTAGAGATTAACGTACAGAATCAAAGCTTCAAATATCTCATCTATTACTTTGATCAGAGATTACATTTTAAAGAGAGTTTCGGTACTCTTAGCTGACTTGTGTACATGACTTTAGCTACACTGTAACAGCATCTTAACCAAACACGTGTGCTGTTTCATCTATTATCAATATGAAAATGAAGATTATGATTAAAATGTTTGCAGGTATACTCCAGGGGAATTCCCCCTTCCTTCTGAAACACAATCAGCTGAGTTCTATAAAATGGCTTCGAGAATGCTTTCTGATGCGAATTACAGCCACTATGAAATCAGCAGCTATAGCAAGAGTGGGTATGAATGCAAACACAACTCCACCTATTGGAAGAATAAACCTTTCTATGGATTCGGCCTCGGCTCTGCCAGTTTCGTAGGAGGATTAAGGTTTTCAAGACCCAAGAAAGTAAAGGAGTATATGAAATTCGTGCAGGATCTGGAAAATGGACTGTTAAATTGCTCTGGCAATGATCAGATTGATATCAAGGACACGGCCATGGATGTTGTGATGCTGTCACTGAGAACTTCATTGGGTTTAGACTTGAAGAGTTTTGAAGAATCATTTGGTAGTTTCATCGTTTCGTCTCTTTTGGAGACTTATAAACCTTATGTTGAGAGTGGACGCGTGGTTTGCTTGGACGAGAAAAGAAGAGCCATTGGAGAACAAGACCTTAACACTTGTTTGTTGCAAGATGAGAATGATAAAGAAAGAAAGGTGGCTTATATACGTTTGACTGACCCAGAAGGTTTTCTCTTATCAAATGAACTAATATCTCTTGCTTTTGAGGTCATGGATTCTTATGACTTCTGTTCTACACTCCAAGAGGCTGCTTGAGTGAGTGACCTTTTATCTGTTGAATAATTTTACAATGTGTATATTAATGTTTTTTTGGCCAGTATTTTATGATATTTTTCAATTTTGACATTAATGTTGAGCATTAACTTGTGATATATAAGGGTGATCTTCATTTACTCACCTCAATTCACATGAGATCAGTTCTCCACATAAACTGATAGTAGGAATTTAACTGAAGAAATGATAAAACTATATATGAGTGATACTGCAGTAAATGGTGCTTTAGGTTGGTTGGAATCAACACTATGAGAAAGGGAATCCAACAATTCTCAAGCTACACATGTTTGGGAATGGGTTGTGTAAAGACTGACTGCATTACCATTTTATATTTTCAATTATAGAATAAAATATTGTTTTTATTAATAGATCAAAAAAAATTATGAATTATAACAGAATATTTTTAACTTATGAAATTATTTTAATATAATTAAAAATATCATAAAATTTAAAATATTTCTGCAAATAAGAAAAATAAAGTTATTTTATACATTTTGTTTAGTGACATACTACACTCTATTGATTTAGGTTTTTGGTTGCCACTGTGTCTTATCTAAAACTCAAACTTTCAATCTAGAGGGATCTAGTGGAGCTTTATACCTCTAGATAACTGTATGTTGGTACTGAACTTTATTTCTAATATGAAATATGAAAATATTGAATAATTACATTCTGTTTTTTATAAATTTTATTTAAAATGAAACTTATCAATAAATAAAATTAAGAATATTTTGTGCATCGCACTCGTATATTAACTGATTTACAAAAAGACACAAATGAAGTTCACATTTTCTCCCCATTATTGTTGCTTTCCGCCACTTTGACAAATGTCCATTGAACACTTGGCAAATCATTCAAGTAGCTATTACATTTAAAATTGCAAGACGTTAAATTTAGTTACAGATGTGATAGTACTTTTATTGTAACCAAAGTCCATATAACAGTCATATTTCAAAAACTAATCGTGAGAATTAAGAGCCTCTTTTAAAGAGAATCATCTATAAGTATAACCATTCTCGATTAGCTAACTCCGAAAGAGTCAATATAACTAACATAAGTTCTTGAGAAAATCACAGTTCAAAAACTAACGATAAGGTATTCCTTTAGTCTATAATGGAGGTTCTAATTGTTGATTTGATGTTAATTCTAAATGCAAGACTAATTTTTATGTTCATCAAGTAGGAAAGGAGTAAAGGAATCAAGAAGAAATATGATTAGAGTGTTATAAAAAAAAAAATCATAGTATTAACTAATTTAACTAACATACTTAATATACTCCGAAGTCTCAAATTAATCAATTAGATTCTGCTTTAAGGATTCGATGGCTACATTATTTAAGATAATTTTCCCAATGCAGACTCGTGGCTATTATAAGAGCTTTTCGTCTTTAGAACAGTTCATTTAGAAGCAAAACAAGGGTAAAGGCACCTAAAAAGAAGAGCATGGACCAAACTCTCTAGCTTTTGTCACAGAATTACAATCGAAATTGCAGATACAACAACTGAAATCAAAATATAGATATGCTTTAATCATAGATTATATAATTAAACAATCAAAAGAAATGCCAGAATTCAAAGCAGCGTGGTAACACTCCCTCTTTCGCAGACACTGTCTCTCAAAAGAAGAACCCACCGCAGTTTCTATGTACTTTCAACATTCTCAAGAGTCAAGTCACCACCATACCTTAAAGCCTACAATTTAACAAAATATAATAATTTTATAAATTCCTTTCTCGCATGCATTGCTTATAATTAATTTTTCAAATAAAGCTGCCTTGTATTAACGAATTCTAATACAATAATATATAAAAAGACTTTTTAGGTTCATAAACAATATAATTTTGGCCATCAGCAGCACGCGCTGCTACCTTGGGTCCCTACTGATAGCCACTTGCCATGGTCACCACCAAGTCCGAAAAAAAAAATATTAAAAATCTTGATTTGATTTGAAGAGGGTTTTTTTTCCCCGATTGATTTGAAGAGATACTGCAATAAAAGAGAGAACAGTAATCACTCATATAGGTTATATATATTATCAATACTGTAAAGTTAAATTAAAGGAAAAATTCCATTCAGGGCCCAAGGTAGGAAAATATTGTCAAAAAAGACCCTAAAAAAAGTCAAATATAAAAAAAAGCTCTAGGGCATTTTCTGATATTATTTCACAAAAAATTGTACGGATATAGTTGTTAATAGCTATTGATATAGATGTTAATGGCTACTGATATAGTTGTTAATATGTAATTGTTAATTATACTGATTCAGTTGTTAACGGGAACTGATATAGTTGTTAACCGCTACTGATATAGTTGTTAACGCTTTTTGAAATAATATCAGAAAAAGCCCTAAGGCCTTTTTTGATATTTGACTTTTCTTAGGGTTTTTTTTTACAATATTTTCTTACCTTGAGCCCAAAATAGAATTTTCCCTAAATTAAATGGTTAGTATAATCTTTGATTTCTCAAATTTTAAATAAGAGGTTTTGATCCCTCAAATGGTAAAATGGTCCAAATTTTTATTTAATGATAGAAACTAAATAAAACTTGAGAGACCAAAACCTCTCTGTATGAAATTTGAGGACCAAAACTAAAATGAGAGTAAAATTGATGGATTAAAGATTATATTAACCCTAAGTTAATATTATCAAGTTTAATCATAGTATTTTTTTTCATTTGATTTTTCTTAATTTTAAAAATTAAAATTATTGACCATATTTTAAAAGAATCAACCATCTTTCATTCAGCAAAACCACTATTCATACTTCATCTTTTTATTTCTTTTTTTTTTTTATCAATTTCCAAATATCATAGATATAAAAAAAAATTATACACACAGAAAAGCCTGCACATTCTTGGAATGTCACTTGCTACGGTGGAATCTCACAAGTAACAATAAAGAATGCCAGCTTTTGAACGTACTGAAGAGGGAGCTACATATCTATTTTAAATTAAGATTAATTACACTTAAATTTGCTTCTACTTGTTATAAGCAAGTCCTTGTCATAGACCATGAAAAAAGTTGTTAGTGGCGGCACAGGTAGGATTAGATATTACTAACTCTTGTTTTTAATATAAAATATACATGAAAAGTTGATTTTAATCTTAAATATAAGACATATTTTTTATATTTGTTAATTTTTGTAATTTACTACTATTGTTATCCTTTTAATAATAATTAAGAAGGAGATGAAATAATAAAATTAAGGAAAGTGATTGTAGTATTTTCAAAAATACATGTTATATTAACTAATTTAACTAACTTCTTTAATCTAATTAAATTAAGTAAATATTTTTTACATTAAAGATTGGAAGAAGCATTATTTTTAGGTTATTTGAATTTATCATTATTTTTTAAGACTATTCTTATTGATTTTATTATTATTATTATTATTTCTATGATTAGTACAATTTACAAACTTGATTAAATTAAAATACAGTTTTCTTCTTTGAATTCTCTCCCCTCTCTCTACTCCATTCCCTCTTCACTTATGTCTCTTTTCCTTTCCCTTCTTATTTTACATCAATTTTTTAAGGACAAGCTAATACTCCAGGGTGGGTTAACCTACATTCTAGTGCGGCTCGACCAAGAGGCTATTTGCTTTTAATTACATCAGTTTAATAATAAGGAACAAAATAAATATTTGTTATTAATATTGGATGATCATTTATGTAGATAAACACAATATGTGAGTGTTGTGTGTGTCAATTATATACTCTGACTCTAAATATATGACATAGTTTATAGTATAATTTGATAACCTGAGGGTGAAAAAAGGCGTATCCCATCAACTTGTTCCACCCTTGGATAATAAACTGATGAGCTTAGTTCTACTTCACCGTCGAAAAACGAAAGAAGACTTTCATCTTTAAATTGAACTTAGACTTAGTTTGTTTTTTATGTTATATATATACTACGTCTTATATTTAGAATTGAAAGTAATATATTTTAGAGGAAGGAGCCAGCATGTAGTTTAATTGTAAACTAATACAAATTGTGCTAAGGACGAACTTCATAAGATTCCTATACATGTGGAGTTATGGACTTCAAAATTGTGTTTGATATTTAGATCATGCAAAGATTTTGATTTTGGATGTTTCAGGTTATCTATTTCATGGTTGTTCATCGATGCCCATCAAATCCAACGAACAATCGAGCTGTAATATTTTTATTTTTTATGTGTGCATCTAATTTTTGTGGGTCTCACTATATTTAATTTAATTTCTTTTACAACTTTCCTGTATTAAGTAAATATACATATCACCTCCTCATGACCACTGCATATATAAATATACAAAAGATAAATCATTCCAATTTTATATTAGATCTTCTTTATGTTATGTATCGAATTAAATACAATTTGGAAAAAAAAATCAAAAAATTTGATGGTGAGGATGGCTTTTTATATATAATACTACTTTTTATAAGGGCTGAGGTTTTTTATTATTTTTATTTATAATAAGTAATATCAAATCACACATTAGATGAGGTCCACCGTCTACGTTTCTCTCTAATATTTGATTAAAAATTTAGTAATTGATTATTATCCTTGTTTTTTTTGTTCATTTATTTCTTAGTTGTTAAATGGATCTCACGTTTATTCATTACAAATTTTTTTTAGAAGGTTGAATTATAATATAAAACTTATAAAAAATGACACTCTTCATAAGTCCTTGTAAGTTTGCAACAATTAATGTGACTGTACTGATCAAATCATCCTAGATACGGAGCAAGTGAGCCCACACTCTAGCAAATAGAATTATTAATTAATTTTGGTATGATATTGTGTCGTTTTCAATTAAAGAGAGTATCTCGGGCAAAAAAAAAAAGAAAAAATTAAAGAGAGTATATCAATCATCAATAATTTTATAGTACGATAGTATATAATAATTTTTGGATTAATTTAATCAGATTTGGTTAGAAATTAACCGACACAATACTTATTTAGTTATTTCATGAATATACATCGCAAGGGTTGGATAATTTTCTGGCAATAAAAAAAAAATAGTTAACTGTTAGATGATTTAATCTATAAATATGAAAGAAATTATTTAAACCAGTTATTTATAAGAAAAAGGTGTGCTATTAATATCCCTACAATTATTTTAATTGGAAATTACTTCCATTCATATAAAATCATTTAACACATAAGATCAAAGTTGTCAAATTCATAAATCATTTTTATATTTTTAACTTACAAAATATATTGAGTTGTTGTTAAACTCATGTTAGTTGTAAACTCAATTAAACTTATAAGTTTACATATTAAGTTTATCATTTTTTCATTTTTATCTTACAAAAGGGTGTTAGCTCATTCTTAAATTTATGTAAATTTTTTTTTTTATTAGATCATACTTGGTGACTTTATATATGAACTTTATAGAATTTTTTTTGTTAAATATAATAAATTTTGAATTTTGATATATTGAAATTTAATTATTTAAATTTAAAAGATATGTAAATATAATTTTTTTCATTTTTTATATTTTATTTAATTAATTATACGCTATTAATATTTATTTATTAATAAAAAAACTCTTACATTTTACAATTCAAATTATCTATGAGTTTTCTTCGCTATTATCAATTTGCTTAAGGTCTTGAGTTTGACAACTCTGTGTAAGATACTCTTTTTGATTTTAGATATAAGATGATATTGATTTTTTTTAGAAAGATTAAAAAAGTTAAATAAATTATTTAATCATATAATATGTTGTATATTGTTAGATTATATATCAATTCATATGTTAGGAAAAATAGTTTAGAGAAAAAATGATAAATATAAATATTTTAAAATAATTTAATTAATTTTATTAATATTTCCAAAAATTTAACTTTATCTTATATTTAAGACCCGGGAAAGTAGTTTCAAAAGAAATAACAAAAAATAAAGTAGGATAAGATCTTAAATATTGCATTTAAGGCCGAACAAACCATTAACTAGTTTCTATGTTTAGTACGAAAATCATTAATTAGTTTCTATATTTTTGAAACCGAAACAAAGTAAAAAACAAGAATTTGATTTCCATCCGTGGCAAAGTATGCTGGAAGCCTGAAACATTGTAACTGTTTATTTTCGTTTTCGTTGATCGATACAAAAAAGAATAATCCGTTTTCACCTGCACAGCTTCCATAATTTGTTCCCAAAGTTCTCTTATATTTATGGAATATATAATATTAATTATTAAACTGTGTGTAACGAACACGCCTAATATATATATAATTATATAGTCATTTCGCCTCTCATTCCAAACAGAGAGACTGAGAAAGACAATATGGGAGGAGATTTGTGTGCAGGAATAAGAGGTGGCGGCAGCTCATGGAGCAAAACGGAGGCACGCTTCAACGACACCATTTCAAAAAGCTTCATCGGAAGGTACTTTAAGCTGGAAGGTAGAAAGACCCGCTTCACACGAGAACTTCGTGCTGCAACCGCCACCTTCGTTACCATGGCCTACATAATCTCCGTCAACGCCACCGTCCTCACAGCTTCTGGCGGCACCTGCTCCGCCGCAGACTGCTCCTCTCCAGCCACCTCAGACTGCGTCCTCCGCCCAAACGACGCCGGCTACCAAACCTGCCTTTCCAAGACCAAAAAAGATCTCGTTATGTCTACTATTTTATCAGCCATGATTGGGTCCATGGCTATGGGAGTCTTAGCCAACTTGCCATTCGGCTTGGCTCCAGGTATGGGACCCAACGCTTATCTTGCTTTTAACTTAGTCGGCTTTCACGGAACCGGACCGCTGTCTTACAAAACTGCGTTAGCCGTGGTTTGTATTGAGGGATGTTTGTTCCTGTTAGCTTCGGCTCTCGGTTTACGTGGGAAGCTAGCTAAGCTCATACCACATTCGATTCGGCTCGCTTGTGGCGCTGGTATTGGGCTTTTTATCGCCTTCGTGGGCCTGCAGGCCAACCAGGGTGTTGGGCTTGTTGGGCCAGATCCATCTACTTTAGTGACCATCACTGCATGTGCCAGTACAAACCCAGATACAGGGGAATGCATGGGAGGGAAAATGCAAAACCCAAAATTCTGGCTTGCACTTGTTGGGTTTCTTATTACAAGTTATGGATTAATGAAAAATGTGAAGGGTAGTATGATTTATGGTATTTTGTTTGTGACTTTTGCTTCATGGTTTCGGGGGACAAAAGTGACATTTTTCCCGAACACTCCACTTGGGGATGAGAATTACAGTTATTTCAAGAAAGTGGTTGATTTTCACAAAATTGAATCCACATTAGGAATTCTCAGCTTCACTGATTTTCAGAGAAGTGAAGTTTGGGTGGCAATAGTAACACTCTTCTACGTGGACATACTTGCTAGCACAGGAACTATATACACCATGGCTGAACTCGGTGGTTTTGTAGATGAAGATGGAAACTTTGAAGGTGAATATTTTGCTTTCTTGGTTGATGGGGCTGGAACCATTGTGAATTCTGCATTGGGCGTTACAACGATGGCGACGTTCGTTGAATCATCGGCCGGAATGAGAGAGGGAGGCCGGACCGGATTAACTGCGGTGATCATAGGGTTGTATTTCTTCATTTCACTGTTTTTCACACCTTTGTTGTCTAGCGTTCCTCCTTGGGCTATAGGGCCTTCACTGGTGATGGTAGGTGTGATGATGATGAAGATGGTGAAGGATATAGATTGGAGCAATATAAAAGAGGCAGTGCCTGCTTTTGCCACCATGCTTCTGATGCCACTTACTTATTCTATAGCAAATGGGATAATTGCTGGGATTGGGCTTTATATTGCTCTTAGTCTATATGATTATGCTGCTGCTGCAATAAGGTGGCTCATGAAGATGAGAAAAATGGTGGTGGAGGAACACAACCAGGTTTCTGCAACAACTCATGTAGTTGAAGTCATATGATGTTGGTTTATTTAGTTCTGATCTCAGTCTATAACCTGTGTGAAATACAAATGGTGAAGTGACAATAGGGAACAAGCCGCCATTTAGGCATATATGTAATCTTTAATTATAGTTTAATCCTATATTTAGCATTAACACCCAAAATATGATGCGTTCTCTGCTCTTTTATTTTATTTTATTTTTTGAAATTGGGCCTGGGAAACGAAAATATTTCTAAAATGCAAAGCCAAAAATAGACGCAACAAGCTAAGAAGAATCCGGAACAGGACTAAATAATTCCCAGAAAGCTGATGGGAAGAGAAGCATGCATTTTGTCAGAAAGGTTTTGTTTTTGAGAGCATGGAATTTGCAGAGATCTACAGAAGGCTATTCATATACAACACTAATATCAAAATATGGTACTCCCTCTCCTGTTCTAATTATAAGACATAGTTGATTTTTTTGGAGAGATTAAAGAAGCTAATTAAATTATTTTAGAGTATTTTTATTTTTATTATTTTCTTCAAACTAATTAATTTGACTAATAAAATAATATATAATCTAAGAATACACAACATATGAAATGATTAAGTAACTTATTTAGTTTCCTTAATCCCTCTAAAAAAAAGTCAACTTTGTCCTATAATTAAAATCAGAGGTAGTATTCTCCTCAAAAGATAACAACCCCATCTCTACAGTTAAAACAAAGATATACAAGGACTCCTTGTAAGTTGATTTATAAATATGTGAGGAATTTTGTCTAGTAAAGTACAAAATTGTTTTTCTTAAGCTAAACCAAACATTCCAACCCATTGAGATTGCTGAAGTTTGAGATTGACTATCATAGTGACAGTGGTGGATCTTGAGATAAAGATTTGAGGGGGCTAAATGTATATTTATTGACTAATTAAGAAAAAAAATTATTTGAGGGGGCTAAATATATAAATTTTTAAGACAAATGTAAACATTTTTTTGACTAAATATATAAAAAAAATCCTATTTTCATTAAATTTTTTTCACAAATTTTTTTTTGGGGGCAGCCACCTGTCTCAATAAAGCTCCGCCATTGCATAGTGAGAAGGTTCAGCTTTCACTGAATTGAGATTGCTGCCTTGATCTTGTCCTCCTCCTTGAGAAGAGCCTGTCCTCCTTCTTTTTTACTTTTTACCCTTTAATTTCTTTCTTTTAGCTTATCTTGTCTTCTTTATTTTTCACTTCTACTTTTTCTTCCACCTTACCCTGTCTTCTTTGTCAGCAGATACTTTTCATATTAACTGACAGTTATTGTAAGATATTTATACCTACTAAAAGGCTCTTCATAATCTTTTTCTATCATTTCTCTGTCGGTACAATAATTATATTTATTGTTGACATAATATGATAATACTTGACATATTCTTCTTTTAATATTATTAGGATTATCCATCTTATTCATTTTTATCTTGTCATACCATTATAGGAAAAACTTTACTTGTTTACTTACACCCTCCTTATTGAGTATATATAAGTCGTTGGGCCCCTAAAGTAGACTCATTCGGCTTCATCAGAAGTTATGGTTCTGTTCATCTCTTGGAACATTATGTTGTAATCTTAGCCTCTAATAGTTGATACTTGCTATTTGAACTCTTTATCATCTTCAATATCTTTTTTTGTTTTTATATCAACAAAAAGATATATATATATATATATATATATATATATATATATCTTTTTCTGTTTTTTGGATCATAGTCAAGGGGCTTCTTGGTGGTTCCTAATCTTATCAGATTTATTGGTAGATAAACTTTACCTAGAGTTATTTTGGCTATGATGGAACATACAACATCTAATAAATACTTATTATTGGGTTACTATTCTGAAATAGTGTTTTACAGCATCTCTAGTAGACTCAAGTAATTCTAAGATTTCTTCCATACAAGGCGTGGGATGAGTGGTCAAAATTAGGCCATATCCATATAAGGTTTTTACAAGATTGGGTGATGTTATTGGATATATGATGGCTTTATTGAAGACATAATGAGAGACATATTTGCTAGTTCTATTGGCTAAAAATAAATGGTTTAATATGTGAATAAGGAGCCTCAAAAGCTTGTATTGTTGTGATATTTCAACGGAGGCTTCATCAGAGAAGGTTTGTTAGGTTGTAGGTCTTTCTTGAGTTTTTTCTAGGCTTGTTGAGTTTTTATTATTTCTAATAAGGACACAATTCATGGTTGGGCATGATTTTATGATATTTGGCTTTCTTTTGTTTGTACTTGTATATTCCTTGATATTGGTCTTTCGATAGCTTCTATCTTCTTGAACAATTCTCCAACTCGTGAATATATATTTACAATAGAACTTAACAAGTTTTGAATACTCTTATTTATTTGACTACTTAAAAGATTCATATTCATCTTGATAATATTGATCTTTAATATTACTTACTCTAGAGCCAGTGATTCTTTGGAAGAATCATCGTTATTAGTCATTCTTTTACCTGTTTCCATATGCTCAAATAATTAACAATCAGATTATTCTACCCTTTCATATGCTCAATATTATAATCATAATAAGATAAATCACTTTAACACGTAGTTAACATTTTATTGCTTAATTTATTTATTCTAATTCCCTTACATAACCAATGTTTTACTTATGTATTATTAGTTCTCATCGTGAATCTTGTATTAACTATAAATAATTTAAATTTTTCTACTATTTATACTATTGCTAAAAGCCTTTTCATTTAGAATGGTATTTACTTCGGGCTTTATTACCTTTTTCACTTACATATCTTGTTATTTTTTCTCTTAGCCTCCTTCTTCATCTTCATGATATAATGTCGCTCCTCAATAGTTTTCCAAAGCATTTGTATATATCATCTGTTCTACATTATTATTCATTGGGATAGTCAACTTAGCTAAATCTTGGTATAACTGTTTTATTCGATTTACTATTTTTTGGGCTTCTTTATTCCATATCTATTTAGTCTTTTCTTCTACTAATTTAGATATTTTTACACTTAATTTAAATTAGGTATATAATTTCTTGCTTGATTTATTAGTCCTAAGAAAGATTGTAAATCTTTTTTTTATTATTTATTTATGGGAATTCTAAGCTTTTATACTTATATGTTTTTGTAACACTACTACATTTGAAGATATATATTATCCGAAGAAGGGGAATCTTACTTTTCTTAATGCAGCCCTCTTTAGTGATATATTTAATTGTTTTTGTTCTATTAATGTTACAAATTGTTTTAAATGATTTCCATGTTCTTCTACATTTTTTGAGAATATTAATATATCATCAATATATATTACTGCAAAATCCTTTATTGACAATAAAAATTTTGATACATATTCTTAAAATATACTTGAACTATTAGAAGATTCCGCTGACTATACATTTCATTCATATAATTTTTCAGAAGCGCTAAAAGAAGTATATTTCTTACTTTCTTCTTCTAATTTTATTTGGAAATATCCTGATTTACAATAAATTTAGTAAATATTGTTTTTCCTCTAATTATATTCAACAAAAAGTCTATTTTAGGAATATGATATCTGTTTCTTATTGCTGAGTTATTCAATTTTTTTTTTTTAGTTTATTACCATTCTTGATTTTCCTTTTTTTTCTTCACTGTGTTTCATTACTCTCATAGCTGGTTATGAATATTCTGATATGTTTTCTCTGATTAAATTATATTGTTTCAATTAATTAATATGCATAACAAATTCTCTTTTATCTTGTTCAATCCATGCAGGGATAAGGTTTACAGTTTATTCTTTTACTATAATATTTTAGTTCTATTTTTGCTAATGATTTTTACTTTTTCCAATGAATTAATGGATTATCACTATAAGTATGAAAAAGTTTTTGTTCTATTGTTTTTACTTCTATAATGGCTAAAGTTGCTAACATGTATTTCTATTGGTTTATTATTCTACAGATATTGTACTTCATTGTTATTTTTTTTCTTTTAAAATATTTCATATTTTCTTCTATAAGGTTTGATTATTCTTATTTTTCATGCTTCATGTTTACAGGGGTGTGGTTAATACTAAGACTTTATATACTATATGTATTAGATAATATTATTCAAGAAAATTTAATACTAATATTACATCATATGATGATTCATTATAATGATTTAATCCTTGTATCAATAATTCATATTCTCCTATTTGTACCATTATATTTTTTTGCTTACAATTCTATCATATGTATTTCTTTTCCTACATTTTCCATTCTTAATATTTTAGTTTTCTTCTTCCATAATTATGGTGGTTAAACATTATATTTTTTTCTACAGTTATATTTGCTCCAGTATCTATAAGTGAATGAAATTTTTGAGATCTATATTTTTTTATAATTGAGTTTAACTAATATATCGTATGAGGGTCTCATTTAATTTTTGAAATTATTATTGTTTGACCTTAAATATTATTCTGTCTTCCTGTATTCTATAAGGTCTTACCTGTTGCAGAAAATCTTTTGGTAATATTATTTTATATATTTTTATTATTATCTTCTACCCATAATTTAATATCTATTACATCTCTTTTGTTAAATCTTAAAATAGAATTTTTTTTAGTTCCTTCTTCTGTTATATCTAAATTACTTTCAGTATAATTTAATTCAATAGAACTTTTTTCTTTATCTTTATCTATTAATTCTATTACTTCTACCCATATTGCATCTTTCTTAACTTATAGTCTTATGTGATTACTAAATTGAGTTAAACCTATTTGGCATGTTTTTGGTCTTGTCCATGCTAAGTTCAAATTTATTGATATTTTCACTAATAAATTTCTTTGATAATTATCTTCTGTATTACGCCTTAAACTTAAAGTTCTAGATAATAATCTTCTTGTTATTGGTCGAGGATAATCTATACTATGTCTTTGTGGATTTATATTTATACTTAAGGTTGATATTGATGGTGTATTTATTCTTAATAATCTTTGTCCTATATTGTTATTATTAGTCTCTATTCTTCTTGTAGTAGTTTCATAATAGTTTATTGTATTATATAATTCTATCTGTAATTATTGTGGAATAATTATATTAGTAGGATCTAATGGAACTTTTTGTAGTACTAGCATGAAATATTTATCTATAGTTACTTTTTAATGAGACTTTTATTATATTTTATGGTCATTAGTAAATACTAATCCAACCATAAATATTATTCTTATTGTTCTTGCTCTTGGTAAATGACCTTACTCCTCCTAATTTATAATATATTATTATGAATTTATTCATATATTCACCTGCTCTAGATATTGCAAAATTCATATTTAATGTGAACTTTAATTTTTTATATACCCCTCTGGTTCTAATTATAAAACATATTTAACCAATTTTAGAAAAATTAAGGAGATGAGTTAAATTAGTTAATTTTACTCATTTTTCTAAAATATCCTTATATACATTTAAAATGACATAAGTAAAAGTTAATCAACAACTTTGCCACATATCTCTCCGATCAATTTTCCTTTTCACATGTTTTCTAATTGAAATAATTGTCTTGCTAGATATACATATATGTGTATATATATGTATACATATAGATTTATCATGCACACACACACATACAGACACACACACAACCATGTATCTACCTATAGAGGTATATATATTGATACACACAAACATAGATAACATACATACATACATACATACATATATATATACACAGACGCGTATATATAGACACACACACATGTTTATAGACATACACATGTGTGTGTATTGCAAATTTGTAACCCATATACATATATATTTACCAAAAACCAAACACACTTGAGATAATAAAATAAGGGTATTTTAGGAAGAAATTGACAAAAACTAAAAAGTTGTCCTATAATTAAGACTAAAATCAACCCTCAAATGTTGTCTTATAATTACGATTGAAGGGAGTATTAAAGCTCCTGTTAATATTTCTAATATATTATCTTGTACATTACTTACTATTCTTCTATCTTTTATTAATAATTCTATACGGGAATCTATTCCTTCTTTAAAATAAGCTTTTACTAATCATTGAACCCCTGCGATATATATTTTTGTGACTTTATCTTTAAATGATAATTTAGATACTTCGTTTTCCACTAATGTTTTGCTTATTAGTGGTATCATTAATATTCCTTCTATTAAATTCGATTTTATATGATATTTCTTTTCTAATACTACCAAGAACTTTTTTTTACGTTTCTTTGATTTTAGTACTCTACTTACCCTTATTCATAAAATTCTCATTTTTTATTTCTTCTGGTTTGATATCTAATTTTATATTTTATTGTATTTTTTTTAATTAAACATTTTTTTTTGTTTATGTTATTTCTTTTGAAACATTCCTATATTCTTCAAATTCATCATATTCTGTTATTACTTCATCATCTACTACATTCCTCAAATAAAATCGTCTTCTTCAATATATGAGTATTTAGGTTCACAATGTGAAAATCATTTTTTTTTAAATTTACATATTTCTATTTTTTAACTATCTATTTCACTATATATAGCTTCATTGAATTCTAAAGGTTCTAGATTATATTCATAAGCTTATTCTAATATATTCATTATTTTTTTATTTTTTGGTTCTAGACAATTAGTAGATATATGACCAATTTTTCCACAACTATAAAATTTACATTTCATTGGTTTTTTGTTATAATTTATTTTATTTTTCCCTTCTTAAAATATTTTCTAGGCTTATATTTCAATAAATTTTGTAGGATATTTTTTAAAATTATATTAAGTTTTACCTTTCCTTCTTCTTTTTATTTTTTCTGGCTTACGTCCTCATCTAGAGATGGCTTTAATTCTCCACATTTTAATATCATTTTATTGGTTTTATAATACTTTGTATTTCTCCTGGCTTGTTTACATTTATGTGATAAATATTCTTTTTGAAAATATTCTCTTCTCCCCATAGTATCAATAAATGGTATTAAATCATTTCTTTGTCTATAATCTTCAATATAATTTCCGATATTAGTCTTGGCAATTTTCTACAAAACATTTCCATATAAAACCTTTGTAATTCATAAGTTTGTAATCTTGATTCATATTATTATTTTTTTTATATTCACCAATATATTGGTTCAAATATTTAGGATTTAGAGAACATATTTCTATCTGATGCAATTTTGTAGTAGTTTTTTCTATTTTTGTTGTTTCATTTGCTCCTACATTTCTTTCTATAAATTCATTTCTTAATAATTGTTCATATTGACTTATTAATAATGCATAGAATTCTTTCTTATTTTGATATGGCCGTGTGTTACTCACTATATTAGTCTCAATATTTCTTCATATTAATGCTATTAATTGGATTATTTTGTCCATTCTTCTAATCTTTTTTATTATCTAATTTATGTATAAATCTAGCAATATTCCTAAATTTAGTATTTGTCTAGTTTCATAGTGTTCAATAGGTGTTGGTATAAATCCTGAATTACTAGATGTTTTAAATATTGTTTCAAATGATATAAGTGTATAACTGGTAATCTTAATGGTTCTTAGTGACATATATTATTTACTTCTCCTTCTTCTTGTCTACTTATTTCATTAATTATTGTCCTTGCCGAAGAATTATTTATATTATATTCTTGACTATTTTTAGTTGGAACATTAAATTTTTTTTGATTATTTGTTTATTGTCCTTGTTGCATATTTATTTGTGCTTTTGAATTTCCTATAGTTGTAGATATGCAAATCTCCTTATTTCTTCTAAGTTCTCCTTTTCTTCTTGTCCCATAATTTCTTCTATTTTATCTTCATTCAATTCTTCTAATTCATCTAATGCATTCATCATATTTATGGAGGTTTTATTTTTTTTTTCTTACTGGAGATTTTAGTATTATGAATAAATCATTAGTTTCTAATCCTATATGACAATTGACAAGCTATTTCTAATATTTAATTAGTTTCCTTTTGAGTTGCTTCTTTTGCTTCATTTTGGGGAAATTATAATAAAAGACCTAAGAAAAATAATATTTATTAAGAATGATGATAATAATTATTTTGAAGGACCGGGATTAAAATATTAACATAGAAAGACTAAATTGCTCTAAGTCAGATTTCCTATCTTTTCTCAAACAGAATCTAAAATGGTTTTTTCTTACATTAGAATCTTGGTAGGCGATCTCGTAAATCCTCAGTAAGTGCTCATAGAGCCCGGGGCCGTGCCCTGACCTTAGTAGGGGACTGGTGTCGAATCCTTCCAAAACTTTTTTCAAAAAAATAAAAAGAATCTTGAGTACGTGATTGATGGATAACAATGAATAGAGACAAATTCAAATAACTTCCTTTTGTTTTGATTACATAAATAGAAGAGGATAGTTGAAAACCCTCCGCGAGACCCTATGCTTCCTTGGCTAAATGATCACGGCTAAGTTAGCGTCTTTACTATACCAAACATGTCTCCCGATCAATTAACACCCAAATGCAAGAGACACTAAAATAGTCTGTCATTTAATAACTATCATTTCGTAACAATCATGATTTTACTATCATTAGCTCTATATGAAATAGAGACGATCAATTGAATAGTAACTTTGCTTGATCTCAGTTACGATCAATTTTTTGGCGAGTTACGTCATTTACAAGGCAATCAACTATCGTTCATCACCTCGGTATGTCTCATTCTTGAATCACCAGCAAAGTTATCCATATACTCTCTCTGGTCCTTATTATAAGGCACCAACTACCTAAATTTTTTTGTCCTTTTTATAAGGCACCAACTACATTTAACTAACTTATTTATTACTGTTTCCTATTATATGCCCTTACTTTAACAAACTTTTTTAAATCTATCTCATTAAAGTAGGGATAAAGTTGGAAACTTTTATTAATTTTAGGCTAATTAATGACTTAACTTCCATTTTCTTGGTTTGTGAGAAAAGATAGTTGATGCCTTATAATAAGGACCAGAGGGAGTATTAATTAGGATCCGGCTTTGGTCGTTTTACATTACCATCTGCTTCCGTCCTTTTCATTCAAACGCAGCGTTTTGGTGCAAAATGCAATCAGTCTTTTTTTTTCCCAGTTTTCACTATCTTGAAATATCTTTTTAATATGCTAAAACAATTTGTCAAGATTATGAAGTATTTTTTCAGTATTTTGAAATATCTTTTCAGTTTTAGTTAGTATCATAAAATATCTTTTTAATACGAATCAGTACCCTGAAATATTTTTCCAAGGTACTGAATGATTTTGAAAAAAATATTTCAGCGTAGTGATGGATACTGAAAAGATATTTTAGGATACTGAATGATACTAAAAAAAATACTTCATGATCTTGAAAAAATATTTCAAGTACTGACTGGTACTAAAAAGATACTTCAGGATGTGAAAGCTGTTAAGAAAACAAAGGAAGTGGGTGTATTTTGCCCACAACGCAGCCATTTGAATGTAAAGGACGACAACGGATGGTAATGTAAAAGGACCATAGCTGGATCCTCTCAATTAACCTGCTCAACCATTATTAGTTGTAGTGATAAAGTTAAGGTTGCAAGAGGGTTTGGAGATAACACATAGGTAATTTAATCTTTCTATTTAATGTTTTAATTTCTGATTCTTCAAAATAATTACCATTTTTATAGTTATTCTTAATAAATATTATTTTTCTTAGGTAATTTATTACAATTTTCCCTCTCATTTTCTTGGTAAGACTATTTGTCGAATTCTTTCTTATTGTCTTTTTAGATCTATTCCGTATTTCTTCAAATATGGTTCATAAGTTTTTATTAATAACTTATTGTCCTTTATGAATCCCTTATATTATAATTTTAGTTTGTCTCATGTTCTCATCTAGTGTTTGAGATTTTATTTTTTGTTTAGTTGTTTCGTTATCTTGTTCTAATATTTTCATCATGTTGTGCGTGATTTTGAATTGGTTCTCTTTTCTGTTCTATCTGTAAGGTTTTATGATTTGTTTAATATTTCCCTTTATATAAGCTAATTCATTTGTATTATTTCTCATTCCTGTCTTTATATCATATTTTTTTTTTTGTTCTAGTGGTTTTGTTAATTCCAATAATCTTTCTAGTCTATGTTTGGGCTGTTCTTTTGCTGTAATTAATTTTGCATCCTCAAGTCATTTTTCTATTATATCTTCTTATGCATATGCTTTTAATAAATCTTCAATATTTATATTTATACAAAATCCGAATTGTTTTGTTAGATACATATTTGTCCAATTTACTTGATTATAAGTACTATCTCCATTAGGGGTGGGAATAGGCCAAGGGCCTGACATGCCTTATTCCAAGCTTGGTTAGGCTAAAAGACCAAGCTAAGACCTTTTTCCAGGCTTGTCTTGCTTAACAAGCCAGACCTAGACCTATTAATAAGTCCGTTAGGCCTATCAGGCTGGCATGTTATGAGGGTGAAATTCTAATTACTCCCCCTCCATCTTATGTAAGTAGGTCTATTTTTGGCCTGTTTAAAGTATACATGTTTTCAGCCTATTTGAAGCATGTCTATTTTTTGCTTGTTCAGTTGTTTGAAGTATGTTTATTTTGAGGTGAGGCTTGTTAGGCTTTTTAAAGCTACATGCCTCCTTAATAGGCCACATGCTAGGCCAAGCTTGTATACAGGCTAGGCTCAGGCCCAAAAAAAAGCCTATAATAGGCTACAGGTCAAACTTAGGTCACTTTGCTTCTTAACAGGCTTGGCCTATGAAGAGTGAAGCCTGACCGAACTTGTTTCCACTCCTAATCTCCATATCCTTTCAAGATAAATGGAGAAAACACACATGTATTTCCTTTTTTTATCGGGCGGCACATATGAACTTTCTAAAAGTGTATTACATTCTATACAATATATTCTAGGTTCTACTGTTTTTATTGTATCCATTAGCAAGATGGGGTAGCTTGTACCCTTCTGACTTCAAAGACCAATAATTTGAGTCACATGTTCATAGGAATAAAGAGATGGAAACATGAGCCGATGCGTGTGCAAGTATGCATCCCATAATGCTAAGTAGTGATTAATTGCAGCGTCGCTAGGGAGTAGCAGTGTCAAAGAAGCTCCAAATCGAATCAAAGGCAACGGTTTTAGCATGTGAGTCACTCTCAACACCTCCTCCGATGATGGGGACAGGGAGGTTGAAGGTGGGACCAAACAAAAAAAAGTTAACACCTTTTACAATAACCGACAGAGTTGTTATGTTTACCCCAGTACTAAAAAGAGATGAAGGGAAATTGTATATCAGTTAATTCGGAATAAACATGATGTTGATAAATATTATATAAAAGAAACTACAAGAGAACCTAGATGAAAAATAGAAGAAAACTACTGGAGTCAGTATTGCGTATCCATTAAGTAGTGGAAATAACGGTAGATCTGATATATAAAGATAATAATATGCATTTAGGGACCTAATTGTAAACTAGATAGTTAGTAGGGAAATTAGTCATAAATCATAAACTAGAATTAGTTAGGACTTGAAGGAGGCTATAGTGTTATAAATAGCCTATCCTCTCATTGTACATTTAGATTTTCAGATTTGATATGGCTTTGCAATAATAGAATTGTGAGAGCCTAGGAGTTCTCTTCTCTATCTCTCTTCTAGTCTCTTCTTCTTCTTGATCTCTAATCCCTTCTTCTATTTTTTCTAAACCTAAATACCTAAATACATAACAGTGGTATCAGAGGTTACGATTTTCCGCCTTCTTCTGCTGTTCTGTTCTTTGTTCCTTCTGTTTTGTGCGTCTGTTCTGTTTCAATTTTGGTTCTACACGTCTGTTCTGCTGTCTTCGTTTTGACAGTGGACCAAAAGAAAAAAAAGGAGAAACATGATTTGGATTCTGTCTGCCATTGCAACAAGAATTTGAATCTGCAGCTGTATACAAGGAATTGAGTTCTGGTTCTGGGGTGAATGTCGGTACAATCAGCAGTGCATCAGAACAAGATTCAATAAGAACTCAATTGCTCATCAAGAAAGCTTCAAGAAAACCATCAAGAGATAGTGGCTGGGTTTTGTGGCTGATCTTGAATTCAATCTTGCATTCTGGGTTTGTTTCTTCTGTTTTCTTGGTCTGTCATCTTCAATTCTTGGTTTCTGTATCTCTCTGTTTTGGTTCTTTTTTCAAGACTGGTTCTGTTTTTCTGGTTCGATTATGTTTCTGGGATGGTTTCTGGTTCTGCCAGCCATTAAAACAACAAGAAACCATCAAGACACCACCAACAAGTTATGTGCTTCTTCATTTCCAGTTCTGTTCTTCTGTTTTTCTGATTGTCCAGAAACATGGTTTCCTCTTCATTCCTAGCATTCCATCGCAGCCAGTGGTGGCCTCGCCAGCGTGGCAATGTGAAGGAGTATAATGAAGTTTTTGATGAAGATGTCAAAAGATCACATCTTCAACTCTATATGTTAGAAGAGTACCTTGCTGAAGCATATGTGGGTGGATTGAAAGATGAACTCCGTGACTCAGTCGAATTCTTTCAACCAAAAACCATCTGTGAGGCTCGTTCTATCGCTTGATTGGAAGAATTATACTTGCAATGGCAAGCCAGGGAAGCGGAGTAAGCAAGAAAAGAGTTGGAATATCAATTTTTCAAGAATGATCCCCAAGAAGCTTATGAGGCCCAAGAAGGTGGTGGGTCTTGTTTAGATTCCACCAACGAATGTATCGAAGAACAAGAAACTTACGAGGCCCAAGAAGGTGGTAGGTCTTGTTTAGATTCCACCAATGAATGTACCGAAATAAAAGAAACAAGCGGAGTGTCAAGTTTGGGTTGTGTTCTTCCAATTTCTTCCAAGTGTGATTCTGTATTGGCAAGGAATGATGCAAAAATCACTTCTGCTTGTCCAGAAAAGCATAATACTCAAGAAGTGCACCCTGAAGCTTTGCTGCCACAAGGCTCTTGTGTTTCAGCACCTTCTCTATTTGCTGTTCCCTCTTCATTTCATGAGTCCACACAAATTGAAAGAGTAAAGTGGCAAGCTGAGAACTGTTCTGAACAAAAATCTCTTGTCCTAGGAGCTACGTGGCTGAGCAAAGATCAGGTTGTAAAGTCAAATTTCCTTTCACAGCTGAGATATTTGGAAGATGCATGTGGGTTGTTCATGCTCAATGGCCCAAGTTCATTGCAGCAGTGGGTGAAGTCAGCCAAGCCTATATTCATATATATTCATTGGTCTTGTCATGTTAAACAATCTTGTACAAGAACTCTTCTACAGCTATGGTTCAAGGGAAAGTTGATTGTAATGCTATATGGAAGGTTTTGCTCTCTAGGAGGGAAAGATAAGAAAATGCCTAAAGGGTGAAGGTGCAGCAAAATTAAACACAATCTGAAGGAACAAGCTGCTGTTTCCCAACCTCCGAATCACACATTTCATCACTTACTAGCATAAGTTTTTCAAGAATTTAGAAGCTTATGAAGCTTGTGTTTTGCTGTTTCAGCTTTGTATTTTTCAGGGTCAGTTTTGTGTCAATCATCTTTGAGGACAAGGATGTTTTGGGGGAGGGGTATTGATATATAAAGATAATAATATGCATTTAGGGACCTAATTGTAAGATAAACTTAGGGACCTAATTGTAAACTAGATAGTTAGTAGGGCAATTAGTCATAAATCATAAACTAGAATTAGTTAGGACTTGAAGGAGGCTATAGTGTTATAAATAGCCTATCCTCTCATTGTACATTCAGATTTTCAGATTTGATATGGCTTTGCAATAATAGAATTGTGAGAGCCTAGGAGTTCTCTTCTTTATTTCTCTTCTAGTCGCTTCTTCTTCTTGATCTCTAATCTCTTCTTCCATTCCTAACTAACTAACCTAATTAGTTATTTATAGTTTATATATCAATACCCCCTTCCCCAAGACATCCTTGCCCTCAAGGATGTGAAACAACAAATACACAAACCTAACTCAAAAATACAAATCTGAATCAATCTAAAACATAAATCTTGATGGAGAGTGTCTTGGTTTCCCTTCAACTGTTGTCCCATACCAACAAGAAGAGGAATCTTTTTTTTTTCCTTTTTTTTTCCTTCAGCTATTGTCCCATACCAATAGGAAGAAAAAGTTTTTTTTCTTTTTTCTTTTCACAGAATTTGCTATATCGCTGCCCATTGCTTTCGGATTTCCAAGAACTCAGAATTAATTGATTATATTGGACATGAGAACTAGAAGTAAGTGACGATGATACCATAAACTGAAACTTAGAAACCAGTTGACACTACTACCCAAGACAGAGATGCAGAATCCAGTCGATGAAATCGTATGATGGAGATGAGAAATGAATCCAGACTTTGTCGAGATAATAGAAAAACGAAACCTAGGAACTAGTCGATGAAATCTGAATGTCCGATGATGAAAGTAATTTCCTGTCGACGAGACCGACGTTGCAATAAAGACCCAGACTCGTGTGAAAACAGACGTGGGACCCAGTGTAGAATCTGCCGACAAGATCAAATGGAAAGTTTAGAATCAAAATATTGCCAATGGCTCACCGATGCAGATATTAATGCCGATCATTCACTGCAGACGAGCACCACGGCCTGACGAATTGAGCTGACATTTCTGTCAAGTTCCCAACATTCAGTGCCCAATGGATTCAATCTTCTTGACTGTTCTTGAAGGGTTCTTGCTGCCCAATACTTCAGAACTTAGGCAAAGATGGAATGGAGCCGATTCTAGCCTCAAAATTGATCAGAACAGAACCATTCTTCTTTTTTCTTTTGTTTATTAATCAGACCAGAAGGGGATGAGAACAGAATCACACAAGAGACAGCCAAGGAAGGACTGCTCTGATACCACTGTTATAGAATCATAATTCTATAATGTGAAAGAAGAGGGAAAGAGAGGAATAGAACAGAATTCATAGAAGCAGAACAGACAGGGAGAAGAGAAGAGAGAATCTAGTGATGCTCTTTATTCATTCATCATAAAAGCATAGGATACAATGTAGAGTTGTGTGCCTTATATAGACAATACCTCTAGACCTCCTAATCTCAACTAACTACCATTAGTTACTAACAACTAACCAACTAACTAATCCATTCCTAACTAACTTACCTAATTAGTTATTTATAGTTTATATATCAAGATCTGTGCTATGACTCGCAAACACGAAGTAGGGTTTGATCTATTCCTTTGCCCCATTCAACAAGCTCTAGGTATCTCGACCATTTAGTGTCTTCCTCTGTCGGTTCTTGATCCTCTGTCATTTCCTGATCCACTGAGTTCATAGACAGAGGGTAGTAGGGGCCAGGATTACCAGCATCATCATAGGCCATTAGCTCCCATCCATGAGGTCCCACATAATAAACTAGAATCATATGGACGCCATAGGTCAGTAAGCCTGAATTCATATGTCAGAACTTGAAATGCAAATCTACAATATGGACCATACTATTATTATTATGTAAACTGGAATAATAAAAACAGGTAGCTTGTACCCTACTGATTCAAATGTTCATAAGAATGAAGAGAGGGCAACATGAGTGCGTGTGCAAGCATACATCATCCCAGATTTTTGCCGGGGCTTTTGATTAGGGCGAGTATCAGGGAAGTTTGTATATCAACACCAAATGAAGAGTAAGATAAAATACCTGTGGCAACTCCGTCTATAACCCCATCTTGAAGTGCTGCCCGACAAATTGCCCATCGGCCAAATGATGCAGCTTCAGCAGCTGTCATGTGGCAGTGGAACCTTGTAATGCAAAGAAAACGTTAACAAACTCAATGCTAGAGCAGTAGAGCTATAACTAATGGATAATTAACGAGAAAAGCTTAACTAACCCGGCCCCCATTGTATTGTATGCATATGATGACCCGGATCCAACAACAAAACTGAAGCCGCTCGTACACCCCACTTCCTCATCAATGCCGAAAAGAACAGGACCCTGAAAAAGGATATTCCCTGGTCAGAAAATCAGATTAGCAAGGCAAAATCTATTTAGCACCTAGAACATGTAACTTACATGCACATCCCATCCAGCAATTAAGGCTCCAACCCATTTTTCTTCAGAGTAGAATTTTATCATTTCAACAAAAATTTCTGAAGCTAGGTCCACGGGCATTCTTTGTTTCTTTCTTGCTTCGTATGAACGACACTATAATGAAATTACTTACACCATTATTATATTTAAAAAATATTAAATGACTATAATAGGTAAATTAATTCAAATCATACCATAACCGGGTGCTAGGATGCAGGCAATTAATGGCAAACTCAGTAAACAACGGCCAAGACAGACAAATGTACTGATAGGATTGATACATTACCTGCTTCTAAAGAAGTTTGTCGACATGTTCCCCAATCATTGTGCTTAGCATATATCGATCAATTTCCATAACATTCGATGTTGCGCATAGGTAACAGTTAAAACATAACAAATAATTTTCACCAATGGATGAGATAGGAGTCCTTACTTCTAGTGCTCGCGGGAGAACAAGAAGCTAATATGATCCCCTCCTCACATAGAAAACCAAGAGAGGTAATACCCTTGTGGGACTTCAGCTTCACCATCTGAATAGCTTCTTTCTGGAAGCCGTCAAACAACCAAAAATGAAGAAACAACTATACCTTCTTAAAATGCCAGATGATTCAAACCGTAGCAAAATGTAAACACAAAATCTATCTCCTTTGACGATAACCTCTACAAATCAATTGCAAACTCTTCGCAATGAAGAACTCAAACACAGAATATTCAAATTACAAGCTAATAATGAAATGATTCGAGAACACTAGTGTCACGCTCCATAACTGAAAACCCAACCAAGAAAAAGAGCAAATCGTGTTATTAACGCTATATGTCAACAAACAAGGGAATAAGATGAAAATACTCCACATTACAATATTCTTTCATAATGCCCCGATTTAATCGCTAATGGCCTAATGCACACAGAGGAACTCTATCCTTCTATTACTACCTAGCCACCCACAACCAACCAGTCAAATAGCATTAATCATAGAACGGAAAATATATTTACAAATAAATGACTCAAAGACTAGAGACACAGAACGACAAGATATATTTACAAATAAATGACTCAATCATCATTCATCAATGACGACAACCAAAGGAGAAAAGAGGGGAATAAACACTAACAGTAATCGATGTTAGAATCAAAACAAAATGAATCCAGAAACACAAAGTAAAAAGAAAATAAAATTGAATTAAGAGAAGAAAAGAGGAAAGAATCGGAGGAACCTGTGAGGCTGTGACTGACGGCCGACGAGGAGGGAAGTGAGGAACTGAGGACTGAGGACTGAGACTGAGTTTTTTCCTAGGGCAACGAGAGCTCACGCCGTGCGACTTGCTGCATCTGAAAATTATTGAAGAAGAAGAACCCTAACCCACCCACGCCTCGCCTTCGACAATCGACATTGAGGAGGAGTAGAGGATCGACTGAGTGAAGAGTGAAGACTGGAGGAGTGGTCGAGTGGAGAAGGAGAACCAACGGCGACAGTGAGTGTCTGATTTTTGCTAAAGAGAGTGTCACCTGAATATCTATTGATTCATTAATTGACTTTTTTTTTTTGAGTCACTCCAGAGTTCCAGACGGACCAAACTGGGCTGAGAGGCTGAGTTGGGCTGGTAAGTCCAGACCTCCAACTAAGTAGCCCAACTTTAAGTTTAATTTAAAAAACAAAAATACACACACACACACACACAATAATAGGGCCGGCCCGTGGCCCTACAAAGCCAATTTTGTATATCTCTTATATTTTTTTAGGTCCGACCCATTAAAACAGGCCAACTCTTAAAGGGCCAGGGCCTAAACGGGCTCGACCCGATTTCCCGACTCTAGCTATATTTACAATCCTATGCTCTATGAACAAGGCGTACCGGTTAGAAAGTGGGGACGAGAGATCTGTGTGGGTAGTAGGCGGAAGAGGATGAGATCAAATTAAAGAAATCAAATCCGACAAATCGCACAAATAACACATATGAGGGTTTTGAGGGGAGAGCAGAGTGGGAGTGAGGGTAGAGAGGTCAACAATGATGGACCTTCATTGATGGCACCCCCAAAACTTTGATGTTCAATAATAGAAGACTGGTTCAGTACGTAGTAGGCTGTTGTTCAATAGATATTCATTCATTAAAGCTAATGAGAACATTTGCTCGTGTTACACATAATGTGTGTGTATATATCATCGACCTCGCCTCAACCATATTCACATATAGTTGATGGGATTTATATTTAGATATTCCTCTAATAGATAGCCCAATAATGTAGAGCAAGAACCAGATTCAAAACATTCCAAGCTACCCACTTGAATTCATGCTTCTAAGTTGGAAGGTTACTTGAAGGAGTTCTTTTTTGCAGTTTTCAAAATGGTATTGTTTGCAACTATGAAATATGCAGCTCGAGCCGCTGCAATAATAATCAAACCACAATATATATATATATATATATAGTTAGGCGACGAAAAAAACTAATTGATTATAATTCGTGAGAGTTATGGTAATTATTATTGGGATGGTTGACATAATGAGTAATGCTTATAACCTGTGGAAATGATGAGAGCCTGAGCAGTGTGATTCAGATTGGCCCTTGCCCAAGGCAGCATCCTTACACTAGCCAGCTGTATATATACATATATATCAAACATGAATATTTATATTAGGATTATCATCAGATTTATCTCAAAAATAACAATAATCTCTATTGGAATTGAAAGATAGATTGATTTAAGAAAAGTGAGGATGCAGAAAAATGCAAAAATTTGGCCCTACATTTGATAAAAAATTTCATATAATGTAAAAAAGTATTTTATCTTATACATTTGACCCTCTCAATTTTTTTTTTTTTTATGAATATATATTTGGCCCCCTCAAATATTTCTCGCAAGTTGTTCCCTAGAGGTCAATAAGGTCTTTTGAGCCGAGATTGGGGGATGGGATGCCGATGGAGGCTAGGCGAGTCTTGTTCTACGTTTGTTTGTGTTTGGGTAAGTCCTAGCATGCGATAACTGAGATGGATCATAGTTTGGTGGGTTTCATAGTCAGAACTCTCAAGTCCTTCTTTTTCTTTAGCCCTGACCCTCTCAATTTTATTTTAGACGAAGAAAGTTACTCATTATAGAGAAATCTGACCCAATAATCCTTAATACTTAATAAATAACCTAGTTACAAATTGGAGTAGATTAAGAATGTTAATTAATTAGTTAATATAATATAACTAAATAAGTTAAGTTACTTATCGTATCATATATTATTATATTATATATCAATTTATAAATCAAACAAATTAGTTTGGGGAAAGATGATAAAGATAAATATTTTAAAGTAGTTTGATTAATTTTCTTAATCCCTTTTGGCCCAATTTTTTTTATTCTGTATAAAAAATTCAACTACGTCTTATATTTAAGACAGAAGATAGTTTATTCTGTAAAAAACTTTCTAACCATATTTTTTTTAGTTGTTGTGGAAAATTAATAGGGTAAATTTGGGAAAAAATGGATAAAAGTGAGAATTTATTTTATATTGATGATCAACATCAATTCCCAAATTAGATCATACAATAAGGATAGTAAGAACTAAGGAGTAATAGAATTACGGTTAAGGTGCAAAAGTACATTTTTCCCTTAGATATGCCCAACATCAAAATATTTTTTTAAAATGCAAAAATAACCATGTGTTTTCAAAAGTACTAACGGGTGTGTGACGCATTTTAGAAAAAACAATGTGATTTCTTATACATTAACTTTTTCTTATAATTAGTTAATTATATAAAAATATATATTTCTTCGATTCAATTGGGGAAGCAATTATCGTGTTCACTAGGAGATGAAATTATACTTATATGATCCAAATCTCTCATGGCAACGACGATCATCTTCATGCTTGATACAGAAACCAGGAAAAAATAATGCCACCGAAACTAATACGGATTAGTAAATGGTTGGATGCCATTTTCTCATCTCAGGGCATAACAATGCTGCAAAACACATTTAATTTCAACGCTTCGATTACGTCACGTACAGCTTTAGCAATAATCCGATGGGAAATTCTTCCAAGCCGCATAAATATACCACGTGCTTGTAAATAAGGGATGAAACATGATGAAGAGAAATTGAATATCAGTTAATTGGGAATAAACATGATGTTGATAAATAATATAAAAGAAACTACAAGAGAACCTCGATGAAAAATAGAAGAAAACTACTAGTCAGTATTGCATATCTATTAAGTACTGGAAATAACAGTAGATCTGTGCTATGACTTGCAAAGAATACGTAGGGTTGTTTTATCTATTGCTCTGTGAGATTCAAGACGCGCTAGGTACCTCGACCATTTAGTGTCTTCCTCTGTCATTTCTTGATCCACTGAGTTCATAGAGAGAGGGTGGTAAGGGCCAGGATTCCCAGCATCATCATAGGCCATTAGCTCCCATCCATGATCGAGGTCCCACATAATAAACTAGAATCATATGCACGCCATAGGTCAGTTAGCCTGAATTCATATGTCAGAACTTGAAATGCAAATCTAAAATATGGGCCATACTACTATTATTATGTTAGGGAAGTTTGCATATCAAGACCAAATGAAGAGTAAGATAAAATACCCATGGCAATTCCGTATGCAACCCCATCTTGAAATGCTGCCCGACGAATTGCCCATCGGCCAAATGATGCAGCTTCATCAGCTATCATGTGGCAGTGGAACCTAGTAATGCAAAGAAAACGTCAACAAACTCAATGCCAGAGCTATAACTAATGGATAATTCATGAGAAAAGCTTAACTAACTTCATCCTAGACTATATAATTAATTAGGATCTAGTTTAATTGATTGTTTTCACCACAAAAGCAACTTCCTAATTTATAATATATTATTATGGATTTATTCATATGTTCATTTGCTCTAGATATTGTAAAATTCGTATTTAATGTGACCTTTAATTTTTGATATATTTAATTTCTCGCTAATATTGCTAATACTTGTACACTACTTACTATTCTTCCATCTGTTATTAATAATTCTATTGGGGAATCTATTGCTTCTTTAAAATAAGCCTTCACTAATAAATGAACCCCTGCAATATATATTTTTGTGACTTCATCTTTAAATAATAATTTATATATTTCATTTTCTATTAATATTTTTTTATTAGTGGTGTTCTTAATACTCCTTCTATTAAAGTCGATTCCATAGGATGTTTCTTTTCTAATACTACACAAGAATTTTTTTTCATTTTTCTTTGATTTTAGTATTCTACTTACCTTATTCATAAAATTCTCATTTTTTATATCTTCTGGTTTCATATATAATTTTATATTGTATTTTTTTATTAAATATTATTTTTCTTTCTCTTATTCATTCGGAAGCATTCCTATATTCTTCAAATTCATCATATTCTATATTACTGGATCCTTCTCCATCATTTACTACATTCATCGTATAAAATTGACATTCTTCTTCAATAGATGATGAGTATTCAAATTCACAATATGAGAAATCACTTATATTTTTTAATATATATATTTCTATTTTCAAACTATCTATTTCACTATATATAGCTTCATCAAATTCTAAAGGTTCTAGATTATATTCATAAGGTTGTTCTAATATAGTCATTCTTTTTTTTTTTTTTGGTTCTAGACAATTATTAGATATATGACCAATTTTTACACAATTATAACAGTTACATTTTATTGATTTTTTGATATATTTATTTTATTTTCCCTTCCTTTAAATATTTTTTGGGCTTATATTTCCGATAAAATTTTTCTTTAGGATAGCTTTTAAAATTATATTTAGTTTTACCTTTCTTTATTTTTTTTTATTTTTCTGGTTTACATCCCCATCTATGAGGTGTCTCTGATTCTCCATATTTTAATATCATTTTATTGGTTTTATAATGCTTTTATATTTCTCTAGGCTTGTTTACATTTATTCGATAAATATTCTTTTAGAAAATCTTCTCTTCTCCCCATAGTATTGATAAATGGTATTAAATCATTGTGTCAACAAGCTTTATTATAATCTTCTATTATAGTTTCTAATATTAGTCTTGGCAATTTTCTATAAAATAATTCCATATAAAATCCTTGTAATTCATAAGTTTGTAATCTTGATTCATAATAATATTTGTGTATATTCACACATATACTAGTTCAATATTTAGGATATAGAGAACATATTTCTATTTCGATGCAATTTTGTAATACTTTCCTCTACTTTTGTTGTTTCATTTGCTCCTACATTTCTTCCTATAAATTCATTTTCTTAATAATTGTGCATACTGTCTTATTAATAATGCATAGAATTCTTTCCTATTTTGATATGGTTCTGTTATTGTTCTTACTTGTTCTCCGAATTTATGTGTTTTACTCTTCCACCAATTTTGTACATTTCTTATAAAACTTGCTCCTACTAACAGGCTATATTAGTGTCAATATTTCTTCCTATTAATAATGCATAGAATTCTTTCCTATTTTGATATGGTTCTGTTATTGTTCTTACTTGTTCTCTGAATTCATGTGTTTTACTCTTCCACCAATTTTGTGCATTTCCAATAAAACTTTCTTCTACTAACATATTGCCTATATGAGTCTCAATATTTCTTCCTATTAATGCTATTAATTGGGATTTTTTTTCATTCATCTGATTTTTTTTTCATTACCTAAATTACAGTATAAATCTAGTCATATTCAAGAATTTGGTATTTGTCTAATTTCATATAGTTCCATAGGTGTTGGGATAAATCCTGAATTACTAAATGTTTTAAATATTGTTTCAAATGGTACATGGTTCTTCATGATGTAAATTATTTACTCTTGCCTCTTCTTCTCTACTTAGTCCATTAATCACTGTACTAGGCGAAGCATTATTTATATTATATTCTTGATTGTTTATACTTGGAACATTAAAATTTTGTCGATTACTTATTTCTTATCCTTGTTTCATACTTAATTGTGCTTTTGAATTTCGTATAGTTGTAATATATGCAAATTCTCTTCTTATTTCTTCTAAATTCTTATTTTCTTCTTGTCCCATAATTTCTTCTATTTCATCTTCATGCAATTCTTCTAATGCATTCATCATATTTATGAAGGTTTTATTTTTATTCTGTTCTTCTCCTACTAGAGATTTTAGTATTCTAAATAAATCGTCAGTTTCTGATCCTATATAACAGGCTATTCTAATATATAATTATTTTCCTTTTGAGTAACTTCTTTTGTTTCTTTTGTTTGGTAAACTATTTGTCTAGTTCTTTCTTATCGTCTTTTCAAATCTATTTTCCATAGTTCTTCATATATAGTTCATAATTATTTATTAATAACTTCTTGCCTTTATGAATCTCTTATGCCATAATTCTTATTTATCTCATGTTCTCATCTACTGTTTGAGATTTTATTTGTTGTTTAGTTGTTTCATTTTCTTGTTCTAATATTTTTATCATGTTTATTTATGAGCGATTTTGAATTGGTTCTATTTTCTTTTCTATCCCTAAAGTTTTAATTATTTGTTTAATATTTCCCTTTATATAAGCTGATTCATTTGTATTATTCACTACTACTACAAAAAAAAAAGAAGCTTTTTTATGTCCATTCCCCCCCCCTTTTCTACGTCTATTTTTGGATGCCTGTTGAGAGATGTAGAAAGTCAAACTTAAAGTATATACAGTGACCAGACGATGAGACTTGGTGAGCGCTTGTAGGCAAAGGCGTAACGATTAGAATCTTATAGGAATTTTTGCACCAAGATGTGGCTTTAATATTTCCACTAGTTCATCACTCTCTATTGTGATTAATGTAGAAGGAATTCATAAGATCCAAATATAAAAAAGGAAGAAAAAATTATATTGTTGTTATAAGGATAGATGTGCAAATAAGTATTGTCCTATAAAAAAGACAAAACCAACAACCAAAAACAAGAAGAAAAAATAAACAAAGGAAAAAGAAAGTAAAATCTAAACTAAACTAACTGGAATAAACAAAACCGAAACCTGACCTACACCCACCTTCAATTTTTTTAACTAAAGGGGCAATTCTAGTCTTTTAACAACATTCATACATATCTAATGACGCCTCGCAACTTGAATAAAAATTTGTTAAAAGTGTAAACCTGAATTTAAATTTTGCTTTTTGGGCTCCAGTACTGAAGAGATAAAAAGAAATTGAATATCAGTTAATTAGGAAAAACATGAGTATTATAAAAGAAACAAGAGAACCTAGCTGAAAAATAAAAGAAAACTACTGGAGTCAGTATTGCGTATCCATTAAGTACTGGAAATAATGGTATATCTGTGCTATGATTTGCAAAGAATACGTAGGGTTTTATCTATTGCTCTGTGAGATTCAAGAATCCTTAGGTATCGCGACCATTTAGCGTCTTCCTCTGCCGCTTCGGCTTCTTGATCCTCTGTCATTTCTTGATCCACTGACTTCATAGAGAGAGGGTAGTAAGGGCCAGGATTCCCAGCATCATCATAGGCCATTAGCTCCCATCCATGAGGTCCCACATAATAAACTAGAATCATATGGACGACATAGGTCAGTAAGGCTGAATTCATATGTCAGAACATGAAATGCAAATCTACAATATGGGCCATACTACTATTATTGTGTAAACTGGAATAACAAAAACTGGTAGCTTGTACCCTACTGATTTCAAAGACTACTAATTCCAGTCACATGTTTATAAGAATATATAAAGAGAGGGAGATATGAGCTGGAGCACGCAAGATAAAATACCCGTGGCAACTCCGTCTGCAACCCCATCTTGAAGTGCTGCCTGACGAATTGCCCATCGGGCAAATGATGCAGCTTCATCAGCTATCATGTCGTAGTGGAACCTAGTAATGCAAGGAAAACATCAACAAACTCAATGCTAGAGCTATAACTAATGGATAATTCATGAGAAAAGCTTAACTAACCCGGCCTCCATTGTATTGTCTGCAAATGATGACCCGGATCCAACAGCATAACCGTAGCATTGAGTAAATCACACTTCATCGTCAATGCAGAAAAGAACAGGACCCTGAAAAAAGATATTCCCTGGTTAGAAAATCAGATTAGCAAGGCAAAGCCTATTTAGCGCCTAGAACATGTAACTTACATGCACATCCCATCCAGCAATTAAGGCTCCAACCAAATTATCTTCAGAGTAGGAGCTTATCATAGCTGCAAAAATGTCTGAAGCTATGTCCACGGGCATTCTTTCTTTCTTTCTTGATTCGTATGAACGGCACTAAAATCAAATTACTTACACCATTATTATATTTTAAAAAATATTAAATGACGATAGTTGGTAAATTAAGTCAAATCATACCAAAACCGGATGCTAGGATGCATGTAGGCAGTTAATGGAAAACTCAGTAAACAAAGGGCAAACAGACAAATATACTAAAATTATGATAGGATTGCATACGTTACCTGTTTCCAAAGGAGTTTGTCTGCAAGTTCCCCGACCATTGTGCTAAGCATATATCGATCAATTTCCATAACATTCGATGCTGCGGATAGGTACTATAATAGTTAAAACATAACAAATAATTTTCACCAATGGATGGGATAAGAGTCCTTACTGTTGGAAATTATGCCCTAGGGCTAATCATTATATAACTAAAACTAATTGAGATATCGTATTTTATATTTGATTTATGAAGGTAAATCAATTATATATCTAATTAGTTAGATTTATATCTTTTCTCATATTTAATTTATAAAGATAAATTAAATCTGTAGGCTTTTAATTTTAGATTAAATAAATAGATTAGATTAGATCTATTAGATAGATTTAATTAATGCTATTTAAATCTAAAATTTGAGTTCAAGATTAATTGGGATTAATCTTGAATATTATTATATCTCTGATTTAGTTTTAATTAAATAGATATATATATCTTTTCTCAGATTTAATTTATCAAGATAAATTAAATCTGTAGGCTTTTAATTTTAGATTAAATAAATAGATTAGATTAGATTTATCAGATAGATTTAATTAATACTATTTAAATCTAAAATTCGAATTCAAGATAAATTTAGATTAATCTTGAATATTTTAATACGGCCCAATTAGGGTTTTAGAAACTCTATAAAATGACATTGATCTAGTCGTATTAGAATAAGAGAGAATAGCCGCAAAAGAAAACCCTAGAGAGAAAAAGGCGTAAGACGCAAAAAAAAAAAGTAAGAAGGCGCTAGCACGCCAACGTTTATGGGTGAGCAAGTGACCCGGAGCTCGCTCAACTGCCCGCGGCCCGTGATATTTTCCCCGGATGAAGCCCGGCCAAATTGGGCCCGTAACGAGAACGGGCTACCCCGTTACCCGTTTATAATAGATGGACGGGTCACGGGTTGAGGCACGGGTAGCCCGTGCCCGCCCGTGACCCGTTTACACATGTAATTTTTTTTTTTTTTAAAAAAAAACTTTCAAACTCAATTTGGTTATTCAAAATATAACTTTGCAGCCACCACCTTGACATTTGATGAGCCAAATTAGGCTCATAAATAATTTAAGATAACAAATGTTTCTTACTGAATAATTTAGAAGAATAGAAAAGCTTTCTAGCCATATTTCTACCTCCTCTTAATGAAAATCATATATAAAAATGAATATTGCCCTTCACTAAATCAAAGTACGTGCATGTTTGTTTGTTTATTTTTATTTTTTGCCACCGAAAGTACGTGCATTGCCATTTGCCACGCCATCCCTTTTGTTTATATATTCTTTTCTTTCACTTTCCACTTCCAGCCTCTCAAATTCTCAATATCCATCCGAAATTATTTGCTCTAGCCAGTGGGTTAGGAATTGTTGTCCTGTGAAAAAACGTCAAAAAAAAAAAGAACAAATGAGTTTGGGGCCAAAAACTGTTTTGGGCCCAATTTAGTTATTTATTTTTTTAAAAATGGCTTCTTTCATAAACGGGTTGCCCCGTACCCGCTTATGAAAACTCGTTTAACTCGTACCCGTTTTCACGGGTTAAAAGGGTTTTCTTCACGGGTACGGGGCAACCCGTACCCGTGGAGGTCAAAACGGGCGGGCCACGGGTTGACCCTGGGGATAGTCTCGCTCGCCTGTTGCTCAGGCCTACCAACGTTCGTGTTGAAAAAGCTGTTCGGTGTGGATACCGGGAGAGGAAGGCGATTCGAAGAGTCGACTTCTGCTGATCGAGAAGGTAGCCCACCAATTCAAATAGAACGAGACGCACACGAGCTTTAGAAAGGTATGAGTTCTAAAACTAACCCGATTTAAACTCTGTTGATAGATCATCTTCTTGGGATTCATAATTTATTGTATAAATTTTATTCCGTTGTGTGTGTACGAATCCCAACAGTGGTATTAGAGCCAGATTAATTGTGTGTTTAAATTGGGTTTATATTTTAATGCGAATAGATATATATTGGATATATGTGCTTATCGTAATTGCTTCACGAAATTGCGTGTTCATAGATAGTAATTTTTCTTTATAAGAAAGAATGTGAATGCATAATTGCCGACCTTTCTTTTGTCACATAGTGAATATATTGCTACATGATTATATGATTGATCACGTTATGGGATTTGATGGGGATTGATCACGTTAATGGGATTTACATATCACGTTATAATATATTGGAATTTTGGGTCCATGATATATTTGTATCATAATGTTAAATTGGATTTAACGTTGTATAATCCCATGTTTTTACAATGCCTTTATAAAATATGTTATAATGGCATCGTAGATAATTATTACATGTTGTAATTTACCTTTCAAATGTTGTTTGGGTATGGTGAACAACATGGCTCATAGAGTATTGCAAGTGTTGTAAATTTAAATATGGCCTGCGAGCCATGCCTCTCTCTGAATATTCTTGATGTACATTCTCTTTTCATCCTACTCCCCTCGTATGTGAATCGAGGTTTCTCCTTATGTATTTTCTTTTACTATTTAGAGAAGTCCTCTCATTGGCTTGAGAGGATTTTAGGATAGATGTGCCATGTTGTGTCATGAATTTTTAATTATGTTTTGATTTGATCACTGCATGATTAATTTGGATATTATATGAGATACAATAATGATTGCATTCATATAAATAGAATTAATAGGATTAATTAGATCATATCAAATAATACCCTCTAAATAAAATCTTAAGTCACAATGCCGTCAATTAATGAATACTTGTTAAAACCTAGATCATTTATTTGTATGTTCCACCAAAGTGGATACATCTGAGTTATCTTGGTGAGACAAGAGTGAGTAATGGTGATACTCAATATTCATTATTGTCTTGACTTAATTGAGATCATCAAAACGGTTTTGGATCTCAAGGCATTATGTGGGATTAAACGTGCTGGTCATATGATGATCGAATCCCATAAAGATCTAAGAGTTACATGTGATGTAATTGGCAAAGGGATTGTCTACCTAAATAACTTGATTTTAAGCGTCCTGCCAAAGCGAACTTAAATTTAAGCCAAATATGGATCTTAGCCCACTAATTATAATGAGGGTTGTTAATTCAGTGGGAGATTATTAATTAATTTTGCATATTTTATTTGTAGAATCATGTCAACTAGTAACACCGCAACACTATCACTGCGATTAGTCCTTAAGAAGGACAAACTTAATGGGACAAACTTTCTTGACTGGTTCGGGAACTTGAGAATTGTTCTCAAGCAGGAAAGAAAGGCTTATGTCCTCGATCAACCCATTCCTGAGGAGCTTGCAGCCAATGCTCCAAGAGCTCAAAAAGATGCTTACACGAAGCATCAGAATGACTCTGTGGATGTAGGATGCTTAATGCTTGCCACCATGGTTTTAGAACTCCAAAAGGATTTGGAACATATGGAGGCTCTTGAGATGATTGTACATCTCAAGGAAATGTTTCAGCAACAGGCAAGGCAAGAGAGGTATGAGACCACTAAGGCCTTACATTCCTGCAAGATGGTTGAAGGTGCATCAGTTAGCTCTCATGTTTTGAAGATGAAAGGCTACATTGATCACCTTGAAAGGCTTGGATTTTCCATAAATCAGGAGTTAGCTACAGATATGATCTTGAACTCACTCTCGGAAAGTTATGACTAGTTTGTCATGAACTACAACATGAACAACATGGAGAAATCTATTTTTGAATTGCATGGGATGCTCAAAATAGCTGAGCAAAGCATTAAGAAGAAGCCTAGCTCTATTTTGATGGTTTAGAAAGGAAAGGGTATGAAAAAGAACGGCAAGGGCAAAAGAAAGGGTAAAGGCTCAACTGGTAAGACCAATGAGTCAAACACGCCTGAATCTAAGCCTGCATCCAAGAAGGCAAAGCCTTCGAAGGATGGGGTCTGCTTCTTCTACAATGAGCCTGGTCATTGGAAGAGGAACTGCAAACTCTACCTTGAAGATCTGAAAAAGAACAAGAAGGATGGCGGGGCTATCACTTCAGGTATCTATGTCATAGATATTCATTTTTCCACTTCCTCTACATGGGTATTAGATACTGTATGTGGATCTCACATTTGTACAAATGTGCAGGGTCTTAAGGACAGTAGAAAATTGAAGAAGGGTGAAGTTGACCTACGAGTTGGAAACGGAGCAAGAGTTGCTGCTTTAGCCGTGGGCACTTATGAAATAGTTCTGCCCAGTGGGCTTTTGTTAATTTTAAACAATTGCTTTTATGTTCCTGCTTTGAGTAGTAACATTGTTTCACTTTTTTATTTGGATAAGGAAAGTTATACTTCCATTACTAGGAACCGTAAATGTTCAATTTATCATAATGACATTTTTTATGCTGATGGTGATTTACATGCTGGTCATTATGTACTTAATTTAGAACATCCTAATAATGGGCGAATCTATGACATTACTACTAAGAGGTTCAAGTTAAATGATTTGAATCCGACCTACCTGTGGCATTGTCGTCTAGGCCATATAAATGAAAAACGCATTTCAAAACTCCATCAAGATGGATTTCTTAATTTATTTGATTTTGAATCATTTGATACATGTGAGTCTTGTTTATTGGGAAAGATGACAAAGATACCTTTTACTGGACACAGTGAGAGGGCCACGTATTTGTTGGGCCTCATACATATTAATTTGTGTGGACCAATAAATATATCTATCAGAGGAGGTCATTTGTACTTCATTACATTTATAGACGATCTTAGTAGATATGGGTATATCTATCTAATGAAACATAAATCTGAATCTTTTGAAATGTTCAAAATATTCCAAAATGAAGTACAAAACCAACTTGGCAAAACAATTAAGGCACTTAGATTTGATCGGGGTGGTGAATATTTGAGCCAAGAGTTCATTGACCATCTTAGGAGTTGTGAGATCATCTCACAACTTACTCCTCCAAGAACACCTCAATGGAATGGTGTTTCTGAACAGAGGAATTGAACTCTATTAGATATGGTTCGGTCCATGATGAGTCAAATAGATCTTTCGCCGTCCTTTTGGGGCTATGCTCTAGAAACAGCTGCGTTCACACTAAATTGTGTTCCATCAAAGGCGGTTGAAAAGACACCATATGAGATATGGACTGGGAAGAAACCCAGTTTGTCATTTCTTAAAATTTGGGGATGTGAGGTTTACGTTAAACAACAAACCTCGGATAAATTATTATCCAGATCCTCAAAATGCCTTTTTGTGGGGTATCCTAAGGAAACTAAGGGATACTATGTCTACAATCCCACGGATCACAAAGTGTTTATTATCCGCAATGGTATCTTTTTTGAAAAAGAGGTTATCTCTAAAAGAACCAGTGGGAGTAAAGTGAATCTCGAAGAAGTTCGAGAGCCACGAAACAACTTAGAACCACAGATGGAAAATGGAGAAGACTCACAACAAATTGTTGAGCCTACTCAAGTAACACAAGGCCCACGAAGATTCGATAGAACACGGCAACGGCCTCAGAGATATGAGTTTCTGATTACCGGAAGTCGTGACATTTTGTTTATTGAGCAAAATGAACCAACCACCTATTGAGAAGCCATAGTGGGACCCAACTCCGAAAAATGGCTTAATGCCATGAAGTCTGAAATGCAATCCATGTACGACAATAAGGTATGGACCTTAGTCGATCCACCTGAAGGTATAAAAACCATCAGGTGCAAGTGGGTTTTCAAAGAGAAAACTGACATGGATGGCAAAGTAAATGTCTTTAAAACACAACTGGTTGCAAAAGGATTCACTCAAACTCATGGTGTGGACTATGATGAAACCTTTTCCCCAGTTGCAATGGTCAAATCAATCAGAATCCTTCTTGCCATTGCATCATATTATGACTATGAGATATGGCAGATGGACGTTAAAACAGCCTTCCTTAATGGAAAGCCACTTGAGGATGTGTACATGACACAATCTGAGGGTTTTGTGCGTCCAGAGGACTCTGGTAAAGTTTGTAAGCTTCAAAGATCCATTTATGGATTGAAGCAAGCATCTCTGAGCTGGAATCATCGTTTTGATGAAGTAGTCAAAGAGTTTGGATTCATTCAAAACATAGATGAACCTTGTGTTTACAAGAAGGTTAGTGGGAGCACAGTTGTATTTCTGGTGCTTTATGTTGATGACATTCTACTCATTGTGAATGACATCCCTACCTTGCAGAGTGTCAAGTCTTGGTTAGGAAAGTCCTTCTCAATGAAAGATTTAGGCGAAGCCACTTACATCCTTGGGATTAGGATCTATAGAGATAGATCCAAGAGGTTGATAGGCCTAAGTCAGAGCACATACATAGACAAGATACTGCATAGATTTAGTATGCAGGATTCTAAAAGGGGTTACATGCCCATGTCTCATGGCATTCATTTCAGCAAAGATCTATGTCCTAGTACACAAGATCAAAGAGATCACATGAGTAAGATTCCATATACCTCCGCCATTGGATCTATCATGTATGCCATGTTATGTACTCGACCGGATGTGTCATTTGCCTTGAGTATGACCAGCAGATATCAACAAAATCCTGGTGAGGGTCACTGGACTGCTGTCAAGAATATCCTAAAGTACTTAAGAAGGACTAAGGACTTATTCTTGGTATATGGTGGCTTGGAAGATGAGCTCTGTGTGACTGGTTACACAGATGCGAGTTTCCAAACTGACCAAGATGATCTAAGATCACAGTTAGGATATGTATTCCTGTTAAATGGTGGTGCGGTAAGCTGAAAGAGCTCAAAGCAGAGCACTGTAGCAGATTCTACAACAGAAGTTGAGTATATAGCAGCATCGGATGCAGCTAAGGAAGCCGTTTGGATCAAAAAGTTCATTACTGAACTAGGGGTGGTTCCTATCATCTCAAATCCAATAGATCTGTTTTGTGACAACAACGGGGCTATTGCACAGGCCAAGGAGCCTACGTCACATCAAAGGACCAAGCATATACTCAGACGTTTTCATCTTATCAAAGAAATCAATGATAGAGGTGACATACAGATATGCAAAGTACCAGGAGAAGACAATGTTGCTGATCCTCTTACTAAGCCGCTTGCACAGATAATACATGAACGTCATGTGAGGACAATGGGAATTAGGGAAATTAATGATTGTACCTAGTACAAGTGAGAGTATTTTGTTGGAAAGGCTAATCATTGTACTTTAAACATTATTGTTATTTAAAGTATTCTCTTTTAGTTATCATTTCATTTACATGTTTATATTGATAACTGTATCCTTGGATACATCTTATAGATTATCCTAAAAGTCCCTGGTCGGTTATCTACGTGGGAGCGAAGATGAGATAAGACCAGTATGACTTTGATGAGGTATGGAGATACGAATCAAAGTCATGGGTACTTGTAAGAGTACAAGGTGCTGGATCGACCCACTATGAGAAAGCTGCATGGATTTAGTCATAAGCTTATCTCATGTACAACTGCGTCACAACACCCTATGACCTAAGATAATCATGGATTCCTATATGATGAGTCACTGATCTTTGACCTAGTCAAAAGTCACCTTTGACCTGGTGATGATAAAGGCTTGGATCGGGATCAGTGGTTTTCATGCAGAGGAATATGAATGGTCAAGATGGAATTTGTCCCTCACATTTATAGAGAAATAATACTGGGCCTCTCGATGAGTGAGCCTAAGAAATGTATGGCCATACTGTGATGGAAAAGAGTCTCTATTTCAAATATTAGACTACTTGAGAATCGAGAAAGTAATGGTCAAGAAAAGGAAGTTGACATTATCCATGCCTTATCCTTGACCAAATTATCGCGTGACAAAAGGGACGTGACATGGTTATACGATAGGTTGTATCGTATCATCGATCCCTATATAAATTGGGTAGTCGCAATGTCTTGCTAGAGGCCGTTTGTGACTTGTGGGCTGGTACAATATTAGCCCACTGCCAATCTCATGTGGGCATGTAGGGTCGCACACAAGAATAGCCCAACACGAGCAATAGTGTCCAAATTCATTGAATCTTAGATATGTCTAAGAATCAATGAATACGTTTTATCTAGGGAGGATATATATATATATATATATATATATATATATATATATATATATATATAATGATTGCACCTAGTGCAAGTGGGAGTGTTGGAAATTATGCCCTAGGGCTAATCATTATATAACTAAAACTAATTGAGATATCGTATTTTATATTTGATTTATGAAGATAAATCAATTATATATCTAATTAGTTAGATATATATCTTTTCTCAGATTTAATTTATAAAGATAAATTAAATCTGTAGGTTTTTAATTTTAGATTAAATAAATAGTTAGATTAGATCTATTAGATAGATTTAATTAATGCTATTTAAATCTAAAATTTGAGTTCAAGATTAATTGAGATTAATCTTGAATATTATTATATCTCTGTTTTAGTTTTAATTAAATAGATATATATATCTTTTCTCAGATTTAATTTATTAAGATAAATTAAATCTGTAGGCTTTTAATTTTAGATTAAATAAATAGATTAGATTAGATTAGATCTATCAGATAGATTTAATTAATACTATTTAAATCTAAAATTCGAATTCAAGATAAATTTAGATTAATCTTGAATATTTTAATACGGCCCAATTAGGGTTTTAGAAACTCTATAAAAGGACATTGATCTAGTCGTATTAGAATAAGAGAGAATAGCCGCAAAAGAAAACCCTAGAGAGAAAAAGGCATAAGACGCAAAAAAAAAGTAAGAAGGCACTAGCATACCAACGTTCGTGTTGAAAAGGCTGTTTGGTGTGGATACCGATAAAGGAAGGCGATTCGAAGAGTCGACTTCTGCTGATCGAGAAGGTAGCCCACCAATTCAAATAGAACGAGACGCACACGAGCTTTAGAAAGGTATGAGTTCTAAAACTAACCCGATTTAAACGCTGTTGATAGATCCTCTTCTTGGGATTCGTAATTTATTGTATAAATTTTATTCCGCTGTGTGTGTACGAACCCCAACACTTACTTCCAGTGCTCGCGGGAGAACAAGAAGCTAATATGATCCCTTCCTCACATAGAAAACCAAGAGAGGTAATACCCTTGTGGGGCTTCAGCTTCACCATATCTGAATAGCTTCTTTATGGAAGCCGTCAAACAACGAAAAAGAAAAAACAACTATACCTTCTTAAAATATGCTAGATGATTTGCAAAATGTAAAACCAAAATCTATCTCCTTTGACTATAAACTCTACAAATCAATTGCAAACTCTTTACAACGAATAACTAAAACACAGAATTTTCAAATTACAAGCTAATAATGAAACTATTAGAGACCACTGGTGTGACTCCAAGAAAAAGAGGAAATCTTGTTATAAATGCTATATTTACAATCCCATGCTCTATGTGTTGGGTTTATTATACTCTTTACACTTAAGTCCAATTGGGCTTAAGTGGGACTACAACCCAAGAACCCAATGGCCCATGTGGTCTAGGGTTAGGTCTTGGATGTAGTGGTATATAAGCTCACAATAAGCTCACCTTCACCTTCTTGAAGAAAAAGAAGAGAGAAAGAAAGAGGCTCTCATCAAGAATAAGCTCTAAGGTAGACATTCATCATCAAGAGAGGTTGCCCACACAACCTTCCTATCCACCTCGAGAGATAGTCTGGAAAATCAACCATAAGCGGATTACGGCTACATCTTTCTAGGTAATCAAAATGATGAAAGTTCAAATTTTTCCTACATCAAATCGGTTCAATATGCTTCCGCATTTTTGATGAGATTCCTACAGTTGGCATCAAAGGCATGTTGATGAGGAAAAGAATTCAGTTTTGATATTCTTTCATATTTCATGTGATTCCTTTAGAAAAATATTTTCTCAAAAATATGGCATCTTTTTTTCTATATTTGTTATTTATTTCATAGTGATTATTCGTTTATAATTCATATTTGATATTAGTTCTAATTTTAATCGGTTAATCACTTTAGTCCATGGTTAGATTCTCTCATGTATTTCTTGATTTGTAACAAGGAGGCTAATCCCATATGATTAGGTTTCCTCCTTGCTATTTTTGTTTCATTTTCGCAATTTCTATGTATTTTTTGAATTTATGTAAAAGTTGAAGATCAAGAAATTGTGAAGAACATAAGCATTCAACTTTGTCAAACACTTTTCGTGGACCTCTGAATCTCGAAATTGGACGAACCATATATGGATGGAAAGAGGACAGAAAGACGAGCACAAATCTGGAAACCCTGATGCCAGAAGTGGAGGTTAGGGTTCCTCTTTTGTGTCCTAGGGTTTCTAGCCAAGGATTGGGTTTTTGGGCTTTTGGGCCCATGGATACCCTAAAGGGGCTTAGAAAATTACTATGGCTGGATAAAAGAGGAATTCCAAAGCTGTAAATTTTTATCTTTTAATTTTTATAGGAAAGCCATGGATTAAAGTTTTTTGTTTTATTATTTAATGCTTTTATTGAATAATATGAATTATATGTGCGATTAACATGATTAAAAATAACATGCCATATAGAATAGGAAGATGCCATATTGTTGCATAATCACATGTCATAACTGCATAATAGCTATTATGTCTTGAATCGACTAGTATGATAGTTATTATGTAGATTATTTTGGTAACCACCAAATTAATTATCAATTATTGATAATAATTGGATTAATTAATTGTGGCATTAAATTCTATGTAACCACTGAATTAATTATCAATTATTGATAATAATTGGATTAATTAAGTGTGGCATTTAATTCCATGTAACCACTGAATTAATTATCAATTATTGATAATAATTGGATTAATTAATTGTGGCATTTAATTCTAGGTAACCACTAAATTAATTATCAATTATTATGATTTTAAAATCTAGAAAAATAATCTAGGAAATTTAAAATATTAAATGGGTGAAGGTTTTAGATTAATCATTTAATTTTAAAACCTAAGGGCTCCAATTGTGGGTTTATTAGTGAAATGGTTATCGCTGAAGCCCCATCGGATAAGGATAATTGGATTTTGCTAGATTAAACCCTAATATTTTCTAAATTTTAGTAAAGTTTTGCACGGCCCATCGTCGGCAATGCTTAGACACTAAAGATATTTTTGAAAGTAAACAATGGTTAAATACATTTAACTTTAGTAAAATTGTTAACCCTCCCATCGAGGCTCTGGCAATGGAACTGAAGGCTCAAATTAACAATATTAGTTTTACCAATATCTTGCCCATCGTAAGTCTTGTAAAGATAACTAATGGATTGTTAAACAATAAACAAATAGTAGTTATTAGAATCTACTAGCACTATATCTGTTTGTTGTTAATTATGGTTTGTAATTAGTGTGTTTTACCTTATTTTTCAGGAAAATGTCTTCATTTAATCCTTTAGCTACAATTTTGAGCCAAAAACTTATGGATGGTACAAACTACAAACAATGGAAAACTAATTTGGATATTGTTCTTCAATATGAAAAGCTCAGCTTTGTTCTAACTACCCCTAAGCCAACGCAGCCTACTAAAGATGAGTTTGATGCAATTCGGACTCAATTTCAGCAGGAGAAGGAAAGATGAGAGAAGGCAAATGTAGTAGTTCGCTGCTATATTTTGGCCAGTCTCGCTAGTCACCTTCAGGAGCAAGTGAGTATGATTGAGAGCGGAGCAACAATGCTCTAGACTCTTGATGACATGTTTGCCACGCCTAGCAGCTCTGCAAGGCAAAATGCGCTGAACGCAGTCACCAAGACAGTGATGTCTAGAGGAGTGTGCGGGATCATTGTCTAACAATGATAGCAAACTTTAAGAAGGCTGATGACCATGGTATCAAGTTTGAACAAAAAGTGAAAGTTGACCTTCTCTTACAATCATTGCCTAAATATTTCAATCAATTCAAGATGAATTATAATATGAATAAGATGAATCTTGATCTCACTCAACTGATGCACGAGCTTGAGAGTGCTGAATAGTCTCTAGTCAAGCAGGGAAGTGCACTTTTAGTTGGTGAGGGTTCTGTGAAACCTAAGGGGAAACCCAAATGAAAGAACAAGAACAAGAAGAAATCATGTACTCTAGTTGCCAAAACGGTTGCAATAAAGCAGCCAAAAGGTAAGTGCTTCAAGTGCAGACAAAAGTGGCATTAGAAGAAAAATTGCCCAACCATGAATAAACCAGGTATGGGTAATTTAAATATGATTGAGGCTTGTTTAGTGAAGAATCACAATGATAAATTGATTGTTGATTCAGGAGCCACTAACCATATTTGTTACTCTTTGCAGTAGTTCAAACATAGCTTGCCTGTAAGTAAGGGACAAAGAGATTTGAAGCTTGGAAATGGGCAGCTTGTGTCTGCATAGGCAGTGGGATAAGTTGTTTTATCTTCTGATAATTGCATAACTTTGGTTTTAGAAGACTATTTATTTATTCCAGATTTCAAGAGGAATTTAATTTCTGTTAGTTGTTTGAATAAACATGGTTTGACAGTTCAATTTAATTCCTCAATTTCTATAAGAAGTTCATCTTCTTTTATTTGTTTTGGTATAAAGTTTAATGGTCTTTATTTCCTTAGTCCTGTTCCCTGTGAAGTTAATCATGTTGAATTAAAAGATGATGAGCATATTAATTTTTCAAAGAAAAGAAAAGTTTCCAATAAAACTTATCTTTGGCATTTGAGATTGGGTCATATTAACTCTAACAGGATACAAGGTTTGGTCAAAAGTGGGATTTTAAAATCCATGGACTTTGAACCGATACCAGTATGTGAATCTTGTTTAGAGGGTAAAATGACCAAGAGATCCTTCAAGGCCAAGGAAAAACGTGCCACACTTCAGCTGGAATTGGTACATGTTGATGTATGTGGACCAATTAATGTCCAAGCCAGAGGCGGGTATCAGTATTTCATCACATTTACTGATGATTACTCTAGATTTGGATATGTGTACTTGATGCGTCACAAGTCTGAAGCTTTTAAAAAATTCCAAGAGTTCAAGGCTGAGGCAGAAAAACATCTTAGTGTTTAAATTAAGACTCTTTGATCTGATCGAGGGGGTGAATACCTATCTGGAGAGTTCAGGTCTTACCTGACTAAAGAGGGGATAGTTTCACAATTATCTTCTCCAAGGACACCCCAGCAGAATGGAGTTGCTGAAAGGAGAAATAGAACACTTTTAGAAATGACAAGATCTATGCTCAGTTATTCATCTCTTTCTGATTCATTCTGGGGATATGCCTTAGAAACTGCTATGTATCTATTGAACTTAGTACCGTCCAAATCGGTTTCAAAGACACTAATAGAATTGGGGTGCTCCGGCACATGTCTTGCAACAGAAACCAGATAAAATGGACTTCTGTATTGAAGTAAGCATGTTTATAGGCTATCCTAAAGGAACCAGAGGTTGGTTATTTTATAGTCCAAAAGAAAAGAAGGTCATAGTGAGCACTCACACGACTTTCTTAAAAGAGGACTATATGACAAATTATAAGCCAAGAAGTAAGGTTATTCTTGATGAGTTAGTCTTAGATCAAGTTTCACTACAACCTCAAGGGGTTCCAGCTTTTATTCCTGTGGATGTTCAAAGAGGGGAAAATATACCTAATGAACATACACAGGAACCAGAGAATCAACCAGAAGTTTAGCATGATGATGAACTTATGGAAGAACAAAATCATGAATTGGTTAATCCACTTAATGAGGGTCCTCATCTAGAAATTGATAACCCACAAAATATGGATCCCCTTGTAGATGCATAACATCAAGTGCGACGAAGTCATAGTGAGAGATTGATTTGTAAACCTGCAAGATATCTCTTGTTGGGTGAGTCAAATCAGGATGTCATCATTAATGAAGATGATGATCCCACAAGTTATGATGAAGCACTAGGAGATGTTGATGCTCAGGAATGGCTTAAGGCTATGAATCATGAAATGGATTCTATGTATTCCAACTCAGTTTGATCTCTTATAGATGCACCTGAAAGGGTAAGACCCATTGGGTGTAAGTGGATTTACAAGAGAAAGAGGGGATCGGACGGGAAGGTTGAAACCTTCAAAGCTAGATTGGTGGCAAAAGGGTATTCCCAAAAGGAAGGTGTGGATTATGAAGAAACCTTTTCGCCGGTTGCCATGCTTAAGTCCATCCGGATTCTCTTAATTGTTGCAGCAAATCTTGATTATGAGATTTGACAAATGGATGTCAAAACTGCTTTTCTAAATGGAAATTTGGAAGAGGAAATCTATATGCAACAACTAAAAGGGTTTATAGCCAAAGGGCAAGAAAAAATGGTATGCAACTTGCAAAGGTCCATTTATGGACTTAAGCAAGCGTCCAGATCATGGAACATCAGATTTGATCAAGCCATTCAGTCTTATGGTTTTGAGAAAAGTCCTAATGAGCCGTGTGTGTATATAAGGATCCAAGGTAATGCGGTATCTTTTCTGGTACTTTATGTGGATGATATACTCCTTATCGAAAATGATACAGAGGTATTGTTAGGCATAAAAACCTAGCTGAGCAAGAATTTTGATATGAAGGACCTGGGGGAAGCTAATTATATTCTTGGTATTAAACTCCTGCGAGACCGGAAGAATAGGGTTTTAGCATTATCCCAGGCTAAATACATTGACAAAATACTTGCCAGGTTTGGCATGGAGAATTCCAAGAGGGGAATTATACCCTTCAGACATAGGATTCATCTCTCTAAGAAGCAATCTCCTAAAACTCTTGAGTAGAGATAACACATGAGTAGGATACCTTATGCTTCTGCAGTAGGTAGTCTCATGTATGCTATGCTATGTACCAGACCAGATATCTGCTATGCAGTGGGAGTAGTAAGCCAGTACCAATCTGAACCTGGAGAGGAACACTGGGTAGCGGTTAAACATATACTCAAGTACCTACGGAGAACAAGAGATTATATGTTGGTCTATTCTAGTGGGAGTCTTGAAACAATTGGTTATATGGACTTAGATTTTCAAGAAGATATTGACTCAAGAAGGTCTACCTCGAGATATGTGTACACCCATAATGGCGGTGCCATTTGTTGGAGAAGTGTAATACAATCATGTGTGGCTGACTTTGCAATAGAGGCTGAGTATGTAGCTGCTTCTGAGGCTGCAAAGGAAGCTGCATTGTTAAAGAAGTTCCTTATAGACCTTCAGGTGATACCAGGTGTTAATTGTCCTATCACACTTTACCGTGACAACAGTGGGGCAGTAGCACAATCCAAAGAACTAAGGTGTCACAAGAGACAAAAACACATAAAGAGGAAGTACCACTTGATCCAAGAAATAATTAAAAGAGGAGATACTGTGGCAACAAAGATAACATCTGAAGAGAACCTTGCTGACCCTTTTACTAAGAGTTTGCCAAAACGTGTGTTCGAAAGGCATGTTACTTCTATGGGTCTTAGGAGAATTCCAGATTTACTATAGCTTTAGGGAGTTGTAATTTCACCTTGTTATTTTGTGCTTTTCAGTAAGACATTATGACATTGCATATTTCTGAATGATATAAATGAGGTGTTTTATCATTTATTTCGCACACTATTTACAGACTCTAAGGTCCGGATCAATTGTGGAGTATATGATCATATGGATACGTTCATAGAAGACATGATCATAGGTTCTCACAATTGATGAATAAGTTCACAGCTATTAAATTAAGTTGGGCACTTTATTTAGACTGCAATATTTTATGAAATGGTTTTTTCCGAATCATTATAAAATATTGGTGTGAGTTAATACTTACATTGAATGGATCAAGGAGAGATTTGATTAAGGTTGTTCTTTCTGTCATAAGGAATCAAATCTCCAGATAACTATAGTCATGTAGTTACTCTTAATCCTGAGTTTATTTTAAATAGGTAATCGAATAGTTTTCATTCTTTGATTTACCAACAAGTGAGGTTTGATGTATATGACGGCCAATAACTTGGTATTTTGGGATTGAGACTATTTGGTTATTTGTGTTTATGAGATAAACAACATGAAATTTATAGGAAATGTCCCCTTGATATGTTTCGGTACTTGGATATTAAAGACACTGACCAGTGCAAGTAATCCATTAGAGAAACTATTACAATCAAGAGAATCAATAATTGATTGGGTTACAGAAAACTAATCAATCAAATTATAGACATTCTATAAAGGGGTAATGCATATTCGTGTTATAAGTGTCATTATTCTTGGAGATCACGTTCGGGCTTTTAGTGGAGTAGCACCGAACTAGATAATCTTTTGTAGATTATCATGAGCCCTAATGAATGATAAATGGTAGATCCCCAGGCTAGTTCGAAACAAATGATGGGATATATTATCAGATGATGATGACTTATGGGCTACATGGTCTTGGGTTTACAAACTCAAGTTTGTATCTTAAAGAGTAAGTGGGAGAGTGTTGGGTTTATTATGCTTTTTACACTTAAGCCCAATTGGGCATAAGTGAGACTACAACCCAAGAACCTAATGGCCCATGTGGTCTAGGGTTAGGTCTTGGGTGTAGTGGTATATAAGCTCACAATATGCTCACTTTCACCTTATTGAAGAAAAAGAAAAGAGAAAGAAGGAGGCTCTCATCAAGAACAAGTTCTAAGGTAGACATTCATCATCAAGAGAGGTTGCCCACATAACCTTCCTATCCACCTTGAGAGATAGTCTGGAAAATAAACCATAAGCGGATTACGGCTGCATCTTTCTACGTAATCAAAACGATGAAGGTTCAAATTTTTCCTACATTAAATTGGTTTAATACGTTTCCGTGTTTTTGATGAGATTCCTACACTATGAACAAGGCATACCAGTTAGAAAGTTGGAACGAGAGATCTGTGTGGGTACTAGGGTTTGATTGAGAAAGGAAGAGGAGGTAGAGCAATTTTGAGGGCGCTGGCTTGAGGGCAAATTAAGGCAGAAGAGGATGGGATCAAATTAAAGAAATCAAATTCGACAAATCGCACGGATAATGCATATGGGAGTTTTTGGAGGGAGAGCAAATTGGGAGTGAGGGTAGAGAGGTCAAAATGATTTAGAGAGAATGATCGTTATAGAATATGATGTGTGGATCTCCAGTGGAAGCCAGTAGGATATGGCGAAATGGTGTAGGATGAAGAACGGAGATGGATTGATCCATATGGTCTTTTGAGCCGAGATTGGGGAATGAGATGCCGATGGACGTAGGCGAGTTTTGTTACGTTTGTTCTTTGGCAAATCTTAGCATGCGTTAACCGAGAGACATCTAGTTTTGAGGCACATGCAAGCGGCTGATCACTTTTTGCTTGTACAACATAAATTAATTGAGATAAAAAAATTTTAATACACTTATTTTATATATAATGTGAATTACAAGTAAAAGATTATTTTTAAAGGTTTCAATTATTATTTCAAATGAGTAAGTCAGAACTCTCAAATCCTTTTTTCCGGACTCTCCCAATTTTATTTTAGACAAAAAAGTTACTTATTGTAGATAAATCTGACCCCAGTAATCCTTAGGGGATAACCTAATTAACAAATCTGAGTAGATTAAGAATGTTAATTAGTTAGTTAATATGATACTCTTTTAAATCCTAAATATAAGATACAGTCTAATTTTTGGGAGAAATTAATATAAAGCTAAATAAGTTACTTATCGTACATATATGATATATTATTATGTTATATATCAATTTATAAACCAAGCAAATTAGTTTGAGGAAAAGCAATAAAGATAAATATTTTAAAATAGTTTGATTAACTTCCTTAATCCCTTTTGGGCCAATTTTTTTTTTAGTCATTTCCACAAATTCAACCACGTCTTATGTTTAAGACATGGGGTAGTTTGGTTTTTCTAAAAACTCTCTAACCATTTTTTTTATTGTCATGGAAATATTAATAGGGTTAATTTGGAAAAAAATGGATAAAATTGAGATTTTTTTTTTTTTAATATTTAGGGTTAACATCATTTCCCTAATTAGATCCTAAAATAAAGATAGTAGGGAGTAGTAGGATTAATGTACAAAAATATACATGTAATTATCCTAAATATATGTTTAACACCAAATGCTTTCAAAGTACTAGTGTGTGGCACACTTTAAAAAAATCACATGCATATTTTTGCGTTTTAATCATTTCATATAATTAGTTATTTTTATCAAAATATATATTTCTCTAGTTTAAAATTGTGGTAAAAATTCCTTCCCGATTGAATTGATGAAGCAATTATCGTGTTCACTAGGAGATGAAATTAGATTTATATGATCCAAATCTCTCATGGCAACAATGAGCATCGTCATGCTTGAAACAAAAACAAGAAAAAATATGATTATCCCAAGAAAAAGATGCCACCGAAACAAATGCAGATTAGTAAAAGGTTGAATGCTATTTTCTCATATTGAGGCACCATGGTTTTGAAACTTGAACCCGATCGACTGGTTCAGACCAAAAACCAGCCGCGGAACCAATTTGGTATGGCATGAAAACCGAGGCCACTTCCTGAAACAGAGTTGGCCTGGGGGTGACATGGAATGAACCGGCATGACTAGGAGAGGAGCACTGGAAGCGGGGGCGGGCACAGCTGAGGGTGAACAATGTAGGGAATAGATCGTTGGTGCCGATAAGGAAATTGGTGTCAATATTAGAAGGATTGTTGAACACAAAGGCGAAATCAAAAAGTTTTCTAGGAAACAACAAAATAGTGGATACAAACAAAAGGAACTGCTGCACAATCACATACTTCTGAAAGCTCACTCTTGGAAATGAAAAAATTGTGGATAAAAAAATCTGAAATCAAAAGGTAAAATTTAAAATAAACTAAGTTAATATTAATATTTTAGTCAATGTTATTAAAAACAATTATTTTTTTATAATTTTATATTAATCATCATGAAATCTTCATTTTTTTTATTGGTTTGATTTCAATCATTAACCTTGACTCAGTACTCTAACCGATTCAGTAACCGGTCTGATTTTAATAACATTGTGAAAAACACATTCCTTTTATTTTGACGCTTCAATTACGTCACAGCTTTAGCAATAATCAGATGGAAAATTCTTCCAAGTTGCGTAAATACCACGTGCTAGTAAATAAGGGATGAAACGTCATTATTTTGGCCGAAACAATAATAGCAATTGACACGCAATGCACAATCGCTGGGGAAGTAAGATATTTTAGCCAGCTTCAGTGTTTCTCATCGACCCAAGGTTTATAGCTTCAATTATTCAACATACCACGACCTCCAAATTTTTACTTAAACTCTTTTAATAGGCTAAGCAAACTATAATTTGAAAGAAACGAGGATCAGAATCGGCAAGATGAAAACCGTAAAATATGATAATAAGAAAGGTTAGGACATACACATGAAAATTTTCCTCCCCGGGTGGAGGCCATTAAAATGACAAAGATCTAATAAACTAACGCTTTACACAGCAACACCAGGGATACACCAATAAACCATTTATTAAGAACTCTCAATTTGCCTGAGTCTTCGCCATGTGAGCAATCAAGTCAACAACACGATTACTGCAGCATTACACAAAAAGCAAGCATTAGACATCAATGGATTGGTAACTTTCCTGATAAAGAACCACTTAACCCCTCTCTCACCAACTGTGAAGATGCCGCTACCTTGCAATGGTAAGAAATCATATGCCAAAACAAGAAGAAAGATAAATTACCTGTAGCCCCACTCGTTGCTGTACCAAGAAACAAGCTTCACGAAGTTGTCACCCAAAGTAGTACTTGCTCTGGCATCAAAAAGACTTGACCTGAAAAAAACAAAAGAATTAATGCACAACTCTTAGCTCCAATGACAAATAGTGAAATATATGGATCCAAAGAAGAAAGGTAGAGAATTAGAGGCATTTAATAGCTTCTTCGAATGAGATGATAATACACACTTGGTGTCCCCAACAAAGTTAGTGGAGTCCACATTTTCAAGGTAACCAAGGATTCCCTTCAACTTGCCCTGGGACTCCTCCCTGAAAAACAGTACTATTGAATCAGACTAGCCAAAAGCAGAGCACTCAGGTCCTGCACGCCTCAACAATCAAATAATACTGAAATATAATTGTCACTTCGAGAATAAAATCTTACATGATGGCACCTTTAATTTGGTCATAGGTGGCTGGCTTTCCCAGCCTCACAGTGAGATGAGCAACAGAGACAGCCATAGAAGGAATAGGAAAGGCCATTCCAGTCAATGTTCCATTTAGAACGGGAAGCACTTTCCCTAGAGCCTGACGCAAAGAAGGCTATATTACTGAGGGAGTCCAAATAAAGGTGACAACAAACACTAATATATGAATGTCAATTATTCACCTTAGTGATGAGCCGTAAATTTACCATGTTTTAAAGCACTAAATTAGCGTGAAATTGATCTAATATGATTAAAACGGTTAAGAATAATAAGTTAAAAACATGGATTTGATGTCAGACATACCCTCACAAGTATTCTCGTGTGTTTTGTAGGATTTTATCCATAAGAAAAGCTAATTGGAAAAGCCCAAGAAAGTCAAGAAAAGAAGCCACAAAGGAAACCCAAAGTTGGCGCCCAGGACGCCAACTTTCTGGAGGCATACAGTAGGTTGGCGCCCAGGGCACCAACTTTCTGCCCCCTTGCCAAAAGTGGCACCCAGGGCGCCAGAATTGCGAAAATCTGATTTTTAACATTCTAGGGCCCGAAAAAGGAAATAAAATTTATATTCTTTTATGGTTTTGGAGTCTAATGGGCCTTAGAATATAAAAAGAAGAAACCCTAGCAAGGAAACACACCTTTTTGACTTCTTGAACTCCTGAGCACAAGAAACAACCCTACGTATTGGAGAAAGAGGATCAAAGCTTCACCGTGGAGATCAACCTTCCCCAATTATTGAAGACCTATTCTCTCTTCATCTTTTCTTCTTTATTTTGTTAATCTAGCCATGCTTGGCTAATTTCCTTTTTGTAGTTAGGGCTAGGATGAATCCTATGCAACTTTGAGTATTTGATTAATTTCTTGGTTGGATCTTGGTTTCTTTGATTGAGAATTTTCTGCACTTAAAGTTTTCTTGAAGGATTGATCACCCTTTTAGATTAACTATAGGTTGATGTATGACAATAGAGATGTTGGTGCATCTAACTAGAACTTGTTAATTCATCATAGAATTGCATGACCTAGACATAGGCTTACGAATTTATGCGATCATAGGATTCTGGTTCAAGATCTGATCTTTCTAGGCAACACTAAGACATTAGGTTGTTTTTAAAGATAAAATAAACTAAGTTAGCATCAAGAAATTGAGACTTAGTCTAACTTTAGAGAATCGATCGTCAATTTGGGAATCATAATCAATTAGGGTTTCAATTCAAATACTTAAATGAGCATAGGGGGATTCTGAGCCCTAGTTGCGCTTTTCTTGATTAATTGTCTTTTCTAAGCATCTTCTTGAGGTTCTTGATCTTGAGTTCTTAAGCTTTCTTCAATTCTTGAAATTCTTGATTAGTTACAACTCATCTTTATTACTCAAATTTCTCAACTAAGGCAACAATAGCGAACTAGTGATTGAATAACTATTCCTCGTAGGACGATACTTTCTCACTACTTTATTACTTGAAACGACCGGTGCACTTGCCGAAGTCGCCCTATCAAGTTTTTGGCGCCGTTGTCGGGGAATAGTTTTATTTCAACACTAAAAGTAGTTATTGATACTCTAGATTGAGTTTTTCTTTATCTTTTGATATTTTACTCTTTCTACTTTGTTTATGCGAGGTACCACGGACAAGGATTCGCTTCAATTTGATCCTGAGATCGAAAAGACAGCAAAGAAGGACCGAAAACTTGCTAAACAAAAAAAAGAAAAGGGTGCTAGTTCTAGTTCTGAGACTGATTTGATTATTATGGCAGGAAACGAAGAAGATCATCTTCGTCTTTCTCCTCCAAGAAGGACTATGGGTGACTACATGACACTTAATCCCACCAAAGCTGCAACTAGCGTAGTCAATCCTACTGTCAACACGAACAACTTTGAGCTCAAGCCATCCCTTATCAGCTTGGTTCAACAAAGTTCCTTTAGTGGAAGCGATTTAGAAGATCCTAATCAACACATTGAGAAGTTTCTACAGATCTGTGACACAATCAGGATGAATGGAGTTTCTGCAGATGCTATCCGTATGAGGCTCTTTCCCTTTTCCTTGACGGGAAAAGCAAGTGCGTGGCTTCGCTCTTGCCCTACTGGAATTCTCTCCACCTGGGAAATTATCACCATAAAGTTCCTTGATAAGTTTTTCCCTTCCTCTAAGTACACAAAGCTGCTGTCAAACATCCGTTGCTTTAATCAAGGCCATGGAGAGTTATATTGTGAAGCTTGGGAAAGATTTAAGGAATTGCTCCGGAAGTGCCCACAACATGATCTGCAAGACTATGATCAAGTGCGAATATTCTTTAATGGGATGCTTCCATCTTCTAGGATGATGATTAATGCTGCAGCAGGTGGTTCATTGAAAAATAAAACTCCAGAGGAAGCATTAGAATTATTTGAGGATATGGGTTCCCTTGAGAACGAAACAGCTACTCCACAGCCAAAGAGGGGAGTTCTTCAATAAGATACCTATAATACACTCTTGGCTCACAATGAGAACCTTGCCCAACAAAACAGATTGATCCAACAACAATTAGCTGCTCCCATTAAACAGCTTGCTTCTTCTCAAGTCTCATTTATCTCATCTCAGCCTCTTTTGCCATGTGATTTTTGCCAAGGGGGCCACGCCAATGGAGAGTGTGCAGCTTTCACTACTGGAGAAACAGCTGGAGTTAACTACATGGGTAATCCTCCTAAGAATCAATTCAATCCATATGGCAACAAGTACAATCCTGGTTGGAAATCTCATCCAAATTTTTCCTATAAACCTCAACCAGCACTCCAACCGTTCCATCAAACCACCACTACTGATCTAGAAAAAGCTTTGGCACAGTTGACTCGTACCACCACCGAATACATATAGGATTCAGAAGCTTTCCGGAATGAAACAAGGTCTTCTCTCAAAAATCAAGAAGCTTCAATCCGGAACTTAGAGAATCAGATTGGTCAGTTATCAAAGCAAATCTCAGAAAGGAGCCAAGGGTCTTACCCTAGTGATACTGTCGTCAATCCAAAGGAGCATTGTAAGGCCATAACTACAAGGAGTGGTATAGTGGTCCAGCCAGTTGAGAAACCAGTTACGACTAAGGAAAAGCCTGAAAATAAAGAAAATGAGGAGGAAAAGACCGAGATTAGTGATGTGCAGCAGATTCTGAAAGAGGCCACTACAAAGAAGCCTCTCATCCCTCCTTATGCAAGACCTCCTTATCCCCAAAGGTTAAAGCAGCAGATTCAGAAGCAACAATATGCCCGATTTTTGGACATTTTCAAGAAATTGGAGACCAACATCCCTTTCGCAGAAGCTCTTGAAAACATGCCCAATTATGACAAATTCATGAAAAACTTGCTGTCTAAGAAGCATCGGTTGCAAGAAGCTGAAACAGTGGCATTGACTGAGCAGTGCAGTGCTATTATTCAAACAAAGTTGCCTTCGAAGCTTAAAGATCCGGGCAGTTTTAGCATTCCTTATGCCATAGGGAATGTCAACGTGGGCAGGGCACTTTGTGATTTAGGAACCAGTATCAACTTGATGCCTTTATCTGTTTCTAAATCTCTTGGCATTAAAGAGATGAAGCCCACAATGATGTCATTACAATTGGTCGATCGATCCATTAAGAAGCCAGAAGGAGTCATTGAAGATGTGCTTGTGAAAGTGGATAAATTCATCTTCCCGGTGGATTTTGTTGTTCTTAACATGGAGGAAGATGCAGAACTTCCTTTGCTCTTAGGAAGACCTTTTTTGGCTACAGCTAGAGCGGTAATTGATGTTGCTGCAGGAAAGATGGAGTTCCAAATGAATGATGAAAAAGTCACTTTTAATGTTTTTCAATCCATGAAATACCCAGCTGATAATAGTGACTGCTTCAGAATTGATGTAGTTGATGAAGCCATTCATGAGGTTCTTTTTCAAGAAAGTTCAGATGAGTCATTGGAGGATGATATTGCTCAGTTGTTGCAAGTGGAAGAAGAGGTTTCTGCAGATAAGAATTCTGATTTCCAGGTTGAAGAACTGAAGAGGAAGGATTATGATGCGCTACCTGTTACTCCTAAGGTGAAACTAAAGGAGCTTCCTTCTAATCTAAAGTATGTTTTTCTAGGGAAGGATGACACTTATCCAATTGACAGAGGCAGGACCTCTGTGGCCTTGGAAGTTGAAAATTAAGGTGATATCCGTCAGGCTCGAGACGTTAAACAAGCACTGGTTGGGAGGCAACCCAATAGATTTTTCCTTTTATTATTTTTTTCTCTTAGTTATTATTAGTAGGTAAGGAAGGATGATGAGGTCGCACTAGAGGACGATGATGACCACTTCGATGACTTTTGACTGAGCATGCGTCCATCTTCAAGTTAATTGCTGAGGACAGCAACATTTTAAATCTGGGAATGGTGGTCAAAATCTTCAAATACCAGGGGAGTATCTTAATTTTATCTATGTCCTTTTACTTTGTTCTGCTCTAGTATGAGACTTGCATGATGATTATGTAACTAATTATGAGAGAACCTGAGCTTTAATTTGTACTAAACTTGAATAGCATGTATGAAGCATCATTGATCGTTTGAGATTTTATATTTATATTACTGCTATGAGATTGCATTGAAGTTCATTGAAGAATATAATTGCTTGTTTGGATTAGCTGTTGGATTGTGAACGTATAGATAGTATTTGAATGATAAATCTGGGAATAGTGTCCTAGCTTAAGTCAAAGCCATGTGAGGATTTGAGCCTAAACAGTAAAAACTTTCTTTTTGAGAGACCTCACTGTGGTTGGACTCTAGAACTTGCTCTGTTTCTCTTGTGATGCATGCATAGATTGGGAAGAGAAAGGCAAATTTTTTTTTTTTTTTACACCCATTTGGCCAAATAAACCACCTTAAAAGAATATCTTCCATTGCTAGCCCCTCGAGCTTAGACTTGTTTGTTTTCTATTCACCCTATATTGTTACTTAGCACAGGACCCCAAGCAATCCTACCTTTGAATGAGATTAGAGGATAGTATGTAATTCACAGTTCAAAGAGAATTTTTGGCAGGTAATGAGAAGAAGAAACAAATGAAGAAAAGGGAAAAAAAAACAAGGACTATAAAAAAAAAAAAAGAAAAGAAAAAGAAAAAAGAAAAAGAAAAAAGAAAAGAATGTTCAAAAAGCCACCCAAAAAAAAAAATTCTTTGTTGCAAATAAGTAGTATGAGAGGTGGCAAATGCAAAAGTTCTAAAAGAAAGAGGTTGGTCAATTAAAAAGGAGAGCTCGGAAAATCTGTATTGAATTAGCTTAATTTAAATTCAACCTATGTCTTCTAATCTCATACATGGATCTCAGCTACTTCCCAAATATTCCTACCCCCAAAACCAGGCTACATTACAACCTTGAAAAGACCTTTTGATCAATCTGTGCATGTTGTCTGTGTTCCTCATCTTTAGGGACTTGAGAATAGAATCAAGCCTATGGTAGTACTGCTACACTGGTGGATTGAGTGCATACCTCCCGAAACACTTGAGTGATAAGTGAAATATTTATTCTAGGAAGGAGTACTCAAGTTAGATGCTATGTTCCTCTATAAATTGAAAAATGCTATTCATGTGTTTCAAGACAACAGTTCATTCATACTTAGTATAGTATTCTTCTGACTATCTGCTCTTAATCATTATGTCAATGCAATATCATGCTTACACCTAACGTGCTCTATCTTAAGATCACTTGCTTGCATCACTTAGCAGATCCAGTACTGCTAGGAATGATTTTTCCACCCATCCATTCTTCACCTGGTGGCCCATCATAAGTCTCCTGGGCGGCTGAGCAGCAACATAGCATGAAAGTCATGATTACGCGAAACACGCACAAAACCAGAGACGCTAGATATTAGCGTTAATTATACCCACCAGTGATGGCGTGAAATGTGGTTATGAGCCCCCCGACAATGCCAAATCTATCATGAATAACCTACAATTGACATAGAAAGATTAACATAACAGAACAGTACGGCATTGATACAAGAACCATACAAGTATCTGACGGCCTGATAACCTTCGCAAGTGGAGCAAGGCAGTTGGTCGTGCGGCTTGCATTGGAAACAATATCAAGCTCTGGCTTGTATTCGTGCTCATTAACACCTACGACAAACATGGGAGCATCTTCACTGTTTGCACATATGATAACCTTCTTTGCACCACCCTGGCTCAATCAAAACAGAACAGACAAAATATCATTCCACACAACCCTCACGAAACTAAACTGTGATGAAATACCGTCGAAGAAGCAATGCTAAGCAAAGTGTATTTTACATGGAATTTTAGGACATGCTTATAGCTAATCTAAAAGACCCAGTGCCAATCAGTCCAACAGATGCTCTATATATGAAAAGATAAGTGAAAGCAATATTATTAGCAAAATACATTATATGAGATGAGAAGGGGTAGTGCACAAAGAAAATACATGTACAAGCACAACCATAAGAGATCATTATATGAGATCATTAAGAAAAGCAAATGACAAAAGCTAAAGACATGAGATGAGAAGGGGTAGTGCACAAAGGCAAACCTTAAAATGGGCAGCAGCCTTCTCTTTGTCTGTACAGTCACTGGTGGTCTCAACAATATACTCAGCTCCAGTCTCAGCCCATGGGATCTCTGCGGGGTTCCTGATGCATGAAGTTACAAGGTCAATGCATAATATCTTCACCTTGATGCAGTGTTAACATATACAAGCACAACCATAAGAAAACTCCAGGACCATTACCTGCGTGCAAACACAGCCACGGGCTTTTCATCGAAAAGATAGACGTTATGGAGAGTTTCCGTGAGACCGTGAGTTTTCCACCCCCCGTGATGAAGGCCGTACTGAGACATGTAGGTCTGCCAGACACAGTGAAATCCAGTCAACAACTAAGGCTAGGGACTTAAACTGAACAGGCATCAAATCAATGGAAAAGCTGAAATAGACAAAACTGAAATCCTGTTATCCACTATAATTCCACATATATGGAGACAGATCGTGAGCATAGATAACAGTAATGTATACCATGTAAGAGAAATTAATGAAAGGGTCGTTAATAGCTGCGACTTCAATATCATTTCTTTGCATAGCCGCTCTCGCCACCAAGCGACCAATCCTTCCAAATCCTGGAAGTGAAAACACAAACTAATATAAGAACTTGAATCACTTACGAAAGTAATTGATTGCGAAAACAAAAAAGAAAAAATAAGAAGAAAGGCAGACCATCCATATTCTGAGAGAATTAGCAGTAAAAAAACCAGAGGATGTAGATGGAAGTAAAAGATGTTTACCATTGATTCCGATCTTAATCTTGCTACCCATAAATGTAGCTTTCTTAGTCTCTTTCATAGCTGGAATGTGGGCGCTTGTGCACGGTGTAGCGTTCTTAGTGTCTTGGCTGCTTGAGCACGGTGTTATAAAGGGGTTGAATGGCAAAGGCACCTACAGTGGAGACCGAGACTAGATTAGTTACTTCTTTTAGTTAGTAGATATAACTATTTCAGTTTAGGTCTAATTATTTTAGTTAGACTCTAAGTTATTTATTAATAGCTGGTTATATAATGATTGTACATACAGTACATTTACATTTTTTTTTTAAAAAAAAAAAACTTGATACTATCAAAATTTAACTAAACACATAAGTATATGGCTTATAAATTAGTAAGTGTCAAATCAATGTCGAGTTAGTCAAACTAGTAATTATATGATAATTTTTTTTTATTCAAGTTGAACAAATCAGAATTATTTTTTAATAATAGTAAAAAGAAATTATATAATAATAAGAAAGAACTTTCACAAAGAGAATTCCAATATCAAGAAGTACAACTTAGAGTCGTTAATTATTTTGTTTGCTTCTTAGATTTTATCCCCACTAAATTAATTTTATCTTAATTTAATTAGTTAATCTAATGTATTAATGTTTATAAATATCTGTCGGTCTATTTATATACCTACCTCAATTAATTATACAATGTCTCACAATTAATTAAGATGCAATTTAAATAGAGCTCACTCTAATTTAATTATGCAAAACTTTTATGTATATGTCAGTGTAGTACCTAAATTAGATTAAAATTTAATTTAACATTATTTAATCTAAAAGCCAATTTACAATTCCTTTCTTTGGTTAAGTTGAATCTTAAATCTCTAAAACATACTAAATAATGGCCAACTACAAAGTAATCACAATAAAGACAAGATTAATCAAAGTGAAATAAATTAATTAAGCAAAAGTGCGAATAATTCCTAAAACCCAAACGAGTTATAGGGCCTTTAGGTTGAATAAAAAAGTCTAGTCAAACATGACCCTAATCCAGATCAACGCCGCAACAGTAAGGATCAGACTCCAAGACATACGAAAATGATAAAAAAATTGGAAACCAACTCACTCTTTGAAAGAATAAAACCGATGACCGCAATAGATAACAGACTCATAACAACTGCTGTTTTAAAGATCAAAATTACAATAGATAACAGACTCTTTAAGCTTTGATTTAGGAGAGAACGCAATAGCAAGGTGCCATCATTTTCAATGGTTCAATTAACACTATAAAGAAAGTATATGTTCCTTTTGCCAAGCTTGGCGCCACAGCCATTTAAAATTATGGAGACAGCCAAGCAATCAGTTTGGAGGCTAGAGGTGAAAGTGCAGCAAATATGCTCATCAATCTATTAGAACCTAGAAGAAACAGCCAAGCAATCAATCTATTTCATGTCTGCTACCCCTGATAGCCTAGAGAAAGACATTGATGCTTCTTCTAGGTTCTAACAGATTCATTATTATTTGAATCTTGCGAAGATAATCAACTTTTAAAGTCTAGCAGTAGTGCACATATATGATAATTTTTAAACATTTAGTTCAGAAATTTTAAAATCCAAATGAAAGTTTCCTGTCATCCAGATATGTCAAGTTGTCAACAAGTTTCAACTCAACCGAGCTTCTAGCCAGAAGCCAGATAAAGACAATGCAATATAAAGAAGAACGAAAGTCTTCTATAATCAAATCAAGACTTCTAGCTCTCCCATGTCCGAGAAAATTTAAATTCCAGATATCACTTCCTAAACGTTAGTATAAAATGCGTGAGAAAGTAACTTCCAAGAGTACCAATTGAACATAATAGAATGTAGCTTAAATTTTATAAGCTTGACAGTTAGCAGCCATAATGTTTAATAGATGAGGAACGGTCACCGCTGAAACGAAATGAAAGAGATGGGAGGTGGGGGATAAAACACAAAGCTTAGCAAAACATGAGGGTGCGAGAAGAGACCATTAGGATTTAGGGAAACACAAAGCAGGGACTGAATCAGGAGACAAAAACAAAGACCACAGGAATCGAATCGAGTTGAATCAAAACGAAAAGAGAAAAAAAAGGGAATACCTGGGTGGAAGAAAAACGCAGCTAGGGAGGCGCAATCTCAGGTGGCTGGAAACTGAGAACTCTGCTCACTGTTCTTGGCACTTCGAGCCGGAGGGAGGGTGACTGGTGAAAGGGAAAGGATGGTGGGTTGTTTTTTTTTTTTTTTTGGTAAAAGCCCACGGGTTGTTTTAAATATTGTTTCAAATGGTATATCAAGTGATTTTAATGGTTCTTCATGATATAAATTATTTACTCTTACCTCTTCTTCTCTACTTAGTCCATTAATTAATGTACTTGGCGAAGCATTATTTATATTATATTCTTGACTGTTTATACTTGGAACATTAAAATTTTGTTGATTACTTATTTCTTATCCTTGTTTCATATTTATTTGTGCTTTTGAATTTCGTATAGTTGTAATATATGCAAATTCTCTTCTTATTTCTTCTAAATTCTCATTTTCTTCTTGTCCCATAATTTCTTCTATTTCATCTTCATTCAATTCTTCTAATGCATTCATCATATTTATGGAGGTTTTATTTTGATTTTGTTCTTCTCCTACTAGAGATTTTAGCATTCTAAATAAATCGTCAGTTTCTGATCCTATATAACAGGCTATTCTAATATATAATTATTTTTCTTTTGAGTAACTTCTTTTGTTTCTTTTGTTTGGTAAACTGGTTGTCCAGTTCTTTCTTATCGTCTTTTCAAATAGTTCTTCATATATAGTTCATAATTATTTATTAATAACTTCTTGTCCTTTATGAATCTCTTATGCCATAATCCTTATTTATCTCATGTTCTCATCTACTGTTTGAGATTTTATTTGTTGTTTAGTTGTTTCATTTTCTTGTTCTAATATTTTCATCATGTTTATTTATAAGCGATTTTGAATTGGTTCTATTTTCTGTTCTATCCCTAAAGTTTTAATGATTTGTTTAATATTTCCCTTTATATAAGCTAATTCATTTATATTATTCACTACTACAAAAAAAAAAAAAGAAGAAGAAGAAGAAGAAGCAGCTTTTTTATGTCCATTTTGGCATTTTCCCTCCTTTCTACGTCTATTTTCGGATGCCTATTGAGAGATTTAGAAAGTCAAACTTAAAGTATATACAATGACCAGATGATAAGACTTGGTGAGCGTTTGTAGGTGGGTTAAGGTGCATTCTTATCCCTGAAGTACGCAGCCAGAAGCAATTTTTCCCCTTAAGTATTTGTTGGAGCAATGTTGCCTCTAATGTTCATAATCGTAGCAATGTCGCCCCCATCTAACGGTTTGACTCACGGGCGTCTGCCACATAGGATTATTTGACACTTAGGACGCCAAATGGAAAGCCAAGTGGGACTTTACAAGTGGGTCAAATGAGTGGGGGTTTTTTTTTTTGAACTCTGGTCAAATCCGTCCTTCTTTGACAGGAAAAAAACTCAGCCATGGGTGTTTTAAGGGCCAACGTTTTTGAGGATTTATGCCGGTGAACGTGTAATGATGGACCAGAGAAGAGGAGTTCCTGAGTTGACAGATTCAACATCATCGACATCGACCAGGAGGAGGAGGGCGAAGATGCTACGGCGTGTTGACAGAGATGTTGCAGAACGGCGTTCGTCGACGATGTGTCACTGTGGGTTGTTTGCACTGCTGTATACCTCCTGGACTGAGCAAAACCCAAGTAAGAAATTCTCAAGAATGAACGAAAGCAATATGATCTTCCAAAATGATTCTCAAGAATTGGAAACCAATTCTCAAGAATGGTTCTCGAGAATGCAAGTCAATTCTCAAGAATGAACGAAAGCAATATGATCTTCCAAAATGATTCTCAAGAATTGGAAACCAATTCTTAAGAATGGTTCTCGAGAATGCAAGTCAATTCTTGAGAATGAACGAAAGCGATATGATCTTATTATATCCTTTTGAAGTGATTCTCAAGAATCATTTTGGAAGATCATAATTACAATTTTGCCATATCTGAATTCTCTAGAAGCTTCAAATACTTGACTAGAGACAAGACTCATGACTTGAGGCAAATAGGTAAAGTCATCATAATTACAATTTTGCCATTCATAGCTATTTCAAAATGCATATGCTCTTGGAGTAAGATAGCACACATGCCTTGAGGCACTTACTAAATGCCTAGAGGCAAGATATTTGATGCCTGAGGTAAACACGTCGTCTTGAAATTTGGAAGTGCCTAGAGTCATGAAATGTGCCTAGAGGTAAGATGCTGGTTGCCTAGAGGTAAACACAACTTAAAAAGAGATTTGAAAGATTTGCAAATAATATGACTTTTGCCAAGAGGTAATTATTGAGTATCTTGAAATATGCGTAGAGGTAAATATTTGCGCTTAAGGCGCAATATTTGCGCTTAAAGCGCTTAATGACACATAGGGAGGTACAATAAGAAAAATAAAATCCCTTTTCACATTGCTAATTGCCTTTAGGAACCTAAAGTAATGTCCCCTTCTTATACCCTATCAATTATCATATTTAGAAAAATGGCACAGGTCATGAAAGTATATGGAAAAAAAACCAGTTGCTTAGAGGCAAGATATTTTATTCCTAGAGGTAAATATTTGCGCTTAAGGCGCAATATTTGCGCTTAAAGCGCAGAATGCCTAGACGCAGTTTTGGATGCCTAGAGGCATACATGTTAAATGACCAACCCATTTACAGTTAAATGATCAACAAGTTTAACAATCCAGCATATACTCTGCAATACGACTCTTACAATATAACACAAAACACGCACACATCATTCCACAAAAGCCTCCTCACTAAAATCAAAACAACCAAATCCAACGATTTACCCTTACTTGTTGATAATTTCTGCATCCGAAGAATCTCCTACCTGGGTTTTGCTCAGTCCAGGAGGTATACAGCAGTGCAAACAACCCACAGTGACACATCGTCGACAAACGCCGTTCTGCAACATCTCCGTCAACACGCCGTAGCATCGTCGCCCTCCTCCTCCTGGTCAATGTCGATGATATTGAATTTGTCGACTCAGGAACTCCTCTTCTCTGGTCCATTGTTACGCGTTCACCAGCATAAATCCTCGAAAACGTTGGCCCTTAAAACACCCATGGTTGAGTCTTTTTCCTGTCAGAGAAGGACAGATTTGACCAAAGTTCAAAAAAAAACCCATTCATTTGACCCACTTGTAAAGTCCCACATGGCTGTCCATTTGGCGTCCTAAGTGTCAAATAATCCTATGTGGCAAACGACAGTGAGTCAAACCGTTAGATGGGGGTGACATTGCTATGATTATGAATAGTAGGGGCAACATTGCTGCAACAAATACTTAAGGGGCAAAATTGCTCTTGGCTGCGTACTTCAGAAGCAAAAATGCACCTTAACCCTTTGTAGGCAAAGGCGTAACAATTAGAATCTTATAGGAATTTTTGCCCCAAGATATGACTTTAATATTTCCACTAGTTCATCACTCTCTATTGTGATTAATGTAGAAGGAATTCATCATAAGATCCAAATATAAAAAAGGAAGAAAAAATTGTTGTGATAAGGACAGATGTGCAAATAAATATTGTCATAAAAAAAAACCTACAACAAAAAAAATCTAGAAAAAATAAACAAAGGAAAAAGAAAGTAAAATCTAAATTAAACTAACTGGAATAAACAAAACCGAAACCTGACCTACACCCTCCTTCAATTTTTTTAACTAAAGGGGCAATTCTAGTCTTTTAACAACATTCATACATATCTAATGACGCCTGCCTCGCAACTTGAATAAAAATTTGTTAAAAAAGTGTAAGCCTGAATTTAAATTTTGCTATTTGGGCTCCAGTAATAAAGAGATAAAAAGAAATTGAATATCAGTTAATTAGGAAAAACATGAGTATTATAAAAGAAACAAGAGAACATAGCTGAAAAATAGAAGAAAACTACTGGAGTCAGTCAGTATTGCGTATCCATTAAGTACTGGAAATAATGGTATATCTGTGCTATGACTTGCAAAGAATACGTAGGGTTTTATCTATTGCTCTGTGAGATTCAAGAATCCTTAGGTATCGCGACCATTTAGCGTCTTCCTCTGCCGCTTCGGCTTCTTGATCCTCTGTCATTTCTTGATCCACTGACTTCATAGAGAGAGGGTAGTAAGGGCCAGGATTCCCAGCATCATCATAGGCCATTAGCTCCCATCCATGAGGTCCCACATAATAAACTAGAATCATATGGACGACATAGGTCAGTAAGGCTGAATTCATATGTCAGAACATGAAATGCAAATCTACAATATGGGCCATACTACTATTATTGTGTAAACTGGAATAACAAAAACAGGTAGCTTGTTCCCTACTGATTTCAAAGACTACTAATTCCAGTCACATGTTTATAAGAATAAAGAGAGGGAGATATGAGCTGGAGCATGCAAGATAAAATACCCGTGGCAACTCCGTCTGCAACCCCATCTTGAAGTGCTGCCTGACGAATTGCCCATCGGGCAAATGATGCAGCTTCATCAGCTATCATGTCGTAGCGGAACCTAGTAATGCAAGGAAAACATCAACAAACTTAATGCTAGAGCTATAACTAATGGACAATTCATGAGAAAAGCTTAACTAACCCGGCCTCCATTGTATTGTCTGCAAATGATGACCCAGATCCAACAGCATAACTGTAGCATTGAGAAAATCCTACTTCATCGTCAATGCAGAAAAGAACAGGACCCTGAAAAAAGATATTCCCTGGTCAGAAAATCAGATTAGCAAGGCAAAGCCTATTTAGCGCCTAGAACATGTAACTTACATGCACATCCCATCCAGCAATTAAGGCTCCAACCAAATTATCTTCAGAGTAGGAGCTTATCATAGCTTCAAAAATGTCTGAAGCTATGTCCACGGGCATTCTTTGTTTGTTTCTTGATTCGTATGATCGGCACTATAATAAAATTAGTTACACCATTATTATATTTAAAAAAATATTAAATGACTAGAATAGGTAAATTAAGTCAAATCATACCATAACCGGATGCTAGGATGCAGGCAGTTAATGGCAAACTCAGCAAACAAAGGGCAAGACAGACCAATATATAAAAGTTTGATAGGAATGCATACATTACCTGTTTCCAAAAGAGTAGTTTGTCTACAGGTTCGCCGACCATTGTGCTCAGCATATATCGATCAATTTCCATAACATTTGATGCTGCGCATAGGTAACAGTTAAAAAATAACAAATAATTTTCACTAATGGATGAGATAGGAATCCTTACTTCCAGTGCTCACGGGAGAACAAGAAGCTAATATGATCCCCTCCTCACATAGAAAACCAAGAGAGGTAGTACCCTTGTGGGGCTTCAGCTTTTCCATCTGAATAGCTTCTTTCTGGAAGCCATCAAACAACGAAAAAGATACCTTCTTAAAATGCCAGATGATTCAAGTCGTTGCAAAATGTAAAAACAAAATCTACCTCCTTTGACTATAAGGTCTAAAAATCAATTGCATACTCTTTGCAATGAAGAACTAAATTCAAATTACAAGCTAATAATGAAACTGTTAGAGATCACTGGTGTCACACCAAGAAAAAGAGGAAATCTTGTTATTAATGCTATATTTACAATCCCATGCTCTATGAACAAGGCGTACCGGTTAGAAAGTTGCGACGAGAGATCTGAGTGGGTACTAGGGTTTGATCGAGAAAGGGAGAGGAGGTAGAGCAATTTTGAGGGCGCTGGCTTGAGGGCAAATTAAGGCAGAAGAGGATGGGATCAAATTAAAGAAATCAAATTCGACAAATCGCACGGATAACGCATATGGGAGTTTTTGGAGGGAGAGCAGAGTGGGAGTGAGGATAGAGAGGTCAAAATGATTTAGAGAGAATGATCGTTATAGAAAATGATGTGTGGATCTCCGGTGGAAGCTAGCAGGATATGGGGAAATGGTATAGGATGAAGAACGGAGATGGATCGATCTTTTGAGCCGAGATTGGGGAATGAGATGCCGATGGACGCAAGCGAGTTTCGTTACGTTTGTGCTTTGGAAAGTCTCAGCATGCGTTAACCGAGAGTCGAGACACATCTAGCTTTGAGGCACATGCATGCTGCTGATCACTTCTTGCTTGTACAACATAAATTAATTGAGACAATGTTATGAATATACTTATTATGTGGATATCCATTGACTCCCGGTCTCCAAATACTACAAGATGACATGGGACCCACGCATAGTATCATGCATAGTGATTTACTATTTGGTGGGACCCGCACACAATTATACACACACCCACGGGAAGGAAATCCGTGAGTGTACAGTTTATGTTTTAGGGGAAAACTACACCAAATGACCTTGAGGTGTAAATTACACTAAAGACCCATTTTCCTTCTATAAATAGAGGTCTTCTGTAACTATTCATTATATAGTTAAAATGAGAATTTCTCTCTCTACTTTCTCTCTCTATAATCTCTTCTCTTATTCTTATCAATTTTATAACACGTTATCAGCACGAGATTCTAACCAATTTAGCCTTGTGTGTCGTTAGTCTTTGTCTTCTCCTTCTGACTCTGCAGATCTTTAGATCCCTCAGCCTCCCTCTTCTTCTTCAAACTTCAATTCTCATCTCCTAGATTATTTTCAGAGTCTGAGAGGAACCTTTGTTTATTTCATCTCCTAGATTATTTTCGTTATCTCTCTCCAGCTGTAGCGTCACTGGTCTTGTTCTTTGTTTCTCAATCTCTCAGTCTCTTTGTTCCAATCCCCCTTTAATTGTCGCGCCTCTGTTTCTTTTATTTCTTGTTCTGCGTTCTCTATCCAGTCCTCTGTCTTTTCTTTTGTGCCGTCAACGTCTTTGCTCTCTCAATTCATTTTGTGCGTGTCTCAGCTTCTTTAATCAATGATGTCTGGTTTTCTTTTCATTCAGGGCCAAATATATCACATGCATCCACAATTGAATAATTGTGATGGGCCCTATACGTCACATGCATCATTTTCTTCTTCCTCCTTTTATTACTGCTTTATTTATTTTTTTTTAATTGTTTTTATTTGATATTTTATAATTGTTACTAACTTTACTAACATTTATTTTTACGCATTTATTTTGATGTCACTAACATTTAATTTTATTACTAAAAGTTATTTATCTTTTATGACGGCACATTAGTATCTTTACTAGTGGGTTCTATTTATTTATTTTATTAAGCATTTATTTATCTTTTATGGCGGCAACACTATTTATTAGTAGGCTCCATTTATTTATTTTACTATACATTTATTTATTCTTCATGGAGGCACACTAGTATCTATTAGTGGGCTCTATTTATTTATTTTATTTAGCGTTTATTTATCTTTTATGGTGGTGACACTTTGTGGGCCCCATTTATTTTATTTTAATTCTTTACTGCTTTATTTATTTTTCATGGTAGCAACACTAGTATAGTGGGCACCATTTATTTTATTATTTACTGCTTTATTTATTTTTCATGGTGGTGACACTAGTATAGTGGACTCCATTTATTTATTATTTACTGTTTTAAATCCCCTTCCCTTTTATTTTCATTTATTTATTTACTGCCTTATATATCCCCTTCCCATTTATTATTTACTGTTTTAAATCCCCTTCCCTTTTATTTTCATTTATTTATTTACTGCATTATATATCCCCTTCCCATTTTTATTATTTATGGCAATGACACTAATACATGTATATTAGTGGGTTCCATATATTTATTTTATTATTCTTATATTTTATATTTATCCTGATGAAAAATTGTTAAAGGCCATGAGATCAAAATGCCATGGTAATATGAGGCATAAATTGGCCTGAGAGATATGAGGCATAAATTGGCCTGAGACTATGAGGAGGCATAAATTAGCTTCAGACCATGAGATAAATTAGCTTAAAGCTAAGAGGCAAGTTAGCTTGAAGCCAAGAGGCAAGTTAGCCTGAATCCAAGAGACATTATGAAATAAGGCTTGATCCATAAATTTTGTATGCCATCAATTGTATAAAGGCCTCAATATTGTATATTTGACATTTAATACTCCCTTAAATTATGAGACAAGGGATTGTATGATCATGGTTGATTGTAAATAAATATATCTAATTTGCTCTTGCAGTAGCAAAATTGTGATTAAGTCAAGAAATATTGTGGATTAATTTCTTGCCATGATCAAACAAATCTGTGAATTATGGATCATGAATTTTATCCAACTTCATTCCCAGAAGTGAATGAAGCAATAAATAAATTGTGATTATGGTTATTTTACTATTATTTTGTGTTTAGATAATTATAACAATTTTTGTGAATATGAGAGAAGAATATTCATAAACAAAATAATTAAACAAAAGGAAATTTTATTTCAACAAAGTTTAATTGCGAGTGGCTCAACATCATTACAAACCTTAATCATCTCATTCTGAAGATATTTAATGTCTTCTTCTTTTGCTTCTCTTGAGATGGGATCCAGATGAGGCAAAGCTCTTCGTAATATCGAGATTTGCGTCATAAGTTTCTTGAGCTTCTTGTGTGGCCACTCCGTTAACCCTCCTTTTTGATAGATTTTTTGTATGGTGTGAGTAGACATATTTAATTGTTTACTCGCTTCATCAAGGGTTAAGTGAAAATAATTTCTTAAATCATGGAGCGTTGTTTTCTTTATTCTTTCTCGTTGCTCCATAGATAACCTATATAATTCACCCTGGTTAAGGGATGAAGTATCATAGGGTATACTTACTGCAGGTTGTTTTCCTTTGCCTAATGAGTGTTCAATATTGGTTTGAAATGAACTTCCATGGAGGTCATTTGGATTTATAGCCCATTCCGAACCAACACAGAGAACCTCATGATAGGCTAATACAGGATCACGCATCAAGATATATCCTGATGCTTGTAAATCTATACAATACTGTGTCAGAAATTGTTTGATTTCTTCAAAATTTTTCTTTGTGAAATCAAACATTGGAAGCCTGTCAGTATTATAAGATTTATCCTGTACTTTTTCAAATAAAACAGCATGGGTAATCATACCTGTTCTTCTTCCGTGAACTTCAAGTTTATGGTACTGGAGTTCGTTGGTATGTATGATCTCTCGTAAAACATGACAACAACTACATTCCAATAAGCTAGTTGTTGCTAATTGACTTGTAGTTGATGGCTGGCTAGTGGTTGTTGGTTGGCTAATTGTTATTGGCTGGCTAATGGTTGTCGGTTGGCTGATTGTTGCTAGCTGGATCGTGGTTGATGGCTGGCTGGTGATTGTTTGCTGGCTAGTGAATGCTGGTTGATTAACTGCCGACACTATTGGCTGAACTGGATTGGTAGACTCCATTAGTTCTGCCATAGTTCTACACCTCTTAACAGGCCTCCTTGATGAACCTGTTTCAGTTGAACCTTCAATCCTTGTAGATTGTTGAAGAACACTTGTTCTTGGGGGAGAAGTAGGTACATTTGAAGCAGAAGGAGGAATAGTAGAAGGAGGAATAAACATTTCAAAGGGATTAGGAGATAACAAAGAAGTAAATGACATGTTGGGCTGATCATCATACAACAAAGCATCAAGTAATGCTGTTTCGGATGTATCAGAAACTGGGATAAAACTGCTTGGTCCTGCCATGGCAATAGAATTTAGAGAAATATGTGTGAGTATCTGGTAGTTGGTATTATCAGATGCTTGAGTGTTTGTGAGGCATGTTCGTTTGCCTTCCTTTATTTATAGTCGAATTAAATCCTATTGAATCTCTGCAGATTTGCGTAGTCCTGTTAAATCTCTGCAGATCTGCTCCCTATAAAGCACGAGCCTGGAATCTTTTTGACTTTATATGCATACGACAATCTGAGTTGTTGCGCCTGTGATTCCACAGTGATGCGCCTGTGATTCCACAGTGATGCGCCTGTGATTACACAGTATTGCGCTCATGAATCTGCAATTATACACCTGATGATTTTGTATTTAATATATATTTGTTTGTTGATTCTGGAAAATGGAAATTTTGTTACCAGAAGTAACAAAATTATACATTGATAATGCATTTAGAAATCTGTGGAATTTTAATGAAATAGATATCATATATGCTATTATCATGGAATATTGTATGGAAATTCCATGAATTAATTTTTAAGGTCTCATACTTGAGGGGGAGAATAATATATATCAAGTGTGAATATTTATGTGATAATTCTTTGTGAATGTTTCTATATTGATTCCCCCAAAATGAATATTAGATTTGATGATAAATCATATGGAAAGTTGGCATGACTTGTTTGATCATCCGAGTCATATATTATGTGCTGCTTGTTCTCAGATAGACATAATTATTGGAAATGGATCTCTGGAAATATATCAAATTGAAAGTTTACATATGAGATTATAAATCTGCAAAGTTTGCAGTGATGTTTGCAACTAGAAGTTTGCAATATATTATGCGCGCAATTTCCAGATTGAATGATCCAGAAATAATGTATTAAAGTATCCATGAATGGATAGATCAATGATTATGAGAACAAAATTTATATGTTGTGTATATTTGTAGCAATTATATAAGCCAACAGAATTCTCCCCGTATAATTGGCTTTTGGTCAGGAGCCAGATTAATTCCATCTTGAAATGTTTTAAATGTGTAATGATTATTAATCTATTACAATGCACATAGATGGATATACAAAGAAAATTGATGATTTGATGAGGGGGAGAAAAATAAGCAGATTGGGTAAAGATAAAGTGAAATGAATTATCATTGGCTCATATTGGTCCTCATACAAAGAAATGTGCACTAAAAGTTTAAAAGATAATTCATTTGCAGATTTTAGCTAATTAAATGCTAAAAGCATTTACTGACCTAAAGTGACAAAGTCACATGTCCCAACTGCAAATGCTCCTATATGAATTGTTATAAAGCACGCCTGAAGCATTGCTGGTCCATCGGTTATAAAGATAAAAATCCTCGAAAGAGAAAAGGAGCTATAAAATATAGATGATCAAGTCAAGGATAATTAAGTAAAGCTCCAGAAGAGTTATCTTTTGATGAGATGTTATCTCCAGAAGAGATATTACAAGAAAAGTGTATTGTGGTCCAAGAGAGACCTAGGTACCTAATATATGTGAATATAATGAGATCTCAATAAATTATGAATGAAATCCGATGGGACTGAAAATGAAGTCGATGTTAATAATATCTATGATAGCATATGTTGCAATGAATGATAATCATGAGCCACAATATATTTGTATGTGCTAGAAGCACATAAGGCGCCAGAAACACATATGTCCCAAAAGGACTCAAGATGATAGTGCATATAGCATCATTATCTGAATAAACATTTATTGAATTTCTATATGCACATATATATTTATGAAAAGATTATTATGACTTTACTTGACAGATTTAGATCTTGCAGGTATATAATGAACAATCAAATTGGGCGTTTCTAACAGAATATTTGATGACAGAAAGTATAATATGCTCAGAAAGACATTGAAGCAATGCAGTCATCAGGGGGAGTAACACTGATGTAATCAAGAGGGGGAGACGATACACGCTGTACTCTTTTTCCCTTATCTAGGTTTTATCCCACTGGGTTTTTCCTAGAAAGGTTTTTAATGAGGCAGCACTGGATAGTGTATTAATGGATGATGTACTCTTTTCTTTGGCTAGGTTTTTATCCCACTGGGTTTTTCCTAGTTAAAGTTTTTAACGAGGCACATTCATAAATGGACATCCAAGGGGGAGTGTTATGAATATACTTATTATGTGGATGTCCATTGACTCCCGGTCTCCAAATACTACAAGATGACATGGGACCCACGCATAGTATCATGCATAGTGATTTACTATTTGGTGGGACCCGCACACAATTATACACACACCCACGGGAAGGAAATCCGTGAGTGTACAGTTTATGTTTTAGGGGAAAACTACACCAAATGACCTTGAGGTGTAAATTACACTAAAGACCCATTTTCCTTCTATAAATAGAGGTCTTCTGTAACTATTCATTATATAGTTAAAATGAGAATTTCTCTCTCTACTTTCTCTCTCTATAATCTCTTCTCTTATTCTTATCAATTTTATAACAGATAAAACTTTTTTAATACACTTATTTTATATATAATGTGTATTATGAGTAAAAGGTTATTTTTAAAGATTTCAATTATTATTTCAAATGAGTAAGTCAGAACTCTCAAGTGCTTTTTCCCGGACTCTCTCAATTTTATTTTAGACCAAAAAAGTTACTTATTATAGATAAATCTGACCCCACTAATCCTTAATGGATAACCTAATTAACAAATCTGGGTAGATTAAGAATGTTAATTAGTTAGTTAATATGATACTATTTTAAATCCTAAATATAAGATACAGTCTACTTTTTGGGAGAAATTAATATAAAGCTAAATAAGTTACTTATAGTACATATATGATATATTATTATGTTATATATCAATTTATAAATTAAACAAATTAGTTTGAGGAAAAATAATAAAAGATAAATATTTTAAAATAGCTTTATTAACTTCTTTAATCCCTTTAGGCCAAATTTTTTTTTCTTAATCTTTTCCAAAAATTCAACCGCGTCTTATGTTTAAGACATGGGGTAATTTGGTTTTTTTAAAAACTCTCCAACCATTTTTTTTTTCATTGTTGTGGAAATATTAATAGGGTTAATTTGGAAAAAAATGGATAAAGGTGAAAATTTATTTTTATATTTAGGGTCAACATCATTTCCCTAATTCGATCCTAAAATAAAGATAGTAAGGAGTAATAGGGATAAGGTACTAAAATGTACATGTAATTATCCTAAAGATACGTTCAATACCAAATGCTTTCAAAGTATTAGTGTGTGGCACACTTTAAAAAATTCATATGTATATTTTTGCGCGTCAATCATTTCATATAATTAGTTATTTTTATCAAAATATATATTTCTTTGGTTTAAAAATTGTGGTAAAAATTCCTTCCCGATTGAATTGGTTAAGCAATTATCGTGTTCACTAGGAGATGAAATTAGATTTATATGATCCAAATCTCTCATGTCAACAATGAGCATCGTCATGCTCGAAACAAAAACAAGAAAAAAAATATGATTATCCCAAGAAAAAGATGCCACTGAAAGAAATGCAGATTAGTAAAAGGTTGAATGCTATTTTCTCATATTGGGGCAGGACAATGCTGGAAAACCATGGTTTTGAAACTTGAACCGGATCGGCTGATTCAGATCGAAAACCAGCCACAAAACCAATTTGGTATGGTGTGAAAACCAAGGTCACTTCCTGAAACAAAGTTGGCCCGGGGTGACCTGGAATGAACCGGCATGACCAAGAGAGGAGCACTAGAAGCGGGGGTGGGCACAACTGAGGGTGAACAACGTAGGGAACAGATTGTTGATGCTAATAAGGAAATTGGTGTCGATATTAGAAAGATTGCTGAATACAAAGACGAAATCAAAAAGTTTTCTTGGAAACAACAAAATAGTGGACACAAACAAAAGGAGCTGCTACACAATCACATACTTCTGAAAGCTCACTCTTGGAAATGAAAAAATGGTGGATAAAAAAATCTGAAATCAAAAGGTAAAATTTAAAATACACAAGTTAATATTAATATTTTAGTTAATGTTATTAAAAATAATTATTTTCTTTATAATTTTATATTAATAATCATGAAATCGTCATTTTTTTTTATTGGTTTGGTCTCGGTTTAACTCTAGTATGAATCACCAACCCTTGACTCAGTACCCCAACCGATTCAGCGACCGGTTTGATTTTAATAACATTGTGAAAAACACATTCCTTTCATTTTGACGCTTCAATTACGTCACAGCTTTAGCAATAATCAGATGGGAAATTCTTCCAAGTTGTGTAAATACCACGTGCTAGTAAATAAGGGATGAAACGTCATTATTTTGGCCGAAACAATAATAGCAATTGACATGCAATGCACAATCGCTGGGGAAGTAAGGTATTTCAGCCAGCTTCAGTGTTTCTCATCGACCCAAGGTTTATAGCTTCAATTATTCAACGTACCACAACCTCCAAATTTTTACTTAAACTCTTTTAATAGGCTAAGAAAACTATAATTTGAAAGAAACAAGGATCAGAATCGACAAGATGAAAACCGTAAAATATGATAATAAGAAAGGTCAGGACATACACATGAAAATTTTCCTCACCGGGAGGACGCCATCAAAACGACAAAGATCTAAGAAACTAACGCTTTACACAGCAACACCAGGGATGCACCAATAAACCATTTATTCAGAACTCTCAATTTGCCTGGGTCTTCGCCATGTGAGCAATCAAGTCAACAACATGATTACTGCAGCATTACACAAAAAGCAAGCATGAGACATCAATCGATTGGTAACTTTCCTGATAAAGAACCACTTAACCCCTCTCTCACCAACTGCGAAGATGCCGCTACCTTGCAATGGTAAGAAATCATATGCCAAAACAAGAAGAAAGATAAATTACCTGTAGCCCCACTCGTTGTTGTACCAAGAAACAAGCTTCACGAAGTTGTCACCCAAAGTAGTACTTGCTCTGGCATCAAAAAGACTTGACCTGAAAAAAAAAAACAAAATAATTAACGCACAACTCTTAGCTCCAATGACAAACAGTGGAATATATGGATCCAAAGAAGACCAGGTAGAGAATTAGAGGCATTTATTAGCTTCGAATGAGATGATAATACACACCTGGTGTCCCTGACAAAGTTAGTGGAGTCCACATGTTCAAGGTAACCAAGGATTCCCTTCAACTTGCCCTGGGACTCCTCCCTGAAAAACAGTACTATTGAATCAGACTAGTCAAATGTTGGGATTCGTACACGCAGCGGAATTAAATTTATTCAATAAATTTACGAATCCCGAGAAAAAGATCTATCAACAACTTTTAAATCGGGTTAGTAAATAAGAATTGTACCTATGCGATCTCGTGTGCATGCTTTGTAAATTCGTGGGTTAACACCTTCTTGATCTATCAATCTCTAGGAGCCGACTCTACAAATCCACTCCTTCTACCGATATCCACACCGAAAAGCACTCCAACACGAACGGCAGCGTGCTAGCGCCTTCAAGTCTTTGTCTCACGTCTCTCTTCTAGGATTCTTTTGTGGCTCTTAAATTCTCTTGTGTGTGTCATCAAATTACTTACAACCTAAGGGTATTTATAACCCTAATGGGCCGCATTAAATATTCAAAATCAATCTTATTAATTTTGAAATTGAATTGGAAATTAAATCAGTCTAACCGATTCAATCCAATCTATTTATTTAATGCAAATTAGAAGCCAGCTGATTTGATTGATCTTTATAAATCAAATCTGAGATATGATATCTATTAAATCAAATTAGGAAGTTATTTAATGATTAGCTCCTATGGCATAATTTCCAACAGACTCTCACTTGCACTAGGTACAATCATTAGATATATACCCTCCCTAGATAAAACATTCTATTCATTGAATCTTAGTGTGAATACTTTGTTAAATAATTATTATGAATGATTTTTATTGCCTCGTGGAACTTTATGATTTGAAATATTGAAATGTATTGTAAACTGAGATATTTTTACAAGATGGTTTTATTTTTCTCATGTTGTATGAGAAAACTAAACTTCCCACATACACATAAAATGGTGGGATTCACATATACATATATGAATTAATATATGTATATATGGGTCTCACCATTTCATGTGTGTGTGACATGAGATAATTTTTTTCTTACAACATAAGAAACATTAATCCCTTTACAAGATTATGAGAATTATTGAAAAAACTCTTATTGAGTTAATTATGATGATAATTGTGGAAGGGGATAAACTTGGAAAAGATGGAGTTGTTATTTTCACCACGTGATGATGCCTCCATTGGTGCACGATGGTTGGCTTACTATTGTCCCACCAGAGTGATGGGAACTTGCCCACCAAAGTGATGGGCTTACAACGCTTCACTAGAGTAAATTGGGGAAAAGACCCATGGTCTAGGGCAGATGCTCTAAGGATTTTGGCCGGTCCTCATCATCACTTGACCAGTGAGCTTTTGGAGTAACCAATAACATGGGTGTAACTTAGCCCATGGGTTTAGTCGGAGGAAATAAGGCGGTTCTGTTGGATTAAAGGGAGGGATTCTGTGAATTAAATTCAAAAGATTTGAGACACTCATTATGTTTTTTAATAATAATGTGATAAATGTATTGAGAGAAGATTGATGAACTGTTTAATTTTGGATAGATTTGTTTGATTCCACTTGGCACCTCACTAGCATATATTAATATTCGTAATATTTGGACTAATGGTTACCAAATTTTTCTAGGTGAGAGCTCACGTTGGAGTTCATCAGGGAATGCCTCAGAAGTTTAGACTACTCTGTTAAAAGTAGTGCTTCTTTCTCTTTTGGTTTGTGTTAGATAATTGTATATTGCCACGTTAGGGCTCATAATGAATACTCTGATAAAATTTTAAATTTTTCGTAAATTTTGAAGCTCTAATAAGTTAATTACCTATCTAATATTAGGTTAATTTAGCTAATTAAATGGTGGTTGTTTCACATATCTTAATAGATTATTTTAGATTTTCGAAGTTAAAATGTTATATGTGTTTTTCCCTATTTTGTATGATATTACATAGGGGGTGTTCATGAAGTCCGCTAGCCCAGTGCGCTTGTCCGAGTTCGACAAAAAATTGCCCTACCTAAACTAAAAAAAGCAGCCCAAAAAAATTTCACACAACCAGGGTAGGTCAAGCATCATCCATGAAACAACCACCTTTTAATTAACTAAATTAATCTTATACTTATCAGAGTTAATCAAAGTAATTCATTTATTAGTCAGAGTTAACCAGATAGTAGGTTTTAGGTGGAATTTAAAATTTTCAAAATATACCAAAGTATGCATGATAAGCCCTAATGTGTGGCAATATATAGTTATCCATACAACAAAAGACAGACAGTCCTACTTGGAATAAATATACTACACTTCTGTCTGCTTCCCTGAAGTACCTGGGCCTGACTGGTCACCTGGGAAAAATTTGTAACCATCAGTCCAGCTCATTATGAATATTAACAAGTGCTAGTGAGGTGCTAAATGGAATGAGACAAACCAATTCAAATCAACAATTCATCAATATTCTATTTATATAATATCACAATAACAATAAGTATCTTAATGGGTGTCACAATTCTGTTTGTATTCAATACCCAAATACCTCTCATCAATCCAACCGAACCGCCTTATTTCTTCCAACTAGGCCCATGGGCTAAGTTACACCCATGTTATTGGTTAGTCCAAAAGCTCATTGGTCAAGTGATGAGGACCGACCAAAATCCTCAGAGCACCTATCCTAGATCATGGGTCTTTTCCCCTCTTGAATTGTTGGGCTGTCGTAAGCCCTCTTGAACTGTTGGGCTAGTCCCTCTTGAACCGTTGGGACAATATGTTAGATAAAATGAATGATCTAATCATGCTTAGTCACCGAATAAACAATTAGATCTTATGCGGAATAAAGAAATTAAAAATGCTGAAATACCTCCCGCCATTGATTCAGAATGAAAGCAGAAGACCACAATCCTTCTAAGCCCTCACTCTCACTCTCTGTAGATGGTGTTTGAGTAATTCAGTCGTGTGAGTGGACTTAGGGGACCGTGTAAATTAATAGATAAAGAGCACGACTAATTCCCACGTTTTCCCATCAAAACGTGTGTAACGTTACGTGCCAAAATTCATGGGTGGTTATGGGCAGTTGAGAAAAATGTGCATCAGAACGTGGACCACTTATTAATTTTATAATTAATAAAACCCAATATTAATTCAAATTAATATAAAGTATATCAATTTAAATTAATGTACAGATAATAATTATAAAATTTCAACATTCTCCCACTTGGTCCACACAATCTACCATATACCATAAGGAAAACAAAATGCATGGATCATAGCGATAAGTCCTCTTAAAGCGAGTAGTATCTTCCATGTATCACATTGCACCATGTCTCCCAAGCCCATGTAACTTAATGAATAAACCCCATGTTTATTCTCGGTCCTAACTTAATGATGTTTCTCAAACAAAATAAACATATGAATATGCGCATAAAACTGAAATGAGAAAACACCCAAATAGGGTTTCATGTAACTACATCGTTCTTACAACGAAAATTAAAGAAAATCATTCTTATAATGAAAATCAAAGAACGGAACTAAGTCCCATTCTCTCTACATGATCCAGAAATTTCATTGGTGGCATGCCCTTAGTTAGAGGATCAGCAGTCATCAATCCAGTGCTTATGTGTTCAATAACCACTGTTCCATTCTTAACACGTTCTCTTATGGCTAAGTACTTAATGTCAATATGCTTGCTTCGACTACCGCTTTTGTTATTCTTAGCCATAAAGACAGCAGCTGAATTGTCGCAATATATCTTCATTGGCCTAGGAATTGAATCCATGATCCTAAGCCCAGAGATGAAACCCTTCATCCATACACCATGTGAGGTAGCCTCAAAACAAGACACGAACTCAGCTTCCATTGTAGAAGTAGCAATCAAAGACTGCTTCTTACTGCTCCATGATACAGCTCCACCGGCTAGCATAAAAATGTATCCTGAAGTGGATTTCCTTGAGTCAATGCAGCCAGCATAGTCTGAATCGGAGTAGCCAGTCACTTCCAGATTGTCAGTTCGTTCGTACTTAAGCATGTAATCTTTCGTTCCTTGAAGGTATCTCAACACCTTCTTTACAGCTTTCCAGTGGTCTATACCTGGGTTACTCTGATATCTCCCTAATACTCCAACAGCAAATGCAATGTCAGGTCTAGTGCAGACCTGAGCATACATTAGGCTTCCTACTGCTGAAGCATAAGGGATGTGTCTCATTCGTTCCCACTCAAAATCATTCTTTGGGCACTGGTCCAGATTGAACCTGTCGCCTTTCACAACGGGAGCTACACTTGGTGAACAATATCTCATCCGAAATCTTTCTAAGACTTTATTGATATAGGTCTCTTGAGACAAACCTAGTACACCTCGATGTCTGTCTCTATGTATCTTAATGCCAATGACATAAGATGCATTTCCCATATCCTTCATATCAAAGTTTTTAGAGAGAAATTGTTTCACCTCATACAGTAAGCCATTATCATTAGATGCAAGAAGAATATCGTCCACATACAGAATAAGGAAACAAATCTTGCTCCCACTGACCTTCTGGTATATACATTCATCCACAATATTCTCTACAAACCCAAATGAAGAGATAACATTATGAAATTTTAAATACCATTGGCGGGAAGCTTGTTTCAATCCATATATGGACTTTCTGAGCTTGCACACCAAATGCTCACCTTTACTAGAGGAAAACCCTTCTGGTTGTTTCATGTAAACCTCTTCCTCTAGTTCTCCATTGAGAAAGGCAGTTTTCACATCCATTTGTTGCAACTCTAAGTCAAAATGTGCAACTAAAGCTAGAATGATACGAAGGGAATCTTTCTTGGACACAGGAGAAAAGGTCTCCTTGTAGTCGATTCCTTCTCTTTGAGTGAATCCTTTAGCAACAAGTCTTGCCTTATGTCTGTCAATGTTGCCCAATGAGTCTCTCTTTGTTTTGTAGACCCATTTACATCCAATGGCCTTAGCACCATTAGGCAACTCAACAAGATCCCAGACTCTATTAGATGCCATAGAATTCATCTCATCCTTCATAGCTTCATACCATGAACTTGATTCTCTACAGTTCATAGCTTGTGAAAACCTTTCAGGATCATTTTCAGCTCCTACATTATAGTCAGATTCTTGCAGATACACAATATATTCACTGGGTATCGCTGATCTTCTTGTTCTAGTAGATCTTCTCAATGCTGTTTCATTACCTTCTTGAGGAACTTGTTGTTCAATTGGTTGTTCAACAACTTCCAGTTGTTCCTCATCAACAGCTTGATCTACTGAATCAATATCAGCGGGTTGTGGATCTTGATTGACTGGTTGTGCAGCACTCGGTTGAGCCGAAGGAGCATTGTCAACAACCAATCTCAAACTCGAAATGGAAGGTTGATTATCTAAATGATCATTTTCAGAAACAGGGTCTCTGAATTGATCACTCCCACTGATCAAGTCATACTCAAGGAATTTAGCATTCCTTGATTCCACAAACCTAGTGGTATGAGATGGACAGTAGAACCTATATCCCTTAGACCTTTCGGCATATCCAATGAAGTACCCACTAATGGTCCTTGGGTCCAGCTTCTTTTCTTGTGGATTGTAGATTCTAACTTCTGACGGGCATCCCCAAACACGTACATGTCGCAAACTCGGTTTCCAACCTTTAAATAACTCAAAAGGTGTCTTTGGGACAGCCTTAGTTGGAACCCGGTTTAATATGTACACGGCCGTCTTCAGTGCATCAATCCACAAGGATTTAGGAAGCTTAGAACTACTAAGCATACTTCTCACCATGTCCAATAATGTTCGGTTTCTTCTTTCTGCAACACCATTCTGGTCTGGAGAACCAGGCATGGTGTATTGGGCAACAATCCCATGTTCTTGAAGAAACTTCGCAAATGGACCAGGTGCTTGTCCATCCTCAGTATATCTACCATAATATTCTCCACCTCTATCTGATCTCACGATCTTAATTTGTTTACCACATTGTTTCTCTACCTCAGATTTAAATACCTTGAAGGCATCTAATGCTTCGTGCTTGTTATGAAGCATGTAGAGATACATGTATCGTGAGTAATCATCAATGAAAGAGATGAAGTATTTCTGACCATACGTATCCATTTCTGGACTACAAATGTCTGTATGTATGATCTCTAATAGTTCTGTACTCCTCTTGGCACCTTTCTTTGACTTGTTAGTCTGCTTTCCCTTTATGCAGTCTACACAAGTCTCAAAATCAGTAAAGTCTAGAGTACCAAGTACCCCTTCCTTTACCAATCTTTCAATTCTCTGAATGGAGATATGACATAGTCTCCGGTGCCACAACACAGAGGAATCATCACTAACAACACACCGTTTCGAACCAACTGTAATATGCAAGGCACTATCAGTAGTATCGTTTTGCAAATAAATAGGAAAAAGACCATTAGACATTGTACCACTTCCAATCAACTTTGATTTATAAAACAAATCCAACAACGTCTCATAAAACATAAAGGAATAACCCAAAGGTACAAGTTTTGAAACTGAAATCAAGTTCCTAGAGAAATTTGGAACATAAAAAGTCCTTTCCAAATTTAAAACAAATCCACTACTTAAAATTAAACTGCAAGTTCCTACAGCCTCCACATGTGAACTCATCCTTGCTCCTGAATAGATGTATTGTTCACTTCCCAACGGCTTCCTTAGGTTTTGCATACCCTGCAAGGAGTTCGAAACATGGATTGTAGAACCAGAATCAACCCACCATGTGCCATTACCATCATCGATCATATTTGTTTCATAACAGACAAGTGAGACTGACATACCTTTCTTCTCAAGCCATTGCTGGAATTTAGAGCAGTCCTTCTTCATGTGTCCCTTCTTTTTACAGAAGAAACACTTGGATTCCTTCTTGATTCCACCTTGGGGAGATGTCTTACTTTTCCCCTTCTTCTTGGCCTGAGTCTGACCCCTCCTCTCAGTTGTCATGAATGAACTCTCTCCCACTTCCATTTTCAACCTTGCCTCTTCCTGAACACACATGGTCAATAATTCATTGATCGACCATTTATCCTTATGTGTGTTGTAGGATATCTTAAAAGGTCCATATGGCTGTGGAAGAGTGTTCAGGATGTAGTGCACAAGGAAAGAGTCAGACATGTCAACCTCAAGCAGCTTTAGCTGAGCTGCAATGTCCCTCATCTGCATGATGTGCTCACGCACACCCTTTACAGTATTGAGTCTTAGGGATGAGAACTTCATAATTAGGGTGCTGGCTAGCGCCTTATCTGAAGTCTGAAATTGATCATCGATCGCTTTCAGAAGTGGCCTAATCTTGTCATGCTGTTCGACAGAACCACGAATACCAGAAGAGATTGATGTCTTTACGAACATAACTGAGAGACGATTAGATCGCTCCCACTTTTCATAAAGGTCAACCTCATCTGGAGTGCTAGTTTCCTTAATGGAAGGCGGTTCGTCTTTCCTTATAGCATAGTCAATATCCATCCACCCTAATTGGAGAAGAACTCTCTCTCTCCATACCTTATAGTTATCACCCCTAAGTTCAGGAACCTCACATTTCATATCAGAAAAATTTACAGGTTGTTTAACTGCATAACAATGAACATAAATACTTAAGAAACTAGAAACTTAAATTTGAGACTAATAAATGTCATGTTTTACCAATGTAAATCATGCAAAAACATGTAAATCTACTGACATACAACTTGCCTGTGGGCTAAAGTTCTAATTCAACAAGATTTACAACTCTATGATAAAACTATCAAATCATTCACCTATTCTTAATTCCTGTGGGCAAGTTAAGAATATAATTTGATATTTTATCCTAATTAGTCATATTAATCATGTAATAAAAATTCCTGTGGGATAAGATTTATTATATTACATATGACTAATTACAACTAATGTTATTATGTGATCTTGAAACTAAATATATGAATTTAATCAATTAAAGATGCTGTGGCTACTCTCTAACTAATTAAAAACATATAAATCACTTAACATTAACATTTAATATTGCAATAAAAGAAAAATAATAATAAGCAATATTAAAACAAAATCAAATATTCATCTATATTATGCAACTTAATATTGTATGTATTATGAAATAATAATTAACACATACAATTACTTAGAATAATAACATGAATTTAAAATAAATTTTCAAATTTAAATCCCAAAAAAAAAAAAAAAAAAAAAAATAACTCTATGGATATAAATTAAATCCATCCAAATCACCAAGTGATATCTCAGCCTGATGGTCTGAGGCCTCAAATTAAGGCCTTGACCGCTCGCTGTGATGGCCTGGGTTCAATCCCTACTGATGACCTTTTCCAAAATTTTTGTTTATTAAACAAAATATTAAATAAATATAAAAGTGTTAACCATATGCCACTCATGAGCGCGTGGCTCAGCTGGCAAGGCGCCAGCCATCAGGCGCCCACGCGCCCCTCGCGTCCCGAGTTCGAATCCCGCTGGCTTCCATTTTCTGCGTTTTGCACTTAATTTTTTTTTTTTTTTTTTTATGAAAAACGCCAAACAGACTTGACCCAACAGAAACGCATCCGGCCCAAAAATAAAAAACGAATCTCGGCCCGAAAACGCGCCTGGCCCATCTGAATTAATAAAACGCAACGTTTTATTAAGCCCCAAACGGCGTCGTTTTGGATCGTCTGCCCTACCCGTTTGGAAACCCTACCCGACCCGACAACCCGAGGCGACCCGGTTCCTGCAGCCGCGACCCGCGATTCCAGGCGACTTTTTCAGGCGATCGGAGAGCTTGATTCAGGCGTTTCCGACGGTGTTTTGGACGGCAACAATCACAGAAAACTCGATCCCCAGTCATATAATCACAAAGTCGACGGATTCAAACCGAAACCAAACAAAATCCATCGATCAAAGCTTTCAGGTTTCCGATGGCGTTTTTTTTTTTTTTTTTACGGTGAAATTCATGATTATAGCAAACGAAAAACCAGATTTAATATACCAATTGTATATATATCGAACCCAGATCTAGAACATTATAAGCCAAAAATTTCCAGATCCAGTTGAAATAAATCGCGAGACGGCAGTTCGAAAGTCAGAGAACGTTCAGCAAAAACGCAATATACAGGGATAATTTATCAACCGATTCAACAACCAATCGCAAAAACGAAACCCAGATCAAAACAATTAAAAGCAAAATCCAGATTTCTCAATGATCAGTGTTTAAGCACAAACTAATGAACCATAGATTCCAAATGCATAAATGGAAACTGCTCCTCATTGTAATTGCCGAACATGATTCAAAAGAAAACATAATGCGCAATTTAATATTAATTAAAGTAAATTGCAGGCAATAAGCAATTACTGAAACCATATATTCTTCTAAGAGAAAACTTGAATCAAGGCAGAGGCATATTAGACCCTCTGATACCAAATGTTAGATAAAATGAATGATCTAATCATGCTTAGTCACCGAATAAACAATTAGATCTTATGCGGAATAAAGAAATTAAAAATGCTGAAATACCTCCCGCCATTGATTCAGAATGAAAGCAGAAGACCACAATCCTTCTAAGCCCTCACTCTCACTCTCTGTAGATGGTGTTTGAGTAATTCAGTCGTGTGAGTGGACTTAGGGGACCGTGTAAATTAATAGATAAAGAGCACGACTAATTCCCACGTTTTCCCATCAAAACGTGTGTAACGTTACGTGCCAAAATTCATGGGTGGTTATGGGCAGTTGAGAAAAATGTGCATCAGAACGTGGACCACTTATTAATTTTATAATTAATAAAACCCAATATTAATTCAAATTAATATAAAGTATATCAATTTAAATTAATGTACAGATAATAATTATAAAATTTCAACACAATAAACATGACAACCATCGTACACCAATGGAGACATTCACCACGTGGTGTAAATAACTTTCCATCTTCTCCCAATTCTTCTCATTCCATAATTATCATGATTAAATAAATGCAAATATCTTATCTCATAAAATTTCACAAGGCAATTTTATTTAAAATAATCATAATCAATTTAACAAATACTCAATAGCACCATATTAATAATCATAACAAGTGGAAAGTGGTTACCTCTCACCAGAGCTAACTACTTTCACACTATTTTCAAACCAGGACTTAAATACACTCTACAATTCAATCTATACAAATCAATTTTCTAATAATTAATAACATCCTTAAAATTCCACATATCTAGAATTATGACTGATAATAAAAAATATACTAATTTAAATAATGACTCCGTATTATTTACTTCCGTAGTTATTTAATTCTTGATTCCTAACGACACCTTATTATCGTTATTATTATTATTATCATCAATATTATTAATTTACTATTAATTATTTATCAATAATTTATTTATTTATTTATACACTTAAAATAATATAGCAACCTATATGTTTCATATTTCTCTACAATGCAACAGTAAAACCTTTGATCCTGATATACATACCTACACAATAGTTTGTCTCATGTGCATTAATTTTCTTTCTTTTCATTTGAAAACCATACTTTTAATTTCTATGTATAAAGATGCAGGAAAGAGAAGAACTCTCACCCGTGCAACACTATACATATATACAACACGCAATTCTCCAAGCAGAAAAACAAATCATGTGGGCCTCACTTGCAAATATACTTCATTTACTTCATGAATCATAAACTCAGTAGCAAAAATATATATTTATCTATGTCTTTACTCATGCAGAAACACACGAAGAACAAAATAATACTCATAAGCAGTTTTAACACGTAGTGTCTATGTTGAAACGGTGAGGGTGAGCAAAAATGTAAACGAAACGTAAGAGTTTACTACGTACTACAAAAAAAAAAAATTCAACATATATATAAAACTAAAACACACTAATACATTAAAGACTTCACAAATTTAAATCCAAACACTCAGTCATCAATCATCATAATATATATTAATCAAAACACCAAGGCAATAAAATTATGAAAAGAGATCAACATCTCTAATTTAAGTCAATCGTTTTTGCATTATCTAAGCTTTTTTTAAAAATAAGCAATATATAAAAATAAAAAATGATGTAATTCAATTTTCAAATTCACAAACATGAGTAAAATATAAATGGGTTATCAAATAAGAAAAATAGCTTGGGCTTTTGTCCCACTTAATACCAAAAAAAAAAAAAAAAGCTTAAGAATATGATGTAGAATTTGTTTTGTGTTATCTAATGCTTTGTCGGGGAGAGAGAACTGGCTGGATTTGGCAGAGAAATATAACAAACCGACGGTGTGAAGCTTCGACCTAGTATTGGGGATTTACAGGCACAGCGACTCAGGCACTCAGCGACTTAGGCACACAGCGACAGCATGAAGCTTCGATGAAGAAGAACTGAAGAACCAGCAGCGTCGCCGTCTCCAACCCTAGTGATCAAAGAAGAAGAAAGGAAAGTCGAGGCAGAGCAAATAATTCAATACTCGAAGTTATCTGAACCACCGATCTACATATTCTACCCTTTTCTTAAAAAAAAAAAAAATTCAGAACGGCAAAATCGCCGTTTCAACCATTTCGGAACGCCATCTCAACCGTTTCAGCACAGTTTCCGTCTAGCACACCGATCTGACTCGTGAAAAACATAAAAACGTACGTTTCAACGTTTTGAAATGACGTTTTAACACTACCCATAAGAAACAATTTCTTGTATACCCATATTTACTCCTTATACATTTCTTTTCTTTGGCTGTAAGGAGTTAACATGAAAACTCTAAACATTGCTAACGTGTACTGGATAATGAATCATACGTTTTCCCCTACAGAAACTTAACCTACGGCATGCACATGTACCCAGCAACACGTACACACACATATATAAATATAACTTGGCTTGTTTTCTTTCTTTTCCTTCTGCATATAACACCCCCCCCCCACACACACACACACATATATTTCATGCATGATCGGTTTTAACCTTGGGCAGCAGCTTCCTTCTCTTTTATATACAACCACATGTGTATGTTTTATATGTGTTTTCCTCATATTCTCTTTCCTTCAATATGACAGTACCGTTTTCTCTCCTTTTCTTTCTCTTTCTTTGGGTTCTCGCAATCCAACACCAAGTTATATATATAGTTTTGCCCAGAGGTGCAACAAAACAGAAGCAGTGCATGACAGCAAATAACAAAGCTTCAGCGTTTTTCTTCTTAGTTCAACAGCCCCCTGTTTTATGTTTTCATTTTCAGTTTCTATTTTAAATGTCTAAGCTTAGCTTTGTTTTCATCTTTACAAACTACTGATGGAACTTAAAGGGAGAGGAACTTGAAAGCTCACCTTCACTGATAAAGCTTGAAAGGCAGTTAGAGTTTGCTGATTACTCCTCTGTTCCAGTGACACAAAGCAGAGGGAAAAGGGAAAAGCTTCAGATTTCTCTCTTCCTCCACTCCTTTCCTCGACTCTCACACTCTCTACTTTCGGTCCCTATTTTCAGTCTCTTACTCTCAGTCTCTCGGCTTTTTCTGATGCAGCAAGGATGGGGGACGAGAGAGGAGGTATTGAGTGTTAATATATATTACAAGGAAGGTCCGGTCCAAGGGGAAAGAACCAGAGGGCAATGGCACTGGGCTCATGGCGCAGAGGGGTATGGCGCTGTCTGAACCTCTGCTTCGGATAAGTATATCTTCTGCTGTTAATTAAATGCCATCTGCTCCTGGTTCTTCGCGTTTCGGTGGCTGAAGAAATGAAACAGATATGGGCCAACGGTTCATGCATGACTGGGCCGAACTGAGAGGAATGAATGAGCTGAAGGAGTAATTCATTGATGATAATATGGGTTTCTCACGTATTGGCCGAAACAAGAGCTTTGAAGGAATAGTTATGGGCCTTGACCACTTACTTCTGTTATTTTCACGTTTTGGGGCGAAAAACATCTGCTGGCCCACATACATGAGTTCACACATGAATTAAAGCATGGGCTTTGATTTGAGGTCCCATTAGTTTAGCTTATCTAATAAGAGCACATGACTTGATGCAATAATTTATTTCCAACTATAAAAAGCAAATTAAATTCCAAATTTTCCATTAATAAATATTATGATTTTCAGGCCTAAAATTATTCCTTTCAAATATTCTTTTCCTTCGATTTATTTTTGGCCATAAAATATAATCTCCCAAAATGTTTAGGCCAAAATTTGTCTCCTAATGTTTCCTTAAATTTATCATTCTTCCTAAATTAACTTAAGGAAGAGAAGTCTTTATTTCAGATAATTAGATTTTGAAATTATAAAAACCAAATTAAAAGGAAACCATTAATATTTAATTTTTCTTATAATTTCATATTTAAATCCCTAAATTTTTGGGATGCTACAAGCCCTACCTATTTAGCCCTTACTGATTGATATATATATATATATATATATATATATATATATATATATTATCAAAAGTGGAGTTGCAAAAGCGAACGAGAGAACGAAAAAAGCTAGTCGGAACAGAAGGATAGTAGAGAAGATATATATATAGTTTTTTTATAAAATAGTTTATAAATACTACTTGAATATTATATTATGCTATATATTTATGGGTAAAGGAGCAATTTTATACATAATCTTTACCTCAGGAACGCCCAGAACCATGACCTTTTTTCTAGACAAAAAATATACACGACGTTATATTTTGGGAGCAAAAATATCACGGGCTGTTAGTTGACCAGACATTGACTGTTAAGTCTAACGGAATGAATAGTAACATCGCTGAAATTACTATTTTGCCCTTAGTTTCAAGTTGAAATTATCATTTTGCCCTTAGTTTTAAATATTTTTTTTTGAAAAAAAAAACTAAAATAACCTCTCCCTCACCGGTGGGCCCCACCATTGACCATACCACCTTCAGCCGCCGCCCTCTCCACCGCTGACGACCAGTGGCCACCTCCAGCAGCCTCCCCTTAGTTTTAAATAATTTTTTTAAAAAGAAAAATTAAAATAACCCCTCCCCTGCTGGTAGACCCTACTACCGGCCACACCACCACCGATCGGCAGAGTATTTTATTTTATTTTTTAATTATTTGAAACTAAAGGGAGGCCGCCGGAGGAGGTTGTCGGGCCACTGGTGGTGGGACCGTCAGGAGAGGGGTTATTTTAATTGTTTTTTAAAAAAATTATTTAAAACTAAGGGGAGGCTGTTGGAGGAGGTTGCCAGCGGCGGCCGGTGGTGGGGCTCACCTGCGGGAGGGGTTGTTTTATTTTTATTTTTTAAAAAATTATTTAAAATTAGGGACAAAATGATAATTTCAACTTAAAACTAAGGGCAAAATGATAATTTCAACATAGTTACTGTTCATTCTGTCACACTTAATGGTCAACGTCTTGTCAACTAACAGCTTGTGGTATTTTTGCTCCCAAACGTAATCGTGTGTATTTTTTGTTTAGAAAAAAGGTCATAGTGCTAGGTGCTCTTTGGGATAAAGATTATGTGTAAAATTACTCATTTACTTTATATTTATTAAGGGCTTTGGTTTTCTTATGTTAAATGAGAAAAAAAAAGTTTCTACACATACATGAAACGATAAGACCCACATATACATATATATATATATGTAGATCTCATCATTTCATGTATATGTAATATAAGAAAATGATTTTCTTACATGTTTTCCCATTTATTAATATACTCCAATAAATAATCACATTAATAAGTTCGGCCCTTCTCTTTCTCTCATTTGCGGATTTGCCCAGTTTTCCCATTTATTAATATACTCCAATAAATAATCACATTAATAAGTTCGGCCCTTCTCTTTCTCTCATTTGCGGATTTGCCCAGTTGCCCTAGACGCGAGTCGCGAGTCGCGACCCTCTCTGTAGAGCTCGATGATCGATCACTTCCAGTTCCAGGCGCTGCTTGTCTCTCTCAATCTCTCCAGTCTCCACGGTGCCTCATCTTGAGTCTCGACATCTCGTTGACCTCGTCGTCCAGAAGCTCAATTTCTCAAGCTCCCTTTCTCATATTTGCCCCAGCCGCGACCCTCTCTGCCTCTTCTGAAGCTCGATTGCTTCCAGGTTCTTGGTGCTCATTTCCAGCTGCTCCTCACCTCTCATCGTCGCCCAGAAGCTCATCTCCGGAGGTAATTATTTTCTTTCTTTAACTCTGCCCTTTCGCATTCTCTGAGTAATTTGTCGAGATCCTTTCTTTCTCAGCTTCAAGGGTTCTGTCTGTTATGGTTTTTCAGAACTTGGTTCTGATTTTCTTTTGTTTTCCTGGACTATGGATTTCGTAAGTTCTTTTTCAAGTCCAACCCACGCTTTGTATTGAGGTTGCTGCTTGCAATTGTGAGAAATCCCAGTTGCTGAAGGGAATATTCTTGGTTCCAATTTGTTTTACTTTTCAGAATCAAATTATTGTTAGTGTTATATGGGTTGTTTGAGCCTTTGCATATTCTCTAATCTTTGAGCTTTGTTGCAACTAATAATTCTTTCAATAACTTGATACTCCTCGGTTGCAAATATAAATATAATATAAAGTTGACTGTTTTGGAGAAGCAAACTAATTTACTTTAGATTATTTTAATTTTAATTTTTTTTAATTTAATTAATTTAACTAATAAATTAATGTAGATAATATATAACTTATTTAGCTTCTTTAATAAAAAAAGAAAAGAAAAGAAAGAAAATAATAGAATCGGAGGAAGTATTAAGTTATTAACTACACACACAAAAATTCGGTCGAAGGCATACCTCTTATGTGAAGGATATTCATTTTTTCGCCCTAGGTGCAACCTGCAAGCTCCCACCTCTCAGACCTCAATCTCGGTCTCGCCTTAGCCATTTAACCCCTTTCCCACACCATGAACTAGCAGCCACCGTCCAGCTATGGAAGAGAATAAAAACGCTACGTGCACAAGCACCCGCCATCCAGCTATGCAAGAGACTAAGAAGGCTAGAATTATGGGTGGCAAGATCAAGATCGGAATCAATGGTAAGCCATCTTTTACTTCCATCTACATCCTGTTTTTTTTTGCTACTAATTCTATTTGATAGTCTACCTTTCTTCTTTTTTTTTTTTCCCGCAATCAATTACTTTTGTAAGTGATTCTAAGTTTTTATATTTGTTTGTGTTTTCACTTCCAGGATTTGGAAGGATTGGTCGCTTGGTAGCGAGGGCGGCTATGCAAAGAAATGATATTGAAGTCGTTGCTATTAATGACCCTTTTATTAATTTCTCTTACCTGGTATTCATTGCTGTTATCTATGCTCATGATCCGTCTCCATATATGTGGAGTTATAGTGGATAATAGGATTTTTGTTTTGTCTATTTCAGCTTTTCCATAGATTTGATGCGTGTTCAGTTTTAGTTCCTAGTTAGTTGTTGATTGAATTCCACTGTGTCTCGCAGACCTGCATGTCTCAGTACGGCCTTCATCACGGGGGGTGGAAAACTCATGGCTTCACGAAAACTCTCTATAATGTCTATCTTTTCGATGAAAAGCCTGTCACTGTGTTTGATCGCAGGTAACGGTCCTGAAATTTTCTTATGGTTGTGCTTGTATATGTTAACACTGCATCTCGAAGGTGATGATATTATCCGTTGACCTTGTAACTTCATGCATCAGAAACCCTGCAGAGATCCCCTGGGCTCAGACTGGAGCTGAGTATATTGTTGAGACCACCAGTGACTGTACAGACAAAGAGAAGGCTGCTGCCCATTTTAAGGTTTGCATTTGTGCACTACCCCTTCTCATCTCATGTCTTTAGCTTTTGTCATTTGCTTTTCTTAATGATCTCATATAATGATCTCTTATGGTTGTGCTTGTACATGTATTTTCTTTGTGCACTACCCCTTCTCATCTCATGTAATGTATTTTGCTAATAATATTGCTTTCACTTATCTTTTCATATATAGAGCATCTGTTGGACTGATTGGCACCGGGTCTTTTAGATTAGCTATAAGCATGTCCTAAAATTCCATGTAAAATACACTTTGCTCAGCATTGCTTCTTCGATGGTATTTCATCACAGTTTAGTTTTGTGAGGGTTGTGTGGAATGATATTTTGTCTGTTCTGTTTTGATTGAGCCAGGGTGGTGCAAAGAATGTTATCATATGTGCAAACAGTGAAGATGCTCCCATGTTTGTTGTAGGTGTTAATGAGCACGAATACAAGCCAGAGCTTGATATTGTTTCCAATGCAAGCCGCACAACCAACTGCCTTGCTCCACTTGCGAAGGTTATCATGCCGTCAGATAATTGTATTGTTCTTGTGTCAATGCCGTACTTTTCTGTTATGTTAATCTTTCTATGTCAATTGTAGGTTATTCATGATAAATTTGGCATTGTCGAGGGGCTAATAACCACATTTCACGCCATCACTGGTGGGTATAATTAACGCTAATATCTAGCATCTCTGATTTGTGTGTTTCGTGTAATCATGACTTTCATGGTATGTTGCTGCTCAGCCGCCCAGGAGACTTATGATGGGCCACCAGCTGAAGAATGGAGTGGTGGAAGATTCATTCCTAGCAGCACTGGATCTGCTAAGGTGAATTATTGGCATTCATATACTAGTGTTAGTTGTCACCTTTATCTAGTCACCTTCAGTAATATACCCTTCTCATGTGTCAGGCTGTTGGGAAAGTGCTTCCTGGTCTAAATGGAAAATTGACTGGAATGGCCTTCCCTATTCCTTCTATGACTGTCTCTGTTGCTCATATCACTGTGAGGCTGGAAAAGCCAGCCACCTATGACCAAATTAAAGCAGCCATCAAGTAAGATTTTATTTTCAGAGTGACTATTATACCCAAAGTGACTATTATTTATTTAAGTATTATTTGATTGTTGAGATATGCAGGACCTGAGTGCTCTGCTTTTGGCTTGTCTGATTCAATGATACCGTTTTTCAGGGAGGAGTCCCAGGGCAAGTTGAAGGGAATCCTTGGTTACCTTGAAAATGTGGAGTCCACTAAGTTTGTCGGGGACAGCAGGTGTGTATTATCATCTCATTGGAAGCTATTAAATGCATCTAATTTTCTGACTTGTCTTCTTTGGATCCATATATTCGCCTATTTGTCATTGGAGCCAAGAGTTGTGCGTTAATTCTTTTGTTTTTTTCAGATCAAGTTTTTTTGACGCCAAGGCAGGTACTTCTTTGGGCGACAACTTTGTGAAGCTTGTTGCTTGGTATAGTAACGAGTGGGGCTACAGGTAATTTATCTTTCTTGCTTTTGGCGTATGCTTTCTTAGGCAGCGGCATCTTCACAGTTGGTGAGGGAGGGGTTAAGTGCTTCTATCTCGGGAGAATTACCAATCCATTGATGTCTAATGCTTGCTTTGTGTGTAATGCTGCAGTACACGTGTTGTTGACTTGATTGCTCACATGGCGAAGATTCAGGAAAATTGAGAGTTCTGAATAAATGGTTTATTGGTGCATCACTGGTTGCTGTGTAAAGCATTAGTTTCTTAGGCCTTTTTCGTTTTGATGGCCTCCCTTCTGGGGAGGAAAATTTTCGTGTGTATGTCTTAACTTTTCTTATTAGGATATTTTACGGCTTTCGTCTCGCCCTTTCTGATCCTTGTATCTTTCAAATTATAGTTTGCTTAGCCTATTGAAAGAATTTAAGTTAAAATTTGGAGGTTGTGGTATGTTGAATAATTGAAGTTATAAACCTTAGGCCGATGAGAAACATTGAAGCTCTCTGATCTCTCAGTTCCTCAGCGATTGTGCATTCGCGTCAATTGCTATTACTGTTTCGGCCAAAATAGTGATGTTTCATCCCTAATTTACGAGCGCGTCGGCTTGGGGTTAATTTTAAAGCTATGACGTAGTCGAAGCGTTGAAATTAAATGTGTTTTCTAGCATTGTTATGCTCTGATTAGAGTTAGGAAATGAGGTTGACCCGGTTCTTTAAGTTTAGAGTTAAGAAAAACATTTCTTTTAAAAGGTTAGGCTTGTGAGTGTGTGGATTAGGGCTGGTTACTTTTTTCCGAATTTAAACTATTTTTTTATTTTTTAAAAAATATAATTAATAAATTACAATAATTAAATTGTTAATTTATCAAATAAATGTTGTTAATATTAAGATCCTAACAATATGTATTGTGCATGAAACAAACAAAAGCACTAATTCATAATTAAAGATACATTATTATCTACAAATTATTCATATAAAACATAAGAAGCAAACTATTAAAAAACATGAGTATGATGACTGTCATTTTTATTTTCTTCGACATTATCATCAATTTCAAATATATTTATTGTGTTTCACTTCGAGTAGTAAGCTTTGCTTTATGGGTAAAAATATTAATAAACCAAAATCATAAGATCAGAGTATAGTTATCATATGTGTATTTGAGTAGATAAACAACTCTATAAAATTAGTTGGAAAGTTGGAATATATATTAACGAGCCAACCTTTTTAAACCTTCGTCTTTATAGAACTGGCTTTTTTAGATTTGACTTCCTTTGGAAGCACCAATTTATATACTCTACCCTTGGCTTAAAAGGGTTTAAACGAGTTGACCCAACAAACTCAGCTCAATTTCCCGCCTCTAGCCCCAGGTGAGAAAATGGCATTCAACTGTTTACTAATCCACCGGATAATCATATTTTTCCTTGTTTCCTTTTCAAGCATGACGATGCTGATTGTTGCCATGAGAGATTTGGATCTTATAAGTCTAATTTCATCTCCTAGTGAAAACGAAAATTGCTTCACCAATTGAATCAAGAAGGAATCTTTACTACAATTTAAAACCAGAGAAATGTATATTTTGAAAGAATTAAATAATTATTAGAAAGGGTTAGGTTGAAAAAAATTAAAAATATAGCAAACTGTCAGAAGATTTCTAAACTGTTGGATCTTGAGTCTAAATCTTATGGATTATGAATAAGAAGTGGGTTAAAGAAGAAGATGAAAAGGGCAGGTGAAAGACGTGTGTGGGTAAAAGTCTTACATTAGATAAAATATAAGAAGTGGAACGGGTTATATGCCTCCACTTCAACCCCTCTAGATTGTCCCTTGGGGCACACCACTTTTGTAGAGGAGAGAGGACGTAGGTGGGCCTTGATTCACCATACATATGCCACTTGCCTACCCTAGTGCGGTTGTGCGTGTGAGAAATTAAAAATATTTTTTTAAAAACATTTTTTAGTTTTTATCCAAACAATCCCTACATTTTTTACTAATTCCCTATCTTCCCCTTCATGTTTCTCCCAACCAATGCCAATAAAGGACCACTAATTTTCAAAACCGAAATGTTGCAACCGAATTAGTACTGGTTCGCCAAACGCTAGTCCATTCCTTCGCATTGATTTGGCCGTCATGCAATTCACTTGTCCCGTTGATTCACCGACGGGAGTCCATTTTGACCCCTTTTTCAATCTATAAATTGATGCGTGTGTGACCGAAAATCTACTCGTTTTTTCTTCTCTTCGCTCTCATACATACAGTATACTTTATTTTGCCATAATCTTTTGTGTGTGATTTCTTTGTCATTTGGTTGTGTTCATGGGGCTTTTAATTGATAGTATTATCATTCTGAAGATGTAATCAATACTATCCTGAGAAACAATTGTTCGTGATCCTTAGGCATCAGTATAGAGGGATTAAACTGTCTTAAGGAGACAACATCTGTTTGGCTTGGATTTCATTATTATTTGTTTATAATTCTCATATACCATGAGTTTTACTGTTTATTCTCTTGTGCACAAAACTATTATATGTTTATAGATAGTCCCATCTTAATTATACAGATTTTGACCCTTGTAAAAATTCCAATTCTAAAGTACTTTCAATAACAATATAAACTTTATTTTATACAACATTAACAGAGTGAGGTTTAATCGTCATTTTCGGTGAGATATTGAACATATCACACAAGGTTAATCATATTTTATTTACATTGAATGATTATATTTATAAAAAGTATGGGAAAACATTTTCTCATGTTGTAGGAAAATGGTTTTCTCATGTTACACACACATGAAATTATGGGACCCACATATACATATATGAATTCATATATGTATATGTGGGTCCCACCATTTCATGTGTGTGTAGGAAACTTTTTTTTCTCATGTAACATGAGAAAACCAAAGCCCAAAAAGTATTATGGAATGAGTGAGCAAGGTTCTTAGCTTGCTTTAAAAAAAGGGTTAAGTAGCAAAAATACACATGTACTTTACCCCCGGGAGCGCCCAGCACCACGTGCTTTTTTCTGGACCAAAAATACACATGTGGTTACGTTTTAGGAGCAAAAATATCACGACTGTTAGTTGACCGTTAAATAATCGTTAGTTGACTGTTAACCATGGTAAAATTATCATTTTGCCCTTAGTTTAAAATAATTAAAAAAAACCCTCACCCACCCCTCCCCCCGCCAGCGGCTTTTTTTTTTATATAAATTTTTTTAAAACTAATTTTTTTAAAAAAAAAAAACCAATGGGAGGCCGACCTCCCCACCGCCGGCATCTATCCCTACTGCCAACCACCCCACGCCGGAGACCTACCACCGTCGTTGCCGGCAACTTTTTTTAAAAAAACTAATTTTTTAAAGGTGGTAGGGAGGGTGGCGGTGGGGAGGCTGGCCTCCCCTTATTTTTTTTATAAAAAAATTAGTTTGAAAAAAAATAAAAAAGTTGCCGGCCGCTGGCGTTGGTGGGGCAACGGTGGGAGGGGTGGGTGGGGTTTTTTTTGTTTTTTTTTATTATTTTAAACTAAGGGCAAAATGGTAATTTTATCATGGTTAACAGTCAACTAACAGCCGTGGTATTTTTGCTACTAAAACGTAACCACGTATGTATTTTTGATCCAGAAAAAAACACGTGGTGCTGGGCATTCCTAGAGGTAAAGCACATGTGTATTTTTGCTCCTTAACTCTTAAAAAAACTTTGTATGCCTTTATTGTACTTTATTTTTTATTACAAGGGTAATATGAATTTACACTTATTTTCCTGGTGCGATCACACAATTGTGGCGATAAAATTTTTCATCAAACTATTTTCTATTCTAATGTTTAACCAACATGTCACCATTAATAATTTTCAATTCTATTCCTTTCCATCAAAATAGATTCCTTGTACTAATGAAGGGCCTGAAGAAAAATTTCTTTCCACGTTGATTTGGAATCCCCAAAAAATCCCCCGCCAGTGTATAACTTAAATTTGGGAGAGTTGCTCATCGTTGGTTGTCGACCGTGCCGAATAAGATATGGCACCCAAAAACATCCATGATAAAGTGATTATGATTCTTTAGGGAATAACACAAATTAGGGAAGAGAAAGTAAGCTAGCATTGTCATCTCGAGCAATTGAAGCGAAGAGAACTAAGGCTGAATGATTGATGAACACAATGGTTGAAAGTGTGTGAATAGTGATGAGATGTAAAACTTAGAATAATGACTAGGTTGATAATTATATGTCGTTCTTTAATATAAAGTCGAATCGATTTTTTTAGAGAAATTTAAGAAGCTGAATAAATTACTTTAAAATTATTATATTTGTCACTTTTATATCAAACTAATTTGTCTGACTTTTAAACTAATATATAATTTAATAATATATTACATATGCTGTGATTAAGCTACTTATTTAATTTAATTAATTTCTCTACAAAAAATCAATTATGTCTTATATTAAGGATTAGAAAAATAATATAAATTAAATAGGACATGCCCGTAGGCTAAGCCTTATAAAAATATATTTGATCTGTTTATTTAAATAGACTCGACAATATACATGTGTTTAACTAATTTTGATAGGATTAGAAGAATTTAGGATATGAAAGGGGAAAAAAGAGACAATCTAGAGTCAGAATCTAACTCTAGCCAATACAAGAGACAATCTAGGGTCAGAATCTAACTCTAGCCAACACAATGATTCTCAAATACTATCTTCTTCATTCATAAAGATATTTGAACAAAAATACAAAATATTTATAGTCTTCCTAAGTAACTGCTAATAACTTACATATAGATAACAAACTATAACTTCTCTTAACTGAATGGGTAATAAGCAATAACTTCCTTTAACTAATAATAACATTCCTAACTTCTAATAACTGCCTAAACTGGTGCCTTTCTTCTGGAATAAACCAGAAGAGGATGATGATGATTCCTATCAAATTTACTATAAGTTGGGTTAGACGTTATATAGGTTTGGCCATATGCTCGTGTTAGGATATTAGCGGTAGCCTATTTTCACTTCTAGAAAAGAGTTTGAGTGATATATAATATAAAAAAGAAAATTGAAGACATAAATAGATAAAGTTTACTAGTAATGTTTTTGCCAGCTAATAGTAAATGACACAGATATATTGATGATATATAGTGGGGATGAAATTTTTAAAAATAAAATAAAATTTGTTATAAATATTGATAAATCTCAATTTTCATATATTTTATCTCACCTTATTCATTTATTTTTGGGATTATTTTAGGCTAATTTAGATATATTAGATAATATTTAGATTGTTAACCAATTTTAGGAGATAATATAAATCAGAATTAATTATGAGATTATTGGGCTTAAATTATTAATATTCTGATTAATATTTTATGATTGAATAATATTTCTAAATATATGACATATCACGAGTTTATTTAATTCTTGCAGGACAGGAAAAAACATATTAGAATATCTTACGATGCAGAATTAACCTAAGAAACTAAAAGGAAATCCAATAGTAAAATTTTATTAGGCTACTTGAATTTTATTAGGCTCAAGTTGGTACCCAAAAAGCTCTCATTCCCTTTTAAAATAACCTAGCAGCTGCTAGGTTAAGAGAGAAGCTTCAGACGCCACAGTACCGAGCCGCAAGATCATCACCACACCGTTAGAATTCAAGTTGAAGACCGAAAAACGCTATCACGACGCTAGATTGAGAGACCGAAGACGGAAGGAAAGAGACGCAGCCGCAGAGGAAAAGGGATATACTTGGTTGATGTCTCCTTTAATTCCCAGACTCATTGACCTACACCACCGTTTTGGAAACTTTGAATTAATCAAGTGTTGATTCTCGACCTCTCACGCACGACCATGCAGTAGTGGAAATTCTGCTTCATTCAATTACTATTATTACGGGCCCCACGTCAATTCCTTTAATTCATTCCATTCTCTCTGGACACGCATAAATGGTTGGTTTGTTGATATATTCATCATGCTAGTGACTTGTTTGGCTCTTAGAGGAAGAATGATTTTTATGGAAGCTTAAGTCTTTTTGGGAGGTAACTTGGGAGTAGCATGGAGGAGGCTAAAGCCTAAGGCTTACACATGAAGATCATAAGGGAGTGTTGTTCTTTTTATCTTTTTAATTCAAACTTGAGATTATTTAGTTTTAAGAGATTTCGAGTTCTATTAATTGAGAACAATCTAGTTTTAGATTGTAAACTTATTTCTTTTAGATTATATTGATAATTTGAATTTTGGATTAGATTGATAATTTGAAGTTTTATGCTTATTGTTGGACTCTTGTTTGCAACCTTGGGATTGTCAATTAAATTGATAATTGAGTTTTCATTATTAATTTAATTGTTAATTGGGTTTATCATCTTAATTGTTGATTGAGTTGATAAATTATCTAGTTGTTCAATTGGATAATTGTAAACAAAATTTCTAAATTATTTTGGAATTAAAGATGTTGGATTTTAATGAGTTTAACTAGCCACCACTTATTCCATTATGAGTTTTCTAGTGGAATATGTGTTATTGAGTTTGAAGGTTTCCTAAGTTTAAATTAGATAATTGAACTTACTAATTTCAATATCTCATTAACCTCCCTTGGGTCTAATTAATTAATTTGAGCTAAGAAAGTTTACTCCATGTGAATCCTAAGTTATCCCCTTCATCATCATCACTGAATTAAATTTTTATTATTTTATTTGCTTTTCATCAATATTTTTATTAGGATTTTTATTCTTCTCTCATAAGAAAAACCCCCAAAAATTACACTCAAATTCATTTAGATTAGTCTCATTTTCATATAGGTTTTAGAGTAAATTACATTAGTACATTTAGTTAGTTAATTGCATATAGGTAGTAGTGTTTTGCATTCTAGTTTAGGTCCATTTACATTCCACCGCATCTTTTATCATCTGAAAGTTAGTCCTAAAAGAAAACTTACAGCTTGCTCCTTGGGAGAATGACCTAGGTTGACCCTAAATTACATAATTAATTAGGACTTAATTTAATTGATCACTTTAATGACAAAAGTAGCTCGATCAAATATGTTAATTATATGGACGTCCATTTACTTTAGAACTCTCACATTTTGTGTCACCTATATATTATATTGTGATATATTATAATATCTGGATGTGGGTCCCACTGGCATAAATTCTCTCCTGTCACCGACTTGCCTTGAGAAGGAAGTGTAGAAGATTTGGTTTGGGGAAAATTACATCTAATGACCCAAGTGGAAAAATTACACCAAAAGACCCTTTTTCCATTTCTATTAAATAGGGGCATTCTATCCATTGTAAACCCACGGAAAATTGAAGGGATTGCTCTCATTATAAAAGCTTTCATTCTTCTCTTTCTAACAGTTTCTTTTAGTTATAAATTTCTGTTAGTTTTATAACACGTTATCAGTACGAGAGCTATAAGAGAGGTATGATAGTTTCTTTAACAATTTATCTACATTCTTTAGTTATATGCTCATTTCATCTATCTGGGATAATTAAAGTCTCTATATGGAATTAAAGTTATGCTTTTAACGGTTGTTTTAAACATCGGGTTCCATGACTAAGATTGGAGAATATTTACTATTTTGTTTAGTGTTTAATTTATTTGTCATTTTATTTTATTTATTTATTTTGTTGATTATATAATATATAATACACACACATATATATTTATAATATTGTTTAGTATTTAATTTATTTTTCATTTCATTTTATTTATTTATTCTGTTGATAATATTATATATAATATAATATATTGTTTTATTGTTTTGCATTTAGCACTCTCTCCTTCTTCTAATGAATTGAATTCTGGTGAGGTTTTCCTCCTCTTTCAATTCATTTCTTTTTATTATCTTTTTGTACGTTTAATTTTTGTGTGTGTGTGTGTGTGATTTATGAATAATAATATTTTAATTCATAGTAATATTTTATACTATGATTCTAATTGTTATCATTAGTTTTAGTTTGAATCATGGCCAACCTAACCAAACTTGAGTTCACTGCTCTTGACATCTCGGGGAGAAATTATCTATCATGGATTTTAGATACTAAAATCCATCTTAATGCTAAGGGCCTAAGAACAGTTATATTACCACCGGAGAATGATACATCTCGTCAAGATAAGGCCAAAGCTATGATTTTTCTCTGCCACCATCTTCATGAAAGATTAAAAACTGAATATTTAACAATAAAAGATACACTAGAATTGTGAACTATTTTAAAAGAAAGGTATAATCAGCTAAAAATAGTGATTCTGCCTCAAGCTTGTTATGAATAGATACACATTAGGCTACAAGATTTTAAGACTATAAGTGCGTATAATTCAGTAGTCTTCAAAATAAGTTCTTAGTTGAAATTATGGGGTGAGAAAATAACTTATGAGGATTTGTTAGAGAAAACTTTTTCTACCTTTCATGCTTCAAATATGCTCTTGCCACAACAATATAGAGAGAAAGGCTTTAAAAAGTATTATGAGTTAATCTCATGCTTATTGGTAGTTGAGCAGAATAACGAGCTATTAATGAAAAATCATGAAAATCGTCCCACTGGATCTGCTCCATTCCTTGAAGTGAATGTGAGTGTATAAAATCATATTCATACTAATGATCGCGGTCGTGTGTATGGTCGAGGCCATAGACGTGGACGTGGCCATGGTAGGGGATGTGGTAATTATTGTTATCATGGTGGCAGAAGTAATTATTATAATCCTTATACCCATGAGAAAAGGAAATATAATGAAGGACAGAAAAATGACAAGGGAGGTCCTTCAAAAGTTGTTAACAATATATGTTACCGGTATGGTATGAAGGGGCATTGGGTACGAACTTGTCGTACGTTTGAGCATCTTACAAAACTTTATCAAGCCTCCATGAAAAAGAGTGCAAATAATGTGGAAGCAAATTTATTTTATCATGAAGATAATGTTAAGGCACACAAGAATGATAATGTCAATAAGCTAGATTATATTAATGGCAATAATGCTATGGCACACTTGGAGGTGGCTGATTTTTATGGTTAGAGAAGTTTTGTAGAAATTATAATGATTTTCATGCTTCACTTTTATTTCCACTTGTTGTTGATGATGTATTTTAAACATGTTTTAATGTATTTATTTTCTTTTAATGAAGATTATGAATATTTCTATTATTGAACACAAGAATGAAGATATTTGTCTTATAGATAGTGCTACAACACATACAATTCTTAGAGATAAGAAATATTTTTCACATCTAACAATTAGTAGTGCAAGCATCAATACCATAGTGGGTAATACAAAATTAATTGAAGGCTCAGGAAGAGCAATTATGATATTACCCAAAGGTACAAAATTTGTTATTAATGATGCTTTATATTCTTCTAAGTCTCATGGAAATTTACTGAGTCTTAAAGATATCCAACGGAATGGTTATCATATTGAGACTATAAATGAGAAAAATAAGGAATATCTACGAATCATTATTGTTAGATTTGGTGAAAAAAGTGTTCTAGAAAAATTACCAATGTTATCTTTGTTAGTTCTCGGTTTGAGTTTTGATGATAACCTAACACTTGTCAATTTACTGATTTAAGACAACTCGAGTTCATGGCTTAACAACTTGAGTCCTAAAGTTTTTCCTCAAATCGATCTTAAGTCAGTAAGGTTGCAAACTTGAGTCCTCAGTTAATAAACTTGAGTTCTCCTTTTAAAATGTTTTTCAACAGCTATCATCTTTTGATCAACTAGAGTTCATAACCTGTCACATCAACTCGAGTTCATGTTATTAAACTCAAGTTCATAAGTACTAAACTCAAGTTCATGGATTCTGGCTCGCTCTCAATTTCAAATATTAAAAAGCCTCAAGAACTAGAGTTTCATTATGAAAGACTCAAGTTTCAAACTCGAGTTCTTCAGTTCTGAAAAGCTTATGAACTAATCGAGATGTTAACAACTAGAGTTCTTGTTTAAGAACTCAAGTTGAAAACTCTAGTTGAGCTTTTGTAACTCGAGTTCTTTGAGAATCTAAATCGTCTTTAAACTGCAAACTCGAGTTCTTATGCTGTCAACTCAAGTTCATGTCTTAGAGAACTGAGGCGTTTGAAGTTAAAGAAAAAGAAACTCGAGTTTATTTCAGTCAACTTGAGTTTGAAACTCAAGTTCATTATTTGGAAACTCGAGTTCTTGTGAAAGATGACGACGAGCCTTCATCTAGGTGATTTTGAATGAATCAATCTTCAGCTACTGCTTTCCATTACTATTCAGAATTATGCTTAAGATGTTTTTAACCCATTTGCTAGTGATTTCAGTTGGTAAAATGAAGATTTAAACCAAAAGCATCATAAAGCAAATCTTGTGTCAGAAGCATTTAATGCAACAGAACCCCATGTTCTGTCACAAAATGGGCATCTTCTCCTTCCGTCACAAAATCTGCCCCATTTTGCCACGGAAGCTCCGCTTCTGTCGTAAAATACCCAATTTTGTGATGGATGAAACTTATTCGTCGCAAAATGTGGCTTATTTGCGATGGACACTTTATTATGTCGTAAAATATGTCCATTTTGCAACGAAAATTTATGTTCCGTCACAAAATTCCCTAAATTATGACAGAATTTATTATTCCACCGCAAATACCACCAAATTTGCGACATAAAATTTCCTGCCGCAAATTCCATTGCAATTCAGCTATTTTCTAGTAGTGCAGGTATCCATTTTGGTGAAAGAAATTTATCATCTTCATAGGTCAACCTCCATTCAAACCAAAGAGGATTTGCTGAAAATAATGAGTCAAAGGTAACAGAAGCCAGAAAACTCAATCTAACGAAAAACATTCTGAGTCTAATAGAATTATGAATGTTTCACAACGATTATCTTCTCAAACCTCAATGGCCATCTATGGAAGCTGATATATAAGCTAGAAGCATTTAATTCGCCAACTATCGAAACTCCGCACAATCAATTTGATATTATTGCAATTCTATGTTTCACTTGATTTAGTCAATATCTTCGAATATAATTGTACTTCAGTGTTTATCATTTATTTACTCAATGAGGAGTTTAAACATTTTATTATTATTTGATTATCTGTTTAATCTCAAGGTTGAGGAACCTTGAGCGTAAGTGTACGATTACAACTTGTAAAGGAGAGTGAGTCCTAGTGAAAGAGGATCATCTCGAGTACGAGTGTGTAATTGTATTTGTATTAGTGAGATAGTGAAAAATCCAGTGGATCTAGGGACTGGACGTAGATCAAAGAGTTAGACCGAACCAATATAATTTCTCTGTGTCTTTCTCTCTGTCTCTTACTCTGTTTTTCTATCCTTTGAGTTAATCCGAAAAAGATTTCTTAAATCACCTATTCACCCCCTCTAGGTGATATTTCATTTACAATCTTCTGGTTTGTACTATACATATATTAGTACAATTGAAATAAATGTTACAGAAAACTAGAAGTTTGCTGATAAAAACATATTTAATGTTTGACATAACCGATTAGGCTATCCCGGGTCGACTATGATGTGACGAATAATTGAAATTTAATGTGGACATACCTTGAAGTGTAAACAAATACCACAATCCCATGATTTCTTATATGTTGCATGTTCCAAGGGAAAGTTAATTATTTAACCTTCACCAAGCAAAGTAGAAAGTGAGTCTATCACATGTTCATACACAAAATGGACTTGCAGAATCATTGAATGAACGATTGCAATTTATTGCAAGGCCTTTACTTATGAGATCTAATCTCTTGCTTTATGTGTGGGGCCATGTCATTTTGCATGCAGCAATGTTAATTCGCATTAGGCCAACAAGTTATCTAAAAGTTTCCCCCTTACAGATGGTTTTTGGTCAAGAACATAATATTGCCCACATAAAGATTTTTGGGTATGCCGTATATATGCCAATAGCACCACCACAACATGCCAAAATGGGTCCTCAAAGAAGGATGAGAATATATGTTGGGTATGAATCTCCTTTGATTATAAAATATTTAGAACCATCTACAGGAGATTTGTTTATGACATGATTTGCTAATTGTCATTTTAATGGATCTGTTTTTCCAACATTAGGGGGAGAAAATAAGCAGTTGGGTAAAGATATTAGCTAGACTGAATTATCATTGGCTCGTTTTGATCATCATATAAAACAATGTGAACAAGAATTTCAAAAGATAATTCATTTGCACAATTTAGCTAGTCGAATGCCAGAAGCATTTATTGACCCAAAGAAAGTGACAAAGTCATATGTCCCAACTACTAATACTCCTATTCGAATTAATGTCCCTAAAGGACAACCTATTATAAATGATGAATTTAAAGCATACCTGAAGTGTGGAAGCCCATTGGTTCCAAAGATAAAAATGCTTGAAAGAAAAAAGGAGTAAAGAATATAGATGGTCAAGTCGAGGATAATCAATAAAAATTTGTAATTCCAGAAGAGCCACGTCATAAAGACGTATTATCTATAGAAGAGAATAGTGTGGTTTTAGAAGAGACTTGGGTACTTGAAATATGTGAAAATAATGAGATCTCAATAAATTATGTTATGAATGGAATCCAATGGGATCGAAATGAAGTCAATGTTGATGATGTCTTTGCTTATTATATAGCAAATGATGTAATGAATAATAATGAAGATTATGAGCCAACATCTATTAGGGAGTGTCAACAAAGAAAGGATTGGTCCATAGGAAAGATGCCATTAATGCAGAATTAAAATCATTGGCAAAGCGAAAAGTATGTGGACCTGTAGTCCATACGCCTAAAGATGTTAAGCCAGTTGGATACAAAAAGGTTTTTGCATGAAAGAGAAATGAAAAGGGCGAAATTATAAGATATAAGGCACGTCTTATAGCCTAAGGCTTTATACAAAGACTTGGCATTGATTTTGAAGAAATGTATTAACCAGTAATGGATGCAACTACTTTTTGTTATTTGATTAACCTAGCTGTAAATGAAAGACTTGATCTGCAACTAATGGATTTTGTGACTGCTTATCTATATGGCACACTTGATATATATATATATATATATATATATATATATATATATATGAAAGTCCCTGAAGGACTCAAGGTGCCAAAAGTATACAATTCAAATTCCGGAGAACAATATTCAATTACGTTAAATAAGTCTCTATATGGCTTGAAGCAATCAGGACGCACGTGGTATAATTATCTCTAGGAATATTTGTTGAAAGAAGGGTACAAAAATGACCCAGTATGCCCATGTGTCTTTATGAAAAGATCTGGAAGAAAATTTGCTATAATTGTTGTTTATGTTGATGATATCAACATTATTGGAACTCTCGAAGAACTTCAAAAGGAAATTAATTATTTGAAGAAAGAATTTGAAATGAAAGACTTGGGAAGAATAAAATTCTATCTTGGATTACAAATCGAGTATCTAAAGAATGGAATCTTTGTATATCAAGAAATTTATACAAAGAAAGTCTTAGAATGATTTTATAAGGATAAGTCACATCCATTATGTACCCTAATGATAGTAAGATCTTTGAAAGTGGATAACAATCCATTCCGACCTCGAGTAATTAGCAAAGAAGGTGAAAAAAACTATTTGGTCCAGAAGTACCATATCTTAGTGCTATTAGAACACTAATGTATCTTGCTAATCGTACACGTCCTAATATATCATTTGCTGTTAATTTATTAGCAAGATATAGTTCTTCACCAACACGTAGGCATTGGAATGGAGTAAAACACATTCTTCATTACCTCAGAGGCATTATGGACATGGGATTATACTACTTATATGTATCCAAGCACGAACTAGTTGGTTATGCAGATGCTGGATTTTTGTTTGATCCACACGATGGTAAATCACAAACAGGCTATCTATTTACATGTGGAGGTGTAGCTATTTCATGGTGATCACAGATAATATCAGCCACATCATGTAACCATGCAGAAATCATAGCAAGGCATGAAGCAAGTCAAAAATGTGTATGGTTGAGGTCGGTAATACATCACATACGAACAACATGTTATTTATCTTTAGGTAAAAGGGTACCAATTGTCTTGTGTGCGGATAATGCTGTATGTATTGTCCAACTTAAAGAAGATTATATCAAGGCGATAAACCAAAGCATATTTCACCAAAATTCTTCTTTATTCGTGACTTACAAAAAGATGGTGAAATAGATATACAACAAATCAATTTAAGTGAAAATCTAGCAATTTATTTACCAAGTCCCTTCTAGGTACAATCTCTGAAAAGCTCATCTATGGCATTGGTCTTTGGAAACTCAGATTTTAACTAATGTTGTCAAGAGGGGGAGTCGATACACATTGTAATCTTTTCCCCTTATCTAGGTTTTATCCCACTGGATTTTCCTAGAAAGGCTTTTAATGAGACAGTACTATAAAGTGTATCAATGAATGATATACTCATGTTTAGCTAGGTTTTTATCCCATTGAGGTTTTTTCCTAGTTAAAGTTTTAATGATACACATTCATAATGGACATCCAATGGGGAGTGTTATGAATATGTTAATTATGTGGATGTTCATTAACTCTAAAACTCCCACATTTTGTCACCTGTATATTATATTGTGATATATTATAATATCTAGATGTGGGTCCCACAATTGGCGGACTTGCACTAGTTTATTTGCAGACCAAAACTTTGGCCCATTTTTTTAATAAATTAAGAAAAACATAGCATAATTTTAACAAAGAAAAGTTGATTGAGTTTGCTAGATTCTATCCTTTGGAGTTTGATGAGCTTGCAGATATTCCTTTTCTGTCTTCAAGTCTTGGTAATTTTATTGTCGATGTGAGGGCTAATTCTGATTTTGTCAATTTGCAGACAATTTCTGACCTTGCTTTGAAGATGGTTGAGAAGAGAAAGGATATTGTTTATCTACTGGTCTATTTGTTGATAAAGTTGGCACTTGTTCTACCGGTAGCAACTGCTAGTGTTGAGTGGTTTTTTTTTCTGCAATGACTTTTATTAAAGATAAGTTGCGCAATCGGATAAGTGATGATTGGTTTAACTCATACATGCTAACTTATGTTGAACGTGATATATTTGATACGATTGATGATGAAGATATAATGCAATATTTTCAAGGAATGAAGAATCGAAGAATGCTTTTGTAATCATTCTGATGTAAAAGGTTAGTTGACTCTTGATTATTATTTTTCTATGTTAAGATTAATTTTATAAAGTTAACTAAATGCAAATTTACCCCGTTTCAAGTGTGCCCTGTGAACACTTGAACTTCCTTGATGAGCATTTTAATCTTTGAGGACTGATTTGAGGATCCACAACTTGAAGTTTTCAGCTTTCTTGAAGCTTACTCGAGTACAAGACTTTGTTTACTTAAGTAACTAAAGCATTTGGAGTAACATTGCTAGCAGTATCTCGACATTACTCGAGTAGGATAAAATGTGACTTGAGTATAACTGAACTTCTAAATCTGATTGTGCATTTTTTATCGACATTACTCAAGTATCAAAAAATGTTACTCAAGTAAGTAATAGTTTGGTACTGCGCTGAAGACTTCCTTGCGATGTTACTTGAGTAGATATATGATTTACTCAAGTATGTTTAAGCAAGACTTATTTTCTAATCTTTAGAACTTGATATTACTCGAGGATTCATCTCTTGAAACACTTAGCACCATAGTTATTAGACCCGCACCGGACCGGACGGTTCGGACCAGAAACCGGCCAACCGGCGTGCAACCGGTCCGAAAAAGCATAGAAATCAGAGTTGGATGGTTTTTTTTAAAAAAAATAGTCCAATGGAGATGTTTACAAAAAGAGAGAGATAGGAAGATGAGGAGACTTGCTTCTTTTTTTTCGTCCGCTCCGGCGTTGAAGACGGCTTGCTGAGACATAAGAGAATAGAGGAGGAGCCATGGCGGAACTGATAAGGCGTGAGAGAGAGAGAGACTAAGTGAACACAAGAGAGAGATAACCCATCCTGGAAGAAGTGAAGAACGAAGAAGTGAAAAGGTGAAAAATTTTTCATTGACCATCTTTTATTCAATCAAGAGTGTGGTCAGATCATTTAATTGGCCAAAGGACGAGAATAATGATGTGCGAAAGAAGTGAAAAGACATAACACTGAGGACTTCATTTTATTCAATGGATTCAGAGTGGTTGGACATATTTTTAATCAAAGGATAATAACTATTAAAAGAAATAATTTTTTTATAATTTCATATTAATAAACCTGAAATATTCACTATTTTACCGGTTTGGTCCCGATTTAACTTCGATTTGACTTCGGTCTGACCCACTGACCCTTGACCCAATATCCTGACCGGTTCAGTGACCGGTCTTAAATCACGACATTACTCAAGTAGTTGATCCAGTACTCGAGTATTATATCAACTAATATACTTAACAAAGGTAAGTCTTACAACGTTACTCAAGTACAATTGTGGTGTACTCGGGTATTATTTGAGCTCTGTTAACCTCTGTTTTTTAAGCGAATAAGCAGAGCATCCTGCAAAATAACTTTCTACATACTCCAACGCTTAAGATAGTAATGTTTATTCAATTAAATTATAAAATAACTAGTAAGAAACAATATTTACAACTCATTGAGATTTACCATGCCTAATTCTCTTCGAATATACATGAATTGTTTTTAGCCAAGGGCTTAGTGAAGATATTCACAAGTTACAAATGTGTGGGAAAGAACATCACCTTAACATCTTTTCTTTGTATGTGATCTCTGATGAAATGATGTCTCACATCGATATGTTTGGATTTTGTATGTGGTTCTTTGCCAAACTTATTATATTTGTGTTGTCACAAAGGATCAGAGTTTCCTTCAAGTGGATTCCTAAATCATGGAGTTGTTTGAGCCACAATACTTGTGCACAACAACTTGAGGTGGCTATATATTCAGCTTCAATTGACGATAAAGACACTGTTGTCTACTTCTTGTTGAACCAGGAAATAAGTGAGCCACCAAGGAATTGGCATTGGTCACTTGTACTATTTCTGTTAGTCTTATAGCTAGTGTGATTCGAGTTTGAATAAGCCACCAAATATTTTGATTGACCTTTTGGAAACCATAGTCCGAGTTCCTTCATGTTAGCAAGATACCATAATATTCTCTTCACATGTTCGCAATGTGATTCCTTTGGGGCAGCTTGGTATCTTGCGTACATACCCACATTGAACTAGATGTCTGGTTTACTTGCGGTCAAGTATATCAATGATCTGATCATCCCTTTTATACTTGGTTATGTTAAAGGCCTTGCCTTCTCCATCGGCATCCAAAGAGGTAGTTGAGCTCATTGGAGTGTCAGCTCTATTGCAATGGTCGATCCCAAATTTCTTGAGTAAATCACGGAGATATTTCGTTTGTGAGATGAAAATTCCATTCTTCCATTTTTTTATTTGCAAACCAAGAAAATAGTTAAGCTCCCCCATCATAAACATTTCAAATTCACCCTGCATTTTCTTTGAGAATTCCTCACATAAGGCATCATTAGTAGCATAAAAAATAATGTCATCCAGATAAATTTGAACAATTAGCAGTTCATTTCTTTTATTACTCTTAATGAACAGTGTTGTGTCAACCTTTTCTCTGACAAAGCCTTGATCAAGTAGGAACTTACTTAATCTCCCATACCAAGCTCTAGGAGCTTGTTTAAGACCATATATGGCCTTTTCCAGACAATAAACATGATCTGGAAGAGAATTATTTTCAAAATCAGGAGGTTGTTCTATATACACTTCTTCCTGAATAAACCCAGTAAGAAAAACACTCTTAACATCCATTTGATAAAGTTTCAATCCTTTAATAGACGCAAAGGCTAAGAGTACTCATATAGCTTCCAATCTAGCTACTAGAGCATACGTTTCCTCATAATCAATACCTTTTTCTTGATTATAGCTTTTAGTAACCAATCAAGCCTTGTTTCTGACTATGATTGCGGATTCATCACTTTTGTTCTTGAATGCTCATTTAGTGTCAATGATTGGATGGTCATTTAGCCTAGGTACCAAGTCTTAAACTTGATTTCTTTCAAATTGATGTAATTCTTCTTGCATTGCTAAAACTCAATCATTGTCTAATAGAGCTTTATCAATCTTAGAAGGTTTAATCTCAGAGATAAAAGCTGAGAAGGTTACTTCGTTTAAAATACTTCTCTTGGTTTTCACACCATCATTCACGTGGCCTATCACTTGATCTAGAGGATGACTTCTACTGTATCTCCAGGCATGTGGTTGAGATTGAACAGGATTTCCACAAGCATTTGCAAACTCAACTTCTAAATCTTTTTCATGATTTTTAGGAATAGAAGGGGGTTTTTGAAAAATTGATTCATCTTCATCAACAGAATTGTCAGGCTCAAATTCACAAAACACCACATGAATTGATTCTTCTACAGCACGAGTACGGTGGTTGAAGACTCTATAAGTTTTACTCCTATTTAAATAACCCAAAAATATACCTTCGTCGGACCTGGGATCAAACTTTCCTAAGTTATCCTTACCATTGTTGTGGGCGAAGCATTTGGATCCAATGATAAGCCAAAACATTTAAATTATCGATTACCGTTGAAAATCACATACAAAGGGTATCTAATACATATAGTCGAGTACCAACTTATCTTACTCAAGTACCATACTCGAGTAGAACATTTCCTTACTCGAGTATCCTTTTATCAGTTTTTATAGAGAATTACAAACAATAGTACTCGAGTAACTATGGATCCCTACTCAAGTACCTTACTCGAGTATCCAATTCTTGCTACTTGAGTAGCTCTATGATAGGCTAGATCATATGCTTTATACTGGCTGTACTCAAGTAGCCAATATTGCTTACTTGAGTACCATACTCGAGTAGACATAAAGATACTCGAGTATAGTTTTATTTGAACTAAATTTTTATCAAGACAAATACTTTACTCGAGTAACATTTTTCCTTACCTGAGTAATATACTTGAGTACTCTGATCAAGGAGCAATTTTAATGAGACTAAAATGGCCACACTTGAGTAATAGTCACTGGTACTCGAGTAGCTTACTCAAGTACACTTACCTCATGCTTGAGTAACATTGATCTTTGCTTCTTATTAATCTTTCTGATATAGTATTCGGGTAATGATAAATCCATACTCGAGTAACAATCTGTCAACACTTAAACAAGTTGTTAAATGGAGGGTACTCGAGTAAACTGAATTCCCTTACTCAAGTAACACCTATATTTCACTTATTCATAGGCTTGATCATTTTCAAAGTCTTAAATGATTTCTAATCTTGTTATCATCAAAACTCCGAGAACTAATACAAAGAACCATTAAGGTCACATGATACACCATTTGAAATGATATTTAAAACATCTAGTAATTCAGGATTTATACCAATAGCAATGGAATAATATGAAACTAGAGAAATACCAAATTGAGAAATATGACTAGACTTATACTGTAATTTATATAATGAAAACGATTAGAAGAATTGACAAAATCCCAATTAATAGCATTAATAGAAGCAAGTTTTTATAGGAAATGTACAAAATTGGTGGAAGTGTAAAACACATGAGTTCATAGAACAAACAAGAACAATAACAAAACCATATCAGAATAGGAAAGAATTCCATGCATTATTAATAAGACAATATGAACAATTATTAATAAATGAATTTATAGGAAGAAATATATGAGCAAATGAAACAAAAAAATTAGAAAAAAAAACTATTAAAAAATTGTATCAGATAAAAATGTGTTTTCTAGATCCTAAATATTTGAACTAGTATATTTGTGAATATAAAAAAAAATTATGATGAACCAAGATTACAAACATATGAATTGCAAAGACTAATATCAGAAACTATAATAGGAGATTATAATAAAGGAGGAGGAGGTAGAAGAGGAAGAGGAAGAGAAGGAGACTATAATAGGAGATTATAATAAAGCTTTTGTACAAAGAAATGATTTAATACCATTTATCGATACTATACGGAGAAGATAAGATTTAATAAAGGTTTTGGACAAAGAAATGATTTAATACCATTTATCAAAGCTTTTGGACAAAAAAATGATTTAATACCATTTATCGATACTATACAGAGAAGATAAGATTTTCTAAAACAATATTTATCAAATAAATGTAAACAAGCCTAGAGATATACAGGAGGAGGGTTATTGACATTTTATTTTATATTTTATTTTTAACTTTTTAGATAGGTTGCACTTGTTTGGGAGATCGGTATAAATAATGGGTCTGTTTGGATATGCATATAATTGATCTTTTTTTATTAAAATAAAAAATCAAAACGCCACTTTTCATGAAAAATGAAAACGCAGGTTCAGTAGCCGCATTAAAAAAAGCCTGATAACCGAGCTTTTTTAAAACCTCACCTGGCTTTTTCGTGCGTTTTAGGTCCTGCTTTTTGGGTTACCATTAATCTCACACTACCCTTCCTGTTGAAGCTTGTCGGCAGCATGCTCCTCGCCTTCATCCGTGCTCAATATTGCTTCAATTTCCTCCTCCAATATGACCATATCTTCTCCTGCCTCGCCGCCGCTCTAGGACAATTCCGACGCCGAGCGACGCCTTTGTGAAGTAGAGGACCGCCTTCGTGATGCAATTGAGGAACTGCAGCGTCGTCAGCATCGTGCTATTGCTCAATTGCACCATCAATGCCACCTCAATTACCTTCCCTGCGATCACAATCCTGACGAATCATGCGTCGCCCACGCCATAGGTAATCTCTGCCAGAGTTTCTTGCTTTCGTATGGCGTCCAAGTTGGTATTGGAATTCTGCTTTGCGCTTTTAAGCTCGCATAGGGTCAGTCGTACGCTTCTCTTCTTGATCTTAAGGTGAGATGCGAATTCGATTTTGGCGGTTCTGTGATCAATGATGCTGCTGTTTGATTTCTACTTTTAATTTCCTTGCATTTAGTTTGCGATCAATGGTAGAATTGAATGAATTTAGGGCAGAAATTGCCCTTTTGATTTTAATCTGCCATTGGTTCTTATTTTATTTTTATTTTCTGTGTTGTCATTTGTTACGGAAATCTCATAAATGGGTCCAGCCCAATAACCAAAGAGCTCAGTCAAAATGACTTTAGTTATGCTAATAACCGCTTCCTTGAAAATAGGAGTGGTTTTATCAAGAATATCTATCATGATGGTAACTGCCTATGAAAGGAGGAGATTATTCAAAAAAACATATCTTAATATCCCTAAAATAAAGGGCAAATCTAACTGATTAAGATAGGGCCCAGGTACGCTTATAAATAGGGTAAACCCCTTACAAGGTACACACTTCTAGCTTTTCTATTCACACAGAACACACACCACCCCCTCTGGCTATCATTAGTCTGTCGTATACTCTCGAACTACGTGGACTTTGATCCACACTGTGGTACGTAGGACGCCGGAATTTCACCCCAGGCCAAATCCAACCCAACTTATGATCTACACCAGATCATCATGCTTGGTTGTTGCTTCATGATGTTACGCACACATCGCTTATTTATAACTTTGTTTGAGGGGATGATGGGACAGAATTTGAGCAGGTTCTGCTGCTGGTTTTTCTATCCTGGCATTAAATGATTCAAATAGGAGGCATACGCTATCTTTGTATCTGTTTGCTTGGCTTGCTCAAGTATTTGAAAGTGTACCATAAAAATTTTCTGAGACATATGAACTATGACACACTTATGTTTCTGAATTATCTGCACACACAAGTCTAATGGATATTCTTATGTATCAGTATGCTTATAATTTTGCCAAAGCTAAGAACAAGTTTCACCTTTGGGGAAGTCATTGGAGTCATGGAGATTCTTTACTCTTTTCTATATCTTGTGCACAAGTATTCAAAGTTCTTATGTATCATTGTGCTTATAATTTTGCCAACACTGTCAGTTAGTTGTTAATGTGGGCTGACAAACTTTTTTTTACTGGCTAATCCTTAGGTGGTAGGCCAAATGACATCTATCTCTTTATCTCTTTATAATTCTGCCAATACTGTTAGTTAGTTGCTTAACATTGATCATTTGTGTAAGCTGAATGCCTTTTTTTTTTTTTTAACGAACACTTGCTTTGTTAGCAAGTCAAGATATATGTACATACATAACTTGCAAGGATGTTGCCAATTGATCATTAGTACATGTAAATAGACTTCTTTTACTGGTGAATATCTAGTTGGTAAAATATGTGACACCTTAAACACAATACCACATGTTTTGATAGAAAAAAGAAGCAAGGGTACCAATAGCTCTGTATTATTGAATTTTAGGGTTTTAGTTACTCTTTTATAAATATTTGTGGGGCGACATTGCTCCAATAAATAGTTTAGGTTGATTAATGTTCTTCATCATGTGACCATGGAACTTTCCTCTATAACTCCTTGTGATATTATTAACTGATCATTTATTTCAGGTTATGTATGCCTTTGTCATGCGTCCCGAGAGCTTGCCAAAATCATATTAGGACTTCATACAAAAGACTGGATTGGTTGCAGAGCCTGTATATAAGGCTGTGAGGGATAATTGCCGAGGTCATCCAATTGATGTTGCTTCACTCTCAGCTTATTTATCAAGGAGACGAAAATCTGACCATTCAAAGTTGGAAGAGTTTCCTTCTATTATTCCTTGTTATGTCATTTGTAACACCCCGGATTTCTAAAGTTCAAATAACATAAAAATTCCAATGGTTTTTATAAATAATAATAGAAATCCAAAATAATCCACTCCGGGGAGTGTCACCGCCGCAACAAGTGCAAGACTTCTTATTACAGGAAATAAATCTAAACTTAAACATAAAGTTTATTTCGAAAAATAAAATAAAATAAAATAAATAACTAGGTGAAATCATAATTAGAATTCGTCGTCTTCCTCACTTTCACTGCTAGCCCTAGCTCTTGGCACCTGTTTACTGAAATTCTACTACCCCGAAGGATCATCGCAGCCCAAGAATACACACATCAGCAAACGCTGGTAATCCTAATTAAATAAAGATGAAATGAAATAAAATAAAACAGAATTAAATAAATAGATAAATAATTTGATAAGAATTGAAATAAAATAAATTAATTATAAAATAAAATAAATAATTGTAAAATAAAATAAATTAATTATAAAATAAGATAAATTAATTACAAAATAAAATTAAATAACTGTAAAATAAATTAATTCCAACATAAAATACAATAATTATAAAATAAAGATAAATTAATTGAAAAATAAAATAATTGCAAAACAAATTAAATTAATTCCAAGATAAAATGAAATAAATTAATTACAAAATAAAATAAGATAAGGACATCATATGTGTATATGTATAAATTAAAAGGGTGTAATTGTTTTTAGAATTTTCTAGTGGGAAGAGAACCATGGTAGACTCGGATATCCTGCCAGTCTACCCTGTGACCCGGAAACCTACCAGTCACAAATCATCATCAAATTGGTTATAGATCATTTTCTTTCTAGTGTGCACACCTCTTCCCAAAGTTGCTACTAGTGTCCCGGATATCCTGCCAAACACCACCTTGGGAAGAACGGATATATCGGTTCACATCAAATAACATTTTGAAGGCTAAGAGCCTAAGGGTGTGTTCATCACTTTGGGAGGTACCATCCCGAAGCTATCCTCCCACTATTAAATTATTTTAAATATTTTAGTCTCATTATAAAATTCTTAAATAATCTTTATTATATGTAATCAAATATTTTTAATAATAATAGAAAAAGAAAATTCTTAACACACACAAGAAAGGGTGGGTCTTAATTTCACAAATCAAAGAGCTATAACTCTTTTATGGAGAGCTCGTGAGTTTTCCCCAATTTTAGTCATTGATATGTATACAACTAAACAAGGAAAATCAAGAAAGAGGCATATAATGTGTGTGTGTGTGTGTGTAAAGAAATGCTAATATACATTATATAATATGTATCAATCCGAGTCAAAAATCATCAGATAAAAAAGAAACACAAAACCCACTCACGGCATATACCATATATATGTGCAAGCATGGCTTCTAATCAATACATGCCGAAAGCAATAATAATTCATTCACGCGAGAATATTGATTACGCAAATAGCAAGGATATTGATATCAATACATGCCGAAAGCAAATAGCAGTTCTTAATAGAAATTCATTTCGTACCAGAATTTGTCAATTGCCTAAAAAGGTGTGCCTTCCATTCAAATGTATATATGCATGACGTACTAGATATGAATATAAGGAAAAGGGAACAATTGATTTTATAAAAAAAAAATAAGAATAAAGGTATGTGGACCCCATAGCAAAAAGGAACCCTAAAGTAATTCAATGAAAAAGTAACATACAAGAAGGAATCTACATAAGGGCCTCACGCAGAACGACGAGGAGAAGTATGTGTATACAAGAGATACAATGGATCATACTATAATAGTTGATGCGAATCGATTTATTCCATAAGAAATCAACTTCAGTCGAAAAGGGAAAAAGTTATTCTAAGGATTAGAATTACCTGGTCTCCGTGTTTGCTAAGCTCCTAGACGGGAAACTTTGCCGCAAAGGATTTTTCAAAGAGAGAGCTAATGAACGATGACTAAAGTTAGACAGCTAAACCTAACTTATAATTAGGCTCTTAGGGTTTAGTCGTTAGTTGGGCTTTGTAGGTTGAGCTTTTAACTATTGCTAGTTTAATAAAATAATGACAAATCATTTATTAAATTCTAATTTAAATTTATTTTTTATTATTTTTTATCTATCCATTTATTATTATATATATATATATATATATATATATATATATATATATATATATATATATATATTCCCACATTATTAATTTAAATTTTTAATATTAGTATTATTACTAGTATTATTAGCATTTATTATTATTATTATTATTATTATTAAAATAATAATAAAATCTAGGACATTACATCATTCATCTGGGAACAGACTCATGTTTGTCTCACAAAGCAAAAGCAACATCAGCAACATTTAAGAAAACATTCCCACTCTACTTCTCTTTGACCTTTGTACCATTTGTTGTTCTGCACCCACAGAAGGTATTTTATAACTAACCTTTTCTGTTGCTTGAAAATTAGAAGAACAAATACTACAGTAAATGAAAAGTAAGAAATCAGTCATATGTAATGTGAAAGTACTCATGATGAAAATGTTTGTAATTAGTCTGTTCCTAACTTGATCAGAGTCTCTTCTAAGTGCTCAGGAGATTGTGCAACAATGGCTATACACAATTTCATCCGGAGATTTTCGAGTTCTGATGTGGAATTTCAACGAGCTGACCAAAGAGATTTAGGTGATGAAGACGAAGATGATGATGATCCACTTGATGAAGGCGTCTCATCAAATATCAATACATTATTGGCACCATAAATGAATCATCTTCATGATAGAATCAGAGAAAAACTTGTCAAGGATAATAGTGGTCATAACAATAGGAGAAATTAATGTATTATTTTATAAACAATTTTATCTATTAAATATATTTAATTAAGGTTTTTATTGTTTATTTTTTTATAATATTTATTTTTTTTCTAATTAAAATTTCCATTAACTCAATATATACAATTAATATGTATATGTAGTTTCAATATGATTCATGTTGTTTTCAGTCATTTTCCATCTCAACTGACTTTTCAAATAATAATTCAAACACATCTCAATTAGGAAAAAAGCCACTTCTGCAAAAAGTCAAACAGGCAATCCAAACACAGATCAGTTAACTAACTTTTTTCCTATCTGGCTTTTATAAAAGTTAGATAACTTTTAAGCTACTACTCTTACCGCCAACCCAAACAAGCCCAATATCTTTTAGACTTTATACTAAAGGAACCAATCTAAAAAGTACTTTATATTTACAAAATTGTCATCAGTCATACTCTTTAGACTTTATTCTCTATATCCAGTTCAAATAAGACGGTCTTAAAGTTTTTTTTTTTTTTTTTTTCTAGTAGTGTCAAATAGATATTTGTAGTCTTTTAGTCAAATATTGGAATAACTGGATTTAGTGGTGACATCCTGATATTATTCTTTAATAGCTTGGAAATATTTCGCCATTGGAAAATGGGATTAGTTTTTTTTTTTTAGTTCTCCACGAATCTGGTTCTGATTGAGATGAATTTTTTTTTGGTCGCCTGATTGAGATGAATTGAGATTCATTCTTTTATAGGTTTTTTTTTTGAAAAAAGAAAAAAATAAAATTGATCTTTTGGGTTTCAGCATGAGATTTTTTTTTCCCTACAAAAGGGTATTTTGATAGTTTATCAGTAAATTATATTTTCCATCTGTTGCTATTTCTTCTTTCCCCTAGGGTTATTTATGTCATTGTGCTGCACAGCTTATTTTCATTTTGGCCTAAAAAATTTGCAGGGGAATATCAGAATTATTAAGTCCCGTGGTCTTTCATTGAATTATTGTTTTATTATTATTGATGATGGGGATTTAGGAGTTTTTTTTTTTTTTTTTGAGGGATTTAGGAGTATTGAGGTGAGGACTTGGGAGTTTGTCACGGGTGAGCAAAAAAATCCGTGGTCCAGATGACTCAGAGTGAAAAAAATTGGCCCGAGGTAATATGAGGCAGACCAGACCACTGGGCTTCTCGGGTCGGATTTAACTTCGGATAAAAGCCCCAGACCTCTTGATTTCGTCCCGTCTAAGTGTCTAAGCTAAATATTATTATTATTATTATTATTTTCTTAAACCTAGACACACACTCACCCGCTGACACAATGCACACGCGGCCACACAGTCACACACGCTGACAAGTGACAACCACACGCTCTCAGCGCTCTCAGACTCAGATTCTCAGAGGACCGAAAGGGAACCGCGAACCCTAGCTCTCGGTCTCTCGCCTCTCCCTTGTGAATCCGACGCTCCCGTCTCGGCGTCTCCCTCTCGACCTTGCGTCCTTGACGGCTCGACCTCGTCGTCCTCTTCGGCTCTTCCAGGCGCCTCTCCTCCTCTCCTAACCGGTGACGTCTCTGTCCGTCGACGGTCACCGCGGGTTTCTGTGTTGAGGCAAGTTTTCTTCCTTTTCCCATTCGGTTTTCCTGTAGTTTCACCGCGAGTTTCGAATCTCTTGCTCTATGTCTGCGTATGAATCGTTTTTCTTGGCTTTTTCTGCTTCGATTACGCAACAAGGGACTTCGAAGTAATGGTTTGATTCTTTGGTAGACGGCGATCGAATCTCTTGCACCAAATTTGTTTCTCTGCGAGTTTGAAAGAAATTATAAAGTATGAAAAAAAATTTGTTGCTCTGATCAAGTTTGGTAGACAAATTTGTTAATCTACCCCAATTTGTCAATTAGGTTATCTAGGCTATCTATTAAGTATTGGTGGTCTGGAATCGTTTCATTATTAGCTTGTAATTTGAATATTCTGTGTTTTAGTTCTTCATTGCAAAGAGTTTGCAATTGATTTATAAAGGTTATAGTCCAGGGAGATAGATTTTGTTTTTTCATTTTGCAACGGCTTGAATCATCTGGCATATTAAGAAGGTATATTTGTTTTTCCTTTTTTGTTGTTGTTGTTTGACGGCTTCCAGAAAGAAGCTATTAAGATGGTGAAGCTGAAGCCCCACAAGGGTACTACCTCTGTTGGTTTTCTATGTGAGGAGGGGATCATATTAGCTTCTTGTTCTCCCACGAGCACTGGAAGTAAGGACTCCTATCTCATCCATTGGTGAAAATTATTTGTTATGTTTTAACTGTTACCTATGCACAGCATCGAATGTTATGGAAATTGATCAATATATGCTTAGCACAATGGTCGGGGAACCTGCAGATAAACTCTTTTGGAAACAGGTAATGTATGCAATCGTCTCACATCTATGTATTTGTCTGTTTTGCCCTTTGTTTACTGAGTTTGCCATTAACTGCATTCATCCTAGCATCCAATTATGGTATGATTTGACTTGATTACCTATTGTAGTCATTTAATATTTTGTAAAATATAATAATGATGTAAGTAATTTTATTATAGTGCCATTCATACAAATCAAGAAAGAAACAAAGAATGCCCGTGGACCTAGCTTCAGAAATTTTTGCTGAAATGATAGACTTCTACTCTGAAGAAAATTGGGTTGGAGCCTTAATCGCTGGATGGGATGTGCATGTAAGTTACATGTTATAGGTGCTAAACAGATTTTGCCTTGCTAATCTGATTTTCTGACCAGGAAATATCCTTTTTCAGGGTCCTGTTCTTTTCGGCATTGATGATGAAGTGGGAATTACTCAATGCTACAGTCATGCTGTTGGATCCGGGTCATCATATGCTGACAATGCAATGGTGGCTGGGTTAGTTAAGCTTTTCTCATGAATTATCCATTAGTTATTGCTCTAGCATTGAGTTTGTTAACGTTTTCCTTGCGTTACTAGTGGAAGGTTCCACTGCCACATGATAGCTGATGAAGCTGCATCATTTGGCCGATGGGCAATCCGTCAGGCAGCACTTCAAGATGGGGTTGCAGACGGAGTTGTGACGGGTATTTTGTCTTACTCTTCATTTGGTGTTGATAGACAAACTTCGCTAACATTCCCCCTCTTCAAAACCCCCGGTAAAAATATGGGATGTATACTTGCACGCATCCAGCTTCGGCTCCTGTTTCCTTACATTCTTATAAACATGTGACTGAAATTAGTGTCTTTGAAATCAGTAGGGTTCAAGCTACCTGTTTTTATTATTCCAGTTTACAAAATAATAGTAGTATGGATAATATTGTGGATTTGCATTTCAAGTTCTGACGTATGAATTCAGCCTTACTGACCTATGGCGTGCATATGATTCTAGTTTATTATGTGGGACCTGATGGATGGCAGCTAATGAGCTATGATGATGCTGGGAATCCTGGCCCCTACTACCCTCCCTCGATGAACTCAGTGGATCAAGAAATGACAGAGGATCAAGAACCGACAGAGGAAGACACTAAGTGGTTGAGTTTCCTAGAGCTTGTTGAATGGGGCAGAGGAAGAGATCAAACCCTACGTATTCTTTGCAAGTCATAGCACAGATCCACCGTTATTTCCAATACTTAATGGATACGTGATACTGACTCCAGTAGTTTTCTTCTATTTTTCATCTATGTTCTCTTGCAGTTTCTTTTATATAATATTTATCAACATCATGTTTATTCCCATTTAACTGATATTCAATCTCTCTTCATCTCTTTTTATCATTGGAGCATTCAGGCCTATACTTTTAATAAATAAGGAAATAACTACTCAAAATTCAATAAAAAAAAAAAATCATAAATCACTACTCAGTGAAAAATTTCAGATTTAAAAGATATAAGTTATATAAACATATAAAATATAAGTCTAAAAATATCAAAATTACAAAGTTTAATAACTTATAAATTATAACAATTTATTCAAATCAAACACATCATCTTGAATGTCATCAATGTTCTTTTCTCCTACTCTTATTAGGTCATTTGTAAAGTTAGGAATATTTAAATCATTACCATCCGTAGGTTTCTTTTTTTTTCTTTTTTCTTTTTTTGGTTTTAAGTAAGAACATAAGTTTTTCCTCATTCTACACTAATTTTTAATAAAAACCTAAAAACGTGCACCAACGGAAACCATAAATTTGATACACAATGACAATAAAAAGGATATATTATAAGTAAGTATAAGAGATTCTTTTTTTTTTTTTGTTCTTTTTTTAAGTAAGATAGTGTATGGAATGGAGTTTTTCCATTCTATCCTAACCAATCACTTATACCGGAATAATTTGTTTCCTCTGTGGTAGAAGATATAATTTCTTGGAATTGAGGTTTATTCGTTTTTAAGTAAGCACGTAGGTTTTTCCTCAATTCATTCTTCCATAAATTGCTTAAAACAAAAATGTGTCCATCAAGATTCAAAATCTAATAAGTCGAACAATTCAAAACGACTCTTCAAATTAATTAGTTTGTGGCTCCCGAATATCCAAGCACATATTCCTCCGAGGGGTAGATTGGGGCGTGGACATAAGGGTCTTTGGCTTATCAAATTCTCTATCAAGCCATGAAAAAGATTCAACAGAAGACAGAAACAAATCCACTATCTGTTTTACGTCAAGCAATATCTGATTCAGAAGGGAAGAACTTGGATCAGTATCTCAATTTCAATTCAAACATGGGTTTGATTCATACTCCATGTTTTAAGAAATATTTACCATCCGAAAATGTAAAAACTTACGTTTTTACACTAGTTTTTGACAACATTAGTTACAACCACTCCTTAGCATTATGGAAAGTATACTTGCACACGCATCCGGCTCATGTTTCCTTCTCTTCATTCTTATATACTCGTGACTGAAATTATTTGTCTTTGAAATCAATAGGGTACAAGTAAACAAGCTACCAGTGTTAATAATGGATACAATAAAAATAGTAAACCAAGAATATATTGTATAGGATGTAATAAACTTTCAGAAAGTTCATATATGCCTATAAATGGAGAAAATACATGTATGTTTCCTTCATTTATCTTGGGAGGAGGTGGAGATAGTACTTATAATCAAGTAAATTACATAATATGTATTTAATAAAACAATTAGGATGTGGTATAATTATAAGTATTGACAATTTATTAAAAGTATATGCATAAGAAGATATAATAGAAAAATTACATGATGATGCAAAATTGATTATAGCAAAAGAACCGCCTAAAATAGATTAGAAAGATTGTTGGAATTAGCAAAACCAATAGAACCACAAATATATAATATAAAGATAAAAATGAGATATAATACAAATGAATTAGCTTATATAAAGGGAAATATTAAGCAAATCATGAAAACTTTAGGGACAGAACAGAAAATAAACCTATTTAAAACCACCCAGAAGTATACATGATGAAAATAATACATCAAGAAAACGAAACAACTAAACAAAAATAAAATCTCGAATACTAGATGAGAACATGTGACAAACTAGAATTATAAGATAAGAGATTCATAAAGGACAAGTTATTACCAAAAAATTATGGCCTATATTTGAAGAAATACGGAAAATATATTTAAAAAGGCAATAAAAAAGAATTGGACAAATAGTTTACCAAGAAAAAGAAACAAAAGAAGTAACTCAAAAAGAAAATAATCTAATATTAGAAATCGTTTGTCATATAAGATCAGAAATTGATGATTTATTTAGAATACTAAAATCTCCAATAGGAAAAGAAGAAAATCAAAATAAAACCTCCATAAATATGATGAATGCATTAGAATTGAATTAGAAGAATTGCATGAAGATGAAATAAGCAGAAATTATGGGGCAAGAAGAAAAGGAGAAGTTAGAAGAAATAAGAAGAGAATTTGCATATATTACAACTACAGGAAATTCAAAAGCACAAGAAAATATGCAAGAAGGACAAGAAACTGATAATCAACAAAATTTTAATGTTCCAAGTATAAACAATCAAGAATATATTATAAATAACTCTCTGGCAAGTACATTAACTAATGAAATAAGTTGTGAAGAAGAGGCAAAAGTAAATAATATATTTCACAAATAACCATTAAGATCACTTAATATACCATCTGAAACAATATTTTAACATCTAGTAATTCAGGATTTATACCAATACCTATTGAACAATATGAAACTAGATAAATACTAAATTCAGGAATATGACTAGATTTATACTGTAATTTAGATAATGAAAAAACATCAGAAGAATGAAAAAAAAAAAATCCCAATTAATATCATTAATAGGAAGAAATATTGAGACTAATATAGCCAATGTGTTACTAGAAGTGAGTTTTATAGGAAATGTAAAAATTAGTGGAAAAGTAAAACACATGAATTCAAATTAAAGAACAAGCAAGAACAATAACAAAACCATATCAAAATAGGAAAGAATTATATGCATTATTAACTAAACAATATGAACAATTATTAAGAAATGAATTTATCGGAAGAAATGTAGGAGCAAATGAAACAACAAAAATAGAAAAAACTATTATAAAATTGTATAAGATAGAAACATGTTCTCCAGATCCTAAATATTTGAACCAGTATATTTTTGAATATAAAAAAAATATTATTATGAATCAAGATTACAAACTTATGAATTACAAAGATTTTATATGGAATTATTTTATAGAAAATCTCAAAGATTAATATAAAAAACTATAATAGAATATTATAACAAAGCTTTTGGACAAAGACATGATTTAATATCATTTATTGATAAGAAAATATTTTCTAAAAGAATATTTATCAGATAAATGTAAACAAGCCTGAAGAAATACAAAGTATCATGAAACCAATAAAATGCGGAGAATTAGAAACACCTCATAGATGTAAACTAGAAAAAATAAAAAAGAAGGAAATGTAAAACTAAACATAATTTTAAAAAATATCCTTATCAGAAGCATAAGCCCAAAGAATATTTTAAGAAAGTGAAAAAAAAAAATCATAACAAAAACCAATAAAATGTAGATGTTATAATTGTGGAAAAATTGGTCATATTGATATATCTACTAATTGTCTAGAACCAAAAAATAAAAAATAATGAATATATTAGAACAAGCTTATGAATATAACGTAGAACCTTTAGAATTTAACGAAACTTATATATAGTGAAATAAATAATTTGGAAATAGAAATATATAAATTAAAAATATAAGTAATTTCTCATATTGTGAATCTGAATAATCGTCTATTTAAGAAAAATGTCAATTTTATATGGTGAATGTAGTAAATGATGGAGAAGGATCCATTCCTTAACCTTGGAAGCTTTGTTGTGCTCATGATAGTTAATTGCCATGGGATTAGGAGTTGTTTTAAATCGTTTTGGTTTTGATATTGAAAATAATATAATCCTTAATTAATAATTACTCAATAAGTGTTGTCTGGGGGCTTAGCTTGTACAGTTCGTGACAGAATTCCTAAGCCCTTACGTATTGATTATTTAATTGAAAACTAAACATATAGACGGTTTATTTTGGGTGTTACAACTTACAACATGAGTTTCAAAATAGAAGAGATTTGATAATTTGATATCCCAACAAAATACAATCTTTGTTTTATTATTTTTTAACCATCAACCAATAGTACTTTTCCTGAAAATTAATAGCGATTTTTTATTTACATCGAATGATTATATTTATAAAAAGTATTATAGAATGAGCGATCAAGGTTCTTAGCCAGCTTTAAAAAAAAAAAAAAAAAGAATCATGTCTTTATTTTATTTGGGAAAATCTCACAAAAATACCATTTAAAATTGACAATAACAAATAAATGATTTTACAACAAAATGAGTTGTTAATCTCATTACTATTTTTATTAACTAGATTTTAAAATTTAAATAGTATTTTTCTGTTATTTTCCCATTTTACTTTATCTTTTATTATAAGGGTAATATGAATTTGCACTTATTTTCCTGGTGCCATCATACAATTCTCGTCATAAAATTTTTCATCAAACTATTTTATATTCCAATGTTTAACCAACATGTCACACCATTCATAATTTTCAGTTCTATTTCTTTCCATCAAAATAGATTCCTTGTACTAATAAAAGTTTCTTTCCACGTTGATTCGGGATCCCGAAAAATATAGCGCCCAAAAAAACCCACCGCCAATGTAAAACTTAAATCTGGGAGAGGTGCTCATAGTAAGTTGTGGACCGTGCCTCAAAAGATATGGCGCCCAAAAACATTCATCATAAAGTAATTACAATTCTTTAGGCAATGACGTAAATTAAGGAAGAAAAAGGTGAGTCAGTATTGTCATCTTGAACAATTGAAAAAAAAAAAAAATCGATATGGCTGAATGATTGATGAATGCAATGGTTGAATGTGTGTGTGAATGATAATGAGATGTGAAACTATGAAGAAAGACTAAGTTGATAATTATATATGATATAACCTACCTCGATTTCTTAATATAAGATGGAATTGATTTTTTTGAAGAAATTTAAGTAGTTAAATAAATTACTTTAAAATATTTATATTTATCATTTTTATACCAAACTAATTTGACTTACTTATAAACTAATATTATATAACATTTGTTATGATTAAGTTATTTATTTAATTTTCTTAATTTTTTTAAAAAGATCAATTGGATCTTATATTAAGAATTTGATAGAAAAAATATAAATTAAATAGGACATGCCAATAGGCTAAGCTTTATAAAAATATACATGACATGTTTATTTAAATAAGCTTGACAATATGTATAAGTGTAACTTATTTACTAAATAAGTTAGATTAGACTTTATGTAGGTTAGGCCATATGCCCTTTGATTAATCCCAATTATATATATATATATATTATCCCGCCTTATTTATTTATTTTTGGGGCTATTTTAGTCTAGTTTAGAATTATTAAAGAATATTTGGATTGTTAGTCCATTTTAAGAAATAATATAAATATGAATTCATTATGAGATTATTTAGCTTAGATTATTAATATTCTTATTGATATCTTGTGATTAAATACATTTTATTTCAAATGAAAGAGGCATTTATTTCATTTTAGCCAGATAAGCCAAAAAGCCTACCATTTTCATTCATACATCATTTGTTTAGCCCATTTGAGCTCTCTCTCTCTCTCTCTCTACACACACACACACACACACACACACACACACACACTTTTTTCCATTTTGTCTACACCCATAGTTATTAAAAAAAAGGTCTACCCTTTTGAATGTCTTAGGAGTTGAAAAAGTGTTGCATTATATTTGTTTTGAATAGACCAACATATATAAAATTAAGAATTTGGCCATTATGGAAAAATATGGTAGGTTATCTATGAGGGAAAAAGAAGGGGGGGAAAACAGAGAAAATGAAGACTCAATTCAAGTTTGCTTTGGTTTCTTACATCCTATATTCTCTATTGTATCATTCTCTTCATCTTTCAAGATATTCAACTTCATTTTTCCAAACACCGTACCTTTTCTTTCTTAACATTAGCCCCATTGCAACATAATAAAAGTTCTATGGATTTATACGTGGACTTGCTTTATTAGTGGCGGAATTCTTGTCAAGCCTATGGAAAAAATATTGGATAAGGTGGATTTGAGGTAAACACAAACCTATACACTTTGAGTAAAGAGTGACATATACATTATCTTTAGTGAGGGATTTCTAACTTAGGTTCCCCTTTGTCGAGTAAATTGTCATGATGTTTACTTTCTTAATTTATGAGGATATCACTTAGACAAGGGAGGTGTTGAAATGCTTTTGTTTACTTTTTGTTTGTAATAACATTTATGTTTGAAGCTTTAGTTTAGTTTAGTTTTTTATTGTCGTCCTCCCTTGATCTTGATTTGCCCAGAAGTGCAGATGATAGGTTTGAGGGAGTTGATAAGTCCTAATTTTTATATATTTTATCCAGTCTTATTTATTTATTTTGGGGATTATTTTAGACTAATTTGGAATTATTAGATAATATTTGAATAGTTAGCCAATGTTAGAAAATAATTTAAATATGAATTCATTATGAGATTATTTAGCTTAAATTATTAATATTTTGATTGCTATTTTGTGATTGAATAATATTTCTAAATATATGATAGATCATGATTCTATTTAATTTTTGTTGGACAAGAAGATCATATTTGAAGATCTTATGGTGCAGAATTTTTCTTTTTTCTTTTTTTTTTGATATAAAAAAGTTTTGGAAGGGTTCGACACCAGTCCCCCACCAAAGCCAGGGCACGGCCACGAGCTCTATGAGCACTTACTGGGGACTTACGAGATCGCCTACCAAAGGAGTCCCAGCGACAGCTGGAGGGATCGAACTCACGACCCAAGGGTCTAGACCTGGATCCCTTACCATCTGTGTCAAGTCTCATTGGCAGAAATTTTCTTGGAAGTTAAAAGAAAATCTAATGGTAGAATTTTATTGGGCTTCTTAAATTTTAATAGGCTCAAATTGATACCCAAAAACTCCCCCCCCCTTTTCTTAAAATTAACCTAACCGTGAGAGGACTCACGGACACTTTGGGATAATAGTCATCTTCTTCCCAAATTCTCTTTTGGAGCCGCAGACAAAGGCGCATCAAAAGTGGTTTTGTCATTCATCACCTTCAACAACCACATATGATTACTTTTCTCCCTTTCTTCACATCCACATCATAAAAGCCTCTCTAATATTTCCAAAGTCTGTGGTTAGGCGGTGGAAATATGTTAGGGGTTGTTACGGGTCTATGGCTTGGCCTCTTTAAAGCCTGATTAGGCATGACCTGTCAAGTTAAAAGGTCAGGCCAAGGCCTCTTATAATGTTTGTTTTGCTTAACGGGCCAGGCCTAGGCTTAATAAGAGACCTTTTAGGCCTATTAGGCTGACCTGTTATAAAGGTAATATTGTAATTTATGTGACGTATTTTATATCATTAGTATTAATTTATATAATTTTGGCCGATTTTCAACCTATTTAAAGTAAACATGTTTTTAGCCTGTTTGAAGTATGCCTCCATTGTGGTGAGGCTTGTTACCTGTTAGCTTAGTTAATTTTTTTAAAAAAAAAAAAAAAACAGGCCTCCTTAACATGCTAAGTCATGCTTAGGTCACTATGTTGCAAAACAAGTCTGGCCTGTTAAGAGTGAAGGTTGACCTGTTAAGGGTGAAGACTGGCCTAGCCAGACTTGTTTTCACCCCTACCCGTGGTGCATCAAAGAGAATTGGGACGAGTAGGGACTATGATGGCAGCTTAAGATCTATTGGAAGGTAATTTGGGAGGAGTATCGAGGAAGTTAGGGCTTGAAAACTTACACTTAAAAATCATAAGGGAGTTTAATTTAAAACTTGAGATTATTTAGTTTTAAATGAATTTAGGTTATATTAATTGAGAACAATCTAGTTTTAGATTGTAGACATATTTCTTTTGGATTAGTTTTGTGCTTAAGACATATGATGGAATTTTTGTTTGCAAACTTTTGGATCGTCAATTGAATTATTAATTAAGTTTTTATTATTAATTTAAATTTAAATTTTGTTTATTCTTTTAATTGTTTTAATTGGGTTGATAAATTGTCTAATTATTCAGTTAGACAATTGTAAATAAGATTTCTAAAATTACTTGTTAGTTGCCTTAGCCTATATTCACTCTTAAAAGAGAGTTTGCCCCCGTTTGGGATATCGATGGTAGAAATGACTTTTTTTCTACTGAAAAACTTTTTTTCTGTGAGACTTTTCTTGATGTGATTTATGTTCGAGATAGCGGTGACAGAAGTGACTTTTTTTTTTTTCTTGATGGACACTTGTTTTTGTTTGGTATAGACTTTAAAAAGTTAGTTAAGATGAAAAATAATTAAAAAAATAACATAAATTTTATTGAATACTACACACACACACATATGTTGTATATAATGTGATAAATTGAGATAAAAATTAAAAATAAATATAAATTTACTAAAAAATAATAAAATTACCATGAAAAAATTTATAACACAATGAAATGCTTGAATAAGCCCACCCTCTACAAGTTGGTCTCTGATTTCATCATGAACACTGTTATATGTGATATATGATAATTTTTTAAAAAACCTATCCCCTACAAGTTGGTCTCCTATAAATTATATTAATATTATTTATCATTTATAAATAATAATTTCTTATAAAATTTATATATTTATAATGATCAAGTTGTTAAAAGAAAAAAATATACTGAATGTAGGTATAATAAGGTTTTTAAGGGCACATCACATTTGTACAAAATATTGTGATAAGAATCCATGCGGCGTTGAAGGGAGAAGCCTTGTGGATATTAAATTGTTTCCTTGTTCACAAATAATTATGGAAAACCCATCTTGGAGCCCTTGTAAGAGAAAAAAAATTTAAAAAAGGCCCACAAGATTCTGAAAATACCAAAAAAGGCGTATGATGGGATGAGAAGGTCCATGTTAGAAGCTAAGAAGTGGCTTGCCATTGCATCAAAAGCTCCATGTTGAAGCTTTAGCTAACAACTTAAAAATTTATTAAATATTAAAACTTTCTCAAACACACAAAAATCAGGTTTTTATAATCATAAGGTTTTTTTCACTGTCACTGAGATTTTTTCTTCTTCTAAAGTCATCCCAAACAGACCCTTTAATTAATATTAATGCTGATAAAATAAAATAGAAAATTAAATATATACTCTCTCTAGTTCTTATTAAAAAACACCAACTAAAAATATTTTTTGTCCCTTTTATAAGGCACCTACAAGTTTTCAAGATGCAATTAATTTATTTTTCTATGTCTGCCCATATTTAATAAAGGTAATGTGAGAGAGTACTATATTTGAGTTTAGGGTGGTTAGTTGGGGTAATATTGGAAATCACTTGAATTTTATAACAACTTTAATACTTTTAGAGTGAAGGGTCAAAAATACACATGACCTTTACGCCAAGGATCACCTAACACCACGACTTTTTTTCAGGATAAAAAATACACACGATGTTACGTTTTAGGGTCAAAAATACCACGGGCCGTTAGTTGACCAACGTTGACCACTTCACCTCATCTATTTTGACACATCTAGCCATATTTGATGCATAACCATCTGGGAGTTTCAGATTTGAAACCCATTTTAACATTTCCAAATTTTGCTCTTTGTTGAGTATGTATGGCGCTCGAGGTTTAGAAGTCCGTCCCCTAGCATCCACCACCAAATGCAAGTCAGGCCTTCTGCAAATCGCTTCTATGTCCTGTCTTGCGTAGACTGTGTCCTTTGTCAAGCCTTTGGTGTCCATTACGGTGTACAAAATATTGCAGAACACATTCCTCTCAATATGCATGACATCGAGGTTATGTCTCAACAGGTGATCTTTCCAATATGTCAGTTCCCAAAAGATGCTCCATTTCATCCAATGATGATCAACCCCATATCCCTCAGGTTCTTTAAATGCAACCCCCTCTTCAACACTTGCAATGTGCCTGACCCTGTCCCATATTTCTTGACCACTTAATCGACAAGGTAGATTTGCCCGTTCGACAACATTCCGTATAAAGTCTTTTCTATTTCTTCTAAGCGAATGATTGAGGGGTAGGAATCGCCGGTGTCTATCAAACCAACAAACCTTGTGACTGTTTTGCAAGCTAAAGCCCATGTTCTACTCAAGATAGACTGGATATGCAAGCTTTCCCAACGTTTGCCAGCCACTCAACATCCCATAGGCAGGGAAATCATTTATCGTCCACATTAAGGCAGCTTGCATGATAAAATTTTGGCTCAATGATACGTCGTATGTGAGAACCCCATCACTCCACAACATCTTCAACTCATCTATCAAAGGCCTGAGGTACACATCTACATTATTTTTTGGGTTAGAAGGCTTGGGGATTAACGCGTTGAGAAATAAGAACTCTCTTCTCATACACATGGAAGGTGGGAGGTTGTACAGAGTCACAATCACTGGCCAACATGAATACCTCTTGCCCGTCTGGTTGAAAGGAGCAAACCCATCCGAACATAAACCAAGACGGACATTACGGGGATCCGATACAAACAAAGAGTTGACCTCGTCAAATTTAAGCCAAGCTTCAGCATTAGATGGATGCATCACAAATTTTTCATCCCTTCGATACTCCCGGTGCCATCTCATATGAGCAGCTGTTTGCTCTGATGAATACAATCTCTGAAGCCTGGGCACGAGGGGAAAGTACCACATATTGCTGAATGGTTGATAGTCTATTTTTCTCTCTTTAGTCACAGGTTTGTATATGTTATGTTCACAGAATTTGCATTTGGTCAGCTCAACATCATCTTTATAGTACAACATACATCCATTAGGGCAACAATGGATTTTTTCACAATTAAGCCCAAGCTCTTTAACATTTCTTTTTGCTTAGTAGAAATCCTTCGGCAAATTATTGTCTTTCAGAGCAATCTTTCTCATGATCTGCATCATTTCATTATAATTCCTCTAATTCATATGGTGATCAATCTTCAAACTTAGTGTTGCTAAGGTAGCCGATAGCGATGAGAGCTCACTACTTTCAATGTGATTGCAACCTTCCCATAACGGTCGTTGCGCATCTTGAAGCATTTTGTAGAACCTATCAGCTTCCGGATTAGGATCCTCTCCCATATAACATGGTTGATTATGCGTATCAGTCTTTTCTTGCGTGTATGATGGTTCAACTGAGTAAAGGGATCAAAATATTGTCCAATCGACGGTCCCGCGGCATCCATCACCAACTGTTCGTATTGATTTAGGTTGCCTCGATGACTACTGCTCCTGTAATATCCCCTCGGTGTCTGTCGGACTTCGCCATGATATACCCAACATTCATAATCGTCCATAAATCCTTTTTTACACAAATGGATTTTGACCTTGTTATACTCTTGAAATTTGAAACACCAGTATGTGGCACAGGGATATACAATGTGTCTACTTGAATTAGGTGAGTGCGCCAAAGCAAATTGCATGAACTCTTCCAGACCGTCCAGGAATGCTCGAGTTATTTCTCTTTTATGAGTTAGACGATTAGACATCCAACTCCTATCACGATAGCCGTCCATACTTCTACAATTTAACCCTACACAAATATATAGAGCGTGGAGATACCCCAGTCCACAAAACAACATGAATCAAATATTAATAAGTGGCCAATACAATTGGCCACTCATGTCAACCAATTGTCTTCAAATTAAAGCATTTGGTTATAAATAATTTAATATGGAAGTAATGTTATTTACGATCAATTCAAGCTAATTATAAAAAGTTTAACTAATTTAATATCAATTGATTAAAATTGAACAAAGTTTAATCTAAAAGAATAAAAATTACTTTGTAGATTTAAATAATAAATGTTAAAAAATTCACAAATTATCCAAGCATAACTATAACATGTTGAGAATGTTCTTACAGATGAAAAAAAAAAGAAAAAGAAATCTAAAATATGACATTCATATTATAATTATATTTTTAGAATTCTACATTATATATATGAAATTCTGAAATAAAATAAAAAATTATAATTAATAGAATATATATTCTATATTAATAGAAATACATATTGTGTATCAACTAGCTAATTCTACTAATTTTTAACATACAAATTGCTTATTCTTTAAAGGCACGCATTCCTGCTTCTACTTTACATCAATTATTAATTTAATTGTTTTAATCTTAAACATCATTTATCAACACTATATGGAGGGGGTGGGGCTCGACGGCGAGGGGGGAGGTCATGGGGGGCCGTGGGGTCGGGGGAGGTCAGGGAAGGGGTTGCTGAGGAGGGGGGTGGGAGTCGACGGGGAGGGGGGAGGTCGGGGGGGAGGTCACGGAGGGGGGACATGGGGGTGGGGGGTGGGGGGAGGTCATGGAGGAGGTGCTGTTGGGGGGGGGGGGGTCCGCCGGGAATTTCAAAATGGGGAGGGGGGAGGCAAGTTGGCAAACAAAATGTCCGCCAACTTGCGACGAAAGCCCTGTCCGTTGATGGCCCCAGCTAGGGCCAGCGATAGAAGTTTTTTCCGTCGCTAAATTTGGAAAAAAAAAATTATTTTTTTGCGACGAAAATTTTTTTCCGTCGCAAATTTTCGGGTATTTGCGACGGTTTTTTATTTCCGTCGCAAAAATTCAAAAATTTGTGACGGAAATTATTCCGTCGCAAAATCTCAATTTTCTAATAGTGTGCAGCACACGTAGGGGTGGAAACAGGTCAGCTTCATCTTTAACAGGCCAGTTCTGTTTTGCAACGTAATGGCCTGAGCCTAGCCTGTGGCTTGTTACAGGCCTATTTTTTGGCCTGAGCTTGTTGCTTGTTAAGGAGGCGTATTTTGTTTATTTATTTAATTAAGCTAACAGGTCACAATCTCATTGCAAAACATACTTCAAACCAATTGAAAACATGTATACTTTAACAGACTGAAAACAGGCTAAAATTACATAAATTACAATGTTATCCTTATAACAGGTCGACCTGACAGGCCTTATAAAAGGCCTTAACCTAGCCTTTTAACCTGACAGGTCAGGCCTGACCAAACTTTTAACAGGTCAGGCCACAGGCCCTGACCTATTTCTACCCCTAAGCACACGACTTATAATTGCTCACGTGGCGAAGACTCAAGCAAATTGAGAATTTTGAAATGGTTTATTGGTGCATCCTTGGTGTTCCGTTGTAAAGTGCTAGTTTCTTGGACCTTCGTCGTTTTGATGGCCTCTCTTTTGGGAGGAAAATTTTCGTGTGTATGTCTTGACCTTTCTGATCCTTGTTTCTTTCAAATTATAGTTTGCTTAGCCTGTTAAAAGAATCTAAGTAAACATTTGGAGGTTGTGGTATGTTGAATAATTGAAGCTATAAACCTTGGGTTGATAAGAAACACTGAAGCTGGCTGAAATATCTCAGTTCCTCAGCGATTGGCATGTGCATCAATTGCTATTACTGTTTTCGGCCAAAATAATGATGATATTTGATCCCTTATTTACTAGCACGTGGTATTTATGCGGCTTGGAAGAATTTCTTATCCGATTATTGCTAAAGCCGTGACGTAATCGAAGCGTCAAAATGAAATGTGTTTTCCAGCATTATTATACCCTGAGATGAGAAAATAGCATTCAACCGTTTACTAATCCGCATTTGTTTCGGTGGCGTACTCTTTTCCTCGGATAATCATATTTTTCCTTGATTCCATTTCGAGCACGACGATGCTCATTGTTGCCACGAGACATTTGATCCTATAAATCCAATTTCATCTCAGGGACGTGAACAAGATTTGCTTTACCGACTGAATGGGGAAGAATGTTTACATAAAAAATTTAAACCAGAAACATATTTTGAAAAAAAAAAAAAAACTAATTATGAGAGTTAAGGTGCAAAAATAAAAAAATATAACAATATTGTCAATAAAATGTATATTTCATTTTATACAGCAATAACAGGTTTAATCTTCATTTCCTCCTACATATTTAACATATTGTATAAGCTTGCCAACATCAAATTCCCCTCCTACAAACTTTTCCTTCAACTCAATTCGGGCTTTTTGCGCCTTGTCCAAATCATCGCTCATTTCAATTTCATAGGACTCTTCATGTATTTTTTCATTTTTATCTAAATAAAAAACTGCAAAAAAACACCACAAACAAGATTGAAATATTTATCCTCGATAAAGTAAAGCTAATTCTCTTCATTACTTACCAGTTATTTGTCCCCCAGTATTCCAATCTTTGATACATGCCCAAGTAAGTGCCCTTAGAGCTAATGCTATGGCCTCCTTCACATTCATATCATTGTTGTGCCTACATCATGTAAAGAAGATTTTTAAATGAACAAGTTTAAATTCAATATTTTTTTTCTTGTGTAAAATCTTACTTACTCTTTTTTGATGATCTCAAGAGCATATTTATTGCCCGTTCCAATGCCTTCATTTGTTGTTGATGATAGAATATTCCCATCATATTTTACGTGATATATTTTGCCAACCTAAATAAAATGTAAAATTAGCTCATTTGTATAAAGAAAATAATTTAGAACAGTAAATAAAATTATTTACTCCATCTTCATAGCCAGATATGAGACATTCTGCAGCGTCATCACGAATGTGCCCATGGAATAAATTTCTAACTTCTTGAGCTGCATCCATGATTGACATTTGTTGACCTTTTGCTTCATAGTCCTGGCTCTACAATCAAAAATATAAAATTAGTTTAAAAAATATGATTGTAAAAAAAATAAAAGGATGTTAGAGTAAAATGTATGCAATACTCTCTTTAGGAGAAGATTTTGGCATTGAGTACATTTCCAGCTATCCCACTTAAAAAATTTCCGAAGCTTTTGATCTTTTTTACTCTATTTGTTTTAATTTTTTCGGGTTTGTCCGGTGTGGCTTGTATGCTGCCCCTAGAATCAGCAGCAGCAATAATGCCCCGGTTAAAAACAAAGGCTATATTGGTCGTACTGTAGTATGTTGTTCCCTGCACAGTTAACCAACAATAAATAACGATAATCAAATATGTGAAAATGGAGATCTAATTAATTTTGCCATGAGCTGCTATTGGTATGTGTGGGTATAATCGCAAGCAAAAGCAACTCTTTAGTATACTATGTATAACTAAATTATTGAATAACTTATAGTTTTTTTTTAAAAAAATAATAATAAAAGACCAATTGATGACAAGATAGACAATCAAAGGCTCTATAAAACCATTCGAGGAAATAGAGATAGTTCAGAAGAGTAGTTCAACAAAACTATGTACACAAAAACTTTATTTCATTCTCTGGAATATTCCTACGCATGTTTAATTACTTGGAATGGGAGTAGCATTACTGTTGAAGAGCTAGTAAACATTTTGGATTTGGATATTTGTGGAATTGCTTAGGGGCATTTTGTGTTTACTGCTTCGTTGTAGACATCATTCTTGATGAACACTTCTCCACCGATTTGATACCTAATTTCTGATTCCACACCTTGGTTATTTCAGGTTTTTTTTTTTTTCTGTTTCACAGGGATTTATTCCAAAACTAAGGGTGAAAAAGGGATTCTTAAAGAATCCCTTCTAAATAATCATCCAGATGATTCTAACTTTTCAATCGAAGGAAGTGAAATTGTCACTCCTTATTAATATGCTGGAATTTTCAATATTATCACATTCTCAATATTGGCAACAAGAAAATCCTAGACATAAATGATATCCCCCAACTCTTTGGTTTTTGTTTTTTTTTTTTTTTTTGGAGTTACAATGCCAACCTGAGGCTTGAATAATTAAGCTAGGAAGGAATCCTAGACAACCTGTTATAAAAACATTAAGCAGCTTATTTCAAAAGTATTGCTGGGGCAGGAATGTTTATCCTCCAGAAACCTTGCTAAGCATCCATAGGGCACAGTTGATACTAGGATGATCGGTTGTCCTTGTTCATGTAGTTGGCACATCCCAATATATCCCACAACTAGATCTCTAGCAGCACTATGTTTTTTTAATAAAAGGACAATTTATTTAAAAGATTAAAAGTTACACTAAAAAGGCTACTCGGCCAGTACAAGGTTGAGAAATAGGACCAACGTAGACCTAATAGCCTCAAGAGCAGAAAAGGGAAACATAAAGAAAATGGCAAAGAATATAGGATCAGATAAACCTAAAAAGAAAAGGCAAGGCATCCGCAAGGTGGATAAGTTGCGGTAACGGGAAAATGCGCAGGGCGATAAGACTCAACTCTGCTCCTGCATCTCTCGGGAAAACTGTGAGGAAGGATAATGAAGAAATTCACGAAAACCGAAGGGTAGCTAGCTTAGGCAGCAGAGAAAGAAACAGTAGCGGCGGTGATGAAGTTGGAGAAGAAGAGTTCCATGAGAAACGGGAAAGTTGATTTCCCCATAAGAGATAGTAGAAAATTGAAAGGATTGTTTTCCCGGAAAGTGAAGAGACTGGAGAGGTAGAGAAAGCATGGGGAATGTAAAAGCCGGAGCTACGAGAGAGAATCACTGGAATACGTGGACGGAAAAGGGCGATGCATGGCAGAGGCAAAAGGGAGGGGTCGAAGCGACAAAGATGGCGGAGACAGAAATGACAAAACACACAGAATGGTGAAAAAGCCGATAACACTCCGCCATTGTATTAATGAGACGCCAACCTACATCGGCCGCTATGGTAGTACCCAGAGAGAGAGAGAGAGATGTCGCACCTCTGAATACGGACGGATATTGCGAGTGCTCTCCCTGACCAGCAACAAACGGTGAGAGAGAAAGAAGGTGGAGGTGGGGAAGGATGTAGAGGGAGGCCTGAAGTGGCGGGTTTCCGCTTTCTCGGTGGTGAGCGCGTAGAGTTGAGTTTAAGGTCATGTCATTAATTATGTTCTCTGCAGTAATTATTTATCTTCATTCATAGGCTGCATGATCATTTCAAACAATTTCTGTAAATTGTATGTTTTTTTTTATAAAAAAATTGTTAAGATGCATGTGCCATAAAATTAATAAAATTAGTCATACTACATGATAAATACGCGGACCAGAATTTCAAGTATATGAACAAACATATGAGAATATAATACTTAAAATTTAATAGTTTAGGGTTGAATTTCAACTTGAATACAAAATCTCAATTCATTTAATCTCACGCATTTATCTACTGAAAACGGAATCATAATTTTAATAATTTATTCAAATTAATGAAATAATTGTGGTATGGAAGGAAGCAATACAGTTGATCTTTAATATGGATCGGTTTTTGGGAGCGGGAAATGAGAATATTGCGAAATCTACAAATCTCAATTATACAATTTTAAAATGACACAATGTAGGCATGTTTGAGATTATTTTTGTCTTTTCTCCTTTTAAAAAAAAAAAATCAAAAGCGTTATGAATAGCACAGTTAATCCTAAACGACCTGTTATAAGAACATTAATTAAGCAGCTAAAATCAAAAGCATTACTTGAAGGACCAGAAACCTTGCTAAGCGTCCATAGGGCACAGTTGGTACTTAGGCGATCAATTGTCCCTGTTCATGTAGTGGGCACATCCCAATATATCCCACAACTCTCTATTTTTGGCAGTACTATATATATGGATAACTATAATTTTTTTTATAAAGGACAATTTATTTAAAAGATAGAAAGTTACGGTTAAAAGGCTACTGGGCTAGTACAAGGATGAGAAATATTGAGAAACCCAAAGGAAAGAGCAAGACAGGGGGAGCAAGAGACACATGCAACACATTTAGGAAAGAAGAACGACATATATATATATATATATATTGAAATGAGGTTTGTGTGTGTGTGTGGTGTATAGCTCCAAACTGTATTATGCTAACTTGCATGAATGATTGAACGCTTAACAACCCACGATCTTGGTATATGAGCTCGATAATTAATCCCATTCTTCTTAGTTTTGTACATATTTTACATGCAATATATTCATTTGCCACTCAGGGAGCCAGATCAGAACCGAAAAAGGAAACACAACAGATAAAAAAAGCGTACAAGAGCATACCTCGTCCATCTGTGTCTGCACACAGTACGTGGATGAGAAAAAAGGAGGAGAGATTCAAAATGTATGCTGCAGCCTCTGGAGCTGAATGGTAGGAGAAACTGTAGATCTGGGCTCAGTGACACACACCAGGATGCATGAAGTAGTTAAATAAACAAGAAAATGGCAAAGAATATAGGATCGGAGTTCAACAAATGGTGTGAAAATGATGTAGTAGTGGAGCAGAAATAGTAAGAATTAATAAAAAGGTGAAAGGAAGAAGGAAGAGGAGATAAAGTTGTGATTATATCACGAGTCCTTTATGATTTGCATTAGTTTCGAGAGATGATATATAGCTAGGCTTTTCTACGTTGGATTCGGTAGGGCTGAGAGTAAAAGTTTAAAGCAGCGAGGATGAAGAGTAATGAAAATGGAGAGATCGAGTAGGAGTAACTAGTCAGATCACAGAAAGGAACACAGGGGAAAGTTATGAGAATTTCTGGGGATGGTAGTTTGAACGAAAAATAAGAGAAAAGGGCAAGTATTTATGTAATGGAGCTGAGAGAGGATGGAGTAGTGAAATCAATCCAGAAGAAGACAAGAATATGAGATTGTTTGAGTCAAGAAGAAGAACAAGAACTGGTCCACTGGAAGAAGAAGGTGGCGGGAGGAGGAAGTCTTTTTATATATTCTTGGAACAAAGTTGCGTTCTCATCGTGTAGTCGATGCTTCCCTTGTTACGTTGTACCAGTTACAGCGTTAAATTGAGGTGTTAAAGAAGAGGGGAGGTAATCTTTGTTTTATCACAAAAAGAGGGGAGGTAAAGTAAAATGGCAGTAAAAACGCACTGACCATTGACCATGGAAAGAAGAGGAAGAAGGTACATCACATGCAAAAACGCAGCAGCAAAATTATAAAAACAAAACAAAGTAAATAAAAGGCAAAAAAAGATTTACTGAAAGCGAAGCAGGTTCCTTAAATGGCAAAAAATTCCGTCCACATCCTCCAAACCATGATTTCCTTAAAAACCCCTCCCTGTCTCTCGAATTTACGGCTTTGCCACTCCTCCTCTATCTTCGTCTATTACTATCGGAGTTCATTCCCTAAGCTCCTACTACCCAATGCGCAGGCACCACACCAAGACCTCTGGTTTCTCAAGAATATTAGTAGTAGTTTTGATATTAGCTAAGCCTTTGTATTCCAAAAAAAAAATCCTTTTCAACACCGTACATATGTATAAGAGAAAAGGAGGATAGATTCAATTTTTGTGAAAGGAAAGTTTCAACCTTCAACAATGATGTATGCTGCAGCCTGTAGGGTGCAGTTTTCGGAAAGTATACAGCTGTAAATCAGCTTTGAAAATACAAGAAGATCATAAACAACATTCTTTGAACGAAAGACGCAGGAGAGAAGTAGATGAAAATGAGCATTAGGATGAAAACATAAATACATACGACACTCTTCCCCAGAACACACACACTAACACTACGGGATTGAATAAACACACAAGAGTAAAGTAGCAGTAATTCCTAATAAGATTGAGGTTACGTAGGATAGGAGTCCTTTCATACAAAAAGACCTAATTATGGTCAAACAACATATTTACATGCCCACAAAAATGAATGAAAGTCAGTCAGTTGCATCCAAGTCAAGAAATCACGCACATGCTTTTATATATTCTTGGAACGAAGTTTCGTCGTCATCGAAACAAAAGTCTGGGACGTCGTTAAAGTCATATGAACGTAGGAACCAATCTGTCACGAAGTGTACCAGTCATAGGATTGTTGTTATTATTGTTGTTAGGGTTAGAAAAAGAGGAGGATCTTTTCCCATAATTTATATGGGTGGGTTTTTGTCTAAGTTTCTCTGTTGCATTCCAATGGTTTTTTATTGAGTTTTCAGTTCTTCCATGAAACTTCTTTGCAATCTCTGCCCATTTATTTCCCATCTCTATGTGTGCCTCAATTCAATCAGTATCTTTTCCACTGCATGGTTCCATTATTATGTCCTACTTTTGATCTCGTATTATATATAGTACATAAAAAAATATTTGCATTATAATTTTCTTTATTCAAATTAAATATCAATTAGTATCTCCATTATTTATAATTAAGTTAAAAAGATAGGGGAGGGTGTATATAATTTATGGTCATTTAACTCTACGCAATGTTTTATTTGTCTATATTGTATTTGCTGAAACTGTTGTAATGTTGGTCCCTTACTTTGTACTCACACACCCTGGCCATCATTAGGTACTTTCACTTGTTAGTTCTTTTCTTGTTTTAATATCTTAGTATATCTCGTTTTAATACTATCATAATATAGGGCCCTTCGGTTAATATGATCTTTTGCGAAGGACGACCAACTGGCATTTTGCCTTATCTTCTGCCATTATCGTGCCTGTCAACAATTTTCTAGTTTTTTTTAAAAAATAAAAAAATAAAATGTGGGGGCTTTGTTTCCTATGGGGACAATAACACCTGCGGACTTTGGCGTGCCATATTTAACGAAGCTGTGTGAAAATTTCTTAAAAGAAAGACCCATATTGAATGGCGCAAGGTGAAAAGTTTTTAATGTTTAACCCATGTTCGTGTTGCCCAGAATAGAATAACATTTTATATATAATATTAAATAATTTATATTGAGGTAAACAATAATTTATAATTTGATTTTGAACAAGCCAATTAAAAAGTACTATTGGGGCCGAAATGAGCATTTTGAGTTAAATTCCCATAAAAAAATCAGATTCACATTTTAATTTTTTTAAAAAAACCCATGAGTAGAAAGTCAAATTAAAAGGAAAAAAAGTTGTTTTTGTTTTAATGTAATTTTAATGTGTGTTATAGACAAAAAGTCATTTGCCACAACAATCATGTCATGAGAAACATTATTGGGGCCGAAATGGGCATTTCGAGTTGAAAGGTCAGTTTTATATAGTGAGATAACTTAAATTGGGGTGTTAAAAAGAGGGGAGGTAATTTTTGTTTTTATCACAAAAAGACCGGAGGTAAAGTAAAGTGATATTAAAAGTGAACTGACTATTGATCTTGGAAAGGAGAGGAGGAAGGTACATCACATGCAAAAATGGAGCAGCAAATTATAAACACAAAACAGAGCGAAAAGATACCGAATCGATCAGAATCATTGCGATGAGATGATGCCGAATCGATCCTGTGGCTTGTAGTGATGTGAAGACAAATGATTGCGTTACAAAGAGCAAAGCCACAGGTTCGTTGAGAAAAAAAAAAAGCCACAGGTTCCAAAAGCATTCTCTCCTTCCCTTAGTTCTACGCGGGTCAATGGGAACAGTATAGTATAGTCTGCTCTGGATGTCAGAAGAGATATTAATGGCATTGTATTGCGCTTTTGCTTTGTTATGTTCTTGACATTTATTTTGTTTCCATGTTTCATAATAGTTATTCCCCTTCATACACACGCGGCTCATGAATAATTACTTTTTTATTAAATTACTTGCAGTTACGTCCTTATCACTTTAACCCTCCTGGGGTTTTGTTTTTCTATGAACTTAGTTATGGGGAAACAGAATTGAAGCAAGGTATGCTTTTCACTTGTCTTGATTGGAAAATAACTGAATGAGGAGTATATTATTGTGTTGTGCATGAAGGTTTGCAAGGAGGAAAACATCTGTTTAAATTTTTTGCTTTTGCTACCATCTCATAAATAACTGAATGAGGAGTATATTATTGTCTTAAGGCTGGGATTGCCTTATGACCAGCCCCTTCTAAGAATTGTTAATGCCTTGGATTTTTCAAGATTGAAAAGCAGTGGGAGTGAGTCTCTGCAGAAGGGTAATAATCATGTTTAAACTAAAACTTCTTCAGGATGGTTTTATTGATTCGGTAATGATTTGAGCATGCTGAAATTACATGTTTATCTGCTGTAGATATTTGTAGCACACACTCTCCATTAGTCAATGCTGAGATGACTAATGGAGTGTACGCCTTCTTTAATATGAGCTACATAATGTCTGGGTGTTGAAATCCTTATATAATAGAGCTTGATGTGTCATTGGTTAGGTCAAGATGTAAATTGGCATCCTTATATATGTTTATTATCCACTGGGTTTATTTTTTTCTCCTTACTACATGTGCATATTATACATTGGTTATTATCCACTATTTGAATGTAGGAATTGAATAAGGCTATGTGCAGTGTATTCTTTACCTGATATCAACCTGCAAAAGCCTCGGGATTCATACAATAGGCATCAACTGGTGTCCTTTGGTTAACGCTGTAACTTTATTGACCTGACCAATTATGTACTGTGTATTGTTTGTTTAAGCATATATTCCTGCACACAAAAAGGTCACGGATTAGCAAGATTCCTTAAACATGAAAGTACTGCCATTCCAAATCCTTTCCAGGTCTTTCAGCATAGCACGCCATATTCCAGGGGAAGGTAGCCTGAAGCATCTCTTTCACATTTCAGAGTTGGTATTCAATGTCTTTTCTACCCTTCGCAAGTCCATATGCCAGGTATCTTCGTTGTTGTCCTCTCTGCCATTAATGTTTCAGTTTTGAACTTATTTTTGTGTATTACTGTCATGGAGGCAGTAGCATGCATGTTGCTTTTCCAGCCCTTTTTTTTTTCACTCAAAAGCTTTTCCAGCCCTTTGACGGATAGAGGTGATATTGTTTGAAAATTAAGCCCCATGAACCTCTGGGCTTAGTCTCATATAAACGAAGTTACTCCTCTGATCCACTATATAAGTCATTTCAACTAATTTAGTACAACTAAGTAAAATAGTAGTTTACTCATTAAATTTATCTTAGAATGAAAAAAATTCTTAACTTTACCCATATCAAACAAAGAATTAAGAGAGAGAGAAAATATAGAGAATCATATTTAAACATTAATTTAAGGGGTAAAATTGATAAATAAACATTAATTACACTCAAATTAGGTTCCTTTTTGTAATTTTTGCAGGGCCTAAATCCACCCCTGGTTACAAACCTTTTTTTGGACCTTAGCCTAACCTAACCTGTAGCCTATTAAGGAGACCTATAGTTTTAAGAATTTTGTAAACAGCCTAACAAACCACAAATCTCACCTCAAAACAAGCCTATTTCAAATAGGGCAAAACATAATTACTTTAAACAAGCAAAAAAAAACCTACTTTAAACAGGCTGTTAGATGTAGGTTTGTTTTAAAGTAGGTTTTTTTTCGGCTTGTTTAAAGTAATTTTGTTTTCATCCTATTTGAAGTAGACTTGTTTTAAGGTGAGGCATGTGGTTTGTTAGGCTACTTACAAAATTTTTAAAATTACAGGCCTTCTTAATAGGCCATAGGCCAGGCTAAAGCCAAAAAAAAAGGTCTTTAACCAACGGTGGATTTTGGTGGTAGGGATGACCCATAAAAATTACAAAGAAGCACCCAAAGTTTTAGAAAATTATCTTTCAACCCCAAACTTTTTTTATAATTTTGACTAAAATAAAAATTTTGAAATGTTTTTGTGGCTTAAGTGTAGTTTTATAAACATATGGGTGCTATTGTGCTGGATACTCCTAGATAATAGTTCATTGTGTGGGTGCTCCTTAACCCATTAATTTACTTAGTTTTTTTTTATAAATTCAAAATTTCAATCAATCGGCAAAAATTCCTTATTTGAAAATTTTATTAGTCACAAAGATTTGACTTTAAATACTGAGACTTTTTACATATGAAATCCTTCATAGTACTAGTATTTTCTGCATATGAAAACATATCAGGTCTTTTTAGTCAACAAAATATTTAAACATAGATTTTTCACCAATTTTCTCTAAAATATAAGTGAGGGATACTTAATTCCTCATCTCTACTATTTATTTTTAAATCGACTTTGAATATGTTAGATAGTTGAATGTGAGTGGTCTGATGGACTATGAATCAACATCTCTTAGGCATTTACAAGAGGCATTAAGAGTCATATTATACCCAATATTTCACAATTAATGACGTTTTCGCCCGTTAAAGGGATTTCATTGCAATATCATTTTACATCAAATTCATTAATAATTATCTATCATTTTTATTTTGAAGCAAGCTATTGTACCCTGTGAAATAATGCTGCTGCTTCTGCTTTACGAATTATTTTACACATGATCATCATCAGCTTTACTATTTTTTTATATGATTATTTGATCGGATCAAATTCAAATATTATTGGGGTAAATGGAGATGACTCTCTTAAAAACTTTTTCTGCATTTACATATTAATGTGTTCAATTGCTAGCATTTGTAAACAACTTGCTATTATAGCCTATTCTCCCTATGCTTCAGCCTTGAACACATAGAGATATGCCTTTAGTAAGCTTCCTCATTTCTTATTCTTATCCCCCCAAACCCCATTCTTATTCTGTATGTACATAACTCTGTCATACATTTCATGTAAATCTCCCCTCTTTTTCTACAATTTTTATTACCAAGTTTATGTATTGAGTTGAGTCTCAAAAGCTCATCACGTCAAAATAAATCTTATGATTTAAACGGGAAATATATGTATACATATATGTATGCATATGTGTGTGTATACATACATATGTATATATATATACATACATATATACATACAAATATATATAAAGAGTATAGTCAGGTTATATGTTCAAATTCAGAGAAGATATGGGAATAACAATATGATCTACTACAGATAGAGCCTCAGAGGTTGACTAAATAAGATCCGGGTCATGGAAGGACTCCTCTCCTATTGTATACATGAGAACTTTTACAGAGTCTTCCTAACACACAGGTAAAGCCACTTGCTCTTATCGACTCAAACCTTCCCCTTCAATTCATATTAACACAACCTGTCTTTGTTTTCTACTAGAGGTGTAACTGAGTTCTATCATTTAGTCATTATATGATTACACCAAAACCCTAACCTTAAATAAACATATAACCATGAAAATTATTATTTACAGAATCATCACAATTAGATATAATAATATTATTCCTAATTTGACCCCTTATGAGTTTAGCAAGTCATACCTTATATGGCTGAATAAAAGCTTCAACAAATTCCTCGAGAGTCATAGTATTGAAACTCGAACTTTTATTGCTCAAAAAATACAAGAGTATAAGAGAGAGAATTGAGTTAAGAGTTCAAACTCGGTGGGTCTGATTATTTTTCCTACTCTGGTTACCCATCGACTAACATCTCTACAAAAAGTATCAAAACATGTCTTACAACTTTGTGGTAACATTTTTAAGACACCTTATCACTTTGTACCTGATCCAGTGTAGATCACAAGTTGGGTTGGACTTGGCCCGGGGTGAAATCCCGGGGTCCTACGTACCACAGTGTGGATCAAAGTCCACGTAGTTCGAGGGTATACGACAGGCTAATAATAGCCAGAGGGGGTGGTGTGTGTGCTCTGTGTGAATAGAAAAGCTAGGGTTTCAGAAGTGTGTACCTTGTAAGGGGTTCACCCTATTTATAGGCGTACCTGTGCCTTATCTTACTCAGTTGGATTCATCCTTTATTTTAGGGATATCAAGATATGCGTTTTTGATAGATATTCTTGATACATAGGCAGTTATCATAACGATAGATATTTTGATAAAACCACTCCTATTTTCAAGGAAGCGGTTATGAGCATAACTGAAGTCATTTTGACTGGGCTCTTTAGTTATTGGGCTGGGCCCATTTATGAGATATCCGTAACAGTTGCCCCCCAGCCCGGTTGTTCAGGGCTCCGAGCAGCCGGGATGCACTTGTCAGGTTACGTCTTTTGTTCTAGTTCATCTCGTTGTTGAGGTTTTTGATTTCTAGTTCTTTTTCCGAGGTCGGACATTTTTGGTCCCCGGGTTACCCCCTCTGTCACCAATTTGCATTCCGGTTTATTTGAGTGGGACACGGGTGCCCCCCCCATCCCGGTTAACGCGGGTTGCATTCGTTTGCTATCCCGAGAGAACATTAATGTTTGGTCTTAATGTTCTATAATTTTGATTCTAGGCCGAACTCCTCCCATGCTTTCTCGAACTTCCCCTCTTTATTCGTGTCGGGTAGTGTTAATATTTCTATATCGTCTTACTCCCCGTTTACAGGTACCTTGTCCAGTTTTTCGTGGATCGGGATTTGTTGCCCCCAAGTTCGAGATTGCACGGGGAGTTAGGTCGGGCAACCGGGGTGTATTCATGTGGTCGGCCACGTGAACATTTCGATCCGGGATCATTGTCCGCTTCATCTGTTGATCCAACACTCGTCTTATCTCGAGGCCATGAGTGTCATCATTGCCTTCTGCTGATTTGATGTTTACTGGCCGGCCTCTGAGTAGAGCAACTGCCCCATTATCTTGGTTTTCGTGTTTGCCCACCATCAGCATTAAATGTGCACGCCTTTTAACGTCCACGTCATTATTTGTGTATGGGCCCTTTGGGCTTTTGACGGTTGAGTTTCTTGCCTCTCACCCGTCTGCTTCTTTTGTTTATAAAAGCCATCGACTTTCTGCTTCTTGCATTTTGAAAACTGCCAAACCTTGAATTTTCCTTCTTGAGAGAAACTTGCAACCAGTCACCCGTTCATCTTCCTCAGATTCCCATTTCTGCTCTTCGTGGCTCGCGCGTTTCCTCTTCCCTTAACTTATATCAAACCAGGTACTTTCCTTGTTTCATTCTCTGGTTATTTGGCTGTGTTTTCTTCTCTCTTTCTCTATTTCTTGGTCTTTCTTTTTTCTGGGTAGGTTATTGTGAGTTTTTTCGAGTTTCTTCCCCTTTGGGTTCTGGCTTCTGCTTTGTTCTTGAACTTCTCTGAACTTCTGGTCTATTCAATCCTTTTTCTCCGTCTTTGGTTTTCGGTTTCCTGTTTAAATTCTATCCTCTCGGGATGAGCCATCAAGGTTCTCCTCCGTCTTTTAATCCAAATGCTTTTTCCCCGGAAGAGGCCGAGCTTATTCAGCGTATGCCTCCCCGGACAGCTTGGTGGCTGTACGGGAAGCCTCTGACCGAAGAACAAAAAAGGGAGAACGTTCTCCGTGGTTATGGCGGAGAAGGTGGTAGTCAACCAGGTCGTTCTGTTCGGGTTAGGGGAAGGGCTCGAGGTCGGTCTGAGTCTGTAGAGCCCGAAAGTCTAGACCGGGGGATTACTGCCACTAGGGTTTTTTCTTCAGAGCCGCCCTTAGGAAAGGGTAGGGGGGAAAGTCTTCCTCTACCCGCCTCTTCCTTTCCTTCACGCGCGGAGCCCCTCATCTCCCTTACCCGGCCTATCGGCCCGTGCGAGGAGTGTTCCTGGCTGATATCTGAGGCCACGATGGTTGGCCTGTCATGGGAAGCTGACGAAATAGCTTCACGATGCCGGCATATCCAACCGCGGGTTGTTGGAGCCGTTTCTACCCGTCCCGTTGTACTATCTTCAGGTATCATTTTCGTTTCTAATTTATTTTTGTTTTGCCTTTTCTAGGTAGTATGTCAACTTCTCCGCGTCCTATCGAAGATTCCGGATCCGTGGAGTCAGCGGCCGTCAGTATTCCACGTCATATTGCTGAGAAGTATGACTGGGTTGCGACCGGGGTGCTGTCCAGGCTATCAAAAGCCACGACCAGTCAGATCGCCGAGCTCCCATTAGGGGACCGGGATCATTGTTCTTTATCTCTCCCCGGCCCTTCTGAACCGGTGTGCGTTGCCCGGGAAGGGAACGAGCGCTCCTTTTTCTTCTTCTATCTAGACTTCGTCAAAAAACTCGGCCTTCGCTTCCCATTTTCTAGGTTTCAAGTAGATCTCTTAAACATTCTTCAGCTGGCCCCCACTCAGATTCATCCCAACTCTTGGGGCTTTATTATTGCATTCGAGCGGCTTTGCCGATTTTTAAATCGTACTCCCACCACCGGGACATTCTTTTATTTTTTTAACATCCAACGGGCTCGTCAACCCGGGGAGCCCGAAGAAAAGAGGGGTTGGGTTTCTTTCCGGGGGAAACCGGACAAGAAGCTTTTCCATGTGGCAACTGACACCTGGAAAGGCTTCAAGGCCTCTTTTTTTAAAATCAACGCTGAACCCGGTCATAAACCGTGGTTTCTTAAGGACGTCGACTCCAGCTCGGTGGAGCTGCTATTTCCTCTGTATTGGTCGAAAGCTCATTATGACCAAGACCAAAGCATATTTGCATCCTCCGATGATAGCCTAGAGCCAGCCGAGGTTGAAACCGTGATAGCTCTGGTTGACCACGTGGCCGAGAAGGATGTTATTGATTCCCGGATTTTTATCCGACAGTCGGTGGAGGAATTGTATTCACCGAGTATGAATTTTTTTTTTTTTTTTTTTTTTTTTTTATTTTTTGGTATGCCCCTTGTCATTTCTGATGTTTGTTATGTTTTTTGTAGTGCCTGACATGGGGAAGGCTTCTTTCCAAGAACTGGCCGAGAAGCTCCGGGCTAAGGCCAAAAAGAAAGGGGAGTCCTCTTCCCAGAGCAAAGCTGTGGCGGCTCCTTCGCCTGCCGCGACTACTGCTGAAAAGAGGGCTGCGTCCTCCCCGGCCTCTACGGATCTTATTCCGCGCAAGCGATCGAAGTCCGTGGCGTCGTCGATCTCGGTAGCAGAAGAGAATCCGGCCTCTGTCCCGGACGCCGGTGCTGCCACAAGCGTCCCCCCTCCCCCGTTTCCTGCTAAGTCTCGCCTTCACTCGCGGGGTGAGGTATGGACTGATGGGGTCTCGGAGGAGCTGAAATACGCGGTGAAGCCCCCAAGCAAGTATTTTAGTGGTGAGGCCTTTGCCGACTCCGACCTCGACCACCTGCAGGTCCTTCAGGACCACCTAATGGAGACGGCCGGCGTGTTGGACGCTTATGCTTCTGTTAAGCATAAGTACGCCAGGGCTGCAGCCGAGATTGCCAAAGCTCGAGTTGAAAAGAAGGAGGCCGAGATCAGGCAGCGGGAGGCTGAGGAGGCGCGCCTGAAAGCGGAAGAGGCGCAGATAAGGGCGGTGGAGGAGCTATCAAAGGCCCTTGCTGAGAGGGATCATTTCTCCACCGAGCTTGACGCCAGTCATGCCCGAGAAGACACCCTCAATGCCTCGCTGCACACCCTGCAGGGTCAGTATGCGGGGCTGGTGAAGGACCTCCATCTTGCCCAATCCGACCTCGACGCTTCCAAGGCCGAGCTCGTGGCGTCCGCTGCCGAGGTGGAAAAGCTGGAAGTCCTGGTCGTGGAGACGGCTGCTGAAGCTTTCAACGTATGCCTGGCCCAAGTCCGAGCTCTGAATCCGGACATTTCGATGAACTTAGATGCTGTGGATTTCAGAGCTTCGGTAGAGGACGGGCTATTTGTACCAGCGCCGCTTTCTCCGGTCGAAGGGTCCGAGCATCTCGCGGAGGATGACCGTGTTCAATTAGCTGAGGAAGATGCTCCGACGACCGACGCCCCTGGCCCTCCTGTGCCCGGCCAAGCCCAATCTTGATGCCGTCTTTCTAGGATCTTTTTTTTTTTTTTTTTTTTTTTTTTTTTTTTTAATGTAGTATTTTCATTTTCATTTTTGTTTCTTCTGTAATCTGGGGCCTTTTGCCCTCAAAATTAATAATATGACAAGCCGGTATTCCCGGATTTTCTAGCATCCTCAGCTCGTCCATCTTACATGTATTTATTTTCATCCTTTAAACCAAACTCGTGTTTGAATTCACCAGTTGATGAGTAAAGGGGAACGTAATCCGTGCACGAAGCTCGGTTCTTTATTTTATGACTTGGCCAAAGTCAAGATATATTGCGCAGAATCTGCTGGTTATTCAACCGACGTTTTAACAAACGGGCCACGTTTATTAATGGTCGGGCATTCTAAACAACAGACGATTTTCAAAAATCATCTAAGTACTTTATAAAGTACCGTACCGAGATGGTAGCCAACTGCCACATGTTCGGGCCCTAATATCCTTTTTGAATAGGAGCCTAAACATTTCGACCTGATCAGGATCTTTTATGGCAATCTCACACCACCCCAGGGGACAGTTCCGATGCATCGTAAGCTTTACAAGACTTGTTGACAAATCTTATCATGACCGGGATCGCGAAACCCAAGTCTTTGCTTAATTATCTTGCTTTTGTCGCAGCCTATCTTTGCATTGATTTCACAAGCAATAACTAGGTTGGCCCATGAATTGAACCACCATTTTTTTATTGATTGAAATAATTAGAATTACACAACTTTTAATCAATGGAAAATACTGCTAAAAGCAAGACAGTGCGTAATAAAAAACGGTTCTCGGTCACCACCGACATCCGTTGAAGCTAAAAAGCGGTTCACAGTCACCACTGACATCCGCTGTGGGTTTATTCCGAGTGCCTCCCGGTCTTTAGCTGTAGTAAGTCCTTAGTTTGTCCGCGTTCCATGTTCGTTTAATGGGCGTGCCATCTAACGTCTCAAGGGCATAAGTCCCGGGCCCCATTTTGTCCGAAACACGGTAAGGACCCTCCCAGTTTGCTGCAAGTTTTCCATCCCGGGCATTCTTATTTCCGATATCCGCTCTGCGTAATACCAAGTCACCTTTATCGAACGCTCGCGGTCTAACTTTGCGGTTATACTTAGCCGCCACCAGCTGCTTCGTTGCCAGATCTCGGCAGTGTGCCATCGTTCTCACTTCATCGATGAGGTCTAGCTCGGCTGCTATCTGCTCGTTGTTAGCGTGTTCTCCCTCTTCCATGACTTTGGCTTTCCTCCATGATGTTTGCCCAATTTCAACCGGGATCATGGCCTCGCATCCATATGTCATTCGGAAGGGTGTTTCCTGGGTCGAGGTTTGGACACTAGTTCGGTATCCCCAGAGTACCGGGTATAGTTCCTCGACCCAGTTACTTTCTGCATTACTCATCCTTTTCTTGAGCCCGTCAACAATGATTTTGTTGGCTGCCTCGGCTTGCCCGTTAGATTGCGGATGCTCTACCGAGGCGAAATGGTGCTTGATTTCGAGATCGGACATCAACCTCTGGAAACCTTGGTCGACGAATTGAGTACCGTTGTCAGTTACGATCTCGGCAGGAATCCCGAACCTTGCAACAATATTTCTTTCGAAGAATTTTTGTATTCGAGCAGCCGAGATGGTCGACAGTGGTTCGGCCTCGATCCACTTAGTGAAATAATCCACAGCCACCACAAGCCATTTTAGTTGCCCTGCGGCCGGTTTGAACGGTCCAAGGAGGTCCATACCCCACTTAAAGAATGGCCAAGGAGCCGTGATGGTTCTCAACTCGGTCGGAGGTGGCCAGAGGATCCGAGCATGTTTTTGGCAGCTTTCGCAAGTCCGTACGTGCTGTCCGGAGTCCGCAACCATTGTCGGCCAGTAGTATCCAGCCCTTAAGGCTTTCCGGGCTAACGCCTTTGCCCCCATGTGTTGTCCGTTTATCCCTTCGTGTATCTCCGACAGCACGTACTCGGCCTCTGCCTGGTTTAAACATCTCATCATTGGGGATTGCAGGCCTTTTCGGTAGAGCTGGTCATCGACCACCGTGTACATTAACGCGGTCCGTGCTATCTGCCTTGCTTCCCCGGGATCTTCCGGGCTAACTCCCTTTTCCAGGTAATTTAAGATTGGCTTTCGCCAGTCTTCTGCTGCCGCGATGACCATGATACACGTGGGTTCCTTGAGACTGTTGTATTACAGTCCGATTATTTCCCGGGTTCCTGGTGCTTGCTAATTTGGAGAGGATATCTGCCCTCGCATTTTCTCCCCTGGGTATGTGGGTGACTAGGACATCATCGAAGTCGGCCACTGCCTCTCTGACTTTCCCCAGATACTTAATTAGCAAGGGTCCCTTGGCCGTGTATGAACCGTTGATTTGGGCCGCGACTAGTTGAGAGTCGGTAGAGAGATGAACCCTCCTGGCCCCATTGTCTTTTGCCTGTGATAGCCCGGCTAATACAGCCTCATACTCGGCCTGATTATTGGACGTTCTGAAGTGTAATTGCAGGGAGTGTTCCATGGCGACTCCTTCCGGGCTTTCGACTATGATCCCGGCTCCACTTCCTTTGGCGTTTGAAGAGCCGTCTACAAATACTTTCCAAACGTCAAGGTCTGCTTTCGGGACTACCTCTGTTGGCACCAGTTCTGCAATGAAGTCGGCTAAAGCCTGGGACTTAATAGCACGCCGAGCTTCATATACTATGTCGAATTCGGATAGTTCGATTGCCCAACTCATCATTCTACCTGCTAAGTCAGGTTTGTGGAGTATTTGACGTATGGGCTGACTGGTTCGGACAATTATCTTATGCCCCTGGAAGTAAGGGCGTAATCTCCTCGCGGCAGTTAGGAGCGCAAAGGCCACCTTTTCCAACCTTTGATATCTTAGCTCCGAACTCTGCAAAGCCCGGCTTGTAAAGTAGATCGGTTTCTGTTCCCTCGAATCTTCTCTCACCAGGGCGGCACTTACCGCTTCTGGGGCCACGGATAGATATAATATCAAATCTTCCCCGGGCTCGGGTTTTGTCAGCACGGGTGGTGATGACAGGCATTTTTTGATCTTGTCAAACGCGGCTTCACACTCTGAGTTCCATTCTCCATGCCGTGCTTCCTTCTTCAATAACTTGAAGAAAGGAAGAGCATTTTCTGCCGATTTCGGTAAGAACCTTGTCAGCGCGGCCAGTCTGCCGGTCAACTGTTGTACTTCTTTTTTGTTTTTTGGGGCAGCCATATTGAGGACGGCCTGACATTTGTCCAGATTGACCTCAATCCCCCGGTTTGTCAACAGGAATCCGAGAAATTTACCCGCTGGTACCCCGAATGCACATTTAGCTGGGTTAAGTCGGATTCTGTGGGCCCGGAGCTTATCAAATGTTTCTTGCAAATCTTGGATGTGGTGGGATCGCTTAACTGACTTTACGATCATATCGTCAATGTAAACTTCGACGTTCCTGCCGAGTTGTGCCTCAAACACTTGATTCATCATCCTCTGGTAAGTAGCTCCTGCGTTCTTCAGCCCGAAAGGCATGACATTATAGCAGTAGTTTGCTTTTTCCGTGATAAAAGCTGTTTTCTCCTGGTCTTCAGGATGCATAGCTATTTGGTTGTAGCCGGAATACGCATCCATGAATGAGAGCAACTGGAAACCCGAGGAATTGTCCACCAGTTGGTCAATATTTGGCATGGGGTAAGCATCCTTGGGGCATGCTTTGTTGAGATCGGTGTAGTCGGTGCATACCCTCCATTTGCCATTTGGTTTCTTGACCATTACCACATTTGACAACCACGTGGTATACTGGATTTCCCTGATGAATCCCGCATCCAGCAGTTTTCTTACATGCTCGGTTAGGGCTTCCTGACGGTCCGGTGCAATCTTTCTTTTCTTCTGCGAGACCGGCGTATATCGTGGATTTATGGTCAATTTGTGACAGCAGAACGCCGGGTCGACTCCTGGTAACTCCGAAGGTTTCCAAGCGAATACGTCCTTGTTTCTCCATAACAGCTTTTTGAGCTCGCTTTTTTCTTGCTCGGCAAGTGCACTCCCGATCTGTGTTATTTGTCCGGGATCCTCTCCTAGTTGGTAGCCTGTGAGCTCTCCATCAGGCTCTGTTTTCATCATCTTTGCTTCTTCTCTTACATCCAGCTCTACCATGTTGACCGAGCTCGGCGCAATTGGCGCTGACTTTCGAGTTCCTTTCTGCTGCGAGCTCGATGTTCCGGGTTCGTTGTTTTTAACTGTCGAGAAATAACATTGCCGGGATTCCTTCTGATCACCTCTGACGGTGACGACTTTATTGTTCCGACTTACCATTTTCAGCTTCTGATGCTTAGTTGATATGAGCATGTCCCAATTATGAATGGTTGGTCTGCCTAAGATTATATTGTAGGACGAAGGGAAATCTGCTACAATAAACTTGACTCGCTCAGTCTTGAAGGCTTCTTTAGAGCCCAAGGTCATTTTAAGTTCGATACACCCTTTGGGGTTTGTATCCTGTCCGTTGAACCCGATTAAGGTTGTCCTGCACGGCCTTAGATTCTCTGGGTCGAGGTCCATGCGCTTAAAGGCATCCCACAGGATGATATCCACCGCGCTGCCAGGATCGATGAATATCTTCTTTACACGGCATTTTCCCAGGAGGCCGGTTATGACCAGTCCGTCTTGATGACCCGGGATTACGTCCCTCAGATCTTCCTGAGTAAAGAACAGCTTAGGAGACTCTTCGGTTTGTGATGGCTCCGGCTTGAAGGTCGGTCGTCCCCTGATGGTTAAGACTTCCCGAAGGTATTTCTTCCGCTGATTGGCCGTATCGCCGCCACCTCCGTAACCTCCACTAATGACATTGCAGTCAAACTCTGCTTCCGGGAACTCGTCCTCATTGTCGTGCTTTCTCCGGCCTTCGTCCGGCTTTCTCCTCTGGGAGACCGGGCTTGTACTCCGATCCGTCTGCTTGCGCTTGGCTTTCTGCCCTTGTGTTTTGATAACGTACTGACGTAATTTTCCATCTCGGATAAACTTTTCCACCGCATCTCTAAGGTCCCAGCACTCATCTGTTGTGTGCCCGGGTCCATTGTGGAATTCACAAAACCGTGTGTGGTCCAACTTTCCCTTATTATAAAGTGGTCGGGGTCGCTCCACCTTCCTCATCTCGGTCAGGGCTACCTCTCTCCATAACTGTGAACGAGGGACATTTATTGGAGTATATCTCTCATACTTCCCCTCATGCCTTTGTCCTCGTGTTTTCTGGTCCGAGTTACGGGGTCGGTCTCTTGATGCCCGGTCCTTCCCTTTCGGGGGTGGGCTTTTCTGTCTCTCTTTTCCCGGCGCGTTGGCTATTTGCATCTGTTCTATGTCCAGATACTTTTTGGCTCGTTTATGGAATTCTTCCAGCGTCTTGATCTCGCCAGATATGACCGATCTCCCCATTCTGGATTCGCTATCTAAGCCCGAGATGAGCAAGTGTACGTGGACGCTTTCCGTTAATCCCTGGATTTGTAATGCGGCAGCCTTGAAACGATCCAAATACTTCTGAAGGGTTTCACCGGGTTGCTGCTTGATTCTGTCCAGCGTGTAGACCGACCTGGGTTGCTTTTTGCTTGTCGCGAAATTCAGCAGGAACTTCTCGCTCAGGTTGTTGAAGTCGGTGATGGACTTGGGAGATAGAGTCCGGAACCAAATTTGGGCGGCTCCTCGTAACGTTGAGGTGAACAGCCTGGAAATGATTGGCCCCTTGAATCCTCGGACCAGCATCTCAGTGTCGAAAGTGTTCAAGTGTGTCTGGGGATCCTGACTTCCGTCGTACTTAGGGAGGTCGGATGTATTAAATTTCCTTGGGTACTCAGCTTCTGTAATTTCATCTGAGAACGGGCTGTTGTTTTGTCCTCCCTCCCCATACCACGTCTTGTACCTGTCGGAGTCTTGCGGAATTCCCTGATTGTCCGAGGTACGGCTGTCCTTCCTATGTGCCCGGGCTTGATCCTCCTGACTCGCGTCCTGGTGATTATTTTGCTGAGAATTTTTTGTTGAAGCTATTCGGCCTTGACCGGGATGATCCTCCTGTAGGGGATCAATAGTTTGGTGATTGGTTTCTTCGTCCTCATTCTGCTGACCGTCCCGGCGTTCCTCCTGAAGAGGGTCTTGTAAGTGTTTAAGAATTTGATTCATCACCTCGGTCATATGGTCAATCTTCTGGCTCTGAAGATTGTCGCGTTCTTCCACATTCTCGATCCGTTTCATCATTGACTCAGCAATGTTATGTAGGAGCCGTATGTCTGGGCTTCCAATCTGAAACTTTGAGGGACCAGCGTGGTTAGTATTTTCCAGCGTTTGGCCTGCTCGTCCATCCAGGTTTGAGTCCGGGGACTCCTCCATTTGTTCCTGATTAACGCCTTGAACGTCCTGCTGTTGGGTCTCGCTAAAATTTTGTTCCTGACCTTGCTCGTGTGCATGCGGGTGGCTTTTGCTTCTGGTATTAGCCATCACGGGTCACAGGAATAGGACTTTACAGTCCCCACGGACGGCGCCAATGATCCAGTGTAGATCACAAGTTGGGTTGGACTTGGCCCGGGGTGAAATCCCGGGGTCCTACGTACCACAGTGTGGATCAAAGTCCACGTAGTTCGAGGGTATACGACAGGCTAATAATAGCCAGAGGGGGTGGTGTGTGTGCTCTGTGTGAATAGAAAAGCTAGGGTTTCAGAAGTGTGTACCTTGTAAGGGGTTCACCCTATTTATAGGCGTACCTGTGCCTTATCTTACTCAGTTGGATTCATCCTTTATTTTAGGGATATCAAGATATGCGTTTTTGATAGATATTCTTGATACATAGGCAGTTATCATAACGATAGATATTTTGATAAAACCACTCCTATTTTCAAGGAAGCGGTTATGAGCATAACTGAAGTCATTTTGACTGGGCTCTTTAGTTATTGGGCTGGGCCCATTTATGAGATATCCGTAACAGTACCTTCTCCTACTTTTACATTTACTATACATAAGACAAAACTTATTACAAGACTATCTTATAGTGCCTGCGGAAAGCATTTTAACACACTTTCTATTTTCTATGTACTTTTGTTGACTCTTCTCTCTCTTTTATTCCTTTTGACACGTTGTTCTTCTTATCTTTTCATTTTGTTGGCAGTGTGGCAATGCCGGCAAGCTTCCTTATCTCCTTTCTCTTTATCTTTTTCTTTAGAGCATAAGAGGATCTAGATCATGTTCCTCAAAGTTTTGCATAACTTTTTTATCTTTCTTCACAATATTTGCATTTGTGATTGGTATATTCAGATAATAAATTATAGATTTTTTTCTTTGGGAAAATTAGAATAAAGGACCTACAAGAAAAAATATTTATTGAGAAGAACCATAAAAATTATAATTATTTAGAAGGACCAAATATAAGAATATAAATCATCTATATATATCACAGTAAAATCTCCTATAGGTAATAATAATTTGGATGTATATTCCTGAAATATACTTGGGCTATTGTGAAAACTCATTGGTAATACATTGCATTCATATAATCCTTCCAATGTACTAAAAGCTGTATATTTTTTAATTTCTTCTTCTAATTTTATTTGGAAAAAAAAAATCCTGATTTACAATTAAATTTACTAAAAATATTTTTTCCTCTTATAAGATTAAATAATAATTCCGTTTTTGGTATAAGATATCTATTTCTTATAGCTATACTATTCAATTTTTTATAGTTAATTACCATTCTAGATTTTCCTCTTCTTTCCTCATTAAATTTCATTGCAATCATTGCAGGTGGTAAACATTCATATCTACTTTCTCTTATCAAATCATTTTTTTTATTTCATTTATATGCATTATAAATTCTTATTTATCCTTAGATGTCCAAGGATAAGGTTTGCATTTAATTTCCTTACTATAGTCTTTCAATTCTATTTTCGCCATTGGTTTAGATTTTTGCAATGAATTAGAGGATTTTCATCATAATTTTTTAAAATTATTTATTCAATAGTTTTTTCTTAAATTATTGTTAAAGTTGCCAATATATATTTTATCTTTATTGATTCATTATTATGTAGAAATTGTACTTCTTCTTTATGTTTTTTCTTTTGAAATGTTCATCTTTTCTTTTATAAAGTTTTGTTATTCTAATTCCCCATGATTCATTTCTACAAGGTGTTGTTAATATTTAAGCTTTTTTGACCATATGTAGGATAATATTGTTCTAGAAAATCTAGTCCTAATATTATATCACATGATGGTTCATTATATTGATTTAATTCTTAGATTTTTAATTCATAAATTCCTATTTGTACTGGTATATTTTTTGCTTCTAATTTTATTATATGTATTTCTCTTCTTATTGATTTCATTCCTATAATTTTATTTTATTTTTCCACGTTTCAGGTGATAAAACATTATATTTTGCTATAGTTATATTTTTATAGTAACTTTATCTGCGTTTGGTATTTTTACTCTTTGGTTATGTCTTGCTATGTATCTTGTAATAACTTCCTTTTCTATTGTTTTAGTTTTATAATATAACAAATCATTTGTGATTCTTATCCTATATAGCAATTCTAATTTCCTCTTAAAATTCATTTTACAAATTTTTCTATCATTTATTCCTTCTATAATATTTTCAATAATTTGATTATATACTCTTAGATATCCTAGAAATTTTAATAATCTTCTTTTTCTTGGTTTCATCTTAGTGATCCTATTTATTATAGGGATTAATATTTCTGTCTCTGAGGCAGAAATATGAAATTTTTTTTTTGCCTCCCTCACATATAAATGAGTGGGGCCATTTATTTTTTTATCTTTCTTCTTTTAATAATGGGTCTCACTCACTTATATGTCAAGGAAGCAGAAAAAATATTTCTACCCAAAGGCAGAAATATTAATTAATCCCTTTATTATATTTCTCATTAATCTTTTATTTGTACCTGAGACTATAACTAAATTATTTTCATATCCATAATATGTATCTAATACTCCCTCTGGTGCTAATCATATGACAATATTTGGGAGTTGGCTTTGGTCCTAATTATAGGATAAAATTTTAAGTTTTATAAATTTCTTCCTAAAATACCCCTATTTTATTCTCTCAAATGTGTTTAGTTTTTTATGAGTATGTGCATGTGGGTGCGAAAACTCTTCCTGTCAATGAAACTTTTAAATTATTGGATTTTAATTTATTTATCGATTAGCTGACACTAGTTTGACTATATATATATATATATATATATATATATATATATATATATATATATATATATATATCGTACTATCAACCACTTGGCCTAAAAAAAGTGCTCTTTATCGATAAAGTCGGTTGATTAGGATAAGATTTCATCCCTTAGGAGCCGTACATGCACCTTTTGCTGTGTACGGTTCAAAAAAAAATCACAAAAAAGAAAATCAATGTTTAGATTTCAAGCCTCTTTCTTTTTTTCTTTTTCATAGTAGACTTTTTCGAACTTCTAATGAAAGGTCTTTTTCTTACATTTTTTAAGAAAGACGACTTTTGACCCGTTTATCTATATTTTATCTATGTTAATCTATATTAATATTATTCTATATTAAATTTGATATTATATATATATATATAGACACACACACAAATATATATTTATATATGTATACGAACACACGCACGCACATATATATTATGAATTCTAATTTTTCATTTAATTTTCCTTATTATTAGTTAATTTTGATTTATTTTACTTACATGAATTTTTATTTTTTGAACAATTGTCATTATTATAATATAATTTTAATTACTTTAGTTATTATTTTATGTTATGAATTTTAAAATTTTAATTAATTTTCGTTGTTAGTATTATATTATTTTCGTTATTAATAAATAATTTCAAAAAATCTTACTTAAAATTATTTTTTTTAATAATTTTTATGATTATTATATAAAAATTGTTATTTTTATATCATGATTATATATTATGAATTGTAATTATTTGATTAATTTTCGATAGATTATAGTATATATATGTTGTTATTATTATTATTATTAGTTATTATGAATTTTTTTTATTTTCGTTATGATTAAGTAATTTTGAATAATTTTACATATGATGAATTTTGATTTTTTTAATTAAATTTAATTATTATTATATACATTTTGTTAAATTTATTATTATAATATATTATGAAGTTTAAATGTTTAGATTAATTTTTGTTACATTACATTATATATAGCATATTTTGAATATTATTTTTACATATTATGAAATTTGATTTTTTTATTAATTTTTATGATTATTAAATAAATTTCATTTTTTTTATTTTAAAAATGTACTATAACAGGCGTGAATAATTCATGCCCCCCACCCCACAGCTGCCTTGGGGGCAGTTTTTAGAAAAGCTGCCCCCGAGGCAGTGACTCGACTTGCAATTTCATTTTTTATTTATTCATTTTTAAAGCTGGCGCCATTTATGTGGCGTGCCACTTGTAGGCACGCCACACACAAAGTGGCGCAGCTGACGTGGCGCCACCAACTAAGTTAGTTTAGTAAAATGTTTCCCTACTAGTCTATTTTGACAATTTTTTTTTTTTGGTTTATGTTGGCGAATTTCCCTGTCCTTTCATACAAAAAAACCTAATATAGTGGTCAAACAACATATTTACATGCACACGAAAATGAATGAAAGTCAGTTGCATCCAAGTCAAGAAATCACGCACATGCTTTTTATTATATATTCTTGGAACAAAGTTGTGTTCTCATGGAAACAAAAGTTTGGGACGTCTTCAAAGTCATACGAATGTAGGAACCAATCTGTCATTGTTGGGACAAAACTGCTCACTTGATGCCGGTGTAGCTGATGCTTCCCTAGTTCCCTTTTTACGTTGTACCAGTCATAAGATTGTTGTTATTATTGTTGTTAGGGTTAGCAGAAGAGGAGGATCTTTTCCAATAATCTATATGGGTGGGCTTTTGTCGTATTTCTCGATTGCATTCCAATGGTATTTTATGGAGTTTTCAATTCCTCTTTGCAATCTCTGCCCATTTATTTCTCATCTATCTCTACGAGTTCTTCAATTCGATCAGTATCTTTTCCACTGCATGGTTCCATTAGTCTGTCCTACTTTTAATCTCGTATTATATATGGTACATAAAAAATATTTACATTTTAATTTTCTTTATTAAAATTAAATATCAATTTATATCTCCATTATATTCATTATAATTAAGTTAAAAAGATATGGGAGGGTATAATTTACGGTCAATTAACTTTACACAGGGTTTTATTTGTCTATATTGCGTTTGCTGTAACTGTAATGTTGGTCCCATAATTTGTACTCATACACCCTGGCCATCATAAAAAATGAAAAAAAGTTGTTTTTCTTTTTATGTAATTTTAATGTATGTTATAGACAAAAAATCATGAGAAACATTATTGGAACCGAAATGGGCATTTTGAGTTAAAAAAGTCAGTTTTATATAGTGGGATAAAATGTCAGACACGGCCTTAAATTGGGGTGTTAAAAAGAGAGGAGGTAACGTAAAATGACAGTACGTAAAAGTGAACTGGCTATTGACCATGGAAAGGAAAGGAGGAAGGTGCATCACATGCAAAAGTGGAGCAGCAAATTAAAAAGATACCGAATCGATCGATCAGAATCATTGCGATGAGATGATGCTGAATCGATCCTGTGGGCTTGTAGCAATGTGAAGACAAATGATCGCGTCACAAAGCACCAATAGTCCTCTTCAATCCCTTGTCTCATCTCATGATTTTGTGATGGTTTATGCAGTTGCTGGGGGGGTTATTTCCCTGATAACATGAAAAGGGAAACTGGAAGCAATAAATATCTCTGTGGTTTCTTCTGCCAATGACCAGTCCTCATTTACCATCAACGAAAGAGAAAGGTGCTTGCAGCAAAAGTTGAGAACGCCATCACGAATTACTGTGAAAGCTTCATAAGTTCTCACAGAGCCCTACTCGATGTTTCACCTTTGAGATAATTGCAAAAGTCTGTGACTCTCCTCCAGCCTCGCACGCATTTCCTTTCTTAGCATTCTTCAGTGTTTGGCCATTTGAAAGCGAAATAGATAGATGATAGTTTTGATCACATGTACCTTCGTTTTTGTCCTCTCTGCCATTAATGTTTCTCTTTTTAACATATTTTTTAATATCACTGTCATTTATTTTTTTGGTCAAAAAATGTTACTGTCATGGAGGCAATAGCATGTTGCTTTTCCTGCCCATTGAATGAAAGCTACTCAAACAATACTGCATCTAATGGACCTTTCATTTTTCTCTATGCATTCTCTTTTCACTGTGATGTAAATGCTTTTAATGTGTTCCATTTTAATCATGGCCTATTAGACTCTCTTTTTTTAAGTTAGCATTACAGTTTCCTCAAAGGATGAAAAGTCTATACTTTATGCCAGTCATTTTGTTGGAATGTAATCTAATTCAAATTTGTAACTAGAGTGCTCATTCTTGTTGGATATTTTCTTGACTCCTAATAGCTATACATATTCCGAGGAAAAAAAAATAGCTATACATATTCACGTCTGTCATTAAGCCTGGTGTACTTTGACCGAAAAATAATTAAGCCCGGTGCACCATTTCTCAAGGAAATACAGCAGTCACTTGTTTTTTTTTTTTGATAGAAGAAAGTTTTGGAAGAGTTCGACACCAGTCCCCTACTAAGGCCAGGGCACGGCCCCGGGCTCTATGAGCACTTACTGGGGACTTACGAGATCGCCTACCAAAGGAGTCCCAGCGACGGCAGAGAGGATTGAACCCACGACCCAAGGGCCTAATCCTGGATCCCTTACCATCTGTGCCAACCAATCACTTGTTGAGATTGGTGATAAGGATCCCTCTTTTATTGGGTTAAGAGAATGGATTGGTGCCATTGAGTTGAGCTTTGTTTTAGACAAACTTCTGGGTACAAGTATACCACTCTTTCAACTGCAGCAGTCACTTGTTGAGATTGGTGATAAGGATCCCTCTTTTATTGGGTTAAGAGAATGGATTGGTGCCATTGAGTTGAGCTTTGTTTTAGACAAACTTCTGGGTACAAGTATACCACTCTTTCAACTGCTTGTAAAATTTGAACCAGTGTTACAATTTTTTTTTTTTTGGTGAAGACCAGTGTTACAATATTAATGTCTTCATATGGATGAAGTTCGGTTTTTAATTTGGGGTTGGCCCAATTGGAAATGGCGTCCCTCTAGAATTTAGATACACTCTTTGATGCACAACAGCGTGCATAAACATATGATCTATATCATAATTAGATATATGAATCATAGAATATACTGTGGTTATACGAGAATGCTTTGACCTGTAGCATGGACAAAGGTTTGCTCATTATTAATTTAGATAACAGATGCCTGCTTGCGTGGTGGAAATGACCAATATGTTCTTAATGGTCTGACCGGGCTCTCTCTTTAACAGGTTACTTGCAAAGTATAATCAATGTTAGATCTGGAGCTGAGCTTCCTGAAAAATGCCGAGAGTTGGCGTTGCACTTTGAGACAGAAGGGAATCCTGTTATGATTGGTTAGTGGACAGTGCACTTTCTGTTTTATCTGCCATCCATGTTTAATTGTTCATCTTACTTTAACGTGAGGAGATTTGAGCCATCATTAATCACATCTTCTGGCTATGATCACTTATATAAAGTAATATTCGAGGAGTTGATCCAAATGGCTCTGCCTCTGCGCCATTATTCAACACTTCAACCACATCCAAGACTCCTATTTTGCAAAGCACAAACTCTCCCCTTGTGTTACACAGTGCACCAATTGCATAACATAAATTGAAATTCTCAACCTTCTCTTGTATAAATAATTAAGAAATTGAAGGGAAAAAAAAAGACACCCAAAAAAAAAAAAAAAAAAGGATTTCAAATCAACCAACAAAAAATAGAAATTGACTCATTACCCCAAAACACAACATGAACCACAATCATATAAATACTTATATTATTTAGCAATTTCTGTTACAACTCAAAAGGAGGAAAAAAACATCAAAATACTAGCCAACCTATTACAGAAACATTCCAATATGTAGTTTCTATGAAATACATCTATCGCCCATACCTCTATAGCTCTCTATCTGATACGTATGTCTTTTAAATTTAGTCTTTAGAAAATATTGCTTTTAAATACTGTAATACTCAGTATTTACCTTTTTCTGTCATGTCGTGATATTTAGAAAAATTTCAATTAAGTACCACATTCTATTCTCTACCCCTCTTTGTCATTTTCTTCCATCCTATAGTTCTTCCTTATTCTTATTAAACAAATCGGTTTTCATGGTGATGGGTAAATAAAAAAAAATTTGAAGAGGATGATATTCCAACATATTATGATTTTTGTTAACTTTATAATTTTTTCAATATATTAAATAATTTATATATAAATTTTATAAAAAAAGTTTAATGTTGAATATGAGAAACAATAATTTTTGACATTTTATTTCAATATAATTTGCATTTAAACTATATTTGAACTAAACTATATCCCTTTTGCCTTTTCATATTTAATTATATATTTTTAATAACTATTTAAATATTCATCTTAACAACACTCTTTTCTAAAGCTCATATGCAAACCCATTTTTTTTTAGAAAAGACAATTGAAACACTTTCAGACTCAATCACCAATAAGACAATTCAACTTAAACCTATTTGAAAAGATATTTGTGTCAGCTATAGAATTTACAACTTGAAGTGACAACTTTAAAAATTAGGTTTACATATGTGTAAATATAATTAAAATAATCCCATTAAAATAATTAAGTTAAATTAAATAATGCCCCGTATCTACACCCAAATCCTATAAATAAGGATATATTGTTATCATTTCCTATAAATTACATATGCGTAATATATAATAATCAAATGAATTTTTGTAGTGGGAAAAAATTAGAATATGCGATTAATATATAACAATCAAATTAATTTAAATAATTACACAATCTCAACTTCCATATCTGCACCCAATTCCTGTAATTGAGTATAAAACACTTATCATCTAAAAAGCGGAAAAAATTCCAAGAAAAAATGTTCTTTTTCATTTGACCAAGGGAATCACCAAAATTCAACTGAATATAGTAATATAACCGAAATTCAACTTAATAATAGAAACATGGTTCAAACTTAGAACCTGGAATATTCATAATTCTTCAAAATAAGGTCAAGGAAGACCATGTATGTACTAAGGAAAAATAAGTATAAAATTGTATCCAACACAACCTTCCCAGACTGCTAATTCATTCATTTCCCTTCCCCCTTCTTTGTTTCTGAGGAACAATATGCAAAACATTGTTCCTAAATTTGGAAAAGATTAATCACAGTAAATCATATTAAAATATTAAACAAAATATAACATACAACTAAAAAAATAAGGAGCCGATAAAAATATTTTTCAGTCTTATCTAATTCAAACACTCCTAATATAATAGAAAAGATTGTCAAGGTTGAAATTATGTTCCCAAAACTGCTCTAGCCTCCACTATCAAGAACAACAATATCAAAATACATAATCCAAGTATTCAGCAACTCCACTTTGTATCTATATAGTACCTAAATAACTGAATAAATCTACAGATATCACAGTAGGTGAAAAAATCTATGCAAAACGTATATATCCTTGACAACTTCATTGGCAAAACAGCAAGACAAAATACTTACCAAAACCATATCATAATTTTCACTTAGTACATATATGATTCAACACCAATGAAAAGACCGACTACACTAAACGTAAGTAATCAGCAAATATAAATCTTTCTCAATAGAGGACCAAAAAAATTCTTGTAGCATCATAGAATGAAGTTATGTCTGGGCTATCTACAAAACGGAAAAAACATATTGATTGATTCAGAATATATTTGGTACCATTAATTTTTACCACATGGTCAACTAAACGTAAGCTTGTCCCTCTTAACATGTAAGATCTATGTCAATAAATAGTGTAAAAGTATATGACAATCAACTCCACTCATAAACATAGCTAGTAATGCCACCTTTGTTGAAGAAGCTTGGATGAATTTGCATAAATCACTGCTTTAGAGTGCCAATACGGGACTCTTTCATGCGTAGATCCCATTTATTTTCCTTTTTTATCCAATTTATTGTTAATTTTGGAGAGGCAAGACTCAAACAATATGTCAGCCTCTCTCTGAAATTAAGAAAAAATTGAAAGAAAGGAAATACAGAGGATAAAACTCTTAGCTGGCCATGCCACTTCAGCAAAATCTAATTACACACTGACAGATTTAAAGGCATAGTTATAAACTTCTCAACTATAAGGATCAAATAACATATGAAGTTAATCCATAGGCAACAGCAATTTATCCAGTTTTACAAGAGAAGAATACTTTTACTGGTTATTGCCTGCCTTGTCATTGCCAGAATTTCTTCCCATTTGAATTTACGGAGTTCTCGCTTTTCGTCTTCTGGGACCTCAAAGTCAGGCTCCCTCCCACAAATGAAAGCAGCCCTGACGAAAAATAAGCAATAGAGATCATGGTGAATGCAAAAATGGAAGTCTATTACAATCCAAAATATAAAGCCTTGATTCCAACAGATGACAAATTATTTGGCTTCTAGATTTTACACCCTTCACTGGAAATTTAAAACCTCAATTATTGTCTTTCATAATGAGGATTTAACATATTCATACGGCAGCACTGATAGGATAGTTGATGCAGAACTAATGGCTATATGGAAATGATACCACGTCATAAAACTTGATATGCATGTATTTGTATAAATCTATCACAATACTTCCCATACACGGCCATACACAAACAGAGATAATCCAAGAAAATTCCCAATACATTAGGAAAATTCATCAAATAATGGTTAAAAAAAGAAAGAGGAAAAAAAAATTTCAGCAAAGACATTATTTATGGCTGTTAAGGTTTAAATGACATTTTGACTGTCAGTCAATGTGAACATGAGCTAGTCTGCTGCTAGAAGCTAATGAAACCGAAGCTAAGGATATGCAACTATTTTTCACCTCAACACTAGTGTGTCCTGAGCATTAAGAATGTTTGAAGAAAGGAGCTGACCTCCTGGTCCATCAAGAGCAAAGAAGTGGGCTCGTCAAAGAATATTTTTCACTTGCAACATTAATCACTTATTTAATGTTTCTCAACACGCTCCTCATAATTTACACCAACTCAAATAAATAACTTAAAATTATTTAGTTAATAACATAAATAGTGAATACCATAGAAGGATCATTGTCATTTCGGCTCTTGTCCCCAACAACTGAATTTTTTCTTTAAAAAAAAAAACCCAATTACTTAATACATCATGACTCGATGCATTAATCATTTGACAGGTTACCAATGAAATTAATTTAATTTGGTTACTTAATACATCATGACTCATGACTCAATACTTAAATTGATAGTCTAATATCTGATATAAAAGGCATTGCCATGTAATAGGGTACCAATTAAGTAATTGAAGGCTATTAAACCAATTTAAGTATTCATCCTTCACACAAATACTGACCCTTCACAAAATACTAGGAAAATAACTTACAGTGCCTACTCCATGACATTCATGAGACCCCTCTATAATAAACTGCCGAATACAGCCCATAATCTAGAGATGTAAAGAAAAAAATCTTCTCTGCCTCCTGCTTCTACATATCTACCTACCACTTTATGAAATAAATGTCTTCATTTGTAGTAATATCAAATATCACATCAAACGATTTTAATACCTACCACATCAGAATCAATATATTTCTCCATATGAAACCGGCGAAAACATCCCATAATCTAAGGATTTGATGGAACAAATCTTTTGTGATTTCTATTGCTACATTTATTGCTGACAGGCAACCAAAACATAACAATGAAAAGGCAAAGTATAAAAAAATTTAATTGATCAAATGCCACACCTTCACCAATAATTAAAGACTTAAAAATAATGCTCCCGTTACTCATCTATAAAGCCTAGCTGCCCAAGAGAAAGTTAATTTAAAAAGGGGAAATGTAAGTGTAAGCCACATGTTAACATTTCAGATAGTCATAAAAAGGGAAATTTTAAAAAAGAGGAACCTCGAAGCAGCAAAGATGTTATAGTATGGGAGGTAAGATTATAATGTCCTTCCTAATGTGGATATGTTTAATAGCACACAAAGCAGAAGGAGAAGCTTTACTTGTTTAATAGCACACAAAGTTGAAAAATGCTTCAGATGTGAAACTTGCAATTAAAAAAGATGAAGTAAATCTTGATGATTTAACATTGAATGACAGTCAATGAACTTGTGGTCAAGGATACCAATTGGACTTACCTACTCCCGCAGATTTTCAGGATTTCAGATGGCTTGGTAATTGCTAAAATCAACAAAAACAACAGGACATCATAACATGTACTTTGTCCTTACTTAAGTCTAAGAAAACAGGAAAAAAATGAGAGAAATGTGGAAGGAGAAGAATGTGAGGTTCAACTTAAAGAATCGCATGAAAACCAATTCAATCCGGATGCATACCTTATGAAACCTTAGCTTGACAAATACCAAATGCTTTATTTTACTCCATGCATGCCAATAGACAGCAAATTTGTATATCCTCTTCCAAGACTTTATTGGACATGTTTTCAGACACTTTAAATCATACCTAAACTAATCGTCTTCAACCATGGTGATTCATATTAAAAATAATTATTGAATATACCAACATAAAGAAACCCAAATGAATCACCCCCATAAAAGGGCTTGTCCCCAAGTGTCCCTTCCAGAAGCTTGAATATGTCCAACAACTCCTTCTTTGTTGTCTCGTGTTCTTCTCCTTTTGAAACCCACATTCTTCTCCATGTCTCATACACCTGCAAGCATTCCCATCAAAGGTGGAATGATGGAAGATATTTACCATTCTATCTCATATGGAACTATCATAACACAAAGTTTGGAAAATTTAATGCTTGAAGGACCTGAACTATTGATTGATGCGAAAAAGGCATGGAAGGGAATTTAAAAAGAGGAAATTTAAGTGTAAGCCACATGTTAACATTCAGATAGTCATAAAAAGGGGAAACACTAAAATGTAGCAAGAGAATACCTGAATTAACCAAACAACATTCTCTCTGTACAGATCATTATTCACTATCCAACTGGCCAATTGGTCCCACTCACTTTGCTTCCTACCATATACTGATATTCGATATTCGGCCATCTGTTAAGTTAGGCACAGGAAGACATATAATAACAAACAATTATGCCCATGTCAAAAGAAATATTTTAAAAAAATCACAATAAAAAAATGAAAACTTATTTGCACAGAATGAAAGTCATCATCAACTGTTTTTTGGTCAGAAAAACAAAGGAAGATCGTTTTTCCAGTAAGCTTTTGCCGTCATTCAGAAGTTTGAAAATGTGGTAATTATGACTATGATCCGCCCAATGACCAGAACATCTTCTAACCAAAGGATAATATAAAAAACAGATCAATCTCAAACAGAAACACCTGATCTTTAACATGGTTTTTCTAACCAAAAGATAATGCCAAAAACACATCAATCTCAAACAGAAACACCTAATCTTTAAAATGGTTTCATCGGCACTAACTGAAAATGAAGACTTAGATCATCTCTTTACAGAATACCCACAAATCTACAAAGAAATTAGGACCCCACCAAGACTAAGAAATACAAATAAAAAATCTACCTCCATATGTCTTTTATGGTAAGACAAATTGAAATCAAGAATTGAACATGCTTATAGAATGGGCAATGCCAAAATTGAGCAATTTACCTTTGCAATATGTTAAAGTAGCAGATAACAATCAACTAAATAAGTTTATCTTCTCAAAACAAATATATAACATGCAAGGATTCAAGTAAGAACCTGATATTTACAGGCATCAAGGTCAGAAAACACTTCTTTTGTCAGCTCGGCAAGGAAGCGACCTATTCAATGCAACAAAACAAAAGATTATAGGAAAATAAAATATCCTTTCTTTTTTAAAATAGGATTATCTAAATCATAATTTACATCAATAATATATCAACATTCCAAATGACTGTTGTAACATTTTGATAACACCTATCATAAGTTACTCATGTATTGGCCTTTCTTCCATTCTCCCCTATTTCATTAACCCACATATGGCAATTTTTAACCCCAAATGTAAGATCAACCCTTAATTATATATGATATTTTCAAGCAATCTCACCCTCCTACCAAACCCAACTATCCACATTGACCCAAGTCCCAAACTCTGCCGTTTTTAAAAATTGAATGATACAATTCTGCATAAAACTAACAAAAGGAGCATCCTCTTGAGCAAAATCATTAGTTCTCTAATTATATAATCAAAGTCTGCAGATTACTATAAACCGTCATTAAAACTCCAACTCTCCTTGTCTTCAACAATCAGATTATGCTAAACAATATGGAGAATCATACAGAAGCCACACAAGCCAGGAAAAATACACATTTATATTGCAGAGAACAGTAAGACTAAAATCCAAAAAGAATGTCTTTTGCATTCAGATATTAGAATAAAGCAAGCAGAAACTTCTAGGTTTTAGGTAGAGTTAATTAAAAAGTTAACATAATCCAGGATCCATTGATATTTTATAGATTCTCCAAAACTGTAAAGTTGTTCTCCACAGTATATTTTTACCCTTAACCTAAAAAGCACAAGCACTGGAGGCGATGCAATAAAATGTGTAGAGACCAACAGCAATGAGAAGTAGAGTCAGATATGTACCATATACAATACAATTCCCCTTTTGAAGTATTAGTGTTTCATAGCCCTCCACAAATATCATTAAATTAAGTCCTAGCTTGCTTGAAAATCTTGTTTTTTTGGTAGCCAGATGCAATAAAAACTTGAATTTTATATAAGCTTGCCTACAATAACTTTCATCACAGAATATGTTGATCTTATCATCCTCTGTTACTTGGGATATGCATTCAACCAACATGTCAACATGTGTCCATCACCAAAAAAACAAACAAAACAATTGAGTTCAAAAGATAAAGAAAACACATAAAAACATGAGCACTTACCAACCAAGTATGGCTGCTTGAGATCGTAGAAGTTTGTAAAAGGCCAACCCATACTATGGCAATGGCCATTAATAATGTTTTAATCTTCACAATATGCTTCATTTTCTTTCAATCTGCAAAAGAAAAGAAGAGTAAAGTGTGAAACCTCATAATTAGATTGTGTAAATCCTTTTTTGTTTTTCTATTCATAAAAGAACACTCACTCTCAAATGCTTCAAGGTGAGACAAAAAAAGTGGGTCTGTGAATGTGATACGTGTGTGTGCTCATATGTGTGTGAGAGAGTCCATACCTAACTTTAAGCAATAACATGTCACAATGAAATAGAAAAAGGAAAAGGGGAAAATAGTGGACAGATCTATGAGCCGAATATTGTGCAATATAACCTAGAGAAGGATTAAAAAAAAACTGTAAATATGCAGATAAGCTAAAAACAAAAGTCACTTGTTTATTAGTTAAATATAACTCAAAGCCCTTGCGCAATTTCCCGGCATCATTTGGCAGTTTAATGCAGAAATAACACTCACTGACAAAATCTATAATGCTCAATTAGTGCAATCATAATCATTAAACATTCAAAACTTTCATTGTAGGCATGTTCTTCGTCCACATTTTTAAATGATTAAATATACAAAATAGAGGTTTCAGGAACTTCCGAAGCGTAGAGAAAGCAATGGGCATCAATCTATCTTGAATAAAAACTTGAATGGGGTAAACTCTACAAAAAATATGGGGTAAACTCTACAATTCTGAGAAGAACTTGAATAAAATAGAGTTCAAGGTTGTTTACCTTCCGAAGCGTAGAGAAAGCAATGGGCATCACCATCTACTGGATTTGCTTGGAGACATCTGCGTCGTTCATTTCATCGGAGCCTTGAGAGTCGAATCGGAGAAGATCGGGATAAAACCGGCAATCTGTGTTTTAGCCGCCCCCCTCTAAGAAATGAAAAATTCATTCCTATCTTTGGGTCTGCAATGGTAGAGAAATGAAGCTGGCACGGAGCCCAAAAAAGAAACATGTTTGTATTGTATTTCAAGCCGGTACTGTGGAATGAACAGTGTTATGTGAGAGAATGAACAGTGCACGGCTTAGAAAAGATCTTCCTATTAAGTATATATTGATATTGATTGATCCTTCCTTCATTATCGATCATTTCTAGTTTGGATCAAAGCTATTGTACTCTCTGTCATGTAATGCTGCTGCTTCTGCTTTACGTATTATTTTACAATTTTTTATTACCAAGTTTATGAATTGAGTTGAGTCTCAAAAGCTCATCACATCAAAATAAACCTTATTATTTAAAGGGGAAATACACACACTCATATGTATATATATAAAAAAAAAATCATGTGAGAGAGTATATATGCTGCATGGAACTAAAAGACAGAATGTGATAATAATTTAGTTGAAAGAAGAGAAAGTGGCCACTCTCTTCACCCTCGGCAAAACCATGAATCCTACTCCCACAATAACAGACATTTTAGGGCAAGACACAGAACCCTGTTTCTGAATTAGTGACTATAACATTTTTTACAACTTTAAAAATGTTAAATTAAAAGTATATAAAGAAAATAAAAATGTACAACAAATATTGAATAACAAAAAATACCATTAGGTTAAAAGATCTTATCATTGGAATGCTTGGAATACTGAAGAGGAATAAGTATATAATTGGAATACTTGAATGTTAATGGGAACGAGTCCATAAAAATGTCTAAAACATCTTATAATAGAGAAAAGAAGTAGTATGTTGAGAATATTTTTAGCTTATCATAGAAAATGAGCACTGTTTTGTTTGCGAGTCATGAGTCAAGGGGAAAGTAATTGCACCAAAGTGGTGGCCAAACAAGCAATTTAACATGTGGGGAGAGGACATCATCATGGCCTGCATTATCACCATTGTTTGGATTAGTGGTGATATAAGTAACTTTTTTATAATATGATTATTGAAAACATAAGATAAGATAACAGTTTGATTTTGTGATACTCCCTACGGTCCTAAATGTAAAACAAAATTAACTTTTTTAGAGAGATTAAGGAAGCCAATTAAATTACTTTAGGATTTTTTTCCTTCAAACTAATTAGTTTGACTGGTAAATTAATATATAATTTAAAGACACACAATATATTATATGATTAAGAAAATTATTTAATTTCCTTAATCTCTTCAAAAGAAGCCAACCATGTCTTATATTTAAAATCAAGAGAAAATGATTTATATTTGGTTGACTTTTGAAAAAGTCAGTTTGACAAACTAAAAATTGTCTAGATGATTAATACAAAAGTAGGTTTTCCATATAAAATGACTGAAAAAGATATAAATTTAATAAAAATAAAATTAACTAATTTGTTATTAAAAAAATTGAAAATGCTAAATTACTTAAATCTCAAAGAAAATTGGATAATGGCCGTCCTTTAGAAATTTCAGTCTTTTAGAAATTTCATTAGTGAGGATGACCTCGATCAAAACATTGTCATTTTTCATATATATAAACTTTCGAGATTATCCACGTCAATTAAATTTCTAATATGAGTTTTTCCCCATATCTCTAACATTTCATTACTTCGTTTTTCTTAAAATACTTTCATAAATACAAATAAAATTGAAAAACAATCATTGTTGATCTTTCACTAAACTTATATGATTAGGACCAAAATTTTCATCTACAAGTTGACTTATTAAAAAAGACCCGAATGTTAGTTTCTAAAAATAGTGGACTGCATTAGGCATTTAATTTTTTCTCTCCCATAATAAAAACTTCTTCTCTCTCCAAGATAGAAAAGACAAAAACATGAAATTTTGACTCAGCTTAAAACAGTTTTTTCTTCAAAAGTCAAATTGAATAAAAAAAATCATCCAAACATCACAAAACCGAAAAAGTGGCTTTTGACTATTTTGCACATTTGGACATTCAACCCTAAAACACCCTAACTAAACCCCAAATCACAAGTTTAGCAATTACACTACTTTTTTGTTTTTAGCCAGAAATTGTACTTCCAGATAATTAGGAATTTGAGCATCCGGCCCGTTTCAGTATAAACTATCAACCAAGGTTTATAAATTCAATATATTTGAGATGCCGCAGCTCAATTCTTTTTGAAATTCTTTCCATGGGCTAAAACAACCATAATTTGAAAGAAACAATGAACAGAAACGCAGACAAAGCCGTCTGATATCATATTAAGATAGTCAAGACATATAAACAGGCATTAGAATTCAGAATCTCCACAAAAGAGGCAATCTAAACGATAAAGGCCTAAAAAACTATAGTTAATGTGAATTATAGATCAATATAAACGACAAAGGCCTAAGAAACTAAGCTTTACACAATTTGGAACTCTCAATTTACCAGCCAGGAAACCATTTATTCACAACCCTCATTTTGCCTGAGTCTTAGCCATGTGAGCAATCAAGTCGACAACACGTGTGCTGCAGCATTACACACAAAGCAAGCATTAGCTAATTAGATACCAATGGATTGGTAATTTTCCTGAGAAAGCACCCCTTAACCCCTCCCTTACCAGCTGTAAATTAAAGATGCTGCTACCTTGCAATGGTAAGAAATCATATGCCAAAACCAACAAGAAGAAAGATGAATTACCAGTAACCCCACTCGTTGCCATACCAAGCAACAAGCCTCACCAAGTTTTTGCTCAGACCAATACCTGCCTTAGCATAAAAAATACTTGACCTGAAAAAAACAACAGAATTAACGTACAACTCCTAGCTCCAATGACAAATAGGGGCATGTATGGATATAAAGATGACAAGGTAGATAATTTGATGCGTTTGATTGCTTCCAATCAGATGACAATCCACACCTACTGTCCACAATGAAGTCTCTGGTGTAGACCGCATCCTCAACGTAACCAAGGATTCCCTTCAACTTGCCCTCGGACTCCTCCCTGAAAAACAGTGCTATTGAATCAGACAAGAGCCAAAATCAGCGCAATCCAAAAAACCTTCCAGCCATATCAAAGAGTTCTGTGCACTCAAGTCCTGCAAACCTCAACAATCAAATAATAATCATGAAATATAAGAATCAGTTTGAGGATAAAATCTTACTTGATGACAGCTTTAATTTGGTCATAGGTGGCTGCATTTTCCAGCCTCACAGTGAGATCAACAGCAGAAAGATTCAAAGTAGGAACAAGTAGAGGACTTTCGGTCAATTTTCCATTCAAAGAAGGGATCACTTTCCCAACAGCCTGACGCAAAGAAGAGTATATTAGTGAAGGAGACCAGATAAAGGTAACAACCAACATTAATATATGAATGCCAATTATTCACCTTAGCAGCTCCAGTGCTGCTAGAAATAATTTCAAGTGAAGAAGCTCTTGCACCCTTCCATTCTTTAACTGGGGGCCATTCGACATTCATCCGGCTAGCTGAGCAGCAGCATGGCATGAAGGTCATGATTATGCTCAAGACACATAAATGAGAAACGCTAGATGTTACAGTTAATTATACCCACAAGTGATGGAGTAAAATGTGGTTACTTGCCCCTCAACAATGCCAAATTCATCGTGAATAACCTAAAATTGACAAGGAAAGTTTAACATATTAGAACGGTAGGGCATTGATACAAGTACAATACAAGTATCTGAAGGCTATCGACCTTCACAAGTGGAGCAAGGCAGTTGGTGGTGCAGCATGCAGTGGAAACAATATCAAGCTCTGGCTCGTATTCGTGCTCATTAACACCTACGACAAATATGGGAGCATCTTCACTGGGTGCACATATGATAACCTTCTTTGCACCGGCCTGGTTCAATCAACACAAAACAGACAACCTATCATTTATTACAACCCTTGCAAAACTAAACTGTGATAAAATATCATCGAAGAAGCAGTGCTAAGCAAGGTATATGTTACACGGAATTTTAAGACATGCAAATAGCTAATCTACAAGACCCAGTGTCAGTCAATCCAAGAGATGCTCTATATGAGAAGATAACAGTGAAAGCAATATTGTTAACAAAAATACAGCTTTAAGGTTAGATAAGATCCTTTAGAAAAGCAAACAAAAAAAACTAAAGACGTGAGAAGGGGTAGTGTACAAAGGCAAACCTTCAAATGGGCAGCAGCCTTCTCTTTGTCTGTGAAGTCACTGATGGTCTCAACAATATACTCAGCTCCAGTCTCAGCCCACGGGATCTCTTCCGGGTTACTGATGCATGAAGTTACGAGATCAATGGACAATATCTTCACCTTCGAGAGATAGAGTTAAAATTTACAAACACAACCAAAAGAAAATTTCGGGAACATTACCTGTGTGCAAACACAGGGACGGGCTTTTCACCGAAAAGAAGGGTTTTAGAGTCCTTGACCGTGATACCGGGAGCATAATTGGACGGAAACAAGAAGGCCTGCCAGACACAGGTGACCAATTAAAAGTGTAAAAGAAAAAGGAGCATAGATAACAGTATTGTAGAGTTGTATACCATGTAGTTGGCATCAATGAAAGGGTCATTAATAGCGGCGATTTCGAAATCTTCCCTCTGCAGAGCCACAAACGCCACCAAGCAACCAAACTTTCCAAATCCTGCAAGTGAGAAGACAAACGAATATAAGAATTTGAATCACTCTCACACAAAAAACAAGAAGAAAGGCAAAATATCAATGAGCAGCGAAAGAAATCACGGAAGGTAGATTGTAGTAAAAGACCACATACCATTGATTCCGATCCTCATGACTGAAAACCTAAGGAGGCGGTGTATTTTGTTCGAGGAGATAGGAAGGTACAGAAAATTTTAATCAAGCTGCTGAAGAAAATTTTTCAATATTGAAAGTGGAGCCCGCACTGAGGAAGAACCGGATCTCATCGCCGTCGGTGGACTCCGCCAGGCAAATCACGCACTCTGAGGTAAGATGCTCTGTGAATCCAGCCCAAAGACTATATGCTGACAGCATGGTGGTGAATAATAAACAATAAAGAAAAGCTGTCAAGGGATGTAATAATTTGGAGCATGCATTCATTAATTAACTAAATCAAAAATTTATATGCATCTCAGGTCCAATATAATAATTTTGTCCAAAAAAAAAAGGTCCAATATAATAATAATATGCCAGCTTTATCTTGTCTTAAGAACACGAAAACACACAAGCACATCCATTCCCACAGTTCAATAATTTAATCTTCGAGCACAAACTTCCATTCCCACAGTTCAAATCAAGACTTAAATTAGATACAGACATAGTAAATACAGATAGTCTCAGCCTTTCAGATCATTCGACGGACCCCACCTACCATCTCTTGTCCCTCAATATTCAATAGACTAGTCGACCCACGGTCCCCACTCCCCACCCACCATTTCTTGTTCCTGTATATATTCAATAATATATACAGACAAGCAGACAGGAAACAGCCACAGGCACAGCCGACACTGTCCAGACCCTTTTAACCTTTTTGAATCAGTTCCAAACTTCAAATTGAAAGAGATACAGACAGCAAGTCGCAACGCAACAAGAACAGGACGAAGAGATACAGACAGCAAGTCGCAACACAACAAGCCAACAAGATTCAACACAGTTTAGTAAAAAAAAAAAACAATCCTCAAGCTCAACAAGATTCAACTTACTAGCCTTTGAGTTTGAGATGGAGAAGGAGATCGATGAGCAACCAGCTCGGGAGGAAGAGGACGAAGAGATGAGAAACCAGCGAGATGAGAGATGGAGATCGAGTCTCGAGGCTCGAGAGGAAGAGGAACAGTAAGTCAGTAACAGCCGAACAGGTCACAGACGAGCTCACGGCGACCGGCTGAGCGACGGAGATCGACGGAGAGATGAGAGACAGGTAGACAGACGGCGTCGCGGAAGGAGGAGGAACAGGACAGGATCGACGAATGACTGATGGACGAGGGTTTCAAATTGAACCCGTGACCCGTGCCTGAGCTGAGCTGATTTTTTTAAAAAAAAATAAATAAATAAACCCATGTAACCCGTGACCCGCCCGTTGTATTTAAATGGGTAACAAGTTAGCCCGTTCCTGTGACGGGCCCAATTTGAGCGGTTTCAAACGGGTGAAAAAACACGGGGCACGGGCAGTTGGGCGTGTTATAGGTCACTTGCTCACCCCTATTGCTGCTCATAATGTTCCTTTAATTTAGTGTTGTGGGAGGAGATAAAAAAAATGTTACCTGTAACTATAACTTTTTTAAAAAAAAATAAGTATATACACAACATTAACATACAATAAAATAAAATATGATTGGCTTAAATCAAAGATTTTTTGTCTGATATAAGGATCATCAAGAATAATTCAAGAAAACAAAAGGGAAAGCATGATCTCAAGATCAATTAAATTATTTTTAGTTGAATGTTAAAAATTAAGATTTTTATTTTTGACCAGATTTTCTTTCAATGAAAAGAAAATTAGACTATGTCAATAAGAAAATCTGATTAGTGTGTATATTACAAATTATATATCAAATACTATCATTAGCGGCATTTTAAAAAAGGAGTTTCATCAACGTAAAAAAAAAAACTAGGTATTATAATATTCAAATAAAAATATAATGAAGTTAGATTTTTTTTTATTGACCAAAAAAGTCTTTAAGTCAACTTTTTCTAAAAATACGATTTTTTATTCGTGATACTCAAATAAAAATATTTTAATTAATATTGGCTTAATGCTTTTTGTTTATTTTTTGACTTGAATTATTCTTGTTGATTCTTCCCAATTAAAGGAATCATATTTTATTTTATTATACATATTAATATTAATATATATATATATATATATATATATATATAAACTACGTTACTAAGTAATAAAACTCTTTTGTGACTAAAGAGGACAAAGAAAACTTTAAGAGTGTAATAAAGTCATTTTACCTATATTTTAAAAATCTTAAATTGGGTCAATAATTTAATTAAGAATTTATTAAGTTTAACAACATGATTTAGAATTTTTCTATATTCCAGGCAACTTTATATGAAATTTTCCCCATAAAAAATAATTATAATAGACCTCCAGCTAAAATTTGTTAAACATGCTCAAAATTAAAGTAAGCATATTAAAAAAATGATAAATTATTAACTAGTGTATTATATTACATTAATGATTTTTTTTTTATGTGTAGACGGTTGGTTATCATGAATAAATATTTACGTGGCCCATGCCTTTTCACTCACATCTATTATATGTCTACATCTCAATATATTACCAATGCATATAAACCAAAAACAAAATCACTATTCTATCATATAAGATTTATAGTGCGGGCGATAGTTGAATTTATGAAATAAAATTAAGGATTAATGTTTCTCATGTTGTAGGAAAAAAATTATCTCATGTCACGCATACATGAAATGGTGGGACCCACATATACATATAGTAATTCATATATGAATGAAACAAGCTGGCCTAACGGACTCGACTCGATTTTCCACCTCTAGCCCCAAGTGAGGAAATGGCATTCAACTATTTACTAATCCGTCAGATAATCATATTTTTCCTTGTTTCCTCTTCAAGCATGACAATGCTGATTGTTGCCGTAAGAGATTTGGATCCTATAAGTCCTAGTGAACTCGATAATTGCTTGGCATTCAACCTTTTACTAATACGTCGGATAATCATATTTTTCCTTGTTTCCTCTTTAAGCATGATGATGCTGATTGTTGCTGTGAGAGATTTGGATCCTATAAGTCCTTGTGAACACGATAATTGCTTGGCATTCAACCGTTTACTAATTCGTTGGATAATCATATTTTTCCTTGTTTCCTCTTCAAGCATGACAATACTGATTGTTGCCGTGAGAGATTTGGATCCCATAAGTCCGAATGAACATGATAATTGCTTCACTAGTTGAATTGAGAAGGTTACTACAATTTAAAACTAGAGAAATGTATATTTTGAAAAAATTAAATAATTATAAGAAAAGGTTAGGTAGAAAAAATTAAAAATATAGCAATATTGTCAAAGGATGTTTAAACGATTGGATTTTTAGTTTAAATCCTATGAGTTATGAATAAGAAATGGGTTGAAGAAAAAGAGAAAAATGGAAGGTGAAAGGGATGTGTGGATAGAAGTATCACATTAGACAAAACATGAGAAGGGTTTATAAACCTCCACTTCAAGCCCTCTAAATTGCCCCTTGGTTGAATAAAAAAGTAATAATTTTGACAAAAATGATACAAACTATCAATATGTGTAAAATGATTGAACAATGGGGGCTTTTTGGTATTTTCTCACAAATATGAAAAATCTATATTCTCACCACATCTCTTCTCTGTCATTTGCTTATCTTAACAGACTATTCTAGATTTTTGAAGTTAAAATATTATTTATACGTCTTTTTCCCCTATTTTGCATGATATTATATAGGGTTGTTTATGAAGCTCAAGAGTCGCTCGCCAAGCCAACTAAAAATAGCTCTACCTAGTCTAAAAAAAGCAACCTGAAAAAATTTGAACACAATCAGACG